>CM060906.1:459499198-464499198 GCA_030737815.1 Allium fistulosum | reverse complement strand
CGCGTGCGCGCGAATGCACATAGTTTTTATTTTCTTTTTCTTTCGTTAATTTGATCTGTGAAAATTAAATGATAGGGAGAGAGGGAAGTACGGGGAGACAAAAGAGTAGGGGGGTGTACGAATTGTCGAGTGAGAGTAAGTATATATAATATTATAATTAGAAAATGTCTGACATATCACGTCAGAAAATCTCGAGCTCCAAAAGAGGTGTGCCGCCTGTGTTCTATATGTTATACCCATATTTCGAACGCAATGTGTAACAACCCGCATATTTATCGATTTTATATTTAAATACTTTATTTAAATATTTTAACGTTAATCAGATTTTTGTCCGAAAAGTTACTTTTTGCATACGGTCAAATTAGGACTCGAGACCACTCCCATTGAGTTCAAAATGACGTTTGCGATCTTTTTAAGTGTAAACTTCGATATGTTTGGAGATAGTGGAATTTTCACCACTTTTTCACTTTGGCTTTGGTTTGGGCTGAACTTACTAACTCAGGCCAACCCCCTTCCTTCTCTTCATCACTTCATCAAACACTTCAAGCTTTATCAAAAATGGTGGAGGGAATGGGAAATTAAAATTCCAAGCTCAAGATCTTTAGTAAATTCAACATCAAACTCCAAATTCAAAGTGAAGAACATAGATTCAAGCTTGTGGTTGATTCTTGCTTTGCTCTTAAGCTCTCCATCATCAATTTCGTGGGAAAGGTGAGATTTTTATCTCACAACTTGCCTATAATTGTCATTGGACTGTTGGGAATCATTCCCTATCACTTGTGCACATGTATTTTGTGATAACCCTGATTTTTGTGAGTAATTTCATGATTTAATTTAGTTTGTATTTGTTTGAAATTACATTGGAAAAAAAATAGGAATAGGAAATTGATTTGCAGATATAAAGTATAAAACATGTACATGTGCACAAGACAGTGTACACATGCACACCGATTTCTGTGTGTAATAATTTAGCAGGAATCAATAGATAAATTAAAATAACTAATTTAGAAATACATATGCAGGAAGATAGAATTTTATCTTTAAATAAAATAGGGTACAAAGAAAATAAAAGACTTAGGTATGCATGTGTTATACATGTATACAGTCAACCAATTTCTGGAAGAAAACAGAAGTTACACAGAAATGGCATGAGTCCTTAAACAAACACTTTATCCATTTCTGGTAATTTCTTTAATTTAGGAAATAAGAAGTCATGGATATAACATGACCCGGGAAAGGATTAAAAGAATGAGGCTTATTTCTGAAAATGAAGACAAGGACCACATACCCTCTTATTTTTGAAAGCAGGCTATGTTTTGAATGGGGTAGAACTGACATTGGGTAATTCCATAAACCCTAGAAACAGCCAAGATTTGTATAAAAGGCCTAGTATAGTGAGACCATATACATTTTTTCTTCATTAACCTAGAAAAAAAAATATACAAGACATAAACCAGAGAAAAAAAAATAGGAGAAGGCAGAAGACTAAAAAGAAGTTCATAAGGCATAGGAAGAAGAAGGATTAATGTGAGTAACCTCACTGAAAACTTTGGCATTAAGTCCTGAACATTGAGGCAGCCTATTTGAACTAATCATTCATTTTCTTTTTACAAGTTATGTCTTATGGTTTGATGACTTTGTTTTGTTAATGATCTGTTTAAGTATAGAACATCTCTGATTTACCCAGAAAAAAAATGAGAGTCATGGATTCATGGTTCAAAATGTTTATCTGTGATATGGGTTAGCTTTGAGATGGAGTGATTTCTTTTATAAGTTTTCTTTATAAAAATTGTTTATGAAAATCCCCGGATTCAAGTGGTGGGTATATGGTCTGAAGATAGAAAGAAATATGGGGCTGTAACATTGTGTTGTTGCTTATGTCTCATGTTGATTAAAACAAAAGAAAATGTAGAAGTGCAATGTTGTACATGTGCTGAGCTTCTATGTTTTATGAAATACCCAAATCAAATTTACTTGTGGTTTAGCCAGACCATGAATCTGATTGAACCAGAGGTAAGAAAAGATAACCAGTAAAATACTTAGGACCATATACTTACATCTTGATCCACTGAAACTCATAGTCAAAAAAAAATGTGCTAAGAAACCATATTTATTTTTATGATTAAATGTTTGCTTCTGAGAATATAACTTACCAAACTCTGGATGAATACATGTTGCTTGTATTGTTTCTATTTCTCTGATTAAAAAGTGAGATGCAGAAGGGATTAGCAAAGTTATGAAAAAAAAAAGAAATAGTACTTAGCAATTTAACTAAGGACCTGGGATCTTAGGGCTACAAAATATAGCTTGGCAAGGGGAACATTGCAAGCTCACACATGGTATGTTTATACCCAGGGGCCTGAGTGTGCTGGGTTAACAGAGAGATGTCCCAGGCAGTGTGTGTTTAAAAAGAGAAAGTAGCTAAAGAACCTATTATATTTGATAATGAACTTTAGGAATAGGTTCAGGAGAGGCCTGGGCAAAATCCCTGATGGCCAGTAAAGTTGAAAAGGGCATGATGACTGAATTGATGACTGCTTTTGGTTGGCTTATGATGTTTTTATTGATGAATCTTATGATTGTTTTCTATGAATTAAGTCATTGTGATCACATCTATATAATCTGGTCAACACTGATATGAATGCACATGCCTCACAAAAACATGTACAAAGAAGATACTGAGTTTCTTATTCATACAAAGCACTGGAATGTAAATGGAATTGAAAATGATCATGTTTTCAGTTAGATTATTCATACCAGACAATTAGTCTGACCCTTTTGTGTTTGTGCACCATTGGGTGTCTCATATTTGTATGAGGCAGTTCATGGTGACTATGCAGGTAAATAAGAACATGGTTGATCAGGAATTGGATGAGTTAACTACTTAAAGATTTGGATGCTATGTTTAAAAAGACTTTGCTGAAGTAAATCAAACATTCATGAGGAACTAGATTAAGACCTTTTGTTTAAGTTACTTTGAGAAACCAATGTATTGTTAATTGTTGTTTTGTAGTTGTTGAACTTATATATATCAGCTGAGACTATGTGCTTTGTTTCTACAAGATGTTTTGCTAAGAAAAATGAATGTTAAACTTCAAGAACAGTCAGGCTAATGGTAGAAAATTTGAGAATAAAGAATTTATGGATTGAATGTATATACAAAGAACTGACATAAGAAAATCCATGTATAAGTTAAGAAATAATTTTTAGACACTCTGAGACGTCTGTCATAAATATTTAGACGTCTGATATCAAATTTAGACGTCTGCAATAAAAAATTTAGATGTCTGAATTTAGTTCAAAATGTTTTTCACTCTCTGTTTCAATTTAGACACTCTGAGACGTCTGTTATAAAGGTTTAGACGTCTGAGATCAAATTTAGACGTCTGTCATAAAAAATTTAGATGTCTAAACTGTTGATTATGCCTAATTTGCCTATTGAGGAAAAGAAGTGTTAAGAATTACTAAGTGGCAACTGCATATGATTATGGGATTAATTCCCCTGACCTAAAAATCAAAAGGTATGGAAAATGAGCTATGTGCTGGTTGAATTGAAATTCAAAATTCAATCAGGATACACTCTTGCTAAACAACACTCTGATCCAAGCAAGAGGGTCACATACATCTTCATATGTATGTGAATATTTTTATTGATGAACTGATATAAATATATTAGTAGAAAAGGAGGATCCTGGATTATTTAGTAAGAAGGCTAAATGACTCTAAGAGATTTATTGATGTAAAAAAAAAATCCTAGTAAAAATAATTAGGTGAAGTTAGTTAGGGTCGTTTCATTTGGTATCAGAGCTATGTTGTTAAATAACATAGCAAAATTTTGTGTGAACTTGTTTGTATTGGATGTATAAAAGTGTTTACTGCTTTGGATGTTTTGTTTGTTAATGTTTACACTGTTGATATCTATTATGACAGAATAAGTGATATATTAAAATGAATTAATCTATAGAGCATTAGGCAAAACAGACTAACCTAAGTATTATATCCATAGAGCTATGGTAGGACCCAGGCATCAAAATGTAGGAACAAGTGAACCACCCATGGTGAATGTGCAAGAATTCATGAGGGCCATAAGAGATGGAGTAGGCAACAGGCAGGAAAATCCACATGAGGAACTTTCCAAACTACTCAAGACTTTTACCAATCTTGGAGGCAAAACATTTGATGGCACAGAAGGAGTTATGGGGGTTCAAAATTGGCTTAGAATTTTGGAAAGAATCTTTGCAGACATGCAAGTTGAAGACCAAAGGAAGAGGCAAATTGCATCCAGGCAATTGAGAGGAGCAGCTTTGGATTGGTGGGAGGTTATTATAGCTGGAAGACCTGAAGGAGAAGTAACATGGGATCAATTTAAAGCAATGTTGGAAGGCAGATTTATCCCTGCATCAGCTAAGGAGTCTTTACTGGAGGAATTCATCAAATTGAGGCAAGGGACTATGAGTGTCACTGAGTACACTCAGAAGTTTGAATCATTGGCAAAGTATGGTGCAGTGCTCATCACTACTGAGGAAGCTAAGAATGGCAGATATATTCAAGGGTTGAACCCTAGCCTTAGTAGAGCCATGCTACCATACAAGGATAAAACTTTTGATCAAGTTTTGGATTTGACCCTGAGCATTGAACAACATGATAAAGCTAGAGAAAATTTCAGGGCATTCAAAAATAATCAAAACAAGAAGGGAAAGGGTAAATTTCACCCTTATGATAAAAAGAAAACAGACATAGCTTCCACCAAGAAACCAGAAGAAGCCAGAACTGCTGAAGTTAAGAAGAGGATCACTTGTTACAACTGTGGTCAAGAGGGGCACATGAAAAATAGGTGCACCAATCCTAGACCAGCATCCTTCAATTGTCACCATTGTGGGAAGGAAGGTCACATAAAGAGGAACTGCCCAGATTTTAAGCAAGGAAAATTAGGGGCTTTGGAAGGGAAAGGCAAGGCTGCTGAGGGATCAAGTGTTGAAAAGCATAGTCAAGTTGAAGGTACTTTGCTTATTCACTCAATACCTTTAACAGTAGTATATGATACTGGGGCTACATACTCATTGATCTCTCATGATATTGCACAACAATTAAAATTGAATTGTATGATTGTTGATAAACCACTGTTAATTAGAAGCCCTATAGGTAGTTCATGTGTTATGGGTATGATGTGCATGCAACTGGGATTAAATATAGGAGGACATGTGTTTGAGTCAAACCTATATGTGTTGCAATATCCAAACATAGGAATTATTTTAGGAGTTGATTGGTTGAGTAGATATAAGGCTATCATAAATATGGAGACATCCACCATATCATTGAAGGTTTCTGATGGACAAAGAATAATTGTTCTTTGTGAGGCAAACAAAAATAGGAGTATAGCCAACCTTTCTACATTGTCAAATGAAAAACCCATGCCTGCATTAGAAGATATCCCCATAGTTAATCAATATGTTGATGTGTTTGGGGAAGTAAGAGGAGTTCCTAACCACAGGCCAGTTGAATTTTCAATTAGAATAATTCCAGGAGCTAGCCCAGTGGTTAAAAGACCAACCAGAATGGGGCCTAAGGAGTTGATGGAGCTGAAAAAGCAATTGGTTGAACTAGAAGAAAAAGGCTTTATTAGACCCAGTAGCTCATCATGGGGAGCACCAGTAGTCTTTGTTAAGAAACATGATGGATCCCTTAGATTATGTATTGACTATAGGGAATTAAATAAAGTCACAGTTAAAAATAAATACCCCTTACCAAGAATTGATGATCTCTTTGATCAATTGAGTGGCGCAAAAATATTTTCTAGACTTGATTTAGCTTCAGGCTTTCATCAGATGAAAGTAGAAGAGGAAAGTGTAAAGTATACAGCCTTTAACACCAGATATGGACTTTATGAATTTTTGGTGATGCCATTTGGCTTAACAAATGCTCCTTCCTATTTTGTTGATTTGATGAATAGGATTTTTAGAGAATACTTGGATAAGTTTGTATTAATATTTATTGATGATATACTAATTTATTCTAAGTCAGTTAGAGAGCATGAAAACCATTTGCATATGGTATTTGAGAAATTGAGACAGGAAGACTTGAAAGCAAAGTTTTCAAAATGCACTTTTTGGCAAAATGAAGTGAATTTTCTAGGCCACATTATATCAGAGAAAGGAATAGCCGTAGATTCCAATAAAGTCATTGCAGTGCAAGCTTGGAAAAGGCCTACTAATGTCACTGAAGTCAGATCATTCATGGGAATGGCTGGTTACTATAGGAGATTTATAAAAGATTTTGCAAAAATTTCAATTCCATTAACCAGATTGACTAGGAAAAATCAAGTGTTCACTTGGACTGAGGAATGTGAAAAAGCCTTTGGGAAATTAAAAGAAGCACTGGTACAAGCTCCAATTCTCAAAGTACTTGAAGGAAATGAAAACTTGGTGGTGTATACTGATGCAAGTGGACAAGGGCTTGGGGCAGTGTTGATGCAACAACATCAGGTAATAGCTTATGCTTCTAGGCAGTTGAAATCAAGTGAGGTAAGGTATGCTACTCATGACCTTGAATTGGCTGCTATAGTGTATGCTCTTAAGCTATGGAGACACTACTTGTTAGGAGCAAAATTTGAAGTATATACAGACCATAAATCACTTAAATATTTGTTTTCACAAAAAGAATTAAATATGAGGCAGCAAAGATGGATTGAACTCTTAGCCTCATATGATTTTGAAATATTGTACACACCTGGTAAGGCTAATAAAGTAGCAGATGCCTTAAGTAGACAACATGCTAAAGTGGCTAGATTAATGATAGAAGAGTTTAACACTTTATCATTATTAATTGATTCAGAGATAGAAAGTGATAACACAGAAAACATGAGCTTATGCAGTGGGAATGTAGAAATGGGAAAATTAAGTTTTATTACTCTGGGATCAGAATTGAAGAATAAAGTTGTAATGCTACAAAACCAAGATCCATTTTTATTTGGAAAGAAGACTCAAATATTAAATGGTGGGACAGTGGAAGGTTTTCAGTTGGATGATCAAGGCCATCTGAAGAAAGGAGAAAGAATATGTGTTCCAGTAGTTGATGAGTTGAAGCAAGAAATTTTGGATGCTTACCACAAAAGCAAATATACTATACACCCAGGAAGCACAAGAATGTATCACAACCTCAAGAGAGATTATTGGTGGAGTGGTATGAAGGGTGCAGTGGCAACCTATGTATCAAAATGTATGGTTTGCCAGCAGGTGAAGGCTGAGTATCAAAAACCCTCAGGGATGCTTCAACCTTCACAAATACCACAGTGGAAATGGGAAGACATATCAATGGATTTCATTGATGGTTTGCCTAGAACTAGGAGGGGAAATGATAGTATTTGGGTAGTGGTTGATAGGCTAACCAAGTCAGCCCACTTTATACCAGTGAAATCAAAGAGAAATGCTAATACCCTAGCCCAGTTGTTTATTAAAGAAGTAGTCAGACTTCATGGTATACCAAAGACTATAGTAAGTGATAGAGATACCATCTTCACTTCAAAGTTTTGGCAGAGTTTCCACAAGGCAATGGGGACTGATTTATGCTTGAGTACAGCATACCATCCTCAATCTGATGGCCAAACAGAAATTGTGAACAAATTGCTTGAAGACATGTTGAGAGCATGTGTATTGGATTGGGGAGGAAGCTGGGAGGATTATATATATCTAGCTGAATTTGCATACAATAATACCCATCATAGTAGCATAGGCATGGCCCCCTTTGAAGCTCTCTATGGAAGGCCATGTTTATCACCTTCAAGTTGGCATGAATCTGGAGAAAAAGTGGTCTTAGGACCAGAAAATGTGAAGGAAACTTCTGAAAAGATAGCTTTGATCAGAAAAAGAATTGCTTCTGCCCAAGATAGGCAAAAGAAATATGCAGATCAAAGAAGGAAGGCAGTACAATATGATGTTGGGAATTATGTATTCATCAAGATATCACCCATGAAAAAGGTTCTAAGGTTTGGAAAACAAGGAAAGTTGATTCCTAGATATATAGGACCATATAAAATTCTAGAAAGAATAGGGACAGTAGCCTATAAATTAGAATTGCCAGAAGAAATGAGAGCAATGCATGATGTCTTTCATGTGTCTCAACTAAGAAGATGGGTTCATGATAAGGAAGCAATACTAGAATCCTCTAAGGATGTGCAGGTTGATCCTAGAATAATCTATGAAAAGGAACCAGTGGGTATAGTTTCTAAAGAAACCAAGAAATTGAGAAACAAAGAAATTAAATTAGTAAAAGTACAATGGAGTCTAGACCCAAATGATTGCACATGGGAAGTAGAGGATAAAATCAGAAATGATTATCCACAACTGTTTGATTGAAGAAAAGGTAAATTTATATATATATACTAATGAATGTGTTGGTTGAACATGCATTGTGATTTTTATCTTGTGCTGATATACATAGTGCTTAATAGGTGGTTGGTGTGAAAATGGTTTTGAAATCAGAAAAATTCATTTTTCTGAAGAGATGATACTTAAGTTAAGTATGAAAGAATTGTGGGACACAATTCCTAAAAGGAGGGGTATATGTGATAACCCTGATTTTTGTGAGTAATTTCATGATTTAATTTAGTTTGTATTTGTTTGAAATTACATTGGAAAAAAAAATAGGAATAGGAAATTGATTTGCAGATATAAAGTATAAAACATGTACATGTGCACAAGACAGTGTACACATGCACACCGATTTCTGTGTGATAAAAATTTAGCAGGAATCAATAGATAAATTAAAATAACTAATTTAGAAATACATATGCATGAAGATAGAATTTTATCTTTAAATAAAATAGGGTACAAAGAAAATAAAAGACTTAGGTATGCATGTGTTATACATGTATACAGTCAACCAATTTCTGGAAGAAAACAGAAGTTACATAGAAATGGCATGAGTCCTTAAACAAACACTTTATCCATTTCTGGTAATTTCTTTAATTTAGGAAATAAGAAGTCATGGATATAACATGACCCGGGAAAGGATTAAAAGAATGAGGCTTATTTCTGAAAATGAAGACAAGGACCACATACCCTCTTATTTTTGAAAGCAGGCTATGTTTTGAATGGGGTAGAACTGACATTGGGTAATTCCATAAACCCTAGAAACAGCCAAGATTTGTATAAAAGGCCTAGTATAGTGAGACCATATACATTTTTTCTTCATTAACCTAGAAAAAAAAATATACAAGACATAAACCAGAGAAAAAAAAATAGGAGAAGGCAGAAGACTAAAAAGAAGTTCATAAGGCATAGGAAGAAGAAGGATTAATGTGAGTAACCTCACTGAAAACTTTGGCATTAAGTCCTGAACATTGAGGCAGCCTATTTGAACTAATCATTCATTTTCTTTTTACAAGTTATGTCTTATGGTTTGATGACTTTGTTTTGTTAATGATCTGTTTAAGTATAGAACATCTCTGATTTACCTAGAAAAAAATGAGAGTCATGGATTCATGGTTCAAAATGTTTATCTGTGATATGAGTTAGCTTTGAGATGGAGTGATTTCTTTTATAAGTTTTCTTTATAAAAATTGTTTATGAAAATCCCCGGATTCAGGTGGTGGGTATATGGTCTGAAGATAGAAAGAAATATGGGGCTGTAACATTGTGTTGTTGCTTATGTCTCATGTTGATTAAAACAAAAGAAAATGTAGAAGTGCAATGTTGTACATGTGCTGAGCTTCTATGTTTTATGAAATACCCAAATCAAATTTACTTGTGGTTTAGCCAGACCATGAATCTGATTGAACCAGAGGTAAGAAAAGATAACCAGTAAAATACTTAGGACCATATACTTACATCTTGATCCACTGAAACTCATAGTCAAAAAAAAAATGTGCTAAGAAACCATATTTATTTTTATGATTAAATGTTTGCTTCTGAGAATATAACTTACCAAACTCTGGATGAATACATGTTGCTTGTATTGTTTCTATTTCTCTTATTAAAAAGTGAGATGCAGAAGGGATTAGCAAAGTTATGAAAAAAAAGAAATAGTACTTAGCAATTTAACTAAGGACCTGGGATCTTAGGGCTACAAAATATAGCTTGGCAAGGGGAACATTGCAAGCTCACACATGGTATGTTTATACCCAGGGGCCTGAGTGTGCTGGGTTAACAGAGAGATGTCCCAGGCAGTGTGTGTTTAAAAAGAGAAAGTAGCTAAAGAACCTATTATATTTGATAATGAACTTTAGGAATAGGTTCAGGAGAGGCCTGGGCAAAATCCCTGATGGCCAGTAAAGTTGAAAAGGGCATGATGACTGCTTTTGGTTGGCTTATGATGTTTTTATTGATGAATCTTATGATTGTTTTCTATGAATTAAGTCATTGTGATCACATCTATATAATCTGGTCAACACTGAAATGAATGCACATGCCTCACAAAAACATGTACAAAGAAGATACTGAGTTTCTTATTCATACAAAGCACTGGAATGTAAATGGAATTGAATATGATCATGTTTTCAGTTAGATTATTCATACCAGACAATTAGTCTGACCCTTTTGTGTTTGTGCACCATTGGGTGTCTCATATTTATATGAGGCAGTTCATGGTGACTATGCAGGTAAATAAGAACATGGTTGATCAGGAATTGGATGAGTTAACTACTTAAAGATTTGGATGCTATGTTTAAAAAGACTTTGCTGAAGTAAATCAAACATTCATGAGGAACTAGATTAAGACCTTTTGTTTAAGTTACTTTGAGAAACCAATGTATTGTTAATTGCTGTTTTGTAGTTGTTGAACTTATATATATCAGCTGAGACTATGTGCTTTGTTTCTACAAGATGTTTTGCTAAGAAAAATGAATGTTAAACTTCAAGAACAGTCAGGATAATGGTAGAAAATTTGAGAATAAAGAATTTATGGATTGAATGTATATACAAAGAACTGACATAAGAAAATCCATGTATAAGTTAAGAAATAATTTTTAGACACTCTGAGACGTCTGTCATAAATATTTAGACGTCTGATATCAAATTTAGACGTCTGCAATAAAAAATTTAGATGTCTGAATTTAGTTCAAAATGTTTTTCACTCTCTGTTTCAATTTAGACACTCTGAGACGTCTGTTATAAAGGTTTAGACGTCTGAGATCAAATTTAGACGTCTGTCATAAAAAATTTAGACGTCTAAACTGTTGATTATGCCTAATTTGCCTATTGAGGAAAAGAAGTGTTAAGAATTACTAAGTGGCAACTGCATATGATTATGGGATTAATTCCCCTGACCTAAAAATCAAAAGGTATGGAAAATGAGCTATGTGCTGGTTGAATTGAAATTCAAAATTCAATCAGGATACACTCTTGCTAAACAACACTCTGATCCAAGCAAGAGGGTCACATACATCTTCATATGTATGTGAATATTTTTATTGATGAACTGATATAAATATATTAGTAGAAAAGGAGGATCCTGGATTATTTAGTAAGAAGGCTAAATGACTCTAAGAGATTTATTGATGTAAAAAAAAATCCTAGTAAAAATAATTAGGTGAAGTTAGTTAGGGTCGTTTCATATTTGCATTTGGTTTAGATTGGATTAGCGAAAAACTCCGATTTGTAGCGTTTTTGGCAAAATTACTGGGCTTAGGTCGTTCGGGCTAGGAAAAGGCGCCTCTGTGCATTTAGCTCGTTCGCATTTAGGTCGACATTGCCTTAGGTCGCTCGACTATAGGTCGTTTGAATTTAGGTCGCTCTGGCGTGGATCTGGACTTAGGTCGCTCGCTCCTTACTTTACTAGGTTGTTCGAGTATGAAGAGACTCACCTGCATTTACCTCGCTAACCCTTAGGTCGTTCGGCAACTTTAGGTCGCTCGGCAAAAAACTGGGTCGCTAGGTCGCACGAGTTAGTTCGTTAACCACTTTAGGTCGCTCGACTTTACCAACTTGTTAGGTCGCGCACACTTAGGTCGCGTACCACCTTAAGTCGCGTACCACTTAGGTCGCACCATTAGGTCGCCTGACCTTAATTACTTTAGGTCGTAAGACCTTGTTCCCTTTTAGGTCGTAAGACCTTGTTTCCCTTTAGGTCGTAGGACCTTGTTTCCCTTAGGTCGTAAGGCCTTAGGTCGCGCCACATTAGGTCGCGCGGCACATGGGTCGTAGACCCTTAGGTCGCTCGGCAGTTCCATCTCCGATAGGTCGCATGCACGATGCTTTATCTCGTAGCTCCTTAGGTCGCTTGAACCCAGGGTCGCATTACCTTTAGGTCGCTCGCCTTTTTATACTTAGGTCGTGAGACCTGATTCGTTAGGTCGCTCGGCATGGGCAAACATGTTAGGTCGCTCACCGCTTTTGGTCGCAACATTTCGGCCTGCTTGTATTCCTTAGCTCGGCCACGTTAGGTCGCAGGAGCATTTTTACTTTGATGATTTTGGGATTGATTTCTTTGGACTTTTCTCACGTCTTCGAATGTGAATTTATGTGATTCGATTTGTTTCAACAATCGCTTTGTGACTTGTCACTCTAAAGACATAAAGGTTTCAATACTAGTAGTAAATATCAAAGCTCTTTCATCAAAACGATTTCAACTCTATTTTATTACAAAGCTCTTTTCCTAAACCGTTTTCCAATCTATTAGTATATACAAGCCTTTACTTCACTCGGATGAGAAATCTAATTAAACGGCTTAGCAAAACAGGTGGTATGAAACACTTGTGTTTACTTCGTCGGTTAATTCTTGGACTTGTTCGACTGAACCTTTTGTGACAATTTCCTAGTGAAGATCTACAGTTTGTTCGTAAATATTTAAGTTAAGCTAGTGGTTATGGGACATGAAGCTAAACTCATATATTTACTAGCTTAGTGTAATTGACACTTCTATATGATCATGACGATCATTTTTGTGATTTAGACTAGCAACTGTGCGATGTCTCTTTGTCTGCGAGGGAGACTAGACCCCGCTTATGTGATGTTTCTACTCACATATATGGGGTAGCTCCCCATGGTCTTCGGGTCGTTCATGTGTTAAAATTTAATGGATAACTTCCATGAGATAGCTTCTCGTTCATGTGTTACACGTGTTGGTGAGTTTTCATGCTCCCGTTCTTGTGATAGGCCTCCCCCCTTTTTTATGTGATTTCTGGATATCGTGTGTTGATTTCTGGAATTTATGCTTCACCAATTTTTATGATTTTCATTGATATGTTATCAGTTTTTGTGCATTGGTGGATTCGTGTGTCATTGACTTGTTATGAATACAAGTTTAGGGTATGATACCCTATTTTATCTTTGAGAAGATTCTTGTGATATTGATTAATCTCTTGTTGATTTTCAATTACATACTTATAGTAGTATGCCATTATGGTTATTACATGTTCATGCCATGTCTTTTGCTTTATACCATATCATCTGATATTTATAGCTAGACTGATCCATTTATTATTTTCTTATAAATAATACTCGGGTCAGACCGAGATGTTACAGGTGCTTCTGCTTGACTTCTCTTCAGGATTATTCTGACTTTTGGCTAACTACTTAGATTAGTAGTTTTTGGATGTACACGTTTGAGATATAGACTCTATGTTCTGTACTTATTCTTTTGTATAGCATGTGCTACTATTCTTTTGTATTATCGTGGATCTTTCTGACCACTATTCTGATGTACACTTTCGTGTGTTATATATATATTCATATCTTTTTCCGCCTTTGTGATATGGATGTCTGTGACTGATTTATGTTATGTTTATTTCTATGTTTGTTTCCGAAGATTATATATAGCCACCGTGTGATAGCTTTGGGTTTGTATCGGTATGTCGGACTTCCTCCTTAAATGAAGTTCATACTATCTGACATATCGGTGCTCGCACAAAGAAGTTACATGGACGGTCGCTCCTCAACAGCCTTATTCTCCGTGCTAGTTGACAGCATTACACCGTAGTGTTCTTGGCTAGCGTGGGTATAGAGGTGGACAAACGTCTGAGGGGTTGGTCCAGACGTCTGGATTTTGTCTTTGGAAATATTCCCAGAAAACGATCCAGACGTCTGAAACCTAGAATCAGACGTCTGAAGGCATTCAGACGTCGAGGGAAAAGTCCAGTCGTCTGGATTTGGTTTCTGGGAATATCCCAGAAAACCAACCAGACGTCTGAAAACATAAATCAGACGTCTGACATCTTTTCAGACGTCTGGAACAATAGTTGAGACGTCTGAAATTAGTCACTGCCCTTTTTATTTTTCTGCCGTATGTTATTTTTCACCAGGAGGCAAAACCAGACGTCTGGCATTGACCTCTAGACGTCTGAACACCCAATTTGGGCAGAAATTTACCTAGGCCAAGATGGCCAAAACGTTATCGGAAGCGATCGAGCAAGCAATGACAACTAAGGATTTACGTCTAGCGACAGCCCGGCCTTAAAGGCTGTTCGATACACTCCGAATATCAATGTCCAATGTCCATAGAAGGATTTTCATAGAATTGGACCAAAACACCAAAATTGAAGAATTCGCAAAACCAATTCAAATCACAACAAGTGAACACGAAATAGATGATAGGAATTCATACCTAACAACAAAGATAGATATAGACAAAGATGTGAGATAAAAATCTCACCTTTTACACAAAAACAATGAAGAGGAAGCTATAGAGCAAGGCAAGGACAATCACTCTTCAATTCCAACTCAACAAGCTTGAATCTAAGCTTAAAAGAGAATTATTTCCTAAAGTTAGGTTTAGGAATTTCTGAGATTGAAAGGAGAAAGAGTTGGAGAAGAAGAATAGGATGCTTACCAATAGCTTCTCTTTGAATTTGGAGCTAGAACTTGATTTGCAAATGGAAACTAGGGCTTGGGAATTCAAATTCCGTTTCCTTTCCACCATTTTTAGTAGAGGCTTGAGTTTGAGGAATGAAAATGAGTGAATGGAAGGAGATGGGCTGAGCTAGGGTATTAGTTAAGCTAGTGGGCTGAACCCAAACCCAAAACCCAATAGAAAAAGTAGCGAAATTCGACTTACTCCAAACATACCAAAGATTATACTCAAAAAGATCGCAAACGCCATTTTGAACTCAATGGGGGTGGTCTCGAGCCCCAATTCGACTGTTTGCAAAAAGTGGCTTTTCGGACTATAATCCGACTAACAATGAAATATTTAAATAAAATATTTAAATATAAAATTGATAATTATGCGGGTTGTTACAAGATGCACAAACAATTATCTGAGTTGGAGACGAAGAAACTTATTCGCTCTAGTTCCTCGCCTTGGGGAGCTTCAGCTATTTTCGTAAATAAGTCCGACGGTACACTTAGGCTTTGCGTCGACTACCGCAAGCTTAATGATCTTACTATTAAGAATAAATATCCTCTACCTCGGATTGATGATCTGTTTGACCAACTTAGTGGTGCTAGAATCTTTTCACAACTGGACTTGGCTACCGGTTTTCATCAGCTTCGTATTGCAGAGGATAGTATTCCTTTGACTTCATTCTGTACTCGTTATGGATCTTATGAATGGCTAGTTATGCCATTCGGTTTAACGAATGCTCCGGCTTATTTCGTTGACCTCATGAATCGAGTTTTCAAAGATTTCCTCGATCGGTTTGTTCTCATCTTTATTGATGATATTCTTGTATATTCTAAAACCGAAGAGGAACATGAAAAGCACCTTCAGATTGTATTGGAAACTCTTAGGAGCAATCAATTGGAAGCAAAATTTTCTAAATGCCACTTTTGGCAATCTAGTGTGAAGTTTCTCAGTCATATTATTTCTGAATCCGGAATATCAGTGGATCCTTCAAAGATTGAAGCGATTCAAAATTGGAAGAGACCAGAGAGTGTGACTGAAATCCGTAGCTTTCTAGGATTGGCAGGTTATTACCGCCGATTTATAAAAGACTTTTCTAAGATTGCCGTGCCTCTTACAGGCTTAACAAAGAAAGGTGTTATATACATTTGGTCGGACAAATGTGAAACTTATTTTCAGAAATTAAAATAACTCCTTTCTGATGCTCATGTTCTTGTTATTCCCGAAGGGAATCAAGATTTTTTCGTTTATACCGATGCTAGTCGCGTTGGTTTGGGTGCTGTTCTTATGCAAAAAGAACGTGTTATTGCTTATGCTTCTAGGCAATTGAAGTCGGCTGAGACTAGATATGCCACACATGATTTAGAACTCGCGGCTATCGTTTTCGCCCTTTGAATTTGGCGACATTATCTTTTGGGAGAGAAATTTGTACTTTATACTGATCATAAGTCTTTGAAATATTTATTCTCTCAAAAGGAACTTAATTTGCATCAACAGCGTTGGCTCGAGTTCCTTGCCTCTTATGATCTTGATATTCTTTATACTCCCAGAAAGGGAAATCGAGTTGCTGATGCACTTAGTCGCAAGCAACAAGCGGTTGTTTCCATGATGATATCTGAATGGAACGATCTCGAGGTTTTATCTACTTGTGAGATTAGAGATCATGTCTCCGATTTATGTTCATCTCTAGTTTTATGTAGCCTTGAGGCTCATCCTTCTCTTTTAGACTGCATTCTTGAAGCTCAGAGGCTAGATCCCGAATTGGCTCTTCTTAGCCAGAATATTAGGGATAAAACCGATATTGAAGGTTTGAAAGACTTTGATATCGATTCTCGAGGCGGCATTCGAAAATTTGGTAGACTTATCGTGCCAAATATTAGAGATCTTCGTAAAGATATTTTAGAAGATTCTCATCGTTCCAAATTTTCCATTCATCCCGGTAGCAGTAAAATGTACGCAGATATGAAGCGACTTTATTACTGGGAGGGAATGAAATCCAATATTGCTAACTTTGTTAAGTGTTGCATGACTTGCCAACTTGTTAAGGCCGAACATCAAAGGCCCGGTGGGTTATTGCAACCGTTGGAAATTCCAGTTTGGAAGTGGGATCAAATTTCCATGGATTTTATTGATGGTCTTCTCCGTTCTCGTTCGGGTCTTAATAGTTTGTGGGTGATTGTGGATAGACTTACCAAATCCGCCCATTTTATTCCCGTTCGGTCGAACCGAACCGTTCCTCTTCTGGCCAAACTCTTTATTAAAGAAATTGTTAAACTGCATGGAGTTCCTACTTCTATTGTTAGTGATCGTGATCCATTGTTTACCAGTGGATTCTGGAAGAGTCTTCAAAAAGCTTTGGGAACGAAGCTTAATTTTAGCACCGCTTATCACCCCCAGTCCGATGGACAAACTGAGCGTGTGAATCAAACACTTGAAGATCTTCTTCGTGCTTGTGTGCTTGACTTTGGTGGAAGTTGGGAAGATCATATTTCACTTGTTGAATTTTCCTATAATAACAGCTTCCAATCTAGTATTGGTATGGCTCCTTTCGAGGCATTCTATGGAAGGCCATGCCGATCTCCTTCTTGTTTGCTTGAGGCCGGTGAGAAGATGGTTTTAGGTCCAGATTTTATTCGTGATTCCACAGAAAAGATTGAACTTATTCGACTTAGGATGAAAGAAGCCCAGAGTAGACAAAAATCCTATGCCGATAATCGAAGAAGAAAATTAGAATTTTCTGTGGGAGATCTTGTATTTATTCGTGTTTCCCCTATGAAGGGTGTTGTACGTTTCAGTCGATCGGGAAAGTTAGCGCCTCGATATATTGGGCCATTTCCGATCACTGAACGTATTGGTTCCATAGCTTATCGCCTTTCATTACCGGCTCAGTTTTCTGCCATGCATGACGTGTTTCACGTTTCTCAATTACGGAAGTGCCTTCGGGATTCCAATTCTATTCTTGAGCCCGGTGTTGTGGAAGAGATTGAAGTTTCACCTAATTTAACTTATGAGCAGTATCCTATTCGAATTATTGCTTCGGAGGTTAAACGACTCCGAAATAAAGATGTTCCGCTTGTAAGAGTTCAATGGTTCTCAAATCCTAAGGATTGCTCTTGGAAAACTAGAGAATTCATCGAGCGAACACATCCGGACTTACTTTCTCATGCTCTTTGAGGTAAACTTCTTATTTCAAATTTCTTTTGTGTTAATATGCGTTTATGGTTGTTACTTTTTATTTCCATCTTATATATTGCGAGGACGCAATTTCTTTAAGGAGGGGAGTCTGTAACAACCCGCATATTTATCGATTTTATATTTAAATATTTTATCGTTAATCAGATTTTGGTCCGAAAAGCTACATTTTGCATACGGTCAAATTAGGACTCGAGACCACTCCCATTGAGTTCAAAATGATGTTTGCGATCTTTTTAAGTGTAAACTTCGATATGTTTGGAGATAGTGGAATTTTTGCCACTTTTTCACTTTGGCTTTGGTTTGGGCTGAACTTACTAACTCAGCTCAACCCCCTTCCTTCTCTTCATCACTTCATCAAACACTTCAAGCTTTATCAAAAATGATGGAGGGAATGGGAAATTAAAATTCCAAGCTCAAGATCTTTAATAAATTCAACATCAAACTCCAAATTCAAAGTGAAGAACATAGATTCAAGCTTGTGGTTGATTCTTGCTTTGCTCTTAAGCTCTCCATCATCAATTTCGTGGGAAAGGTGAGATTTTTATCTCACATCTTGCCTATAATTGTCATTGGACTGTTGGGAATGATTCCCTATCACTTGTGCACATGTATTTGCATTTGGTTTGGATTGGATTGGCGAAAAACTCCGATTTGTAGTGTTTTTGGAAAAATTACTGGGCTTAGGTCGTTCGGGCTGGGAAAAGGCGCCTCTATGCATTTAGCTCGTTCGCATTTAGGTCGGCATTACCTTAGGTCGCTCGACTATAGGTCGTTTGAATTTAGGTCGCTCTGGCGTGGATCTGGACTTAGGTCGTTCGCTCCTTACTTTACTAGGTTGTTCGAGTATGAAGAGACTCACCTGCATTTAGCTCGCTAACCCTTAGGTCGTTCGGCAACTTTAGGTCGCTCGGCAAAAAATTGGGTCGCTAGGTCGCACGAGTTAGTTCGTTAACCACTTTAGGTCGCTCGACCTTACCAACTTGTTAGGTCGCACACACTTAGGTCGCGTACCATTTAGGTCGCGTACCACCTTAGGTCGCGTACCACTTAGGTCGCACCATTAGGTCGCCTGACCTTAATTACTTTAGGTCGTAAGACCTTGTTCCCTTTTAGGTCGTAAGACCTTGTTTCCCTTTAGGTCGTAGGACCTTGTTTCCCTTAGGTCGTAAGGCCTTAGGTCGCGCCACATTAGGTCGCGCGCCACATGGGTCGTAGACCCTTAGGTCGCTCGGCAGTTCCATCTCCGATAGGTCGCATGCACGATGCTTTATCTCGTAGCTCCTTAGGTCGCTTGAACCCAGGGTCGCATTACCTTTAGGTCGCTCGCCTTTTTATACTTAGGTCGTGAGACCTGATTCGTTAGGTCGCTCGGCATGGGCAACCATGTTAGGTCGCTCACCGCTTTTGGTCGCAATGTTTCGGCCTGCCTGTATTCCTTAGCTCGGCCACGTTAGGTCGCAGGAGCATTTTTACTTTGATGATTTTGGGATTGATTTCTTTGGACTTTTCTCACGTCTTCGAATGTGAATTTATGTGATTCGATTTGTTTCAACAATCGCTTTGTGACTTGTCACTCTAAAGACATAAAGGTTTCAATACTAGTAGTAAATATCAAAGCTCTTTCATCAAAACGATTTCAACTCTATTTTATTACAAAGCTCTTTTTCCTAAACCGTTTTCCAATCTATTAGTATATACAAGCCTTTACTTCACTCGGATGAGAAATCTAATTAAACGGCTTAGCAAAACAGGTGGTATGAAACGCTTGCGTTTACTTCGTCGGTTAATTCTTGGACTTGTTCGACTGAACCTTTTGTGACAATTTCCTAGTGAAGATCTATAGTTTGTTCGTAAATATTTAAGTTAAGCTAGTGGTTATGGGACATGAAGCTAAACTCATATATTTACTAGCTTAGTGTAATTGACACTTCTATATGATCATGACGATCATTTTTGTGATTTAGACTAGCAACTGTGCGATGTCTCTTTGTCTGCGAGGGAGACTAGACCCCGCTTATGTGATGTTTCTACTTACATATATGGGGTAGCTCCCCATGGTCTTCGGGCCGTTCATGTATTAAAATTTAATGGATAGCTTCCATGAGATAGCTTCTCATTCATGTGTTACACGTGTTGGTGAGTTTTCATGCTCCCGTTCTTGTGATAGGCCCCCCCTTTTTTATGTGATTTCTGGATTTCGTGTGTTGATTTCTGGAATTTGTGCTTCACCAATTTTCATGATTTTCATTGATATGTTATCAGTTTTTGTGCATTGGTGAATTTGTGTGTCATTGACTTGTTATGAATACAAGTTTAGGGTATGATACCCTATTTTATCTTTGAGAAGATTCTTGTGATATTGATTAATCTCTTGTTGATTTTCAATTACATACTTATAGTAGTATGCCATTATGGTTATTACATGTTCATGCCATGTCTTTTGCTTTATACCATATCATCTGATATTTATAGCTAGACTGATCCGTTTATTATTTTCTTATAAATAATACTCGGGTCAGACCGAGATGTTACAGGTGCTTCTGCTTGACTTCTCTTTAGGATTATTCTGACTTTTGGCTAACTACTTAGATTAGTTGTTTTTGGATGTACACGTTTGAGATATAGACTCTATGTTGTGTACTTATTCTTTTGTATAGCCCGTGCTGCTATTCTTTTGTATTATCGTGGATCTTTCTGACCACTATTCTGATGTACACTTTCATGTGTTATATATATATTCATATCTTTTTCCGCCTTTGTGATATGGATGTCTGTGACTGATTTATGTTATGTTTATTTCTATGTTTGTTTCCGAAGATTATATATAGTCACCGTGTGATAGCTTTGGGTTTGTATCGGTATGTCGGACTTCCTCCTTAAATGAAGTTCATACTATTTGACATATCGGTGCTCGCACAAAGAAGTTACATGGACGGTCGCTCCTCAACAGCCTTATTCTCTGTGCTAGTTGACAGCATTACACCGTAGTGTTCTTGGCTAGCGTGGGTATAGAGGTGGGGCGTTACACAATGGAACTAGCCTCGAGGCCTAGTTCGATCATATGCAGAAGATAGCTTTTCAAAGTCAATTTATTTTAATTGAATTCCTTAAATCAATTTCTACGCATTTCAAGCTCGTACGGCCAAACGATAAGTCTGATGGCTACGAAACTTGAAATCCTATAATAATTCACTATTACGAATCAGATCAAACCGATTTCGTCGAAATCCGAGATAGTGGCCGAAATGGCTATTTTCACACGTTAATTAAAACAAGTAATTTCCAAAATTAATTTAATCACCTTTAAATTTAATTTTAGAAGTTAACAATCTTCACTCATATTTAAATAAAATTTATATCATCTTTCGACATCATTTTCATTCATATTAAATTCAAGATTCAATTATTTAAACAAATTATAATATTAAATTCAAACAATTTAATTTTTCAATAAATTACATTAATAAATAATTCACATTTATTAATAATTATTTTATTATCATCTAAATAATTCGACATTTATTATTCAATTCCAGCTATTGATTATAAATACATTCAATACATAGAATTTCACATTCATATTTGTTATTGCCAAAATCTTCGAAATTGGTTATTTCAAAAATTTATTTGAGTTCATATTAAATAAACCACATTAATAAATCATTAAATTTTTATTTCTAACCATTTCATTCAATAATCATATTAAATTTAATAATTTAAAATAGTTAAAAATATGGGATGTTACACTCTCCTCCACTCAAAACTTTTCGTCCTCGAAAAGGGTTTAAGTAAGAAATTTAACATTTGATATATTTTATTCAAAATAATCAACTTATAACATTAAAATCTTATTTGAAAATCATTACCATGCTTCTACTACGCCACTCCGATACCGGTTTTACAGGAATTAAAACTTATATATAAAAGCAAGTTATAAAATTTTAAAATCTCAAAAATTTTCTAACACCCTGATTTACGGAAAATTTCGGACGCGTCTCCTTTGCGCGGCCCGATCGGAAATTTTTTACTATATAATATATATACCAAATATATCAAATACACATCTCATTTTAATGATGAGGCATCCCGTAGGGAAAAATATAAAAATATGGTATGTAATCCGAGATATGTACCTTATTATTAATACGAGGAAGTTCTCTCTTATTAAGCAAGAAAAAGCAAATTAAATCCTCGTATACGTCAAACGGTCTTCGTATGTACCTATCTCAACTCAATTTTAAATATTAGTGGCATATAAAAGGATATAGAAGCATGTATGAGTTTAATAACCATATAACATGAATTCTGAATCCAAATCATAAGCATTAGCACCCATTCACAACATAACGATCATATGCAGCCAAAATAGTAATAACAATGATTTACAACTAAAGAAACCATTCAACAGTTATTAATATTCATCTAATTAATCCAAAATATCACATACATTTCCCATGTCTATATTAAATTTTATACACTTCATTTCTTATTAACATCCAATTTTTATTAACATTTAATTGGTTTACTTCCAATTTATTCACATCTATTTCATTTACATTCAATTTATTTAGTTTAGTTTGTTAAATTTCAATTGTTTCATTTTATGTTTAACATCTTATATCAATTCATTTATTCACTTCGTTGGTTCATTTCACAAATTCATATCATTAAATTTACTTAAGTAAATTTAATTTTATAACTCAAACTCATATTAATAAATTTTTCTTTTTATCACAATCAATTTTTATTCAGCCTTTCATAAGTTAACTTTCATCTTAAAATTTATTTCATTAACTCATTTCATCAATTCATTTTATTCAACTTGACTTAAATAAAATTTCATTTCATAATTCAAATTTTAACTTTCTAATTTCATTATTCATTTCTTAAGTTTATAATCATTTTATACAGATGTATCTTCTTTTACACAATATTATTCAAATTATAATTATCTAAGAAGGCTACAACTAAATCTTAAAACACCCTTTGCAAATTTATTTATTATTATTTTCACAAACAATTTACAAAGGTATGATTTATTTTATTATTTGTTTACCTTCTTTTAAGTTTATATCTAAATAGTATTTTCTTTTTACTACTCAAATTATTCATTTGATATTTCTTAGAACATTGATTGAGTGTATTACATTTCTTTATAACAACTTAATCTAATTTTTATAACTATTTCTTTAAACACAATTTCAAATTGAACATTTTTATTACTTAAGTTCAAACTTGTATAATATTCTATTCAATTTATATTTAACATTTCAACTTCCTTAACATTTCTCGTAAGTTTTATATATGTTTTTAGAATGTAATTGAATGTTATACAAATTTATCTTATTTATTTTTGTTAACAAGAATATTCAATAACTTATACAAGTTAAATTTCCATTATCTTGAAATTTAAGAGTTATAATTTAAATTCCCATATTTTATTTAAACACTTAGCTTCAATTTATTATCACCCATTTTAGAAGTTTCCAACTATATAAAAATTTCACTTTATTTCTACAACTGAAAATCATTAATTAACAGGAACTTAAGAATTCAAATACTGGGTTCATTTCATATCATTTTGAAATAATAATATGTATACTCATATCTTTTATATATATCAAATCATATTTAGAAATTTTAAATCAAAATCTGTTTATCAACCCAAATTCATAGCAAAGCTACTAAGTGGTCTCCCCCACTTTGAGACTCGAAAATGAATGTCGATGATGTGGTCGTCATCATCGAAATTATTTTTCAACGACAGAAGAAGGGAGTATAGGATTTATATCCTTTTAATTCCTTTTGAAATAATTTCTAGTCGTAAATATTTTCAAATAATACTAATTATTATTTTCAAAATCTTAGAAACAATTTCAAAAGCATCATGATTTAAATTCTCAAATTCTCAGTTTAAATTCATTCCTTTAACTTGAACTAAGATTATTTTTTTATTTCATAACTGATTACTTAAGTTTATAAACATCCATAAACTCAAATTAGTTAAGTTAATATTTCCAAACTTAGTTTTTACAACCTATTCACTTCATATTCAATTTTTTTATAAATCTATTCATCTCATAAATTAAACTTATATTTCTTACCTCTTATACTTAAGTGTATCAAGATTTCTTTATTTAATATTCACTTATTTCATATTCAGTTAGTTAACATTCAATTATTAAAAAATCATTCCATTTGCATTCAATTTATTTACATCCAATTTAAAACAAACTCAATACTCACATTAATTTTACTTAGATATTTATTCTTATTCAATTTCTTTTTTTATATATATAATATATAATTTAGGTAAAATTATTTCATTTACCCTATCTTAAAACAATATTATGTCGACTTGTCTCGTTTAACTATTTAGAATCCCATATCGATAACATGGTATCCCATGCACCGACCAGAATTCATAAACAACTCAACGGATAAGTAAACACAATATAAAACATTTTATAACACTAACAAGTATGCGCTCTCATATATATACACTCAAACAAACTCATTCTAGGGTATTACTACCGTATCTCTAATTAGTCAAGCCCCACAAAGCTAAGGTTATTGCTTAACCAAAGCTCTGATACCAACTGTGACGACCCACATTTCGAAAGGCTTAAATTGACAATAATCCACACATGTCCAACTCAAACAATTCAGAACACAGATAATCAATGCGGATAATTAAGAAAAATAAGAAAAGAAGTAAACAAAAACAGAATCTTGCAGCGGTATGACAAAATATAATAATCAAATAAACAGTTCATGAAGCTATTTATACTATACATTTAATTATAATTTATACAACATTTATCAGATTTATATATACAACAGAACAAAATAAACAATGCCGCAGACAACATAATGTAGGGAATAATACTAGTAATAATTATATACCAAATCTTCATCTTCATCCTCCAGATATGGTCTTCAATGCGCTGAAAACTCAGGACTGACCCGAGCGCAATGAAAAGACAAAACACTCGAGTCAGGACTAAAATATCCTTATGTGAGTCAAATAAATATCACATATACCAGAGTGTAATACCGTCAGAGATGTTTACGGGATTTCACATCTCCTATCCAGTGTATAACGTGCGAGCAATAACTCAAGAGATGTTACGGGATTTTCCATCTCTTAATGTAACGACCCGGATTTTTGGTCGTTAACTTTGAACATTTAATTCATTTTAAATGTTGAGTTTTGAAATGTGATTTAATATGGAATTTAACGATCAAATAAGTGGGATGAATTTAAATTCCAAATATAGTGATTTAATTTATAAATTTAAATTGTTGAGTTAATAATTAGGAATCCATTAAATAATTGTATTGGAGTTGAATATGAAACTGAAATGATTTCTAATGTCAAATAAATTCTATTTGAATTAGAAATTAGTTAGTAAGATTTTAAAATTGAAATTTTGAGCGATTTCGTAACTATTTAAATCGTCGATTTAATCGACGCGTTTAAATAGCGATCTGAGGCACAGTCTCGGAATTCGACGAAACTAGTTCCATTGGATCTGTAATAATTTATTATTATCAGATTGCAAATTCCGTAGTGTTTGGAGTTACCTTTTGGCCGTACGGGATATAAACGCGTTGAATTTAATATCGAAAATTCAATATAATAATTGGGTCCAAAAAGCTATCTTCTCCATACGATCGATTTAGAACTCGAAACCTTTTCCATTGCGTTCGGAATAGGGGCATAACATTATGAATGCCTAGAGGCATGCCTCCATAGGGGTTCAAACTTCAGTGATACGAAAAAGTGGGATATTTTGGAATAAAAGATTATATATATATATATATATATTCAAGTCGAAGTCAAAATCATGGCAGTCCTCCTCAAAAATTGAAACGTATACGTTTCCCTTACCTTCTCAAACACGCCATTCTTTTTAGTTATAACCGCACGTTCTTTCCCCCTTATCTCCTTTAAAATTCAAAACAAAATCGAAAATCAAATTAAACTTATAGAAAAAAAATCAATCAGAGCATGGATCGCGAGCGAGCGAATTTGGAAGGCGGCGGTGGCTTCGCGCTGCAGGTAAGGTAGGGGGTCGAGACTATCATGTTCACGTCACCAAGAAGGGTAAACATGTGAGCAGTGATATTCAAGATCGAGTCACGACTAGGGTCGCACGTTCGTACAGCGTTAAGGAGTGGATCGTGTGCCTCAAGACGCGAGCTGTGACGACCGCCTATGACCCCTGCACTGAACCTAGAGATAGTGCGCTGTAAAGTGTGCCAGGCGACCATGGACGATTGTCAAGGTAGATTAAAACAACAGAATCTATCGTATTACTCACAGCGCATGGACAAAACACAATAGAACATATGTATAGTGAAGCTTTACAAAATAAAATGCCATCATATAAAACTTCATAATAGTTGAATACAAGCATCCAAATAGTCAATACATCAAGCCTCACTACATAACACTCAGAGAATATACAAACAGCGGAACACCCAGTACATATAGTAAGAAGATAATATGCAACCCTCTATCTCGTCTTCGATATTAGCATCGTGAGAAGCAAGAACAGCACCTGTCACCTGCTACCTAGTCTGCCCGTCCCAAAAATGGACGAACAGCCCAAGGCAATAAGAATTAAAACATAAAGCCTTGAGTCAGACAACAGTCTTAGTGAGCAGTAAATTAACTAACAACATACCAAAAGAGCATAAAGGAAAAGGAATAGGAATACAACCCTCCCACTCCAACCTCATTCTACAGTGATAGCCCCCAGACACACACTAAGCAGAAGCAAACATAGCAGAACATACAATTTAAAGTAATGTAATTATCACTCAAGTCAAGGGCGATGTTTTCCAAGCACAAACCCCCAAGGCCTAAACCAAGATCAGATAAGCACCCAGAAAACACTGCTCTTGAGACCGAATGACAATACAACCAAACATCCATGACTCTGGCTATCACTGTTATCATTGCTTCGATATCACCGTTAATTGAATGACCGGCACATTCTTTCAGCCGTCCGTCAAGGGCTAATGGAAACCCCGGTTCTAGACATAACTCCCGCACGTCGTCGCAGCCCGTGCCTAGGACTATCGAATCTGCCCAGAGTACTCGACCATCAACAGTTAGTCGTTGGGACTATCGAATCTGCCCAAATGTACTCTTGCTTAGAGCATGCTAGAACCTTCAACAACGATGCTATCCAAGCCTCCTAGTCATCCTCCTCGACGACTATTTCTGTACTAGCTCAAGCGCCTCTCAAGCATCCATTACCCTTAACTCGAATCATATCACCGAGTTACCAACGTGCTTGGAATGATCCCGTCTGGATTAGACCAAGACTATCTCATATCATACTTCGCTTCATCACATCCTCGCAAAGTCTCATCTCAACATCATCATCATCGAATCTATGCATAAGAGCTTCATCACCTGTTACATATGCCACAAGCAGCTTTCCCAATTCAAGATCCTTTCTCTTAGCTTTTGAATCATCTTCGGTCTAAATCAAATCATCAATCATCTAATTCATAGCAATCAATCAAGTCAAACATTAATCCAAGCAATCAAACATTCAAATATGATCTATGTAGACAATTATCACTATAATGGCAGTTTCGTAATTAAAGAGTTGAAAGTCTAACAAGCATGAAATCATGAGAAATATCTCTACAATCTTGATGAATGAACTTGCATAGGTTAACACTTAGTAAAATGGTTGTCAAATCATCATGAACAATGGATCTATATGGATCTACACTTAGGATGAAGAAAATGTATGGAAATCACTATTTTAACACCAAATCGAGCCAACAATCCGATATACTCCTTTGGATCCGTGTGAGAGATAATCACCACTCACCAAATCACCTAAACAACCTCAAATCAACACGCTTCAGATCTGGACAGCGAAGGATCAAGCTTGATCTATCACAAATCCGCTTCAAACGAAGAAATCTCACTTCAAAGGATGAAGATCTTCAATCCAAGCTCTTGAATCTTCAATCTTGATCTTCGATTTCGATGAAAGGAAGCACTAGATTAGAGTGGATAAAAGAAGTGAAGAAGTGTAGAAGTCGAGCTCTCAAAATGGCAGCACTTCGTCGCTTCGAAATCCGGATCCCAAAAAGTGAGAACAACCTTCCTATTTATAGCAGAAATTTCCTTAAGTCGTAACTCGGCTATCTCCATAAGTCGTCTCCGACTTACGACCTAAGACCCCAAACTCTACGACCTAACCAGTTCGCATCCACGACCTAGCGCTCACCTGCCTATGACTCACGACATAACAGCTATCTCCTAAGTCGGTTACGACTTATAGCATGCACGCCTACGACTCAACTGAGAAGCGACCTAACAACAGCTCCTACCTAACGACTAACAAGTGTGCGACTTAACAAATCTATGCTTCTACGACTTATCAAATAACTAGGTTACGACTCAACTCCTAAGTCGTCTACGACTTAACACATAGCCAAAACCCAGCGACTTAACACCTTAAGTCCTCACACGACTCAAACATCACGCGACTTACGACTTAACTAGGGGCACAACCTACGACCTAACTCCAACACAGAAATTATTCATTCCAACTCCTAAGTCGGTCAGTTCCTTAGGTTGTCCATCCCTTAGGTCGTAACTCACCCAGTCGACTTAACTTGGCAACGACTTAAACACTTAACTTGGTAACAATTTAACTCACCACTATCCTTAAGTCGCGCCTACCCCTTAAGTCGTTCAAACGACCTATCCCCAAACTCTTAACTCGCCATTTGCCTGGGTCGCTCCTATCCCCTAAGTCGTATACGACTTACGACTAATTCTAAGTCGTGAACGACTTAGGACTTAGCAAAATTTTCGCAAATCTTCGTGAAAACTTTTCGACGAAATTTTTCTTCGATTTTTCGATCCGTAAAAATACGGGTCGTTACATTCTCTCCCCCTTAGGAATTTCGTCCCCGATATTCTACACAATCAAAGCAATCAAAGACTATTCTGTACGCCTACCATCCATAGCAATCAACAAACCATGCATCCAATTCTAGCTTAGCGTACAGAATTCTAAAATTAGAACAAGTTACAATATCGCGAGATGACACGACACCTTAGGGCCATACCTTGAAGAGTTCAGGATGAGCTGCCTTCATCCTCTCTTCCACTTCCCACGTACAGTCGTTATCATCATCACTCATTGTATCTTGAGCAACTTAACTACCTTCCTCCTAAGCTGTTTCGTGTCGGTTTCCACAACACGAAGCGGCTTACGAGGTCTTCTACCAACTGGATCAACTTCAAAGTCTTCACAGCTATCAGCAGAAACCACCGTACTCGAGTCGTGCACATACTTCCGTAGATACGATACATGAAAAACATTGTGCACACTCGACATCTTCTCCGGTAACTCCAATCTATAAGCGAGTTTTCCAATTCGCTCGATGATCGGGAATGGTCCAACAAATCTCGGAGTCAGTTTTCCTTTCTTCCCGAATCGAATAACATTCTTCAGAGGAGAAATCTTCACAAAAACCAAATCACCTACGTCGAACTCCAAATCCTTTCGACGCTTATCGGCATAACTCTTCTAACGGTCTTAGGCTGCCTTCATTCATTGCCGAATGATCTCTATACAATCTGAAGTCTGTCGAATCATCTCTGGCCCAAGTATCAACTTTTCTCCAGTTTCTAACCAACATGTCGGAGAGTTACACGGTCTTCCATACAATGCCTCATACGGTGCCATACCATTGCTTGACTGGTAACTGTTGTTATATGAAAATTCCACCAAATGAAGGTGATCTTCCCATGATCCTCCGAAGTCCAAAACACATGCTCTAAGAAGATCTTCCAAAACTCGGTTGACTCTCTCAGTCTGACCATCTGTTTGGGGGTGATAAGCTGTACTCAAACACAACTCGGTTCCCAAAACTTCCTGGAAGCTCTTCCAAAATCCACTAGCGAACAACGGATCTCGATCGCTCACTATATTCTTCGGAATACCATGGAATCGAACTATCCACTTAACATACAACTCAGCCAACTTTGATGCAGTCCTAGTCGATCGAACAGGAATGAACCTCGCACTCTTGGTCAGACGATCTACAATGACCCAAATCCCTTCATTTCCCGTTCTTGTTCTAGGTAGTCCATCAATAAAATCCATCGATATCTGCTCCCACTTCCATGTAGGAACTTCTAATGGCTGAAGCAATCCACTTGGCTTCTTTTGTTCGGCTTTTACCAACTGGCAGTTCATGCACTTGGAAATAAAATTTCCAACATCCTTCTTCATGCCCTCCCAGTAGTAGGTTCTCTTCATATCCCGATACATCTTATTTCCACCTGGATGAATTGTCAGCTTCGAGTGATGGCTTCCCTTCAGAACTTCACTTCTCAATTCATCTATATCGGGAACAACTAACCGTCCTTGCTTCCGAAGCCAACCCTCTCGATCGACCTCGAATCCTTTATCCTTTTCTGGATCCAATCCAGATTCCAATTCACGGACAATCTTGACAAGCTTATCGTCTTGCTTTTGGCTCTCGCCAATCCTTTCCACAAGAGAAGGTCTTATCGATAAGTTTGCCAACATCTCAGGTTCCAATTCACATCTAGGCCTGAAGTCAAATCCAGCTAAATACTCGAGATTCTTCCATTCTGAAAACATGGCTCCCAATCCTGCATGTCTTCGACTTAACGCATCTGCCACTGCGTTACCTTTTCCCGGAGTATAAGCTATACCAAAATCATATGATGCTAAAAACTCTAGCCAACGTTGCTGCCGAAGATTCAAATCCTTTTGGGAGAAAAGATACTTCAACGACTTATGATCTGTAAACAACTCGAATCGAACTCCCAGTAGATAATGTCTCCACATCTTCAGAGCAAAAACAATCGCCGCTAACTCCAAATCATGAGTCGGGTAATTCCTTTCATGCGGCTTCAGTTGTCGACTGGCATACGCAACAACTTTATCCTTCTGCATCAGCACTGCTCCAAGTCCAGTACCACATGCGTCGGTGTAAACCACCATCTCATCATTCCCACTTGGAATAGTCAAAACAGGAGCACTTGTCAATCGCTCTTTCAGGATTCCGAAAGCTTGCTCACACTTATCATCCCATCTGAACACTTGGTTCTTTTTCGTCAATCCTGTTAACGGTGCAGCTACCTTGGAGAAGTCTTTGATAAACCGTCGATAATATCCTGCTAATCCAAGAAAACTTCTCACATCAGATGCATTCTTAGGTCTAACCCAATCCTGGATTGCTGCCACCTTAGCGGGATCAACCGCTATTCCATTTCCAGAAATCACATGGCCTAAGAACCTCACTTCACTCTTCCAGAAGTGACACTTCGAAAACTTAGCCTTCAGCTGATGTTTCTGCAAGATTTCCAAAACAATACGCAAGTGCGTCTTGTGCTCTTCTTCAGTTCTGGAATAAATCAGAATATCATCCACGAACACAAGTACGAACTTGTTCAACTGATCTCTGAACACTCTATTCATAAGATCCACAAAATATGCTGGCGCGTTAGTCAATCCAAACGGCATTACCAGCCACTTAAAGAAACCAGATGGTGTTCGAAAAGCAGTCTTCGGCACACTATCCTTAGCCACTCTCAACTGGTGAAATCCCGTTGCCAAATCCATCTGAGAAAACACCTTGGCTTCGTGAAGCTGATCAAACAAGTCATCTATTCTCGGCAATGGATACTTGTTCTTCTTAGTCACCTTATTCAGCTCACGATAATCGACACACAACCTCAGCGATCCATCTGCTTTGGTTGCGAATACAACTGGTGCACCCCACTCGGACACACTACGCCGAATGAATCCTTTCTGCAACAGGTCATCAACTTGCACCCTCAACTCTTGCTGTTCCCTAGGCGCCATCCGCCTAAGAGGCATCACAACCGGTCTGGCTCCTTCAACTAGATCTATACGAAACTCGATCTCTCTATGCGGCGACAACCCTTTGACTTCGTCAAAGACATCCTCGAATCCATTCGCGATTGGTACTAATGACAGTCCATCCCGTGGAACAACTAGCGAATACATGAAGCTCATGAAGACGCCTTCTTCATGCTTACATCGTATCACAATCTTTCGCCCCTCCACATTCTCGACTGTCACCTCCAACCTTTCGCAATCAACCTTAGCCGCATACTTCCTAAGCCAGTCCATACCCAAAATAATTCCGAACCCCGCAAAGTTCAGAACAAAACAATCACAAGCAAAAGAGCAACCATGACTCGATACAATCAGACCACGGCATAACATACATAAACAAGACGAACCCCCAACTGGATTAGTCATAACCAATGGCCTATCAACAATATCCGGTTCCAAACCTAACCGGCCTACGAGTTCACTACAAACAAACGAATGCGATGCTCCAGTATCAAACAGAACTCTAACTGGAACACCACATAGGAAAAGAGTACCTTGAACCACCACACTCTTTCCCTTCTCTTCAGCGGTAGGAGCTTTTGAAGACAACGGAACAGCTCCCAAAGCATAAGCTTGCACAATCTGCTTGTCCCTCTTCGGTTCTGGACAATTCTTCCTGAAATGCCCCGGCTTGTCACAATTGTGGCACTTCGCCGGCGCTTTCGGATTCTTGCAATCCCTGGAGAGATGACCTTTCTGCTGACAGTTGTAGCAGGTTACTTCGCCCTTCGGCTTCTTCTGGCCATCCTTACCCTTCTGTTGTTGCTGCTTCCTCTTCTTGTTTCCACCCTGTTGGGGTTTAGACTCTTCCCTGGTCACAGCAACAACAGATCCTTCCTTAGGAAACAGACTCTCATGCCTGAGAGCTTTCTCCACAAGCTTCTCAAATGAATCGTCCAAATGATCCACCAACTGTCTCCCAAGATAACTGTCCAAACCTGTCACAAACTTCTCATTCTTCCGGTATGCAGATTCGATATATGACCGGGCATACTTGGACAAAGCTTCAAACTCAGAAACATACTCAAGAACTGGTCGTCCTCCCTGCTTGAGCTCCACAAACTTCTTGAACAGAACAAACTTCTGAGCTGTAGAAATGAACTTAGCCTCAAATCTGACTTGGAATTGCTCCCAAGTAATCTCTTCCTCCGGAGTATTGATGGTAATAGAGTTCCACCAATCAGAAGCTCTCCCTTGAAGCTGTCTCGATGCCAACTTCCTCTTAGTCGCATCCTCAATTCCCAAATCACCAAAGATCCTTCTACAAGCATCTATCCACCTCTGGACTTCAATAGTTGATTCTGTTCCCAAGAAAACCTTCCCTCCAAGAGCAGTATAGTCCTTGCACAACTTAGCAAAATCCACCGGCTTTGGTGCCTGAACCTGAACTCCAACATCAACCGATGGCCCTGGAGCTGGCATCCTTCTTATGATCGAAGTCATCATAGCTTCGAACATAGCTGCATAATCAGCAGCCCCCTCAGTAGCATGGCCTTCCCTAGCAGCTGGTCTCCCTCTTCGACTCATTCTCAATATCTATAAAAAGGAATGATCTAACATCTAGAGAAACAACTGCATAAAGGTCTCAAACTCTACTAAGCTACTATATTATATATAGTTATCATCCATCAAAATACAATTACGTCTCTCATACGTAGTTACGTCAACGAGCATTGGGTAAAATCGATTAACCAATGCTCCGATACCAAATGTGACGACTGCCTATGACCCCTGCACTGAACCTAGAGATAGTGCGCTGTAAAGTGTGCCAGGCGACCATGGACGATTGTCAAGGTAGATTAAAACAACAGAATCTATCGTATTACTCACAACGCATGGACAAAACACAATAGAACATATGTATAGTGAAGCTTTACAGAATAAAATGCCATCATATAAAACTTCATAATAGTTGAATACAAGCATCCAAATAGTCAATACATCAAGCCTCACTACATAACACTCAGAGAATATACAAACAGCGGAACACCCAGTACATATAGTAAGAAGATAATATGCAACCCTCTAGCTCGTCTTCGATATTAGCATCGTGAGAAGCAAGAACAGCACCTGTCACCTGCTACCTAGTCTGCCCATCCCAAAAATGGACGAACAGCCCAAGGCAATAAGAATTAAAACATAAAGCCTTGAGTCAGACAACAGTCTTAGTGAGCAGTAAATTAACTAACAACATACCAAAAGAGCATAAAGGAAAAGGAATAGGAATACAACCCTCCCACTCCAACCTCATTCTACAATGATAGCCCCCAGACACACACTAAGCAGAAGCAAACATAGCAGAGCATACAATTTAAAGTAAAGTAATTATCACTCGAGTCAAGGGCGATGTTTTCCAAGCACAAACCCCCAAGGCCTAAACCAAGATCAGATAAGCACCCAGAAATCACTGCTCTTGAGACCGAATGACGATACAACCAAACATCCATGACTCTGACTATCACTGTTATCATTGCTTCGATATCACCGTTAATTGAATGACCGGCACATTCTTTCAGCCGTCCGTCAAGGGCTAATGGAAACCCCGGTTCTAGACATAACTCCCGCACGTCGTCGCAGCACGTGCCTAGGACTATCGAATCTGCCCAGAGTACTCGACCATCAACAGTTAGTCGTTGGGACTATCGAATCTGCCCAAACGTACTCTTGCTTAGAGCATGCTAGAACCTTCAACAACGATGCTATCCAAGCCTCCTAGTCATCCTCCTCGACGACTATTTCCGTACTAGCTCAAGCGCCTCTCAAGCATCCATTACCCTTAACTCGAATCATATCACCGAGTTACCAACGTGCTTGGAATGATCCCGTCTGGATTAGACCAAGACTATCTCATATCATACTTCGCTTCATCACATCCTCGCAAAGTCTCATCTCAACATCATCATCATCGAATCTATGCATAAGAGCTTCATCACCCGCTACATATGCCACAAGCAGCTTTCCCAATTCAAGAGCCTTTCTCTTAGCTTTTGAATCATCTTCGATCTAAATCAAATCATCAATCATCTAATTCATAGCAATCAATCAAGTCAAACATTAATCCAAGCAATCAAACATTCAAATATGATCTATGTAGACAATTATCACTATAATGGCAATTTCGTAATTAAAGAGTTGAAAGTCTAACAAGCATGAAATCATGAGAAATATCTCTACAATCTTGATGAATGAACTTGCATAGGTTAACACTTAGTAAAATGGTTGTCAAATCATCATGAACAATGGATCTATATGGATCTACACTTAGGATGAAGAAAATGTATGGAAATCACTATTTTAACACCAAATCGAGCCAACAATCCGATATACTCCTTTGGATCCGTGTGAGAGATAATCACCACTCACCAAATCACCTAAACAACCTCAAATCAACACGCTTCAGATCTGGACAGCGAAGGATCAAGCTTGATCTATCACAAATCCGCTTCAAACGAAGAAATCTCACTTCAAAGGATGAAGATCTTCAATCCAAGCTCTTGAATCTTCAATCTTGATCTTCGATTTGGATGAAAGGAAGCACTAGATTAGAGTGGAGAAAAGAAGTGAAGAAGTGTAGAAGTCGAGCTCTCAAAATGGTAGCACTTCGTCGCTTCGAAATCCGGATCCCAAAAAGTGAGAACAACCTTCCTATTTATAGCAGAAATTTCCTTAAGTCGTAACTCGGCTATCTCCATAAGTCGTCTATGACTTACGACCTAAGACCCCAAACTCTACAACCTAACCAGTTCGCATCCACGACCTAGCGCTCACCTGTCTATGACTCACGACATAACAGCTATCTCCTAAGTCGGTTACGACTTATAGCATGCACGCCTACGACTCAACTGAGAAGCGACCTAACAACAGCTCCTACCTAACGACTAACAAGTGTGCGACTTAACAAATCTATGCTTCTACGACTTATCAAATAACTAGGTTACGACTCAACTCCTAAGTCGTCTACGACTTAACACATAGCCAAAACCCAGCGACTTAACACCTTAAGTCCTCACACGACTCAAACATCACGCGACTTACGACTTAACTAGGGGCACAACCTACGACCTAACTCCAACACAGAAATTATTCATTCCAACTCCTAAGTCGGTCAGTTCCTTAGGTTGTCCATCCCTTAGGTCCTAACTCACCCAGTCGACTTAACTTGGCAACGACTTAAACACTTAACTTGGTAACAATTTAACTCACCACTATCCTTAAGTCGCGCCTACCCCTTAAGTCGTTCAAACGACCTATCCCCAAACTCTTAACTCGCCATTTGCCTGGGTCGCTCCTATCCCCTAAGTCGTATACGACTTACGACTTATTCTAAGTCGTGAACGACTTAGGACTTAGCAAATTTTTCGCAAATCTTCGTGAAAACTTTTCGACGAAATTTTTCTTCGATTTTTCGATCCGTAAAAATATGGGTCGTTACACGAGCAGGTGATGCTCAAGCATGGATTCGTGGTCGCATGAATCAAGGATGGCGGTAGTAAGCGCCTACGGCGATGGCAGGCGGAATTAGCGAGCGCGAGTTGCGTGTCAGTGCTAAAGATCAGTTGGGGCATTTTAGACGAGGCGACAAGGGCGTTGACGGTCGGTGGCTGGAGTGATGTATGCGGGTTTGGGGAAGGCAATTATCAGCCTGGGTGGTGTTCACGAAGAAGTAGGAGAACTACGGCATTCGAGGGGGTGGTCGAAGTCGTAGTAGAGGAAGGAGGTGTGGACGTGACTGGGTCAGGTGGATAGGTTGTAGATCGCGGGGAGATGGAGGTAGGCGAGTACTAGAGGTTAAGCAGTGAAGTTGATCGCCTATAGCAGGCTGTCGGAGTCATGCGGTTGGGGAGGGGTTCACGTACGAGGAGAGGTAAAATATAAAAAATTTATTTAGTTTTAATTAAATTTAAGTTAAGTGTAATTAGTTTAATTTAAGAAAAATCACTAACGTATATTCGTCGTAAATCTTTTGTACGAGGTCGTGGCATTTAGTTAGTAGGATACGAAAGAAAAATTGGGAATGGATTGCAAATACAATCAAGTTGAGATATCCTCACTCATTTGGAGTTGACAAGTTTAAATTTTTAATAGATAAAATAAAATATTGGATGCTTGGATGAATTTATAAAATCATTATCTGTTGATGCTAAATATATATAGTGGTATATATATAGTATTTGGAGTGATATTTCCGCACATTATAGCGGATGAGACCTTATGCACCCCGCATAATAGCGGATGACTCTATATACCGCGATATCCCCCTCGAAGCAGGATTGGTATTATTTTATGTTGTATTAACATCTTTGGATGCAGGGAAACAGATTGGAGGGATCCAACTGGATTCCTCAAATATGTTGTTTATTTTTCGTATATAGTGATATATAGATTGTGTAGAATAATCTATTATAGATTATTGTAGTGATTGGAATTATTGGATGCTATTGTAGCACTGGCCTGAATTTTAATAATTTAAATACTATAAATATATTTTTGAAATTTATGGAATTAAAGAGAATTTGATATAAAAATATATATTGGAATTGGAGTTATTTTAAAGAAATTGAATTAAAAAAATTACTTGATTTTTGGTTATACTTAACTACTGTAAATTATTAGATAGGAATTTTAAAGATGAATTGTACAAAGAAAATTTATAAATAATATTCTGGGAATATAAAAAAGGAGATTAAAATCAATATTTAAAAATAGATTGAAATTGTATAAAAATCAATATTAGAGGGATTTATTAATTGAAATTGGAAATGTTGGATTTTTAAAATAGATTTTTATCGAGGAATTAAAGTTGTTTTAAAAGGGATTTTAAATTACTATACTATGTAACTAAAATTATTATTTATAATATTCCATATAGTTAGTTATTCTAATATTTAATATTTATTGAAATAAATTCAAATTGTATAAATCAACTTTGTAAATTAATTAGTTATTTAAAAATGATTTTGAAATGAGTTATCGATGTTATCTGAAATGTTTTGATATTTTAAATTTACTTAAACATATTTTAAAATAAACTATTATCCTTTAAAAATACTTATTTTGTATATATAGTTTTAAAAGATTGGAATTTATTTATAAATCCTCTCAAGTTTGCGAATGAAGTTATTTAACGGATAGGATTTTATAAAGGGAAAATCTTATAATAAAATTTTTGGAACTTAAGGGAAGTTCTGAGATATCTGGAATACGAAATTCGGGGTTGAATCTGAAGTCATAGAGAAGTATAAATAGATAGAAGAGATTATAAGTAGATATAATCAATTTTGAAAAGGAAAAAGGAATTAATGTAAATTCCGAAGACTTATGGGATAAGTCGCGAAACATTCTCTTAAGTATTGATATTTGAAAGGATTTTTGGAAAATAAGACTTATAATATTTTCCTAAGTATAGAAAAGGGGAATTTGGGAATATTTCTAAGTGTTGAGATGTTTGGAAATATCCTGTTAAGGATTTGAGTATTTGAAAATTGTTTTCAAATGTTGGAAGGAATTGATATATCTTTTAAAGATATTTTGAAAATAAATATTTTGGGAAAATTTATAATAATGCCTAGTGACTGCTTATGGTTGTTTTATTGATAGTTAAATAACTGACTATCAATATGGGCCAATTTAATTAATCATTTCGAAGAGACCGAGATCGAATTTAATTATCCAAAAACCACTTCAATCTAGTTTGAACGTAACGAATGAATACCGTGAAGATGATGAAGACGGTGTGTAACAACCCGCATATTTAGAGATTGTATATTTAAATATTTTATTTTAATATAGCATCGTTAGTCGGATTAAAGCCCGAAAAGCTACTTTTTATAAACAGTCGAATTGGGACTCGAGACCACTTCCATTGAGTCGAAAATGGCATTTACAACTTTTTTGAGTATAAACATCGATATGTTTGGAGTTGAGTGAATTTTGCTATTTTCTATTTTGGGCTTTGGGTTTGGGTTTCAGCCCATTAACCCAACTGAATACCCTAACTCCACTCAACTTCCTTCATTCACTTTCATTTCCTAACACTCTCTAGCTAAAACAAAAATGGTGGAATAGAAAGGAAATTAAAATTCCTAAACCTAGTTTACTAGGAAATTCAAATTCAATCTCTAGAAATCAAAGAGAAGCTAAGGTAAGCATCCTCTTCTTCTTCTCCATCTCAATCTCTCTTCAATTCTCAGAAATTCCTAACCCTAATTTAGGAAAAACTTCACCTTTGATAATAGATTGAAGATCCTAAAGGTGTGTTGAAGAGGAATCGTTCTTGCCTTGTTTTAAAAGCTTCTCATTAATTGTTTTTGGGTTTAAAGGTGAGTTCTTTAACTCACATCTTTGTCTATAGCTATCAATGTTGTTAGGTATGAATTCCTAACACTTGTGTATATTCATTTGCTTTTGATTTGAATTGATTTAGTGAATTTTTCCAAATTTTGGTGTTTTGGTCCAATTTTATGAAAATCCTTCTATGGATATTTGGACATTGATATTCGGGGTGTATCGAAGAGCCTTTAAGGCTGGGTTGTCGCTTGGCGTAAATCCTTAGTCGTCGTTGCTTGACCGATCGCTTCCGATACGTTTTGGCCACTTTGGCCTAGGCAAAATGTTGCCCAGACCAGGTGACCAGACGTCTGCTGACCAAGTCCAGACGTCTGGTTTGGACCTGGAGCAAAAATGTATGCACGCAGACTTTATAAAAAAATGCTAGATACTAATTCCAAACGTCTAAAATCTCAGATCAGACGTCTGGATGGGTCTCAGACGTCTGACTTGAAGTTTCAGACGTTTGGGGGTTCTCTGGATAATTTCCAGAGAACGAAACCAGACGTCTGGATTCAAAACCAGACGTTTGGACATGGCTCAGATGTCTGTTTTGATAATTCCAGACGTCTGGGTGGCTTTCTGAACTATTTTTCAGAAAACAAATCCAAACGTTTGGTGTAACAACCCTGTATTTTACAATTATTTTTAAATTGATTTCCAGATTTAAAAGCTTTATTTATGAAAAGAATAAATTTTGTTATTGTAAATATAAAAAATTTGATTTTGTATGTGGATTAGAATTCCAAATATGACTAAATTTAATATTTCCAGAAAATGTGAATTTTGGTTAAAATAGTCAAACTTTGACTTTTAAACTTAAAAATTTAAAAGTTTGAAATTATAAATTTTATCTTTTATTATAAAAATAGATGTAATAACTTGAACACTACTTTTCGTTTCGTTGAAAACGGAGTTAAAATGTAAAAGTTATGTACATTTCAATTTTTAGTATAATTTGTTTTATTGTGCAATTTTGCCTATTTTAAATTTTATAAATCATATTTTCTTTCTTATATTTTATTTTAATATGTGTCAATATGTTTATTTATGTATATTTCCATCTCTAAATATTTTAAAAATGATAATAGAATTTTTCCAAAATTTACTATGATGATTTCCTATTTTTAAAGGCTGTTTTCCTATTTTCTGCTATTTTCTTCATTAGAAATTATATGTAAATTAAATTTTAAATGTTTATTTTGTGAATATATTTTTATTTCATGTTATTATTTATGTTTAAAAATATATTACAAGCTCATATGAATTTTCTAAAAATTTATTCTATTCAATTCCAAATTTTCTAGACTAGTTTACTATTTTAGCTATTTTCTTAATTTAACTTTATATAATTGATAAATATTTATATAAATTATTATATTTTGATAAAATTTCGAAATTTTTTCTGGGATTTTTTTTTTCCAGAAATATAAAGTTATAAAAAAGGAATTAAAGATATATGAAGAGTTTGATACCTTTTGTGTGCTTAGCCCTTTTGAATTCTACCGTTTCTTTTCAATCAATACATCTTTTATTTTATTTTTGCCATTCTTTTCCTCATTCATTTTCAGCCGACTCCCTCATCTTATTCACGAATTTTCAAAGCTCCAAAACCCTAAAAAAATCATGGCCTCCATCTTGCAAAAAAATTTGGTAATCTCCCTCTTTTCTTTCTACTTTTTTTCTTACTTTTCTATGCAATTTTGCCTTGATCTCTTCACATGTTTGCTTGGCCTAGCCTCTACCACCTTCATCCCCATCATCACCTCCTCCATCTACTACAGCAAACACTCCCTTCCCTCTGACCAAGACAGGCCATGACCTTCCACTTGAAGCCATCACCACAAAACATTGCCTAGACCACACATATCATCACCTACCCTCCATATCTTGCTTTGGCCACCCCCTTAGCCACCACCACCACTTGCTACATGACCTTTGGCTGCTGCTACTCATCACCCAAACCTCTGTCCAGACCTGTACCAGATGATGGCCGGGCCATTTGACCCATAGACCGAGCCAAAAGTTGAACCAAACTCCACTAGTTTGCCTAGTCTCTTGATATTCTTGTGTTGTAACTTCCTCCACATGTTCTAGCCATTATGCCATGCATTCCTATGATCAAACCTAAGCCAAAGTCATGTCAAACCTGACCTGAATAAACCCCTAGGCCATGCAAAGCATTGTAGAAAACAAGGCAAAAGATTTGACATTCAAATCTCTTTTCATTTCAAAGTTATTTCATTTTAAAGTCGTATTGAATTTTGTTGTTTTGATTGTTTGTTTTGGGTTGTGCACAAGAGTTGTAGCTTGGATTCGCTCTCCACTCAAGTCCGTAGTCTTGTCATTGTGCTTTTATTTCCATTGTGTCATTGGTTTTGATATCTCCAACACAAACAGGTGAGTTATTCTCACCAGACAATATTTACCTATATAACTGATAAACCGACACCATTTGAATCTGTAATGTATATCATCATGTTATATATGTTTATATTATTATCATACGATGTTCACACCTGTTATTACACTTATTATATCATATGTTACTTTTATTTCATGCTATTCTATTATTTATATATGTTTATCACACAGCAAGTTCCCTGTAGATTAGAATCACTATGGGTTGAAATGATACATACCAGAACGGACTTTAGAATAGGGAAAAATCGTTATGGGCTGAAATGATAAGCCTGAATGGTTTTTATTTATTTTATTTAACTTGGGATTTCAGGTTTGAAATGATAGAACCCGGATTTTTCTTTTTAAACTGCGGATTGAAATGATACATATCTGTATCACTTGACCTAGGCTAGAAAACTATATACAGGCCCGTGGTTATTTTATAAAGTGTTTTTGGATAATTTTAAGTATTTTAAAAATATAAATTTAGGAAATTTGATTTAAACTGATTTTGAAATATTTTGAATTAAAGAAATTATGATTTTTCTATGTGTTAAAAAGTAATTAATGAATGGTTTAACTGGATTTTTGAAATATAAATTAAAATTAAAATTTGGAATTTTGGTTAAAAATGATATTTAAGTTATATAAATAAAATGGATATTAAATTTTATTCGGAAATGGTAAATATGATAATTTGATTAAATTTGAATTTAAGTGATTTATTAAAGTATTATTGATTTTTCTATGAATTTAAGTGGTTAAATAAATGAATGTTTAAAAGTGATCTTTTAAAATATAACTTGACTTGGAAATGTGGAATTTGGTTTTAATTAAAGGTTTAAGTTAAGTAAATAAAATTGGAAATTTAGTTAAATTTGTGAAATGGTAATTTAAATTTGAAGTGTTAAGTTATTTGTTGAAATGTGAAGAATTGGAAACTTTTACACTTAAATTTATTAAGTAAATTGTTGAAAATTGGATTTAATTATAAGAAATTTATTGTGAAAAAGATATATGTTAAATGATATGAAAATGAACATTTTAAATGTTAAAATATGATTTTTAAAATGTTTATGTATTTTAAATTGAAGTTATTTAATTGCTGGAAATACACTAACACCTGAAATGATGTAGTTGCTGTAATTGAACTTATAGGCTAATATTGAACTCAGGCCTATTATAGCATTCTCTGGAAATGCTATAATGGTTTGCAGTCTTTGCTGAAACCAAATTTAACCCTTGTTTTGAAATCTGAACTACCGCAGCACTTTTGAAATGCTGTCTTTTCTGTTTTGAACTATAATTCAACTAAAACTGAGTTTTAACAACAGTTTTAAGTGCTGTCTTTGCTGAATTAAAAATGTTTTCAAATATAACTTGTGGCAGTTGTTTTTAGATGCTGTGAAATGCTGAAATTTTAATAATTAGGGTTTTTGACTTAGTAAACGAACTCAGAATGGTTTGAAGCTTTGGAAATTGAATACTTGATTTGAAAGTATAATAATTACACTTTTAAAAGGGTTAAATGAATTATTTTGATTGGAATATAAACTATTTAAAGGTGATTTGAAATGATAGTAAATGAATGATATCTTTGAATTTAAAGGGTATTTAAAGTTGAATTTTTGGTTTTGAACTGATAGGATATTTTATTATATTAAAATGATTTGAAATGTAGTTTTGGAAAGATATGATATTTTGATATATTGAAATGATTTGAAATGAAGTTTTGAAATGATATGATATTTTAAATATATGGAAATGGTTTGGAATTGATTTAATCTTTATTTTGATAAATATGTGGTTTTGAAATGATATTTTATGTTGAAGTAAAGTATTGTTTTAAAAGTTATAACCACGGGTTATAATAACGATTGGTTGTTAAAGAGACCGGGATCGGATATGGACATACTCTCTGTCGATACCGAAAACCACTTTGACAACTGTGTACGCGGTGGAGTTTCCAAAATGAAGTAGGATGGTGGCGACGATCCTAAGGTATATACGTGGACCCAACTCCCGTGAGTTGGCATAAGGTGACTAAAACAGGAGCGATCTCGGGCCAGTGAGGTAGCACCTCGTATCGAACACACTTCTTCGATACCATTCTATTACTTTGTGATTTTTGGTGGCCACTCTTGATTTGGGAGTGTTGTTCGAGGTGGAATGGTAGTGGCTGCTATGCGTATCCATCAGTCCGTGTGCGTAATTGGTATATCTACCCTGGCATTGCCTTGTGTGCCGTGTCACCTACCATATCGAACCCACTACGATTATGATTTTAAGATCCGACCGCGTTAAGGTTCTCCATCCCCTTAACGCTATTTTCTATATGATTATACTTTACTGATTAGACACTACTGTATATAGCGTATATTACTACATAGTAAATAGTTTAACGGATCCTTAAAGAATGGGCGATCCCAAGCATTCTTCAAGTTACTTGTACCTTTATTACAGTTCACTTGAGTTGGTTTACATTATATAAGTATATATTGTCCTGACTCGAGTGTTTTGTGTTTTGCTTTACGCTCGGGTCAGCCTGAGTTATTCATAGATTTGGATTTCCACTCTCTTGGAGATTTGAATCGCTGGAGATTATCTGCTTGTCTTGTCCTATCTATTTCAGTTCTGTTGTTCTACTCGGCTGTACTTGGTTTTTGTATTGAGACTTCTGTTGTACTTTATTTCTTATGTTGTATCTTATGTAACTCTGATATATTTACATAGTAGCTTCATGAACTACTATTTCTTTTACTTCCGCTACATTATTTTACTCTGTGTCTGTGATCTGTGATTATATTTATTTACTGCATATTCTGAGATTTGCCAAATCTTATTTACAACGCGGTATTTTGAGCAATTCAACTCCGGCATGTGTGTCTACCTATACACTTATAATGGATGCGAATGGTTGAAAATATCGGGTCGTTACTTCTGGATTCCAAATCAGACGTTTGGAAATGTTTATTTTTGCCTAATAAGGCTGTTTTGTGTGGATTTCCTATTCTAATCGATTTTTGTTGATACCGGATAGTTGTTATCACTTATTATCGACTTTGATGACTTCTTTCTTTGGATTTTTTTTTGGATATCCATTTGATGGATTTGATAACGATTTCTATGGTTTTGATTCACGACTTCGAATGTGAACCTTTGGTGATTGATTGTTTCTACAATCATTTTTGTGATTTGTCACTTCTAAATACAAAGGTTTCTATACTAGTAGTAAATACTCAAACTCTTTCATCAAAATGATTTCAACACTATTTTAAATACAAAGATCGTTTTTAAAACCGTTTTCCAATCTATTAGTATACACAAACCTTTACCTCATTCGTATGAGAAAATCTAATTAAACGGCTTAGCAAAACAAGTGGTATGAAACGCTTGCGTTTACTTCGTCGGTTAATTTATGGACTTGTTTGATTGAAAATCTTGTGACAATTTTCGAGTGGAAATCTACAATTTGTTCGTAAATATTTAAGTTAAGCTAGTGGTTATGGGACATGAAGCTAAACTCATATATTTACTGGCTTAGTGTAATCGACACTTTTATTGATCGATGATGATCATTTTGTGATTTAGGCTAGCGATGTGCGATGTCTATTTATTTGTGTGGGGACTATAATCGCCTTTTGTGGAACTTCGGTTCAATTTGGCGGGGTAGCGACCCGTGGTCTTCGGATCGTTTGTGGAGTTTCGGCTCAAAATTTATGGTTAGCGACCATGGAATAGCGTTCCGTTTGTGATACACATGTTGGTGAGTTTTCATGCTCCCGTTTGTGATAGGCCTCCCCCTTTGTGATTTCTGGATTTCTAATTGATGATTTCTAGAATTTGTGTTTCACCAACTTTTGCGATTGGCATTAATATGTTTGTCAATATTTGTAGTTTGGTGAATAAAATAAAGAATATGATATTCTTTTTGGTGCTTTGAGATTTTTGAGATATTGTATGATTTTGTTGTTGTTTAAATCATATTTGTTCTAGTATGACATTATTGTTATCATATGTTCTTATTATATCTCTGCTTATATCTCATTCCTTTATCTGATATTTATAGCTAGACTGGTCCATTTATTATTTTCTTATTAAATAATACTCGGGTCAAACCGAGATGTTACAGGTGCTTCTGCTTGACTCCTTATTTGGGATCATCTTCTGACTTTTGTCTAACTACATTACAATTGTAGTTTTTTTGTTATACATTCGAGATATAGACTCCATGATGTATACTTATTCTTTTGTCTTGCACTTGTATCTATTCTTTTGTGTTATTGTGGATCTTATTTGACCACTACTCTGATGTACACTTTTTTTTATTATATATTCATATTTGTTTCCGCCTTTGTGACACTACGCCATAGATTGCATACTGCAACACCCAAGAAGTGATGCAGGAAGTGCCCAAAAATGTTGATGTAGGCTAAAAAAGGGCAAAGGCAACACTTTCTCGGTGATGCATTTTTCCGCGTTACCCTAGAGTCAAAGGCAACATCTTTGCGGCCCTTGGGCAACATCGGTTTTGTTGTTGCCACAGGTACCAAATTTACTAAAAAGTGGGCCCCACAATCTGGGCCCCAACATATATATACATATATATATATATATATATATATATATTCATTTAAATGTATTTGTTAAGGTACTATTTTATTTTTCACATAATTAATAAATATTTGCTGAATAAAATAAATAACACATAATTTAAATCCAGACGGATATTTTATTCAAAACAAATATTTTATTACAATTTTGAATAGTACAAATTTGAGCTCTCACTATATATATATACAATTTCAATAACAATACAATCTTGATTACATCACAATTTTTCATTTACAAATGTCCTTGCTACATTTCACTCGCACTCGTATTTATCTTCAACTCTATTCCAGATTGAATCCAGCATCTGAGCAATCTGCAAAAATATACACTGACGCAGTAAAATTGGAAATAAAATATTTTTGCAGTATAAAATAAAATGTAATTTTAAAAATATTATTTGCCTCAGTTATTTGGGTTGTTCGTCATCACTTAATTCTGAATTCATCATACACGAACAACTTGTGACATGCACAGTGTATCACTGTACATGCCACAAGGCCGTGCACACCAATATACACTGGATACAATTACAGGGACAGGTGAGCATAGGTCAAACCCAAAAGCCGGGTTCAACTCAAGTGCAATAAAAATAAGGTCACGACACGAGCACAAGGTCAAACCCGAGTTTTGAAACTGGATTCAACTCAAGTACAATTTCAAAAATCCACCTGAAATGATCAAGAACCAACAAAACAGCTCAAATCAATACTCAAGCAAATACACAAACCAACAAAGGCAAGGCAATGCATTTCAATGATCAGTTTAGGTCAGTATATACGAATATGAGATCAAAGAATAGAAGGAACAACAAAAGCAATAGGTACAATAGTGCACAGGATACAAGTAAAGTGGTACAGTAGTACAAAGGTCATAGGCAACCTCAAATCAGCAAAGTCCAAGCAATACATGAACAAAGTAGTTCAGGCATGCACAAGAGAGAGACAAGAAACCAGCATCACCAAACCAGTGAAATGGAACAGACCAGAGAAACAGGTCACAAAAGTGAGTTCAAACCAGACACAACACTTAGTGGTTAAAGAATGAAACACGGATCAAAGTACTAGGCATCATATGAAAATGAGACAAGGTTACAAATCAAGCATACATATAAACAAATGCAACATGAAAACAACTCAAGATCAATGCATATGAAGCAACCAGACCCGACTGAAGTGTTCAGAGATTACAAATATACAATGGAGCACATATATGAACACACATGTATACAATGCACAACAACTCGAATATCAATGACACTGCCTCAACAGTCAGAGCATCATCAGCAAACATAAACAAGACTGCAACACTACGGCAACTACAAGTGATCAAGCATCAAGTCAAAGACAACTACAGTCTTACAGGAACCAAGACAAAATTCAAGCACCAGACTCGGCCAAGACTACCATGTACACAAGTAAATGCAATTGTGACATATAACATGAATTTATCAAGTCATGAAACAGCAAAATACAGTAATAATATGGTTGCAGTGAATTAAGCAACTCGAGCAAGTCCAGCTACTATATGAATGCATGCGTATGGTCAAACAGTCAAGTCAAGCCAATGCTAAGATGTAGTGCATTGAAACTAAACAGTGAAACCAAACCACAAGGAAGTAAAATCAAGTCAAAGCCGTGAATGAACAAGTCAGTGCCGAAGTCAAAGATTATCACTGTCAACAAGCACAAAGAGAAATTCACGGAACCAAAATCAAGTGCCAGAGGAGAATCGAAGCCGTAATGACCAACGAAATCGAACAGTTAAAAATCAACACCGTGGTGGCCAAGAAAGTCGAAATCAAAGCCGTGAGAATAAAGCAACGAAAATATAGGAATTGAAAAGGTCAGGAAAATCATCAGCATTCAAGCAAAATTAAGTGGCCGAGAAATATCATCAGACGAATTCGTATGAAATATACGAACGAAAATTAAGGAATTCGATTCCTATTTAACCCATTCATCATCGGCTACAAAAAAATTGTTCGAGTTTGAGCTAAACAGAGAACAATAATCAATCAACTCGAATCATCGAATTGAGTTCAAGCAAGAAATAAAAACAGTAAAGCAAAAGTGCTAATTACATACCGTATTCTCAGTTGAACTCAAATCGAAGGAGCTATAATCAAAGCAAGGAGACGATCGATTGCCAAAGCGAATCAGAAGATCAATCGTAATCGATCAGCAATAAATAGGGTTCTTCGATAGCCAAAGCCCTAAATTCACAAAGGCCGAAGCCATAGCAAATCACACAGGAGCAAAGACAAGACCGAAGCCCTAGCCAATCTCATAGGAAAGAAGACAAGGCCGAAGCCCTAGCAAAACTCACTGGAGCGACCCAAAGGCAAAGCCTAATTTCATAGCGAAAAAGGAACGAGATTGAGCCGCCATTATAGCCCTAATAGAAATCGCAGAGTGTTTGAGTGTTTGAGAGGTTGAGCGGTGGAGTACATATTTTGTTAAGTGTTTGAGTGAAACCCTTCAATATTTTGTTAACTTTTGCCGCTTTGTTTTTGCTTCCCACGTTAAAAATTATTCCAGCCCACTTTTTTTTTCAGCCCGCATTCATTTTTTATAATATTTTTATAAGTCTATAGCTACTGCAACATAGTGTTGATATCTATGCTAACATCCTGGAGCTAATGTTGTAATAGACAAAAATCAGCATAGCTATTGTTACATTGTAGCTAGCAACATCTTGTATTTTCGTTGCAATAGGCCATCTATGGCGTAGTTTGATATGAATGTCTGTGATTGATTTGTGTTATGTTTATTTCTATATTTTTTTCCGAAGGCCTCATAGCCACTATGTGGTAGCTTCGAGTTTGTATTTGATATGTCGGATTTCCTCTTGAAATGAATTGTAAGTTATATTATCTGACATATCGGTACTCGCACAAAGCAATTACACAGATGGTCGCTCCTCAACAGCCTTATTCTTCACGCTAGTTGACGGCATTACCCTGTAGTATCCTTGGCTAGCGTGAGCATAGAGGTGGGGCGTCACAGCTTGGTATCAGAGCCAAACTTCGGAACAATATAGAATAATCTAGCAAGGATCATTGTCCTAAGTCTTTCTTAGAAATCATGCCATAGGATTAATTCGAGTCATTAAACCCGTTCTATCCTATTTCTTTTTATGATGCCTCATTTTATCAATCAAGTTTGTTTGATATTCGTTCTGAGATTAACCTTTTTCTCTTTTCTTTCTTTCTTAAAAGAAGAGAAATGGTTAGACCAGGCCGCCCCAGCACCGGTCAATCTAGTGCTACTCCTCAGGATGGAGTATTTATGTCTGCTCAGCAACTTCTAGATCTTGTAAGAAATGCAAAAGCTGTCGGACCCACTCCAGAGCCTACCCATCCTAAATCTGGGTTTGCACGCTTGTGCAGTGATTACACCAGTTTGGGTGGAAAGCCATTCAAAGGTTCCGAGAGCGTTATAGAAGTCCAAGCTTGGCTTCGAGCATGCGACCGCATCTTTTCTCGCATGAATCTTAATGATCTTCATCGAGTCCAAGTGGCTTCTAGTATGCTCCAAGAAAGAGCATTAGACTGGTATGAACTTCTGATCTCCAAAATTATTGAAGCAGACCTTACTTGGGAGAAATTCCGGGAAAGGTTCGAGTTGAAATTCGTGCCGGAAGCTGAAAAAGTATCTTTAGCCCGACGCTTCATAGACCTTGTTCAAGGTGAATCTTCTATGACGGACTACGTCGCATCTTTCGAATCTCTATCTAAATATGGGGTCGAGCATATTAATACCCCATTGAAGAAAAATTAGAGATTTGTTTATGGGTTGAACAAAAACCTTAAAAAGCCATCACTTTTGAAATTGGAAGTTTCTTTTGACCAACTTGTTGATATTGCTCTTCGACTCGTAGAGGTTGATAAAGGTAGTAATGATGAGGTCAAATCAAACATCAATAAGAAGAGACCTTTTAAATTGAAGCCTAATCCCAACAAGAAAGGGAAGCAAACGACTTCAGTAGCAAATACTCCCAACTCTCGTCGAGGAGAATGTTACAATTGTGGTTCTAAGGACCACTATACAAACAAGTGTCTGAAGTCTATTTCTTGCTGCTATTGCAAGAGTTCGGGTCATACTATATCTTTGTGTCCCAAACTTCAAAGCAAGAAGGAGGGCAAGCTAAATGTTGTACAATCCCCTGCTAACACTTCTCGTGGTCAAGGTATTTCTCATTCTATCCTTGATGGCATCATTATATTTCGTGAAATTCCTATTCGAGTTCTTTTTGATACGGGTGCATCTCACTCCTTTATATCAAAAGAACTTGTTGATGCTTTGTCTTTGAATGTTATTGGCTTGATGACCTCTTTGAGGATTGCGAATCCGGTCGGTGGATCCGCAACACTCAGTTTACTTTATAAAGATGTCGAAATTATTTTATGTGATTACTCTTTCCGTGCTGATTTGCATGTTATGCATTATTTAGGTTTCAGAATGATTTTGGGGATGGATTGGCCTAACCGTTATGAAGCCCATATCCTATGTCCTGAGCGGACTATATATCTTCGGCATCCCCAATCTGTTAAGTAGATTTCTCTTATTCTTAAAGATTCAGATTCCAATTTGAAAGCATCCTTGTATTCTCTTAATCCTCATGATGACGATAATGATGATGAGGAAGATGTTATTTCTCTCATTCACATTGTTCGTGAATTTCCCGACATATTTGAGCCTGTTTTAAGATTACCACCTAAGCGAGCAATTGAGTTCAGAATTAATCTAATCCCTAGAGCTCATCCTATAACTCGTCCTCCTTATCGTATGTCCAATAAAGAAAATGAGGAGATGCGCAAACAATTATCCGAATTGGAAGCGAAGCAATTTATTCAATCTAGTTCCTCTCCATGGGGAGCTTCAACTATTTTTGTGAAGAAATCTGATGGTAAACTTAGGCTTTGCGTTGACTACCGCAAGCTTAACGATCTCACCATCAAGAATAAATATCCCTTGCCTCGGATTGATGATTTATTCGATCAGCTTAGTGGTGCTAAAGTCTTTTCACAGTTAGACTTAGCAACCGGTTTTCATCAGCTTCGTATTGTAGAGGATAGCATTCCTTTGACATCGTTCTGTACTCGTTATGGGTCTTATGAATGGCTTGTTATGCCATTTGGTTTAATGAATGCTCCAGCTTATTTCGTTGACCTTATGAATCGAGTTTTCAAATACTTCCTCGATCGATTTGTTCTCATCTTTATCGATGATATTCTTATTTATTCTAAAACCGAGGAAGAGCATGAAAATCATCTTCGGATAGTGTTGGAAACTCTTCGGAGCAAACAATTGAAAGAAAAGTTTTCTAAATGCCACTTTTGGCAATCTCGTGTGAAATTTTTGGGACATATCATTTCTGAATCCGGAATTTCCGTGGATTCTTTAAAGATTGAAGCGATTCAAAATTGGAAGAGACCGGAGAGTGTGATGGAAATTCGTAGCTTTCTCGGATTTGCGAGCTATTACCGTCGGTTCATAAAAGACTTTTCTAAGATTTCTGTACCTCTTACCAATTTGACAAAGAAGGGAGTTAAATACATTTGGTCAGACAAATGTGAAGCTGCTTTTCAGAAACTAAAAGAACTCCTTTCTGATGCTCTTATTCTTGTGATTCCCGATGGGAACCAAGATTTTATTGTTTATACCAATGCTAGTCGCATTGGTTTGGGTGCCGTTCTCATGCAGCAGGAACGTGTTATTGCTTACGCTTCTAGGCAATTAAAGCCGGCCGAGACTAGATATGCCACTCATGATTTAGAGCTTGTGACTATTGTTTTCGCCCTTAGAATTTGGCGTCATTATCTTTTGGGAGAGAAAATTGTTCTCTATACCGATTATAAATCTTTGAAGTATTTATTTTCCCAAAAGGAACTTAATTTGCGTCAACAACGTTGGCTCGAGTTCCTTGCATCTTATGATCTTGATATTCTTTATACTCCCGGAAAAGGAAATCGTGTTGCCGATGCCCTTAGTCGTAAGCAACAAGCGGTTGTTTCCATGATGATATCCGAGTGGAATGATCTCGAGACTTTATCCACTTGTGAGATTCGAGATCGTGAATCTGATTTATGTTCATCTCTTGTTTTATGTAGCCTTGAGGCTCATCCTTCTCTTTTAAACCGCATTCTTGAAGCTCAAAAGCATGATACCAAATTGGTTCATCTTAGCCAAAGTTGTAGGGATAAAATTGATATTGAAGGTTTGAAAGACTTTGATATTGATGCTCGTGGCTGTATTCGAAAATTTGGTAGACTTATTGTGCCAAATATTATTGATCTTCGTAAAGACATTTTAGAAGATTCTCATCGTTCTAAATTTACCATTCATCCCGGTAGTAGTAAAATGTACGCGGATATGAAGCGACTTTATTATTGGGACGGAATGAAATATGATATTGCTAACGTTATTAAGCGTTGCATGACTTGCCAACTCATATAGGCCGAGCATCAAAGGCCCGGTGGGTTATTGCAACCTTTGGAAAATTCCAATATTGAAGTGGTATCAAATTTCCATGGACTTTATTGACGGTCTTCCCCGTTCTCGTTTGGGTCATGATAGCCTATGGGTGATAGTAGATAGACTTACAAAATCCGCCCATTTTATTCCCGTTCGGTCCAACCGGACCGTACCTATTTTGGCTAAACTCTTTGTCAAGGAAATTGTTAAATTGCATGGAGTTCCCACTTCTATTGTTAGCGATCGGGATCCATTGTTTACTAGTGGATTTTGGAAAGGTCTTCAAAAATCTTTGGGAACGAAGCTTAATTTTAGCACCGCTTATCATCCCCAGTCCGATGGACAAACCGAGCGGGTGAATTAAACTCTTGAAGATCTTCTTCGTGTATGTGTTCTCGATTTTGGTGGAAGCTGGGAAGACCACATTTCTCTTGTTGAATTTTCCTACGATAATTGCTTCCAATCTAGTATTGGTATGGCACCTTTCGAGGCACTCTACGGAAGGCCATGCCGATCTCCTTCGTGTTGGCTTAAAGCCGGTGAGAAGCTGGTTTTAGGTCCAGATTTTATTCGTGATGCCACAGAAAAGATTGACCTTATTCGTCATAGGATGAAAGAAGCTCAAAGTAGACAAAAATCCTATGCCGATAATCGAAGAAGGAAATTAGAATTTTCTGTGGGAGATTTTGTGTTCATTCATGTTTCACCTATGAAGGGTGTTGTGCATTTCAGTCGATCGGGAAAATTAGCACCTCAGTATATTGGCCCATTTCCCATCACCGAACGCATTGGTTCCGTGGCTTATCGCCTTTTATTACCGGCTCAATTTTCTTCTATTCATGACGTATTTCACGTCTCTCAACTACATAAATGCCTTCTAGATTCTGATTCTATTCTTGAGCCTGGTGTTATTGAAGAAATTGAAGTTTCACCTAATTTGACTTATGAGCAACATCCTATTCAAATCATTGCTTCGGAGGTTAAACGCCTTCGAAATAAAGATGTTCCTCTTGTGAAAGTTCAATGGTCCTCAAATCCTAAGGATTGCTCTTGAGAATCCAGAGAATTCATCGAGCGAACACATTCGGACTTACTCTCTCGTGCTCTTTAAAGGTGAACTTCTCATTTCAAAACTTCTTCTTTTTGTGTTGATATGCTTTTATGGTTGTTACTTTTTATTTCTTCCTCTTAATTATTGCGAGGACGCAATTTCTTTAAGGAGGGGAGTCTGTAACAACCCGCATATTTAGAGATTGTATATTTAAATATTTTATTTTAATATAGCATCGTTAGTCGGATTAAAGCTCGAAAAGCTACCTTTTGTAAACAGTCGAATTGGGACTCGAGACCAGTTCCATTGAGTCCAAAATGGTGTTTACAACTTTTTTGAGTATAAACATCGATATGTTTGGAGTTGAGTGAATTTTGCTATTTTCTATTTTGGGCTTTGGGTTTGGATTTTAGCCCATTAACCCAACTGAATACCCTAACTCCACTCAACTTCCTTCATTCACTTTCATTTCCTAACACTCTCTAGCTAAAACAGAAATGGTGGAAGAGAAAGGAAATTAAAATTCCTAAACCTAGACTAGGAAATTCAAATTCAAGCTCTAGAAATCAAAGAGAAGCTAAGGTAAGCCTCCTCTTCTTCTTCTCCATCTCAATCTCTCTTCAATTCTCATAAATTCCTAACCCTAATTTAGGAAAAACTTCACCTTTGATAATAGATTGAAGATCCTAGAGGTGTGTTGTTGAAGAGGAATCGTTCTTGCCTTGTTTTAAAAGCTTCTCATTCATTGTTTTTGGGTTTAAAGGTGAGTTCTTTAACTCACATCTTTGTCTATAGCTATCATTGTTGTTAGGTATGAATTCCTAACACTTATGTATATTCATTTGCTTTTGATTTGAATTGATTTGGTGAATTTTTCCAAATTTTGGTGTTTTGGTCCAATTTTATGAAAATCCTTCTATGGATATTTGGACATTGATATTCGGGGTGTATCGAAGAGCCTTTAAGGCTGGGTTGTCGCTTGGCGTAAATCCTTAGTCGTCGTTGCTCGACTGATCGCTTTCGATACGTTTTGGCCACTTTGCCTAGGCAAAATGTTGCCCAGACCAGGTGACTAGGTGACCAGACGTATGCTGACCAAGTCCAGACGTCTGGTTTGGACCTGGAGCAAAAATGTATGCATGCAAACTTTATAAAAAAATGCCAGATACTAATTCCAGATGTTTGAAATCTCAGATCAGACATCTGGATGGGTCTCAAACATCTGACTTGAAGTTTCAGACGTTTGGGGGTTCTCTGGATAATTTCCAGAGAACGAAACCAGACGTCTGGATTCAGAACCAGACGTCTGGACATGGCTCAGACGTCTGTTTTGATAATTCCAGACGTCTGGGTGGCTTTCTGAACTATTTTTCAGAAAACAAATCCAGACGTCTAGATTCCAAATCAGACGTCTGGAAATGTTTATTTTTGCCTAATAAGGCTGGTTTGTGTGGATTTCCTATTCTAATCGATTTTTGTTGATACCGAATAGTTGTTATCACTTATTATCGACTTTGATGACTTCTTTCTTTGGATTTTTTTTGGGATATCCATTTGATGGATTTGATATCGATTTTTATGGTTTTGATTCACGACTTCGAATGTGAATCTTTGGTGATTGATTGTTTCTACAATCATTTTTGTGATTTGTCACTTCTAAATACAAAGGTTTCTATACTAGTAGTAAATACTCAAACTCTTTCATCAAAACGATTTCAACACTATTTTAAATACAAAGCTCGTTTTTAAAACCGTTTTCCAATCTATTAGTATACACAAACCTTTACCTCATTCATATGAGAAAATCTAATTAAACGGCTTAGCAAAACAAGTGGTATGAAACGCTTGCGTTTACTTCGTCGGTTAATTTATGGACTTGTTCGATTGAAAATCTTGTGACAATTTTCGAGTGGAAATCTATAATTTTTTCGTAAATATTTAAGTTAAGCTAGTGGTTATGGGACATGAAGCTAAACTCTTATATTTACTGGCTTAGTGTAATCGACACTTTTATTGATCGATGATTATCATTTTGTGATTTAGACTAGCGATGTGCGATGTCTATTTATTTGTGTGGGGACTACAATCCCCATTTGTGGAACTTCGGTTCAATTTGGCGGGGTAGCGACTCGTGGTCTTCGAACCGTTTGTGGAGCTTCGGCTCAAAATTTATGGTTAACGACCATGGAATAGCATTCCGTTTGTGATACACGTGTTGGTGAGTTTTCATGCTCCCGTTTGTGATAGGCCTCCCCCTTTGTGATTTCTAGATTTCTAATTGATGATTTCTAGAATTTGTGTTTCACCAACTTTTGCGATTGGCATTAATATGTTTGTCAATATTTGTAGTTTGGTGAATAAAATAAAGAATATGATATTCTTTTTGGTGCTTTAAGATTTTTGAGATATTGTATGATTTTGTTGTTGTTTAAATCATATTTGTTCTAGTATGACATTATTGTTATCATACGTTTTTATTATATCTCTACTTATATCTCATTCCTTTATCTGATATTTATAGCTAGACTGATCCGTTTATTATTTTCTTATTAAATAATACTCGGGTCAGACCGAGATGTTACAGGTGCTTCTGCTTGACTCCTTATCTAGGATCATCTTCTGACTTTTGTCTAACTACATTACAATTGTAGTTTTTGTTGTTATACATTCGAGATATAGACTCCATGATGTATACATATTCTTTTGTCTTGCACTTGTATCTATTCTTTTGTTTTATTGTGGATCTTATTTGACCACTACTCTGATGTACACTTTTTTTTGTTATATATTCATATCTGTTTCCGCCTTTGTGATATGAATGTCTGTGATTGATTTGTGTTATGTTTATTTCTATATTTGTTTCCGAAGGCCTCATAGCCACTATGTGGTAGCTTCGAGTTTGTATTTGATATGTTAGATTTCCACTTGAAATGAAATGTAAGTTATATTATCTGACATATCGGTACTCGCACAAAGCAATTACACAGATGGTCGCTTCTCAACAGCCTTATTCTTCGCGCTAGTTGACGGCATTACCTCGTAGTGTCCTTGGCTAGCGTGAGCATAGAGGTGGGGCGTCACACGGTGATTCGGTTTGTCCAGACCTAGGGCAATTTGTATGGACGAATGCTATGAGAACATCGTCTTTGGAGGACGATGAGTATTCTAAGTAGGATTGTTTCTTGAAAGGTAACGCTTAGCCTCGAGCCTCATCAACCGGGAATGACTAAAACAGGGGAGATGCAGCAAGGCTAAGTGGCTCGCACCCAATTAGGGTATGTTATCACTTTTCTAGATGTCCTCGGAAACCTATTTATTTTGGGTATGGTTATGCATGAAAGAAGTAGCGCTCGATGGTAAGGGTGGGAACACCCGGGGTGATAACATATTCGGTCTATACGGGTTAGGGGTAGGCCAGTCTTGTGTAGCAGGGGATCCCAACGAGGTCCTTGGTACATTATTCTAGAGGTGTACTGTGATGGGCGATACCCCAGTGGCCCAGTCATTCGTTGAAATCCATTCTCCAATACGAGCTTATGGTTTTGTTTGTAGAGCCTAGTATGTTGGAATATAATTAATGTAGCAATTTCAGCTATTTGAATAAGTATTTGTATTTAGACACTATTATAATATCATTGGATTTTCTACAAAATGTTTTGGTTATTGTAAGGGAAAAACCCATCATGTTTATGTGTGACGTGGTCTTATGAGACACCTTTTTTTCAAAGGATTTTGATAACTCTAATAATTCAAATTGAGTGTGTTTTCTCACGCTGGATTTCTAGATTGACTCAGGTGTTATTTTATTATAATGCTCGGGTCAGACCGAGTATTACAGATTCAGGATAGGATGCTTTGGAGCTCAGGAGACGAGCTGGATGATAGAGACGTATTTCTGTACTTGGCTTATATTTTCGCTGTGTAAGGACAAATTATATAACTGTCCAGATTGATGTATTGATTGTTGTACTCTGATGATTGTAAGTATAAAACAGCTACAGATTCTTTTGTATAAAAATCTGTTATTATATATTATATTTTGTTCCGCTGCGATTGTGAGATTCTATGTTATTGTTTTCTATTTTTTTCTACCTTTTTCTTCTTTACCCTAGTTATTCGCTCTTTTGTACAATTTGGGTTGAACAGGAGTGAATTTTATTATCAACTCAAAGGGTACGGAACTGCGGGTCGCTACAGTTAAGGATCCGTCAAATTATTTATATATAGTAGAATACGCTATATATACAATGTCTAATTGGTAAAATAAATATTTTTCTTAGCGTTAAGGCTTTACATTAATCCCCCTTAACGCATTTTTAAGCATTGTCGTATAGTTTGCATATAGCGCCCCAGTAGCACGTCGGGGGATAGGGATGCGCCGCGATACAACACTAAACCAAAATCATAGTGGTCTCGTATAGGAATAAAAGTATGACAAGGCACGTGAGGCAATGCCCAAGGTAGGATACTACCAGTTCGGGTTGCAGGGCTGATGGTAACGCATCGTAGCCACGGTCGCCCAGCGAGTCCATCCATCCCATATCGAGTCAATAGACCCAAAATCAAGGCACACCAACCGAAACCACCCACAAGAGTAATAATACGGACCAAGTCCAAAGAATCGAAGAATGGATGTTTGCTAGGGGTAGCTAGCCTGCTTGGCCCTGTCAAGCCGTCCTATTTTAGTCATTTCAAATTGGCACAAGTGCGGGGTCTATCCATCATCGTTCTCTTTCTTTAAATCCAACAAACGACGCCAAATCCAACCACTTCGTTCTGGAGTCTCCTCCGCGTACGCAGTTGTTAAAGTGGTTCCAATATTGACAGAGAGTATGCCAATAAGAGGCCTCGGTCTCTTTAACAACCAAACTTCATTTTACACACCAGTTGGTACTTTTACATTTCGAAATCAATTTATACTTGATATCAAAATATCATGTTCGTTTCAAAATATCATTTCATTTCAAAATACCATATTTACCTAAATTATGCTATTTTTACTTCAATAATCATTTCGATTTCCAAATTAGGTTATAAATTCATTTTAACCCATTCACATTTAAATCAGCAATTTAAATATAAACAATTCCCACTTGACCATTTTGAATTTTTGAAAATAGTTTAAATAGTTTTAAATAATTCAAAAAGTTAAGATAGTTTAATATAAAATAGTTTGAGTATTTAAAACGGTTTATATAGTAAAATAGCTTGAAAAAAACAAAATAATTTAAATATTTAAAAAAATAGATTTTAAACAGTTTATATTAAAATAATTTCAGCTCAAACTATCTCTTTCCATTTCAAAAAATTTGGACCCATGTCCAAATTCAATCAAACTGATTCCGATTCAATTATTCCAATTCAAATCATTTTCAATCTCAATTCAATTCAAATCAACTCAATTTCGATTTCTATTCGAATCAACTTCAATCCCAATTTCGATTCAATCAATTTCAATTTCGATTTCAAATTAGTTAATTTCAATTTTAATTCCAATTTTAATTAATTCAATTCAATCCTCAATTTTAAACCATTTCAATTTATATCAATTTCGAGTTTGATCTCAAAATATCGATTTAAATCGATTTTAACTTCGATGTTCAATTCAATGTTCAAATCTTTTAAAATAATTAAATTTCGAGCCAAAGTCTCAAATATAAATTTAAATCTCTTTTTCTAAGACAAATTTCAAAGTTCGAATAAAGTTCAACCTTCAAACAATTTTTGATTTCCATAATTCAATTATAACTTCAAATTATCAAATTGAATTTTTTAAACGATTTCTTTTACAAATTTTAAGTTCGATATTTCAAAACTCGAGTTCGAAAATATCCAATTCCCATATTTCGATTCAATTTTATTTTACTATAAAATAAAATCATCCGAATAAATACAATCCCAGAATTTAAAACCATTTAATTTAACCAGTCCGATGTCCATATATAATTTTCAATCCCATGGCCAAGTGATTAGTTATTCCAATTTAATTTCAGGGATGGATATATATCATTTCAATCCAAAATAAATGTCACAGGTATATATCATTTCAACCTATTTCTTAATTTATTCGAAATAATTCAATTGACAGTTATATGGTGTCAATAATATACAGGGTGATAACAAGATATATCAAAATTACTAAACATCCAATCCTCTACATTATCAACCAATAATCATCCATCACAATTAACATCCAAAAACAGTCAATAAATCACAACAACTAATCAGTTATAAAAAACCAGGAATTTTACTAGCAATTTAATTCTAATTTCAATTTAACCGTTAATTCAAAATTTCTAACATATAAATTTCTGTGTCGATTTCTATGTTAGTTAAATTACCAAACAACAATCGATAAATTTAATTTACTTTAGAGTTTCAATTTAACTGACATAAAAATAATTATTTAGTCATTAGTGAGTGTTTAAAACACTCGCCTTTATTTGAAACTGAAAAATATTTCAGGTTCAAATAAATTCCAATTTGACTCCAAGCTATAGATGACGTCGATACGGTAGCATCGTGCCTCGTTTCACTCGAAACGGACCTCGTACGAACAAGATACGATTTTATTACCATTTGAACTAACTAGAACTATCATTAGCATAATTTATTTATAATTAAATTAATTAATCCTAAATCATACCCTAATCACGCACGCAATAGCCTAGGCCGCCATCTCCTTCTTCTAGTCGCGATCGCGATTCCATTTTTTTTTCTTCGCGAAATCGCCAATGCCCCAGCCAGAGCCGCCACCGCTCTTCCCCTGCGCACCGCGCAGCCCCCAACTCCAGCGCTCCTCCAGTCACACACAGATCGCCGACCAAAACCCTAAAACCGCGAACCAATGTCACGCCGCTCCTCCCCATCGCCATCGCGCCTCCGGCACTCTTCCATCGCGTGCGCGTGTAGTTTTTTTTTCTTCGTTTTCTTTCGTTCATTTGATCTGTGAAAATTAAATGAGAGGGAGAAAGGGAAGTATGGTAAGACAAAAGAGTAGGCGGGCGTAAGAATTGTCGAGTGAGTGAGTATATATAATATTATAATTAGAAAATATCTGACTTATCGCGTCCGAAATTCTCGAGCTCCAAATAAAGGATGTCGTTTGGGATTATATATGTTATACCCCTATTTCGAACGCAATGGAACTAGCTTCAAGGACTAGTTCGATCGTATGCAAAAGATAGCTTTTCAAAATCAATTTATTTTAATTAAATTCCTTAAATCAATTTCTACGCGTTTCAAGCTCGCACTGCCAAACGATAAGTCTGATCGCTACGAAACTTGAAATCCTATAATAATTCACTATTACGGATCCGGTGAAACTGGTTTTGTCGAAATCCAAGACAGTGGCGAAAATGGCTATTTTCACACGTTAATTAAAACAAGTAATTTCCAAAATTAATTTAATCACCTTTAAATTCAATTTTAGAAGTTAATAATCTTCATTCATATTTAAATAAAATTTATATCATCTTTTGACATTATTTTCATTCATATTAAATTCAAGATTCAATTATTTAAACAATTTCTAATATTAAATTCAAACAATTTAATTTTTCAATAAATTACATTAATAAATAGTTCACATTTATTAACAATTATTTTATTATCATCTAAATAATTCAACATTTATTATTCAATTCCATCTATTGATTATAAATACATTCAATACATAGAATTTCACTTTCATATTTGTTATTGCCAAAATCTTCGAAATTGGTTATTTTAAAATTTTATGTGGGTTCATATTAAATAAACTACATTAATAAATCATTAAATTTTTATTTCTAACCATTTTCAATAATCATATTAAATTTAATAATTTAAGATAGTTAAAAATACTGGTCGTTACATTCCACATCTCTCTTTCTATAAGCAAGGGTATCCACACTATTTTATTTTCTTGCTTCTGCTCCATCACTGATCACATATACTATGGTGGTACATTAGATTGTAGCAAGATTGAGTGCTGATTCAAGGAGTCTAAGCGCTAATTCACGAATCAAGGTGTCACGAAGGGCTAAACCTGCGTAGGTGTGATCAATGATTTTACATATGTCCTCTTAACTATGAATATACATACATATAATTATTTATATGGTTGACTACACACACACATAAATATATATATAAGCATCTAATGATCAACCATATTTAATTTAATTCTTATATATGGATTTAAATTAATTTATAAATATAATGTATATATTTTAAATAATATAGTTTTAGCCATATTAATATAAAATATTCTATTTTACATTTTCGGTTTAATTAATAAGAAAATAATTTCACGGACATGTCTAGAAATAAAAAATAAAAATTATTTTTCAATCAAATAATTTTAATGATATCCCTTTAAATATAAAACCTTTTAATATAAATACATACATATATGTTTATAGGTATATATGTATATGTATATATTATTAAATTTATTATAAGTAGAATATTATATATATATATATATATATATTTATGTTAAAAACATTTGAATTATTCAAACTCTAGATATCCATTTTAAAATTTGAATTTAAGATATTTTGAAATAGATCTTAATTTTGAAATTTAAACTAAAGGTATTTTGACTAAGTCAAAATTGAATTTGAAATTCAAAATTTGAATATATATTTTAAGTATATATATTTATATGTTTTGCTTCGACAATCAAATTTGAATTAATTTAATTTAATTAGTTTTGAAATATAAATTTATATATTTATCCAATTAAACTAACAACAATGTATATGTTATATATATAAACTATATACATATGGTACTATAAATATTTGTATACAAGCAATATACACATATTAAGTATAGTATATGTATATATACAACAGATATAAATCTTAATATCTCTATGCATATATATATATACATGTTGTTATATTATTATGTTATGATGTTTGTATCTAAATATATTAGATATATTCATAATGTTCATTAATTATGTTTAATTAATAAGATTAATTAAATAAAATATTAAATATTTAAAAATAAAATATGATTTTATTAGATAAATAGATTGGATTTAATGTTAATTAGTAGATACCATAGTCCCACTATGATCTAATTAGGGAATTGTTTTGAAATTTACTTATTTCACATGTTGCCAACCAGGCTAGATCCAATATACTCACCGCCTCGATCTAATCGAACAATTTTTAATTTCTCACTGCTTTGGTTTTCGACTTCACTCTTGTATTCAATGAACTTTTCATAGACATTTGATTCATATTTCATAAGATACACATATTCATATCTAGAAAATTCATGGTGAATGTGACAAAATAAGAGGTTCCACCTTTGGTGGTTGTAGACATCAGACCACATATGTCAGTATGTATGAGTCCTATGAGTTCATCAACTCTTTAATTACTCTCACTGAATGGGTGCTTAGCCATTTTACCTTTAAGACATGACTCATAAGATCGAATGGTTAAGAATCATGTTGGTAGAAACCCTTGTTTCTTAACTTGTTAAGTCGTTTGTTACAAATATGGCATAGTCTAAAATGCCAAATTTAACTATCATTGACTCTAGGCATAGAATTATTTTCAATAATAAATACAAAATATAAATTAAGAACATAAATACCATTATTTAATGCACCAAATTTAACTGATTTATTCTCATTACAAATGTTCATAATATTGTCTTTACAAATAAAAATTTATCCATCGTCTATCAAACGAGATATAGATATTATACTAAAAACATAATTTGGCATGTAATTTTTTTTTATAAATTAATCATATCTGCTCGCTAATTTCAAATGATATTCTTTTGTTGCTTCTACGGTTATGCTAGTTTCATTTACAACTTAGAATTTCATGTTCCCTCTAGAGACGGGCCTTTTACTCTTAAATCCTTGTAAAGAATTACAGATATGAGTTCCAGATCTAGTATTTAAAACCCATCTAGAAGTACAAACCGATAAATAAATTTTTTATGAAAAATACCTTTAGGAGTAGAAACATATTCTCTTCCAACGTCTCTTCTTCAAGAAAAAGTAACGATCACCCTTCTCCTGAACCTTCGACTTACCCTTGCAACTCATTGACTTATGTTTTCTCTTCTTCAAACCTTTTGATGAAGACATACTGTTGACAGCAAGAATCGCACTTAGTTCTTTCGTGAATGTACTCTCTACAATCCTTAACATATTAAAAAGCTCAACGATAATACATTTCAACAAAATATGAATTGCATCGAACTATGGAGTTAGTGACCCAAGAATTAAGTTAGTCTATAGCTTGGAATCTAGAGTAGTACCTAGCTCGGCTAACCGCTTTATGCACCCAATCATACTGATAACTTGGTCTTGGACTGAGGAACCTTTGCCCATCTCCATGTGAAACGATTTCCACGAAACCTCGTACCTCACGGTACTAGACTGTTCACCATATAACTTTTGTAGGTGAGTGGATATTTCATGAATATTCATCTTTTTGTACTATCATTAGAGCTTGATGCTCATAGTGGAAAACAAATTTCTTAACTTTCGTAAGCCTTAATTTGTCTGGCCATGACATCTTTGTCTAGTTTATTTAAAGGTTCATTAGTGATGACATACCAAATCTTTTCATATGTGAGTGCAATATTAAAACCCTTAAGCCACTCTTTGTAGTTTGTTCACATTACAGTATTCTTTTTGAAGAATAGCTTCATTCTTATCATTCATCTATGCAAATTATTAGAGTAAATTAGATATCATCCCATATCTTCTTAAACTTGTTAGAATTGTTTGTTATATTTGTCTAATGAGGCTCCTAATGAATTTTGTATCTCTCAAAACCCTAAAAGTGATATAGGAGTTATAACGACTTGGAATTTTAGTCATTTGATTTTGAATATTTAATTAATTTAAATTATTAAAAGATTGGTTTAAAAAGGTTTAATAACTTAAATTAAAATATAGGGGTTATTTTAAAAGTTAATATTTGGAATTCAAATATAAGGATTGTTTAAATATTGAACTAAGAATAATATTTGAATAGTGTTACAATTAATGGGATTTACAATTGAATGTTATTTTTAATTGATTAAATGGACTTGTTTAACTCCTTTTAAATTATAAATAATAACAATGAATTCAATTTATAAATTTACTTACAGCAATAAATGTTTCAAATAAATAATGAGAGAATTTTTTAATTTATGACTTGATTTCTATTGACGTATTTTTAATTTATTTTATTTAATTTTTCCAAAAATTTTAATTTGGAAAATATGTCGTTTGTTGATTTTTCGGCAAACGGCGGTGTTTTTGTGATTTTACAAAACTTAATAATTAGCGTATATTATTATTGTTTTGGGATCGCGCTGATGTCCTGAGCACGACCATATTTTTTTTGTCATTCGGGGTCCATACGCGAATAAAAATATGTGCGATGAGATACCGAAAAATTATATATATGTGTGTCTGTGTGTGTGTGTATGTATGTATGTATGTATGCATGTATACAATTACTCAAGACCAATTGTACAAACAGCACACCATATTGTCTCCCCTTCGTACCTTTCTTTTCATCAAAATAAGAAAATTTAAAAAATACAGTACATTTCAAATCCTAAATCAAAATTGTATACTCCACATTCAACGGTCACCGCTGATTTGCACCGATGGAGGTGGATTGAGGCCTCGACCTCAACATGAAAGATGAGCGTCTAGGTGAGATGAAGTCAATGGTCGGTGGGATTGGCATGATATGGCAAGAGGTGGTGGCAATTCGAGTTTGACGACATTCTATTTAATGGGTTCGCCTAAGCTTAAACGGCGACGATGGAGGCTCTGGTCGGTGGTGTTGGAAGCATGGGAGTTTGGCAAGTCTTTGGTGAGGTTGTGTGGTCTGATATGTTATGTTGCGGTGGGGGCGTCGAGTTGAATGTCGACGTTTAGTTAGGGCTCATTCTTGAGCTATGGTTCTCGAAGGGCGGTGCGATGGCGGCTTCAGGTTGCTCGGGGTCTGGGTTGTCGGAGGTGATGAGGTGGCAATCGGTGGTTGCCCATGGTGGCGTCCAAGCAAAGTTGAACGGAGACGATAGTGTGGCCTAGTTTAGTTCGAACGAATGATTGGGCTGCATAATTAGGGTAGGGTATTTATTAGTTGATTAATGATTGTAACTAAGTAGATAATTATATTATTTAATTTGTTAATCTTATAAATGCATTAACTTGATCATGCAAGGTCTAAATCGAACGCGGTCAGTTGCATTAGGCTCATATCGATGATATCTATGTTATGGAATTAGATTGGCTTAGATCGGAGCTTGTAGAAATTTCAGATATAATTGAACTCTGTTCGATCTTAGTTGGAACCAGAATGCCAAAGCGATAAATGGAATTTTTTGTGAGTTAAACTCATCTTTTTGGTTAGTCAATAATGTTTTATGGTAGATAAAAATTGTTGATTGTTTGCTTGGATGCTTTATTGGTTGATTGTTTGGTTTTGATGAATTGTTACTTTTTAAGCAGTTAATATATGAAATCAGTTGTAGGGACTTAACTGATGTACAGGAAATTTGTAGAGGAATCCAACTGGATTTATCGTCCCTGTTGATTTATTTTCAATAATATTCCTATTATATGAATTATTGAAATATCAAAACTGATTGTTTGGCCCTATGGGATATTATATTGTTATATGTTGAAATTTAACCTTTGTAGTAATAAAAATCAATATCAACACTGGTTAAGTGATGTAGTGGTTGTTGGCTTCAATTTAGTATTTTGAAATACTATTAATTACTAGTTTGGCTTGGAATGGATTTGAATTCGGGTAATGATTTTAAATCTAACCTTTAGGTTTTCTGGAATATTTTTATTAAAGCAAAAATTTGAACTTCTCTATTTTATCCCAACTCTTTTTATTTGACATTTCTAAATCATTCAGAAATATTTTAAAGTTGTTTAACTATTATTTAATAATTATTTTAAGCGGTTTAGCTATTGTTTAATAGTATTTTAAAAGTCGTTTATTTATATTTAATATTGTTTTAAAGTTATTTATCGATATTTACATTGTTTGAAAAGTTATTTATTAAATAATTAATATTGTTTGAAGTTAATAATTTTATTAACAATGTTTTGGAAGTTATAATAGTTATTTATTAATAACATTGCAGAGTTTATAATTATTATTTATAATAATGTTTTGGAAGTTAATTATTATTTATTATAATAATGTTTGAAGATTAATTATTATTGTTTCATTAGTAAAGTTTTGAGAATTATTAACTATTAAATTTATAATGTTTTGATGTTAATAATTATTATTTATTAGTACTATTTTGTTGTTAATAATCATTAGTATATAATAATGTTTTGATGTTATTAATTATTATATTAATAATGTTTTGCAGTTAATAAATTATTTTATTAATGGTGTTGGAAAGTTAATTTGTTATTTATTTAGGGTGTTTAAAACAAATTAATTTATCTGATTAATTTTATTTATAAATAATAAATTGATTTATAAACTGAAACTCATTTAACCAAAGAGATTTATTAAAGAGTTTATAAATGAAAATGGGGTTTGAATTTATACGAATTTTCAAAAAGGCTTTATAAAGAATTTTTATAAAGGATATTTATAAAAGACTTTTATAAAAGAATAGTAACGACCCACTTTTTTGGACGGTTTAAATCGACAATAAAACCACACATGTTAACTCAAATCATTCAAAAGGGAGGATTGTCAATGCGGTAAATAAAAAAATAAGAGAAAAGAAGGAAAAACAAAACACATAATCTCACGGCGGAATGCCAAATATAATACTCAAATAAACAGTTCGTGAAGCTGTTTTATAATATACATTTGATTACATAATTTTTACAACAATCAAAGTACAAACAATGACATATCAATACTGATGCAGCGGAAAGTTACTAATAATATAATATACCAAACTCCGTCTTCGTCCTCCAGAAATCAAGTCTTTAACACTGAAATGCTCAGGCTGACCTGAACGTAATGAAAAGACAAAACACTCGAGTCAGAACGAAAAGATCTTATGTAAGTTAAATCAACAGCAAGTAAATATGAGTGTAATGGCTTCAGAGATGTTTACGGGATTTTACATCTCCTATCCAGTGTATAACGTGCGTGTAATAACTTAAGAGATGTTTCGGGATTTTCCATCTCCTAAGGATCCGTTAAACTATCTTTATGTAGTACAATACGCTATATGTGTAATGTCTATCATAAAGTAAAGTATTAAAATAGCGTTAAGGCATTACCTATATCCCCCTTAACACATTTTTATATAAGCATCACTGTCCATACAGTACTGTAAGCCCCACCGTAAACTGGTGGGATACTCGGGGAGCAGTCCAAAGGTACGACACAAACCAAAGTCGTAGTGGGCTCGATCAGGATAAATATGACAAGGCACGTGAGGCAATGCCCAGCATAAGATTCTACCGTTTTGCACTCCCAGACTGGTGGTAACACATAGCTGCTACTACCGCCCACCTCGAGACACACTCCTATAATCAAAAATCGAGGGTGGCCACCAATCAATCACAAAGTAACAGATATGGTATCGAGGAAGGATGCTTGATAGGAGGAGTGACCCCACTTGGCCCGGTATAGCTCATGTTTTAGTCATTTTAATTATGACCCTAAAGTAAAGGCTATCCATCATCATTCTCTTACTTCATTCCAGTAGTGTTCGCCAAGCCATCCTACTTCATTCTGAATTCTCCACCATGTGCACAATTGTTAAAGTATTTTCGGAATTGGCAGAGAGTATGACAATATCCAACCCTGGTCTCTTTAACAACCAAATGCTTATTTCACACCGTGGTCATTTAGAAAACATTGTTAATAATAAATCCAGAAAACAATTTATACATTCATATCAAGATATCCATATACATATTCCAAAGGTAAAAGTAAATCCATAAATATCGACGAATATTTCTTCCAATCAATTTCAAAAATAATTTATAAATCTTTCTTAAACCATTTATAAACTATTTATATGCTTTAGAACCATTTATAAAGCTATTTATAAATTCCAAAACAGTTTACAACTCTTTCTCTTTTCATAAACTTCTACGCAAATTCCTATAAAATGCTTCCAAATCCCCTTTATACAAGTTTTTTTTATAAACCCTTTATAAAATCCTATAAAACCTTTATAACTCCTTTATAAAACAATATTATAAAATCTTTTACAAAATCTTTTATTTATTAAAGTTGTTATAAAAGTTTATATTTATTATCTTAAATCAAAACTATATTTATTATATTAAATTAAATTTTAATATATATATATATATATATACTAAAACTATATTAAATATTTTATTAAATTAAATTTTAAACGATTTAAAAATATATTTTAAAAACTAAATAAATTATAAGTTAAAATCTTAAATTTACATTTAAAACCATATATTAACTTATAATTTGAAACTTTTAAAACATATAAAGTAAATTATTTTCTAAATATAAATTTTAAATAAAATCATAAATTAAATTTAAGAATCAAATTTAAAAATCAAACATACTTTACCATTTAGAAAATAATTTAAAAACGACCAACGTTGTCCATATATAATTTTCTACCCTATGGTCAAGTGATTGGGTATGTATCATTTCAAGCCAAAATAGTTAAATTTCAGAGTATATATCATTTCAACCCATATCCTGAATCAAAAAATTCCAAATCAATAAAATCACTCGGGTATGTATCATTTCAACCCATAACGATTTTCCCTAATCTATAAGGTCATTCGGGTATATATCATTTCAACCCATAGTGATTTTCCTAACAAAAAAACTAAGGGAACTTGCAGTGTGATAACAACATATGTAATAATCATAACATCCAATCATCCAAAATGTCAACAAATAAACATCCATCACAATCCACAAATAAATCAGTCAATAAATCACAACAATTAACTGGTTATTGATATTAGGTATTTAACTATCAATTTAATCTCAATATTAATTTAAATGCAATTTAACTCAAATTAAATTTAAATGACAATTTAAATTACCAAACAGCAATCAATAAAATTTCTTATCACATCATAAACATAATTCTACTAACATAAGAAGGTTTAGTATTTGTGAGTGAGTTAAATTACTCACCTTTGATTTTTAGTCGATTTAAAATCCAAATAAAACCCAAAATTTGAACAGTCTCAGAATTCAACCAAACCAGTTCCATGTAGTCCGAAATTTTGATATGATACCAATGGAAGAAACCACGTCCAAACCCGAGCTCATATGAAAAGGTTATTATCGTTAGAAGTTATAAATTTTAAATTTAAATAAAAAAAATCAGGGGCATTGTCGTAAATATCATTACCATATAACCCTAGCTTCATGCTCGTACCAGACATCCACTACATCTGCCACCCTTGAGCTCCATATTGTCGCCGCTACAGTCGACAAGCCACCCATCCAACCTCGCCGCCGACTTAACCTCGCCAGGCCGCACCATCCCTGGCCGCGCGCACCACTCCGATGCCCCCTAGCCCATCACGCTGTCACTGCCTTTACTTGCCAATTTCGGCGAACTATGGCGCTTCCAGACCCAAGTAACCGTACAGATGAACTCACCTTGATGACCTCTACACACTGCAACTTCCCGATCGACGAATCGCTGCAAATTCACCGTTAATTGACAAACCCTAATATGGACGACAAAGAATATACTGTAGATTTCTAGCCAAACCGAACCTTAAATCGAAAAACGAATTGCAGTAGTAGATTACATTCGTCGAGAGCTTTCCAACGATATATAATTTGATAAGGTTTGATGAGTTTGAATTTTGAAGTTTGATTTGGAATTTGAATTAGGGTTTGGGTTGTCTGCCATTAGGAAGGAGGAGATGAGAAAGAGATTTATGTACAGATAATAGAAAATAAAAGGCTGCTAGGGTTTATAACAGCCTATATATATACAGAGATGGATAAGAATGGATGGAACAGATCGAATTGGGACGAAACGATAACAACGACCCGAAAAGCCCGTCTCGTTTCCGAAACGAAAATGGGTCATCCAATATATCGAAATATAGGTTTTCGATATTTATAAATCCAATGACACTAGTTTAAAACCCTAATTCAATTGTATATAGAAGTTAGCTTTTAAAATCAGATTATATTCATTTAAATTCCATTAATTGATTTCTACGCCATTCGAGCTCGCACGATCAAACGATAAGTCCGATCACTAAGAAACTTGAAATCCTATAATAATTCACTGATATAGATCCAATGAAACTAGTTTCATCAAAATCCAAGACCGTGGCCAAAATGAAAATTTTTACTAGTTAATTATAATATAAAATTCCCAATTTCTACTTATTCACTTTTAAATCCAATTTTAAATATTGACAATCTTCCTTAGAGTTTAAATAAAACTTAAATCAACTTTCAACATCATTTTCATTCATATTAAATCCAGAATTCAATTATTTAAATAGTTTCTAATATTAAATTTAAACAATTCAATTATTAAATAAATGACCTAAATAAATCATAAAATTTCAATTAAATTTTAATTATCAACAATTATTCTATTTTCATATAAATAATTCAACATTTATTATTCAAGTCCAATTATTGATTATAAACACATTCAACATCTAAAATTTCATTTCCATAGTTGTTATTGCCAAACCTTTGAAATTGTTTATTTCAAAATTTTATATATCCAATAAACTACAATAGTAAATCATTAAATTTTTATTTCTAACCATTTTATCCAATAATCAAATTAAATTAAATAATCTAAAATAGTTAAAAATACGGGTTGTTACACTCTCCCCCACACAAAACTTTTCATTCTCGAAAAGGGGTTAAGTACGGAATTTAACACTCGATATATTTTATTCTGATAATCCTTACAAACATTAAAATCTTATTTACAAAACTTTTACTACTCTTATATTACGCCACTCTGATATCGGTTTACAGAAATTACAACTTACTTATAAAGACAAGCACAAATACACAACATACAACATTCATATGCGATCAAAACAGTAATAACAATTGTTTGCAATAGATCATTCAACCATTAATATTCATTCTATTAGATCATAACTATATCAATTTACATTATCTAATATCCATATTTAATTTATACACTTCATTTCTTATTAAGATCCAACTTTTTATTAACATTTAATTGGTTTGCTTCAAATTTATTCACATCTAATTCATTTACATTCAATTTATTCAATTCAATTTGTAAAATTTCAATTGTTTCACTTTTTGTTTAACCTATTTCATATAGATTCATTCATGAACTATTTTATAAAATTATTCCATTTCATTCAATCTTGTTTTAAGTTAAATTTTATTTCATTATACTCAGTATATTTTCTTTGATACCAATCTTATTAATAAACCATTTAAGTCTATTGCAACCATTTTATAAAAATGCACTTCATATTTATTTTTCATATCTTAAGTTCATATTAATCCTTCGATTCACTTCATTGGTTCATTTTATAAATTCAAGTTCATATTAATAAATTTTACTTCAACAAATTTTATTTTTATAAAATTACTCACTTCATTAGTTTATTATTAATTTTACTTGAGCAAACTTTATTTTATAGCTCAAATTCATATTAATAATTTCTTTTTTATCACAATGAATTCATTCAACTTCTCTTAAGTTAATTTTCATCTTTCAATTCATTTCATTAACTTATTTCATATTCAATTAGCTACCATTCAATTTTATTGAAACTCATTCTATTTGCATTTAATTTATTTACATCCAATTCAAATTAAATTCAATTACTCATATTATTTTTACTTACACTCATTTATTATTCAATTTCTTCCATAATTCAAATTGCATTTCATTTTATAATTCAAGTTCGTATACATTTCATTAATTCATTTTATAGCTTAAGTGGAATTAATTCACTTTACTAATTTATCTAGTTTCATTCAAATCCAATTCAGTTCATTTAATATCAAGTTAAACTTCACTTCATTTTAATCCATTACTACATTTATTCAACATTATCTAAGTTAAAAAAATTTCTATCATTCACATTTAACAAATTAAAATTTGTTATTAGCTCAATATTTCTCAAATCTATAAATTATAAAAATTTATTCACTTAAAATTTCATTCCATTATTTATCTAATTTATTTCAAATACAATTAACTTTCATTTAAGCATTCTTGAGTTAGACTTCATTTTATTTTCTACATTTTACTAACTCAATTTATTTAACATTTCTTAAGTTAATTATTTTATTTCATACCTCAAATTCAAATTTTCTTTTGTTAGCTAAACCAAAATATTCAATAGTTTTTAAATTTAATTTTTTTTACTTTCTTATTCAAATCTATAAGTTATAACTTATTTTTATCTATGCTATTTTCAATTATAAGTCCAAAACTATTTTCATATATTCATCAAAATTATACTTAGAATATTTCCTCACAATCAAAACTAGTTTTAATCGAAAATAAATTCATTTTGGTAGCACTTCTCACTCAGAAACTCGAAAATTAATACTGGCGATGCTGCAGTCATACCCAGACTTATTTTCCAGCGACCAAAGCGAGTTCAATGCTTTTATTTCTTTCAAAAATATCTTTAAAATATATTTCTAGTCAAAACACTTTCAAATAATATTATTATTAATTTTGAAGGCTTTGTAAACAATTATGAGAACAACAGGTTTTAAATTAAAAAATTCTCGACTTTTAAATCCTTCCTTTTTATAAGCTACATTATAAATATACACATACAAATTTCATTACCTTAGTATCAAAACCTTTCATTAATTTACAAATTTGTTATTATAAACAATTCTTGTTATAATTATATTCCAATTAAATTTAATTATCGAACGCTTCATGAAATAAAATTCACAAACTATTCGTTTTATTTTTAATTCAACCAAAAATCGATGATAACTAAATATTATCATCTCCTAACAACTAAGATCCATTGGAAATTTATCATTGTATATATAAAATATAATTTCGGAATTTTTTTCTTTTTCCTGATTTTAAAACAATATTATGTCGACTTGCCTCGTTTAAGTGTTTAGAAACCCCTATCGATAACATGGCGTCCCATGCACTGACCAGAATTTATAAACAACTCAACGAATAAGTAAACACAATATAAAACATTTTATAACACTAACAGATACGCTCTCTCATATATATACACTCAAACAGACTCATTCTAGGGAATTACTACCCTATCTCTAATGAGTCAAACCCCACAGAGCTAAAGTTATCTCCAAACCAACGCTCTGATACCAACTATAATGACCCACCTTTTTGAACGGTTTAAATCGACAATAAAACCAAACATGTCAACTCAAACCATTCAAAAGGAAGGATTGTCAATGGGGTAAATAAGAAAATAAGAGAAAAGAAGGAAAAACAAAACACAGAATCTCATAGTGTAATGGCAAAATATAATATTCAAATAAATAGTTCATGTAGCTGTTTTATAATATACATTTGATTACACAATTTTTACAGCAATTAGAGTACAAACAATGACATATCAATAGTGATGCAGTGGAAAGTTAGTAATAATATAATATACCAAACTCCGTCTTCGTCCTCCAGAAATCAAGTCTTCAACACTGAAATGCTCAAGCTAACCCGAGCGTAATGAAAAAACAAAACACTTGAGTTGGAACGAAAAGATCTTATGTAAGTTAAATCAACAACAATTAAATATGATTGTAATGGCTTCAGAGATGTTTACGGGACTTTACATCTCTTTCCAGTGTATAATGTGCGTGCAATAACTTAAGAGATGTTTTAGGATTTTCCATCTCCTAAGGATCTGTTAAACTATCTATATGTAGTAGAATGCGCTATATATGTAATGTCTATCATAAACTAAAGTATTAAAATAGTGTTAAGGAGTTACCCATATCACCCTTAACACATTTTTATATAAGCATCGTAGTCTATACAGTACTATAAGCCCACCGTAAACTAGTGGGATACTCAGGGAGCACTCCATTGGTACGACACAAACCAAAGTCATAGTGGGCTCGATCAGGATAAATATGACAAGGCACGCGAGGCAATGCCTAGGGTAGGATTCTACCGTTTTGCACTCCCGGACTGGTGGTAACGCATAGTGCTACTACCGCCTACCTCGAGACACACTCCTATAATAAAAAATCGAGGGTGGCCACCAAGCAATTACAAAGTAACAGATATGGTATCGAAGAAGCATGCTCGATAAGGGAGTGACCCCACTTGGCCTGGTATAGCTCCTGTTTTAGTCATTTTAATTATAACCCGAAAGTCAAGGTTATCCATCATCGTTCTCTTACTTCATTCCAGTAGCGTTCGCCAAACCATCCTACTTCATTCTGGATTCTCCACCACATGCACAGTTGTTAAAGTGGTTTTGGAATTGACAGAGAGTATGACAATATCCGACCCTAGTCACTTTAACAACCAAACACTTATTTCACACCGTGGTCATTTATAAAACATTGTTAATAATAAATCCAGAAAATAGTTTATACATTCATATCAAGATATCCATGTACTTATTCCAAAGATATAAGTAAATCCATAAATATCGAGGAAGATTTCTTCCATTCAATTTCGAAAATAATTTATAAATCTTTCTTAAACCATTTATAAACTATTTAAATGCTTTAGAACCATTTATAAAGCTATTTATAAATTCCAAAACAGTTTACAACTCTTTCCCTTTTCATAAACTTCTACGCATATTCCTTTAAAATGCTTCCAAATCCCCGTTATACAATTTTTTTATAAAACCCTTTATAAAATCCTTTAAAACCTTTATAAAACCATTATAAAATCTTTTAAAAAATCTTTTATTTAAGTTATTATAAAAGTCTATATTTATTATCTTAAATCAAAACTATATTTATTATATTAAATTAAATTTGAAAATATACATATATATATAAATTAAAACTATATTAAATATTATATTAAATTAAATTTTAAACTATTTAAAAATATATTTTTAAAACTAAATATAATTATAAGTTAAAATCTTAAATTTACATTTAAATCCATATATTAACTTATAATTTGAAACTTTTGAAACATATAAAGTAAATTATTTTCCAAATATAAATTTTAAATAAAATCATTAAACTAAATTTATAAATCAAACATACTTTACCATTTAGAAAATAATTTAAAACCGACCAACGGTGTCCGTATATAATTTTCTACCATATGATCAAGTGATTGGGTACGTATCATTTCAACCCAAAATAGTTAAATTCCCCGAGTATATATCATTTCAACCCGTATCCGAATCAAAAATTTCCAAATCAATAAAATTGCTCGGGTATATATCATTTCAACCCATAACGATTTTACCTAATCTATAAGGTCATTCGGGTATATATCATTTCAACCTATAATGATTTTCCTAACAACATACTAAGGGAACTTGCAGTATGATAACAACATATATAATAATCATAACATCCAATCATCCAAAATTTCAACAAATAAACATCCATCACAATCCACATATAAATCAGTCAATAAATCACAACAATTAAGTGGTTATCGATATCAGGTATTTAACTATCAATTTAATCTCAATATTAATTTAAATGGCAAATTAAATTCAAATTAAATTTAAATGACAATTTAAATTACCAAACAACTATCAATAAAATTTCTTATCACATCATAAACTTAATTCAATTATCATAAGAAGGTTTAGTATTTGTGAGTGCGTTAAATCACTCACCTTTGATTTTCAGTCGATTTAAAATCCAAATAAAGCCCAGAATTTGAACAGTCTAAGAATTTAACCAAAAAAGTTCCCAATTGTCCCAAATTTCTATACGATCCCAATGGAAGAAACCGCGTCCAAATCCGAGCTCGTATGAAAAAGTTATTAGCGTTAGAATTTATAAATTTTAAATTTAAATAAAAAAATCAGGGGATTTATCGTAAATATCATTACCATCTAACCCTAGGTTCATGCTCATACCAGACATCAACTATAACCGCCACCCTTAAACTCCAGATCACCGCCGCTATAGTCGACAAGCCACCCATCCAACCTCGCCGCCGACTTCATCTCGCCAGGCCGCACCATCCCTGGCCCAAGTAACCGTACAGATGAACTCGCCTCGACGACCTCTACACATCGCAACTTCCCAATCGACGAACCGTTGCAAATCCATCGTTAAACAACAAACCCTAATATGGACGGCCGAGAATAAACTACTGATTTCTGGCCAAACCGAACTTAAATTGAAAAACGAATTGCACCAGTAGATTACATTCGTCAAGAGCTTGCCAACGATATATAATTTGATAGGATTTGATGAGTTTGAATTTTGAAGTTTGATTTGGAATTTGAATTAGGGTTTTGGTTGTCTGTCATTGGGAAGGAGGAGATGAGAAAGAGATGTATGTACAGACAATAGAAAATAAAAGGCTGCTAGGGTTTATAACAGCCTATACATATACAAAGATGAATAAGAATGGATGGAACAGATCGAATTGGGTCGAAACGATAACAACGACCCGAAAAGCTCGTTTCGTTCCCGAAATGAAAATGGGTCATCCAATATATCAAAATATAGGTTTTTGATATTTTTAACTTCAATGAAACTAGTTTCAAACCCTAATTCCATTGTATATAGAAGTTACCTTTTAAAATCAGATTATATTCATTTAAATTCCATTAATTGATTTCTACGCGTTTCGAGCTCGCACGATCAAACGATAAGTCTGATCTCTACGAAACTTCAAATCCTATAATAATTCACTGTTACGGATCCAATGAAACTGGTTTCATCGAAATCTGAGATAGTGGACAAAATGGCTATTTTTACTAGTTAATTATAATATAGAATCCTAATTTCTACTTATTCACTTTTAAGTCCAATTTTAAATGTTGGCAATCTTCCTTCTAGTTTAAATAAAACTTAAATCAACTTTTAACATCATTTTCATTCATGTTAAATCCAGAATTCAATTATTTAAATAGTTTCCAATATTAAATTTAAACAATTCAATTATTAAATAAATGACATAAATAAATCATAAAATTTCAATTAAATTTTAATTATCAACAATTATTCTATTTTCATCTAAATAATTCAACATTTATTATTCAAGTCCGGTTATTGATTATAAACACATTCAATATCTATAATTTCATTTACATAGTTGTTATTGCCAAAACTTTGAATTCAAAAATTTATTATATCCAATGTTCTATAATAATAAATCATTAAATTTTTATTTCTAACCATTTTATCCAATAATCACATTAAATTTAATAATCTAAAATAGTTCAAAATACGGGTCGTTACAAGAATAAAGTTTTACAAATAAGTTTATAGATTTATAAAAGAAGTTTTATAAATTGTTTTATGGATTTACAAAAGCGCTTTATAAATGGTTTTAGAAGTTTATAAAAAGGGTTTTACCAATGGTTTAGAAGTTAATAGAAAGAGTTTTATAAATTGTTTGGAGATATATTAAAGGAGTTCTGTAAATGATTGTAGAGTTGTATAAATACAATTTCTAATTAATGAAAGTGTAGGGTTTTTACGAATATACTTATATGTTGAGATAAGTATATGGATATTTATCCAAGTATTGAAAGGAGTATGAAGGGTTTGTGAATATATCTTTGTAAAAGTATTTTGATACAAGTATTTACAAAGCGATTTTAATTCATGAAAGGATTTATTTTAGAGGTTAGTGGCTGCTTATATGCTTAATCAATGTTGGTTTCCCTATGAAAATAATTCCTCGATTTAATTGATGCTTGTTTGTTTATTTGATAGTTAAATAACCGACTATCATACTTGGCCAGTTTTAAACTATCGTTGTCGGTTCGGAGAGACCGAGAATAGATATATTATCCAAAAAGCACTTCGAACTGGCATAAGCATTCAAATTGGAACATCTTGGAGACTTGTATGGATGAATGCTGACATTGCATTTCTGAGGGCAATGTTAGCATTCCAAGTGGAATTGCTTAAAAAAAATTAATCGTAGCCTCAAGCCTCATACCTCGAAAATGGCTAAAACATGGTAGATGCAGCAGGGCTATGCATGTCGCTCTCATTAGGATGCGTCATCACCTTTCTGGGTCATCATATTATGGATTTGATTGTACATGATGGCCCTCGATTAAGGTTGGAAAGCAACCGGTGTGATGACATATTCAGTACTATCAAAGTTCAGGGGTAGGCTGGTTCTGTGTTGGCAGGGGTGGACCAAGTTCAGGGTCTGACCCCAGGTACATTTTATGTGGAGGTGTACTGTACAGAAGGTAGTCCCTTACCTTGCCATCATTGGCATCCATTCTCTAATAAGTGTCGTGCAGACTTGATTATAAACCTATCATACTAGAATTTAATAATGCAACAATTTCGACTATGATTAATATGTATTTGTATCCTAGACATTATTATAATATCAATGGATTTTCTATAGAAATGTTTTGGTCATCGTAAGGTAAAAACCCGTCCGTGTTTGTGTGCGGCGTGATCTTACGAGATACCTTTATTTTCAAAAGATTTTTATAACATTAAAATTCAATTGAGGTGTATTTTCTCAGGCTGGTTTACCAGACTGATCCGGGCGTTATTTTTCTTATAATGCTCGAGTCAAACCGAGCATATTTACAGATTCAATTTGGATACTTGGAGCTTCAGGAGACGAACTGGATGCCTCCAAGTCGTATATACGTATATATTATTTCTGCTGCATTAGTTGTTTTTATTTAACAGTATTTGTGAGGATAGATTATTATAACTATCGAGGTTGTTGATTAATTGGTTGACTCTGGTTGATATATGTATACTAAAGTTCAAATTTTCTTTTGTAAAGATCTGTTTTATATTATATGTTACTCGTCACGATGTGAGATTATGTTCTTTCTCTTCTTCTTTTTCCCCAATATTCCATCTTTCCAGCACTTGGAAGCTCGGCACGTGAATACTATGGATGTATTTGTGTCGACTTTTAAGGGTCAAAAAGCGGGTCGTTATAGGAGTTTCATAAATTTCTTCACTGGGTGTTAGGATCTTTTATAATATTACTATGAATTGAGTTTGCTTAACAAATTGTCTCCATAAATGGTAGGTAACCCTTTACTAATTATATATTATATAACTCCTAACCTACTTGTAACAACCCTATTTTCAAAACCGTAATATTATACAATTTAATTGAAATAAAAGTGGTTGTATTCAATTTTTGATAACTATTATTTTGAAATTCACATTTTACTTAATTAAATTTTATTTAATAATAGATTTTTGTTTTAACAAGTTGAATTAACTAACAAAATTCTTTTTAGAAAATATATTAAGCTTCTATGAATCAATCAAAAGAATTATTAAATAAAAAAGAAAGTAAAATAATAATAATAATAATAAACCAACTCCTTAAACAAATAAGATCCTAAGCCCAAACTCGAACCCAAGCCCTTAATAAAACTAAATTCCTCTCTTTAATGAATAGCCATACCCATCATCCTAAAAACCAACTTTGCCTTTATGCCCTTAATCCCTAATCGACGGTCGAGAAAAAAACAGACAAACTAGCAAACAAACTTCGTATGGAGATAGAGGCGACGTTGATGCTTGGCATGGTTGTCAGTGGTGGATGATGTAGTGGTGGAAATGGAGCTTGGCTTAGACGGTGGTGTTAGCATTCAACGAGTATGGTCAGTCTTTCCTAATTGTGAAAGATCAAGCATAGAAGATGAGGCTTCGCTAGCTCAGAAATTCAACATGAGTGTTGTAGTCTTTTATGAAAATTTGGGCGACAACATGAAGCAGGACGGGAAATTTGGGAAGCATTGGGTTAAGTTGAGTTGTTAAACCTGCATCTATATATAATTTGACTTGCATGCCTTGCTTTGATTATAAATGATAATAATTTTTAGGTTTGAATCGCTGGAATGATATAAAGATTGCATGTTATGGCTTTGATTGGTTTGGTGTTTGAATTCAGTGAATTGTGTGATTGAAATATTTGATTTGATTCGATAGTTAATTAAGAATTTGCATGAATGCCTAAAACCATCAGGACGCATTTGATTTGTGTAGCTAGATTTTGTGATGTTTGTGCATTATGTAATGACCCGTAAAATTTTAGTCGTTTCATTTATTTAATTAATTGAATTTTGTGGAATTTTAAATAATAAAAATTTGAAATAAAAATTTAATATTTGAAATGCGTCTAGTTAAACATAGCAACTGGTAAATTTTCATCCGAAAATATGAAAGTTTATTTTCGTGTGTAATTTTATTTTAATTTAATAAGTTAGGAATTGATGAAAATAAAATGTTTACGGAACCTAAATATTTTTATATAGAAAAATTCAAAATCATCTTCTGAGCAAGACGTCATTTTTCGTTTTTCCAAATTCGGACTTCTTTAGCTCCGTCGATCTTATTTTTCTGCGTTTTGCTACATTTTTCGCTAGTAGTAAATTCGGATTTTTAAAAATTCAATCGTACCACTGATATCTATATACCATTTTGATCATATCGTCGTGCCGATCTCCGCGGTATATTCATTTCTATTTTCAAACCCGGTACGCCGCGAAATCTGTAAACAGTTAGCCGTTGCGGTTCGTTATTTGAGCATTTTTGTCTTCAACTGACCATTCGTTTGTCCCAACAGTCAAGAATGGGTGGACGTGCTTTATTAACTCTTTGAATTCGTACTTGCCCAAAGTCCAATTTGTGACTTTTGTTATTTCCTAGTTCAAATTATTTTTGTCGGGTGGTTTATTTACTTTTGGTCTCTGACTTCCATTTACTACCTTTAAAATCACACGTCCCTTCATATTTTCCTGTAGCCAAAAAGAATTTCTTCTTCCCCATATGTTTAGGCTGCCATTTCAAGAGTTTCTACTTCTCTTTTCCCTTGGCCTTTCACGCCTCCTCAACCAAGCTTGCTGCCAGGCTTCCCTACTCACGAAACCCTCCGCTTCACGTATTCGAACCTGTCACCTCCGCCACGTCCTCAAAGCGCACGACATATCCCTTCCTACCCCTCTCATGCTTTCACCTTCAACAAAATGGACGAGGCCCGTCTCAAATTCCAACCCACGTTCGCAACCAAGCAAACATCCCGACCGATCCACCACACAACAGCACAACTTACACACTTTCACCTTCGTGCGAGCACCGATGCCTTTGCCTCACCGAAACCCGCGTCGCCGTGCGACCTAACCACCTCCATGCCTTACTCCTCTATGCTCAAACCAGCGGCCACCGGCTACCATTCATTCGCCAACAACCGTCAACGCCTCCCTGGCCTAGCATGGCCTCCCTCCTCCTTCTCTCGCCTATAGCCGCGTACAAACTCTGGCCAGCCGAAGTTACCTTCCCAGTCGCCCTTTACGAAAACCAAATGTACCCCCTCGTTCACATGCATGCTCCGCCCCCTCCATCTTAAGCACGTGACTGGCCGAAGCCCGCAACCCCTCGGCCTCCTTCCCACTGCCTCCAAACGCAACTCGCGTGCCGTGCTCCACCTGACCGAGGCCTCCATCTGCCCTCCGCTACAGCCTCCACCACCTTTCTTTTCCCATCTAGTCAGCTTCCTATTTCTTTTATTCATATATATATCATGTATATTTATGTTTATGTTTAATTACTATAAGTTTAAAATGTTTATTTTATATTTTTAAAGGTACGCATTATGTATTATTTTATAAGCTTAAAACAAAATCAAATTTGCCATTTTTCGTTTTAATATGTAAATGCTGTTATAGTATTATGTATGTCTGCATATATGATATCTGGTGTCTATCTTATATATAGGAAGTATATAAATCTGTTTTGTTTGAAAGGTAATATTTGCAAGTTATTATACATAGTAGTATTAGCGGTAGCTATGTTATTTTAAATGCCTATGTATTGAACTGAGTTGTCAAAATTTATATGTATTGAAATGATGTAAGTTTATATATATGCTTGCATGCTTAAAGATATAAACTTTTACTGTACTATATATATAAAGGTATATTGTACTATATTTACTATAAAAATAAATTTCGCACTTATGAATTGGAAGCATAGTCAAGCCGCCCTTTTTGTGCATATTTGTATGTATGTTGTATTATGTAAATAGTGTTTGTAAAAGTTTAGATGTATGCAGCTTATATAGATATTTTGATATTCAATGACCGTGCCTTTTTGTATATTGTATATAACTGTCTATAAGTCTACGTGAGTTGTTTCCTTACAGACATATGTTATTTTAAATTTTTGAATGTATAAAGGAAAAGGAAATGTATGAAAGTTAAATATTGATTTTAATATATATTAAAGATTTTATTTTACGGGTAATATTAGATTTTAAAATTTATATATATATATATCCGTTCTCATCAATTTCTTATCTATCAGCTTCGATCGTCGCATCGTGTCCATTGTGCTTTACTTTGAAATCCGTGCTTGGATTCGTATCTCATCGCATTTTGTTCTCTCCTCTAGCCTCGAAAGGTGAGCAATCACTCACGATTAGTGTTCTTTTATTTATAAAATTTGATTTCAATTGAAACAACAATCGAAATATGCAGCTGTTAGTTATTTACACTGTTATATATCTGTTATTACCTGAATCAGTTCACCTGTGACATCTGACACCATTATCTGCTATTTATACAATATCAATCCAGTTTGGTTGATAAATGATTGATTGTTGATGTTGACATTGAACGTTAAAATTGTAAATGTTGTAAGTGATAAATAATTTGAAATTGAAATTGACGTAGGATAGTTAGATTTGATATATGTGTTAAATTTGATTTGATGACATTTGCATAATATAACCCCTTTAAATGTTGAATTAATTGACAGGTAGAAATTTGGTAAATACACCTTGAACCATGTAAATCTTTGTTGTTTAAATTGATGTAGTATGAAATTGAATAATACATATCGATTGAAAAACTGTATAAATATTAATGTAATAATCTTTAATCTACATGAAACGATAGTGTAGATTCTAGAAATAATTATATTAATTTACACAAACAACAATGTGAATTAATACGATTATTTCGAGATTATTTGAATTAATCATTGGATTGTTATTGAATATTGTTATTGCTTGTTTATTTACTTTGACACCATCCCTGTTATCACACTGCAAGTTCCCTTTGCTATGCTTTGATTAGTGAATTGAACTGAAATCGGGTTGAAATGATAAATACCCAATTTAAACTTTGACCTAGGATAGAGAATTAAATAAAACCCGATTGGTCAATAATTTGATTTAGAAATAAAAATAAAATAAAGATTTTATTTGGATAAATAATAAGGTTTTGAAATGAAGTTGGAATTTGAACTTTTATGGAAGGAAAATGTTAATATTAATAATCTGAATCAAAATATTTACATAGCAGTTGATGAAGGAATGTTGTTTTTAAAATTGGAATTATTAATAATTAAGTTTAAAATTATTTAATAATTAAGTTGAAATTATTTAATAATTAAGTTTGAAAATTATTTAATAATTAAATAAAATTGAATTATTTAATAGTTAAATAAAATTGAACCTCTTGAATTAATGAAATTTAGTTCTTTATTAATTGAGCTTTGAAATTGTAACTAAGTAAATAAATAAGTGAAATTGAATTTTCTTTAACAAGAAATAAAAATGTGATTTATTGAAATTGATGTAAGACTTATAATTTAAAGAATTGATTTGACGAATCTAATATAATTCAATTTGAAGTTTTGATATAATGAAGTTGAACTTAAGTAATTGATTAAATGAATTGGAAATTTAATAGAAATTATTTAAATGACAAATTTACTTAACAAATATTGAATGAAATCGATAAATGAATTTAAATTTATTTGAATGTTAAAATAAATTAATTTAAATGATTTCGGAATGAAACTTATATACGAATTTAAATGAGTACTTGAATTGTCTTAAATCGAATATTTAATTTGAATTATAAGATTTTGAAATTATGAAGTTGGAAGTTTTGAAACGTAAATTATGGAAATTGATTTAGAAAGAGAAATGAAATGTTGGTTTACAAATTCTATTTGAAATTGAAATTGATTTGGTTTTGAAATATATTAAACGACCAATCGGTATAATAATTACGAAAGTTATTAAAGAGATCGGAATCGGTTAGGGGCATACTCACTGTCTAAACCGAAAACCACTTTAATAACTATACGCGGAGTGTGATCCAGAATGAAGTGGTTGGAATAACGTACGTTGATGATTGAAGAAAGAGAACGATAGTGGATAGCCTTGACACTTGTGTCAAATTGGAAATGACTAAAACAGGAGCCGTGCCGGGCCAAATGGGGTTTGCTGCCTCGAGCGAACACACTTTTTCGTAAACTACTCATTACTTGTTATCGATTGGTGCACCCTCGAAATTTTGGGAGTGTTGTTTCGCGGTGTTGCGATCGTTGCGGCGATGCGTTCTCACCAGTCTGGATCAGGCAAACGGTAGTTTCACTACCTTGGGTATTGCCTCATGTGCCTTGTCATACTTGTATCCCTATATACGTGACCACTACAATTTGTTTTGTGTTATACCTATGGAGTACTCCCTGATATCCCACTAGTTTACGGTGGAGTTTACAGTGCTGTATAGACTATAACGCTTATATAAAATGTGTTAAGGGGGATAATGGTAACGCCTTAACACTATTTTGATATTTTATATTACTGATAGGCACTATCTACTTATCGTACACTACTACATAGTAGATAGTTTAACGGATCCTTAAAGGATGGTTATTCCAAACATCCTTTGAGTTACTTGTATTTCAGTTGCTATTTCACTTGAGTTGGATTTATTGATATAAGAATGTTAATCCTGACTCGAGTGTTTTGTGTTTTGCTTTACGCTCGGGTTAGACCTAGTGTACCAGTATTCGAGACTCACCTTTGGAGTTGGAGCTTCGCTTGGAGATCCAGCTACCTATCCAGCTTTCAGATATCCAGTTGATTCCAGTGATTGTATCTTATTCTTGTATTTGACTATTGTATTCGAGACATCTGATGTACCTTATTTAACTCTGATATGTATATAGTAGCTTCATGAACTACTATCTTTTATTTCCGCTGCATTTATTACTCTGTGTATGTGATCTGTGATTATTTTATTTACTGTATATGCTCAGTTTTGCCAAATTTAAATTAACAGTTCGGTATTTTGAATTATTCAAGTCCGACATGTGCGGATGCGAATAGTCCAAAATAGCGGGTCGTTACAGTTGGTATCAGAGCTTTGGTAGCTCTAGGCAAAACTCAGCATATAGGGTAAATGTATTTACAGAATCACTTCATTCGAGTTTGAATCTCTTCCTTTTGACTCGATTCCTTTGAATTTTGGAACGTTCCCTGCGGTTCCAAAAATTCATTCGTGTCCCTCACTATTCGTCTTCTTTCAATTCTGGAGCATCACATAACTCCACTTCGAATGACCCTTATAATGAATCGGCGGTCTCGCCAAACTTCGAATGATTTGTAAAGGGGTGAAACTCCTTTACAATAGGCATTGATTTACCGGAGATTTCTGTATCCTCGGTTTATGATGCTATCTATCTCCTGCTATACTGAATTCTATTTCTTGAGAACGAATGTCGATTTACCTCGGAATTCCACATCGATCTTATTCTTGAAGTCAGGGTCGACCCGGTTATGGTTGCCCGCGATTTATATAAGATTATCTATTTCCTTATTCGGTTAAATAATCATCTTATCTTTCGTTCCAACTTATTCTCAAATCAAAATTTTCTTTGATTGAATTAATCAAATTTGAATCTCTGTCCTTGCTTTGAAAATTTATTCTTGTATAGAGTATTTGTAAATCTATATTTAAATGTTTTAGATATTGTGTTGTTTGAGTTGTTACTGTTGATTTGGGTTTTCGATCGATTCGTCTTATCAATGCCATCGATAGAATTTCCAAAATGCTTGAACAGAGCAAACTGACACAATATTTTAAATTTGGTAAATGAAATAAATTTTGAATAATTATATTATATATATAAGTATGATTTTCTGAATTTTGATAGTTAATTGAATTGTTTGTTAATAAATAATACTGGATTTTAAATATGTCACCTAAACCGTTGGCTTTTGTCTCATATATAAATAATTGAAATAAAAACATGGTTTATAATTTATTTGAAAATTGTAATGAATTTAAATCAAGAAACTGAGAATTTAAATTTCCGGTGATTTCAAACGTTGATTTGAAAGTTTTAAAGTGTATAGTATTTAAAATATTTTCAAATAGAAATCATTCCAAAGAAATTTTAGATGTTTAATCAGTGCTCTTCTCTTTGTCGCTAGAAAATAATTTCGATGATGACGGCCGCATCATCGACATTCATTTTCGAGTTTCGAAGTGGAGAGACCAATTCATAGCTTTGCTACAGTTTTTTTTGGAAATTAAATCGATTTAAATTTCTTAAGTATGATTTGATTTATATATATATATATGTATATGTATATTATTTTAAATTTAATTTGATTTGATATATATAGTATATACATAATTATCTCTAAATGGTTTGAAGTGAATCGGAAATCTAATTCTTGAATTTATGTTAAATGATGATTTTAATTATAAATAAAGCTAAAATTTTGAATAAATACTTAAACTTGAATAATTGAATTAGAAATTTACTTGTATAATACTCAATTGCATTCAATATAACTTACCTAAATTGCTCAAAAATTTAACTATGTAATTGGATAGTATACAATATAAACTGTCTTTATAAATAAAATTTGAGTGCGTATAAAAATGTATACACTTAAAAGTTTAATGGTTAATTGAGATAAATAGAATACTAGGTTAGTTGAATAATAAATGGATTAATAAAATAAATGGTTGTTCGAAATAAATTTTGTAACAAACAACAACAAATTGAAAATAAACCAACTCAATGAAATTCCTTGAGTTTAAAGTCAATTGTTGAATATAAATTAATTTAAATTGAAATTTATATGGTTTAAATTAATTGTTTTATCTTGTAATTCAAGTCTATTTTCTTCTGGTCGTTTCTATTCTCTTACCTCCTCCTTTTCGGGGACGAAAAGTTTTGAGTGGGGGAGAGTGTAACGACCAGTAAAATTTTAGTCGTTTTATTTATTTAATTAATTGAATTTTGTGGAATTTTAAATAATAATATTTTGAAATAAAAATTTAATATTTGAAATGCGTCTAGTTAAACATAGCAACTGGTAAATTTTCATCCGAAAATATGAAAGTTTATTTTCGTGTGTAATTTTATTTCAATTTAATCAGTTAGGAATTGATGAAAATAAAATGTTTACGGAACCTAAATATTTTTATATAGAAAAATTCTAAATCATCTTCTGAGCAAGACGTCATTTTTTGTTTTTCCAAATTTGGACTTCTTTAGCTCCATCGATCTTATTTTTCTGCGTTTTGCTGCATTTTCCTCTAGTAGTAAATTCGGATTTTCAAACATTCAATCGTACCACTGATATCTATATACCATTTTGATCGTATCGTCGTGCCGATCTACGCGGTATATTCATTTCTATTTTCGAACCCGGTACGCCACAAAATCTGTAAACAGTTAGCCGTGGCGGTTCGTCATTTGAGCCTTTTTGTCTTCAACTAACCATTCGTTTGTCCCAACAGTCAAGAATGGGTGGACATGCTTTATTAACTCTTTGAATTCATACTTGCCCAAAGTCCAATTTGTGACTTTTGTTATTTCCTAGTTCAAATTATTTATGTCGGTTGGTTTATTTACTTTTGGTCTCTGACTTCCATTTGCTACCTTTAAAATCACACGTCCCTTCATATTTTCCTGTAGCCAAAAAGAATTTCATCTTCCCCATATGTTTAGGCTGCCATTTCAAGAGTTTCTACTTCTCTTTTCCCTTGGCCTTTCATGCCTCCTCAACCAAGCTTGCTGTCATGCTTCCCTACTCACGAAACCCTCCGCTTCACGTATTCGAACCTGTCACCTCCGCCACGTCCTCAAAGCGCACGACAGATCTCTTCCTACCCCTCTCATGCTTTCACCTTCAACCAAATGGCCGAGGCCCGTCTCAAATTCCAACCCACATTCGCAACCAAGCAAACATCCTGACCGATCCACCTTACAACAGCACAACTTACCCACTTTCACCTTCGTGCGAGCACCGATGCCTTTGCCTCACCGAAACCCGAGCCGCCGTGCGACCTAGCCACCTCCGTGCCTTACACCTCTATGCTCAAACCAGCGGCCGCCGGCTACCATTCATTCGCCAACAACCGTCAACGCCTCCCTGGCCTAGCATGGCCTCCCTCCTCCTTCTCTCGCCTATAGCCGCGTACAAACTCTGGCCAGCCGAAGTTACCTTCCCAGTTGCCCTTTCCGAAAACCAAATGTACCCTCTCGTTCACATGCATGCTCCGCCCCCTCCATCTTAAGCACGTGACTGGCCGAAGCCCGCAACCCCTCGACCTCCTTCCCACTGCCTCCACACGCAACTCGCGTGCCGTGCTCCACCTGACCGAGGCCTCCATCTGCCCTCCGCTACAGCCTCCACCACCTTTCTTTTCCCATCTAGTTAGCTTCCTATTTCTTTTATTCATATATATATATCATGTATGTTTATGTTTATGTTTAATTACTATAAGTTTAAAGTGTTTATTTTATATTTTTAAAGGTACGCATTATGTATTATTTTATAAGCTTAAAACAAAATCAAATTTTCCATTTTTCATTTTAATATGTAAATGCTGTTATAGTATTATGTATGTCTGCATATATGATATCTGGTGTCTGTCTTATATATAGGAAGTATATAAATATGTTTTGTTTGAAAGGTAATATTTGCAAGTTATTATACATAGTAGTATTAGCGGTAGCTATGTTATTTTAAATGCCTATGTATTGAACTGAGTTGTCAAAATTTATATGTATTGAAATGATGTAAGTTTCTATATATGCTTGCATGCTTAAAGATATAAACTTTTACTGTACTATATATATAAAAGTATATTGTACTATATTTACTATAAAATTAAATTTCGCACTTATGAATTGGAAGCACAGTCAAGCCGCCCTTTTGTGCATATTTATATGTATGCTGTATTATGTAAATAGTGTTTGTAAAAGTTTAGACGTATGCAGCTTATATAGATATTTTGATATTCAATGACCGTGCCTTTTTGTATATTGTATATAACTGTCTATAAGTCTACGTGAGTTGTTTCCTTACGGACATATGTTATTTTAAATTTTTGAATGTATAAAGGAAAAGGAAATGTACGAAAGTTAAATATTGATTTTAGTATTTATTAAAAAATTTATTTTACGGGTAATATTAGATTTTAAAATTTATATATATATATATGTTCTCATCAATTTCTTATCTATCAGCTTCGATCGTCGCATCATGTCCATTGTGCTTTACTTTGAAATCCGTGCTTGGATTCGTATCTCATCGCATTTTGTTCTCTCCTCTAGCCTCGAAAGGTGAGCAATCACTCACGATTAGTGTTCTTTTATTTATAAAATTTGATTTCAGTTGAAACAACAATCGAAATATGCAGCTATTAGTTATTTACACTGTTATATATCTGTTATTACCTGAATCATTTCACCTGTGACATCTGGCACAATTATCTGCTATTTATACAATATCAATCCAGTTTGGTTGATAAATGATTGATTGTTGATGTTGACATTGAACGTTAAAATTGTAAATGTTGTAAGTGATAAATAATTTGAAATTGAAATTGACGTAGGATAGTTAGATTTGATATATGTGTTAAATTTGATTTGATGACATTAGCATAATATGACCCCTTTAAATGTTGAATTAATTGACACGTAGAAATTTGGTAAATACACCTTGAACCATGTAAATGTTTGTTGTTTAAATTGATGTAGTATGAAATTGAATATTAGATATCAATTGAAAAACTGTATAAATATTAATGTAATAATCTTTAATCTACATGAAACGATAGTGTAGATTCTAGAAATAATTATATTAATTTACACAAACAACAATGTGAATTAATACGATTATTTCGGGATTATTTGAATTAATCATTGGATTGTTGTTATTGCTTGTTTATTTACTTTGACACCATCCATGTTATCACACTGCAAGTTCCCTTTGCTATGCTTTGATTAGTGAATTGAAATGGAATCGGGTTGAAATGATAAATACCCAATTTAAACTTTGACCTAGGATAGAGAATTAAATAAAACCCGATTGGTCAATAATTTGATTTAAAAATAAAAATAAAATAAAGATTTTATTTGGATAAATAATAAGGTTTTGAAATGAAGTTGGAATTTGAACTTTTATGGAAGGAAAATGTTAATATTAATAATCTGAATCAAAATATTTACATAGTAGTTGATGAAGAAATGTTGTTTTTAAAATTGGAATTATTAATAATTAAGTTTAAAATTATTTAATAATTAAGTTTAAATTATTTAATAATTAAGTTTGAAAATTATTTAATAATTAAATAAAATTGAATTATTTAATAGTTAAATAAAATTGAACCTCTTAAATTAATGAAATTTAGTTCTTTATTAATTGAGCTTTGAAATTGTAACTAAATAAATAAATAAGTGAAATTGAATTTTCTTTAACAAGAAATAAAAATGTGATTTATTGAAATTGATGTAAGACTTGTAATTTAAAGAATTGATTTGACGAATCTAATATAATTCAATTTGAAGTTTTGATATAATGAAGTTGAACTTAAGTAATTGATTAAATGAATTGGAAATTTAATAGAAATTGTTTAAATGACAAATTTACTTAACGAATATTGAATGAAATCGATAAATGAATTTAAATTTATTTGAATGTTAAAATAAATTAATTTAAATGATTTCGGAATGAAACTTATATACGAATTTAAATGAATACTTGAATTGTCTTAAATCAAATATTTAATTTGAATTATAAGATTTTGAAATTATGAAGTTGGAAGTTTTGAAACGTAAATTATGGAAATTGATTTAGAAAGAGAAATGAAATGTTGGTTTACAAATTCTATTTGAAATTGAATTTGATTTGGTTTTGAAATATATTAAACGACCAATCGGTATAATAATTACGAAAGTTATTAAAGAGACCGGAATCAGTTAGGGGCATACTCACTGTCTAAACCGAAAACCACTTTAATAACTATACGCGGAGTGTGATCCAGAATGAAGTGGTTGGAATGACGTACGTTGATGATTGAAGAAAGAGAACGATAATGGATAGCCTTGACACTTGTGTCAAATTGGAAATGACTAAAACAGGAGCCGTGCCGGGCCAAATGGGGTTAGCTGCCTCGAGCGAACACACTTCTTCGTAAACTACTCATTACTTGTTATCGATTGGTGCACCCTCAAAATTTTGGGAGTGTTGTTTCGTGGTGTTGCGTTCGTTGCGGCGATGCGTTCTCACCAGTCCGGATCAGGCTAACGGTAGTTTCACTACCTTGGGTATTGCCTCATGTGCCTTGTCATACTTGTATCCCTATATACGCGACCACTAAGATTTGTTTTGTGTTATACCTATGGAGTACTACCTGATATCCCACTAGTTTACGGTGGAGTTTACAGTGCTGTATAGACTATAACGCTTATATAAAATGTGTTAAGGGGGATAATGGTAACGCCTTAACACTATTTTGATATTTTATATTACTGATAGGCATTATCTACTTATCGTACACTACTATATAGTAGATAGTTTAACGGATCCTTAAAGGATGGTTATTCCAAACATCCTTTGAGTTACTTGTATTTCAGTTGCTATTTCACTTGAGTTGGATTTATTGATATAAGAATGTTAATCCTGACTCGAGTGTTTTGTGTTTTGCTTTACGCTCGGGTCAGACTGAGTGTACCAGTATTCGAGACTCACCTTTGGAGTTGGAGATTCGCTTGAAGATCCAGCTATCTATCTAGCTTTCAGATATCCAGTTGATTCCAGTGATTGTATTTTGATTCTTGTATTTGACTATTGTATTTGAGACATCTGCTGTACCTTATTTAACTCTGATATGTATATAGTAGCTTCATGAACTACTATCTTTTGTTTCCGCTGCATTTATTACTCTGTGTATGTGATCTGTGATTATTTTATTTACTGTATATGCTCAGTTTTGCCAAATTTAAATTAACAGTTCGGTATTTTGAATTATTCAAGTCCGACATGTGCGGATGCAAATAGTCCAAAATAGTGGGTCGTTACACATTATTTGTGTGATCATAGTTTGCGAAAAAGGCAACTTAGATCGTTAAAATGGTTTACTAGTTGACGAAATATTTTGATGAATAGTTTAAAATTATTCTAAAATTCTTGAATGTGATTTTCTCTATTTTTAGATTCTTATTAAAATTGTTTTAGGAAATTTTATTAAACCATATTATTCATCACTCATTTCCGTATTCGGTTTCTATTTCAGGCTTTTAAGTCGATTTTGTTAGCACCAGAATTGGTTACTAACACCCAAGAGTAGATTTGTGTAGAGAGATTAACGAAGATAATAAATTAAAACAGAGGAATATATGCAACATAAACTGTAGAAACAAGAACACCAGAATTATAGTGGTTCGGCGTAACTGCCTACGTCCACTGTTAATGTAATCTTTATTGCTTTTCTTAAGGACTTGAATACAGATTCAATTCGTAAACAAACTACTCGTATACAAGTTTTAATTAAAAGAAATGAGTACAAAAAATGGCAGAGTGTCCTAGAGTTCTCGAAAAAAGGTCCCCTCGACTGTACCCTCGCCCCTCTATTTATAAACGAAGATAGGCTAGATATCCTACGCGGGCCTAAAACCAAGGTACCTCGGCCTGTATATGGAAATCCCGAGTCGACTGAGCCAGGCATACCGAGCGACCTTCGGTCGAACGACAAGTGCCGACCCAGGATGGCCGAACGGTGGTCATTGAGCAGTTGACTCGAAGCGAACTCTTATAAGACTCGGAGTAACTCGTGGCGGGTCTCGAAGTAAAGCAGTGTCGGCTTTCTCACTTCACTGTTGATCCCTTGCACAGGCTAACTTCCTCATCGTGCGTCGAACCAGATACATCGAGCACACATGCCAAACCACTTCTGACCGAACGGCACCAACTTCTTTTCTACGAACAAAACCTGCTTACCCGTCTAGGCCGAGCCGTATGTGACTTGCGTCGTTGATCGAGTGGTGCGTGCCGAAGAATTTGGACTGAACGACATATACCAAACTACCCAGCCCGAACAAATCAACACCTCCCTCAGCCGAGCGACGAATGACTATGTGCTTTTAAGACTGGAACAATTCTACACCGAACGACAATTTACCGAACGACGAACTTCTCCTCTAAGCCGAGCGATATATGTGGAGTTCCTAAGATCCTCTTTCTTTAGCCGAGCGACACACGCTATCTCACATAGGCCAAACCACTCAACTTGAATCAATTCCACACATTTTCAATCTCTCACTGGCTCGAGCCAAGTCTCGATTCAACCAAAGCCTTTGTAATTAGCATCTTGTAGCCGGACCAGGCAACCGGATAACATTTGCCATCCAAAGTGCGTTGTGTGAACCAACACGATGCACTTTGAATTAGCAGTTAGTCTTTGCTCTCAGGTGTTATGTGACGCCCCACCTCTATACCCACGCTAACCAAGAACACTACGATGTAGTGTTGTCAATTAGCGCGGAGAATAAGGCTGTGGAGGAGCGACCATCCATGTAACTTCTTTGTGCGAGCACCGATACGTCAGATAGAATAGAATGCATATCTTTTAAGGAGGAAATCCGACATACCGATACAAACACAAAGCTATCACACGGTGGCTATATATAATCTTCGGAAACAAACATAGAAATAATCATAACATAAATCAGTCACAGACATCCATATCACAAAGGCGGAAGAAGATATGAATAAATATATAACACATGAAAGTGTACATCAGAGTAGTGGTCAGAAAGATCCACGATAATACAAAAGAATAGCATCACGTGCTATACAAAAGAATAAGTACACAACATAGAGTCTATATCTCAAAGGTGTACATCCAAAAACTACTAATCTATGTAGTTAGCCAAAAGTCAGAAATATCCGGAAGAGAAGTCAAGCAGAAGCACCTGTAACATCTCGGTCTGACCCGAGTATTATTTATAAGAAAATAATAAACGGATCAGTCTAACTATAAATATCAGATGATATGGTATAAAGTAAAAGGCATGACATGAACATGAAATAACTATAACGACATACTACTATAAGTGTGTTAATGAGAATCAACAAAAGATTAATCAATATCACAAGAATCTTCTCAAAGATAAGGTAGGGTATCATACCCTAAACTTGTATTCATAACAAGTCAATAACACATGAATTCACCAATGCACAAAAACTGATATCATATCAATGAAAATCATGAAAATTGGTGAAGCACAAAATTCCAGAAATCATCATCAGAAATCCAGAAAACACATAAAAAGGGGGGAGGCCTAACACATGAATGGGAGCATGAAAACTCACCTACGCGTAAACACATGACAAGAAGCTATCTCATGGAAGCTATCCATTAAATTTTCACACAGGAATGGCCCGAAGACCGTAGGGTGCTACCCTAGAAATGTGATGGCGAAACATCACATAATCGGGGTATAGTCTCCCACGTAGACAAAGAGACATCGCTCAATCGCTAGTCTAAATCACAAAAATGTTCGTCATGATCATAAGGAAGTGTCAATCACACCAAGCTAGTAAATATATGAGTTTAGCTTCATGTCCCATAACCACTTGCTTAACTTAAATATTTACGAACAAGCTATAAATCTTCACTAGGAAATTGTCACAAAAAGGGTTCAATCGAACAAGTCCAAGAGCTAACCGACGAAGTGAACGCAAGCGTTTCATACCACCCGTTTTACTAAGTCGTTTAAGTCGATTTCTCATTCGAGTGAAGTAAAGGCTTGTATATACTAGTAGATTGAAAATCGGTTTGAGAAAACGAACTTTTGATATTTAAAATAGTGTTGAAATCGCTTTGATGAAAGAGTTTTGATATTTACTATTAGTATTGAAACCTTCATATATCTTTAAAGTGACAAGTCATAATACGATTGTAGAAACAAATCAATTCACGTTCGAAGACGTGAGTAAAGTCCAAAGAAGTCAATCCCAAAACCATCAAAGTAGAAATTCTGATAAATGTTTTTCAGACGAGATTGCCTACGCAGAGTAATACGGGCCAAACGACCTAAGGGAAGAATGCCACGCGACATAGCAGAAGAACAGGTCGAACGACCTAGGGGAAAAACAGGTCAAACGACCAAGTACTAACTCACGAACGACTTACGACTTAAGGGAGGCAAGCGACTTACGACTTAAGGGATGCAAGCGACTTACGACTTAAGGGATAAGGTCATACGACCTAAGTGGAGTTAAGAGAGGCGAGCGACTTAAGGTCCAACGACCTACGACCTAGCAAACGAATGTCTTAATGACCTAAGCCTTGAACGACTTAGTGGTACGAACGACTTAACGACCTAAGCCTTGACGAGATAGCAGAAGGCAACGACTTAAGTCTTAAACGACTTAGTGGAACAAACGACTTAACGACCTAAGCCTTGACGAGATAGCAGAAGGCAACGACTTAAGTCTTAACTCGGGGACGACCTAAGGGGTTAACTCGTGGACGACTTAAGGGGTTAACTCGTGGACGACTTAAGGGGTTAACTCGTGGACGACCTATGGCTTAACTCGTGAACGACTTAGCACAGGCGAACAGAAATACAAAGGCGGTGACTTTTCAACGCGCGCGACTTAAGCCCTTAACTCGCGAACGACTTACGACTTAGGCTTAACTCGTGGACGACTTAGCGATGGCCAGAAACGACTTAAGGCCAGAAAAATCACCAAAACACTGAAAATTGAAGTTTTTCGCCAATCCAATCCAAACCAGATGCAAATGTTGATGCTAGAGTGATAGGGAATCATTCCCAACAGTCCAATGACAATCACAGGCAAGATGTGAGATCAAAAATCTCACCTTTTCCACGAAATTGATGAAGATGAAGATTGAAAGCAAGGAGAAGCAATCCAAAGCTTGAATCCACAATCTTCTACTTGAATTTGATGTTGAATCTCGGATTTGCAATAGAATTTGAGTTGGGAGTTTTTAATTTCTCTTTCCCACCACCATTTTTGACAAAGCTTGAAGTGTTAGAACAAATGAGAAAGAGGGTTGGGCTGAACTAAAGGGGTGCAGTTCAAACCAAAGTCAAAGGCGGGAAAAAGTGCCGAAAAGTTCACTATCTCCAAACATATCGAAGTTTACACTTAAAAAGATCGCAAACGTCATTTTGAACTCAATGGAAGTGGTCTCGAGTCCTAATTTGACCGTATGCAAAAAGTAGCTTTTCGGACTAACATCCGACTAACGATAAAATATTTAAATAAAATATTTAAATATAAAATCGATAGATATGCGGGTTGTTACATGTTAGCTCGCCCGGAATGGTAATCATCTGGTATGACACACATCTAAGTCTCGTTTTTTAATTTTCAAAGGCCGGGCCATTCCAATTTCTTGAAGGCTGGACCTTGAAAAACTTTCGGGACAACATACGTATATATATTCATGTGCATACACACATTCGTATAAGCATACGTGTATCTTCATTGATTCATTATGGTTTCTAGACAAAATGTGGTTCGGCATATCAATACCGACCTACACGTTCGGTCTGAACCACGTTCTCTTTCTTGTACTTATTCAGATGTGTTGACCGGTTCTACCGATTAAGGCCTGTTTGCTTTCTTTCTCCCATATATAAGTCCTAGCCTACGCTCATTCCCCTTCTTCTTACTTCTACTCAACTTTCTCAAGGCCATCAGTGCACTCCTCTCCGAGCTTAATTTGCTACCTAGCCTATCATCGAACCCAGATTTCCTACCTCGTGACTCTAATCGCCCCCGAATTTGGACGAATCCCCAGTCCAAAGCCTCGAAACCATCGCATACTTCGAGCTCTCTCCCTAGGTACGAATTTCTTTCCAAACCTGGAATCATATAGGGTCTTAGTTCTCGGGTGGATGTTCCCCCCTCTTTTTTGTCATAGGAATAGGTAGGAGATGATTTAGAGGAGGGAGAGAGATGGATTAGGAATAAGAGTGGATTTTAGGCTAGTGCCTCGGCTTGACTTTGATGGGTGATGGCATAAATCGTCTAGGAGGTGTAATTATCATCCCTTAACTTAGATGTCGGGACTTAGGTGGAGGATGGAGGATGTCGCTCGGAGAAGAAAGATAAGGAGAAGAGGGGTTCGGTAATTCAAGAGCGAATGCGGATTGGTCAAAATCCTGAAGAGCAAGTCGGTATCTCGACCGAGTGGGTCGCTCGGCCTCAAGGGGGAGCATGGGACGGTAGGAAATTAGGAAGGTGGGTCGATAGGATTTTGTAAGTTTAAAAGGCGTACGCTGAGTGAAAATTCCAGGCCGGTTTTGTGGGTGGAAGTTTGCTAGGTTGTAAGTCCCTTGTGGGAGTAGCGCAAAAGTGAGAATATCGTTCGGCCAAGAATAAGAGGGTGGGCCGGTCGACATGTGTTAGGATTGTGGCTGTTCGGTTTTTAAGGTCAGAGGCTTGGTTTAGTTTGGGGAAGTCGGTCTAGTAGTTAGAAAGAAAGAGAGGTCTGGATGGTTCGGTCGTCTTATAGGATAGTGGGTCGGCATTAATGACCAAAACTTAATTTAATTCAAACATATCATTCACTTGTATAACTCACCTCCACAACCATGCACTGGATAACGGACAATGACCAGTAACAAAGCACATAACTTGGTGATTTAACTTGAACTAACTACTCCACAACTTGAATAATGTTCAATTTAAACTTAACCCATCAAGCGCAGACATATAGCCTTCATACTTTTAGGACGCTGATGCTCGACTCCAGAACTTCTAATGTCAATTATGTGATAAACTGTAGGAAACGGTCAGCAATGACGGTCTTCGAGGACAACCACTTAAAACTTTATCACATCATACTTGTGTTTAAAACTTTAATTTTTTCCATGCTCGCACTTCGGTTGTAGCACTAGTGCACACACAACACGGGGGGTTATATTATTATTTGTTATATCTGATATCAATTGTCTTTCAAGTATAGTTTAAACAGGATTTTATCCACATCCATTGCTCTTTACAGATGTCCAGAAAGTCGAGCTCTACTACAGTTTCCGATAAGCCTGATCCAGGCTCTCAGCAGGAGGTAGTAGGTACTTCGGACTCACCGACGACCTCCATTCAGGGTAATCCGGATCCATCCGCTGCAATTATTGGCCCGGCACCCGACTATAGATGGAGCAATTATCCTAGACAATCCAACTGATTCTCAAGCTTCAAGAATCAATGAAACCGCCCTTCGCCGGCTATGTTCAACCCACGGAATCCCTTTTGACGACGTATTAATTCCATCGGGACAAGATCATCCTCACCTGCCCCCAGCTGGATATACAGCTTGTAACAAATTCATGTGCTGGGTCGGGAGTGTGCCACCGTTCAATTCATTTCTTCGTGAGGTGCTGCAGTACATCGGGATCGCTCCAGCACAGCTTCACCCCAACAGTCACGCATTTCTCCATGGCACTTGCATTCTCTTTATGAGCATGTTATTCAGGCCTGTGCAGTTAAAGCGCTCGGTAGATTCAAAGCGGTGGAGGTGCAAAAAGTCATAGTGGGGATACAGCGAGGATATAGCGGGATATAGCGGATGGCTTTAAAATAGCATATAAAAATCGTACTTAATGTTTTGACGAATATATAAATGGTAATTAAATGAAAAATTATCATTCAATTGAATTATAACCAATACATAAATACTTTTTAAATAAAAACATGTGCGAATATACTTTAAATAAACGTAAAACTGTTATATAACATAATTGAATTTAGTAGAATATTAGAGTATTTTCATTTCTGAAAATATATTAAAAATTAAATCAAATAAATTAGTTTCATAATTTTTATAATGTATAAATTGAATTTTTCAATTCATTTTATTAAAGAAGATATAGCGGGAATAGCGGAAATAACGGGATATAGCGGAAATAGCGGGGATTAAAGCGGAAAGGCTATATTGTGGGGCTATATGGAAAAATCGTAGCGGCAGAAACCCGCTATTAGATATAGCGGGGTTATAGCGAGGTAATAGCGGGGCATTAACTGCACAAATTCAGGCTCCCCACTCTTGAGGATATTCGCTACATTTACCGTTTTAAAAGACGATCTGATAGCCCTTCTTTCATATTCCTTGAACCACACTTTAAGTGTCAGATCCTTACGGGGGCATGGAGTACCCAATATAAGCAAGAGTGGTTCTACGTGCGCTGCCCCCGGCTTTGCGAGAAGATGGTTGGAAGGGAGTAAGTTCCATTTCGGACTCGTTACTTATCTAAGGCATGAAGTGCATTTTTTCTAAACTTCCCTTCGGTCTTTTGCAGGCATCAGCCCACGTCCCGAAGGTGTGAGGTATTCTGAGGCCGTCGAGGCCATTCGTGCTACTCCCGTGGAGGACTGGGAGATCAAATTCGTTATTTCCAATGAGTCACTTCTAAAGTTTGGGCTATTGGCGGAAGGTTGTCGAACTAGTCTCCCATCCAGCGCCACTACAGCCAGACCCGCGGTGGAAAAGGGTAAAGAATAGGCCGGGTTTTCAGTGCCCCTACAGGCGGGGCCTCCGACATGCCCGAGGATGGTGAGATTAGAGAGGCCGGGGTTTCTGGAGCGTCCGACGAGCATATAAGTCCTCTCTCAGAACCGATGATCGACGCACCCGGCATCGATGAACCGCCTCCTCCATCAAAGGGAAAAAAGAAACTAGCCTACAAACTAAGGAAGAAAACAGTGGGCGGAACCTCGAAGGTTACAATTACTCCGATGGAGAAAGAGCCATCTCCACAACACTTAGAGGGTTCACTGAAAGGCTTATCAGATCTCACCATCCCCGATGACTTGCTCAATTACGGCTTCGACGACCGAAAAGCCCTAAAACTTCACTCGCCCGCGAGAGGCGACGAAGGCGTTCAAGCCCATCACCAAGGAGAAAAAACTCCGATAAGTAAAGCTAAAGAAACTGGTCTGTCGGGGGGAAACACTAGGACACACACTAACACTCACTCTCCACCCCACACTTAAGTTTTAGCCATCGTATGATCATCTCTAACTTGTTTTCACTTGATTTCTGTGCAGGTGATATGGGACGTTCACATGGCTTCGACCGCCTTCGCGGTTCCTCTATCTTTCATCACTCAAGCCGAGACTCGGGGCCCGGAAAACGCCGAGATAGAGATGACAATAGCGATAGAGATTACCATCCCCGAGATTCATCGTCTCGAAGGAAAACTTACAGCCACTCTTCCTACCCCAACGATCCTCTTCCTTAACCAGAGCATAGCAGGGAGAAATCTGCTCAAAGGGGGTCTCAATCTGAAGCTACTCGTGATCAATATTCTGGTTCATCAAGCACTAGGCAATCCCGTGAGCTTCACAAGAAATCTGTAGTTTTGACTAAAGAAACTTCTTTTGGCCCTGCACATGATCCATCGATAGCAGAAAAGCTAGCTGAGCTTAAAACCACATTTCCTAAAATATGCTTTGATGGACTAAAGTTTCTTCCGGTGATCCATCCCATTCCAGGGCATGTTAAACAAAGTACCATTACTTGAAATAATGATGTCTACGTCCAGCACGACGCATTCGTTTATTTGGTGGAAAAAGTTTCAGAAGTTTCGGTGGAACGTCAGCATGAAATCGATCGCCTGAAACTCGAAGCTATGCATGAAAAAGACATTATCAAAGCCTAGGATGAAGAGCTTTCCTCGTATAAATCTCAGCTTGAAGTCGCTCAAAAAACCACTAAAGACACAGCTGAAGCAGTCGATCGTCTGGAAGCCGCACACAAAAAGGAAATTGATGAGGCGGTTCAACGCTGTGGCGCTTTAGCCTTAGAAAAGGATTCCATCCAAAAAGAAAAGGATGTTTTCGCTCAGCGAGTTAAAGAATTGGAGGAGCTACTCCTCAAAGAAAAAGAAGAAAAAACTGCAGCTCAAGAGGAGTCACAACGATATTGTGACGAGATTGTCGCTACACGACTTTTAAAAGCAAAGCTTGATGAGGAGCTCTCAAAAGCTGAAGCGCTGAAGGACGCGGCCCGTGAAGAGGGCAAAAGAATGGCGCTCTCGGAAATTGATTGTTGCCTCGAGGCGGTTGCTGAGGGTGGCAGGGAGGAAATCAAGTGCATGTTTGATCCACTCATAGCCGAGTATAACACTCGAGTTCTCATGCATCGTGACCTAACTTTTCTTGGCGAGGGTTACCTCGAATCTTTGGCCGAAGCATGGGACACTCTAATAAAAATTAAAAAGGTCGAATTGGGAACTGAAGAGGTGGATGAGGAGTCTCTTGTGAAGGAAATGCTTCGCGAGAATGAGCGCACTGACCTATCTATGGCAAAGGCCCTTTACGGAAGGGACTCTTCCTCATCAAAAGGAAAAAATGACACTGCCGGTCCATCCGGAACCGAGTCCTCAGTTCCTCCTCCTATTCAGCCGACTGGTCGCCCATCACTCGATCCCTTCGAGCAGCATATTAGCTATGACCCAAAGAAGCCTGGACTTGATATTCACGCTCTATCTCCTATTCCAGAAGGTAAAACTCCCTGAATAGTTGAGAGTCAGCCAGAAACTGGTACATAGCTTTTCCTCCTAGAGTTTAAATGGCCATCGTTTTTGGCGAATAATAAATGTATCCTAACATTTGTCTCTTACGATTTCGTGTAGACCATTCTGATCCCGAGCCAACTCCAAGGAGAGATGCTACCGCAGAAAAGGAGGGAAAACGGGAGAGGCAATTCAGACTGGAGAGACTCCCGGACCCGACGCTCAAGTGATCGAGGCGCTCGATGAAGACAAATCTGAAAATTTATCGCCCGTAAAGGAACATGATGAAGTTGAGATTATGGGCGCCTCTGAACACACTTCAAAATTAAGCATGGCGGAGCAAATCATAGAAGAGAAAAAGAAGAAAGCTGAGATAAGGTTGAGCCTCAAATGGTGGAACTTGATGATCCATTGAACATGCCCCTGAAGGTTATTCTTCCCGGTGGAACCTCGCCACAGGAAGTTCCTCTTTCTTTCGCGGGCACCACTACCCTAGTAAGCAAGGCGTCCAAGAAAAAATGCTTGGGGGAGGAGTCTTCGGAGAAACCGAGGAAGGAGAAGAAGTCAAAAAAGTAGCTATCATGCCTTGCTCAATGCGAATAAGCCAGGATTATGTAATTATCTCTATTTATTCTCGTAGTCGTTGTAAATTGATTTTTTGCTCCGAGTTCAGGAGAAGTTGTAGTGAAATTGAATTCTCGACTAGTAAATAAAATTTTGTTTTTTGATGATCTTTGCTACTTAGCTTCACCACCCATCTTGTACCTGAAATCCAGGGTTGTGTGGGTCACTTAAACGCTCGTTTGTTTCCGCATGACTCGGAGATTTCTAAATTGCTTATATTTTAGCCTGTGCTCCAGAGGCTGAGTTATTAGCTTGAATCGTTTATACTCTAGTCCGCACTCTGGGGACTCAGAGTACTCTAATCCGCACTATGGGGACCTAGAGATTTTTAAGTCGTTTATACGCTAGTCCGCACACTGGGGACTCAGTGTACCCTAGTCCGCACTTTGGGGACTTAGAGATTTTTAAGTCATTTATACTCTAGTCCTTACTCTGGGGACTTAGAGATTTTTAAGTCATTTATACTCTAGTCCGCACTCTGGGGACTCAGAGCACTCTAGTCCGCACTCTGGAGAATTAGAGATTTTTAAGTCATTTACACTCTAGTCCGCACTCTGGGGACATAGAGTACTCTAGTCCGCACTCTGGGGACTCAGAGATTTTTAAGTCATTTATACACTAGTCCGCACTCTGGGGTCTCAGAGTACTCTAGTCCGCACTCTGGGGACTTAGAAATTTTTAAATCGTTTATACTCTAGTCCGCACTCTGGAGACTCAGAGTACTCTAGTCTGCACTTTGGGGACTCAGAGATTTTTAAGTTTGGGTGCGCGTTCATGCACCAGACAGAATAATGTAATTTAATTTATGTCATAGAATTGTAACATACGGAAACATCAATAGTTCATGGAAAAGACAGCTTTAAGCCTTTATTGATCATAACAAATGGAAACAAACTGAATTGTCTTATTACATACCGAAAACTAAGGACAACAAAATCAACATACACTAGAAATAATTGCAACTAAAATGTAAAAGAAATAGACTAAGTGTAATAACAACGCAAATGCTCGCTATTCCATGCGCGGGGAAGTGTCACGCCATCTACGGTTGCTAGCTTGAAAGTTCCTTCTCCAAGCCTCCGTTCGATGACATACGGACCTTCCCATGTGGGATTCAGATGTGATGGGGTCGGAAAGACTCGCTTCAAAATGAGATCACCCACATCGAAAATTCTCGGTCGAACTTTTTCATTATAATATCGAGCAACCCGGTGCCTATATGCAATTGCTCTTAAATCAGCTTCTTCACATTTTTCGTCGACAAAGTCCAGCGATTCCAATAAGAGATTCTGATTCGTCTTAGGATCATAATAAGTTACCCGATGAGAAGGAACTTCAAGTTCCATGGGTATCACAGCTTCAGCGCCATATTCCAAGGTGAACGGAGTGTGGCCAGTCGCAGACTTGTGGGTGGTTCTGTAAGCCCAGAGCGCTGTCGGAAGCTCATCAACCCACTTGCCTCTAGCCTTCTCCAAATGTTTCTTTAATATTGATTTGATTATTTTATTTACGGCTTCAACTTGTCCATTCGCTTTAGGGTGAGCGACCGCCGCAAACCTTTTCTCAATGCGATACTTTTGGCAGAATTCTTTGAACTCCTTACTGTCAAATTGAGTTCCGTTGTCCATGATGATAGTTTATGGGAGGCCAAAACGGCATATGATGTTTCGTACAACGAAATTAATTACCTTTTTGGTGGTGATCGTAGCTAAAGGCTCTGCTTCTGCCCACTTGGTAAACTAATCGACCGCAACAATTGCATATTTTGCACCACCTCGGGAAATTGGTAAGGAACCAATTTTATCGATCCCCCAAATTGCAAATGGTCAGGGTCTAACCATTTGTGTGAGTTCCGTGGGCGGAGCTCTCGAGATTTTCGCATACTTTTGACATTTATCACATCTTCTTACGTAGTCCGCAGCATCCCGATTTACAGTTGCCCAATATTATCCATAGCGGAGGATCTTTTTTGCTAGGGTCTGCCCCCCAATATGGTCACTACATTCTCCTTCATGAACTTCCCTCAAGACTCATTTTATCTCGTCGTGGGCGATGCATCGAAGTAAGGGAACCGAGAATCCCCTCTGATACATTACTCCGTCCTGCATTATATCTCGTGAAGCTTTGTGAATGACTTGTCATCTTTCATTCTTCCTATCGGGTAAAGTCCCATATAGTAAGTATTGTTTGAATGGGGTTATCCATGACTCCCTTTCAATTTCTGTTTCTAGCACAAAATCTACTTCCATCTCGTTTATACTCGGAAATTGTAAAACTACGACGGGAACCAAGCCCATCTGCTATGCATCGCCAGTACTTGTGAATTTTGCGAATGAATCGGCTTCTCTGTTTGTTCACGTGGGACGTGCGAAATATCGTAATATTCAAGGTCTGCCAACAGTTCTTGAACCCGAGCGAGGTATGGAGCAAGCCTCTGCCCCTTTGCTTGATAATCTCCTCGCACTTGGTATACCACCAATTGTGAGTCACAAAAGATTTCAACCGATCTCACTTCGAGTTCCCTGATGAGTTTTAAACCAGTAAGCAATGCTTCATACTCAGCTTCGTTATTCGTAGCTGGGAAATTAAGCTTCAAGGCATAAAAAATTGATTGGTTTTTAGGGGTTACAAATGACTCCAGCCCTAGAGCAATGGTCGTTGGATGCCCCATCGGTGTATAGTTTCCATTGGATGGAGGGAATAACATCATCACTGTTCGGTTCGTCTGATATGGTGAATTCTGCGATGAAGTCTGCTAGCGCCTGCCCTTGGATAGCCCTCCGTAGCAGGTAGGTGATATCGAATTGACTCAACTCAATATTCCATTTCAGTAACCTTCCTGAGGTCTCTGGTCGTTGGAGTACCTGTCACAAAGGTTGATCGGTATAAACACTGATCGGATGCGCCTGAAAATATGGACGAAGCTTGCGTGATGCAATCACCAAGCAGTAGGCTAGCTTCTCAATTTTTTGATAATTTATTTCTGCCCCCGTTAAACATTTACTGACATAGTACACCGGCTTTTGAACTCGGTCCTCCTCGTAAACCAAAGACGTACTGATGGCATACTGAGATACGACCAAGTATACATACAACACTTCATGATCTACAGGTTTCGACACCACCGGGGGACTTTCCAAATGTTTTACCAGAGCTCGAAATGCATCCTTGCAGTTGGGCATCCATTCAAAATTTCTCTTCCCTTTCTTTATTACATCGAAGAAGGGAATACATTTGTCGGTCGCTTTGGATATGAATTGACTCAGCGCGGCCACTTTTCCGTTCAGGCTTTGTACTTTCTTTATAGTTCTGGGCACTTGTATGCCTCGAATAGCCTGAATCTTTCCTAGGTTAGCTTCAATTCCCCGTGCATTAACAATGAAACCCAAAAACTTTCTTGATGCAACGCCAAAGGAACACTTCAGAGGATTGATTTTCATTCTGTAATACCTGAGTAGACCAAACATTTCCGTTAAATCTCCATGTGGTCGTTTGACTGCCGTGACTTCATGAGCATGTCATCCACATAGACTTCCATCGTCCTACCGATTTGGTCTTTAAACATCCGATTCACCAGACGTTGATAGGTCGCTCCTGCATTTTTCAATCCGAAAGACATCACTACATAACTGTACAGTCCAACGTCAGTGATAAAACTAGTGTGTTCCTGATCTGGAATGTGCATCGGAATATGATTATATCCCGAGTACGCATCCATAAATGATAATAACTCATGTCATGCTATTGAGTCAACCAGCTGATCAATTATGGGTAAAGGGAAACTATCCTTAGGGCATGCTTTGTTCAGATCTGAGTAATCCACGCAAGTCCTCCATTTCCCATTCGCTTTTCTCACTAGTACGGGGTTAGAGACCCATTCAGGGTAGAGGGCATCGTGGACGAACCCATTGGCTTTGGGTTTGTCCACCTCCTCTCTGAGAGCAGCGGACCTCTCCGGGTCCATGCCTCTCCTTTGTTGCTTTACCGGCATGTATTTCGGGTCTATGTTCAACATATGACTCGCAATGGCGGGAGAAATCCCGCACATATCGAAATGCGTCCAAGCGAAGACATCCAGATTCGCTCGGAGGAAATCAGTAAGATCCTCGATCATCGAGGGTTTGAGTTGTGATCCAATCTTAAGTAACCGCGATGGGTCATCGCGGCTGACTGGAATGTCAATCGTTAGTTCAGCTGGTGCTGCTTTTGCCTCCTTGGGTTCCTCATCATCGTCCCTCGGATCTATATCTCTATAGATCCGATCATGTTGCCCGAGCCAAGGCTCGAGCATTACTTGTCAATCTTCGGTGACTCAGATGCGGATGGAGTTGTCCACAACCTTTCCTTTCTCTCTTCGTTGGACCTCTCTCAGCTCAGCCACATAACACGCACGACCAGTCGCCTGATCCACATGCACAACACCAACTCCTTTATCCGTTGGAAATTTCAAGGTTAAACACCACGGGGCCAAAGCTGCCCTAAACTCTACCAGGGCCGGTCGGCCCAGAAACACATTATACGGAGAATCGACATCCAAAACGATGAACGGTAGGATCCGCACCCTCCTACGTTCACCATCTCCAAGTTCAACTGGCAATTCAAAAAAACCCACTACATCAGTAGCCGCACCATTAAAGCCATGGATACGGGCTTTAGATGGTTTTAAGTCCTTTGTCTCCATCTTCATCTGGTCATATGCTTTTTTGAAGATGATGTTAACAGAACTTCCACAGTCAATCAGTATTCTTCTCACAAAAGCTGGTCCAATAGTGACCGTCATCATTCGTTGCTGCTTAGCCGGAGTCCCATCTTCCGTGTTTGAACAACATTCAAAACCTGCATGCTTTAGGGAACTAGTATAACGCTCCATTTCTTGCCAATTCTTATCTGCAGGGTGAGGCCCACCGACTATCGTGTTTATGATTAATCTACCTCCAGCCCGAACGGGTTCCTCAGATCGTCATGGAGACTGTCCGCGATTGGGGTCAGATGTCCCTTGTTCTCCTTCCTGAGGATTCTTTACAAACTCCTGTAACTTTTTCTGTCAAAACAGCTTTTCAATAGCATCATGGAGGTGCCTACAATCCTCGGTATTGTGCCCGTAAGTCTCATGGAAGCGGCAATACTTTCCAGTCTGCTTTTTCTCCTCGGTGGACTCTTTCGGGTGTGGCTTTCGATATTGGAAAGTATTACAAGTCGATAGGTAAATATTTTCGAAAGACGCGTTCAGAGGAGTGTACTCATTGTAAGTTGGGATCCTTGGTTTCCACTTTCCAGCTTTCCTTTTCTTTTCAGAATTTCCTCCTCCGGATCTTTTTGACTGCTCAGGCTTGTTTTGAACATTGAGCTGGACTTTTCCAGAATTGTCACCAGATTATTTTACAGCAATGTTGCTCTGCACAGTCTCCTTGCCAGGTCCCGGTGCATTGTCTCGCCTTGTCCACCTGGCTTCCTCCCTTCTTATGAATTGGTGCGCCTTTGAACAAAAACGTTCCAGTGTAGTCGGAGGCTTTCCTGCCAGCCAATCACCAAACACTGAATCTGGATCTACTCCTCGCATTACGGCCATTAAAATGGCATGGTCACTCTGTTTGAGGTGTGTTTAGTGTTTGATGATAACAAAATATATATCGAATTATAGATGTGTTTGCAGATTATACACATACAAGAATAAATATTCATTTTGAGTAATAATACTATTGCACAGAATTTAACGAATTCAATCAGTATTTTATTCAATAGAATATTTTATTCAGTACAATGTTTTCAGTTCATACACTGATTTTTACATTTCATAATTTCATACATTACACTGATTTCATATTTACAGTTCACTCTCATTCATACAATTCATTGTTACATTTCTGTCCTCACTACATCACTCATACACTCAGTCTTCTGCATCTGCATTGTCCAGCTCCAGTATTTGTCTTATCTCCTGTGTACCTGTATAATTAAAAACTACAGCAGTAATCTGAAAAGAAACAAATTTGATTTGCAAAAATATAAAATTTATTTTTTAAAGCTGTCTCAGATATATGGGTTATCGTCATCATCTTTGATTGTGTAAATCTGTGCATATCAGTTTTCATATCAGGGACAGGTAATTACGAGTGACTGCAGTACACATGTATACACGTGTGCACTGCCTCGCCAACTCGAGTGCAAAAGGTCAAATCAAAATCAGATTCAACACAAGTGCAAATGGCCTTGACCAAAATTCAGAGTATCACTGCAACAATAAAACTGTGCAAGTACATTAGTGCACAACAATATCAAGTGAAGTTCAAGCAACTGGAAATGACCAGTGCAACTAAAAAATGGCAACAGGGAAGTAAAGCAAATATCTGAAGCTCAGAGATTAGAATGTACACTGGATCCAACAGCAACATCAATTTAGACTCAAAGCAACTGCAACCATGATACAGTGAATGGTACAAGTGTAAATGCAAATGAAATACACTCAGGTCAAAGATCATAGACTAGAGTTCAAGTAACTTCAGAAGTACAATGAAGCATAAATATACACATGCACATGAACAAGTGAATATACAGCAGAGAGAACAACTGCAAGTAACCAGAATTGTCAAGTGAGAACAGAGGTGATATGCAACAGTGCATCAATGATTGTACAAACTAAATGCAAACCAGAACTACAACAAGAGTGCATAACAACACTGATTCAAATGAATCAGTGCAATAGAGACTAGAAGGTACATGAACCAAAACAGCAAATCTCAGGCAACATGTACACAGATTCAAGAAGGAATCAACTCAACAGAAGTGAACAAATGATTTGTATACATGACTAACATCTACAGTTCAAATGCATCAAGACTACAACATGAACCAACTCAATATGGAAACACAACTACTGGAATGTGCAGACTCAAGTGAATACAAGCTACAAGATTCAAATACATGAATGCACAGTGCACAGTGCAAACAAAGGCACCATCAATACAAAAGTCAGCAGTGAAAACAAGTAACAAGGCAGAGCAATTTACCAACAAGTGAAGCAAAAGCAAGAAAACAGTGAATGTGTTCACAAATGCAACTGTATGAAAAAAAAAGTTTCAATGCAAATGCATGTCGAGTATGCTACAGAAAGACGAAGCAGTGAACAAGAAATGGCCAGAAAATCTCAATCGAAGAAGATTCCCAGTCGAAGATGACCAGAAAATCCCAGTCGGAGATGACCAGAACAAGTCAAAAGTCAGAGAAGTGATAATATCACAATTACAAAATAAAGTTAAGAAATTATTGAAACAGTCAAAGATTTATAAGAGGAAAGTTTCAGATATAAAATCAAAAGGTTCGACTGTATCAATTCAAAGTTGATCGAACGTTCAAAAATCAAAGCCGTGCATACAAAGATCTTTCCCAAAATATCAAAGTGTAAAAACGCAAAGTATAAACAACGTGGTGATCAAGACAATCAAATCAGACGCCTATATAAACAACCCCAAATATCGTCATCGAAAGTGGGTGAAGTACAGAGCAATCATCGTTGACAAGCTCAAGTATTCAAGCAAAAAGGAACAGAGAAATAATCACATACCGAAGCCAATAGTCGATCGATCATCGCAATTCAGGGCTACAACATCACAATTCACCACAGAGGAAGACGAGGCCGAAGCCATTGATAAGCTGTAAACACAAGGGCAATTTCTCAATTCCAGAATCGCCAGTTACAAGCAAGAAGAATGAAGCCTAAGCTTTAATTCAGATTCGCCAACAAAAGGAAAAAGAGCAAAGCCCTAGTTTAACAGAGAATCGCCAGAGAGAATCGAAGATCTAAATCGCAACAGTACAAAGCCTCGATTCTAGATTCGACAGTAACAGAGATTAGAGAAGCCATTGCCACAGAAGCGCCGAAGCCCTATTTTTTTAATCGCCATTTCTTTCATCAAGGGATCGGGCCGGAGCATAGACAGGGGATCGAAGAAAATAAATTTTTGGGCCGGGTTTAATGTTTTAGTTTGGGCCTAGTTTATTTAGGGCAAAATTGATTTAAATTTTCAATTTAAATTTTGCCCTGGTTTTCTTTGTATTTTATTTTTCAGTTTGTACTCTTTCAAGTCAAGTCAGGGTAAATCACCACCTAGGGTTTAGGTAGTGTCAGATTGTCTAGTTAGGGTTAGTTCAGTGAGCAGGGTGTGCGAGTTTACGAAAGTCTATAGGCGGAGCAGGGTGTGCGAGTCTGTTAGAGTGTTTGTAAGCGGGATACTATTTAATCCTAATAGAAATCAGGGAATGCAGCAGTAGGCAGGGGTTTCCGAAGCTGGGTAAATTTTGTGTGTTATTTACTTTTCTGCATATTTATTTATCTGCAGTTTGATTTCGCGTTTAATTCGAGAAAATTTGCGATAACCCTATTCACCCCCCCTCTAGGGTTAATTTAGATCCTACAAGTGGTATCAGAGCGAGGTAATTCTTTCTTTAACTCTAGAGTCATGAATCCATCAAATAATGCTTTTTCTAAGGGGCAATCTATTGCTAGGCCACCAATGTTTAATGGGAATGATTATGCTTACTGGAAGGTTAGGATGAGTATTTATCTTAGTTCTGTTGATTATGATGTTTGGGATATTATTGAAACTGGCTATACACCTCCCACTATAACTATTGGTGATACTGAGATTCCTAAACCTAAGGAGAGGTGGGATGCTAACGATAAGAAATTGAAAACCACAAATGCTAAAGCCATGAATGCTTTGATCTGTGCTCTTGATAAAACTGAATTTAATAGAATTTCTCATTGTAAAACAGCATAGGAAATTTGGCATACTTTGGAGGTGACACACGAAGGAACTTCTCAAGTCAAGGAGTCTCGTCTAGCCTGTTCAGCAATGAATACGAGAACTTCGTGATGGACAAAGGCGAGAGCATAAAGGATATGTTTGGACGCTTCTCAACCTTGGTGTACAATGCTAGAGCGCTTGGGAAAGTATTCGCTGAGGTAGAGCTAGTGAGGAAGATACTACGAGTCTTACCGATGAACTTCGAGGCAAAAGTCACGGCAATACAAGAATCAAAAGATTTGAGTAAACTGAGCATGGAGGATTTGATCGGAAATCTGATGACGTATGAGCTTGAGTTAAAAGCAAAGGAGGAATGCATCAATTCCGAATCAAAGAAGAAGACGATTGCCTTAAGGAGCAAAGAAGAGAGCGATGATGAAGCAGAAGATCCAATTGAAGAACTTGCAATGGCTGTCAATAGTCTTAGAAAATTATCAAGATTTAGGCCACGCAAGAAGAAAACGAATGGTTATAGGTCAAAAGATTCTGACAATTCAAAAAATGAATTAACCTACTATAACTGCAACAAGCCTGGTCACTTCAAACAAAATTGCCCACTTCTCAAAAACAACAAGGGAAAGAAAACAAAGAAAAAGGCCTTCGCAGCGACTTGGGATGATGAGGAAGGAGAGGAAGTTTCAACTGATAGCTCAGAGGAGGCTAACTTGTGTCTTACGGCAAGATCAGATTCAGAAACAAGATCGGAGGAATCTAGTGAGGTAAAGAACTATTCTTATAAAGAACTTGTCTTTATGTGCCTAGATCTTACTAAAATAGTTGATGCTCTAGATTCTAAAATTGAAAAACTGAAATCTGATAGGAGAGAACTTGCCCGTGAAAATTTTAGGTTAGAAACTGAACTTGAAAATATTCAAAACCTAGACTGTAAAAACTGTAAAACTTTAGATTCAGAATTATCAAAACTCAAGAATAGCTTTGAGAATCTTGAAAAAGAAAACTTGAATCTAAAGGAAACCATTGAAACTAGGAAAAAGGATTTTATAAACAAATGCACCTCACTTGTGACTGAAAACACAACACTGAAAACCAAAGTCCAAGATCTTGAGAAATCACTGAGTAACTTTTCAAGAGGAGAAAAATCATTCAATATGTTATTGGGAAATCAATTGTTTGCTAACAATAGAAAAGGACTAGGTTTTGGAAAAACACAAGTTGATGATAGTGCTAAAGGAAAGAGTGTCTTTACTGGATGTGAAATAAATGGACATCATAGTCATAGGAACAAGAACACAAAATTTATACAAGTTTGGGTTCCTAAAAATTCTACAAACAAATTTCATATCTATTGGAACAAGAATAAAAGGATAAAACAAGTTTGGGTGCCAAAAGGAATATATATTAATAGTTTTGAGTCCACTCAAATTTATTCATCAAATTATTCTTCCACTAACAACCATGGACCTATAAAAACAAATAGGTCACATAAATCTTTAACCGTGTAGGTGTGGCGGCAGGCTAAGGAACAACATTAGTGTTATCTGGATTCTGGCTGTTCCAAATACACAACAGGCGACAAATCAACGTTCCTTAGCCTAGTATAAAGGTGACAGATTCACAATGGACAAACAATGAAAGATTATCGTACAAGTAAGACAGGTAATTGTATTTATTTTCAAATGATAGATAAAGTTTGAAAATCTGCACCATAATCTGAATTAAATCAGCCAGTTATGTGAAATGATTGATTTTAATTTTTCATCTTTAAATAGAATTACTCGAAGTAATTTTTTGATTGTTCAAATTTATGTGGATGATATTATTTATGGTGCTACTAACGAACTCTTGTGTGAGAAATTTGAATAAGTCATGCAGGCTAAATTCGAGATGAGCTTGGTTGAAGAATTGAAATATTTTCTTGGATTTCAAATCAAGCAAAGCAGTGATGCCCGTCAACAAAGTTGGATAAAGACGAGAAAGGAGTTGCTGTTGATCAGAAGAAATATCGAGGGATAATCGGTTCACTTCTCTATCTTACTGCTTCTAGACCTGATATTATGTTTTCTGTGTGTTTGTGTGCACATTTTCAATCTAACCCTAAAGAATCACATTTGAAAGCCACTAAACGAATTTTAAGATATCTTTCACATACACACAAATTTGGACTATGGTATCCTTCTTGTGAAAATTTTGATTTAGTTGGTTTTTCTGATGCTGATTATGCGGGTTCATTAGTTGACAGGAAAAGTACTAGTGGGACATGTTTCATGCTAGGACATTCATTAGTTTCATGGTCTAGTCGAAAACAAAATTGTGTTGCATTATCTACCACTGAAGCAGAATATATTGCATTGGGAAGTTGTTGTGCTCAAATTTTATGGATGATGCAAACTCTTTCTGATTTTGGCTTAATTTATAAACAAGTTCCATTAAAATGTGATAGTAAAAGTGCAATAGACTTGTCGAATAATCATGTTCATCATTCACGCACGAAACACATTGATGTGAGACACCACTTTCTTAGAGATCACATTGCTAGGGAAGACATTTGCATTGAATTCATTTCAACTGAGAATCAACTTGCTGATATTTTCACAAAACCCCTCCCCGAAGACAGATTTTCCAGATTACGTTTGGATTTGGGGATTATGGAAATTGACTAATCATTTTTCAATTTTGGTTGAAATATTCTTGGATATTTATTTTCAACTTCAATTTCTAGAATTCAAACCTATTTTGGATATCATTCAAAGATTGATTCGAATATGGTATTCAGTGATGGAAATACGTTTGGTTTAAGAAATTTCATAATATGATTAATTTGGTAACTTATTCCACGACCATTTCTATTTCTACCATCTTTCTATCATTCATAATGGTTTTGAAAAATGAGAAGAGTGAATCACTTTATAAATTAAAAAGAAAAATAAAGAAAAATTTTAAAAATATTTCTCATGCATCCATTCTCATTTAAAAGTCCTTATGGTTATGCATGGATGGATCATGTGAGGTTATCATCACTCCATTCTCATTTAAAAGTCCTTATGGTTATGCATGGATGGAGCTTGATAACTAATGAGTAACTGCTAATCCCATTTAAAAGTCCTTATGGTTATGCGTGGTTAGTAAGTGCTTATTTTTTTGTGCTTAAATGTCAAAAAAAATTTATAATAAATAAAATAAAACATCCCTCTTCTCATTATATAAAAACCAAATCATCGATCCATTCTCTAAAATGTGGAAATTATTATCTTGTTATGATATATTATGGTTTTTCCTTGTTTTTTTCCATTTGTTTTTCCCCTACGGTTCCATTATTTTTTGTCAGTCTTTTGATGATAACAAAAGGGGGAGAAGAAAGAGATTTTGATAAGAAAATAAGTATTTTTGGAATACTACACCAAATTTGTTAAATGCTGTTAGTTATTTTTCTATAATTCTTTTATTCTTCTGTAATTTCCTAAATCTTCTAAATAGGAGTGGTCTCAGTTGTAGGGGGAGCATACATATAGGGGAAGCTAAATATTTCATGATTAAACACATTTACTAGAATTTCAAAATCTTTAACATATATGTTTGTCATCATCAAAAGGGGGAGATTGTTTGATGTGTGTTTAGTGTTTGATGATAACAAAATATATATCGAATTATAGATGTGTTTGCAGATTATACACATACAAGAATAAATATTCATTTTGAGTAATAACACTATTGCACAGAATTTAACGAATTCAATCATTATTTTATTCAATAGAATATTTTATTCAGTACAATGTTTTCAGTTCATACACTGATTTTTACATTTCATAATTTCATACATTACACCAATTTCATATTTACAGTTCACTCTCATTCATATAATTCATTGTTACATTTCTGTCCTCACTACATCACTCATACACTCAGTCTTCTGCATCTGCATTGTCCAGCTCCAGTATTTGTCTTGTCTCCTGTGTACCTGTATAATTAAAAACTACAGCAGTAATCTGAAAAGAAACAAATTTGATTTGCAAAAATATAAAATTTATTTTTTAAAGCTGTCTCAAATATATGGGTTATCGTCATCATCTTTGATTGTGTAAATCTGTGCATATCAGTATTCATATCAGGGATAGGTAATTACGAGTGGCTGCAGTACACACGTATACACGTGTGCACTGCCTCGCCAACTCGAGTGCAAAAGGTCAAATCAAAATCAGATTCAACACAAGTGCAAATGGCCTTGACCAAAATTCAGAGTATCACTGCAACAATAAAACTGTGCAAGTACATTAGTGCACAACAATATCAAGTGAAGTTCAAGCAACTGGAAATGACCAGTGCAACTAAAAAATGGCAACAGGGAAGTAAAGCAAATATCTGAAGCTCAGAGATTAGAATGTACACTGGATCCAACAGCAACATCAATTTAGACTCAAAGCAACTGCAACCATGATACAGTGAATGGTACAAGTGTAAATGCAAATAAAATACACTCAGGTCAAAGATCACAGACTAGAGTTCAAGTAACTTCAGAAGTACAATGAAGCATAAATATACAGATGCACATGAACAAGTGAATATGCAGCAGAGAGAACAGCTGCAAGTAACCAGAATTGTCAAGTGAGAACAGAGGTGATATGCAACAGTGCATCAATGACTGTACAAACTAAATGCAAACCAGAACTACAACAAGAGTGCACACCAACACTGATTCAAATGAATCAGTGCAATAGAGACTAGAAGGTACATGAACCAAAACAGCAAATCTCAGGCAACATGTACACAGATTCAAGAAGGAATCAACTCAACAGAAGTGAACAAGTGATCTGTATACATGACTAACATCTACAGTTCAAATGCATCAAGACTACAACATGAACCAACTCAATATGGCAACACAACTACTGGAATGTGCAGACTCAAGTGAATACAAGCTACAAGATTCAAATACATGAATGCACGGTGCACAGTGCAAACAAAGGCACCATCAATACAAAAGTCAGCAGTGAAAACAAGTAACAAGGCAGAGCAGTTTACCAACAAGTGAAGAAAAAGCAAGAAAACAGTGAATGTGTTCATAAATGCAACTGTATGAAAAAAAGTTTCAAAGCAAATGCATGTCGAGTATGCTACGGAATGACGAAGCAGTGAACAAGAAATGGCCAGAAAATCTCAATCGAAGAAGATACCCAGTCGAAGTCGAAGATGACCAGAAAATCCCAGTCGGAGATGACCAGAACAAGACAAAAGTCAGAGAAGTGATAATATCACAATTACAAAATAAAGTTAAGAAATTATTGAAACAGTCAAAGATTTATAAGAGGAAAGTTTCAGATATAAAATCAAAAGGTTCGACTGTATCAATTCAAAGTTGATCGAACGTTCAAAAATCAAAGCCGTGCATACAAAGATCTTTCCCAAAATATCAAAGTGTAAAAACGGAAAGTATAAACAACGTGGTGATCAAGACAATCAAATCAGACGCCTATATAAACAACCCCAAATATCGTCATCGAAAGTGGGTGAAGTACAGAGCAATCATCGTTGACAAGCTCAAGTATTCAAGCAAAAAGGAACAGAGAAATAATCACATACCGAAGCCAATAGTCGATCGATCATCGCAATTCAGAGCTACAGCATCACAATTCACCACAGAGGAAGATGAGGCCGAAGCCATTGATAAGCTGTAAACACAAGGGCAATTTCTCAATTCCAGAATCGCCAGTTACAAGCAAGAAGAATGAAGCCTAAGCTTTAATTCAGATTCGCCAACAAAAGGAAAAAGAGCAAAGCCCTAGTTTAACAGAGAATCGCCAGAGAGAATCGAAGATCTAAATCGCAACAGGACAAAGCCTCGATTCTAGATTCGACAGTAACAGAGATTAGAGAAGACATTGCCACAGAATCGCCGAAGCCCTATTTTTTTAATCGCCATTTCTTTCATCAAGGGATCGGGCCGGAGCATAGACAGGGGATCGAAGAAAATAAATTTTTGGGCCGGGTTTAATGTTTTAGTTTGGGCCTAGTTTATTTAGGGCAAAATTGATTTAAATTTTCAATTTAAATTTTTCCCTGGTTTTCTTTGTATTTTAGTTTTCAGTTTGTACTCTTTCAAGTCAAGTCAGGGTAAATCACCACCTAGGGTTTAGGTAGTGTCAGATTGTCTAGTTAGGGTTAGTTCAGTGAGCAGGGTGTGCGAGTTTACGAAACTCTATAGGAGGAGCAGGGTGTGCGAGTCTGTTAGAGTGTTTGTAAGCGGGATACTGTTTAATCCTAATAGAAATCTGGGAATGCAGCAGTAGGCAGGGGTTGCCGAAGCTGGGTAAATTTTGTGTGTTATTTACTTTTCTGCATATTTATTTATCTGCAGTTTGATTTCGCGTTTAATTCGAGAAAATTTGCAATAACCCTATTCACCCCCTCCCCCCTCTAGGGTTAATCTAGATCCTACACACTCGGGTTGCTAACTTCAGTAGCAGCAACGTGGAATCTTTGTAAGTACTCCTTTAACGACTCTCCTGGGGCCTGAATTACACTAGACAAGGACATAACGTCCTTAGGACGAGTGGTATGAATCCTGAACTGCTCCACAAATTTCATCGCTAACTCATCAAAATTGGAGATAGACCGTGGAGGAAGTCGGGTGAACCACATGGTAGCGATTCTAGATAAAGTTATTGGGAAACACCTACATTTAGTTGCATCGTTTGCCCTAGCTGAATCCATCATCCACCCATACCTCATTACATGCTGTCGAGGATCAGTCTTCCCTTCGTAGGCCGGAATAGTCAGCATATGAAACTTCTTGGGTTACTCAGCCTGTAGGATAGCATCTGTGAATGAAGTATGACTCCTAGATACGCCCCAATCATCATTAGTTAAACCTTGATTTTCCCTCATCGGCTGTCTGACCATGGCTGATAGGTCTGGGGTTTGTATGGAAGACGGCAAGTTGGAATCTGTCCTGCGGGACCGTTCCGGTTGGTGCCTCCTCTGTTGGCGATCTACCAAACGTGCCGGGGACCTGCTTCATCACGACCTTGGTGAGCCAGTCGTCCAGCTTCCACTCGTGCTCCAGATCCGAAGTTTCCTGTTTCAGCTTGAGCGTGATTTCCCTGGTGTAAGTGAGGGGCCATGGCTCCAAGTAGGGAACTTAGACCATCCCTGGTTGATCGTTCAGCCGCACCTGTTTGCGTTGTTTCAGTTCTACGGCGTCTATGCCTGGGAGGTTCATCAGATGAAGCAGAGCTGTCGGACGAGGAGTAGGAAGCGGGACTTCCTCCATCATTCTGATGTTGTTGATGAGTAAGCTGAGTCATGAGGTTGGCGTTAGCTTGAATCTACTCGTTAAGCTGTCTCCTACTTTCCACGAGTTCTCTCATCAGCTCGTTGGACTCTGTTCTGGTGACAACTTCTGTTTGGTTTTGGGCGGTGACGGTCCCTGCGCCCGGATTAACTTGTTGATTGCTGGGTCCTACTTGTTGGACGCTAGCGGTCACGTTAACATCTGCATTGTGGGAGGCTGATCTAGTTCGTGGTCTTCCCATTGTAGAGTTATTGGTCGGAACACTAAGTAGAATCTATGAACTTCTTGTGAAAGAACTTGGATCTTCTTCGGGGGATTTCCTCAATCCAGTAGCAACAAAGGAGATCCTATCGACCTGAGAATGCAGTTTTTAGTGAAAGCACCAAAATGTTAGCACCAGAATTGGTCACTAACACCCAAGAGTAGATTTGTGTAGAGAGATTAATGAAGATAATAAATTTAAACAGAGGAATATATGCAACAGAAACTGTAGAAACAAGAACACCAGAATTATAGTGGTTCGGCGTAACTGCCTACGTCCACTGTTAATGTAATCTTTATTGCTTTTCTTAAGGACTTGAATACATATTCTCATACATAAACAAACTACTCATATACAAGATTTAATTAAAAAAAATGAGTACGAAAAATGGCAGAGTGTCCCTAGAGTTCTCGAAAAATGGTCCGCTCAACTGTACCCTCGCCCCTCTATTTATAGACGAAGATAGGCTAGATATCCTGCACGGGCCCAAAACCAAGGTACCTCGGCCTGTATATGGGAATCCCGAGTCGACTGAGCCAGGCATACCGAGCGACCTTTGGTCGAACGACAAGTGCCGACCTAGGATGGCCGAACGGTGGTCATTGAGCAGTTGACTCGAAGCAAACTCTTATAAGACTCGGAGTAACTCGTGGTGGATCTCGAAGTAAAGCAGTGCCAGCTTTCTCACTTCATTGTTGATCCCTTGCATAGGCTAACTTCCTCATCGTGCGCCGAACTAGATACATCGAGCACACATGCTGAACCACTTCTGACCGAACGGCACCAACTTCCCTTCTACGAACAAAACCTGCTTACCCGTCTAGGCCGAACCGTATGTGACTTACGTCGTTAACCGAGTGGTGCGTGCTGAAGCATCTGGACCGATCGACATATACCGAACTACCCAGCCCGAACAAAACAACACCTCCCTCAACCGAGCGACGAATGACTATGTGCTTTTAAGACTGGAACAATTCTACACCGAACGACAATTTACCGAATGACGAACTTCTCCTCTAAGCCGAGCAATATATGTGGAGTTCCTAACATCCTCTTTCTTTAGCCGAGCGACACACACTATCTCACATAGGCCAAACCACTCAACTTGAATCAATTCCACACATTTCCAATCTCTCACTGGCTCGAGCCCAGTCTCGATTTAACCAAAGCCATTGTAATTAACGTCTTGTAGCCGGGCCTGGCAACCGGATAACAGATTTTATTTATGTACAATCCGCTAAAATCACTATTTTAATTATATTTTAAATTTGAGAATGTTTTAAAAGAAAATAAAAATATGCTGCTCTTTTATAAAAGAAATTACCTTATTTGAAGTGATCTTGATTATAGAAGTTATTTAAATAATTTTAGAAGATTTTTCAAGCCTTTGTAAATAAACAACTCTTCTTTAAAATGAAATTAAGGATTTAAAAGTTGTTCTGGGAAATTATACCTTTGAATACATATAATTATTTTAAACTCTTTTATTTTATTTATTATGGATTTGGGATTTTATTGAGATTTCATGCTTTTCAATGAAATGAGGAATTTTAATAAACGGTCGAATCATACAGATTGGTATGTGAATTTTTGTACAATCTTCCACTTATTTTTATAACTTATTGAATATAATATATTGAGTGGAGTTTACTAGCTTTTAGTAAGTACTTAAATATCACTGGGTGGTATGAGACATTTATTGAAATTCTAGTAATTACTAAAGTGGCAGTGAATAACACTTTAGAGTTGTACTATCCTGGGGTATTTGGCTATATGGGCTAATAGATCCCTTAGAGAAATATGACTTGTGATTTTGACGATCATGATGATCGTTGACGATCTGTTTGAACATTCGTGATCATGTTACTTAATAGACAGTTCAGGGATGCTATTCTCTTTTGGAGATCAATTGATGGTCTCCATAAGCTTTTGAGCGTGATTAGCTATCACCAATCCATGAGGGGATTGTACCTCTATCCAAGAAGGGACTGTACCTCTATTCTTACACTTAGTAGCTTACCAATGGCTACATTTTTCAGGTTACCCACGAAGAGATAGCAATTACTGGTAGCTTTCTAGTTGTACATTCTTTTTTCACTCTAATATGGATTTATTTTAGTTCCATTGATGTGTAATGGACATATGTGAATCACCATATTTGCGTATGATAGTCTATGATAGACTTAAGTGTTTTATGAAATGGTGATTATCTTATGATATTTCTTTTTTGGATTGATTTGGATTCACATATTTTATATGACTCTGTAATTACGTGCAGTCATATATTATTGTGATATATTATTCTCATACCTTTAAATTAGATATAGTCTGACCTATTTATTTTCATAATACTCGAGTTAGGCCGAGACTCTATAGGTACCGGGACTCGCTAACCTTAGACATGTATGTTAGCATGGGGATTAACTATTTTTGACAATTTGAGTTTACCTCATGAGTGTGTGTGTGTGTGCATGTATATATTTGTATGGGATGCTATATATATATATATATATATATATATATAGGTCTAGTATTATCATTTTGTAGACTCATGCTTTTGTAGTTGTATTTGATGTATATTATTCTATTGTGATATGTGGTTCTATGATTGATATTGTATATTATTCCAATTTATTTTAACCTATGTGTTTGTTGTTTTGTGCCGAGAGTGTACACATTAATTATTCAGTTCAGATCCTCAATTTTTGTAACAGTGATGTGTCAGTGTTAGCTCAAGGTAATATTCACATAAGGTCGCACTTAACAAACCTCATTCTTTGTATTACTAGACAGTATTACTTAGTAATATTCTTTAGTCGTATAGATATAGAGGCAACGCATTACAGCTTGGTATCAGAGCTTAGATTCAGAACAATATAGAGTATATGAGACACGAACCTTAGCCTAGACAGACTTAGAGTGCCATCCCTTATGGTGTAAGGGTAGAATATATACTTTATTTCCTATTCAGGATATGAATATAAATGATTATTAGGAAATAATCACCAGGGTATATTTGTAAAGTTTTTTCAATACTATATAAATTATTGTTATGGAAGTTTTACTAAAATTTGAAATTCACTTTTGTCAAAAGTGAGATTTAATGGATAATGTATATTAGACCCCAAATGGCTTAGAATTGAATTTTTGTGTCCTGATCCATTAGTGATCAGAGTTGCACAGCGGGAACAAATGGACTGCTTTTAGCTTAGCATATTTATTAGTTTTTTCTTTTATTTATGTTTGTTTGGTTGATTGATGCTTGAATGTTTTGAAATTATAAGTAATTGTTTAAAATAAATATTGAGTAAGAATCACCATTGAGAGTTGAAACATGCTCAATAGTAACAATAAGAACATGCGGTGTCTTCAGTTATGTAGCTACCGCAAGAAATATTGAAAAAACTGAATTAGTGCAAAATGAAGTTTTAATTTAGAGGAAATTTATGTAAAGGACAAAAATTAGGGCTTTTTTAATCACAAGGACAACCCGCTAAAATTTTATCCTCAAGGACAAATCACTGCAACTTGCCTCTCCAACTCCAGATCTTGCTACAAAACCCACACCATCGCTTCCTTCTCCAACCCAATAAACTCCGACCGAGACGTCGACCTCTCAGATCTCGACAACACCTTAGCAGAAATCAAGGACATGCGCGCGGAGTTCGAGCTTGAGAGGCGAATTCGGAAGAAGATGGAGTCTGTGAAAAAATCTAAGACGAAGGAGCTTGCGAAGAAGAAAAGAGCACGCGAGGAAGCGGAGAGCGACCGTGAAAAGTTAGGGATAGAGATCAAGCACGTGAGTGAGGATTTCGAAATACTGTGTTCAGTTTTTGGGTATCAGTTTTGTATGCGATGTGGTATCAGTTTTAATAAAATAACACAGTATCAGTTTTTGAGTATCAGTTTTGTATGTGATGTGGTATCAGTTTTAATAAAATAACACAGTATCAGTTTTTGGGTATCAGTTTTGTATGCGATGTGGTATCAGTTTTAATAAAATAACACAGTATCAGTTTTGTATACGATGTGGTATCAGTTTTAATAAAATAAATAGTATGGATTTGTGGTGGTTTAGGAAATATTATGGATTTGTGGTGGAAAATTTCTGTTGGGTTATTGGTTTGACGAAACGGTGAAGGTGGTGGTATAGTGTGTGGTATTTGGAAGCGATGGGTAGGGTTTGCATCATAAGGAATTTCAAAACTGATACCTAAATTTCAAAACTGATAACTAAAATTTCAAAACTGATATCTAAAATTTCAAAATTGATACCTAAAAACTGGTATCAGTATCAGCTTTTAAGAGCATGGTGCTGGTGAGGGGGTGGCGTTGGCGGGTGGACGAGGTGACATGGGGTAGTTGCACGACGCTGGTGAGGAGGTGATGCTGCGGCGATGCTGAACACAAAACGGATGGAGGAGGTGGCAAGAGGTGGTTGCTCCAAAATGTATGAAGGAGGAGGTGGCAATGGTGGCGATGGTGAGGAGGCGGCGGCGCTGGTGAGGAGGTGGCGTTGACGCGGGATAAGGTGGTCGGAGCTGAAAACGGGATTGAATGGGCACGAGGAAGAGAGATTTGTGCATTTGAGAAAAAATGGGCTTTGGGCCTGTCCTTGAGGATAAAATTATAGGCATGTGTCCTTGAGGATAAATTATTTGGATATTTTGTCCTTTACAATAAATCCCCCTTTAATTTATGGGTATAACTAACTAAATGTTAAGATGAATTTAAAATTTGATGTTTGCTTGAAGTATGGATGAATGAGCGTGTTATGAATTTTTATCTTTGAATTATTCTTATATGTAAATAATAAGATTAATTGAAACGATTTTAATAAAAGCAAGAATTTATTTGACTTAAAATCTTTTCAATATTTGATATACACATATATGAAATCTGATTATGTTTAGTATAGACAAGCAAACATTTTGTAAAGGCGTAAAGTATTAAAAGGTATATGTACATTATATGAAAACTATTTTTTGTGTTAAATTGCTCATTGAGTGTTTTAAGAATTCTGGCCGATGCGCCAAATCAACTTATCAATAGAGTTTCATAAACACTAGGATGAGACATTCTGGCATATTGTTTTAGATAATAAAATGTTTTAAGTAATTATATTTGAGAAGTATATAAATGTTTTGAAGAGATGATAGAATTTTGAAATAAGTTCAATATTATAAAAGATAGAGTGGATAGTTTAGAAAAGTTGTTTTGGAGGTAAAGTAATATTTTATAGAAGTTTACAAGTTATATTTTGGAAGGACGTATCCTCAGGTATTTTGATAAGCAAAATTTTGTATGATAGTTTTGGATGATTGTGCATATTATATTATGGTCGTAGTGAATGTTAAGATTTACATTCATAATAGCAGTGTAAAGTGAGATAAAACTGATTTATGTGAATTTTCAATTTAAGCGAAGTCTAAAATGAAACTATAATTCATTTATGAACATAATAAGTTGTTAAAAGCTGAATACTTTGATTAGATGAATAAAAAGTATTTTCCTCAAATATGGATTTGTAGAATAAAACAAGATTTAAAAGCGCTTTGATAAAGCAAAGATAAGAGAAATTTTGTGAAAAGGGTTTGTAGTGAAAAATATTTTGAGTATAAAGATATGTCAACACAATATGAGAAGGATGTTATATATCATGTAAAAAAATTTTGAAATCATTTCAAAGAAGTAGGATTCGTTGGAAAATAATGTATTTATAGAATAAAAGATGTGTATATGTAAAAGGATAATTAAATTATTATCAACTTTATAAGTTTAACTTGTTAATAAGAACTCAAATATTTGCAACTCTTAGTTCTTCGAAAAGAAGGTTTCGAAATAAAATAAAAAGAGTAATTTTAGAAGAAAAGAAAATGAAGTGAAAGCGTTAAGTGATTTTTTGAATATATATTAAGTAAGAGTTCTAATTTATATATAAGATGCCATGCTCTAAAATTTAGCATATGTTTTCAAATGTGCGAAATAGAAACAAAAATCTTTTAGGTGATGTTTGCAACCGTGTTCCTATAGAAATGTGTTGTTATGCTGAGTTATGGAATTACGCTTGTGTTCCTTCCTCGTATTCTTATTAAAAAACAACAATGTATATGCATATGCTTAGGGTCTTAAAATTAATAATTTGCTCTCTAATCAATGTTTTTACAACAAAATATGTATATGCTAATTTCAGCCCAATGTAACGACCCGCTGTTTCAAGCCATTCGCATCCACACATGTCGGACTTGAATTGCTCAAAATATCAGATTATTAATTTATAATTTGGAAAAACTCAACATATATAGTAAATAAATCAATCACGGAATCACAAACACAAAGTAATATAACAATAAGTAGCGGAATAGATAAATAGTAGTTCATGAAGCTACTATATAAACAACAGAGTTTGAAATAAAAATACAACAGAATATCTCAAATACAGTAAAGTCTCGAATACAAACAGATGACATATCTGAACAAATCAACTGGAAAAGCTGAAAGCCGAATAGATGCAGATGGATCTCCAAGTGAAGCTCCAACTCCAAAGGTGAGTCTCAAATGTTGTGACACTCAGTCTGACCCAAGCGTAAAGCAAAACACAAAACACTCGAGTCAAGATTAACATTCTTATATCAATAAATCCAACTCAAGTGAAATATCTACTGAAATACAAGTAACTCAAAGGATGTTTGGGATAACCATCCTCTAAGGATCCGTGGAACTATCTACTATGTAGTAATATACATTATTATAATATGTCTATAGTAAAGTAAAGGTATTAAAATAGCGTTAAGGCGTTACCCATATCCCCCTTAACACATTTTATATATTCCCGTAGTCTATACAATACCGTACGCTCCTCCGTAAACTGGAGGTTTACCCAGAGGACATCACATAGGTACGGTACAAAACAAACTCGTGGAAGGCGCGTTAGGGCATGCGATAAGGCACTCGAGGCAATGCCATGGTAGATATACCATTTGCACTCCCGGACTGGTGGTAACGCATAGCAGCTACTATCGCCCACCTCGTGACACACTCCTAAATCAAAGAGTGCACCCAATCACATCACAAAAGCAATAGAATGGTATCGAAGAAATGTGTCCGATAGGAGGAATGACCTCACTTGGCCCGGTATAGCTCATGTTTTAGCCACATCAAGCTGACTCACGGGAGTCAGGGCTACGTAAATACCATATAGAATCATCACCAAACCATCCTACTTCATTCTGGAATCTCCACCACGTACACAGTTGTCAAAGTGGTTTTCGGTATTGGTAGATAGTATGACAATATCCGATCCCGGTCTCTTTAACAACCAACCGTTATTATAACACCGTGGTCATTTCATTTCAAATCATATTTCAAAACCGAAATATCATATCTATTTCAAAACCATATCAATACGATATCATTATTCACTTAAAATAATATTCATTTTCAATAATCATAACACTTGGAAATCATAATACTTTCCACTCAACAGTTTAGATATAAAAAATAGTATATGTAATAAAATAGATTATATAATCAAAATAGTTTATATAATAAAATAGTTTATATAATAAAATTGTTATATATTAAAATAGTTATAAATTAAAAATAGTTTATATTAAAATAATTAGTATATTAAAATAGTTTTATATTAAAAATAGTTTATGTTAAAATAATTCATAAAGTAAAATATTTTTATATATTAAAATACTTTATATATAAAAAATAAAAATAGTTTCCTCAAATTTCACAAATCGATTCAGATCAACTCGAATTCCAAAATTCAATTTAATTTAATCTCAATTTACCAATTTCAATTCAGTTCAAACCATTTAAATTTTATATCGATTACAAATACATATATAAACTACAATTTAAACCATTTCAATTTCAATAGATTTCAAAGTTTAATTTTATTTATATTTCAAATTCAACTTTACCATTATTTAATATTGAAAAATTCACTTAGTCAATCCAATATCATTTAGATAAAACCTTAAATTACAATTTATATAAACTAAATATTCCCTTCAAAATTATTTACTTGAAATATTCATTTAATCACTTTAAATCAAAAATCAAGTCATAAATCATATCTTTAAAATCTCAATTTAATAAGTTTCAAACCGGTTTTATGTAAGAAAAATTCAAATAAATTTCATATGAATTTCTATTTCTCTTTCCACTTAATTTATTTAAAATTATTATAAAATCTATATTAAAAATAGAATATCTTAAAATCAATATTTATTTAAACCACATATTTTTCTTTTCAAAACCTTGGAAATCATTTTTCAAAATATATATATAGACCAACGGTTTCTGTATATAATTTTCTATCACATGGTCAAGTGATACGGATATTTATCATTTCAATCCGCAATTTAAAATCTACGGGTATATATCTTTTCAACCCGTAATCCCAAATTCCATTTAATTGAAAATCGTTTGGTTTTATCATTTCAACCCATAACGATTTTCTTCTATTCTACAGATCGTTCGAGTATGCATCATTTCAACCGATAGGGAACAAGGAACTTGCAGAGTGAGAACAGATATGATAATAATTTAATATATCAACAACAGGCATATAATATCAATAACAATCACATATAATATAAACAACAGGATATGGTGTCATATCCCACAGATGAACAATTACAGATAATAGCATATCACATATAACAATTTAAATAATTACCGATTCAAATTAGCAGCATATTCAATTGTCATTTCAATTGAAATCAAATCTAATAAATATAAAAACGTTAATCATGAGTGATTGCTCACTTTTTGAGGCTAGAGATATTCGACAATGGAAAGAGTTACAAGCCAAGCACGAATTCCAAAACGAAGCAAGATTGGTACGAATTCGACGACAAAGCTGATAGATAGGAATTGAAAAAAAAAGAATCAGAACCATCTTGATATAACTGAAACAAATATACGTTATAATTTTTCTCTAAAACCCAATTTTAAAACACACATTTGAAATAAGATATATATATATATTTTTGAATCAATATTTAACTCTAACGCCTATAAAATAATACATATATATATAAGCATATATACTACTAACCAGATGATGAACTACTTATATAAACTTATACCTGACCAACAAAATGATATGGACTCATATATAAATTCATATATATAAAAGCAACATATTTTATATAAAACTAGTATATAGTTTACATACCTTTAAACATATTTTAGCTTCCATCTTATAACTGTATATATACTGTCATATATAAGATATAGATATATAAATGTATACTCACGCAAGCTATAGTATATGTAAACTCAAATAGATCATATATATAAAATATTATAAACTTGTACATTTTAAACAACTGTACGTATTATATATATGAAATTTAAAACCCAATATTTGCCAAACAAATATACTAGCTTTCGAAAATTTCATATAATTTATGCAGACCAATATATACAATATATTATTCATACACTTAGATTATATACAAAATTAACAGGAAAAAAAAAACAAAACTCATATATATGTGCTGCGAACACGATTGATGCTTCTTTTGAAATGTAATATATATTTTATCATACTGTAACAGACATATGCAAATTACTACTTTATTAATATACATATATATCTTCTCAGATCAAAATATGATAACTCAAAATGTAAAACAACAAGCTATCTAACAAGGAGTAATACTTACCTATATAAAACTGGTCGTATATATATAGCTTATTATTATTTTTATTATTTCAAAAATCACGAAAACAGAAATAAAGAGGTACGAGATATATAAAATACAACTTAATATATATGTTAGTATAAACTTATACATACTCATATACATCTAACAGTAAAGCAAATACAAACTTTTATATTATATTGAAAAAAATCAAAACACATATACTTGCAAATGCATGAAACCAACGCATGAATATACTTGCAGATATAAGCAAATGCAAAACCCTGAATATAACAACATAATAAATATATATACATATAAATCTTAAAACAGAAAAATGGGCACTAATATATATAAACCTTATATAGTATATTTATAACACTTTACACACACATACAAACTCAGTTAAAATATATATAATATATAACTAACAGGTTATAAACTAAGAGTCGAATGTATACTAATATATACCTTAATCAAAATGCTGCAAAATGAGATGGGCGCGAGGAGATGTGGAAGTGCTGGTTGGAGGCCGAACAAGTAGGAAGAGGTCAGGGTTCGGCTGCACTTGTGTATGTTGACAGGGCGGCGACGATGCAGGCTTTGGGCAAGGAAAGGGGAAGGACTCGGCTAGGGTCGAAAAACGCGGGCCGGGCGATTGGAAGTGGGGCCGGTTGATGGGGGAGAGGGTCGGCTCACAAGGCGGGTTTTGTGGAGAGAAGGAAGAGGCGCAGTGAAATGCTCACGAGAAAGAGGGGAATTGGTGGAGAAGGCACGAAAAAAGAGAGAAGAAAAGGAAAGAAGAAAAAAAATGTGGAAGGAAAGAAGCTACAGGAGAAGGAAAAAATGAAGAACCAAATAGACGTACCTGATTTCGAGAATAAAAGGTGAGCAAGTGAAAAAGGCAGAAGTGAATAAATATGAAGTAAAGGAATGGAAACGGTCTCCCTAGACTCAGCTGAAAATAATTAAAGCAATTTATTACATTGATTGGGCTGCAGAGTTCAAAGTTTGAAACGCAAAAGAAAACGAAAGGTCACGGATCTGGTACTGATACGGTTACCGATTTCGCGGATTCCGCCGTGTACCAGACTTTAAAATACAGAATTGAATATATCGTAGAGATCCACACGACGAGACGATCAAAATGATATACAGATATTAGTGGTACGATCATCCTATCGAAAGTCGATATCCGATGCCCAAAATACTGCAAATCTGTCGAAAATAAGCTAAACGAAGCAATAGGGGTCCAAATTTGGAGAAACGAAATATAACGTCTCACTCAGAAAATAATTTACAAATTTATTATATAAAAAATTTCAGATTTGAAAAACATTTTATTATCATCAAATATTGACTGATTTGAAATTAAATAAAATTACACAATAAAATAAACTTCAATATTATCAGATGAAAATTTACCATTTTCGATATTTAAGTATACGTATTTCAAATATTAAATTTTAAATTCAAAATTTTATTATTTAAAATTTCACAAAATTTCAATTAATTACGTTATTAAAAACTATTAAAATTTATGGGTCGTTACACCTAAGCACTTAAACATTATTTAGAAGAACAGTCTCTAATTTATACTCTATATTATTCTAAATTCAACTTCAACTTCAACCTAATTTGTGATTCACTTTTCCCATATAATTCTCATTAATATCATGTACATCCATCATATGTGGCATAGTTTAGGCTGATATATTCAAAACCAATGATATTTTTCTAAGAAAGTTGTATATTAATATAACTGTAGCACATGCTTACACTTGAGATCTATGTCATGAAAAGTGAGCTTCACATACTTGTTGCTTGGTGTTTATTTTTTTTTATATAAAAAACTATTATACCATAAAGCAGAATGCCAGAAAAAAAAAATTTAAATCTCTTTTAGTTTGGCCTTAGTCCATTTTCAAAAGGAAAATTAAGCTATCTAGCTTTATTGTATTATGAAAGTAAACGTTAGCTCTAAAACTCATAATGTTTAAGTCATAGTTTTTAGTCTTTAGCCTAATGCCAGAAAAAAAATTTCAGGTTTAAATAATTGAACGACACTTAAGCTGAATGGTGATTGAGCTAAGTAGGGTTTAAGCATTAAGCGAGATGACATTTTTGTCACTGTGCGTCATTGCACGTACAACATACCATAACTTGAGATTAAATATCAATACATTATCAACCTATGCAAAATGAGGAAGGTTTTCAAGACCTGCCAAGGCATAGAAAGGTTGTGGGATTGCACGTACAATAATGTAACAACCTGATTAATAATTATCTAATTAATAATTGGTTAATAAATTTAAATTGTTAATCTAAAGAGTTAAATTGAGAAGTAAATTTAATTTGGATAATTGGTTTGATATTTATCTATTATAAAAGAAGATTTCAATTTAAAAAAAAATGAATGATATAATTTGTGTTAATTTGTCCGTTGAGAGTTTTAAGAATTCCGGTCAATGCGTTTGGCTAACGTTATCGATATGGGTTCCTAAAACACTGTAACAAAACATTTTGACACTGCAATTTGGAAAGAATAATTAAAATTTGATATTTTTTTTTATTTAAGTTGGTTTGGATTTTGGCGAAATGTAATAATATTATCTATTTTTAGAATTTTTAAAATAAAGTGAAAATGGATTCTAAAATTTTTTCTTTTAGTTAGAATTCTTTTGTTTAGAAAGTTTAGTTAAGTGTAAATTTAATTAAATAATGTAATAACCTTTTCTTAATAAACTTTGGCTTAGCATATCCAAGCCCATTAGTAAATCTGATAATTTCATTCCTTAATCGATTTTCTAATTCAACTACCGCTTATTCATTTACCTATCTTCTTTAGAAAACTAAGCAAATGAAAGAAGCAAGCAAACCAAATTTTCAGCCCTAGTTTTGATTTTAGAAATTCAAGCAAAAATCAATCCATCTCCAATTAAATAGGTATGAATTCTTACTTCTTCCTCTACCTATTGATACCATCAATTTTATATTTTGATTTAGTTAGTAATCTCTAAAATTTTGTTGATTAGGGTCTGTTTTGGATTTTTTTGGAATCTAGGAATTAGAGAAAAAGACGGTAGTTTTCAATTTGCAGCTTAATCTCAATTCGGTTCATCTCCTTTCCATTTGAATTCAAGGTGAGATAATAATCTCGCACTACTATATCTATGATCTGAGATGATTTACTGTTCAAAATTGATTTGCAAATTTGATAATTTAATCGGTAAAAAAAAATTAATTAGTATAATTTAACTTTTGGGAATTGGTACTGTTTAATTGAATTGAGCAAACATGTATTGATCAGTTTGATTTCAATTCTTTGAAGTTTCCCTGTGAATTTCGTACCTCCCTGCTTCCCTACCTTGTCAATTGCGTGCGTCCTTGCTTTAGCATTTGCATTCATTTTTTTTGTTTACATTTTGTTTGCAAGCTACATGAATTATTTAATTCATTATAAAAGGACGTTCTTCATTGAATTGTTTGAAAAAAGTCACATTCAACTCTTGCATTTAATTAGTACATGCATGACACATTAAATAAAAGATGGGCATACATGCCTGACATATAAAAGAAAGTGGCAATACATGCCTGACATAAATCATAAATGCCAGACATGTTAAAAAGGTGGGCACGCATTACTTGTTAGAGTAAGAATTAAAATATTTGCTTTGATTATATATAGGTTCTCTTTTGTTTTTATTATGTGGCCTTGAGAATTACCTCTTAAGCAAACTTTTTTGCATTAAAATTTTGTGACTGTTATGTTGTATTTGAGAAATTTATAATTCACATAAGAGCAAATCCAACAGTTCGGAGCGTGGATTTACAATTTTCCACACTCCGAAATGTTGGAAAGCTAATTTCTCCAACAGAATCAGGCCAACAAGCACCTAAGACTCGGGCCATGAAGAGGGAAATTGTGGTGTCTGTTTTGCAGGCGCCAGGAAACCAGGCGCCTGTTCAACACGTGCCTCAATATGAGGCGCCTGTTGAACAGACGCCTAGTTCTCAGGCGCCTGTTTAACAGACGCCTCAATAGATCCGGAATCTCCACACTGTCGCCTTCCATTTCCGCACTATACGAATTTTTGAACTTTGCTGGAGTTGTTTCTCAGTGCAGATCTCCTATTATGTGAGATCCTATCCTCTGTTGGAGTTGCTCTAACTAAGCAAGTATTCTTGCTTAATATGGCACCCATGGTTCAAATTGACAAAGAAGCTTTAAATTCTTTTCGCCTGTCATTGTTTTAATATGGCTTTGCATTTAGGGCTGTCAATTTCCTACACGACCCGAAACACGACCCGAAACCCGCACGGAAATTAGCGGGTTAACCCGACCCGTTAATTTGGCGGGTCATTTTCGGGTCAACCCGAATTTGACCCGTTTATAAACGGGTGGGTTTCGGGTTGACCCGCTAACCCGAAATTGACCCGTTAACAACCCGTTTATACTTATATAGGTTGACCCGACCCGTTTACGACCCGACCCGACCCGTTTATGACCCGTTTGTAACTTATACGGGTTATACAGGTTGACCCGACCCGTTCTGACCCGTTTACGACCCAATTATACCTTATACGGGTTGACCCGACCCGTTTATGACCCGTTTACGACCCGTTTAACCCTTATACGGGTTGACTCGACCCATTTACGACCCGACCCGACCCGTTTATAATCGGGTTACACGGGTCGGGTCGGGTCAACCCGTTTTGTAACGACCCAGAATTTTTGATAATTAAAATTCGAATATTTAATTGATTTTAAATATTAATAAGTGGAATTTATAAGTCGAATAATTTATTTAAAGGATATTGGATTTAATTTGATAATTAAATCGATAATTTAACGATTGAAATTCCAGAGATAATTGTAAATCGAGTTTAAAGTGATTGAAAATGATTTGTAAAATTTTATTTAATCATACTGGAGTTATAGAAATATTTTAGAACTTTCAGAATCGAATTTAGAATTAATCTGTGAAAATTGAATATTTTAATATTTAATTATCGACTGAAAAATAGCCAATTTTCGAACAGTCTCAGAATTGAAGGAAACCAGTTCCATTGGATCCGTAATAGTTAGTTATTATCGGATTTCAATTTTCGTATCCATCGGAGTTGTCGTTTGACCGTGGCAACTCGAAACGCATCGATATTATTTTAATTTAAATCGTCGAGTTAAAAATAGTCATTTTTCAAACGGTCTCGGATTTCGACGAAACCAGTTTCATCGGATCCGTAATGTGATATTATTGTAAGATTTCAAATTTCGTAATTTTTGGATTTACCGTTTGTCCGGTACAAATTAAAACGCCTCGAAATAGATTTAAATCGGTTTAATTTAAATTGATCGTTTCTTGTCATATCTCACACATACGATCGAATTAGCTTCCGAAACCTGTTCCATTGCGTTCGGAATGCGGGGTAAACCTTACGAACGCCAGACGGCACGTATGATTTGGAGATCGTTTGGAAAAGTCGTTTAAAATGAATTTAATATTATTATATACGTATATATATACACGTTATAAAACAAACGAAACCCTTATCTTCTACAGCCGCCACCTCCACTCATCAATGGCCGAAAAACACTAAGCTTCTTCCTCGTTTTTCTTGCAATCCACTAATTAAATTGAAAAACTTTCTAAACGAAAGTTGTAGAGCGTAAGGAGCTCTACACATCCGATGGTGGATCTCAGCTATCGTCAACGTTTGAAGCCAGAAATTGGCCAGGAGGGGCTGCCGCTCGAACACGTTTTTAGGCATCAGGAGGCAACCGAGTTTGATGCCATTCGAGGCGTAGGTGCGGCATGGAAGGAGCTTCGAGATGACCTGAATTGATCGGCCTGGAAGTGCTTGGAGATGGATGCGAAATTAGGGCATAGGGTGGCGGCGTTGGGTTCTTTCGTACGTGACCTGGGAGTATTTTTCACGCGTGAGAGAAGAGGAGGGAGAAGCGGCCAGATCTGGTCAAGATGAAATGAACGGCCTGGATGGTATGGGATTTAAAAAGTTTAAAAAGAAAAATGTAAATTAAATTTGTATAAACTTTAAACTGCGATAACTTTGTCATACGTTATCAGAAAATTACGAAACAAGCGGCGTTGGAATCGTATCGTCGAATGCTACGCAGTGCAACTGATTTGGAGTCGATTGGAGTCAAGAAAATTTTTGGGTAAAATTAAACGTCTGTTTAGTTTTATCCGAAATAAACCGCCACGACTGTTATTGAAAAGCAAAGGTGAGATTTTCTCACTCAAATTGAATGTGGAATTATTTACAGTTATTGATTGATGATTGACTGTTTGAATGTGCTATTAGATATGATAGGATATATATATATATCTATATATAGCAATATATACATATTGGCATATGTATATATTGGATTGATGATTTCCCGCCTCGTATAGCGGATGAGACCCTATTGCGCCGTTAGTAAGCGGATTTTTATAAAACCTATATACCGCGATAATTCCGTACTGGAGCGGAATTGGTATTGTGCTAACATCTGTGGATGCAGGGAAACAGGTTGGAGGGATCCAACTGGATTCCTCACCGTATTGATTATTCACAGGTATTTTGATATATTCTGTTATCATATGATGATATATGATATTTGACTGTTGTGATGGACTGATTGGTGTTGTTGCATCATCGGGTTCAGTTTTGAAATGTAAAAATAACGACTTTTAATTTAAAAGGATTTTTAAAGTGATTTTTGAAAATACACGTTTTATGGAATTTTTGAATCGATTTATAAACGTAAAATTTTAAAGTTATAAAAGTTATAATTTTTAGTGAAATATAACCGAAGTGTCATTTTTAAAATAAAAGTCGATTTATTTATAAAATGGTTTAAGTTGGGATTTTTGAATAACTATAAACGATTTGTATAGAAAGATTTATAAAAATTAATATTTTTGTAAATCAAAATATTGGGCTTATAAAACGAATTTTTATAAGTGTTAGAAAGAAGTATAAATGGATTTCATAAGTGAATGAAATTAATAGATTTATAACGTGAAGTTATAAAGTAAATAGATATTGTAGAATAAAAGATTTATAAGAAATTTACTTATAAATTTGACTTTTGCACTTAGATGGGATATAAATAGAAATTGCAAAATGAAATGATTTTGTAAGTTGAAATCGTTATAAAGTACAAATGTGATTTATAAACGTTGTTTTATAAATCCGAAATCACTTATTCTTATAAGTGAATTTTTGAAGTTAATAAAATGAGATTTATAAACCGGAGTTGTTATAGGAAATAGAAAATGGAATTTATAAACGTTGTTTTATAAATTCGGAAACCAATCGATTGAATTTGATAAATTAAATATAGAAGATTATCAAAGGAGATATATTCCCGACTTTGGATAGCGAATTATTATCGAAATAAAACGTGTAGAAAATAGTGAAATGTAAATAGTAAAGTATATTCACGATTTTGGATAGTGAATATATTGTTAAGTAAAATGAACTGGTTTTGGGAAAGCGATATTGTAAAATGAAGTTAATTGTTTTAAAAGATGTTTTAAAACGTGTGAATTATCGAAATCATAGATTTCAACATTTATTGTTGAAATAGACGTTTTCGAGAGAATAAGGAAATGATGGACTATAACACTGTTGTTATAGTAAATGATTTCCGAAAGGAAATGTTTTAGTGTAGTATTGGGATTTATATATCTATCTAAATTCGAATCCCTATACTAGTGATTTTGAGTCGTCGTAACGATGTTTTACGTAACATTCGTTTTGACTCAAATAAATGTGTTTAAAGAGAATGATTTCCTTAAAGAATGAATATATACTTAATTTTGATTTAAGTATATCGAATATTTTCTAAGTGTTGAAAATAAATAGTTTTTGTGAATTACTTATTTTAAATAAGTATGGAAATGCTTTTCCAATATGAATGAACTGTTTTGAGATTTTATCTTCAAAGATAAAATGAAATGTGGAAATTGATTTGAAATTGTTTTCAAATGATTAAGTGTGGAAATTTTATATCTAGTAAAGATATTTTTGAAGATGAAATAATTTGGAAAATTATTTGGAATCTGATGATGTTGCGCATCTTTATTGATAGTTAAATAACCGACTATCAATAATTACCTTTAGATAGGTATTTGTTGTGAATTGGATGAATTTGAATGCCACACTTATTTTTGAATAAGCGCTCACTATTCGGGTTAGCCGGGAAAGGACCATGGGGTCGTATAACCCATTCCGAATATGTGATACGTCGTTATGAATTGCATTCGAAGACCGGTGTTGAAGACCGGATATTTTTGAAAACGGAAGGATTACCGTCGAGTTACTCTACATCGGCTGATCTCCGGTTTAGAGGTTTTATCACCCTTAGTGACGGGAAGTCCCGACGTGATTGAAATTTATCCGGATATGCAAGGGCTTCATGAGAAGTGCCTTCGGTTCTGTTCGATCCCGGAACAGACTTGTATGGATTGTATGTCTGACATTACACTTTGAGATATAAAGCTGATTTCTTTCAAATACATATCTGTTGGTGGCGGAGAATTTATTCTCTTAGCTTAACACCCTTCTCTGAGACGTACGAGCTCAGAGGTTATGTAGTTGAAGTTATCAGCGATATATCCCAATTTGGTAACATGGCATACTGAGTGTTGCTGTAAAATGATCAGTGTTTGATCATTTGTGATATGATCATTTGTTTGATCTTATATCTTAATGATCATAGGTTGATCATTTTGTTTGACCCGAAGCAGGGCTTTTTGAGAAAGCGTAGCTTTGTGGACGAGACTTCGTCGAGCCTCACACCCCGGAAATGGTCGAAACAGGAATGTTGCGGCAAGGTTATGAGGGTCGCGCCCTTTAGGGTATGTCATTTCCTTCTGGAAAGGGGTGGTATCATGGTATGGAGCCCAGATACTTACTCATGTGGATACACTTTCTTTATGATGTGTGATGTTGGATATCGAGCGCTCGGATAAAGGTCCCAAAGGACCGGGTGATGACATATTCGTGAGTTACCTGTTACAGGGGTAACCCGGCCTTGTTTGGCAGAGAGCAGTTTGTCTCTCGGGACGTCCAGCCAGAGGCGATCCTATTCGGAAGGAGGAAAGGAAGTTCCTTAGCCTGACCATTTGTTGGAAAATCCAAAGAAACAATACGAACCTGGTACGGTTTTAGTTGTATTACCTGCTATGGAATGTGGCGGTAACCTGCTATTGAACATAGTAGCTATAGTAGGCATACGATACTGGTCGTATGTTGGCTAAGATTAATATTATACTTTCGAAACGTTTTCTACACTATGCACTAATAATAATAAATCCAATGATTTTGCGTAGTAAGCATCTTTGACTATCATAAGAAGAAATCTCCTCCAATTCTGCGTTTGCATTGTGTGTGTGGCGGGAGGTCTTATGGTAGTTTCATTTTCCAAAAGCATTGCGAATTTGTTTTATTTTCTTTGTGAAAAATAACTGTTTTACGATCTCACACCAGTCACCATGACTGACTCGGAGTTTATTGTTTCCCTTCTAAACTCTGGGTGCCCACAAATTTTCCACACGGGCAGTCTAGAGTTATATTATCAGGATATTCTGGATATTCTGGAGCTTTGGAAGCAAGCTGGATGGCGAGACGTAGTATTTGTATCTGATATATTTATTCCGCTGTGTATTCTGTATGAGGACAAGTTATATAACTGTCCATTGTTGTATATTGACTCTGATGATTGATGTATGTATAAACTGATATAGTTCTTTGTTTTAAAAGACTAGTAATTATCTATTGTATATTGTTCTGCTGCGATATGTGAGATTCTGATATTGTTTCTGTTTCTGATGTTGTTCCTTTGTTTCTTCTTTCTCTTTTCTTCTATCTTTTCTTCTACCTCTTCTTTTAAAACCCTAATGGTTCGGTTTTTTGTTCACCTTGAGTAAATAGATGGAGATTAGTGTCTATTTAAGGGGTACGGAAAAGCGGGCTATTACATTTGGTATCAGAGCATATGGTTAAGCGACAACCCTGCTCTGTTGGGTGTTACTCATTAGAGATAGAGCCAGTAGTACTCTAGAATGAGTTTGAGTGTAATAATAGATATGAGTGCGTATTTGTTAGTTAATATAAAATTGTTTTATATTGTGATGATTGGTTTGTTGAGTGGTATATGGATTCTGGTCGGTATTGTCCGTACAACTCTATCGATAGGGATCTCTAAACACTTATATAGAACAATTCGGCACAGTATTGTTTTAAATTGGGTAAATGGAATAATTTTACCTTGATTATATTTTGTATATAAAGAAATAATTTTTTAAGAATTATTAAAGTGTACATGAATTTATTGTTAAGATTGTTTGAATAAGTTGAATTAAAACAACAATTGTGAAAGAGTAAATTGTATAAACCAATGAATTATAATGTATGAAGTTATAATTAAAATGATTTACAATGGTAAAATAATCTTATATGTAAGAAGTGAAATTAAGTGCAAAGAGATTTATAAATGTGATTTATGAATAAAAGGAAATTTTTGAAAGAATTTAAGCACTGATTTCACTATTGTTGCTGGGAAATAATAAGGGTGATGACTGCAGCATCATCAATATCATTTTCGAGTTTCTGTGTGATTGATTTGCTACCATAGTGAATTGGAAATTGATGTTTTGTTGTGATAAACAAATTTGAAAATTAAAGTCCAAATTTAAATATGGTAAATATAAGTGAAATAAGATTTATACTTATGATATGAGATAATAGATTTAACTTTGGTAAAGTTAATGAATTTGAGTAGCATAATGAAATATGATGTGAAATTTAACTAAAAGAAAGTCAAATGTGATATAAATTTGAATGATTGATGAAATTTGATTTTGGTAAAAGGTTAAATGAATTTTGTTAAGAAAAACAAAATCTGAATTGGATTTATAAGTGGAAACTTAAGTTAAGTTGAACAAATGATGTTTGAAATGGAAAATAACTTAAGTGATGTTGAAGTGAAGTTTATTTTGATATCAAAGTAAATTAATAAAGTGAATTTATTAAATGAGTGTGAACTTGAGTTGTATAAATGAAATTCAATTGTATTTGTTAAAATGAATTAGCAATTGAATAAATAAATGGATTGGATGTTAATCAATCTAATGTAAAGTATTGATATGAAATAATGAATATAAGTGTTAATTCATTAAAAGCTAATGAAGTTGAGAAATTAAATAAATTGAATGGAAGTCAATTTAATTTAAAAGTGTTGAACCAAATTGAATGTAAAGAAATGTAAATTGAATAAATTTGGTTATGATTGGTTATACATTGGTTGTTAGATTGATTGTTAGTTGATTTCGTGTAATTCATTAAGGGTTAATGAAATTGAATCGACAAATTGGAAGCAAAGTGATTAAATTCAAATTGATAATATGTAAATTTGAATAGAAATGAATTTGATTCAAATTGAAAATGAACCAACATGAATGTAAATTAGTGAATGTAAACTAATTGGAAACAAATGAATGAATGTTAGTTAAATCCAATATTAACGAATCAAATGTGAGTAAATTGAAAACCAATTCAATGAATATTAATGAGAAATGAATGAATATTGATTCGGTATGGATTTGTTGGATGTTTATTGGATGATGATGGTTTGATGGTTGCATTGTTGCTTCTGAATGCATTTGTTGTTTGTTGCATTTGCTATGTTGACATATGTAGTATTATGTTGCTATATGATGTATATTGACTATATTTTCATATCTACATGTTCTCATATGGTTTGTTGAGTGTTTAGTAGGTGCGGATGGCGTTGCTTCGCATTTGGAGCTCGCTTTCGCGCTATATTAGCCGTATACGCTCGCTAAATATATAATAAGGTACATATCTCGGATTAAATATCGTACTTTTACATTTTTCCCTACGGGATGCCTCATCACTTGATGAGATGTATATTTGTGATATATATACACTGTCATTTTTTTTTGGATCGAGCCGCGCAAAGGAGACGCTGGCGAAATTTTCTGAAAATTTAAGGCGTTAGAATATTTTTGAGAAACTTTGAAAATTTTGAAAACTAAGTTATGATTTGAAAACTTAGTAAAGATTTTGTGAGAAGTTAATTATGAATTTTGGAAAAGTTAAACACTTAACAGATTTGTAAATCTAATTTGAATAGTTTGTTTTGGAAAGTTAACGAATTCTGTAACTTCTTTCTTACTTTGTAATTTCGAGGACGAAATTCTTTTAAGGAGGGAAGTCTGTAACGACCCAGAATTTTTGATAATTAAAATTCGAATATTTAATTGATTTTAAATATTAATAAGTGGAATTTATAAGTCGAATAATTTATTTAAAGGATATTGGATTTAATTTGATAATTAAATCGATAATTTAACGATTGAAATTCCAGAGATAATTGTAAATCGAGTTTAAAGTGATTGAAAATGATTTGTAAAATTTTATTTAATCATACTGGAGTTATAGAAATATTTTAGAACTTTCAGAATCGAATTTAGAATTAATTTGTGAAAATTGAATATTTTAATATTTAATTATCGACTGAAAAATAGCCAATTTTCGAACAGTCTCAGAATTGAAGGAAACCAGTTCCATTGGATCCGTAATAGTTAGTTATTATCGGATTTCAATTTTCGTATCCATCGGAGTTGTCGTTTGACCGTGGCAACTCGAAACGCATCGATATTATTTTAATTTAAATCGTCGAGTTAAAAATAGTCATTTTTCAAACGGTCTCGGATTTCGACGAAACCAGTTTCATCGGATCCGTAATGTGATATTATTGTAAGATTTCAAATTTCGTAATTTTTGGATTTACCGTTTGTCCGGTACAAATTAAAACGCCTTGAAATAGATTTAAATCGGTTTAATTTAAATTGATCGTTTCTTGTCATATCTCACACATACGATCGAATTAGCTTCCGAAACCTGTTCCATTGCGTTCGGAATGCGGGGTAAACCTTACGAACGCCAGACGGCACGTATGATTTGGAGATCGTTTGGAAAAGTCGTTTAAAATGAATTTAATATTATTATATACGTATATATATACACGTTATAAAACAAACGAAACCCTTATCTTCTACAGCCGCCACCTCCACTCATCAATGGCCGAAAAACACTAAGCTTCTTCCTCGTTTTTCTTGCAATCCACTAATTAAATTGAAAAACTTTCTAAACGAAAGTTGTAGAGCGTAAGGAGCTCTACACATCCGATGGTGGATCTCAGCTATCGTCAACGTTTGAAGCCAGAAATTGGCCAGGAGGGGCTGCCGCTCGAACACGTTTTTAGGCATCAGGAGGCAACCGAGTTTGATGCCATTCGAGGCGTAGGTGCGGCATGGAAGGAGCTTCGAGATGACCTGAATTGATCGGCCTGGAAGTGCTTGGAGATGGATGCGAAATTAGGGCATAGGGTGGCGGCGTTGGGTTCTTTCGTACGTGACCTGGGAGTATTTTTCACGCGTGAGAGAAGAGGAGGGAGAAGCGGCCAGATCTGGTCAAGATGAAATGAACGGCCTGGATGGTATGGGATTTAAAAAGTTTAAAAAGAAAAATGTAAATTAAATTTGTATAAACTTTAAACTGCGATAACTTTGTCATACGTTATCAGAAAATTACGAAACAAGCGGCGTTGGAATCGTATCGTCGAATGCTACGCAGTGCAACTGATTTGGAGTCGATTGGAGTCAAGAAAATTTTTGGGTAAAATTAAACGTCTGTTTAGTTTTATCCGAAATAAACCGCCACGACTGTTATTGAAAAGCAAAGGTGAGATTTTCTCACTCAAATTGAATGTGGAATTATTTACAGTTATTGATTGATGATTGACTGTTTGAATGTGCTATTAGATATGATAGGATATATATATCTATATATAGCAATATATACATATTGGCATATGTATATATTGGATTGATGATTTCCCGCCTCGTATAGCGGATGAGACCCTATTGCGCTGTTAGTAAGCGGATTTTTATAAAACCTATATACCGCGACAATTCCGTACTGGAGCGGAATTGGTATTGTGCTAACATCTGTGGATGCAGGGAAACAGGTTGGAGGGATCCAACTGGATTCCTCACCGTATTGATTATTCACAGGTATTTTGATATATTTTGTTATCATATGATGATATATGATATTTGACTGTTGTGATGGACTGATTGGTGTTGTTGCATCATCGGGTTCAGTTTTGAAATGTAAAAATAACGACTTTTAATTTAAAAGGATTTTTAAAGTGATTTTTGAAAATACACGTTTTATGGAATTTTTGAATCGATTTATAAACGTAAAATTTTAAAGTTATAAAAGTTATAATTTTTAGTGAAATATAACCGAAGTGTCATTTTTAAAATAAAAGTCGATTTATTTATAAAATGGTTTAAGTTGGGATTTTTGAATAACTATAAACGATTTGTATAGAAAGATTTATAAAAATTAATATTTTTGTAAATCAAAATATTGGGCTTATAAAACGAATTTTTATAAGTGTTAGAAAGAAGTATAAATGGATTTCATAAGTGAATGAAATTAATAGATTTATAACGTGAAGTTATAAAGTAAATAGATATTGTAGAATAAAAGATTTATAAGAAATTTACTTATAAATTTGACTTTTGCACTTAGATGGGATATAAATAGAAATTGCAAAATGAAATGATTTTGTAAGTTGAAATCGTTATAAAGTACAAATGTGATTTATAAACGTTGTTTTATAAATCCGAAATCACTTATTCTTATAAGTGAATTTTTGAAGTTAATAAAATGAGATTTATAAACCGGAGTTGTTATAGGAAATAGAAAATGGAATTTATAAACGTTGTTTTATAAATTCGGAAACCAATCGATTGAATTTGATAAATTAAATATAGAAGATTATCAAAGGAGATATATTCCCGACTTTGGATAGCGAATTATTATCGAAATAAAACGTGTAGAAAATAGTGAAATGTAAATAGTAAAGTATATTCACGATTTTGGATAGTGAATATATTGTTAAGTAAAATGAACTGGTTTTGGGAAAGCGATATTGTAAAATGAAGTTAATTGTTTTAAAAGATGTTTTAAAACGTGTGAATTATCGAAATCATAGATTTCAACATTTATTGTTGAAATAGACGTTTTCGAGAGAATAAGGAAATGATGGACTATAACACTGTTGTTATAGTAAATGATTTCCGAAAGGAAATGTTTTAGTGTAGTATTGGGATTTATATATCTATCTAAATTCGAATCCCTATACTAGTGATTTTGAGTCGTCGTAACGATGTTTTACGTAACATTCGTTTTGACTCAAATAAATGTGTTTAAAGAGAATGATTTCCTTAAAGAATGAATATATACTTAATTTTGATTTAAGTATATCGAATATTTTCTAAGTGTTGAAAATAAATAGTTTTTGTGAATTACTTATTTTAAATAAGTATGGAAATGCTTTTCCAATATGAATGAACTGTTTTGAGATTTTATCTTCAAAGATAAAATGAAATGTGGAAATTGATTTGAAATTGTTTTCAAATGATTAAGTGTGGAAATTTTATATCTAGTAAAGATATTTTTGAAGATGAAATAATTTGGAAAATTATTTGGAATCTGATGATGTTGCGCATCTTTATTGATAGTTAAATAACCGACTATCAATAATTACCTTTAGATAGGTATTTGTTGTGAATTGGATGAATTTGAATGCCACACTTATTTTTGAATAAGCGCTCACTATTCGGGTTAGCCGGGAAAGGACCATGGGGTCGTATAACCCATTCCGAATATGTGATACGTCGTTATGAATTGCATTCGAAGACCGGTGTTGAAGACCGGATATTTTTGAAAACGGAAGGATTACCGTCGAGTTACTCTACATCGGCTGATCTCCGGTTTAGAGGTTTTATCACCCTTAGTGACGGGAAGTCCCGACGTGATTGAAATTTATCCGGATATGCAAGGGCTTCGTGAGAAGTGCCTTCGGTTCTGTTCGATCCCGGAACAGACTTGTATGGATTGTATGTCTGACATTACACTTTGAGATATAAAGCTGATTTCTTTCAAATACATATCTGTTGGTGGCGGAGAATTTATTCTCTTAGCTTAACACCCTTCTCTGAGACGTACGAGCTCAGAGGTTATGTAGTTGAAGTTATCAGCGATATATCCCAATTTGGTAACGTGGCATACTGAGTGTTGCTGTAAAATGATCAGTGTTTGATCATTTGTGATATGATCATTTGTTTGATCTTATATCTTAATGATCATAGGTTGATCATTTTGTTTGACCCGAAGCAGGGCTTTTTGAGAAAGCGTAGCTTTGTGGACGAGACTTCGTCGAGCCTCACACCCCGGAAATGGTCGAAACAGGAATGTTGCGGCAAGGTTATGAGGGTCGCGCCCTTTAGGGTATGTCATTTCCTTCTGGAAAGGGGTGGTATCATGGTATGGAGCCCAGATACTTACTCATGTGGATACACTTTCTTTATGATGTGTGATGTTGGATATCGAGCGCTCGGATAAAGGTCCCAAAGGACCGGGTGATGACATATTCGTGAGTTACCTGTTACAGGGGTAACCCGGCCTTGTTTGGCAGAGAGCAGTTTGTCTCTCGGGACGTCCAGCCAGAGGCGATCCTATTCGGAAGGAGGAAAGGAAGTTCCTTAGCCTGACCATTTGTTGGAAAATCCAAAGAAACAATACGAACCTGGTACGGTTTTAGTTGTATTACCTGCTATGGAATGTGGCGGTAACCTGCTATTGAACATAGTAGCTATAGTAGGCATACGATACTGGTCGTATGTTGGCTAAGATTAATATTATACTTTCGAAACGTTTTCTACACTATGCACTAATAATAATAAATCCAATGATTTTGCGTAGTAAGCATCTTTGACTATCATAAGAAGAAATCTCCTCCAATTCTGCGTTTGCATTGTGTGTGTGGCGGGAGGTCTTATGGTAGTTTCATTTTCCAAAAGCATTGCGAATTTGTTTTATTTTCTTTGTGAAAAATAACTGTTTTACGATCTCACACCAGTCACCATGACTGACTCGGAGTTTATTGTTTCCCTTCTAAACTCTGGGTGCCCACAAATTTTCCACACGGGCAGTCTAGAGTTATATTATCAGGATATTCTGGATATTCTGGAGCTTTGGAAGCAAGCTGGATGGCGAGACGTAGTATTTGTATCTGATATATTTATTCCGCTGTGTATTCTGTATGAGGACAAGTTATATAACTGTCCATTGTTGTATATTGACTCTGATGATTGATGTATGTATAAACTGATATAGTTCTTTGTTTTAAAAGACTAGTAATTATCTATTGTATATTGTTCTGCTGCGATATGTGAGATTCTGATATTGTTTCTGTTTCTGATGTTGTTCCTTTGTTTCTTCTTTCTCTTTTCTTCTATCTTTTCTTCTACCTCTTCTTTTAAAACCCTAATGGTTCGGTTTTTTGTTCACCTTGAGTAAATAGATGGAGATTAGTGTCTATTTAAGGGGTACGGAAAAGCGGGCTATTACACGTTTATAAACGGGTCGGGTTCGGGTTGAGCTTTTTCTGACCCGTTTAATAAACGGGTTGACCCGACCCATTTAAAATCAACCCGAACCCGACTTGACCCAACCCGAACCCGACCAGACCCGACCCATTGACAGCCCTATTTGCATTGTTTAACCAAATTGTAAAATATAGAAATAAGGATACACGTCCTATATATATTATTGCCATGAAGAATAATCCCACTCAACACTTTTGTTTAGAGTTATGTACACATGGCCGCCTAGTATATTTTCATTTTATAATTTGGTAAATGAAAGTGCCTGTACATGCTTTATATTTATACATCCATTTATTGATGTAACTTGACTTTGTTATTTTTTAGGAGCCTAGCTTTACTTTCCACTGTACGAAAAAAATATAACTTACCAATACAAGCAGCCTTGAAACATGTAGACAAACTATCAAAGCATATATATATATCATCAATTTTTGCTGTACATGTTTTATATACATGCTTTTATTATGTAATCTAGCTTTCACGTAAAATATATTTACAAGTTTAGACCTGCTGATGCTTTCCGTTTTGTACATATTTTGATTATGTTGCCTGACACCTTAAATCACATAGTGTCATATATATATATAAATAAATTAACTTCACCTGCATATGTATTGATCATTTATGTAACCTACTTATACATGCTTTGAAATGTCTCTTTTCATGAAATCCTTTATTATAAGTGCTAAATTTTTTTTATAATAACCAGTATGTTTGGCACGTCCATTGGACGTGTGCGAAGAAATCGGGAGCAAGCTTATGTATTCTAAGAAATGGTCATATACATAAATGCTACTTGGCATGAATAAGTATGCGGGTTAACTTCTTTTATTGTGAAAAAGTATAAACAAATACATACAAAATTTGTGGTTATATTTTCCAACATCAATTTGGTTTCTTTGTAAATATTGGATAAGAATAATATATTGTGTTGATTGAACCCATAAAAGCTAGAAATAAAAGCATGAACAAAAGTTGTTTCACTTATTTCAAATCTATGATATTTGTAGAATTACAAAAAGTTGCAATGATATGATTTCTCATACTCATTTTTCCACTTAATTACTTTAAGAGAACCTAAATATATTAGAATATTCAACATCAATATTATATAAAAAAATCAGATTCACTGATAACTTTAACGAAGTAGTAGTAGAATCATAACCATACCATCTTAAGTTCTAAGTTGAGGACATTATGCACTTAATAGTTTATAAAAGCGCTGAAGTAAAATTCAAGAAGCAATTTGTATGTTATAATTTCTCTAGAACATGCTTTGCGTAGGAAAGAATTTACTTTGAGTGAATGAAGAAGAATATACCATTAGTTCATATACTATTTTCTCTTCTCTTTTATCCGGGCTTGAGACCGATATTAATAACTAAAAGATCGTAGATGGTGCAGTTAAAAACTTTTTCCAAAGGGTTAGTTTTATATATTATGAATTATTGTTACTTGTATTTGATTTAGACATAATTATTGTTACAATTAGAATTGATTTTTCTTCAACTCCATGATCCATTTTGAATGTGAGTCCTTCTACTGATACATGCTATATCCTATAAATTATGCAAAGATATAACATATATTGTTAAGTAACGATAAAAAGTGTAATAATTAGCACATCAGTGCCGTTGTAAATGAAAAGAAAATGTAAATTATTAAAGCATATATATAATTGTTCTTGATGTTCAAATTTCATTGTAGCATGCTTCATATCTTGCCAATTTTAATCTAGCTTCAGTGTGAAAACTGAAGGAAGCCAAGTCTTGTAACTACTTCATGTGCGTACAAAGCGATTTCAATTGCTAAATGAAACATGCAGAGGCACATTGAAATAAAGTATAATGTCACTGCTTTAACATGAACGTTGTATATCACTGTGTGTGGCCTATTGCATTTATTGTTATGCATGATTTTACGTTTATACACATTATGTTATACATATTCCACGTTGATCTCCCTCCCTCCTTCCCTCTCCACTATTTTGTTGATTATGTGATATCTTTACAGGTTTAATAATTTTGAAATCTGATGTGGGATATCATCATGTTAGAACTTTTTTGCTAGAACTGTATAAACCCCACCAATAAAAAAATCAATTTTGAAATATCACTCTACACTTACATGGACAAACACATGATCTGGGTTGGAATCACTAAATAACAACTAAAGATTACCAACTAAAAAAAAGTTTAACAACGAAGCAAACATCCATCATTGTTACCGAATTATTTTTTCTTTCTAATCAAAGGCTCAATTCCTGCTTTCTTATAAAATACTGTTTGGTTTAATAATAGAACTCTTGGGATTAAGATTTCTCTGCATCTTTAATACTTCCCATGTTGTTCCAATTGCTGCTTTGAGCCCAGCACATGGAATTTTATAGTACCTATGAGATATTAGTAAAGCTCTTTTCCTGTTAATTATATGAACTTCATGGTGATGGAAAATACTGATTATGGTGCATTTTTTATTGTATTTTGTAGAACTTACAACTGAAGTATCTTCATTACTTAGAAATAAACAATAATTTAATCATTACTTAAAAGTGTGTTTCTGTGTCTTTGTAAGACACAAAATGAAATATGGGACATCTCCATCAGCTTCTATGGCATATAAAACCAATTTTAGGTAAATTACATAAACTGTAGAAGAGTGAGAGGATGTTATGACGTCCAGTCACCATGCATCTTCATAAATTTTATATATGCATAAAGTATATACTTATTGTACAACAGTTTTTCCCAGAAATATTCGTGAAGTATAGAATACATTTTTACACCACTCAAAATGTTTGGTTGAAAAGCAAATAATTTTTTTGTTATATACAACGGAAAAGGACAAAAATACCAATGTAATATGATGCTACTATTGTCCACCACTGCAAATAATTCCAAAAGAAGAACATGATTTAGGAAAAGTATGGAAACTTACCGGAACCAATTTTAATCTAAGTACGACTAAAATTAGAATCATATTTTGTTCATTACACATATGAAATTTGTAAGTTTACAATTATTTGTAGAGAATTTACCAATAATTAAAGATCAAAACTACTGTAGAAAAAAAAACTATTATGAGAGTACATATGTACATTACCTATTTGTACACGGAAGAAGTTCATAACACCCTTTAAATGGTGCCAAAAACTTCCTCGAGATATATGAATTACAGTCCGACCTGGATCTAATCACAAAAGGAAACGCGTTGCCTTCGATTCGTGTCACCGTCACCAAAGACTGCAAGCCACCAAGATAAACACTGTAAGGTTTCAAAGATCTGAAATTTCGTCACAATTGTCAATTTGGAGTTTGGTTAGAAGTCGATGCTTGCATTTTCAGATTGAAGCTCAGCGTTGACTGGGAGGCTTGGATCTGAGTCATGGTTATGAAATTTGCTTCTGAAGTTCACTACTTTGACTTGCGAGATTGAGATCCGAGTTCCGCTGTTTTCTTGAATCCTTATTTGAGTCGATAACTTTATCTGGTTCTGCTCGCCTGCGTAGTGTTTGGAGACCGATACCTAGTTCTAGAGCTTGACTACATGTGATCTTTTCCTGAATACGAAATTCAAATCTAAATTGTGGTCCGAGAAAAATGGGAAGAGATAACCGACAAATTCAATGATAGAGAATGAGAGGCAGAAAAAATAGGAACAAAAAAGTTCGTGTGTTTATCATTTAGTTACATACATGGCTTATGTATTTGAATAGACAACTTTACCCTTTAAACTTATGTATAGTTGGAATGGTTTTTTCGTAATTTCAAAAGCTTCAAATGGAAGTATTCTCATTATATATAGATAATAATAAAATAATAAAATTTATTTTGTTTTATTTCTTATGAATTTGGGGTTTTATTGAAATTTTGTGATTTTCTATGAAATAAAGAATTTTAGTAAATGATTGAATTGTCGGATTGGTATGGGACATTTCGTACAATTCTTTCACTTATTATTATAATTTGTTAAATAGAGTTTGAGTGGAATTTACTAGCTTTAAATAAATACTAAAATTTCACCGTCTGGTATGGAACAATTAGTTAGATTCTAGTGATTACTAGGGTGAAAGTGAGTTACACTTAAATTTATATTATCTTAGGGTGTTTGGATTTTAGGCCAATAGATCCCTGAGAGACGATAACTCGTTTTTATTGACCTAAGAGTCGATACGTTCTTAAATTTGGGGTAGGCAGACCTATTTCTATTAGTTAGGTTTGTTATGGTATGACATGACTCCCATTTTCTATTTTTGGGCAGATGTTATATGCATGCATATTAGTTTATTTTATAGCTGGACAATGTTTACCTATTTATATTCATTGGGTAAATTCACATAGTTTTGTCATAAGCACGACTACCTATTTCTCATTGTTAAGAGTCGGGGTTTTTAACTGATAGTCTATTTCTTTTCGTTGGACTATTGCGCTATATGGCGGGGTTTATTTATTTTAGTCAGGCCATGTGTCGCACTGTATCACACTGATAGTTGACTACCATTATTATTTCATTAGTGGTGGTTATTTCTTCAGAGATTTTAGGATAGATATTTAGTATCCTTTTGACTTTGGAGAATTTTGAATTTTGTTATCGCCATGGTTTTAATGACGTTTCATTTTATACTTGATATGGATTTAAAGAAATGTTGATTGGTTATTATGCCTTATTTTGGTCATTGTTTTGGCATACTTTTATTATGGTTTATTTAATTTAAGTCATATGTTCACGATATCACTATCTCATCTCTTTATTAGATATAGTCTGACCCATTTATTTTTAAAATACTCGGGTCAGGCTGAGACTCTACAGGTACTAGGACTCGTTGACCTTTGAATCTTGGGCTAGCAATGAAGTAGGCTATTTTGACTGTTTTAGTTTACTTCATACTTGTATATATTGACATTAGGAGTTTGTGTCATGTATATATTCTAGTAGTCATTGTGTACCCGATACTGTACTTTTTGATGTGATGTGTGTGTGTGTGTATTATGTGGGTATAGTACATATATTTTGTAGAGTCACATTCTTGTATGTATATGATGTATAGTATTCCACTGTGATCAGTGACTCTGATCCTATTTTATCTATATTATATATTGTTCCGAATCTTTTTAATTGGTGTGCTTAATACTTTGTAATAATACTGTACACATCAAAATTTCTTTCAATTGAGATCCTCTAAAGGTAACAAAGACGTGTCAGTGTTAGTACAAAGATATATTCACATTCAATCGCCTTTAACTAACCATATTCTCCGTGTTATTAGATGCCATTATTTGTAATGTTCTTTAATAATATAAGTATAACGGTAGGGCTGCTACAGCTTGGTATCAGAGCTGGATTCAGAATATTATATAAAATAACCAATATAGAGTCGAGATCTAACCTAGATGACCTAGAGTCCCGTCCCTTTGGTATGTGGTAGTTAGTAATCCAATTAATTATTATTGATAGGTATTTAAAATGATTACTGGGTAATCATTAGGTCGTATTTGAAAATTTCTTTAAGTATAAATATTCTATATATATATATTATAGGAGTATATTTCTAATCTAGAAATTGAATGTGCAGTTTTGAGTTATGGCTAGTGGTAGACCTCCTAGAGCTACTACAGGATCAACTAGTGGTCCTGGTATAGGAGGAGTGTTTTTGACTCCTGAGCAGATCGCTATGCTGGTTTGGACTGCCAAGATTCAGGCTCTTGATATTCAACCAGCTCGTTTCGATTTCGCCCGTCTATGTAGTGATTTAGGAAGGTTGGGGGTTAGACCTTTCAAATGGACTGAATTTATTGGAGAGGTTCAGGCATGGTTGAAGACTTGTGAGCACATTTTCTCTAGTATGGAGCTTGGGATGTTCGGTGTGTCCGTGTAGTAGCCAGTCAGTTACCAGAGAGAGCCTTAGACTGGTATGATTTATTGGAGGCAGATACTTCAGATGCACCACTTGCATGGGTTCAGTTCAGACATCGATTTTAATTGAATTTCCTACCTGATGTAGAGAGAGGCGATGGCTAGGAGATTTGTTGATCTTAGGCAGGATCAGATGTCAGTCACGGAGTATGTGGCAACGTTTGAGGCATTGTCCAAGTACGACTTAGACTTTATCAATACTCCGAGAAAGAAAAATTAGAAATTTATATGTGGATTGAGGAAGCCCTTGAGGAAGGCTCTATTGCTTCGGTTAGATGTATCCTTCGAGTCTCTCGTCGATTCCACACAAAAAGGGATAGTGATGGGAATAGAGCTGTCCAGATTCAACCCGTTCTTCTCAGAAGATAAATTCGCCTTGGAAAAAGGCAAGAAAGGGTTTCAGAACAAGAAAGGAAATTGTGGAAATCCAGGTTCCAGTTCAGGAAAGGGTTCATGCTATAACTGTGGAGAGCAGGGTCATTTTTTAAGGATTACATTAAATCTCACGAGACGTCTTCTTCCCCTTCTACACCGTCAGTCATAGTCTGTAGTTATTGTAGAAATCCAGGGCACTTGATTTCATCTTGTCATAAGCTAGCTAAGAAGAACCAAGGTCAGGTGAATGCAGTTAGTTCAGTGGGTGGCTTAGCTTAGCAGCAGCAACAGAGAGGTATATCTCCTTCTATTTTAGAAGGCATGATTTTATTCAGAGGTTTGCAAATACAGGTTCTTTTCAATATGGGCGCTTCTCATTAGTTTGTATTGAAGGATCTCGTAGTCTCTACTTCATTGGATTCTGTTTGTCTTATTACTTCTCTGAAGATTGCGAATCCTATTGGGGGATCCGCAACTCTCAGTTTGCTTTGTGAGCATGTGGAAATTATTTTGAGTAGTGTATCTTTCTTTGTTGATCTTCATGTTATTCAGTTCTTGGGTTTCGGTATGATATTGGGGATGGATTGGTTATCTTTATACAAGGCTCATATTTTATGTCCTGAGAGAATTATATTTCTTCGACATCCTAAATTATGACAGCGAGTTGTTGTAGCTCTCGACGAAGCTATTTCAACCCCAAATGTTTCTTTATATGCCTTAGAATCTTCAATTGAAGAAGAGATATCTCAAATTCCAGTTGTTTCTACTTTTCCAGGTGTTTTTGAGCCTATCTTGGGATTTCCACCCAAGAGAGCTATTGAGTTCAGGATTGATCTTGTTCCTGGAGCTCGGCCTTTCAGTCGTCCTCCTACCAGAATATCTGCTAGGGAAAACGAAGAGTTGGTTAAGCAGTTGATAGAACTAGAATCCAAGCAGTTGATTCAATCCAGTAGTTCTCCATGGGGTACAGCCGTAGTATTTTTGAAGAAGGCAGATGGTAATCTTCGGTTTTGTATTGATTATCAGAAACTGAATGAGCTTACTATTAAAAATCGTTATCCACTGCCTAGGATTGACGATATGTTCGATCAGTTATGCCGTGCTAGGGTCTTTTCTCAACTTGACCTAGCTACCGGATTCCATCAGCTTAGGGTAGCAGAGGATAACATTCCTCTTACAGCTTTCCGAACTAGATACAGATTTTATGAATGGTCAGTGATGCCTTTCGGGTTAACAAATGTGCCTGCATATTTCGTTGACCTGATGAATCGAGTTTTCGAGAGTATCTTGATAAATTTGTACTGCTATTTATTGATGATATTTTGTTATATTCCAAATCTAAGGAGGAGCACGTTGAACACCTCAAAATTGTTTTGGAGACATTGCCAAAGAACAAGTTGAAAGCGAAAATCTTGAAATGTCATTTTTGGCAGCAGCAACTGAAGTTTTTGGGGCACATAGTTTATGGTGAAGGTATTTCAGTCGATTCCTCTAAAATTGAAGCAATCCAGGACTGGAAGAGACGGGAGACTATTACTGAGATTAGGAGTTTTCTCAGCTTAGCTGGTTATTACTGGCATTTTATTAGAGATTTCTCGAAAGTGATTCTCCCTCTCACTACCTTGACAAGAAAGAATGTAAAATTCCAATGGACAGATAAGTGTGAATTAGCTTTTAAGAAGCTGAAGGAACTTCACTCATGCACCTGTCCTTATTGTACCTAATGGGAATAAGGATTTGGTGGTTTATACTGATGCTTATGGACCGGGACTAGGAACAGTTCTTATGTAGAGAGACAGAGTAGTTGCTTATGCTTCTAGACAGCTTAGACCGAATGAGATTCGATATGCTACTCACGATCTAGAGCTGGCACCTATTGTTTTTGCACTTCAGATCTGGCGTCACTATCTTCTGGGACAGAGGTTCATCTTATATACAGATCATAAATCATTGAATTATTTATTTTCTCAAAAAGATCTGAATATGAGACAACAAAGGTGGTTAGAGTTTTAGCTGCATATGATGTCGAGATTCAGTATACTGCCGAAAAAGGGAATCATGTAGCTAATGATCTTAGCCGCAAGCATCTAGCAGTTGTTTCTAATATGATGCTAGAGTGGAAGGATTTAGAGAACTTATCTATCTGTGATATCCGAGATAGAAGCCCAGATTTGAGATCAGATTTGATGTTCACTAGTTTAGAAGCACGTCCATCTATATCAGACCGTATAGCAGATGCTCAGAAGCAGGATTCTTCTCTGACTGATATTTTCTAGTTGTGTTATAGTGTCAGTCAGGAAGCGACTGAGTATACAGTTGATGGTAGATGTTATCTTCGGAGGCGGGTAAGCTAACTGATACACTTCGTAAGGATATCATGGAGGACTATCATCGGTCTAGATATATACTATCCACCCAAGAAGCAGCAAGATGTATGCTGATATGAAGAGGCTGTATTTCTGGGAGGGGATGAAGCGTGACGTGGGGAATTTTGTGAAGCGTTGCATGATGTGTCAGTTTGTTAAAGCTGAACATCAGAGACCTAGTGGACTTCTACAGCCATTAGAGGATGAAAGTGGGATCAGGTAAACGTGAGCTTAGATTTTAATGAGTTCATATTTATTTCCAATATAAATTGATTTGGTAAATTTCAATTACAGGTATCCATGGATTTTGTAGATGGATTACCTCGTTCGAAGAGTGGACATGATAGTCTTTGGGTTATAATTGATATGTTCACTAAATCGGCTCATTTTATTCCGGTAAAGTCAACCAGAACAGCTCCTTTTCTGGCGAAGCTGTATATTAAAGAAGTGATCGGGCTTCATGGCATCCCCAATGCCATTGTGAGTGACCGAGATTCGTTATTCACCAGCAGATTCTGGGAAAGTCTTTAGACTGCATTGGGTACTAAGCTGAATCTAAGTACTGCCTATCATCCTCAGATGGATGGTCAAACGGAGCGAGTTAATAATGTTGTTGAGTATTTGCTTCGTGCTTGCATATTAGATTTTGGAGGTAGTTGGATTGATCATATCTATTTAGTAGAATTTGCCTACAATAACAGCTTTCAGTCGAGTATCGGTATGGCTCCTTTCGAAGCATTATATGGAAGACCGTGTCATTCTCCATCTTGTTAGGTAGAGGCTGGAGATAGATATGTACTTGGGGCAGATTTTATTAGTGAAGCTTCAGAGAAAATAGAAATTATCAGGCAGATAATGAAAGAAGCGCAAAGCAGACAGAAGTCCTATGCGGATCAAAGGAGAAAGGACTTAGAGTTTGCTGTTGGAGGTCTTGTTTTTGTATGGGTATCTCCACTGAAAGGAGTAATGTGATTCAGTAGTTCTGGCAAATTAGCTCCACGATTCATCGGACTGTATCCTATTACTAAGCGCATTGGCACTGTGGCATATCGTGTTGTTCTGCCTGATCATCTATCCGGAATATACGATGTATTCCATGTATCCCAGCTCCGCAAGTGTCTTAGAGATTCCGAGTCAGTTTTTGAGCCTTCGTAAATAGTGGAACTTGAGATTTCTCCTGATTTGACTTATGCTCAGATGCCAGTGCAGATAGTGGCAATAGAGGTCAAATGGCTCGGAAACAAGGAAGTTCTGCTAGTAAAGGTGCAATGGTTCGGGAATACCAAGGATTGTACTTGGGAGACTCGTGAGTATATGTAGCGGATTCATCTTGAGTTATTTTCTGAGGCATGACTCTAGTATATTCTTTTCTCTCTTTGATAATTCATTAAATATTAATTAGATTAATTATTCATGTTAGAGATTCCTTCTAAATAGTAATTTGTGAGGACGTAGTTTTCTTAAAGGAGGGAGTTTGTAATAACCTGATTAATAATTATCTAATTAATAATTGATTAATAAATTGAAATTGTTAATCTAAAGAGTTAAATTGAGAAGTAAATTTAATTTGGATAATTGGTTTGAAATTTATCTATTTTAAAAGAAGATTTCAATTTGAAATTAAAAAATGTATGATATAATTTGTGTTAATTTGTCTATTGAGAGTTTTAAGAATTTTGGTCGATGCGTTTGGCCAATGTTATCAATAGGGGTTCCTAAAACACTGTAACAAGACATTTCGACACTGCGATTTGGAAAGAATAATTAAAATTTGATGTTTATTTTGTTTTTGTTTAATTTTGGTAAAATGTAATAATATTATCTATTTTAAGGATTTTTAAAATAAAGTGAAAATGGATTCTAAATTTTTTTCCTTTTAGTTAGAATTCTTTTGTTTAGAAAGTTTAGTTAAGTGTATATTTAATTAAATAATGTAATAACCATTTCTTAAGAAACTTGGGCTTAGCATATCCAAGCTAGGGATGGCAATGGGGTGGGTATTTCATGCCCCATACCTGACCTGAGTTTTTTAAACCCTAGTCCAGACTCAGCCCGTAGACCCGGTGCGGGTCTAGATTTTTGCCCTAACCCGAAACCCGTACAGATCAGGGTAAGACCCGACCCGCCCCAAAACCCGGTGCGTCTTTGTTTGTTCTTTCCAAAAGTTGATTTTAATTTGCATACACTAATACTTTTATGTGTAAGAAAGATATATATTAAAAAATATATTGACTGTAGATAATAATGACTATAAAACTAAAAGAAAAAAATTAAAGTGTTCAATTAGAATTCAAACATCATGCATTTTTTTAATACAATTAGCAATAATGCAACTTAGTATTTCAAAATAATATAACTTATTGTATAAAACATTATCATATCTTCATTATAGAAATTTTTGTTAAATAGATCAATAAATTATAATTAGTTGATATTATGAGCTTCAATAGTACGGATCGGGTTGGAGTGGGTTTTCCAAGCCCTAACCCAACCCAAGACCCGAAGCTTTCGTGAGCGGGTCGTGGGTCTACCTGCCCCAATGACCAAATGGGGCGGGTCTTGATGGGTCAAAATAGCAGCGTGTCTACCGGGTTTGGACCCTAAACCTGCCCTATTGCCATCCTTAATCCAAGCCCATTCGTAAATCTGATAATTTCCTTCCTTGATCAATTTTCTAATTCAACTACTGCTTATTCATTTACGTATCTTCTTCAGGAAACTAAGCATATGAAAGAAGCAAGCAAACCCAATTTTCAGCCCTAGTTTTGATTTTAGAAATTCAAGCAAAAATCAGTCAATCTCTAGTTAAATAGGTATGAATTCTTGCTTCTTCCTCTACCTATTGATACCATTAATTCTAAATTTTGATTCAGTTAGTAATCTCTGAAATTTTGTTGATTAAGGGTTGTTTTGGATTTTTGTGGGATTTAGGAGTTAGAGAAGGCAATAGTTTTCAATTTGCAGCAATCTCAATTCGGTTCATCTCATATCCTTTTGAATACAATGTGAGATAATAATCTCACACTACTATATCTATGATCTAAGATAATTTACAGTTTTGAATTGATTTGCAAATTTGATAATTTAATCAGTAAAAAAAATTTAATTAGTATAATTTAACTTTTGGGAATTGGTACTGTTTAATTGAAGTGAGCAAACATGTATTGATCAGTTTGATTTCAATTTTTCAAAGTTTCCCTGTGAATTTCGTACCTCCCTTCTTCCCTACCTTGTCAGTTGCGTGCGTCCCTACTTTAGCATTTGCATTCATTTTTTTAGTTTACATTTTGTTTGCAGGCTACATGAATTATTTAATTGATTATAAAAGGACGTTCTTCATTGTCTTGTTTGAACAAAAGTCACATTCAACTCTTGCATTTAGTTAGTACATGCCTGACACATTAAATAAAAGATGGGCATACATGCCTAACATATAAAAGAAAGTGGCATACATGCCTAGCATATTAAAAGTTGCATAAATGTCTGACATGTTAAAAAGTTGGGCATGCATATACTTATTAGAGTAAGAATTAAAATTTTTGCTTTGATTATATATAGGTTCTCTTTTGTTTTTATTATGTGGCTATAAAGACCCGCATTTTTCCGACAATTAAATTATTGAATTTGATAAGATTTTGTATTTTAATATTGGAAGAAATTAAAATTTGTGATTTATTGATGAGAATAATAACTAAAATGAAATTTAATAAGGTTAATTTAAGGCAATTGATAATTATTTTAATGCAATTTCAATTAATTGAAATTATTGTAAACATAAAATTTGGTTAAATTGCAAATAAGGAAATTAACCAAATGTTATATTAATTGGGTGAAATAATATGAAATCAATTGTAATTGGATAAAATCAGTGTTGTGTAAGTAGTTATAACATTTGTTTGCAGATAATAAACTTATAAATGTGATTAAATTAAGTAAAAGGTGACAATTGTTAATTGTTACCGGTTTATTCAATCTGTTGAATTAAATTGGAAATCAATTGCAATTAAATGTAATTAAAACATTACATTAATGTAAATTAAGATGATAATTGTAGAATATTAGTGTAATAAGATATAAATCAATGTTAACTATGTCCATAGAGTAATGATTGATTGAATAAAAAGATTGAAATCAAATTAAATAAATTTATTGGAATTAAAAATATAATTAATTGGATTTTATTTACAGTTGAAACTGAACACTGTAGTTAGTCACTTAGTGTAATATTTAACACTGAATTGATATGTAATTTTTTTTTAAATTATTTTTAATTTCTGTGTAATTAAAAATGATAAACTTTGTTAATTATGAAATTTGAATTGAAAAGTGATTTAATTAATTTAATAATAATTTATTTAATTAACGTGAAAATAGCCATTTTGGCCATGGATTTCAACAAACCAGTTTCATCGGATCCGTAACAGTGAATTATTGAAAGGTTTCAAGTTTCGTAGCGATTGGACTTGTCGTTTGATCGTGCGGGCTCGAAACGCATAGAAATCAATTTATTGAAATCAATTTGAAATAACCGATTTAAATGCTAACTTCTTCATACAATGGAATTAGGACTTGAAACCTATTCCATTGAGTTTAAAAATATCAAAAACATCTATTTTGATATATGGGATGATCCACTTTCGTTTCGGAGGCAGAACGGGCTTTTCGGGTCGTTATTGTCTATTTAAATCAATTCAGGTGGTATTCATTCTTATCGAGCTTTGTTCGTACAAACAGATCTTTCTAAACCCTAGCAGCATTTTTATTTCTTACCTCTATGCATACAATTCCTTCTATCTGTTCCTTTCTTCAATGGGAGAAACCAATTCAGATTACAAACCCTAAATTCAATTTCCAAATCAATTTCAAAATCAAACTTCTCAAAACCCTATCATATTATATACCGATTCGAAGCTCTCGACGAGCACAACTCAAATCTTCTATTCATTTTTGCAATTGATTCTCAGTTTGGCCAGAAATCGTCGAAGAACCTCGACCGTCCATTTCTAGGGTTTACGATCCTACAGTGGATCATCGAGCATTTGACGATCAGGGAGTTGCATTGCGTCGAGGAGGACTAGTACTTTTGATCTGTGGTGTTCATTTTGCCCTAGGGGTCGAAGTTCGCCCGGATTTGGCCGATAATGGCAGCGGTGGCGCTGGCCACTTCGTGGCGGCGGAGGCGTCATAGAGGGGTCGTTGGAGGCGGCCAGGCCTGGGGAAGGCGATGGAGGTCTCTGATCATGTCGATATTTGGCGAGGCGGCGAGCGTTCGTGATAGATCACCGGCGGCTGGTCGTGGTCGAGCTTAGGATGAGCACGTATTAGGGTTTCCAGATAAGGTGACGTGTAATCTTCTTTCTATTATTTTATTTTAATTTTAATTTAATTTTGAATGTTCTAACTACCATAAATTTTACGTACGAGGTCGGATTCATGAGCGGTTTGTTCCGCTGCGATCGTATCGAAATTTCGGACGTTATGGAACTAGTCTGGATGAATTCTAAGACTGTTCAAATTTGGGCCTTATTTTGGATTTCAAATCGATTTGAAATCAAAGGTGAGTGTTTTGACCCACTCACAACTACTAGATTATCTTATGTTAGTTAAATTGAATTTATGATGCAATTAGAAATTGATTGGTTGATGTTTGGATATTTGAATTGTCATTCCAGTTAAATCTGACTTTTATTGAATATTATCGCTATAAATTTAATATTAAATTCTAAATTGCCAGTTAATACCCGTTATTGATAATCAGTCACTTGTTATTATTTATTGATTGGTTTGAATGGCGATTGTGATGGATGTTTGATTGTTGATATTGGATGACCGGATGTTATATTTTTATTTTGTTATAACACTGCAAGTTCCCTTAGCTTATTGTTAGAAAATCCCTATGGATTGAAATGATACACCCGAACGATCTATAGATTAGAGGAAAATCATTATGGGTTGAAATGATAAGCCCGAGTGATTTTATGGATTTTATTTTAATTCGGGATTGCGGGTTGAAATGATATATACCCGTAAATTTAAATTATTGCGGGTTGAAATGATATACATCTGTATCACTTGACCATAGGGTAGAAAATTATATATGGACACCGGATTGGTTAAATTAGATGATTTTAAATCCTTAAAATTTTAATTCAGTTAAATGATATTTTGAAATTAAATTTGATTTATATAAACTGAATTATTTTTGAAATCCAAGCTTTAAATGTTGAAATTTGAGTTGGTTTAATGAATTATTAAAAGAATAAAATGGAAATTTCTAAGTTGAATTTGAAATATAACTAAAATTTATCGAAATGGAGTTATTGGAAATGTTTAAAGATTTAAACTTCAAAATCTATGAAATTGAAGTGGTTTAAAAATTGTAGTTCAACTATGGATTTATAATCAATATAAATTATAATGGTTTAATGAAAATTGAATTGAAAGTTTAAATTCGAGTTGGTGATTTGAAATCTGGATATGGTCCAGATTTATTGAAAAGGCAGAAATAGTTTATTTTGATATCAATTTCACACTTAATTATTTTAATATATACTGTTCAAAGATTTATATTCTAAAACTCCTGATTATTAAGATTTTCAAACTATTAAACTAATTTAATCTATTTTCAACTATTTTAAACTATTTTAATCTAAACTATTTTAATTTATCTTAATCTATTTTAACCTATTTTAAACTAATTACCCATTTTAATATATTTTAAATTATTTAATTTATTTTAAATCTATTTCATCTATTTTAAATTTATTTAATATATTTTAAATCTATTTAATCTATTTTAAATCTATTTAAACTATTTTAAAACTATTTAAACTATCTTAAATCCACCTAAACAATTTTAATCTATTTAAAACTATTTAGAGTATTTAACTATTTTAAAATTTATTTTTTAAACTATTTATAACTATCTAAACTATTTTCTAAATTTCAGATTGTGTAAAGTAGAAGTGTTTATATTTCAATCCTTGATTTTAACGCGAATATGGTTAAATGATGTTATAACATAAGTTGGGATTTGGAATGATATTTGCTAGCGAAATGACATATTTGAGTAAATATGATGATTTTGAAATGAGGATTTAATTAACCTATCTTATCTATATGATTTTGAAAGTGAATATGATTTTGAAAGTAAATGTGGTTTCGGAAGTGATATGGCTTGAATTGAATATGATATTTTGATATCAATTATGTAAAGGTCTTGAAAATGTAAAGGAATCATCCGCTGTGAAATAAGCATTTGGTTGTTAAAGAGACTGGGATCAGATATTGTCATACTCTCTGCCAATACCGAAAACCACTTTAACAACTGTGTACGTGGTGGAGAATCCAGAATGAAGTAGGATGGTTTGGCGAACGATTCTATATGAGGTATTTATGTAGCCCCGATTCCTATGAGTTAGCTTGATGTGGCTAAAACAGGAGCCATGCCGGGCCAAGTGAGGTCGCACCTCCGATCGAACACATTTCTTCGATACCATATTATGACTTTGTGATTGATTTGGTGGCCACCCTTTGATTTCTATTATTGGAGTGTGTTCCGAGGTGGGCGGTAGTAGCTACTATGCATTACCACCAGTCCGGATCCGCAAAACAGTAGTATCCTACCCTGGGCATTACATCGCGTGCCTTTTCACACTCCTTATCGCTCCCACTACGAGTTTGTTTTGTACCGTACCTATGGAGTGCGCTCTGGGTAAACCACCGATTTAGTGGAGCTTACGGTACTGTATAGACTACGGGAATATATAAAATGTGTTAAGGGGAATATGGGTAATGCCTTAACACTATTTTAATACTTTACTTTACTGTAGACATATTATAATAGCGTATTGTACTACATAGTAGATAGTTTAACGGATCCTTAGGAGATGGTAATCCCGAACATCTCTTAAGTTATTGCACGCACGTTAGACATTGGATAGGAGATGTAAAACCCCGTAAACATCTCTAAGGCCATTGCACTCATATTTATTTATTGTTGATTTAACTTACATAAGATATTTTAGTTCTGACTCGAGTATTTTGTCTTTTCAATTCGCTCAGGTCAATCTGAGCTTTTCTGTGTATCGATGACTGCTTTTCTAGAGGACGAAGACGAAGATTTAGTATTATATTATTTATTATATTTATTCCACTGCATCATGTGTTCCACTGCATTTATTTATTTATTCTTGTTGTATGTAACTCTAATTTGTATTGTAAAGGTATAATCAAATGTTGTTTGTAAAACAGCTTCATGAACTGTTTATTTGATTATTATATTTTGTCATTTCGCTGTGAGATTCTGTGTTTTGTTTTTCCTTCTTTTCTCTTATTTTTCTTATTTACCCCATAATAATTCTCCCTTTTGAATGGTCTGACATGTTTGGTTTATTGTCAATTTAAACCGTCCAAAAAGGTGGGTCGTTACATTTGGTACCAGAGCTTAGGTTTAGCGATAACCTTTGCTTTGTGCGGTCTGACTCTTTAGAAATAGGGTAGTAATACCCTAGAATGAGTCGCGGTGTGTATATATGAGAGAGCGTACTTGTTAGTGTTATAAAAATGTTTTTATATTGTGTTAATTTGTTCTGTTTATTATTTATAAATTCTGGTTGGTACATAGGACGCTATGACATCGATAGGGATTTCTAAACACTTAATAGGGCAGACCGACACAATATTATTTTGAAATATGGGTAAATGAAATTTTTTACCTAGTATTATATTTTGTATATAAAAGAATAATTTTTTTTATAAATAATATAGTTGGATGTGATATACTTGTTTGTTAGGAATTGAAATTTTAGAATATTGGAAAAAAAATGGGATTGTAAATAAAATGAATATGAATTGGAAATTTAGAACTTAAGTTCCGGGATTTTGAAAAAAAAAATTTGTTTTCAAAATATTTTGGAATATAATATTAGTAGTATTTAGAAGTTTTTTTTGATATGAATACTTCAATGTGATTTGAAAAAAAGTTTTAGAAAATAATTTTTAAAAGAAAATAAGTTCTGTACTCCCCTCTTTGTCGTTGAAAAATAATTTCGGTGATGAGTGCACACATCATCGACGTTCATTTTCGAGTTTCAAAGTGGAAAGACTGTTGTAGTAGTTTTACTACACATCTGTTTTGATGAATAAATCTTAACTTTGAATTCCTAAATATGATTTGATCTATAAAGGATATATATATATATATATATATATATATATATTATTTTCAAAATGACTGAAATGAATCCGGAATTTAGTTCTTAAACTCTCCGATAATTTGTAATTTTTAGTTATTATAATAGAATGGAATCTTAACTATTTTAAGAATTGGAGGGTGCTAAAATGGAAAATAAGAAATTATGAGTTAAGTGATTAATGAAAAAAATTTATAAGAAATGTAAATGGAAATTAATAACTTGTAAATCAAAGATAATGAATTTTAAGAAGATGTAAAAGGTTGAACATTTTGTTATTTAAATTAAATAAGATAAACTTGTATAACATTCAATTACATTCTAAAAGACATATATATAACTTACCAAAATATTAAAAATTGAAATGTTAATAGAAATATGTAATAGAATATTATACAAGTAAAACTTAAGTAATAAAAGTGTTCAATGGAATTACTTCTATAAATAAGAATTCTGATGTTATAAATTATTATAAACTTAAGTTAATAATTTGAAAAGCTGCTAATTAAATGAAATAGAAAAAGGTGAATACTATAAGTAAATGATTATAAACTTAAGCGATGTTTGAAGCCAATTATAATTAATGTAAACAGTAAGAGTGAATACTATATGTAAAAGGAATAAATGTGAAAAGAAAAGAAAAGAATAAAAATCTAAGTATAAGTTGCTTCACAAATGAATATTGATGTTTAAAAAGGAAATCAAAGTAAATAATACATGTGAAGTAAACTGAAATAAGATGTATGTAATTCTTCAATAATGAATTCATTAATTATTTTAAATAATTGAATGGAAATAACTTATGTAAGTAATTGAATGAAAATGACATTGTATGAATAAATGGGAATGAATGTTGTAAGTAATGACTGTAAAATAAAGAAAATAATCATTGTATGACTGAAGAAAATGAAATGAATAGTAAATGATGTGGAATAAGATTAATAAGAATAAACTTAAATATTATTTGAAATACTTGTTTGTTTTGGCTTATGGGATGGTTGGGAAAGGATACTTCTAACTGTATAAAGGTGTATAAATAATCTATTAAGTTTTATCTGGGACTGCTAAGTGTATGGTATACTTAGTAGTTATTTATCATTTTATACGATTAAAAGTTTTTGAATCCGAACAAACCATTTGTTTTGGTTGTTTTGGATGGATGGCTGATTACTTTGATTTCATGTGATGATTGTATGCTTCTGTTGGCAAGTGATTGTTGTTATGTTGTGTTGGTTTGTTTATTATTGATTGAAACAACTAAATATTTCTCTTTTACATAATTCTAACTCTTTTGGATTATATAAGTGAAATACAGGTTTATAGAAGCAATAGCTACTACTTTTGATTTCATAAATAAGCGTTGTTTGCCCGACAAATAGGTACGTTTTCGGATTATGGTTTTCCAGCGATATTATATTGTTTTTCCCGTGGTTTGGGATATTTTATTTTGAAATATGATATATATGTGTTATTATTGATATTATTATTTCTTCCGGACCTCTCCGTACAAAGGAGACTCTGTAGAAATTTTCTGTGAAATTTGGACTTAGAAATTTTTTGTGAAAATGGAAATGTTTTTCAAACATTTATTAACTTGAATATGAAAAGATTTAATTGTTTTAAATTGATATATCTTATTTTAATTACTTAATTAGGTAAATTAATTGTTTATAGATTGAATACTTTGAATAAGATATATTAATTCTTTAATCCCTTCTTTTCCCCCTTTTGAGGATGAAAAGTTTTGAGTGGGGGAGAGTGTAATGACCCGCATTTTTCCGACAATTAAATTATTGAATTTAATAAGATTTTGTAATTTAATATTCGAAGAAATTAAAATTTGTGATTTATTAATGAGAATAATAACTAAAATGAAATTTAATAAGGTTAATTTAAGGCAATTGATAATTATTTTAACGCAGTTTCAATTAATTGAAATTATTGTAAACATAAAATTTGGTTAAATTGCAAATAAGGAAATAAACCAAATGTTATATTGATTTGTGAAATAAAATGAATTTAATTGTAATTGGATAAAATCAGTGTTTTGTAAGTAGTTATAACATTTGTTTGCAGATAATAAACTTATAAATGTGATTAAATTAAGTAGAAGGTGACAATTGTTAATTGTTACCCATTTATTTAATCTATTGAATTAAATTGGAAATCAATTGCAATTAAATGTAATTAAAACATTACGCTAATGTAAATTAAGATGATTATTGTAGAATATTAGTGTAATAAGATATAAACCAATGTTAACTATGTCCATAGAGTAATGATTGATTGAATAAAACGATTGAAATCAAATTTAATAAATTTATTGGAATTAAAAATATAATTAATTGGATTTTATTTACAGTTGAAACTGAACATTGTAATTAGTGTAATATTTAACACTGAATTGATATGTAAATTTTTTTTAAATTATTGTTAATTTCTGTGTAATTAAAAATGACAAACATTGTTAATTATGAAATTTGAATTGAAAAGTGATTTAATTAATTTAATAATAATTTATTTAATTAACATGAAAATAGCCATTTTGGCCACTGTCTCGGATTTCGACAAAACCAGTTTCATCAGATCTGTAACAGTGAATAATTATAAGGTTTCAAGTTTCGTAGCGATCAGACTGATCGTTTGATCGTGCGGGCTCGAAACGCGTAGAAATCAATTTATTGAAATCAATTTGAAATAAGCTGATTTAAAAGCTAACTTATTTATATGATGGAATTAGAACTTGAAACATGTTCCATTGAGTTTAAAAATATCGAAAATGTCTATTTTGATATATGGGATGACCCACTTTCGTTTCGGAGGCAGAACGGGCTTTTTGGGTCGTTATTGTCTATTTAAATCAATTCAGGTGGTATTCATTCTTATCGGACCTGTTCATATAAATAGATCTTTCTAAACCCTAGTAGCCTTTTTATTTCTTATTTCTATGCGTACCATTCCTTCTGTCTGTTCCTTTCTTCAATGGTAGAAACCAATTCAGATTACAAACCCTAAATTCAATTTCCAAATCAATTTCAAAATCAAACTTCTCAAAACCCTATCATATTATATATTGATTCGAAGTTATCGACGAGCGCAACTCAAATCTTTTGTTCGTTCTTGCAATTGATTCTCAGTTTGACCAGAAAACGTCGAAGAACCTTGGTCGTCCATTTCTAGGGTTAACGATCCAACGGTGGATCGTCGACCGTTTGACGATCGGGGATTTGCGTTGCGTAGAGGAGGACTGATGCTTTCGATCTGTGGTGTTCATTTTGCCCTAGGGGTCGAAGTTCGCCTGGTTTTGGCCGATAATGACGGCGATGGCACTTGCCACTTCGTGGCGGTGGAGGCGTCATAGGAGGGTCGTTGGAGGCGGCCATGCCTGGGGAAGGCGATGGAGGTCTTTCATCATGTCGATATTTGGCGAGGCGATGGGCGTTCGTGGTAGATCACCGACGGCTAATCATGCTCGAGCTTGGGATGAGCGCTTATTAGGGTTTCCAGATAAGGTGACGGGTAATCTTCTTTCTATTTTTTTTAATTTTAATTTAATTTTGAATGTTCTAACTGTCATAACTTTTACGTACGAGGTCGGATTCATGCGCAGTTTATTCCGCTGCGATCGTATCAAAACTTCGGATATTTCGGAACTGGTTTGTATGAATTCTAAGACTGTTAAAATTTGAGCCTTATTTTGGATTTCAAATCGATTTGAAATCAAAGGTGAGTGTTTTGACCCACTCACAACTACTAGATTATCTTATGTTAGTTAAATTGAATTTATGATGCGATTAGAAATTGATTGGTTGATATTTGGATATTTGAATTTTCATTCCAGTTAAATCTGACTTTTATTGAATATTATCGCCATAAATTTAATATTAAATTCTAAATTGCCAGTTAATACTCGTTATCGATAATCAGTCACTTGTTATTGTATTGATTGGTTTGAATGGCGATTGTGATGGATGTTTGATTATTGATATTAGATGACTGGATGTTGTATTCTTATATTGTTATAACACTGCAAGTTCCCTTAGCTTATTGTTAGAAAATCCCTATGGGTTGAAATGATACATACCCGAACGATCTATAGATTAAGGGAAAATCGTTATGGGTTAAAATGATAAACCCGAATGATTTTATGGATTTTATTTTAATTTGGGATTTCGGGTTGAAATGATATATACCCGTAAATTTAAATTATTGCAGGTTGAAATGATATACATCTGTATCACTTGACCATAGGGTAGAAAATTATATACGGACACTGGATTGGTTAAATTAGATTATTTGAAATCCTTAATTTTGAATTCGGTGAAATGATATTTTGAAATAAAATTTGATTTGTATAAACTGAATTATTTTCGAAATCTAAGCTTTAAATGTTGAAATTTGAGTTGGTTTAATGAATTGTTAAAAGAATAAAATGGAAATTTCGAAGTTGAATTTGAAATATAATTGAAATTTATCGAAATGGAGTTATCGGGAATGTTTAAAGATTTAAACTTTGAAATCTATGAAATTGAAGTGGTTTAAAAATTGTAGTTCACCTATGGATTTATAATCAATATAAATTGAGATGGTTTAATGAAAATTGAATTGAAAGTTTAAATTCGAGTTGGTGATTTGAAATCTGAGTATGATCTAGATTTGTTGAAAAGGCAGAAATAGTTTATTTTGATATCAATTTCAAACTTAATTATTTTAATACATACTGTTCAAAGATTTATATTCTAAAAATCCTAATTTTTAAGATTTTCAAACTATTAAACTAATTTAATCTATTTTCAACTATTTTAATCAATTTAAACTATTTTAATTTATCTTAATCTATTTTAACCTATTTTAAACTAATTACCCATTTTAATATATTTTAAATTATTTAATCTATTCTAAATCTATTTAATCTATTTTAAATCTATTTAATCTATTTTAAATCTATCTAATCTATTTTAAATCTATTTAATCTAATTTAAATCTATTTAATCTATTTTAAATCTATTTAATCTATTTTAAATCTATTTAATCTATTTTAAATCTATTTAAACTATTTTAAAACTATTTAAACTATCTTAAATCCACCTAAACTATTTTAATCTATTTTAAATCTATTTAAACTATTTTAAAACTATTTAAACTATCTTAAATCCACCTAAACTATTTTAATCTATTTTTAAACTATTTAGAGTATTTAACTATTTGGATTTTTTTAAACTATGCTAAACTATTTAAACTATTTATAACTATCTAAAATATTTTCTAAATTTCAGATTTTGTAAAGTGGAAGTGTTTATATTTAAACCCTCGAGTTTAAAGCAAATATGGTTTAATAATGTTATAACATAAGTTGGGATTTGAAATGATATTTGCTGTTGAAATGTCATATTTGAGTAAATATGATGATTTTGAAATGAGGATTTAATTAACCTATCTTATCGATATGATTTCGAAAGTGAATATGATTTTAACAGTAAATATGGTTTCAAAAGTGATATGGTTTGAATTGAATATGATATTTTGATATCAATTATGAAAAGGTCTTGAAAATGTAAAGGAATCATCCGGTGTGAAATAAGCATTTGGTTGTTAAAGAGACCGGGATCATATATTGTCATACTCTCTGCCAATACCGAAAACCACTTTAACAACTGTGTACGTGGTGGAGAATCCAGAATGAAGTAGGATGGTTTGGAGAACGATTCTTGTAACATCCTCATATTTTGGACCATTCGCATCCACACAAGTCAGACTTGAATTGCTCAAAATATCAAGTTGTTAATTTATATTTGGCCAAACTCAGCATATACAGTAAATAAAATAATCACAAAATCACAGACACAGAGTAATATAACAATAAGCCGCAGAAACAAATGAATAGTAGTTCATGAAGCTACTATATATATATATATCAGAGTTAAAACAAGAAACAACAGAAGTCTCAAATACAATAGTCAAGTAACAAAAGCTGAATGTATCACTGGATCAACTGAATAACTACAAGCTAAATAGATGGATGGATCTCCAAGCGAAGCTCCAACTCCAAAGGTGAGTCTTAAATGCTGTGACACTCAATCTGACCCGAGCGTAAAACAAAACATAAAACACTCGAGTCAGGATTAACATTCTTATATCAATAAATCTAACTCAAGTGAAATTTCAACTAAAATACAAGTACCTTAAAGGATGTTTGGGATAACCATCCTCTAAGGATCCGTTAAACTATCTACTATGTAGTAATATACGCTATTATAATAATGTCTATAGTAAAGTAAACTATAAAAATAGCGTTACTGCGTTACCCATTTCCCCCTTAACACATTTTATAGTGCCAATAGTCTATACAGTACCGTAATACCTCCTGATCGGGAGGCTACCAGAGGATACTCCATAGGTACGACACAAATCAAACTCGTAGTGGTCTCGATATGGTAGGTGACCCGACACAACTAGGCAATGCCAGGGTAGATATACCAATTACACTTCCGGGCTGGTGGTAACGCAGAGCCGCAGCAATCGCCCTGAAACGACCCGTATTTCTACGAATCGAAAAGTTGTCAAAATCTGGAATTTTCAGCGTTTTTGGGTTGTTTCAGTTTTTGGTTGAATATTTGCTAAGTCCTATGTCGTGAACGACTTAGTATAAGTCGTAAGTCGTATACGACTTAGGAGATGGGAGTGACCCAGGGCTTGGAGATAGGTTGTTTGTACGACTTAAGGAAATAAGTCGTAGCTGGGCTAAGTTAGTAGGTCGAAGTTAACTCGGCAAGTGTTAAGTCGTAGGTTGTAAGTCGTTGCCGAGTTAAGGGATAGACAACCTAAGGAAGTGACCGACTTAAGGTATGGTAGACGACTTAAGGTTTTGACCGAGTTAAGTGTTTAAGTCGTAGCCAAGTTGAGTCGTGGCCGTGTTAAGGAGAATGTTAAGTCTTAAGTCGCGAGATCACTAAGTCGTAGCATGTTAAGTCGGAGGCCCTGTTTAGTTATGAGTCGTAAACTGGGGGTTTTGTTAAGTCGTAAGTTGTGAACGACTTATGAGTGTGTTAAGTCGTAGACGACTTAGGTGTTGTTTGTTGAGTCGTATCCCAGCAAGTTGTTAAGTCGTGAGCTCTGTTTTAGTTAGGTCGCGTGTTGGCGTAAGTCGTTTAGGTCGTAAGTCGCTGAGTCGTAGGCGGTTAAGTCATTTAGTGGGTAAGTTGTTGAGTCGTCAGACGACTTAGGACTTGGGTTTTGCGGCAGTATGATGAGTCTGAGACTTCGTTAGGTCGGCCATATAGTTAAGTCGTAGGTCGGTGAGGCAGTTAAGTCGTAAGTCGGAAAAGGGTGTTAAGTCGGCGACGACTTAAGGAGGCGGACGAGTTAAGGTCATTTTCAGCCTATAAATACACGTCCATATCTCACTATTTTGGCACCGGTTTTTGAAGCGACGAAGTGCTGCCATTTTGAGAGCTCGACTTCTACACTTCTTCACTTCTTTTCTCCACTCTAATCTAGTGCTTCCATCCATCCAAGTCGAAGATCAAATTGAAGATCCAAGAGCTTAGATTGAAGATCTTCATCTTTTCAAGAGAGATTTCTTCGTTTGAAGCGGATTCGTGATAGATCAAGCTTCATCCTTCGCTGTCCAGATCCGAAGCGTGTTGATTTGGGTTTGTTTAGGCGATTTGGTGAGTGGTGATTATCTCTCACACGGATCCAAAGGAGTATATCGGATTGTTGGCTCGATTTGGTGTTAAAATAGTGATTTCCATGAATTTTCTTCATCCAAAGTGTAGATCCATATAGATCCATTGTTCATGATGATGTTACATCCATTTTATCATATGTTAACCTATGCAAGTTCATTCATCAAGTTTGTAGAGATATAATCCATGTTTTCATGCTTATTGGACTTTCAACTCTTTAATTACGAAAATGCCATTATTGTTATTATTGTCTACTTAGATTATATTTGAATGCTTGATTGCTTGGATTGATGTTTGATTTGATTGATTGTTATGAACTAGATGATTGATGATTAGATTTAGATCGAAGATGATTCAAAAGCTAAGGGAAAGGCTCTTGAATTGGGAAAGCTGCTCGTGGCATATGTAGCGGGATGATGAAGCTCTTATGCATAGATTTGATGATGTGATGTTAAGATGAGGCTTTGCGAGGATGTGATGAAGCGAGGCAATCATGTGATGAAGACTTGGTCTAATCCAGACGGGATCATTCCAAGCATGTTGATAACTCGGTGATATGATTCGAGTTGAGGATAATGAATGGATATGAGAATAGTCGTCGAGGAGGATGACTAGGAGGCTTGGATAGCATCGTTGTTGAAGGTTCTAGCATGCTCTAAGCAAGAGTACGTTTGGGCAGATTCGATAGTCCCAACGGCCAACTGTTGATGGTCGAGTACTCTGGGCAGATTCGATAGTCCTAGGCACGGGCTGCGACGACGTGCGGGAGTTATGTCTAGAACCGGGGTTTCCATTAACCCTTGACGGACGGCTGAAAGAATGTGCCGGTCATTCAATTAACGGTGATATCGAAGCAATGATAACAGTGATAGCCAGAGTCATGGATGTTTGGTTGTATCGTCATTCGGACTCAGGAGCGGTATTTTCTGGGTGCTTATCTGATTTAGGCCTTGGTACTTGGAAAGCATCGCCCTTGACTCGAACGATTATTACTTTACTTTAAATTGTATGCTCTGTTATGTTGCTTTTGCTTAGTGTGTGTCTGGGGGCTATCACTGTAGAAAGAGGTGGAGTGGGAGGGTAGTATTCCTATTCCTTTTCCTTTATGCTCTTTTGGTATGTTGTTAGTTAATTTACCGCTCACTAAGACTGTTGTCTGACTCAAGGCTTTATGTTTTAATTCTTATTGCCTTGGGCTGTTCGTCCATTTTGGGACGGGCAGACTAGGTAGCAGGTGACAGGTGCTGTTCTCTTCTCATGATGCTGATATCGAAGACGAGCTGGAGGGTTGCATATTATCTTCTTATTATATGTACTGGATGTTCCGCTGTTTTGTATTCTCTGAGTGTCATGTAGTGAGGCTTGATGTATTGGCTATTTGGATGCTTGTATTCAACTATTATGGAGTTTTATATGATGTCATTTTGTTCTGTAAAGCTTTACTATACATACGTTCTATTGTATTTTGTCCACGCGCTGTGAGTAATACGATAGATTCTGTTGTTTTTAATCTACCCTGACAATCGTCCATGGTCGCCTGACACACTTTACAGCGCACTATCTCTAGATTCGGTGCAGGGGTCATGGGCGGTCGTCACATTTGGTATCAGAGCATTGGTTAATCGATTTTACCCAACGCTCGCAGACGTAACTACGTATGAGAGACGTAATTGTATTTTGATGGATGAATACTATATATAATATAGTAGCTTAGTAGAGTTTGAGTCCTTTATGCAGTTGTTTCTCTAGATGTTCTAATCATTCTTTTTTATTGATATTGAGAATGAGTCGAAGAGGGAGACCAGCTGCTAGGGAAGGCCGTGCTACTGAAGAGACTGCTGATCAAGGTTTTAAATCTCGGATTTCGGTCACGTCTCGTCTCGAAGAATTTAGATAGCTTATCTCGTATCGGGTGAGATCTCGAACGAGATGAGTGCATCTCGGTCGTCCATCTCGGATTTACATCTCGGTTTCTAAAATTCATTTCGGAGTTATCTCGGAGTATATGTCATGTCGAAAATTAGTTTTCATACCCCTAAAATTATAATACTAGTCACTATCTTAAGGTAAACACTATGCACTTACCTTGAATATATCACACGCTTATCATTAGCAAGTTAGTATGGAAAAATATCACTTGTATCATGTAAAATAAACAAATAACTAGATTTCATGAATAATGTTCAATATAATATCATATGAGATAATGTAGACAAGAAACAAACCATAACATATGCACCTTTACTTTGTTTGATCATTCACTTAACTTTCCTACACAATATAATGTCTCATTTCTACCTTTTATGATTTATAGTGCTGCAAGGGAAATCTTAATTTTATAACTTCAAATACAAAAGTCTACAAGTAGAATTAAGATATTCTTTGTCTGATTATAGTATTTAATTATTAGCAAACAAAATCTCATTAAGCAACTAATAGCATAGATATTTCAAACAAACGTAGAAAATAGCATACATAGTACAAACAATTTTCAAACATTTAGTATTATTATAAGAAAAGCAAAAAAATGATGTACGAATGAACATATAATCATCAAATGAAATTAATAGATGAAAGAGAATTCCTTTATTGCTTAAAAATAAGCCTTGAAGAAAAAAATTATAGCAGCAAAGACTAAATGAAATCAAATTAGGAATCCATTTGGAACATAAAGTTAAATAAGTGAAGCCCAAAATTTATAGCCGCAAAAAATAGGGTTAGGAAAAAAACTCAAGAAAGTGTCGAAAAAAGAAAAATGAAATCGAATGTAAATTAATTTGGATCAGAAACCTAACATCATAAAGTGAAATACTTACCATAATCGATGTAGATTTTATCATCTTCTTACACTCGTCGCTGCCGTAAAATAAGAGACGAAGATTAAATGAGATTTATATAAGAAATAAGGGTTAAAAAAAGTACAATTAAGAAGGCTTAAATTAAGGTAAAGGATGAGCTAGCCCAATATGGAAAAAGAGTTGATTTTTTCCAAAATTCAAAAATTCGGCCGATATCTCGCTGTTAAATCTCGTCCGAGATACCGGACGAGATACTGAAATATCATCCGAGATTTGGGTCAGACGAGATTCAAACGAAATAGGCTGTTTCGAATCGCCCAGGCTTGAAAACGAGATCTCGGCCGAGATCTCGGCCGAGATGAGCGAGATTTAAAACCTTGCTGCTGATTATGCAGCCATGTTCGAAGCTATGATGACTTCGATCATGAGAAGGATACCAGTTCCGGGGGCGGCAGTTGATGTTGGAGTTCAAGTCCAAACTCCGAAACCAGTGGATTTTGCTAAGTTGTGCAAGGATTATACTGCTCTTGGAGGGAAGGTTTTCTTGGGAACAGAATCAACTATCGAAGTCCAGAGATGGATAGATGCTTGTAGAAGGATCTTTGGTGATTTGGGAATTGATGATGCAACTAAGAGGAAGTTGACATCAAGGCAGCTTCAAGGGAGAGCCTCTGATTGGTGGAACTCTATTACCATCAATACTGCGGAGGAAGAGATTACTTGGGAGCAATTCCAAGCTAGATTTGAATCTAAGTTCATTTCTACAGCTCAGAAGTGTGTTCTGTTCAAGAAGTTTGTGGAGCTCAAGCAAGGAGGGAGATCATTTCTTGAGTATGTTTCTGAGTTTGAAGCTTTGTCTAAGTATGCCCGGTCATATATTGAGTCAGCTTATCAGAAGAATGAGAAGTTTGTGACCGGCTTGGATAGTTATCTTGGGAGGCAGTTGGTGGATCATTTGGATGATTCATTTGAGAAGCTTGTGGAGAAAGCTCTCAGGCATGAGAGTCTGTTTCCTAAGGAAGAATCTGTTGTTGCTGTGACCAGGGAAGAGTTTAAACCCCAGCAGGGTGGAAACAAGAAGAGGAAGCAGCAGCATCAGAAGGGTAAGGATGGCCAGAAGAAGCCGAAAGGCGAAGTGACTTGCTACAATTGTCAGCAGAAGGGCCATTTCTCTAAGGATTGTAAGAACCCGAAGGTGCCAATGAAGTGCCACAACTGTGACAAGCCAGGGCATTTCAGGAAGAATTGTCCAGAACCGAGGAGGGACAAGCAGATTGTGCAAGCTTATGCTTTGGGAGCTGTTCCGTCGTCTTCGAAAGCTCCTACTGCTGAAGAGAAAGGAAAGAGTGTGGTTGTTCAAGGTACTCTTTTCCTATGTGGTGTTCCAGTTAGAGTTTTGTTTGATACTGGAGCGTCGCATTCGTTTGTTTGTAATGAACTCGTAGGCCGGTTAGATTTGAAGCCGGATATTGTTGATAGGCCATTGGTTGTGACTAATCCAGTTGGGGGTTCGTCTTGTTTGTGTATGTTATGCCGTGGTCTAGTTGTATCGAGTCATGGTTGCTCTTTTGTTTGTGATTGCTTTGTTCTGAACTTTGCGGGGTTCGGAATTATTTTGGGTATGGACTGGCTTAGGAAGTATGCGGCTAAGGTTGATTGCGAGAGGTTGGAAGTGACAGTCGAGAATGTGGAGGGGCGAAAGGTTGTAATACGAGGTAAGCATGAGGAAGGCATCTTCATGAGCTTCATGTATTCGCTGGTTGTTCCACGGGATGGACTGTCATCGGTGCCAATCGCTAATGGATTCGAGGATGTCTTTGACGAAGTCAAAGGGTTGCCGCCGCATAGAGAGATCGAGTTTCGTATAGATCTAGTTGAAGGAGCCAGACCTGTTGTGATGCCTCTTAGGCGGATGGCGCCTAGGGAACAGCATGAGTTGAGGGTGCAAGTTGATGACCTTTTACAGAAAGGATTCATTCGGCGTAGTGTGTCCGAGTGGGGTGCACCAGTTGTGTTTGCAACCAAGGCAGATGGATCGTTGAGATTGTGCGTCGATTATCGTGAGCTGAATAAGGTGACTAAGAAGAACAAGTATCCATTGCCAAGAATAGATGACTTGTTTGATCAGCTTCACGAAGCTAAGGTGTTTTCTCAGATGGATTTGGCAACGGGATTTCACCAGTTGAGAGTGGCTAAGGATAGTGTGCCGAAGACTGCTTTTCGGACACCATCTGGTTTCTTTGAGTGGCTGGTAATGCCGTTTGGATTGACTAACGCGCCAGCATATTTTGTGGATCTTATGAATAGAGTGTTCAGAGATCAGTTGAACAAGTTCGTACTTGTGTTCGTGGATGATATTCTGATTTATTCCAGAACGGAGGAAGAGCACAAGACGCACTTGCATATTGTTTTGGAAATCTTACGGAAACATCAGCTGAAGGCTAAGTTTTTGAAGTGTCACTTCTGGAAGAGTGAAGTGAGGTTCTTAGGCCATGTGATTTCTGGAAATGGGATAGCGGTTGATCCCGCTAAGGTGGCAGCAATCCAAGATTGGGTTAGACCTAAGAATGCATCTGATGTGAGGAGTTTTCTTAGATTAGCAGGATATTATCGACGGTTTATTAAAGACTTATCCAAGATAGCTGCACCGTTAACAGGATTGACGAAGAAGAACCAAGTGTTCAGTTGGGATGCTAAGTGTGAGCAAGCTTTCGGAATCCTGAAAGAGAGATTGACGAGTGCTCCTGTTTTGACTATTCCAAGTGGAAATGATGAGATGGTGGTTTACACCGATGCATGTGGTACTGGACTTGGAGCAGTGCTGATGCAGAGGGATAAAGTTGTTGCGTATGCAAGTCGACAACTGAAGCCGCATGAAAGGAATTACCCAACTCATGATTTGGAATTAGCGGCGATTGTATTTGCTCTGAAGATGTGGAGACATTATCTGTTGGGAGTTCGATTTGAGTTGTTTACAGATCATAAGTCGTTGAAGTATCTTTTCTCCCAAAAGGATTTGAATCTTCGGCTGCAACGTTGGCTAGAGTTTTTAGCATCATATGATTTTGGTATAGCTTATACTCCGGGGAAAGGTAACGCAGTGGCAGATGCGTTAAGTCGAAGACATGCAGGATTGGGAGCCATGTTTTCAGAATGGAAGAATCTCGAGTATTTAGCTGGATTTGACTTCAGGCCTAGATGTGAATTGGAACCTGAGATGTTGGCAAACTTATCGATAAGACCTTCTCTTGTGGAAAGGATTGGCGAGAGCCAAAAGCAAGACGATAAGCTTGTCAAGATTGTCCGTGAATTGGAATCTGGATTGGATCCAGAAAAGGATAAAGGATTCGAGGTCGATCGAGAGGGTTGGCTTCGGAAGCAAGGACGGTTAGTTGTTCCCGATATAGATGAATTGAGGAGTGAAGTCCTGAAGGAAAGTCACCACTCGAAGTTGACAATTCATCCAGGTGGAAATAAGATGTATCGGGATATGAAGAGAACCTACTACTGGGAAGGTATGAAGAAGGATGTTGGAAATTTTATTTCCAAGTGTATGAACTGCCAGTTGGTAAAAGCCGAACAGAAGAAGCCAAGTGGATTGCTACAGCCATTAGAAGTTCCTACATGGAAGTGGGAGCAGATATCGATGGATTTTATTGATGGACTACCTAGAACAAGAACGGGAAATGAAGGGATTTGGGTCATTGTAGATCGTCTGACTAAGAGCGCGAGATTCATTCCTGTTCGATCGACTAGGACTGCATCAAAGTTGGCTGAGTTGTATGTTAAGTGGATAGTTCGATTCCATGTTATTCCGAAGAGTATAGTAAGCGATCGAGACCCATTGTTCACTAGTAGATTTTGGAAGAGCTTCCAGGAAGTTTTGGGAACCGAGTTGTGTTTGAGTACAGCTTATCACCCTCAAACAGATGGTCAGACCGAGAGAGTCAACCGAGTTTTGGAAGACCTTCTTAGAGCATGTGTTTTGGATTTCGGAGGATCATGGGAAGATCACCTTCATTTGGTGGAGTTTGCATACAACAACAGTTACCAGTCAAGCATTGGTATGGCACCGTATGAGGCATTGTATGGAAGACCGTGTAACTCTCCGACATGTTGGATAGAGACTGGGGAAAAGCTGATGCTTGGGCCAGAGATGATTCGACAGACTACGGAGTGCATAGAGATCATTCGGCAACGAATGAAGGCAGCCCAAGACCGTCAGAAGAGTTATGCCGATAAGCGTCGAAAGGATTTGGAATTCGATGTTGGTAATATGGTTTTTGTGAAGATTTCTCCACTGAAGAATGTTATTCGATTCGGGAAGAAAGGAAAATTGACTCCGAGATTTGTTGGACCATTCCCGATCATTGAGCGAATTGGAAAGCTCGCCTATAGGTTGGAGTTACCTGAGAAGATGTCGGATGTGCACAATGTTTTTCATGTATCATATCTACAGAAGTATGTGCACGACTCGAATACGGTGGTTTCTGCTGATAGCTATGAAGATTTCGAAGTTGATCCAGTCGATAGAAGACCTCGTAAGCCGCTTCGTGTTGTTGAAACCGACACGAAACAGCTTAGGAGGAAGGTAGTTAAGTTGCTCAAGATACAATGGAGTGATGATGATAACGACTGTACGTGGGAGGTGGAAGAGAGGATGAAGGCAGCTCATCCTGAACTCTTCAAGGTATGGCCCTAAGGTGTCGTGTCATCTCGCGATATTGTAACTTGTTCTGGTTTTAGAATTCTGTACGCTAAGCTAGAATTGGATGCATGGTTTGTTGATTACTTTGGATGGTAGGCGTACAGAATAGTCTTTGATTGCTTTGATTGCTTGGAATTTCGGGGATGAAATTCCTAAGGGGGAGAGAATGTAACGACCCGTATTTCTACGAATCGAAAAGTTGTCAAAATCTGGAATTTTCAGCGTTTTTGGGTTGTTTCAGTTTTTGGTTGAATATTTGCTAAGTCCTATGTCGTGAACGACTTAGTATAAGTCGTAAGTCGTATACGACTTAGGAGATGGGAGTGACCCAGGGCTTGGAGATAGGTTGTTTGTACGACTTAAGGAAATAAGTCGTAGCTGGGCTAAGTTAGTAGGTCGAAGTTAACTCGGCAAGTGTTAAGTCGTAGGTTGTAAGTCGTTGCCGAGTTAAGGGATAGACAACCTAAGGAAGTGACCGACTTAAGGTATGGTAGACGACTTAAGGTTTTGACCGAGTTAAGTGTTTAAGTCGTAGCCAAGTTGAGTCGTGGCCGTGTTAAGGAGAATGTTAAGTCTTAAGTCGCGAGATCACTAAGTCGTAGCATGTTAAGTCGGAGGCCCTGTTTAGTTATGAGTCGTAAACTGGGGGTTTTGTTAAGTCGTAAGTTGTGAACGACTTATGAGTGTGTTAAGTCGTAGACGACTTAGGTGTTGTTTGTTGAGTCGTATCCCAGCAAGTTGTTAAGTCGTGAGCTCTGTTTTAGTTAGGTCGCGTGTTGGCGTAAGTCGTTTAGGTCGTAAGTCGCTGAGTCGTAGGCGGTTAAGTCATTTAGTGGGTAAGTTGTTGAGTCGTCAGACGACTTAGGACTTGGGTTTTGCGGCAGTATGATGAGTCTGAGAATTCGTTAGGTCGGCCATATAGTTAAGTCGTAGGTCGGTGAGGCAGTTAAGTCGTAAGTCGGAAAAGGGTGTTAAGTCGGCGACGACTTAAGGAGGCGGACGAGTTAAGGTCATTTTCAGCCTATAAATACACGTCCATATCTCACTATTTTGGCACCGGTTTTTGAAGCGACGAAGTGCTGCCATTTTGAGAGCTCGACTTCTACACTTCTTCACTTCTTTTCTCCACTCTAATCTAGTGCTTCCATCCATCCAAGTCGAAGATCAAATTGAAGATCCAAGAGCTTAGATTGAAGATCTTCATCTTTTCAAGAGAGATTTCTTCGTTTGAAGCGGATTCGTGATAGATCAAGCTTCATCCTTCGCTGTCCAGATCTGAAGCGTGTTGATTTGGGTTTGTTTAGGCGATTTGGTGAGTGGTGATTATCTCTCACACGGATCCAAAGGAGTATATCGGATTGTTGGCTCGATTTGGTGTTAAAATAGTGATTTCCATGAATTTTCTTCATCCAAAGTGTAGATCCATATAGATCCATTGTTCATGATGATGTTACATCCATTTTATCATATGTTAACCTATGCAAGTTCATTCATCAAGTTTGTAGAGATATAATCCATGTTTTCATGCTTATTGGACTTTCAACTCTTTAATTACGAAAATGCCATTATTGTTATTATTGTCTACTTAGATTATATTTGAATGCTTGATTGCTTGGATTGATGTTTGATTTGATTGATTGTTATGAACTAGATGATTGATGATTAGATTTAGATCGAAGATGATTCAAAAGCTAAGGGAAAGGCTCTTGAATTGGGAAAGCTGCTCGTGGCATATGTAGCGGGATGATGAAGCTCTTATGCATAGATTTGATGATGTGATGTTAAGATGAGGCTTTGCGAGGATGTGATGAAGCGAGGCAATCATGTGATGAAGACTTGGTCTAATCCAGACGGGATCATTCCAAGCATGTTGATAACTCGGTGATATGATTCGAGTTGAGGATAATGAATGGATATGAGAATAGTCGTCGAGGAGGATGACTAGGAGGCTTGGATAGCATCGTTGTTGAAGGTTCTAGCATGCTCTAAGCAAGAGTACGTTTGGGCAGATTCGATAGTCCCAACGGCCAACTGTTGATGGTCGAGTACTCTGGGCAGATTCGATAGTCCTAGGCACGGGCTGCGACGACGTGCGGGAGTTATGTCTAGAATCGGGGTTTCCATTAACCCTTGACGGACGGCTGAAAGAATGTGCCGGTCATTCAATTAACGGTGATATCGAAGCAATGATAACAGTGATAGCCAGAGTCATGGATGTTTGGTTGTATCGTCATTCGGACTCAGGAGCGGTATTTTCTGGGTGCTTATCTGATTTAGGCCTTGGTACTTGGAAAGCATCGCCCTTGACTCGAACGATTATTACTTTACTTTAAATTGTATGCTCTGTTATGTTGCTTCTGCTTAGTGTGTGTCTGGGGGCTATCACTGTAAAAAGAGGTGGAGTGGGAGGGTAGTATTCCTATTCCTTTTCCTTTATGCTCTTTTGGTATGTTGTTAGTTAATTTACCGCTCACTAAGACTGTTGTCTGACTCAAGGCTTTATGTTTTAATTCTTATTGCCTTGGGATGTTCGTCCATTTTGGGACGGGCAGACTAGGTAGCAGGTGACAGGTGCTGTTCTCTTCTCATGATGCTGATATCGAAGACGAGCTGGAGGGTTGCATATTATCTTCTTATTATATGTACTGGATGTTCCGCTGTTTTGTATTCTCTGAGTATCATGTAGTGAGGCTTGATGTATTGGCTATTTGGATGCTTGTATTCAACTATTATGGAGTTTTATATGATGTCATTTTGTTCTGTAAAGCTTCACTATACATACGTTCTATTGTATTTTGTCCACGCGCTGTGAGTAATACGATAGATTCTGTTGTTTTTAATCTACCCTGACAATCGTCCATGGTCGCCTGACACACTTTACAGCGCACTATCTCTAGATTCGGTGCAGGGGTCATGGGCGGTCGTCACACGCCCACCTCGAGCCACACTCTCGAAAATCCGAAGGTGCACCCAATCAATCACAAAGTAATAGAATGGTAAACGATGGAGTGTGTCTGATCGGATGAGCTACCTCACTTGGCCCGTCAATTGCTCCTGTTTTAGCCACCTTATGCTAACTCACGGGAGTTAGGTCCACGTATATACCTCATATAGGATCGTCGCCACCATCCTACTTCATTCTGGAATCTCCACCGCATACACGGTTGTTAAAGTGGTTTTTGGCATTGGCAGAGAGTATGACAATAACCGATCCCAGTCTCTTTAACAACCAAACGATATTATAACACCGCGATCATTTCAAAATAGTTTATATTTCAAAACCAAAATATCATTTCCAATTCAAAACCATATCAATACGATATCATTTTCACTGCAAATATATCCATTTTCAAAATCATAGCACTTTCAAAGTTATAACACTTGGAAATCAAAATTCCTTGTGTAACGACCCGAAAATTTTGATGGTTTTAATAAGATAATTAATTGAAATTTTGTGAAATTTTAAACAATAAAATTTGAAAATAGAAATTTATTATTTGGAATACGTCTATTTAATTATAGAAAGTGGTAAATTTTCACCTGATAATATTGAAGTTTATTTTATGATATAATTTTATTCAAACTCAAATCAGTTAATAATTGACGGTAATAAAATGTTTTCCAAACTTGAATATTTTTATACAGTAAATTTCTAAATTTTCTTCTGAGTGAGATGTCATCTTTCGTTTTTCCAAATTTGGACTTCTACTGCTCCGTTTATCTTAATTCTGGAAAAATAGCAGCATTTCTGGTACCGATTATCGACTTTCGATCGGATGATCGTACCACTAGTATCTGTATACCATTTTGATCGTCACGTCGTGCTGATCCCTACGGTATATTTATTTCTGTATTTTGAGGTCCGGTACGCTACGGAAACAATAAAACGGTGAGTCGTACCGGTACCAAAATTGTGACTTTCAACTTTACAATCCTTTTCAAATCTTTACCGTGACTACCAAGAAATAATTAATTGCTTTAATATTTTAAGAAATCAATAGACAGCCGTTCCTTTTCAAATTTTCTTTTGATCTGATTTGTGGCTTACGTTTACTTTGAAATAAATTTATAGATCTATATCATAGGCTGTCACTTCTGCTCTTACCTGAGACGCTTCCCTTCTATGTTACTTTTTTTTTCTTCAACTGAATATATTGAAAAATGAAGGCAAGCAAATATGAGAATTTCCTCCTCTTCGTTCAAACCCACCCGTGCTCATCAAAATCTCGCGCGACCTCTCCTCTATGGCTTTCATCGCAACCGCCGCATTCTCCACATAGCATGCCGTAAGCCTCCAGCAAAGCCTCTCCACCATTTAATCTCCGCCCCTTCTCTCTCCTTCCCATCAATCTCAGCACAGCCTTCCTCGTCCCCCTACTTCCCTCTACACCACAAAGCAGCTATCCTCCTCTGTTTAATTTTTGTAGCCTAACCCATTGCCATTTCCATCGTCTACCGACCCCCCTGGCACGTTCAGCCACTCACAACTCACGTTCATCCCTCCGCGCATTATCTCCTCCACCTCCCTCCTCCAGCCCTTCCTCTCTATTCTGCCCCTCTCTCTTCTCCTACAATGTCGTCCCGAGCTAGAACCGCCTACAGCCGCACCTCTCCCCTGATTGAATTTCATTCTTTTATATGTAAGTGTATGCCTGTTCGTGCTATGATCTGGTAGATTTTTTTAGTATAAAATGTTAGTTTGCATATGCTGTGAATTGTATTTTTTTTAAGTTGTTATTATATGTTTGATTTAAAAAAAAAATATAAGTTCTGTAGGAGCTTTGGGTTCATTTGTATATTATGGTTACCGGGTATGTGTATGAATTGGGTAGCTTTAAAATATTTATACAAGTTATGACTGTATGTATATAGTGTACTTTATGAATATACAGATACTGGATTTTTGAATATAAGCGTTTACAAATATAAAAGTTCCATCTTAAAATATGTGTATAGGTAATATCTATAAAATATATAAAGTTCATGCTATGTTGTTATAAAATTTCTTTACAATTTATAAAGTAAAATATGTTACAATCTGTGAATTTATACAAGTATATATATATTAGTTTATGTGCATGAGTTGGTTTTGTATTGGTATATATATGAGTTACCTGTGAAGCTATATATGTTATGTTAGTCCTATATATATTTACAATCTGTTTGTGTTAGGATATATAGTTACTATGTAAATGGATATAGATATAAGCCGTTTGTTTGTTTTTGTTTTTTTATAAGTTGTATACTAGTTATACAGATGTTATATGTCAGTCTATATTTGACTTGAGTAACTAATATATACATTTATATAGACATGTTATGTAATTTTAGTATTTTTATGTTTGCAACTTTTGTAGGTAAATATGTTAGAATATATAGATTTTTCATATTTATTAGCCCGCTTGTATATAACTTATAATTTATATATGTAAAGTTTACATGTGATTTGGTATAATAAGTTATGTTATGGATGAGTATATATAAGTAATTATTTCAAAATATATGATGAATATATGTCGATTTTATGTGTTTAATTAAAACAATGATTTTTAATTATATATATATATATATTAATATTTGTTTTAAATTAAACATTGATTTCATGGGAATGACAATAATGATAATATATATATTTTCTATTCCTATCTAGATGATTCTGATTCGTTTCCATCAATCCCTTTCTTTCAGCTTTGCCCGTCAAATTCACTTTCAGCTTACTTCGCTTGATAATGTTGATTGGATTTGTTCAATTATCTAGATTGTGATCCAATTCGTAGCTTGTTGTGTATCAAACTCCTCTAGCCTCGAAAGGTGAGCAATCACTCACGATTAACGTTCTTATATTTATTAAATTTGATTTCAATTGAAATGTCAATTGAAATATGCTGCTGCTAGTTATTTACATTGTTATATATATGCCATTATCTGTATATGTTCACTTGTGACATCTAACACCATTATCTGTAATTTATATTGATGATATATGCTTGTTACTGTTGTTATTTTATTATCATATCTGTTATCACTCTGCAAGTTCCCTGTTAGTATAGAATCACTATGGGTTGAAATGATACATACCCGAACGATCTGTAGAATAGTAGAAAATCGTTATGGGTTGAAATGATAAACTCAAGCGATTTTTATTGAATTGAATTTGGGATTGCGGGTCGAAATGATATCTACCCGTATGTATTTAAATTTACGGATTGAAATGATAAATATCCGTATCACTTGACTATAGATAGAAAATTATATACAGACACCGTCGGCCATATATAAATATTTTGAAAATAAATTCTATGGTTTTGGAAAGAAATATATGGTTTTAATAAATGTTGATTCTTAAATTATTATATATAAATGGTAATGATATATATAGATTTAATAATGATATTTAATTTAATTAAGATGGATTTAATACATATAATATGTTTAAGTATAAAATATATATTTCAAAATAGATTTTGGTAATAATTTGAATAAGTTAAGGTTGGGAAGATAATTTGAATTTAGTTGAAATTGTATTCAATTATAAAGAATTTTATTTAATTAAACCGATTTGAAACTTATTGAAGTTGAGATTTAAGATATGATTTATAACTTGGGTTTGATTTAAGTAATTTAATGAATATTTCTTGTTTAAATAAATTTAAGGAAATATTTAGTAAAAACGTAATTTAAGGCTAGTTAAATGATATTGAATTTATTAAGTGAACATTCCTGATTAAATAATAATGAAATTAAATCAAGAGCTGTATGAAACGGTTAAATTTAACTTTGAAAATGTTGAATATTAAAGCCTGAAAAATATTGAAAATTTAAATGGTCTATTGAGAACTGAATTGAATTGATGATTTGAGCTTTGAATAAATTTGGATTTGGAATTTGAGTTGATTTGTGAGACTTGAGGAAATTATAAATTCTTTACTTTATAAAATATTTAATCTATATATACTATTTGGAAAATAGATATATTTGAAATGAAAATGATATTTTGGTTTTGAAGTATAAATAAATTTGAAATAACCACGGTGTTAGAGTGTATATTTCTACATTTTGGATAGTTCCATGGATCCTTAGAGGATGGTTATCCCAAACACCCTTTAAGTTACTTGTATTTCTGTTGATATTTCACTTGAGTTGGATTTATTGATATAAGAATGTTAATCCTGACTCGAGTGTTTGTGTTTTGCTTTACGCTCGGGTCAGACCGAGTGATACAGCGTTTGAGACTCACCTGTGGAGTTTAGAGCTTCCTTTGGAGATCCAACTATCGCCTCAGCTTTCAACTCTTCTAGTTGATTTGTTCAGAGAAGTCATCTGTTGTACTTGAGACTTCACTGCATTTGAGATATTATGTTGTATTTTATTTCTAACTCTGATGTTTATATAGTAGCTTCATGAACTACTATTTTATCTATTCCGCTGCGTATTATTGTATTACTCTGTGTCTGTGATTTTGTGATTGATTTATTTACTGTATATTCTGAGTTTTGCCAAATTTTAAATTAACAATCTGATATTTTGAATTATTCAAGTCAGACATGTGTGTCTGCCTATGCACTTGGCGGGTGCAGCATGATAGGGGGTTCTCGCATTTGGTTTGGTAGCGAGCGGATGGCTCTTACTCCTACATGTCCCTGCGGGGTTGGTGCAGTCGAGAGGCTGGCTGTAAAGGCAGAACACAGGTACTACTGAATGCTACGGTCGGCGTTACCCCACTGACACGGTCCGTTACAGTTGGTATCAGAGCTTTGGCTCTAGGCAAAACTTAACATATATAGTAAATTTATTTACAGAATCACTTTCGTTCGAGTTTGAATCTCTTCCTTTTGACTCAATTTCCTCTGAACTTTGGAACGTTCCTTGCGGTTCCAAAAATTCATTCTTGTCTCTCCCTATTTGTATTCTTTTGATTTTGGAGTATCCCATAACTCCACTTTGAATGATCTCTATAAGAATAGGCGATCCCACCAATCTTTGAATGATTTGTGAAGGGGTGAAACTCCTTCACAATTGGCATTGATTCACCGGAGATTTCTATATCTTTGGTTTAGATGCCGCTATCTCTTGCGATCGAATGTTGATTTTTCTTGGAGTTCTGCATCGATTTTGTTCCTGAAGTCACGGTTGACCCTAGGGTCATCCGCGATTTATATAAGTATATTCATCTTCTATTTTGAAATTTAATTATCTCATCTTCATTCGAGCTTATCTTCGAATCATAATTCTATTTGATTAAGAGTTCCTCTAATTTGAATCTCTATCTTTGTTTGAAATCCATTCCTAAATCATCCTTTGAAAATTGGGTTTGTTTGTATTCTAGAAATTGTTTTCTAAACCGAAATTATTATTTTGATAAGTATGATTATATTCTATATATAAAAGTGAAATGTTTTCGATAAAGATTATATACCCTTTTTAAAATGAGAATTTGAGGTTTCGAAAGGATTTGTAATTTTGAAAAATTTTATATAAGAAATTTGATTTATCTAAAAATGATTTATAACTGAAGGATTTTAAATTTGAAATTCGAGAATTGAATCCCAGTGTTTTGAAATTGGTTTTAAGATTTTGAAATATATAATAATAATATGATTTAAAAGTATTTTTCCGAATAAGAAATGTTTCAAATGATTTTAATGAGTTTCGAATGATTTCGAAGAAATTTCTAAAGAAGTTTGAGAAAATAGAAGTCCAGAACTCACTTATGTCGCTGGAAAATAATTTCGGTGATGAGTGCACGCATCATCGACATTGATTTTCGAGTTTCAGAGTGGGGGAGAGGCCACTTTAGTAGCATTGCTACGCGAGTGATTTTGCGAAACCAATTTTTATTTCAAAATTTTGAAGTATGATTTGATATTCGAAAGATATATGTATATGTATTTGAAACGATTTGAAATGAGCCGGTGTTCAGTCCTTGGGTTTCGGATTTGAAACCTATCTTTTGAAATTGATTTACTAATTTGTTGTTGGTTTCCAACTCTTGAATTTGAAAATGATTTCTTCAACTATTTTGAAGGTTCGAGCACTTCCAAATGAAGGTTAACTTTTCAAAGCTAAGAAATTTTGAAAAGTATAAAGTATATAAGTTTGGTATGTATGTTAAAGTATGTAGTAATATGATTTAAATAAGTTGAAACTGTTTTGTTAAGTAAATGAATAAGACTATTTTTAGATTTTTCTAATATGAAATTTAGATTTGAAATGTTTTGAAAAGAATTTGGTCTTCAAAATATTTTGAATAAAATTTAGTTTAAATGTTTTAACTTAGTAACATCTTTATGAAACTATATATTTAACAAGTTGGAATAAATATATAAGTTGTACGTATGCTGTTTTATTCGCATAATTAATTTGATCCAGGTTTGAGTACACAAGTTCGAGGTGAATTACACCATTTCGTGTTACGATTTTTCATTCGATTCTTGATGGCGAATATTTGATATGGATTTTGGGCTAAATTCTAGAATTCTCTATCATAGTATATGGCTATGCAAGGAGACTGATGGCTTCTAGTTGAGAAACCATATCGAAATCCGCATTAGGGAAGTCGAATGGACAATACTAGTTCGAAAGCAAACTTGTGTGATCGAGCGAGCGATCAAATGTGATTTTGCGAAATGATGACGTATGTACATCTTATATTCTAATATCATTGATATATTTTGACGCTGAAATTGAAAGCTGTCGGGTTAGAATATCTTTGCTTACTAAAAGAGAATTTCCAATTTAAATTACAAAGATATATAACCCATAAAAGCAAAGATATTCAATCCCATATGACTCTTCATACAGCGAAATTTATTTTGTAAAATTTGACCCTTATATAAGATGGACCTTATGTAAATATAAGATTATTTTGAAAACCATTGATTTTGGAAATGAGTTGTTTGATTTAATTATATTGATTTGGAAATTTGGATTTATTTCCTAAAATTATTATTTTGGAAACTTTGGAACTGAAGATATTTGATTTGGAAGAATAATTTGGTGAAAGCATATATGATTTTGAAAAATACATTGATATTGAAACAAATTGAAATTGAGAACCTTGTGTTACTAAAAACTTGATTTGGGAGTTATCGAACTTATATAAAAATTTGGTTTGTATAAGTATGATGTTGATTCGAAAACTATGGATTTGAAAAGGTACTTAATTTGAAAAGTGAAATCTTATATAATTGAAGTCCATATAAGTGTGATTTGATATACTTTTGATTTTAGAAAGGTATTTGATTTGAAAATAAAATCTTATATATAATGGACTTTATATAAGTACGATATTTGAAAGTGATTTGAAAAGGTACTATATGATACATATTTTCGAAGTAAAGATATGGAAAGTGCCTTCTGCTTGATATCCACTTTGTGGCCACATTGTGGATTCATTCTATCGATATTTCTCTGATTTTTGGTTTTCTGGATATGATACTCGAGTGTCCATCGAATTCCATGGCGTTACCCATGGTCTTACGAGCGCGGATGCATAGCGCAACTGCCTGGTTGAGATGGCCTAGGGGTACGGATTGTTTCCTGGGGGATCCAGGCGTAACCATTGTGTATCCTGCATCTATGTAGGTCGCATTAGTAGCGAAACCGCCTGGCTGAGATAGCCTAGGGGTACGGATTGTTTCCTGGGGGATCCAGGCGTAACCATTGTGTATCCTGCATTCTACTAGTCATCATGGCGTAACTCGCAGGGCTGAGAAAGCTTACGGATATGGATTATTTCCTGGGGGATCCAGGCGTAACCATTGTGTATCTGCGAACCATGGTTAGACAAAGGTTTTGTTTGTTTTTTTGTTTGGATTGTACTTTCCATATCTGTTTATAAAAGTTTTCCAGTATTTTCACTGGGTGTTGAAACAGGTCTACTAAGTACCTGGAGAATTCTAGCTTTGCGCCTGATCAACGCACTGCCAGAGTCTGCAGGAACGAGGATAAACTTGTTGAAACATCGAGTTATAAAAGTATTTTATTATAAAAGTATTTCCAACAAAAAAATTATGTATTAATATTTGAAATTGAAATTCTAATGGTTTGAATTAATTATTCATGCCCGATACTATTCTTTGAATTTACCTTATCTGCTCAACTTTATTTATTCACCTATATTCTGTTTTTCCAAATCCTCCTCTTTTTCCTTGTTGACTATATCCTTTTTAAATATTGTTTATTTATATACAACATGGTTTAATAGAAAAATTTAGTGTTATAAATATTTTAGAAGTTATTAATTAAATAAAACATATTTAAAGTAAATGATGATTGATTTATTAATAATATTTGAAAAGTATCTTGAGATAAAAATTAATAAATTAATAAATTAATAAATTTATGAATTATGGATTTAATGTTTTCAATAGCTCCTTTGTAAATATAAGTAATGATGTAAATAATTGTTTTCAAATAGTTTACATTATTTATAAAGGTGTTATTTAAACATATAGATGGTATTTATGAAGGAAGCAAGAAATTTTACAAATGGGTTTTGAAAAGTATGAATATTTCAGGTAAAATTTATATAGTTTCAAATTAATTGTTTAATCTTAACTTTCAATCTATTTTTCTTTCTGGTTGTTTCTATTCTTCTACCTCCTTCCTTTTCGGGGACGAAAAGTTTTGAGTGGGGAAGAGTGTAATGACCCGAAAATTTTGATGGTTTTAATAAGATAATTAATTGAAATTTTGTGAAATTTTAAACAATAAAATTTGAAAATAGAAATTTATTATTTGGAATACGTCTATTTAATTATAGAAAGCGGTAAATTTTCACCTGATAATATTGAAGTTTATTTTATGATATAATTTTATTCAAACTCAAATCAGTTAATAATTGATGGTAATAAAATGTTTTCCAAACTTGAATATTTTTATACAGTAAATTTCTAAATCTTCTTCTGAGTGAGATGTCATCTTTCGTTTTTCCAAATTTGGACTTCTACTGCTCCGTTTATCTTAATTCTAGCAAAATAGCAGCATTTCTGGTACCGATTATCGACTTTCGATCGGATGATCGTACCACTAGTATCTGTATACCGTTTTGATCGTCACGTCGTGCTGATCCCTACGGTATATTTATTTCTGTATTTTGAGGTCCGGTATGCTACGGAAACAATAAAACGGTGTGTCGTACCGATACCAAAATTGTGACTTTCAACTTTACAATCCTTTTCAAATCTTTACCGTGACTACCAAGCAATAATTAATTGCTTTAATATTTTACGAAATCAATAAACAGCCGTTCCTTTTCAAATTTTCTTTTGATCTGATTTGTGGCTTACGTTTACTTTGAAATAAATTTATAGATCAATATCATAGGCTGTCACTTCTGCTCTTACCTGAGACGCTTCCCTTCTATGTTACTTTTTTTTTCTTCAAGTGAATATATTGAAAAATGAAGGCAAGCAAATATGAGAATTTCCTCCTCTTCGTTCGAACCCACCCGTGCTCATCAAAATCTCGCGCGACCTCTCCTCTCTGGCTTTCATCGCCACCGCTGCATTCTCCACATAGCATGCCGTAAGCCTCCAGCAAAGCCTCTCCACTATTTAATCTCCGCCCCTTCTCTCTCCTTCCCATCAATCTCGGCACAACATTCCTCATCCCCCTACTTCCCTCTACACCACAAAGCAGCTATCCTCCTCTGTTTAATTTTTGTAGCCTAACCCACTGCCATTTCCATCGTCTACCGACCACCCTGGCACGATCAGCCACTCACAACTCACGTTCATCCCTCCGCGCATCATCTCCTCCACCTCCCTCCTCCAGCCCTTCCTCTCTGTTCCGCCCCTCTCTCTTCTCCTACAATGTCGTCCCGAGCTAGAACCGCCTACAGCCGCACCTCCCCCATGATTGAATTTCATTCTTTTATATGTTAGTGTATGCCTATTCGTGCTATGATCTGGTAGATTTTTTTAGTATAAAATGTTAGTTTGCATATGCTGTGAATTGTATTTGTGTTAAGTTGTTATTATATGTTTGATTTTAAAAAAAAATATAAGTTCTGTAGGAGCTTTGGGTTCATTTATATATTATGGTGACCATGTATGTGTATGAATTGGGTAGCTTTAAAATATTTATACAAGTTATGACCGTATGTATATAGTGTACTTTATGAATATACATATACTGGATTTTTGAATATAAGCGTTTACAAATAATGAAGTTCCATCTTAAAATATGTGTATAGGTAATATCTATAAAATATATAAAGTTCATGCTATGTTGTTATAAAATTTCTTTACAATTTATAAAGTAAAATATGTTACAATCTGTGAATTTATACAAGTATATATATATTTGTTTATGTGTATGAGTTGGTTTTGTATTGGTATATATATGAGTTACCTGGGGAGTTATATATGTTATGTTAGTCCTATATATATTTACAATCTGTTAGTGTTAGGATATATAGTTACTATGTAAATGGATATAGATATAAGTCGTTTATTTGTTTTTGTTTTTTTATAAGTTGTATACTAGTTATACAGATGTTATATGTCAGTCTATATTTGACCTGAGTAACTAATATATACATTTATATAGACAGGTTATGTAATTTTAGTATTTTTATGTTTGCAACTTTTATAGGTAAATATGTTAGAATATATAGATTTTTCATATTTATTAGCCCGCTTGTATATAACTTATAATTTATATATGTAAAGTTTACATGTGATTTGGTATAATAAGTTATGTTATGGATGAGTATATATAAGTAATTATTTCAAAATATATGATGTATATATGTCGATTTTATGTGTTTAATTAAAACAATGATTTTTAATTATATATATATATTAATATTTGTTTTAAATTAAACATTGATTTCATGGGAATGACAATAATGATAATATATATTTTCTATTCCTATCTAGATGATTCTGATTCGTTTCCATCAATCCCTATCTTTCAGCTTTGCCCGTCAAATTCTCTTTCAGCTTACTTCGCTTGATATTGTTGATTGGATTTGTTCAATTGTCTAGATCGTGATCCAATTCGTAGCTTGTTGTGTATCAAACTCCTCTAGCCTCGAAAGGTGAGCAATCACTCATGATTAACGTTCTTATATTTATTAAATTTGATTACAATTGAAATGTCAGTTGAAATATGCTGCTGCTAGTTATTTACATTGTTATATATATGCCATTATCTGTATATGTTCACTTGTGACATCTAACACCATTATCTGTTATTTATATTGATGATATATGCTTGTTACTGTTGTTATTTTATTATCATATCTGTTATCACTCTACAAGTTCCCTGTTAGTATAGAATCACTATGGGTTGAAATGATACATACCCGAACGATCTGTAGAATAGTAGAAAATCGTTATGGGTTGAAATGATAAACTCAAGCGATTTTCATTGAATTGAATTTGGGATTGCGGGTCGAAATGATATCTACCCGTATGTATTTAAATTTATGGATTGAAATGATAAATATCCGTATCACTTGACCATAGATAGAAAATTATATACAGACACCGTCGGTCCATATATAAATATTTTGAAAATAAATTCTATGGTTTTGGAAAGAAATGTATAGTTTTAATAAATGTTGATTCTTAAATTATTATATATAAATGGTAATGATATATATAGATTTAATAATGATATTTAATTTAATTAAGATGGATTTAATACATATAATATGTTTAAGTATAAAATATATATTTCAAAATAGATTTTGGTAATAATTTGAATAAGTTAAGGTTGTGAAGATAATTTGAATTTAGTTGAAATTGTATTCAATTATAAAGAATTTTATTTAATTAAACCGATTTGAAACTTATTGAAGTTGAGATTTAAGATATGATTTATAACTTGGGTTTGATTTAAGTAATTTAATGAATATTTCTTGTTTAAATAAATTTAAGGAAATATTTAGTAAAAACGTAATTTAAGGTAGTTAAATGATATTGAATTTATTAAGTGAACATTCCTGATTAAATAATAATGAAATTAAATCAAGAGCTGTATGAAACGGTTAAATTTAACTTTGAAAATGTTGAATATTAAAGCCTGAAAAATATTGAAAATTTAAATGGTCTATTGAGAACTGAATTGAATTGATGATTTGAGCTTTGAATAAATTTGGATTTGGAATTTGAGTTGATTTGTGAGACTTGAGGAAATTATAAATTCTTTACTTTATAAAATATTTAATCTATATATACTATTTGGAAAATAGATATATTTGAAATGAAAATGATATTTTGGTTTTGAAGTATAAATAAATTTGAAATGACCACGATGTTAGAGTGTATATTTCTACATTTTGGATAGTTCCACGGATCCTTAGAGGATGGTTATCCCAAACACCCTTTAAGTTACTTGTATTTCTGTTGATATTTCACTTGAGTTGGATTTATTGATATAAGAATGTTAATCTTGACTCGAGTGTTTGTGTTTTGCTTTACGCTCGGGTCAGACCGAGTGATACAACGTTTGAGACTCACCTGTGGAGTTTGGAGCTTCCTTTGGAGATCCAACTATCGCCTCAGTTTTCAGCTCTTCTAGTTGATTTGTTCAGAGAAGTCATCTGTTGTACTTGAGACTTCACTGCATTTGAGATATTCTGTTGTATTTTATTTCTAACTCTGATGTTTATATAGTAGCTTCATGAACTACTATTTTATCTATTCCGCTGCGTATTATTGTATTACTCTGTGTCTGTGATTTTCTGATTGATTAATTTACTGTATATTCTGAGTTTTGCCAAATTTTAAATTAATAATCTAATATTTTGAATTATTCAAGTCAGACATGTGTGGATTATTGTCGATTTGAATGGTCCAAAATAGTGGGTCGTTACAGTTTGGAAACGTTATAATTTGGAAATCATAATACTTTGAAAACATAACACTTGATAACATAATACTTTGAAATTCATAACTTTAAAATCATAACTTCCACCACTTAAACAGTTTAGATATTAATAATAGTATATATAATAAAATAGTTTATAAAATAAAATAGTTTATATAAAATAGATATAAGTTAGAAATAGTTTATATTAAAAATGATTTATATTAAAATAGTTTATATTAAAATAATTTATAAAGTAAAATATATAAATAGTTTAAATATAATTTAAAATACTCTATATACTAAAATAGCTTTCTCAAATTTCACAAATCGATTCAAATCAACTCGAATTCCAAAATTCAAATTAAATTAAATCTCAATTCATCAATTTCAACTCACTTCAGTTTCTCAATAAAAAAATTCAAATTATATCGATTTCAAATATAGATTTGAACCGTAAAATAAACCATTTCAATTTCAATATATTTCAAAGCTTTAAATATTCAACATTTTCAAAACTAAATTTGATATTTCATATATATATATATATATCAAATTCACTTTACTATTATTCAATTTTGAAATATTTACTTAATCATTTCAATAACATTTAAATAAACTTCAAATTACACATTTAAATAAAACTAAATATACTATTTCGATTTATGAAAATTTGAAATATTCATTTAAATCACTTTTAATAAAAATCAAGTTATAAAATCATATCTTTAAAATCCCAAGTTTAATAAATTTCTAATCAAACTTATTTGAGTATAATTTTTAAATAAATTCAATTTCAAACCAATTTCTATTTCTCTTTCCAACCTTAATTTATTAAATTTTTTTTATAAACTCTATATCTGAAAATATAAATTTTAAATAAATACTTAAACAGATTATATATTAATTAAATCAACTTATTAAATTAAATTTTATTATTAAACTTATTTTATATTAAAATTTAATTTATATATATTTTAAAATAGCAAAATTGTAAGAAAATCTTAAAATTTATAATTCCAAAACTAACTTATAATTTTTAAATTTTAAAACATATAGTTCAATAATCTAAAATTCAAACTTTATAAGATAAAATTTATATATATATAATATCCAAAAATCAATATTTATTAAACCATATATTTCTTCCAAAACTTTGGAAAATCATTTCAAATATATATATATATATATATATATATATATATATATAGACCAACCGTTTCTGTATATAATTTTCTATCCTATGGTCAAGTGATAGGGATATTTATCTTTTCAATCTGCAGTTTATATATATACGGGTATATATCATTTCAACCCGCAATCCCAAATTCAATTCAATGAAAATCACTTAGGTTTATCATTTCAACCCATCACGATTTTCCCTCATTCTACAAGTCGTTCGGGTATGTATCATTTCAACCCATAGGGAACCCTAAACTAACAGGGAACTTGCAGAGTGAGAACAGATATGATAATAATATAACAGGCATATATCGTCAATATAATAACAGATAATGGTGTTAGATGTCACAGGTGAACAGATACAGATAATAGCATATATATAACAATGTAAATAACTAACAACAACATATTTCAATTATCGTTTCAATTGAAATTAAATTTAATAAATATAAGAACGTTAATTGTGAGTGATTGCTCACCTTTCGAGGCTAGAGGAGTTTGATACACAACGAGCTACGCATTGGATCATAATCTAGAAAATCGTACAATTCGAACAACAATTCTTAAAGCGAAGTAAGCTGAAAGCGGATTTGACGGACAAAGCTGATAGATAGAAATTGACGAAATCAAATCGGAACTAGATCGTTAAAGATAAATGGTATCGATGAGCTTATATATGACTATATTTAACTATATATATAAAAATCATATTCTAAATTCAGACACATTTTACGTTGTTTTTAAAATTAAAACACACATATTAAAAATAATATATATATACATAATATAATTTGAGATAAATACTTATGTAGATATTCAAACATATCACTTTGTATATATATATAACAACAACAAACTTATGATTTAAAATCTATACATACATTACTAAGCCGTTCACAACAAACTAACAACATTTTATATATAACTATATTAACAAACCATCTATAAAATAAAATAAAACTTTTACATAAATTTTAAAAATCAAAACTTATATAATAATAAATAAACCCTAAACAGATCATATATATGTAAGCTATTATATATATATACACAAAACATTATATTTCATACTGTAAACCTCTATACTGTTTACATAAATATAATACATATCTGTGTATGTATACAGACTATACATAACTTACATAAACACTTATATGAACTAATCTATCATACAACTTATATCCTAAGCAACTTTATATATTTATATATTATGAACAAAAAGATTAAAACATATAGTACATAACATATATATACCAACTTACATACATTATACTTTAAAAAACAATGTATACTAGAAAAGTCACTGTCAGCATACTATTAACTATATCTTTATGTATAAAATATTTATATATATATATATATATATATACTTTTATAGAACTTTTATATAAGATCAGCAAGTTATATCACTATCGTAATTATATATGTATACAACTTTTCATGCATAACCTCTGATTATGCATACATATAAATTTTTTACAAACTTATACATATATAACAGAAAATTATAAACAACTTTTACAAACTAATATATAAATTTACCAACATAACTTATATATACAAGTGAATTGATAAAACAGCTATACCCGAGTGTGCGAATGAAAGCAAAGTGGAGAAAAGATGCGCATGATTGGTGGCCAGGGAAACAAGGTGGTCGAGCGAGCTGTTATGATGGAGATAGGCGGAGGTCTCGCGGGGAAGGTGGTGATTGCCGTGGACAGCTTTCGGTGGTTGAACGTCAGGTGCTGCGTGAATGAGTGGGGAGGTGACTGGGTTAAGGCGGATGCTCGGCGATGGAGGCGAAAAGGTTGATCGGTGGAGCGGATGTGGGTGAGTGCCTGAGGCATGGGGAAAGGAGATATGATACATGGGATCACAGCAAGGATGAGCAAGTTCAAATGAAAGATGAAGAAGCAGATCTGTAGGCAACATTGTGTTGTATTAAAACTAAGTGGCCATGGAAGAAGAACAGGCCAATATAATATTCTCAGTTGATTGAAACCGAATAGGGAAATGAACATGTTAAATTTTTGAAATGAAAAAAATAAATTTCAGAACAATGTGACAAATCAAAAATGAAATGGCCGAAGATTGAAAAGGTAGGACTGTAAAAGTCATGCCCATTTATTGCTGAAAAAAATTATAGCCAATGTCTATTCAAATTTCACAGCTGAAAGGACAGAGAATCCAAGAAATACAAGAACGAACCATAAAATTTTATTAAATATCAAAGGCAAATGAAAAGTCAAAATATAAATGCAAACAGCTGGAATAATTAAAGGCAATGGCTATAGGATTATAGACGGTGAGCAAATGAATGGTCACGAGAAGTTTAAAAGCCCAAAAGGTTAAAATAGGGTACCAGTATGGTTATCTGTTTTACGGATTTCGCTATGTACCGGACTTCAAAACACAGAATTGAATATACTGCAAAGATCAGTACGACGACACGATCAAAATGGTATAAAAATATCAATGGTAGGGCCATCCTGTCAAAAATCGATATCGGTACCGAAAATGCTGCCAATTGGTTGAAAATAAGATAGACGGAACAATAGCTGTCCAAATTTGGCGAAACGAAATATGACGTCTCACTCAGAAGATGATTTACAAATTTATTGTATAAAATATTCAGCTTTGGAAAATATTTTATTACCATCTAATATTAACTGATTTTAATCAAAATAAAATTACAAAAGAAAATAAACTTCCATATTTTCAAATGAAAATTTACCATTTGCTATGCTTAAATATACGTATTCCAAATATTAATTTTTCAATTCAAAATTTTATTATTTAAAATTTCATAAAATTTTAATTAATTAAATTAATAAAACCACTAAAATTTACGGGTCATTACAATTCTATATGAGGTATTTACGCAGCCCTGACTCCCGTGAGTCTTCTTGATGTGGCTAAAACAGAAGCCATGTCGGGTCAAGTGAGGTCGCACCTCCGATCGAACACATTTCTTCGATACCATATTATGACTTTGTGATTGATTTGGTGGCCACCCCTTGATTTCTATTATGGGAGTGTGTTCCGATGTGGGCGGTAGTAGCTGCTATCCGTTACCACAAGTTCGGATCCGCAAAACGGTAGTATCCTAACCTGGGCATTGCCTCGCGTTCCTTGTCACATGCCCGATCGCGCCCACTACGAGTTTGTTTAGTACCATACCTATGGAGTGCCCTCTGGGTAAACCACCGGTTTGGTGGAGCTTACGGTACTATATAGACTACGGGAATATTTTTTGTACATCCATTTATTGATGTAACTTGACTTTGTTATTTTTTAGGAGCCTAGCTTTACTTTCCACTGTACGAAAAATATAACTTACCAATGCAAGCAGCCTTGAAACATGTAGACAAACTATCAAAGCATATATATATTGTCAATTTTTGTTGTACATGTTTTCTATACATGCTTTTATTATGTAATCTAGCTTTCACGTAAAATATATTTACAAGTTTAGAACTGCTGATGCTTTCCATTTTGTACATATTTTGATTATGTTGCCTGACACCTTAAATCACATAGTGTCATATATATAAATAATTTGACTTCACCTGCATATGTATTGATCATTTATGTAACCTACTTATACATGCTTTGAAATGTCTTGTAACAACCCGCATATTTTACGATTGTATATTTAAATGTTTTATTTAAATATAGCATTGTTAATCGAATTAAAGTCTGAAATGTTACTTTTTGTAAACAGTCGAATTGGGACTTGAGACCACTTCCATTGAGTCCAAAATGGCGTTTACAACTTTTTTGAGTATAAACATCGATATGTTTGGGGTTGAGTAGAATTTTGCTATTTTTCTATTTGGGCTTTGGGTTTGGGTTTCAGCCCACTAACCCAACTTAATACCCTAACTCAACTCCTCTTCATTCATTTCATTCCTCATTTCCTAACAATCTAGCTCAAAAGAAAAATACGGGAAAGAATGGGAAATAGAAATTCCTAAACCTTAGTTTTGTTTAGGAAACCCAAATTCAAGTTCAAAATCAAGGAGAAGCTTAGGTAAGCATCCTCTTCATCTTCTCCATCACTATTTCTCTTCAATTTACAGAAATTCATATAACCTAACTTAGTAAAAACTCCACCTTTGATAATAAATTGAAGATTCTAGAGGTTTATTGAAGAGGAATTGGTCTTGCTTTGTTTTAAAGCTTCTCATTTGTTGTTTTTGAGTTTTAAAGGTGAGTTTTTAAACTCACATCTACGTCTATACTTTCGTTGTTGTTAGGTATGAATTCCTAACATTTATGCATGTTCATTTGCTTTAGATTTGAATTGATTTGGTGAATTTTCCAAATTTTAGTGTTTTGAAGTCAAAATCTTTAAAGATCCTATCTTGGATATTTGGATGTGTTATTCGGGGTGTATCGAAGAGCCTATAGGACTGGGTTGTTGCTAGGCATAAATCCCTAGTCGTTCGCTTCCGAAACATTTTGGCCATCTTGGCCTAGGCAAATTGTTGCTCAGACCAGGTGACCAGACGTCTGGTTATCAAGTCCAGATGTCTGGTTATGATATCTGGAGGAAAAAATATAAGCACGCAGAAAAATAAAACTGGCAGAGACTAATTCCAGACGTCTGAAATAAAGGTTCAGACGTCTGGTTAGGTCTCAGATGTCTGCCTTGAAATTTCAAACGTCTGGGAGGTTTTCTAAAATTTTCCAGAAAACAAATCCAGACGTCTAGATTCTAAACCAGACATCTGGAACTGTACAGTTTTGCCTATTTGCCCATTTTTTGAGTGAATTTCCAATTTTAATCGATTTTTGTCGATCCAGTTAGTTGTTATCACTTATTATCGACTTTGATGACTTCTTTCTTTGGATTTTTGGGAATATCCGTTTGACGGATTTGATATCAATTTTTATGGATTTAATTCACATTTTTGTATGTGAATTTTTGGTGATTGATTGTTTCTACAATCATTTCTGTGGTTTGTCACTTTAAAATACATAGGTTTCTATACTAGTAGTAAATACTCAAACTCTTTCACAAAAACGATTTCAACACTATTTTTAAATACAAAGCTCGTTTTTAAAACCGCTTTCCAATCTATTAGTATATACAAACCTTTACCTCATTCGTATGAGAAATCTAATTAAACTGCTTAGCAAAACAAGTGGTATGAAACGCTTGCGTTTACTTTGTCGGTTAATTCTTAGACTTATTCGATTGAAATCTTGTGACAATTTTCGAGTGGAAATTTACAATTTGTTCGTAAATATTTAAGTTAAGCTAGTGGTTATGGGACATGAAGCTAAACTCCTATATTTACTAGCATAGTGTGATTCACACTTCTTATTGATCAATGATGATCATTTTGTGATTTAGACTAGCGATGTGCGATGTCTCTTTGTTTGTGTGGGGGACTAAAAACCCCGTTTGTGTAGCTTCGGTTCAAATTTGGTGGGGTAGCGACCCATGGTCTTCGGGCCGTTTGTGGAGCTTCGGCTCAAAATTGATGTTTAACGACCATGGAATAGCGTTCCATTTGTGACACACGTGTTGGGTAGTTTTCATGCTCCCGTTTGTGATAGGCCTTCCCCCTTTGTGTTTTCTGGATTTCTGGTGGTTGATTTCTAGAATTTGTGTTTCACCAATTTTGATGATATACATTGATAAGCTCTATCAATATTTGTGTTTTGGTGAATAATTTAAAGAATATGACATTCTTTTTTGTGTTTGAGAATACTTGAGATATTGTATGATTTTTGTTGTTATCGGATGTATACTTGTCACAGTATGGCATTATTGTTATCATACGTTTTTGTGATATCTCATATCCTATCTCATTTTATCTAATATTTATAGCTAGACTGATCCGTTTATTATTTTCTTCTTAAATAATACTCGGGTCAGACCGAGGTATTTCAGGTGCTTCTGCTTGACTTCTTATCAAGGTCCGTCACCTGACTTTTGGCTAACTACTTTAGCTTATTAGTTTTTGTTATTATACATTTGAGATAGAGACTCCTTGATGTATACTTATTCTTTTGTCTAGCACTTGTACCTATTCTTTTGTGATGAGTGGATGTTATTTGATCCTACTTTGATGTACACTTCTTTGTGTTATATTCATATCTGTTTCCGCCTTTGTGATATGAATATATGTGACTGATTTGTGTTATGTTTATTTCTATATTTGTTTCCAAAGTCCACATAGCCACTGTGTGGTAGCTTTGAGTTTGTATTTGATATGTCGGATTTCCTCTTGAAATGAAATGTAAGTTATATTATCTAACATATCGGTACTCGCACAAAGCAACTACACAGATGGTCGCTCCTCAACAGCCTTATTCTTCGTGCTAGTCGACGGCATTACCCCGTAGTGTCCTTGACTAGTGTGAGTATAGAGGTGGGGTGTCACAGCTTGGTATCAAAGCCAAACTTCGGAACAATGTAGAAATATCTAGCAAGGATCATTGTCCTAAGTCTTTCTTAGGAATCGTGCCATAGGATTTAATTTGAGTCTTTATACCGTTCTATCCTATTTCTTTTTGTGATGCCTTGTTTTATCAATCAAGTTTGTTTGATATTCATTCTGTGAATAACCTTTTTCCTCTTCTTTCTTTCTTAAAGAAGAGAAATGGTTAGACCAGGCCGTCCCAGCGCCGGTCTATCCAGTGCTACTCCTCAGGATGGAGTATTTATGTTTGCTCAGCAGCTCTTAGATCTTGTGAAAAATGCTCAAGCTTTCGGACCCATTCCAGAGCCTACTTATCCTAAATCTGGGTTTGCACGCTTATGCAGAGTGATTACACCAACTAGGGTGGAAGGCCTTTCAAGGGTTCCGAAAGCGTTATAGAAGTCCAAGCTTGGCTTAGAACATGCGATCGCATTTTTTTCCGCATGAATCTTATTGATCTACATCGAGTCCAAGTGGCTTCTAGCATGCTCCGGGAGGGAGCACTAGATTGGTATGAGCTTACGATCTTGGAAATTATTGAAGCGGATCTTACTTGGGAGCAATTCCGGGAAAGGTTCAAGTTAAAATTTGTGCCAGAAGCTGAAAAAGTATCTTTAGCTCGACGCTTTATCGACCTTGTTCAAGGTGAATCCTCTGTGACCGACTATGTCACATCTTTTGAATCTCTATCTAAATATGGGGTCGAATATATTAATACCCCATTGAAGAAAAATCAGAGATTTGTCTATGGGTTGAATAAGAACCTCAAAAAGCCTTTACTTCCGAAACTAGAAGTTTCTTTCGATCAGCTTGTTGATATCGCTCTTCGACTCGAAGAGGCCGATAAAGAAAGTGATGTTGAAGTTGTGGGAGCCAAACAAAACATCAATAAGAAGAGGCCTTTTAAGTTCAAGCCCAATCCCAACAAGAAAGGGAAGCAAGTAACTTCGGTAGCAAAGACTTCTACCTCTAGTCGTGGAGAATGTTACAATTGTGGTTCTAAGGACCATTATGCAAACAAGTGTTTGAAGCCCCTTACTTGTCGCTATTGCAAAAGTTCGGGTCATACTATATCTTCGTGTCCCAAACTTCAAAGCAAGAAGGAAGGCAAGCTAAATGTTGTGCAAGCCCCTACTAACACTTCTCTTGGTCAAGGTATTTCTCATTCTATCCTTGATGGCATTATTATATTTCGTGATCTTCCTATTCGAGTTCTTTTTGATACGGGTGCATCTCACTCTTTTATATCAAAAGAACTTGTTGATGCTTTGTCTTTGAATGTTATTGGCTTGATGACTTCATTGAGAATTGCGAATCCGGTTGGTGGATCCGCAACACTCAGTTTACTTTGTAAAGATGTCGAAATTATTTTATGTGATTATGCTTTCCGAGCCGATTTGCATGTTATGCGTTACCTTGGTTTCGGAATGATTTTGGGGATGGATTGGCTTAACTGTTACGAAGCCCATATCCTATATCCTGAGCGGACTATATATCTTCGATATCCTCAATCTGTTAAGCAGATTTCTCTTGTTCTTAAAGATTCAGATTCCAATTCGGGAGCATCCTTGTATTCTCTAAATCCTCATGATGACGATAATGATGATGAGGAAGATGTTATTTCTCTCATTCATATTGTTCATGAATTTCCCGACATATTTGAGCCCGTATTAGGATTACCACCTAAGCGATCAATTGAGTTCAGAATTAATCTAATCCCTGGAGCTCTACCTATCACTCGTCCTCCTTATCGTATGTCCAATAAGGAAAATGAGGAGATGCGTAAACAATTATCTGAATTGGAAGCAAAACAGTTTGTTCGTTCTAGTTCCTCTCCATAGGGAGCTTTAGCTATTTTTGTGAAGAAATCCGATGGTACACTTAGGCTTTGTGTTGACTACCGCAAGCTTAATGATCTCACCATCAAGAATAAATATCACTTGCCTCGGATTGATGATCTATTCGATCAACTTAGTGGTGCTAGAGTCTTTTCACAGTTAGACTTAGCAACCGGTTTTTCAGCTCCGTATTGCAGAGGATAGCATTCCTATGACATCGTTTCGTACTCATTATGGATCTTATGAATGGCTTGTTATGCCATTTGGTTTGACGAATGCTCCAGCTTGTTTCGTTGACCTTATTAATCGAGTTTTCAAAGACTTCCTCGATCGATTTGTTCTCATCTTTATCAATGATATTCTTGTTTATTCTAAAACTAAGGAAGAGCATGAAAATCATCTTTGGATTGTGTTGGAAACTCTTAGGAGCAACAAATTGAAAGCAAAATTTTCTAAATGCCACTTTTGGCAATCTCGTGTGAAATTTTTGGGGCATATTATTTCTGAATCCGAAATTTCCGTAGATCCTTCAAAGATTGAAGCGATTGAAAATTGGAAGAGACCGGAGAGTATGACGGAAATTCGTAGCTTCCTTGGATTGGCGAGCTATTATCGTCGATTCATAAAAGACTTTTCTAAAATTTCCGTGCCTCTTACTAGTTTGACAAAGAAGGGAGTTAAATACATTTGGTCAGATAAATGTGAAACTGCTTTTCAAAAATTAAAAGAACTCCTTTCCAATGCTCCTATTCTTGTGATTCTCGAAGGGAACCAAGACTTTATTGTTTATACCAATGCTAGTCGTGTTGGTTTGGGTGCCGTTCTCATGCAAAGGGAACGTGTTATCGCTTATGCTTCTAGGCAATTAAAGCTTGCCGAGACTAGATATGCCACTCATGATTTAGAGCTCGCAGCTATTGTTTTCGCCCTTAGAATTTGGCGTCATTATCTTTTGGGAGAGAAATTTGTTCTCTACACAGATCATAAATCTTTGAAGTATTTATTTTCTCAAAAGGAACTTAATTTGCATCAACAACGTTGGCTCAAGTTCCTTGCATCTTATGATCTTGATATTCTCTATACTCCCGGAAAGGGAAATCTTGTTGCCGATGCCCTTAGTCATAAGCAACAAGCGGTTGTTTCCATGATGATATCCGAATGGAATGATCTCGAGACTTTATCCGCTTATGAGATTCGAAATCGTGAATCCAATTCATGTTCATCTCTTGTTTTGTGTAGCCTTGAGGCTCATCCTTCTCTTTTAGACCGCATTCTTGAAGCTCAAAAGCATGATCCCGAATTGGTTCTTCTTAGCCAAAGTTGTAGGGATAAAATTGATATTGAAGGTTTGAAAGACTTTGATATTGATGTTCATGGCGGTATTCGAAAACTTGGTAGACTTATTGTGCCAAATATTATTGATCTTCGTAAAGACATTTTAGAAGATTCTCATCGTTCTAAATTTACCATTCATCCCGGTAGTAGTAAAATGTACGCGGACATGAAGCGAATTTATTATTGGGATGGAATGAAATCTGATATTGCTAACTTTATTAAGCGTTGCATGACTTTCCAACTCATGAAGGCCGAACATCAAAGCCCCGATGGGTTATTGCAACCTTTAGACATTCCCGTTTGGAAGTGGGATCAAGTCTCCATGGACTTTATTGATGGGCTTCCCCATTCTCGTTCGGGACATGACAGTTTATGGGTGATCGTAGATAGACTTACAAAATCTGCCCATTCTATTCCCGTTCGGTCCAATCGGACCGTACCTCTTTTGGCAAAACTCCATGTCAAGGAAATTGTTAAATTGCATGGAGTTCCTACTTCTATTGTTAGCGATCATGATCCATTATTTACTAGTGGATTTTGGAAGGGTCTTCAAAAAGCTTTGGGAATGAAGCTTAATTTTAGCACCGCTTATCATCCTCAGTCCGATGGACAAACAGAGCGTGTGAATCAAACTCTTGAAGATCTCCTTCGTGCTTGTGTTCTTGATTTTGGTGGAAGTTGGGAGGATCATATTTCTCTAGTTGAGTTTTCCTGTAATAATAGCTTCCAATCTAGTATTGGTATGGCTCCTTTCGAGGCACTATACGGAAGGCCATGCCGATCTCCTTCATGTTGGCTTGAAGCTGGTTTTAGGTCCAGATTTTATCCATGATGCCACAGAAAAGGTTGACCTTATTCATCATAGGATGAAAGAAGCTCAAAGTAGACAAAAATCCTATGTCGATAATCGAAGAAGGAAACTAGAATTTTCTGTGGGAGATTTGGTGTTCATTCGTGTTTCACCTATGAAGGGTGTTGTGCGTTTCAATCGATCGGAAAAATTAGCACCTCGATATATTGGTCCATTTCCCATCACCGAACGCATTGGTTCCGTGGCTTATTGCCTTTTATTACCGGCTCAGTTTTCTGCTAGTCATGACGTATTCCACGTCTCTCAACTACGGAAATGCCTTAGGGATTCCGATTCTATTCTTGAGCCTGGTGTTATTGAAGAAACTGAAGTTTCGCCTAATTTGACTTATGAGCAACATCCTATTCGCATCATTGCCATGGAGGTTAAACGCCTTCGAAATAAAGATGTTCCTCTTGTGAAAGTTCAATGGTCCTCAAATCCTAAGGATTGCTCTTGGGAATCCAGAGAATTCATCGAGCAAACACATCCGGACTTACTCTCTCGTGCTCATTAAGGTGAACTATTTTTGAAAAGCAATGGGCTAAGGGAGCCCTGCCCAATTTATTCATATACATCAAAATTGTACAAAATGAATTACATGAAGATACTAACATTCATCAAGAAAAAGGCAGAAAAATGAACCAGATTTCATACCAAAACAAAAATACATAACTCAGCAATTATCAACTCCTAAATCACTTCAGCCTTCCAACTCTTCTGCCAATCTTCTTATGCATTAGACTGAATAAAACATTAGCATTCTCCATTTTCTGATCAAAAATCCTTCTATTTCGTTCATTCCAAATTTCATAAACAAAAGTTTTTAAAATGATCAACAGAGTCTCAGTCTTTAAACACTTCCATCTTATAGCCTTGAAGATATTATACCATTCTATTCTAGAGTTTTTCACTGGTCTATAAAAATTTCCATTAGCAAGTAATCTGCTCCATACTTCAAAAGTAAAGTTGCATTCAAAAAATAGATGAGTATTTGATTCAGGATAGGTATGACAGAAAACACAGTCCTCATTATTTAGTATGCTAAGCTTAGTCAATTTCTGCTTAGAGTTAATAGCATTTGCCATGATTTTCCAAAGAAGAAGATTTTCTTTAGCAGGAGAATTGCTCGTCCAGATTCTTGATGCCCATGGGAAAGTTTCCGTGTTTACATTATATAACAGAGCTTTGTATACAGTAGATAAAGCATGCTTCTTCCCCTTTATAGTCCAAAGAACTTTTAAATTTGTAGAATTCAGTGGTAAAGATGATAAACTTTGCCATAAATCTCTGACTTGTTTAGAACTGCAATAAGGTAGGTCAATTGAGCCATCACTGATATAAGAATTGACTTTAGCATTTAATGGAATTCCGGACTGAAGTTGCAAAGGATAAGGAAGAATTTCCTGAATTCTCAAACCAGCCTTGGCCCAAGGAGATGTCCAGAAGTTTAAATCATTATTAACAAGTGGGTTGCATTGTATAATAGGCAGAAATGTAGATCTTAACTTTAGAATATTTCGCCAACTCCAGCTGCATAAGTTTGGAATGCTGATAGTCCAGAAATCTTTGCCTTTTAATAAGTTTTTTAAAATCCATTATGTCCAGAGATCTTGATTTTTAGATAAAATTTTGTCATAGTATAAAGACATAGCAGCAATATTCCATAATCTAATATTTGTTATACCCAGACCACCCTTGTTCTTAGGCAGTTGAATCATCTTAAAAGAGATAGGAATTAACTTTTTTGAGAATGGGTCACCATGCCATAAAAATCTGCTCAGAGCACTATTTATCATTGATACAAGTTTACATGGGAGAATGTAGTGTCTCATCCAATAATTGACCATAGCAGTAGCAATACTTTGCACAATAACTAGTCTCCCTGCTTGTGAAAGCTTTGTATTAGGCCAAATTGATAACTTCTCAGTAATTTTTTCATAAAGTGGCAAACAATCTAAAGTTGTGATTCTTGCAGTGATGATAGGTAGACCAAGGTATCTTTCATTATGTTGCATTTCACCAAGACCAGAAAATGATATAATTTCATTCTTTAAATCATCACTAATACCTGCTATCAGTATGTGAGATTTGTTAAGATTAATCTTCAAACCAGTGATTGTGTAGAATTTATCCAGAACCTCAAATATAGTGGAGATATTTGATATAGTTGGCTTTGTAAAAATGACAAGATCATCAGCAAATAATAGATGAGTTATTAGTGGTTCTTTACATTTTGGATGCAACTCGATCTTCCTGTAATTCACTTGCTTATATATCAAAGAATTAAGTACCTCCATTACAATAATGAACAAATATGCAGAGATCGGGTCACCTTGCCTTACACCTTGAGTTCCTTTGAAAAATCCTCTGGTACATCCATTCCTAAGTATTGAATAATGAGTTGAAGAGATACAAGTATAAATCCATGCAAGCATTGGCTTTGGAAAATTCATCCGAGAAAGAATTGCTATAATAGAACACCAAGATACTGAATCAAAAGCTTTTTGAATATCAAGTTTAATCATACATCTAGGAGAAATTCTCCCAATACCATAACCTCTTGTAAGCTCTTGTGTAAGTAAGATATTATCACTAATATTTCTGGAAGGCATGTAAGCAACTTGATTATTGGATATAATTGAAGGCAGAACATTTTGGATCCTGTTTGCTATAATCTTGGAAATAATTTTATACAGTACATTGCAACATGAGATAGGTCTAAAATCAGTAACACTTCTTGCATTTGAGCATTTTGGAACAAGGGCTATATTAGTTACATTTATACCAGTAGGCAATTTATTATGAGAAAAGAAATAAAGAATTGCTCTGTTAATATCATCCTTAATTATTTTCCAAGTATATTGAAAGAAAAAAGCACTGAAACCATCTGGACCACCACTACTATCAGGCTTTAAGGAAAAGACTGCCATCTTAACCTCAACAGGTAAAACTTCTCGAATCATTTCACTTGCTTGTTCAGTACTCAAAAATGGAAGCTTCATTGAGAACAGTGGTGAAAGGTTTGGGATCATTGGAATTGGATTGGCAAGTATAGCAGAGAAATAGTCAATAAAAGCTTTAGTGATAGAATCATCATTCTCTTGTAATACTCCATTCCTATCATATATACTCAAAATTCTTCCTTTGCATTGTTTAATCTTGATAGAGTTATGATAATATTTTGTATTCCTATCACCTTGCTTATCAATAGTCTCATTAAGGTGAACTTCTCATTTCAAAATTTTTTCTTTTATGTTGATTATGCCTTAGTATGGTTGTTACATTTTATTTTCTTCTTAAGTATTGCGAGGACGCAATTTCTTTAAAGAGGGGAGTCTGTAACAACCCGCATATTTTATGATTGTATATTTAAATGTTTTATTTAAATATAGCATCGTTAATCGGATTAAAGTCTGAAATGTTACTTTTTGTAAACAGTTGAATTGGGACTCGAGATCACTTCCATTGAGTCCAAAATGGCGTTTACAACTTTTTTGAGTATAAACATCGATATGTTTGGGGTTGAGTAGACTTTTGCTATTTTCCTATTTTGGGCTATGGGTTTGGGTTTCAGCCCACTAACCCAACTTAATACCCTAACTCAACTCCTCTTCATTCATTTCATTCCTTATTTCCTAACAATCTAGGTCAAAAGAAAAATGGGGGAAAGAATGGGAAATAGAAATTCCTAAACCCTAGTTTTGTTTAGGATACTCAAATTCAAGTTCAAAATCAAGGAGAAGCTTAGGTAAGCATCCTCTTCATCTTCTCCATCTCTATCTCTCTTCAATTTATAGAAATTTCTATAACCCAACTTAGGAAAAACTCCACCTTTGATAATAGATTGAAGATTCTAGAGGTATATTGAAGAGGAAATGGTCTTGCTTTGTTTTAAAGCTTCTCATTTGTTGTCTTTGAGTTTTAAAGGTGAGTTTTTGAACTCACATCTACGTCCATACTTTCGTTGTTGTTAGGTATAAATTCCTAACATTTATGCATGTTCATTTGCTTTGGATTTGAATTGATTTGGTGAATTTTCCAAATTTTGGTGTTTTGAAGTCAAAATCTTTAAAGATCCTATCTTGGATATTTGGATGTGTTATTCGGGGTGTATCAAAGAGCCTATAGGACTGGGTTGTCGCTTGGCATAAATCCCTAGTCGTTGTTGCCCGTCCGATCTCTTCCGAAACGTTTTGTCCATCTTGGCCTAGGCAAATTGTTGCCCAAACCAGGTGACCAGACGTCTGGTTATGATCTGAGGAGGAAAAAATATAAGCATGTAGAAAAATAAAAATGGCAGAGACTTATTCCAGACGTCTGAAATAAAGGTTCAGACGTCTGGTTAGCTCTCAGACGTCTGCCTTGAAATTTCAGACGTCTGGGAGGTTTTCTAAAAATTTCCAGAAAACAAATCCAGACGTCTGGATTCTAGACCAGACGTCTGGAACTGTACAGTTTTGCCTATTTGCCTATTTTTTGAGTGAATTTCCAATTTTAATTGATTTTTGTCGATCCAGTTAGTTGTTATCACTTATTATCGACTTTGATGACTTCTTTCTTTGGATTTTTGGGAATATCCGTTTGACGGATTTGATATCGATTTTTATGGATTTAATTCACATTTTCGTATGTGAATTTTTGGTGATTGATTGTTTCTACAATCATTTCTGTGGTTTGTCACTTTAAAATACATAGGTTTCTATACTAGTAGTAAATACTCAATCTCTTTCACAAAAACGATTTCAACACTATTTTTAAATACAAAGCTCATTTTTAAAACCGCTTTCCAATCTATTAGTATATACAAACCTTTACCTCATTCGTATGAGAAATCTAATTAAACGGTTTAGCAAAACAAGTGGTATGAAACGCTTGTGTTTACTTTGTCGGTTAATTCTTAGACTTGTTCAATTGAAATCTTGTGACAATTTTCGAGTGGAAATTTACAATTTGTTCGTAAATATTTAAGTTAAGCTAGTGGTTATGGGACATGAAGCTAAACTCCTATATTTACTAGCATAGTGTGATTCACACTTCTTATTGATCAATGATGATCATTTTGTGATTTAGACTAGCGATGTGCGATGTCTCTTTGTTTGTGTGGGGGACTAAAAACCCTGTTTGTGGAGCTTCGGTTCAAATTTGGTGGGATAGCGACCCATGGTCTTCGGGCCGTTTGTGGAGCTTCGGCTCAAAATTGATGTTTAGCGACCATGGAATAGCGTTCCGTTTATGACACATGTGTTGGGGTGTTTTCATGCTCCCGTTTGTGATAGGCCTTCCCCCTTTGTGTTTTCTGGATTTCTGGTGGTTGATTTCTAGAATTTGTGTTTCACCAATTTTGATGATATACATTGATAAGCTCTATCAATATTTGTGTTTTGGTGAATAATTTAAAGAATATGACATTCTTTTTGGTGTTTGAGAATACTTGAGATATTGTATGATTTTTGTTGTTATCGGATGTATACTTATCATAGTATGGCATTATTGTTATCATACGTTTTTGTGATATCTCATATCCTATCTCATTTTATCTGATATTTATAGCTAGACTGATCCGTTTATTATTTTCTTCTTAAATAATACTTGGGTCAGACTGAGGTATTTCAGGTGCTTGTGCTTGACTTCTTATTAGGGTCCGTCACCTGACTTTTGGCTAACTACTTTAGTTTAGTAGTTTTTGTTATTATACATTTGAGATAGAGACTCCTTGATGTACACTTATTCTTTTGTCTAGCACTTGTACCTATTCTTTTGTGATGTAGTGAATCTTGTTTGATCCTACTTTGATGTAAACTTCTTTGTGTTATATTCATATCTGTTTCCGCCTTTGTGATATGAATATCTGTGACTGATTTGTGTTATGTTTATTTTTTATATTTGTTTTCGAAGTCCACATAGCCACCATGTGGTAGCTTTGAGTTTGTATTTGATATGTCGGATTTCCTCTTGAAATGAAATGTAAGTTATATTAACTGACATATCGGTACTCGCACAAAGCAACTACACAGATGGTCGCTCCTCAACAGCCTTATTCTTCGTGCTAGTCGACGGCATTACCCCGTAGTGTCCTTGACTAGTGTGAGTATAGAGGTGGGGCGTCACATGTCTCTTTTCATGAAATCCTTTATTATAAGTGCTAAAAAACATTTATAATAATAATAAAAAAATTAATAAAATTTCTTTTTTTTATTTCTTATAAATTTGGGGTTTTATAGAAATTTTGTGATTTTATATAAAGAATTTTAATAAATGATTGAATTGTCGGATTGGTATGGGACATTTCGTACAATTCTTTCACTTATTATTATATTTTGTTAAATAGAGTTTGAGTGGAATTTATTAGCTTCAAGTAAACACTAGAATTTCACCTTCTGATATGGGACAGTTAGTTAGATTCTATTGATTACTAGAGTGAAAGTGAGCTACATTTAGAGTTATATTATCTAAGGGTGTTTGGATTTCAGGTCAATAGATCCCTTAGCGACGATAACTCGTTTTTATCGACCTGAGAGTCGATACATTGTTAAATTTGGGGTAGACAGACCTGTTTCTTTTGGTTTGGTTTGTTATGGTATGCCACAGCTCCCTTTTTCTATTTTTGGGCAGATGTTATATGCATGCATATCAGTTTATTTTACAGTTGGACAATGTTTACCTATTTATATTTGTTAGGTAAATTCATATAGTTTTGTCATAAGCACGACTACATATTTCTTATCGTTAGGAGTTAGGGTTTTTAACTGATAGTCTATTTTTTTCGTTAGACAATTGCGCTATGTGGCAGGGTTTATTTGTTTTTGTTAGGCCCCGTGTCACACTGTATCACATTAATAGTGTGACGACCCACATTTCGAAAGGTTTAAATCGACAATAATCCACATATGTCCAACTTAAACAATTAGGAATATAGATAATCAATGGGGTTAATTAAGAAAAATAAGAAAAGAAGAAGAAAACAAACATGGAATCTCGCAGCGGAACGATAAAATATAATAATCAAATAAACAGTTCATAAAGCTGTTTATATTATACATTTGATTATAATTTATACAACATTTATCAGAGTTATATACTCAACAGGGATAAATAAATAATGCAGCAGACAACATGATGCATGAATAATAATAGTAATAATATACCAAATCTTCGTCTTCGTTCTTCAGAAAATTATCTTCAATGCGCTAAAAAACTCAGGGCTGACCCAAGTGTAATTAAAAGACAAAACACTCGAGTCAGAACTAAAATATTCTTATGTGAGTCAAATCGATATCGCATATAACATGAGTGCCGTGGCGTCAGAGATGTTTACGGGGTTTCACATCTTATATCCAGTGTATAACGTGCATGCAATAACTCAAGAGATATTACATGATTTTCCATCTCTTAAGGATCCGTCAAAATATTTATATGTAGTAGAATACGCTACATATATAATGTCTAATCAATAAAATAAATATCAAAATAGCATTAAGGGTTTACATTGATCCCTCTTAACGCGTTTTAAGCATTGTCATACAGTTTGCATATAAAACACCAGTAAACCGTTGGTGGATATGGATGCACCGTGATATGACAAGGCACGTAAGGCAATGCCCAAGGTAGGATACTACCAGTTCGGGTCGCAGGGCTGGTGGTAACGCATCATAGCCATGGCCTCCCACCGCGTCCATCCATCCCATATCGAGTCAAAGCGAGGCTATCCCAAATCAAGGTACACCAATTGAAACCAACAACAAGAGTAATAATATGGACCGAGTCCGAGAAAATCGAAGAACGGAAGTCCACTAGGGGTAATTAGCCCACTTGGCCCTGTCAAGCCGTCCTGTTTTAGTCATTTCAAATTGGCACAAGTGCTGGAGTCTATCCATCATCGTTCTCTTTCTTTAAATCTAGCAATCGTCACCAAATCCAACCACTTCGTTCTTGAGTCTCCTCCATGTAACAACCCGAGTTTTTCTAACACGAAAAACCGGACCATTTGAGTTAAGAAGAAGAGGTAGAAGAAGAAGAAAAATAGAAAACAACAACAGAATCTCACATACGCAGTGGAATAAAATATAATAGATAATAACAGATCTTTACACAAAAAGAAATCTATATCTGTTTACATATACATCATCCAAATACATCATCAGAGTACATCACATCAATATCATACAACTGGACAGTAATCATAACTTGTCCTCACAATCTGAATACACAGCGGAATATATAACTCAAATACGGAAGTACGTATCGCCATCCAGCTCCATAGCATCATTTCCTGTAATCTATAATACTCGGTCTGACCCGAGCATCATATAAAACAATACCCGAGTCAGTCTGGAATACCAGCGTGAGAAAATCACACTCAATTGATTATTAAAGTTTCAAACCCTTTGAAAACAAAAGCATCTCGTAAGACCACGCCACAAATAAACATGTCGGGTTTTTACCTTACGATAGCTAAAACACTTTTTATCAAATTCCTCTGATATTATAATAGTGTCTATATACACATACTTATTAAAATAGCTGAAATTGTTACATTATTAAATTCCAGCATACTAGCCACAAAAGTGGGTAATACAAACAAATACCGTACAAGGCACGTAGGAAAAATGGATTTCCAACGAATGACTAGGCACTGGGGTACCACCTATCACAGTACGTGGCCTAGATCACCGTACCGAGGAGTACGCCCGCTCCCCTGCAACACAAGGCCGGAACCATCCCTTACTGGATGATCCCGAATAAAATCACCCCACGGTTGGGATCAGCAACCGCACCACTAAGCCGAAATAAAAAGGGACATCTAGACAGGGATGACCTTACCCTCCAGTGGGAGCTACCCACGAAGCCTTGCTGCATAACCCCTGATTTTCAGTCATTCCCGGTTGATGAGGTTCGAGGCTAAACGATACCTTTTAGAGAACATATCCCTTAGAATGCCCATCGTCCGCTGACGATGTTTCGCAAGCATTCGTCCATACCAGTCCGTCCTGGGTTTGAACGGAACCGAAGGCACTATTCCTACTACATCCATTTTGGAAATATCCTCAGGATTAGTAGCGACTAGCCCTTGCACTTCACAGCTCCATCTTCGACTCTGAACACGTTACACGAAACGTACAAACCGGATCGAAGTGGTATTCGAGTCTCCAGACCTAGAATCCCGGTATACGGAAACCCGATCCCGGTCTCTTCGAAACGATCAGCGCATTTGGCCAATATTGATAGTCGGTTATTTAACTATCAATTAACATCCACAAGCAACCATCACACAATAAATAATTTCCCACATTATTTATTTGCCCAAATATCTTTCCAAGATATATTTCCAAATTTTCAAACTCCTTTTGAAAACAATTTCAAACAGTTCCCGCTTACGGAATACATTTCCCAAATAATTATTTCTCTGAAACACCAAGTACAAAACACTTAGATTTTAAAATAATCTTAAAACACTTTACTATAAATATACTTAATAATATTGAAATTAAAAAAACTACTTTAATACCTTAACAAAATATATACTTAAGAAATATTTAAAATGAAACCACTTTACAAATATAAACTAAATTTCTCTTTTTAAAATATAATACCAAATCACTTTTATATAATTACTACAATAATAGATCTTTGAAAAATACTTACTTTAAAGTTTAAATATTTAAAAAGAATAGGTTTCCTAAAACATACTTACTTAGGAAATTAACATTTAGAAATAATAAATTTTCTAAATATGCTTTTAAAAATACAATTAGAACTTTTAACTTATTTTAAAATTGCTTTGAAAACGTACTTGGCTATACAGAGAAATACCCTTCTCACTCCCATCTTTTAAAAATAAAATAACATTTATTTTTAAACCAAACCATATCCTTTTATAAATTCCCACTTTGAAATTATATTTTCAAATATCCTCTGATATTTTATTTTACTTTACAAACCCAGTTTATCTCTCTCCCAAATCTCATTTCTCTTTAAAATTCAAATTCCAAAGTATTTAAATCAATTTATAATTGATTTCCCAATTTATTTTACTTTGAAATAATTTTCTTACTTAATCCATTTATTTCCAAATTCATTAACTTCCAGATTTTATTTCTCATTATGATTTAAAATCTTTAAACCGAAACACAAGTTTCAGATTTCCCAAATTCCTTCTCTTTTTAATTACATTTAAACATTGAATTAAAATAAATTTTTATCCCTTTAAATAACATCACATAAGTCTTCTTTAAATTCAACATTTCTCTATTTATTCAAAATTCCTCTTTTCCATATTTAATTTATTCGAATTCACTAGAATTACTTAACTTAATTTTACTCTTTTATATTTTCCAAAAATCCAATTCAATTGCTTTTGATAACTCATTATACTGGGAAATTCAATCCAACCAGATTATCCAATATAAATTATCACAGGATAACAACAATCATATCACAGAATATTTAAACAAAAATTAAATATTTTGAGGAATCCAGTTGGATCCCTCCAACCTGTTTCCCTGCATCCACAGACGTTAGCACAATACCAATTCCACTTCGAGGTGGAATATCGCGGTATATGGGTTTATAAAATATCATCCGCTATTATGCGGCGCATAGGGTCTCATCCGCTATATAAATGCGGGAATATCAACTCCAATATATACATATGCCAATATATATATATTGGTATATACTACTATATATATATATATATCATATCAACCAAATCAACCATTCAATCAAATATTTAAATTTAACCATTTAAATTTAAATCTAACTGAGTGAGATTAACTCACCTTTGCTTTGTTTTGCCATCCGTTACTATTTAATTTCATCCCAGCTTGTTTCCTTTCAGATTTCGACCTTGAATAACAATTTATATGATTTCATTAATATTCGAAATATTCGAATAAATCGAATAATTAAATTTTGAACTAACAAATTTGATTTATCCAGATAATTTCTCCCTTGAAAACTTTTGATATCTAAAATAAATTTTAAACAAGTTGGTTAAACAATTTAATTCCAAAATACAATATTTCCAATAAATAACCAAAAATATTTTTATTCTTTTATTTCCTTTTTCCCAAAACTCTACTCATATATATTTCTGCTCTAAACCTTATACATATTTAAATTAAACAAAATTATTTATATAGTTTACTGTATTTATTATCTTATCTGAAAATCAAGCTAAATCGAATGGAAAGAAAACAATTACCTTAAAACTCGCTAATATCATGATCTCAATCTCTAGCAAGCTTAGTCTACCCACACGAATTCACCCATCTTCGATGACTCGGCCTCAGCATCGACCAACAAGTTTGAACACGTCGCTAACTCCAACGTTCACCAGAAAACCACTGCTTCCTCCTTGCCCAACTCGAACCCGCTTCCAAGTAACACGCAAACCGAGCTCGCGAATGAATCGCACTTCCCAAGCAAGAAACCCTAATCGCATGCACCCCTATCTTCAATCGAAAATCAGTAGCCTCGCATCGCCGCCCTCATCTCGCAGTCGCGTTCGAGATCAACGTCCACTTGTATCGCGATGCTTCCCATTCCCCAGCCTCGCAAACGCACGCGAGCAGAAGGACCACGGTTCGATTAGAAATCGAGTTCTACTTCGATTAGGTTGCGTTCACCATTTATTTCCCTGTTTCTTTCTGATTTTGATTAGAAGAAGATGGCTTCGGCAATTGATTGAGAGGGAACGAGCGCGAGCTCGATTTGATTTCCTGAGCATGAATTTATTTTGATTCATTTGGAGAAGCAGAAGCTCGACCCTTTTGTGTGTTTTATTTTTCTTCGAACGAGCTGCTTTGCAAATTAAATCGAAGAGAGAAGGGGGAAAGAAACAGAAAGGCTCGACCATCTGATTTTTGATATTTAGAGGAGACGCGTGTTTATTAGGTAGGACACGTGTTATACCAAGAGAAACACGTGTTTGAGAGAAGAGAAGGTTGCTGAGAAAACTTTTGTCAAAACAAATTTGAATATAAATATTATTTAGATCTAAACCGTCTCTAACCACGCAAACTCAAAATCTCGACCTCCTATCGATGCGTGTCGCTAGGCGTTTATAAGGTTAAACCCCTATTCTGAACGAAATGGAAAAGGTTTCGAGTCCTAACTCGGTCGTATGGAGAAGATAGCTTTTTGAATCCAGTTATTAAATTAAATTTTCAATATACATTTAAATGCGTTTATCTACCATACACTCACACACAAAAACTCCAAACACAACGAAAATTGAAATCCGATAATAATTCAATCTTACGGATCCAATGAAACTGGTTTCGCTGAATTCCGAGACTGTGCCTCGGACGGCTATATTTTTTTTTAAATTCAATTTCAACGATATATTTTCAAAACTGAACAAAACTCTTTAAAATTCCATTTTAAAAGTTCTATCATCTTCAGTATTAACAATATAAATTTTCTGAACCTTTGAACTATTTTTAACAGGCTTTAAAATCAAGATTCAATATTTTACCCAATCCCGATAATTAAATTTAATAATTAATTATCCAAAGAAATACTGTATATTTGAAATTAGAGTTAAAATTTAACCTTCGGATATTTAAAATAAATTAAATATTCATATTTCAAATATACAAAAATTCCGGGTCGTCACATTCCTCCCCCCTTAAAAGAATTTCGTCCCATAAATTACCAGTTAGGAAGAATGATCCAATACCCATTACTATTTCCCAAGTTCAAACAGTTTTAACAATACCCAAACAATTTTTTTATTAATGATACACTACTCATCTTTTAATTTCCCAAACTTATCCATAAGTTCAACCATACCACCTACTTATCCATTCAAATTTAAATTTGAATTCAATTTTGAATTATCAAAATTTCCCAAAATTTTTCTAACTCCCTAAATTTCCGAAAAATTTCGCCAGCGTCTCCTTTGCGCGGCTAGCTCGGTACTACTACAAAATGGCTCTACGGCCTCCCAATCTCAAAAAGAAAACAAAAAGCCAAGTGGCTGGATCCAAAACCCAATCAAATTTCATATAGAAATTCAAATACATACCTTTTTGTCGGGCCATTAAATTTTATCTTCTAAAATCAAAAATCCCAATTATCCATTGCTTTTATACACCTGTATATCCTATTAAGCAATAATATCCAATCACAATTCCAAAGTCATTTATACTTTTCTTTACAAATTTCCAATATTTGTTTTACTTAAGCCCGTACGATGCACATATATCATCCGTACGCAATATCACATTTGATCGCTCACTCGATCACACAATTTCACTTCCGAACTAGTATTGTCCACCCGACTTCCTAGTGCGGACTCAGATTTGGTTTCTTGATCAGAAACCGTCATTCTCCTTGCATAGCCACAAACTATGATAGAGAATATCCAGAATCAATCAACAATCCATATCCAGGCTCGCCGTTGAAAATCGAGTGAAAAATCCTGATTCGGATCGATAAAACTATCTCGAAATTCTGTGTTCGATATCTGGACCAAATAGCTATGCGAATAAATAATATACGTACACCTTACGTATTAATTTCAATTGATTACCAATTATATCAATTCTCCTTTATTCACATTTCTTTTTGATTGTTATCCCTTTATTCACAACTATCACATTTCACAACTTCAGTTTTAGTCTTCATTCAACTATTCACTTAGTATATATATATATATATATATATATATATTCCCAAAATTACTAAGTATATTTCCACTACAAATTTTCTTAAGAATTTCATTCTTCAATTCTTAAGTCCAGTATAATTTTTCTTATATTTATTTACTACTTCACCACTGAAGTGTATATATTCAAATTGAACTCTCATTTCATATGAATTTCAACTTACTTCAATTTACTACTTCATTTCCAATTTAAATACTTATTCCACATTTCATTCAGATTTTCATTTCTAATAATTTTCTTAAATTCAATTCATCTCCAACTTCTGAATATTGAATTTTATTTAGCTCGTAAACAATCCAAGTTAATTCATTCAATAACTATTTCTCAACTTATTTAAACCACTCCTCTGTTTGAGTTCAGTTTCCATTCCACATTTACTTAAGTCAATAACTTAAGTTTATTTTCCATTTAACCAACCCTTTAAAATTTTATTTCCATCTTTTCATTTGATTCTTATTTAATCAAATTCCATCCATTTATTTATTAAATCTAATTGGTTCATTCACTCAATCATTATGAATTTTATTTTCCATACTCAATTCATCTGGAATTATTTTATTAATAACCAGGCCATTTCCAATTTATTTTCACTTATTTGGATTCATTTGTAATTTAAACCATCACTATGTTAATCCAATTTCATTAACTAATTTATTATCTCATTAGTTCCTTCGCTGGTTAAAATTAAATACTTGCTTTTTAATTCCAAATATCACTTCACTTAATTTTCTTAAGTTCAATTTATTTTATAATTCAAGTTTGGATTTATTTAAAAATTAAGATTGCTCATCTTAGTCGTTTCCATTTGATAATTACAATTTCAAATTATAACTCTTAATGGTTCAAAGAAATGAATTCCCATTTATGACTTACAATTTCATTTCTATTCATAAGTTTTAACTTACTTACTTAAGATTTGGGACTATTCATTTAAGTCCATTTCCATCTATTTAAAATAAATTTTATTCACATTTTATCTTTTAACTCAGAATTATACATTTTATTTAGCCAATAAATATTTTTATTATTCCATACACAACTTTAAATAAGATTCCAGAGTTTTAAACAATTTTCCAAAATTTCAAAATCATTTTTGAAATCAACTATATCCAAACCCTTTCAATTTCAAAACCAAACTCAGTTTTGCAAACAAACACCAGCCCAAAATATCCAGGTAGCAATTCCTCTTTTGGAAACTCGAAAATGAACACCGATGATGTCGCGATCATCATCGGAATTATTTTCCAGCGACCACTGAGAGTTTAGTGCTTTTATCACTTTTAAAAACATTTCAAATATTTTTAATTTCCAAATCTCTCCATATTCAATTTCAATCCAAAAAAATATTTCCGAAATAATGTCACCATTATATTTTCCAAAGCCCTTTGAAAACCATTTTCAAATTCAAAGGAATTTAAACTTCACAAAATTCCAAACTCGAAATCCATCTCGATTTATTTCCAAATATTTCTCTGGAATCCTATTTCAAATTTTGAATCACATTTGTATATGAAGTTTTATTTCAACTTATAAATTACATATATAATTTATTTTCTCAAATTCCATTTGTTATATAAATTTATTCTTTAACTTTGGTTATAAGTTTTCAATTTCTACTCAATAATGAGACTAACTCATTATTGTCATTTTCTAACAACCAAGCATCCAAATATATAACCATAATAATTTAAATAATTATTTCTTTTATATACAAAATAATTTGGGCAAAATTATTTCATTCACCCTATTTAAAACAATATTGTGTCGAACTGTTCTATTCAAGTGTTTAGAAACCCCTTTGATACAGTTGTCCAGACTGTGCCGACGAAGGTTCATATGCCACTCAATAAATCAACCAACACAATATAAAACCATTTTTATATCCACTAACAAATACGCGCTCATATCTATTAATACTCTCAAAATTCCCAACAGAGCCAAGGTTATCGCTAGCCTAAGCTCTGATACCAAGTGTAACAACCCGAGTTTTTCTAACACGAAAAACCGGACCATTTGAGTTAAGAAGAAGAGGTAGAAGAAGAAGAAAAATAGAAAACAACAACAGAATCTCACATACGCAGTGGAATAAAATATAATAGATAATAACAGATCTTTACACAAAAAGAAATCTATATCTGTTTACATATACATCATCCAAATACATCATCAGAGTACATCACATCAATATCATACAACTGGACAGTAATCATAACTTGTCCTCACAATCTGAATACACAGCGGAATATATAACTCAAATACGGAAGTACGTATCGCCATCCAGCTCCATAGCATCATTTCCTGTAATCTATAATACTCGGTCTGACCCGAGCATCATATAAAACAATACCCGAGTCAGTCTGGAATACCAGCGTGAGAAAATCACACTCAATTGATTATTAAAGTTTCAAACCCTTTGAAAACAAAAGCATCTCGTAAGAACACGCCACAAATAAACATGTCGGGTTTTTACCTTACGATAGCTAAAACACTTTTTATCAAATTCCTCTGATATTATAATAGTGTCTATATACACATACTTATTAAAATAGCTGAAATTGTTACATTATTAAATTCCAGCATACTAGCCACAAAAGTGGGTAATACAAACAAATACCGTACAAGGCACGTAGGAAAAATGGATTTCCAACGAATGACTAGGCACTGGGGTACCACCTATCACAGTACGTGGCCTAGATCACCGTACCGAGGAGTACGCCCGCTCCCCTGCAACACAAGGCCGGAACCATCCCTTACTGGATGATCCCGAATAAAATCACCCCACGGTTGGGATCAGCAATCGCACCACTAAGCCGAAATAAAAAGGGACATCTAGACAGGGATGACCTTACCCTCCAGTGGGAGCTACCCACGAAGCCTTGCTGCATAACCCCTGATTTTCAGTCATTCCCGGTTGATGAGGTTCGAGGCTAAACGATACCTTTTAGAGAACATATCCCTTAGAATGCCCATCGTCCGCTGACGATGTTTCGCAAGCATTCGTCCATACCAGTCCGTCCTGGGTTTGAACGGAACCGAAGGCACTATTCCTACTACATCCATTTTGGAAATATCCTCAGGATTAGTAGCGACTAGCCCTTGCACTTCACAGCTCCATCTTCGACTCTGAACACGTTACATGAAACGTACAAACCGGATCGAAGTGGTATTCGAGTCTCCAGACCTAGAATCCCGGTATACGGAAACCCGATCCCGGTCTCTTCGAAACGATCAGCGCATTTGGCCAATATTGATAGTCGGTTATTTAACTATCAATTAACATCCACAAGCAACCATCACACAATAAATAATTTCCCACATTATTTATTTGCCCAAATATCTTTCCAAGATATATTTCCAAATTTTCAAACTCCTTTTGAAAACAATTTCAAACAGTTCCCGCTTACGGAATACATTTCCCAAATAATTATTTCTCTGAAACACCAAGTACAAAACACTTAGATTTTAAAATAATCTTAAAACACTTTACTATAAATATACTTAATAATATTGAAATTAAAAAAAACTACTTTAATACCTTAACAAAATATATACTTAAGAAATATTTAAAATGAAACCACTTTACAAATATAAACTAAATTTCTCTTTTTAAAATATAATACCAAATCACTTTTATATAATTACTACAATAATAGATCTTTGAAAAATACTTACTTTAAAGTTTAAATATTTAAAAAGAATAGGTTTCCTAAAACATACTTACTTAGGAAATTAACATTTAGAAATAATAAATTTTCTAAATATGCTTTTAAAAATACAATTAGAACTTTTAACTTATTTTAAAATTGCTTTGAAAACGTACTTGGCTATACAGAGAAATACCCTTCTCACTCCCATCTTTTAAAAATAAAATAACATTTATTTTTAAACCAAACCATATCCTTTTATAAATTCCCACTTTGAAATTATATTTTCAAATATCCTCTGATATTTTATTTTACTTTACAAACCCAGTTTATCTCTCTCCCAAATCTCATTTCTCTTTAAAATTCAAATTCCAAAGTATTTAAATCAATTTATAATTGATTTCCCAATTTATTTTACTTTGAAATAATTTTCTTACTTAATCCATTTATTTCCAAATTCATTAACTTCCAGATTTTATTTCTCATTATGATTTAAAATCTTTAAACCGAAACACAAGTTTCAGATTTCCCAAATTCCTTCTCTTTTTAATTACATTTAAACATTGAATTAAAATAAATTTTTATCCCTTTAAATAACATCACATAAGTCTTCTTTAAATTCAACATTTCTCTATTTATTCAAAATTCCTCTTTTCCATATTTAATTTATTCGAATTCACTAGAATTACTTAACTTAATTTTACTCTTTTATATTTTCCAAAAATCCAATTCAATTGCTTTTGATAACTCATTATACTGGGAAATTCAATCCAACCAGATTATCCAATATAAATTATCACAGGATAACAACAATCATATCACAGAATATTTAAACAAAAATTAAATATTTTGAGGAATCCAGTTGGATCCCTCCAACCTGTTTCCCTGCATCCACAGACGTTAGCACAATACCAATTCCACTTCGAGGTGGAATATCGCGGTATATGGGTTTATAAAATATCATCCGCTATTATGCGGCGCATAGGGTCTCATCCGCTATATAAATGTGGGAATATCAACTCCAATATATACATATGCCAATATATATATATTGGTATATACTACTATATATATATCATATCAACCAAATCAACCATTCAATCAAATATTTAAATTTAACCATTTAAATTTAAATCTAACTGAGTGAGATTAACTCACCTTTGCTTTGTTTTGCCATCCGTTACTATTTAATTTCATCCCAGCTTGTTTCCTTTCAGATTTCGACCTTGAATAACAATTTATATGATTTCATTAATATTCGAAATATTCGAATAAATCGAATAATTAAATTTTGAACTAACAAATTTGATTTATCCAGATAATTTCTCCCTTGAAAACTTTTGATATCTAAAATAAATTTTAAACTAGTTGGTTAAACAATTTAATTCCAAAATACAATATTTCCAATAAATAACCAAAAATATTTTTATTCTTTTATTTCCTTTTTCCCAAAACTCTACTCATATATATTTCTGCTCTAAACCTTATACATATTTAAATTAAACAAAATTATTTATATAGTTTACTGTATTTATTATCTTATCTGAAAATCAAGCTAAATCGAATGGAAAGAAAACAATTACCTTAAAACTCGCTAATATCATGATCTCAATCTCTAGCAAGCTTAGTCTACCCACACGAATTCACCCATCTTCGATGACTCGGCCTCAGCATCGACCAACAAGTTTGAACACGTCTCTAACTCCAACGTTCACCAGAAAACCACTGCTTCCTCCTTGCCCAACTCGAACCCGCTTCCAAGTAACACGCAAACCGAGCTCGCGAATGAATCGCACTTCCCAAGCAAGAAACCCTAATCGCGTGCACCCCTATCTTCAATCGAAAATCAGTAGCCTCGCATCGCCGCCCTCATCTCGCAGTCGCGTTCGAGATCAATGTCCACTTGTATCGCGATGCTTCCCATTCCCCAGCCTCGCAAACGCACGCGAGCAGAAGGACCACGGTTCGATTAGAAATCGAGTTCGACTTCGATTAGGTTGCGTTCACCATTTATTTCCCTGTTTCTTTCTGATTTTGATTAGAAGAAGATGGCTTCGGCAATTGATTGAGAGGGAACGAGCGCGAGCTCGATTTGATTTCCTGAGCATGAATTTATTTTGATTCATTTGGAGAAGCAGAAGCTCGACCCTTTTGTGTGTTTTATTTTTCTTCGAACGAGCTGCTTTGCAAATTAAATCGAAGAGAGAAGGGGGAAAGAAACAGAAAGGCTCGACCATCTGATTTTTGATATTTAGAGGAGACGCGTGTTTATTAGGTAGGACACGTGTTATACCAAGAGAAACACGTGTTTGAGAGAAGAGAAGGTTGCTGAGAAAACTTTTGTCAAAACAAATTTGAATATAAATATTATTTAGATCTAAACCGTCTCTAACCACGCAAACTCAAAATCTCGACCTCCTATCGATGCGTGTCGCTAGGCGTTTATAAGGTTAAACCCCTATTCTGAACGAAATGGAAAAGGTTTCGAGTCCTAACTCGGTCGTATGGAGAAGATAGCTTTTTGAATCCAGTTATTAAATTAAATTTTCAATATACATTTAAATGCGTTTATCTACCATACACTCACACACAAAAACTCCAAACACAACGAAAATTGAAATCCGATAATAATTCAATCTTATGGATCCAATGAAACTGGTTTCGATGAATTCCGAGACTGTGCCTCGGACGGCTATATTTTTTTTAAATTCAATTTCAACGATATATTTTCAAAACTGAACAAAACTCTTTAAAATTCCATTTTAAAAGTTCTATCATCTTCAGTATTAACAATATAAATTTTCTGAACCTTTGAACTATTTTTAACAGGCTTTAAAATCAAGATTCAATATTTTACCCAATCCCGATAATTAAATTTAATAATTAATTATCCAAAGAAATACTGTATATTTGAAATTAGAGTTAAAATTTAACCTTCGGATATTTAAAATAAATTAAATATTCATATTTCAAATATACAAAAATTCCGGGTCGTCACACTCCACGTACACAATGGTTAAAGTGGTTTCAATATCGTCAGAGAGTATGCCAATAAGAGGCCCTGGTCTCTTTAACAACCAAATGTCGTTTTACACACCGGTTGGTATTTTTATATCTCGAAAACAATTCGTACTTGATATCAAAATATCATATTCGCTTCAAATTCAATTTCATTTCGAAATATCATATTTACTTCAAAAATCATATTCAGTTCGATACGTCATTTTCATTTGAATTATCATTTCACTCCAATATCTGGATTTAACTTTCAAAATCGTTTCAAATTTCAATTTAGATTATAACTTCATTTTAACCCAATTAGCATTTAAATCCATGATTTAAATATAAACTTTCCCACTCTGACCAGTTTGAATTTTTAGAAAATAGTTTGAATAGTTTTAAAATAGTTTAAATGGTTAAAATAGTTTAGTAGAAAATAGTCTGAGTATTAAAATGGTCTATATAGTAAATAGCTTGGAAAATCAAATTAATTTGAATATTTAAAAAGATAGATTTAAATAGTTTATATTAAAATAATTTATTTGAAAATAGTTTCAAAGTCAAATTGATTTAATTCCAAATTTTCCAATTCAAATCACTTTCAATTTCCATTTCCATTTAAATCGATTAAATTCCGATTTCAATTCGAATTAACTTCGGTTCCAATTTTAATTCAAATGATTTTCAATTTCAATTCTAAATTAATCCGATTTCGACTTCAATTCCAACTAATTTCAATTCTATTCCAATTTGAATTAATTTCTTTCAATTCTCAATTTTAAACCATTTCGATTAATATAAATTCAAGTTCTATTTCAGAATATCGATTTAAATCACTTAAATTAAATTTAACTTCAATATTCAATTTAAGATTCAAATCTTTAAAAATAATTCAATTCCGATCCCGAATTTCGAAATATCCATTTAAATTACTTTTACTTGGATTTATTTCAAAGTTTGAGTAAGAGTTCAAATCTTTTTAAAACAAATCAATTTCTGGAATTCAAGTGGTTTCTCGATTATAACTTCAAAATTTCAAACCCGATTCTTTAAACAATTCCGGTTAACAAGTTCATTTTTAACATTTCAAGCTCGAGTTCAAAAATGATTCCGTTTCCATAAATTTGATTTTATTTCTTAAAATCAAAATCATTTAAATAATTTCAAATCGTTTTTTTAAAATCATTTAATTTAACGAATCCGGTGTCCGTATATAATTTTCTATCCTATGGCCATGTGAATCCATTATTTCAATTTAATTTCAGGGATGGATATATATATATATATATATATATATATATATATATCATTTCAATCCACAATAAATGTCGTAGGTTGATATCATTTCAACCTATTTCTTAATTTATTGGAAATAATTCGATTTATAGTTTTATATATTGTAAATAATATACAAAATGATGGCAGGATATATCAAAATAAATAAACATCCAAATCATCCAAAACATCAATCAAAAACATCCATCACAATCAACATCCAAATCAGCCAATAATTCACAACAATTCATAGTTATCAATATCAGGTAATTTACTGACAATTAAATTCCAATTTCCAATTTAAGTATCAATTTTAATACCTGTAGTCAATTTATATGTCAATTTCATTTTCAAATAACATTCAATAAAATTAGATAACTTCACGATTCAATTTTAACGAATGAAAAAATATTATAGTACGTCGTGAGCGTTAAAAACTCCCACCTTTTATTTGAAACTAAAAATATTTCAGCTTCAAATAAATGCCACTTCGATTCCATGCCAAAGCCTTCGTCGATACGATTCCAACCCGCTTGTTACGTCTCAATCGGACCTCGTATGTGAAAGATATACATTTTTAAATATCGAATACAATTTATATAAATAAATTTCTTTTTTTTAATAAACCTCAGATTAAAATCTGGCCGTTCAATGGAATGAGAAGAATCTCGACCGCACCTTGCTATCTCCTTCATCGCGTACCTTCCAGGCAAAAATCACGACCATACAAACCCATCAACGTCGCTCAAACTCCTTCATGCCACTCCCACCTCGATCCATTAGAGATCGATCAGACACCATCAACTCGAAGCTCTATGTCGACTCTACCTTCGACCCAAACGCCATAAAGCTCGGTTGCTCCTTACTCTAGAATTTCGTGCTTGAATGCGCGACCTTTGAATCGCCATAGACGTCGATTCTCTTCGCCATCTCAAATCATGGTCGTTGGATCACTAGAGGAGGACGTGCTCCACGTTTCTTAAGTTGAAGGCGAGGCCGAAAAGTCGATGGATGGAGAGAAAACGAGGGTGGAAGCTGCGAGCTTTTTCTGCCATTGAATGATAATTGGCGGGAGCAAGAAAAAATTAGGTTTAGGGTTGTATACGTGCGTATATATAGGTGCATATACATTATTTTATTCTTATTTCGACTATTCACATACTTTTCCTGACGAACTCCAAACGAAGCGTGCCGTCTGGTGTTTATAATGTTTTACCCCTATTTCAAACACAATGGAACATGTTTCAAGGCCTAATTCGATCGTATGTAGAAGATAGCTTTCCGAATCGAATTAAAATATTAAATTCGAATATTAATTCCAACGTGTTTCTATCCCATACGGCCAAAACGGTAACTCCAATCGCAACGAAATTTGAAATTTGATGATAATACATTATTACGGATCCAATGGAACTGGTTTCGTCGAATTCCGAGACTGTGCCTCGGAAGGCTATTTTATCGTGTCGATTAAATCAAACGATTTTCAAAATTGATGAAATTACTTAAAATCCTAATTTTGAAAACTTACTAACTCAATTATAATTCAAATAGAATTTATATCCATATTAGAAAACATCCTGATTCATATTAAATCACAAAATCAATTATTTACACTATTCCAAATATTAAATTTCACTATTAAATTAATATATTAATATATATAAATCTCAAATTTTAATTTATCGACTTTTAATCTCATTCAAAAGTCCACTATCATCACTCTAATTAAAAATAGAGTTTAAATCAACTTTAGAAATCATTTTCATTCACATTTAACTCCAGATTCACATATTTACCAAATTTCAATATTAGATTTACTATTCACCAAATCCATTTAATCGCTATATTTAAAATTTTAAGCCATTTCACTACTTCAACCAAAATCTCCATATTCAGAATCAATTAATATTTCAAATTCAACATTTAAAAATAAATAAAACGTTCAAAACCAAACAACCAAAATTCCGATTGTTTCATTCCTCCCCCCTTAAAAGAATTTCGTCCCCGAAATTGCTAAGGTAGGAAAAATGCTCCAAACCCATTTCTTTTCAAAACTCTTTTGGTTAAAATTTCTGCTATTACCATTTCCTAAGTCTTTTAGACTCACCAAAACCACTAATTCCTATTTATTCATCAAATTCCATTATTCCAAGCTATAATTTCAAACCAAAATTGGTTAACAAAATTTTTCTAGCACCGTAAATTTCTGAATTTTTTTGATAGAGTCTCCCCTATACGGAGATCCTTTTACAATATCACAAATATGGTAAATATAATATACATCGACCCACACAGTCGGAATCACAATATAAATCAATATTTATCTCATTTTCGCTTTTAATGAGTAAGCATACCTTATATTAGCGTTATTAAGCGAGTTCGCTTAATTTATATGCAATCACGCAACCCAAATTCTATCCAAACTGCTCCATGTACCTGTACTTACTCAAATGAAGCACATAAGTTTCATAACCATGAAATTTTCATAACATTCTATTCCTTTAACGAAATTAAACACATGTTTTTCACAAAACAACATATTATATCATGTATATTTCGAATGCGTAAACAAGTACAAGGTTCAAACATTCAATTATCCATTTCCAATCAATGTATATTCAATTTCAAATTGATTCACAATTAATTCATTTGCATTCCATTCATATCCACATTCATTATATTCAAATCCATTTTATTAATCTCGGAATCATTCTATGTAAATCGATTCTCGAACAATTTAGCTAAAGTTCATGCACTTTCATTCATATTAATTTCACTTCCAACCTATATTACATCTTTTCCATTCACTTTCATTTAATTCACATAGTGTTATTCACTTCATTTTATAGTGAATGGCATTTCATTCCATGCTAATTTACTTATGAACCATTTCATAAAATTATTTCTAACGTTTATTATAAACATTCCATACCACTACTTAAGTTCATATTCAGCTTTATAACTTAAGTTCATACCCAACCTTATCCAATCCATACTCCAAAATCATATTCAATTCATTTACTCTTAAATTGAATTCATTTCTTGTTATTAAATACTTAACCATTTTAACTTGGTCATACTTTTTCACTTCCTCGGCTTAATAAGTTATACAAACTTATTTATCCACAATTCCTTGAATTTCCACTTAAGTTTACTCACATTCAATATTTATAACATATAGTTATATAATCACTTCACAATTCATGTTTATATTCAATTTACTCAATTCCAATTCACCCTCCATTTATAATTCAAAATTTTGAATTTCCATTCCTTTACCATAATATCAAACCATTTTCATTTTGGTTTTACCATTGCATTTCTCAATTCATAAGTTCAAGAACTTATTTACTTAAAATCTCATATTGCTTACTTGAGTCCATTCACACCTTATAATCATAACCATGGATTATATATATCACTTTATAGCTTAAGTGTATCCATTCCATTCAATAATCATAAGTTATAGTTATATAATCATTTTACATTTCAAATTTTATATTTAATTCAATTCAAATCCAATTCAATTTTATTTAACTTATCTTAGGTTAAATTCCAACCTATTATATTCATTTTAACTTACCCAAGTTAAATTTTATTTCCAGGATTAAAATTCACATTTTCCTTTCTTATCTATATCAACTCCAAATTATAAGTTCAATAACTGATTTTCTCCTGAATTCGCAAATCATTTAAATGGAAATCCTAGAATTCAATCACTCGGTTTTATTTCAAATCATTTTGAAATCATAAATATACAATATTTATTTTGATATATCCTGCCATCGTTTTGTATATTATTTACAATATATAAAACTGTAAATCGAATTATTTCGAATAAATTAAGAAATAGGTTGAAATGATATATACCTATGACATTTATTTTGGATTGAAATGATATATATACATCCTTGAAATTAAACTGAAATAATGGGTTCACTTGGCCGTAGGATAGAAAATTATATACGGACACCGGATTGGTTAAACTAAATGATTTAAATGATTTGAAATTATTTAAATGATTTTGATTTTAAGAAATAAAATCGAATTTATGGAAATGGAATCATTTTTGAACTCGAGCTTAAAATGTTAAAAATGAACTTGTCAACCGGAATTGTTTAAAGAATCGGGTTTGAAATTTTGAAGTTATTATTGAGAAACCACTTGAATTTCAAAAATTGATTTGTTTTAAAAAGATTTGAACTCTTACTCAAACTTTGAAATAAATCCAAGTAAAAGTAATTTAAATGGATATTTCAAAATTTTGGGCTCGAAATTGAATTATTTTAAAGATTTGAATCTTAAATTGAATATTGAAGTTAAATTTAATTTAAGTGATTTAAATCGATATTCTGAAATAGAACTTGAATTTATATAAATGGAAATGGTTAAAAATTTAGAATTGAAATGAAATTAATTCAAATTGGAATATAATTGAAATTGGTTGGAATTGAAGTCGAAATTGGATTAATTTGGAATTGAAATTGAAATTTATTTGAATTAAAATTGGAATCGAAGTTAATTCGAATTGAAATCAGAATTGAATCGATTTAAATGGAAGTGGAAATTGAAAGTGATTTGAATTGGAAAATTTGAATTAAATTAATTTGACTTTGAAACTATTTTCAAATAAATTATTTTAATATAAACTATTTAAATCCATCTTTTTAAATATTCAAATTAATTTGATTTTCCAAGCTATTTACTATATAGATCATTTTAATACTCGAACTATTTTCTACTAAACTATTTTAACTATTTTAAAACTATTCAAACTATTTTCTAAAAATTCAAACTGGTCAGAGTAGGAATATTTATATTTAAATCATGGATTTAAATGTTAATTGGGTTAAAATGAAGTTATAATCTACATCGAAATTCAAAACGATTTTGAAAGTGAATTCGAGATATTGGAGTGAAATGATATTTCAAGTGAAAATGACGTATCGAACTGAATATGATTTCTGAAGTAAATATGATATTTCAAAATGAAATTGATTTTGAAGCGAATATGATATTTTGACATCAAGTACGAATTGTTTTCGAGATATAAAAATACCAACCGGTGTGTAAAATGATGTTTGGTTGTTAAAGAGACCAGGGCCTCTTATTGGCATACTCTCTGTCAATATTGGAACCACTTTAACAACTGTGTACACGGATGGGACTCAAGAACGAAGTGGTTGGACTTGGCGACAATTGCTGGATTCGAAGAAAGAGAACGATGATGGATAGACCCCGACACTTGTGCCAATTTAAAATGACTAAAACAGGACGGCTTGACAGGGCCAAGTGGGCTAATTACCCTTAGCGGACTTCCGTTCTTCGATTTTCTCGGACTCGGTCCATATTATTACTCTTGCTGTTGGTTTCAATTGGTGCACCTTGATTTTGGATAGCCTCCCTTTGACTCGATATGGGATGGATGGACGGGTGGGCGGTCATGGCTATGATGCGTTACCACCAGCCCTACGACCCGAACTGGTAGTATCCTACCTTGGGCATTGCCTCATGTGCCTTGTCATACTTTTATCCCTATACGAGACCACTAAAATTTTGATTTAGTGTCGTCGTATCGCCGCGCATCCCTATCCACCAACGGTTTACTGGTGTTTTGTATGCAAACTGTAGGACAATGCTTAAAAATGCGTTAAGGGGGATCAATGTAAAGCCTTAACGCTATTTTGATTAGACATTATATATGTAGCGTATTCTACTACATATAAATATTTTGACGGATCCTTAAGAGATGGAAAATCCTGTAATATCTCTTGAGTTATTGCATGCACGTTATACACTAGATAGGAGATGTGAAACTTTGTAAACATCTCTAACGCCACGACACTCATGTTATATGCGATATCGATTTGACTCACATAAGAATATTTTAGTCCTGACTCGAGTGTTTTGTCTTTTAATTACACTCGGGTCAGCCTAGAGTTTTTTAGCGCATTGAAGATAATTTTATGAAGAATGAAGATGAAGATTTGGTATATTATTACTATTATTATTCCTGCATCATATTGTCTGCTGCATTATTTATTTATCCCTGTTGTGTATATAACTTTAATAAATGTTGTATAAATTATAATCAAATGTATAATATAAACAGCTTCATGGACTGTTTATTTGATTATTATATCTTATCGTTCCACTGCGAGACTCTATGTTTGTTTGTTTTATTCTTCTTTTCTTATTTTTCTTAATTAACCCCATCGATTATCTATGTTCTAGATTGTTTAAGTTGGACATTTATGGATTATTGTCGATTTAAACCTTCCGAAATGTGGTTGTTACAGTTGGTATCAGAGCTTAAGGTGGCGATGTACCTAGGCTTTAGTGGGGATTAGTCATTAGAGATAGAGTCAGTAGTACTCTAGAATGAGTCTGAGTGTATTAATAGATATGAGCACGTAATTGTTAGTGAATATAAAATGTTTTATATTGCGTTGACTTATCGGTTGAGTGTTTATGAATTCTGGTTGGTACGGGAAGTACAACTGTATCGATTGGGGTTTCTAAACTCTTAAACAAGGTAAACTAACACAGTATTGTTCTGAAAGGGTAAATGAAATAATTTTACCCAAACTATATTTTGATATAAAAGAAATATTTCCCAGAAATTATTATAGTGTATATATTTGGAGTGTTTGGTTGGTATTTTTATAATCTAAATAAGATATAAAATTTGGAATGGGTTATATAACCAATTTAAAAGTACATAAGTATGATTTATACAAGTGATTTATAATTAGAATTGGATTCAAACCAAAATTTGGAAATTTAAATCACAAAAATTTCGGAAAACTCTTTAAATGAATTTGAACTAAGTATTTGGAAATTTTTAGAACTTAGAGTATTATTTTGGAGATATTTCTGGATAGAAATTGTTTTAAATGGGTTTTGGAAGTATGGAAGCACTGAACTCACTTCAGTCGCTGGAAAATAATTCTGGTGATGATGGCCGTATCATCAGTGTTCATTTTCAAGTTTCTAAGTGACGGTTGCTACCGTAGTGATTGGCTATGATTATTTGCTTTGGATTTGTTTGGTAAACAAGTTTTGTTTTAGAAATTCCAAAAGGAATTTGTTTTGGGAAAATACCAAGTTGTTTTAAAATTTCGAAAGTATGATTTGGTATAAAAAAGTGGATAAACATCCAAATCATCCAAAACATCAATCAATAGCATCCATCACAATCAACATCCAAATCAGCTAATGATTAGCAACAATTTCATAGTTGTCAATATCATGTAATTTACTGGCAATTAAATTCCAATTTCAAATTTAACTGTCAATTTTAATACCTACAGTCAATTTATATGTCAATTTAATTTTCAAATAACAGTCAATAAAATTAGATAACTTCACGATTCAATTTTAATGAACATAAAAATATTATAGTACGTCGTGAGCATTAATAACACTCACCTTTTATTTGAAACTGAAAATATTTCAGCTTCAAATAAATGCCACTTCGATTCCACGCTAAAGCCTTCATCGATACGATTCCAACCAGCTTGTTTCGTCTCAATCAGATCTCGTATGTAAAAGATATACATTTTTAAATATAGAATACAATTTATATACATAAATTTCTTTTTTTTAATAAACCTCAGATTAAAATCTGGCCGTTCAATGGAATGAGAAGAATCTCAGCCGCACCTTGCTATCTCCTTCATTGCATACCTTCCAGGCAAAAATCATGACAATACGAACCCATCAACGTTGCTCAAACTCCTCCATGCCGCTCCCACCTCGATCCATTAGAGATCGATCAGGCACCATCAACTCGAAGCTCTACATCGACTCTACCTTCGATCCAAACGCCATAAAGCTCGGTCGCTCCTTGCTCTCAAATTTCATGCTTGACGTGCGACCTTTGAATCGCCATAGACGCCGATTCTCTTTGCCATATCAAATCATGGCAGTTGGATCACTAAAGGAGGACGTGGTCTACGTTCCTTCAGTTGAAGGTGATGCTTAAAAGTTGATGGATGGAGAGAAAATGAGGGTGGAAGCTACGAGCTTTTTCGGTCATTGAACGATAGCTGGCGGCGGCAAGAAAAAATAGGTTTAGGGTTGCATACGCACATATATATAGGTGCATATATATTATTTTATTATTATTTCGACTATTCACGTATTTTTCTTGATGAACTCCAAACGAAGCGTGTCGCTTGGCATTTATAATATTTTACCCCTATTCCAAACACAATGGAATATGTTTCAAGGCCTAATTCGATCGTATATGGAAGATAGCTTTTCGAACAGAATTAAAATATTAAATTCCAATATTAATTCCAACACATTTCTATCCCGTACGGCCAAACGGTAACTCCAATCGCTACGAAATTTGAAATCCGATAATAATACACTTATTACGGATCAAATGGAACTGGTTTTGTTGAATTCCGAGACTATGCCCTAGAAGGCTATTTTATCGTGTCAATTAAATCGAACGATTTTCAAAATTGACGAAATTACTTGAAATCCCAATTTTAAAAACTTACTAACTCAATTATAATTCGAATAGAATTTATATTCATATTAGAATACATCCCGATTCATAATAAATCACAAATTCAATTATTTACATTATTCCAAATATTAAATTGGTATATATAAATCTCAAATTTTAATTTATCGACTTTTAATCCCATTCAAAAGTCCACTATCATCACTCTAATTAAAAATAGATTTTAAATCAACTTTAGAAATCATTTTCATTCATATTTAACTCCAGATTCACATATTTACCAAATTTCAATATTAAATTTACTATTCACCAAATCCATTTAATCGTTATATTTGAAATTTTAAGCCATTTCACTAATTCAACCAAACTCTCCATATTCAAAATCAATTAATATTTCAAATTCAACTTTTAAAAATATATTAAACGTTCAAAACCAAACGACCAAAATTCCGAGTAGTTACAGATAGTTGACTACCATTATTATTTCATTAGTGGTGGTTATTTCTTCAGAGATTTTGGGATAGATATTTAGTATCTTTTGACTTTGAAGAATTTTGAAATTTGTTATCGCCATGCTTTTAATGACATTCCATTTTATACTTGATATGGATTTAAAGAAATGGTGATTGGTTATTATGCCTTATTTTGGTCGTTGTTTTAGCATACTTTTATAATGGCTATTTAATTAAAGTCATATGTTTACGATATCACTATCTCATCTCTTTATTAGATATTGTCTAACCTGTTTATTTTTCAAATACTCAGGTCAGGCTGAGGCTCTACAGGTACTATGACTCGTTGACCTCTGAATCTTAGGCTAGCAATGAAGTAGACTGTTTTGACTGTTTTAGTTTACTTCATACTTGTATATAATGACATTAGGAGTTTGTGCCATGTATATATTCCAGTAGTCATTGTGTACCTGCTACAGTACTTTTGGATATGATATGATATGTGTGTGTATATATATATATGTTATGTGAGTCTAGAACTGATATTTTGTAGACTTATATCCTAGTATGTATATGAATTATAGTATTCCGCTGTGATATGTGACTCTGATCCTATTTTATCTATATTATATATTTTTCTGAATCTTTTTAATTGGTGTGTTTATTTCTTTATAATAATACTGTACATGTCAAAATTTCTTTCAGTTTAGATCCTCTAAAGGTAATAAAGACGTGTCAGTGTTAGTACAAAGATATATTCACATTCGATCGCCCTTAACCAGCCGTATTCTCCATGTTATTAGATGACATTATTTGTAATATTCTTTAATAATATGGGTATAATGGTAGGGTTGTTACAAATAAACTCATAATGAAAGAATTTTTTTTTTAAATTCATTCTTTAATATGAATTATTATGTGATAAACACTGCTACATTAAGTAAAAACTATAAATTGTATGGTTGTTAAAATTAAAGTTAAAAGTTTGAATAAATGAAGATTTTCACTAAATGTTGAATTTTTTTTTGCTAAATCAATGGCTTGATTTGATAGTAAATCTCAAACCGTTAATCCATTCTCGACGATTTTAATTCATTAGAAAGACATGTCTTTGAAAAACAACTTCTCTTTTGGGAGCAATGCAAAATATAAGTGTTTTCAAAGATTAAAAGATGGATTACTAAGCAAGTATATCGTTGTCCTAAAAATGTAAACAACTGAAAACAATGCCGAATTCGTTCGACCATAACTTTCAAATGTTTTATCCGAATTCGATGACCTACCCTTTTTGGAAAGCTTGAAGCATATGCAATAACTTTTAGTTAGAGTGTTCAACGAAATTTTGACATTTGTCAGGCGGAAAATTGCAATTTAACAAGTGAGCCTATGTTTAACTCTTTCATAACTTCTACAACTAGCTTTAGAAAATCTTCCATAACTTGAGTTAAAATCAGTAATTTTGCAATCCGAAAAAAGTTCTAAAAAGCCAACACAGTATACCTACTCTTTGAAATCATCATTAAATTTTGTGGTTTGATACTTAGTATCTATGTCGGGAAATGGCTTAAACAAGGATGTTATGTTGATTGTATATAAAATGAATGCATGCTTTTTATACTACTTTATGGGATTAATATTCAAACTTGAGTTGAAATTAGGTACTAATGAAGCATTCCCTGACTAGTTTACAACACTAACTCGCTTTGCTCTGTATAGAAGCAAGTAGCTTCACCTAAAAACTGCAAAACACGTATGTTTTATGCTTATATGTCGAAATAATATGATATTATGTGATATATTGCGAATTTGACCTTGTTCAGATCGTGCATACTTATATATTCATATTGTAATTGATCGAAAGGCTCTCTATACAAAGGAGACTCTATCGAATTTTTTTGAAAATTTCAATACATAGAATAAAATTTGTGTGATTTTATTGTATGCGAAAACTAAAAAATAATCGAATGATTTTGTTTAATAATTAACATACAAAAAGATAACGTATAGAAAGAACGACATAAAAGTTTTAGTGTAAGTTAGTTGAAGTTGTTGTATACGAAGAAAGTGAGAGTATTAGTTGTGTAGGACGTCTCTCAATAAGAAAATGCGTGGACACAATTTAATTAAGGGGGAGGTCCGTAACAACCAAGTTTTCAAAACAGTAATATTATACAATTTGATTGAAATAAAAGTGTTTTTTCGATTTTTGATAACTATTATTTTGAAATTCACATTTTACTTAATTTAATTTTATTTAATAATAGATTTTTGTTTTGACAAGTTGTATAATACTCCACACCCCCTTAGTATACCCAAAAGTGCACACTAAAAGGCATGCTGTGTTGTAGGTATAACTAAAACTAGCAGAGACTGAGATTCACAAGACAAAAATATATAAACAGCGGAAACAATTGTAATAATAATAATTTATTTAGAACAAAACCTCAGAATTACTTTATAAATCAAATAAGTTGCCAAATACCAAATACATCAAATGTCAAAATAACCTTACATGTCTTGCGAGATAAAATCCATGGTATCAATAATATCAGAGTGCAGTACATCCCTCACAAAATGCCAGCTCAACAAAAAGAACTACAAACTGAAACTGAAGAAAAGAAATACATGATAGAATCTCCTCCAAAGAAATCTCCAAATGTCTGCAGTCTACCGTCCTTGCCCCTGATTGCCTATGGGGGAAAGGGGGGAAATGGAGGAGTGGGTTAGACTAAAAGTCTGGTGAATGATAGTAATTACTAGAATCTTTAAGAAAAGTAAAAGTAATAGACTTTACAACAGTTCTAGTATATAAAAGGAAACAAAGGAAATAGAGAGAAGGAATAAGCTGGAGATAAATATGAATTAACTAGATCAACATAATTTATTAACTTTGATTGTTTATACTTTTTTTAAAGCTGCTTAGATTAGGCTGAATTCCTAATACTACCCTTTGATCGACCTGCTACTCCATAGAATCTATTGTGAGCGGATGCTAAAGCTCCCTACGTAGTAGACATTGGTGCATATGAAAGGCACACACTAAGCGCTTAGAACTCATAACGATTATTGAGCACCCGAATGGAAGTCGCACACGTAACCGCCACCATGCTCATGTTACCAGTTGTTCCACCTATTGGGTCTTCTTATTACCTCAAGCTCCAACATAAGCATGCACCTCGTCTCACTTCAGGATTATGTGAGAAACTTCGTCTCACTTCAGGGTTATGTGAGACACCTCGTTTCACTTCAGGGTTATGTGAAACACCGTGTCCATAGAAATAATAGGGGAAATGCTGTTGGTACTGGCCCGTCATCCAAACAATATCTAGTTGTGCCCCTTGCCCAAATCCCCATGATTTGGACTTCTACTTATTGACCATTTACTACCGTTATTAACATAAGCATGCCCCTCGTCTCACTTTAGGATTATGCGAAACACTATGTCCATAGAAATAAGGGAATGTTATTAGGTACAGGTCCTACTTTAATTCTTTGCTTATTAAATTAGATAAATTATTTAAATAAGCCTTTACTTTTGTTCCTACTATCTGTGCTTATTAATTTATCCTAAGTCTTAAAATAAGCCTCACTTTGTTCTATTTCTTATTATAACCTACGTTATAATTATGCTTATTACTTAACCCAAGGTCTAAGTTTAAAAATAAGCTTCTTTCATATTATACTCTTTTTATTTATAATTCTAAGTTATAACTAGGCCAATCATCTTTAATTAATCCAATTCTAACATCAATATCATAATTAGGCTCAATTTCAGTCTTAATTCCATTTTTATTACACTCTTTACAATTTACATCTTATCTTCCATTATTTCAGTATTCTTATAATTTTAATCCATATTCGTGTTTAATATATTCTAATCCATACGCGAAGAAGAAGGAGAAATAAAAGAAAACTAAAAATAGAAGAAAATCCAAAGCGTAGGAAAAAGATGTAAATAACGCATAAATAACAGTAAATAAATTAAAATACTATAAATAAACTATAAATAAATGGAAAAGCTATGGTTAACAGAAATAAACTAAACTTAACTGAAAAGAATAGCTAAAAAAATAGACTGAAAATAATTCTAAAAACTGTAAATAAACTACTAAAAAGGTTATTCCAAAAATCATAGTAAAACTGCAACTATTGGAAACCCTATTATTTTAAATTACTTAAAGAAATCTAAAATAATTACAATCACTCACTTGTGGTCCTAAGCTCTTCCCTTTTTGGTCTTCCCGGATCCACTTGAGGATATTAAAATATTTTTATTAAAAAGATTCTCTCCTTCGAAAATTATTCCTTTTAGGGTCCTTCCTGAAGTGGTGAACCCAAGCGGAGAAAATCTGGAATGAGAAAAAGTGTTAGGCCTAGGGATCAATTTATAGGTGTAGAAGTGGATCTTAGACCGTTGAATTGAGGATTGAACATGATGCAACCATGTCATAAGCTGAATAGGAGCCATCACATGCAAGAACGGAAGGACTGGATTGGTTAAAAGAATGCAAATGACGCGTACAACGTTCGAACGAACGAAAGTTCGTTCGTTCATTCAAAAGGTGAGGCGGGTCGATCGGCCGCCCTGGTGCCTAGGTCGACCGGCCGGTCGACCTAGCTCATATATATATATATATTTCTGATTCTTCTTTATTTTTGTTTAATTCATAACTTGCTCATATTAGCGCGGATTCTGACGTTCTATATTTGGAAATTGACCAGAAAATTACCACGGACTTAATGGTGCAACTCCCGTGGCTCAATTCTGATAATTTCACAAAGTTATTTTATTATTTTATTAATTAATGAATTAATTATTCTGGGTTAAATTTCGGGTTGTTACAAGTTGAATTAAATAATAAATTTTTTAGAAAATATATTAAGCTGGAATAAATCAACAAATCAATCAAAAGAATTATTAAATGAAAACTAAAGGAAAATAATAATAATAATAATAATAAACCAACTCCTTAAACAAATAAGTGCCCAAGCCCAAATTCAAACCCAAGCCATTAATAAAACTAAATTTCTCTCTTTAAGGAATAGCCTATGCCCCTCATCCCAAAACATGATTTTTCCTTTATTCCTTAAATCCCTAATCAGTGATCGAGAAAAAACCATACAAACAAACTTCACGCGGAAGTGCATAAGGCATTGGTGGCAATGACGAGGCATCATAGGTGGGGACGACTTTGTGGAGGATGGCATTGGCGACGAGGTGGGTTGTGCTTCAATCGCCGAAGATGGAGGCGACGTTGATGTTGGGCGTGGCTGTCGGCAGTGGATGATGTAGTGGTGGAAGCGGAGCTTGGCTTGGACAGTGGCTTTAGCAGTCGATGAGTATGCCCGGTCTTTCCTAACATTGAAAGAGCAAGCATAGAAGATGAGGCTTTGCTAGCTCAGAAATCCAACATGAGTGATGCAGTCTTCGATGACAATTAGGGTGACAACATGAAGCAAGACGGGAAATCTAGGAAGCATTGGGTTAAGGTGAATTTTTAAACTCAAATCTATATGTAATTTAACTTGTATGCCTTGCTTTCGTTATGAATTATACTAATTTTTTGTTTTGAATCGTTGGAATGATAGAACAATTCATGTTATGGCTTTGATTGGTTTGATGTTTGAATTGGGTGAATTATGTGTTTGAAATATTGGATTCGATTTAATGATTATTTAAGAATTTACATGAATGTTAAAAACCATCAAGATGCATTTGATTTGTTTGCTAGATTTTGTGACATTTGTGCATTATTTGTGTGATCGGAGTTCGCCAAAAAGGCAACTCAAATCATTAAAATGGTTTTGTACATGATGAATATTTTGATGGATGGTTTTAAGTAATTCTAAAATACTCGAATGTAATTTTTTCTATTTTTGGATTCTTATTAAGATCATTTTAGGAAATTTTATTAAACCATATTAAATTCAGCACTCATTTCTGTAATCGATTTCTATTTCAAGCTTTTAAATTGATTTTATTTGTATATAATCCCTAAAATCATTAATTTGATTATTTTTTAAATCTGAGAATGTTTTGAAAGCAAATAAAAATATGCTGCTCTTTATATAAAAGATATTATAAAATAATTATCATATTTGAAGTGATCATGGTTATAGAAGTTTTTTAAATAATTTGGAAGAGTTTTCAAGCCTTTGTAAATAAACAAGTCTTCTTTAAAATGAAACTAAAGATTTAAAAGTGGTTTTGGAAAATTATATCTTTGAATATATATGATTATTTTAAACTCTTTTATTTTATTTGATTTGGGATTTTAGCGAGATTTCGTGCTTTTCTATGAAACGAGGAATTTAAATAAACGGTCGAATCGTATAGATTGGTATGGGACTTTTTGAATAATTCTTCTGCTTATTTTTATAACTTGTTAAATGAAGTATATTGAGTGGAGTTTACTAACTTTTAGTAAGTACTTGAATATCACTAGGTTGTATGAGACATTTAGTGAAATTATAGTAATTACTAAAGTGGCAGTGAAAAACACTTTATAGTTGTACTATATTGGGGTGTTTGGCTATATGGGTTGATAAATCCCTAAGAGAAATATAACTCATGATTTTGACGGTCATGATGATCGATGACGATCTGTTTGGTCGTTCGTGTTCCCAGCTGTAACGACCCAGAATTTTTGATAATAAAAAAATCGAATATTTAATTTATTTTAAATATTAATAAGTGAAATTAATAAGTCGGATAAATTATTTATCGAATATTGGATTTACCGGGGTAATTAAATCGATAATTTAAATAGTGAAATTCCAGAAATAATTGAAAATCTGGATTAAATATGATTGAAAATGATTTGTAAAATTTTATTTAATCATACTGGAGTTATAGAAAGCTTATAGAACTTTTAAAATTGAATTTGGAGTTAATCTGTGAAAATTGAATATTTTAATATTTAATTATCGACTGTAAAAATAGCCAATTTTCGAACAGTCTCAGAATTGAACGAGACTAGTTCCATTGGATCCGTAATAGTTAGTTATTATCGGATTTCAATTTTCGTATCAATCGGAGTTGTCGTTTGACCGTGGCAACTCGAAACGCATCGATATCATTTTAATTTTAAATCGTCGAGTTAAAAATAGTCATTTTTCAGACAGTGTCGGATTTCGACGAGACCAGTTTCATCGGATCCGTAATGTGGTATTATTGTAAGATTTCAAATTTCGTAATTTTTGGACTTACCATTTGTCCGGTACAAATTAAAACGCCTCGAAATCGATTTAATCGGTTTAATTTAAATTGATCGTTTAATTCCATATCTTGCACAGACGATCGAATTAGCTTCCGAAACCTATTCCATTGCGTTCGGAACGTGGGGTAAACCCCAGAAACGCCAGTCACCATGCGTAAATCGGAGATTTGAAAAACCCGGATGAATAGTGTTCGTAAAATCTCTATAAATACCCCCTTTATCTTCATTTTTAGAAAGTTAAAACCCTAGTCCTAAAAACTGAAGCCAGCCGCCACTTCATAACCAACGGCCAGAAAACTCGATCATTCCCCTTCCTTTTTCTCTTGATCCATTCACTTTCAAGCCTAGATTCCTAAATGAAAGTTGGAGAGGGGAGTGAGGTCTACAATCTGAACGGCTGTGATCTGATTTGGGGTGGTGGATCATCGGGAAATGGGCCACTAAGTCGGCACGGTTGCACGCGTTTTTAGGCGCGATGATGAGGTCGAGTGCCACCTGTCTCTGGCCGAGAGTAGCGTTCGAGCGGGGCTTCAATATGCCGTTGCCTGATCGTCTCCATGTTGCTCGAATTGGTCGCGTATATTAGGGTTTGTGAATGAAGATGGGTTCGGTCGTATTTTCGTTGCCTGGGCAAGATGAAATGCGTGAGAAGAAGGGGGGGGTGCGACTTTGATCACGTGAATAGATTTGAATGGCCATGATTTGAAATTTGGGTAAAGATATAAATTGAAAGTGTAAATAAATTTTAATTTATATCGTGTAACTTTAAAATGACGTATCTTGTTCATACGAGGTCGGATTGTGACGAAACAAATTGCGTTGCGTTCGTATTGTCGAATACTATGCTATGGAGCTGGATTGGAGTCGATTGGAGTCAAGAAAATTTTTGGGTAAAATTAAACGTCTGTTTAGTTTTATCCGAAATAAACCGCTACGACTGTTATTGAAAAGCAAAGGTGAGATCTTCTCACTCAAATCGAATGTGGAATTTTTGCAGTTATTATTGATTGATATGATTGCTATATTGGATGTGATATTAGATATTATAGGATATATATCTATATATAGCAATATATACATATTGGCATATGTATATATTGGATTGATTGATTTCCCGCCTCGTATAGCGGATGAGACCCTATTGCGCCGTTAGTAAGCGGATTTTTATAAAACCTATATACCGCGATAATTCCGTACTGGAGCGGAATTGGTATTGTGCTAACATCTGTGGATGCAGGGAAACAGGTTGGAGGGATCCAACTGGATTCCTCACCAGTAGTATTTATTTACAGATATTGATGTATATTCTGTTATCATATGTTGATATGTGATATTGACTGTTGTGATGGACTGATTGGTGTTGTTGCATCATCGGATTCAGTTTTGAAATGTAAAAATAACGACTTTTAATTTAAAAGGATTTTTAAAGTGATTTGTAGAAATATACGTTTTATTGAAATTTTTGAATTGGTTTATTTTAAATAAATAAATGTTAAAATTTTTAAATGTTAGTAAAATTGTGATTTTTGTGAAATACGACAAAAATGTTATTTTTGAAATAAACAATTGATAAGGATTATGAAATAGTTTAAATTGGAATTGTTGAAGTATTTTAAACAATTCATATAAAAAGATTTATAAAAAAAATGATATTTTTATAAATTAAAAATATTGGAATTTTGAAATGAGTTTATTAAGTGTTAAAGTCAAATAAAAATGGATTCCATAAGTGGATAGAAATTTATAGATTTATAAATGGTGAAGTTATTAAATGAATAGATTTTGTAAAACAAAAAGATTTATAAGCAATTATCTTATAAATCGGATTTTGACATTTAGATGAGAAATGAATAGATGTTGTAAATAAATGAATTATAAGTTCTTAACTTATAATATAGACTTCCGGTATATAATTGAGTTATATAAGTTGAATTGGATAATTTAGAAATCGAAGTTTTATAAATAGAAAATGGGATTTATAAACATTGTTTTATAAATTCAAAATCAATAGAATTTGATAAATTTAACATTGAAGTTATTAAAGGAGATATATTCGTGATTTTGGACAGCGAATTATCTTTTAAGTTAAATGTGTAGAAATTGTTAAAATTGGGATAGTGATTATATTCACGAATTTGGACAGTAAATATATATTATTGAATAAAATCAATATGTTTTGGGAAAAGGAATATTGTTAAATGAAGTTGTTTTAAAAGATGTTTTAAAACGTGTGAACTATCGAAATCATAGATTTCAACATTTATTGTTGAAATAGACGTTTTCGAGAAATAAGGAAATGGTGGACTATAACACTGTTGTTATAGTAAATGATTTCCGAAAGGAAATGTTTTTTTTTTGTAGTATTGGGATTTATATATCTATCTAATTTCGAATCCCTATACTAGTGATTTTGAGTCGTCGTAACGATGTTTTACGCAACATCCGTTTTGACTCAAATAAATGTTAAAATGTATGATTTCCTTAAAGAATGAATATATACTTAATATTGATTTAAGTATATCGAATATTTTCAAATGTTGAAAATAAAAGATTTGTGAAACACTTATTATTAAATAAGTATGGAATGTTTTCCAATATGAAATGAACTGTTTTGAGATTTTATCTTTTAAAGATAAAATGAAATGTGAATATTTGAAATTTGTTTTTCAGATGGTTAAGTGTGGAAATTATATATCTAGTAAAGATATTTTTGGAAGATGAAATAATTTGGAAATTTATTTGGAATCTGATGATGTTGCGCATCTTTATTGATAGTTAAATAACCGACTATCAATAATTACCTTTAGATAGGTATTTGTTGTGAATTGGATGAATTTGAATGTCACACTTATTTTTAAATAAGCGCTCACTATTCGGGTTAGCCGGGAAAGGACCATGGGGTCGTATAACCCATTCCGAATATGTGATACGTCGTTATGAATCGCATTTGAAGACCGGTGTTGAAGACCGGATATTTTTGAAAACGGAAGGATTACCGTCGAGTTACTCTACATCGGCTGATCTCCGGTTTAGAGGTTTTATCACCCTTAGTGACGGGAAGTCCTGACGTGATTGAAAATTATCCGGATATGCAAGGGCTTCGTGAGAAGTGCCTTCGGTTCTGTTCGATCCCGGAACAGACTTGTATGGATTGTGTGTCTGACGTTACAATTTGAGATATAAAGCTGATTTCTTTCAAATACATTTCTGTTGGTGGCGGAGAATTTATTCTCTTAGCTTAACACCCTTCTCTGAGACGTACGAGCTCAGAGGTTATGTAGTTGAAATTTATCAGCGATATATCCCAATTTGGTAACGTGGCATACTGAGTGTTGCTGTGAAATGATCAGTGTTTGATCATTTGTGATATGATCATTTGTTTGATCTTATATCTTTGTGATCATAGGTTGATCATTTTGTTTGACCCGAAGCAGGGCTTTTTGAGAAAGCGTAGCTTTGTGGACGAGACTTTATCGAGCCTCACACCCCGGAAATGGTCGAAACAGGAAGAATGCGGCAAGGTTCTAGGGAGTAGCGCCCCTTAGTGTATGTCATTCCTTCTGGATAAAGGTGGTATCATGGTATGGAGCCCAGATACTTAACCTCTGTGGTTACTGCATTATTTTTACTATGTGGTTTGTTGCGAATCGGGGATCCTCGGGAAGATCGGTGACGATCGGGGGATGGCATACGCGTGTCAGTAGTTACCTATTTTTGCAGAGGTAACCCGGCCTTGTGTTGGCAGAGATCCGGTTAGGTTCTCGGGTCGTCTATTCCAGGGACGTACCCATCGTGGATAGGAAGTTCCTTAGCCTGACCATTTGTTGGAAATCCAAAGAAACAATACGATCTTGTACGGTTTTAGTTGTAGAACCTATCATTCACTTATGGTGGTCACCACTGTTTGGATGGTAGCTATAGTAGGCATAAGTGCGGAATGCCTATGCTGGCTAAGATTAATATTATACTTTCGAAATGTTTTCTACACTATGCACTAATAATAATATCAAAAATGATTTGATTTTGCGTAGTAAGCATCTTTGACTATCATAAGAAGAAATCTCCTCCAATTCTGCGTTTGCATTGTGTGTGTGGTGGGAGGTCTTATGGTAGTCTCATTTTCCAAAAAGCATTTCGAACTGACTTTAAAGTTATCCTGTTGTTTATTTTAAAGAATAACTGTTTTACGATCTCACACCAGTCACCATGACTGACTCGGAGTTTATTGTTCCCTTCTAAACTCTGGGTGCCCACCAATTTCCACACGGGCAGTCTAGAGTTATATTATCAGGATATTCTGGATATTCTGGAGCTTGGAGATAAGCTGGATGACGAGACGTAGTATTTGTATCTGATATTATTTATTCCGCTGTGTATTCTGTATGAGGACAAGTTTATATAACTGTCCATTGTTGTATATTGACTCTGATGATTGATGTATGTATAAAATGATATAGTTCTTTGTTTTAAAAGACTAGTAATTATCTATTGTATATTGTTCCGCTGCGATGTGTAAGATTCTGATATTGTTTTCTGTTCTGATGTGTTTTCTGTTGTTCTTCTTCTTTCTTTCTTCTCTTTTTCTTCTATCTTCTTCTTCTACTTTTTCTTCTTCTTAAAACCCTCACTATTGGAGTTTCCGGCACTCGATTGCTCGGCAGTCGATAAAGTGAGTATCGATGTCGAATTTTCGAAAGTCGAAAATCCAGGACGTGACAGAGTGGTATCAGAGCATATGGTTAAGCGACAACCCTGCTCTGTTGGGTGTTACTCATTAGAGATAGAGTCAGCAGTACTCTAGAATGAGTTGAGTATAATAATAGATATGAGCGCGTATTTGTTATTTGAATATAAAATTGTTTTATATTGTGATGATTGGTTTGTTGAGTGGTATATGGATTCTGGTCGGTATTGTCCGTACAACTCTATCGATAGGGATCTCTAAACACTTATATAGAACAATTCGGCACAGTATTGTTTTAAAATAGGGTAAATGAAATAATTTTGCCCAAAACTATTTTCGTGAAGAAAAGAAATGATTTTCTATGAATCATCATAGTATAGGGTTGCATGGTTGTTAGAAGTGATAATATTAATCTATTATCATTGAAATTGAATAAGAAATTAAAAATCGTAACTCCAAAGTTAAGAAAATAATTCATATACAAATGAAATTTGAGAATACAAATTATAAATGTGAATTGTAATAAAAAACGGGATTCCAGAGAAGTTTTGGAAATGTTTTGAAAAGAATTTGAAAATTTTGGAGATTTGAAAAGTTTAAATCATTTTTGATTTGAAAATGGATTTCAAAGCTTTTGAAAAGTATTTTAGAGAGATGAAAGCTCTAAACTCTTTTCGGTCGCTGGAAAATAACTTCGATGATGACCGCGGCATCGTTGGTGTTCATTTTCGGGTTTCCAAAAGAGGAATTGCTGCCAAATTGTTTTAAATAGAAGTTGTTTGAAAATTTGGGTTTTGTTTTGGAAATTCAAAGGATGATTTGAATTGTTTTCAAAATGGTTTTGAAAGGTTGAAAAGACTCTGGAATACTTTATAAGAATATTTATGGAATATTATTGAATTGATAACTTATACAATTTGAATTTTGATTGAATAAATTTAACTTAAGAAATTTTAAGTTGAATTAAAGTAAGTATAAGCGAATCAATAAAAATCCAAGTGGAAATTTTTGAATATAAGTTGTATAACTTATAAAATGAGAAAATGTAAGTGAAATAAATGATGTTTAATGGGAATATAACTTAAGAAATGACGAATGAATTTGATTTTGGGTATCAAAATTTATTACTGAAATGAATATGAACTTGAGTTATATAAGTGAAATTCAACTTGAAATGTTAAATGGATTAGCAATTGAATAAATAAATGTATTGGATGTTAATCAATCTAATGAAAGTAAATTGATATGGAAGAATGAGTGTAAGTGTAAATTCATTGAAGCTAATTGAATGAAGTGAATAAAACTGGAATTGAAACTGAATGTTGAAAACAAATTTGAATAAAGTGAATTACAATTTGTGATAAATTAGTAAATGAAACTAATTTAAAATGATGCAGTTGTGAATGAAAGATAATTGATAAAATTCAATATTCAGAAGTTAAACTGAATCCAAATTAGATTGGAATTGTGAATTGAATTCAAATGAGATTAGAAATGTAAAATTGAATGGATATGAATATGTAACTTCAACAGTGAAGTAAGCTAAAGATATATAAGCAGTTGATATTGAAAATTTTGTAATCAAATTTGCAAAATAGTTTGAATGCTGTAACTAGATATAATGGCTAGTAGATATACAGGTGTAAAGGAATTGGAATTTAATTTCGAAGATAAATTTGAATGGCTCGACAAAAGGTAAGTATTTCAATTCGAATATGAGATTTGATGACTTATTTCTCTAGCCGCTTGGCATTTTTCTTTTCTTTTTGAAATCTGAGAGTCCGTAGGGACGTTTTGTAGTCGTGCCGTATTAGCCGCGCAAAGGAGACGCTGGCGAAATTTTTCGAAAATTTCGAGTGTTAGAAAATTTTGAGAAAATTTTGAATTTTAAAATTTGAATTTAAACTCGAATTTGAATTTAGAAGTTAAACAATGTTGTTTGAAACTTAAAATTTAAGTTGGAAAGTTAGTTGAGATGATAACGAATCTTTAGTAGGAAGATCCGTTTGAAAAGTGATAAAACTATTAGATTGTGGAAAATAGTAGATGAGTTAAGGACCATTTTCTTCCTAACTTGTAATTTCGAGGACGAAATTCTTTTAAGGGGGGAAGTTTGTAACGACCCAGAATTTTTGATAATAAAAAAATCGAATATTTAATTTATTTTAAATATTAATAAGTGAAATTAATAAGTCGGATAAATTATTTATCGAATATTGGATTTACCGGGGTAATTAAATCGATAATTTAAATAGTGAAATTCCAGAAATAATTGAAAATCTGGATTAAATATGATTGAAAATGATTTGTAAAATTTTATTTAATCATACTGGAGTTATAGAAAGGTTATAGAACTTTTAAAATTGAATTTGGAGTTAATCTGTGAAAATTGAATATTTTAATATTTAATTATCGACTGTAAAAATAGCCAATTTTCGAACAGTCTCAGAATTGAACGAGACCAGTTCCATTGGATCCGTAATAGTTAGTTATTATCGGATTTCAATTTTCGTATCAATCGGAGTTGTCGTTTGACCGTGGCAACTCGAAACGCATCGATATCATTTTAATTTTAAATCGTCGAGTTAAAAATAGTCATTTTTCAGACAGTGTCGGATTTCGACGAAACCAGTTTCATCGGATCCGTAATGTGGTATTATTGTAAGATTTCAAATTTCGTAATTTTTGGACTTACCATTTGTCCGGTACAAATTAAAACGCCTCGAAATCGATTTAATCGGTTTAATTTAAATTGATCGTTTAATTCCATATCTTGCACAGACGATCGAATTAGCTTCCGAAACCTATTCCATTGCGTTCGGAACGTGGGGTAAACCCCAGAAACGCCAGTCACCGTGCGTAAATCGGAGATTTGAAAAACCCGGATGAATAGTGTTCGTAAAATCTCTATAAATACCCCCTTTATCTTCATTTTTAGAAAGTTAAAACCCTAGTCCTAAAAACTGAAGCCAGCCGCCACTTCATAACCAACGGCCAGAAAACTCGATCATTCCCCTTCCTTTTTCTCTTGATCCATTCACTTTCAAGCCTAGATTCCTAAATGAAAGTTGGAGAGGGGAGTGAGGTCTACAATCTGAACGGCTGTGATCTGATTTGGGGTGGTGGATCATCGGGAAATGGGCCACTAAGTCGGCACGGTTGCACGCGTTTTTAGGCGCGATGATGAGGTCGAGTGCCACCTGTCTCTGGCCGAGAGTAGCGTTCGAGCGGGGCTTCAATATGCCGTTGCCTGATCGTCTCCATGTTGCTCGAATTGGTCGCGTATATTAGGGTTTGTGAATGAAGATGGGTTCGGTCGTATTTTCGTTGCCTGGGCAAGATGAAATGCGTGAGAAGAAGGGGGGGGGGGGGGTGCGACTTTGATCACGTGAATAGATTTGAATGGCCATGATTTGAAATTTGGGTAAAGATATAAATTGAAAGTGTAAATAAATTTTAATTTATATCGTGTAACTTTAAAATGACGTATCTTGTTCATACGAGGTCGGATTGTGACGAAACAAATTGCGTTGCGTTCGTATTGTCGAATACTATGCTATGGAGCTGGATTGGAGTCGATTGGAGTCAAGAAAATTTTTGGGTAAAATTAAACGTCTGTTTAGTTTTATCCGAAATAAACCGCTACGACTGTTATTGAAAAGCAAAGGTGAGATCTTCTCACTCAAATCGAATGTGGAATTTTTGCAGTTATTATTGATTGATATGATTGCTATATTGGATGTGATATTAGATATTATAGGATATATATCTATATATAGCAATATATACATATTGGCATATGTATATATTGGATTGATTGATTTCCCGCCTCGTATAGCGGATGAGACCCTATTGCGCCGTTAGTAAGCGGATTTTTATAAAACCTATATACCGCGATAATTCCGTACTGGAGCGGAATTGGTATTGTGCTAACATCTGTGGATGCAGGGAAACAGGTTGGAGGGATCCAACTGGATTCCTCACCAGTAGTATTTATTTACAGATATTGATGTATATTCTGTTATCATATGTTGATATGTGATATTGACTGTTGTGATGGACTGATTGGTGTTGTTGCATCATCGGATTCAGTTTTGAAATGTAAAAATAACGACTTTTAATTTAAAAGGATTTTTAAAGTGATTTGTAGAAATATACGTTTTATTGAAATTTTTGAATTGGTTTATTTTAAATAAATAAATGTTAAAATTTTTAAATGTTAGTAAAATTGTGATTTTTGTGAAATACGACAAAAATGTTATTTTTGAAATAAACAATTGATAAGGATTATGAAATAGTTTAAATTGGAATTGTTGAAGTATTTTAAACAATTCATATAAAAAGATTTATAAAAAAAATGATATTTTTATAAATTAAAAATATTGGAATTTTGAAATGAGTTTATTAAGTGTTAAAGTCAAATAAAAATGGATTCCATAAGTGGATAGAAATTTATAGATTTATAAATGGTGAAGTTATTAAATGAATAGATTTTGTAAAACAAAAAGATTTATAAGCAATTATCTTATAAATCGGATTTTGACATTTAGATGAGAAATGAATAGATGTTGTAAATAAATGAATTATAAGTTCTTAACTTATAATATAGACTTCCGGTATATAATTGAGTTATATAAGTTGAATTGGATAATTTAGAAATCGAAGTTTTATAAATAGAAAATGGGATTTATAAACATTGTTTTATAAATTCAAAATCAATAGAATTTGATAAATTTAACATTGAAGTTATTAAAGGAGATATATTCGTGATTTTGGACAGCGAATTATCTTTTAAGTTAAATGTGTAGAAATTGTTAAAATTGGGATAGTGATTATATTCACGAATTTGGACAGTAAATATATATTATTGAATAAAATCAATATGTTTTGGGAAAAGGAATATTGTTAAATGAAGTTGTTTTAAAAGATGTTTTAAAACGTGTGAACTATCGAAATCATAGATTTCAACATTTATTGTTGAAATAGACGTTTTCGAGAAATAAGGAAATGGTGGACTATAACACTGTTGTTATAGTAAATGATTTCCGAAAGGAAATGTTTTTTTTTTGTAGTATTGGGATTTATATATCTATCTAATTTCGAATCCCTATACTAGTGATTTTGAGTCGTCGTAACGATGTTTTACGCAACATCCGTTTTGACTCAAATAAATGTTAAAATGTATGATTTCCTTAAAGAATGAATATATACTTAATATTGATTTAAGTATATCGAATATTTTCAAATGTTGAAAATAAAAGATTTGTGAAACACTTATTATTAAATAAGTATGGAATGTTTTCCAATATGAAATGAACTGTTTTGAGATTTTATCTTTTAAAGATAAAATGAAATGTGAATATTTGAAATTTGTTTTTCAGATGGTTAAGTGTGGAAATTATATATCTAGTAAAGATATTTTTGGAAGATGAAATAATTTGGAAATTTATTTGGAATCTGATGATGTTGCGCATCTTTATTGATAGTTAAATAACCGACTATCAATAATTACCTTTAGATAGGTATTTGTTGTGAATTGGATGAATTTGAATGTCACACTTATTTTTAAATAAGCGCTCACTATTCGGGTTAGCCGGGAAAGGACCATGGGGTCGTATAACCCATTCCGAATATGTGATACGTCGTTATGAATCGCATTTGAAGACCGGTGTTGAAGACCGGATATTTTTGAAAACGGAAGGATTACCGTCGAGTTACTCTACATCGGCTGATCTCCGGTTTAGAGGTTTTATCACCCTTAGTGACGGGAAGTCCTGACGTGATTGAAAATTATCCGGATATGCAAGGGCTTCGTGAGAAGTGCCTTCGGTTCTGTTCGATCCCGGAACAGACTTGTATGGATTGTGTGTCTGACGTTACAATTTGAGATATAAAGCTGATTTCTTTCAAATACATTTCTGTTGGTGGCGGAGAATTTATTCTCTTAGCTTAACACCCTTCTCTGAGACGTACGAGCTCAGAGGTTATGTAGTTGAAATTTATCAGCGATATATCCCAATTTGGTAACGTGGCATACTGAGTGTTGCTGTGAAATGATCAGTGTTTGATCATTTGTGATATGATCATTTGTTTGATCTTATATCTTTGTGATCATAGGTTGATCATTTTGTTTGACCCGAAGCAGGGCTTTTTGAGAAAGCGTAGCTTTGTGGACGAGACTTTATCGAGCCTCACACCCCGGAAATGGTCGAAACAGGAAGAATGCGGCAAGGTTCTAGGGAGTAGCGCCCCTTAGTGTATGTCATTCCTTCTGGATAAAGGTGGTATCATGGTATGGAGCCCAGATACTTAACCTCTGTGGTTACTGCATTATTTTTACTATGTGGTTTGTTGCGAATCGGGGATCCTCGGGAAGATCGGTGACGATCGGGGGATGGCATACGCGTGTCAGTAGTTACCTATTTTTGCAGAGGTAACCCGGCCTTGTGTTGGCAGAGATCCGGTTAGGTTCTCGGGTCGTCTATTCCAGGGACGTACCCATCGTGGATAGGAAGTTCCTTAGCCTGACCATTTGTTGGAAATCCAAAGAAACAATACGATCTTGTACGGTTTTAGTTGTAGAACCTATCATTCACTTATGGTGGTCACCACTGTTTGGATGGTAGCTATAGTAGGCATAAGTGCGGAATGCCTATGCTGGCTAAGATTAATATTATACTTTCGAAATGTTTTCTACACTATGCACTAATAATAATATCAAAAATGATTTGATTTTGCGTAGTAAGCATCTTTGACTATCATAAGAAGAAATCTCCTCCAATTCTGCGTTTGCATTGTGTGTGTGGTGGGAGGTCTTATGGTAGTCTCATTTTCCAAAAAGCATTTCGAACTGACTTTAAAGTTATCCTGTTGTTTATTTTAAAGAATAACTGTTTTACGATCTCACACCAGTCACCATGACTGACTCGGAGTTTATTGTTCCCTTCTAAACTCTGGGTGCCCACCAATTTCCACACGGGCAGTCTAGAGTTATATTATCAGGATATTCTGGATATTCTGGAGCTTGGAGATAAGCTGGATGACGAGACGTAGTATTTGTATCTGATATTATTTATTCCGCTGTGTATTCTGTATGAGGACAAGTTTATATAACTGTCCATTGTTGTATATTGACTCTGATGATTGATGTATGTATAAAATGATATAGTTCTTTGTTTTAAAAGACTAGTAATTATCTATTGTATATTGTTCCGCTGCGATGTGTAAGATTCTGATATTGTTTTCTGTTCTGATGTGTTTTCTGTTGTTCTTCTTCTTTCTTTCTTCTCTTTTTCTTCTATCTTCTTCTTCTACTTTTTCTTCTTCTTAAAACCCTCACTATTGGAGTTTCCGGCACTCGATTGCTCGGCAGTCGATAAAGTGAGTATCGATGTCGAATTTTCGAAAGTCGAAAATCCAGGACGTGACACCAGCACTTAATAGATGATTCCGGGATGCTATCCTCTTTTAAAGATCAATTGATGGTCTCTATAGGCTTTTGAGAGTGACTAGCTATCACCAATCCATAAGGGGGTTGTACCTCTATCTAGGAGAGGACTGTACCTCTATTTTTGCACTTAGTAACTTTAATGACCCAGAGTTTTAGTCAATTGATTTTGACATTTATAATTGATCTTGAATATTGATTTATTATTTTTATAATTCAAATAGCTAAAATTTCAAATATAATGATTTATTTGATAATTAAATTATTGAATTTAATAATTTGGTTTTTTTTAAATAATTGAACCTTGGGTTTTAAATTTGGATAAAAATGGTTTCAAAGCTTATTTAAATTATATTGAATAAGAATGGTAATAATAAACTTTTAAATTTGGATTTAAAGGTGATTAAATTGGTTTTTTCAAATAATTCGTTTTAATTAACGGCTAAAAGTAGCCTTTTGGGGGCACTGTCTCGGATTTTGACGAAACTAGTTTCATTGGACCCATAAATAGTGAATTATTGTATGTTAACGAATTTCGTGGCGATTGGACGTACTGTTTGGTTGTGCGAGCTCAAAACGCTTAGAAACTAATTACAGAAATTAATATATTATTACTGGGTTTGAAAAGCTATTTTCTGCATATGACCGAATTAGGCCTCGGGACTAGTTCCATCGCGTTCGAAATAGGGATATTACGTATAAAACGCCAGGGGGCACGCCTCGTTTGGGGTTCAAGATTTTTGGACATTTAAAGCTTGATTTTTTTAATTTAAATTAATATATATACTATTTGTTGATCGTACCCATACAACAGCCCATACCAACCCATACCATTGCCCATACCCACGTCTACTATCCATACTTTCCCCCCTATTGAATCGCGTCTAATAAGAAGAAAATTCGCCATTTTCAAATTCAATTTCTCACCCAATCCAAAGGCTCTAATCATTTTGGACCTTACGAGCAAAATCAGAGGAAGTTGTCAACTAACAAGATCTTTCCGACGTTGAGATGAAGCAAATGAATGGTCGGATCTCGGTGGATCATGATGAGGTGGCCATAGTTCATGGATGATTGGCGAAACCAAGGTTGGCCGGTTGCGGCATTTCTATAGACCTAAGGGCGATGGGCTCTAAAGGAGAAATGTGGGGAATGAGGAGAGCTAGCTTCAGCCGAAGTTTTATGGCTAATGGTGATGCGTGGCGGTGGCATTTTGGAGTTGAACGAAAATCATTCGGTTGGATTTTCATGCTAACGGTGGCGAATTAGGTGATGGGACCACTCATGTTTGGGAACACGTGGATGGGGCTAGCAATGGAAGCGAGGGGGCAGCGACTGGATGGCCGTGGTGTCGGCGGCAAGGGTGAAAAGTTGGTGCCTGGGTGGTTCGAATTTGTGAAAGAAGTGTTTGGGGGAAGAAGCAATTAAGTTAAGCTAATTAGTTATTAATGATCGTATTAAGTGTAAACTAGTGAGGTTAATATACATAGTAATATTTCAAAAAACTTGTATATTGAATAACGTTAGGGTACGAGGTCGGATTCGGATGCCTTTTGTTGCATTGCACTCGTATGGACATTGTCTTTGCAATGAAATTGGGTTGGCAATAATTTGGAGCATGTTGAAAATTGGGCTAAAATCGAACGTCGTTTGATTTTAGTTCCAAACCCGAATGCCCCAGTGAAAACAGAATTTCGGTGAGTTAAACTCACCTTTTTGGTTAATTAGTATGATATATAGTTGATAAAAATTGTCGAATGATTGTTTGGATGATTTACTATATTTATTAGTTGGTTTGGATATATTCTCGCCCTAGAGCGGATGATACCCTATTACGTTCCCATTTAAGAGCGGATGACCCTTTGTATACGATCCCGCCTCGAAGGGGTTGATTTATATGATTTGATTATATACTGTATGTGATGCAGGGAGACAGGTTAGAGGGATCCAACGGGATTCCTCGCTATTGTTGAACTGTTTCAATAATATTCCTTTTATACGAATTACTGAATAATGAACCTGATTATGGACACTATGTTTATGACATTTTTATATGTTTGAAAACTAAAACCCAATAGTGATAGAAAATTCAATATCGATATTTGTTAAGCGTTTAGTGGCTATTGGCCTTAGATTAGTATTTTTAAACATTATAAATCACCATTTGGGATTGATTTTGAGATAGGAAATGATTTTTAATCTGAAATCGGGTTTCTAAAAAATATTGTTTTTAAATTTATTTAATTATATTAATATTGTTTCAAAGTTATTTAATTATAAAATATTGTTTTTGGAGTTATTTAATTATATTAATATTGTTTTAAAGTTATTTAATTATATTATTATTGTTTTAAAGTTATTTGCTTATAGTTAATATTGTTTTAAAGTATTGATCAAAATGTTAATATTTTGAAAGGTTAATTATTTTAACAATAATTATGGTTTGAAATTAATAATAAGGATTTATTAATAAGGTTTTGAAAAATAAATTTTTATTATTTATAATAAAGGGTAAAGATTAATTATTATTGTTTTTGAAATGATTTAATTTTATTTTCAGATGTTTTAAGATTAATAATTATTTTTATATAATACTATTTAGAAGTGAATGATTTTTATTTGTTTACAATGTTTTCGAGATTCATAAATAGAGTTTTATAAACGGACTTGGATTTTAAAAGAGGAGTTATAAAATGGTTTGAAGACTTAAGGGAGATTATTTACAACGTGAAAGAGTTTTATAAACAATTAGATATTTATAAACGAATTTTGAAAATGGGTTTATAGATTTATAAAAGGGTTTTATAAATGGTTTTATGGATTTATAAAGAATTTGTAGATTTTAGAAATGTACAAAAAGAATTTATAAGCGACTAAATTCTATAAAGGGGTTTATAAATGATTTTCAGAGATTATAAAGTGGTTTATAAATGATTTTAGAGAATTATAAGGAGTTTATAAATGATCTTAGTATGGAATAAAAAGAAAATCTTTCCCAATTTTGTAAATATACTTATACCATTGTGATAGGTACATGAATGCATTTTCTAAAGTTGCGAGGTGTAATATGTGTGAATATACTTATACCGTTGAGATAAGTATATGAATATTTTTTAAGTATTGAAATATACAGATTTGTTGATATACCTTTGTAAAAGTATTTTTTATACGAGTATTTACGAAGTGGTTTTAATTAATGAAAATATTAATTAAGGAGGCTAGTGGTTACTTATGTGCTTAACCAATGTTTGTTTTCCCTATGGAATAAATCCTTAATTTGGATGTGTGAGTTGTTAATAGTTAAATAACCGACTATTAAATCTTGGCCTAAATATGTAATCCATCTTAATTTTGGTGGTACGAAAATATTCCCCACTTGACCCCGAAAGGATTTTAATCCTGGAAATATCTAGGAAAAATACGGGAATTATATGGTACAGTTATTGTCAGTATATACATATATTACAGTTTGTTTTGTGTAAAGATTTATTGGATATTATAGATTATTCGTTCCACTATGAGACTCCTTATTGTTTTGTTTCCTTTCTTTCTTCCTTCCTTCTTTTTCCCTAACAATCGGGTTTTCTGGCATTTAACTGCTCGGCAAGCAATACGGTGGACGTATTAGTGTCGATTTTCGTGGGGCGAAAATCTCGGTTGTTACACTTGGTATCAGAACTGAAGGTTAAGCGAGAACCTTGTCTTTGGTGGAATAACTCATTAGAAATAGGGTCAATAGCACCCTAGAATGAGTTTGAGTGTGTAAAATATATGAGCCCGTATTTGTTAGTGACACAGAATATTTTTATATTGTGTTGGTTGATTTTTTGAGTGGCTTATGGATTCTGGTCAATATGAGTAATTAACGTTATTCATAGGAATCTCTAAGCACTTGAACAGAGAAATTTGACATAGTATTGTTTTGAAATTGGGTAAGTGAAATAATTTTACCTTGATTGTGTTTTATATATAAAGGAATAATTTAAAAAAAATTATTCTAGTATATATGGTGTGTTTGGTTGTTAGTGAAAGGTAATATTTAATTATTATCATTTATTGTTTGTATTCTAACAAAAGTTGTTATTACTATAATGTAAACAAAGATTAACAATTAAGAAATGGTTTTATATAACCAAGGTTAAATTATATAAATATGGTTTATAAATTAAAAAGATTTAAAAGCTGGGAATTTGAGAATTTAAATCCCGTTGGCTTTGAAATTTTTTTTGGCAAAGCCAGCGGGGTTAAATGGCCCCTACCATAATATATTGCCACAAGAAATGATTACAAACAAGAAGAGAAGAAACTCACAGCAAATACAACACCAAACCACCTACATAACAACCACCACAAGATCCTACACATGCTTAGGCAAAAAAAGGATCAGAGAGTGTTTAGAGGTGAAAATACCATTAAACACTCTATTGTTCCTCTCTCCAGATAGCATAAATAACCTTCTTTAAACCACTTAATATTTTTTTAGCAGCATGAGTTTTCCATCTAGTATTTTGGAAGATATAAAACCATTCTTCAGAGGCAATAAAAACATGCCTGTGCACCTGCAAACATCCCAGAATACTTTCCCAGACAAAGCTAGAGTACTGACATGTGAAGAATAGGTGAGAAATTGATTCTTCCTCAACACCACATAGAATGAAATTGGAATCAAGAACAATGCCATATTTCTTAAGTTTATCAAGAGTTAAGAGACTATTGGAGATGACCTTCCATAACAATAAGTTTTCTCTAGGTGCTGAAGATGAGGTCCAAATACGAGAATGCCAAGGAAAAATATCAAGCTCATCAGAGTTAATCAAAAATTTGTAAACTGTAGAAACTGAATGGCCTTTACCATTCCAAGAAGAGCAAGCATTGTGACAGTTATAATCACGATTTTGAATAATATTCCAGAGCTGTCTAACCAAGAAAGAGCTGGAGTAAGGTAGGGAAATATATCCACCAATCCAAAACATACTAACCTTAGCATTGTCAGATATACCTATTAAGATTTTAAGGCTATGATCAAGCATATTATGAAGGATACACCCCTTTGAAGACCAGGTATCATGCCAGAAGGATAATGAAGCCATGTCCTTCATACTGCTTTGAAACAATGGAAGAGCAACATTCCTGAACCTCAAAAGGTTCCTCCACATCCAACTACAATCCAAAGGAGTTATCATAGTCCAAAAGTGTTGCTTCCTAATCAAATTTTTCTTAACCCATCTAGCCCATAGATTACCATCATTTGTATGTAGTTTGTCTAACCAGGAAGACAAAGCAGCCTGATTCCATTTTTTAAGATTCAAGATACCTAACCCACCAAACCTATATGTACTACAGACTCTACTAAAAGCAACAGGAATGAGCTTTTTGGAGTAAGGATTTCCATGCCACAGAAAGTGATTAAGAGCAGAGTTGATCATAGAGATAAGTTTAGAAGGAAGAATAAACATTCTAGCATAATATAAGCACATAGCAGTGGCAATGGATTTAACAATAACGAGTCTACCAGCCATAGAGAAGTGTTGCCCATGACAAGAAGAGATTTTGCCAATAATTCTTTCAAAAAGTAGAAGACATTGATTGGTAGTGATTCTAGAGGAGCAGATAGGGGCACCAAGATAACTCTCATTATGATTAAAAGGAGATAGGCCAGATACAGTGAACATATCAGTCTTCAGATGATCAGGGATTCCAGCAATCCACATTTTAGACTTAGAGTAGTTGATGGACAACCCAGTTTTAGTTTTAAAATCACTCAAAATATTCATAACACCAGAAATTGATTTCCCATTAGGCTTAGTAAAAAACATGAGATCATCCACAAAAAGGAGACAAGAAATTTCCAAACTTTTGCAAAGAGGATGATAATCCACGAGGTGAAGAGACATTGCATTTTTGGATATGACAATAAAGAGTTCCATGACACAAATAAATAAGTAAGGAGAGATAGGGTCACCCTGACGAATCCCTTGAGTAGCTTTGAAGTATCCAAAAATGCTACCATTAATACTTAAAGAATAGTTGACAGTGGAGATACAGGTGAATATCCAAGCAAGTAAAGGAGTAGGGAAATTCATTCTATGCAAGATATAAATGATAGTTTTCCACTGAACAGTGTCATATGCCTTCTGAATGTCCAACTTTAGAACACATCTGGGGAAACATTAATTCTGTTGTATCCTCTGAGCAATTTCAGTGGAAAGACTGACATTATCTGTGATGTCTCTATTTGCCAAGAAAGCACCCTGATTAGATGAGATAATGGAAGGAAGGATCTCCTTCATCCTAGCAGCTAAAATCTTAGTTATACACTTGTATATAACATTACAACACGCGATGGGTCTGAACTGACTAACCAAAGAAGGATGATCAACTTTAGGAATGAGAGCAAGTCTAGTGGCATTGATTCCAGATAACATCTTGTTATGTTTAAAGAAATTGAGAATGGCATTAATGACATCACCTCCCACAATCTCCCAGCAGGACTTATAAAAGAAAGCATTAAACCCATCAGGGCCGGGAGAACTAGTAGCCTTCATGTTGAAAATTGCATCTTTGATCTCAGAAGCAGTAATGGGTCTAATTAAATTAGCCTTGTGAATATCAGAGATAGTAGGGATTTTGGAGTGGGAGAATAATCGGTCAGTTATAACCGAAATGTCGTGGCTAATCAAAATGTCTTGAAAATACTCCAAAAAACCATGGTGAACAAATTCAGGAGAAGAACAGATGGCACCCCACTTGTCAGTAATAGTAGTAAAGTTTTCAGCAGCATGCTTGATAGTGAGTGACTCATGAAAGGTTTTGGAATTCCTATCCCCATATAAATTCCATTTAGTCTTTAATTTTTGTTTATTCATTTTGTACTCCTCAACCAAAGCCTTAGCTAAATTATTCTTCATGCTTATCTCAAGCTCAATAAGGGACTTGTTGAAAGGATTGAGTTGAATATCTCTCTGAATTAGCTCAAGATTACCTCTCAAAGAAGAAGAGACACAATTACCAGTTCAAAAATTAACTCGAGCCCATGTTCTGAGTTTTCCTTTGAGATGTCTTAATTTTGCCTGCAAAATGAACATTGGGTTACCAAAAATATGAATTTTCCAGGAGTCATTAACAACATTAGTAAAATCAGGATGATCAACCCAGTTATTAAAAATGAAAAATAGGCATGTCTTCTCATAATCTTATTTCCCCAGTCAAGAAGCAAAGGAGAATGGTTAGACAATGAATGAGTTAGGATGATGGAAGAAAGAAAAGGCCATTTAATAAGAGCAGGCATGTTAAAGTTGGCTCTATCCAGTTTGCATAAGATCAAATTTCCAGTTCTACTAGAATTACTCCAAGTGAAATTGTTACCAGATGAAGGAATTAGAAGTAATCTAGAGTCAAAGATTGCATTATTCAAAGGTCTAGTTTGAGTGAACGAAAGGGGAGTACCACCAAACTTGTCTGATGACTATTGCATACAGTTCCAATCCCCCAAGCATATCCAAGGAGAGTTATGAGGATGAAGAGAGGGGATGATATCAAGGAGGATCTGCCTATTATTAACACTATTATCAGCATAAACCGAGGTAAGAAAAAAAGATGAGGAAGAAGGAATATGAGTTATTAAAGAATGAATGAATTGCCTATGAATGGTGATTGGGGATAAGGAGAAAATAGTAGGATTCCAAAGAATTAGAAGCCTACCAAAAGGAGCTTGAGCTAAATTATGAATGGATTTCCATTGAGGCATAATACATGAAACTGCAGTGGAAGTAGTAGAATGGTTTAATTTTGTTTCAGCCACAGTCAAGAGGTGAATATTATGAGAAGAGATTAGATTACTAATTTCTAATTGTTTTGCAAGATAATTAGCTCCCCGTATATTCCAGTAACCAATTTTGTCAATCATCATAACTTATTGGAGGATGCTCTGGTACAAACCCCAGAGAAGGTGGAGGAAGGAATTGAAGACTGAAGTGTATGGCCTGCTGTTTGTTGAATCGAAAACAGACATCCATTATCCCTGTCAGACGAATGGGAATGAGTGCTAACTTTTCTGGGTCTGCCTCTTTTGCTTGATTTAGAGGTGGATGCATAGGAAGAGAAGGTGACTGAAGAGAGATCAGTTGAAAGAGAAGGCTCAATGTCTGGGAATAAGTGAATAGGAAGAGACAATGATGAGTAAGGGGAATCAGGAGATAAATCAACAGGTAGGTTAGCTGGTGGGGAGGAGTGTATGCCAGTGTTCACTTCAGAACCAGTGGCCATTAGAGATATTTGATTAGGAATTCTAATATCAGAGGTAGATATTAGAGATTCAGAATTGTTGTCATTATCCATTTCTTGAAGGACAGAAAAAGGATTATTTGTATGCAAGGACTCATCGCAAGTATTTGTTTCAGATATCTGCTTATAACAAGAATCTATGTTACAAATAGTGGAAGGGGTGTCAGTTGCATGGGAGGAGCAAATATCATGCAAAGCTTCCTGAGAGGGAATGTTAATAATAACTTCATTTGCACCTTCTTTTCCTGTAGCAATGTTTTCAATAATCTCACCATCTTCAATTATATCATCTTCCTTTTCTATATTATTATTTTCCATATTAACTTTCCTCCATTCCTTATTAACTTGTTTACTTCTTCTTTTTCCTTTAATATAGAATACTCTGTTACTATTTCTTTTTGCTACCCAATCATTTCCTACTTCCTGTTGCTCATCTTTTGACCCTTTTTCCACCTCTCTTTTGTTGCCTAAATCAATATCTACCCCTGAGTTAAGATCACGGAGTTTAGTAGCATGTCCAAACACTTTGCAGTGCGTACATATCAGAGGTTTCCAAGAATATTCTACCATAACGTTCGGGCTTAACTCATTCCCCATTGCAATATGGTCAGGAAGATCCACATCAGGTGAGATTTCAATCAAACATTTCGCATACTCAAATCTCTTCATTTTCTCTGTGTTTTCATCAAAACAAACAAGTTTACCCAGGTGGCAGGCCAGCCAGTTGATGCCAATAGAGTCCAAGTTAAAGTAGGAATTTTGTATAAGTGCACCCATATAGGAACTGATCTGATTGAGGATTGAGCAGTAGTGAAAGCAGGATTCCATTTAGTTATAATAAACATCTGACCACAAATAAAGATAGGATCTTTCATCAGAACATACTGCTTATCTTCATCATTACTAAATTTGAGATAGTAGTTCTGTTTGTCGAAGAAAATTTCATAGGATCCTTTGAGTCTCCATAGTTTATCCAAATGAGCCTTCACCGCCATGAAATTAACAGTTCCCGCCAAGAAAAAACCAACAAGGCAATCAGACCAAACCTTCATGCCTTCATTAACAACCTCAGCAGGAGGATCTAAAGGAGTACCATTGTAATGAAGGTCAAACTGAACTGGAACATAAGTTCCTGCATTACGTGGTTTATTCGCAAATAAAGATGACCACTTAAGGCTGAGGTCAGAAGAAGAAGGAAGAGAAGGCTAAATCACCAGAGGAGGTGAAGGAGCAGTTGTTAATGGAAGAGGAGGAAAAGAAGACAGGAGTGCACCAGGAGTGGCCAAAGACAGAGGGTTAGGAGCTGGTGGAATAGGAGGAACAACAGGGATTACAGGGGAAGGAGGGATGGAAGGTACAGAGTGAGATGGAAGAATCAATGAAGTTGAGGGAACAAGAGGAGAGGGGGGAGGAACAGGTGGAGCAGGGGCTGGATGAGGAAGAGGGGAAGGTACACAGGGTGAAGGAGGAGCAGGCAAGGATGGAATGACTGAGAGTACATGAGGGATGGGAGAAATGATAGGAGAAGGTACGGTTAGACATGGGAAGAGACATGGGAAGACATGACTAAGAGAAGGTTGGACTAATAATAATATTATTTGGAAACTATTTTTAAATAGAAATATTTAAAAAGGATTTTAAAGAGATTGAAAGCACTGAACCCACTTCGGTCGTTGGAAATAATTTCGATAATGACTACAGCATCATCGACGTTCATTTTCGGGTGTCCAAGAGAGGAATTGCTACCATTGGAGTTTTGTTTGGTAGAACTAATTTTGATTTTAAAAATTCAAAGGAATGATTTGATATACCAAGGGGATTATGTATAAATATGATTTCAAAATGATTTGAAATAAATAAGAACAAGGTGTTTAAACTATGGAAATTTCATTTAAGTGCTTTATGAAAATATGAGAAAACTTATAAATTTTGAGAATTAGTAAGCAAAACAAAGTTTAAAAAATTGTTGAATATGAATGTTGAAAAAAAGCAATTTTGAAATGAAATTTAACTTAAGTTAAGTTAAATAAAATGAATTTTGAAAAAAAAATTAGCCTAAGTTAGGTTAAATGAAATAATTTTGGAAATGAAATTGATTGTGATTGGAAATGAATTAATGAATGAACTAATTAAATAAATTTAGCATGGAATGAATTTTTGTTAAACTTAGGTAAAAGTTGATGGAATAATTCTTAAGTGATATTAGTATTAGAGATATATACTAAGTAATAAATGAATGTGAATAAAGCAAGGTGAATAATGGTTATAAATGAATATAAATCTGAATAATAAGAAGCCAATTAAAATAAATACGTAAGTCGTACGTATAGTAATTTATTCACATAACTGTTTGATCTAGATTCGAGTACATGATTTCGAGATGATTTACATCTGTTCGAGTTAGAATTTTTCACTCGATTCTCGACGGCGAACACTGGATATGGATTTTTAATTGATTCTGGAATTCTCTATCATAATATATGGATATGCAAGGAGAATGGTGGTTTCTAATCAAGGAACCGAATCTATGTCTGCACTAGAGCAGTCGTGTGAACGATACTAGTTCAAAAGTGAAATTGTGTGATCGAGCGAGCGATCAGATTTGATATTGCTTACGGATGATATATGTACAACGTATGGGCTTTAGTAAAGAAAATGTTGACAATCGGAAATGCAAAATAATATGATTATGAACTATGTGATTGGCTATCATTGGTAAAATAAGATGTAGGTATATAGAAGCAAGAGCTTGTTTGATGCCTATGATTTCATAACTAAAATTTGGTTGTTCGACTAAAAGGTACATGTTTATATTGTTGATTGAATTTGATGGTTTTATGATTGAGCCACTTGGCTTCTATTTTCTTTTGTTGGTTTAGGCATGTAGTGGTGAGTGTATTTGTATCGATCGAGCCACGCGAAGGAGACACTAGCGAAATTTTTTGAAATTTTCAGGCATTAGAAATTTTTTGAGAAATTTTGCATAAATTTTTGATAATAAAATTTTGATTTTGAGTTATAACCTAAAATGATTAAATGGAATGATATTAATTGGATCCATGAATGAATTTAAAGACTTAGTAAAGGTGATAACAAAGTCTCAACAAATTGATTTTTCGGAAGTTAAAGGCTCAAAAGGATCTGGTAATCTATTTCAATAGATTGATTTTAAAAAGGTTAATGGGTTGGGCATTTTTCTTATCGTAGAAATTTCGGGGTTGAAATTCTTTTAAGGGGGAAGAATGTAACGATCCAGAATTTTAGTCAATTGATTTTGAAATTTATGATTGAACTTGAATATTGATTAATTATTTTTATAAGTCAAATAGTTAAGATTTCAAATATAATGATTTATTTGATGATTAAATTGTTGAATTTAGTAATTTGAAATTGTTTAAATAATTGAATCTTGGGTTTTAAATTTGGATAAAAATGGTTTCAAAGCTTATCTAAATTCTATTGAATAAGAATGGTAATAATAAACTTTTAAATTTGGATTTAAAGGTGAATAACTTGGTTTTTTAAAATAATTTGTTTTAATTAAGAATGGCATGATCGTTGGATATCTGTCATTCTTCTTAGGGTAGAATTTAAAGAGCTTTATGAAATTTGTAACTTTAAGAATGCTTTAAGTTTAGATGTTTTTCTCCGAATAATGATCTCCCTTGGAATTTTAGTTTTAATAGAATCTTAGAAGGTACAACTCTTAGACAATTTTCTTTATTATGTGCTAGATTGAATTTATATAATATTATGATTGCATGGATACTTACTACATTCTTAATAGCACTCTCAAACTCTTTAACTTTAGTCTTACAACTAAAGTTAGCGATTGTGATTATTATTGGAATAATTTAAGATTTAAGTTTAAAAAGGAAAATAGATTTTTACTTGATACTTTATTCATTATAATTTGTTGGTATATTTGGTTTGAGAGAAACCAGAGACTTTTTAATAATAATAATATTTATATTAATAAATTGATTTTTATAATATCATCATTTTGTTTTAATTGGATCTCAAATCCTAAATGTAAATTTGCTAAAAATAATCATTTCAAAGAATATCTTAATAAGGTTAGTAATAGCATTAAGCAATTTAAACATAAAAACAATATTTTAACATTAATAATTATAACATTAACTTTTTTTCGAATTTGAATGATGATTTTACTAATTATCATAATGTTCTTTTGATTAAAGGAGCATAAGGAGAATTTTTAAGATGTTTTAGTTTGTAGGCATTTAACTTCATATTTTTTTAATTTTTTTACCTTTTTGATTTCAATGTCTCTTTTTTACATCTTTAGATTTGGTTAGGATGTTGCATAATGAGCTTAGATTCTTGTTTAGTTTGTTTCTTATTTTAATTGCTTTTTCGTCTTATAATTTTAGGTTTAGTTTTATTACTTTTACTTCTTTAATACATATATATGTATAAATTTCATTTAAATACATATATGTGTATTTGTAACGACCCGTATTTTTCCGACAAATAAAATATTAATTAAATAAGATTTTAGAATTTAATATTGAAAGAAAACTAAATTTGTGATTTTATAATGAGAGTAATAAGTAGAATGTAATGTTAGTAACGTTAATTTAAGGTAATTGCTAACTATTTTAATGTAATTCCAATTAATTGAAATTATTGTAAAGTTATAATTGGTTATAAACTGTAAACAAGGAAATACATTGAATGTTGAAATTATATGTAATCAATTAGAATTGGCTAATATTGAATATGAAATCAGTGATGTTGTTTGAATGTTATTGATAACTATTTAATGTAATTTCAATCAATTGAAATAGATTGTAAGGTTATTTGGTTATAATTGTAAATAATGAAATAAATTAAATGATGCATATAATGATGAGATTGTATGTGACTGGAATAGGTTAATATAGAATATAAAATTGTTTTGTTATAACCCTTGGTTGTAAATGATAAGATAATGGATATGAACTATTATTATAAACGATGGTTGTAATTATCTTCTCATTAATTTGTCCGTTTGAATATTATATGGGTAATTAATGGAATTAAGGCAACTGAATGTTGGAATTATATGTTGTTAATTGAAATTGAATATAATCAGTGATGTGTAAGTAGTCATAACATTTGTTGTAGATAATAAACCTGTAAATATGATTAAATTACTTAAAGGTAACAATTGTTCATTTATCATCTCATTGTTTAATATGTTTGGAATTAATTTGGAAATTAATGAAAATTTATGTAATTAATTATTGCAGTTAATATGGTAAAGGATGTTAACGGTAAAATAATGAATGTAATAAAATGTGAACTTATGTTAATATAATCCATAGCGTATCCTTGATGGAATATTAAGGATGATAACATAGGTATGAATGTAATTGGATGAGAATTGGATGCGTAGTTAATGGCATTTAACCTTTTAAATATGATAAGGGGAAACAAATTAATACTGATCTAAGTGTTTGGAATTGGAATTTTAAAGGAGAATAGGACAATGAAATTCATAAACTGGGTTTATAAAGTAAAGAAATATATCAGTGGATATTGGAAAAATAAATTCAAGGTGGGAATTTATTAATGAAATGGGTAAATTTGTTTAAAAATAAACAGTGATTTATTTTTAAGGGAGGTGAATGAGAAGTGTATTTCCCTGGATAGGCGAGTACGTTTCCAAAGCAAATTCTTAAGTATAAGTTAAAGTTTCAAAGTTGTTTTAAAAGTATGTTTTGGAAAAATTTATTATTTTTAAATGTTTAATTGTTAAAGTAAGTATTTTTCAAATTATTTAGTAGTAATTATTTAAAGGTGACTGGGTATTATGTTTTAAAGGATAAAAGTTAGTTTTATATTTTATAAAGTAGCTTTATTTAAATATTCTTAAAGTATAAATTTTTGGATAAAGTATTAAAGTAGTTTTTAATTAAAAGTATATTTATAATAAAGCGTTTCTAAATTATTTTTAAAATCTAAAGTGTTTGTACTGGGTGATTTCAGTGAAAATAGAAATATTTGGGAAATTTATTCCGTGAAGAGAAATATGGTTTGAAAACTGTTTTCAAAGGGTTGAAAAGTGGAAATATATCTTGCGAAGATATTTTGAGATTAATAAATAATTTGGGGAATTATTTATTGTTTGATGGATGTTTGTGAATGTTAATTGATAGTTAAATAACCGACTATCAATATTGGCCAATGCGCTAATCGTTTCGAAGAGACTGGGATCGGGATTAATTTCTCGAAAACCACTTCGATCCGGTTTATACGTTTCGTGGGGAAACGAGTTTGAATCAAAGATGGTACAGTGAAGTGCAAGGGCTACTAATCCTGAGGGTGATTCCAAAATGGATGTAGTAGGAGTAGTGCCTTCGGTTCCGTTCGAACCCGGGACGGACTTGTATGGATGAATGCTTTCGGAACATCGTTAGGTGGACGATGGGCATTCTAAGTGAAATGTTCTAAAAAGGCAACGCTTAGCCTCAAGCCTCATCAACCGGGAATGACTGAAAATCAGGGGTTATGCAGCAAGGCTATGTGGGTAGCGCCCATTAGGCTGAGGTCATCCCTGTCTAGATGTCCCTTTTATATTCGGCTTAGTGGTGCGATTGCTGATCCCAACCGTGGGGTGATCTTACTAGGAATTACCCTTAGGTAGTTCCGGTCTTGTGTTGCAGGGGATCCGACGTGGTCCTCGGTACGCTGATCTAGACCAGGTACTGTGACAGGTGGTACCCTAGTGCCTAGTCATTAGTTGGAAATCCATTCTCCCTACGTGCCTTTACGGTTTTGTTTGTATACCTATTAGCTAGAATTTAATAGATGTAACAATTTCAGCTATTTGAATAAGTATTTGTATATAGACATTATTATAATATCAGAGGATTTTGATAAAAAGTGTTTTGGCTATCGTAAGGTAAAAACCCGACATGTTTATTTGTGGCGTGGTCTTAGGAGATGCTTTTGATTTCAAAGGATTTTGAAACTTAAATAATCAATTTGAGTGTGGTTTTCTCACGCTGGTATTCCAGACTGACTCGGGTGTTATTTAACTATAATGCTAGGGTCAGACCGAGTATTATAGGATACAGGATATGATGCTGTGGAGCTCAGGAGACGAGCTGGATGGCGAGACGTATCACACGTATATGATGTATATTCTGCCGAGTTGTGTATGTTGTGTATTCTGTGTGGAACAAGTTATTATAACTGTCCTGAATCGTGATGTTGATTGTATTATACTCTGATTCTGTACTCTGATGATGTAATGTATAAACAGATGTATTTTCTTTTGTGTAAAGATCATTTATTATCTATTATATTTTATTCCGCTGCGTTGGTAAGATTATGATGCTGTTTTTATTTTCTTCTTCTACCTCCTTCTTCTTTAATCCTGATGGTTCGATTTTTCGGGTATGAAAAATCGAGTTTTCACAAATTGATATCATATTTTTTAATTAAGATAAAGTGCAATGATCTGTAACTTTTAACAACTTTAAAATGGCAGCATTTTGAATTTAAATAAAAATTAAATAAAAAAAATTTGAATTTGTGATGTTGAGTATTTTATTTAACCAAATTTAATAGAATAATTTTTTTTTGAAATTTCAAATTTTGGTCAAACATAGTCAAAGTTTGACTTTTGGTTGAAAATTTTCAATTTGAATTTTAAAATTTTATTCTTTTTATATGATACTAGACTGAATTCTAATCTTCCCTCCACTTTTTGTTTCGTCAAAATCAAATTCCTATTGCTCTAAAAATTTGAATTATTGTGAAAAATTAACATGAACTGGTAGTGTTTAGTTGTGTTTTATTTGGCTAAGGCGTATTGGGTTTGTTTGATCTAATGGGCCTTGGTTAACCAAGAGACTTTAGTCAGTCATGTGACCATTCCTTTGCCTAAGACCTTATGTTTCTTATCTGCATCTAAGATCACTGTAACAGCCTTAATGGGTAGACCACTTGATGGATCACAATCATCTCATATCAGAAAGCCATTAGGAGTCCACATTGCTGAAGAAGGTTTTCAAACGGTTCAATCTAAATCTCAGAGAAGAAGAGAGATCAAGAATAGACAGGAGTTGCCATCGGCTCCAAATTCTAATAATCCTAGAGGCAAAGCCATATTAAGAATACCGCAACAACCTAAAAATGTTCAAGAATCACAGAAGCCGGTGGCCTTCTCATTGAATAAAGATCAAGATTTGAAATCATGGGCAGACATAGTGGCGGCGGAGTCAGATGAACCACCAAAGGAAGAATGTAATCTTGAAGCTATAGCTCTAATATTGATTAATAACAAAAAGTATGGAGTGATAAAAGAGGCAGTTTGTAAAAGAACCAGAGAATGCTGGAGCAATTCGGTCCTTGTTTATGTGGTAAGTACCAAACCATACTACTTTTTTTTTAAATCTTACATTCAACGTGTCTGGAAACCAACTGGGCAATTTGAAGTGTATGCAAGAGAGAACGGTTTCTTCCTCTTCAGATTTGAAAACCAAAAGGATTGTGAATCTATTTTGAAAAACGGGCCGTACTTCTATAATGGCAAACTCATCATCATGAAAAGATGGTCTGAATCATTAAAACTAGACAGAGATCTATTAACAACAATACCAATATGGGTAAAATTACCCAATTTGAATCTGAGGTTATGGGACAAGGAGGCGTTCAGTGTCATGGCTAGTATTATCGGTAAACCAATTAAAATGGATGCGGCAACTACTTTGAAAACGAGATTGAATTACACTTGTCTTCTAGTTGAAGTTGCTGCAGAAGATGAACTCCCAAATGAAATCAATGTAACAATGTATAATGGAGAAAATGTAACTCAAAAGGTGGAATACGAGTGGATTCCACCGAAATGTAATTCATGTAAATGTTTTGGACATGTTAGAGAACAATGCAATTTGAAAAAAGCATGGGTTCCAAAAGCAAATAATCAAGGAATTCAAGAGAATAATCTTCAAGAAATGGGTGAAACAACCATGTTGAGCAGTAATGAAAATGTTGAAACTATAGGGATTTGTGCATCCAAAAGTAATGAAAAGCGGATCATCCAGAGAGGAGTCATCTCCGGTCAAGAAAAGGAGCTCACTGATCAAGAAAATCAGATCACACCAGTAGGAGTTCATCAAATAGTGAAATCAACAAAGAACAATATGAAAGACAGTCAAGAAAAAGAGATGGAGGGAGATGTAAATGCAATGGTCTTAGATTCTGGAACCCCTCCTGTTCCAGAATCTTGTTTAATTACAGACATTTCTGCTGAACCTATTAGGGAAAAAAATTCACATAATGCTAATATTTCTGATGCTATATCAATAGAGGTCGATCCTCCTCCAAAGAAGGCTGCAGAGACTGAGGAGATTCTTAATTTTGACTCAGCCTTGCCTCGCACATCTTCTGAATTCGATATCTCCTTGATGCAAATCCCAGAATCAATGGACAAGGATTGCAGCAACTCAGTTCTGCCTCAAATATCTGAACAGTTTGATATTGCCCAACTGCATATTCCAAAGGAAGGTAATAAAGGTAAGAACAAAGAAAAGTCTGATTTTAAGCAAAAATATGTTTCTAGCAACCCAGAATGGACAGAAATGTCAACCAGATTAAAAGCAAAGAGCTCTGAGTGCAAGAGGAGAGGTAAGAGTACCAATGTCTCAGGTACAATTTAAACCCCCCTTTTTTTAATAATTTATTATTAGTTTATTTGCATGGAATGTTAGGGGGATGAATTCGCCAGCCAAGCAGACTGATATTCTGCATATGATTAGGATACATAAACCTACTATAATTGCTCTTATTGAAAATAAGATGAACGATGATAGTATGGATAAATTCAGTTTGAAACTCGATAGAAAATGGAAATTTATTAATAACAATGATTGTGGTTGTAAGGGCATAATCATGTTAATTTGGGATTCTACAATCTGGTCAATAGATAATATTAATAAAGATTTACAGTATATAGATAGTAGTTTCAAAAATGTTGGTGGATTCTCAATTCAAGTCACTAGTGTTTATGGTAGTAATATTGAAAGTGAAAGAAATGGATTATGGTGCAGACTTAAAGCTAGGAATCAAGTTATTGATTCTCCTTGGATTATAATGGGGGACTTTAATACAGTTCTTCATTCCTGTGAAAAATCTGGAGGATGTCATATTCCCCAAAGTAAATTAGACAGGATTAACAAGTTTATGATAGTAACTGGTTTGATTGAAACTTGTGTTTCTGGTAATAAATTTACTTGGAAATTTGGCATGGAGAAAAATATCTATTGTAAACTTGATAGGGTGTAAGTGAATAATGATGTTTATAAAAAATTTCCAAATCTTGAGTGTAGCACCCTAGAATAGAATACAAGTGATCACACACCAATTTTTATTAAGCTTTTTAACGAAGTGGATAATCCTGAAAGAAAGAAGGTGCCTTTTAGATTTAAAAATGGTTGGATTTGTGATGACAAGTATGATGGTTTACTTAAAGAATGTTTTAATTTTTCATGTGATGGTAACAAACAGTTTCAATTTAATATGCTATTGAAACATATTAAAATTAACTTAAAAGAATGGAATAAAAATAATTTTCAGGATAAAAACATTTTGAACAAACTTAAGAAGAAGGGGAAAGTTTTACAAGATCTTGTTGATCAAAATCCTGAGGATGTAAATTCTGTTAAAATGTTTTTTGAGAATCAACAGAATCTGTCTACAGAAATGTACATCAATTCTGTTAATGCCAAACAAAAAGCTAAAGTTGATTGGCTTACTTTGGGGGATGACTGCACCAAATATTTCCATGCTAAAATGTCTACTAGGAAACATATGAATAATATAGGGAATATAATTGACAGTTCTGGTAAATCTACTAATTCTTATAACTCTATTGTCAAAGAAGCTTTGAAATTTTATAATGAACTTTATTTTTTTGATAATCAAATTCATAATTTCCCGAAAATTATTTGCAAGCAGAAATTAAATAGTGCAGCAGAAGAAATTCTTCTTGCTCCTTTGTTAGAAACTGAAATTAAAGCTATTATTTTCAATGCTGGGGATAATAAAAGTCCTGGCCCTGATGGTTTTAATGCTAAATTTTATAAAAACCATTGGGATAGTTTAAGAGGGCAGGTGACTGAAGTAGTTAATGAATTCTTTGAAAAGGGTAAACTTTTGAAAAGTCTGAATCATACTTTTATTACTTTAATCCCTAAAAATAAAAATCCATCTAGCATTGGAGACTATAGGCCTATATCTTACTGCAATGTTATTTATAAGATTATTGCTAGTGTACTTAGCAATAGAATTAAGGTGTTTCTGCCCTTTCTAATCTCAGAAAACCAAAGTGCTTTTGTTCCTGGTAGACTGATATATGAAAAATCAATGCTAGCCCATGAGATGGTTAGGAATTTCAATACTAAAAGTGGGGATAATATGTGCCTTAAAATAGATTTACAGAAGGCATATGATAAAGTCAATAGACAGTTTATATGTCATATGATGGTTAGTTTAGGTTTCCCTATTAAATTTTGTGATTTGATATATGAATGTATTAGTACCCCTACCTTTTCTATTCTAATTCAAGATAATCCAGTAGGTTTTATTAAAAGCAATAGGGGTATTCGACAAGGTGACCCTCTATCTCCCTATCTTTTCACTATAGTCATGGAATATTTCTCCATTCTGACTAATATAGAACTTTTAAGGGGTCAAATTTCTCCTATAAATAGAGTTCAACCTACTATTTCTCATCTAATATATGCAGATGATCTGATGCTCTTTACAAAAGCAAATGTACAGAATGGATATGCTATTTCTCAAATTTTAATGAATTTACATAAGTATGCAGGTTTACAGGTGAATGAGCTTAAGAGTAAAGCATATTTTAGTAAATGCAGTACATATAAAAAAGAAATGTTAGACATATTACATGTTACTGAGGGAAAATTGCCTGTTAAATATTTAGGGTTACATCTTTCTGTTGACCAAATCAAAGACAGTGACTGTTCTATGCTTATCGAAAAAATTCAAGAAAGAATGGAGACATGGTCTTGTAAACTCCTTTCCATAGCTGGGAGAATGGAATTGATTAAAACTATTATTTATGCCATTATTTTATACTGGCTTCAAACATTCCATATCCCAGCTGCATTTATTAAGAAATTAGAAAGTAGATGTGCTAATTTCCTTTGGAAAGGAGGTTATGTAATGCCCCAGAAATTCATGGAATCTTATTTTGGTTGGATTTTGAAAATATATGAATTTATTTGTATAGGAATATATGGAATTAATTGTGTGCAAGTGTGTGTGCATGTGTGCACGTGCACACTGATATGGCACAAGAAAGAACTCCAAATCTCCTGAAATTAAAACAAGAATTAAAAAGCATTACAAACATGATTCTGTAACGAAAATTATTAAACCAAATATGGATATTTGATTTCTGGAATTATATGAATTATCCCAGAAAATAAGAAAAAGTAAGTTTTGTTTTGAATCAGTAAACAGATCTTACTTAAAACCCAGAAAAAAAAAATGTTATAAGGATTTGAAACCTGTATGCACATATATTTGTATGTCTTTCTGAAATTAAGGAGGAGTTAAATAAGCCTAGATAAGATATGTATGCATATGTACATTTCTATAAATACTAAAAATATTAAAAAGAAATAAGCAAGGAAAAGTGTAACACTAAAATAGCAAGAGACATATTGCAAGCAAAACAATTGCTTTAGGCAGAAAATAGAAAGGGGGATTTTTAGAAAATAAACAAGTGACAGTGTCACACAATTATCATGACCTAAGAAGAATATAATATATTCTGGAAAAGAAAAAGGGGAAGTAAGCATCACATATTGTAACGACCCGATATTTTCAACCATTCGCATCCATTATAAGTGTATAGGTAGACACTCATGCCGGAGTTGAATTGCTCAAAATACCGCGTTGTAATTAAAATTTGGCAAATCTCAGAATATACAGTAAATAGATATAATCACAGATCACAGACACAGAGTAAAATAATGCAGCGGAAGTAAAAGAAATAGTAGTTCATGAAGCTACTATGTAAATATATCAGAGTTACATAAGATACAACAGAAGAAATAGAGTACAACAGAAGTATCAATAAGATAACCAAGTACAAGCTGAACAGAGCAACATAACTGAAGTAGATAGAAGAAGACTAGCAGATAATCTCCAGCGATTCAAATCTCCAGAAGGTGGAAATCCAAATCTGTGAATAACTCAGGCTGACCCGAGCGTAAAGCAAAACACAAAACACTCGAGTCAGGACAATATATACTTATATAATGTAAACCAACTCAAGTGAACTGTAATAAAGGTACAAGTAACTTAGAAGATGCTTGGGACCGCCCATCCTCTAAGGATCCGTTAAAATATCTACTATGTAGTAATATTCGCTATTATAATAGTGTCTAAATAAGTAAAGTATAATCATATCGGAAAATAGCGTTAAGGGGATGGAGAACCTTAACGCGGTCGGATCTTAAAATCATAATCGTAGTAAAGCTCGATATGGTAGGTGACACGGCACAACTAGGCAATGCCAGGGTAGATATACCAATTACGCACACGGACTGATGGATACGCATAGCAGCCACTACCGTTCCACCTCGAACAACATTCCCAAATCGGAGGATGGCCATCTAATCAATCACAAGTAAGAGTATAATATCGAAGAAATGTGTCCGAGAAGAGGTGCTACCTCACTGGTCCGAGATCGCTCCTGTTTTAGCCACCTTATGCCAACTCACGGGAGTTGGGTCCACGTAACATACCTTAAGAACGTCGCCACCATCCTACTTCATTCTGGAATCTCCACCGCGTACACAGTTGCCAAAGTGGTTTTCGGTAAGACAGAGAGTATGTCCATATCCGATCCCGGTCTCTTTAACAACCCAACGTTATTATAACCCGTGGTTATAACTTTTAAAAACAATACTTTACTTCAAAATAAAATATCATTTCAAACCATATCTTTATCAAAATAAAGATTAAATCAATTCCAAACCACTTCCATATATTTAAATTTTCATATCATTTCAAAACTTCATTTCAAATCATTTTAATATAATAAAATATCATATCCTTACAAAACTTCATTTCAAATCATTTTAATAAAATAAAATATCCTATCAGTTCAAATCCAAATATTCAACTTTAAATACCTTTTAAATTCAAAGATATCGTTCATTTACTATCATTTCAAATCACCTTTAAATAGTTTATATTCCAATCAAAATAATTCATTTAAACCTTTTAAAAGTGTAATTATTATATTTTCAAATCAAGTATTCAATTTCCAAAGTTTCAAACCATTCTGAGTTCGTTTACTAAGTCAAAAACCCTAATTATTAAAATTTCAGCATTTCACAGCATTTAAAAACAACTGCTATAGGTTATATTTGAAAACATTTTTAATTCAGCAAAGACAGCACTTAAAACTGCTGTTAAACTCAGTTTTAGTTGAATTATAGTTCAAAATAGAAAAGACAGCATTTCAGAAGTGCTGCGGTAGTTCAGATTTCAAAACAAGGGTTAAATTTGGTTTCAGCAAAGACTGCAGACCATTATAGCATTTCCAGGGAATGCTATAATATGCCTGAGTTCAATATTAGCCTATAAGTTCAATTACAGCAACTACAGCATTTCAGAAATGCTGTAGTAGCCCTTTTATTCAATTTTTAGTGTAATTCAGAACCATAGCATTTCTGAATGCTATTAAAAGTGATTTCCATCTTTTTAGTGTATTTCCAGCAATTAAATAACTTCATTTTAAACTCTTTAAACATTTTAAAAATCATAATTTAACATTTAAAATGTTCATTTACATATCATTTAACATGTATCTTTTTCACAATAAATTTCTTATAATTAAATCCAATTTTCAACAATTTACTTAATAAATTTAAGTGTAAAAGTTTCCAATTCTTCACATTTCAACAAATAACTTAACACTTCAAATTTTAAATTACCATTTCACAAATTTAACTAAATTTCCAATTTTATTTAATTAACTTAAACCTTTAATTAAAACCAAATTTCACATTTCCAAGTCAAGTTATATTTTAAAAGATCACTTTTAAACATTCATTTATTTAACCACTTAAATTCATAGAAAAATCAATAATACTTTAATAAATCACTTAAATTAAAATTTAATCAAATTATCATATTTACCATTTCCAAATAAAATTTAATATCCATTTTATTTATATAACTTAAATATCATTTTTAACCAAATTCCAAATTTCCAACTTAAGTTATATTTCAAAAATCCAGTTAAACCATTCATTAATTACATTTTTAACACATATAAAAATCATAATTTCTTTATTTTAAAACATTTCAAAATCTATTTAAATCAAATTTCATAAATTTATAATTTTTAAAATACTTAAAAATATCCAAAACACTTTATAAAATAACCACGGGCCTGTATATAGTTTTCTAACCTAGGTCAAGTGATACGGATATGTATCATTTCAATCCGCAGTTTAAAAAGAAAAATCCGGGTTCTATCATTTCAAACCCGCAATCCCAAGTTAAAATAAATTAAATAAAACCATTCAGGCCTATCATTTCAGCCCATAACGATTTTTCCCTATTCTAAAGTCCGTTCGGGTATGTATCATTTCAACCCATAGTGATTCTAGTCTACAGGGAACTTGCAATGGTGATAACAGATATAAATAACAGAATAACATTAAATAACAGTAACATATGATATAACAGGTGTAATAACAGGTGTGAACATCATATGATAATAATATAGGCATATATAACATGATAATATATTTCTACAGATTCACAGGGTGTCAATTTACTAGTTATATAGGTACATATTGTCTGGTGAGAATAACTCACCTGTATTGAGCTGGAGATTACAACCAAATACACACAACGAAGATCCACACAAACACGAGAGCACGATGATGATTTGAGTGAGAGAGAGACAAGGTTAAACTCCTTGAATACATGAGACAAAACAATACAATATAACATGAATAAACACTTCACAAATTTTAAGCAACATATAATTTACATGCACAAAACAAAGTCAATGCACTTGCACTTGCCTTCAACCTCTAATACTTCAGCCCTAGGCTGGAAATACACGGCTAAAGCATGAATTAGGATCTGGTTTGGGTTCATATGGCTCGGCCTAACTTGGATATGAAGAAGGGTATGGTAAGTTACAAGGCAAAGAATGCTAAAGGTCAAGGCAATTAAGTGGATTTTTGGTGCAACTATAGGTTCGGCTCGCCATGGCTTGGGCTTGGTCAAACAAGGGGATGGTCAGGTGGTGGCTGGAGTGGCGGCCAGAGGTGGTGGAGGGACTGGTGGTGGCGGCCATGGAGGTGGTTTAGGTGAAAAATGAAGGCTATGGCCTTAAGGGTTTGGCTAGGCTAGTTTGGTGGAACTTTTGTGCAAATTTTGTGGTGCAACATCAATGGATGGTCATGGATACTGTCTTGGTCAGAGGAGAGGCTTATGAGCTGCTGGAGATGGTGGTGGTGATGGTCATTGGTGATGGAGGAGAAGTGGGGCCGAGCAAGCAAGAGGAAGAGGAAGGCTAAACATTGAAAAATAGGAAGGAAAAGTAGAAGAAGAATACATTAGAACTTGCAAATTTTTCTCAATTTGATATGGCCAATTTTTTTTGGAGTTGAGAAGCTTAAATTTTCGTGAAAATGATGAGGAAAAAGATACGGCTGAAGCAATGGAGTTAAGGCAGCAACAATGAAAAGGTAATGGTTGATAAAGAAAAGGTGAGAATACAAAGAGGCTTAAGCAAATAAAGAGTCACAAACCTTTCAAATTTCCACCATTTCTTTTTAAATTTTAAATACATGTAAAATATGTATAAATACAGATAAAACACGAAAATATAGTAAATAAACAAAAATAAATAAATAAATATTAATTAAATATAATTAAATTAAGAAAATAACAAAGAAAAATGTAAATTAGGCTTGAAAATTTGAAAATAAATGAAATGAACTTTGGGAAAATTGTATGTACATGAAAAATATTTATAAATAAAGATAAAAACATAAAAATAAAATGCATACATAAAAATGAATAAATAAATTTTAATTAAATATAATTTAAATGAAGAAAATAATAGAAAAATGGAAACTAACCTTTAAAAATAGAAAATAAATTCAATGAGCTTTGGAAAAATTCAAACATCACTTTAAAAATATTTAAAAGGTAAAAATATATGTAACATAACATATAATACAATTTAGAATAATATATGACAATTAAAAAGATTATTTATAAAATTTAAAATAAACAATATTGTTAAATAAAACAATTTACATCCAATTTTGTAAAAAGCATAACGTTCACAATATTATTCGGATTTCAACGAAACGAAAAGTAGTGTTCAAGTTATTAAATCTATTTTCATAATAAAAGATAAAATTTATAATTTCAAACTATTAAAAATTTAAACTTAAAAGTCAAAGTTTGACTATTGACCAAAATTCACATTTTCAGGAAATATTAAATTTAGTCATATTTGGAATTCTAATCCACATCAAAGTCAAAGTTTATATTTAAAATAACAAAATTTATTCTTTTCATAAATAAAGCTTTTGAATCTGGAAAAATAAAAAAAAATATTTGAAAAATACAGGGTTGTTACACTCTCCCCCACTCAAAACTTTTCGTCCCCGAAAAGGAACGAGGTACGGGAAAGCACAGAAAAAGATAGAATGAAATAGAATTAAGACAAGATGATAAGACGATTGGAATTTCACCTGATAATTATTGTTATAGGTAAGTTTAACAAGATGGAGGTGATCAAATCAAGAATATAAGCACGAAAAAGATCCTCTAGAGTCTGAATCTCCCTTTCACTTGACCGATAGTCTATGAATGGAAAAACAGTGTTCAAATCCAGATGAGTAACAAAGATTATCATAGATTACAGAAAGATTTCTAAATAGACTGGTATAAGCAATAGCCTTCCCATTCTGTAACAAGATAAGGGAAATAAGGACAACCAAAAGATAGTTTGAAAAAAAAACAAAATAAGATAATAAATGTGAAACAATAACGCTTTGAAATCATAACAAATTAGAGATGTTTATCATTTGGAAATCATACTACTAAAATCATAACACTTTGGAAATGTAATTCTAAAAAAAAACATAATACTTAGAAAATCATAACACCTTTTAAAATAATCTTTATTTAAACCATTTTAATTCAAGGTCAAATAATATTCATTTTAAAGTTGTAACATTTCTAAGTTCATTCAATTATAAAACTTCCAAAACATTGTATTTTCAAAACAGCAGCACTTATAAAATGCTACAGTAGATATATTAATATTTCAAATCAGTTTTATTCTAGAATATTCATTTGGATATCATTTAACTTATGACTTATTAAAACAAACTTTTATGAATGGAATATCCAAATTAAACTATACTTCGTTTATTAAGTCAAAAGCTCACTATTTTACTTAGCTCTTCATTTAACAAATAACCTAACACTTTATTTAAAATGCCCATTTCATAAATAGATATTCCTTTAATAAGTTACACTTAAAATTTCATTTGAGAACCAAATTCTCAATTATCAAATTTTAGTGATGTTAAAATACATTTTAACTATTTAAATCATAATTATTCATTTTTCAAGACATATCTATTTCATAAATAAAATATTTATATAGCAAATATAACAATCAAATTTCTTTACACATTTATTCATTTAGACATCAATTAAACTATGAATTTAAGTTAAATAAACTTTATTACAAAATGTCCAATTCCAATGTATTTTATTTTATCTATTCAAAGATACATTATTTATTATACAACATATTCATTTCAGGAAATAACCATTATTAAAATTCCTAGGTTAGACTTAAGGTTCCATATTAAATCAAATTTGATTATTAAGTTATTTAAATAAAATCTCTTTAGATTCCTTTTCAATATTTACCTCTGTTAATCTTTTATAACTAAAATTTAAGTGTATAAAATTTATTATAACCACTCAAATTTTATTTATAAAATCCTTTCTATATTGTATATTATCCAATTTCATATTCAACTTTTGTGTAATTTAGGTAAGTTATATTGGAATAAAATTGAGTGTTATACAAATAAAACTTTCCAATTCAATTATCTCAATTTTGAATCATTTATTCAAAAAATTTAATTTTTCTTTTTATAACTGAAATTATTCTTTAAGATGAAATTTAAGAATTAATTTTCCGGTTTCCTTCAAACCAGTTAGAGATTAATAAATATATGTACATAATATGTCAAATCAATTTAAATCATATATCTATATATATTATAAATCAAATCATATTTAGAAATTCAAATAAATTAAATCTTTCAAAACAAAGCTGTAGTAAGACTACAGAACGGTCTCTTCAGTTCAAAACTCGAAAATGAACGTCGATGATGCTGCAGTCATCACCGAAATTATTTTCCATCGACAAAGAGAAGAGCACTTAATTTTTAAACTTTAAAATCCTTTAGAGACAAATTTTTTTATTCAAAAATACTTTAAATTATATCCTTTTAAAAATTTTAAACACAAGGTTTGAAATCCATCGGAAACTTGAATTCTCAAATTCTTGATTCAAATTCATTTCAATTCCCAAATCAATTTATAAACAACTATTTATAAATTCATTTGTAGAACAATAAATGATAAATCAAGTATTATCATTTCAAATTATCAATTTAAATCAATTTATTAAGTTCCATAAATTTACTTATATATCAAAATTTTATTTCATTAACCAAATTTAAAATAATATCGTGTCAGTTTGTTCTGTTAAAGTGTTTTAGAAATCCTATCGATAGCGTTGATCAGACGAATCGATCGGAAATCCAAATCAACATCAACAACTCAAACAACACCATATATAAAACAAAACATAGATTTATAAGTACAATTCAAAATGTTTGGAGATAGTTTAGAAACAAAAGACAAGATGGTTAAACAGAGTAGAGAGATGGGTAAGCTTAGGTAAATCGCGGACAACCTTAACCGGGTCAACCGTGACTTAAAGAATAAGATCGATGTGGATTTTTCTGGGATAAATCTACGTTCAATCTCAAGAGATAGAGTTTGGAATAATAAAAGATATTAGCATCTAAACCAAGGATAGATAAAATCTCTGGTGAATCGATGCTGACTGTAAAGGATTTTCACCCCTTTACAAGAAAATTAGAATATTGGCGAGATCACCAATTCACTATAAAGATCATTCGAAGTGGAGTTATGTGATACTCCAAAATCAAAAGAAGATGAATAGTGAGGGACAAGAATGAATTTTGGAACCGCAGGAAACGTTCCAAAATTCAAAGGAAATCGAATCAAAAGGAAGAGATTCAAACTCGAACGAAAGTGATTCTGTAAATAAATTTACCATACATTCTAAGTTTTGCCTCAAAGCCAAAGCTCTGATACCAACTGTAACGACCCGATATTTTCAACCATTCGCATCCATTATAAGTGTATAGGTAGACACTCATGCCGGAGTTGAATTGCTCAAAATACCGCGTTGTAATTAAAATTTGGCAAATCTCAGAATATACAGTAAATAGATATAATCACAGATCACAGACACAGAGTAAAATAATGCAGCGGAAGTAAAAGAAATAGTAGTTCATGAAGCTACTATGTAAATATATCAGAGTTACATAAGATACAACAGAAGAAATAGAGTACAACAGAAGTATCAATAAGATAACCAAGTACAAGCTGAACAGAGCAACATAACTGAAGTAGATAGAAGAAGACTAGCAGATAATCTCCAGCGATTCAAATCTCCAGAAGGTGGAAATCCAAATCTGTGAATAACTCAGGCTGACCCGAGCGTAAGCAAAACACAAAACACTCGAGTCAGGACAATATATACTTATATAATGTAAACCAACTCAAGTGAACTGTAATAAAGGTACAAGTAACTTAGAAGATGCTTGGGACCGCCCATCCTCTAAGGATCCGTTAAAATATCTACTATGTAGTAATATTCGCTATTATAATAGTGTCTAAATAAGTAAAGTATAATCATATCGGAAAATAGCGTTAAGGGGATGGAGAACCTTAACGCGGTCGGATCTTAAAATCATAATCGTAGTAAAGCTCGATATGGTAGGTGACACGGCACAACTAGGCAATGCCAGGGTAGATATACCAATTACGCACACGGACTGATGGATACGCATAGCAGCCACTACCGTTCCACCTCGAACAACATTCCCAAATCGGAGGATGGCCATCTAATCAATCACAAGTAAGAGTATAATATCGAAGAAATGTGTCCGAGAAGAGGTGCTACCTCACTGGTCCGAGATCGCTCCTGTTTTAGCCACCTTATGCCAACTCACGGGAGTTGGGTCCACGTAACATACCTTAAGAACGTCGCCACCATCCTACTTCATTCTGGAATCTCCACCGCGTACACAGTTGCCAAAGTGGTTTTCGGTAAGACAGAGAGTATGTCCATATCCGATCCCGGTCTCTTTAACAACCCAACGTTATTATAACCCGTGGTTATAACTTTTAAAAACAATACTTTACTTCAAAATAAAATATCATTTCAAACCATATCTTTATCAAAATAAAGATTAAATCAATTCCAAACCACTTCCATATATTTAAATTTTCATATCATTTCAAAACTTCATTTCAAATCATTTTAATATAATAAAATATCATATCCTTACAAAACTTCATTTCAAATCATTTTAATAAAATAAAATATCCTATCAGTTCAAATCCAAATATTCAACTTTAAATACCTTTTAAATTCAAAGATATCGTTCATTTACTATCATTTCAAATCACCTTTAAATAGTTTATATTCCAATCAAAATAATTCATTTAAACCTTTTAAAAGTGTAATTATTATATTTTCAAATCAAGTATTCAATTTCCAAAGTTTCAAACCATTCTGAGTTCGTTTACTAAGTCAAAAACCCTAATTATTAAAATTTCAGCATTTCACAGCATTTAAAAACAACTGCTATAGGTTATATTTGAAAACATTTTTAATTCAGCAAAGACAGCACTTAAAACTGCTGTTAAACTCAGTTTTAGTTGAATTATAGTTCAAAATAGAAAAGACAGCATTTCAGAAGTGCTGCGGTAGTTCAGATTTCAAAACAAGGGTTAAATTTGGTTTCAGCAAAGACTGCAGACCATTATAGCATTTCCAGGGAATGCTATAATATGCCTGAGTTCAATATTAGCCTATAAGTTCAATTACAGCAACTACAGCATTTCAGAAATGCTGTAGTAGCCCTTTTATTCAATTTTTAGTGTAATTCAGAACCATAGCATTTCTGAATGCTATTAAAAGTGATTTCCATCTTTTTAGTGTATTTCCAGCAATTAAATAACTTCATTTTAAACTCTTTAAACATTTTAAAAATCATAATTTAACATTTAAAATGTTCATTTACATATCATTTAACATGTATCTTTTTCACAATAAATTTCTTATAATTAAATCCAATTTTCAACAATTTACTTAATAAATTTAAGTGTAAAAGTTTCTAATTCTTCACATTTCAACAAATAACTTAACACTTCAAATTTTAAATTACCATTTCACAAATTTAACTAAATTTCCAATTTTATTTAATTAACTTAAACCTTTAATTAAAACCAAATTTCACATTTCCAAGTCAAGTTATATTTTAAAAGATCACTTTTAAACATTCATTTATTTAACCACTTAAATTCATAGAAAAATCAATAATACTTTAATAAATCACTTAAATTAAAATTTAATCAAATTATCATATTTACCATTTCCAAATAAAATTTAATATCCATTTTATTTATATAACTTAAATATCATTTTTAACCAAATTCCAAATTTCCAACTTAAGTTATATTTCAAAAATCCAGTTAAACCATTCATTAATTACATTTTTAACACATATAAAAATCATAATTTCTTTATTTTAAAACATTTCAAAATCTATTTAAATCAAATTTCATAAATTTATAATTTTTAAAATACTTAAAAATATCCAAAACACTTTATAAAATAACCACGGGCCTGTATATAGTTTTCTAACCTAGGTCAAGTGATACGGATATGTATCATTTCAATCCGCAGTTTAAAAAGAAAAATCCGGGTTCTATCATTTCAAACCCGCAATCCCAAGTTAAAATAAATTAAATAAAACCATTCAGGCCTATCATTTCAGCCCATAACGATTTTTCCCTATTCTAAAGTCCGTTCGGGTATGTATCATTTCAACCCATAGTGATTCTAGTCTACAGGGAACTTGCAATGGTGATAACAGATATAAATAACAGAATAACATTAAATAACAGTAACATATGATATAACAGGTGTAATAACAGGTGTGAACATCATATGATAATAATATAGGCATATATAACATGATAATATATTTCTACAGATTCACAGGGTGTCAATTTACTAGTTATATAGGTACATATTGTCTGGTGAGAATAACTCACCTGTATTGAGCTGGAGATTACAACCAAATACACACAACGAAGATCCACACAAACACGAGAGCACGATGATGATTTGAGTGAGAGAGAGACAAGGTTAAACTCCTTGAATACATGAGACAAAACAATACAATATAACATGAATAAACACTTCACAAATTTTAAGCAACATATAATTTACATGCACAAAACAAAGTCAATGCACTTGCACTTGCCTTCAACCTCTAATACTTCAGCCCTAGGCTGGAAATACACGGCTAAAGCATGAATTAGGATCTGGTTTGGGTTCATATGGCTCGGCCTAACTTGGATATGAAGAAGGGTATGGTAAGTTACAAGGCAAAGAATGCTAAAGGTCAAGGCAATTAAGTGGATTTTTGGTGCAACTATAGGTTCGGCTCGCCATGGCTAGGGCTTGGTCAAACAAGGGGATGGTCAGGTGGTGGCTGGAGTGGCGGCCAGAGGTGGTGGAGGGACTGGTGGTGGCGGCCATGGAGGTGGTTTAGGTGAAAAATGAAGGCTATGGCCTTAAGGGTTTGGCTAGGCTAGTTTGGTGGAACTTTTGTGCAAATTTTGTGGTGCAACATCAATGGATGGTCATGGATACTGTCTTGGTCAGAGGAGAGGCTTATGAGCTGCTGGAGATGGTGGTGGTGATGGTCATTGGTGATGGAGGAGAAGTGGGGCCGAGCAAGCAAGAGGAAGAGGAAGGCTAAACATTGAAAAATAGGAAGGAAAAGTAGAAGAAGAATACATTAGAACTTGCAAATTTTTCTCAATTTGATATGGCCAATTTTTTTTGGAGTTGAGAAGCTTAAATTTTCGTGAAAATGATGAGGAAAAAGATACGGCTGAAGCAATGGAGTTAAGGCAGCAACAATGGAAAGGTAATGGTTGATAAAGAAAAGGTGAGAATACAAAGAGGCTTAAGCAAATAAAGAGTCACAAACCTTTCAAATTTCCACCATTTCTTTTTAAATTTTAAATACATGTAAAATATGTATAAATACAGATAAAACACGAAAATATAGTAAATAAACAAAAATAAATAAATAAATATTAATTAAATATAATTAAATTAAGAAAATAACAAAGAAAAATGTAAATTAGGCTTGAAAATTTGAAAATAAATGAAATGAACTTTGGGAAAATTGTATGTACATGAAAAATATTTATAAATAAAGATAAAAACATAAAAATAAAATGCATACATAAAAATGAATAAATAAATTTTAATTAAATATAATTTAAATGAAGAAAATAATAGAAAAATGGAAACTAACCTTTAAAAATAGAAAATAAATTCAATGAGCTTTGGAAAAATTCAAACATCACTTTAAAAATATTTAAAAGGTAAAAATATATGTAACATAACATATAATACAATTTAGAATAATATATGACAATTAAAAAGATTATTTATAAAATTTAAAATAAACAATATTGTTAAATAAAACAATTTACATCCAATTTTGTAAAAAGCATAACGTTCACAATATTATTCGGATTTCAACGAAACGAAAAGTAGTGTTCAAGTTATTAAATCTATTTTCATAATAAAAGATAAATTTTATAATTTCAAACTATTAAAAATTTAAACTTAAAAGTCAAAGTTTGACTATTGACCAAAATTCACATTTTCAGGAAATATTAAATTTAGTCATATTTGGAATTCTAATCCACATCAAAGTCAAAGTTTATATTTAAAATAACAAAATTTATTCTTTTCATAAATAAAGCTTTTGAATCTGGAAAAATAAAAAAAAATATTTGAAAAATACAGGGTTGCTACACATATGGTCGGGGTATTAAGGGTGAAAAATAAGCAAATCTGAAATGCAAAATGCATGAGTATTGGCCAGGGTAGGAATGAAATTTTACATTTGTAAAACCCTAGAAAACCTCTCTTATAAATCCAAGTATAAACCAGAAAAATCATTTTCTACCCGAGACATTTAAGAAAACAAAGAAGAAAAATATTTGCAAGCAGAAAAGCAAGTTTTAAAAGGTTTCTTTTCTGGATTAAGCAAGAGAAGCATTTTTCTGTGAGTAATCTCACTAAACCCATGGCATTAAGTCCTATTATGAGGCAGCCAAGTTTATGTTATTTTTCTACCTATTTCTGATTTTATTACTATGGTTTTAATGGATGCCTTAATGGGTGTTTCTGAATGCTTTTGATTGCTTTGATGGTTGAGTATTTTGCTCTGTTTGGTTACACCCAGAAATGTTAAAGTATGAATCATGAAAGTAAATAGAGAATACTTGTAACTGGTTTAGATATGGCATGAAAAATATAGAAATCAAAATATATATGAGTTGCATTACACTTGTGTAAGTGCTGAGGCTCAAATGAAAGATTCAAGGGTGCAATGGAAATATCCAAAAGTGCTGAACTCTTGATCAAATAGAAAACCCATGAGCCAGAAATCTTGGTTAAGCTAGATCTTGAGTTTAGTTCAAACATGGTTGCTTATGAAACAATAATAACCCACATGCCTAGTCTCTATTCACAGTTGTAAATATTCTTGTATTTTCTTTAAGCCAGAATATTTGAAAACATGATTTCCCCTAGATATGAATGTTAGCTTGTTCTTGAATTATGCTTGTAAGCTCTAGGTAATGTTTCATGTACACTGTGATTCAATCACCTAGCTATCTCATGATAGGATCAAACATGAACACTTAGTAAATAAACTAAGGATTGTGAGCCAAGAAGACTGCTGGAATGCTTGTTGTATTTAAAGTATGCAAGTTGGCACATGGCCTTTTTAAGCCCTGAGATCTTTGTGCAATATTGTGAATTATTTTATTGCAATGTGTCCCCGTGATTCCTTTATAGCAGATGAGGCTAGGAAGAAATTTGGTAAATGCAACCTTAAATTAATGAAGTAGGAACTTGTGTTATTCCTAGGTTGGTTGGACTGGAGCTATGATAGTTCCTGAGTATCTCTGTTTGACATGTATGTTTGCATAGTTTAAAGTGTGTACATAATTAGTTTTAATACTGATCATATATGCACAATATTTCAGAAACAAGTCAGGCAAATTAATTAAAGAAATTATGCCAACCCATACAAAATGTTTATGTCTCACTTATCTACTTAATATCATGGAATTTTTTATATTGCTCATACCAGATCTTGTATCTGACCCTTGTTTTCTTATGGCATCTGGGGTGTCTCAATTAAAATGGGGCAGCCTCTAATGCTCTTTCAGGGAATGCTGGTTCTAAATAGGAAGCTGCTATGGCTAAGGAGAATTATTGGATAAGCATGCTAAATTAGAATTAAATAAGAACTTAGAATGAATTATTTGCATGTAATCTTGGAGGTTTTTATAGTTCTGCTTTAGTTGTTATGTAATGATGTTGAATGTTTGGATTTTATTTAGTTGTTTCAATTGAATTTGGTAATGAATTAAGGTTGGGAAAAACCAAAGACTTAGTTGAATCTATGCAAGAAAATATATTTGAGTATTATGGTGGAAATCTGTAGATGATATATGCCTGTATTTGAGAAATGGATATATATATATATATTGTATTAGTTAATTTTGAGTTACTTAAGAGCTTTAAGTTTGAAGGTTAAAAATCTGAGTTTTAGCTAGAAGCAATACTTTAAGAATTTTGTGACTATATGCAGAAGTGTTTTGATAAAAGAAACAATATATATATATTTAATTGTGCACTGTATAAAGATGTGTACATGTTCTAAGAGATTTTTCAAGTATCTTGTATCTGAATTCACATTGCAATAGCCAGACACTAATGTTTTGATGATCTAGTCATAAGGTTAACCCACTTCAAATATAGTGAGGTCTGGGTGGGTCAAGATGACCAGAGTTTTTGAGTCCAAAGAAAGAAAATGCATTTGTAAAAGCTGAAGCTTTCTTTGCAAATGCATGTACAAAGACATTTTCAAATACTTGAGCTCACTTTTATTTTTGAGTAGCTTTCTTAGTCCAGAAAGCATAATACATCTGATTTGCACACATATTACTTAATTATTACTTTTGTTAAACAACCATAAAATCTGGATTTTCTAAATCCAGTAAAGCAACTTGTAAATTAGGATGCAAGCTGAGGTAACTCAGGGATTAGGGAATGAATGTGGTTCAAAGAAATACAACTATATAGATTGTGAAAGAATTACTCAACTGACTTGGTTATAAGTAAAGGAATTTGTGATAAAATCACTTATGGTGAAAATGATAAATGAATATATCATTTTTCCTTTCTGGCTTTGATCAAATATCAAATAATTAAATAAAAAAAATCATGATGGCTTGCTACATTATGAGATCACTTTGTTAAGACAAACTAACAAACAATCACCATAAGACTGATCAAAAATTAATAGGTATAAATTATATATATGATCATGGAAATTCACTCCCATGATTCATATATCAAACAAAGGAAAGTGAGCTATGTACTGGTTGACTAGAAATTCACATTCAATCAGGATGCGCTCTTTCTTACCAATACTCTGATCCAGGCAAGAGGGCCACATACATATTCACATGTATGCGAATATATTTATTAATGAACTGATATAAATATGTTAGTAGAAAAATTAGGATCCTGGATAATTTAATAGAAAGGCTAAATGACTCTAGGAAATTTATTAATGTAAAAAAAAATCCTAATAAAAATTAGGTAAATTAAATAGGGTCATTTCATTTGGTATCAGAGCTATGTTAAAACTATACATAGCTAAGAATGATTGTATTGATTGATTGAAGTACTATAACTATATGTATGTACTGATTGTTTGTTTGAGTAAAATAATAATTCAGATAGAAAGTTATAGCAAAAGAAAATACTCATGATAAACTAATCCTATCTACCCATACTCTAGTTAGCCAATCATGGTAGGAAGAGGATCTCATCATAATGCAGGATCAAGTGCACCACAAATGCTTGATATGCAAGACTTTATGAGGGCTTTGAGGGATGGAGTAGGGAAGAGACTTGAGAACCCACATGAAGAACTTTCAAAACTATTAAAGACTTATACCAATCTGGGAGGCAAGAGCTTTGAAGAGACTGAAAATGTGACGGAAATTCAAGCATGGTTGAGAACACTGGACAGAATTTTCAATGACATGCAATTGGATGATCAAAGGAAGAGGCAAGTGGCCTCAAGACAACTGAAAGGTGTGGCTTTAAGCTGGTGGGAGGTAGTCATAGCTGGGAGAATTGAGAATGAAATCACTTGGAATCAATTCAAGGAGATGTTGGAAGCTAGATTTGTTCCAGCATCAGCCAAAACTCTATTGCTTGAAGAATTCATCAGACTTAGGCAGGGAACCTTTAATGTGACTGAGTATACTCATAGGTTTTAGGGCTTGTCTAAGTATGGAGCCATGCTTGTGGCTGATGAGGCATCAAAGAATGATAGGTATATTAAGGGTTTAAACCCAGGGCTTAGTAGGGCTATGTTGCCATATGCAGATAAAACTTTTGATCAAGTCATTGATCTGGCCTTAAAGTTTGAGCAACATGACAAGGAGACGGAGAAGTATAGGAGTTTTAAGAACAATAACAACAAGAAAAATAAGGGAAGGTATCACCCCTATGACAAAAAGAAGGAGGAGACAGAAAGCAAGAAAACCAATGATACTAAGACCACTGATACAAAGAGGAAAATAGCGTGTCATCATTGTGGAAAAGAAGGACATATTAAACCAAGGTGCCCAGAATTGAAGGGAGGAGCTTTCAAGTGCTACCTATGTAGTAAGGAGGGACATATCAAGTGAAATTGCCCTGAGTATAAACAGCAAGGGAAGCTAGCAAGTTTGGAGAGAAAAAGCAAATCCACAGTAGAGGCCATTGCAGAAAATCATGGTCAAGTGGAAGGTACCTTATTTATTTGTACCCTACCTATATCAGTAGTGTATGATACAGGGGCAACACATTCTATGATTTCCCATGAATTAGTTGCATTGCTTAAATTAAATTGCATACTGGTTGAAACCCCTTTGTTAGTGCAAAGCCCATTGGGAAGTTCTAGTGTTTTAAAGATGATTTGAGTGGATGTGGAATTAAACATAGGAGGAAATGTTTTTATTTCCAATTTATATGTTTTAAATTACCCAAATATAGGTGTTATATTGGGTGTAGACTGGTTAAGGCAATACAAAGCCATAATTAATTTAGACTCATCCACCATATCATTACAAAATTCTAGAGGCCAAAGAATCACGATTTTGTGTGAAGTAGCCAAAGAAAGGAAATTATATCATTTGATTAACTTAAATAAGGATTCCAGTGAGCCTTCTATTGAAGAAATCCCCATAATTAACAAATACTTGGATGTGTTTGGAGAAGTTGAGGGTGTTCCACGCCACAGACCAGTGGAATTTCATATTAGTCTCATACCAGGAGCAAATCCAATTATTAAGAAACTCACTAGGATGGGGCCAAGTGAGTTGAAGGAATTGAAGAAACAGTTAGAAGAATTGGAAAGCAAAGGATTTATAAGACCAAGTAATTCATGCTGGGGTGCTCCAGTAGTGTTTGTAAGGAAACATGATGGTACTTTAAGGATGTGTATAGATTACAGGGAGCTAAACAAAGTCACTATCAAAAACAAGTACCCCTTACCTAGAATTGATGATCTTTTTGATCAACTTAGTGGAGAAAAAATATTTTCTAGGTTAGACCTGGCATCTCGATTCCATCAGATGAAGGTTGAGAACTCAAGTGTTAAGTATACAGCCTTTAATACTAGGTATGGTTTATATGAGTATCTTTTCATGCCATTTGGGTTGACAAATGCCCCATCATACTTTGTAGACTTGATGAATAGGATATTCAGGGATTATTTAGACAAGTTTGTGTTGATTTTTATTGATGATATTTTGATTTATTCTAAAACAGTATAGGAACATTAAAATCACTTACACCTTGTTTTGTCTAGATTAAGAGAAAAAGATTTAAAAGAAAAATTTTATAAGTGTGCATTTTGGAAAGAAGAAGTGCATTTCCTTGGGCATGTTATATCTGCCAAAGGCATTTCAGTGAACCCCAATAAAATTTTTGCTATCCAAGCATGGAAAAGGCCAAGCACAATAGGAGAAGTTAGGTCATTTATGGGAATGGCAGGGTATTATAGAAGATTTATAAAAGATTTTTCTAAGATGTCATCACCTCTTACCAACCTAACTAGAAAGAACCAACCCTTTATATGGACTGTGAAATGTGAACAAGCCTTTAGTAGAATCAAAGAGGCCTTAGTCAATGCACCAGCGTTGAAAGTACCAGAAGGAAATGAGGATTTAATTGTTTATACTGATGCAAGTGGTTCTGGGCTAGGAGCTATATTGATGCAGCAAGATCAAGTTATAGCCTATGCATCAACACAATTGAAGCCACATGAATCAAAGTATGCAACCCATGATCTTGAGTTGGCAGCAGTGGTATATGCACTAAAGCTCTGGAGACATTATCTTCTAGGTGCTAAGTTTATTTTATACACTGACCATAAGGCATTGAAATATCTCTTTTCACAAAAAGATTTGAATATGAGGCAACATAGATGGGTTGAGTTTCTAGCAGCATATGATTTAGACATACTTTATACTCCAAGAAAAGCAAATAAGGTTGCAGATGCTTTGAGCAGGCAACATGCAAAAGTAGCCATGTTAATGATAGAAGAGTTTAGAAATTTATCTCTACTTACTGATTTGGAAATTGAGGAAAACAATGAGGTAAACATAGAGATGATTGAAGAAGGGAGTAAAGGAAAATTAAGTTTGATAACTTTGCAATCAGATTTAATTTTGAAAGTGGGGAAAATGCAAGAGGAAGATCCAGAATTATTAGAAAAGAAGACTCTGATAGAAAAAGGAGAGGAAGTAGCAAACTACCACACTGATAAGAATGGTTACTTAAGGAATAAAGGTAGGATATGTTTTCCAAAAGATAAAGGGTTGAAGGAAGAGATACTTAATGAGTATCATAGGAGCAAATATTCTATACATCCAGGCAGCACCAAAATGTACCAAAACCTAAAAAGGGATTATTGGTGGAGAGGGATGAAATCAGATGTGGCCAAACATGTTGCAAAGTGTATGACTTGCCAACAAGTCAAGGCAGAAACCCAAAGACCCTCAGGCCTATTACAACCTCTAAGCATACCACAATGGAAGTGGGAAGATATATCTATGGATTTCATAGATGGTCTGCCTAGATCAAAGAGAGGAAATACAAGCATTTGGGTAGTAGTTGATAGGTTGACTAAGGTGGCACACTTTATACCAGTGAAGGCAGAAAGAAATGCACCTAAACTAGCTCAAGTATTCATGAAAGAAGTAGTAAGGTTGCATGGAATTCCTAAAACTATACTGAGTGATAGGGACACAATCTTTACATCCAGATTTTGGAAGAGCTTTCAAGAAGCCATGGGAAGTGAGTTATGCTTGAGTACTGCATACCACCCCCAATCAGATGGTCAAACTGAAGTAATAAATAAAGTTTTGAAGGATTTGTTGAGGGCATGTGCATTGGATTCTGGAGGTAATTGGGAAGATCACCTCCATTTGGCTGAATTTACATATAACAATAGTTATCAAAGCACCATAGGCATGGCACCATTTGAAGCCTTGTATGGCAAACCATGTTTGTCACCAATATGTTGGGTTGAAGCAGGAGAAAGGGCTGTCTTAGGGCCTGAGTAAGTTAAAGAGACTATAGAGAAAATTGAACTTGTGAGGAGAAGAATGGCAGCAGCTCAAGATAGGCAAAAGAAGTTTGCAGATGTAAGAAGGAAGCAGGTAGAATATGAAGTTGGTGATTATGTTTTCATCAAAGTTTCACCTATGAAGAAGGTGTTGAGGTTTGGCAAGCAGGGAAAACTTACCCCAAGATATGTTGGACCTTACAAGATTTTGGAAAGAGTAGGTTCATTAGCATACAAGTTGGAGCTACCAGAAGAGATGAGTGCAATGCACAATGTATTTCATGTATCACAACTTAGGAGATGGGTGCATGATAAAGAGAAAATTCTAGAGAAACCCACTCAAGTTCAAATAAATCCTGATTTGGTATATGAGAAAGAACCAGTGGGGATTTTAGCTAAAGAGGAAAAGAAGTTGAGGAGCAAAACTCTGAAATTGGTAAAGGTTCAATGGAGCCTAGACCCTAATGATTGTACATGGGAGTTAGAGGATAAGATAAAGATGGATTACCCTAAGCTTTTTGCAGTGGAAGGTAAAATCTAAATTCCTAAAGAGTTTAATAGGTATGGTTGTTTTGACTGAATTGTTTGCTTATGCAATGTTTGATAGATTTTATAAAAATATGGAAATATTTAAAGTCAAAATAAGAAAATTGTGAGGACACAATTCCTAAAAAGGTGGGGTGATTGTAATGCCCCAGAAATTCATGGAATCTTATTTTGGTTGGATTTTGAAAATATATGAATTTATTTGTATAGGAATATATGGAATTAATTGTGTGCAAGTGTGTGTGCATGTGTGCACGTGCACACTGATATGGCACAAGGAAGAACTCCAAATCTCCTGAAATTAAAACAAGAATTAAAAAGCATTACAAACATGATTCTGTAATGAAAATTATTAAACCAAATATGGATATTTGATTTCTGGAATTATATGAATTATCCCAGAAAATAAGAAAAAGTAAGTTTTGTTTTGAATCAGTAAACAGATCTTACTTAAAACCCAGGAAAAAAAATGTTATAAGGATTTGAAACCTGTATGCACATATATTTACATGTCTTTCTGAAATTAAGGAGGAGTTAAATAAGCCTAGATAAGATATGTATGCATATGTACATTTCTATAAATACTGAAAATATTAAAAAGAAATAAGCAAGGAAAAGTGTAACACTAAAATAGCAAGAGACATATTGCAATCAAAACAATTGCTTTAGGCAGAAAATAGAAAGGGGGATTTTTAGAAAATAAACAAGTGACAATGTCACACAATTATCATGACCTAAGAAGAATATAATATATTCTGGAAAAGAAAAAGGGGAAGTAAGCATCACATATGGCCGAGGTATTAAGGGTGAAAAATAAGCAAATCTGAAATGCAAAATGCATGAGTATTGGCCAGGGTAGGAATGAGATTTTACATTTGTAAAACCCTAGAAAACCTCTCTTATAAATCCAAGTATAAACCAGAAAAATCATTTTCTACCCGAGACATTTAAGAAAACAAAGAAGAAAAATATTTGCAAGCAGAAAAGCAAGTTTTAAAAGGTTTCTTTTTTGGATTTAGCAAGAGAAGCATTTTTCTGTGAGTAATCTCACTAAACCAATGGCATTAAGTCTTGTTATGAGGCAGCCAAGTTTATGTTATTTTTATACCTATTTCTGGTTTTATTACTATGGTTTTAATGGATGCCTTAATGGGTGTTTCTGAATGCTTTTGATTGCTTTGATGGTTGAGTATTTTGCTCTGTTTGGTTACACCCAGAAATGTTAAAGTATGAATCATGAAAGTAAATAGAGAATACTTGTAACTGGTTTAGATATGGCATGAAAAATATAGAAATCAAAATATATATGAGTTGCATTACACTTGTGTAAGTGCTGAGGCTCAAATGAAAGATTCAAGGGTGCAATGGAAATATCCAAAAGTGCTGAACTTGTAACGACCCTAGATTTTAATTTAATTTAAATTGATAATTAAATTAATTTTTGAATAAAAATAGTAAAATAAATCGATAAAATGGAGCGAGTTTCCCCGGATTCAAGTATATTCTGTATGAATCATTTCAATTTAAAATATTGTAAATATATATATATGTATATTGAATTCGAGTTTAAATCTAAGTTTAAAATGGTTTAATAATAATAAATAATAATAGATATTAAGTTATAAATAGAATCAAAAATATATAAGATAAACTAAAGTAAGTAATATAAACTTTAAAAGGAAACAAGACAAAGAGAATAGGCTGCCTATAGAGTAAGTTAATAAACAATAAGTAGTATGTGTAACCTGTAAAAGTTTAGAATGCAATGGTAAGTATAAACAAAGTTAAGTAGTAAAATATCTAAACATGAAAAATAAAATAAGCTAAGTAAGAAGACACAAACTAGACAAGTAAAAGAAATATCAACATACCAAATTGGATAAACATGAAACATAAGTACATACGAAATGTAAAGTATAAGATAATTTGTAGACATAAAGGACATTGTCATTAAATGCTAATATCTCTAGTGTACATTGTATAGATCACTTCAGCCCCCATAGAGATAAAAATCTCTGAAACATGTTTGTACCAAAAGAAAGAATAACCTGTATATTTGTTCACACATATCTATCTGCCTCATTTCATTTTCGTTCACAAGAAACAATGCCTGTAAAACATCTTTCTATCTATTTATCAACCTTCTTTAGCTTTTTCATTTCATCTCGTTTACATCTCGTTTACAAAAGAGACTGAGCATTCCAGTTTTGACAAGGCAAAGTTTCCAAGAAAATCAGAACAGGGTAGCAACTTTCAAACACCTTCCAGTTTTAAAGTATCAAAGCTTGTTTTCAAAATGATGCTCTGTTCTTCCCTTCCATATCTGGTGAGTAAATTTTTTTTTACTTAGGCGTCTAGTTGCTTGATTTAAGTATGAAGATAATCATAAATTTGTGTTTATTTATTATGAAATTTGTGTGTGAATATTTATAAGTTCATTCCTCTGTGAAATGGTGAAGTGGAATATCAGACAAATGAAACTTCTCAAGCTTACAGGCATCAAACCTGTTCATAAATCATTTCCCCTTGCTATGATTTATTTTAGAAAATAATTTCTAAACAAAAGATGTTAGTTTAAACAAGATTCAAATTTTAAAATTAGTTTAAAGATAATCAAAGCAGAGTTTCTCTAGAAATTTGGGAATTTACAGTCAAGATTCAATATAAGTTAAAATCCTAACATCATAATTTAATACTTAAAGATTTTAACTCGAATCCATTTAGAAAGATCTAATTTTTGAAACTAAAATCACGAATTTTAAAATCATATTTTGAGAGATATTGTGGGATGGCCAGTATTGGGACTTTTCGCAATTACTGGTGATCGGCAGCTCTTGGGTGGTCGAGTTTTCGACTGGAGGTAGGGGAAAGTACGGCGAACTCGGTAAAAATATCAGGAGGGAGGATAGTTCACCGTGGCAGCGGCGATCAGTCGAAATAGGGTTTCAACCCTAAATATGATGAGCTCGGAAATGTGGTCACGACAACGTCTCTGGGTGATCGAGTTGCACCGGACCTGGTCGAATAGCAGCATGAAAGGCTAGGGGATGTGTGATCGGAGTTGTGCGATTTCAGGTGGTCAGGGCGGTGAGTTCGAGACTGAGTTTGGCAACTGAGTTGGTTTGGGTTTGTAGTGAGAGAGCTCGATTTTGATTCGTTTTCGAATTCGAACATTTGTGAAGTCGGAAGGCTCGTGGATATCGACGATGATGTGCTAAGGGTAGCAGGGTTGGTCGGCGACGATCTGATTGATCGTACATGTGCACCACGTATCAGTGGTATCAGTTTTTTTGGTTTGGGGAAGACGAAGCTTTGTCTCGGGTTCGTCTGGAAGAATTCGCGAAATTGGCTCGAAGATGTTCTCGTGCTATTTTGAGTTGATAACAGGTTTTAAGATCCACAGATTTTAAAATTTAAAGTGAAAGTATGACGATTTTTAAAAATAAGAGAAAAAAAAAACTCTCGAGTTTCCTGAGCTTGATAGTTTAGCAAGTGTTTAGGAAATTAAAGGATTTAGTTATGAAGTGCTAGAAGAAAAGTATTTAATAAGTTTCAAACTTCAAATTTTAAATTTAAAAGACTCTAAAACTTGTTTTAGTCTTATTAAGTTAATCATTTAAATTATACTAAGTGTTCCAAATTAAATTGGATGATGTAATTAGGGGATAGTTGAGATGAATGATTTACCTTAAATACTTGAGGTTTTATTAATAAAAGCAATCAAAAAATAAAACCACTCAATTATCCTAAAATGATAAATTAATGAGATCAATTATTAAAGATTGATTTAAGGATCATTTAATAATTCAAAGTTGATTGATTAATCAAGTGATTAAAGAACAATTAATTCAGGATAGATTAATTAAGGTGATTAATTTTTTTTTAGGTTACTTAATTTATCAAAGGTTAATCAATTAAGATGGTTGTAATTAATTAATATTAATTAACCAGGATTATAAATTATTCATAAGTAATTAATCCGATTTAAATTTATCAGTTGATTAACTTATGGATGTTTGGATTCTATTGATTTAATTGTTTGATATCCCTGATATATGATGCTTTGTGATACATTCCTATTTATGTTGTGATCTGTAATTTACTTATCTGCGATATATATATCTGTGATTTCTGTTTCTGTGATATATTACTATGTGAATATGAAAACCCTTGACCCGTAAATGACACTTGAATTTCGATGCGACAGGGAGTCGGATTTCAGTTGGTTATCCGAAACCCACATCGAATTGTAATAGTGAATCTTTGTGACTGATAAATTTATTTTATCTATGCATCTGTGAATGAAGATAAGCGTTATGGGTTATACCGCTTATCGATATATCTGTGATGATTGATGTTGCACTATTGTGTAAAACCCCTGGACTACACCATACACACACAAATATGGATTTCACGTGGAAATCGGTTAAATCACAGATAAATTAAATTTGATTTTTTTGAAATTGAAATTTTAATTTCAATTGATTTTGAAATTGGAAATTGGGGTTTAATATGAAAAGCTTTTGAAATGGAATTTCAAAGATAAAAGTTATTTCGAATAACTTGATTAAGTTTTGAAATTTAAATAATTTGATTTAAATTTGAATTCAAGTTTTAAATTGAATTCTATGATTTGAAACTAGGGGTTAAAGATGCTATACAAGTTATATATGAGTTAAACCATTTTAAAGGTATTGATTTGGGAATTTGAATTTAATTCAAGGGTTTTGACTCGTGTAAATATAACTGGATTTTTATGAAACGAAACTATTTGTTTTCAAATAGTAAAAGCTTTCACATAAGTAATGAACTTCCAATTTGTGTTGAAAGAATTTCAAGTTTGAAATGGAATTGAAATGTTTTGAAAACTATGAAATGAGTCTTTGATTTCAAAGACCGGATGAGTTAATCTAACTTGAAATGGAATTGTTTTGAAAGGCTATGAATGAATCTTTGGAAACGAGTTTTGAAAGATATAAGTTAAATCTTGATTTAAAGATTTAACGAGTTAATCAGATTGAAATGGAAATCGATTTGAAAATCTATGAATGAATCTTTGTGAATGGGGTTAACTTTGTTAATTGAATCTTTTTGTTTAAAAGATTAAAAGTGTGGAAAATTGTTTAAACCATTGAAGGTTTTTGAAATTAATCTTTTTGTTTAAAAGATTGGAAATGGTAATTTGTTTTACCATTCGAATGAAAAGTTTTTGGGCTTTAATCTGTGATTTAACTGAGACCCCAGTATCCATATGATTTTTAATTGCGCTAGTTATTCGGTTTAGCCGGGAGAGGATCTTTGTGTCGTATAACCCATCCCGAATAATGATACGTCGTATATGGATAGCATTTGAAGACCGGTGGTGAAGACCGGGTAATTGCGAGAACGATAGGATGACCTATCGATTGTCTCTGCACTGAGTCGCGCCGGTATAGAGATTCCCTAAGTGATGGGAAGTCCGATCGAGATTGTGAATACCCGGATTTGCAAGGGCTTCTTTGGAAGTGCCTTCGGTTCTGTTCGAACCCGGAACAGACTTGTATGGATGTGTGTCTGACGTTACACTTTGAGATGTAAAGCTGGTTTCTATCAAATACATTTCTGTTGGTGGCGGAGAATTTATTCTCTTAGCTTAACACCCTTCTCTGAGACGTACGAGCTCAGAGGTTATGTAGTTGATGGTTACTAGTGATACATTCCCAATTTGGTAATGTGGCATACGAAGTGCTGCTGATCATTGGTTGATCAAAGCGTGGCTTTGTGAAAAAGCGTGGCTTTGTGAAAAAGCGTTGCTTTGTGAAAAAGCGTTGCTTTGTGGACGAGACTTCGTCGAGCCTCACAACCCGGTAATGGTCGAAACAAGAATGTTGCGACAAAGGTTTGTAGGGGTAGCGCCCCTAGGGTATGTCATTTCCTTCTGGATAAAAGGTGATATCATGGTATGGAGCCCAGATATTTTACCTATGTTGATTATACTTCGTGGTTGTTGCTTTGTGATCGAGGGCCCTCGGATAAAGGTCGGTAACGACCGGGGGATGACATGACTCGTGTGTTAGTTACCTAGTTACATCTGTACAGTGTGAGGTAGCGTCGGCCTTTTGTTTGCGGAGATCCGGTTATGATCCGGGGCGTCTTTCCAGAGGCGTTTCTATTTCGGTAAGGAAGTTCCTTAGCCTGATCATTTGTTGGAAATCCAAAGAAACAATACGAACCCTGTACGGTTTTAGTTGTATTACCTGCTATGGAATGTGGCGGTAACCTGCTATTGAACGTGGTAGCTATAGTAGGCATACGATGAAATGTTGTATGCTGGCTAAGATTAATATTATACTTTCGAAATGTTTTTCTACACTATGCACTAGAAATAATATCAAATGAGTTTTGATTTTGCGTAGTAAGCATTTTTGACTATCATAAGAAGAAATCTCCTCCAATTCTGCGTTTGCATTGTGTGTGTGGTGGGAGGTCTTATGGTAGTTTCATTTTCCAAAAACATTGCGGATTTCAATGTTTAAAAGCCTTTTGTGTTTGTTTAAAGATAAACTGTTTTTGTTGCTCACACCAGTCCCATGACTGATCCGGAGTTTATTGTTCCCTTCCTAAACTCTGGGTGCCCACCATTTTCCACACGGGCAGTCTAGAGTTGGGTTTTTCAGATATTCAGGTTTAGTCGATTATCTGGAGCTAGTTCAGTTCTTGGAGTTCATGGACTGACGTTGCTTATCTTGGAGCATTCTATTGGAGACATTCTATCCGCTGCTGGTGCTATCTATTTTCTTTCCGCTGCTATTTGTTGTATCATATCTCTGATGTATATAGGTATTCATTATATCATCATTTTATCTGGATATTGTATCAGATATTGTATATCTATATTCTTTTTCTTTTCCGCTGTGTTGTTTACTTAATGTTGTTATAAGCTCCGGCGAATCGGATTTGAACGGTCGAATCTGCGGCATTCTAGTACAATGTGAAGTACGGATGTTGATTTTCGAACGCGAAATTTCCGAGTCGTTACATGTGGTATCAGAGCTAAGGTTGAACTTTAGCTCAGGAGTATAACACGTTAAGTAGCTCATTAGAGATAGAGTGAAGTAAACTCTAGAATGAGTATATCCTTAAGATATCAGTCTGAACGTCTCAGTAAATTCTCTTACTATCCACTGATAGTGAGTATGAGTGCAAGAAGAGGACGAGATAGGGGACAGGGAATACGACTATAAATGGTCAATACCCTGCAACAGTGAAAACAACTTTCTTATCAATCTCCTTTGATTCGTCTTTTCAATTCTTTTGATTGCTTCGTATCAGCTACAAGAAGAATTTTCGATGTGGTGATGCCCTACGAATCGTTGTAGAAAATCCTTACTTCGTATCTTCATCGGTTTCTTATCAGTTTTTTGATTTAAACCTTATTGAATTTGAAATTGGAAATTTTAAATTAAGTTAATTTGATTAATAGAATATGAAGCTAAATTTGAATGGAATCGATAAAACGATTTCGTTTGAAACCAAAATTTTGAAATTCTATTCTAATTTCTTGTGAATACCAAAGTCCGAAGAGGGACAAATTGGTATGTATTTTGAGATATTCGGACTTTAGATTGGAATTCATATCGTAAGTTTGAGGAGTTATAGGAGATCGAATCTATCTATCTTTGTTGCTTTCGAGCCTGCGAATTTCGAGGACGAAATTCTTTTAAGGGGGAAAGTTTGTAACGACCCTAGATTTTAATTTAATTTAAATTGATAATTAAATTAATTTTTGAATAAAAATAGTAAAATAAATCGATAAAATGGAGCGAGTTTCCCCGGATTCAAGTATATTCTGTATGAATCATTTCAATTTAAAATATTGTAAATATATATATGTATATTGAATTCGAGTTTAAATCTAAGTTTAAAATGGTTTAATAATAATAAATAATAATAGATATTAAGTTATAAATAGAATCAAAAATATATAAGATAAACTAAAGTAAGTAATATAAACTTTAAAAGGAAACAAGACAAAGAGAATAGGCTGCCTATAGAGTAAGTTAATAAACAATAAGTAGTATGTGTAACCTGTAAAAGTTTAGAATGCAATGGTAAGTATAAACAAAGTTAAGTAGTAAAATATCTAAACATGAAAAATAAAATAAGCTAAGTAAGAAGACACAAACTAGACAAGTAAAAGAAATATCAACATACCAAATTGGATAAACATGAAATATAAGTACATACGAAATGTAAAGTATAAGATAATTTGTAGACATAAAGGACATTGTCATTAAATGCTAATATCTCTAGTGTACATTGTATAGATCACTTCAGCCCCCATAGAGATAAAAATCTCTGAAACATGTTTGTACCAAAAGAAAGAATAACCTGTATATTTGTTCACACATATCTATCTGCCTCATTTCATTTTCGTTCACAAGAAACAATGCCTGTAAAACATCTTTCTATCTATTTATCAACCTGCTTTAGCTTTTTCATTTCATCTCGTTTACATCTCGTTTACAAAAGAGACTGAGCATTCCAGTTTTGACAAGGCAAAGTTTTCAAGAAAATCAGAACAGGGTAGCAACTTTCAAACACCTTCCAGTTTTAAAGTATCAAAGCTTGTTTTCAAAATGATGCTCTGTTCTTCCCTTCCATATCTGGTGAGTAACTTTTTTTTTTTTTACTTAGGCGTCTAGTTGCTTGATTTAAGTATGAAGATAATCATAAATTTGTGTTTATTTATTATGAAATTTGTGTGTGAATATTTATAAGTTCATTCCTCTGTGAAATGGTGAAGTGGAATATCAGACAAATGAAACTTCTCAAGCTTACAGGCATCAAACCTGTTCATAAATCATTTCCCCTTGCTATGATTTATTTTAGAAAATAATTTCTAAACAAAAGATGTTAGTTTAAACAAGATTCAAATTTTAAAATTAGTTTAAAGATAATCAAAGCAGAGTTTCTCTAGAAATTTGGGAATTTACAGTCAAGATTCAATATAAGTTAAAATCCTAACATCATAATTTAATACTTAAAGATTTTAACTCGAATCCATTTAGAAAGATATAATTTTTGAAACTAAAATCACGAATTTTAAAATCATATTTTGAGAGATATTGTGGGATGGCCAGTATTGGGACTTTTCGCAATTACTGGTGATCGGCAGCTCTTGGGTGGTCGAGTTTTCGACTGGAGGTAGGGGAAAGTACGGCGAACTCGGCAAAAATATCAGGAGGGAGGATAGTTCACCGTGGCAGCGGCGATCAGTCGAAATAGGGTTTCAACCCTAAATATGATGAGCTCGGAAATGTAGTCACGACAACGTCTCTGGGTGATCGAGTTGCACCGGACCTGGTCGAATAGCAGCATGAAAGGCTAGGGGATGTGTGATCGGAGTTGCGCAATTTCAGGTGGTCAGGGCGGTGAGTTCGAGACTGAGTTTGGCAACTGAGTTGGTTTGGGTTTGTAGTGAGAGAGCTCGATTTTGATTCGTTTTCGAATTCGAACATTTGTGAAGTCGGAAGGCTCGTGGATATCGACGATGATGTGCTAAGGGTAGCAGGGTTGGTCGGCGACGATCTGATTGATCGTACATGTGCACCACGTATCACTGGTATCAGTTTTTTTGGTTTGGGGAAGACGAAGCTTTGTCTCGGGTTCGTCTGGAAGAATTCGCGAAATTGGCTCGAAGATGTTCTCGTGCTATTTTGAGTTGATAACAGGTTTTAAGATCCACAGATTTTAAAATTTAAAGTGAAAGTATGACGATTTTTAAAAATAAGAGAAAAAAAAAACTCTCGAGTTTCCTGAGCTTGATAGTTTAGCAAGTGTTTAGGAAATTAAAGGATTTAGTTATGAAGTGCTAGAAGAAAAGTATTTAATAAGTTTCAAACTTCAAATTTTAAATTTAAAAGACTCTAAAACTTGTTTTAGTCTTATTAAGTTAATCATTTAAATTATACTAAGTGTTCCAAATTAAATTGGATGATGTAATTAGGGGATAGTTGAGATGAATGATTTACCTTAAATACTTGAGGTTTTATTAATAAAAGCAATCAAAAAATAAAACCACTCAATTATCCTAAAATGATAAATTAATGAGATCAATTATTAAAGATTGATTTAAGGATCATTTAATAATTCAAAGTTGATTGATTAATCAAGTGATTAAAGAACAATTAATTCAGGATAGATTAATTAAGGTGATTAATTTTTTTTTAGGTTACTTAATTTATCAAAGGTTAATCAATTAAGATGGTTGTAATTAATTAATATTAATTAACCAGGATTATAAATTATTCATAAGTAATTAATCCGATTTAAATTTATCAGTTGATTAACTTATGGATGTTTGGATTCTATTGATTTAATTGTTTGATATCCCTGATATATGATGCTTTGTGATACATTCCTATTTATGTTGTGATCTGTAATTTACTTATCTGCGATATATATATCTGTGATTTCTGTTTCTGTGATATATTACTATGTGAATATGAAAACCCTTGACCCGTAAACGACACTTGAATTTCGATGCGACAGGGAGTCGGATTTCAGTTGGTTATCCGAAACCCACATCGAATTGTAATAGTGAATCTTTGTGACTGATAAATTTATTTTATCTATGCATCTGTGAATGAAGATAAGCGTTATGGGTTATACCGCTTATCGATATATCTGTGATGATTGATGTTGCACTATTGTGTAAAACCCCTGGACTACACCATACACACACAAATATGGATTTCATGTGGAAATCGGTTAAATCACAGATAAATTAAATTTGATTTTTTTGAAATTGAAATTTTAATTTCAATTGATTTTGAAATTGGAAATTGGGGTTTAATATGAAAAGCTTTTGAAATGGAATTTCAAAGATAAAAGTTATTTCGAATAACTTGATTAAGTTTTGAAATTTAAATAATTTGATTTAAATTTGAATTCAAGTTTTAAATTGAATTCTATGATTTGAAACTAGGGGTTAAAGATGCTATACAAGTTATATATGAGTTAAACCATTTTAAAGGTATTGATTTGGGAATTTGAATTTAATTCAAGGGTTTTGACTCGTGTAAATATAACTGGATTTTTATGAAACGAAACTATTTGTTTTCAAATAGTAAAAGCTTTCACATAAGTAATGAACTTCCAATTTGTGTTGAAAGAATTTCAAGTTTGAAATGGAATTGAAATGTTTTGAAAACTATGAAATGAGTCTTTGATTTCAAAGACCGGATGAGTTAATCTAACTTGAAATGGAATTGTTTTGAAAGGCTATGAATGAATCTTTGGAAACGAGTTTTGAAAGATATAAGTTAAATCTTGATTTAAAGATTTAACGAGTTAATCAGATTGAAATGGAAATCGATTTGAAAATCTATGAATGAATCTTTGTGAATGGGGTTAACTTTGTTAATTGAATCTTTTTGTTTAAAAGATTAAAAGTGTGGAAAATTGTTTAAACCATTGAAGGTTTTTGAAATTAATCTTTTTGTTTAAAAGATTGGAAATGGTAATTTGTTTTACCATTCGAATGAAAAGTTTTTGGGCTTTAATCTGTGATTTAACTGAGACCCCAGTATCCATATGATTTTTAATTGCGCTAGTTATTCGGTTTAGCCGGGAGAGGATCTTTGTGTCGTATAACCCATCCCGAATAATGATACGTCGTATATGGATAGCATTTGAAGACCGGTGGTGAAGACCGGGTAATTGCGAGAACGATAGGATGACCTATCGATTGTCTCTGCACTGAGTCGCGCCGGTATAGAGATTCCCTAAGTGATGGGAAGTCCGATCGAGATTGTGAATACCCGGATTTGCAAGGGCTTCTTTGGAAGTGCCTTCGGTTCTGTTCGAACCCGGAACAGACTTGTATGGATGTGTGTCTGACGTTACACTTTGAGATGTAAAGCTGGTTTCTATCAAATACATTTCTGTTGGTGGCGGAGAATTTATTCTCTTAGCTTAACACCCTTCTCTGAGACGTACGAGCTCAGAGGTTATGTAGTTGATGGTTACTAGTGATACATTCCCAATTTGGTAATGTGGCATACGAAGTGCTGCTGATCATTGGTTGATCAAAGCGTGGCTTTGTGAAAAAGCGTGGCTTTGTGAAAAAGCGTTGCTTTGTGGACGAGACTTCGTCGAGCCTCACAACCCGGTAATGGTCGAAACAGGAATGTTGCGACAAAGGTTTGTAGGGGTAGCGCCCCTAGGGTATGTCATTTCCTTCTGGATAAAAGGTGATATCATGGTATGGAGCCCAGATATTTTACCTATGTTGATTATACTTCGTGGTTGTTGCTTTGTGATCGAGGGCCCTCGGATAAAGGTCGGTAACGACCGGGGGATGGCATGACTCGTGTGTTAGTTACCTAGTTACAGCTGTACAGCGTGAGGTAGCGTTGGCCTTTTGTTTGCGGAGATCCGGTTAGGATCCGGGGCGTCTTTCCAGAGGCGTTTCTATTTCGGTAAGGAAGTTCCTTAGCCTGATCATTTGTTGGAAATCCAAAGAAACAATACGAACCCTGTACGGTTTTAGTTGTATTACCTGCTATGGAATGTGGCGGTAACCTGCTATTGAACGTGGTAGCTATAGTAGGCATACGATGAAATGTTATATGCTGGCTAAGATTAATATTATACTTTCGAAATGTTTTTCTACACTATGCACTAGAAATAATATCAAATGAGTTTTGATTTTGCGTAGTAAGCATTTTTGACTATCATAAGAAGAAATCTCCTCCAATTCTGCGTTTGCATTGTGTGTGTGGTGGGAGGTCTTATGGTAGTTTCATTTTCCAAAAACATTGCGGATTTCAATGTTTAAAAGCCTTTTGTGTTTGTTTAAAGATAAACTGTTTTTGTTGCTCACACCAGTCCCATGACTGATCCGGAGTTTATTGTTCCCTTCCTAAACTCTGGGTGCCCACCATTTTCCACACGAGCAGTCTAGAGTTGGGTTTTTCAGATATTCAGGTTTAGTAGATTATCTGGAGCTAGTTCAGTTCTTGGAGTTCATGGACTGACGTTGCTTATCTTGGAGCATTCTATTGGAGACATTCTATCCGCTGCTGGTGCTATCTATTTTCTTTCCGCTGCTATTTGTTGTATCATATCTCTGATGTATATAGGTATTCATTATATCATCATTGTATCTGGATATTGTATCAGATATTGTATATCTATATTCGTTTTCTTTTCCGCTGTGTTGTTTACTTAATGTTGTTATAAGCTCCGGCGAATCGGATTTGAACGGTCGAATCTGCGGCATTCTAGTACAATGTGAAGTACGGATGTTGATTTTCGAACGCGAAATTTCCGAGTCGTTACATGTGGTATCAGAGCTAAGGTTGAACTTTAGCTCAGGAGTATAACACGTTAAGTAGCTCATTAGAGATAGAGTGAAGTAAACTCTAGAATGAGTATATTCTTAAGATATCAGTCTGAACGTCTCAGTAAATTCTCTTACTATCCACTGATAGTGAGTATGAGTGCAAGAAGAGGACGAGATAGGGGACAGGGAATACGACTATAAATGGTCAATACCCTGCAACAGTGAAAACAACTTTCTTATCAATCTCCTTTGATTCGTCTTTTCAATTCTTTTGATTGCTTCGTATCAGCTACAAGAAGAATTTTCGATGTGGTGATGCCCTACGAATCGTTGTAGAAAATCCTTACTTCGTATCTTCATCGGTTTCTTATCAGTTTTTTGATTTAAACCTTATTGAATTTGAAATTGGAAATTTTAAATTAAGTTAATTTGATTAATAGAATATGAAGCTAAATTTGAATGGAATCGATAAAACGATTTCGTTTGAAACCAAAATTTTGAAATTCTATTCTAATTTCTTGTGAATACCAAAGTCCGAAGAGGGACAAATTGGTATGTATTTTGAGATATTCGGACTTTAGTTTGGAATTCATATCGTAAGTTTGAGGAGTTATAGGAGATCGAATCTATCTATCTTTGTTGCTTTCGAGCCTGCGAATTTCGAGGACGAAATTCTTTTAAGGGGGAAAGTTTGTAACGACCCTAGATTTTAATTTAATTTAAATTGATAATTAAATTAATTTTTGAATAAAAATAGTAAAATAAATCGATAAAATGGAGCGAGTTTCCCCGGATTCAAGTATATTCTGTATGAATCATTTCAATTTAAAATATTGTAAATATATATATGTATATTGAATTCGAGTTTAAATCTAAGTTTAAAATGGTTTAATAATAATAAATAATAATAGATATTAAGTTATAAATAGAATCAAAAATATATAAGATAAACTAAAGTAAGTAATATAAACTTTAAAAGGAAACAAGACAAAGAGAATAGGCTGCCTATAGAGTAAGTTAATAAACAATAAGTAGTATGTGTAACCTGTAAAAGTTTAGAATGCAATGGTAAGTATAAACAAAGTTAAGTAGTAAAATATCTAAACATGAAAAATAAAATAAGCTAAGTAAGAAGACACAAACTAGACAAGTAAAAGAAATATCAACATACCAAATTGGATAAACATGAAACATAAGTACATACGAAATGTAAAGTATAAGATAATTTGTAGACATAAAGGACATTGTCATTAAATGCTAATATCTCTAGTGTACATTGTATAGATCACTTCAGCCCCCATAGAGATAAAAATCTCTGAAACATGTTTGTACCAAAAGAAAGAATAACCTGTATATTTGTTCACACATATCTATCTGCCTCATTTCATTTTCGTTCACAAGAAACAATGCCTGTAAAACATCTTTCTATCTATTTATCAACCTGCTTTAGCTTTTTCATTTCATCTCGTTTACATCTCGTTTACAAAAGAGACTGAGCATTCCAGTTTTGACAAGGCAAAGTTTTCAAGAAAATCAGAACAGGGTAGCAACTTTCAAACACCTTCCAGTTTTAAAGTATCAAAGCTTGTTTTCAAAATGATGCTCTGTTCTTCCCTTCCATATCTGGTGAGTAACTTTTTTTTTTACTTAGGCGTCTAGTTGCTTGATTTAAGTATGAAGATAATCATAAATTTGTGTTTATTTATTATGAAATTTGTGTGTGAATATTTATAAGTTCATTCCTCTGTGAAATGGTGAAGTGGAATATCAGACAAATGAAACTTCTCAAGCTTACAGGCATCAAACCTGTTCATAAATCATTTCCCCTTGCTATGATTTATTTTAGAAAATAATTTCTAAACAAAAGATGTTAGTTTAAACAAGATTCAAATTTTAAAATTAGTTTAAAGATAATCAAAGCAGAGTTTCTCTAGAAATTTGGGAATTTACAGTCAAGATTCAATATAAGTTAAAATCCTAACATCATAATTTAATACTTAAAGATTTTAACTCGAATCCATTTAGAAAGATCTAATTTTTGAAACTAAAATCACGAATTTTAAAATCATATTTTGAGAGATATTGTGGGATGGCCAGTATTGGGACTTTTCGCAATTACTGGTGATCGGCAGCTCTTGGGTGGTCGAGTTTTCGACTGGAGGTAGGGGAAAGTACGGCGAACTCGGTAAAAATATCAGGAGGGAGGATAGTTCACCGTGGCAGCGGCGATCAGTCGAAATAGGGTTTCAACCCTAAATATGATGAGCTCGGAAATGTGGTCACGACAACGTCTCTGGGTGATCGAGTTGCACCGGACCTGGTCGAATAGCAGCATGAAAGGCTAGGGGATGTGTGATCGGAGTTGTGCGATTTCAGGTGGTCAGGGCGGTGAGTTCGAGACTGAGTTTGGCAACTGAGTTGGTTTGGGTTTGTAGTGAGAGAGCTCGATTTTGATTCGTTTTCGAATTCGAACATTTGTGAAGTCGGAAGGCTCGTGGATATCGACGATGATGTGCTAAGGGTAGCAGGGTTGGTCGGCGACGATCTGATTGATCGTACATGTGCACCACGTATCAGTGGTATCAGTTTTTTTGGTTTGGGGAAGACGAAGCTTTGTCTCGGGTTCGTCTGGAAGAATTCGCGAAATTGGCTCGAAGATGTTCTCGTGCTATTTTGAGTTGATAACAGGTTTTAAGATCCACAGATTTTAAAATTTAAAGTGAAAGTATGACGATTTTTAAAAATAAGAGAAAAAAAAAACTCTCAAGTTTCCTGAGCTTGATAGTTTAGCAAGTGTTTAGGAAATTAAAGGATTTAGTTATGAAGTGCTAGAAGAAAAGTATTTAATAAGTTTCAAACTTCAAATTTTAAATTTAAAAGACTCTAAAACTTGTTTTAGTCTTATTAAGTTAATCATTTAAATTATACTAAGTGTTCCAAATTAAATTGGATGATGTAATTAGGGGATAGTTGAGATGAATGATTTACCTTAAATACTTGAGGTTTTATTAATAAAAGCAATCAAAAAATAAAACCACTCAATTATCCTAAAATGATAAATTAATGAGATCAATTATTAAAGATTGATTTAAGGATCATTTAATAATTCAAAGTTGATTGATTAATCAAGTGATTAAAGAACAATTAATTCAGGATAGATTAATTAAGGTGATTAATTTTTTTTTAGGTTACTTAATTTATCAAAGGTTAATCAATTAAGATGGTTGTAATTAATTAATATTAATTAACCAGGATTATAAATTATTCATAAGTAATTAATCCGATTTAAATTTATCAGTTGATTAACTTATGGATGTTTGGATTCTATTGATTTAATTGTTTGATATCCCTGATATATGATGCTTTGTGATACATTCCTATTTATGTTGTCATCTGTAATTTACTTATCTGCGATATATATATCTGTGATTTCTGTTTCTGTGATATATTACTATGTGAATATGAAAACCCTTGACCCGTAAACGACACTTGAATTTCGATGCGACAGGGAGTCGGATTTCAGTTGGTTATCCGAAACCCACATCGAATTGTAATAGTGAATCTTTGTGACTGATAAATTTATTTTATCTATGAATCTGTGAATGAAGATAAGCGTTATGGGTTATACCGCTTATCGATATATCTGTGATGATTGATGTTGCACTATTGTGTAAAACCCCTGGACTACACCATACACACACAAATATGGATTTCACGTGGAAATCGGTTAAATCACAGATAAATTAAATTTGATTTTTTTGAAATTGAAATTTTAATTTCAATTGATTTTGAAATTGGAAATTGGGGTTTATTATGAAAAGCTTTTGAAATGGAATTTCAAAGATAAAAGTTATTTCGAATAACTTGATTAAGTTTTGAAATTTAAATAATTTGATTTAAATTTGAATTCAAGTTTTAAATTGAATTCTATGATTTGAAACTAGGGGTTAAAGATGCTATACAAGTTATATATGAGTTAAACCATTTTAAAGGTATTGATTTGGGAATTTGAATTTAATTCAAGGGTTTTGACTCGTGTAAATATAACTGGATTTTTATGAAACGAAACTATTTGTTTTCAAATAGTAAAAGCTTTCACATAAGTAATGAACTTCCAATTTGTGTTGAAAGAATTTCAAGTTTGAAATGGAATTGAAATGTTTTGAAAACTATGAAATGAGTCTTTGATTTCAAAGACCGGATGAGTTAATCTAACTTGAAATGGAATTGTTTTGAAAGGCTATGAATGAATCTTTGGAAACGAGTTTTGAAAGATATAAGTTAAATCTTGATTTAAAGATTTAATGAGTTAATCAGATTGAAATGGAAATCGATTTGAAAATCTATGAATGAATCTTTGTGAATGGGGTTAACTTTGTTAATTGAATCTTTTTGTTTAAAAGATTAAAAGTGTGGAAAATTGTTTAAACCATTGAAGGTTTTTGAAATTAATCTTTTTGTTTAAAAGATTGGAAATGGTAATTTGTTTTACCATTCGAATGAAAAGTTTTTGGGCTTTAATCTGTGATTTAACTGAGACCCCAGTATCCATATGATTTTTAATTGCGCTAGTTATTCGGTTTAGCCGGGAGAGGATCTTTGTGTCGTATAACCCATCCCGAATAATGATACGTCGTATATGGATAGCATTTGAAGACCGGTGGTGAAGACCGGGTAATTGCGATAACGATAGGATGACCTATCGATTGTCTCTGCACTGAGTCGCGCCGGTATAGAGATTCCCTAAGTGATGGGAAGTCCGATCGAGATTGTGAATACCCGGATTTGCAAGGGCTTCTTTGGAAGTGCCTTCGGTTCTGTTCGAACCCGGAACAGACTTGTATGGATGTGTGTCTGACGTTACACTTTGAGATGTAAAGCTGGTTTCTATCAAATACATTTCTGTTGGTGGCGGAGAATTTATTCTCTTAACTTAACACCCTTCTCTGAGACGTACGAGCTCAGAGGTTATGTAGTTGATGGTTACTAGTGATACATTCCCAATTTGGTAATGTGGCATACGAAGTGCTGCTGATCATTGGTTGATCAAAGCGTGGCTTTGTGAAAAAGCGTGGCTTTGTGAAAAAGCGTTGCTTTGTGGACGAGACTTCGTCGAGCCTCACAACCCGGTAATGGTCGAAACAGGAATGTTGCGACAAAGGTTTGTAGGGGTAGCGCCCCTAGGGTATGTCATTTCCTTCTGGATAAAAGGTGATATCATGGTATGGAGCCCAGATATTTTACCTATGTTGATTATACTTCGTGGTTGTTGCTTTGTGATCGAGGGCCCTCGGATAAAGGTCGGTAACGACCGGGGGATGACATGACTCGTGTGTTAGTTACCTAGTTACAGCTGTACAGCGTGAGGTAGCGTCGGCCTTTTGTTTGCGGAGATCCGGTTAGGATCCGGGGCGTCTTTCCAGAGGCGTTTCTATTTCGGTAAGGAAGTTCCTTAGCCTGATCATTTGTTGGAAATCCAAAGAAACAATACGAACCCTGTACGGTTTTAGTTGTATTACCTGCTATGGAATGTGGCGGTAACCTGCTATTGAACGTGGTAGCTATAGTAGGCATACGATGAAATGTTGTATGCTGGCTAAGATTAATATTATACTTTCGAAATGTTTTTCTACACTATGCACTAGAAATAATATCAAATGAGTTTTGATTTTGCGTAGTAAGCATTTTTGACTATCATAAGAAGAAATCTCCTCCAATTCTGCGTTTGCATTGTGTGTGTGGTGGGAGGTCTTATGGTAGTTTCATTTTCCAAAAACATTGCGGATTTCAATGTTTAAAAGCCTTTTGTGTTTGTTTAAAGATAAACTGTTTTTGTTGCTCACACCAGTCCCATGACTGATCCGGAGTTTATTGTTCCCTTCTTAAACTCTGGGTGCCCACCATTTTCCACACGAGCAGTCTAGAGTTGGGTTTTTCAGATATTCAGGTTTAGTAGATTATCTGGAGCTAGTTCAGTTCTTGGAGTTCATGGACTGATGTTGCTTATCTTGGAGCATTCTATTGGAGACATTCTATCCGCTGCTGGTGCTATCTATTTTCTTTCCGCTGCTATTTGTTGTATCATATCTCTGATGTATATAGGTATTCATTATATCATCATTGTATCTGGATATTGTATCAGATATTGTATATCTATATTCTTTTTCTTTTCCGCTGTGTTGTTTACTTAATGTTGTTATAAGCTCCGGCGAATCGGATTTGAACGGTCGAATCTGCGGCATTCTAGTACAATGTGAAGTACGGATGTTGATTTTCGAACGCGAAATTTCCGAGTCGTTACAGAACTCTTGATCAAATAGAAAACCCATGAGCCAGAAATCTTGTATAGCTAGATCTTGAGTTTAGTTCAAACATGGTTGCTTATGAAACAATAATAACCCACATGCCTAGTCTCTATTCACAGTTGTAAATATTCTTGTATTTTCTTTAAGCCAGAATATTTGAAAACATGATTTCCCTGGATATGAATGTTAGCTTGTTCTTGAATTATGCTTGTAAGCTCTATGTAATGTTTCATGTACACTGTGATTCAATCACCTAGCTATCTCATGATAGGATCAAACATGAACACTTAGTAAATAAACTAAGGATTGTGAGCCAAGAAGACTGCTGAAATGCTTGTTGTATTTAAAGTATGCAAGTTGGCACATGGCTTGTTTAAGCCCTGAGATCTTTGTGCAATATTGTGAATTATTTTATTGCAATGTGTCCCCGTGATTCCTTTATGGCAGATGAGGCTAGGAAGAAATTTGGTAAATGCAACCTTAAATTGATGAAGTAGGAACTTGTGTTATTCCTAGGTTGGTTGGACTGGAGCTATGATAGTTCCTGAGTATCTCTATTTGACATGTATGTTTGCATAGTTGAAAGTGTGCACATAATTAGTTTTAATACTGATCATATATGCACAATATTTCAGAAACAAATCAGGCAAATTAATTAAAGAAATTATGCCAACCCATACAAAATGCTTATGTCTCACTTATCTACTTAATATCATGGAATTTTTGATATTGCTCATACCAGATCTTGTATCTGACCCTTGTTTTCTTATGGCATCTGGGATGTCTCAATTAAAATGGGGCAGCCTCTAATGCTCTTTCAGGGAATGCTGGTTCTAAATAGGAAGCTGCTATGGCTAAGGAGAATGATTGGATAAGCATGCTAAATTAGAATTAAATAAGAACTTAGAATGAATTATTTGCATGTAATCTTGGAGGTTTTTATAGTTCTGCTTTAGTTGTTATGTAATGATCTTGAATGTTTGGATTTTATTTAGTTGTTTCAATTGAATTTGGTAATGAATTAAGGTTGGGAAAAACCAAAGACTTAGTTGAATCTATGCAAGAAAATATATTTGAGTATTATGGTGGAAATCTGTAGATGATATATGCCTGTATTTGAGAAATGGATATATATATATATTGTATTAGTTAATTTTGAGTTACTTAAGAGCTTTAAGTTTGAAGGTTAAAAATCTAAGTTTTAGCTAGAAGCAATACTTTAAGAATTTTGTGACTATATGCAGAAGTGTTTTGATAAAAGAAACAATATATATATATAATTGTGCACTGTATAAAGATGTGTACATGTTCTAAGAGATTTTTCAAGTATCTTGTATCTGAATTCACATTGCAATAGCCAGACACTAATGTTTTGATGATCTAGTCATAAGGTTAACCCACTTCAAAAATAGTGAGGACTGGGTGGATCAAGATGACCAGAGTTTTTGAGTCCAAAGAAAGAAAATGCATTTGTAAAATCTGAAGCTTTCTTTGCAAATGCATGTACAAAGACATTTTCAAATACTTGAGCAATTCACTTTTATTTTTGAGTAGCTTTCTTAGTCCAGAAAGCATAATACATCTGATTTGCACACATATTACTTAATTATTACTTTTGTTAAACGACCATAAAATCTGGATTTTCTAAATCTAGTAAAGCAACTTGTAAATTAGGATGCAAGCTGAGGTAACTCAGGGATTAGGGAATGAATGTGGTTCAGAGAAATACAACTATATAGATTGTGAAAGAATTACTCAACTGACTTGGTTATAAGTAAAGGAATTTGTGATAAAATCACTTATGGTGAAAATGATAAATGAATATATCATTTTTCCTTTCTGGCTTTGATCAAATATCAAATAATTAAATAAAAAAAATCATGATGGCTTGCTACATTATGAGATCACTTTGTTAAGACAAACTAACAAACAATCACCATAAGACTGATCAAAAATTAATAGGTATAAATTATATATATGATCATGGAAATTCACTCCCATGATTCATATATCAAACAAAGGAAAGTGAGCTATGTACTGGTTGACTAGAAATTCACATTCAATCAGGATGCGCTCTTTCTTACTAATACTCTGATCCAGGCAAGAGGGCCACATACATCTTCACATGTATGCGAATATATTTATTAATGAACTGATATAAATACATTAGTAGAAAAATTAGGATCCTGGATAATTTAATAGAAAGGCTAAATGAGTCTAGGAAATTTATTAATGTAAAAAAAATCCTAGTAAAAATTAGGTAAATTAAATAGGGTCATTTCAGGTTACCATAAAATCAGTTGGGAAAAAATTTGCAAACCCAAAATAGAAGGGGGGATGGGTATTAGAAATTTGAATGACTTAAGTATTACATGCCATTTAAAAATGTTTTGGAGATTCCTGAGTACTGAATCCTTATGGTCAAAATGGATGAAGAATAAGTATCTCAAAAAAGGTAATTTTTGGAATATTTTACCTAAAGATAATCATTCTAATGCTTGGAAACAGATTTTAAAATGCAGAAATATTGGTAAACCTATATTAGAAAGAAGTTTTAAATCAGGGAATGAAACTAATTTATGGTTTGACCCTTGGTTTCAGCATGATTCTTTTGTAAATAGAATTGGATGGGATAATTTAGTAATTTTTGGCAATGCTAATACAAATGTTTCAGTGATTATCAAAGATAATCAATGGCAGCCTCAACTACATCCCATTACTAACCCACATAAAAATGCTATTAGAAGTATTCCCATTGATTCTAATGCTGATACTGATTATTAGGAGTGGACTGCTAGTTGTAAAGGGAAGTTCTCTTTTAAAAAAACCTGGGAGTGGATTAGGAACAAGCAGTCTATAGTAGACTGGTATCATTGCATTTGGAACAAAGTAAACAATCCCAAGATGGCAATCTGTTCATATTTTGCTATAAATAACAGATTACCAACTTGGGATAGAATAAAAAAGTGGGATAAAAATGCTAAAACACTTTGTTCCTTATGCAACTGTGAGGATGAGAGTATTAATCATTTATTTTTTGAATGCAGTTATGCCTATTATATCTGGGGTCAAATTCAAACAACACTGGGAATTTAAAACAATGGGCTAATGGAACTTAATCATGCAGTACAACATATCAACATCAATTTCAAGGGCAAATCTCTAGAGAAAGACTTTGCAAATATCCTTCTTACTACTGCTATCTATCATATATGGAAGGAAAGGAACAATCGCAATCACAACAAAGCAAAACTTACTAAAGAGCAAAGGTGGTTACTGATAGAGTCAGATAGCAGAATTATGCTTCGTAAATCAAAGAAAAAAGTTAAAAATCAAACCAAATATGCCCTTTTAGCCGAGCAGTGGAGTAGAGAGGCGGGCAACAAGCATATGGAGTGGTACTTGCACAACCCGAAAGTCATCGCAAAGGAGTTGGAACTTCACCAGAGCAATTCTGATAAAGTTGACAACTTTTGCCTTCGCAAAGCTCAAGCTTCAAAAAAATGGAAGGACTCTTCAGTCGCTAGGCATAACGAGCTTAGATCTACTGAACAATTCAGAGATCTGAACAACAGAAGTTCTGTAAATGGAATAGAAGAGAAGAGAAGTATGTCTTCTTGGGAAAGAGGGGAGAAAAGTGGAATGAAAGAGTATGGATGAAGCTCGCAAGCTTCTGCCATATCTAGATCTTTCGCAAGTTTTTGTGTTAGGGTTTCATTGTGTCGGTAGAAACCTTAGTAATGAGGTTTTGTAATAATCGGGTATTAACCCGATTGAAACATATTAAAATTAACTTAAAAGAATGGAATAAAAATAATTTTCAGGATAAAAACATTTTGAACAAACTTAAGAAGAAGGGGAAAGTTTTACAAGATCTTGCTGATCAAAATCCTGAGGATGTAAATTCTGTTAAAATGTTTTTTGAGAATCAACAGAATCTGTCTACAGAAATGTACATCAATTCTGTTAATGCCAAACAAAAAGCTAAAGTTGATTGGCTTACTTTGGGGGATGACTGCACCAAATATTTCCATGCTAAAATGTCTACTAGGAAACATATGAATAATATAGGGAATATAATTGACAGTTCTGGTAAATCTACTAATTCTTATAACTCTATTGTCAAAGAAGCTTTGAAATTTTATAATGAACTTTATTTTTTTGATAATCAAATTCATAATTTCCCGAAAATTATTTGCAAGCAGAAATTAAATAGTGCAGCAGAAGAAATTCTTCTTGCTCCTTTGTTAGAAACTGAAATTAAAGCTATTATTTTCAATGCTGGGGATAATAAAAGTCCTGGCCCTGATGGTTTTAATGCTAAATTTTATAAAAACCATTGGGATAGTTTAAGAGGGCAGGTGACTGAAGTAGTTAATGAATTCTTTGAAAAGGGTAAACTTTTGAAAAGTCTGAATCATACTTTTATTACTTTAATCCCTAAAAATAAAAATCCATCTAGCATTGGAGACTATAGGCCTATATCTTGCTGCAATGTTATTTATAAGATTATTGCTAGTGTACTTAGCAATAGAATTAAGGTGTTTCTGCCCTTTCTAATCTCAGAAAACCAAAGTGCTTTTGTTCCTGGTAGACTGATATATGAAAAATCAATGCTAGCCCATGAGATGGTTAGGAATTTCAATACTAAAAGTGGGGATAATATGTGCCTTAAAATAGATTTACAGAAGGCATATGATAAAGTCAATAGACAGTTTATATGTCATATGATGGTTAGTTTAGGTTTCCCTATTAAATTTTGTGATTTGATATATGAATGTATTAGTACCCCTACCTTTTCTATTCTAATTCAAGATAATCCAGTAGGTTTTATTAAAAGCAATAGGGGTATTCGACAAGGTGACCCTCTATCTCCCTATCTTTTCACTATAGTCATGGAATATTTCTCCATTCTGACTAATATAGAACTTTTAAGGGGTCAAATTTCTCCTATAAATAGAGTTCAACCTACTATTTCTCATCTAATATATGCAGATGATCTGATGCTCTTTACAAAAGCAAATGTACAGAATGGATATGCTATTTCTCAAATTTTAATGAATTTACATAAGTATGCAGGTTTACAGGTGAATGAGCTTAAGAGTAAAGCATATTTTAGTAAATGCAGTACATATAAAAAAGAAATGTTAGACATATTACATGTTACTGAGGGAAAATTGCCTGTTAAATATTTAGGGTTACATCTTTCTGTTGACCAAATCAAAGACAGTGACTGTTCTATGCTTATCGAAAAAATTCAAGAAAGAATGGAGACATGGTCTTGTAAACTCCTTTCCATAGCTTGGAGAATGGAATTGGTTAAAACTATTATTTATGCCATTATTTTATACTGGCTTCAAACATTCCATATCCCAGCTGCATTTATTAAGAAATTAGAAAGTAGATGTGCTAATTTCCTTTGGAAAGGAGGTTATGTAATGCCCCAGAAATTCATGGAATCTTATTTTGGTTGGATTTTGAAAATATATGAATTTATTTGTATAGGAATATATGGAATTAATTGTGTGCAAGTGTGTGTGCATGTGTGCACGTGCACACTGATATGGCACAAGGAAGAACTCCAAATCTCCTGAAATTAAAACAAGAATTAAAAAGCATTACAAACATGATTCTGTAACGAAAATTATTAAACCAAATATGGATATTTGATTTCTGGAATTATATGAATTATCCCAGAAAATAAGAAAAGGTAAGTTTTGTTTTGAATCAGTAAACAGATCTTACTTAAAACCCAGGAAAAAAAATGTTATAAGGATTTGAAACCTGTATGCACATATATTTACATGTCTTTCTGAAATTAAGGAGGAGTTAAATAAGCCTAGATAAGATATGTATGCATATGTACATTTCTATAAATACTAAAAATATTAAAAAGAAATAAGCAAGGAAAAGTGTAACACTAAAATAGCAAGAGACATATTGCAAGCAAAACAATTGCTTTAGGCAGAAAATAGAAAGGGAGATTTTTAGAAAATAAACAAGTGACAGTTTCACACAATTATCATGACCTAAGAAGAATATAATATATTCTGGAAAAGAAAAAGGGGAAGTAAGCATCACATATGGTCGGGGTATTAAGGGTGAAAAATAAGCAAATCTGAAATGCAAAATGCATGAGTATTGGCCAGGGTAGGAATGAAATTTTACATTTGTAAAACCCTAGAAAACCTCTCTTATAAATCCAAGTATAAACCAGAAAAATCATTTTCTACCCGAGACATTTAAGAAAACAAAGAAGAAAAATATTTGCAAGCAGAAAAGCAAGTTTTAAAAGGTTTCTTTTCTGGATTAAGCAAGAGAAGCATTTTTCTGTGAGTAATCTCACTAAACCCATGGCATTAAGTCCTATTATGAGGCAGCCAAGTTTATGTTATTTTTCTACCTATTTCTGATTTTATTACTATTGTTTTAATGGATGCCTTAATGGGTGTTTCTGAATGCTTTTGATTGCTTTGATGGTTGAGTATTTTGCTCTGTTTGGTTACACCCAGAAATGTTAAAGTATGAATCATGAAAGTAAATAGAGAATACTTGTAACTGGTTTAGATATGGCATGAAAAATATAGAAATCAAAATATATATGAGTTGCATTACACTTGTGTAAGTGCTGAGGCTCAAATGAAAGATTCAAGGGTGCAATGGAAATATCCAAAAGTGCTGAACTCTTGATCAAATAGAAAACCCATGAGCCAGAAATCTTGGTTAAGCTAGATCTTGAGTTTAGTTCAAACATGGTTGCTTATGAAACAATAATAACCCACATGCCTAGTCTCTATTCACAGTTGTAAATATTCTTGTATTTTCTTTAAGCCAGAATATTTGAAAACATGATTTCCCCTAGATATGAATGTTAGCTTGTTCTTGAATTATGCTTGTAAGCTCTAGGTAATGTTTCATGTACACTGTGATTCAATCACCTAGCTATCTCATGATAGGATCAAACATGAACACTTAGTAAATAAACTAAGGATTGTGAGCCAAGAAGACTGCTGGAATGCTTGTTGTATTTAAAGTATGCAAGTTGGCACATGGCCTTTTTAAGCCCTGAGATCTTTGTGCAATATTGTGAATTATTTTATTGCAATGTGTCCCCGTGATTCCTTTATAGCAGATGAGGCTAGGAAGAAATTTGGTAAATGCAACCTTAAATTGATGAAGTAGGAACTTGTGTTATTCCTAGGTTGGTTGGACTGGAGCTATGATAGTTCCTGAGTATCTCTATTTGACATGTATGTTTGCATAGTTGAAAGTGTGCACATAATTAGTTTTAATACTGATCATATATGCACAATATTTCAGAAACAAATCAGGCAAATTAATTAAAGAAATTATGCCAACCCATACAAAATGCTTATGTCTCACTTATCTACTTAATATCATGGAATTTTTGATATTGCTCATACCAGATCTTGTATCTGACCCTTGTTTTCTTATGGCATCTGGGATGTCTCAATTAAAATGGTGCAGCCTCTAATGCTCTTTCAGGGAATGCTGGTTCTAAATAGGAAGCTGCTATGGCTAAGGAGAATGATTGGATAAGCATGCTAAATTAGAATTAAATAAGAACTTAGAATGAATTATTTGCATGTAATCTTGGAGGTTTTTATAGTTCTGCTTTAGTTGTTATGTAATGATGTTGAATGTTTGGATTTTATTTAGTTGTTTCAATTGAATTTGGTAATGAATTAAGGTTGGGAAAAACCAAAGACTTAGTTGAATCTATGCAAGAAAATATATTTGAGTATTATGGTGGAAATCTGTAGATGATATATGCCTGTATTTGAGAAATGGATATATATATATATATATATATATATATATATATATTGTATTAGTTAATTTTGAGTTACTTAAGAGCTTTAAGTTTGAAGGTTAAAAATCTGAGTTTTAGCTAGAAGCAATACTTTAAGAATTTTGTGACTATATGCAGAAGTGTTTTGATAAAAGAAACAATATATATATATATATATATATATAATTGTGCACTGTATAAAGATGTGTACATGTTCTAAGAGATTTTTCAAGTATCTTGTATCTGAATTCACATTGCAATAGCCAGACACTAATGTTTTGATGATCTAGTCATAAGGTTAACCCAATTCAAAAATAGTGAGGTCTGGGTGGATCAAGATGACCAGAGTTTTTGAGTCCAAAGAAAGAAAATGCATTTGTAAAATCTGAAGCTTTCTTTGCAAATGCATGTACAAAGACATTTTCAAATACTTGAGCAATTCACTTTTATTTTTGAGTAGCTTTCTTAGTCCAGAAAGCATAATACATCTGATTTGCACACATATTACTTAATTATTACTTTTGTTAAACGACCATAAAATCTGGATTTTCTAAATCTAGTAAAGCAACTTGTAAATTAGGATGCAAGCTGAGGTAACTCAGGGATTAGGGAATGAATGTGGTTCAGAGAAATACAACTATATAGATTGTGAAAGAATTACTCAACTGACTTGGTTATAAGTAAAGGAATTTGTGATAAAATCACTTATGGTGAAAATGATAAATGAATATATCATTTTTCCTTTCTGGCTTTGATCAAATATCAAATAATTAAATAAAAAAAATCATGATGGCTTGCTACATTATGAGATCACTTTGTTAAGACAAACTAACAGACAATCACCATAAGACTGATCAAAAATTAATAGGTATAAATTATATATATGATCATGGAAATTCACTCCCATGATTCATATATCAAACAAAGGAAAGTGAGCTATGTACTGGTTGACTAGAAATTCACATTCAATCAGGATGCGCTCTTTCTTACTAATACTCTGATCCAGGCAAGAGGGCCACATACATCTTCACATGTATGCGAATATATTTATTAATGAACTGATATAAATATATTAGTAGAAAAATTAGGATCCTGGATAATTTAATAGAAAGGCTAAATGAGTCTAGGAAATTTATTAATGTAAAAAAAAATCCTAGTAAAAATTAGGTAAATTAAATAGGGTCATTTCAGGTTACCATAAAATCAGTTGGGAAAAAATTTGCAAACCCAAAATAGAAGGGGGGATGGGTATTAGAAATTTGAATGACTTAAGTATTACATGCCATTTAAAAATGTTTTGGAGATTCCTGAGTACTGAATCCTTATGGTCAAAATGGATGAAGAATAAGTATCTCAAAAAAGGTAATTTTTGGAATATTTTACCTAAAGATAATCATTCTAATGCTTGGAAACAGATTTTAAAATGCAGAAATATTGGTAAACCTATATTAGAAAGAAGTTTTAAATTAGGGAATGAAACTAATTTATGGTTTGACCCTTGGTTTCAGCATGATTCTTTTGTAAATAGAATTGGATGGGATAATTTAGTAATTTTTGGCAATGCTAATACAAATGTTTCAGTGATTATCAAAGATAATCAATGGCAGCCTCAACTACATCCCATTACTAACCCACATAAAAATACTATTAGAAGTATTCCCATTGATTCTAATGCTGATACTGATTATTAGGAGTGGACTGCTAGTTGTAAAGGGAAGTTCTCTTTTAAAAAAACCTGGGAGTGGATTAGGAACAAGCAGTCTATAGTAGACTGGTATCATTGCATTTGGAACAAAGTAAACAATCCCAAGATGGCAATCTGTTCATATTTTGCTATAAATAACAGATTACCAACTTGGGATAGAATAAAAAAGTGGGATAAAAATGCTAGAACACTTTGTTCCTTATGCAACAGTGAGGATGAGAGTATTAATCATTTATTTTTTGAATGCAGTTATGCCTATTATATCTGGGGTCAAATTCAAACAACACTGGGAATTTAAAACAATGGGCTAATGGAACTTAAACATGCAGTACAACATATCAACATCAATTTCAAGGGCAAATCTCTAGAGAAAGACTTTGCAAATATCCTTCTTACTACTGCTATCTATCATATATGGAAGGAAAGGAACAATCGCAATCACAACAAAGCAAAACTTACTAAAGAGCAAAGGTGGTTACTGATAGAGTCAGACAGCAGAATTATGCTTCGTAAATCAAAGAAAAAGGTTAAAAATCAAACCAAATATGCCCTTTTAGCCGAGCAGTGGAGTAGAGAGGCGGGCAACAAGCATATGGAGTGGTACTTGCACAACCCGAAAGTCATCGCAAAGGAGTTGGAACTTCACCAGAGCAATTCTGATAAAGTTGACAACTTTTGCCTTCGCAAAGCTCAAGCTTCAAAAAAATGGAAGGACTCTTCAGTCGCTAGGCATAACGAGCTTAGATCTACTGAACAATTCAGAGATCTGAACAACAGAAGTGCTGTAAATGGAATAGAAGAGAAGAGAAGTATGTCTTCTTGGGAAAGAGGGGAGAAAAGTGGAATGAAAGAGTATGGATGAAGCTCGCAAGCTTCTGCCATATCTAGATCTTTCGCAAGTTTTTGTGTTAGGGTTTCATTGTGTCGGCAGAAACCTTAGTAATGAGGTTTTGTAATAATCGGGTATTAACCCGATTGTATTTTTACTTTGGGCCTTGGGCCTTGTACCCTTATTTCAAAAAAAAAATTCTCCTAAGAAACTTTCTCTTCACACTTCTTCTTCCTCCTCAAAATCTACAAAGAACTCTAGATCTAAAACTCCAAAAACCTCACAAATCAAAACTCCTTTCCTCCTCTCCTTCAACCCTTCCTCCCTCCCCTATAGCCGCCTCCCTCTCCACCATCCCCAAGGCCATCTCCTTCCACCTTCCCTCTCCTCTTCTTTCTCCATTTCCCTCTTTCTTCCCCTTATTTCCATGGCTTCTATATTCTAGTGAAATACTCCAAATCAAATAATTCTTATTTTGAAATCATGTATAATTTCAATGGAAATAACTTTGTTGTTGAACCCTTCTTCCCATTTCGAATATTTATATATCAAAAACTCCATTTTTCAAGTCCTTTCTCGGGTCCAGTTTTGGCCAAAAATAACTCATATTGTATCAATTATATCTCCTTAACGAATGAACCAAATTTTGTGGTTCTTTATTTCAAACCATTTATTTTTCCATTGGCTTCAACTTTCTTTTAGATCAGTTCTTCAAATTCCTTAATTTTCTATGCCAAAAACTCAAATCTTTTCGAAGTATTTTTGAACTCATATTTTCAACTCGGAAAACACCTCTGTTTATTTTGACCATAACTTCCTCAAGACAGAAGCTTTTTGAGTGATTCTTTTTTTAAAAGTGGAGAGAAAAGAATTTTCAACAACCTTCATAGTTAGTTACTTTTACAGATTTAGTAATATTCTAGTCCGAATATTTTCTTAAATATGACCTAGTTTCGGGTTTGTCCGTAGTTTGGATCTTGGGTTGTTTGGAAGTTGGAAGTAGTTGAAACTTGTTTATTGATTCGTGTTCGTGTCTAAGCTTTGTTGGATTTTCTTTGCATTTGGATCTTTGCTAGGAATTGTAACGACCCGTAAATTTTCAATAATTAAAACTGTTAATTTAATGAGATTTTTGAAATTTAATATTGAAGAAAATAAAAAATTGTGAGTTATTAATAAAAGTTGTAATAATGTAATAATGAAAATTAACTAAAAGGAAACGTAACAAGGTTAATTAAAGTTATTAATTAATGAACTTGAATGAAATTCCCAATTAAATAAAATAATTTAAATGTTATGACTTGGTTATAAATGGGGTATGAGAAAGCATATGTAATTTTTGAATTAATGTGTGAAATAATATAATAGATGGTAATTGTTTGTGAAGAATAAACATGCAAGTTATAAAAGGTGTAATGGTGACAAATGGTTGTTGTTACCAGTTAATTTACCAATTACGAATAAAGGTAATTAAAGGTTACTTTAATGATAATTAATCTAATAACGGAAAGTGTGAATATAAATTTAATAGAAACGTAGATCTATTTATAAGGTAGTAATTGATGTAATAAAAAGCATGAAACCAAGTAAATAAATTTATTGAGAATATTAATCGTGATTAGTGTATATATTTGGCAAAATTATAATGATGGAAATTTGGATATATTAATGTAATGAAAGATAAACAATATTAACTAAGTTTACAGAGTAATAATAGACTTAATTAAAGGATTGGAATTGAATCTAATTAGTTTATTTGGAATTAATTTAAAATTCTAATTGGATTCAATCCATAATAAATGGAGTTAAATACTATGAAAAATTGATATTAGAATGAATTGGGTAATATCAATGTAATAAATATAACCAATGTCAATTTCATCCATTTTTGATAATAATAGATTGAAGAACAGGTATGGAAGGTAATAATGTTAATGCAAGTTAATGAATAGCTAATTTAGTGCGATCCCAATTAATTGAAAATAATTGTAAGGTTATAATTGATTGTAAATAGTAAATTGGGAAATAAATGCAAAGGTATATTAGTGGATGTAATAATACGTAATAGACTGGAATTTGATAAATTCAATGTTAGATAAGTGATTATATTATAATATTTGTTGGTTGATAATAAAGTATGAATGAGATTAACCTTGGCTAATGGTGATAATTATTAACTGTTTACCTATTTACTTAATTAAATTAGAGCTAAATCCATTGCAATTAATTAACGTAATTAAATACTACGTTAATATGAATTTAGGTAATGACTGTAAAATATTAGGGTAATTGGATATATAGTAATGTCAAACTTATCCATAAGAGGATGATTGATTAAATAAAGAGATTGGAACCACATTGAATTAATTTATTTGAAATTAAAAATATAATTTACTTGAATTTACTTAAATTGAAGGTAAACACTGTAAGTTTGCAATTAATCCTTATTTGATTGACATGGAAATTTTGGTTAATGAATTATAAGTTTATATGTAATCGGGGGGGGGGGGGGGGGGTAGAAATTGTTAGCTATTAAATTTGAATTAAAAAGGGACTTAATTCATTTAATATTAATTTATTTAATTAACTGGAAAATAGCCATTTTGGACACTGACTTGGATTTCGACGAAACCAGTTTCATCGGATCCATAACGGTGAATTTTTGTAGGATTTCAAGTTTCATAACGATCGGGCTTGTCGTTTGATCGTACGGGCTTGAAACGCCTTGAAATCAATTTAATTGAAATTAATTGAAATCAATTTGAAATAACTTGATTTTTGCATAACTTCTTCATATGATGGAATTTGGACTTGAAACCTGTTCCATTGATTTTAAAATATTTGAAAACATATATTTTGATATATGGGTTGACCCATTTCCGTTCTGAAATCGAAACGGGCTTTTCGGGTCAATTACGTTCAAAACTCAAATCAATCTTGTCCATCTACTTTATTTTCTGCTTTGTCTATAAATACCTCGTTATAAACCCTAATTGTTTCTCATTGTCATTTGTCTGTACATACATCTCCTTCTTGGCTCCTCATTCCAATGGCAGACAAAACCTAATTCCCAAATTCCAAAATCTAATTTCAAAAAAAAATTGCAAATCTGCAGCAACTTCGGATTGCGCTTCGGGGTTCAGAGGCAAAAACCCTGGAGATACTTCGGGTCAGGAAGAAAATGACTCGGATCTCCGGGTCGTTTTGGCAAAAACTCAGAGCAAGCACCGGGGATTTGAGGCGGCTGACCGAAGTTGAACCCGAAGTCGACCCAGGACCAGAATTTTTCAATACTCTAATTATCATAACTTTTGCATACGGACTCAGATTTGGACGCGGTTTGTTTTGCTGGGATCGTATCAAAATTCCGGACACTTTGACGCTAATTTGGATGAATTTGGAGACTGTTCAAATTTTGGGTTTAAATTGGATTTAAATTCAATTTAAATCCAAAGGTGAGTGTTTTAACCCACTCACAACTTCTAAAATTTCTTATGTGTGTTAAATTAATTGTTGATGTGATTAAAAGTTTATTTATGACTGTTTGGCATATTTTTAATCATCATCTCGGTTAAATTGAATTTATTGGATTAAATTGTTATTTAATTTATTATTGCATTTAAACTGCCAGTTAAATTATTATTTGATTTATTATTGCATTTAAACTGCCAGTTAAATTGTTATATAACTTATTTTTGAATATAAACTGCCAGTAAATACCTGTTATTTATTTTCTGTTCTGTATTGATGTTATTGTTGAATTGAATAATGATTGTGATAAATAGTTGATGGTTGATATTGGATGAATGGATGTTGTATTTATATTGTTATAAACTGCAAGTTGTTATGCATTTTATTTCATTCGGGATTGCGGTTTGAAATTATATATAACCGTATTTTTATTTTTAAATTGCGGATTGAAACGATAAATATCCGTATCACTTGACCATAGGATAGAAAATCATATACATACACCGTCGGTCTATATATATATATATTTATTTATTTAGAATGATTTCTATGGGTTTTGGAAAATAAGGGTTTATATAAATACTAATTTTGATATTATATAAATATTATTTTATATATAGTTAAATTCTAAAATTTAAGCTATGTATAACTTGATGATGTTTAAGTTTGATTTACGAATATTTCAAGTTTGAGCTTTATTTAAGTGATATTGAATTTATTAAATAAATATTTCTAAACTAAATAATAGTAAATTGAATTAAGGTATATATATAAGATTATCAGATTTGGTTGGGAATTTTGGAATATTTAAAGACTTGAAATATATCAAAATTGAAATGTTTTATTGAAATTAAGGTATTATTGTTTTCAAAGTATTGGTTTTCGAAATTGTTATAACTTTGAAAGTAATATGGTTTGAAAAATGAATTTATTTAAGAATTATCTGTGAATATATTGATTGGAAACCTATTGAAATTGAAAATTTAGAATATGGCTTCAAAATGTGGTTTGGGTTTAAGATGATTTAAAAGAATATTTCAAGTTATCTAAATTAAAGAAAGATTAGTGATTGGAAATTGGGTTTAATTTAAATAATATATTATTGAATTTTTGGAAATGGAAATGAAATATTATTGAATTGGGTTTTGAAATGGAAATAATACATTGATAATTTGGGTTTGAAATAGCAATAATATTTTGGTTTTAAAGTATATACTATTTTGAAGTAAAGGATATGTTTTGAAATGGAAAAAATATTTTGGTTTTAAATTATATACTATTTTGAAGTAAAGGATATGGTTTGAAATGGAAATAATATTTTGGTTTTTGAAGTATATACTATTTTGAAATAAAGAATATGTTTTGAAAAGGCAATGATTGTGTTTTTTAAAAGTATATATTTTTAAATGACCACGGTGTTATAATAACGTTTGGTTGTTAAAGAGACCGGGATCGGATATGGACATACTCTCTGTCGATACCGAAAACCACTTTGATATCTGTGTACGCGGTGGAGTTCCCAGAATGAAGTAGGATAGTGGCGACGATCCTAAGGTATATACGTGGACCCAACTCCCGTGAGTTGGCATAAGGTGGCTAAAACAGGAGAGATCGACGGGCCAAGGAGGTAGCACCTCTGATCGGACACACTTCTTCGATACCATTCTATTACTTGTGATTGATTTGGTGCGCACCCTTGATTTGGGAGTGTTGTTCGAGGTGGGCGGTAGTGGCTGCTATGCGTCACCACCAGTCCGGATGCGTAATTGGTATATCTACCCAGGCATTGCCTTATGTGCCATGTCACCTACCATATCGAGCTTTACTACGAGTTTCTATTTGTGTCGTACCTATGGAGTATCTTCTCGTAGCCTCTCGGGGTATGCAGGTACTGTATAGACTACTGGCACTATTATGTGTTAAGGGCTATATGGGTAACCCCTTAACCTATTTAAAAGTATGTTTATTTTATTATTAGACATTATTATAATAGCGAATATTACTACATAGTAAATAGTTTAACGGATCCTTAGGGGATGTGAATCCCGAGCATCTCTTAAGTTACTGCACTCACGTTAGACACTGGATAGGAGATGTCAAACCCCGTAAACATTTCTGACACCGTTCCACTCATATATTTATCATTGATTTAACTTACATAAGATCTTTTAGTTCTGACTCGAGTGTTTTGTCTTTTCAATTCGCTCGGGTTAGACTGAGCATTTCAGGATTTGAAGGCTCTATTTCTGGAGGATGAAGACGAAGATTTTATTACTACTATTTATTATATTCCTCTACACCATTGTATTCCGCTGCATTATTTATTATTCTCTGGTATGTGTAACTCTGATATGTATTGTATAAGAATAATCAAATGTTTTGTAAAACAGCTTCATGAACTGTTTATTTGATTATTATATTTTATCGTTCCGCTGCAAGATTCTATTTTTGTTTCTTTTATTTCTCCACTTTTTCTTATTTACCCCATAACAATCCGCCCTTCTGTATTGTTTAATTTGGCACATATGTCTGCTTAAGCGTACAAAAAGGTGGGATGTTACATCAGGTATCAGAGCTTTGGTTTAGCGATAAACCTTAGCTTTGTGGGGTCTGACTCTTTATTAATAGGGTGGTAATACCCTATGATGAGTCATTGAGAGTATATATGAGAGAGCGTATTTGTTAGTGTTATAAAAAGGTTTTTATATTGTGTTAATTTGTTCCGTTTTGTATTTAGAAATTCTGGTCGGTGCATAGGACGCTATGACATCAATAGGGATTTCTAAACACTTAATAGGACAGACCGACACAATATTTGTTTTAAAATATAGGTGAATGAAATAATTTTGCCTATTATATTTTCTATATGTAAAATAAAATTTTATAAATGATATATATATATTTGGTTGCTATATATTGGTTGTTAGGTAATGAAATTTATAAATAATAGTTGAAATAAGATTGAAAATAAAATAAATCAAATTGGAAATTTTAGAACTTAATTTCCGGGATTTTTGGAAAAATTTCTTTTGAATGATGATTGGAATATAATAATAATATTATTTAGAAGTATTTTCTGATATAAATATTTCAACATAATTTGAAAGAATTGTTTTAAAGAAAATTTTGGAAAGAGATAAGTTCTGTACTCCCCTCTCTGTCGCTGGAAAATAATTTCGATGATGAGTGCACGCATCATCGACATTCATTTTCGAGTTTCGAAGTGGGAAGACCGATGTAGTAGTTTTACTACAGATTTATTTTGATAAACAAATATAAATTTTAAATTGTTTTAAATATAATTGAATATATAAGTTGTAAGTATATATTTATCTATTATTTTAAAATGATTTGGAATTTAACCCGGTATTTAGTTCTTAAATTTCCGTTCATTAATAGTTTCAATTATTGTGGTGAAATGTAATGTAACTAATTAATAATTGGAACCTTTAATAAAATAAGAGAGTTAATGCTGAGTTTTAAATGGAATTAAAAGAAATTTGGAATTTGTAACCTGTCAACCAAAGGATATTATGATTGAACATTAAGTTAATTTAAAATAGATAAAATAAACTTGTGTAACTTTCAGTTTCATTCTTAAAAGCATAAATGTCATGGCCCGCAAATCCGTACCTCTTGATTAACCACTAATCTCCATTGATTAACTCAAAATGAACGGGAATACGAACTATGATGGTTTAAGAAGAAGAAAAAGGTAGAAGAAGAAGAAAAGAGTAGAAAAGATAGAAGAAAAAGAACAGAAGAAAAACAACAGAAACAGAAAACAATATCAGAATCTTACACATCGCAGCGGAACAATATATAATAGATAACACTAGTCTTTTAAAAACAAAGGACTATATCAGTTTATACATACATCAATCAGAGTCATATACAACAATGGACAGTTATATAACTTGTCCTCATACAGAATACACAGCGGAATAAATACTATCAGATACAAATACTACGTCTCGCCATCCAGCTTTCTTCCAAAGCTCCAGAATATCCAGAATATCTTGATAATCTAACTCTAGACTGCTCGTGTGGAAATTGGTGGGCACCTAGAGTTTAGAAGGGAACAATAAACTCCGAGTCAGTCATGCTGACTGGTGTGAGATCGTAAAACAGTAATTTTTCACAAAGAAAAATAAAAACAAATTCGCAATGCTTTTGGAAAATGAAACTACCATAAGACCTCCCGCCACACACACAATGCAAACGCAGAATTGGAGGAGATTTATTCTTATGATAGTCAAAGATGCTTACTACGCAAAATCAAATCATTTTTGATATTATTATTAGTGCATAGTGTAGAAATCATTTCGAAAGTATAATATTAATCTTAGCCAGCATACGACCAGTATCGTATGCCTACTATAGCTACCATCTAAACAGTGGTGACCACCGTACGTAAATGGCAGGTTCTACAACTAATACCGTACAAGTCACGTATTGGAGTTTGGATTTCAAACAAATGGTCAGGCTAAGGAACTTCCTTTTCCACGATGGGTACGTCCATGGAATAGACGACCCGAGAACCTAACATTATGGATAGATCTCTGCCAACACAAGGCCGGGTTACCTCTGCAAAAATAGGTAACTACTGACACGCGTATGCCATCCCCCGATCATAACCGATCTTCCCGAGGATCCCCGATTTCCAACAAACCACATAGTAAAAATGCAGCAACCACATAGGTTAAGTATCTGGGCTCCATACCATGATACCACCTCTATCCAGAAGGAATGACATACACTAAGGGGCGCTACTCCCTAGAACCTTGCTGCATCCTTCCTGTTTCGACCATTTCCGGGGTGTGAGGCTCGATGAAGTTTCGTCCACAAAGCTACGCTTTCTACAAAGCCCTGCTTCGGGTCAAACAAATGATCAACCTATGATCACAAAGATATAAGATAAAACAAATGATCATATCGCAAATGATCAAACACTGATCATTTCACAGCAACACTCAGTATGCCACGTTACCAAATTGGGATATATCGCCGATAAATTTCAACTACATAACCTCTGAGCTCGTACGTCTCAGAGAAGGGTGTTAAGCTAAGAGAATAAATTCTCCGCCACCAACAGAAATGTATTTGAAAGAAATCAGCTTTATATCTCAAATTGTAACGTCAGACACACAATCCATACAAGTCTGTTCCGGGATCGAACAGAACCGAAGGCACATCTCACGAAGCCCTTGCATATCCGGATAAATTTCAATCACGTCAGGACTTCCCGTCACTAAGGGTGATAAAACCTCTAAACCGGAGATCAGCCGATGTAGAGTAACTCGACGGTAATCCTTCCGTTTTCAAAAATATCCGGTCTTCAACACCGGTCTTCAAATGCAATCCGTAACGACGTATCACATATTCGGAATGGGTTATACGACCCCATGGTCCTTTCCCGGCTAACCCGAATAGTGAGCGCTTATTTAAAAACAAGTGTGGCATTCAAATTCATCCAATTCACAACAAATATCGTTCAAGGTAATTATTGATAGTCGGTTATTTAACTATCAATAAAGATGCGCAACATCATCAGATTCCAAAAAATTTTCCCAAATTATTTATTCTTCAAAAATATCTTTACTAGATATAAAATTTCCACACTTAACCATTTGAAAACAAATTTCAAATATTCGCTTTTAAATTTATCTTTAAAAGATAAAATTTCAAACCCTTCGTTTCATATTGGAAAACCATTTCCATACTTATTTTATAATAAGCAATTCACAAATCTATTTATTTTCAACATTTGAAAATATTCGATATACTTAAATCAATTTAAGTATATATTCATTCTTTAAGGAAAACATTCTTTTAACACCTTTATTTGAGTCAAAACGGATGTTACATAAAACATCGTTACGACGACTCAAAATCACTAGTATAGGGATTCAGAATTAAGATAGATATATGAATCCCAATACTAGATAAAACATTTCCTTCCGGAAATCATTTACTATAACAACAGTGTTATAGTCCACTATTTCCTTAAATTTCTCGAAAACGTCTATTTCAACAAGTACTGTTGAAATCTATGCTTTCGATTCATAGTACATTTTAAAACATCTTTAAAATGTTTAGCTTCATTTTTAATATCACTTCTTCAACAATAAATCCATTTTACTTAACAATATATTCACTGTCCCAAAATCGTGAATATAATTCACTTAACCCAATTTCAATCTATTTCTACACATTTTTATTTCAATAGAGATTCGCTATCCAAAATCGCGAATATATCTTCTTTAAAAATCTTCTATATTTAATTTATCAAATTTAATCTATTTCGAATTTATAAACACGTTCATAAATTCTATTTCTCTTTTAATAACAACTTCGATTTATAAATTCCTTTTATTAACAAATTCAATTTATACTCGATATAAATATCACAAGTCCATATTTTAAGTTAATAACTTATCATTCATTTATTTTAAAAGAAATCGTTCTTTTAAACTTTACAAAATTAAAACTTTCAGATTTCATTAACTTATGAAATTCCATTTTTACTTCATTTTACACTTATAGAAACTTGTCTTACAATCCCAATATTTTGAATTTATAAATATCCATTTTTCGTACATCTTTTATTACATTGTTTTTAATACCTCAAAAATTCCAATTAACCATTTTATAAATTTCTTAACTCTTTATTTCAAAAGAAATTTACTTTTTTGGTTACAATTCACAAAATCTTAACTTTTTATAACCTTTAAAATTTTAAACGTTTATTTATTTAAAATAAATCACTTCAAAAATTTCTTTTAAAATCAACATCATTATTTTTATATTTTTCAAAGATGAATCCAATGATGCAACGCACCAATTAGTCAATCACAACATCAACATCATATATCAACATATGATAACAGAATATACATCATCTGTAAATAAATAAATACTGGTGAGGAATCCAGTTGGATCCCTCCAACCTGTTTCCCTGCATCCACAGACGTTAGCACAATACCAATTCCACTTCGAGGTGGAATATCGCGGTATATGGGTTTTATAAATATATCCGCTTACTAACGGCGCAATAGGGTCTCATCCGCTATACGAGGCGGGAAATCATCAATCCAATATATACATATGCCAATATGTATATATTGCTATACATATAGATATATCCTACTATATCTAATATCACATCCAATAGCAATCATCAATAACTGCAAAAATTCCACATTCAATTTGAGTGAGAAAATCTCACCTTTGCTTTTATTTTGCAATCCATTCCAAATCCATATTTATTTTTCTTCGTTGTATTCGACCTTGTATAAATAATTTACACAATCTATTAATATTCGAAATAAATCGAATAACCAGTTACCGTTTAATAGTTTTATTAACAAATAGTTTCGTTTAAACCAATTTCTTTTTATAATTTCATACTTTAGCTATTGGACCGTTTATTATCATTTGATCATCTATTTTAAACGAATAAATTTTCTTAATACTTTTCTTTAAAATAAGTTAATACATTTAAAGTGTATGCTTGTAATTTATTTTCCTTCTAAAGCTACCTATACTTAAAAATTTAATTTATCTAGATTCAACATCTAACTTTGATTTAACTTCACAACATTTACACATTCTATATTTCCAAATCTATTCATGTAACTAGCCAAACAGCAATTCATTTTCTGTTTCACCTACATATTTTAAAAGGAAGACATGTATATGTATAAACTATATTTAAATATTTTACTGTTTATTCATTTATTTCCCATCTGTTAGACCAAATTACTAAATTAATACTCAGCTAAAACAAGGATTATACCTCTTAACTCGCTCGCAAAATCAACCCAACTCGAGCCCATTTTCCTGCTACCACCGCCTGCAACATTTAGCTAGACCAATGTCTTCGCCACCACTGTTTACCATCGAACAACTCAGCCTCGATTACGTTATTGCTTTCCCTGATGACGACCTCCAAGCACCACCAAAATGGAACCACCTCGCAACTCGACATCCTTCAAATCACATCGCAGCTGCTATACCTTTGGGGAAAAATGCGAATTTCCAGACTCTGCAAACCTCAACACCCATGCGAAGACGCTCGCGAGCCATCCACCGTCTCTTCGAACACCACGAACCCTCGCAGCCATCGCCGCCTGCGCCAATCGCGACTTTCCAGACCCTGCTCGAAAACGAGCCCTCCACTTCGTCACTGCCCCAATCCGCCTTGACGTGAATCACCATCCTTAAACGACGCGCTGGCCCTATGCGAGCTCGCGAGCGATTCCAACTACTCGCCGCCCTCCTGCCCTAGGCTCGCGAGCTCACGCGAGATCGAGGACGCCTGGCCTGCAATCGAACGAAACGGTTTTGATTTGAACTGTCGATTTATTTATTTTTTTGAATTTGCAAATTAAAACTGAAGAGAAAAGGAGGAACGAGGCTTGTTTTCGTTTCTCTTTTTATTTTCAAATAGGAAGTAGCTCGGTTGTTTTAAAATGAAAGAAGAGATGGTTGGCACGATTTAGCTCCGTGATATTTGGCGTGATCTTTAGTGTGTTTATAGGGAGAAAACGTATTGATGTAAATTAATATACATTTAAATTTTAAATTTGAATTTCATTTTATTCTCTACGCGTTTAACTATCGTGTGTTCTCAAAACAACTTCAAACGCTACGAAATTTGAAATCCGATAATAATACAATATTACGGACCCAATGGAACTGGTTTCGTCGAATTCCGAGACTGTGCCTCGAACGGCTATTTTTAAATATCGATTCGAACAATATAATTTCAAAACTGAACAAAATAGTTTGAAATTACATTCTGAAGCTTCTATTATCTCCAGTGTTATCATTACCAATTTTAAAAGCTTTTTGAAATATTTTTCTTCAACTTAAAATTGAAGATTCAAATTTTTATTCGACTATCAACAGATTAAATTTTATAATTTAATTGCCAAATTCAAAGTTATATCGGGGATTCAAATTAAATCATCGTTCAAATATTTAAAATTAATTAAATATTTCCAATTTAATTTGTTCAAAATTCAGGGTCGTTACAAACTTCCCTCCTTAAAAGAATTTCGTCCTCGAAATTACAAGTTAGGAAAAATGGTCCTTAACTCGTCTACTATTTTTCACAATTCAATAGTTTTATCAAATTTTTTTAAAACAAATCTTTCTACTAAAGATTCGTTATCATTCAACTCGTTTTCCAACTTCAATTATAAGTTTCAAACAACATTGTTTAACTTCTCAATTCAAATTCGGATTTAAATTCAAATTTTAAACTTTCAAAATTTCTCAAAAATTTTCTAACACTCGAAATTTTCGAAAAATTTCGCCAGCGTCTCCTTTGCGCGGCTAATACGGTACAACTACAAAACGTCCCTACGGACTCTCAGATTTCAAAAAGAAAAGAAAAAGCCAAGCGGCTAGATAAGAAAGTCATCAAATCTCATATTGAAATTAAAATACATACCTTTAGTCGAGCAATTCAAATTATCTTTGAAATCAAAGTTCCAATTTCCTTTCATAACACCTGTATGTCCTACTAGCCATGATATCTAGTTACACATTCAAACCATTTTGCCAAATTTTATTACAAAATTTCAATACTTATTTCTTATATCATCTTTACTTCACTATTGAAGTTATTTATCTATTTTCGTTCAATCTTTACATTTCAAATTTCATTTGTATTTAGTTTACCATTTCAACTAAATTTGGATTCAATTTACTTTCAATTCTGAAATATTGAATTTTATCAATTATCTGTCATTTACAACTGCACTATCTTAAATTAGTTCCAATTACTAATTCAAATTGATATCAATTCAATTTATTTTAATTCTACTTCGATTAAATCTACTTACACTTAAACTGGATTTCCAATTTCCATGCGAATTTTAATTCATCTTTCATTTACAATTATTCAATTCAATTCATTTGCTTACGAATTCGAAATGAATTTCAACTTTCAATTTCATTTTCATTTAATTGATTCACTTATACCTGCTTTGATTTAACTTCATTCTTTTAAGTTAAATTTATTCTACCAAAATTCAATTGGTATAAGTTATCAACTTAGTAATATTTCATAAATATCTTTATATAGCATTCCAGAGTTTACCAACATTTCAAAGCCATTTTGAAAACAATTCAAATTCCATTTGAATTTCCAAAACAAAAACCCAAATTTTCCAAACACTTTCCATTTAAAACAATTTGGCAGCAATTCCTCTTTTGGAAACCCGAAAATGAACACCGATGATGTCGCGATCATCATCGGAATTATTTTCCAGCGACCGAAAAGAGTTTAGAGCTTTCATCTCTCAAAATACTTTTCAAAACCTTTGAAATTCATTTTCAAATCAAAAATGATTTAAACTTTCCAATCCTCAAAATTTTCAAATTCTTTTCAAAACATTTCCAAAAACTTCTCTGGAATCCCGTTTTAAATTACAATTCACACTTATAATTTACATTCTCAAATTTCATTTGTATATGGATTTATTTCCTAACTTTGGAGTTACGATTTCAGTTTCTTATTCAGTTTCATATAATAATGATAACATTTCAATATTATCACTTTCCTAACAACCAAACATCCATATACTGTAATAATTTACAGAAAAATCATTTCTTTTATATACAAAAATAGTTTTGGGCAAAATTATTTCATTTACCCTATTTAAAACAATACTGTGTCGGTTTATCTTGTTTAAAAGTTTAGAAACCCCTATCGATTATAGTTAGCTAGACTGCACCGACCAGAATCCATAAACAATCAACCGATAAGTCAACACAATACAAAACAAATTTTTATATTCAAATAACAAATACGCGCTCATATCTATTATTACACTCAAACTCATTCTAGAGTACTGCTGACTCTATCTCTAATGAGTAACACCCAACAGAGCAGGGTTGTCGCTTAACCATATGCTCTAATACCAAATGTCATATCCCGAAAGAAGCGGCCACCGGTAGGCTTTGCAACCATCCCAGTCCCACCGTGGCTTACACTGGTACCCCAAACTTGCTTTTACGGCCAGCCTCTCGACTGTCACGGCCTCTGCCTAACCAACCCATCCCTCTCAGGGACATGTAGGGGTAAGAGTCTCCCATTCGCCACCAAACCGCGAAGCGAGAATCCCCTATCATGCTGTAATATAGCAAGACTGGTGTGAGATCGTAAAACAGTTATTTTTCACAAAGAAAAATAAAAACAAATTCGCAATGCTTTTGGAAAATGAAACTACCATAAGACCTCCCGCCACACACACAATGCAAACGCAGAATTGGAGGAGATTTCTTCTTATGATAGTCAAAGATGCTTACTACGCAAAATCAAATCATTTTTGATATTATTATTAGTGCATAGTGTAGAAATCATTTCGAAAGTATAATATTAATCTTAGCCAGCATACGACCAGTATCGTATGCCTACTATAGCTACCATCTAAACAGTGGTGACCACCGTACGTAAATGGCAGGTTCTACAACTAATACCGTACAAGTCACGTATTGGAGTTTGGATTTCCAACAAATGGTCAGGCTAAGGAACTTCCTTTTCCACGATGGGTACGTCCCTGGAATAGACGACCCGAGAACCTAACGTTACGGTTAGATCTCTGCCAACACAAGGCCGGGTTACCTCTGCAAAAATAGGTAACTACTGACACGCGTATGCCATCCCCCGATCGTAACCGATCTTCCCGAGGATCCCCGATTTCCAACAAACCACATAGTAAAAATGCAGCAACCACATAGGTTAAGTATCTGGGCTCCATACCATGATACCACCTCTATCCAGAAGGAATGACATACACTAAGGGGCGCTACTCCCTAGAACCTTGCTGCATCCTTCCTGTTTCGACCATTTCCGGGGTGTGAGGCTCGATGAAGTCTCGTCCACAAAGCTACGCTTTCTACAAAGCCCTGCTTCGGGTCAAACAAATGATCAACCTATGATCACAAAGATATAAGATCAAACAAATGATCATATCGCAAATGATCAAACACTGATCATTTCACAGCAACACTCAGTATGCCACGTTACCAAATTGGGATATATCGCTGATAAATTTCAACTACATAACCTCTGAGCTCGTACGTCTCAGAGAAGGGTGTTAAGCTAAGAGAATAAATTCTCCGCCACCAACAGAAATGTATTTGAAAGAAATCAGCTTTATATCTCAAATTGTAACGTCAGACACACAATCCATACAAGTCTGTTCCGGGATCAAACAGAACCGAAGGCACTTCTCACGAAGCCCTTGCACATCCGGATAAATTTCAATCACGTCAGGACTTCCCGTCACTAAGGGTGATAAAACCTCTAAACCGGAGATCAGCCGATGTAGAGTAACTCGACGGTAATCCTTCCGTTTTCAAAAATATCCGGTCTTCAACACCGGTCTTCAAATGCAATCCGTAACGACGTATCACATATTCGGAATGGGTTATACGACCCCATGGTCCTTTCCCGGCTAACCCGAATAGTGAGCGCTTATTTAAAAACAAGTGTGGCATTCAAATTCATCCAATTCACAACAAATATCGTTCAAGGTAATTATTGATAGTCGGTTATTTAACTATCAATAAAGATGCGCAACATCATCAGATTCCAAAAAATTTTCCCAAATTATTTATTCTTCAAAAATATCTTTACTAGATATAAAATTTCCACACTTAACCATTTGAAAACAAATTTCAAATATTCGCTTTTAAATTTATCTTTAAAAGATAAAATTTCAAACCCTTCGTTTCATATTGGAAAACCGTTTCCATACTTATTTTATAATAAGCAATTCACAAATCTATTTATTTTCAACATTTGAAAATATTCGATATACTTAAATCAATTTAAGTATATATTCATTCTTTAAGGAAAACATTCTTTTAACACCTTTATTTGAGTCAAAACGGATGTTACATAAAACATCGTTACGACGACTCAAAATCACTAGTATAGGGATTCAGAATTAAGATAGATATATGAATCCCAATACTAGATAAAACATTTCCTTCCGGAAATCATTTACTATAACAACAGTGTTATAGTCCACTATTTCCTTAAATTTCTCGAAAACGTCTATTTCAACAAGTACTGTTGAAATCTATGCTTTCGATTCATAGTACATTTTAAAACATCTTTAAAATGTTTAGCTTCATTTTTAATATCACTTCTTCAACAATAAATCCATTTTACTTAACAATATATTCACTGTCCCAAAATCGTGAATATAATTCACTTAACCCAATTTCAATCTATTTCTACACATTTTTATTTCAATAGAGATTCGCTATCCAAAATCGCGAATATATCTTCTTTAAAAATCTTCTATATTTAATTTATCAAATTTAATCTATTTCGAATTTATAAACACGTTCATAAATTCTATTTCTCTTTTAATAACAACTTCGATTTATAAATTCCTTTTATTAACAAATTCAATTTATACTCGATATAAATATCACAAGTCCATATTTTAAGTTAATAACTTATCATTCATTTATTTTAAAAGAAATCGTTCTTTTAAACTTTACAAAATTAAAACTTTCAGATTTCATTAACTTATGAAATTCCATTTTTACTTCATTTTACACTTATAGAAACTTGTCTTACAATCCCAATATTTTGAATTTATAAATATCCATTTTTCGTACATCTTTTATTACATTGTTTTTAATACCTCAAAAATTCCAATTAACCATTTTATTTTTTGGCAAAGCCAGCGGGGTTGGAATGGGCCCCTACCATTTATTGATATACCAAGAGCTAAGAGATACAAGGGTAAACAACCCACCAGAGGCAGGCAAGGAAATACAGAGCAACAAGAGAACTAGAAAAACAGGCATATCAACAAGAAAAGAAAAAAAGAAGAAGAAAAACACACACAACAGAAAACAACAAACACTTAAAGAGAAGGGAGGGCCATCAAAAATCCAGGATTAAATTGATGACTAGAGGCAGCTATCCCGTGTTTCATCTTCTCTATGATACTTACTTTCATTTGCATGCATGTTTTCCTTCTGTCTTTGAATATGACGGCGTTTCTCTCCTCCCATATTATCGCAATGAATGTCTTAAGTGTAAAAAGCAAAACGTAAGTTGATTCACTCCTCCATCTAGTGGCCTTGTATATGATGTCCCATTCCTCCTTACTGTCATGACCAACTGTTCTTCCAGAGATGATGGAGATGATCCAGCTCCACAAACTGTTCACATACGAACAACTGAAGAAGAGGTGAAGAGAGTCCTCATCCGCTGCATGGCAGAAGATACAAGTTGTATCAATGATTAACCCACACTGCCTCAAAAGAAATTTCTTAACTCTTTATTTCAAAAGAAATTTACTTTTTTGGTTACAATTCACAAAATCTTAACTTTTTATAACCTTTAAAATTCCAAACGTTTATTTATTTAAAATAAATCACTTCAAAAATTTCTTTTAAAATCAACATCATTATTTTTATATTTTTCAAAGATGAATCCAATGATGCAACGCACCAATTAGTCAATCACAACATCAACATCATATATCAACATATGATAACAGAATATACATCATCTGTAAATAAATAAATACTGGTGAGGAATCCAGTTGGATCCCTCCAACCTGTTTCCCTGCATCCACAGACGTTAGCACAATACCAATTCCACTTCGAGGTGGAATATCGCGGTATATGGGTTTTATAAATATATCCGCTTACTAACGGCGCAATAGGGTCTCATCCGCTATACGAGGCGGGAAATCATCAATCCAATATATACATATGCCAATATGTATATACTGCTATATATATAGATATATCCTACTATATCTAATATCACATCCAATAGCAATCATCAATAACTGCAAAAATTCCACATTCAATTTGAGTGAGAAAATCTCACCTTTGCTTTTATTTTGCAATCCATTCCAAATCCAGATTTATTTTTCTTCGTTGTATTCGACCTTGTATAAATAATTTACACAATCTATTAATATTCGAAATAAATCGAATAACCAGTTACCGTTTAATAGTTTTATTAACAAATAGTTTCGTTTAAACCAATTTCTTTTTATAATTTCATACTTTAGCTATTGGACTGTTTATTATCATTTGATCATCTATTTTAAACGAATAAATTTTCTTAATACTTTTCTTTAAAATAAGTTAATACATTTAAAGTGTATGCTTGTAATTTATTTTCCTTCTAAAGCTACCTATACTTAAAAATTTAATTTATCTAGATTCAACATCTAACTTTGATTTAACTTCACAACATTTACACATTCTATATTTCCAAATCTATTCATGTAACTAGCCAAACAGCAATTCATTTTCCGTTTCACCTACATATTTTAAAAGGAAGACATGTATATGTATAAACTATATTTAAATATTTTACTGTTTATTCATTTATTTCCCCTCTGTTAGACCAAATTACTAAATTAATACTCAGCTAAAACAAGGATTATACCTCTTAACTCGCTCGCAAAATCAACCCAACTCGAGTCCATTTTCCTGCTACCACCGCCTGCAACATTTAGCTAGACCAATGTCTTCGCCACCACTGTTTACCATCGAACAACTCAGCCTCGATTACGTTATTGCTTTCCCTGATGACGACCTCCAAGCACCACCAAAATGGAACCACCTCGCAACTCGACATCCTTCAAATCACATCGCAGCTGCTATACCTTTGGGGAAAAATGCGAATTTCCAGACTCTGCAAACCTCAACACCCATGCGAAGATGCTCGCGAGCCATCCACCGTCTCTTCGAACACCACGAACCCTCGCAGCCATCGCCGCCTGCGCCAATCGCGACTTTCCAGACCCTGCTCGAAAACGAGCCCTCCACTTCGTCACTGCCCCAATCCGCCTTGACGTGAATCACCATCCTTAAACGACGCGCTGGCCCTATGCGAGCTCGCGAGCGATTCCAACTACTCGCCGCCCTCCTACCCTAGGCTCGCGAGCTCACGCGAGATCGAGGACGCCTGGCCTGCAATCGAACGAAACGGTTTTGATTTGAACTGTCGATTTATTTATTTTTTTGAATTTGCAAATTAAAACTGAAGAGAAGAGGAGGAACGAGGCTTGTTTTCGTTTCTCTTTTTATTTTCAAATAGGAAGTAGCTCGGTTGTTTTAAAACGAAAGAATGGTTGGCACGATTTTGCTCCGTGATATTTGGCGTGATCTTTGGCGTGTTTATAGGGAGAAACGTATTGATGTAAATTAATATACATTTAAATTTTAAATTTGAATTTCATTTTATTCTCTACGCGTTTAACTATCGTGTGTTCTCAAAACAACTCCAAACGCTACGAAATTTGAAATCCGATAATAATACAATATTACGGACCCAATGGAACTGGTTTCGTCGAATTCCGAGACTGTGCCTCGAACGGCTATTTTTAAATATCGATTCGAACAATATAATTTCAAAGCTGAACAAAACAGTTTGAAATTACATTCTGAAGCTTCTATTATCTCCAGTGTTATCATTACCAATTTTAAAAGCTTTTTGAAATATTTTTCTTCAACTTAAAATTGAAGATTCAAATTTTTATTCGACTATCAACAGATTAAATTTTATAATTTAATTGCCAAATTCAAAGTTATATCGGGGATTCAAATTAAATCATCATTCAAATATTTAAAATTAATTAAATATTTCCAATTTAATTTGTTCAAAATTCAGGGTCGTTACAATAAATATAACTTACCAATTATAAAAGTTGAGATGTTAATAAGGAAGTGTAATGGAAAATTATACAAGTAAACCTAAAAGTAATGAAAGTATTCAATGCATTCTTTAATAGATAAGGATTTATTTGTTAGAGTTGTTATGAACTTAAGTATAATTGAAAATGTTATTAATTAAATATAATAGAAATGTAAGTATTATAGGAAAATGATTATAAACTTAAGTAAATAAATTGATATGCTAAGAAATTTGAAGTGAACATAAATATCATAATTAAATAGATGTAAATAAATGAAATTAAGTAATAATGAATGAATGAATAAATATAATGCAATAAAAAGAAGAAACTGACATGACACTAATAAATGAAAACGAATATTTGTAAGTAATAAATGAAATAAACGCTGAATCAATGGATAAAAGTAAATGTTTGTAAGAAGTAAATGTAAATTAAAAAGACAAATCATTATATAAATGAAAAAGAAATAAAACAATAAATGTTATGAGATGAAATTTATAATAATAAACTTAATTTATTGTTTGAAATAGTTGGCTGTCTTGGTTTATGAGATGTTTGGGTAAAAGATATTTTAATTGCGTAGATGTATGAATAATCTATGGAATTTATCTAAGACTGTTGAGTAAATGGAATACTTTATAGTTATTTGTCATTTATGTGATATAAAGTGTCTTAACCCAAACAAACCAATTGTTTGTCTTGCTTGAATGGTTGATTTGTATATGATGTGTATGTCGTTTGTTGCAAATGATGGTTGTTTATATTGATTAGTTGGTAAGTGGTTGAAACAACTTTAAATATTTCATTTTATATAATTATTAACTCTTTTTGGATTATATAAGTGAAATACAGGTTATGGAAGCAATTGCTACTGCTTTTGGTTTCATAATTAAGCGTTGTTTGCCCGATAAATAGGTACGTTCTCGGATTACGATTTTATAGCGTTATTTTATTATTTTCCCATGTTGGGTTATATTATTTTGGAAAGTATATGTCATATATTGTTATATTTGATATTATATTTTCTCCCGAGCCTCTCCGTACAAAGGAGACTCTGCCAAAATTTTCGGTAAAAATTTGAACTTAGAAAATTTTTGAAAATGTTTTCCAAACTTTATTAATTTGAGTATAAAAAGATTTAATAGTATAAAATTGGTATATTTTATTAAAAATAATTAATTTTGAATATTTATTTGTTTATAAAGTTAATATTTTGAATAAGATGTATTGTTTAGTTAATTCTTTCTTTTCCCTTCTTTTCCTTTTCGGGGACGAAAAGTTTTGAGTGGGGGAGAGTGTAACGACCCGTAAATTTTCAATAATAAAAACTGTTAATTTAATGAGATTTTTGAAATTTAATTTTGAAGAAAATAAAAAATTGTGAGTTATTAATAAAAGTTGTAATAATGTAATAATGAAAATTAACTAAAAGGAAACGTAACAAGGTTAATTAAAGTTATTAATTAATGAACTTGAATGAAATTCCCAATTAAATAAAATAATTTAAATGTTATGACTTGGTTATAAATGGGGTATGAGAAAGCATATGTAATTTTTGAATTAATGTGTGAAATAATATAATAGATGGGAATTGTTTGTGAAGAATAAACATAAAAGCTATAAAGGGTGTAATGGTGACAAATGGTTGTTGTTACCAGTTAATTTACCAATTACGAATAAAGGTAATTAAAGGTTACTTTAATGATAATTAATCTAATAACGGAAAGTGTGAATATAAATTTAATAGAAACGTAGATCTATTTATAAGGTAGTAATTGATGTAATAAAAAGCATGAAACCAAGTAAATAAATTTATTGAGAGTATTAATAGTGATTAGTGTATATATTTGGCAAAATTATAATGATGGAAAATTGGATATATTAATGTAATGAAAGACAAACAAATAGTAACTAAGTTTACAGAGTAATAATAGACTTAATTAAAGGATTGGAATTGAATCTAATTAGTTTATTTGGAATTAATTTAAAAATTTAATTGGATTCAATCCATAATAAATGGAGTTAAATAATATGACAAATTGATATTAGAATGAATTGGGTAATATCAATGTAATAAATATAACCAATGTCAATTTCATCCATTTTTGATAATAATAGATTGAAGAACAGGTATGGAAGCTAATAATGTTAATGCAAGTTAATGAATAGCTAATTTAGTGCGATCCCAATTAATTGAAAACAATTGTAAGGTTATAATTGATTGTAAATAGTAAATTGGGAAATAAATGCAAAGGTATATTAGTGGATGTAATAATACGTAATAAACTGGAATTTGATAAATTCAATGTTAGATAAGTGATTATATTATAATATTTGTTGGTTGATAATAAAGTATGAATGAGATTAACCTTGGCTAATGGTGATAATTATTAACTATTTACCTATTTACTTAATTAAATTAGAGCTAAATCCATTGCAATTAATTAACGTAATTAAATACTACGTTAATATGAATTTAGGTAATGACTGTAAAATATTAGGGTAATTGGATATATAGTAATGTCAAACTTATCCATAAGTGGATGATTGATTAAATAAAGAGATTGGAACCACATTGAATTAATTTATTTGAAATTAAAAATATAATTTACTTGAATTTACTTAAATTGAAGGTAAACACTGTAAGTTTGCAATTAATCCTTATTTGATTGACATGGAAATTTTGGTTAATGAATTATAAGTTTATATGTAATCGGGGGGGGGGGGGGGGTAGAAATTGTTAGTTATTAAATTTGAATTAAAAAGGGACTTAATTCATTTAATATTTATTTATTTAATTAACTGGAAAATAGCCATTTTGGCCACTCACTCGGATTTCGACGAAACCAGTTTCATCAGATCCATAACGGTGAATTTTTGTAGGATTTCAAGTTTCATAATGATCGGGCCTGTCGTTTGATCGTACGGGCTTGAAACGCCTTGAAATCAATTTAATTGAAATTAATTGAAATCAATTTGAAATAACTTGATTTTTGCATAACTTCTTCATACGATGGAATTTTGACTTGAAACCTATTCCATTGATTTTAAAATATTTGAAAACATATATTTTGATATATGGGTTGACCCATTTCCGTTCTGAATCGAAACGGGCTTTTCAGGTCAATTACGTTCAAAACTCAAATCAATCTTGTCCATCTACTCTATTTTCTACTTTGTCTATAAATACCTCGTTATAAACACTAATTGTTCCTTGTTAGCACCAAAATTGGTCACTAACCTCGTAGAAGAAGATTGTGAAGAGATATAAGTGATGAAATCAAATTAAACAGAGAAGACAGTGCTAATTTAAATGCAGCAAGTAAGAACACCAAATTTATAGTGGTTCAGCGTAATTGCCTACATCCACTTTGAGGTTAAACTTTATTGATCTTCTTTATAGTTGATTACAAATACAATTCGTGAATCAAACACTTGAATGAAGTTGTTTAGTAGAGGAGATGAGTCTTGAAAATGGCAGAGTCTCCCCGGTGTTTTCTCTCCAAAAAAGGATCCCTTTCACTGTGACCCTGCCCCTCTATTTATAGGCAAAAGTGGGCTGGACTACCCAAGCGGGCTTGTTAGCCGAACGTTCGAGCCCAGGCGCTGCATGCCGAACCAGGTACGCCGAACGCTTCCATGCCGAACGGTCCTTCCCATGCCGAACGGTGCTCCTGATGTATGGGAAGTGTAGGATGGCTGCAGTGAAGCCGAGCGTATCTCTATTTGAAGCTCTTGACCGACCAATGTATGCAGCTCGAATGATATCGTTACCTTGCGTAGTTGTGCATACTGAATGCCTTCTGAATGCCGAACGCTCTCGTTGCCGAGTTATCCTATCGCCGAGTGCCTCTGGATGCCGAGTACTCCGGATGCCGAGTACCGTGGCATGCCGAACACTAGTTGACGCTGAGCATAGGTCGTTGCCGAGCACTACGGATGCCGTGCGCTTCGCCGAACATTCATGGATGCCGAACACTCTTGATGCCGAGCACTGCTTGATGCCGAACACACCTGTACGCCGAGTACCTGTTGATGTCAAGCGCTCTTGTCGCCGAGCACTAGTGGACGCCGAGTATTGCTCGATGCCGAGCGATACTCCATGCCGAGCTGAGACCAATGCCGAGCACTCAGTTGCCTGGTCAAATCTCCAGGAAACACTTGCCCCCCAAAGTGTATCGCGTGGCCGAACGTGATGCGCTTTGAATCTGGTACAATCTACCTCGGAGGTACCTCCTCAAGAATGTTAGCGAAGGAGGTGCAAGACGAACAAGGTTGGGATGCCGAACGATATGTTCGAAGCCGAGCGTACCTCGTGTGCCGAACGCTCTGGTATTGACCGGTTCTACCGGGTATAGCCTCTTCGTCTTCTAACTCCCTCTATATAACCAGGCGTCCTTCCACCATTTTCTTTTACGTCTTCTTTATTATCATTCTCAGAGATTTGCAATCCTATCAGATATAGAGCCTATATAATCCGTTCTTAACTTCGATCGTCGAATTAGGTATCCTTCTTCTAACAATTGCAATACTTCCACTTTAGGTACGTCTTATGGAAACAGAGTATTTCCTTTAGTCGTAAACGCATGGCCAGTGGGGGTGGTTCGCTCGTTTGGAATCGCCGAACGGTGCACGGGAGTTGAGCCTAGCTCCTTTGCGCTAATCAAGATTGGAAGAAGAAAACAGGTAGATGGGATGCTGAACGGTGTAGTCTTCGCCGAGCGATCTGTCCCTGACGTTCGGCGCAGACGGAGATGGTGTAGGGTGAAGTTGACATCGTGGTGGAGAGCCACTTTTAGCCAAACGATAACCTAGACCGAGTATTCGACATGCCGAACATTACTTAAATGCCGATCAATTGACATGCCGAACAATACGATTGCCGAAAACTTGACATGCCGAACAGTACAATTGCCGAACACTTGACATGCCGAACAGTACAATTGCCGAACATTGGACATGCCGAACAATACAATTGCCGAACACTTGACATGCCGAACAATACAATTGCTGAACACTCGACATGCCGAACAATACAATTGCCGAACACTTGACATGCCGAACAATACAATTGCCGAACACTTGACATGCCGAACAATACAATTGCTGAACACTCGACATGCCGAACAATACAATTGCCGAACACTTGACATGCCGAACAATACAATTGCCGAACACTTGACATGCCGAACAATACAATTGCCGAACACTATACTTAGGACGAATAATCTTCTATGCCAAACATTACTTAAATGCCGAACAGTATAACTGTCATACTACACTTAGGCCGGTTACTTTAGAAATCATATGTCTTTTGAATCTGGAACTGTAATCACCTCAAGGCGGGCTTTTTGAGACGGTCAGCGATGACGGTCTTCTAAGGCGATGATTCGAAGCTAATTATTATATCTTTTAAAACATTCTCATTGTCTGTACACAATTGCTTGCACTAGTTCACACACCACGTGGGGGGGAAACTCGTGTTGCTAATTCTAACGTTCAACGTTTTTCAAGTATAGCTTTCTCAAGCATTTAGTTATTTATTCGGGATGTCGAGAAAATCTAGCTCCACCACCATATCCGACAGGCCTGGGCCGTCATCGAGGCAAGGAGCCGCAGATGTTTCCAACCCGTCAATCTCTCCCGCTCATAATTTGGCGCCCGATGCTCCGGAGTCAACCATCTTACTGGACAATCCGATCGATTCTCAAGCCTCGAAGATCAACGAGGCCGCTCTGCGACGGATATGTTCCATTCACGGGATTCCCTTTGCTGACGTGTTAGTTCCTTCGAAACACGATCGCCCTCATCTGCCCCCAGTCGGATACACAGCCTGCAACAAGTTCATGTGTTGGATGGGCAGCGTGCCTCCATTCAATTTATTTCTCCGGGATGTGCTGCAGTATATAGACATAGCTCCGTCGCAGCTGCACCCGAATGGCCATGCGTTTCTATATGGGACTTATTTACTTTTCATGGCCGTCTTCTCCAGACCTCCAACCCCCGGTGATATCCGATACATTTATATGTTCAAGAGACGGAAAGATAGCCCTTCCTTCATGTTCCTCGAGCCATACCACAAGTGCCAGATCTTGACAGGGGCCTGTAGCAAATTCGCCCTGTACAAACAGGAATGGTTCTATGTGCGCTGCCCTTCCGGTTTCGCTAGGAGATGGGTTGAAGGCAGTAAGTCTCTCTGCCGAGTTACTATTCGTATTTAACCCGAGCATGTCTTTCCTGACTTTCTGTTTCATCCTTTCAGGTATCAGCCCACGCCCGGAAGGCCGAGGATATTCTGATGCTGTCGATGCGATTAGAGCTCTTCCGGCCGAGGATTGGGATATCCGAGCTATCATTTCAAATGAATCGCTGTCGTGGTTCGGCTTGCTAGCCCCTGGTCGTCGGGTCAGCCTTCCAGAAGGTGTTACAATTCCCAAACCTTCATCTGGTAAAGGGAAAAAATTTGCCGGACCATTGTCGCGTCGCGCTCCCGACACGCATGAAGAAGGCGAGCGCAAAGAGGATGATGCCCCCGAAACTCAGGGCGAGTACGTGGGTCCCGCTTGGAATTCGGCAATCGAAGTTCAGGATATTGAGACATCATCCTCCCCTTCGAAGGGAAAGAAGAAGTTGAAATACACGGTTCAGAAGGAGAAAGTTGGTGGTACCTCAAAGGTTACGCCTACCCCTCCTGAGAAAGAGGTTTCTTCGCAGCATCTGGAAAGTTCCTTGAGAGGTCTATCGAACCTTTCTATTCCCGAAGACATACTTAATTACGGGTTCGATGATCCTGAAGCTCTCAAATTCTCTTTTCTCGCTAGAGGCAATGTAGGAGTTCAACTCCCGGCTCAAAGAGACAATACTCCGATTAGCAAAGATAAACGAACGGGTCCGTCGGGGGGAACACTTAGGACACACACGCACATGCGCATTCCATAATATATTTCAAGTCTTTTTAATTCGTGAATTCTCCTTAACTCGTTGTTATCTCCCTTCTTTGCAGGTGACATGGGCCGCTCACACGGACTTGATCGCCTTCAGGGGTCTTCTATATTCCATCACTCCAGACGGGATTCCGGTTCAGGCAGACGCCGGGACCGAGGAGATTACGAAGATAGGGACAATCGTCCGCGCGAGTCGTCTCACCGCAAGAAAGCACACTCTCAATCTTCCCAGTCCCGCGATCTTCCTCCTCCAACCGAGCCGGATAAAGAGAAGTCTTTGCAGAAAGGTTATCAGTCGGATGCTGCTCGAGAACAACATTCCAGTTCATCGAGTACGAGGCAAGTTCGAGAGCATCGTAAAAGAACGGAATTCTCTAAGCCTCCTCCTCCTATTCCTGCCGTGGACCCAACTGTCACGGAAAAGATGGTCGACCTTAAGGCCAAGTTTCCGAAAATCTGTTTTGACGGCTTGAAATTCCTCCCAGCCATCCATCACATTCCTGGGCACGTGAAGCAAAGTGCCATCGCCTGCAACAATGACGTCTATGTTCAACATGACGCATTCGTGCACTTGGTGGAGAAGATCTCGGAAGTATCTGTCGAGCGTCAACACGAGATTGACCGTCTGAATTTGGAGGCTGACAGCGATAAGAAAATCATCAAAATCCAAGACGAAGAGCTCGCCTCTTATAAGTCAAAGCTAGAAGCCGCTGAACAAGGCGCAAAAGACACTGCTAAGGCAGTTACTCGCTTAGAGGTGGCTCACAAAAAGGAGCTTGACGAAGCAGTTCAGCGCAGCGGCGCCCTCGCCCTAGAAAAAGACTCTGTCCAAAAAGAAAGGGACGTGCTCGCTACTCAAGTCAAAGAGCTGAAAGAACAACTCTCCAAGGAGAAAGAAGACAAAATAGCTGCTCAGGAAGAATCACAGCGGTATTGTGATGAGATTGTTGCTACCCGACTTCTGAAGACAAAGCTCGACGGTGAATTTGCCGGGGTCGAGAAAATGAAGGATGAGGCCCGTGAGGAGGGCAAAAGAATGGCTGTGGAGGAGCTTGATTCTCGCCTTGAGGCGGCCGCGGAGGCCGGCAGGGAAGAGGTCAAAAGTATGTTTGACCCGTTGATCGCCGAGTACGGAGCCCGTGTCCTTATGCACCGCGACCTAACATTCTTGGGCGACGGCTACCACGAATCCCTGGCTGAGGCATGGGAAACTCTGATGAAGATCAAGAAAGTCGAGTCAGGCTCCGAGGAAATCGACGAGGATGCATTGGTGAAGGAGTTCCTGAGGGGGAATGAGCCATCGGATTTATCCGCAGCATTGGCTCTTTATGGCAAAGGCTCTTCCCCTTCGAAAGAGAAGAACGACGAGGCTAGCCCGTCAGAGGCCGACGCTACTACTCCTCATATCGCCGCTCCTTATGCTGCTCAATCGGCCGGTCGGTCGACGCTTGATCCATTCGAGCAGCACGCCAGTTATGATCCCGAAGATCCCGGGCTCGGCGTTCATGTGCTGTCACCTATCCTGGAGGGTGAAACCCCGCGCGCCACCGATAGACAACCGGATCCTGGTAGGAAATTCTTCTTTCTCTAGAAGTCGAAGAGATCCCGTCATTTTTCAGCAATGGTTATTCGTTCTAATGTCCACTTCTTATATTTTCATGCAGGTCGTTCTGACGCCGAGCTAACTCCGAGGAGCGATGACGCCAAGGAGGAAGCAGGGAAAACAAGCGAGGTTGCTCACACAGGGGTAACTCCCGGCCCAGACGCTCAAGTGATCAGGGCGCTTGATGATGACAAACTTGACACTTCGTCTCCTGCCGAAGGAAGCGACGAAGTTAAAATCACTGGCGCCTCTGAACATACTTCAGAGATGAGCATGAAGGACTGTCTCGCCGACGAGGAGAAGAGAAAGGTCAAAGTCAAAGTTGAATCTGAAGTCCTGGAACTCACTAACCCGCGGAACAGACCCTTGAAAATCATTCTCCTGGGCAGGTCCAAACCACTAGATGTTCCGTCTCCTACTCCTGACTCCGCTTCTCTAGCAAGCAAAAAGTCCAAGAAAAAGCGTGAGGGAGAGGAGTCGTCGGAGACACTGAAGGAGGACAAGAAGAAGAAGTCGAAGAAATAATCGATGCACTTGTTCAACAAATTTCCTGCTTAAGTTTTGTAATTGTTTCTATCTTCCACAACTTGTAGTTTGTATAGGCCAAAATTTTGTAGGAGTGATCTTGTATCCCCATTTTGGACTTATCGAATAAAATTTTAGTTTCTTTTTATTTGAATGATTCTCTTGTCTTTATTTGGTTTGCTGACACTGTGCTCCGAGGACTTAGAGTACTCCGCTCCGCACTCTGGGGATTCGGAGATTGGAAATCGTTTATACTCTAGTCCGCACTCTAGGGATTCGGAGATTGGAAATCGTTTATACTCTAGTCCGCGCTCTGGGGACTTAGAGTACTCCGCTCCGCGCTCTGGGGATTCGGAGATTTGAAATCGTTTATACTCTAGTCCGCGCTCTGGGGACTTAGAGTACTCCGCTCCGCGCTCTGGGGATTCGGAGATTTGAAATCGTTTATACTCCAGTCCGCGCTCTGGGGACTTAGAGTACTCCGCTCCGCACTCTGGGGATTCGGAGATTGGAAATCGTTTATACTCTAGTCCGCGCTCTGGGGACTTAGAGTACTCCGCTCCGCGCTCTGGGGATTCGGAGATTTGAAATTGTTTATACTCTAGTCCGCGCTCTGGGGACTTAGAGTACTCCGCTCCGCGCTCTGGGGATTCGGAGATTTGAAATCGTTTATACTCCAGTCCGCGCTCTGGGGACTTAGAGTACTCCGCTCCGCACTCTGGGGATTCGGAGATTGGAAATCGTTTATACTCTAGTCCGCGCTCTGGGGACTTAGAGTACTCCGCTCCGCGCTCTGGGGATTCGGAGATTTGAAATCGTTTATACTCTAGTCCACGCTCTGGGGACTTAGAGTACTCCGCTCTGCGCTCTGGGGATTCGGAGATTTGAAATCGTTTATACTCCAGTCCGCGCTCTGGGGACTTAGAGTACTCCGCTCCGCACTCTGGGGATTCGGAGATTGGAAATCGTTTATACTCTAGTCCGCGCTCTAGGGACTTAGAGTACTCCGCTCCGCACTCTGGGGATTCGGAGATTGGAATCGTTTATACTAGTCTGTATGTCGCGCAGGATAATGTAATTTATCATCCATTTAAGAGATATAGAAACTTGATGGAAAATGTGGCTTCAAGCCTTTATTAACGAAGATCAACTAAATTTCTTGATTACAACTTTCAAAAGGAAACTAAGTCATTATTGAATGGAAACATGCAGGAAATAACAGTGCCTTCAACAAAAAAGGAAAACAGGCTAAATGTAATAGTGCCGCAGATGTTCACTGTTCCATGCTCTGGGGAGTGTCGCGCCATCAACGGTCGCTAGCTTGAATGTTCCTTCTCCAAGCTTCCGTTCAATGGCGTATGGACCTTCCCAGCTGGGATTCATGCGTGATGGTACTGGGAAGACTCGTTTCAGAACGAGATCACCCACATCAAAGATTCTTGGGCGGACTCTGCCATCGTAGTAGCGCTTGACTCGATGTCTGTGCGCTGCCGCCCTTAACTCAGCTTCTTCACGCTTTTCGTCGATGCAGTCCAGTGATTCTAGCAAGAGGTTTTGGTTTGTCTTGGGGTCATAGTATGTCACTCGGTGCGATGGAACTTCAAGTTCCACGGGTATAACGGCTTCAGAGCCGTATGCCAAGGCGAACGGAGTATGGCCGGTCGCGGACTTGTGGGTAGTTCTATATGCCCATAATGCTGTTGGGAGTTCATCTACCCACTTGCCTCCAACCTTCTCCAGACGCTTCTTTAGTATGGACTTGATTATTTTGTTAACGGCCTCGACTTGTCCGTTAGCTTTTGGGTGTGCAACGGCAGCGAACTTTTTCTCGATGCCGTACTTTGAACATAACTCTTTGAATTCTCCACTTTCGAATTGCGTTCCGTTTTCTATAATGATGGTGCGTGGAAGGCCAAAGCGGCATATAATGTTTCGTACAACGAAGTTAATGACCTTCTTAGAGGTGATAGTGGCCAAAGGTTCTGCCTCAGCCCATTTCGTGAAATAGTCGACTGCAACTATTGCGTATTTCGCACCACCTTTGGATAGAGGCAAAGAGCCGATTATGTCGATTCCCCAGATCGCAAACGGCCAAGGACTGATCATTTGTGTGAGTTCCGTTGATGGAGCCCTCGGGATTTTCGCATATCTTTGACACTTGTCGCATTTTCTTGCGTAGTCCGCGGCATCCCGGTTTACGGTGGGCCAGTAATATCCATAGCGGAGGATCTTCTTTGCTAGCGTTTGCCCCCCAGTATGGTCGCCACATTCCCCTTCGTGAACTTCCCTCAAGACTCGCTTTGTTTCATCATGAGCGATGCACCGTAACAATGGGACTGAGAATCCTTTTCGGTACATGGATCCATCCTGCATTACGTACCACGCAGCCCTCCGAAGGACCTGTCGTCTTTCGCTTCTTCTTTCTGGTAAAGCCCCGGTTGTCAGGTACAGTTTGAATGGGGTTATCCACGAGTCCTTCTCGATTTCTGTTTCCAACACGCGATCGATTTTCATCTCGTCTATGCTCGGGGCATGCAAGACTTCAACGGGATACAATCCCATTTGTTGAGCATCGTCGGTACTTGCGAACTTAGCCAACAAGTCGGCTTCTTTGTTATGTTCTCGCGGGATATGTGAAATGTCATAAAGCTCAAGATTTGATAGTAGTTCCTGGACCTGAACGAGGTACGGAGCAAGCTTTCGTCCTTTTGCTTGGTAGTCTCCTCGTACTTGGTAAACCACCAACTGCGAGTCACAAAAGATTTCGACTGATTCGATCCCGAGTTCTTTGATGAGCTTCAATCCAGCGATCAGTGCTTCATATTCAGCTTCGTTGTTCGTAGCCGGGAAATCGAGCTTCAGGGCATAACAGATTGATCGGTTTTCCGGAGTTATAAGAACTACGCCCGCCCCGGAGCAACGGTCGTTTGATGCACCGTCAGTGTATAATTTCCATCGAATGGGGGGAATGATGTCGTGATCGTCCGGTTTGATGGGTATGGTAAATTCAGCGATGAAGTCTGCTAACGCTTGCCCTCGGATGGCTCTCCGTGGTAAGTACGCGATATCGAATTGGCTCAACTCGATGTTCCATTTTAGCAATCTTCCAGAAGTTTCCGGTCGTTGAAGTACCTGCCTCAGGGGTTGATCGATATAAACACCGATTGAATGCGCTTGAAAGTATGGGCGCAGCTTGCGTGATGCAATCACCAAGCAATAAGCCAATTTCTCGATTTTAGGGTAATTCTTCTCTGCCCCCGTTAAACGCTTGCTAACATAATATACCGGCTTCTGGACTCGATCCTCCTCACGAACCAAAGCTGCGCTTATCGCATGAGGGGATATAGCCAAGTAAGCGTACAGCATCTCATGGTCAACGGGTTTAGATAGCATTGGTGGGCTCTCCAGATGCCTTACCAGATTCTGGAATGCTTCCTCGCAGTTAGATGTCCATTCAAAATTCCTCTTTCCTTTCTTTATTATGTCAAAGAACGGGATGCACTTGTCAGTTGCCTTGGATATAAATCGACTCAGCGCAGCTACTTTTCCGTTCAAGCTCTGTACCTGTTTTATAGTCCGGGGCGCTTGTACATCTCGAATAGCTTGGACCTTTTCTGGGTTGGCTTCGATTCCCCTAGCGTTGACGATGAATCCCAAAAACTTCCCTGATGCAACGCCGAAAGAACACTTTAACGGGTTGATCTTCATGCCGTAAAACCTGAGTATGTCGAACATTTCAGCCAAGTCTTGAATGTGGTCGTTTGACCGTCGTGACTTCACGAGCATGTCATCCACATAGACTTCCATGGTTTTGCCCAGCTGGTCCTTGAACATTCGATTCACCAGACGTTGGTAAGTTGCTCCAGCGTTCTTCAATCCAAAGGGCATCACTACATAGCAATACAGCCCGACATTTGTAACGAAGCTGGTGTGTTCTTGGTCCGGAATATGCATTGGGATTTGGTTGTATCCTGAGTACGCATCCATGAATGACAATAATTCGTGTCCTGCTGTGGAATCGACCAATTGATCGATCCTAGGCAACGGGAAACTGTCCTTAGGGCATGCTTTGTTCAAGTCGGAATAATCTACGCAAGTCCTCCATTTCCCATTCGCCTTCTTTACTAGCACGGGGTTGGAGACCCACTCCGGGTAGAGGGCGTCGCGGACGAACCCATTTGCTTTGAGTTTGTCCACCTCCTCTCCAAGAGCGGCGGATCTCTCTGGATCCATTCCTCTCCTTTTTTGCTTGACTGGGACGTATTTCGGGTTTATGTTCAACATATGACTCGTGATGGCGGGAGAAATCCCACACATATCAGAATGCGTCCAGGCAAAAACATCAAGGTTTGCCCGGAGGAAGTCGATAAGGTCTTCAGTCATTGCGGGGCCTAACTGTGATCCGATCTTCAGTATTCGCGAAGGGTCGTCACGGCTAACTGAAATGTCAATTGTTAATTCAGCCGGTGCCGCCTTCTCTTCCCTGGGTTTCTCATCGTCGTCTCTCGGATCTATATCTCCGTAGATCCGAGAACTATGCCCGAGCCAGGGCTCGGGCACTACTTGTCAATTATTCATATTGAGGATGCGGACGGGATTGTCCGCAACCTTTCCTTTCTCCCTCCGATGGGCCTCTCGGAGCTCGGCCACATAACAAGAACGACCAGCTGCTTGGTCACCGTGAACAATGCCTACTCCTTTGTCAGTCGGAAACTTCAAAGTCAAGCACCACGGGGCTAGTGCCGCCCTAAATTCAGCCAGGGCCGGCCGACCCAAGAAAACATTATACGGAGAGTCCACATCCAAAACTACAAAGGGTAGAATTCGTACCCTCCGACGCTCGCCTTGTCCCAGTTCAACTGGTAACTCGACATATCCTACTGCATCAGTCGCAGCGCCGTTAAAGCCGTGGATACGAGCTTTGGATGGTTTCAAGTCTTTTGTCTCTAGCTTCATCTGATCATAGGCCTTCTTGAAGATGATGTTGACTGAACTTCCACAATCAATCAAAATTCTTTTTACATATGCTGGTCCGATCGTTGCAGATATGACCATGGCATCGATGGTCGGAGCCTCTACCTGATCAGCGTCTCTGTTCCTGAACACAATATCGTCTGTCATCACGCGCTGCTGCTTAGCAGGGGCCCCGTCCTCTACGTTCGAACAGCACTCAAAATCTGCATGCTTCAAGGAGCTTGCATATCGTTCCATCTCTTGCCAGTTCTTATCTGCGGGATGAGGCCCGCCGATAATTGTATTTATGACCAGTCTTCCAACAGTCCGGGCAGGTTCCTCAGGATGACGTGGAGCTGGTGCACGACCTGGGTTGGACGTTCCCTGTCCTCCTTCCTGTGGATCCTTTACAAATTCTTGCAACTTCTTTTGTCTGATCAATTTCTCGATAGCGTCATGCAGGTGTCTGCATTCTTCCGTGTTGTGTCCATAAGTTTCATGGAAGCGGCAATATTTCCCAGTCCGCTTCTGTTCTTCAGTTGATTCTTTTGGACGTGGTTTTCTGTACTGAAAAGTATTGCAGGTGGATAGGTAAATGTTCTCAAGTGGGGCGTTTAGCGGAGTGTACTCGCTGTAGCTTGGAATTCTCGACTTCCACTTTCCCGCTTCTTTCCTCTTTCCTTGACTTCTTCCTCCGGACTCTTTGGGCAGCACAGGCCTACTCTGGACATTGACTTGGACCTTTCCCGAATTGTCTCCAGATTGTTTCACAGCTATGTTGCTCTTGATTGACTCTTGGGCAGGTCCCGGTGCCTTATCTCGTCGTACCCACCTAGCTTCCTCTCTTCTTATGAACTGGTGTGCCTTGGAGTAGAAACGTTCTAGCGTAGCCGGAGGTTTTCCTGCCAGCCAGTCTCCAAATTCAGAATCCGGATCTACACCTCTCATTACAGCCATTAGGATTGCATGGTCGTTGGGATTACTGACTTCAGTTGCCGCAACGTGGAATCTTTGTAAGTACTCCTTCAGTGACTCTCCGGGATTCTGGATTACACTCGACAGAGACATCACGTCCTTCGGGCGTGTAGTGTGTATCCTGAATTGCTCAATAAACTTCTTTGCCAACTCCTCGAAGTTTGATACGGATCGTGGAGGAAGTCGGGTGAACCACATAGTAGCGATCCCAGATAGAGTAATCGGAAAGCACCTACACTTGATGGCATCATTTGCTCTGGCTGAATCCATCATCCATTCATACCTCATTACATGTTGTCTGGGGTCAGTCTTTCCTTCGTATGCAGGAATGGTTGGCATGCTAAACTTCTTGGGGTATGCCGCCTGCAGCACAACATCCGTGAACGGAGTATGACTTCTTGACACTCCCCAGTCGTCATTTGATAAGCCCTGATTTTCTTTCATCAGTTGCTTGATCATGGCTGTCAGATCGGGTGTCTGTATAGAAGCTGGGAGGTTGGAGTCAGTTCTACGCGCCTGTCCATGCTGATGCCTCCTTTCCTGGCGATCCGCCAATTGTGCGTCGTGAGGTTCAACATTGTTAGCATTTTGATGATCTGGAGCTCCATCCTCCATCTGTACTCCGGTTCGGAAGCTTCCAGTTCTGGCTTGGTCGCGGTCTCCAGCTGTTCGAACAGCAGCATCCGCCCTTGCAGCTTCACTCTTACGGCGTCTACGCCTGGGTGGTTCATCAGAAGAAGTAGAGCTGTCAGAAGAGGAATAAGCAGCTGGATTGCCCCCAGCATTCTGTTGCTGCTGTTGAGTGAGTTGTGCCATCAGCTTGGCATTTGCTTGCATCTGTTCTCCCAGTTGTCTCCTGCTTTCCCTAAGTTCTCTCATCAAGTCATTGAACTCTACTCTGGTGACAACTGGAGTCTGTTCTTGAGCGGCAATCCCTGCACTCGGGATTGCTGGTTGATTGCTAGGTCCTGCTTGTTGCACGCTAGCAGTCTCTCGGGCATCCGCATTAAGAGAAGCTGACCTGGTACGTGGTCTCGCCATTGTAGAGTTATTGGTATGAACTCTGAGTAGAATCAACGGATGTCCTATCAGTAAGTCGGATCTTCTTTGGGGGATTTGTTCAATCCAGTAGCTTCAAAGCAGATCCTTGAGGTCTGAGAATTCGATTCTCGGTGAAAGCACCAAAGTGTTAGCACCAAAATTGGTCACTAACCTCATAGAAGAAGATTGTGAAGAGATATAAGTGATGAAATCAAATTAAACAGAGAAGACAGTGCTAATTTAAATGCAGCAAGTAAGAACACCAAATTTATAGTGGTTCAGCGTAATTGCCTACATCCACTTTGAGGTTAAACTTTATTGATCTTCTTTATAGTTGATTACAAATACAATTCGTGAATCAAACACTTGAATGAAGTTGTTTAGTAGAGGAGATGAGTCTTGAAAATGGCAGAGTCTCCCCGGTGTTTTCTCTCCAAAAAAGGATCCCTTTCATTGTGACCCTGCCCCTCTATTTATAGGCAAAAGTGGGCTGGACTACCCAAGCGGGCTTGTTAGCCGAACGTTCGAGCCCAGGCGCTGCATGCCGAACCAGGTACGCCGAACGCTTCCATGCCGAACGGTCCTTCCCATGCCGAACGGTGCTCCTGATGTATGGGAAGTGTAGGATGGCTGCAGTGAAGCCGAGCGTATCTCTATTTGAAGCTCTTGACCGACCAATGTATGCAGCTCGAATGATATCGTTACCTTGCGTAGTTGTGCATACTGAATGCCTTCTGAATGCCGAACGCTCTCGTTGCCGAGTTATCCTATCGCCGAGTTCCACTGACGCCGAGTGCCTCTGGATGCCGAGTACTCCGGATGCCGAGTACCGTGGGATGCCGAACACTAGTTGACGCTGAGCATAGGTCGTTGCCGAGCACTACGGATGCCGTGCGCTTCGCCGAACATTCATGGATGCCGAACACTCTTGATGCCGAGCACTGCTTGATGCCGAACACACCTGTACGCCGAGTACCTATTGATGTCAAGCGCTCTTGTCGCCGAGCACTAGTGGACGCCGAGTATTGCTCGATGCCGAGCAGTACTCCATGCCGAGCTGAGACCAATGCCGAGCACTCAGTTGCCTGGTCAAATCTCCAGGAAACATTCCTCATTGTCATTTGTCTGTACATACATCTCCTTCTTAGCTCCTTATTCCAATGGCAGACAAAACCTAATTCCAAAATCTAATTTCAAAAAAAAAAATTTGCAAATCTGTAGCAACTTCGTGTCGCGCTTCGGGTTTAAGAGGCAAAAACCCTGAAGATACTTCGGGTCGGGAAGAAAATGACTCGGATCTCCTGGACGTTTTGGCAAAAACTCAGAGCAAGCACCGGGGATTTGAGGCGGCGGACCAAAGTTGAACCCGAAGTTGACTGTAACGCCCCACTCTGAGACCCACTGTAACAAAGAGTATTATGGGAGTAATACTGTCTGTTAAAGCAGAGAATAGAGTATAGTGGAAGCGACCATCTATAATCAAGCTATAACTATCTACTGAATACGTCGAAAGGTGGAATCTATTTAAATTTTTCTCAATCAGGTGGTTCGACATATTCGGTAAATACTTATAACGAAATTACAAATGGCTAAAGATCTATCAGGACAAAGCATAATAACATAATGAAATAGCATCACAGAACAGAATCACATAACAGATATAAAATCCCAGAACAATACATCATCAATACAGATCCAAATACTATAAGTGGGTACAAAGCCACCGCTCACACATGTGAGTCAAAAATATGTACATATCAAAGTCTGAATGATAATATAGTAGCAGAATAGTGGACAAATAAAGCGCTATCTATCAGCATAGCAGATAATGTCCAAGCGGAAGCACAGAAGCTAAGTCCAGAGACCTAACCTGAAACAACTCGGTCTGACCCGAGCGAAAACACTCGGGTCAGGCTAGCTAAACAATCAGTAATAACTGAGATATATAATAATGCGGTACATAAATAAAATAGTACTTATCCAAAGAGAAGTATATTATGAACCACATGAATATAATGACGATCCCTAATCATCAATAAACAATAAAAATCTCCAAAGAGAAATCAACACCAAAGTGTAGAATAAATAAAGTCGCCTCATATCATCGGCGTAGCCAAAGCCATAAAAAGATGCCCATAGGCAATAATCCCAATAGTGACCAGAGTCTGTGATCAATGCCCAAGCAAAGATCGATGCTCCAAAGAGCCATGGGGATATACTGAAAAGTCAATGAAATCAAACACTGAAAAGCAGTGTCCAGAGACACTGTGGATCCATAAGGTAATCGCACTTACATCGTATGGTTCCATAGAACCAACACCGAATGGCGGTACTCGAATGGATATAAAAATAATCAGATAATACAAGTTTTGCACGTGCACCGACCAGAGTCGTTGTTGCCAAGTACTGTAGAGTTGTGATCGATCACTCGCACCGATGCGAAACGCGCGAGACGGCGAGATCCTTCCCAGAAGGATAAAGGCCCAGAGGCACACGCCGAAAAATAAACTGCTCCATAGAGCAGGTGTCCAGAGACGGTTGCCCAGAGGCGTGGTGACCCAGAGGTCCAGTACTGGCCGCCCAGAGGCTAATGTGTCACTAACTTCTTGGAGAGGAACCCGAAAAGTGTTAACAATGAGTCCCATACCCCACGTTCGCACTAAACGGTTTCCTAACCAATAGCAAGCTCACACTCCAAACAATAAAAAGTATACCTCATATCATCGGTAAACTAGACCCAAAGGTCAAAACGATCAATCGAATAGGTCGGGGATTAATCGGAAAGAAAATACACACGGTTTCCATAGGCCGGAGATTTCCTAACCGTTTAAGCACCTTTCCACTTCGCTCGACGTGCTAAAAGTGAGTGTGAGATTTTTATTATAGAAAATAATGGTGTAAAACGGATTTATAATTGATTTTCGGAATCACTTTTAAAACGGTCTTTTGAAAGGTCTCCTATTATGGAGTAATTAATTTAATAATTAAAATAATATTATATAATAATTTTCAAAAGCCATTTAGGAGTGAAAAATCTTTTGAAAATGATTCATAAAACCCGTGTACGAAATCTAGAGACAAATCTCAAAGAAATCAATGAAAACCAGAAAATCATCAAAAATATTCTAAGTGTTTGTAAACATTCAAAAACAGCTGTGAACTCAAGTTCGATAATTTATTTGGACCAGCAAACTGTGTCCAAATGTCATGAAAATCTACAGGCATGTAGTCCAACATCCCTACTTTAATATGCAAAAAGAATTTCTGGATTCCGAGTTGAGACGAAGTGGCAGCGACGTCTCAAAGTTGGACCCAGAACAAGATTTACACTGTTTACAAACAGCGACTAGAGTTCAACTTCGACACGAAATTCGAAGTACCAAACGAACTCCAATGTTGTCCAAATTTTCCTGAGATGGAGTTCGGAACTCCACCTTTCTAACGAGACCAATAACGTTGAATTTCGACTTCCGATGCGAACGTGGAGGCATCGCGGAGTGGCGCTCAAAAGCTGGAAACAGAAGGGATATTTGATTTTCATTCTAAGTGTTTGACCATTCAAAAACTGCTGCGAACCCAAGTTCGGCAATTTATTTGGACCAGCAAACTGAATCCAAATGACATGAAAACTTGTAGGAATATAGTCCAACATCCCTACTATAAGATGCAAAAAGAATTTCTAGAATTCGAGTTGAGACGAAGTAGCAGCGACGTCTCAAAGTTGGACCCAGAACAAGATTCACACTGTTTACAAACAGCGACAAGAGTTCAACTTCGACACGAAATTCGAAGTACCAAAAGAATGCCGATGATGCCTAAATTTTACAGAGATGGAGTTCGAATCTCCACCTTTCCAACGAGACCAAAAACGTCAAATTCCGACTTCGGATGCGATCGTGGCGGCATCGCGAAGTGGAGAAAAAAAATCTGGAACAGGGTTTAAAAAAAATTATTTATTATTTTTTTTCTTTTTTTTTCTCGGGACAGTGGTAAGAATGTACAATTTTGACCAAAATAACTTCGAAATTTCATGAAACTCAAAACATGAAAGTTTTAGCTCTAAATCTAAGCTTTCCAGAACATCCAAAATTATTAGATTTGGATAAGAAACGAGAGAGATACATGCAAAACAATATCAGATTGAAACTCAAGATAACTTGTTAAAGACAGAATTGGTCTTCTGTCTTTGAACGCATTTCAGGTCATCTAAATGGCAATATTACAGAAAACTCACTGAACAAAAATTGTAGCATATGTTTTAAGCTTTCCGGAACATCCAAAATTATCTAATTCGGATCAAAAACGAGTAACTTATGGCCAAATCAATTTCAGAGTTTTATTTTATCAACCTTGTAGTTTGTTGTCAGGTCAGCGACAAACAAACGTGATTTCGACCATTGAAACCACAAAATTAGGCAAAGCTCAAAACATGAAAGTTATAGGCTACAAAATAACCTTTCCAGAACTTCAAGAAAATCTTAATTCCGATTTAAGATGAATGAGATATGCCTAATTTACTAACAGCAATAAACTAATTATAATTTCAGCTAGCATATATTACCTCTTTCCAAGCAATGAAAAGAAGATCAAAGAGTTTCACAATCTAAATGCACAAAAAAAAGTGGATTACAAAATAATTTCAGAAATTAAAGAATGAATTAGAGGTGGGTTTTGTGATTGCTATTACCTCTTTTAGTAGTTTGGATTAACTCTCTTTGATTTGGTGTAGATTGGAGTCTTGCTTAGGAGGCCATGACTAGGTTTTGGAGCTTTCTAATTAGGTTTTAGTGGTTATGAAATGAAGTGTTGGCTGAAATGGGAGAGTAAAAGATACTTTATAGGCTAATGGTTAGGGTTATTGGATCTAATACCCATTAGGACTTTGTATTATTCATGTGCATACATATATAGGCAATTTTCTCTAAGTACACTCTACATACAAATTACTAAATACATTTCAAACCATAGAAAATTATGAAAATATGTTAGCAATTACTTTTAGCCATTTCATAAAATCCTATATCAACAATATTTTACATTTTAACCCCTAATTTTTCCAAAACACCGTTTATAGTTAATATTAGCCAAAATCACCATTTTGCAAATAAATTGCAAATTAATTTCCCAAATCAAATATTGCACTATTTTACACATATAAAATTTTGCAATAATATAAATTACAAATTTCCCTAATTAATTTCCTTGAAATGCTCCATTTTACACTTAAGCCCAAAATATTAATTTATTCAAAATGACTAAATTTTGAACAAATTAGCCACATTAAAAATTCATTAATAGCTCCAATTAAATTAAAATCCCAATTTTAATTTATTATTTGGTAACCGCAATCACGGGTTGTTACATTGACCCAGGACCAGAATATTTCAATACTCTAATTATCATAACTTTTGCATACGGACTCGGATTTGGACGCGGTTTGTTTTGCTGGGATCGTATCGAAATTCCGGACACTTTGCCGCCAATTTGGATGAATTTGGAGACTGTTCAAATTTTGGGTTTAAATTGGATTTAAATTCCACAACTTCTAAAATTTCTTATGTGTGTTAAATTAATTGTTGATGTGATTAAAAGTTTATTTATGACTGTTTTGCATATTTTTAATCATCATCTCAGTTAAATTGAATTTATTGGATTAAATTGTTATTTAATTTATTATTGCATTTAAACTGCCAGTTAAATTATTATTTGATTTATTATTGCATATAAACTGCCAATTAAATTGTTATATAACTTATTTTTGAATATAAACTGCCAGTAAGTACCTGTTATTTATTTTCTGTTCTATATTGATGTTATTGTTGAATTGGATGATGATTGTGATAAATTGTTGATGGTTGATATTGGATGAATGGATGTTGTATTTATATTGTTATAAACTGCAAGTTGTTATGCATTTTATTTCATTCGAGATTGCGGTTTGAAATTATATATAATCGTATTTTTATTTTTAAATTGCGGATTGAAATGATAAATATTCGTATCACTTGACCATAGGATAGAAAATCATATACAGACACCGTCGGTCTATATATATATATATATATTTAGAATGGTTTCTATGGGTTTTGGAAAATAAGGGTTTATATAAATACTAATTTTGATATTATATAAATATTTTTTATATATAGTTAAATTCTAAAACTTAAGCTATGTATAACTTGATGATGTTTTAAGTTTGATTTACGAATATTTCAAGTTTGAGCTTTATTTAAGTGATATTGAATTTATTAAATAAATATTTCTAAACTAAATAATAGTAAATTGAATTAAGGTATATATATATAAGATTATCATATTTGTTTGGGAATTTTGGAATATTTAAAGACTTGAAATATATCAAAATTGAAATGTTTTATTGAAATTAAGGTATTATTGTTTTCAAAGTATTGGTTTACGAAATTGTTATAACTTTGAAAGTAATATGGTTTGAAAAATGAATTTATTTAAGAATTATCTGTGAATATATTGATTGGAAACCTATTGAAATTGAAAATGTAGAATATGACTTCAAAATGTGGTTTGGGTTTAAGATGATTTAAAAGAATATTTCAAGTTATCTAAATTTCCCGTGAGTTGGCATAAGGTGGCTAAAACAGGAGCGATCGACGGGCCAAGGAGGTAGCACCTCTGATCGGACACACTTCTTCGATACCATTCTATTACTTGTGATTGATTTGGTGCGCACCCTTGATTTGGGAGTGTAGTTCGAGGTGGGCGATAGTGGCTGCTATGCGTCACCACCAGTCCGGATGCGTAATTGGTATATCTACCCTGGCATTGCCTTGTGTGCCGTGTCACCTACCATATCGAGCTTTACTACGAGTTTCTATTTGTGTCGTACCTATGGAGTATCTTCTCGTAGCCTCTCGGGGTATGCAGGTACTGTATAGACTACTGGCACTATTATGTGTTAAGGGCTATATGGGTAACCCCTTAACGCTATTTAAAAGTATGTTTATTTTATTATTAGACATTATTATAATAGTGAATATTACTACATAGTAAATAGTTTAACGGATTCTCAGGGGATGTGAATCCCGAGCATCTCTTAAGTTAGTGCACTCACGTTAGACACTGGATAGGAGATGTCAAACCCCGTAAACATCTCTGACGCCGTTCCACTCATATATTTATCATTGATTTAACTTACATAAGATCTTTTAGTTCTGACTCGAGTGTTTTGTCTTTTCAATTCGCTCGGGTCAGCCTGAGCATTTCAGGATTTGAAGGCTCTATTTCTGGAGGATGAAGACGAAGATTTTATTACTACTATTTATTATATTCTTCTACACCATTGTATTCCGCTGCATTATTTATTATTCTCTGGTATGTGTAACTCTGATATGTATTGTATAAGAATAATCAAATGTTTTGTAAAACAGCTTCATGAACTGTTTATTTGATTATTATATTTTATCATTCCGCTGCAAGATTCTATTTTTGTTTCTTTTATTTCTCCACTTTTTCTTATTTACCCAATAACAATCCGCCCTTCTGTATGGTTTAAGTTGGCTCGTGTGTCTGCTTAAGCGTACAAAAAGGTGGGATGTTACAGGAATCTCCATATTGCTCCAATTTTTTATCATCACCTTCATAGCCACGAAAGGTGGGCAAACACTCACAACTACTAGATTTTCTTATGTTAGTTAAACTGAATTTTTGATGTGATTAGAAATTGATTGGTTGCTGTTTAGTGTATTTTAAATTGTCATTCCAGTTAAATCTAACTTTTATTGAATTTAATTACCATTTAATTTAATATTGAAATTTAAATTGCCAGTTAAATACCTGTTAATGATAACCAGTAAATTGTTGGTAGTTATTGGTTGATTCAAAGATGATTGTGCTATATGTTCAATTGTTGATATTTGGGTGATTGGATGGATGTTATTGGTTGACATTTTTGATGATTGGATGTTATTTATATCTATATCTCTGTTATCCCTATGGGTTGAAATATACATACCTGAACGATCTTATAGATTAGTGGAAAATCGTTATGGGTTGAAATGATAAACCCGAGCGGTTCTCATTGATTTGGAAATGTTGATTTTTGATACTGGTTGAAATGACATATACCCATATAATTTCTTGAATTTGGATTTTTATTTGGAATTGAATTATTTGAAGGGTTTAAGTTAATTCAAACTTCAGATTTGTTTTAATTAGATGATTAAGATTGACATTTCAGATTATTTGAAACCCTTTAAATAATTATATTCACATTGTACACTTGATAGGAGATGAAAATCCCGTAACATCTATGAAACCATTGCACTAATATTTCTATTTTACTTATTTTGATCTCACTTAAAGAAGATCTTTTAGTTCTGACTTGCGTGTTTTGTCTTTTCATTACGCTCGGTCAGTTTGAGCTTTTCAGTGTATTGAAGACTATTTTCTGGAGGACGAAGACGAAGATTCAGTATATTATTGCTATTTATTATTCCACTGCATTCTGTGTTTCACTGCATTATTTGTTTATTTTGATGTATGTATAACTCTGATTTGAATTGTAAAAGTGTAATCAAATGTTATTTGTAAAATAGCTTCATGAACTGTTTATTTGATTATTATATTTTGTCGTTCCGCTGCGAGATTCTGTGTTTTGTTTTTTTTCTTCTTTTTTTTTCTTATTTACCCCATTAACAATCCTCCATTTGAATGGTTTGAGTCTGACACGTGTGGTTTATTGTTGATTTGAACCGTCCAAAAAGGTGGGTCGTTACAGTATTATTCTTATACTTTTCTTTAGTTCCATTTATAGATACAGGTTTAGTCCAGAAATAGTGCTAGATTACTATTTGCAGGTTTTCAGGATTGTTTTTGACACGATTATAGTGAGACATTCATTTTGGACTTTCCGCGTTTGTAGTGAGGAGTTCTTTCCTATTCTTCCACGTCTGTAGTGTGGCGTTCTTCATTTTGGATCATCCGCACTTGCAGTGAGGTGTTCTTTCCAGTTCTTCTTCGTCTGTAGAGTGGCATTCTTCATTCTGGATGATCCGCATTTGCAGTGAGGCATTCATTCTGGATTTTCCGAGTTTGCAATGAGGCGTTCTTTCTTAGCTGGAGCTGTCTATTGATCTCATCCACACTGGGTTGCATCATGGATTTTTTTTGGTACTTCTAACACCTCATTACCGGACGGTGGCCTTGCTGGAGCTCGATATTGAGGTGTAATGGGCGGTGTCTTGCTGGAGCTCATTCTAAATGTCCCTAAGTTCTTTTTCATTGTTTTTTGTCTTATGATTTGTTACCTACTAGGCATGTTGGTAGCACCTTTGTTTTCGGTGATATATATATATATATACTTGTGTGCTCTCCTCTACTTTTGAGGATCACACATTTCTCTCAAAATTAACGGGTAAAAGTAGCCTTCCGGGGCACTGTTCGGATTTTGACGAAACTAGTTTCATTGGATCTGTAATAGTGAATTATTGTATGTTAACAAATTTTGTGGTAATTGAACATATCGTTCGGTCGTGCGAGCTCATAATGATTAGAAACTAATTACAAAAATTAATATATAATAACTAGGTTTGAAAATCTATTTTCTGCACATGACCAAATTAGGCCTCGGGACTAGTTCCATTGTGTTCGAAATTGGCTAGAGGGACAGGTTGATTTATATTATTTGATTATATACTATATGTGATCCAGGGGGACAAGTTGGATTGATCTAACGGGGTTCCTCGCTATTGTTGAATTGTTTCATAATATTCCTTTTATATGAATTATTGAATAATGAACCTGATTGTGGACACTATGTTTATGACATTGTTATATGTTTGAAAACTAAAACCCAATAGTGATGGAAAAATCAATATCAATATTTGTTAAGTGTTTAGTGGCTATTGGCCTTAGATTGGTATTTTTAAATACTATAAATTACCATTTGGGATTGATTTTGAGATAGGAAATGATTTTTAATCTGAAATTGGGTTTCGGAAAAATAATGTTTTTAAAGTTATCTAATTATATTAATATTTTTTTAAAGTTATTTAATTATATTAATATTGTTTTAAAGTTATTTGCTTATAGTTAAAATTGTTTTAAAGTATTTATCAAAATGTTAATATTTTGAAAGGTTAACTATTTTAAGAATAATTATGATTTGAAATTAATAATAAGGATTTATTAAAAAGGTTCTGAAAAATAAAATTTTAATATTTATAATAATGGGTAAAGATTAATTATTATTGTTTTCGAAATGATTTACTTTTATTTTCAGATGTTTTAAGATTAATAATTATTTTTATATAATGCGGTTTAGAAGTAAATGATCTTTATTTGTTTATAAATGTTTTCGAGATTCATAAAGAGTTTTATAAACGGACTTGGATTTTCTTAAGAGAAGAGTTATAAAATGGTTTGAGGACTTAAGGGAGATTATTTACAAGGTGAAAGAGTTTTATAAACCGTTAGATATTTATAAACGAATTTTGGAAATGAATTTATAGATTTATAAAAGGGGTTTTATATATGGTTTTGTGGATTTATAAAGAATTTATGAATGATTTTAGAAATGTACAAAAAAAATCTATAAGTGATTGAATTCTATAAAGGGGTTTATAAATGATTTTCAAAGATTATAAAGTGGTTTATAATTGGTTTTAGAGAATTATAAGGAGTTTATAAATGATCTTAGAATGGAATAAAAAGAAATTTTTTCTCAATTTTGTAAATATACTTATACCATTGCAGTAGGTATATGAATGCATTTTCTAAAGTTAAGAGGTGTAATGTGTGTGAATATACTTATACCGTTGAGATAAGTATATGAATATTTTTTAAGTATTGAAATATACAGATTTGTTGGTATACCTTTGTAAAGTACTTTTATACGAGTATTTACGAAGTGGTTTTAATTAATGAAAATATTAATTAAGGAGGCTAGTGGTTACTTATGTGCTTAACCAATGTTTGTTTTCCCTATGGAATAAATCCCTGATTTGGATGCGTGTGTTGTTGATAGTTAAATAACCGACTATCAAATCTTGGCCTAAATATGTAATCCTTCTTTATGTTGGTGGTATGAAAATATTCCCTACTTAACACCGAAGGATTTTAACTCTAGAAATATCTAGGAGAAACATGAGAATTATATGGTACAGTTACCATCGATAGTGCTATACTGTACATATAAACTTTTTTGTTCTTCTAGGAAAAATGATGGGAGATCCATCCACTTAAACAGTTAGAGAGTGATCCCCATTCTTGTGTATTGTCTGATTATTTCCTAAAGAACTGGTATTGAGCATTCCGAAAAATCGACGATTGATTTTTGGAGCACCAGGGAAGTGGAAGACTGTACTCGTAAGAGATGACTCGAGAACCGGAACCACTCCGAAACCATATACGGTTCTATGGAGGAGTTTCATGATATATTGAGATGTTGGAATCCATGATTGGTTTTGAGACCCGTTGGGGGTATGGGAATCTATATGTGATTCAAAGATCTATTTGAGATATGGTAATCCAGGTGTAATTCCAAGACCCGTTAGGGTATGGGAATCCATGTGGGATTTTGTGATCTATTTTAGTGGCGATGCTTGAGTTGAAACGCCGGAAGTAGCCTCATCAACGGTAATGGCTAAAACCAGAGATAGGAGGCATGATCAGTAGGGTTAGCAAACCCATAGGGTGTAGTTGACTCTACCTAGACATTACTTACAGTCGTTATGCATGCATGGGGCGATGCACTCGGTATTAGCAAGACCAGTTATGTTTTTCCTATGGTATATTACGAGGGATGTATGCTGCTTTGGAAGGATATCTTTGATCCTTGTACAGGAGGACCGTTCTTGAAGTACTGAGGGTACCTACATGGAATCCTACACAATTAGCAAACGTGCCTTGTAGGTTTTTGATTATATACCTAGTATTGTTGTGATGTACACTCATGAGCATCATAGCTACTAGAATATTATTATTTTCACCTTAGACATTATTATAATATCAATGGATTTTCTATAGAAAAGGTTTGGTTATCGTAAGGTAAAACCCGTTCGTGTTAATATGCGGCGTGGTCTTACGAGATACTTTTGATTTCAAAGGTTTCTATAACTTTATATTCCAGGTGGGTATGTTTTCTCATGCTGCTTTTCCAGACTGACTTGGGTGTTATTTTATTATACTACTTGGGTCAGACCAAGCATATTACAGATTGCTTTAGAAGCATTGGAGTTCAAGGGATGAGCTGGAGGCCCAAAGACGTATTCATGTATATGGTTATTTTTCTGTTGTGTTCATTGTCGTATTTATCAGCAATTTTGAGGACGGGTTGTTATAACTGTCCAGGCTGAAATAGGTTTATATACTCTGATTGATATCTGTGTATACATATATTACAGTTTGTTTTGTGTAAAGAATTGTTGGATATTATAGATTATTCATTCCACTGTGAGATTCCTTTTTGTTTTCTTTCCTTCTTCCTTCCTTCTTTCTTTTTCCTTAACAGTCGGGTTTTTCGGCATTCGACTGCTCGGCACGTTATATGGTGGACGTATTAATGTCAATTTTCGGGGGTCGAAAATCCCGGTTGTTACAGTAGCTTACCACTGGCTACATTTTTCGAGTTGCCCATAAAGAGATAGCAATTATTGGTAGCTTTATAATAGCTACATTCTTGTTTCTGTGATTTGTCCAGGATGGGACCGCAGTACCTTTGATTTAGTGAAATCCTTATATGGATTTATTTTAGTTCCATTGATTTTTGAATGGACGTATGTGAATCATCATATTTGCATATAATAGTCTATGATAGACTTGAGTGTTTTATGAAATGGTGATTATATTATAATATTTATTTTTAGAATGATTTGGATTGACATATTTTATATGACTCTGTAATTACGTGTAATCATATATTATTTTGATATATTATTCTCACACCTTTAAATTAGATATAGTCTGACCCGTTTATTTTCATAATACTCAGGTCAAGTCGAGACTCTTCAGGTACCATAACTCGCTAACCTTGGACATGTGCGCTAGCATCGGGATAAACTATTTTTGACTGTTTAAGTTTACCTCATGTGTGCGTGTGTGTGTTTATGGATATATTGTATGAAATGCTATGTATATATTAGATATATGGGCTAGTATTATCATTCCGTAGACTCATACTTTTGTAGTTGTATATAATGTATATTTTTCCGCTCTATGCAGTTAATGCCCCACTATTACCTCGTTATAACCCTGTTATATCTCATAGCAGATTTCTACCGCTATGATTTTTCCATATAGCCTCAAATATAGCCTTTCCGCTTGAAGCCCCGCTATTTTCGCTATATCCCGTTATTCCTGCTATATTCCGTTATTTTCGCTCTATTTTCTTTAAAAGAAATGAATTGAAAAATTACATTTATACATTATAAAAATTATGAAATTAATTTATTTAATTGAAAATTTTAATATATTTTCAAAAAATACTCTAATATTATATTAAATTCAATTATGTTATACAACAGTTTTATGTTTATTTACAGCATATTCGCACATGTTTTTATTTAAAATTATTTATGTATTAATTACAATTCAATTGAATGTTAATTTTTCATTTAATTACCATTTATATATTTTTTTAAACATTAAATACTAGTTTTATACGCTATTTTAGAGTCATCCGCTATATCCTCGCTGTATCCCTGCTATTACTTTTTGCACATTCGCCGCATTGAATTTGCAGAGCGCTTTAACTGCACAGATTATGCTGTGATCTATTGTTCTTTGACGGATATTATATATTGTTAGATTTATTTTAACCTATGTGTTTGTTGCTTTGTGTCAAGACTGTAGACATCAATTATTCATTTTAGATCCTCAAAATTTTTGGTAAGAATACGTGTCAGTGTTGGCCTAATGTAACAGTCACATTAGGTCACTCTTAACAAACCTCATTCTCGGTATTACTACACGGTATTACTTAGTACTACTCTTTAGTAGTACATGTATAGAGGTAAGGCATTACACTACTTTTTAACTATGCTCCTAATCATCTTCATAACCATGAGTTTGCTCAGCAAACCATGAAGTACTTCAAACACTCTAGACACAATCATTTTGTGATATCCTAGGTTATATAAGCCTTAATTTGCTGAAAAATGTTACATACAGTTCTTATATATATTGACAATATAAACATCACCTTAGATATTCTATGCCTTAAATTTGCTCAAGAACATAGATTTGTAAGGTACTCTATTTATATTTTAAATGTTGGAGAGCATTACTATTATCAAATACATAATTTAAAAATAATTTTGTAGAGTATTATCGACTATTAAAGGAAGATGAGTATATTACAATTATAACTCACAATATGGAATATCTTTTATATACGTCCAATGTATACTTCCTTAAGTCTCATGGATTTTGTTTATATTGACTCCCATTTAATTTATACATAAAACATACACACACTCTTTTAATTATAACATTTATAATTTAGTTACATATATTCATATATATATATTTCTTTTATTAATTAAACAATTTAACTAATTTATAAATGTAACATTTATGTATATTTATTAAATTTAAAACAATTTTAAATTTACATTTTATAACCCTTTACAAAATTAAATAATTGCAGATTTAATTTAAAATAATTTTAAATTTGCATTCTTTAAATTTTATATAATTATGTAGTTATATATTTATTTAATTCAAACAATTTAAATTGATTTATAATATTTAAATGCGCTATTTGAATTAACCAAAGACTGAAATAAAATTTAAGTCTTCCACAAAGACATACTATAGTTAGACCATTCCGGTAAGCCCGGTATATGCTAGGATATTAGGAATGTTTTCCCCACATAGTGGTCCTTAATTGGAAACCTTCTCCTTAGTTTAAGTATCCTTTCCTAGGCACCCATCTAATTGACTTTTTCTCAAGGCATTGTCCTTAATGTGAGTTGATTTATTTACACAAGCCCAATGCAAGCTCTGAAGCCATTGTTGGATCAGGTGCACTTGTAGTCATGTTAAAAGTGTGAATTTCAAATAAAATTACTTTTACTAGCTTGCACAAGATCTTTAGTTTGGGTAAATAAAAATTTATTCATACTAAATCAAGTTTAGTATTTTTTAATAAAATGGTTTAGTTTTATTTTAATTTTATTCAATTAAACTATAATATTTATTTAGTATTATTGTTTAAGATTAAGATTATTATAATTTAGTTTAAATTGATTTATTAATTTATTTTAAAATTTAAATTTTATATAATATGAAAATCATATTCGTAATACTAACATCTCCATAATAATAATACATACATACATATATACATACATATACACATAGATATATACATACACACGCACATATGTAATCTAGGTGTAACGATTCAGAATATAATCACTTTAATATGAATATATAATATATTTTCAAATAATTAATTAATGGATTTTATAACTCAAATAAACCTTTTTTAATAATAACTAGTTATGGTGAAATTGTTTTCAAAAATAATTAGTTCAAAGGAAAATCGAAAATGTGACCAAAAATGGTTTTTTTGGATTTTCCACTTTTCATCATACAAAAGTTGTTGGAAATGTTGTGTGCACTCTAGTATACATATACACATACTAATAACATATGTATGGCTAATATGTGTATATATATATGGTGAAATTTATTCACTAAAGTAAAAAAGAAAAATAAGATGTGACTTTTTTCAAAATTTGAAAATAAATTAAAGAGAAAATGGAAAGGTATTGTCACATAACATCATAGTACATAAGAGTGATGAAGTAAAGGATGATGAGGGAGGGGGTGATCCTTGCATGTGCATGAAGGAAGAGGGGGAGTTGATGATGTGTCACAAAATGGTGGAGGGTAAGAGACCAAAGGGTAAAGGGTAATTTCATGTTTTCATTTTATATAAAAGTAATTGCCCTTTTTCCATTCTCATTTTTCATTTCACTTATTCATTTTCAAAACTTTGCTTCTTCTTTTTCAATGCTCCACCTTTCTTCTTAGTGGCTTCCAAAGTTTTTCAAAATTAAAAAATCTGATCTTTTTCCATTTTTAATCTATAAAAACAAGCTAAATTTTACCTTTTTCCTCTTTTACACCTCCTTCCTTTTCAAAACAAGCTAAAACCCCCTCTCAAACCCAAGGTCGAGCCCTCCTCCCCTCTAGTCGAACCAAAATCCATAACCCAAGGCTCAAAATCCAACTTTCTTCAAAGAAAATCCAGGATCTACGATCGATTCTAGTTGGAGCGGTAGCTAGACTTGATTCGTGAGATTTTAATGAGTAAAGCTCACCTTTTTAATTAAAGTTTTAAACTTTATATGTTGGTAAAAATTTGTGTTGGTTGTTTGGTTGAAAAGTAGTGTTGTTTTGTGCTTTGCATATTTCTGTTTATATGTAATGTTATTTTGGACTTGGAAATGAAGTAAATGTTAAGTGATGGTTTAAAGAGATGACCTTAACCTTATTTATGGATGTGTTTACATTTGCATATATGTTTGTGCTCATGTGTATGGATGTTGGATGCTAAAGAGAGTGTTAGCACTTGATTTTTTTCATGTTGAGACATTGAGATCCTTTGTGTTTAAACTTGTTTTTACTTAGTTTACTTTCTAGAAATTTTTATTAAGTTCTTAAAACTTTACTTTAATTTCCAAAACCCCTATACAAAGTTTAAACGTAGTTAAAAACATAAAAGTTAAAGTCTTAAAGCGGTATTTATTATGTAAAACTAGTTTTGAAGTTATGATATCCATAGTGATAGTCGCTATGGATGTAGTTCGTAAAATGAACATTTTTGTGTAAATTAAAAGTGTTTTCATTTTAAGTATTTTTGAAGGTATTTCAAAATATTTTATGAGTATTAAAATTTTTAAATTACTATTTATTTAATTTATTAAGGAGTTAATGATTATTTAAAGTGATTAATTAAGAAAAGGTATTTAGTGCTTAATTATTAATTAAGTAAGATAATTATAATTAGTTAATAAGTAAGGGTAATTAATTATTAATTAAGTAAAGGACAATTATTTAATTAATTATTATTTAAGTAAGGTTTTATGTATTTAATTAATTATTAATTAAGGGAGGCTTTAGTTTGGTAATCAATTTATTAATCAGGTAGGGTTTATTAATTGATTACTAATTAAGTTAAGATTTAAATAAGTTTTAAATTAGGATTTAATTAAGATTTAATCATTATTAAATAAAGAATTTAACTTATTTTTAATTAATTAAATTAAGGTTTCAATTTTTATTTACTTTATATCCATGGATCAGTTTATTAAAAAAGAAGCTTTCTTTTAAACAGAATGGTTTAAATACAATGGATTTCTTTGTCTATGTAATTAAGTAGCCAAACAAATATGAATAAGTTATACTAAAACTTTGACATATTTTATTGAAAGTAAGTTGTTTTGTATTTAGTATTAAAGCCGATGAGTAGGCTTTCCTCTATCTGTGAGATCTAGGATTTAATTTTCAAGGCGAGGGATAGAAAAGTCGAAATGTCGGAAATGTGATAAATATAAGAGGTTTAATTTTGATAAATGGGTCATGATAAATTAAGTATATGGAAGATACTTCATTGTACACTTAACATAAAATTTTGAGGTATGGTAACTCGTCTCTATCCTGAGAAGTAAGAATGTACGTCGAGCTAAGGTTAGTTTTCAACTTGTCTGACTTCATTGTCAATCAATGGATAGTACTGTTTGAAATCAGAAAGTGGGGATAAGTATAGGATGCCACATTTTCATATGAAAATCTATACACACCCCCAAATAGTGGATTTCTCCACTATCGATGACTTGACCCTTTTAAAATTATCAAATGTTGGTTCAAAGAGATCGGGATCGGATAACATGAGTTATTTGAAAACCACTTCGCACCAACATAAGCATTTGAATTGGGAACATATGAAAGATAATGGAATCAAAGATGAAGATAAGGGTAAGGCTACTTACTACTAATCATGAGGGTGATTCCAAAATGGATATAATAGAAGTACTACCTTCGGTTTGTTCAAATCCTAAACAACTTATATGGACGAATGCTAGCATTACATTATCACTTGGAGGACAGTGTTAGCATTCCAAGTAAGATTGCTATATAAAAGGTAAAATGTAGCCTCAAGCCTCATAATAGGAAATGACTAAAACAGGGGATAAGCTTCAAGGCTATGTGGTTCGCTATCATTAGGGTGTGATCATCCCTGATCTAGATCGATATTATTCATATTTATGTATGCTTCGGGGCCCAGTGGGGTTGTTGATCACAACCGAGGGATGATCGTATTCAGTACTATCCAGTAATGGGTAGGCTGGTCTTGACTCACAGGGATTGAAAGGTTTTTTACCTTGGTACATTTTATCTAGAGGTGTACTGTGACAGGCGATACACCAGTAGCCTTGTTGTTGATGGAATCTATTTTCCAGTAAGTGCCTTCAAACTTAGTTATATACCTATTATGCTGGAATTTAACTAATTTAACAATTTCAGGTATGATTCAATACTTAAACCCATAAACATTATTATAATATCACTGGACTTTTCTATCTAAAAGATTTGGTTATCATAAGGTAAAAACCCATTGTGTTTATGCGCGGCATGGTCTTACGAGATACTTTTATTTTGAAGGGTTTTATAAGCTTAATAATTCAGTTGTTTGGAGTTTACTCACACCAGACCCATGTCTGACCAGGAGTTTTTTTTCTTTGCCAGAAACTCTTGGGTACTTGAATTAGTATGAGTAGCCAAGTAGTCCAGGTTCTTACGGATGCATTTTGGAGGAGCGGGTGGTTTCTATAATATCTAGTTATCTTCTTATTTTTCGCTGTGATTGTGTATATTTTGTATCAACATTACATTGGTTGGAAGTTATAACTATCCCTGGCTGAAGTTGTATTTGTGTAACTTTGATGTTCATTTTAGGAATGATGTATATATGTTGACTATTATATGTTATTGCATTGCAATGTAAGATTCTGTGTTTTCTTTCTTCTTATCTTTTCTTTTCTATTTTCCCTAACGGCTTGTCTTTCGGACTCTTAAATGATCGGCACATGAATATCATGGGTATTTTAAGTGTCGTCTTAGGAGTAAGATAGGTGAATCGTTACGAGTGGTATCAAAGCTTAGGTTAAGTGAACACCTAAGCTTGGGTTGGGTCAACTCATTAGAGATAGGGTTAGTAATACCCTAGAATGAGTTTAGTCTTTAAGAGTGTGTATTTGTAATTTTCATTCATATATGTATGTATGTATGTATATGGGTGGATAGATCAGCTTTGTTATGTTTGAATAGTGCCCCTTTTCCCTTGAGATTATCTCGTCTAAGTATTCTAAAGGGTTATTTTACTATATCCAGGTAGTAAGAATGAGCAATAGGATGAGACAAGGTAAAGGAGCTAGTAGCACCACGACCACCAACGGTCAAGCTTCGAATGCTGGAAGAGTTGGAATAGTTGAGGAGGCGGCGCTAGTACAACTCTATGTGAATTTTGCAGCTCTATGAAAGGATTATAAAAATCTAAGAGGGATGCCATTTAACGGAACATAATCAATCGTTAAAGTTCAGGCTTGGCTGCACTCTTGTGAAAATATTGTCCAGGGGTTAGATATTTCTGATGAGTAAAAGTGGTTTTTAGCATCTTGGTAGTTGCAAGATGGAGTGGTAGCTTGGTGGGACTCCGTTATAGCTAATATGCCGGAAGATGATTTTTCTTGGGCAAGATTTAGGGAGGTATTTGAGGACCAATTCATGCCTCCAACAGGAAAGACTCCGATGTATAGGAATTTCTTAGATATCAAGTAAGGAGACCCGTCAGTGGTTGAGTATGAGAGGAAGTTTAATAGCTATCTCGTTTTGGACCAGAGTTAATCGATACGCCTCTTAAGAAGAATGAGTTGTTTGTGATGGGGATGAGAGAAGGTTTCCAAGAAAAGATTACTGCCTATCTTAAGGTTTCTTTTGTGGATTTGGTGGACATGGCCTTCAGGTAGGAAGTTTTGAAGAAAAAGAAGCCAGCAGCAATGCCCATTGGAAATACCAGTAACAATAATCCAAACAATAGGAAGTTTAATCCAAACTGGAAGAAGCAAGGGAAATGAAAGTCAAGAGGAGAACAAGGAAATTTTTTTAAGGATTATATTTGTAACAAGTGCAATCAGAAGGGGCATATCGCTAAGTTTTGCAAGAATTCTGGGGTTCAGCAGCAACAATTAGGACTCATTTCTCCAATGGTTCAGAGGACTCTTTGTTTCAATTGTCACCAACTAGAGCATATGGTGAAGGATTGTCCGTTAATAAAGAAAGGGGATCAAATCAAAGTTTACGCTATCAACGATGAACCTTCAACCTCGAAAGATGCGATAGGGAAGGAGTGCTTGAAGGTACATTATATGTGAATGGAATTTTAGTTTGAGTATTCTTCGGTATCGGGGCTTCTCATAGTTTTATTTCTAAAGCATTGGTAGATAGATTGGAACTTTCCCCTAAATTTGTAGAAACCCCTATCTGTGTGTCTAACCCCATAAGTGGTGTCACAAACCTGTGTATGATTTGTGAAAAGGTGCTAATTACTCATCGTACCTACCCCTTCTTTTGGGACATGTATGTTGTGGATTTTTATGGGTTTGATTTTATACTCGGTATGGACTAGTTATCTAAGTATAGAGCTATTCTTGATTGTGTCAAGAGGATAGTAGTGTTGAAGGCCGAGTCTGGAAGGGTATTGGAAAGGATATCATGTGAAGAGCTTATCAAGTGTCTGAGTAGTTTTCTATATGCCTTAGAATCATCCCAAGAAGAGTTAGGGTCCATTTTAATTTTTAAGGATTTTCTCGATGTTTTTGAAGAGGTTAACAATCTACCACCTGAGGAGATTGAGTTTCATATTGACTTAATTCCCGGTGCGAGACCTGTTATTCAACCCATTCATAAGATGGCTCCAAGAGAGAAGAAAGAGCTAAGAGATCAAACCGATGATTTGTTGAGGAGAGGGCCGATTAGACCAAGTCGTTCGAGTTGGGGATCAGTTGTAGTCATTGTGGAAAAGTTTGATGGTTCTTTAAGACTATATGTGGATTATCGGGAGTTAAACAAGCAGACCATTCGAGATAAGTATCACTTACCCCACATAGACGACCTTTTTGACCAACTTCACAACGCTCGAGTATTCTCCCAGATGGACCTGGCTACCGAATTTCACTAGCTGAGAGTAGCGATGGATATCATACCCTTAATTGCATTTAGAGGACCAGACTTTTTCTTTAAGTGGTTAGTTATGCCTTTTGGCCTAACCAATGCATCAGCTTATTTCATAGATATTTTGAATTGCGTTTTTAGGGATGTTCTCAATAATTTCATGTTAGTCTTCATAGACGATATCCTTATCTGCTCTAAATCCTTGGAAGAACATAAACACCATTTGTAAGTTTTGTTGGAGATATTAAGGAAGCACGTTTTAACGGACTTTTTTTAAATGTCACTTTTATCAGTCGGAAATAAGATTCCTTAGACATGTTGTATCAAGGGATGGTATTTCAGTTGATCCAGCAAACATAACGTCTGTTCAGGAATGGAAGACGCCGCAAACTCCTACAAAATTCGAAGTTCTTAGGCATGGCCAAATTTTATAAGAGATTCATCCAGGACTACTCCAAGATCACCTCTCACTTAACCAAGCTTATGAAGAAGAATGAGAAGTTTGTCTGGACTCCAAAGTATGAGGAAGCATTAGTGGAATTAGAGAAAAGTTGACTAGTTCTCCCATCCTAGCCATTCTAGATGGAAGTGGAGGATTGACTTTTTACACCGATGCTTGTAGAGTAGGGTTGGGTGCGGTTTTGATGTAGCACGGGAAGGTAATTGCGTATGCTAGCAGACAGCTGAAGCCCTATGTGAAAATTATGCAACACATGATTAGGAATTGTTAGCTGTCGTGTTGCATTAAAGATGTGGAGACATTAATTGTTGGGTGAAATGTTCGAGCTCTTCATGGATCACAAGTTCCTAAAGTATCTTTTCACTCAAAAGGATCTGAATTTGAGGCAGCAGCGATGGTCGGAATTTCTGATGGCTTACGATTTGGATATTCTCTATACACCAAGAAAAGCAAATGTGATGGCGGACGCTCTGAGTAGGAATGCAGTTTTGGCTCTCCTGGTGGTTACCCTGCTCTTTTGGAAAAGATTGCGAACAAGAAAAAGGAAGACGATTACTTAATGAAAATCATCAAGGATGTAGAGGAGGGGCGGTGTTCAAGTTTTAAGGTAGATCATCGTAGCATATTGCGTACGAATGAAAGGATATGTGTTCTGAATATCGATGGTCTTAGGCAAGAGGTTTTAAGAGAATGTATCCATCTAAGTTGAGTATCCACCCGAGGATTTCAAAGATGCATCGTAACATGAAGTGGGTACTCTGGTGGAAGGGGATAAAGAGGGATGTCTCTATTTTTGTGAGCAAATGTACGAACTACCAGCAAATCAAGGGGACGACCAAAGGGCAGCTAGGCTACTTCAACTGCTTGAAATTCCAAATTGGAAATGGGAGCGGATTTTAATGGATTTTATTGATGGATTACCCAGATCTAAAAAAGAAAATGAAGGTGTATGGGTCATTATGGATCGGTTAACTAAGAGTGCTCATTTTATTCCAGTAAAGCCGGCGTGGACTGCAGCTTCATTGGCAAAGTTTTATATGAGAGAGATCATTCGACTGCATGGAGTTTTGGTGAGTATTGCAAGTGATCGGGATCCTATCTTTACCGGCCTGTTTTGGGAAGCATTACAAGTAGCTTTGGGAACAAATCTAAGTTTGAGCACTGCCTACCACCCTCAAACTGATGGTCAGACTGAGAGGGTTAACAGGATCTTGGAGGATCTGTTGAGAGCATGTATCTTGGACTTTGGAGGATCATGGGAAGATCATATGCACTTGATGGAATTCTCCTACAATAACGGCTATCAAGAAAGCATTGGCATGGTGCCCTACGAAGCTCTTTATGGACGGTCGTGTAAGTTAGCATGTTGGATAGAGACTGAGGATCAACTAGTGTGTTACCTGAAGGTTTGACCAGGCAACTAGGCACTCGACACTTACATACCGTTCGGCATGGAGAGTCGTTCGATATTGTATATCATTCGGCATTCTAGAGTGATCGGCATGGCAGAGTCGTTCGGCGTACATTGATCGTTCGGCATTCGAGAGTGTTCGGCATATGTAGACCGTTCGGCATGGCAGGGTCGTTCGGCGTACATGGAGCTCGGCATCAGTCTGTTCGGCATCAGTCTGTTCGGCATCAGTCTGTTCTGTTCGGCATCAGTCTGTTCGGCATCAGTTTGTTCGACGTCGCTCTGTTCGGCATCAGTCTGTTCGGCATCAGTCTGTTCGGCACACAGAACTCACTCTTTCTGGGCCGAGTTATTCAGCTGCCAGGCCCACCAGGGAAGTCCAACCCATCTTTGTCTATAAATAGAGAGGCAGGGGCACAACAAAAAGGACCTTTTTCCGAGAACACTGGGGAGACTCTGCCGCTTTCAAGACTCATTCTCTTTACTTAGTAATTGTATTCAAGTAGTTGGTGTACGGATTGTATCTGTAATCAATTATCAAATATAGCAATAAAGATTAACCTCAAAGTGGACGTAGACAGTTACGCCGAACCACTATAAATCTGGTGTTCTCGTCTTTGCATTCAATTTAGCATATTGTTCTTTGTTTAAAATTACTTTCATCATTTATCTCTCTACACAATCTTTCTCAACGAGGTTAGTGACCAATTTTGGTGCTAACACTTTGGTGCTTTCACCGAGAATCGAATTCTCAGACCTCAAGGATCTGCTTTGAAGCTACTGGATTGAATAAATCCCCCGAAGAAGATCCGAGTCATTCTTAGGACGTCCGTTGATTCTACTCAGAGTTCATACCAATAACTCTACAATGGGAAGACCACGTACCAGATTATCCTCTCATAATGCGGACACCCATGAGACTGCTAGCGTACAACAAGCAGGGCCTAGCAATCAACAAGCAAATCTAGGTGCAGGGACTGCCGCCTTGGACCAAATGCCAGTTGTCACTAGAATAGAGTTCAATGACTTGATGAGAGAGCTCAGGGAAAGCATGAGGCAACTTGGAGAGCAGATGCAAGCTAACGCCAACCTCATGGCATAACTCACTAAACAACAGTATCAGAATGCTGGGGGCAGTCCAGCTCCTTATTCTTCATCTGACAGCTCGACTTCGTCCGATGAACCTCCCAGGCGTAGACGCCGCAAGACTGAAACCACGCAGGCAGGTGCTGCTGTCCGAACAGCTGGGGGCCATTTACACCTCGGAGACCGTGACGAAGTAGGAACTGGAAACTTAGGAGCTGGAGTGCAGGTGGAGGCTGGACGCCCGGCTCACCAAGATGCTAATCATGTCGAACCTCAAGATGCACGTTTGGCAGATCGCCAGCAGAGGAGGCATCAGCCTGATCAATCCCGTAGGACAGACTCCAACCTTCCACCTTCCATACAAACCCCAGACCTGACAGCTATGATCAGACAGTTGATGAAAGAGAATCAAGGCTTATCAAACGACGATTGGGGAGTTTCCAGAAGTCATACTTTCATTCACAAACGTTGTTCTACAGGCGGAGTTTCCCAGGAAGTTTAGCATGCCAACTATCCCGGCTTATGAAGGAAAGACTGATCCCAGGCAGCATGTGATGAGGTACGAGTAGATGATGGATTCAGCTAGAGCGAATGACGCAACCAAGTGCAGGTGCTTTCCAATAACTCTATCTGGGATCGCTACCATGTGGTTCACACGACTTCCTCCGCGGTCCGTATCCAGTTTCGAGGAGTTCGCAAAGAAATTTATAGAACAGTTCAGGATACATACTACTTGTCTAAAGGACGTGATGTCTCTATCAAGTGTAATCCAAGCTCCTGGGGAGTCATTGAAGGAGTATTTACAAAGATTCCATGTTGCGGCTACTGAAGTCAGTAATCCCAATGATCATGCAATTCTTATGGCTGTAATGCGAGGTGTGGATCCAGTATCAGAGTTTGGAGACTGGCTGGCAGGAAAACCTCTAACTACGCTAGAACGTTTTTACTCAAAGGCACATCAGTTCATAAGAAGGGAGGAAGCCAGGTGGATAAGACGAGATAAGGCACCGGGGCCTGTTCAGGAGTCCGTAAAAAACAACATTGCCGTGAAGCAGTCCGGAGACAACTCGGGGAAAGTTCAAGTCAATGTCCAGAACAAGCCCGGGCAATGTAAGGAATCCGGAGGAAGAAGTCAGGGAAAGAAGAGAGAAAGGGGGAAATGGAAGCCGAGAATTCCAACCTACAACGAGTACACCCCACTGAATGCGTCTCTCGAGAATATTTACCTATCAACCTGCAATACCTTTCAGTACAGAAAGCCACGTCCAAAGGAGTCAACCGAAGAACAAAAGCGGACCGGGAAATACTGCCGCTTTCATGAGACTTATGGGCACAATACTGAAGAGTGCAGACACCTACACGATGCTATAGAGAAGTTGATTAGGCAGAAAATGTTACAGGAGTTTGTGAAAAATCCGCAGGAAGGTGGACAGGGAACATCCAATCCAGGTCGTGCACCAACTCCACGTCATCCCGAGGAGCCTGCTCGGACCGTGGGCAGACTAGTCATAATCACGATCATCGGCGGACCTCACCCTGCGGATAAGAACTGGCAAGAGATGGAACGGTATGCTAATTCCCTGAGGCATGTAGACTTCGAGTGTTGTTCCAACGTAGAGGATGGGACTCCTACAAAGCAGCTGCGCATGATGACAGACGATATAGTATTCAGGAGCAGAGATGCTGACCAAGTGGAGGCTCCTACCATTGACCCGATGGTCATATCTGCAACAATCGGGCCGGCTTATGTGAAAAGAATCTTGATTGATTGTGGAAGTTCTGTCAATATCATCTTCAAGAAGGCTTATGACCAGATGAAGATGGAAACGAAGGATTTGAAGCCATCTAAAGCTCGTATACATGGCTTTAATGGCGCAACGACTGATGCAGTGGGATATGTTGAGTTGCCAGTTGAATTAGGACAAGGTGAGCGAAGGAGGGTGCGAATCCTACCTTTCGTAGTTTTGGATGTAGATTCTCCGTACAATGTGTTTTTGGGCCGACCGGCCCTGGCTGAGTTTAGGGCAGCATTAGCCCCGTGGTGTTTGACTTTGAAATTTCCAACCGACAAAGGAGTAGGTGTTGTTTATGGCGACCAGGCGACCAGTCGTGCATGTTATGTGGCTGAGCTCCGAGAGGCTCAGTGGAGAGAGAAAGGAAAGGTTGCGGACAATTCCGTCCGCATCCAGAATACCGACAATTGACAAATAATGCCCGAGCCCTGGCTTGGGCAAAATTCTCGGATCTACAGAGACATAGATCCGAGAGACAACGATGAGGAACCCAGGGAAGAAAAATCAGCACCGGCTGAACTGACGATTGACATTTCAGTCAATCGAGACGATCCATCGCGAGTACTGAAGATCGGATCACAACTCAGCCGCGCAATGACTGAAGACCTTAGTGATTTCCTCCGAGCGAACCTCGATGTTTTCGCTTGGACACATTCTGACATGTGTGGGATTTCTCCCGCTATTACGAGTCATATGTTGAACATAGACCCGAAGTACGTCCCAGTTAAACAAAAGAGGAGAGGAATGGACCCGGAGAGGTCCGCTGCTCTCAGAGAGGAGGTGGACAAACTCAAGGCCAATGGGTTCGTCCGCGACGCCCACTACCCTGAATGGATATCGAACCCCGTGCTGGTAAAAAAGGCGAACGGGAAATGGAGAACTTGCGTAGATTATTCCGATTTGAACAAGGCATGCCCCCAAGGACATTTTCCCATTACCTAGGATTGATCAGTTGGTCGACTCCAATGCAGGACATGAGTTGTTGTCATTCATGGATGCGTACTCGGGATACAATCAAATCCCGATGCATATTCCAGACCAGGAACACACCAGTTTCGTCACAGACGTTGGGCTATATTGCTATGTAGTAATGCCTTTTCGATTGAAAAACGCGGGAGCGACCTATCAGCGTTTGGTGAATCGAATGTTCAAAGACCAGATTGGTAGAACGATGGAAGTCTATGTGGATGACATGCTCGTGAAGTCACGACAGTCAAACGACCACATTCGAGACTTAGCAGAGATGTTTGGTATACTCAGATATTATGGGATGAAGATCAACCCTCTGAAGTGTTCCTTCGGCGTTGCGTCGAGGAAGTTTTTGGGATTCATTGTTAATGCCCGGGGAATTGAAGCTAACCCGGAAAGGATTCAAGCTATTCGAGATGTGCAAGTACCCAGAACTATAAAATAGGTGCAAAGTTTGAATGGAAAGGTGGCAGCGCTGAGTCGATTTATATCCAGAGCCACGGACAAGTGCATTCCCTACTTCGATATAATAAAGAAAGGAAGAGGAATTTCGAATGGACATCCAACTGTGAGGAAGTGTTCCGAGATCTGGTGAGGCATTTGGAGAGTCCTCCAGTGTTGTCGAAACCAGTAGACCACGAGATGTTGTACGTATACTTGGCCGTATCCCCACATGCTATAAGTGCGGCTTTGGTCCGCGAGGAGGATCGAGTCCAAAAGCCGGTGTATTACGTTAGTAAACGTTTAACAGGGGCAGAAAGAAATTACCCTAAAATTGAGAAATTGGCTTATTTCTTGGTGATTGCATCACGCAAGCTGTGTCCATACTTTCAAGCGCACTCAGTCAGTATTTATACCGATCAGCCCTTGCGACAGGTACTCCAACGACCAGAAACTTCTGGAAGAATGTTAAAATGGAATATCGAATTGAGTTAGTTCGATATTACCTACCTGCCGCGAAGAGCCATACAAGGGCAAGCGTTAGCAGATTTCATCGCTGGGTTTACTGTACAAGACGAACCAGACGGTCATAATGTCATTCCTCCCATTCAATGGAAATTGTACACCGATGGGGCGTCAAATGACCGTTGCTCCGGGGCTGGCGTAGTCCTAGTGACTCCAGAAAATCGATCAATTTGTTATGCTTTGAAGCTCAATTTCCCAGCTACGAATAATGAAGCAGAATATGAAGCATTGATTGCTGGCTTAAAGCTCTTGGAGAACTCGGGGTAAAATAAGTTGAAATCTTTTGTGACTCGCAGCTGGTGGTGTACCAAGTGCGAGGAGACTACCAAGCAAGGGGACAAAAGCTTGCTCCATACCTTGCTCTGGTTTAGGAACTATTGGCGAACTTCGAACATTATGACATTTCGCATGTCCCGCGTGAACAGAATAAGGAAGCCGATTCGTTGGCCAAGTTCGCAAGCACTGGCGATGTGCAGCAAATGGGATTAGTTCCCGTTGAAACCCTACATGCTCCAAGCATAGATGTGATGGAAGTCGATTTTGCGTTGGAAACAGGAATCGTGAAGGAGTCGTGGATAACTCCATTCAAATAATACCTGCTAAACGGGACTTTGCCCGAAAGAAGAAGCGAAAGACGACAGGTCATTCACAAAGTCGCGTGATATGTGATGCAGGGAGGAGTGATGTATCAGAGAGGGTTCTCGGTCCCTTTACTACGGTGCATTGCCCGTGATGAGGCAAAGCGGGTCTTGGAGGAGGTTCACGAAGGAGAATGTGGCGACCATACTGGGGGGCAGGCACTAGCAAAAAAGATCCTCCGCTACGGATACTATTGGCCAAATGTGAATCGGGATGCTGCAGATTACGCAAGAAAATGTGACAAGTGTCAAAGATATGCGAAAATCCCGAGAGCTCCACCAATGGAACTCACACAAATGGTTAGTCTCTGGCCGTTTGCAATCTGGGGAATCGACATAATCGGTTCTTTGCCCATATCCAAGGGTGGCGCAAAATACGCGATTGTTGCGGTCGACTATTTCACAAAATGGGCCGAGGCAGAGCCTTTAGCCACAATCACCTCCAAGAAGGTCATTAATTTCGTTGTATGAAACATTATATGCCGCTTTGGCCTCTCGCGAACCATCATTACGGAAAATGGAACTCAGTTTGAATGCAGAGAATTCAAAGATTTCTATTTAAAGTATGGCGTTGAGAAAAAGTTCGTCGCCGTTGCTCATCCAAAAGCTAACGGACAAGTCGAGGCCATGAACAAAATAATCAAGTCCGTATTGAAGAAGCGTTTGGAAAAGGCTGGAGGCAAGTGGGTAGATGAACTACCAACAGCACTATCGGCTTATAGAACTACCCACAAGTCCGCGACGTGCCACACTCCATTCGCATTGGCATACGGCTCGGAAGTTGTTATACCCGTGGAGCTTGAAGTTCCATCGCATCGAGTGACGTATTATGATCCTAAGACAAATCATGATCTCTTGTTGGAATCACTCGACTGCATCGATGAAAAACATGAAGAGGCTGAATTAAGGGCGGCAGCATATAGGCATCGAGTCAAGCGATATTACGATGACAAAGTCCACCCAAGAATCTTTGATTTGGGTGATCTCGTTTTGAAACGGGTTTTCCCGGTACCATCACGTATGAATCCCAACTGGGAAGGTCCGTATGTCGTTGAACGGAAGCTTGGAGAGGGAACTTTCAAGCTAGCGCCGTTGATGGCATGACACTCCACCGAGCGTGGAACAGTGAACATTTACGATGCTATTATATTTAGCATGTTTCTTTTCTGTTTTAGGTGCAATTGTTTCACGTATGTTTACATTCTATTGATTCTTAGTTTCCTTTTTAGCATGTAATCGGAAATTTTAGTTTGTTTTTATTATTAAAGGCTTGAAGCCATCCTTTCTATGAATTATTGATGTTTCTAAACCTTATAGTCGATGACAAACAACTGAAGTTGTATTATTTTACCTGACATACGAACTCGCATAAACGACTTGAATCTCTGAGTCCCCTGAATGCGGACCGGAGTACTCTAAGTCCCCGGAGCGTGGACTAGAGTATAAACGACTTGAATCTCCGAGTCCCCTGAATGCGGACCAGAGTACTCTAAGTCCCCGGAGCGCGGACTAGAGTATAAACGAGTTGAATCTCCGAGCCCCCTGAATGCGGACCGGAGTACTCTAAGTCCTCGGAGCGCGGACTAGAGTATAAACGACTTGAATCTTCGAGTCCCCTGAATGCGGACCGGAGTACTCTAAGTCCCCGGAGCGCGGACTAGAGTATGAACGACTTGAATCTCCGAGTCCCCTGAATGCAGACCGGAGTACTCTAATCCCCAGGAGCGCGGACTAGAGTATAAACAACTTGAATCTCCGAGTCCCCTGAATGCGGACCGGAATACTCTAAGTCCCCGGAGCGCGGACTAGAGTATGAACGACTTGAATCGCTGAGTTCCCTGAATGCGGACCGGATTACTCTAAGTCCCCGCAGCGCGGATTAGAAAATATTCTAAGTACCAAAAATGTGAAACAAGAGATGTACAATTCCAAAGAATGTCCGAACAATGTAAGAATGGATTAGGAATTTATGTAACTCATAAGAACTTGAGTTTCGACCACAGTTATACAGAAAGCTAAAAAGCAGAAATCGTTCAAATGACAAAGAAACTAAACTTTATTCAATAATCCAAAATGGGGTTATACAACCACTCCTTCAAAACTTGGAGTCAAAAATCTATCTACATAAACTATGAAAATGAAAAAGTAAAAGTAGTTACATGACCTAAGCAAAATCTCGTTGAACGAGCATAGTGGCTACTTCTTCGGCTTCTTTTTCTTGTCCTTCTTTGCTTTCTCAAATGACTCCTCTCCCTCACGCTTCCTCTTGGACTTTTTCTCGCCAAAGAAGCAGAGTCAGGAGTGGGAGGAGGAACATCCAGTGGTTTGGATTTGCCGGGAAGAATGACTTTCAGAGGCCTATTCAGCGGGTCGGTAAGTTCTAGTACTTGAGACTCGACCTTGATCACAACCTTCTTTTTCTTCTCTTCCATGAGTCGCTCCTTCATACTCACCTTCGAGGTGTGTTCTGAGGCACCCGTGATTTCAATTTCATAACTCCCTTCAACGGGAGATGAAGTGTCAGACTTATCATCATCTAGCGCCCCGATCACTTGAGCGTCAGGACTGGGAGTTACTCCTGCATGAGCGAAATCGCTTGTTTTCCCCGTCTCCTCCTTGGCGTCATCGCTCATCGAAGTCAGTTCGGGATCAGAGCAGCCTGCATAAAAACATAAAGAACGAATGTCAGAATCAATAACCGATCGCAGAAAGCGACAACGCTTTGAACTTCTAGAAGAAGAGTTTTGTACCGGTGTCTTGCTGGCTTTCAGCTGTGCGCGGAGTTTCACCCTCTAGAATGGGAGATAGCACGTGAATACCGAGACCGGGGTCTTCCGGATCATAGCCGGCATGCTGCTCGAATGGGTCAAGTGCCGACCGATCGGCCGATTGAGTAGAAAGAGGAGCTGCAGCCTCGATTCCAGATGGACCAGCTTTATCATCTTTCTCTTTTGATGGAGGAGAGCCTTCACCGAAGAGAGCCATAGCAGCAGACAAGTCCGATGGCTCATTCCCTCTGAGAAACTCTTTCACTAAAGCCTCCTCGTCGACCTCCTCGATGCCCGACTCCACCTGTCTAATCTTTATTAAAGTCTCCCAAGCCTCGGCCAAAGATTCAAGGTAGCCCTCGCCTAAGAAAGTCAAGTCCCCGTGCATGAGGACACGGGCATTGTATTCGGCTATCAGTGGGTCGAACATACACTTGATTTCTTCTCTGCCAGCCTCTGCAGCCGCTTCAAGGCGGGAGTCGATCTCCACGGAAGCTATTCTCTTGCCCTCCTCGCGGGCTTCATCTTTCATTGTCCCAACCTTAGAAATCTCGTCGTCAAGCTTTGCCTTTAAGAGACGTGTATCGACGATCTCGTTACAGTACCGTTGAGACCTCTTCTTGGGCCGCTATTTTCTCTTCCCTCTCCTTAGAGAGTAGCTCCTTCAACTCTTTAACCTGTAGGGCGAGTGCATCCCTTTCTTTTTGAATAGAATCTTTTTCTAGAGCTAGGGCCCTACTGCGTTGGACTGCAACGTCAAGTTCTTTCTTATGGATCGTCTCTAGATGAGCGACGGCCTCCGCAGTCTACTTAAAACTCTGTTCTGCGGCTTCAAGTTTGGACTTGTACGAAGCGAGCTCTTCGTCCTGATTCTTGATGATGTCTTTATCAAAGATAGCTTCGAGCTTCAAGTGGTTGATTTCTTGTTGACGCTCAATGGATACTTCCGAGACCTTTTCGACTAAATGAACAAACGCGTTATGTTGAACATAGACATCGTTGTTGCAAGCGATGACACTCTGCTTGACATACCCTGGAATATGATGAATAGCTGGGAGGAACTTCAGACCGTCAAAGCAGATTTTGGGAAATTTAGCTTTAAGATCGACCAGCTTCTCCGATATCGTTGGGTCTGCCGCAGGAACAGGGGGAGGAGGTTTTGAGAGTTCAGTTTTCTTACGATGTTCCCGAGATTGTCGTGTGCTTGATGAACCAGAATGTTGATCTCGGGAAACATCGGGTTGAGACCCCTTATGCGAGGTTTTTTCTCTGTCTGGTTCTGTTTGAGGAGGAGGATCACGAGAGTACGAAGATTGAGAGTGTGATTTCTTTCGATAAGACGACTCTTGGGGACGGTTGTCTCGATCTCCGTAATCGTCCCTGTCCCGGCGTTTACCGGAGCCCGAATCCCGGCCAGGATGGTGAAATATGGAAGAGCCGTGGAGGCAATCGAATCCGTGGGAGCGTCCCATGTCACCTGCATAGAATGAGAATAACAACAAGTTAGAAAAGATTAGGGTGGCGGTTAAGATTGAAGTGCAAAGTGAATTGCGCGTGTTCGGTGTGTCCTAGTGTTTCCCCCCGACGGACCAGTTTCTTTACTAATTGGAGTTTTATCTCCCTGGACTTGGGCTTGAACTCCCGTACCGCCTCTAGCGGGCGAATGAAGCTTGAGGGCCTCTAGGTCGTCGAAACTGTAGTTGAGTAAATCGTCAGGAATGGTAAGGTTCGACAGGCCCTTCAGAGAACTTTCTAAGTGCTCCGAGGAAGTATCTTTCTCCGTTGGCATAAGGGTAATTTTAGAAGTTCCGCCTACAGTTTTCTTCTTCAGCTTGCGCGTCAGTTTCTTCTCTCCCTTCGAAGGGGAAGACGAAGTTTCTATGTCATGAACTTCAACCGCCGGTCCCCGAGACGGACTAATATTCTCGTCCTGTACTTCGGGCGTCTCAGTCTCCTTAATTTCCCCCTCTTCTAGTGCATCAGGAGCATTGCGTGCTGAAGACTCAGCTTGTTTTTTCCTTATACCAGAGCCAGGCCTGGGCATGGTGACGCCTCGAGGAACGCTTATCCGACGGCCTTCTACCAACAGTCTGAGTCTTGTAAGTGACTCATTCGAAATGAGATTTCTAATGTCCCGCTCTTCGGCGGGGAGGGCCCGAATGGCTTCGACAGCATCAGAATATCCGCGGCCGTCAGGACGTGGGCTAATACCTGAAAAAATGGGTAAAATTTAGAAAAGGTACGGCTTCTACTAAACATGAGTAAAAGACCAAGAAAAAGGCTTACTTCCTTCAACCCATCTACTCGCAAAGCTGGGAGGACAACGCACATAAAACCATTCCTGTTTATACAAGGCGAACTTGATCCACGCCCCGGTTAAGATTAGACATTTGTTATGCGGCTCGAGAAACATGAATGATGGGCTATCCTTCCGCTTCTTGATGCAATATATGTATCGGATATCGCCCGGAGTTGGGAGCCAAGAGAAGACATTCATGAAGAGGATGCAGATACCGTAGAGGAACGCATGGCCATTCGGGTGCAGTTGCAATGGGGCAATGTCAATATATTGCAGCACATCCCGAAGAAACAAGTTGAACGGTGGCACACTGCCAACCCAGCACATGAATTTATTACAAGCAGTGTATCCGGCTGGGGGCAAGTGTGGACGATCATGCCCCGATGGAACTAGCACGTCATCAAAGGGTATTCCATGGACTGAGCATATCCAACGGAGTGTGCTTTCATTGATCTTTGAAGCATGTGAATCGACAGGGTTGTCCAAGAGAATTGCTACCTCCAAAGCATCGGGAGCTAAGTCATGTGTAGGAGAAGTTGATGGGTTTGAAGTATCTGCAGCTTCTCGTCGGGAGGACGGCCCAGGCCTGTCTGAAATCGTGGCGGAGCTAGATTTTCTAGACATTGCTGATAAGGATTGAATCTAGCAAAGTACCTGTTCGAACTATACTTAAAAAATAATCGACGTTAGACTTAACAATACGAATATTCCCCCCATGTGTTGTGTGAACTAGTGCGATCATTCAGGTGTAAACGCTGAGAAATTATAAGTCACAAAATTGATGGTATGAAGTTGAGCTTTGAACTGTCGTCTTCGAAGACCGTCATCAGTGACCATCTCCGAAAGCCAGCATTGCAATATTTTCAATCTTGAACTCAGACATTGGGCTGCGTGTTAAAAGCTTTAGTCTGTTTTTATTGATTTAAGTTCAGGCTTGTGATTATTGAAACTAGGAAGTTATCAGTCCAGATTAGTTCGATATGCTAGTATGCTTAGGTCCTTGTCTTTGTGTTTGTTATATGATTAGGCAAGGTGGTTGGGAGTTCGGCCAAAATTCTGTTCGGCTTTAGTTCTGTTCGGCTTAAGTTCTGTTCGTCTTAAATTCTTTTCGACTTAATATCTGTTCGTCTTAAATTTTGTTCGGCTTAAGTTCTGATCGGCTTAGATTCTGTTCGGCTTAGATTCTGTTTGGCTTAAATTCTGTTCGGCTTAAGTTCTGATCGGCTTAAGTTCTGTTCGTCTTAAATTATGTCCGGCTTAAGTTCTGATCGGCTTAGATTCTGTTCGGTTTAGATTATGTTCGGCTTGAAAACGAGTGCATGCAGCAAGTCATGCCGAGCCGATCTGCCCGGCCTTTAGCCCCTAACAACACTTCTCCTCTTTTCCTCCATCTCCCCCAACCAGCGTGACCAAGTCCATCGGCAAGCCGTGTCAAACCACGGTCATGCTGAACCACTTCACTGGGCCTTACCTCCAATTCATCACCCACACTCCTCTTGCTTCCTTTAATCTACGAAGAATTTACGAATTTGACAGAGGGTTCGAGCTTGACTTGAAGAGAGCTTATTGGATTCAAAGTAAGAAGGAAGGATCGTAGGAGGTGAATAAAATTTAAGGGAGGTAAGTTATGTTTCTTGGAGGGTCGTGGAGGTAAAAAGTAAAAAAGAGAAGAAGAAGAAGAATGCCAGCTTTTATAGGGGAGAAGAGGAAGTCGAAGAGACTATTACCGGTAGAACCGGTCAGAACGACATCGTTCGGCATCCAGGGTGCTCGGCTTGAAGCAAAGCACGGTGGATTCATGATTCAAAGCGCATCACGTTTAACCACATGATGCACTTTGGGGGGGCAAGTGTTACCTGAAGGTTTGACCAGGCAACTAGGCACTCGGCACTTACATACCGTTCGACATGGAGAGTCGTTCGGTATTGTATATCGTTCGGCATTCTAGAGTGATCGGCAAGGCAGAGTCGTTCGGTGTACATGGATCGTTCGGCATTCGAGAGTGTTCGGCATATGTGGACCGTTCGGCATGGCAAGGTCGTTCGGCGTACATGGAGCTCGGCATCAGTCTGTTCGGCATCACTCTGTTCGGCATCACTCTGTTCGGCATCAGTCTGTTCGGCATCAGTCTGTTCGGCATCAGTCTGTTCGGCACACAGAACTCACTCTTTCTGGGCCGAGGTATTCAGCTACCAGGCCCACCAGGGAAGTCCAAACCATCTTTGTCTATAAATAGATAGGCAGGGGCACAACGAAAAGGACCTTTTTTCGAGAACACTGGGGAGACTCTGCCGCTTTCAAGACTCATTCTCTTTACTTAGCAATTGTATTCAAGTAGTTGGTGTACGGATTGTATCTGTAATCAATTATCAAGTATAGCAATAAAGATTAACCTCAAAGTGGACGTAGGCAGTTACGCTGAACCACTATAAATCTGGTGTTTTCGTCTTTGCATTCAATTTAGCATATTGTTCTTTGTTTAAAATTACTTTCATCATTTATCTCTCTACACAATCTTTCTCAACGAGGTTAGTGACCAATTTTGGTGCTAACATAGTGGACGACTTTAGTATGATTCAGGAGGCTACGGAGAAGGTTGTAGTGATCAAGAGAAGGATGAAAGAAGCCGAAGATCGACAGAAGAGTTATGCAGATCAGAGGCAAAGGGTTTGGAATTTTCCATTGGAGACTTCATGTTTGTGAAGATGTCATCGATTAGAAGAGTTGTTCGATTTGGGAGAGCTAGGAAGTTAGCGCCAAGATATGTTGGACCTTTTCGAATTCTCATGAGGATTAGGCCGCTTGCCTATAAAGTTAAGTTGCCAGAGAGGTTATAGGGGGTCCATAATGTTTAACATGTGTCCTGCTCGAGGAAGTATGTGCATGACTCATCTCTTATTCTGGAGCCGTTTGTTCAAGAGGATTTAGAGATTGAACCAAACCGGACTGTGATAAGGCATCCAATTCGCATTATAGATCATGATGAGAAGAGGATTCATAATAAGGTAATGAGATTGGTTAAGATTCAGTGGAGTGAAGATCCAAGAGATTGTACTTGAGAGACAGAGGATAGTATGATGGAAGCTTATCCTAAGTTAATGCTAGGATAGTTGTTTGCATGTTGTATGATTGTCTATGCACTATTTGTGATATAGTTGCTTAGTGTATATCTTTTGTATGGGTTCCATGATATATAGTAAATGCCCTTTTGAATTATTTTGAGTTATCTTTTGGGTGTTAATTTCGAAATAAAATTTTTTTAAAAGGGGAGAATGTAACGACTCGGAATTTAATCACTTTAAATACGAATATTTAGTACATTTTTAAATAATTAATTAGGAATTTATAACTCAAATAAACCATTTTTTAATAATAACTAGTGATGGTTAAATTTTTTTCAAAATGTGTTTACGGAAATAATTAGTTCAAAGGAAAATCGAAAATGTGACAGGAAATCGTTTTTCGAATTTTTGAGTTTTTATCATATTAAAGTTGTCGAAAATGTTGTGTGCACTCTAGTATATATACGTACATACACATACATATACAAATAACATATGTTTGGTTAATACATATATGGTGAAATTTATTTACTAAAATAAAAAAGAAAAATAAGATGTGACTTTTTTTCAAAATTTAAAAATAAATTAAAATGACAATGAGAAGGAATGTCACATAACATCATAGTACATAAGCAAGATGAAGTGATGGGCCTGATGAGGGAGGGAATGGTCCTTGTATGTGCATGAAGGAAGAGGGGGAGTTGATGATGTGTTACAAAATGATGAAGGGTAGAAGACCAAAAAGTAAAAGGGTAATTTCATGTTTTCATTTTATATATAAGCAATTTCCCTTTTTCCAAAGTTTTTCAAAATTAAAAATATTATATTTTTCCATTTTTAATCCTTAAAAACAAGCTCAATTTTACTTCTTTCTTCTTTTACAACGCCTTCCTTTTCAAAACAAGCTAAAACCCCTTCTCAAACCCTAGGCCTAGCCTTCCTCCCCTCTAGCCGAACCAAAATCCACTCCCCAAGGTTAAAAATCCAACTTTTTCAAAGAAAATCCAAGATTTAGGGTCGGTTCAAGTTGTAGTGATAGTCAGACATGATTCGTGAGATTTTGGTGAGTAAAGCTCACCTTTTTAATTAAAGTTATAAACTTTATATGTTGGTAAAAATTTATGTTGGTTGTTTGGTTGAAAAGTAGTGTTGTTTTGTGCTTTACTTATTTGTGTTTATATGTAATGTTGTTTTGGACTTGGAAATGAAGTATATGTTAAGTGATGGTTTAAAGAGATGACCTTTACCTTGTGCGTGGATGTGTTTAGATTTGCATATATATATATTTGTGCTCATGTATATGGATGTTGGTAGCTAAAGAGAGTGTTAGCACTTGAATTTATTCATGTTGAGACATTGAGATCCTTCGTGTTTAAACTTATTTCTACTTACTTTGTTTTCTAGAAAAGTTTTATAAAGTTTTTAAAATTTTACTTTTAGTTTCCAAAACCCTTATACGAAGTTTATAAAGTAGTTAAAAATAGTCTTAGAAGGGTATTTGGTATGTAAAACTAGTTTTGAAGTTATAGTATCCATAGCAATAGTCGCTATGGATGCAGTTCGTATAACGAACATTTTTGTGTAAATTAAAAGTGTTTTTATTTTAAGTATTTTTGAAAGGTATTTCAAAATATATAATGAGTATTAAAAAATTTAAATTATTATTTATTTATTTTATTAAGGAGTTAATGATTATTCAAAGTAATTAATTAAGTAAATGTAATTAGTACTTAATTATTAATTAAGTAAGATGATTATAATTAGTTAATTAAGGGTTAATTAATTACTAGTTAAGTAAAAGTTAATTATTTAATTAATTAATATTTAAGTAAGGTTTTAATTATTTAATTATTATTAGTTAAGGGAGGCTTTAATTTGTTATTAATTTATTAATCGGGTAGGGTCTGATTATTAATTAATTACTAGTTAAGTTAAGATTTAAATTAGGATTTAATTAAGATTTAATAATTATTAAATAAAGGATTTAACTTATTTTTAATTAATTAAATAAAGGTTTTAATTTAAATTACTTTATTTTCAAGGATCGCTTTGTTTGAAAAGCAACTTCTTTTACAAAGAATGGTTTAAATACAAGAGATCCCTTTGTTTGTGCCATTAAGTAGCCAAACATATATGAATAAGTTATACTATAACGTAGACATATTTTATTGAAAGTAAGTCACCTTGAATTTAGCAAAAAAGCTAATGAGTATGCTTTCCTCTGTCTATGAGATCTAGAACTTGATTTTCTAAGCGAAGGATAGAGAAGTAGAAATGTCGGAAACGTGATAAATATAAAGGGGTTAATTTCAATAAATGGGTCATGATAAATTAAGTATATGGAAGATACTTCATTGTATACATAACACTAAATTCCGAGGTATGGAACTCGTCTCAATCCTGAGAAGTAAGAATGCATGTTGAGTCAAGTTCAAACTTGTCTGACTTTATTGTAAATCAAGGGATAATGATGTTTGAATCGGAAAGTGGGGATATGTATAGGATGCCTTATTTTCATATGCAAATGCTTACACACCCCAAATAGTGGATTTGTCCATTATTCATAACTTGACTCTTTTAAAATTATTGAATGTTAGTTCGAGGAGACCAGGATCGGATATCATGAGTTATTCAAAAACCACTTCGAACAAACAGATGCGTTCGAATTAGAAACATCTGAAAGATGAAGGAATCGAAGATGAAGATCTTTGAAGTCAAGGGCTACTTTCCACTAATCCTGAGGATGATTCCAAAATGGATGTAGTGGAAGTAGTGCCTTTGATTTGTTCAAATCTCGAAAAACATGTATGGACGAATGCTAGCATTGCATTGTCGCTTGGAAGGTAGTGTTAGCATTCCAAATGGGATTGCTATATAAAAGGTAAAATGTAGCCTCAAGCCTCACAACTGGGAATGAATAAAACAAGGGATATGCTTCAAGGCTACGTGGTTTGCTACGATTATGGTATGATCATCTCTGATCTAGATCGATATTATTCATATTTATGTATGCTTCGAGACTAGCGCAGTTGTTGATCACAAATGAGGGATGATCATACTCGGTATTATCCAGTAAGGGGGTAGGCCGGTCTTGACTTGCTGGGATTGGAAGGTTTTCAACCTCGGTACATTCTATCTAGAGGTGTACTGTGACACACGGTACCCAAGTAGCCCTTTTATTGATGGAATCCAATTTCCAATAAGTGCCTTCAAACTTAGTTGTATACTTATTATGCTGGAATTTAGTTAATGTAACAATTTCGGCTATGATTCAATATTTACTTAAAACCCTAAACATTATTATAATATCACTAGACTTTTTTATCAAAGGGATCTGGTTATCGTAAGGTAAAAACCCGTCCTTATTTATATGCAGCGTGGTCTTACGAGTTACTTTTATTTTAAGGGGTTTTGTAAGCTTAATAATTCAGTTGTTTGGAGTTTACTCACACCAGACCCATATTTGACCTGGAGTTTTTTTCTTTCTTTCCCTAAAAATCTTGGATACTCAAATTCGTATGAGTAGCCAAGTAGTCCAGGTTCTCATGGATGCATTTTGGAGGAGCATGGAGCAGGTTGCTTTGATGATATCTAGTTATCTTCTCATTTTCCGCTATGATCATGTATATTTCATATCAGCAATGTGGGGGCAGGCAGTTATAACTATCCCTAGCTAAAGTTGTATTTGTGTAACTCTAATGTTCATTTTGGGAAAGATGCTATGTACTATTTTATGTTGACTATTATATATGAGTGCCTCATGATGTGAGATTCTGTGTTTTCTTTCTTCTTGTCTTTTCTTTTCTTTTTTCCCCAATGGTTTATCTTTTAGACTCTTAAATAATCGGTAGATGAATACCGTGGGTATTTTAAGCCTTGTCTTAGGTGTAAGAAAGGTGAATTGTTACGCTGGGTTTCTAGGAGAGTTGATCGCCTTGTCCCACGGTCAACAAGGTGTCTAGCGTGATGTGTGTGTAATGTCTATTTAATATTATAAATAAATTATGCGACTATAACTATATAATATTTTTTATTTTGCCAATAAAAAATATCATATACATATATGTGTGTGTATAGTTTAACAGATAGACAAATATATGTATATATAAATTAAAATTTACAAAAATATATTAGTTACTGTAACAAAAATAATACAAAAGTATATTTGTAAATATATTTAAATATACATATATTAGTATAAAATTTATTTTCGACTATTTATAAATCTTTCAACTTAAACTAAATTTTGCATATTTATATTTGACCAATACAAAATTATAATTAAAATCATTTTATTTTATGTTGATAGCCTCCAACTGTAAAAAGAATAAATATTTAAAATTGCCAAAATTTAATGTGTTGAATAATCCAAAGTAATTTAAATATTAAAAGGTTTGACTTAGTAATATATATATATATATATATGTGTGTGTGTGTGTGTGTGTATGTAAATAATTTTTATTTATGTAACCCAATCATAGATGGAAAACAAATATTTTTAGTTCAAGATTATAATTTTTAAAAATGGATTTGGATTTTAAAATATTTATATATATCTAAATATTGGCTTAAATTTTTTTTTCTTTACCAGTAAAATTTTAGTTTTATATGTATGTAAATTTTATGCATAAATAGTATATATACATATTAAATAGTAAGTAAAATTAGTGTACATTATTTCATATATAGATAAAAATATATTATTATGGCCGAATAATAAATGGGTCATGATGATATAATAAAATATTTATATACATATTTACTAATAATTGGAATAGAGCCATGATATTCCCGTAAAATTCCAAAAATACTCTTATATACAAATAAGAGATTAGCAGTTCGAATCCCAATCAAGACAAAAATAACATTTATTTCTATATGAAGATTTTGATATATATTTTATATCACAATCTCAAATTCTAATCCCAACATAATTTTATAATATTTTTCTTTATAATTTTGAATTTTAACTTATCAAATCCATATAAAAAATTAATGTTTTACAATTTTATATCATTATGGAAAGGTTGTTTTATATGCATGTGCATTGTGCGTGCCAATAATCTTATTAATTAATTGAATAGGTTTAAAACATACCTTTCACCTAGAGAAACCAGTTAAGAATCTAGCACATGTTTATTGGATACTTCCTCTTAGAGCTCGGTTGTCTCCTTATTCTCTTCAATTTTCAAAACTGAGAGCTAGCTTCACTAATGGTGGTGAAGGTATGGCTAGCCTAGAGAGAGGCAATAAAGTCACAGTCAATAAATAAGTAAAAAATTCATAATTAATATAACATTTGTATTAAAAAAAATTAACTTATAATAATTATAAATTAATTTTACCATTAGTTGAATTCAACATTATCAACACCACAGTTGTGTTGACTCTTAGTGTATTCACGGCCAATGTTTAAACAGTTTCAATATCGAAGCTTGTCCAGACTTTGCTGAAGTGCAATATAGGGTCAAGTTCAATGCTCACAAAGTCATTTAGGCGAAATCATACTTCTGATCTAGTTCAAGCTTGGTCACTAGCAATAATTTATACACATATTCTTTTTGTCATCACCGTATCACTGAGATATCTATAGTTTGGTCTATGGTTAAAAACTCTATTAATATCCTTATTAATTGCATAGGTCAATTTTAAAGTCCTTAGTTCAATCCGATAACATTCTCAACTAACTATTTTTCTCTATCCAGAGAATGTTTAACTTTAATTTGACTTACCAGTTACGGTGATACTAACCTTTTATAATAAAGGAGACAAATCCTCTCTTGAGAAGTGTGTCACTTCACGAGTTTCAACGTGTACCCAACTATGGCCGTAACATGGTCATTATGCCATGTGGTTTCGCATAACCAAAGTACAATTTACACAATTAAGTTCGACAGTACTCTCAAGTTAGAAGACTATTTATTGTATGTCATTAACCTAAGATCTTCTATTTTAACTTATGTTATATAACCTATAGAAGACTCTCTGCTCGAACCTGGTCCTTTTCACGGTAGTTGAAATGGGTAAATTTAAAAAATAATCCTTATTTGGATCTTAATGGGCCTATGAAGTCTATTAACTAGCATTTGATTCAATATATTTATTTAGTAAAATCATACTTTATTTAAAAATATTTTATATTTATTAATTAAGCATATTAATTAGTTTAATTTAATATATATTCAAATATATCATGTATATATTCAGTAACATGACAATATAGTATAAATATGTAAAAAACATATATATAACTATATAACCACATATAGATACTGGGATTTATATCTATTATATATGCGTCTATATTATACTTACATATGCATATGATAATTTCATATGAATATGAGGATATAAATGCCTATGTGTGTGCGTGTGTGTTTAAATGTACTATAATATGTATATATTGTTTGTATATAGATATTTATACTACCATATATATAGTTTAAACACATACACACATACACATATGCGTTCTCTATATTGCAAGTTACACACACACAAACATATATACTTGAAAATAAATCTATATAATAAAAATCATATATCTTTAAAATAGATGAATGCTTAGAGTTTAAGAGAAGATGAGAATAAAAATATATACTGGATCTAGAACTAATAAAATTAGGATCTAAAGAGGAAGAGAAAAAAGGTGACATCTTTAATCACAAACACCAAATTAAAAATATATCCAGTTTCCACATGAAAATTGATTCTTTACTTGTCTACTACCAAAATTATCTTAGCATTAATATTTTAGATCTGAAATATCACATAAACAAATATATATATATATATATATATATATATATATATGTATGTATGTATGTATGTATGTATGTAAATAACATTACCTTTAAAGCGTGATCATAATTAATAAATTACTCCAATAACATGATTTAATTAAAACATTCCATATCTACAAATGTATATGTTATAATTTAAAATTTGAATTTCAAATATATGTATTTGATTGAACAATAAAACACTAAATATATTAGTTTGAAATTAATATTAAATTAACCAAATGATTTAACTCAAAATTGTTTTAATATTTCGAATAACATAATGATGCATATATACAACTCGATTATTTGAATTTCAAATCCATAATTTCAAATAAATCAATTTTGAAAGCATACGTATATTTTATTATCAAAATCTAATGTACATTAATATTCTACTTCTATCATCCATGTGCAAAAATTGGTTTTATATTTTTCAAATGACAATACACAAATAGTTTTAAATCAAATCCAATAAGTGGTAATACTATATATACATATATGTAACAACCCGGTATTTTGCAATTATTTTTAAATTGAATTTCCTAATTTAAAAACTTTATTTTATTTATTAAATGGGAAATTTTGTTATTTTAAATATTAATTATGATTTGTATGTGAATTATAATTCCAAACATGAATAAATACAGTATTTTCCAAAACAGTGAATTTTGGTCAATATGGTCAAACTTTGACTTTTAATATAAAAATTTAAAATGATGAAATTTTGAATTTTATCCTTTATTATGGAAGTAAATAAATTTTAAGAATACTGCTTTTTGTTTCGTTGAAATCTGATTTATAATGTGAAAGTTATGCCCTTTTAAATATTGTGTGTAATTTGCTGTATTTAACAAAATTGTTTATTTTAAATTTTATAAATAATATTTTATTTGGTCATGTAATGTTCTAAATTATATTTATATGGGTAAATAAAATTCTATGTATATATTTTAGTTTTAAAACATTTTTAAAAGTGTAATTGACATTTTCAAATGCCAGTTGTATTCTGTTTATAAATTTTAATTCCTAGTTTCAAATAATTAAAGTAATTCTTTATTTATTTTCCTATTTTCTTAAGAACTTATTTATTCTCATTCCTACTTTATTTTGTTTCTCATCTTATTTTATTTATTGGACTTTTGTTTGTTTTAAAGTGAAATAGAAATTTTATAAGGCTAGTGATATTTATTTGAAATTTTCATGTCCTATTTCCAATTTTTAAACATTTTCTTTAGTTCTTTTTCTATTTTCTCTAAATTAAATTATTTATTTAACTTTGAAAATACTTTAGAAATTATTTTATTTCAAAATTTTGTTTTAGAATATTTCTAAAATGAAGTAAATAATTTTCCAAAGCCAACGATGATTTAATTGTAATTTTTGAACCCTGTTTTAAATTTTAAGCAATTTCTTTATTTCTTTTTCTATTTTTCTGAAAATATTTATTTATTTTCAGCTTATATTACTTTGTTTCAGTTTTAGAATTCATTTACTGAAATTTTATTTGTTTTATTTAATTTAAAAAGAAAGGGAAATTGTATGGACTTACGTTTTTAAATTGTGTGACTTTTCATTAACCAAACTCCTCTTTTCCTTAACCTCCCACTTAATTGCATTTGGCCGTACACTACCTCATTGTAGCCGTGAGTTTTTCTCCATTTTTTCACGTGAAACGTCTCCTCTTCCTTTCAATTCACGGCTAAGAAAAAAAAAGGGCAATGGCTTCTCACCATTTTTCCACTTTTCTTCTTCATTTTTACATTGTTTTGCCCTGCTTTCTCTTGCCTAGCTCGGCCACAACCACCACCATCTTCTCCCGCAACCACCACCATCTCCTCCTCTTCATCATCCCCTGCCAAACACCTACCCTTCAGACCAGATCTGGCCGTGACCATCCCTTGATGAAAACACCACAGAAACATTGAAAAACTCCACAAAACAATGCATAGCTGTAACGCCCCACTCTGAGACCCACTGTAACAAAGAGTATTACGGGAGTAATACTGTCTGTTAAAGCGGAGAATAGAGTATAGTGGAAGCGACCATCTATAATCAAGCTATAACTATCTACCGAATACGTCGAAAGGTGGAATCTATTTAAATTTTTCTCAATCAGGTGGTTCGACATATTCGGTAAATACTTATAACGAAATTACAAATGGCTAAAGATCTATCAGGACAAAGCATAATAACATAATGAAATAGCATCACAGAACAGAATCACATAACAGATATAAAATCCCAGAACAATACATCATCAATACAGATCCAAATACTATAAGTGGGTACAAAGCCACCGCTCACACATGTGAGTCAAAAATATGTACATATCAAAGTCTGAATGATAATATAGTAGCAGAATAGTGGACAAATAAAGCGCTATCTATCAGCATAGCAGATAATGTCCAAGCGGAAGCACAGAAGCTAAGTCCAGAGACCTAACCTGAAACAACTCGGTCTGACCCGAGCGAAAACACTCGGGTCAGGCTAGCTAAACAATCAGTAATAACTGAGATATATAATAATGCGGTACATAAATAAAATAGTACTTATCCAAAGAGAAGTATATTATGAACCACATGAATATAATGACGATCCCTAATCATCAATAAACAATAAAAATCTCCAAAGAGAAATCAACACCAAAGTGTAGAATAAATAAAGTCGCCTCATATCATCGGCGTAGCCAAAGCCATAAAAAGATGCCCATAGGCAATAATCCCAATAGTGACTAGAGTCTGTGATCAATGCCCAAGCAAAGATCGATGCTCCAAAGAGCCATGGGGATATACTGAAAAGTCAATGAAATCAAACACTGAAAAGCAGTGTCCAGAGACATTGTGGATCCATAAGGTAATCGCACTTACATCGTATGGTTCCATAGAACCAACACCGAATGGCGGTACTCGAATGGATATAAAAACAATTAGATAATACAAGTTTTGCACGTGCACCGACCAGAGTCGTTGTTGCCAAGTACTGTAGAGTTGTGATCGATCACTCGCACCGATGCGAAACGCGCGAGACGGCGAGATCCTTCCCAGAAGGATAAAGGCCCAGAGGCACACGCCGAAAAATAAACTGCTCCATAGAGCAGGTGTCCAGAGACGGTTGCCCAGAGGCTTGGTGACCCAGAGGTCCAGTACTGGCCGCCCAGAGGCTAATGTGTCACTAACTTCTTGGAGAGGAACCCGCAAAGTGTTAACAATGAGTCACATACCCAACGTTCGCACTAAACGGTTTCCTAACCAATAGCAAGCTCACACTCCAAACAATAAAAAGTCTACCTCATATCATCGGTAAACTAGACCCAAAGGTCAAAACGATCAATCGAATAGGTTGGGGATTAACCGGAAAGAAAATACACACGGTTTCCATAGGCCGGAGATTTCCTAACCGTTTAAGCACCTTTCCACTTCGCTCGACGTGCTAAAAGTGAGTGTGAGATTTTTATTATAGAAAATAATGGTGTAAAACGGATTTATAATTGATTTTCGGAATCACTTTTAAAACGGCCTTTTGAAAGGTCTCCTATTATGGAGTAATTAATTTAATAATTAAAATAATATTATATAATAATTTTCAAAAGCCATTTAGGAGTGAAAAATCTTTTGAAAATGATTCATAAAACCTGTGTACGAAATCTAGAGACAAATCTCAAAGAAATCAATGAAAACCAGAAAATCATCAAAAATATTCTAAGTGTTTGTAAACATTCAAAAACAGCTGTGAACTCAAGTTCGATAATTTTTTTGGACCAGCAAACTGTGTCCAAATGTCATGAAAATTTGCAGGCATGTAGTCCAACATCCCTACTTTAATATGCAAAAAGAATTTCTGGATTCCGAGTTGAGACGAAGTGGCAGCGACGTCTCAAAGTTGGACCCAGAACAAGATTTACACTTTACAAACAGCGACTAGAGTTCAACTTCGACACGAAATTCGAAGTACCAAACGAACTCCAATGTTGTCCAAATTTTCCTGAGATGGAGTTCGGAACTCCACCTTTCTAACGAGACCAAAAACGTTGAATTCCGACTTCCGATGCGAACTTGGAGGTATCGCGGATTGGCGCTCAAAAGCTGGAAACAGAAGGGATATTTGATTTTCATTCTAAGTGTTTGACCATTCAAAAACTGCTGCGAACCCAAGTTCGGCAATTTATTTGGACCAGCAAACTGAATCCAAATGACATGAAAACAGGTAGAAATATAGTCCAACATCCCTACTATAAGATGCAAAAAGATTTTCTGGAATCTGAGTTGAGACGAAGTAGCAGCGACGTCTCAAAGTTGGACCCAGAACAAGATTCACACTGTTTACAAACAGCGACAAGAGTTCAACTTCGACACGAAATTCGAAGTACCAAAAGAATGCCGATGATGCCTAAATTTTACAGAGATGGAGTTCGAAACTCCACCTTTCCAACGAGACCAAAAACGTCGAATTCCAACTTTGGATGCGATCGTGGCGGCATCGCGAAGTGGAGAAAAAAAATATGGAACAGGGTTTAAAAAAAAATTATTTATTATTTTTTTTTCATTTTTTTTCTCGGGATAGTGGTAAGAATGTACAATTTTGACCAAAATAACTTCGATATTTCATGAAACTCAAAACATGAAAGTTTTACCTCTAAATCTAAGCTTTCCAGAACATCCAAAATTATTAGATTTGGATAAGAAACGAGAGAGATACATGCAAAACAATATCAGATTGAAACTCAAGATAACTTGTTAAAGACAGAATTGGTCTTCTGTCTTTGAACGCATTTCAGGTCATCTAAATGGCAATATTACAGAAAACTCACTGAACAAAAATTGTAGCATATGTTTTAAGCTTTCCGGAACATCCAAAATTATCTAATTCGGATCAAAAACGAGTAACTTATGGCCAAATCAATTTCAGGGTTTTATTTTATCAACCTTGTAGTTTGTTGTCAGGTCAGCGACAAACAAACGTGATTTCGACCATTGAAACCACAAAATTAGGCAAAGCTCAAAACATGAAAGTTATAGGCTACAGAATAAGCTTTCCAGAACTTCAAGAAAATCTTAATTCCGATTTAAGATGAATGAGATATGCCTAATTTACTAACAGCAATAAACTAATTATAATTTCAGCTAGCATATATTACCTCTTTCCAAGCAATGAAAAGAAGATCAAAGAGTTTCACAATCTAAATGCACAAAAAAAGAGGATTACAAAATAATTTCAGAAATTAAAGAATGAATTAGAGGTGGGTTTTGTGATTGCTATTACCTCTTTTAGTAGTTTGGATTAACTCTCTTTGATTTGGTGTAGATTGGAGTCTTGCTTAGGAGGCCATGACTAGGTTTTGGAGCTTTCTAATTAGGTTTTAGTGGTTATGAAATGAAGTGTTGGCTGAAATGGGAGAGTAAAAGATACTTTATAGGCTAATGGTTAGGGTTATTGGATCTAATACCCATTAGGACTTTGTATTATTCATGTGCATACATATATAGGCAATTTTCTCTAAGTACACTCTACATACAAATTACTAAATACATTTCAAACCATAGAAAATTATGAAAATATGTTAACAATTACTTTTAGCCATTTCATAAAATCCTATATCAACAATATTTTACATTTTAACCCCTAATTTTTCCAAAACACCGTTTATAGTTAATATTAGCCAAAATCACCATTTTGCAAATAGATTGCAAATTAATTTCCCAAATCAAATATTGCACTATTTTAAACATATAAAATTTTGCAATAATATAAATTACAAATTTCCCTAATTAATTTCCTTGAAATGCTCCATTTTACACTTAAGCCCAAAATATTAATTTATTCAAAATGACTAAATTTTGAACAAATTAGCCACATTAAAAATTCATTAATAGCTCCAATTAAATTAAAATCCCAATTTTAATTTATTATTTGGTAACCGCAATCACGGGTTGTTACAGACTCCCCCCCTTAAGAAAATTGCGTCCCCGCAATTCCTTAAATATAGAAGTCGTCTATAACATCTAATCCACAAAAGGAATACAGAAGACGAAGCTCGATTTCGAATATCACACATAGAAAGAGTCTCAAGAATATCGTCGGTGAAAACTAGAACGAATCTATTGATGTATTCCCGGAATACTCGATTCATGAGATCGACGAAGAAAGCCGGAGCGTTCGTCAAGCCGAACGGCATGACCAACCACTCAAAAGAACCATGACGAGTGCGAAATGCTGTAAGAGGAATGCTGTCTTCCATGACTCGTAGCTGATGGAATCCGGTGGCAAGGTCAAACTGAGAGAAGACCTTCGCACCGCTCAAATGGTCAAACATGTCGTAACGGGAATTAGAGTTAGACATGATTCAATGATAGATAATTAATTAAGGAATACTACGGAATATAACGGATTCCTATACATATTCCTAACTTATCTATCAATAAACATGAGGAAGGGATATGATTTAATTCGGATCTAATTTAAAATGTATTGTACTAAGTGTATTTGTTCTGTGTTTATTATGCTTATTCCTGAAACCAGGCTCTGATACCAAGCTGTAACGCCCCACTCTGAGACCCACTGTAACAAAGAGTATTACGGGAGTAATACTGTCTGTTAAAGCGGAGAATAGAGTATAGTGGAAGCGACCATCTATAATCAAGCTATAACTATCTACCGAATACGTCGAAAGGTGGAATCTATTTAAATTTTTCTCAATCAGGTGGTTCGACATATTCGGTAAATACTTATAACGAAATTACAAATGGCTAAAGATCTATCAGGACAAAGCATAATAACATAATGAAATAGCATCACAGAATAGAATCACATAACAGATATAAAATCCCAGAACAATACATCATCAATACAGATCCAAATACTATAAGTGGGTACAAAGCCACCGCTCACACATGTGAGTCAAAAATATGTACATATCAAAGTCTGAATGATAATATAGTAGCAGAATAGTGGACAAATAAAGCGCTATCTATCAGCATAGCAGATAATGTCCAAGCGGAAGCACAGAAGCTAAGTCCAGAGACCTAACCTGAAACAACTCGGTCTGACCCGAGCGAAAACACTCGGGTCAGGCTAGCTAAACAATCAGTAATAACTAAGATATATAATAATGCGGTACATAAATAAAATAGTACTTATCCAAAGAGAAGTATATTATGAACCACATGAATATAATGACGATCCCTAATCATCAATAAACAATAAAAATCTCCAAAGAGAAATCAACACCAAAGTGTAGAATAAATAAAGTCGCCTCATATCATCGGCGTAGCCAAAGCCATAAAAAGATGCCCATAGGTAATAATCCCAATAGTGACCAGAGTCTGTGATCAATGCCCAAGCAAAGATCGATGCTCCAAAGAGCCATGGGGATATACTGAAAAGTCAATGAAATCAAACACTGAAAAGCAGTGTCCAGAGACACTGTGGATCCATAAGGTAATCGCACTTACATCGTATGGTTCCATAGAACCAACACCGAATGGCGGTACTCGAATGGATATAAAAACAATTAGATAATACAAGTTTTGCACGTGCACCGACCAGAGTCGTTGTTGCCAAGTACTGTAGAGTTGTGATCGATCACTCGCACCGATGCGAAACGCGCGAGACGGCGAGATCCTTCCCAGAAGGATAAAGGCCCAGAGGCACACGCCGAAAAATAAACTGCTCCATAGAGCAGGTGTCCAGAGACGGTTGCCCAGAGGCGTGGTGACCCAGAGGTCCAGTACTGGCCGCCCAGAGGCTAATGTGTCACTAACTTCTTGGAGAGGAACCCGCAAAGTGTTAACAATGAGTCCCATACCCCACGTTCGCACTAAACGGTTTCCTAACCAATAGCAAGCTCACACTCCAAACAATAAAAAGTCTACCTCATATCATCGGTAAACTAGACCCAAAGGTCAAAACGATCAATCGAATAGGTTGGGGATTAACCGGAAAGAAAATACACACGGTTTCCATAGGCCGGAGATTTCCTAACCGTTTAAGCACCTTTCCACTTCGCTCGACATGCTAAAAGTGAGTGTGAGATTTTTATTATAGAAAATAATGGTGTAAAACGGATTTATAATTGATTTTCGGAATCACTTTTAAAACGGTCTTTTGAAAGGTCTCCTATTATGGAGTAATTAATTTAATAATTAAAATAATATTATATAATAATTTTCAAAAGCCACTTAGGAGTGAAAAATCTTTTGAAAATGATTCATAAAACCCGTGTACGAAATCTAGAGACAAATCTCAAAGAAATCAATGAAAACCAGAAAATCATCAAAAATATTCTTAAGTGTTTGTAAACATTCAAAAATAGCTGTGAACTCAAGTTCGATAATTTATTTGGACCAGCAAACTGTGTCCAAATGTCATGAAAATTTGCAGGAATGTAGTCCAACATCCCTACTTTAATATGAAAAAAGAATTTCTGGATTCCGAGTTGAGACGAAGTGGCAGCGACGTCTCAAAGTTGGACCCAGAACAAGATTTACACTTTACAAACAGCGACTAGAGTTCAACTTCGACACGAAATTCGAAGTACCAAACGAACTCCAATGTTGTCCAAATTTTCCTGAGATGGAGTTCGGAACTCCACCTTTCTAACGAGACCAAAAACGTTGAATTCCGACTTCCGATGCGAACGTGGAGGCATCGCGGAGTGGCGCTCAAAAGCTGGAAACAGAAGGGATATTTGATTTTCATTCTAAGTGTTTGACCATTCAAAAACTGCTGCGAACCCAAGTTCGGCAATTTATTTGGACCAGCAAACTGACTCCAAATGACATGAAAACTGGTAGGAATATAGTCCAACATCCCTACTATAAGATGCAAAAAGAATTTCTGGAATCTGAGTTGAGACGAAGTAGCAGCGACGTCTCAAAGTTGGACCCAGAACAAGATTCACACTGTTTACAAACAGCGACAAGAGTTCAACTTCGACACGAAATTCGAAGTACCAAAAGAATGCCGATGATGCCTAAATTTTACAGAGATGGAGTTCGAATCTCCACCTTTCCAACGAGACCAAAAACGTCAAATTCCGACTTCGGATGCGATCGTGGCGGCATCGCGAAGTGGAGAAAAAAAATCTGGAACAGGGTTTAAAAAAAATTATTTATTATTTTTTTTCTTTTTTTTTCTCGGGACAGTGGTAAGAATGTACAATTTTGACCAAAATAACTTCGAAATTTCATGAAACTCAAAACATGAAAGTTTTAGCTCTAAATCTAAGCTTTCCAGAACATCCAAAATTATTAGATTTGGATAAGAAACGAGAGAGATACGTGCAAAACAATATCAGATTGAAACTCAAGATAACTTGTTAAAGACAGAATTGGTCTTCTGTCTTTGAACGCATTTCAGGTCATCTAAATGGCAATATTACAGAAAACTCACTGAACAAAAATTGTAGCATATGTTTTAAGCTTTCCGGAACATCCAAAATTATCTAATTCGGATCAAAAACGAGTAACTTATGGCCAAATCAATTTCAGAGTTTTATTTTATCAACCTTGTAGTTTGTTGTCAGGTCAGCGACAAACAAACGTGATTTCGACCATTGAAACCACAAAATTAGGCAAAGCTCAAAACATGAAAGTTATAGGCTACAGAATAAGCTTTCCAGAACTTCAAGAAAATCTTAATTCCGATTTAAGATGAATGAGATATGCCTAATTTACTAACAGCAATAAACTAATTATAATTTCAGCTAGCATATATTACCTCTTTCCAAGCAATGAAAAGAAGATCAAAGAGTTTCACAATCTAAATGCACAAAAAAAAGAGGATTACAAAATAATTTCAGAAATTAAAGAATGAATTAGAGGTGGGTTTTGTGATTGCTATTACCTCTTTTAGTAGTTTGGATTAACTCTCTTTGATTTGGTGTAGATTGGAGTCTTGCTTAGGAGGCCATGACTAGGTTTTGGAGCTTTCTAATTAGGTTTTAGTGGTTATGAAATGAAGTGTTGGCTGAAATGGGAGAGTAAAAGATACTTTATAGGCTAATGGTTAGGGTTATTGGATCTAATACCCATTAGGACTTTGTATTATTCATGTGCATACATATATAGGCAATTTTCTCTAAGTACACTCTACATACAAATTACTAAATACATTTCAAACCATAGAAAATTATGAAAATATGTTAACAATTACTTTTAGCCATTTCATAAAATCCTATATCAACAATATTTTACATTTTAACCCCTAATTTTTCCAAAACACCGTTTATAGTTAATATTAGCCAAAATCACCATTTTGCAAATAGATTGCAAATTAATTTCCCAAATCAAATATTGCACTATTTTACACATATAAAATTTTGCAATAATATAAATTATAAATTTCCCTAATTAATTTCCTTGAAATGCTCCATTTTACACTTAAGCCCAAAATATTAATTTATTCAAAATGACTAAATTTTGAACAAATTAGCCACATTAAAAATTCATTAATAGCTCCAATTAAATTAAAATCCCAATTTTAATTTATTATTTGGTAACTGCAATCACGGGTTGTTACAATAGCCTACCAAAACTCCACCACCACTTTCATAGTTTGCCTTGGCCACCACCCCTAGCTCCACCACCATCAAGACCTGACCTCTGGCCAACAACATAACCTCTAACCTGACCTGTAGCAAGTGATGGCTGAGCCCGAAGTTGTCATAGGTCGAGCCTATGATTGCACCAAACTCCATTTAGCCTTGACATTTGACCTTCTATGCTTGCAAACTCCATACCCCTTTCATATTCCTTCTAGCCGTGCTTTATGGATGCCATACCCAAGCTAAACTTGATCATGGCTGAGTGTATGCTTCACTTAGGCCAAGCATTTGAGTGGCTAAGGCATGGTAAAATCATCTTGTCCATTGTCGCTTTTTATTTCAATCGGTTTCAATGTTGTTTTGTATTGAAAATTCATGTGTTATATTGTTGTGTTATTGGTTGTGTGCAAGATCATTATCTTGGCTCTCTCCACTCATTTGAATCAATTTGTGCTGTGTCGTGCTATCGTGCTTTCTAGAATCTATTCCATGTAGTTTGATTTGCAAACTCCAGCGTAAAAAGGTGAGTAAATCTCACCTGACATTTATACTTATGCAAATGTGAATTGACAACAATTGAATGTGTAGAATGTTATATTATGTTATACATTCCTGTGATTATTAATTATATGATGTTAAACCTATTATTTTATCTGTCATATTATCTGTTATTGTTATTTATTGTTAAACTGTTCATTTATACCTGTTTATCACACTGCAAGTTTCCTGTAGATTAGAATCACTATGGGTTGAAATGATACATACCCGAACGGACTTTAGAATGGGGAAAAATCGTTATGGGCTGAAATGATAGGCCTGAACGATTTTTATTTATTTTATTTTAACTTAGGATTGCGGGTTTGAAATGATAGAACTCGGATTTTGCTTTTTAAACTGCGGATTGAAATGATACATATCCATATCACTTGACCTAGGTTAGAAAACTATATACAGGCCCGTGGTTATTTTATAAAGAATTTTGAATATTTTAAATATGTTTAAAAGTGTAAATTTATGCTAATTTAATTTAAATTTGGATTTTAAATTGTTTAAATAAAGAAATTATGATTTTTCTATAAGTTAAAAATGTTGAATAAATGACTAGTTAAATTGAAATTGGAAATATAACTTAAGTTTGGAAATTTGGATTTTTATTTAAAAATGAATTTAAGTTATGAATAAAATGGAAATTTTATATTATTTGGAAAATGGGAATTATGATAATTTGATTTAAGTTTGAATTTAAATGACTTGATAAAGTATTATTGATTTTTCTATGAACTAAAATGGTTAAATGAATGAATGCTTAAATGTGGAATTTTAAATTTTAACTTGACTTGGAAATGTGATATTTGGTTTTAAAATAAAGGATTAAGTAAATTAAATAAATTGGAAATTTAGTTTAATTTTTGAAATGGTAATTTAAAAATGTAAGTGTTAACAAATTGTCAAATGTAAAAATGGGAAAATTGTACACTTGAATGTGTTAAGTGAAATTATTGAAAATTTGGATTTTATTGTAAAATTTTACTTTAAATTAAAAGAGTATTGTTAATGAACATTTTTGAATGTTAAAAATATGATTTTTATAATCTTTAAATGGTTTAAATTAAATTTTATTATTTGCTGGAAATACACTAAATCTGGAAAATACTTTTAATAGCATTCAAAAATGCTATGGTTCTGAATTGCACTAAAATTTGAATAAAAGAGCTATTACAGCATTTCTGAAATGCTGTAGTTGCTGTAGTTGAACAAAATAAGCTAAAACTTGACTCAGGTCTATTACAGCAGTTCTGTAATTGTTATAGTGGTCTGTTGTCTCTGCTGAATAAGTTTAAAACCCTTATTTTGAAACCTGAGATTTAACAGCAGTTTTAAAATGCTGTCTTTGCTGTCTTAAACTAATTTTCAACTAAAACTGAGTTTTAACAGCAGTTTTTAAATGATGTCTTTGCTGAGTTAAAATGTTTTAAGTATAACTTATATTAGCGTTTTCTAAATGATGTGAAAGGCTGAAATTTTCAATGTTTATGGTTTTTAACTTAGTAAATGAACTCAGAATAGTTTAAAACTTTGGAAATTGAATACTTGATTTGAAAGTATAATAATTACACTTTTAAATGGTTTAAACGAATTATTTTGATTGAAATATAAACTATTTAAAAGGTGACTTGAAATGATAATAAATGAATGATATCTTTAAATTTAAAAAGTATTTAAAGTTGAATATTTAGATTTGAACTCAAATGATATTTTGGTATATTAAAATGATTTGAAATGAAGTTTGAAAGGATATGATATTTTGATATAGTAAAATGATTTGAAATGAAGTTTCGAAAGATATGATATTTTGATATATTGAAATGATTTGAAATGAAGTTTTGAAATGATATGATATTTTAAATATATTGAAATGGTTTGGAATTGATTTAATCTTTATTTTTGATAAAGATTTGGATTTGAAATGATATTCTATTTTGAAGTATAAACTGTTTTAAATTATAACCACTGGTTATAATAACGATTGGTTGTCAAAGAGACCGGGATCGGATATGGACATACTCTCTGTCGATACGGAAAACCACTTTGACAACTGTGTACGCGGTGGAGTTTCCAGAATGAAGTAGGATGGTGGCGACGATCCTAAGGTATATACGTGGACTCAACTCCCATGAGTTGGCATAAGGTGGCTAAAACAGGAGCGATTGACGGACCAAGGAGGTAGCACCTCTGATCGGACACACTTCTTCGATACCATTCTATTACTTGTGATTGATTTGGTGCGCACCCTTGATTTGGGAGTGTTGTTCGAGGTGGGCGGTAGTGGCTGCTATGCGTCACCACCAGTCCGGATGCGTAATTGGTATATCTACCCTGGCATTGCCTAGTTGTGCCGTGTCACCTACCATATCGAGCTTTACTACGAGTTGTGATTTCTCCCGTAGCCTGTGGAGTATCGAGGGTAGCCACCATTTTGGGAGTATGCTAATACTGGATAGACTACTGGGACTATTATGTGTTAAGGTGGAAAATGTAAAGCCTTAATGCTATTTAAAAGTATGTTTATTTTATATTAGACATTATTATAATAGCGAATATTACTACATAGTAGATAGTTTAACGGATCCTTAAAGAATGGGCGATCCCAAGCATTCTTTAAGTTACTTGTAACTTTATTACAGTTCACTTGAGTTGGTTTACATTGTATAAGTATGTATGTCCCGACTTGAGTGTTTTGAGTTTTGCTTTACGCTCGGGTCAGACTGAGTGATACAGCATTAGAGACTCACCTTTGGAGCTGGAGTTTTGCTTTGAAGATCCAGATATCTATTCATTTTGTTATCCAGTTGTATTCTGAGTTGTAACTGATTATCATTCTGTTACTCCTGGTGTATCTTGGTATTCCTATTATATCTTACTTAACTTGGATGTATTTATGTAGTAGCTTCATGAACTACTATTTCTTTGTTTCCGCTGCATTATATTACTCTGTGTCTGTGATCTGTGATTATTTATTTACTGTATATGCTGAGTTTGCTAAATATAAATTAACAATTCGGTATTTTGAATTATTCAAGTCAGACATTTGTGGTTTTATTGTCGATTTGAATGGTCCAAAATATCGGGTCGTTACAGTTGGTATCAGAGCTCTGGTTTTAGGCAAACTCAGCATATAGAGTAAATTTAATTACAGAATCACTTTCGTTCGAACTTGAATTCCTTCTTCTTCGATTTGGTTTCCTTTGAATTTTGGAACGTTCCCTTCGGTTCCAAAGTCCATTCTTGTCCTCCCCTATTCGTGTCTTCTTGATTCTGGAGTGTCCCATAACTCCACTCCGAATAATCTTTCTAATGTATTGGCGGTCCCGCCAATATTCTAATGACTTGTAAAGGGGTGAAACTCCTTTACAACAGCATTGATTCACTGAAGATTTCTATATCCTCGGTTTAGATGCTAGTATCTCTTATTATTCCGAATTATATCTCTAGAGATCGAATGTAGATTTACCCTAGAAAATCCACAACGATCTCTTCCGTTAAGTCACGGTTGACCTAGTTAAGGTTACCCGTGATTTATATAGGTCTATCCATTTTCCTTATTTGGTTGTTTAATCTTATCTCTTGTCTCCAACTTATATTCAAAATCAGAGTTCTCTTTGATTTGAGTTCATCAAATTTGAATCCCTATCCTTATTTTGAAACATTAATCTTATATTTGAAATTTTATATTTTAAAGATGTTTTATATTGTGTTGTTTGAGTTGTTGATATTGATTTGGGTTGCCGATCGATTCGTCTGATCAACGCTATCGATAGGATCTCCAAAACACTCGAACAGAGCAAACTAACACAATATGGGTTTCAAATTTAGTAGATAGATAAATTTTGTATAATTATCATATGTATAAGGTTAATTTTTCTGAATTTTGATAATTAATGGAATTGGGTGTTAAGAAATAATATTTAACTTTGCATGTATTTTATAATCATTGGCTTTAGTTTTATATCTAAATAATTAAACATGGTTATAAATTAATTTGGAAATTTAAATGGATTTAAATCAAGAATGTGAGAATTTAATTTCCGATGATTTCGAACTTTGTTTTGAAAATTTTAAAAGGATATATTATTTAAAAGTATTTCTAGTAGAAATTGTTTCAAAGGATTTTAATTTGTAAATCAGTGCTCTTTTCTTTGTCGCTGGAAAATAATTTTGGTGATGACTGCAGCATCATCGATATTCATTTTCGAGTTTCGAAGCGAAGAGACCATTCTGTAGCTTTGCTACAGTTTTGCTTTGGAAAATTAAATTGATTTGAATTTCTAAATATGACTTGACTTATAATATATATTGATATAGGATTTAAATTTGATTTGATATATTGTGTATGTATATATATATTTATTTATTTCTAAATAGTTTGAAGATAATCGGAAATCTAATTCTTAAATTTTATCTTAAAGGATAATTTCAATTATAAAGGTTTGAATAAATATGTAAACTTGTATAATTGAATTAGAAAGAATTTATTTGTATAATACTCAATTACATTCCAATATAACTTGCCTAAATTATTCAAAAGTTGAATATGTAATTGGATAATATACAAAATAAAGAGAATTTTATAAATAAAACTTAAGTGGTTATAATAAATGTTATACGCTTAAATTTTATTTATAAAGGATCAATAGAGGTAAATAGAGAAAAAAGGGTTAATTGAATAATTTACAGTATAAAGATATTTAAAAGAAATTATAAATAAATTGAAATAGTTATAATAAGTGAAATAAACTTAATATATATAGGATTTGATATATTAAGTGAAGTAAATTTAAGAATGAATTGAAATAAAGAAGAATGAAATTTAATGAATAAAAGATGAAATATAATAAATGATTTTTCAAATTCATGACTTTATAAATTGTTGATTTGATGATGAGATAATGAGATTTAAAAATAATTAAGATTTATTTAACTCAAGTGAAATCAAATGGATGAAATTAATTATTAATGTAAGTTGAAATTTTCATGGTTTTAAATTTATTATCTTATTCTGTTTTCCAATCTAATTTCTTTTTGGTTGTTTCCATTCTCCTACCTTCTAGGTAGGAAATCAAATTCGAATTGGTTAGCCTTGGAGCTACTGTTCTTCTTCAGCTTGATCTTGCCTCTGATTTTCACCAACTCAGGGTTGCTGAGGAAAGTATTCCCGAGACTGCTTTCCGTACTGAGAATGCTTTTTCTATGAATAGTTTAGTCATGCCTTTTGGTTTGACTAATGCTCCTGCTCTCTTTGTTCATTTTATGAATCGTGTTTTTCGTATTGTGCTTAATAAGTTGTTCTAGTCTTTCTTTCTTTCTCTTTTTCCTTCATCATTTAACTTTTCTATCTCTTATGTGGTTCTTACTTCTCCCTATTCTGAATCTGAGCATTGTTTACCATCCACAGACCGACGGTCAAACGGAAATGGTGAATCAGTTTCTCGATGATCTTTTCGTGCTTGTGTTCTTGATTCTAGAGGATCTTGGGAAGATCATCTCCACCTTGTTAAACTTACCTATAACAACAGTTATCAGGTATAATTTCAATCTTCTTTTCATCTTGTCTTAATCCTATTTCATGTTTTTTTGTGCTTTCCGTACCTCATTCCTTTTCGGGGACGAAAAGTTTTGAGTGGGGGAGAGTGTAACAACCCGGTATTTTGCAATTATTTTTAAATTGAATTTCCTGATTTAAAAACTTTATTTTATTTATTAAATAGGAAATTTTGTTATTTTAAATATTAATTATGATTTGTATGTGAATTATAATTCCAAACATGAATAAATAGAGTATTTTCCAGAATAGTGAATTTTGGTCAATATGGTCAAACTTTGACTTTTAATATAAAAATTTAAAATTTAAAATGATGAAATTTTGAATTTTATCTTTTATTATGGAAGTAAATAAAATTTCAAGAATACTGCTTTCGTTTCGTTGAAATCTGATTTATAATGTGAAAGTTATGCCCTTTTAAATATTGTGTGTAATTTGCTGTATTTAACAAAATTGTTTATTTTAAATTTTAGAAATAATATTTTATTTGGTCATGTAATGTTCTAAATTATATTTATATGGGTAAATAACATGCTATGTATATATTTTAGTTTTAAAACATTTTTAAAAGTGTAATTGACATTTTCAAATGCCAGTTGTATTCTGTTTATAAATTTTAATTCCTAGTTTCAAATAATTAAAGTAATTCTTTATTTATCTTCCTATTTTCTTAAGAACTTATTTATTCTCATTCCTACTTTATTTTGTTTCTCATCTTATTTTATTTATTGGACTTTTATTTGTTTTAAAGTGAAATAGAAATTTTATAAGGCTAGTGATATTTATTTGAAATTTTCATGTCCTATTTTCAATTTTTATACATTTTCTTTAGTTCTTTTTCCAATTTTCTCTAAACTAAATTATTTATTTCACTTTGAAAATACTTTAGAAATTATTTTATTTCAAATTTTTGTTTTAGAATATTTCTAAAATGAAGTAAATAATTTTCCAAAGCCAACGATGATTTAATTGTAATTTTTGAACCCTGGTTTGAATTTTAAGCAATTTCTTTATTTCTTTTTCTATTTTTCTAAAAATAATTATTTATTTTCAGTTTATATTACATTTTTTCAGTTTTAGAATTCATTTACTGAAATTTTATTTGTTTTATTTAATTTAAAAAGAAAGGGAAATTGAATGGACTTAAGTTTTTAAATTGTGTGACTTTTCATTAACCAAACTCCTCTTTTCCTTAACCTCCCACTTAATTGCATTTGGCCGAACACTACCTCATTGTAGCCATGAGTTTTTCTCCATTTTTTCACGTGAAACATCTCCTCTTCCTTTCAATTCACGGCTAATAAAAAAATGAGCAATGGCTTCTCATCATTTTTCCACTTTTCTTCTTCATTTTCTCATTGTTTTGCCCTGCTTTCTCTTGCCTAGCTCGGCCACAACCACTACCATCTTCTCCCGCAACCACCACCATCTCCTCCTCTTCATCATCCCCGCCAAACACCTACCCTTCAGACCAGATCTGGCCGTGACCATCCCTTGATGAAAACACCACACAAACATTGAAAAACTCCACAAAACAATGCATAGCCTACCAAAACTCCACCACCACCTTCATAGTTTTCCTTGGCCACCACCCCTAGCACCACCACCATCAAGACCTGACCTCTAGCCACCAACATAACCTATAACCTGACCTGTAGGAAGTGATGGCCGAGCCCAAAGTTGTCATAGGTCGAGCCTATGATTGCACCAAACTCCATTTAGCCTTGACCTTTGACCTTCTATGCTTGCAAACTCCATACCCCTTTCATATTCCTTCTAGCCGTGCTTTATGGATGCCATACCCAAGATAAACTTGATCATGGCTGAGTGTATGCTTCACTTAGGCCAAGCATTTGAGTGGCTAAGGCATGGTAAAATCATCTTGTCCATTGTCGCTTTTTATTTCAATCGGTTTCAATGTTGTTTTGTATTGAAAATTCATGTGTTATATTGTTGTGTTATTGGTTGTGTGCAAGATCATTATCTTGGCTCTCTCCACTCATTTGAATCAAGTTGTGTTGTGTCGTGCTATCGTGCTTTCTAGAATCTATTCCGTGTAGTTTGATTTGCAAACTCCAGCGTAAAAAGGTGAGTAAATCTCACTTGACATTTGTACTTATGCAAATGTGAATTGACAACAATTGAATGTGTAGAATGTTATATTATATTATACCTGCCTGTGATTATTAATTATATGATGTTAAACCTATTATTTTATCTGTCATATTATCTGTTACTGTTATTTATTGTTAAACTGTTCATTTATACCTGTTTGTCACACTGCAAGTTCCCTGTAGATTAGAATCACTATGGGTTGAAATGGTACATACCCGAACGGACTTTAGAATAGAGAAAAATCATTATGGGCTGAAATGATAGGCCTGAACGATTTTTATTTATTTTATTTTAACTTGGGATTGCGGGTTTGAAATGACAGAACCCGAATTTTGCTTTTTAAACTGCGGATTGAAATGATACATATCTGTATCACTTGACCTAGGTTAGAAAACTATATACAGGCCCGTGGTTATTTTATAAAGAATTTTGAATATTTTAAATATGTTTAAAAGTGTAAATTTATGCTAATTTAATTTAAATTTGGATTTTAAATTGTTTAAATAAAGAAATTATGATTTTTCTATAAGTTAAAAATGTTGAATAAATGACTAGTTAAATTGAAATTGGAAATATAACTTAAGTTTGGAAATTTGGATTTTTATTTAAAAATGAATTTAAGTTATGAATAAAATGGAAATTTTATTTTATTTGGAAAATGGGAATTATGATAATTTGATTTAAGTTTGAATTTAAATGACTTGATAAAGTATTATTGATTTTTCTATGAACTAAAATGGTTAAATGAATGAATGCTTAAATGTGGAATTTTAAATTTTAACTTGACTTGGAAATGTGATATTTGGTTTTAAAATAAAGGATTAAGTAAATTAAATAAATTGGAAATTTAGTTTAATTTTTGAAATGGTAATTTAAAAATGTAAGTGTTAACAAATTGTCAAATGTAAAAATGGGAAAATTGTACACTTGAATGTGTTAAGTGAAATTATTGAAAATTTGGATTTTATTGTAAAATTTTACTTTAAATTAAAAGAGTATTGTTAATGAACATTTTTGAATGTTAAAAATATGATTTTTATAATCTTTAAATGGTTTAAATTAAATTTTATTATTTGCTGGAAATACACTAAATCTGGAAAATACTTTTAATAGCATTCAAAAATGCTATGGTTCTGAATTGCACTAAAATTTGAATAAAAGAGCTATTACAGCATTTCTGAAATGCTGTAGTTGCTGTAGTTGAACAAAATAAGCTAAAACTTGACTCAGGTCTATTACAGCAGTTCTGTAATTGTTATAGTGGTCTGTTGTCTCTGCTGAATAAGTTTAAAACCCTTATTTTGAAACCTGAGATTTAACAGCAGTTTTAAAATGCTGTCTTTGCTGTCTTAAACTAATTTTCAACTAAAACTGAGTTTTAACAGCAGTTTTTAAATGCTGTCTTTGCTGAGTTAAAATGTTTTAAGTATAACTTATATTAGCGTTTTCTAAATGATGTGAAAGGCTGAAATTTTCAATGTTTATGGTTTTTAACTTAGTAAATGAACTCAGAATAGTTTAAAACTTTGGAAATTGAATACTTGATTTGAAAGTATAATAATTACACTTTTAAATGGTTTAAACGAATTATTTTGATTGAAATATAAACTATTTAAAAGGTGACTTGAAATGATAATAAATGAATGATATCTTTAAATTTAAAAAGTATTTAAAGTTGAATATTTAGATTTGAACTCAAATGATATTTTGGTATATTAAAATGATTTGAAATGAAGTTTGAAAGGATATGATATTTTGATATAGTAAAATGATTTGAAATGAAGTTTCGAAAGATATGATATTTTGATATATTGAAATGATTTGAAATGAAGTTTTGAAATGATATGATATTTTAAATATATTGAAATGGTTTGGAATTGATTTAATCTTTATTTTTGATAAAGATTTGGATTTGAAATGATATTCTATTTTGAAGTATAAACTGTTTTAAATTATAACCACTGGTTATAATAACGATTGGTTGTCAAAGAGACCGGGATCGGATATGGACATACTCTCTGTCGATACGGAAAACCACTTTGACAACTGTGTACGCGGTGGAGTTTCTAGAATGAAGTAGGATGGTGGCGACGATTCTAAGGTATATACGTGGACTCAACTCCCATGAGTTGGCATAAGGTGGCTAAAACAGGAGCGATTGACGGACCAAGGAGGTAGCACCTCTGATCGGACACACTTCTTCGATACCATTCTATTACTTGTGATTGATTTGGTGTGCACCCTTGATTTGGGAGTGTTGTTCGAGGTGGGCGGTAGTGGCTGCTATGCGTCACCACTAGTCCGGATGCGTAATTGGTATATCTACCCTGGCATTGCCTAGTTGTGCCGTGTCACCTACCATATCGAGCTTTACTACGAGTTGTGATTTCTCCCGTAGCCTGTGGAGTATCGAGGGTAGCCACCATTTTGGGAGTATGCTAATACTGGATAGACTACTGGGACTATTATGTGTTAAGGTGGAAAATGTAAAGCCTTAATGCTATTTAAAAGTATGTTTATTTTATATTAGACATTATTATAATAGCGAATATTACTACATAGTAGATAGTTTAACGGATCCTTAAAGAATGGGCGATCCCAAGCATTCTTTAAGTTACTTGTAACTTTATTACAGTTCACTTGAGTTGGTTTACATTGTATAAGTATGTATGTCCCGACTTGAGTGTTTTGAGTTTTGCTTTACGCTCGGGTCAGACTGAGTGATACAGCATTAGAGACTCACCTTTGGAGCTGGAGTTTTGCTTTGAAGATCCAGATATCTATTCATTTTGTTATCCAGTTGTATTCTGAGTTGTAACTGATTATCATTTTGTTACTCCTGGTGTATCTTGGTATTCCTATTATATCTTACTTAACTTGGATGTATTTATGTAGTAGCTTCATGAACTACTATTTCTTTGTTTCCGCTGCATTATATTACTCTGTGTCTGTGATCTGTGATTATTTATTTACTGTATATGCTGAGTTTGCTAAATATAAATTAACAATTCGGTATTTTGAATTATTCAAGTCAGACATTTGTGGTTTTATTGTCGATTTGAATGGTCCAAAATATCGGGTCGTTACAGTTGGTATCAGAGCTCTGGTTTTAGGCAAACTCAGCATATAGAGTAAATTTAATTACAGAATCACTTTCGTTCGAACTTGAATTCCTTCTTCTTCGATTCGGTTTCCTTTGAATTTTGGAACGTTCCCTTCGGTTCCAAAGTCCATTCTTGTCCTCCCCTATTCGTGTCTTCTTGATTCTGGAGTGTCCCATAACTCCACTCCGAATAATCTTTCTAATGTATTGGCGGTCCCGCCAATATTCTAATGACTTGTAAAGGGGTGAAACTCCTTTACAACAGCATTGATTCACTGAAGATTTCTATATCCTCGGTTTAGATGCTAGTATCTCTTATTATTCCGAATTATATCTCTAGAGATCGAATGTAGATTTACCCTAGAAAATCCACAACGATCTCTTCCGTTAAGTCACGGTTGACCTAGTTAAGGTTACCCGTGATTTATATAGGTCTATCCATTTTCCTTATTTGGTTGTTTAATCTTATCTCTTGTCTCCAACTTATATTCAAATCAGAGTTCTCTTTGATTTGAGTTCATCAAATTTGAATCCCTATCCTTATTTTGAAACATTAATCTTATATTTGAAATTTTATATTTTAAAGATGTTTTATATTGTGTTGTTTGAGTTGTTGATATTGATTTGGGTTGCCGATCGATTCGTCTGATCAACGCTATCGATAGGATCTCCAAAACACTCGAACAGAGCAAACTAACACAATATGGGTTTCAAATTTAGTAGATAGATAAATTTTGTATAATTATTATATGTATAAGGTTAATTTTTCTGAATTTTGATAATTAATGGAATTGGGTGTTAAGAAATAATATTTAACTTTGCATGTATTTTATAATCATTGGCTTTAGTTTTATATCTAAATAATTAAACATGGTTATAAATTAATTTGGAAATTTAAATGGATTTAAATCAAGAATGTGAGAATTTAATTTCCGATGATTTCGAACTTTGTTTTGAAAATTTTAAAAGGATATATTATTTAAAAGTATTTCTAGTAGAAATTGTTTCAAAGGATTTTAATTTGTAAATCAGTGCTCTTTTCTTTGTCGCTGGAAAATAATTTCGGTGATGACTGCAGCATCATCGATATTCATTTTCGAGTTTCGAAGCGAAGAGACCATTCTGTAGCTTTGCTACAGTTTTGCTTTGGAAAATTAAATTGATTTGAATTTCTAAATATGACTTGACTTATAATATATATTGATATAGGATTTAAATTTGATTTGATATATTGTGTATGTATATATATATTTATTTATTTCTAAATAGTTTGAAGATAATCGGAAATCTAATTCTTAAATTTTATCTTAAAGGATAATTTCAATTATAAAGGTTTGAATAAATATGTAAACTTGTATAATTGAATTAGAAAGAATTTATTTGTATAATACTCAATTACATTCCAATATAACTTGCCTAAATTATTCAAAAGTTGAATATGTAATTGGATAATATACAAAATAAAGAGAATTTTATAAATAAAACTTAAGTGGTTATAATAAATGTTATACGCTTAAATTTTATTTATAAAGGATCAATAGAGGTAAATAGAGAAAAAAGGGTTAATTGAATAATTTACAGTATAAAGATATTTAAAAGAAATTATAAATAAATTGAAATAGTTATAATAAGTGAAATAAACTTAATATATATAGGATTTGATATATTAAGTGAAGTAAATTTAAGAATGAATTGAAATAAAGAAGAATGAAATTTAATGAATAAAAGATGAAATATAATAAATGATTTTTCAAATTCATGACTTTATAAATTGTTGATTTGATGATGAGATAATGAGATTTAAAAATAATTAAGATTTATTTAACTCAAGTGAAATCAAATGGATGAAATTAATTATTAATGTAAGTTGAAATTTTCATGGTTTTAAATTTATTATCTTATTCTGTTTTCCAATCTAATTTCTTTTTGGTTGTTTCCATTCTCCTACCTTCTAGGTAGGAAATCAAATTCGAATTGGTTAGCCTTGGAGCTACTGTTCTTCTTCAGCTTGATCTTGCCTCTGATTTTCACCAACTCAGGGTTGCTGAGGAAAGTATTCCCGAGACTGCTTTCCGTACTGAGAATGCTTTTTCTATGAATAGTTTAGTCATGCCTTTTGGTTTGACTAATGCTCCTGCTCTCTTTGTTCATTTTATGAATCGTGTTTTTCGTATTGTGCTTAATAAGTTGTTCTAGTCTTTCTTTCTTTCTCTTTTTCCTTCATCATTTAACTTTTCTATCTCTTATGTGGTTCTTACTTCTCCCTATTCTGAATCTGAGCATTGTTTACCATCCACAGACCGACGGTCAAACGGAAATGGTGAATCAGTTTCTCGATGATCTTTTCGTGCTTGTGTTCTTGATTCTAGAGGATCTTGGGAAGATCATCTCCACCTTGTTAACTTACCTATAACAACAGTTATCAGGTATAATTTCAATCTTCTTTTCATCTTGTCTTAATCCTATTTCATGTTTTTTTGTGCTTTCCCGTACCTCATTCCTTTTCGGGGACGAAAAGTTTTGAGTGGGGGAGAGTGTAACAACCCGGTATTTTGCAATTATTTTTAAATTGAATTTCCTGATTTAAAAACTTTATTTTATTTATTAAATAGGAAATTTTGTTATTTTAAATATTAATTATGATTTGTATGTGAATTATAATTCCAAACATGAATAAATAGAGTATTTTCCAGAACAGTGAATTTTGGTCAATATGGTCAAACTTTGACTTTTAATATAAAAATTTAAAATTTAAAATGATGAAATTTTGAATTTTATCTTTTATTATGGAAGTAAATAAAATTTCAAGAATACTGCTTTCGTTTCGTTGAAATCTGATTTATAATGTGAAAGTTATGCCCTTTTAAATATTGTGTGTAATTTGCTGTATTTAACAAAATTGTTTATTTTAAATTTTATAAATAATATTTTATTTGGTCATGTAATGTTCTAAATTATATTTATATGGGTAAATAACATGCTATGTATATATTTTAGTTTTAAAACATTTTTAAAAGTGTAATTGACATTTACAAATGCCAGTTGTATTCTGTTTATAAATTTTAATTCCTAGTTTCAAATAATTAAAGTAATTCTTTATTTATCTTCCTATTTCTTAAGAACTTATTTATTCTCATTCCTACTTTATTTTGTTTCTCATCTTATTTTATTTATTGGACTTTTATTTGTTTTAAAGTGAAATAGAAATTTTATAAGGCTAGTGATATTTATTTGAAATTTTCATGTCCTATTTCCAATTTTTATACATTTTCTTTAGTTCTTTTTCCAATTTTCTCTAAACTAAATAATTTATTTCACTTTGAAAATACTTTAGAAATTATTTTATTTCAAAATTTTGTTTTAGAATATTTCTAAAATGAAGTAAATAATTTTCCAAAGCCAACGATGATTTAATTGTAATTTTTGAACCCTGATTTGAATTTTAAGCAATTTCTTTATTTCTTTTTCTATTTTTCTAAAAATAATTATTTATTTTCAGTTTATATTACATTTTTTCAGTTTTAGAATTCATTTACTGAAATTTTATTTGTTTTATTTAATTTAAAAAGAAAGGGAAATTGAATGGACTTAAGTTTTTAAATTGTGTGACTTTTCATTAACCAAACTCCTCTTTTCCTTAACCTCCCACTTAATTGCATTTGGCCGAACACTACCTCATTGTAGCCGTGAGTTTTTCTCCATTTTTTCACGTGAAACATCTCCTCTTCCTTTCAATTCACGGCTAATAAAAAAAATGAGCAATGGCTTCTCATCATTTTTCCACTTTTCTTCTTCATTTTCTCATTGTTTTGCCCTGCTTTCTCTTGCCTAGCTCGGCCACAACCACTACCATCTTCTCCCGCAACCACCACCATCTCCTCCTCTTCATCATCCTCGCCAAACACCTACCCTTCAGACCAGATCTGGCCGTGACCATCCCTTGATGAAAACACCACACAAACATTGAAAAACTCCACAAAACAATGCATAGCCTACCAAAACTCCACCACCACCTTCATAGTTTTCCTTGGCCACCACCCCTAGCACCACCACCATCAAGACCTGACCTCTAGCCACCAACATAACCTATAACCTGACCTGTAGGAAGTGATGGCCGAGCCCAAAGTTGTCATAGGTCGAGCCTATGATTGCACCAAACTCCATTTAGCCTTGACCTTTGACCTTCTATGCTTGCAAACTCCATACCCCTTTCATATTCCTTCTAGCCGTGCTTTATGGATGCCATACCCAAGATAAACTTGATCATGGCTGAGTGTATGCTTCACTTAGGCCAAGCATTTGAGTGGCTAAGGCATGGTAAAAGCATCTTGTCCATTGTCGCTTTTTATTTCAATCGGTTTCAATGTTGTTTTGTATTGAAAATTCATGTGTTATATTGTTGTGTTATTGGTTGTGTGCAAGATCATTATCTTGGCTCTCTCCACTCATTTGAATCAAGTTGTGTTGTGTCATGCTATCGTGCTTTCTAGAATCTATTCCGTGTAGTTTGATTTGCAAACTCCAGCGTAAAAAGGTGAGTAAATCTCACTTGACATTTGTACTTATGCAAATGTGAATTGACAACAATTGAATGTGTAGAATGTTATATTATATTATACCTGCCTGTGATTATTAATTATATGATGTTAAACCTATTATTTTATCTGTCATATTATCTGTTACTGTTATTTATTGTTAAACTGTTCATTTATACCTGTTTGTCACACTGCAAGTTCCCTGTAGATTAGAATCACTATGGGTTGAAATGGTACATACCCGAACGGACTTTTGAATAGAGAAAAATCATTATGGGCTGAAATGATAGGCCTGAACGATTTTTATTTATTTTATTTTAACTTGGGATTGCGGGTTTGAAATGATAGAACCCGAATTTTGCTTTTTAAACTGCGGATTGAAATGATACATATCTGTATCACTTGACCTAGGTTAGAAAACTATATACAGGCCCGTGGTTATTTTATAAACAATTTTGAATATTATAAATATGTTTAAAAGTGTAAATTTATGCTAATTTAATTTAAATTTGGATTTTAAATTGTTTAAATAAAGAAATTATGATTTTTCTATAAGTTATAAATGTTGAATAAATGACTAGTTAAATTGAAATTGGAAATATAACTTAAGTTTGGAAATTTGGATTTTTATTTAAAAATGAATTTAAGTTATGAATAAAATGGAAATTTAATTGTATTTGGAAAATGGGAATTATGATAATTTGATTTAAGTTTGAATTTAAATGACTTGATAAAGTATTATTGATTTTTCTATGAACTAAAATGGTTAAATGAATGAATGCTTAAATGTGGAATTTTAAATTTTAACTTGACTTGGAAATGTGATATTTGGTTTTAAAATAAAGGATTAAGTAAATTAAATAAATTGGAATTTAGTTTAATTTGTGAAATGGTAATTTAAAAATGTAAGTGTTAATAAATTGTCAAATGTAAAAATGGGAAAATTGTACACTTGAATGTGTTAAGTGAAATTATTGAAAATTTGGATTTTTTTGTAAAATTTTACTTTATAAAAATCATAAATTAAAAGAGTATTGTTAATGAACATTTTTGAATGTTAAAAATATGATTTTTATAATGTTTAAATGGTTTAAATTAAAGTTTATTATTTGCTGGAAATACACTAAATCTGGAAAATACTTTTAATAGCATTCGGAAATGCTATGGTTCTGAATTGCACTAAAATTTGAATAAAAGAGCTATTACAGCATTTCTGAAATGCTGTAGTTGAACTAAATAAGCTAAAACTTGACTCAGGTCTATTACAGCAGTTCTGTAATTGCTGTAGTGGTCCGCTGTCTCTGCTGAATAAGTTTAAAACCCTTATTTTGAAACCTGAGATTTAACAGCAGTTTTAAAATGCTGTCTTTGCTGTCTTAAACTAATTTTCAACTAAAACTGAGTTTTAACAGCAGTTTTAAATGCTGTCTTTGCTGAGTTAAAATGTTTTAAAGTATAACTTATATTAGCTTTTTCTAAATGCCGTGAAAGGCTGAAATTTTCAATGTTTATGGTTTTTAACTTAGTAAATGAACTCATAATGGTTTAAAACTTTGGAAATTGAATACTTGATTTGAAAGTATAATAATTACACTTTTAAATGGATTAAATGAATTATTTTGATTGAAATATAAACTATTTAAAAGGTGACTTGAAATGATAATAAATGAATGATATCTTTAAATTTAAAAAGTATTTAAAGTTGAATATTTAGATTTGAACTCAAACGATATTTTGGTATATTAAAATGATTTGAAATGAAGTTTGAAAGGATATGATATTTTGATATATTAAAATGATTTGAAATGAAGTTTGGAAAGATATGATATTTTGATATATTAAAATGATTTGAAATGAAGTTTGAAAGGATATGATATTTTGATATATTAAAATGATTTGAAATGAAGTTTGGAAAGATACGATATTTCGATATATTGAAATGATTTGAAATGAAGTTTTGAAATGATATGATATTTTAAATATATTGAAATGGTTTGGAATTAATTTAATCTTTATTTTTGATAAAGATTTGGATTTGAAATGATATTCTATTTTGAAGTATAAACTATTTTAAATTATAACCACGGGTTATAATAACGATTGGTTGTTAAAGAGACCGGGATCGGATATGGACATACTCTCTGTCGATACCGAAAACCACTTTGACAACTGTGTACGCGGTGGAGTTTCCAGACTGAAGTAGGATGGTGGCGACGATCCTAAGGTATATACGTGGACCCAACTCCTGTGAGTTGGCATAAGGTGGCTAAAACAGAAGCGATTGACGGACCAAGGAGGTAGCACCTCTGATCGGACACACTTCTTCGATACCATTCTATTACTTGTGATTGATTTGGTGCGCACCCATGATTTGGGAGTGTTGTTCGAGGTGGGCGGTAGTGGCTGCTATGCGTCACCACCAGTTCGGATCCGTAATTGGTATATCTACCCTGGCATTGCCTAGTTGTGCCGTATCACCTACCATATCGAGCTTTACTACGAGTTGTGATTTCTCCCGTAGCCTGTGGAGTATCGAGGGTAGCCCCCATTTTGGGAGTACGCTAATACTGGATAGACTACTGGGACTATTACGTGTTAAGGTGGAAAATGTAAAGCCTTAATGCTATTTAAAAGTATGTTTATTTTATATTAGACATTATTATAATAGCGAATATTACTACATAGTAGATAGTTTAACGGATCCTTAAAGAATGGGCGATCCCAGGCATTCTTTAAGTTACTTGTACCTTTATTACAGTTCACTTGAGTTAGTTTACATTGTATAAGTATGTATGTCCTGACTCGAGTGTTTTGTGTTTTGCTTTACGCTCGGGTCAGACTGAGTGATACAGCATTAGAGACTCACCTTTGGAGCTGGAGTTTTGCTTTGAAGATCCAGATATCTATTCATTTTGTTATCCAGTTGATTCCAGTTGTATTCTGAGTTGTACCTGATTATCATTCTGTTACTCCTGGTGTATCTTGGTATTCCTATTGTATCTTACTTAACTCTGATGTATTTATGTAGTAGCTTCATGAACTACTATTTCTTTGTTTCCGCTGCATTATATTACTCTGTGTCTGTGATTTGTGATTATTTATTTAATGTATATGATGAGGTTGCCAAATATAAATTAACAATTCGGTATTTTGAATTATTCAAGTCAGACATGTGTTGTTTTATTGTCGATTTGAATGGTCCAAAATATCGGGTCGTTACAATACATATGTGAATTTGGGTTAGGGTTGAACATCATGAATGAATAAAATAATACAGAATTGATTCTATGAGAATCTAGCCCTTTATAACACTTTGATTTGCAAATTAGCTCTTAGACCGCTTGAATCGTCACCCGATCTTGCAAGAATTAAATGAGCAATGTGGTTTAATTTTATTTTATGTTTTTTACTAAGAAACTTCTTCGCCTAGAATTTAAAGGAGGTGGTGGCCTTTGATGGAAAAAGCGGGAAGAAAAATGAAATTAAAATAAGAAATGAATGAGAGGATTTTGTTTTATGGGAGAATAAAAACATTTCTCGTTCTCACTTTAAAACTTCTTTTATTTGTTCCTTGATTTATTCTCAATTCCAACTCATCCAAATCCCTTCCTTTCTCTTTTGTATGGTCAGCCATATCTTTAACTCACCCGGATCAATATTCATAAAGCTATTTAAGTAATTAACTATATTTAAAACCTGTTTAAATATATACTGACATCGTATGTCAATACATGTATATATAACTTTTATATACACACCAAAAAATTATTAACAACAACTAAAAAATCAAATAAATTAATAATTAATGATTCCTAAATATTAGTTAATTTAAGTATTTACAACACTTTATAAACTAACTAAATCGTTTGGTTTTTCGATTAATTCACAAATACGAATGTGTGTCTCGGAGGTGTGAATTCAACCAACCATTAATATTGAACAATTGAAATATCAACTTAGCTAGTAGTGTGATAGTTTGGTTGAATTCATCGCTTTCAAATCTTTTATCATTGTATGTGGTTTTAATAGTAACAATAGTTTACACACGTTCTCTTCTCTAAATATATCACATTTGGATGTATGGAGTCAAATATTGGTCAAAAATCCAATATTATCCACATTCAACTCGATTAGTCCATTAAAAAATGGTTCGATAATAACATTTGTTTTAACCATTCAACTCTAGCCAAAGATTTCAACTTTAAGTTGACTACAATTGACCATGATACTACCTCATACAACTGAGGAGCCAAATTTTCTATTGAATAATTCTTCACTTCCAATGCTTCAAATGAGACCTAATTATTGTCACTTGATGGATTGCAATGCCATGGTTTAACTATATTAAAGTGGAATGTTCGCATTGAAGTTCCATATTATACTCAAATCGAGGGAACTATGTAACATCATCACACCGAGATATCTTGTTTAACCCAGTTATTATCAAATAATTGGAAACTCTCGGACAAATCGTTCCACTGTTATCCAATAACTATAAGTACGTAACTCTAATAGCTATGAGTAATACATTGCCCAACATTTGGAGAGAGTTACGTACTCTGGTCTCAAAAGATGTGTCAATATCCATTCTTAAAACATCTTGAATAGTAATATTTAAAACAAAATATTATTTATTTTGTGATTACTTACTCATGATTGCAACTACAATCACATAACTTTATTTATGGATTTTCTTATAATATGCTTTAAATCATATATATCACAATATAATAAAGTATATAATAGAAATCAAACACCTTTATTACAAACAAGATTGACCACTTAGTTAGATATACGTAACAAATTACATAATTACACCTATGGCATAGCCTTAACTCATTTAAACTTCTACATGCACTTGAGGTAAATTATGGTATATTAATCTCATTCCTTCTATCGGTTCAGAATTGGTCAATTTGGCCACTTAGTGAACATATCTGCTTTATTGTATTGCTATGAAGGAACTAGGCCAGTCAAAAGCGGGTGAAATAAGTTGATTTAAAAAAAAATCCTATATTGGATCTATTGGTCTTTTGAAGTCTAAAGAATTTTGGATTTAATCTAAATTTTTGTTTTTAATAAAATCTTAATTAATTTATTTTATTTTAAAGTGAGTTTTAAATTTAAATTAAATATATTGTAATTAGTGTATCAAATACGCCGATGTATGTATTGTGCAAGTGTAACATATAAGTAGTGCACATAGTAATTGTGTACGTGTATAGGTGTTGGGATTTACACCAAAATGGACACATTCTCCCTTTATACATGTCTTTTTTGTCCATGGTTTCAATTTAAAATATATATTTACAATTACATACATACAAATACCCATAAGTAAACATATATTTTTATTAAAATTAATTTTGACTATTTTATATGTTTGAGATCCAAAATTAACAATTTTAAATCTAGTTTTAACTTAGGAAGAATTAAAATAAAATTTACGATTTTACACAAAAGTCCTTTTTATAAACTTTGAGTTGAAGTGACATACACACACATTTATAAATAATTGCAAACTATATTTTAAATTTAAAATAACATATATATGAAAATTTTGTAATTTTATATGTTTCAAAATTTAAAGTTAACAAATTGAGATCTGGCTTTAATTTAAGTAGGAATCCAAAAAAGGTTTATAATTTAGCACAAAAGTCCACTTATGAGTTTTGAATTGAAACAATTAATACATACATGCATATGTACATACATACTGTAACAACCGCCTTTTTGACTCTTGAATGTCGACACTAATACATCCACAGTATTAACGTGTTAAGCATCCAAGTGCTGAAAAGACAGATTGTTATGGTATAATAAAAAAGAAAAGAAACAAAACAAGAAAGAAGAGAACATAATATCATAATCTCACAACGGAACGATTATCATATAATATCAAAAGACAGTTCAAAATTGTCACTCTAAGATACACAACATTTCGGAGTTATAATTTTAGATACTATCATTAGCCTGGACAGTTATAATAGTCTGTCCTCGCAATGCCGATATATACAATGTAGTAATGTAGCGGAATAAGAATACTATGGTAGGTGAAACATCCACCTCGTCTTCTCGAGCTCCAATGAACATTAATGAAAACCTACATTTCTTAGACTACTCGAAAGAGCACATGAGGAATTTTGGAAAAAAAAACCATGTTTCAGACATAAGTCCGGTATAAGAAACTTAAGAAAGACGTAGCTAGCATTTAACAGTACTTTTGAGACCAAATGGAATGTTGTAATGGATATCCCCTCAAATGAACCACCATCTAATAAGCACATAAGGTGATATAATAGATAATGTCTAGAGTGAAGAATATAAATCGAGAAAAAGTTTTGATGCTTACATTGGTCACACCACAACAATATTGAGAGTACAATCAAAACCACATGATTCCGAGTACCATCAACTCCTACACGCAACATTGATAAGCATACTTTAGATATGGAGCATATATACCATGTTGTGGTAGCTAAACCCCAGACTATGCTCCTGCTCTATTTTCTATCATTTTTGATGTCGAGGCTACATTCGGCATCTCTTACATGAGTCTTCATCACTCGAATAGAACACGAAACTCTACAAGGATCCCAGCATCTGGAGCAATCCATGGTTCTTTATAAGGATCGTAGCATAAGTCGTCCAACGAATGCTAATGGTGACCTCTCACTTAGACTTAACCTCAAGATAGACAGTTGAACTCCATAGCATTTCACTTCACAGCCATTTCTAAAACAAAGAACCCGTATATCAGTTCTGAAGTGGTATTCAATAAGTAAAACACTTATCAATCCCGATCTCTTCAAAACTAATTCAATGAATTTTCGATAAACTCAATTCTGGTTCTTTAGAAGTAAACGAACAGTATGTAAAGAGGAGTCCTTGGGGGATCTCGTATATATAAGTTCTTAAATATTAAGATGTTTCATACCAATGCTCCTCCCGGGGGGTTCTTGAATCATATGAAACCGTGAAACTTTTAGATGCTTCCCAAGTAAATTTGTCAAGTTCGATAATCGACTAATCAAATATCCAGTTCAAAATAGATGATCGTATATTGAAACCAAGTCATATACTTATCACATTTTCAAACTTTTCAACTTACATTATCCCTTGTCAACAGTGAAGCCAAGTAAGGTAGAGCACTGGTTGCATCAAAGCCTTGCCTAAACACTTCATTTTTAACTCTCATAGAAAGACAAGTCCACTTTGTCAGCTTTTAACGCTAAGTACACGACAAAATACGTTCCATAAACAAATAAACAAACACAGTATGATCAAGTCATACAAAGTACGATTAAGTCACATAAGCAACTTCTAATACCCTTTTTAATTAATTAATACTTCTATTAACTAAAACCACTTTTATTAATAAAATTTCTTTTATCCAGTAAAATTTCGTTTATTAATTCCTGCTATTCATTTGTACACTTTCAATACATCAAAAGGTATTCATATACTTATCTAAAATGGTATAAATATATTCACAAATCTTTAACAAGATTTCATACTTTAAACCTTTACTTTTTATATCTTTCTCCAAAATATTCCATTTCACTTACGCTTATCTTTAAAACATTCTTTTCAAATATCTATTTACATTTATAAGTATAATCAAAAAAGGTTAAGACGAATGTTATTAACACATTGTCACAATAAACCCAAAACCATTTTTAGTCAATATTATCTTTAAAACATTATTATTAAAGGTCAAAGTATATCTACACTTATTACACAAGTTAATATATTTTTAATTAACTTCCCAAAACCATTTATTATAACATAAGTGTTACAATCCAAAACTTCCTTTATTTGTTTATAAAATACTTAAGTTACTTTACAAACTTATATATATAAACACTTTAAAAATACTTATAAATAGGTTCTAATATCTAGATAAAACTTGAAATTAACTAATTTATAATTTAATGAAAATAAATAAAAAGCATGTTTTATAATTTAAAACCCTTTACTTCAAAAATACATATATAATTATTTAAAATATATACAAACTTTAAACTAACTTTAAAATACTGAAAAATACGTTAGGAAACATCCCTAAAAAAATTAGGGGAAAATACCAAATTTAATTATCATTTTTAGACACTTAAAATCTTAAGCAACTTACTATAGCATTTATAAAAATCTTGTACAAATAACAACATAGAAAATCATGAACTTTGCGACCAGTTTTTAAGTCTCAAACATATGATTTAAGACTTGAAATTTTTACAGTAAGTACTACCCTTAGGGTACTTAAAATTTGTGGAAAGAAACCCCTATGTTTATCTTCCAATTTATTTACAAAAATTCTCGAAAATAAGCTATTTACTAAAGTGTATTTATAACCACCTTTTTACTCTAACTTTAGCTATTTATTTGAACAGTTACAAAACCTTTTAACCTCCAATTATTTTCTAGTAATAACTACACTTATAGTACTTATTAAAAATGCAAAGAAACTCCTAGGATGTCTTATAAAGTTGACTTTGAAAATCGTCTAACGCAAGGCATTTTGAAAGTGCATCCACAGCGACCTTTTCGCTTCTAGCTTTCACAGCTTCGTTTCACAATTTCTATAACTTTCCAAACCATTTATTTACCGTTTCATACACCAAAATATGTGTAGAGAACAACCAAAACAAATTAGACCATATTAGTTCATCAATCTTCCATTTACACAAGTTGAAGTTAAGGGATATCAAAGTGCATTTATAGCGATTATTCTCGCTTCAAACACTTTTAAACATTCTTCAATTTAACACACAATCCAAACAACCAATTAAACATCAAATGATAGTCATGCCACATGTTATAGAAGGTAATAGGAGTGATGTTATACAATATAAAGTTATCATTTGCTTTAAAAATCAAGCGGGTCCAAAGTTTATAACTTTAATTATTTAATGTCACCTTAATTTAATATTTAAAGCACACAACATAATAACACAATATGTAACCATTTAATGGTGAATAAACTTACCCAGTCCAAGCGTACAACAAGCTCAAACACACAAGAACAAATAACTCCTAACATCTCCCAAAAGCCTAAGGACAACACCTTTTGCTTTCACAACACAAAGCCAAGCTCCCCCTCCTTCCCCATGCTCACGGCCTAAGATGGAAACCCCATCTCCACTTATGATCATCTTGATCGGTATGAGTTATAAATACATATAGGTAAATATATAATAACAACGAGTAATCTAGAGAATTCGAGTTATGGTTGCTACGATCGTTTTGATCGGTATGGACGATCCTTGAGATCGGTTGTGATTCTATTTCATGATATGGAGAATCTTGGGTATCAGATCGGTATGGATGATACCATAATTATTTGTTTGCCACAGTATAAGTATGGTGTGGATGATCATTATGATCGGTATGGATTAGAATTATCTCAGATTTTGGAAATTAGACTCTATGACTAATCTATGTTTGTGATTTAATTATTCTATGTGTTTTGGATGAAATATTTCTGCATCTTGTAATGGATTCTAAGTTAGATTAGTTTAGTGTTTCGTTTATATATACATATGACCTCTGTGTTTGATATAATGTTAGATGTATATCTTAGTGTTATATATTGTTCTCACCGTTTTGAATATTTAGAGATAGTTTGACCCGTTTATTTTATAATACTCGAGTCAGATCGAGAATTTTCAGGTTACAGGACAGGTTGACCTTTAGATGGTTATGCTAGCAAGGATAAACCATTTTTGACTTTTAGTTTATCTCATTTAGGACTTTTTGTTTGTTATAAAGTGTATATTTCAGTTAAAGATTTGTACCGGATGTATATTATGTAAATCTAATGTTATATTTGGTAGACTCTCAGTTTGTATATGTATATGATGTTTATTTTTCCACCGTGACCTGTGACTATTGTTTATATGATATATTGTTCTGGTTCTGAAAAACCGGTGTGGTTATTACTTAGGATTGAGACTATACACATCAAATTTTATTTCAAAGATCAAGTAAAACAATAAGTATGACGTTTCAGTGTTAGTTTAAAGATACACTCATGTTCGATCGCCCTTAACAAGCCGTATTCTCTGTATTATTAGACACCATTATTTATAATATTCTTTAATAATATGGGTATAACGGTGGTTAATGACCCACCCCGGAATGGGCCTAAATTTTGACATAGGAAAGGCCCATCGAAACTTAGAACCATTCTAAGGTAAGCTGTTGGTAGTAAAAAGAAATAACATTACAGAGCCATAACTAAACTTTTAGAACTTGCAACGGATGGAACAAAATATAATAGTAAAATGTACCCATTTATTTCAAATCATAACAGTAATAAAATACAAGGTACCATCAAACAGTAGCATAATCCGTAACAACAATAGTCTGAAAATATGGGTACATATGAAAGCAAATAAAAATGATAAATATTGCCACAAGCCAACCACCTCTGTCTCCAAGCGTCACCTTTTCCATCAACGTCTTTAACCTGTGTTGTAATGAGGAGGGAGTCAGAACAACAACGTCTGGTGAATAAAAACCCCGAGTCTTACCTTTTCAGTACTTGGGTAGTATATCTCAAAATAAGAATATGTTTACGAAAAATAAACCATTAAACCATTTAATACTTCTTTATAAGGAAAGGAGGTGGGTCAGACCACTTAATACCTTCCTTTCCAGAAGTAATTTTCTAGAATCCCGTATCCCAATCATACGTTATATACAGCTAATAATGTGAGAGACAGTACCCAAGCCACTTAATAACTTTTATTGGAAAATAGGGAGACTCTGGTCATTTAATACCTTAATCATAGCAGACATCATCATTTAATACCTATTTCCAAGGCATGCTCCTCAATGGTACTATCTAACTTATATCATATGGAATTTATCAGGCTACTTAATACTTCCTTTTGTATAATAGGCAGACTCTGGTCATTTAATACCTTAATTAAGGAAGATCCCATCATTTAATACCTATTCCCAGAAGCAGACCCCCATTGAGATACCACCTAACGTAACTACTTGATCATTTAATACTTCATTTGGGGAAATGAGGCGGGCCCTCAAACAACCACTTAATACCTAAAGATCCCGAAGTAGGCCCTTCATCTTATGGCCCATACTCATAATGACGTCTCACATTATTCCGACTATTTGTAGGAACTGGCAACCTGATTAGTTGAGCATATTTTCCCTACATAATTTGGGACTAACATAGCAACATTACAAATATTTAACATAAGGATATCTCACATCAATCATAGGTACACAACTACTGGTAGCCTCAAAGTGAAGGGCAGATTTCTATCATGTAACTCTATTAATCTCTTATCCTTATAACTTAGCCATAAATCAAATACTCTATATATAAATATATGTATGTATGTACACTCATCTCACCATTTCATAAATAAGGCCTTATAAGGAACCTTCATTATTACACCTTAAAATAATAATTAGGTTATATAAGAGTTTCCTCTTATTTTCGCCTAACAATCAATTACCTTCCTAATGGAGGAAATAAATGAAAATAATAATTACCTAATTAACTCCACAATATATGTTACGATTATACATCTATTATGATAATAAAAATATATTAATATTCCCACCTAGTAAATTTTAAACGTGTGGATTTTATGCCCTAACTCACGTTAAATGTCAGTTCCCTAACCCATTACTATTACAAGCCCCTTTCACTTTAAATTCCTAAGATTCCAACATATCAAAATAAAGGATTTCATTATCCAAACAAGGAATAAAATTGTAATCTAAACCCTTCTTTTATTGACAAATAACAAATTTGAATCACAGAAGGAGGAGAATTGGAATAGACTATGAAATCATTAAAAATTACACAATAAAAAAATCCCATCAAATTAATGTAAATGATCGAGAATCTTCACGTAGAATTGACATTTCTAAAGAAAAACGGATTTTGGATGATTTTATCTATCATATTTTTGAAATCCAAAATCCCTAAGGCATATTATAATCCAAAAAGAAATATACTAAACAATTACTAAAAAAGAAACACTAAGGTTTCCACTCACAGATTAGCCTTAGCTTCACTTCAATGGATTTGTAGCCTTTCAATCCCTTGTAGAATCTCTCTCTCTTGATAAATATATACACACACAAAAGGGAAGAGGTATGTATATTCATTGGATTTAGAATAATTAGAGAAGAATAGGATATGAGTAGATTAGAGGAAGAAAAAATAAATATGAAATGGGTTGAATTCTTACTTGAATTCTCTATAAAGTTTCTGAATTTTATTAGAGAGATAGCAATGGAGGAGTTTCGTTGTATTCCTTAAAATAATATGAATAAAAAGTAGAGAGGATAGGGTTCTATTTATAGGGGTTGAAACGCACAAGAACCGCATGATGGAAGTAGGTAAGGAACAAATAAATCTAGAGCGTTAAAATAATAACACACCCCTTTCAAACCCTAGCCGCCACTATCAAAATCTAGCATCGACAAGTCGACTGCTCATATTCAACCGGTCAACCTCTAGGGGTCGACCGGTCGTGACTAGGGTGTCGACTGGTTGATTATTTCGGGAAATATTTGATTCCATTGCTTTATTAATTTCTTTCCCTAATCAACTTTAACATTAAACATTAATCAAACGTTAATTAACGTTTACTTAGCCCCCAAGCTAATTTTTAAAATTCAAATCCTATATTTAAATTCTTGTTTAAATTTGAATTCAAACTAAATTAATATAAATATGAAAACTTCAAACGCTCATAACTTCTTCATTTGAGCTCCGTTTTTAGCACATTATATATGGAAACAGATCATAATTTCGCAACAAACGCAACAGAATAACTTCCATGGTCAAATTCTAAATTTTATAAAATTTTCATATTCAACTTTACCTTATTTATTTCAATTTAATTCATTTGATTAAGGTTCATTTTACGGGGTGTTACATTCTCCCCCCTTAAAAGGATTTCGTCCCGAAATCTTTCAAGGAGCGAACAGCGTAACACGTAATAAAATCCATGTTACACTAGTTATCTACACAACCATCTCCTTGACCAATAGTGCAATGTGATTATGTATTGCAGACATGCTAAAATGATCTCACTCCTAGCATGAATGTGTAATCATGTCATGGAAGTAAGTATGCAAACATCATATACATGCATAAAGGTTCTTACATGAGTGCAAAGTGATTGTGAACAGTATAACAACGATCTCCTACCATCTAATCTAGGAACCACGATGCAACCAAAAATCCTAATTTTGGAGAGAAAATTCACCAGTGAAAAGCTCTGGGTGAGTGATTTTATCTTCTCCTCGGTTTCCCAAGCACTTTTCGCTAAACTGTCTCCCCATTGTACTCGGACTAGTCTAATAACTTTGTTATGGAGCTTCTAGTTCCGTGCTCCATGATGCGTGTGGTGGCACGGGGCACTGTTGGCTCTATCTCTAAATCCCTCAACTAATCATAATAGCAGTGTCATGAAAGCATTTCCTAAGATGAGAAACGTGGAAAACATTGTGGACTCCTTCCAATAGATCTGGAAGCTCCACGCGGTAAACAAGTTTTCCTATCCAACAAACCTTGGCACCAGTTTTCCAAACTTTATGAATCTAACAACCTTTCTAAGAGGTGGATTTTAACAAACACCATATCTCCAAACTTAAACTCAAGCTCTTTCCTTCTCTTATCTGCATAAGATTTCTAATAGTCTTGTGCCATCTTCATTCTTTGTCTAATCAACTCTACTTTTTCTGTGGTATCACAGATCAAATGGGGTCCGAGCAATACTTTGTCAATGGTTTCCCACTAACAACTTGGCGATATGCATGGTCGTCCATAAAGTGCTTCAAAAGGGGCCATACCAATTGTCGCTTGATAGCTATTATTATACGCAAACTCAACCAAAGGTATATGTTGCTCCCAATGCCCTCCGAAATCCTAGACACAAGCTCTCAACAAGTCCTCCAAAATCCTATTCACCCTCCTGAGTGAAACTTAATTCACAAGGTGTTCGTTTTAATGCATCTACAAATATTGTCTACCCAATCTAAGAAGTGAAAAGGTAAAACAGCTAATAAACTAGTTGAGCACAAATCAACAATCAATTAACAGTAATCAATGCTCATAAACTGGCCGAGCATGATTGAGACACTAGATCTACCAATGATAATAATGCTTATAAACTGGTCGAGCATGTCAAATCATTCCACAAATGATAGTAAGACTCATAAACTGGCTGAGCATGGCTGAACAAATTAATGAGGGATAATCGATAAACATCAATAAACTCTGTATTGATTAAACTACATTTTAATAATCCATACATATATAAGTTATCATGAGATCTTTAATTTTTGTAGTTGTAATTACCTTTTAGGTATACGTTTATAACAAATACAAATATGCTCTAATATGTATAATACATTCAACTCATGCTAGGGCATTCCATTATACTATCTCCTAATGAGTCATATCCCACCAAAGCCAAGTTTCTTGCTTAACCTTCATCTCTAATACCAGATGTAACGATCCTCATTTTCGTCCCTTAAAGGTCGATACTTGTAACGGCCCGCCTTTTTGGACGGTTTAAATTGACAATAAACCCCACATGTCAAACTCAAACCATTCAAAAAAGAGGATTATTATGGGGTAGATAAGAAAAAGAAGAGAAAGGAATAAAACAAACATAGAATCTCATAGTGGAATGACAAAATATAATAATCAAATAAACAGTTCATTAAGTTGTTTACAAATAATATTTGATTACACTTTTACAATACAGATCAGAGTACATATAGCAGGAATAAATAAATAATGCAGCGGAACAACATAATGCAGTAGTATAAATATAATAAATAGCATACAAATCTTCGTCTTCGTCCTCTAGAGATAAATGGTCTTCAATACATTGAAAAGCTCAGACTAACCCGAGCGTAATGAAAAGACAAAACACTCGAGTCAGTTAAAAAAGATCTTATGTAAGTTAAATCAACAGTAAATAAATATGAGTGTAACAGCTTCAGAGATGTTTACTGTAACGACCCTTAAATTTTATTGGTTTTAATAACGTAATTAACTGAAATTTTATGAAATTTTAAATAATTGAATTTTGAAATAAAAATTTGATATTTGGAATACGCCTACTTAAACATAGCAAATGGTAAATTTTCATCAGATAATATGGAAGTTTAATTTGTTGTGTAATTTTATTTAAATTTAAATCGGTTACTATTTGATGATAATAAAATATTTCTCTAACCCGAATATTTTTATATAATAAATTTGTAAATCATCTCCTGAGTGAGACGTCACATTTCGTTTCGTCAAATATGAATTGCTATTGCTCCGTTTATCTTAATTCCGGCGTATTAGCAGCATTTTCGGTACCGAATATCGACTTTTGATAGGATGGTCCTATCACTGATGTCTGTATACTGTTTTGATCGTCTTGTCGTGCTGGTCGTTACGGTATATTCAGTTATCAATTGGATGTCCGGTGCACGGCGGAATCTATGAAACAGATAACCATATCGGGACCCGTTTGTGCCTTCTGTATCCTTTGCCTTTCATATTTCAGGCGTGTAATCCAAGCAACAGTGCTTTAATTATTGTACTCGAATTGAGATGTGACTTTTGCCTTTTCCCATCTGTTCAATTTTATTACTGTTCTTTGCCTTGAAAAGAATACAAAGTAGCTTTTATATGGATAGACACGTGATTTTCTTTTCTGGCGGATCCACTGAAGCTTGTTCATCTTCTTTCAAGCTTCAAACCTTCATGGCCGAGATCTATTACTTCCTTCTTCGAAAAAAAATATAATAGTAATAATATAACAATATATAAATTTTCGTTTTTGCTATAGCTATTCGTTACCTCTACTCCCCTCCTCCACTCGTCATCAACCTGAGCAGCCATCTCCACCATATCAACTCGCCCAGGCAACCACCGATCCACCCTTCTCACGCCCGCTCTTTACAGCCTCGCCGAGACCCGCATGCGTGTAGGCTCCAGCATGCGCCCTTCCACCACCACTCTTAGCCTCCTTCTTCTCCGTCCCCGCTCCTCTATACCGCAAGCCGAGCCTTCCCTCTCTTCAATCGTTACAACCCCTCGTCAGCAGCCTCTTCTCATCGCCAGCCCAACACGAGAATCACCTAGGCTCGCAACCCGAGGAGCCATCCATCGGTATTTTGATAGTAAGTATATATATGTTATAAAATTTTCTTACAGCAAATATATATTGTAGTTTGAAGAAGCATTAGCTATGTATGGGTCTGTATATGATTTTAAACTATATATATAAGTTATGCTATATTTTGAAACAGTTATAGTATATAATATATAATGTTGTATATATATGCATATAAGATTTGTATTATCTGCTTAAAACTCATACATAGGTTTATATATATAAAGTGGATTGTATATTAACTTGTTTATATATATTTATTTTATCTGTAGTATATCTATATGTTTATGTAGTAGGTGTAAATGAGTTCTGTTTTTATATACAGACCTGTTATTTGAAAATGTATATAGCTGTTTATAACATCAGAGCTTGGTACACTTACTGTATAAACATTTATAAGAGAATTATATAATTATTTTATATCAAAGTAGCTGTACTAGTTTGTTCGTCATGTATATATTTAGAATATTTATATATATATTAGTCTAGATGTTAGTATATAAGTTTATATAAACTAAAAGATTTGTAATAAATATATGATTGGGTAACTGTTTTGCATGACACATATATATATATACAGTTTATATATGACCTGGATAACCGATATATATATAAATGGGTTATATATTTTCAATATTTTGGTTTGCAACTTTTATATGTATTTGGTTTGTTCATTCGCATAAGTATACAGTGCAGAGCTTATTGTATATATTTACATGCTGTTGTATATTTTATATAATAATATTTGCATATATTTATGTGTTGTTGTATCGTAAGTAAAATATAAAGTAAGATACATATATTGGGTCGTGTGTTTGTTTCCTTTTTTTTTAATATAATTTACAGTATATATATCATATTATTGAAGCAGTATATTAATTGTTTAAAAGTATTGTTATATATTGTATATATATAGGTCACATATTCGTATATGTGAGTCAATTCTTACATAAATGTAAGTTATATTAGTTTAAAAGGGGTAGTCTATATGTTTACGTGGGTATGTGGTGTACAGGTTTATAAATTGTGTTGTATATATATGTTATATGCTATAGGGAAGTTGTTTGTTATATATATTAAGTATGTATTATAAGTTGATCTATTGTTATATAGTATATATATATATATATGTTCTGAGTTATATAATTCATAAGTTATAAATATATATGTTACATTGAAAAGTTCTAATGTACGGATACAAAAATTTATTTTATATGTATATGTTTGACTATAATATTTGAGTTTTAGTTTAAAATAATGATTTTAGAAACACGTGTATATATATTTTATTTAATATATATTGAAATAAGAATATGATTTTGTATATATATACAATTTTATGTGTTATATCTATATCAAGTTCACTTATACCAATTATCTTCATCGTCCAGTTCTGATTTATTTCGTCTATTCCTATTATCAGCTTGTCCGTCGAATTCGTTCCAATCTAGCTTTGCTTTGGAATTCGTGCTTGGATTTGTAACTCGTTTCATTTTTCGAACCTCTCTAGCCACGAAGGTGAGCAATCACTCACGATTAACATTCTTATATTTATTAAATTTGATTTCATTTGAAACGACAACTGGAATATGCGGCTAAATTGAATTGTTAATTTTATTATTGCTGTACATGATATGTTATTATCAGAAATGTTCAACTGTGGGATATGACACCATATCCTGTTGTTTATAGTTATTTAATTTATCACTGATGATATATGCCTGTTGTTGATATTATTATCATAAGTGTGCTAACTCTGCAAGTTCCATGTTAGTATAGAATTCCCTATGGGTTGAAATGATACATACCCGAACGATTTTGTAGAATAGGAGAAAATCGTTACGAGTTGAAATGATAAACCCAAGCGATTTTCATTGAATTGAATTTGGGATTGCGGGTTGAAAAGATATATACCCGTATATATTTAAATTGCGGATTGAAATAATAAATATCCGTATCACTTGACCATAGGATAGAAAATTATATACAGGCACCGCTGGTCTATATATATCTATATTTGAAAACGATTTCCAAGGTTTTGAAAAGAAATATATGTGGTTTTAATAAAAATTGATTTTAAGATATTATATTTTTAACATAGATTTTAAAATAATTTTAATAAATTAAGTTGGAAAGAGAAATTAATTTGAAATTTATTCGAATTTTTCTTAAATAAAACCGATTTGAAACTTATTAAATTCGAGATTTTAAAAATATAATTTATAACTTGATTTTGATTTAAAGTGATTAAATGAATATTTCAAGTAAATAAATTGAAGGGAATATTAATTTATGTAAATTGTAATTTAAGGTTTTATTTAAATAATATTAGATTGACTAAGTGAATTTTTCAATATTAAATAATGGTAAAGTTGAGTTTGAAATATAAATGAATTTAAGCTTTGAAATCTATTGAAATTGAAATGGTTTAAAATTGTAATTTATATATGTATTTGAAATCGATATAAATTTTAAATGGTTTTGAACTTAATTGAAAGTGGTGAATTTAGATTAAATTAAATTGAATTTTTGGAATTCGAGTTGATCTGAATCGATTTGTGAAATTTGAGGAAACTATATTTTATTTTGTATAAAGTATTTTAATATATAAAAATATTTTATTTTATGAATTATTTTAATATAAACTATTTTTAATATAAAACTATTTCAATATACTAATTATTTTAATATAAACTATTTTTAATTTATAACTATTTTAATGTATAACTATTTTGTTATATAAACTATTTTTTATCTTATAATCTATTTTATTACATATACTATTTTCTATATCTAAACTGTTTGAGTGGAAAGTATTATGATTTCAAAGTGTTATGATTTCCCAAGTGTTGTGATTTCTAAAGTGCTATGATTTCAAAAATGTTATGATTTCGAAACGTTATAACTTTTGAAAGTGTTACGATTCTGGAAATGAATATTATTTAAGTGAATAATGATATTGAATTGCTATGGTTTCGAAATGAATATGATATTTTGATTTTGAAGTATGAACTATTTGAAAAATGACCACGGTGTTATAATAACATTTGGTTGTTAAAGAGACCGGGATCAGATATTGTCATACTCTCTGCCAATACCGAAAACCACTTTAACAACTGTGTACGTGGTGGAGATTCCAGAATGAAGTAGGATGGTTTGGTGATGATTCGATATGGTATTTACGTAGCCCTGACTCCCGTGAGTCAGCTTGATGTGGCTAAAACCGGAGCTATACCGGGCTAAGTGAGGTCATTCCTCCTATCGGACACATTTCTTCGATACCATTCTATTTCTTTTGTGATGTGATTGGGTGCACCCTTTGATTTGGGAGTGTGTCACGAGGTGGGAGGTAGTAGCTGTTATGCGTTACCACCAGTCCGGGAGTGCAAATGGTATATCTACCCTGGCATTGCCTCGAGTTCCATGTCACATACCCTATCGTGCCTTCTACGAGTTTGTTTTGTGTCGTACCTATGGAGTGCTCCTTGATAGCCCACCTGCGGGTGGAGTTTACAGTATCTGTATAGACTACGACACTATAAAAATGTGTTAAGGGGGATATGGGTAACGCCTTAACGCTATTTTATCAATTTACTTTACTATAGACATGTTATAATAGCGTATATTACTACATAGTAGATAGTTCCACGGATCCTTAGAGAATGGTTATCCCAAACATCCTTTAAGTTACTTGTATTTCAGTTGATATTTCACTTGAGTTGGATTTATTGATATAAGAATGTTAATCCTGACTCGAGTGTTTTGTGTTTTGCTTTACGCTCGGGTCAGACTGGGTATCGCAGTATTTGAGACTCACCTTTGGAGTTGGTACTTCGCTTGGAGATCCAGCTATCTATTCAGCTTTCAGTTGTTCAGATGACTCCTGTGATGTATATTCTGATCTTGTATTTGACTGTTGTATTCGAGACTTCTGTTGTATCTTGTTTAACTCTGTTGTTTTATACATGAACTACTATTTATCTATTTCCGCTGCTTATTATTGTAATACTCTGTGTCTGTGATTCTGTGATTGATTTATTTACTGTATATGCTGAGTTTTGCCAAATATAAATTAACAATCTGGTATTTTGAGCAATTCAAGTCCGACATGTGCGGATGCGAATGGCACGAAATACCGGGTCGTTACAGTTGGTATAAGAGCCAGGTTTAGGCAAAACTTAGCATATAGAGTAAATTTAATTACGGAATTACCTTCGTTCGAGCTTGAATTCCTTCCTCTTTGATTTGGATTTCTTTCGAACTTTGGAACCATACCTTGTTCTAAAATCCATTCTTGTCCTTTCCTGTTCGTGTTCTTCTTGATTCTGGAGCACCCCATAGCTCCACTTCGACTGATCTCTATAATGAATCTGAGAATATCTTGCCACCTCAATTGGCAATTTCATCTTGATGTTTTGAAGTCACATCTCTCCCATTTAAGCGGGAAATTGAATTTCCGCATCGATCTTATCCCTGGAATCTCGGTTGACCCGGTTAAGGTCACCCGCGATCAATATAAGTCTATCCATCTTTCCTCTTTTGTAATCTATCTATCTTATCTTCCTTTCGAGCCTATAGAATCCTCTTTGATTAGAGTCCCTTGAATTTGAATCTCTATCCTTGTTCTATGTCCATCCCGGAATCATCGAGTGAGGGAGTGTATTTGTAATTATTATTAATATTAAAATGTTTTATAGTGTGTTAATTGAGTTGTTAAGTTGAATTTTGGGTTTTGATCGATTCGTCTAGCCAATGCTATCGATAGAAATTTCAAAACACTTAAACAGAGCAAACCGACACAATATTATTTTCAAATTTGGTAAATGAAAAGAATTTTGTATTATATATATAAGTATAATTTTCTGAAATTAAATAGTTAAATGAATTGGTTGTTAGAAATGATAATACTTGGTTATCATTTATTTCTGGGTTGACACTTCCAAATCATTAACTATTGTTCTTTGAAATTGTAGATATGTTTATAAAAATTTGATTTGGAAATGAAATGAATTCAAATTAAAGCGTTGAGAATTTAATTTTCGGAGCATTTCTAAATTTGATTTTTCATATTTTGAAAAATATGATTTGAAAGTATTTCTAAATGGGGGTTGTTTCCAAAAGATTTTTAATCAAGTAAATCAGAACTCTCCTCATTTGTCGTTGGAAAATAATTTTCGGTGATGACTGTAGCATCATCGACATTCATTTTCGAGTCTCGAAGTGGAGAGACCACGTAGCAGCTTTGTTACACTTTTGTTTGGACAAGGAATTTTGTTTGAATTTCTTGTGTAAAATTGATTTATAAAATATATATAGGTATATAATTATTTCAAATAGTTTGAGGTGAAACCGGAAAATTGAATCTTAAGTTTTATATTAAGAAATGGTTTCAATTATTGAAATAAAGTGAAATGTTAGAATAATTGGAATATCTGAAATGATAAATGAAATTAAACTAACCTGAAATAATGAATTTGAACAAACTTATTTGTATAACACTAAATTACAGTCTAATATATATAACTTTCCTAAAATATTCAAAAAGTTAAAATGTTAGGGTGTATATATATAATTTAAGGTTGTACAAGAAGAAACTTAAGTAATAAATTGTTCAAACTAAAATATGGCTTAATATAAATGTTGTAGATAGAAGGAAAATTTGTATAGTACTTAATTACACTCTGAAACATTAATATAACTTACCTAGAAAAGTTAAATGTAATTAGAATGTAAGTGGATAGTATACACACGATATAGGTAATAGGATATCAAAATGATATTTTGTTAGGGGAATTTACTGATAATAAATTGGATAATAAAATTGGATAATAAATTGAATAATAAAAGGGAAATTATTTGTTGAATACTATAAGGTTAAAATAAATATTTATACACATAATATATGTTGCAAAATATATATTAAGTGGAATAAATTTAATAAATAAAGGAGAATGCTAGTTAAATAAATGAATATGAACTGAAGAATAGTTGAAATTGAATTATATGAGGAATTAACTTAGGTGAAATCAAATGGAATAAACAAATGAGATGAATCAAATAAATTTTCTTTGAAAGAAAATTTTGTAATAAATGTAAATAAATGGGAAACAAATCAATTGAATAAAATATATGGAAATGAAATCAATCAAATGTGAACACAATAAATTTGATTGATTAAATAAAATGAATTGGAATCAACTAATTGAATATAAACCAATTTTAAAATAAATGTAGTTTATATGGTTTTAAATTAATTGTTGGATTTGGTATTTCAATCTATCTTCTCTTTCTGGTTGTTTCTATCCTCCTACCTCGTTCCTTTTCGGGGACGAAAAGTTTTGAGTGGGGGAGAGTGTAACGACCCGTAAATTTTATTGGTTTTAATAACGTAATTAACTGAATTTTTATGAAATTTTAAATAATTGAATTTTGAAATAAAAATTTGATATTTGGAATACGCCTACTTAAACATAGCAAATGGTAAGTTTTCATCAGATAATATGGAAGTTTAATTTGTTGTGTAATTTTATTTAAATTTAAATCAGTTAATATTTGATGATAATAAAATATTTCTCAAACCCGAATATTTTTATATAATAAAATTGTAAATCATCTCCTGAGTGAGACGTCACATTTCGTTTCATTAAATTCGAACTGCTATTGCTCAGTTTATCTTAATTCCGGCGTATTAGCAGCATTTTCGGTACCGAATATCGACTTTTGATAGGATGGTCCTCTCACTGATGTCTGTATACTATTTTGATCGTCGCGTCGTGCTGATCGTTACAGTATATTCAGTTGTCAATTTAGATGTCCGGTGCACGGCGGAATCTGCGAAACAGATAACTGTATCGGGACCCGTTTGTGCCTTCAGTTTCCTTTACCTTTCATATTTTAGGCGTGTAATCGAAGAAACAGTGCTTTAATTATTGTACCTGAATTGAGATGTGACTTCTGCTTTTTCCCATCTGTTCAATTTTATTACTCTTCTATGCCTTGAAAAGAATACAAAGTAGCTTTTATATGGACATACACGTGCTTTTCTTTTCTAGCAGATCCACTGAAGCTTTTTCATCTTCTTTCAAGCTTCAAACCTTCATGACCGAGATCTATTATTTCCTTCTTCGAAAAAAAATATAATAGTAATAATATAACAATATATAAATTTTCGTTTTTCTATAGCTGTTTGTTACCTCTACTCCCCTCCACCACTCATCATCAACCCGAGCAGCCATCTCCACCATATCAACTCGCCCAAGCAACCACCGATCCACCCTTCTCACGCCCGCCCATTACAGCCTCGCCGAGACCCGCATGCCCTCTTCCACCACCACTCTTAGCCTCCTTCTTCTCCAGCCCCGCTCCTCTATACCGCAAGCCGAGCCTTCCCTTGCTTCGATCGTTGCAATCCCTCGTCAGCAGCCTCTTCTCATCACCAGCCCAACCCGAGCATCACCTAGGCTCGCAACCCGAGGAGCCATCCATCGGTATTTTGATAGTAAGTATATATATATGTTATAAAATTTTGTTATATCAAATATATATTGTAGTTTGAAGAAGCATCAGCTATATATGGGTCTGCATATGATTTTAAACTATATATATAAGTTATGCTATATTTTGAAACAGTTATAGTATATAATATATAATGTTGTATATATATGCATATAAGATTTGTATTATCTATTTAAAACTCTTATATAGGTTTATATATAAAGTGGATGGTATATTAACTTGTTTATATATGTTTATTTTATCTGTAGTATATTTGTATGTTTATGTAGTAGGTGTAAATGAGTTCTGTTTTTATATACAGACCTGTTATTTGAAAATGTATATAGCTGTTTATAACATCAGAGCTTGGTACACTTACCGTATAAACATTTATAAGAGAAGTATATGATTATTTTATATCAGAGTAGCTGCACTAGTTTGTTCGTCATGTTTATATTTAGAATATTTATATATATATTAGTCTAGATGTTAGTATATAAGTTTATATAAACTAAAAGATTTGTTATAAATATATGATTGGGTAACTGCTTTGCATAAGAAGGCGACACATATATATATAGTTTATGTATGGCCTGGATAACCGATATATATATATAAATGGGTTATATATTTTCAATATTTTGGTTTGCAACTTTTATATGTATTTGGTTTGTTCATTCGCATAAGTATATAGTGCAGAGCTTGTTGTATATATTTACATGCTGCTGTATATTTTATATAATAATATTTGTATATATTTATGTGTTGTTGTATCGTAAGTAAAATATAAAGTAAGATACATATATTGGGTCGTGTGTTTGTTTCCTTTTTTTAATATAATTTACAGTATATATATCATATTATAGAAGCAGTATATTCATTGTTTAAAAGTATTGTTATATATTGTATATATATAGGTCACATATTCGTATATGTGAGTCAATTCTTACATAAATGTAAGTTATAATAGTTTAAAAGGGGTAGTCTATATGTTTACGTGGGTATGTGGTGTACAGGTTTATAAATTGTGTTGTATATATATGTTATATGCTATAGGGAAGTTGTTTGTTATATATTAAGTATGTATTATAAGTTGATCTATTTTTATATAGTATATATATATATATGTTCTGAGTTATATAATTCATAAGTTATACATATATATGTTACATTGATAAGTTCTAATGTACGGATACAAAAATTTATTATATATATATATATATATATGTTTGACTATAATATTTGAGTTTTAGTTTAAAATGATGATTTTAGAAACACGTGTATATATATTTTATTTAATATATGTTGAAATAAGAATATGATTTTGTATATATATACAATTTTATGTGTTATATCTATATCAAGTTCACGTATACCTATTATCTTCATTGACCCAGTTCTGATTTATTTCATCTATTCCTATTATCAGCTTGTCCGTCGAATTCGTTCCGATCTAGCTTTGCTTTGGAATTCGTGCTTGGATTTGTAACTCGTTTCATTTGTCGAACCTCTCTAGCCTCGAAGGTGAGCAATCACTCACGATTAACATTCTTATATTTATTAAATTTGATTTCATTTGAAATGACAATTGGAATATGCGGCTAAATTGAACTGTTAATTTTATTATTGCTGTACATGATATGTTATTATCTGAAATGTTCGCCTGTGGGATATGACACCATATCCTGTTGTTTATAGTTATTTAATTTATCACTGATGATATATGCCTGTTGTTGATATTATTCTCATAAGTGTGCTCACTCTGCAAGTTCCCTGTTAGTATAGAATTCCCTATGGGTTGAAATGATACATACCCGAATGATTTTGTAGAATAGGAGAAAATCGTTATGGGTTGAAATAATAAACCCAAGCGATTTTCATTGAATTGAATTTGGGATTGTGGGTTGAAAAGATATATACCCGTATATATTTAAATTGCGGATTGAAATAATAAATATCCGTATCACTTGACCATAGGATAGAAAATTATATACAGGCACCGTTGGTCTATATATATCTATATTTGAAAATGATTTCCAAGGTTTTGAAAAGAAATATATGTGGTTTTAATAAATATTGATTTTGTTATCCCGCCTTTTAGCAAGGCCGAGATATCAAGGAATTGACTGAAAACCAAGGATCATTCATCCCGAATGTTGAGTATGTGCAAGTTTGCTATGGATGTCGATGAATTTTGTCCGAGTCCGGATCAAGTTAAAATTGACATGACACGACAAGCGAAGCCATGAAAGTCAACATTCCAAATTTCAAGTCAATCCGAGTTCGTATGCTCGAGTTATGATCGATGAAAATTGAAGGAAATAACCCCATTTCGTATCCATCATCGAGCCTCAGTTCGTATCGATCGTATTTGCATCGATCAGATCACACTGCTTCACATCCATCTGAGAGCCTTGGTTCGAATCCATCCGGACTACGCAATTCATATCCATCAGGGGATTGTACCTTGTTATTATCGATCAACCAAACTCCCTTGTCCGTATCTATCGAGTTACATTTGTTCGAATCCATCAGATAATCCTGGTTTGTATCCATCAGGTGACCTTAGTTCGTATCCATCAAACAATCACTAGTTCGTATCCATTGAACAATCACTATTCGTATCCATCGCGATATTGCTTGTTCGTATCCATCAAGTGGAAGCAACTTTGATCGATACAAATAAGGGCCACCTCCATCGATACGAACTACGCCGCCTTCATTGATACGCACTAGACCGTCTCCATCATTTCGAACTGAGCATACTACAGATCGATACGAAGAGCACGCTATCGATCGATTCGAACAAGACAACTACATTGATATGAACAAGGCGAGAATCTTGGGACGACTCGATCAACTCGGCATAAAAAGTGGATCGATCCGAAGGATGCGCGCCACGTCATCACCTGGGCACTTGCAACCATCGATTCGAACAGATCGATTCGAAATGATCGATTCGAACCAAACAGCCTGCTGAGTAACACCAATTCGTATCGATCATATCTCGTGATCCACAAGTCCAAATGCTATGAAATTTTCACAGGAGCTTACGTATAAGTTGAGGAATGTTCACACCAAGTTTCGACCCCATTGGACGAAATCTTGATCGATACGAAATTCATTCATATCGATCGCGGATCGAGCCGAAATTTTATGGGCTCGGTCGAGTGGGCCCACTCACGTGCCAAAAAAAGTCTCCCGAGATCTGAGCGAAATATCAGCCTCCTACACCTATAAACAGGGCCCCAGGGCCAACAGAGAAAGGATCTTTGGACGCTCCAACGCCGAGACTCTGCCGGATTCAATTCTAAACTCCATTACTGCTGTTGTACTCGAATTTCATAACTTTAATTCGCTGTAATCCGCTGCAATCAGTTGTTATCTTTAAAGAAACATCAACAAAGTGATCAACTTCATAGTGGACGTAGGCAACACGCCGAACCACTCTAAATTCTTGTGTTTCTGTGCATTTTTATTATTTGTTTTTGAAGTGTTTGTTACATAATTCTCCTTTTCCATTTAATTTCTTCATTTTTATCTCTTCAAACTCTTCCGAAGAGTGTTGTGTCCAATTTTGGTACAAACACTTTGGTGCTTTCACCGAGAAAAAACCCAAATTTTCTCCTGCTCTTTGGATCTGCTATCGATACCGGATTGCATAAATCCAAGAAGAAGATCCAGATCTCAAGCCTTAAAGCCCTTCCATCCTATTCAGATTTGCATCAGATCTAGGAAAGGACTTCGTCAATTCATCATGGTGAGTACACGAACTGCTTCTACAGCTGCCGATCAGGAAGGACGGGATAGACAGAATCTCGCACAATTGCCTCCATCCAACCAAGATGCCACCGGACCTTCAGATCCATCAGGCCCGGTCACCAGACAAGAGTTCCAGATGATGCTTCAAGAGTTGACCCAGAGTCGGCAACAGCTTACTGAACAACTGTGCGCCAACGTAGCGTTGACAAACCAGCTGAACCGCCAAAGGCATAGAAGATCCAGAAGAGATCAAGCTTCTTTTTCTTCCACGGAGAGTTCAGCCTCGTCTGATGACCATCATCGATCTACACGCCCACGACTGGACGTAAGCTACACCCAAGCCACAGAACACCAAACTGCCTTAAATCTTGGGCAACCCAGGACTGGACCATCCACCAGCCATCAGACCGGACCTTCATCCCGAGGGGGTGCCGCTCCTTACCATGTCACAGGCAACCTCGCTACCACCGCCACCACTACCGAACAAGGAGTTGATGCTAGAAATCAAACTGACCCACATCGTCACCAACGAGAACACACTCCAGAACCTTATGTCCCTGAAAATGTTGAACCAAGGAGGCGAGGCACGGACCGTCTACCGCGTCCGGTCCAGACTCGCGCTGTGGAACTCAACCGCACCTTGGCACAACATGCTCCAAATATCCAGATGCCGGATATACCGACGATGATTCGTCAGATGATCCGTGAAAGTCAGGGTCTCACTAATGACGACTGGGGATTTCACGGAGTCATACCCCTTTCACTGATGACATATTATATGCTGAACCACCTCGGCGATTCAGGATGCCAACTTTGCCAGTCTATGAAGGAAGTTCTGATCCCAATCAACATATCCTGAAGTATGAATGGTTAATGAATGCTGCAAGGGATGACGATGCAGTTAAATGCTGTAGTTTCCCCATTTCCCTGGGGGGGCATTGCAACTATGTGGTTTACTCGTTTGTCACCAAGATCCATTTCTAATTTTGACCAGATGGCCACCAAGTTTGTTGAACAATTCTGTATGGACGTAGCGAGACCTAAAGAAGTTAATACTCTGTCTAGTGTCACTCAAGCTCCCGGAGAGACACTTAGACGTTACTTGGAGCGATTTCATGCTGCGTGTGCGGAAATAAGCAATCCCAATGACAACTCTATCCTGATGGCATTAACTAAGGGGATTGATCCTGATTCTGAGTTCGGAAATTGATTAGTTGGGAAGCCACCTGCGTCATTGGACCGTTTCTGTTCCAAGGCAGCCCAATTCTTAAGAAGGGAGGATGCGAAACAGTCTAGGAAGCAGGATGACGCAGGGCCCAACATGGAAGGAATTCAAAGTAACATTGCAATTAAACAATCCGGGGAGAGTTCCAGAAAAGTTCAGTTGAATATACAAAACAAATAGAACCAGCAGAGGGACAGTGGAAATCAAGCTAAAACTGAGATCAAAATCGTGGTCCACGACGTAGAGCTCCCATGTTCGACAATTACAATCCATTGAATACGTCGTTGGAAAATGTGTATTTGCAGACCTGTAATACCATGCAATACAAGAAACCAGCCCCGAAGCCGTCAATAGAAAGGCAAATCCAAACAGGAAAGTTTTGCAGATTCCATGAAAGTTATGGCCATAATGCAAATGAGTGTCGTCATTTACAAAACCTCATTGAAAAGCTGATACGTGAACGAAAGTTGGATCAGTTTGTGCGGGCGCCGCAGTTAGGAGGTGTGGGCCCATCGAATCAGAATCGTGCACCAAATCAGGAAAGGCAGGAGGAACCCGCTCGTACTGGCGGGAGATTGGTTATTAATACAATAAGTAGTGGTCCCCATCCAGTAGACCAAAGCTGGAAGGAAATGGAGTCGTATGCCATCTCTATTAGGCATGCAGACTACGAGTGTTATAGCAGTTTTGACGAAGGGGCTCTGGCAAAACAACAGAAGACGATGACTGATGACATCGTATTCAGAAACAGAGATGCTAATAAAGTCGAAGCCCCCACTATCGATCCACTGGTCATCTCAGCTCAAGTAGGTCCAGCCTGGATGAAAAGGATTTTGGTTGACAGTGGAAGCTCAGTGAATATTCTGTTTAAACGAGCTTACGATCAGATGAGGATGGAGGCTAAAGATTTAAAGCCTTGCCAATCTCGAATCCATGGTTTCAATGGGAGCACTACTATACCCACTGGAGTAGTGGAGCTACCAGTAGAGTTGGGAGTTGGAGAACCCCGGAGAGTCCGGATATTGCAATTCGTCGTGTTGGATATAGACTCCCCTTATAATGCTTTCTTGGGTCGACCGGCCCTCGCTGAATTCAGGGCAGCAATCGCCCCGTGGTGTGTAATTCTGAAGTTCCCCACCGATCGTGGAGTGGGAGTCATTCAAGGAGATCAAGCCGTTGGAGAGCCTGTTACGTTGCCGAGCTGCGGGAGGCGCAACGAAAGGTGAAAGGAAAGGGCGTAGAGGAATCTCTCTGCGTTCGCTTTGCTGATAATTGACAATTAATGTCTGGGCCTAGGCCCGGGCACCCCAGCCAATTCCAAAGGGATCTTGACCCAAAGGAAACTGAAGATGAAGGAGAATCTAAAGAAAGTCAAGCATCCCCGGCTGAACTGACGATCGATGTCCCAATTGACGATGATGATGATTCAAAGATGATAAAGATTGGATCATAGCTAAGCCAGCAGACTCAAGAGGAATTGGTTGAATTTCTACGGGCGAATCTTGACGTAATCGCCTGGACGCATTCTGATATGTGTGGGATCTCACCGGACATCGCGAGCCACACTTTGAATATTAACCCGCGGCATGTCCTGGTCAAACAGAAAAGGCATGGTATGGATCCAGAGAGATATGCTGCCCTTAAAGAAGAGGCAGAAAAGCTTAAAACGAATGGGTTCATTCGAGATGCGCTATATCCTGAATGGGTGTCGAATCCCATGCTTGTCCGAAAATCAAACGGAAAATGGAGAACATGTGTCGATTACTCCGATCTGAATAAAGCTTGTCCTAAAGACAGTTTTCCGCTTCCCAAAATTGATCAGCTCGTAGACTCAACAGCTGGACACGAACTATTATCCTTCATGGATGCGTATTCTGGCTACAATCAGATACCAATGAATTTACCCGATCAGGAACATACCAGCTTCGTAACCAATCTGGGACTTTATTGTTACAAAGTTATGCCATTCGGACTCAAGAATGTCGGGGCTACTTATCAACGGTTGGTCAATCAGATGTTTGCCAATCAAATCGGGAAAACCATGGAAGTATATGTCGACGATTTTCTTGTGAAGTCGCGATTTTCCACTGACCATATTAAAGATCTGGAATCAATGTTTAACATACTTCGAAAGTACAGAATGAAGCTCAACCCACTGAAATGTCATTTTGAAGTTGCATTCGGAAAATTCCTTGGTTTTATCGTCAACGCTCGAGGAATCGAAGCTAATCCTGAAAAGAATTGGGCAATCAGAAATCTTGAAGCTCAGAAAACTATAAAGCAAGTCCAGAGTCTCAATGGGAAAGTAGCAGCACTGAGCAGGTTCATCTCAAAGTCCACTGACAAATGCATTCCCTTCTTCGATCTGATCCGAAAAGGAAAACGAAACTTTGAATGGACCATGGAGTGTGAGGGCGCTTTCCAAGCACTAATTTAGCATCTATCCACACCACCTATCCTGTCAAAACCTATTGATCATGAGAAGTTGTATGTTTAATTGGCGATATCAGAAAACGCTATCAGCGCTGCCTTAATTCGAGAAGAAGACATGATACAGAAGCCAGTATACTACATTAACAAACGATTGACTGGAGCTGAAAGGAATTATCCGAAACTAGAGAAGCTAGCTTATTGCCTTGTTATTGCATCAAGGAAGCTCCGTCCGTATTTCCAGGCACATCCTATTATTGTTAACACCGACTAACCGTTACGACAGGTCCTTACGCGGCCTGAGACGTCTGGTAGGTTACTCAAGTGGAACATTGAACTGAGCCAGTTTGATATTACTTATACTCCAAGACGAGCCATTCAAGAACAAGTCCTAGCCGATTTCATAGCTAAATTTACCATTCCATAGGACTTGCCCAAAACCAGTGAATCTCCCGAATATGTCAGGAAGCTGTACACTGATGGTGCATCAAACAACCGGTGCTCAGGCGCTGGGGTTGTACTTGAAACCCCCGAAGGCCGATCTATATGTTATGCTTTGATGTTCGATTTTCACGCAACCAATAATGAAGCAGAATATGAAGCCCTCTTAGCTGGATTGAAACTTGCCAGAGATTTGAGAATTTTCGCTGTGGAAATTTATTGTGATTCACAATTAGTTGTGTGTCAAGTTCGGGGAGAATATCAAGCGAGAGATCAAAGGCTGGCTGCTTACTTAGCTCGGGTTCAGGAAATACTAAATCAGTTTGATTATTATTCCATTTATTGTATACCTCGAGAACGCAATCAGAAAGTCGATTCATTGGCGAAGTTAGCCAGCACAGGTAAAGCTCAACAAATGGGACTTGTTCCTGTAGAGACATTATCTTCCCCAAGTATTGACCAGACAGAAACAGATTGGGTATGTGAAACTGTTCCCGATAAGGAGTCATGGATGACTCCATTCAGAAATTACCTTGAGCACGGAATCCTACCGGAGCGCAGGAGTGAAAAAAAGACAAGTCCTTCGGAAGGCCTCATGATTCACCATCCAGAATGCAGTCATGTACAGAAGAGGGTATTCTATTCCTTTACTCCAGTGTATCGCTCACGATGAAACTAAACAAGTATTACGCGATGTACATGAGGGAGAATGTGTCGATCACACCGGAGGGCAAGCACTTGCCAAGAAAGTACTTCGGTATGGATATTTTTGGCCGACTGTAAATCACGATGTGTCGGATTATGCCAAGAAATGTGATAAATGTCAAAAGCATGCTCGAATTCCTAGAGCCCCACCTACCGAGATAACTCAAATGGTCAGCCCATGGCCGTTTGCAATATGGGGCATCGACATCATTGGTTCTCTACCTTTGGCAAAAGGTGGTGCGAAGTACGCCATCATCGCATTTGATTACTTTACAAAGTGGGCTGAAGTTGAACCTCTTGCTACCATAATGACGAAAAAAGTGATCAACTTTGTAGTCCGCAACATTATCTGTCGATTTGGTCTCCCACACACCATTATCACCAATAACGGAACCCAATTCGACAGTGTTAAAAATTAAAGATTTCTGCAAATGGTTTCGCATTCAAAAGAAATTCTCTACAGTTGCACACCCTCAAGCAAATGGACAGGTCAAAGTAGTCAATAAGGTTATAAAGTCCATTCTGAAAAAACGACTGGAGAAGGTCGGGGGCAAATGGGTCGATGAACTTCCTATGGCTTTGTGGGCTTACCGAACAACCCAAAAGTCCGCGACCAGTCACACTCCATTCTCTCTCTCTTATGGTTCAGAAGCTGTTATTCCAGTCGAGCTAGAAGTGCCTTCTCATCGTGTGACATACTATGATCCAAAGACAAATGCTATACTACTTGCTGAATCTCTCGATTTACTAGATGAGAAACGTGAAGAGGCTGATTTGAGGGCAGCCGCGTATCGAAGTCGAGTCGCCCGATTGTACAACGCAAGGTCCGCCCGCGAACCTTTGAACTCGGCGATCTCGTCCTGAAAAGAATCTATCTGGTTCCTTCGCATGTGAAACCAACATGGGAAGGGCCGTATGTTATTGAACGAAGGCTCGGAGATGGCACATTCAAATTATCGACCGTCGACGGTCTTACTTTACCAAGAGCTTGGAACAGCGAGAGTCTTCGTCGCTACTACACATAACAGGCTATGTTTATCCATTTAGTTTATTTTCCATTTGCAATTTGTTTCTGCATTTCGAAATTAGAATTTGTAATAAGGCAACTAACTTTGCCATATTTTCTTATTTCAGCAATAAAATGCAATCTCTTCGAGCCAGAGCCGTGATTTACTTGAAATACTTCATATGATCATCACCATGCACAGAGAGCTAAGTTCCACCATACGGTGGGATTTATTCAAATAGGGAGTGACTGTGATGCAACCGGTCACTCGCTAAGTGAAACCCGAGCTTGGGGACAAGCCATCACACCAAAGTCAAAAAAAGATTGATACACGACAATCCTTCACCTAACTCCAGATTCCCAGAGTTCGAACTGGAGTATAAACCTACAAATACGTCTTCGAAGGGGGTGGATCCGTCCACCTAACGACTTCGTCCGTATCTGAACCAAGTTTGAGGAGGATGGACCCGTCCATCTAACGACCTCGCTTGTTACCTCGGGGTGGATGTGATCCGAACATCCACGATCCTGACACACCTTTCACTCCCAAAGTGCGAGCGAAACCCAAAAAACATGCAACAGATGTGACTGACCATCTGTTTACCGACTCCACATTCCCAGAGTGCGAATTGGAATATAAACATCAACTCCGGATTCCCAGAGTGCGAAACGGAGTATAAACATCAACCAACTCCGAATTCCCAGAGTGCGAAACGGAGTATAAACATTAACTCCAAATTCCCAAAGCGCGAATTGGAGTATAAACTTCAACTCCGAAGTCCAAAAGCGCGAATTGGAGTATAAACACCAACTCCAAATTCCCAGAGCGCGAATTGGAGTATAAGCGTCAACTCCGAAGTCCCAGAGCGCGAATCGGAGTATAAACACCAACTCCGAATTCCCAGAGCGCGAATCGGAGTATAAACATCAACTCCGAATTCCCAGAGTGCGAATTGGAGTATAAACACCAACTCCGAACTCCCAAAGTGTGAGTCGGAGTATAAATGTCAAGTCCAAGTCCCCAGAGCGCGGACATATGATTAAAACTTAGACCGGAGTGCGGATACGATCATCGATAATCGAACAAGTGTGGTTGAACCACTCAATCTCCGCTTGTCTCAAACATTCATTCAGTGGCACAAAACTCAGCATGTAATAAATGAGATGAAATCGCTGGCTGATGTTCTAACACTCATCCCCAAAACTAGGGGGCAGAACTTAAGTGTCGACCATTGACTGAAGCAGTGCGACGTCAAAATTCAACTCACTTCCCGGTCGTGAACCATGTCCACAATTTTCGGACCTAGCAAACAAAAACAAACTTGACTTGGATGCTGAAACTTTACAAGTGCACTTCAAATATTGAAACACTTAAGCAAATACACAATAACTGAGAAGAAGCCAAAAAAGAAGAGTTTCATTTCTATTGTTTGTGAAAGAAATTCATGTATAAGTTTGTTCCAAAAAATTCCTACTAGCAGGGGCCGAACCTGCATCTATACACGGCCTACGAAAGGAAAACAAAAAATAAATCCCTATCTATTCAGAGCAAACTAAAGAGGCCTATCTATTTCTTCTTCTCTCTCGGCTTCTTCCTCAGTGTAGACCCGCTGGAGCCGCCACTAACTTTCCTCTTTGAGCCTTCACTTTTTGGTGGTCGGTCTCCAGGCGAGGGATGATCTCGACGTCTTCCTCTGAGCTCGAATAAATAGGGATACTTCCTGTGGACGGAGTCGGGGGAACATGATCAATTGTGGGAGGCAGAATGAACACACTAGTGTCAATGACTGTACCACCAGGTGATATCATTCTAAGCGGAGCCGGACCAGGTGCCGCCATTCCACCTCCGAAACTACCACCACGAGCCATTGCTTCCATCTCAGCATCAATCTCGCCCAATATTTCTTCTTCATGAATCGCTTGGGCCTCGCTAGGAGCATCAGTGGTTGGCATTGAAGAGCCAGTAGCAGAGGCGCCTCCACCCATAAAAAATGGAAGGTCTGCAAAAGGATCGCTGTGACGACCAAGGAGTTCCTCCATCATCTGCTCATCAAAAACAAGCGTGCTTCCCTGCAGTTCATCAAGTGGCGCAGTTGTGGTTATGGTGGTCGCTTCGGTGACGATAGCCTCCTGCGTCTGATGTGATTCTTAGGTTGCAGGAAGCATGATCGGTGCAGCATCAATCACTGGACAAAAAACAAGAGAACTGTTAGTACTTAATTCGAGTGACGATTCCAACTTAAGAGAGACATATAGGATGTTCAGAGTACCTTCCTCAGTTTGGCTTGTAGATGCCCGAACAGCTTCGGCAACTTGCTCTATAGCCGGAGACATTTGCGGCTGATCCAGATTGTAGGCAGGAACTGCTTGGGGATCGACCGCAGGCAAGGGTTCAGGCTGGGTTGATGCTGGAATTTCAAGACTTGCATCAAGGTGTTCAACCCCTGAGCGTTCTCGCACTTCCAAGTGCTGGGTGCCGAGCCTCTCCTTCTCATAAGAAATCATTGACTCGTGGAGAATCTTCCTTTCATCTTCATTCAGCAGACGATTCTCGAGCTCAAACTCGTCGACTGACTCACCCAGATGCACCGCCTTCTCCTCCTCAACCAATCGGCCCCAGGCATTGTATAAATGTCCCGAGTAATCATCGAGCCAGGCTAGACCTCTGTGCCTCAACACGTTAGCATTGCAAACGACAAGAAGATCTTCAATATCGGCTTCTAGCATGGACTCAGCCGATTTCACCTCCTCCTCAACCCTGGTTTCCGCTTCGCGGACCTTAGCCACAGCCGCATCCCTTTCACCCCGAAGCAAGACAGCCTGTTCGCACACCTCTTGGGCCGCGTTGTTCGCATCGTCCCTTTCCTTGGCAATGTCAGAGAACTTGTCTTTAAGCTCATTGAGTTCCTTAATCGCCGCATCCCGTTCGACCGTGACCATTGTATTCCGGTGGCCCATCTCTTCCACCAAGGCAACATGTGTGTGCCTCAATCTCTCCATCGCCACATTCACTTCATCAGCTTTTTTGGTGTTCTCAATTTCAGATTTCCGAGAAGAATCGGCCTCGATATTGAGCACCTGGATGATTCGGTCCCTTTGGGCAAGATCGGACTCCATCTTTTCAATCGCTTTGGCTCGCTCAAAGTCCACCTTGGAAGCTTTTTCTGCAGCCTTCACCCACTCTCTATACTGGGCGTAGATGTCATGAATGTAATCGTGCATCGTGTTTTCCGCCCTCGATGGAATTCTCTTTAAATGAGGTGGAAAGATGTAGCCGTCGAAGCATATGTTTGGGAACTCTTTCCTCAGCTGAGCAATTTTAATAGCCCCTTCCCCTGTGGGCTCAGTTATGGTCTGCTCTGCAATTATGGGGCCCACAGTTTTGACTCACTAGTGATGAGTTTCGGGCCTAGAAGTGTGAGAAGACGGCCGGTGTCGTGGAGGCTCTGATGGATTTGAAGCATGAACACGAGGTGGTGAGGGGATTCTAGGAGGCGGAGAATGGGACCTAGATCGATATCTATAATCTCTATCCCGCTCGTATCTCTCTTGGTTAGAGTACCCGCGATCGCGGTCTTTATCTGAATCTCTCCTTCGGGGCTCATAGTAAGTAGAAGACTTTCGGGCCGAGCGAAGGCTCCCTAACATCGATCCCTTCTAGACATCGTACCTGTAGATGAGAAACGAAAGAAAAGTTAGTGATCTCTTGAATTGGACAATTTACGATTGTAAATCGTGTAGTACCGTGAAGTGTATGTATGTGCAACCCCCCGACCAACCGGAAATGTCGGCCGCACTTATAGCAGGCGACTCGCTCAGATCAAGAGCACCGTCAAGCTCCTCCAACCCGGTGTCATGTTGAAGCAACACATAATCCGGGATCGGAATATCAGCAAGCCCTTCGAAAGGATTCTCTACTTGCGGGGGAGGAGCCTCCGAAATTCTAATTCCAAGAACAAGCAAAGACACAACCACATATTTCAATCTCATGGAGTTAGAACGCTTATGAGCAACTGCTTTGCCTTTTCTTTTTCCTTCCGAGCCCTGGAAACCGCCAGAAGACCCGACTATAAGTTCGTCATCAATGGGCATTCTCTCCGGATCAACCCCTTCAGCTATTACGACACCGGGCGCTTTGTGTTTCACCCGCTTCTTCGAGACTGCCTCAGTGTCCCTTCAAGCCTTATGCTTTGATTCCGCTCAATCAGCCTGATAATTCTTAAGTTTCTGTTGGTTAGAACCGAATCAATGTCCCTCATTTCGCTCGGAACTTCTTGAAGGACCCTTACTATCTCTCTGAAGTACCCGCCTTCAGGTCATGAAATTAAGGCTGTAAAAAGAAAAGAAGATGTCAGTTTATATCAACTACTATCATCTGGATAACTCTTGAAGAATACTGTAACACTTACGTCTGACTGGCCATCGGCTAGCAAATCCTTATGGGCACCGGACATAGAAACATTCTGTTTTAAAGTAACTCAGCCTTCCCCAGGATCCGGTTACTACTTGGCAGTTCCTGACTGACTCCAGGAAAGTGAAAGACGGGCTATCTCCCCTACTCTTGAAGTTAAAAAGGTATCTAATCTCAGGCAGCCTTGGTGGTCGAAAGAGATGCTCCATGAATACGATAAATAGGCTATTCAGCAAAGCATATCCATTGGGATGAAGTTGTGATGGGGCGATTATGAGATAAGATAACACTTCACTGATACATTGATTGAAAGGAGGAAGTGTTCCCGCTGCACATGCATGACGATTAAAAGCAGTAAACCCCTTTGGGGGAGCATGCGGTCTATCGTTTGGTCCCAGCAATAGTACGTCGTCCAATGACAAACCATGCCTTAGGCATATTCGCCCCAACATGTCTTTAGAGACATTGGATGGTACAGAATCTTGGGGCTTACAAATGAATGTAGCGTCAGGTAGCTCATCCGGAGCTGGGTCTATAACTTCGGCTGCGATGGCCGGAATCTCTAGGACAAAAGAAGATGAATCATGGACTTCCTGCTGTTGTGAGCTTGAAGGTTCCATAACTAACTAACTTATGAGAAATCATCATTAGACAAAAATAACATCCATACTTCCCCCAGTATAAAGTGTGTGGATGTGTTATGCAAGTGCAGTGTTGCATAATGCTTAAGAAATTATACAAAGTTGGAGAAAATGGCTAAACGACAAGACTTCGAAATTCAATCGGAGTGACCGTCATCGCTGACCGTCACAGCCGTGCCATCTAGACTTCAGAGACTAATCCAAGTTAAAGTCCGTTATCATTTTGTTAAGTCATAGTTCCATCGACGAGCTTCGAAGGGTAGTCAAATATGCAGTTTAACAATTAAGTCCGGTATGCAAGGTTGAAGCTCGTCGGGGTCTGATGTTCAAACGTGCAAGTAATTTTAAGTTCATTCAGGTTCAATTCATGTCGGTTACAAGAATCCCAGTTTCGAATCGATCATCTTTGCATCCATCTGGGTATGTGTTCACATCGATCGATTGGGTCGTCGTCGTCGTATCGATCCCTTGGCACATAGTTCGTATCGATCGAAAACTCTAGGTTTCGAATTGATCAAATACAACCCCTTCGTATCGATCTACATGTTCGAAGCACTCGCATCGATCATCTCGATTCAATGCAAAATTTTACCATTGATCGATACGAAGGCCTACATCTCATCATCTCGAAGCCCCTACTCCAGATCGACACGAAACAAAGGCCAAACAACCTTCCATCAATTCCTTCGTATCCATCCTCATTTCTTCTTCCCCAAACAGCACAAACACCATTGCTCCCTCCTAAACCTTGCTCCGACCCAAATCCAACACCAACGACGCTGGAATCGGCCACGACTCTAGGTGATTTGATGTTAAAAATCGAGTCTCATCGTTTACGCGTTGGATTCGTTTAGTGGATTACCTAAATCTGACAGTTGATTTGAGTAATTGAAATTTTGGTCGATTCGAAGGCGAGCAAAGTTCTTCTATTTCTAAGTTTTCGGAGCGATACGAAGGCAGAGATCAAGAATGGCAAACGAAGAAAAAATGGCTAAGTCTAGGGTATTTATATGGGCTTGAGTGTGAGGGAAAAAGGCGTTTCGCCTCCCGGTAGACTCGACCGGTAGCAACTGTTCCACCATATCGATTCGAACAAGCCATTCGAATCCATAAGCCCGAGCCTTCATCGATGCGAAATTATCACCAAGGTCCATCGATTCGAAACCGTTGTTCGTGTCGGTCATTTTCGACTCCATCCGCGGTGCAATGATACCAACCACGCAGTTCGAATCCATTAAATCACAACCTCCCGAGGCCAATGTTCATCGATGCGAATGGCGAATTGTCTTTTCATATCCAACGACACCGAGCTCATCGATACGACATGAAGTCCACCGAAGTTCGTAACCATCGATACGAACGATCATTTCGTATCTATCGTTGTGAATCACATCGATACGAAAACTGCCTTTCAACCTTTTACATCGATTCAGGAGAGGATCGATACGAAGGAATGTCCAAAAACAAACATCAAGCATTGTTGCAATTCAAATTTCACATTGGTCGATACGAGATTCGATACGAGAGAACTGACAACGACTCGTGAACGTGCAACGTTAACGAGAGTCAGATTAGCATATATGCATATATGTCGGACTAATATTCAATTTTCAGTATCCATAGGAATTAGATACTAATCTGATAACGACTACGGCGATAAACAGCTAATCACTATCATACAGCAGTCAGTTACAATAGTACAGGGTACAACAGTTGACAATCAACAGTTCACATTACTAAGGAAATCAGTCAAAGATTACAACTTTCAACGAAAAGACGATAATTGTTCAAAGTAAAAGTTGCAGCTTTTCAAATCACGTCATGTTTCCACAAGACGTACTTTGGGGGGCAAATGTTATCCCGCCTTTTGGCAAGGCCGAGATATCAAGGAATTGACTGAAAACCAAGGATCGTTCATCCCGAATGTTGAGTATGTGCAAGTTTGTTATGGATGTCGATGAATTTTGTCCGAGTCCGGATCAAGCTACAATTGACATGACACGACAAGCGAAGCCATGAAAGTCAACGTTCCAAATTTCATGTCAATCCGAGTTCGTATGCTCAAGTTATGATCGATGCAAATTGAAGGAAATAACCCCATTTCGTATCCATCATCGAGCCTCAGTTCGTATCGATCGTATTTGCATCGATCAGATCACACTGCTTCGCATCCATCTGAGAGCCTTGGTTTGAATCCATCCGGACTACGCAATTCGTATCCATTAGGGGATTGTACCTTGTTCGTATCAATCCACCAAACTCCCTTGTCCGTATCCATCGAGTTACATTTGTTCGAATCCATCAGATAATCCTGGTTCGTATCCATCAGGCGAACTTAGTTCGTATCCATCAAACAATCACTAGTTCGTATCCATTGAACAATCATTATTCGTATCCATCGTGATATTGCTTGTTCGTATCCATCGAGTGGAAGCAACTTTGATCTATACGAATAAGGGCCACCTCCATCGATACGAACTACGCCGCCTTCATCGATACGAACTAGACCGTCTCCATCGATTCGAACAGAGCATACTACATATCGATACGAAGAGCACGCTATCGATCGATTCGAACAAGACAACTACATCGATACGAACAAGGCGAGAATCTTGGGACGACTCGATCAACTCATCATAAAAAGTGGATCGATTCGAAGGATGCGTGCCACATCATCACCTGGGCACGTGCAACCATCGATTCGAACAGATCGATTCAAAATGATCGATTCGAACCAAATAGCCTGCCGAGTAACACCAATTCGTATCGATCATATATCGCGATCCACAAGTCCAAATGCTATGAAATTTTCACAGGAGCTTACGTATAAGCTGAAGAATGTTCACACCAAGTTTCGACTCCATTGGACGAAATCTTGATCGATACGAAATTCGTTCATATCGATCACGGATCGAGCTAAAATTTTATGGGCTCGGTCGCGTGGGCCCACTCACGTGCCAGAAAAAGTCTCCCAAGATCTGAGCGAAATATCAGCCTCCTACACCTATAAATAGGGCCCCAGGGCCAACAAAGAAAGGATATTTGGACGCTCCAATGCCGAGACTCTGCCGGATTCAATTCTAAACTCCATTACTGCTGTTGTACTCGAATTTCATAACTTTAATTCGCTGTAATCCGCTGCAATTAGTTGTAATCTTCAAAGAAACATCAATAAAGCGATCAACTTCATAGTGGACGTAGGCAACACACCGAACCACTCTAAATTCTTATGTTTCTGTGCATTTTTATTATTTGTTTTTGAAGTGTTTGTTAGATAATTCTCGTTTTCCATTTAATTTCTTCTTTTTTATCTCTTCAAACTCTTCCTAAGAGTGTTATGCCCAATTTTGGTACAAACAGATTTTAAGATATTATATTTTTAACATAGATTTTATAATAATTTTAATAAATTAAGTTGGAAAGAGAAATAGAAATTAATTTGAAATTTATTCGAATTTTTCATAAATAAAACTGATTTGAAACTTATTAAATTTGAGATTTTAAAGATATAATTTATAACTTGATTTTGATTTAAAGTGATTAAATGAATATTTCAAGTAAATAAATTGAAGGGAATATTAATTTATGTAAATTGTAATTTAAGGTTTTATTTAAATGATATTGGATTGACTAAGTGAATTTTTCAATATTAAATAATGGTAAAGTTCAGTTTAAAATATAAATGAATTTAAGCTTTGAAATCTATTGAAATTGAAATGGTTTAAAATTGTAGTTTATATATGTATTTGAAATCGATATAAATTTTAAATGGTTATGAACTGAATTGAAAGTGGTGAATTGAGATTAAATTAAATTGAATTTTTGGAATTCGAGTTGATCTGAATCGATTTGTGAAATTTGAGGAAACTATATTTTATTTTGTATAAAGTATTTTAATATATAAAAATATTTTATTTTATGAATTATTTTAATATAAACTATTTTTAATATAAAACTATTTCAATATACTAATTATTTTAATATAAACTATTTTTAATTTATAACTATTTTAATATACAACTATTTTGTTATATAAACTATTTTTTATCTTATAATCTATTTTATTACATATACTATTTTCTATATCTAAACTGTTTGAGTGGAAAGTATTATGATTTCAAAGTGTTATGATTTCCCAAGTGTTGTGATTTCTAAAGTGCTATGATTTCAAAAATGTTATGATTTCGAAACGGTTATAACTTTTGAAAGTGTTACGATTTTGGAAATGAATATTATTTAAGTGAATAATGATATTGAATTGCTATGGTTTCGAAATGATTATGATATTTTTATTTTGAAGTATGAACTATTTGAAAAATGACCACGGTGTTATAATAACGTTTGGTTGTTAAAGAGACCGGGATCGGATATTGTCATACTCTCTGCCAATACCGAAAACCACTTTAACAACTGTGTATGTGGTGGAGATTCTAGAATGAAGTAGGATGGTTTGGTGACGATTCCATATGGTATTTACGTTCCATATGGTAGCTAAAACAGGAGCTATACCGGGCCAAGTGAGGTCATTCCTCCTATCGGACACATTTCTTTGATACCATTCTATTGCTTTTGTGATATGATTGGGTGCACCCTTTGATTTGGGAGTGTGTCACGAGGTGGGCGGTAGTAGCTGCTATGCGTTACCACCAGTCCGGGAGTGCAAATGGTATATCTACCCTGGCATTGCCTCGAGTGCCGTGTCACATGCCCTATCACGCCTTCTACGAGTTTGTTTTGTGTCGTACCTATGGAGTGCTCCCTGATAGCCCACATGCGGGTGGATTTTACTGTATTTGTATAGACTACGACATTATAAAAATGTGTTAAGGGGGATATGGGTAACGCCTTAACGCTATTTTAATAGTTTACTTTACTATAGACATATTATAATAGCGTATATTACTACATAGTAGATAATTCCACGGATCCTTAGAGAATGGTTATCCCAAACATCCTTTAAGTTACTTGTATTTCAGTTGATATTTCACTTAAGTTGGATTTATTGATATAAGAATGTTAATCCTGACTCGAGTGTTTTGTGTTTTGCTTTACGCTCGGGTCAGACTGGGTATCGCAGTATTTGAGACTCACCTTTGGAGTTGGTACTTCGCTTGGAGATCCAGCTATCTATTCAGCTTTCAGTTGTTCAGATGACTCCTGTGATGTATATTCTGATCTTGTATTTGACTGTTGTATTCGAGACTTCTGTTGTATCTTGTTTAACTCTGTTGTTTTATATAGTAGCTTCAGAACTACTATTTATCTATTTCCACTGCTTATTATTGTAATACTCTGTGTCTGTGATTGATTTATTTACTGTATATGTTGAGTTTTTCCAAATATAAATTAACAATCTGATATTTCGAGCAATTCAAGTCCGACATGTGCGGATGCGAATGGCACGAAATATCGGGTCGTTATATTTGTGGGATTTTACATCTCCTATCCAGTGTCTAATGTGCGTGCAATAACTTACGAGATGTTCAGGATTCGATCTCCTAAGGATCCATTAAACTATCTACATGCATAGTACAATATATTATAATATGTCTACAATAAAGTAAAGTGTTAAAATAGCGTTAAGGCGTTACCCATATCCCCTTTAACACATTTTATATAAATGACGTAGTCTATACAGTACTGTAAACTCCACCATAAACTAGTGGGCTATCAGGGAGCACTCCATAGGTACGACACAAACCAAACTCGTAATGGGCGCGATAAGGCATGTGACAAGGCACGCGAGGCAATGCCAGCGTAGGATTCTACCATTTGCATTCCCGGACTGGTGGTAACGCATAGCAGTTAGTACCGTCCACCTTGGAACATACTCGCATAATCAGATCGAGGGGTGGCCACCAAATCAATCACCAAGTCATAATATGGTATCGAAGAAATGTGCGCGATAGGAGGAGTGACCTCACTTGGCCCGGTATAGCTCCTGTTTTAGCCACATAAGGCTGACTCGAGGGAGTCAGGGCTACGTTAATACCTCTTACAAAATCGTTCGGCAAACAATCCTACTTCATTCTGGAATCTCCACCACGTGCATAGTTGTTAAAGTGGTTTTCGGTATTGGCAGAGAGTATGAAAATATCTGATCCCGGTCTCTTTAACAACCAAGCGCTTATTTCACACCGGATGGTTCTTTTACATTTCCAAAACCGATTCATAAATTGATATCAAAATATCATATTTACTTCAAAATCATATCACTTTTGAAATCATATTCATTTCCGAAATCATATCCACAAAATAAGTTAAACCCTTATTTCAAAATCATCATATTTACTCAAAATATGTCATTTCACCCGAAAATATCATTTCAAATTCCAACGTAGGTTATAACATCATTTAACCATATTCGCTTTTAAATCCAGAACTTAAATATATATACAATTCAGCCTTGCACAGTTTGAATTTTTTAAAATAGTTTAGATAGTCATAAATAGTTTAAATAGTTTTAAAATAGTTTAAATACTTTAAAATAGTTCAAATGGTATTAAATAGTTTAAAATAGATTAAAATAGTTTAAATAGATCAAAATAGATTAACATAGATTAAATAGTTTAAAATAGATTAAAATAGATAAAATAGATTAAAATAGATTAAATAGTTTAAAATAGATTAAAATGGTTTGAAATAGTTTAAAAATAGATAAAATATAGTTTTAATAGTTTAATATAAAATGGTTTGATTATTGAAATGGTTTCTATAGTAAATAGTTTGAAATCTAAATAAATCTGAGTTTAAAAATAATATATCTTTAAACAGTTTAAATTAAAATAATAAATTTGAAAATAATATCAAACCAAATTGTTTCTTCCATTTTAACAAATCTGGACCATATCCAGCTTTCAAATCAACAAAACTAAATTTTTACCTTTCAATTCAGATTCTCAATAAAACCATTTACATCTAAATCGATTTCAATCCATGTTTGAACTATAAATTTAAGCTACTCCAAATTCAATAGATTTCAAAGTTAAATATTCAAACGTTTACAATAATTCAATTTCGATAAATTTCATTTATACTTCAAATTCAACTTTAAAATTTCAATTTCAATTCTTTAAACAATTCATTTAAACCAATTCCAATTTCAACATTTAAAGCTTGGATTTTCGAAAATAATTCAGTTTATATAAATCAAATTTTATTTTAAAATGTCATTTAACTGAATTCAAGAATTTAAGGATTTAAAAACCATTTAATTTAACCAATTCGGTGTCCATATATAATATTCTACCCTATGGTCAAGTGATACGGTTATATATCATTTCAACCCGCAATAAATTAAATTTAAAGGTATATACCATTTCAACCCGAAATTTCGAGTCAAAATTCAAAATCCATAAAATCGCTCGAGTTTATCATTTCAACTCATAACGATTTTTCCCTAATCTATAGATCGTTCGGGTATGTATCATTTCAACCCATAGTGATTTCTAATCATAAACTAAGGGAACTTGTAGTGTGATAACAATATATAAATATAACATCCAGTCATCCAATATCAAAAATTAAACATCCATCACAATCATCATTCAAATCAACCAATAAACAACAACAATTTGACCGATTATCATTAACAGGTATTAATTGGCAATTAAAAATTCATTATTAAATTATATGTCGATTAAATTTAATAAAATTTAGATTTAACTGGAATAACAATTTAAATATATCAAACATCAATCAATCACTTCTAATCACATCATAAATTCAATTTAACTAACATAAGACAATTTAGTAGTTGTGAGTGAATTAAAACACCCACCTTTGATTTTTCAACGATTTAAAATCCAAATGAAGGTCCAAGTTTGAACAGTCTCAAATCTAACTAAACCAGCTCCATAAAGTCCGGAATTTCGATACGATCGCAAAGGAGAAAACTGCGCGTAAATTCGAGCTCGTATGCAAAAGATATGGTAGTTAGAACATTCAAACTTTAAATTTCAAATTAAAATAAATAAATAATAAATTACCACATCATCCACGTCAGCTTCGATTCTCACGTATGCGCAATCCTAATTCTCGATTTTGACTTCAACACGCATAGCCACCGCCTAATACCCTTGCCACATGCGTAACCACAGCTTGTCACTTCGATCAGAGACCTAAATCGAGCTCGCCATCACCAGAGCCACATCGACCAGAACGCCACCATTTCCGGTCACCTCCGCCAACACGTGGCCGCCGCTGCTTCTACGCCCAATTGCAGTGAATCCTGAACCAATTATAACAAATGAAGAAAATAGATGTGTGCTGCTCGGCCTCCTCTTCCCAACGTCGCCTCCCGATCGTTGATCGGATGAAGATCCATCGTTGGATTGTGAAAACCTAATTTCAACGACCGAGGTTCTTCGAAAATTTTCGGTCAAACGATGCATCCAATTAAAAAGTGAATTGTTGCAGTAGATTGCGCTCATCGAGAGCTTTCCAACGATATATAATATAATAGGGTTTTGAGAGTTTGAATTTTTTGAAATTAAATTTTGAAATTGAATTTAGGGTTTTGAAATTGGAATTTGGTTTCTACTATTGGAAGAAAGGAACATATGAGAATGTACGTACAAAATAACTAAATGGTTGCTAGGGTTTTAGAAACAAAATCTATTTATATAGACAAGGCCCGATAAGAATGAATAACATATCGATTTGGTTCGAAACGACAATAACGAACCGAAAAGCCCGTTCCGCTTCCGGAATGAAAGTGGATCATCCCATATATAAACGTAGATGTTTTCGATAGTTGTAAACTCAATGGAACAGGTTTCAAACGCAAATTCCATTGTATACGGAAGTTTAGCTTTTAAAATCAGCTTATTTTTAATTGAATTCATTAAATTGATTTCTACGCGTTTCGTGCTCGTACGATCAAACGACAAGTCTGATTGCTACAAAACTGGAAATCTTACAAAAATTCACTGTTACGGATCCGATGAAACTGGTTTCATCGAAATCCGAGACAGTTGCCAAAATCGCTATTTTCACATTAATTAAATAAATTATTAAATTAATTAATCACCTTTTAAATTTTAAATTTAAAAGTTAACAATTTTTTATCATTCTTGATTACATATAAACTTATAATCTTTTAAAACAAATTTTCCATGTCAAATTCAATATTAATATTGCGCTAATTATAGCGTTTAATTGTAATTGTCATAAATTCATTAATTTATATTTAAATTCCAATAAATTCATTTATTCCGATTTACGTCTTATTATTCAATCAATTATTACTTTATGGATATTATTAACATTGGTTTACCATTTATTACATCCATATTCTACAGTTATCATTTTAATTCATATTAACTGCAATATTTAAGTAGGTTAATTGCAATTGATTTCCAATTTAATTTCAATGGATTAAATAATGAAATGATAATTAAACAACTATTACAAATTACAATTTCAAACACATTTTTATGTTTATTGTTTACAAACCAAGCTAATAAATTCACATAATGATTAATTATTCTATATTAACCAATTTCAATTAATCACATAAAATTTTACCATAAACACAACATTTAATTTATTTCCTTATTTACGATTTCTAACCAAATTAACTTTACAATCATTTCAATTTATTGAAATTACATTAAAATGGTTATCAATTTCCTTAAATCAACATTATTAAATTTCATTCTAGTTATATTTTCTCATTAATAAATCATAAATTTTATTTTCTTTCAATATTAAATTACAAAATCTAATTGAGTTTAATATTTTATTTATCGAAAAATGCGGGTCATTACACTCTTCCCCATTCAAAACTTTTCGTCCTCAAAAAGGAAAAAGAAGGGATTAAGGAATTAATATATTTTATTCAAAGTATTCAATTTATAAACAATTAATTTACATAATTAAGTATTTTAAATAAAATATATTAGTTTATAAAAAATTAAATCCTTCATATTCAAGTAAATAAAAGTATGAAAATATCTTTACTTTCACAAAATTTTCTAAGTCTAAAATTCACGGAAAATTTCGGTAGAGTCTCCTTTGTATCGAGACGTCTAAAAAATAATAATATCAATAATTATAGTATATATATCACATTTCAAAATTTAATATCCCAAACCATGGCAAAACAATAAAATATCGCAATAAAACCGTAATCCGAAAACGTACCTATTTGTCGGGCAAAGAATGCTTTATTTATGAAACCAAAAGCAGTAGATATTGTTTCCATAAACATGTATTTCACTTATAAATTCAAAATAGTAAGAATTATGTAAAAGATTAGTATTTTAGTTGTTACCATCAATAATGTAACGACCTGTAAATTTTTATTGGTTTTAATATTATAGTTAACTGAAATTTGATGAATTTTTAAATACTTGAATTTTGATCTAAAAATTTAATATTTGGAATACGTCTATTTTAACATAGCAACTTGTAAATTTCCATCAAATAATATGGAAGTTTATTTTCTTGTGTAATTCTATTTCAATTCAAATCAGTTAATAATTGATGATAAAAAATATATTTTCCAAACTTGAATATTTTTCTATAGGAAATTTGTAAATCCTCTTCTGAGTGAGACGCCATAATTCATTTCCTCAAATTTGGACTTCTATTGCTCCGTTTATCTTATTTCTGACAAATTAGCAGCATTTTCGGTACCGATTATCGATTTTGATCGGATGATCGTACCACTGATATCTATATACCGTTTTGATCGTCTCGTCGTGCTGATCTCTACGGTATATTCACTTCTGCGTTTCGAGGTTCGGCACATCGCGGAATCCGCGAAACGATATACAGTATCGGTTTCGTATTTGGGTCTTTTGCATTTCTGGTGACCATTCATTATCCGTCGGGTTGAACATTATAACCTCCAACCTTTATTGTTTCCAAAGTTCAATGTTTTGACTCTTGGTTTTCTAGCTAATTTATAAGATGGTTGATTTTAGTCTCTGCCTTTACACGCAATAATAAAAAAAATCAACAGATACGGTTCATTTATTTTTCCCATAGAACTTATTCTCTTCCACCAATTCCTTTTGTATTCTCTGGTTCCACTCTTTTTCCCTTCCATTTCATCTTTTCATTTTTTTTCGTTCGGCCTATATAAAATAAAATAAAAGAAACAAAGCTCTCTATCGCTCAGCCAACCCGAGCAAACTCCACCATGCTCCGCCCTCCCTCCACCTGACATGGCCGAGAGCCACCAATCGCCTGCTCTCGCCTTCCGACATCTCGCGAGGCTCTACCACCTTCAGCCGAGCCATATTACCTTTCTTCCACCTTCGGCTGAACAAGGCTTTTCGTAGGTGCTCATTTCGTGTGTGTGTATATATATATATATGTCTATATATTTCATATATAAGATGCTTATTACTTGTGTTGCCTTCTTAGTCTGTAATATGATGATTTTGTTTCATGTTGATAGGCTGAGGTATATCTATATATACATTAAGCAATGTAGAGCATTGATATTCTACTGCATATACATCATATATATATTGAAATTTTTACTCGATGTTTTAAAATAGATGATTATATATCTAATTTATATAAATTTTAGTTTTGGTATGTGATTGTTGAATAGCTTACATATATATTTATTTACATATATATCTTGCGTCTGTTGCATATATATATTCTTATAGTTTATATCAGATTTATATATTTTGGTTAGTAATGTAACAACCTATAATTTTGTAAATATTTTTAATTAATTTTTATTTGAAAACTTTGATTTTAAAATCAATTAAAAGTGAAATTTTTAGAATTTTCCAAAGTAAGTTTGGAATTTATTGTAATTTACTTTCCAAATACAATGAAATAAATATTTCCTGGAAATTTTATATTTTGGTAAACTATGGTCAAATTTTGAATTTTAGTTAATTTTCAAATTTGAATTTTTCATTTTATCTTTTTTCTTTGAAGTAGAATATAATTCTGATATTCGTGCTGCTTTTCGTTTTGTCAAATTCCGTTTTTATACTTCTTAAATTTGATAACTTTCAGCGTTTTACACTCAATAAATTTATGTACTTTTATTATATATATTTTATATCTTTCATATATCCATCTCTATTTTATCTTCCTATTTTTATTTCGTCTAGACATTCATTTTATTTACTGAATTGTCACTTTTTTATATCTTTTATTTATGGCTTGGAAAAATCAAAGGGCATACGTTATATTGTCTTAATTGCTTGCCTTTTTAATTGCCTACTCTTTATTTCTTTTTTAGCCGTTCCCACCCTTGTTTGGCCATGCATTACTCTATCAAATCACATAAAAATCTTCTCAATATCTCACTTCCTCATTTGCCTCTTCTGATTGAAAGATTTTATAGTAAGTTTCTTTTATTAATAGGAATTAAAGCCCTTTATTATTTTCTTACCATTTATTCTTTTAGCCGTTCATACCTCAAACCCTAGCCGCCTCCTATATTACTAATTCACGTACAAGAACATTTTTCCCACATCTCATTTTCATTTGCATCCAGAGAGAAAATAGTGAAAGTTTCCATGGCTTCTCTTCCCTCCTCTTCTTTCTCTTTTTCATTTTGATTTTCTTTTGTTTTCTTCATGCTTGGCTCGGCCTCCACCTCATGCTTCTCTATTGCCGACCACATCTCCTCTCCACCATCACCATAAATCAGCCTCCACTCTCCATCACCTCCTCCAACCATGGCCGTGACCCCTAGATCTAGATCCACCACCAAACTTGACCAAAACCATCACAAGCCTTGTATTTCCACCTTCCTCTTGTTCCTAGCCTCGGCCACCACTCAATACAACCCCATGCCTTGCTTTGCCATGACCTTATCATCTCCTTGCCGTGACTAGAGATGCACTTGACCCAAACAAAACCAAGGCCAAGCCACACAAGCCCTATGTTCCAACCAATTGGACCCAAAACCTTTGACCTTTTTGCCTTCCAACATATGTAACTTCCACCTCTTCATTTCGCAAGCCATAGCCGTGTGTACACACCACTTTGGCCGAGCCTAGCATGCATACAACCATCATGGCCGAGCCATATGTTGATGTGGCCGAGCCCACTTGACCATGGTCGAGCCTACATGAAAAGGTGAAGCCATTTTATCACAATTTGATTCATATTTTCATTGTTTAATTCATCTTTGTATGTGTTGAATCATATTCTTATATATGTTTTGTAATTATTTGTTACAAGATTGAATCTTGGCTCTCCATCCACTCGTATTTGATTCGTGCTTTGTCGTGCTTTTCGGAGTAGTTTATCTCGTGTTTGATTATCATCTCTAACTCTAAAAGGTGAGTTTATCACTCTCGACATACGTACTTTTTTAATTGTGAAACAATGGCATGTGAATTGTAGAAAATTTATATGTTATGATATTATGTTCATATATGCCTGTGATATGATTATATGATGTTAAATTCTGTTTATATATTTGTTACATCATCTGATATGATTATATGTTCTACTGTTCATTTATTTACTGATTCTCACACTGTAAGTTCCCTATCACTATGGTTTGAAATGATACATACCCGAACGGACTTTAGAATAAGGAAAAATCATTATGAGATGAAATGATAGGCTCGAGTGATTTTTATTTATTTTATTGGACTTGGGATTGCGGGTTTGAAATGATAGAACCCGGATTTTTCTTTCTAAATTACGGATTGAAATGATACATATCCGTATCACTTGACCTAGGTTAGAAAATATTATACAGGCCCATGGTTATATTTTTAAATAATATTTTCCTAAAAATTATTAAGTATTTTGAATGTTTTAAATATATGAAATTTGAGCTAAAAGATTTGATTTAAATGACTTAAATATAAGAAGATGTTGGTTTTCTATAAGTTAAGATTTGATAAGTCAATAAGTCGCTTTAATGGAAATTTTAAAGATGTGTTGGTTTTAAATTGAATTTAAAGACATTTATTGATGATAAATAGCTTAATAATATAATTGGACTTAATATGGAAGTTTTAAATCTAACCTAGTAATTGTTATGAATTTTACTTTATGAAACAGACATGTTTTGTGTAATAAATAATGTATTTTGAACTGATAAAATGGAATACAGTTTTAATTGGAAATTTTGTAATAAAATTTATTTAAATAGAAAATCATAGTTAATTGATGTCTAAATGAATAGATCTAAAAGAAAATTTTGATTGTTATATTAACTATAATAAAATATTCTTTTGTGAAATGTTACATTTTGTAAAATAAATAGTTATGATTTTAAATGTATAAAATGTGACTTAAATATGACTTAACTTGATAATTTAAAATTTGATTAAAATGGAATTTTAGAGTAACTTAGTAAATAAATTATTTTAGTTATGAAATGGATGTTTTAAAGAAAAGAAATATTAAGGTCTGTTGTTGTTAACTTGAAAGTTAAACAAATTATAATGTAAATTTGACTTAATCAATGAATTATCATTTAATTGGATATTTAATTATTAAAAGGTTATTTATTTAAATCATAAGTTAAATGATATCCAAATCCAAATGAGTATAGTTGAAATGTAAGATATGATTTTATAAGTTAAAATGGCTAAAATTGAAGTTTTAATGTTTTTGAAAAGTTATAATAAAATCTGGAAATTTATTGGTAGGATTTATAAAATGATGTGGTTTTAAGATGGCATTTGTTAAGTGCTATCATTTCTGTAATTTAACTAAGTTCTGAAATAACCAAATACTATTACAACACTTTATAAGTGCTGCTGTTCTGAAATTTAACTATGTTTTGAAGCAACTAAATACCTATTACAGCACTTTATAAGTGATGATGTTTCTGAATTTGAACTATTTCTGAAAATACCAATATATCTACTGCAGCAGTTTATAAGTGCTGCTGTTTCTGAATTAAACTAGGTTTTGAAACACTAAAATACTTACTGCAGCAGTTTATAAGTGCTGCTGTTTCTGAAACTAAACTGTTTTTAAATACTAATACCTACTGTAGTAGTTTATAAGTGCTGCTGTTTTGAGTTTGACAATGTTTTTGAAATGTTAATATATTTACCGTAACACTTTATAAGTGCTGTTGTTGCTGAAATTACAATGAACATTGGAAATGAATATTATTTTGGAAGATTTTGACATTGAATTTAAATGGTTTAAATGAGTATGTTTGGGGTGAAATATAAACCATTTTTGAAATTTATAAGTTAATACAATGTTTCCGAAATTGGTATAATTGAACGAATGAACTTAAAAATGCTATAACTTTGGTAATGAATATTATTTTAAGGGTGTTATGATTTTTCTAAATATTATGATTTCCAAATGATAACATTTTAAATTGATATGGTTTCAAAGTATTATGGTTTCAAAGTGTTTGGTTTCAAAGGTGTTATAACCTTGAAAGTACTATGATTTTTCGAAATTAAATTATTTGGAATAGTATTTAATTAAGAATTTTCTTTGAATAAATTGCATTTGCAATTGAAGGTTTAAGAATATGACTTTATAAAGTTGTTTTGGTTTAAGATGATTTAAAAAGGAATATTTCAAGTTTAAATAAATTGAAGGAAATATTCAGTGATTGGAAATCTGGGTTTATTCAAATGATATTTTGGTCTTGAAGTATAAACTAATTTTGAAATGGATATGATATTTTGGTTTTGAAGTATAAACTAGTTTTGAAATGGATATGATATTTTGGTTTTGAAGTACAAACTAGTTTGAAATGAATATGTTTTGATTTGAAATATAAACCATTTTGAATATATAACCACGGGTTATAATAATGATTGGTTGTTAAAGAGACCGGAATCGGATATGGGCATACTCTCTGTCGATACCGAAAACCACTTTAGAAAACTGTGTACGCGGTGGAGATTCCAGAATGAAGTAGGATGGTGGAGACGGTCCTATTGAGGTATATACGTGGACCCGACTCCCGTGAGTTGGCATAAGGTGGCTAAAACAGGAGCGATCTCGGGCCAATGAGGTAGCACCTCTGATCGGACACATTTCTTCGATACTATTCTATTACTTGTGATTGATTTGGTGGCCACCCTTCGATTTTTGATTTGGGAGTGTATTCAGAGGTGGGCGGTAGTGGCTGCTATGCGTTTCCACCAGCCCGTGTGCGTAATTGATATATCTACCCAAGCATTGCATTGTTGTGCCGTGTCACCTACCATATCGAGCTTTACTATGATTTGGGTTTTGTGCCGTAGCCTGTGGAGAATTTTGGGTAGCTCCCGATCTGGGGGTACGCTGATACTGGATAGACTACTGGGACTATTATGTGTTAAGGGGGATATGGGTAACTCCTTAACGCTATTTAAAAGTAAGTTTATTTTACTATTAGACATTATTATAATAGTGAATATTACTACATAGTAGATAGTTTAACGGATCCTTAAAGGATGGGCGATCCCAAGCATCCTTTAAGTTACTTGTACCTTTATATTACAGTTCACTTGAGTTGGTTTACATTGTATAAGTATGTATGTCCTGACTCGAGTGTTTTGTGTTTTGCTTTACGCTCGGGTCAGACTGAGTGATACAACATTCGAGACTCACCTTTGGAGCTAGAGTTCCGCTTGGATCCATCTATTGATTCTGCTTTCAGTTATCCAGTTGATTCCAGTGATGTATTCAGATCTTGTATTTGACTATTGTATTGAGACATCTTTGTATTCGTAAATTCCATTGTATCTTGTTTAACTCTGATATATATAGTATCTTCATGAACTACTATCTCTTTGCTTCCGCTGCATTACTATATACTCTGTGTTTGTGATCTGCGATTATTTATTTACTGTATATGATGAGTTTGCCTAATTTTATTTACAATCTATTGTTTTGAATTATTCAAGTCCGGCATGTGTGGATTTATTTTCGACTTGAATGGTCCGAAATAGTGGGTCGTTACAAGTAATCTATATTTATATAATATGTCATGTCTTGTTCTAGTTAGATTAAATTGGTAATGTATATATATGTTTTAAGTTGTTTGGTCTGTTAGTTTATATAAATCTGTTTATATAAGTATAAGTTAGGTAAATCATTATATATATGTTGTTCGTATATACTTGGTTAGGTGAATATTATATCTATACTGAGTTTATATATATAGTCATAGTATTGTTACAGATTGCTATTGATAAACTTTAAAGTTACATATTATATATAGTTGTTTATATTTAAGGTATTTTAAATATTATTATATAGTAGTTGTTCTAGTATGGTTTTGTAACAACCCGCATATTTTACGATTTTATATTTAAATATTTTATTTAAATATAGCGTCGTTAATCAGATTAAAGTCCGAGAAGCTACTTTTTGCAAACGGTCGAATTAGGACTCGTGACCACTTCCATTAAGTCCAAAATGGCGTTTGCAACTTTTTTGAGTATAAGCTTCGATATGTTTGGAGTAATTTGAATTTTGCTATTTTCTTGTGGGCTTTTGGGTTTGGGTTTCACCCAACTCATTCTATACCTTAACTCAGCCCCTCTCTTCATCCATTCATTCTCATTTCATTTCTTTTTCTCTAGCACAACTGAAAATGGGGAGAGGAATGGGAAATTAAAATTCCAAGCCCTAGATTCAATTGCAAACTCCATTTCTTGCTCCAAATTCAAAGAAAAGCTAAGGTAAGCCTCCTCTTCATCTTCTCCATCTCATTTCCTCTTCAATTTCAGAAAATTCCTAAACCCTAATTTAGGAAATACTTGCTTTGATCTTAGATTGGAGCTTGTAGAGTAGAAGTGAAGAGTGGTTGATCTTTGCTTTGCATTTGTGCTTCTCATCTTTGTTTTTGAGTTAAAAAGGTGAGTTTCGAACTCACATCTACTTCTCTTGATATCATTGATGTTGGGTATGAATTCCTAACACTTATTCATGTTCATTTGCTTTTGGTTTGAATTGATTTGGTGAACATTTCAATGTTTGGTGTTTTGAAGTCAAAAACTCTAAAAATCATAGCTTTGATGTTTGAACATGTTTTTGGAGGTGTATTGAAGAGCCAATAGGGCTGGGTTGTCGATTGGCATAAACCCCTAGCACCCATTGCTAGTCCGATCGCAAATTGGAAGAGTTTACTCTTCATTTGAATAGGCTGAAAAACAGCCCCAGTGCCAGTCAGTCGACTGACCCCCTGCAGTCAGTCGACTGGCTGTAGAAAATGAGCTTTCCTGGGACTGTCTGAAGAAACAGGGAGTCTCTGTTTCCTGCAGTCAGTCGGCTGGCCTCTGCAGTCAGTCGACTGACTGTAGGAAATGAAACTTTCGAGTTTCTAGATCAGTCGACTGGCCTCTGCAGTCAGTCGACTACCCTGCTTGTTTTTGCCTATTTTGCCTATTTTGCTTGGGTTTCCAATCTTTAACCGATTCGGGTTGTTCCAATTTGTTGTTATTGCATTCTTGACTTTGATGGTTCTTTTTTTGATTTTGTACATGGGGTTTTATAAAATGATCTTCATAATTATATCAAAGGCTCGTTTCTCCAATTTATAATTTCTATTTAAAACACACACACAATTTTGCACTTCGAGCGAAGAGGGAGGAGAATCAAATGATTAAATAAAATGCGTGCTATGAACACGTGCGTTTATCTTTTAAGTTAATTCCTAATCTATTCGTTTGACCGTTTTGACCTTTGGGTCTGGTTTACCGATGAGATGAGTGAACTTTGTACTGCTTTAAGTGTGAAATTGACTAACGGTTAGTAAACCGTTTAGTGCGAACGTGTGGTATGGGACTCACGTTAACATTTTTCGGGTTCCTTTCTGAGAGTTGTGACACATTCCGCCAGTTAGTGGTGTCCAGTACTGAGCCTTCGGACCTTCACCACTACGGTTTGTTGCCTTCGGGGTTTGTGGCCTTCGGGCTTGAGCCTTCGGGGTTTGTTCCTTCGGGGTTTGTTGCCTTCGGGCTTGAGCCTTCGGGGTTTGTTGCCTTCGGGTATGTTGCCTTCGGGCTTGTACCTTCGGGTTTGTTGCCCTATAGTATCGCTTTTGGAGTTGGTCATTCGTCACCGCTCGAGTGATATTGGGTTTGTGCCTTCGGGTTTGTGGATCCTTGTTATACAGTACTGAGCTTGAGCATCTTTTGTTTCTTTGACAATTATATTTCCCTAGTGTATCGCCTTTCGGTGTAGGTTCTTTGAACCACATGATATATAGCGATTACCTTGTGGAAGCTTGTGTTACCTTTATTGGTATTTGTTAGCTACCTTTTGGCTTGTTTTGGGGATATGATATCCTTTGTTTATTTGAGTTGCCGATGATATGAGGCTTGTTTTGATTCATCTTTTGTTAGATGATTTGGTTATCTCTTTTGGAGATATTGGTGGTACTTTATGATCTTGTATGTTCATTATCATTTAGTTTATCTAACTGATTTGTTTAGCTAGACTGACCCATGTATTTTATACTCGGGTCAGACCGAGTTGTTTCAGGTTAGGTACTTTGGACTTAGCCTCTTTTGCTTCCGCATGGACTATTCCGCTAGCTCCTTTTTGTTATAGCTTTTTGTGTAGTCCTTTTTTTTCTGTAACTCTGATATGTATTCTTTTGACTCGCCTGTATATTGTGGTTTGCTATACCACTTGACATGTATCATTTTGTAAACTCTGTAATGTATCTGTAAATGTGTAAATGTATGTGATGATCTTCTGTTCTGTGATGTGTATTACATTTAAGTTGTTATATTTTATTCTGATAGATCCCTCAGCCACCTATGGCTTTGTATTAAGTATTTATTGAATATGTCGATCCATTTAAGTAAGAAGTGGCATTGTCGGCGTATTCAATAGATAATTAAGACAAGGCTATAGATGGTCGCTCCTAACCAGCTCTATTCTCCGCATTAGCAGACGGTGTTACCTTGTAATACTCTTTGCTAATGTGGGTCTTGGAGTGGGGCGTCACAGCTTGGTATCAGAGCTAAGTTCAAAACAAAATATGATAAACATAGAACAGAGACACATATTACGGTACATCAAAGGGTAGTACGAATGTTACGAATCTTTGAATCATCGTGCCTTATTTCTTTCTGTGCCTTTGGGGTAGATAGAATTTTGGGAATACGTCTAGAAATGCATTTTATTCCATAGTATTCCATATTTGAATTAATGATATCTACCTTGTGAATAATCTTTTTCTTATCTTAACTTTCAGCTAATGGCCGGAAGAGGCAGAGGACGACGCACGGATGTTGGGCAATCCAGTGGCTCGCATCCGGACGGTGTTTATATGTCTACCGATCAGTTCTTGGAGTTATTTAGGAGCACTCAGCCTCCAGCTCCTATTCGTGCATCTCCTCCACGCAAGTCTGCCTTTGCACGCTTGTGCAGTGATTTTTCTCATCTTGGTGGAAAGCTATTCAAAGGCTCCGAGTCCGTTCTTGAGGTCCAAGCTTGGATTTGCACATGCGAGCGTATCTTCTCTCGTATGGATCTTTCGGACCATAATCGAGTTCTTGTAACTTCTAGCTTATTGCAAGAGCGTGCCCTTAATTGGTACGAGCTTCTTATAGCCGAACTTGATGAGTCTGTTCTCTCTTGGACTCAGTTCCGGGAACGCTTCGAACTCAAATTCGTTCCTGAATCTGAGAAAGTTTTATTAGCCCGTCGCTTCCTTGAGTTGAAGCAAGGGAAGTCCTCTGTTTCTGAATATGTTGCATCATTTGAGGCCTTATCTAAGTATGGTCTTGAATTCATTAGCACTTCTTATAAGAAGAATATGAAGTTTGTCTCTGGTCTTAAGAAATATCTTAAGAAGTCTTTAATGCTCCAGCTTAAGCTTTCTTTTGAGAAGTTGGTTGATTCGGCACTTCATCTCGAGGCCATCGAGAAGGAGTGTGATAGTGGTGATGATGTTGAGGTTCACAAGAACCTCAATAAGAAGAGGTTTCCATTTCATAAGCAGGGATTTCTCCCTTCTAAGAAGAAAAAGCCTATTGAATCTGGTTCTAACTCTCAATCTGCTGGAACACCTTCCATTCGGAAGTGTTTCAATTATGGTTCTCCTGATCATATGATTCGAGCTTGTCCTAAACCTCTCATCTGTCGTTATTGCAAGAAGGAAGGTCATCATGTTTCCTTCTGCCCTACTATTCCTAATGCCAAGTCTGGCAAGCTTTATGTTGCTAAGGCTTCTGGAGGATCTTCTCAGCCCAGAGGTATATCTCCATCTATTTTTGAAGGTTCTATTTTATTTCATGACCGTAGTATCCGAGTTCTTTTCGATACGGGTGCTTCACATTCTTTCGTACAGAAAAAGCTCATCGATGATTTGTCTTTGGATGTTTCTTGTATGATTACTTCGTTGAGGATTGCGAATCCTATTGGGGGATCCGCAACCCTTAGCATGCTTTATGATGATGTTGAGATTGTTTTATGTGGCTTTTCTTTTCGTGCGAATCTGCATGTTATTTCTTATTTGGATTTTGATATGGTTTTGGGTATGGACTGGCTAGTGAGATACGATGCCAGGATTATTTGTTCTGAAAGAATTTTATATCTTCGACACCCAGATTCGTCTATTCAGATGTCGCTTGTTCTTCGGAATGTGGATAACTCCGAAATGGCCTTATATTCTCTTGACTCACGAGATGATGATGATATATCTCGTATTCCTATTGTTTGTGACTTCTCTGATTTTTTTGAGCCGGTTTTGGGTTTGCCACCCAAGCCGGCGATCGAGTTCCGTATTGATCTCATTCCAGGCGTGCAGCCAGTTGGTCGTCCTCCCATGAGGATGTCTACAAAAGAAAATGAGGAACTCAAGAAGCGGCTTTTAGAGCTTGAGTCCAAACAGTTGATTCAGTCCAGTTTTTCACCGTGGGGTACCGCGGTTGTCTTCGTGAAGAAGTCCGATGAAACTCTTAGGCTCTGCATCGACTATCGCAAGCTTAACGAGTTGACCATCGGGAATAGGTATCCATTGCCGAGGATCGATGATATGTTCGATCTATTGAGTGGCGCTAAGGTCTTCTCTCAGCTCGACTTTGCCACAGGTTTTCATCAGCTCTGAGTCGCGGAAGATAGCATACCTCTTACAGCTTTCCGCACTCGATATGGTTCTTTCAAGTGGCTCGTTATGCCATTCGGTTTGACGAACGCTCCGGCTTTCTTTGTTGATCTTATGAATCGAGTATTCTGTGAATATCTCGATAAGTTCGTCCTTGTGTTCATTGACGACATCCTTGTTTATTCTAAATCTGAAGCCGAGCATGCTAATCAATTGAGAATTGTCTTGAGTACTCTTCGTCACCATCAGCTTAAAGCCAAATTCTCCAAGTGCCATTTTTGGGAGAATAAGGTTAAGTTCTTAGGCCATGTTGTATCTTTCGACGGCATTTAAGTTGATCCCTCAAAGATCGAAGCTATCCAAAATTGGAAGAGGCCTGAGAATGTTCATGAGATTCGTAGTTTTCTTGGATTGGCGGGTTATTACCGTCGGTTCATTAAGGATTTTTCCCGTGTTGTGCTTCCTCTCACTAGCCTTACTCGGAAAGGCATTCGTTATATTTGGTCCGATAAGTGTGAAGCTTCCTTTTAGACATTAAAGGAACTTCTCACTAATGCTCCTATTCTTGTGGTTCCCGAGGGGAATCATGATCTTGTTGTCTACACCGATGCTTGTGGTAGTGGTCTCGGTGTCGTGCTTATGCAGAAGGATCGGGTAGTTGCTTATGCTTCTAGGCAACTGCGTTTGAATGAAGTTCGCTATGCCACTCATGATCTTGAGTTAGCCGCCATCGTCTTCGCTTTGAAGATTTGGCGACACTATTTATTAGGTGAGCACTTCATTCTCTATACCGATCATAAATCCTTGAAGTATTTGTTCACTCAGAAGGAACTCAATATGAGGCAACAGCGTTGGCTCGAGTTTCTTGCCTCATATGACTTTGATATCCTGTATACCCCTGGTAAGGGTAATCGTGTTGCTGATGCGCTTAGTCGCAGACATTCGGCTGTTGTTTCTTTGATGCTTGCCGAATGGGATATTCTTGAGACTCTATCTTTTTGTGATATTCGTGATCGAGCTCCATCCTCTAATTCTCTGATAGTATTATTCAGTTTGGAAGCTCGACCCTCTTTATTGGATCGTATTGCTGAAGCTCAGCGGCGTGATCCTGATCTTGTGCATCTTATTCAGCTTTGTGAGACTGAACCCCATGATGAGGCGTTGCAGGATTTCAGCAGTGATTTTCATGGGTGTCTTCGCAAGAAGGACCGTCTTGTTGTGCCTTCTGATTCTGCACTTAGGCATGACATTCTTGATGACTGTCATCGGTCTAAGTATACTATTCATCCTGGCAGTAGTAAGATGTATGCCGACATGCATCGCCTTTATTATTGGGAAGGCATGAAGCGCAATGTAGCGAGTTATGTGAGTAATTGCATGACTTGTCAACGTATTAAAGCCGAACATCAGCGCCCTTCTGGTCTCCTTCAGGCTCTAGATATTCCAATGTGGAAATGGGATCAGAATTCGATGGACTTCATTGATGATCTACCTCGTACGAGATCGGGCCATTTTAGCATTTGGGTTATTGTGGATTGCCTCACCAAGTTAGCTCATTTTATTCCTATTAAATCTAATAGGACTGCTTCTCTTTTGGCTAAGTTATTTATCAAGGAAATCATGAGACTTCACGGTGTTCCTAGTTCGATTGTGAGTGACCGTGATCCTTTATTCACCAGTCATTTCTGGTAGAGTCTTCAGCAAGCTTTGGGAACAAAGCTTAATTTCAGCACATGATGGACAGACTGAACAGGTGAATCGTATCTTGGAAGATCTTCTCTGTATTTGTATTCTTGATTTCGGAGGTAGTTGGGAGGATCATCTACCCCTTATAGAGTTCTCCTACAACAATAGTTTTCAGTCCAGTATCGGTATGGCTCCTTTCGAAGCCTTATACGGAAGGCCATGTCGATCGCCTTCTTGTTAGTTGAAATCTGGGGAGAAGCTTATTCTTGGCCCAGAGTTTGTTCATGATTCTTCTGAGAAGATTGTCCTTATTCGTCAGAGAATGAAAGAGGCACAAAGCCGCCAGAAATCCTACGCGGATAACCGTAGGAAGCCTCTCGAGTTCTCGGTTGGTGATCTCGTCTTTATTCGTGTTTCTCCTTTGAAAGGGGTTATGCACTTCAGTATGACAAGGAAATTGGCTCCTCGCTTTGTAGGACCATTTCCTATTACTGAACGTATTGGCCTTGTGGCTTATAGAGTTTCACTTCCAGCTCATCTATCCGAAGTTCACAACGTGTTTCACGTCTCTCAGCTTCGGAAGTGACTTCGAGAATCGGATTCTGTTATCGACTCTCCTGATTTGCAAGGGCTTGAGATCTCACCAGATTTATCTATTGTACAGCAGCCTATTCGCGTACTTGCCACGGAGGTGAGATACCTTCGAAACAAGGACGTACCGCTCATTAAAGTTCAATGGTCTGCTAATCCCAATGACCGTACTTGGGAAACCAAAGAGTTTATCGAGCGATTCTATCTGGGTTTTCTATCTTTGCTTTGCAATGGTGAGATTATCTTTTTATCTCAAACTTATTTTTCTTGTCTTCTTGGTTATAAGTATGTAGTTGTTACAAATTCTTCTCTAGGAATTATGCGGACGCAATTTTGTTAAGGAGGGGAGATCTGTAACAACCCGCATATTTTACAATTTTATATTTAAATATTTTATTTAAATATAGCATCGTTAATCTGATTAAAGTCCGAGAAGCTACTTTTTGCAAACGGTCGAATTAGGACTCGGGACCACTTTCATTGAGTCCAAAATGGTGTTTTCAACTTTTTTGAGTATAAGCTTCGATATGTTTGGAGTAAGTTGAATTTTGCTATTTTCTAGTGGTCTTTTGGGTTTTTGGGTTTCACCCAACTAATTCTATACCTTAACTCAGCCGCTCTCTTCATCCATTCATTCTCATTTCATTTCTTTTTCTCTAGCACAACTGAAAATGGGGAGAGGAATCGGAAATTAAAATTCCAAGCCCTGGATTCAATTGCCAACTCCATTTCTTGCTCCAAATTCAAAGAAAAGCTAAGGTAAGCCTCCTCTTCATCTTCTCCATCTCATTTCCTCTTCAATTTCAGAAAATTCTTAAACCCTAATTTAGGAAATACTTGTTTTGATCTTAGATTGGAGCTTGTAGAGTAGAAGTGAAGAGTGGTTGATCTTTTCTTTGCATTTGTGCTTCTCATCTTTGTTTTTGAGTTAAAAAGGTGAGTTTCGAACTCACATCTACTTCTCTTGATATCATTGATGTTGGGTATGAATTCCTAACACTTATTCATGTTCATTTTCTTTTGGTTTGAATTGATTTGGTGAACATTTCAATGTTTGGTGTTTTGAAGTCAAAAACTCTAAAAATCATAGCTTTGATGTTTGAACATGTTTTTGGAGGTGTATTGAAGAGCCAATAGGGCTGGGTTGTCGATTGGCATAAACCCCTAGCGCCCATTGCTCGTCCGATCGCAAATTGAAAGAGTTTACTCTTCATTTGAATAGGCTGAAAAACAGCCCCAGTGCCAGTCAGTCGACTGACCCCCTGCAGTCAGTCGACTGACCCCCTGCAGTCAGTCGACTGGCTGTAGAAAATGAGCATTCCTGGGACTGTCTGCAGAAACAGGGAGTCTCTGTTTCCTGCAGTCAGTCGACTGGCCTCTGCAGTCAGTCGACTGACTGCATGAAATGAAACTTTCGAGTTTCTGGATCAGTCGACTGGCCTCTGCAATCAGTCGACTGACCTGCTTGTTTTTGCCTATTTTGCTTGGGTTTCCAATCTTTAACCGATTCGGGTTGTTCCAATTTGTTGTTATTGCATTCTTGACTTTGGTGGTTCTTTTTTTGATTTCGTACACGAGTTTTATAAAATGATCTTCATAATTATATCAAAAGCTCGTTTCTCCAATTTATAATTGCTATTTAAAACACACACACAATTTTGCACTTCGAGCGAAGAGGGAGGAGAATCAAATGATTAAATAAAACGCGTGCTATGAACACGTGCGTTTATCTTTTCAGTTAATTCCTAATCTATTCGTTTGACCGTTTTGACCTTTGGGTCTGGTTTACCGATGAGATGAGGTGAACTTTGTACTGCTTTGAGTGTGAAATTGACTAACGGTTAGTAAACCGTTTAGTGCGAACATGTGGTATGGGACTCACGTTAACATTTTTCGGGTTTCTTTCTGAGAGTTGTGACACATTCCGCCAGTTAGTGGTGTCCAATACTTGTAACGACCCGTAAATTTCAACTGTTTTAATAACGTAATAAGTTAAAATTTTGTGAAATTTTAAACGAGAAAATTTTGAAATAAAAATTTAATATTTGGAATGCGTCTAGTTAACCATAGCAGTTGATAAATTTTCGTCCGAAAATATGAAAGTTTATTTCGCGCGTAAATTCACTTCAATTTAATCAGTTAAAAAGCGATGAAATTAAAATGTTTCCGAAACCTAAATATTTTTACATAGAAAAATTCTAAACCATCTTCTGAGCAAGATGTCAGTTTGTCGTTTTTCCAAATTCGGACATCTTTGGCTCCGTCGATCTTATTTTTCAGCGTTTTTCTTGCATTTTTCGCTAAAAAAAATTGAATTTTTATAATTCAATCGTACCACTGATATCTGTATACCGTTTTGATCGTCTCGGCGTGCTGATCTCTACGGTATATTCGTATGCGTGTTTCGACGTCTGATGCACGATGGAATCGGTTGAATCGATTAACGTATCGGTACCGTTTTGACCCTTTTGAACTCTTTGTCTATTCGTTTATCGACTATATAAATTCCAATGGACACTAGCCATAAAGTATACTAACAGACGTTATTCATTCTCATTTCCTTGAAAATTTACACTAGCCATAAATGCACGTTTTCACTTTCAAAATTTCGTTTGCTCTCCTCTCTGAATTATAAAAAAAATGCAGAGAACAACATTTCTTTTCAATCCATGTTTTCCTATCCTCTTCTCCTTCACCTTCCTCCTTTCCACGCAAACACCCAAACCGCCTCGTTATCTAGCACCCCACCATCTTCATGAGCATCTCAGCCTACCCGATCGCGTCTTCCTCTCCCCTCCCTTTTCTCAGCAACGCAAGTAAGGCCGCCACCTTCCCTTCGGCCATCATCTTCCCCACTAGACAACCATGGCCGATACCACCTTTCCACGACTGCATCTCCAGCCTTTGGCCATCACCTCGTCAAGCCCACCGCCTTCCGGCTGGCCACATTTCCGGCCTTAGCAGTTCTTCTTCCACCTCAGCTCGCACCCAACGCTCCTCCCACCAGCGCCCGAGTCTTGTCTCCGCCACACACAACAAGCACCCCGTCCACCACATCAACTGCCATTGTTCCTTTTCTTCACTGTTATGAATCTTGTGTATATTTATGCAAAGCCCATATATACATAGTTGCTTGAAATCTGGTTGGGTTCTGACTTGAACCTGTGCAACTTTTTCCAAAGTAAGTTTTACAAACCACATTATATATGTTGTTATATATATAGTTATAAAATTATATATACATTAGCTTTTAACAGTATGTTTGTACATATGTGCACTTTACACCTGTTGACTTATTTGCGTGAGTTTATATATACGAGTTTAGGTGAAAATTCCTTGTTGAGTCTGTAAACATGATAGCAACATATATACTAGTGTACATATAATATGTGAGTTTAAGAGATGATGTCATGAACGGTACATATAATATAATATTTGTATTTTAAATATATGAGTTAAGTTAAATAAGGATCTTGAAATATATATATGTTTCGATTGTAATATATGTACGTATGTTTGATTTTAATATATTAGGAGTTATGTTTTAATAAAAGATCTATCATAGTTTATGTTTATATTTGGGTTCTGTTGCATCCAATGTTGGCCGTACATATATATTTCACTTTTAGTTAGTACAGTTGAAATATTTACTTAAAGGTTGCTAATATTTTTAAAATAAGATTTTATATTATAATATAAAGGAACAATACATTTTTATAGAAGTATTATACTGGTGACTCATGATTAATACGGTCTACAAAGTTTTGTACTCTAATGGTTATGATAAATTGGTTTGCAGTAAAGAATTGGGTAACTTATACTTTTATTAACATGAGTCTGCAAGTGCATTCATTGGTATGACCAAGTTTTATAAAGATATGTTAAGTGTTTCCTGGAGATTTGACCAGGCAACTAGTACTCGGCATCCAGTGGAACTCGGCATCAGAGAGTGACCGGCATCAGAGAGTGACCGGCATCAGAGAGTGACCGGCATCAGAGAGTGACCGGCATCAGAGAGTGACCGGCATCCAGGAGTGTTTGGCGAAGCGCTTGACATCCAGGAGTACTCGGCGTAGCACTCGGCATCCCAATGGAACTCGGCGTCAACTGGCACTCGGCAACAACCAATGCTCGGCGCTAGTGTTCGGCATACAAGGGTGCTCGGCATCAAGGCTGCTCGGCATACAAGAGCGCTCGGCATCGGGACTGCTCGGCATACAAGAGCACTCGGCATACAAGAGCACTCGGCATCGAGACTGCTCGGCATACAAGAGCATTCGGCATACAGGAGTACTCGGCGTAGTACTCGGCAACAAGAGTACTCGGCGTCTAGTAGAGCGTTCGACTTCGACTGTCTAACATCCTGCACTTCCCAAACCTCAAACCACATCGTTCGGCATCAGAGCGTTCGGCGTACCTGGTTCGGCATACAGCGACCACTGTACTAGGGCTAGAGCGTTCGGCTATCCAGCCCACTTGGGAAGTCCAACCCATATTTGCCTATAAATAGAGGGGGCAGGGTCACAGTGAAATGGATCCTTTTTTGGAGAGAAAACACCGGGGAGACTCTGCCATTTTCAAGACTCATCTTCTCTACTTAACAACTTCACTCAAGCATTTGATTCACGAATTGTATTTGTAATCAACTATAAAGGAAATCAATAAAGTTGAACAAAGTGGACGTAGGCAATTATGCTGAACCACTATAAATTTGGTGTTCTTACTTTCTGCATTTAAATTAGCATTGTCTTCTCTGTTTAATTTACTTTCATCACTTATATCTCTACACAATCTTTCTGAACGAGGTTAGTGACCAATTTTGGTGCTAACACTTTGGTGCTTTCACTGAGAATTGAATTCTCAGACCTCAAGGATCTGCTTTGAAGCTACTGGATTGCACAAATCCCCCAAAGAAGATCCGACTCACAGATAGGACATCCGTTGATTCTACTCAGAGTTCATACCAATAACTCTACAATGGCAAGACCACGTACCAGGTCAGCTTCTCACAATGCGGATGCCCACGAGACTGCTAGCGTGCAACAAGCAGGGCCTAGCAATCAACCAGCAATTCCAAATACAGGAGTTGCCACTCAGGACCAAACTCCAGTTGTCACCGGAATAGAGTTCAATGACTTGATGAGAGAGCTCAGGGAAAGTAGGAGACAACTAGGAGAGCAGATGCAAGCCAATGCCAACCTGATGGCACAACTTACTCAACAGCAGCAACAGAATGCTGGGGGCAATCCCGCTTCTTACTTCTCATCTGACAGCTCTACTTCCTCTGATGAACCTCCCAGACGCAGACGCCGTAAGACTGATGCTGCGCGAGCAGATGCTGCTGTTCGAACAGCTGGAGACCGCGACCAAGCAAGAGCTGGAAGCTTCAGGACCGGGATACAGATGGAAGATAGAGGCCCCGATCATCAAAATGCTAACGATGTCGAACCTCAAGACGCACGATTGGCAGATCGCCAGGAGAGGAGGCATCAGCATGGACAGGCGCGTAGAACAGACTCCAACCTTCCGCCTTCCATACAGACACCCGATCTGACAGCCATGATCAGGCAACTGATGAAAGAGAATCAGGGCTTGTCAAATGATGACTGGGGAGTGTCAAGAAGTCACACTCCGTTCACGGATGTTGTGTTTCAAGCGGCGTACCCCAGGAAGTTTAGTATGCCTACTATTCCTGCATATGAAGGAAAGACTGACCCTAGACAACATGTCATGAGGTACGAATGGATGATGGATTCAGCCAGAGCGAATGATGCCACCAAGTGTAGGTGCTTTCCGATTACTCTATCTGGGATCGCTACTATGTGGTTCACCCGACTTCCTCCGCGATCCGTATCAAATTTCGAGGAGTTGGCAAAGAAGTTTATTGAGCAGTTCAGGATACACACTACACGCCCAAAGGACGTGATGTCTCTGTCAAGTGTAATCCAAAATCCCGGGGAATCGTTGAAGGAATATTTGCAAAGATTCCACGTGGCGGCAACTGAAGTCAGTAATCCCAACGACCATGCAATTCTGATGGCTGTAATGAGAGGTGTGGATCCAGACTCTGAGTTTGGAGACTGGCTGGCAGGAAAACCTCTGGCTACGCTAGAGCGTTTCTACTCTAAGGCACACCAGTTCATAAGAAGAGAGGAAGCTAGATGGGTACGACGAGATATGGCGCCAGGACCTGTCCAAGAGTCAATAAAGAGCAACATTGCTGTGAAGCAGTCTGGAGACAGCTCGGGAAAGGTCCAAGTCAATGTCCAGAACAAGCCTGGGCAACCCAAGGAGTCCGGAGGAAGAAGTCAAGGGACGAGGAAAGAAGCGGGAAAGTGGAAGTCGAGAATTCCAAGCTACAACGAGTACACTCCGCTAAACGCCCCACTTGAAAACATTTACCTATCCACCTGCAATACTTTTCAATACCGAAAGCCACGTCCGAAAGAATCAACCGAGGAACAGAAGCGGACCGGGAAATATTGCCGCTTCCATGAAACTTATGGGCACAACACGGAAGAGTGCAGACACCTGCATGACGCTATCGAAAAGTTGATCAGACAGAAGAAGTTGCAAGAATTTGTAAAGGATCCACAGGAAGGAGGGCAGGGAACGTCCAACCCAGGTCGCGCACCAGCTCCGCGTCATCCTGAGGAGCCTGCCCGGACCGTTGGTAGACTGGTCATAAATACAATTATCGGCGGGCCTCACCCCGCGGATAAGAATTGGCAGGAGATGGAGCGATATGCAAGTTCCTTGAAGCATGCAGATTTTGAGTGTTGTTCGAACGTGGAGGACAGAATCCCTGCTAAGCAGCAGCGCGTAATGACAGACGATATTGTGTTCAGAAGCAGAGACGCTGATCAGGTAGAGGCTCCAACCATCGACCCCATGGTCATATCTGCAACGATCGGACCAGCATATGTAAAAAGAATTCTGATTGATTCTGGAAGTTCAGTCAACATCATCTTCAAGAAGGCCTACGATCAAATGAAGCTAGAAACAAAAGACTTGAAACCATCCAAAGCTCGTATTCACGGCTTTAACGACGCTGCAACTGATGCAGTGGGATATGTCGAGTTACCAGTTGAACTGGGACAAGGCGAGCGTCGGAGAGTGCGAATTCTACCCTTTGTAGTTTTGGATGTGGACTCTCCGTATAACGTTTTCTTGGGTCGGCTGGCCCTGGCAGAGTTTAGGGCAGCGTTAGCCCCGTGGTGTTTAACTTTGAAGTTCCCGACTGACAAAGGAGTAGGCATTGTTCACGGCGACCAAGCAGCTGGTCGTTCCTGTTATGTGGCCGAGCTCCGAGAGGCCCACCGGAGGGAGAAGGGAAAGGTTGCGGACAATCCTGTCCGCATCCTCAATGCGGATAATTGACAAGTAGTGCCCGAGCCCTGGCTCGGGCATAGTTCTCGGATCTACGGAGATATAGATCCGAGAGACGACGATGAGAAACCCAGGGAAGAGAAGGCGGCACCGGCTGAATTAACAATTGACATTTCAGTTAGCCGCGACGACCCTTCGCGAATACTGAAGATCGGATCACAGCTAGGCCCCGCAATGACTGAAGACCTTAGCGACTTCCTCCGGGCGAACCTTGATGTTTTCGCCTAGACGCATTCTGATATGTGTGGGATTTCTCCCGCCATCACGAGTCATATGTTGAACATAGACCCGAAATACGTCCCAGTCAAGCAAAAAAGGAGAGGAATGGATCCGGAGAGATCCGCCGCTCTTGGAGAGGAGGTGGACAAACTCAAAGCAAATGGGTTCGTCCGCGACGCCCTCTACCCTGAATGGGTATCCAACCCCGTGCTAGTAAAGAAGGCGAATGGGAAATGGAGGACTTGCGTAGATTATTCCGACTTGAACAAAGCATGCCCTAAGGACAGTTTCCCGTTGCCTAGGATCGATCAGTTGGTCGATTCCACCGCAGGACACGAGTTACTGTCATTCATGGATGCATACTCAGGATACAACCAAATCCCAATGCATATTCCGGACCAAGAACACACCAGCTTCGTTACAAATGTCGGACTGTATTGCTATGTAGTGATGCCCTTTGGATTGAAGAATGCTGGAGCAACTTACCAACGTCTGGTGAATCGAATGTTCAAGGACCAGCTAGGTAAAACCATGGAAGTCTATGTGGATGACATGCTCGTGAAGTCACGACGGTCAAACGACCACATTCAAGACTTGGCTGAAATGTTCGACATACTCAGGTTTTATGGCATGAAGATCAACCCGTTGAAGTGTTCTTTCGGCGTTGCATCAGGGAAGTTTTTGGGATTCATCGTCAACGCTAGGGGAATCGAAGCCAACCCAGAAAAGATCCAAGCTATTCGAGATGTACAAGCGCCCAGGACTATAAAGCAGGTACAGAGCTTGAACGGAAAAGTAGCTGCGCTGAGTCGATTTATATCCAAGGCAACTGACAAGTGCATCCCGTTCTTTGACATAATAAAGAAAGGAAAGAGAAATTTTGAATGGACGTCTAGCTGTGAGGAAGCATTCCGGAATGTGGTGAGGCATCTGGAGAGCCCACCAATGCTATCAAAACCAGTTGACCATGAGATGTTGTACGTATACTTGGCTGTATCCCCACATGTGATAAGTGCGGCTTTGGTACGAGAGGAGGATCGAGTCCAAAAGCCGGTGTATTATGTTAGCAAACGTTTAACAGGGGCCGAGAGGAATTACCCTAAAATAGAGAAATTGGCTTATTGCTTGGTGATTGCATCACGAAAACTTCGCCCGTACTTTCAAGCACATTCAATCGGTGTTTATTCCGATCAACCCCTGAGGCAGGTACTCCAACGGCCGGAAACTTCTGGAAGATTGCTAAGATGGAACATCGAGTTGAGCCAATTCGATATCGCGTACTTACCACGGAGAGCCATCCGAGGGCAAGCGTTAGCAGACTTCATTGCTGAATTTACCATACCTATCAAACCGGACGATCACGACATCATTCCCCCCGTTCGATGGAAATTATACACTGACGGTGCATCAAACGACCGTTGCTCCGGCGCGGGCGTAGTTCTTGTAACTCCGGAAAACCGATCGATCTGTTATGCCCTGAAGCTCGATTTCCCGGCTACAAATAACGAAGCCGAATATGAAGCACTGATCGCTGGCTTGAAGCTCATCAGGGAACTCAGGATCGAATCAGTCGAAATCTTTTGTGACTCGCAGTTGGTGGTTTACCAAGTACGGGGAGACTACCAAGCAAAGGGATGAAAGCTTGCTCCGTACCTCATTCAGGTCCAAGAACTACTATCAAATCTTGAGCGTTATGACATCTCACATATCCCGCGCGAACAGAACAAAGAAGCCGACTTATTGGCTAAGTTCGCGAGTACCGACGATGCGCAACAAATGGGATTGTATCCCGTCGAAGTCTTGCATGCCCCGAGCATAGACGAAATGAAAGTCGATCGCGTGTTGGGAACAGAAATCGAGAATGAATCGTGGATAACCCCATTCAAACTGTACCTGACGACCGGGGCTTTACCAGGAAAAAGAAGCGAAAGACGGCAGGTCCTTCGAAAGGCCGCGCGATACATAATGCAGGATGGATCAATGTATCTAAAAGGATTCTTAGTCCCGTTATTACGATGCATCGCTCATGATGAAACAAAGCGAGTCTTGAGAGAGGTTCACGAAGGGGAATGTGGCGACCATACTGGGGGCCAAACGCTAGCAAAGAAGATCCTCCGCTATGGATATTACTGGCCCACCGTAAACCGGGATGCCGCGGACTACGCAAGAAAATGCGACAAGTGTCAAAGATATGCGAAAATCCCGAGGGCTCCATCAACGGAACTCACACAAATGATCAGCCCCTGGCCATTTGCGATCTGGGGAATCGACATAATCGGCTCTTTGCCTCTATCCAAAGGTGGTGCGAAATACGCAATAGTTGCAGTCGACTATTTCACGAAATGGGCTGAGGCAGAACCTTTGGCCACTATCACCTCTAAGAAGGTCATTAACTTCGTTGTACGAAACATTATATGCCGCTTTGGCCTTCCACGCACCATCATTACAGACAACGAAACGCAATTCGAAAGTAGAGAGTTCAAAGAGTTCTGTTTAAAGTACAGCATCGAGAAAAAGTTCGCCGCCGTCGCACACCCAAAAGCTAACGGACAAGTCGAGGACGTTAACAAAATAATCAAGTCCATACTGAAGAAGCGTCTGGAGAAGGTTGGAGGCAAGTGGGTAGATGAACTCCCGATAGCATTATGGGCGTATAGAACTACCCACAAGTCCGCGACCGGCCACACTCCGTTCGCCTTGGCATACGGATCTGAAGCCTTTATACCCGTGGAACTCGAAGTTCCATCGCACCGAGTGACATACTATGATCCCAAGACGAACCAAAACCTCTTGCTGGAATCACTGGACTGCATCGACGAAAAGCATGAAGAAGCTGAATTAAGGGCGGCGGCGCACAGACATCGAGTCAAGCGTTACTACGACGGCAGAGTCCGCCCAAGAATCTTCGATGTGGGTGATCTCGTTCTGAAACAAGTCTTCCCGGTACCATCACGCATGAATCCCAGCTGGGAAGGTCCATACGCCATTGAACGGAAGCTTGGAGAAGGAACATTCAAGCTAGCGACCGTTGATGGCGCGACACTCCCCCGAGCATGGAACAGTGAACATTTGCGGCACTATTACATTTAGCATGTTTTCCTTTCTTGTTGTAGGCACTGTTATTTCCTGCATGTTTCCGTTCAGTCATAACGTAGTTTCTTTTTAAAGTTGTAATCAAGCAGTTTAGTTAATTTTCATTAATAAAGGCTTGAAGTCGCATTTTCCATGAATCACTAATGTTTCTGTATCTCACAGTTGAATGACAAACTACATTATCTTGTGCGACGTACGGACTCGTATAAACAATTTCAAATCTCCGAATCCCCAGAGTGCGGATCGGAGTACTCTAAGTCCCCAGAGCGCGGACTAGAGCATAAGCAATTCCAAATCTCCGAATCCCCAGAGTGCGGAGCGGAGTACTCTAAGTCCCCAGAGCGCGGACTAGAGTATAAACGATTCCAAATCTCCGAATCCCCAGAGTGCGGAGCGGAGTACTCTAAGTCCCCAGAGCGCGGACTAGAGTATAAACGATTCCGAATCTCCGAATCCCCAGAGTGCGGAGCGGAGTACTCTAAGTCCCCAGAGCGCGGACTAGAGTATAAACGATTCCAAATCTCCGAATCCCCAGAGTGCGGAGCGGAGTACTCTAAGTCCCCAGAGCGCGGACTAGAGTATAAACGATTCCAAATCTCCGAATCCCCAGAGTGCGGAGCGGAGTACTCTAAGTCCCCAGAGCGCGGACTAGAGTATAAACGACTTTAAATCTCCGAATCCCCAGAGTGCGGAGCCGGGTACTCTAAGTCCCCAGAGAGCGGACTAGAGTATAAACGAATACGAATCTCCGAATCCCCAGAGTGCGGAGCGGAGTACTCTAAGTCCCCAGAGCGTAGACTAGAGTATAAACGAATACGAATCTCCGAATCCCCAGAGTGCGGAGTGGAGTACTCTAAGTCCCAGAGCGCGGACTAGAGTATAAACGATTTCAAATCTCTGAATCCCCAGAGTGCGGAGCGGAGTACTCTAAGTCCCCAGAGCGCGGACTAGAGTATAAACGACTTCAAATCTCCGAATCCCCAGAGTGCGGAGCGGAGTACTCTAAGTCCCCAGAGAGCGGACTAGAGTATAAACGAATACGAATCTCCGAATCCCCAGAGTGCGGAGCGGAGTACTCTAAGTCCCCATAGCACGGACTAGAGTATAAACGATTTCAAATCTCCGAATCCCCAGAGCGCGGATCGGAGTACTCCAAGCCCCCGGAGCGCGGACTAGAGTATAAACGGTCTCAAGTCTCCAAGTCCCCGGAGCACAATGTCAGCAAACCAAATAAAGACAAGAGAATCATTCAAACAAAAAGAAACTAAATTTTATTCGATAAGTCCAAAATGGGGATACATGATCACTCCTACAAAATTCAGACCTCTCTATACAAACTACAAGTTGTGGAAGATAAAAGCAATTACAAGACTTAAGCAAAAAACTCGTTGAACGAGTGTATCGATTATTTCTTCGACTTCTTCTTTTTGTCTTCCTTCGTTGTTTCCGACGACTCCTCTCCCTCACGCTTTTTCTTGGACTTTTTGCTTGCTAGAGAAACGGAGTCGGGAGTAGGAGACGGAACATCTAGTGGTTTGGACCTGCTCGGGAGAATGATTTTCAAAGGTCTGTTCCGCGGGTCAGTGAGTTCCAGTATTTCAGACTCAACTTTGACTTTGACTTTTTTCTTCTCCTCGTCGGCAAGACGGTCCTTCATGCTCATCTCTGAAGTATGCTCAGAGGCGCTAGTGATTTCAATTTCATCGCTTCCTTCGGCAGGAGACGAAGTATCAAGTTTGTCATCATCTAGCGCCCCGATCACTTGAGCGTCTGGACCGGGAGTTACTCCTGCGTGAGCAACGTCGCTTGTTTTCTCTGCTTCCTCCTTGGCGTCATCGCTCCTCGGAGTTGGCTCGGCGTCAGAGCAACCTGCACGAAAACATAAGGAATGAGCATTAGAACGAGTAGCCACTGCTGAAAAATGACGGGATCTCTTCAATTTCTAGAGAAAGAAGAATTTCCTACTAGGGTCCGGTTGGCTATCGGTGGCACGAGGGGTTTCACCCTCCAGGATAGGTGACAGCACATGAACACCAAGCCCGGGATCTTCGGGATCATAACTAGCATGCTGCTCGAATGGATCAAGTGTTGGCCGACCGACCGATTGAGCAGCGTAAGAAGCGGCAATGTGAGAAGTAGTAGCATAGGCCCCAGACGGGCCAGCTTCGTCATTCTTCTCTTTCGGAGGGGAAGAGCCTTTGCTATAAAGTGCCAATTTTGCGGATAAGTCCGATGGCTCATTCCCCCTTAGGAACTCCTTCACCAAGACATCCTCATCGACCTCGTTGGAGCCCGACTCGACCTTCCTGATCCTTATCAGAGTTTCCCACGCCTCAGCCAGGGATTCGAGGTAGCCGTCACCCAGAAATGTTAAGTCGCGGTGCATAAGGACGCGGGCTCCATACTCGGCGATCAACGGGTCAAACATACTTTTGACCTCTTCCCTGCCGGCTTCTGCGGCCGCCTCGAGGCGAGAATCAAGCTCTTCCACAGCTAATCTTTTGCCCTCCTCACGGGCCTCGTCCTTCATTTTCTCGACCCCGGCGAGTTCGTCATCGAGCTTTGTCTTCAGGAGTCGGGTAGCAACAATCTCATCACAGTATCGCTGTGATTCTTCTTGAGCAGCTACTTTGTCTTCCTTCTCCTTGGAAAGTAATTCCTTCAGCTCTTTGACTTGAGTAGCAAGTGCGTCCCTTTCCTTTTGGACAGAGTCTTTTTCTAGGGCGAGGGCACCGCTGCGCTGGACTGCTTCGTCAAGCTCTTTTTTGTGAGCCGCCTCTAAACGAGTAACTGCCTCGGCAGTATTTTTTGCGCTTTGTTCAGCGGCTTCTAGCTTTGACTTATACGAAGCAAGCTCTTCGTCTTGGAGTTTGATGATTTTCTTATCGCTGTCAGCCTCCAGATTCAGACGGTCAATCTCGTGTTGACGCTCAACAGATACTTCCGAGACCTTCTCCACCAAGTGCACAAACGCGTCATGTTGAACATAGACGTCGTTATTGCAGGCAATGGAACTCTGCTTCACATGCCCGGGAATATGATGAATGGCCGGGAGGAACTTCAGACCATCGAAGCAAATTTTTGGAAACTTGGCCTTAAGATCGACCATCTTTTCCGCAACAGTTGGGTCCACCGCAGGAGTAGGAGGAGGAGGCTTTGAAAACTCCGTTCTTTTACGTTGCTCTCGAACTTGCCTTGTACTCAATGAACTGGAATGTTGTTCTCGAGGAGCATCAGACTGATAACCCTTCTGTAAGGATTTCTCTCTATCCGGCTCAGTTGGAGGAGGAAGATCACAGGACTGGGAAGATTGAGAATGTGCTTTCTTGCGGTGAGACGACTCTCGGGGACGATTATCCCTATCTTCATACTCGCCTCGGTCCCTGCGTCTGCCTGAACCGGAATCCCGTCCAGAGTGATGGAATATAGAAGACCCCTGAAGGCGATCAAGTCCGTGAGAGCGGCCCATATCACCTGCAAAGAATGGAGATAACAACGAGTTAAGGAGAATTCACGAGTTAAAAAGACTTGAAGTATATTATGGAATGCGCATGTGCGTGTGTGTCCTAGTGTTCCCCCCGACGGACCCGTTCGTTTATCTTTGCTAATCGGAGTGTTGTCTCCTTGAGCCAGGAGTTGAACTCCTACATTGCCTCTAGCGAGCGAAGAGAATTTGAGAGCTTCAGGATCATCGAACCCGTAATTAAGTAAATCATCGGGGATGGACAGGTTGGACAGACCCCTCAGAGAACTTTCCAGATGCTGTGAGGAAGCCTCTTTCTCAAGCGGAATAAGTGTGACTTTTGAAGTGCCACCAACTTTCTCCTTCTGAACTTTATGTTTTAACTTTTTCTTTCCCTTCGAAGGGGAGGATGACGTCTCAATGTCGTGAACTTCGACTGCCGGATTCTGAGCGGGACCCGCATTCTCACCCTGAGTTTCAGGGACATCGTCCTCTTTGCGCTCGCCTTCTTCGTGCGTGTCGGGAGCGCGGCGCGACGACGATCCGGCAAGTTTTTTCCCTTTACCGGACGGAGGTTTGGGAATGGTAACACCTTCTGGAAGGCTGATTCGAAGACCAGGAGCCAGCAAGCCGAACCCCGACAATGATTCATTTGAAATGATAACTCGGATGTCTCAATCCTCGGCAGGAAGAGCTCTAATGGCATCGACAGCCTCAGAATATCCTCGGCCTTCCGGGCGCGGGTTGATACCTGAAAAGATGAAATGAAGAGTTAGGAAAAGCATGACTCCGATCAAATACGAATAGTGACTCGGCAGAGAGACTTACTGCCTTCAACCCATCTCCTAGCGAAACTAGAAGGGCAACGCACATAGAACCATTCCTGTTTGTACAGGGCGAATTTGCTACAGGCCCCTGTCAAGATCTGGCATTTATGGTATGGCTCGAGGAACATAAAAGAAGGACTGTCTTTCCGTCTCTTGAACATGTAAATATATCTGATATCACCGGCGGTTGGAGGTCTGGAGAAGACAGCCATGAAAAGTAGGTAAGTCCCATATAGAAATGCATGGCCGTTCGGGTGCAGCTGCGACGGAGCTATGTCTATGTACTGCAGTACATCCCGGAGAAATAAGTTGAATGGAGGCACGCTACCCATCCAACACATGAACTTGTTGCAGGTAGTGTACCCACTGGGGGCAGATGAGGGCGATCGTGTCTCGAAGGGACTAACACGTCGGCAAAAGGAATCCCGTGAATAGAGCATATCCGTCGCAGAGCAGCTTCGTTGATCTTCGAGGCTTGAGAATCGATCGGATTGTCTAGTAAGATGGTTGCCTCCATAGCATCAGGCGCCAGGTTATGAGCGGGAGAAGTTGACGGGTTAGAAGTATCAGCGGCTCCTTGCCTTGCTGACGGCCCAGGCCTGTCAGATATGCTGGCAGAGCTAGATTTTCTCGACATCCCGAATAAATAATGAACCTGGCTAAATGCTTGAGAAAGCTATACTTAAAAAACGTTGAACGTTAGAATTAGCAACACGATTTTTCCCCCCACGTGGTGTGTGAACTAGTGCAAGCAATTGTGTACAGGCAATAAGAATCTAAAGGTTTTAAAGATATAATAATTAGCTTCGAATCATCGCCTTCGAAGACCGTCATCGCTGACCGTCTCAAAAAGCTCTCCTTGAGGCGATTACAGTTCCAGATTCAGAAGACATATGATTTCTAAAGTAACCGGCCTAAGTGTAGTTTGACATTTATACTGTTCGGCATTTAAGTAGTGATCGGAAATTGTATTGTTCGTCCTAAGTATAGGTCAGCAGGCATTCCGTTCGGCATTCAAGATTGTTCGGCCTAAGTATAATGTTCGGCTGTGTTTTGCTCGGTCTAAGGAATGTTCGGATAAGTCTATGTTCGGCTAAAGGCCTCGTTCGGTTAAGTCATCGTCCAGTTAAAAGTTCTGTTCGGCATGTGTGTGTTCGTTCGGCATGTCTAAGTTCTGTTCGGCAAGTATGTAACTGTTCGGCATGACAGTTGTTCGGCAATTATGTCGTTCGGTCTAGATGCTATTCGGCATATATGTCTATTCGGCATAAGGGTAGTGTTCGGCCTTAGTTCTTTCGGCTAAAGTAGCGCTCCGCCCTCGATCATAACTCCGCCCTGCTCTTTCTCCGTTTACGTCGAACGACAGAGGCAGATCGCCCGGCGAAGGTTACGCCGATCGACACCCCATCTTCCTTTTTATTCCAATCTTGATCAGCACAAAGGAGCTAGGTCTAACTACCATGCACCGTTCGGCGACTCCGAACGTGCGAACCACTTCTACTAGCCACACATTGTACAACCATAGAAATACCCCGTTCCCATGTGATGAACCTAAAGTTGAAGTAATGTAATCGTGGAGGGAATGATACCTAGTTCGACGATCGAAGTTGAGGAAGGATCAACTAGACTTTATATCTGATAGGGTGGCAAGAATTGCAAGTTTCTAGGAATGACATAAAAGAAAGCGTAAAGGGAAAATGGTGGAAGGGCACCTGGTTATATAGCGGGAGGTAGAAGTCGAAAAGGCCATGACCGGTAGAACCGGTCAAGGTTATAGCGTTCGGCCTCGGCGCATAACGGTTCGGCACTGAAGCATCGTTCGGCAAGGAAGCACCGTTCGAACGCAAATGTCTCGTTCGGCATTTGGAACACGTTCGGCGCACATCGGTCCCACAAAAGGGGCATCTCCGTTCGAGGTTAGCCAAGGGTTTAAGACGTGACGAAAAGGTTGCACGGTTCAAAGCGTACCACGTTCGGCCACGCGATACACTTTGGGGGGCAAGTGTTTCCTGGAGATTTGACCAGGCAACTAGTACTCGGCATCCAGTGGAACTCGGCATCAGAGAGTGACCGGCATCAGAGAGTGACCGGCATCCAAGAGTGTTCGGCGAATCGCTTGACATCCAGGAGTACTCGGCGTAGCACTCGGCATCCCAATGGAACTCGGCGTCAACTGGCACTCGGCGACAACCAATGCTCGGTGCTAGTGTTCGGCATACAAGGGTGCTCGGCATCAAGGCTGCTCGGCATACAAGAGCGCTCGGCATCGGGACTGCTCGGCATACAAGAGCACTCGGCATCGAGACTGCTCGGCATACAAGAGCATTCGGCATACAGGAGTACTCGGCGTAGTACTTGGCAACAAGAGTACTCGGCGTCTAGCAGAGCGTTCGGCTTCGACTGTCTAACATCCTGCACTTCCCAAACCTCAAACCACATCGTTCGGCATCAGAGCGTTCGGCGTACCTGGTTCGGCATACAGCGACCACTGTACTGGGGCTAGAGCGTTCGGCTATCCAGCCCACTTGGGAAGTCCAGCCCATATTTGCTTATAAATAGAGGGGTAGGGTCACAGTGAAATGGATCCTTTTTTGGAGAGAAAACACCGGGGAGACTCTGCCATTTTCAAGACTCATCTTCTCTACTTAACAACTTCACTCAAGCATTTAATTCACGAATTGTATTTGTAATCAACTATAAAGGAAATCAATAAAGTTGAACAAAGTGGACGTAGGCAATTACGCTGAACCACTATAAATTTTGTGTTCTTACTTTCTGCATTTAAATTAGCATTTTCTTCTCTGTTTAATTTACTTTCATCACTTATATCTCTACACAATCTTTCTGAACGAGGTTAGTGACCAATTTTGGTGCTAACATTAAGTTTTCTCTGCGTTGAGATATAGACATATATATAGTTTACAAAAATGATATAAGTTAAAATGTTTGGCATTGGTCTGCATAGTTGTTAATCTATATAATAGCTCATTTGTTTTAATATAGTCAGTTACAAAGTATATAAATGTTATATAAGCATGTGTAGGAGCTGTGGGGTCTGGTGTTATAAAGCTTATATAATAAGTTATAATAAAAGTATGAGTCATAATAGTGTTGTATTGGTTATTGTTTAACTTAGATTAGTATGTTGTTGGGTGTGCATATATGTTATCTAAGGTTTGCATACATGAACATATTGTTACAGATTTTCGGAAAAAAAAAGTAATTTTCAATGCATATATATTTGATTTAATATATGTTGAAATTTTGTATATATAGTTGTGCGTATAGTTATACATATGTGTTCACGTATACCAATTTTCTTCATCGATCCCGCTCTGATGTGTTCAATCGATTTTTGTTATTCAGCTCTGATCGTTGAATTCGTGCCGATTTGCTTTGCTTGGATCGTGATTCAAATTTCTATGTCCATATCAGTGTGCGTATCCGTTTCATCCTCTCGTGCATATCTAGCCTCGAAAGGTGAGCACTCACTCACGATTAACGTTCTTTTATTTATTAAATTTGATTTCAATTGAAACGACAATTGAAATATGCTGCTGTTAGATATTTACACTGTTATTACCTGTATCAGACTGTTCACCTGTGACATCTGACACCATTATCTGTTATATATGCAATGATAATCCAGTTTGGTTGTTAAATGATTGATCGTTTGATGTTTATATTGGACGTTAAATTGTTAATGATGTAAGTGATAAATAATTTGAAATTGAAATTGACGTAGGATAGTTAGATTTGATATATGTGTTAAATTTGATTAAATGACATTTGTATAATATGACCCCTTTAACTGTTAAATTTATTGACACGTAGGATTTGTTTAATTACACTTTGAACCACTGAATGTATGTTGTTAAATTGATGATGTATGAAATTGTAAATAGATGACAAGTGAAGAACTGTAATGTAATAATCTTTAATCTACATGAAATGATAGTGTAGATTCTAGAAATAATTATATTAATTCGTACAAATAACAATGTGAATTAATACGGTTATTTCGGGATTATTTGAATTGATTATTTGATTGTTATTGTTTGTCGTTATTGCTTGTTTATTTACTTTGACACCATCCCAGTTTATCACACTGCAAGTTCCCTTTGTTATGTTTTGATTTTGAATTGAATTGGAATCGGGTTGAAATGATAAATACCCAAATTTAACTTTGACTTAGGGTAGAGAATTAAATAAAACCTGATTGGTTAATAATTTGATTTAAAAATAAAACGAAGATTTTATTTGAATAAATAATATGGTTTTGAAATGAAGTTGAAATTTGAATTTTAATGAAAGGAAAATGTTAATATTTAATAATTTGAAACAAAATATTAACAATGTAATTGATGAAAGAATGTTATTTAAATTTGAGAAATGATTGAATTAAGTTTGAAATTATAATTAAGTTTGAAATTGTTAAAGTTTGAAATGATTTAATAATTAAATTTGAAATTATAACTAAGTTTGAAATTATTAAACTTTGAAATTATTTAATAATTAAGTTTTGAATTATTTAATAATTAAATAAGATTGAATGATTTAATGATCAAATTGAATTGAATTCTTTAATAAGTAAAATTGAACTTTTGAATAAGTGAATTTACTTCGTAAATAATTGAAATTGAGTTTTCTTTATTATTTAAGTTTTGGAAAATTATTTAAGTAAGTAAATAAGTGAAATTGAATTTCTTTAACAAGAAATAAAATGTGATTTATTGAATTTAATGTAAGACTTGAAATTTAAAGAATTCGATTTGATGAATTTAATTTAATTCAATTTGTAAGTTTTGATATAAGGAAGATGAATTTAAATAATGGATTTAATGAATTGGAAATTTAATAGAAATTGTTTTTGAATGGCAAATTTACTTAATGAATATTGAATGCAATCGATAAATGAAGTTAAATTGATTTGAATGTTAAATTAAATTAATTTAAATGATTTCGGAATGAAACTTATATGAACTTGAATCAATATTTGAATTGTTTTAAATAGAAATTGAAATTGAATTATAAGATTTTTGAAATTATGAATGTGGAAGTTTTGAAACGTAAATATTGGAAATTGATTTAGAAAGACAAATGAAATGTTGGTTTACGAATTGAAATTGAAATTGAATTTGAATTGGTTTTTGAAGTATATAAACGACCAATCGGTGAAATAATTTCGGAAGTTACTAAAGAGACCGGAATCGGTTATGGATATACTCTCTATCTAAACCGGAAACCACTTTAATAACTATACGCGGAGTGATGATCCAGAATGAAGTGGTTGGAATGATGTACGTGTTGACTGAAGAAAGAGAACGATAATGGATAGCCTTGACACTTGTGTCAAATTGGAAATGACTAAAACAGGAGCCGTGCCGGGCCAATGGAGGATTAGCTACCTCAAGTGGTTTGGTCTGTTAGTTTATATAAATCTGTTTATATAAGTATAAGTTAGGTAAATCATTCTATATATATGTTGTTCGTATATACTTGGTTAGGTGAATATTATATCTATACTGAGTTTATATATATAGTCATAGTATTGTTACAGATTGCTATTGATAAACTTTAAAGCTACATATTATATATAGTTGTTTATATTTAAGGTATTTTATATATTATTATATAGTAGTTGTTCTAATATGGTTTAATGTACATTTATAAAAGGGGGCAAGCTGCTTTATTTTTTCTTTTGCTTATATCTTACTGTTTAAAAGATGCAAATAAATATAAGGTCTGGGTTGCAATATTATAGTAATTTATATATACATGTTTTAAGTGATTGATATTTAAAAGTATAATTGTATCTGTTAGCTTATGTTTATAAAAGCTAATATATCTGTTAGTTTATTTACATATAACAATTACAGTATATAAAGCTAATATATGTTATATAGTCATATAATCTGTTGGATTTATATACATGGGTCTGACTGCATTTTTTTTCATGCTAAACTTATATAGTAGTATGGTATATATATATATATATATATGTAACTATGTAACTTTCAAATGTTTTAGTATATATATGTTTTGACTTTTAAATTATATCTTTGTATTGAATAAGAGGATATAAGTATATATATATATATGTGTGTGTGTGTGTGTGTGTGTTTATTTCAAAATATGTATAATGTATATATGTGATGTTATATATGTGTTTTAATTTAAATTTATGATTTTGAAAACCATACATATAAATTTAATTTAATATGTGTTTGGAATTTAAATATGATCTTTATATATAAATAGATATATAGTTATATATAGTTATATATATATGAGTTCACTTATACCCATTTATCTTCATCGACCCAATTCTGATTTGATTTCGTCTATTCCTTGTTATCAGCTTTGATCATCGAATTCGTGCTTGGACTCATAACTCAATTTCAGTGTCTGTATCTGTGTTCGTATCAGTGTCATCTCCTGTTCTCTCTAGCCTCGAAAGGTGAGTAATCACTCACGATTAACGTTCTTATATTTATTAACTTTGATTTCAATTGAAATGACAATTGAAATATGCCACTGTCAGTTATTTACATTGCTATATATATATGCTATTATCTGTATCTGTTCACCTGTGACATCTGACACCATTATCTGTTATTTGCATTGATGATATATGCCTGTTATATTATTATTATATCTGTTATCACTCTGCAAGTTCCCTGTTAGTATAGAATTCACTATGGGTTGAAATGATACATACCCGAACGATCTGTAGAATAGGAGGAAATCGTTATGGGCTGAAATGATAAACCCAAGCGATTTTCATTGACATTGAATTTGGGATTGCGGGTTGAAAAGATATATACCCGTATATATTTAAACTGCGGATTGAAATGATAAATATCCGGATCACTTCACCGTAGGGTAGAGAATTATATACAGACACCGTTGGTCTATATATAAATATTTTGAAAATGATTTCGGTGGTTTTGAAAAGAAATATATGGTTTTAATAAATAATGATTTTAAAGATTTATTAAATTTGATTTAATAAAGTTGATATATAATATGTTTAAGTATTTATTTAAAATATATATTTTCAAATATAGAGTTTATAATGATTCGGGTTGGAAAGATAATTTGAAATTGATTTGAAATTATATTTATTTAAGAATTATACTTAAATAATTTTGATTTGAAATTTATAAAAAATTGAAATTTTAAAGACATGATTTTATGACTTGGATTTGATTTAAAAGCGACTTAAATGAATATTTCAAATTTATATAAATTAAACGGGATATTTTGTTTATTTAAATTTGTAAATCGAGGTTTTATTGAAATGATTAAGTAAAGATTTCAAAACTAAATAATAGTGAAGTGAATTTGATATATAGAATGGAATTATCAAATTTAGTTTTGGAAATGTGGAATATTTAAAGCTTCGAAATATATTGAAATTAAATGGTTTATTTTGCGATTTCAAACCTGTATTTGAAATTGATAATTTGAAATGGTTCGTTGAGAAACTGAAATGGGGTTGAAATTGATGAATTGAGATTGAATTAAATTTTATTTTGGAATTTGAGTTGATTTGAATCGATTTGTGAAATTTGAGGAAACTATTTATGATATAAAGTATTTTTAAATTATATTTAAACTATATTTTATTTTACTTCATAAATTATTTTAAGATAAACTATTTTAATATAAATCATCTTTAATATAAACTATTTTAATATAAATCATCTTTAATATAAACTATTTTAATATACTAATTATTTCAATAATAACTATTTTAACTTATAACTATTTTATTATATACTATTATTAATATCTAAACTGTTTAAGGGTGGAAGTTATGATTTCAAAGTTAAGGTTTCCAAAATATTATGATTTCAAAGTGTTTTGGTTTCGGAAGTGTTATAACTTTGGAAGTAGTATGATTTTGGAAATGGATATATTTGAAGTGAAAAATGATATTGTAGTAATATATTTGAAATGGAAATGATATCGTATTGATTTGGTTTTTGAAATGGAAATGATAATTTGGTTTTGAAGTATAAACTATTTTGAAATGACCGCGGTGTTATAATAACGATTGGTTGTTAAAGAGACCGGGATCGGATATTGTCATACTCTCTGCCAATACCGAAAACCACTTTAACAACTGTGTACGCAGTGGAGATTCCAGAATGAAGTAGGATGTTGGCGACTATCTTGAGGTATATACGTGGTCCTAACTCCCCTGAGTTAGCATAAGGTGGCTAAAACAGGAGCAATCGACGGGCCAATGAGGTAGCTCCTCTGATCGGATACACTCCTTCGATACCATTCTATTACTTTGTGATTGATTGGGTGCACCCCTCAGATTTTTGGGAGTGTGGCTCGAGGTGGGCGGTAGTGGCTGCTATGCGTTACCACCAGTCTGAAAGTGTAATTGGTATATATAACGACCCTGAATTTTTGAAGTTGGAAATCAGGATATTTAATTGATTTTAAATATGTGAAAGTTAGTTTAATTTGAAATTCAAATATCGGAATGAATTTGGCAATTTATATTATTGAATTTAATTTATTGAAAGTTGGGTAAATTTTTGAATCTTCAGTTTTGAGCTGATTAAAAATAATTTGAAGGCTTAGAAAATCTATATTGATAATACTGAAGATAATAAAAGCTTCAGAATTGAATTTGAAACTGTTTTGTTCAGTTTTGGAATTTTATCGTTTAAATTGAATTTAAAAATAGCCTTCCGAAGCACAGTCTCAGAATTTGACGAAACCAGTTCCATTGGATCCGTAATATTGTATTATTATCGGATTTCAATTTTCGAAATGTTTGGAGTGATCGTTTGGCCGTACGATAAGCAAACGCGCTGAAATTAAATCGAAATTTAATATTATAACTGGGTTCAAAAAAGCTATCTTCTCCATACGATCGAATTTGGATTCGAAACCTTTTCCATTGCGTTTGGAATAGGCATATAACATTACCAACGCCTAGCAGCACGCCTCGATAGGAGGTCGAGATTTTGTGTTGCGTTTTCGAAACGATTTAAATTTGAATTTGAAAATATATATTTATATTCTGGTCAAACTATTTCTACATCAGCCCACTTTCTTTCACATCGCAGTTTTTTCCCTTCTTTTCAAAATATCTGTAGCAGAGAAATCCTTCATGCAACCTTTCACTCAAGTTCAGAAATCACGTCTTTATTTCATTTCAAATTAAAATTTAGAGAAAGTAAAAACAATGGCCGCGTTCCTCTATATTCTCGAAATCGAAATCAAAACGAAAGCCGCCCTTCCTTTTTAAATCACGTGACCTCTTCCTTACTTCCCTTCAAATTTCATGAAATCAAATTGAATCAGAAAAAAAAACGAACAAAATTATTTTCATTCAAAACAAATCTCGAGCTCGATGTCGAGAATTCAAGCAGGAGGAAAGTCGCGATCGAGATAGGGTTCGCGAGAGGCTTGTACGCGCGTGCGCAGGCGTGAGGCAAGTGGATTTTAGGCAAGTTTGAGCAAGCGGCAGGTCGCGAGTCTCGAGGAGGGGTTCGGGCTTTGAAGTGAGTGGTCTGATGGGTGAAGCTCGCGGCGAGGTAAAGTTGTCGATGGTGGCATCGCGACGTGGTGTCGCTGAGCTCGAGCGAGATGGTTCTCATTTTTTATGGAAGCGGCAGTGAAGCTATGGCTCGCGATTAGGGTTTCGAGTTCGACTGTGATGGGAGCTCGCGGTCTCGAGCAAGGAGCAGGACGCGGTTGAACGCAGCGGTCTGGCTAGGGCATCGAGGGATCGGAGGGTCGAATGTTGCAGTTTTGGGTTCATTCGAATTCGCGTGGAGCGGAGGAAGGCGAGGGTTGAGCAACAGGTATAAATTCAATTGTAAATTTTACAACAGGAATATATATATATATATATGTACAGAAAGAAAAATTTTTTCTGTAAGGTTTTAAAAGAAATTAAATCCTGTTTAATTTGTATATAAGTTAGAAGAAGTATGAACAGTAAAGAAAAATGTATATACAGATAGAATTTTGGAAAATAAATATATGCACACATTTTATATTTACTAACCTATTTTTGAAAGCAAAGTGGTAAGGTAATTAATTTGTTTAAGTGGTTTGTTTAATTATTTTAGTTACCAAGGATTATTTTAAAAAGGAAAAGTTGTTTAAAATTTAATTCTTTGTTTAAAATAAAATCATGGGTTAATTAAATTATAAAATGGAAAATTGAATTGTTCAATTTATTTTGAATATTATTGAAATTGAAAATTGTTATACAAGGTCTAATACTGTGAAGACAAAAAATCGGGATTGGAAATGGATCGCAAAGCAAAGGTGAGATCTTCTCACTCAAATAAAAATTGGAATTGCAGTTATCGATTGACCGTTTGGATTTGGTAGTGTATATATAGTAGTATATATATATATATATATATTGGTAATTGATTTTCCGCATTATATAGCGGATGAGACCCTATGCGCCGCATAATAGCGGATGATATTTTATAAATCCCATATACCGCGATATTCCACCTCGAAGTGGAATGGGTATTTAATTGTTGTGCTAACATCTGTGGATGCAGGGAAACAGGTTGGAGGGATCCAACTGGATTCCTTAAAATTTTATGAATTTGTTTCATATATTGTATGAATTTGTTTCATATGCTATGTGATGATTTATTGATAATCTGTGAATGATTATATTGATGATTAAATTTGTTGAAGGCTATAATTTAGCCGAATGTATTTTTGGAATCGTTGGATACCAGAAATAAATAAAATTGGATTTTTGAAATTAAAGCAGGAAATTTTAAGTAAATTCCTTTTGAAAGAATTTGGTGAATTTAAAAGAAGGAATTTAAAAGTATAAAGTTGATTTTTGAAATCTTATCTAATTAATCCCAAAATATGGGAAATGATTTTTAATTAATGGATTTTGAATAATATTGTTTAAAAGTGGAAGAATTTATTGAAAATGGAATTTTAAATAATTTGGAGAGAATAAAGGGATTATTTAAAAGGTGATAAATTTGTTTGAAATCCAATTGAAATTGATTTGGTATTTAAAAATAAATCCATTCTAAAATCGATTAGGTGTTTGAAATAAATGTTTGGAAAATCAATTTGGGATTTGAAATAAATTTGGAAATCAATTTGAAAGTTGATTTGGAGTTGAAAGTGAATATTTGAGAAATCGATTTGAAAATCGTATAAAAAGTGAATATTTGGGAATGTAAATTCACAATGGAATTTATAAAGGTAAGGGAAATTTGTTTTAAAAATAAACACTGATTTATTTTTAAAGTGTGGAAATAAATTTACAGATTTGGGATGTAAATTTGAAATAAATCGATAAGGATTTATTTAATTGGTTTAAATGGACCATTTTGAAATGGAAGTGTATTTTCCTTGAAAAGCCGAGTATATTTCCAAAGTGGTTTTAAATTATAAATGAAGAAATTCTGAAATTGGGTTTTAAGGAATATTTTGGAGATAAAGTATTTGAACTCGGCAGATTTCCAGTGGAAATGAATAAATATTTGGAAATATATCCCGTGTAGGGAAATTGATTTGAAATTTGTTTTCAAAAGTTTGAGAGGTGAAAAGTGATTTGAAATTGATTTCAAATGGTTGAAGTGTTGAAAATTATATCTTGAGAATATAATTTTGAAAATAAATAATTTGGGAAATTATTTGGAACCTGGTGATGTTGTGAATATCGATTGATAGTTAAATAACCGACTATCAATATTGACCTTTAAATGGGTATTTCTTGTGATTTGCTTGAAATTTGAATGCGACACTTATTTTTAAAAAAGAGCTCATTATTCGGTTTAGCCGGGAGAGGACTTTGTGTCATATAACCCATTCCGAATAGTGATACGTCGAAATGGATCGCATTTGAAGACCATTGTTGAAGACCGGGTATTTGTGAAAACGATAGGATGACCTATCGATTGTCTCTGCACCGAGTAGCTACGGTATAGAGATTCCCTATGTGATGGGAAGTCTGATCGGGATTGTGGATACCCGGATTGCAAGGGCTTCTTTGGAAGTGCCCTCTGTTCTGTTCGAACCCGGAACAGACTTGTATGGTTGTATGTCTGACATTACACTTTGAGATATAAAGCTGATTTCTTTAAAATACATTTCTGTTGGTGGCGGAGATTTTATTCTCTTAGCTTAACACCCTTCACTGAGACGTACGAGCTCAGAGGTTATGTAGTTGAAGGTTATCAGTGATATACTCCCAATTTGGTAGTGTGGCATGCTAAGTGTTGTTGTGTGTTGATGATCATTTATTGATCATTTGTGATCAAAGCATGGCTTTCGTGTAAAGCGTAGCTTTATGGACGAGACCTCATCGGATCTCACAACCCGAAAATGGTCGAAACAGGAAAATGCGGCAAGGTTATGAGGGTCGCTCCCTTTAGGGTATGTCATTTCCTTATGGAAAAAGGTGATATTATGGTAAGGAGCCCAGATATTTACCTGTGTGGTTGCTCCAATCTCATTTACTGTGTGATTGTTGCTTTGTAATTAAGGCGCCTCGGATAAAGGTCGCAAACGACCGGGGGTGGCATACTCGAGTAGTAGTTACCTAGTTACAGAGGTAACTCGGCCTTGTGTTGGCAGAGATCCGGGTAGGTTCTCGGGACGTCCCGCCAGAGGCGTTCCCATGTGGCAGTAGGAAGTTCCTTAGCCTGACCATTTGTTGGAAAATCCAAAGAAACAATACGAGCCTTGTACGGTTTTAGTTGTATAACCTGCTATGGAATGTGGCGGTAACCTGCTATTGAACATAGTAGTTATAGTAGGCATACAATAATGGTTGTATGTTGGCTAAGATTAATATTATAGTTTCGAAATGGTTTCGACACTATGCACTAATGATAATATTAAAAAGATTTTGCGTATCAAGCATGTTTGACTATCATAAGGAGAAATCTCCTCCAATTCTACGTTTGCATTGTGTGTGTGGCGGGAGGCCTTATGGTAGTTTCATTTCCCAAAAGCATTGCGAATTTCTTTTATTTTCTTTGTGAAAATAACCGTTTTACGATCTCACACCAGTCACCATGACTGACTCGGAGTTTATTGTTCCCTTTCTAAACTCTGGGTGCCCATAATTTTCCACACGGGCAGCCTAGAGTTATGTTATCAGGATATTCTGGATATTCTGGAGCTTTGGAGACGAGCTGGATGGCGAGACGTACACTTGTGCTTATTTATTTATTCCGCTGTGTATTCTGTATGGGGACAAGTTTATATAACTGTCCATTGTTGTATTGAGTTGTATATTGACTCTCATTGTTGTATTGTATGAACTGATATAGTTCTTTGTTTAAAAGACTAGTGATTATCTATTATATATTGTTCCGCTGCGAATGTGAGATTCTGATGTTGTTTCTGTTTCTTCTTCTTTCTGTCTTCTTCTACCTCTTCTTTTCAACCCTAACAATTCGGTTTTCCGGCAATCGATAGTTCGGAAGTTGATACAGTGGACGTATTGATGTCGACTTTCGAGCGTCGAAAAGTCGAATCGTTACAGTATATCTACCCTGGCATTGCCTAGTTGTGCCGTGTCACCTACCCTAGCTTGCCTTCTACGATTTTATTTTGTACCATACCTATGGAGTGCCCTCTGACGACGCCTAGTACGGGGGAGATTACGGTACTGTATAGACTATGGGAATATATAAAATGTGTTAAGGTGGAAAATCTAAAGCCTTAACGCTATTTTAATAGTTTACCTTACTATAGACAATATTATAATAGCATATATTACTACATAGTAAATAGTTTAACGGATCCTTAGAGGATGGTTATCCCAAACATCCTTAACTTACTTGTATTTCAGTTGATATTTCACTTGAGTTGGATTTATTGATATAAGAATGTTAATCCTAACTCGAGTGTTTTGTGTTTTGCTTTACGCTCGGGTCAGACTGAGTGGCCCAGTATTCGAGACTCACCTTTGGAGTTGGAGCTTCGCTTGGAGATCCAGCTATATCTATTCAGCTTGCAGTTATTTAGTTGATTCCAGTGATGTATTCTGATCTTGTATTTGACTATTGTATTGAGACATCTATGTATTCGTGATCTCTATTGTATCTTGTTTAACTCTGTTATATATATAGTAGCTTCATGAACTACTATTCTTTTGTTTCCGCTGCATTATTGTTATATTACTCTGTGTCTGCGATTCTGTGATTATTTATTACTGTATATGCTGAGTTTTGCCAAATATAAATTAACAATCTGATATTTTGAGCAATTCAAGTCCGACATGGGCGGATGCAAATGGTTGAAAATTTCAGGCTATTACAAATAACAAAAGCAATACAATACAAACACAAATAATAATCATATGCAAATAAAACAGAACGACCATTATATACAACAAGGAATCAACCATACATCCATAGCAACCAAAACTAATGGGTTGTTCGTGTTTCAGAAACTTTTAATCATACAAGGCAATAAATAAACTATCAAGTGTACCCTATGCTCAACAGCCTTAGATAATTACTTAATAGACTATTTGAAAAGACCCTCCTATTTCCACACAAATTTCATTAGTGATTTTTTTTTTACAAATATATTTCCCAGGGTCATTTTCTTTCTCTAATAAACAAAATATATCCAGGATCTTTCACAATATAAAAATATTGTTTTAATTCTAAATCATTTTTAACATACATATATGAAGATATCTATGTTATATTCTACTTGAATCAGAGCATGATAATAAGTAGAAATCTTTTTTAAATCTATTAAAATGTGATAAATTCCCTTTTTAAAAGATTAGTTATTGTATTCTGATTTTTGACTATAGTGTCCACTGGAAATATATACTTTAGGCTGTTATTATAATTAAGAAATGATCAAGCAATAATCAGTGGAAAGCAAGCTTATAATATAGATGATTGTCTTAAAGTCTGAATATTATCAAACTCAGGTTAAAAGAAAGTGGATCCTAAGTGAACACAAGCAACATCTAGGCGTAATGGAAACGCGCCTAACTTATACATGCAAGGTCACGAGTTCGAGTACTATGCTGGTCGATTCAAACACAATTTTTGTTTTTCTTTTTATTTTCTCCTGTATGGCTGAAATCTGATACCTACCTATATATATACTCAATTTTTACTTATAATCTATCATACAAAACAATATTTCTTGCTTTATTATTTTTGAAATCCTTTCCTACAACTGTTCTAGAATTTATATTTATATTTTTGCCCATTATCAACATGTACACAGATATACATGTACATGTCAGTGTTTTTGTTCATTTTCCAGAAAACTAAGCTCAAATGTTCCCTTGCTTCATTGATTTGAAGTGAATCATTTGGCCTGACCTATGGTCTAACCATGTGGTTAATCTGGCCATTCTTTTATTTGCATTTTACAACCCAGAATATACACAAAACATTGATACCTCTCCTTTTCAAAAGCATGTTTATATGTATATTTGTATGAATCAGACACCTTGTGAATCAGATATATATCATTCTTCCTAACCATAGTTCTCTTTTAAAAATACATTTTCAGGGTATAAACACTTTTTCTTGCATTTGGACATATATCAATCTCATAAATTGAAAATATAGCAGTTTAATTCTTTTCTGGGTTTTCCCAATGTAATTTTCTATATATCTATATTCTTTTTGAAAGGACTCAGGATTAACTGAAATCATCATAAAATGATTATGCTTATAAAATCCAGGTTTTTCCTCTAAATCAAAACAACTTTAGCAAATAGGTTTTCAAATCAGTTTAACATCAATATCCTTAGTTCATACCAAATCAGAAATAACCAGAAACAACATAGCACATGTCTCTTACAAGTTCTTCCTACTTAATACATTTAGATAGCCATATTAATCAGGGAATACATGCATGAATTAACACATTTTAGCTTTTATTTCTAATTATCTTAGCATCCTCTATTCCATATCTTTTTAATCTTGCTTACTTAGCTCCATCACAACCTGCAAAAGCATTAGTGGCTGCCCCATTATAAATGAGACACCCCCATGTGCCATGAGCAATAAGGGTCAGATCTATGATCTGGTGTGAGCATTTCTAACATATCCATGATATTAAGCTAAGGATACAGCATAAATATACTTTGCATACTTGACAGGTATTATCATGTACAATACATAAGAGCAAACATATGCAATAAAACAACTTTTATCTGGAACTACTAAGGTTGCCTTTTCTTTTTCTTATAAATTCCTGGCCTCATCTGCTATAAGGAATCAAAGGGGCACATTGCCATGAACTAATTAACATTATGGCACAAAGATCTCAGGACTTAAACAAGCCATGTGCCAACTTGTCTACTTCAAATAGGACAAGCATTCCAGCAGCCTTCTTGGCACAAAATCCTTAGTTATATCACTAAGTGTATTTATGTTCATTCTATCAATGATAGCTAGGTGTACATACCACCTGTACTCATGAAGCATACTAGTTACCTTGCAGACATAATATTGCAAGCAAGTTAAAGGTTACTTTCTAGAGGTATAACACCCCAGTCATTCCATCTCACATTATTTAGCATATAAACACCCTATTCAAGCATATACCAGAATGTTTGCAACTGAGAATAAATGCATGGCTCTATTGGGTTTATTTTGATTTTGCAAGCAACTATGTTTAGCCAGATTTTTAATCTTGTTTAAACATAGTTTTTAGGCTTGTAAATTTCTGTTTAGTTTAGGGCTCAGCACTTATAGAGAAAGACTCCATTGCACCCTTAACCAATTATTTCAAGCCTCAGCACCATACCAATGTATATGCAGCTCATAGTTTTCTTTTTCATTCTTTGTCTTAAGCCATGATTCAGACTAGATACAAATACTCTATTCTATGTTCTTTAAGGTTTTGGTATAACATACAGAGATGAAAATAGAACAACAAAGTTACACATCCATCATAGCAGATCATATCTCATCAAGCATTCATGTAACCATCAGTAGCCAACATAGTTTGTAAATCAAAACATGCAAAATATAGCATATAAAAGCTTGGCTGCCTAATCCCAGGTCTTAATGCCATGTATATGAGTGAGGATACTCACCTAAATGCTTACACAAGCTTAAACCAGAAAACCCCTCAAATCTTTAGCCTTATCTTCCTCTTCTTCCTTAGGTTAATTAATTAGTGAGAGAGAGCAGTTTTCTGGTTAGGCTCTTGGTTTAAATAAGGGTTCTATCTAGGGTTTTGGGTGATGCAAAATCCCTATTTTAGCCCAGACCAGAATCATGCATTTGGCATTGCATATTCCCTCCCTCCTAACCCTTAATGTCCCGGCCAATATTTTAAAACAAGGCTATATTGTGCTCATTTTCTTTTCTTTTCAGAAAGTGATTACTTTAAGTATTTTTATTATATTTACCTCAAACATGATAATGGTGTGACTTTCTATTTTCTGCCTATGTACATTTGCTTTCTTGCACTTTGGTTCTTACTGTTTTAGTGATTCCTTTATTAATTTTCTGCTCAAATAATATCTGGATATATATATATATACATTTATACAACTATAGGTGTTAATTTAACTTTAACCTTTTATTTGCAGAAAACATGTGCATACTTATGTGCATTTCTACACCTATTATTCAAATAAAATTTCACTTATTCATTATAAATCAATGTTCTCTTCTGTCTTAATTTTCAGACAAGTCATACATAGGCATATATATAGATATATATATATATATACACACATCCTCAGGAATTTTTAATATTCATGTCTAGGTCTATATTTCCTTTATTTAAAACATTTTATCTAAATGTTTTCCTTCCTTGTTTTATTATTCAGGAATTCTGGATTTTCTCTTAGTGCCATAACTAGTGTGCAAGTGCACACATGCACACAACCTTGCACCACTGAAAATCCCACCTATATAATAATTCTGATTTTCCCCCAGAATTTTAATCATTTATTTAAAAGAATTTTCCTCAAAATCTTGGGGTATTACAATCACCCCTTCTTTTAGGAATTGTGCCCTCACAATTTGCAACATATTCTTTGAGTACTCCTACTTTCTTAGGAAAATTATTCAAATATGCATGAGCAATTCAAATAGTCACTGTCTATCATACATATCAAACTTTCTTAGTAATCTAAGAATTTACCTTTTAAATTTGCAAAGAGCCTAGGGTAATCCATCCTGATTGTATCCTCTAGCTCCCAAGTACAATCACTAGGATCTATACTCCATTGAATCTTTACAAGCTTCAATGTCTTGTTTCTTAATTTCTTTTCTTCCCTTGCCACAATTCCCACTGGCTCTTTCTCATAGATTAGATCTGGATTAATCTGAACTTCAGTAGGCTTTTCTAAGATTTCCTCCTTGTCATGCACCCATCTCCTTAGTTGTGACACATGAAACACATTGTGCATTGCACTCATCTTCTCTGGAAGCTCCAGCTTATAGGCTAGTGAGCCTATCCTTTCCAAAATCTTGTATGGTCCAACATATCTGGGTCTGAGTTTCCCCTGCTTGCCAAATCTCAAGACTTTCTTCATTGGTGAAACCTTAATGAAGACATAATCACCTACTTTGAATTCCACTGACTTCCTCTTTGCATCAGCATACTTCTTTTGCCTATCTTGAGCTACTGCCATCCTCTTTCTCACCAGTCCTATTTTCTCTGTGATGTCCTTGACATATTCTGGCCCTAGGATAGCTTTCTCTCCTGCCTCAGCCCAACACATAGGTGATAGACATGGCTTTCCATATAGGGCTTCAAAGGGTGCCATTCCAATTGTACTTGGTGGCTATTATTGTATGTGAACTCAGCCAAATGGAGGTGGTCCTCCCAATTTCCTCCAAAGTCTAACACACATGCTCTAAGCAGATCCTCTAAAATCTTGTTTACCACTTCTGTTTGCCCATCTGACTGGGGGTGATAAGCAGTGCTTAGGCACAATTCACTCGCCATAGCTTCTTGGAAGCTCTTCCAGAATCTTGAAGTGAAGATTGTATCCCTATCACTCACTATAGTTTTAGGAACACCATGCAATTTTACCACTTCTCTCATAAAAGTTTGGGCTAACCTAGGTGCATTTCTGTCTGCTTTCACTGGTATGAAGTGGGCTACTTTAGTCAGCCTATCTACAATCACCCAAATACTTGTATTTCCCCTCTTGGATCTAGGAAGACCATCTATGAAATCCATAGATATGTCTTCCCACTTCCACTGTGGTATGCTAAGTGGCTGCAACAACCATGAAGGTCTTTGGGTCTCAGCTTTTATTTGTTGACAAACCATGCACTTAGCAACATATCTAGCTACATTAGACTTCATTCCCTTCCACCAATAGTCCCTTTTTAAGTTTTGGTACATCTTGGTGCTGCCTGGATGTATGGAATATTTGCTCCTATGGTACTCATTAAGGATTTCTTCCTTCAATTCTATGATGTTTGGGACACATATCCTACCCTTGTACCTTAAGTATCCTTTTACATCAATGTGATAATCCTTCACTTCCTCCTTCTTTAATAGGAGAGACCTCTTTTCTGCTAAGTCTTGATCTTCTTCTTGCATCTTTGCCACCTTCAAGGCCAAATTTGGTAATTAAACTTAACCTTCCTTTACTCCTTTCTTCCTCAATCATCTCCATACTTATCCCACTGCTCTCATCTATTTCCAAATCAGTGAGCATGGTCAAGTCTCTAAACTCCTCCATCATCAACATGGCCACTTTTGCATGCTGCCTACTCAATGCATCTGCCACTTTATTAGCCTTTCCTGGTGTATAAAGTATATCTAAGTCATAAGCAGTAAGAAATTCAACCCATCTGTGTTGTCTCATATTTAAATCTTTCTGTGAAAAGAGATACTTTAAGGCCTTGTGATCAGTGTATAAAATGAACTTTGCACCTAATAAGTAATGCCTCCAAAGCTTCAAGGCATAAACTACTGCTTCCAACTCAAGATCATGAGTTGCATATCTAGTTTCATGGGGTTTTAGTTGTCTAGATGCATAGGCTATGACCTGATCTTGCTGCATCAACACAGCCCCTAGCCCTGACCCACATGCATCTGTATATACAACTAATCCCTCATTGCCTTCTGGTACTCTCAACACTGGTGATTTTACCAAAGCCTCCTTGATCTGGGTGAAAGCTTGTTCACACTTATCAGTCCATATAAACTTTTGGTTCTTCCTAGTCAGGTTAGTGAGTGGCATTGCTATTTTAGAAAATCCTTGTATGAACCTCCTATAGTATCCTGCCATCCCCATGAATGACCTAACTTCACTAACATTGTTAGGCTTCTTCCATGCTTGGATTGCTACTATCTTATTGGGGTTTACAGAAATTCCTCTAGCAGAGACAACATGTCCAAGAAAGTGTACTTCCTCTTGCCAGAACACACACTTAGAGAACTTTGCTTTCAAATCATTTTCTCTTAATCTAGATAAGACCAAATGTAAGTGGTTCTCATGTTCCTCTATTGTTTTAGAGTAGATTAGAATATCATCTATAAAAATCAGAACAAACTTGTCTAAGTAATCTCTGAATATCCTATTCATTAGGTCTACAAAATAAGAAGGGGCATTTGTTAGCCCAAATGGCATAACCAGAAACTCATACAAACCATATCTTGTGTTGAATGCTGTATATTTAATACTTGATTCCTCAACCTTCATCTGATGAAATCCAGATGCCAAGTCTAGCCTAGAAAACACTTTAGCTCCACTGAGTTGATCAAAGAGATCATCTATCCTGGGTAATGGGTATTTGTTTTTGATGGTTACTTTGTTTAATTCTCTGTAATCTATACACATTCTTAAAGTACCATCATGCTTTTTAACAAATACTACAGGAGCACCCCAGCATGAATTACTTGGCCTTATAAACCCCTTGGCTTCTAATTCTTCCAGCTGGTTCTTTAGCTCCTTTAATTCACTTGGCCCCATCCTTGTAGGCTTTTTGATAACTGGGCTAGCCCCAGGCATAAGGTTAATCTGGAATTCAACAGGTCTATGGTGTGAGACACCTTTTACTTCCCCAAATACATCCAAGTATTCTTTAACTATGGGGATTTCATTAATAGCTATTTCCTTGGGATTATTTTCTAATTCAATTAAATGATTTAGACTGTTTTCTTTGATAGGTTCACATAGAATTGTAACCCTTTGGCCTTTAGAATTTTGTAGTGAAATGGTGGATGCATCTAGGTCAATTATGGCTTTGAATTGTCTTAGCCAATCTGCCCCTAATATAACTCCTATATTTGGGAAATTTAGAACATATAAATTGGAAACAAATGTGTTTCCCCCTATGTTCAAATTCACATCCACACAAATCATATCTAATACACTAGAACTTCCTAAAGGGCTTTGTATTAACAGAGGTATTTCAGCCAAATTGCAGTTCATTTTCAACCTTTTAACTATTTCATGGGAAATGAGTGAGTGGGTTGCCCCGGTATCATATATTACAGCTAAAGGTATGGTACAAATAAATAGTGTACCTTCCACTTGACCATGGTTTTCAGCATTAGCCTCAATTATGGCCTTGCCCCTACCTTCCAGGTTTGCCACTTTCCCTTGTTGCTTGTATTCTGGGCAATTTCTTTTCATATGCCCTTCCTTCCCACATAGATAGCATTTGAAAGCTCCCCCTTTAAGCTCTGGGCATCTTGGCTTAATATGGCCTTCTTTCCCACAATGGTTGCAAACTATTTTTCTTTTGGCTTCATTGGGTTTTGCATCTACTGCCTTCTTACCATCTGCCTCTCCTTTCTTCTTATCATAAGGATGGTACTTCCCTTTGTTCTTCTTGTTGCTATTGTTTTTGAAGCTCCTAAACTTATCTCTTTCCTTGTCATGCTGCTCAATCTTCAGAGCCAAATCTATCACTTGATCAAAAGTTCTGTCAGCATAAGGTAGTATAGCCCTGCTAAGCCCTGGGTTCAATCCCTTGATGTATCTATCATTTTTGGATTCTTCATCAGCCACTAACATTGCCCCATAGGTTGACAATCCCTCAAACTTCTGGGTGTATTCTGTGACATTCATAGTCCCCTGTCTAAGTTTGATGAACTCCTCAAGTAAAGTGGTTTTTGCTGAGGCTGGAACAAACCTTGCCTCTAACATCTCCTTAAATTGATTCCAATTAATATCATTTTCATTCCGGCCAGCTATGATCACCTCCCACCAACTCAAAGCTGCACCTTTTAATTGCCTTGAGGCCACTTGCCTCTTCCTTTGGTCATCTAGTTGCATATCAGTGAAGATCCTCTCTAATGTCCTCAGCCATGCTTGAATCTCCATTACACTTTCAGTTCCTTCAAAGCTCTTGCCTCCCAAGTTGGTATAAGTCTTCACTAACTTGGAGAGCTCCTCATGTGGGTTCTCAGGTCTGTGCCCAATTCCATCTCTCAAAACTCTCACAAATTCCTGCATGTCAAGCATTTGTGGTGTGCTAGATCCTCCTTGATGATGAGACCCTCTTCCTACCATATTTCTAAAAGTATATGTATTTCATCTTATTAGTTTATAACACTTTAGCTTTAATTTTTAAATTGATTGTATCTTTCCTATTTAATCATTGTGTATGTCACATGCACACACATACATACATTCAGGGAATACTTATAAACAGTCAAATATACAAACAAACCTAGTATAAACATAAGCATACAAACATTTTGCTATGTTAATTAAAACATGGCTCTGATACCAAATGAAAAGACCCTCCTATTTCCACACAAATTTCATTAGTGATTTTTTTTTTTACAAATATATTTCCCAGGGTCATTTTCTTTCTCTAATAAACAAAATATATCCAGGATCTTTCACAATATAAAAATATTGTTTTAATTCTAAATCATTTTTAACATACATATATGAAGATATCTATGTTATATTCTACTTGAATCAGAGCATGATAATAAGTAGAAATCTTTTTTAAATCTATTAAAATGTGATAAATTCCCTTTTTAAAAGATTAGTTATTGTATTCTGATTTTTGACTATAGTGTCCACTGGAAATATATACTTTAGGCTGTTATTATAATTAAGAAATGATCAAGCAATAATCAGTGGAAAGCAAGCTTATAATATAGATGATTGTCTTAAAGTCTGAATATTATCAAACTCAGGTTAAAAGAAAGTGGATCCTAAGTGAACACAAGCAACATCTAGGCGTAATGGAAACGCGCCTAACTTATACATGCAAGGTCACGAGTTCGAGTACTATGCTGGTCGGTTCAAACACAATTTTTGTTTTCCTTTTTATTTTCTCCTGTATGGCTGAAATCTGATACCTACCTATATATATATACTCAATTTTTACTTATAATCTATCATACAAAACAATATTTCTTGCTTTATTATTTTTGAAATCCTTTCCTACAACTGTTCTAGAATTTATATTTATATTTTTGCCCAGTATCAACATGTACACAGATATACATGTACATGTCAGTGTTTTTGTTCATTTTCCAGAAAACTGAGCTCAAATGTTCCCTTGCTTCATTGATTTGAAGTGAATCATTTGGCCTGACCTATGGTCTAACCATGTGGTTAATCTGGCCATTCTTTTATTTGCATTTTACAACCCAGAATATACACAAAACATTGATACCTCTCCTTTTCAAAAGCATGTTTATATGTATATTTGTATGAATCAGACACCTTGTGAATCAGATATATATCATTCTTCCTAACCATAGTTCTCTTTTAAAAATACATTTTCAGGGTATAAACACTTTTTCTTGCATTTGGACATATATCAATCTCATAAATTGAAAATATAGCAGTTTAATTCTTTTCTGGGTTTTCCCAATGTAATTTTCTATATATCTATATTCTTTTTGAAAGGACTCAGGATTAACTGAAATCATCATAAAATGATTATGCTTATAAAATCCAGGTTTTTCCTCTAAATCAAAACAACTTTAGCAAATAGGTTTTCAAATCAGTTTAACATCAATATCCTTAGTTCATACCAAATCAGAAATAACCAGAAACAACATAGCACATGTCTCTTACAAGTTCTTCCTACTTAATACATTTAGATAGCCATATTAATCAGGGAATACATGCATGAATTAACACATTTTAGCTTTTATTTCTAATTATCTTAGCATCCTCTATTCCATATCTTTTTAATCTTGCTTACTTAGCTCCATCACAACCTGCAAAAGCATTAGTGGCTGCCCCATTATAAATGAGACACCCCCATGTGCCATGAGCAATAAGGGTCAGATCTATGATCTGGTGTGAGCATTTCTAACATATCCATGATATTAAGCTAAGGATACAGCATAAATATACTTTGCATACTTGATAGGTATTATCATGTACAATACATAAGAGCAAACATATGCAATAAAACAACTTTTATCTGGAACTACTAAGGTTGCCTTTTCTTTTTCTTATAAATTCCTGGCCTCATCTGCTATAAGGAATCAAAGGGGCACATTGCCATGAACTAATTAACATTATGGCACAAAGATCTCAGGACTTAAACAAGCCATGTGCCAACTTGTCTACTTCAAATAGGACAAGCATTCCAGCAGCCTTCTTGGCACAAAATCCTTAGTTATATCACTAAGTGTATTTATGTTCATTCTATTAATGATAGCTAGGTGTACATACCACCTGTACTCATGAAGCATACTAGTTACCTTGCAGACATAATATTGCAAGCAAGTTAAAGGTTACTTTCTAGAGGTATAACACCCCAGTCATTCCATCTCACATTATTTAGCATATAAACACCCTATTCAAGCATATACCAGAATGTTTGCAACTGAGAATAAATGCATGGCTCTATTGGGTTTATTTTGATTTTGCAAGCAACTATGTTTAGCCAGATTTTTAATCTTGTTTAAACATAGTTTTTAGGCTTGTAAATTTCTGTTTAGTTTAGGGCTCAGCACTTATAGAGAAAGACTCCATTGCACCCTTAACCAATTATTTCAAGCCTCAGCACCATACCAATGTATATGCAGCTCATAGTTTTCTTTTTCATTCTTTGTCTTAAGCCATGATTCAGACTAGATACAAATACTCTATTCTATGTTCTTTAAGGTTTTGGTATAACATACAGAGATGAAAATAGAACAACAAAGTTACACATCCATCATAGCAGATCATATCTCATCAAGCATTCATGTAACCATCAGTAGCCAACATAGTTTGTAAATCAAAACATGCAAAATATAGCATATAAAAGCTTGGCTGCCTAATCCCAGGTCTTAATGCCATGTATATGAGTGAGGATACTCACCTAAATGCTTACACAAGCTTAAACCAGAAAACCCCTCAAATCTTTAGCCTTATCTTCCTCTTCTTCCTTAGGTTAATTAATTAGTGAGAGAGAGCAGTTTTCTGGTTAGGCTCTTGGTTTAAATAAGGGTTCTATCTAGGGTTTTGGGTGATGCAAAATCCCTATTTTAGCCCAGACCAGAATCATGCATTTGGCATTGCATATTCCCTCCCTCCTAACCCTTAATGTCCCGGCCAATATTTTAAAACAAGGCTATATTGTGCTCATTTTCTTTTCTTTTCAGAAAGTGATTACTTTAAGTATTTTTATTATATTTACCTCAAACATGATAATGGTGTGACTTTCTATTTTCTGCCTATGTACATTTGCTTTCTTGCACTTTGGTTCTTACTGTTTTAGTGATTCCTTTATTAATTTTCTGCTCAAATAATATCTGGATATATATATATATATACATTTATACAACTATAGGTGTTAATTTAACTTTAACCTTTTATTTGCAGAAAACATGTGCATACTTATGTGCATTTCTACACCTATTATTCAAATAAAATTTCACTTATTCATTATAAATCAATGTTCTCTTCTGTCTTAATTTTCAGACAAGTCATACATAGGCATATATATAGATATATATATATATATACACACATCCTTAGGAATTTTTAATATTCATGTCTAGGTCAATATTTCCTTTATTTAAAACATTTTATCTAAATGTTTTCCTTCCTTGTTTTATTATTCAGGAATTCTGGATTTTCTCTTAGTGCCATAACTAGTGTGCACGTGCACACATGCACACAACCTTGCACCACTGAAAATCCCACCTATATAATAATTCTGATTTTCCCCCAGAATTTTAATCATTTATTTAAAAGAATTTTCCTCAAAATCTTGGGGTATTACACTATTTATACATCCTTATATAGTTAGAAGTATCCTTTCCCAAACATCCCATAAGCCAAAACAACCAAGAATTTCAAAAATCATTTAAGTTTGTTCTTATTAATTTCCTCTCACATCATTGTTTACATTTTATTTATTTTCATTTATTCATATAATATCTTCTTTTCCATTCATTTACATTCATTTACTTACATAAGTTATTTCCATTCAGTTATTTAGGTCATTCATAATCAATTCGCAAAATATTATGTTAGTCTCTTTGCAAATTTAATTCACCATTATTATTTACTTTGATTTCCATTTAATATCAATATTCATTTGTGAATCAACTCATACTTAAATTTTTAACTCGTTTTCTTTTCACATTTATTCTTTCATATATAGTATTATGGAATATTACATCTATTTCTAAGTCATTTCAACATTTCTAAAGTTATAATCATTTAATTAATATAGTATTCACTTTTACTACACATTTTAATTACAAATAACTTCAAACATTAACTTAAGTTTATAATATTCTTATGCATCTTAATTCTTCATTTATAAACATAACTCCATTGAACAATTTCATTACTTAAGTTTTACTTATATAATATTCTATTACATATTCTTATTAACATTTCAACTTTTTAAACATTTCTGGTAAGTTATATATATGTTTTAAGCATGTAATTGAATGTTACACAAGTTTATCTTATTTATTTTAGCTAACAAAGTGTTTAATAATTACATCTTCTAAATTTTCATATCTTTTGATTTACAATTTAAAATCTTCCAGTTCCTTATATATTTCATTAATCACTTAGGGCCCGTTTGGTTTCATTTTGTATTTTGAGTTTTGTGTTTTCAACTTGCACTAAGAAATAACACGAAATAAAAGAAGAAGATTTATTGCGGCGACCAACGGACAACGAAGGAGTTGGATTGTTCTATGTGCTTTTGTTATCTCTCGAAACACGAAAAACAAAATAAACTTGTTTTCTATTTTACATGTTAATTTCATTTTTCAAAATTGTTTGTTTTTCAACAATACATACAATGGACGCGCTTTTGTATAGACGAATACACAAAACTAAAAACGACAAGCCAAACGGGGCCTTAGCATCTAATTTCTTATTTTCATTTTAGAAGTTTCCAATTATTAATATAGTCAAGATTTCATTCATTATAATAATTAAAATTTCTAATTTACAAAAACATAAGAACTAAATACCGAGTTCCTTTTCAAATCTTTAAAATAATATAGATATTCATATCTTTTATATATCAATCATATTTAGAAATTAAAATTAGGATTTGTTTATCAAAACAAATGGGCAGTAAAACTATTATAGCGATCTTTCCACTTTGAAACTCGAAAATGAACGTCGATGATGCGTGCACTCATCACCAAAATTTTTGTCCAGTGACACAGAGGGGAGTACAAAACTTATTTCCTTTAAATATTCTTTTTAAAACTTTCTTTCAAATCACATTGAAATATTCATATCTGAAAATACTTCCAAATACTACTAATATTATATTCTAAAATCTTTTGAAAATAAATTTCAAAACCCGGAACTTAAGTTCTCAAATTTTCAATTTATATTTACTTTATTTGTAAATCCTATACTACAACTAATATTCATAAAATTTCACTTCCTAACAAAAAACATATCACATCCAACTATATCATTTATAAAAATTATTCTTTTATATACAAAATATAACACTAGGTAAAATTATTTCATTTACCTATATTTTAAAAACAATATTGTGTCGGTCTGCCCTATTAAGTGTTTAGAAATTCCTATCGATGCCATATCGTCCTATGTACCGACAAGAATTTATAAATACTGAACAGAACAAATTAACACAGTATAAAACACTTTATAACACTAACAAGTATGCTCTCTCATATACATACACTCAGACAAACTCATTCTAGAGTATTAATACCCCATCTCTAATGAGTCAGGCCCCACAAAGCTAAGGTTATCTCTAAACCTGGCTTTGATACCAAATGTAACGACCCACCTTTTTGGACGGTTTAAATTGACAATAAATCCCACATGTCAAACTCAAACCATTCAAAAGGGAGGATTGTTATGGGGTAAATAAGAAAAAGAAGAGAAAGAAATAAAACAAATATAGAATCTCACAACGGAATGCCAAAATAATAATCAAATAAACAGTTCATGAGGCTGTTTACAAATAATATTTGATTACACTTTTACAATACATATCAGAGTACATTGAGCAGGAATAAATAAATAATGCAGCGGAACAACATAATGCAGTAGTATAAATATAATAAATAGCATATGTAACGACCCGTATATTTTAATGATTTTAATAACTTAATTAATTGAAATTTTGTGAAATTTTAAATAATTGAATTTGGAAATAAAAATTTTATATTTGGAATACGTCTTCTTAAACATAGCAACTGGTAAATTTTCATCAGATAATGTGGAAGTTTATTTTCTAGTATAATTTTATTTCAATCTATATCAGTTAATATTTGATGATAATGAAATGTTTTCCAAACCTAAATAATTTTCTATTGAAAATTTGTAAATCATCTTCTGAGTGAGACGTCATATTTCGTTTCTTCAAATTTGGACTACTATTGCTCCGTTTATCTTGTTTCTGATATTTTAGCAGCATTTTCGGTACCGATTATCGACTTTTGATAGGATGATCGTACCACTGATATCTGTATATCGTTTTGATCGCCTCGTTGTGCTGATCTCTGCGGTATATTCCATTCTGTGTTTTGAAGTCCAATTCGCTACGGAATCGATAAAACAATTTCATATCGATACTGCTTTTATGACTTTGGGTTCTCTATACTCCTTCAGTTATCTGCCGTGTAATTCAAACAGCCATTATTATTCCTACAACACAACTGGCAACAGTTGCCATTCCATCAATTCCATTTATTAATTGTCTGGGCATTCATATTGGGTCTCTTCATTTCTTACCGATTCGTTGCTTTATAAAACTTATATTTTATCTTTATATATTTATTTCTGCTCCTCTGGAGTTGTTCTTCTTTCCCCCCTAGATCCATTTCTTGACCCAACCAACCTCACCGTCCACCCAAAACAGCACACGGCCATCCTCCCGGGCGCCAAACTTCCTCCTCTAACCAACCACCGTGCTCTGCCTACTTCTCACCACCCGCGCCCACTGTAAAGCCTTCCGCAAACCCTCGGTGCACCACCGAGCTGACCCTATTTTCCCTTCCCTAGCGGCACGATCAACCTGACCCGAGACCGCCACTTCGCCTTCCATCACCGCAGCCACAGTCTGTCTCTCCATGCGAGTGACAACCCACTCCACTTCGCTGTCTGCCTCCTTCCCCTCCATAGCTGCCGTAAGATTTCTTCCAATTATATATATGATATGATATATGAAAAATGTATTTTCAAGTTATATTTAAGCTACTGTATATGTAAAGATCCCAGACTCGGCCTTCGAAAATCGGCACCCGTACTTCACTTGTACTCAAAATGCCGCAGATCCAAACGTCGAATATGGCTCTTCGGAGCTTATAACACCATTAAGTATAACAACACATCGAAATAAAGAAATCAATGATATCATATACAACTCCAATGAATAGAATATCCAGAATGATATACAATAATGATATCAATATGATACAACAATATCAGAGATAAATAATGATACAGCGGAAATAACAGAAGAGATAACTCCAAATGATCAGTCAGAGAGACTGACTCCAACCACTCCAATGTCAAGCTCGAACCACAAAGAGAAGCAAGTACAGTCATGAACTCCAAGAACTGAACCAGCTCCAGATAATCTACTAACCTGACTATCTGAAAAAACCCAACTCTAGACTGCCCGTGTAGAAAATTGTGGGCACCCAGAGTTTAGGAAGGGAACAATAAACTCCAGGTCAGTCATGGGACTGGTGTGAGTAGCAAAAAAAGTTTATCTTTAAAACAAACCACAAAAGAATTTTAAACATTGAAATCCCCAATGCTTTTGGAAAATGAAACTACCATAAGACCTCCCGCCACACACGCAATGCAAACGCAGAATTGGAGGAGATTTCTTCTTATGATAGTCAAACATGCTTACTACGCAAACAAAACTCTTTGATATTATTACTAGTGCATAGTGTAGGAAAACCTTCGAAAATACAATATTAATCTTAGCCAGCATACAACCATTATTGTATGCCTACTATAGCTACTATGTTCAATAGCAGGTTACCGCCACATTCCATAGCAGGTTATAAAACTAAAACCGTACAAGGCTCGTATTGTTTCTTTGGATTTTCCAACAAATGGTCAGGCTAAGGAACTTCCTATGCCACATGGGAACGCCTCTGGAGGGACGCCCCGAGAACCACACGGCTCTCTGCCAACACAAGGCCGGTTACCCCCTTCCCGAGTAGTAAACCTGAGATATTCCACCCCCGGTCCTTTGGGACCTTTATCCGAGGCGCCTCGATCACACAGCAACAATCACACAGTAAATGAGATTGGAACAACCACACAGGTAAATATCTGGGCTCCATACCATGATACCACCTTTTTCCAGAAGGAATGGACATACCCTAGGGGAGCTACCCCTGAAACCTTGCCGCATCTTTCCTGTTTCGACCATTTCCGGTCTGTGAGGCTCGATGAGGTCTCGTCCACAAAGCTACGCTTTTTTCACAAAGCCATGCTTTGATCAACAAATGATCAGCAACACACAGCAGCACTCAGCATGCCACACTACCAAATTTGGGAGTATATCACTGATAACCTTCAACTACATAACCTCTGAGCTCGTACGTCTCAGAGAAGGGTGTTAAGCTAAGATAATAAATTCTCCGCCACCAAACAGAAATGTATTTGAAAGAAATCAGCTTTATATCTCAAAGTGTAGTGTCAGACATACAACCATACAAGTCTGTTCCGGGTTCGAACAGAACCGAAGGCACTTTCGAAGAAGCCCTTGCAAATCCGGATAATTTCTAATCACGTCCGGACTTCCCATCACAAAGGGTGATAAAATCTCTATACCGGGGACCAGTCGATGCAGAGACATTCGACGAGTTGTCCTTTCATTTTTGAAAATATCCGGTCTTCACCACCGGTCTTCAAATGCTATCCATATACGACGTATCATTATTCGGAATGGGTTATATGACACAAAGGTCCTCTCCCGGCTAAACCGAATAATGAGCGTAATATTTAAAAACATATGGATATTGGGATTTCAATTAAGTCACAACTTATTACCCAAAATCTTTCTTTTAAATGGTTTAAACAAATTATCATTTTAATCTTTTACAAAAAAAGATTCATTTCACAAAGTTCACCCAGTTTCACAAAGATTCATTCACAGATTTTCCAAATCAATTTGGATTAACTCGTCCAATCATTAAAACAAAGATTTAATTGATAGCTTTATAACAATTCCATTTCGACCTTTCCAATTTCAAAACAAAGTTCAACGATCTTTCACGGAGATTTATTCATAATTTGGAAAACCATTTTCCAATTCAAACTTGAAATTCCTTTAAATTGGAATTTCATTTCTTATATGAAAGCTTCTATTATTTGAAAACAAATAGTTTTCATTTCGGAAAATCTGATTCATTTATACGAGTTAAAGTCTTTGGGTTAAATTCAAATTCTCAAAACCATACTTTTAAAATGGTTTAAATTCATATAAACACATCTTATAACATCTTTAACCATAATTTCCAACCATGGGATTTAATTCCAAATTTTGAATTCAAATTAAATTATTTAAATTGAAATTTTACCAAGTTATTCAAAATAACTTTTATCTTAAAAACTCCTTTTCGAAAGCTTTAATATTTAACCCAAATCCATTTCCAAAATCAATTGAAACTAAAATTTCAATTTCAAAAATATTAAATTTTAAATCATTTGTGACTTAACCGATTTCCTCGTGAAATCCATATTTGTGTGTGTATGGTGTGCTCCAGGGGTTTCACACAGTAGTGCAACATCATCAATCATTACAGATCAAAATACAGAAATATAGTTGATAAGCGGTATAAACTATAACGCTTAACGTTCATTCACAGATCACAGATATATATATCACAAATAATAAATTACATCACACAGATCACAACACAAATCAGGATATATCACAAAGCATTATAGATCAGGGAATATCAACAATTCAACATCCAATATAATTTCAAACATCCATAAATAAGATCAATTTAATCATCTGATTTATTTAAATCAGATAAATTTCTTATGAATAATTTACTAATCCTGGTTAATTAATTAATTACAAACCATTTTAATTAATTATCCGTTAATAATAAATTAATTAACCTTTAATTATTTAATAATACTTTAATTAATTATCTTTAATTAATAACATTAATTAATTAACCCTTAATTAATTACCATTTAATTAATTATCCTTAATTAATTACAATAATTTAATTAACCCTAAGTTAATTACATAATTAATTAACCCATTAATAAAAGTAATTATCTTTCAATCCTAAATTAATTAACATTTAATCATTAATTAATTTAATCTTTATTATTAATTAATTATCCTTAATTAATCTTTAATTACCTTCATTAAATAATTATTCTTTAAGTAATTATCCTTAATTACTTTCATAATTAATAAATCTTTAATTACTTAAGATTTTAATCAATTAAAAGATAAACCATTTATCTTTATTATTTTAATTATCATTTAATCCTTATTTAATAACCTTGGAAATAAAAACATCATTTACATTGATTAATTTAAAAAACATTTCCTTTTCTCAATTATTCACTTAATTACAAAAATTAAGTTTATTTAAAATAAACTTTAAAATAAGGTTATATATATATTAAACACTTTAAACTTAATAAATTTAAAGTAATTTATTTAAAACCTTTACTAATCCCAAAAACTTAATTAAGACATTTATTATTTTAAAACAATGGGTTGAGAAAATTGTTTAATTTAAAATTTGATTTGTTTTTAAAACCTAAAACTACCACTTAAAATACTCGAGACCAACCTGAAACAAACCCGAACTCAGACCCGTGTCACTCACTCTCGTTCCTGCTTCGAGTTACACGCACAACATCATCGAGATCGACCCGGGCAAACACATTCTTCCCCAAAACATCAACATCCAGATACACGTAATTGTACACGTGCACATGTGAATGGAGCTGCTCCGATCATCGCCTCCCCCTTCATCATGTCGCCGATCACATCCTCCATCAACACGATAGCCCAGATCGTTGAATCTCACCATAAATCAAAATTTCACTATCAGGCTTCAACCTGGAACACAGCCGATCATCGAAATGCACCTCGAATTCCCACCTTCGGCCATCAGAAATCGTGCAATTTCTCCCAGAGTTTCGCCAGAGTCTCCTCCTCCTATTCCCCTACATGCTATCACTTCAATTGCCACGACGACGTCGCAACAGCCACCTTTCCGATCTCGACTTAAAACCCACTCGAAACCCTACTTCGATCCACCGCCAATGCCACGATGATCAAACATCACTTCCACCATTTTTTCTGACATCCCCGATTGCCAAGCAAGCTTCGACAAAACCCCGACCAACCCAAAAGTTCAATGATCGCCAGAAATAGCCTAAAAACCATTTTCTGTTCATCTTCGAACCGCTCCATCAATACTTAACTAAAAATCGAGATTTTGATTTCAAAAATCCTAGTTTACAAAGGGGATTCAGGTTATATGCTTGAATTAATAAATCATTGAATTTGATTTCAACCCATTCCTAAGTTTTCCACTGTTTTTTTCCATTTTCCAGAAAATTTCAAACTTAATTCATATAGTTAAAATTTTAAAAACTTAATTATGTTTAAACAAACATTTCTTGTTTGAAAACCTAAGCCTAACAAAGATTTGATGAGGAGATTTAGGAATTTTGATCTAAATGTAAACTCTATAATCATAAACAGAAATGAACCAAATATATCAGACATACATAGTTATATCACCCATTTTTATCAACATGCAAGGCAAATTCACACAATCATTCAAGCACATTCCAGATTATACTTCAAGCATTAATCACAATATCAAAGGATATATATAGATATAAGGGAGTTTGCTCACCTGAGTTTGAAAGGCAGAGTAGATTGTAAATTTGAAAAACAGGGAGGCTTGAAAAAACTGGAATTTGAAAACTTGCATCTATATTTGATTTCTGAAACTTGAATAGCTTGAAACATTAAGACTGAAATGCTTTGAACTAGAAACTTGAAAGCTTAGATATTTGAAACTGAAATACTTAGTTGAACTAGACTTGATTCCAGGCTAAAATGGCTACAGAGATTGATTTCAGTTTCTGGTTGAAGGTTTGAGAATATTTTGAGGAAAAAAAATTTAGGTTTTGTAATTTCTGGTTTGCTAAGTTATCTTTGTGAACGAAAATGAAATAACAAGGGTGTATATAGAAATATGTTTCAGGAGATAGGTTTTAACAGGTACAATAGGCAGATGATTTTTTTTCATTTGGGGGCTGAAATGATTTGTTGTAGTGTACTAAGGCTTCATGCATTTATTATCTTGTACAAACATACTTATCCTTATTTGCTTGTACAATAGATATTTTAACACATTTTTATTTGAATTCGAGGAAACTCGAATCAATTTATCACTTAATTCAAAAATAATTATTCAAAAATAAATTTAATTACCACTCCTAATATATATAAAATCCGGGGTTGTTACAACCTTCCCCCCATAAAAAAATTTCGTCCCCGAAATTTGCCAGGGAGACACAAAGATAGATGAAGAATATTTTATCAAATCAAACTGAATATCTATTCTGCATTTGGCTCACCAAATCAGAATATCAATAATAGATACGAGAACGAATCTATTGAATTTTTCACAGGATACTCGGGTTATCCAGATCTACGAAATATGCAGTGGCATCGGTTAGTTCAAAGGGATAACTAACCATTCGTAGTATATATCCGGACCCAAAGAATAGATAGATATATGGATGCAATTTCAAAATTTTTAGTTTAGAAACCAAATTATACCTATCAACTATAGCAACCAAAGCAACCAATTCATCCAAACAAACAATTCTGACCTATTTGGAGTTTATGTCCCATACAAATATATCGAATCTCTTCTTCCTGGATCTATCAGGAATTATCAAAGAATTGAGAAGAAATGCTGAACAAAAGAGATTGATAGAGAAAAGATTGCTTCCTTGTTGTTACAGGGTATTGACCATTTATAGTCGTATTCACCTGTCCCCTATCTCATCCACTTCTTACACTCATACTTACCATCAGTGGATAGTAAGAGAATTTACTGAGGCGTACGGACGGATATCATAGGGATTACTCATTCTAGGGTACACTTCACCCTATCTCTAATGAGCTACTTAATGTGTTATACTCCATAGCTAAAGTTCAACCTTAGCTCTGATACCACTTGTAAAGATCCCGGACTCGGCCTTCGAAAATCGGCACCCGTACTTCACTTGTACTCAAAATGCCGTAGATCCAAACGCCGAATCTGGCTCTCCGGAGCTTATAACACCATTAAGTATAACAACACAGCGGAATAAAGAAATCAATGATATCACATACAACTCCAATGAATACAATATCTAGAATGATATACAACAATGATATCAATATGATACAACAATATCAGAGATAAATAATGATACAGCGGAAATAACAGAAGTGATAACTCCAAATGATCAATTAGAGAGACTGACTCCAACCACTCCAATGTCAAGCTCGAACCACAAAGAGAAGCAAGTGCAGTCATGAACTCCAAGAACTGAACCAGCTCTAGATAATCTACTAACCTGACTATCTGAAAAAAACCCAACTCTAGACTGCCCGTGTGGAAAATTATGGGCACCCAGAGTTTAGGAAGGGAACAATAAAATCCAGGTCAGTTATGGGACTGGTGTGAGTAACAAAAACAGTTTATCTATAAAACAAACCACAAAAGAATTTTAAACATTGAAATCCGCAATGCTTTTGGAAAATGAAACTACCATAAGACCTCCCGCCACACACACAATGCAAACGCAGAATTGGAGGAGATTTCTTCTTATGATAGTCAAACATACTTACTACGCAAACAAAACTCTTTTGATATTATTACTAGTGCATAGTGTAGGAAAACCTTCGAAAATACTATATTAATCTTAGCCAGCATACAACCATTATTATATGCCTACTATAGCTACTATGTTCAATAGCAGGTCACCGCCACATTCCATACCAGGTTATACAACTAAAACCGTACAAGGCTCGTATTGTTTCTTTGGATTTTCCAACAAATGGTCAGGCTAAGGAACTTCCTATGCCACATGGGAACGCCTCTGGAGGGACGCCCCGAGAACCACCTGGCTCTCTGCCAACACAAGGCCGGTTACCCCTTTCCCGGGTAGTAAACCTGAGATATTCCACCCCGGTCCTTTGGGACCTTTATCCGAGGCGCCTCGATCAGACAGCAACAATCACACAGTAAATGAGATTGGAGCAACCACACAGGTAAATATCTGGGCTCCATACCATGATACCACATTTTTCCAAAAGGAATGGACATACCCTATGGGAGCTACCCCTGAAACCTTGCCGCATCTTTCCTATTTCGACCATTTCCGGTCTATGAGGCTCGATGAGGTCTCGTCCACAAAGCTACGCTTTTTCTCAAAGCCATGCTTTGATCAACAAATGATCAACAACACACAGCAGCACTCAGCATGCTTCACTACCAAATTTGGGAGTATATCACTGATAACCTTCAACTACATAACCTCTGAGCTCGTACATCTCAGAGAAGGGTGTTAAGCTAAGAGAATAAATTCTCCGCCACCAAACAGAAATGTATTTGAAAGAAATCAGCTTTATATCTCAAAGTGTAGTGTCAGACATACAACCATACAAGTCTGTTCCGAGTTCGAACAGAACCGAAGGCACTTCCGAAGAAGCCCTTGCAAATCCGGATAATTTCTAATCACGTCCGAACTTCCCATCACGAAGGATGATAAAATCTCTATACCGGGGACAAGTCGATGCAGAGACATTCGACAAGTTGTCCTTTCGTTTTCGAAAATATCCGGTCTTCACCACCGGTCTTCAAATGCTATCCATATACAACGTATCATTATTCGGAATGGGTTATATGACACAAAGGTCCTCTCCCGGCTAATCCGAATAATGAGCGTAATATTTAAAAACATATGGATATTGGGATTTCAATTAAGTCACAACTTATTACCCAAAATCTTTCTTTTAAATGGTTTAAACAAATTATCATTTTAATCTTTTACAAAAAAGATTCATTTCAAAAAGTTCACCCAGTTTCACAAAGATTCATTCACAGATTTTCCAAATCAATTTGGTTTAACTCGTCCAATCTTTAAAACAAAGATTTAATTGATAGCTTTCAAAACAGTTCCATTTTGACCTTTCCAATTTCAAAACAAAGTTCAACAATCTTTCACGAAGATTTATTCATAATTTGGAAAACCATTTTCCAATTCAAACTTGAAATTCCTTTAAATTGGAATTTTATTTCTTATATGAAAGCTTCTATTATTTGAAAACAAATAGTTTTCATTTCGGAAAATCTGATTCATTTAAACGAGTTAAAGTCTTTGGATTAAATTCAAATTCTCAAAACCATACTTTTAAAATGGTTTAAATTCATATAAACACATCTTATAACATCTTTAACCATAATTTCCAACCATGGGATTTAATTCCAAATTTTGAATTCAAATTCAAATTAAATTATTTAAATTGAAATTTTACCAAGTTATTCAAAATAACTTTTATCTTAAAAACTCCTTTTCGAAAGCTTTAACATTTAACCCAAATCCATTTCCAAAATCAATTGAAATTAAAATTTCAATTTCAAAAATATTAAATTTTAAATCATTTGTGACTTAACCGATTTCCTCGTGAAATCCATATTTGTGTGTGTATGGTGTGGTCCAGGGGTTTCACCCAGTAGTGCAACATCATCAATCATTACAGATCAAAATACAGAAATATAGTTGATAAGTGGTATAAACTATAACGCTTATCGTTCATTCACAGATCACGGATATATATATCACAAATAATAAATTACATCACACAGATCACAACACAAATCAGGATATATCACAAAGCATTACAGATCAGGGAATATCAATAATTCAACATCCAATATAATTTCAAACATCCATAAATAAGATCAATTTAATCATCTGATTTATTTAAATCAGATAAATTTCGTATGAATAATTTACTAATCCTGGTTAATTAATTAATTACAAACCATTTTAATTAATTATCCTTTAATAATAAATTAATTAACCTTTAATCATTAAATAATTAACCTTTAATTATTTAATTATCCTTTAATTAATTATCTTTAATTAATGACATTAATTAATTAACCCTTAATTAATTACCATTTAATTAATTATCCTTAATTAATTACAATAATTTAATTAACCCTAAGTTAATTACATAATTAATTAACCATTAATAAAAGTAATTATCTTTCAATCCTAAATTAATTAACCTTTAATCATTAATTAATTTAATCTTTATTATTAATTAATTATCCTTAATTAATCTTTAATTACCTTCATTAAATAATTATTCTTTAAGTAATTATCCTTAATTACTTTCATAATTAATAAATATTTAATTACTTAAGATTTTAATCAATTAAAAGATAAACCATTTATCTTTATTATTTTAATTATCATTTAATCCTTATTTAATAACCTTGGAAATAAAAACATCATTTACATTGATTAATTTAAAAACATTTCCTTTTCTCAATTATTCACTTAATTACAAAAATTAAGTTTATTTAAAATAAACTTTAAAATAAGGTTATATATATATTAAACACTTTAAACTTAATAAATTTAAAGTAATTTATTTAAAACCTTTACTAATCCCAAAAACTTAATTAAGACATTTATTATTTTAAAACAATGGGTTGAGAAAATTGTTTAATTTAAAATTTGATTTGTTTTTAAAACTTAAAACTACCCCTTAAAATACTCGAGCCAACCTGAAACAAACCCGAACTCAGACCCAAGTCACTCACTCTCGTTCCTGCTTCGAGTTACACGCGCAACATCATCGAGATCGACCCGAGCAAACACATTCTTCCCCCAAAACATCAACATCCAGATACACGTAATTATACACGTACACATGCACATGTGAACGGAGCTGCTCCGATCATCGCCTCCCCCTTTATCATGTCGCCGATCACCTCCTCCATCAACACGATAGCCCAGATCGTCGAATCTCACCATAAATCAAAATTTCACTATCAGGCTTCAACCTGGTACACAGCCGATCATCGAAATGCACCTCGAATTCCCACCTCCGGCTATCAGAAATCGTGCAATTTCTCCCAGAGTTTCGCCAGAGTCTCCTCCTCCTATTCTCCTACATGCGATCGCTTCAATTGCCACGACGACGTCGCAACAGCCACCTTTACGATCTCGACTTAAAACCCACTCGAAACCCTACTTCGATCCACCGCCAATGCCACGACGATCAAACATCACTTCCACCATTTTTCCCGACATCCCCGATTGCCAAGCAAGCTTCGACAAAACCCCGACCAACCCAAAAGTTCGACGATCGCCAGAAATAGCCTAAAAACCATTTTCTGTTCATCTTCGAACTGCTCCATCAATACTTAACTAAAAATTAAGATTTTGATTTCTAAAATCCTAGTTTACAAAGGGGATTCAGGTTATATGCTTGAATTAATAAATCATTGAATTTGATTTCAACCCATTCCTAAGTTTTCCACTGTTTTTTCCATTTTCCAGAAAATTTCAAACTTAATTCATATAATTAAAATTTTAAAAACTTAATTATGTTTAAACAAACATTTCTTGTTTGAAAACCTAAGCCTAACAAAGATTTGATGAGGAGATTTAGGAATTTTGATCTAAATGTAAACTCCGTAATCATAAACAGAGATGAACCAGATATATCAGACATACACAGTTAAATCACCCATTTTTATCAACATGCAAGGAAAATTCACACAATCATTCAAGCACATTCCAGATTATACTTCAAGCATTAATCACAATATCAAAGGATATATATAGATTTAAGGGAGTTTGCTCACCTGAGTTTGAAAGACAGAGTAGATTGTAAATTTGAAAAACAGGTAGACTTGAAAAAACTGGAATTTGAAAACTTGCATCTACATTTGATTTCTGAAACTTGAATAGCTTGAAACATTAAGACTAAAATGCTTTGAACTGGAAACTTGAAAGCTTAGATATTTGAAACTGAAATACTTAGTTGAACTAGACTTGATTCCAGGCTTGATAAAATGGCTACAGAGATTGATTTCAGTTTCTGGTTGAAGGTTTGAGAATGTTTTGAGGAAAACAATTTCAGGTTTTGTGATTTCAAGTTTGCTAATTTATCTTTGTGAACGAAAATGAAATAACAAAGGTGTATATAGAAAGATGTTTCAGGAGATAGGTTTTAACAAGTACAATAGGCAGATGATTTTTTTCATTTGGGGGCTGAAATGATTTGTTGTAGTGTACTAAGGCTTCATGCATTTATTATCTTGTACAAACATACTTATCCTTATTTGCTTGTACAATAGATATTTTTTCCTCCTTCATTTCGGCTGTACAAATATATGAAGATAATTTGTGTCTTCTTTAGCAAGCTTTACCTTATATATTTTTTTGTTTTCTCTTGTTTACTTGTTTTCATGTTTGCCTATGTATGTCTTTGTTTCATTTTTCTTCCAAGTGTACATGGATACATATTTTTGTTTATTTGTTTCATTACTTTATAATGTAAATGAACTTCTATTTTATTTTAATTTTCTTTTATTTTTTTTTGTTTGTTTCATTCTATTTGTATTATGATATTAAGATTTTTATATATTTATTTATATTATATAAAACTATATATATATATTATATTTATTTCTAACCCATTTATTTAAGGTTTAAATTCAAATTCAGCGTATATATACATATATATATATATATAAATTCAAACTTATTTATGCATATATATTCACATCTATAGACAAGATTTAAATTCAAATGATTTTAACACATTTTTATTTGAATTCGGGAAAACTCGAATCAATTTATCACTTAATTCAAAAAAAAATTATACAAAAATAAATTTAATTATCAATCCAAATATATATAAAATCCGGGGTCGTTATAGTATATGTATAGTATTATTTGTGTTTAAGTATAGATATGTATATATGATTTAAAGTTAGCATTTTCATATGTATTTAGTAGTTGTAGCCAGTTATTTTAAGTTTTATATATGTACGCATATGTAGATATAGATTTGGTTATTTTATGTGTATCTACAAGATATATATACGGGTTAGTTTATAATATATGTAGGTACAGTCAGTTATATATATATTTTGTATAGTCATATACATAACTCGTTGTCTGCATATTTTGTTTTTTTTCCTCTGCATATTGATATGTATATATATGGTATATATACGTTATATGTTCTATATGCGGTACTAGATATAATTGCAATGATATATATGTTGCAGAGACAAATGCAAAATTTTTATAAATGTTTTCCATAACCGTATTTATATTCATACATATTTATACGTAAAATATACAAGTTATACTATATGTTGTTTTATATATATCTTTATGCAAGCCAAGATGAAGTTAGTCATATATATTCTATTTGTACGCTATGTTAGAAATAAGGATATCTGTTGTTTTAAATATAGTTTACAAGGTATATTTTTATATATATATATATATATTCAGTTGAGTTGTACGCATATCATAAAGCAAATAAAGTTTATACAGTTTGTATATTTTAAAGTATATTAAGTTATATATTTAAAGTACATATGCTAGTTTGATAAAGTGATGATAGTAATAATATATTTGTTTATTTAAATTTTGTTTTCTGTATATATACAGACATATAAAGTTAGTTTATACCTATATTCTTATGAATGTCTGTTAGCTAGTTGTATATATGCATTAGCCTGTAAAATTTTAAAATATGTATAAATATTGTAATTATATTCAAGGCATTATATGCTCGGCATACCCAAAAATATGTTGATATTTTGATTATCTTGGATATTGGTTTTTAATATAATATATACATGTTATATAGAGTATTTTGGGTTCTAATGCTATATTTTGTTTTGTAGTAAAGATTATGTCAGCTCATATCTGAATTATATAAACGTTTGATTTTATGTACATAAAATTATAAGCCATATATATATATTATTTTATCTTAAATTACATATGTATATAAATATATATCATTCGGTTTCAAAACAGTTATATGCTATGTGTTTTGGGAAATGGTTTTAAGTATAATAAGATCTTTGATTCTTAATGCTTGAGTTTAAGAATAATTGTTTTAGAAATTTTTATATAATATTTTTAATCTTTGTCTTAAATTAAAGTACTAAAATATATAAAATATAATGTATCAATTTTCAGTTTATATCAAAACTAATTCGACTTATTTCGTCAATTTCCATTTATCAGCTTGTCCGTCGAATCCATATCCATCTAGCTTTTCTTTGGAATTCGTGCTTGCATTTCGTAACTTAATTTCAGTGTCCGTTCCTCTGTGCGTATCCATGTCATCTCCTGTTCTTTCTAGCCTCGAATGGTGAGCAATCACTCACGATTAACGTTCTTATATTTATTAAATTTGATTTCAATTGGAACGACAATTGAAATATGATGTTGTTAGTTATTTACATTTCTATATATATGCTATCAGTTCACCTGTGACATCCGACACCATTACCTGTTATTTATATTGATGATATATGCCTGTTATGTTATTATCATATCTGTTATCACTCTGCAAGTTCCCTGTTAGTATAGAATTCACTATGGGTTGAAATGATACATACCTGAACGATCTGTAGAATAGGAGAAAATCGTTATGGGTTGAAATGATAAACCCAAGCGATTTTCATTGAATTGAATTTGGGATTGCGGGTTGAAATGATATATACCCGTATATATATTCAAATTGCAGATTGAAATGATAAATATCTGTATCACTTGACCATAGGGTAGAGAATTATATACATACACCGTTGGTCTATATAAATATTTTGAAAATGATTTCTATGGTTTTGAAAAGAAATATATGGTTTTAATAAATATTGATTTTAAAGATTTATTAAAGTTGATTTAATAAAGTTGATATATAATATGTTTGAGTATTTATTTAATATCTATATTTTCAAATATAGAGTTTATAATGATTTAGGTGGAAAAGATAAATTTTGAATCGAATTGTGAAATTTAAGGAAACTATTTTATTATATAAAGTATTTTTAATATAAACTATTTTTAATATAAACTATTTTAAATATAAACTATTTTAAATATACTAATTATTTTAATATAAATTGTTTTCACTTATAACTATTTTATATAAATTATTTTATAACTATTTTATTTTATATACTATTATTAATATCTAAACTGTTTGAAGGAAAGTGTTATGATTTCAAAGTGTTATGATTTCCAAAGTTATGAATTTCAAAGTATTATGATTTCCAAAGTATTATTATTTCAAATTATTTTGGTTTCGAAAGTATAATATCTTTGAAAGTACTATGATTTTGGAAGTGAATATTCTTGAAATGGAAATGATATCGTATTGATATTTTTTTGAAATGGAAATGATATTTTGGTTTTGAAGTACAACTATTTTAAAATGACCGCGGTGTTATAATGACGTTTGGTTGTTAAAGAGACCGGGATCGGATATGGGCATACTCTCTGTCGAAACCGAAAACCACTTTGACAACCATGTACGCGGTGGAGATTCCAGAACGAAGTAGGATGGTGGCGACGATCCTATTGAGGTATGAACGTGGACCCGACTTTCGTGAGTTGGCTTAAGGTGGCTAATACAGGAGCGATCTCGGGCCAATGAGGTAACTCCTCTAATCGAACACATTTCTTCGATACCATTCTATTACTTTGTGATTTATTTGGTGGCCACCCTTTGATTTTTGATTTGGGAGTGTGTTCCGAGGTGGGCGGTAGTGGCTGCTACGCGTTTCCACCAGCCCGTGTGCGTAATTGGTATATCTAGCCTGGCATTGCCTCGTTGTGCCATGTCACCTACCATAGCGAGCTTTACTATGAGTTTGGTTTTGTGCCGTAGCCTATGGAGTATTTAGGGTAGCCTCCCGATCTGGAGGTATGATACTGGATAGACTACTGGGACTATTATGTATTAAGGTGGAAAATGTAAAGCCTTAACGTTATTTAAAAGTAAGTTTATTTTACTATTAGACACTATTACAATAGCGTATACTACTACATAGTAGATAATTTAACCGATCCTTAAAGGATGGTTATCCCAAACATCCTTTAAGTTACTTGTATTTCAGTTGATATTTCACTTGAGTTGGATTTATTGATATAAGAATGTTAATCCTGACTCGAGTGTTTTTTGTTTTGCTTTACGCTCGGGTCAGACTGAGTGGCTTAGTGTTTGAGACTCACCATTGGAGTTGGAGATTCGCTTGGAGATCCAGCTATATCTTTTCAGCTTGTAGTGATTCAGTTGATTCCAGTAATGTATTCAAATTTTGTATTTGACTCTTATATTGAGACATCTATGTATTCGAGACCTCAGTTGTATCTTACTTAAACTATGTTATATATATAGTAGCTTAATGAACTACTATTCTTTTGTTTCCGCTACATTATTGTTTTATTACTCTGTGTCTGTGATTATTTATTTACTGTATATGATGAGTTTTGCCAAATTTAAATTAACAATTTGATATTTTGAGCAATTCAAATCTGACATGTGTGTATGCCTATGCACTTGGTGGGTGCAGCATGATAGGGGGTTCTCACATTTGGGTTTGGTAGCGAGCGGATGACTCTTACTCCTACATGTCCCTGCGGGGTTGTTGCAGTCGAGAGGCTGGCCGTAAAGGTAGAACATAGGTACAGCTGTATGCTACGGTGGGCGTTACCCCACTGGCGTCGGGTCGTTACATGTGGTATCAGAGCTTAGGTTTTAGGAAAAACTCAGCATATGTAGTAGATTTAATTACAGAATCACTTTCGTTCGAGCCTGAATTCCTTCTTCTTCGATTCAGTTTCCTTTGAATTTTGGAACGTTCCTTTCGGTTCCAAAAAAAATCCATTCTTGTCCCTTCTTATTCGTATTCTTCTGATTCTGGAGTATCCCATAGCCCCACTGAAGGATTTGTCAGAGGGGTGAAACTTCTTTACAATAAGCATTGCTTTACTGGAGATTTCTGTATCCTCGGTTTACGATGTTATCTCTTGTTATGCCCGAAGTTATATCTTTTGCGATCTGGTGCCGGTTCGCTCAGAATTCTGCATCGATCTTATTCTTGAAGTCGCGGTTGACCCAGTTAAGGTTGCCCACGATTTATATAAGTCTATCCATTCTTTTTTCTCTTTGTAATCTATTTATTCCCTATCGAACCTATCTTCTGATTGACTTCTTTTGGTTAGAGTTCCTCTAATCTGAATTTCTATCCTTGATTGGAAATCCATCCTTAAATCATCGAGTAAGGGAGAGTATTTATAATTAATATTGGAATGTTTATATAGTGTGTTGTTTGAGTTGTTGATGTTGATTTGGGATTGCGATCGATTTGTCTGATCAACGCTATCGATAGGAATTCCAAAACACTTGAACAGAGCAAACTGACACAATATTATTTTTAAATTTTTATAAATGAAATAAATTTGTATGATTATATTATAAATGTATAAGTAAAATTTTCTAGAATTTAATAAGTTAATTTAATTGGTTGTTTGAAATGATAATATTTGATTATCATTTATTGTCCTAAATGAAATTATAAACTGATTTGAAATTTAAAAGAATTTAAAATTTAGAATCTGAGAATTTAATTTCCGGTGATTTCAAACTCTGGTTTCAAAGTTTTAAACCGTATACTATTTAAAGTATTTTCGAATAGAAATTAGTTTCCAAAGAATTTTAAATGTTTAAATCAGTGCTCTTCTCTTTGTCGCTGGAAAATAATTTCGGTGATGGCGGCCGCATCATCGACATTCATTTTCGAGTTTCGAAGTGGAGAGACCATTCAGTAGCTTTGCTACACTTTTGTTTTAGAAATTAATTTGATTTGAATTTCTTAAGTATGACTTGATTTATAATATATAAGTATATGATTTTAGATTTCATTTGATATATTGTGTGTGTGTGTGTGTGTGTATATATATATCTAAATTGTTTGAAGTTAATCGGAAATTCAATTTTTAAAATTTTGTTAAGAGATGATTTCAATTATAAATGAAGCCAAAATTTTTGAATATACTTGAAATAATTGAATTAGAAAGATTTTAATTGTATAATACTCAATTGCATTCTAATATAACTCACCTAATTTTTTTTTCAGAAGTTAACTATGCAATTTAATAATATACAATACAAATTGATATTAAAGGGATTTGTAAATAAAATTTGAGTGTTTATAATAAATGTTATACACTTAAATTTTGATTTATAAAAAGGCTAATAGAGATAAATAGAATAATAAGTTGATTGAATAGTAAATGAGACAAATAAAATAAAATTTTAATCTGAAGAAAAAACCATTTGTATCAAATATTAATAAATTGAAATTAAATCAATTCAATGAAATAACTTGAATTTAAAATCAATTATTGAATAGTGATTAATTTAAATTGAAATGTATATGGTTTAAATTAATTGTTTTATTTTGTTTTCATTCTATTTTCTTTTTGGTTGTTTCTATTCTCCTACCTCCTTCCTTTTCGGGGATGAAAAGTTTTGAGTAGGGGAGAGTATAACGACCTGTATATTTTAATGATTTTAATAACTTAATTAATTGAAATTTTGTGAAATTTTAAATAATTGAATTTGGAAATAAAAATTTTATATTTTGAATACGCCTTCTTAAACATAGCAACTGGTAAATTTTCATCAGATAATATGGAAGTTTATTTTCTAGTATAATTTTATTTCAATCTATATAAGTTAATATTTGATGATAATGAAATGTTTTCCAAACCTGAATATTTTTCTATAGAAAATTTGTAAATCATCTTCTGAGTGAGACGTCATATTTCGTTTCTTCAAATTTGGAATGCTATTGCTCCGTTTATCTTGTTTTTGAATTTTAGCAGCATTTTCGGTACCGATTATCGACTTTTGATAGGATGATCGTACCACTGATATCTGTATACCGTTTTGATTGTCTTGTCGTGCTGATCTCTGCGGTATATTCCATTCTGTGTTTTGAAGTCCAGTTTGCTACGGAAACGATTTCGTATCGATACCGCTTTTATGACTTTGGGTTCTCTATACTCCTTCGGTTATCTGCCGTGTAATTCAAACAGCCATTATCATTCCTGCAACACAACTGGCAACAGTTGTCGTTCCATCAATTCCATTTATTAATTGTCGGGACATTCATATTGGGTCTCTTCATTTCTTACCGATTCGTTGCTTTATAAAACTTATATTTTATCTTTATATATTTATTTTTGCTCCTCTAGAGTTGTTCTTCTTTCCCCCCAGATCCATTTCTTGACCCAACCAACCTCACCGTCCACCCAAAACAGCACACGGCCATCCTCCCGGGCGCCAAACTTCCTCCTCCAACCACCCACCATGCTCCGCCTACTTCTCACCAGCCACGCCCACTGTAAAGCCTTCCGCAACCCCTCGGTGCACCACCGAGCTGACCCCATTCTCCCTTCCCTAGCGGCACGATCAACCTGGCCCGAGATTGCCACTTCGCCTTCCATCACTGCAGCCACAGTCTGTCTCTCCATGTGAGTGACAACCCAGTCCACTTCGCTGTCCGCCTCCTTCCCCTCCATAGGTGCCGTAAGATTTCTTCCTATTATATATATGATATTGTAACAACCCGAGTTTTTCTAACACGAAAAACCGGACCATTTGGGTAAAAAGAAGAGGTAGAAGAAGAAAATAAAAGAAAAACAACATCAGAATCTAACCATCGCAGCGGAATAAAATATAATATATCAACAGATCTTTACACAAATCAAAATTATATCTGTTTATACAATACATCATCAGAGTACATCAACATCCATAACATACAACTAAATACACAGCGGAAAAATAATAACAAGTACGGGAGTACGTATCGACATCCAGCTCGTCTTCTGAGCTCCACAGCATCATATCCTGAACCTGTTTATCTCGGTCTGACCCGAGCATCATATAAAACAATACCCGAGTCAGTCTGGAAAACCAGCGTGAAAAAATCACACTCAAATTGATTATTAAAGTTTCAAAATCCTTTGAAAACAAAAGCATCTCGTAAGACCACGCCACAAATAAACATGTCGGGTTTTTACCTTACGATAGCTAAAACACTTTATATCAAAATCCTTTGATATTATAATAGTGTCTACAGAAAGTAAAATATAATCTAGCTGAAATGCTTGCATCTCACATTTCAACGATAGTTGGGCACAATCAAAACCGTACAAGGCACGTAGGAAGAATGGATTTCCAACGAATGACTAGGCACTGGGGTACCACCTATCACAGTACGTGGCCTAGATCACCGTACCGAGGAGTACGCCCGCTCCCCTGCAACACAAGGCCGGAACCATCCCTTACTGGATGATCCCGAATAAAATCACCCCACGGTTGGGATCAGCAACCGCACCACTAAGCCGAAATAAAAAGGGACATCTAGACAGGGATGACCTTACCCTCCAGTGGGAGCTACCCACGAAGCCTTGCTGCATATCCCCTGATTTTCAGTCATTCCCGGTTGATGAGGTTCGAGGCTAAACGATACCTTTTAGAGAACATATCCCTTAGAATGCCCATCGTCCGCTGACGATGTTTCGCAAGCATTCGTCCATACAAGTCCGTCCTGGGTTTGAACGGAACCGAAGGCACTACTCCTACTACATCCATTTTGGAAATATCCTCAGGATTAGTAGCGACTAGCCCTTGCACTTCACTGCTCCATCTTCGACTCCGAAATCGTTACACGAAACGTACAAACCAGATCGAAGTGGTATTCGAGTCTCCAGACCTAGAATCCCGGTATACGGAAACCCGATCCCGGTCTCTTCGAAACGATCAGCGCATTTGGCCAATATTGATAGTCGGTTATTTAACTATCAATTAACATCCACAAGCAACCATCACACAATTAAATAATTTCCCACATTATTTATTTGCCCAAATATCTTTCCAAGATATATTTCCGAATTTTCAAAACTCATTTGAAAACAATTTCAAAACAGTTTCCGCTTACGGAATACATTTCCAAATATTTATTTCCTCTGAAACACCAAGTACAAAACACTTAGATTTTAAAATAATCTTAAAACACTTTACTATAAATATACTTAATAATATTGAAATTTAAAAAAACTACTTTAATACCTTAACAAAATATATACTTAAGAAATATTTAAAATGAAACCACTTTACAAATATAAACTAAATTTCTCTTTTTAAAATACAATACCAAATCACTTTTATATAATTACTACAATAATAGATCTTTGAAAAATACTTACTTTAAAGTTTAAATATTTAAAAAGAATAGGTTTCCTAAAACATACTTACTTAGGAAATTAACATTTAGAAATAATAAATTTTCTAAAATATGCTTTTAAAATACAATTAGAACTTTTAACTTATATTAAAATTGCTTTGAAAACGTACTTGGCTATACAGAGAAATATCCTTCTCACTCCCATCTTTTAAAAATAAAATAACATTTATTTTTAAACCAAACCATATCCTTTTATAAATTCCCACTTTGAAATTATAATTTCAAATATCCTCTGATATTTTATTTTACTTTACAAACCCAGTTTATCTCTCCCAAATCTCATTTCTCTTTAAAATTCAAATTCCAAAGTATTTAAATCAATTTATAATTGATTTCCCAATTTATTTTACTTTGAAATAAATTTTCTTACTCAATCCATTTATTTCCAAATTCATTAACTTCCAGATTTTATTTCTCATTATGATTTAAAATCTTTAAACCGAAACATAAGTTTCATATTTCCCAAATTCCTTCTCTTTTTAATTACATTTAAACATTGAATTAAAATAAATTTTTATCCCTTTAAATAACATCACATAAGTCTTCTTTAAATTCAACATTTCTCTATTTATTCAAAATTTCTCTTTTCCATATTTAATTTATTCGAATTCACTAGAATTACTTAACTTAATTTTACTCTTTTATATTTTTCCAAAAATCCAATTCAATTGCTTTTGATAACTCATTATACTGGGAAATTCAATCCAACCAGATTATCCAATATAAATTATCACAGGATAACAACAATCATATCACAGAATATTTAAACAAAAATTAAATATTTTGAGGAATCCAGTTGGATCCCTCCAACCTGTTTCCCTGCATCCACAGACGTTAGCACAATACCAATTCCACTTCGAGGTGGAATATCGCGGTATATGGGTTTTATAAAATCATCCGCTATTATGCGGCGCATAGGGTCTCATCCGCTATATAAATGCGGGAATATCAACAACTCCAATATATACATATGCCAATATATATATATATTGGTATATACTACTATATATAGTATAGCACATCAATCAATGCAATCATCCAATCAATTATTTAAATTTAACCATTTAAATTTAAATCTAACTGAGTGAGATTAACTCACCTTTTATTTGCAAACCAATCCCAATCCAATCTCGACTTGATTTTCCTTGATTTCAGACCTTGTATAAATATTATATGGTGTGTTAATATTTGAGATGACCTATTAAAAATTTACCAATAAATTTAATTTTAAACTAATTCCCTTTTTAAGTAATCTTTAATAACTAAAATAATTTAAGTATGTTATTAAACAAATTATTCACCAACATACATTTTTCAAAGCTTATATACATATATTACTGTCTATCTATACTTTCAAATGAAATAAAATAAAAGTATGTGTAAATATATATATACCTATGCCTGTATTCAACTTTTCTTTACTGCATGCTAATATACATATAAAATTTTAACATTTAAAAACCATTAACTCTAAAATAAAAACAGCTTAACCTGTCAAATTTACTTTACAGTAAAACTCTTTTAATATATATATAACCATATGTACCATAAGAACTTGATTTTTAAATTTCTTCTTTTGCTTACTGAAATCTATGAATATATACACTCACATAAAAATTTAAATAAATAACTCGAAATACCTTAACAGTCGTCTGCCCAAACTCCCGTTCGAGTACGAACCTCCCTGATTGACGCTGCTACCATGAACCCGAAGCACTATCGGCCTATCCCAACCTCGAAGTCACAAAATGAACGCACGCGACTCAGGCCTACCCACTGCCTTGCGCCTCCATAGCCCCTCCTCGCTATAGCTGCCGCCCACCTTTCCTCTGCCTTGCTCGAATTTCCCAGATCGACACTCGATCGTGACCCAACAACCCTAAATTTTCGAGAGTCACCCACTGCCGATAAAGTCGCCTTCGAGCCATAGACTTGTCGTGAATCGCTGCTACTTCGAGCACGCATCCAGTCGTCACGCCTACAAGATGATAAACCCATGCCCTAGCTTCGCGTTCACGCTGTCGAACGAGCGCCTCTCCTTGCGAGTGATCGAGCGAATTCGATTTGGAATCGAGTATAACCCAGATTCGAATTTGAATTTCTGTTGAGGGTGAAGGAAATGAACGAAGACAGAAAAAAATGGATTCGAATTTTGTCGTTTCGAAATTTTGAAGAGCTGGGTTTTTTTCTTTGGGAAAGAACTGTCGATTAGAAGGAAGAAGAGGAAAGGAATGCGATCCTCTTTTTTTTTCTTCTGGCTTTGCTTCGTTCGATCTGCTATGAATAATTGAAAAGGGGACGCGTGTTCTACCAGTTGAACACGTGTTTAATTTATATACGTATTTACATCTAATTACTTAGGCAAGAAGAGAATGTTGCCAGGAAAGACACATGCTCTGAATTTCTATACGTTTATATACCGTATGCTTACACAACAACTCCAAACGCTCCGAAATTTAAAATCCGATAATAATACAATATTACGGATCCAAAGAAACTGGTTTCGCTGAATTCCGAGACTGTGCCTCGGACGGCTATTTTTAAATTCAATTTCAACGATATATTTTTAAAATTGGACAAAACTCTTTAAAATTCCATTTTAAAAGTTATATCATCTTCAGTATTAACAATATAAATTTTTCTGAACCTTTGAACTATTTTTAACAGGCTTAAAATCAAGATTCAATATTTTACCCAATCCCGATAATTAAATTTAATAATTAATTATCCAAGGAAATACCGTATATTTGAAATTAAAGTTAAAATTTAACCTTCGAATATTTAAAATAAATTAAATATTCCCATTTCAAATATACAAAAATTCCGGGTCGTCACATTCCTCCCCCCTTAAAAGAATTTCGTCCCCGAAATTACCAGTTAAGAGAAATGATTCGATACCCGTTCTTTTTCCCTATCCAAATAGTTTTAACAACTTTCAATAACAATTTTTTTTTATTAATGATACACTAATCATCCTTTAACTTCCCAAACTTATTCATAAGTTCAACCCATATCACCTGCTTATCCATTCAAATTTAAATTTGAATTCAAATTTTAACTTATCAAAATTTTCCAAAACTTTTCTAACTCCCTAAATTTCCGAAAAATTTCGCCAGCGTCTCCTTTGCGTGGCTAGCTCGGTACTACTACAAAATGGCTCTACGGCCTCCCAATCTCAAAAAGAAAACAAAAAGCCAAGTGGCTGGATCTAAAACCCAATCAAATTTCATATAGAAATTCAAATACATACCTTTTTGTCGGGCCATTAAATTTTATCTTCTAAATCAAAAATCCCAATTTATCCATTGCTTTTATACACCTGTATATCCTACTAAGCAATAATATTCAATCACAATTCCAAAGTCATTTTATACTTTTCTTTACAAATTTTCAATATTTGCTTTACTTAAGCCCGTACGATGCACATATATCATCCGTACGCAATATCACATTCGATCGCTCAATCGATCACACAATCTCACTTTCGAACTAGTATCGTCCACCCGACTTCCTAGTGCGGACTCAGATCTGGTTTCTTGATCAGAAACCGTCATTCTCCTTGCATAGTCACCAACTATGATAGAGAATTTCAGAATCAATCAACAATCCATATCCAGGCTCGCCGTCGAAAATCGAGTGAAAAATTCCAACTCGGATCGATATATCTATCTCGAAATTCTGTGTTCGACATCTGGATAAAATAGCTATGCGAATAAAATAATATACGTACATCTTACGTATAAATTTCAATTGATTATCAGTTATATCAATTCTCTTTTATTTACATTCCTTTTTGATTGTTATCCCTTTATTCACAACTATCCCATTTCACAACTTCAGTTTTAGTCTTCATTCAACTATTCACTTAGTATATATTTTTCCAATCCAAAATTACTAAGTATATTTCCAATACCAATTTTCTTAAGAATTTCATTCTTCAATTCTTAAGTTCATATAAATTTTCTTATATTTATTTACTACTTCACCACTGAAATGTATATATTCAAATTGAACTCCCATTTCATATGAATTTCAACTTACTTCAATTTACTACTTCATTTCCAATTTTTTTTTTTAAATTCAATTCATCTCCAACTTCCAAAAAATGAATTTTATTTAGCTCGAAAACAATCCAAGTTAATTCATTCAATAACTATTTCTCAACTTATTTAAACCACTCCTCTGTTTAAGTTCAGTTTCCCTTCAACATTTACTTAAGTCAATAGCTTAAGTTTATTTTCCATTTAACCAACCCTTTTAAGTTTTATTTCCATCTTTCATTTGATGCTTATTTAATCAAATTCCATCCATTTATTTATTTAATATAATTGGTTTATTCACTCAATCATTATGAATTTTAATTTCCATACTCAATTCATCTGGAATTATTTTATTAATAACCAGGCCCTTTCCAATTTATTTTCACTTATTTGGATTCATTTGCAATTTAAACCATCACTATGTTAATCCAATTTCATTAACTAATTTATTATCTCATTAGTTCCTTCGCTGGTTAAAATTAAATACTTGCTTTTTAATTCCAAATATCACTTCACTTAATTTTCTTAAGTTCAATATATTTTATAATTCAAGTTTGGATTTATTTAAAAATTAAGATTGCTCATCTTAGTCGTTTCCATTTGATAATTAAAATTTCAAATTATAACTCTTAATGGTTCAAAGAAATGAATTCTCATTTATGACTTACAATTTCATTTCTACTCATAAGCTTTAACTTACTTACTTAAGATCTGGGACTATTCATTTAAGTCCATTTCCATCTTTATATCAAATTTCAAATTATTACACTTAAGAACTTAAGAATATGAATTTCTTTACACAATTATAAGCATTTTACATTACCTTTATATCCAATTCAATTCGACTTCAACTTATTTACATTTAATTCAATTCCAATTCTCAATTTTATTTAACTTATCTTAAGTTAAATTCAAATATATTTATTCTCCTTCATATACTCGAATTAAATTTTAATTCTAGGATACAATTTTATACAAGTTTTACAATTCATTCACCTTCAAGTTCTCTAACTCTTTTATCTACCAGCTTATATTACTCATTGAGTTAATTTCATCTCATAATTATAATCCCAGAATTTAACTTTCATTCCTTTCTTATTTCAATCAACTTCATTCTATACTTTATATTGTTGATTCATTTAAATTTCCACATTTAAATTTTAAATAGAATTTCCAGAATCCAATTGCCCGGTTTTATTTCAAAACCATTTTGAATCCATAAATAACTCATACACATCTGGTATATCACATCAAATCCCAATTTCCAAAACAATCTGCTTTTACCAAGCAATTTTCCCTTTGAATTTCAAAACCAACCCAATTCACAATCATTTCCAATTTAAAATAGTTTGGTAGCAATTTCTCTTTGGAAACTCAAAAATAGACATCGATGATGCTGCAGTCATCACCGAAATTATTTTCCAGCGACCAAAAGAGAATTTAATGCTTTTATCACTCTAAACATTTCAAACATTTTTAAATCCCAAATCCCACCAGATTTCAAATCAATTTCAAAAATATTCATGAAATAATATCACTATTATTTCCCCAAAACCTTTAAAAACTATTTTTAAATCCAAAGGAATTTAAATCTTTCCCAAAACTTCAAATTCAAAATCCATCCAATTTTTATATCCAAACATTACTCTGGAATTCTATCACATTTTATTTCAAGTTATAAGTCACTTTTACCATTTACATTTACAAATTTCATTTGTTTATGAATTAATCTCTTTTGATTTTAAATCACATTTGTAATTCACATTTGTATATAAAGTTTATCTCAATTTATAAATTTCATTTATAGTCTATATTTCAAATTCCATTTTGTTATATAAATTTATTCTTTCATCTTTGGTTATACTTTTTCCAATTTCTGATTCAATTTTTACACAATGATGATAATAATTTAATATCATCACTTTCTAACAACCAAGCAACCAAATATATAATTTACAAAAGTTATCCTTTTATATATAAAAATAATTTGGGCAAAATTATTTCATTCACCCTATTTAAAACAATATTGTGTCGAACTGTTCTATTCAAGTGTTTAGAAACCCCTTCGATACAGTTGTCCAGACTGTGCCGACGAAGGTTCATATGCCACTCAATAAATCAACCAACACAATATAAAACCATTTTTATATCCACTAACAAATACGCGCTCATATCTATTAGTACTCTCAAAATTCCCAACAGAGCCAAGGTTATCGCTAGCCTAAGCTCTGATACCAAGTGTAACAACCCGAGTTTTTCTAACACGAAAAACCGGACCATTTGGGTAAAAAGAAGAGGTAGAAGAAGAAAATAAAAGAAAAACAACATCAGAATCTAACCATCGCAGCGGAATAAAATATAATATATCAACAGATCTTTACACAAATCAAAATTATATCTGTTTATACAATACATCATCAGAGTACATCAACATCCATAACATACAACTAAATACACAGCGGAAAAATAATAACAAGTACGGGAGTACGTATCGACATCCAGCTCGTCTTCTGAGCTCCACAGCATCATATCCTGAACCTGTTTATCTCGGTCTGACCCGAGCATCATATAAAACAATACCCGAGTCAGTCTGGAAAACCAGCGTGAGAAAATCACACTCAAATTGATTATTAAAGTTTCAAAATCCTTTGAAAACAAAAGCATCTCGTAAGACCACGCCACAAATAAACATGTCGGGTTTTTACCTTACGATAGCTAAAACACTTTATATCAAAATCCTCTGATATTATAATAGTGTCTACAGAAAGTAAAATATAATCTAGCTGAAATGCTTGCATCTCACATTTCAACAATAGTTGGGCACAATCAAAACCGTACAAGGCACGTAGGAACAAGGTTTCAAATCTCGGATTTTGGCCAATATCTCGGGCAAATATCTCGGCTATCTCGGGCGATATTTAAAAGACTTATAACTAACCAAGCTGCCAAATCTCGGATTTTGGCTAATATCTCGGATTTTCATCTCGGCTGATCTCGGGGAGATTTAAAACCTTGCGTAGGAAGAATGGATTTCCAACGAATGACTAGGCACTGGGGTACCACCTATCACAGTACGTGGCCTAGATCACCGTACCGAGGAGTACGCCCGCTCCCCTGCAACACAAGGCCGGAACCATCCCTTACTGGATGATCCCGAATAAAATCACCCCACGGTTGGGATCAGCAACCGCACCACTAAGCCGAAATAAAAAGGGACATCTAGACAGGGATGACCTTACCCTCCAGTGGGAGCTACCCACGAAGCCTTGCTGCATATCCCCTGATTTTCAGTCATTCCCGGTTGATGAGGTTCGAGGCTAAACGATACCTTTTAGAGAACATATCCCTTAGAATGCCCATCGTCCGCTGACGATGTTTCGCAAGCATTCGTCCATACAAGTCCGTCCTGGGTTTGAACGGAATCGAAGGCACTACTCCTACTACATCCATTTTGGAAATATCCTCAGGATTAGTAGCGACTAGCCCTTGCACTTCACTGCTCCATCTTCGACTCCGAAATCGTTACACGAAACGTACAAACCGGATCGAAGTGGTATTCGAGTCTCCAGACCTAGAATCCCGGTATACGGAAACCCGATCCCGGTCTCTTCGAAACGATCAGCGCATTTGGCCAATATTGATAGTCGGTTATTTAACTATCAATTAACATCCACAAGCAACCATCACACAATTAAATAATTTCCCACATTATTTATTTGCCCAAATATCTTTCCAAGATATATTTCCGAATTTTCAAAACTCATTTGAAAACAATTTCAAAACAGTTTCCGCTTACGGAATACATTTCCAAATATTTATTTCCTATGAAACACCAAGTACAAAACACTTAGATTTTAAAATAATCTTAAAACACTTTACTATAAATATACTTAATAATATTGAAATTTAAAAAAACTACTTTAATACCTTAACAAAATATATACTTAAGAAATATTTAAAATGAAACCACTTTACAAATATAAACTAAATTTCTCTTTTTAAAATACAATACCAAATCACTTTTATATAATTACTACAATAATAGATCTTTGAAAAATACTTACTTTAAAGTTTAAATATTTAAAAAGAATAGGTTTCCTAAAACATACTTACTTAGGAAATTAACATTTAGAAATAATAAATTTTCTAAAATATGCTTTTAAAATACAATTAGAACTTTTAACTTATATTAAAATTGCTTTGAAAACGTACTTGGCTATACAGAGAAATATCCTTCTCACTCCCATCTTTTAAAAATAAAATAACATTTATTTTTAAACCAAACCATATCCTTTTATAAATTCCCACTTTGAAATTATAATTTCAAATATCCTCTGATATTTTATTTTACTTTACAAACCCAGTTTATCTCTCCCAAATCTCATTTCTCTTTAAAATTCAAATTCCAAAGTATTTAAATCAATTTATAATTGATTTCCCAATTTATTTTACTTTGAAATAAATTTTCTTACTCAATCCATTTATTTCCAAATTCATTAACTTCCAGATTTTATTTCTCATTATGATTTAAAATCTTTAAACCGAAACACAAGTTTCAGATTTCCCAAATTCCTTCTCTTTTTAATTACATTTAAACATTGAATTAAAATAAATTTTTATCCCTTTAAATAACATCACATAAGTCTTCTTTAAATTCAACATTTCTCTATTTATTCAAAATTTCTCTTTTCCATATTTAATTTATTCGAATTCACTAGAATTACTTAACTTAATTTTACTCTTTTATATTTTTCCAAAAATCCAATTCAATTGCTTTTGATAACTCATTATACTGGGAAATTCAATCCAACCAGATTATCCAATATAAATTATCACAGGATAACAACAATCATATCACAGAATATTTAAACAAAAATTAAATATTTTGAGGAATCCAGTTGGATCCCTCCAACCTGTTTCCCTGCATCCACAGACGTTAGCACAATACCAATTCCACTTCGAGGTGGAATATCACGGTATATGGGTTTTATAAAATCATCCGCTATTATGCGGCGCATAGGGTCTCATCCGCTATATAAATGCGGGAATATCAACAACTCCAATATATACATATGCCAATATATATATATTGGTATATACTACTATATATAGTATAGCACATCAATCAATGCAATCATCCAATCAATTATTTAAATTTAACCATTTAAATTTAAATCTAACTGAGTGAGATTAACTCACCTTTTATTTGCAAACCAATCCCAATCCAATCTCGACTTGATTTTCCTTGATTTCAGACCTTGTATAAATATTATATGGTGTGTTAATATTTGAGATGACCTATTAAAAATTTACCAATAAATTTAATTTTAAACTAATTCCCTTTTTAAGTAATCTTTAATAACTGAAATAATTTAAGTATGTTATTAAACAAATTATTCACCAACATACATTTTTCAAAGCTTATATACATATATTACTGTCTATCTATACTTTCAAATGAAATAAAATAAAAGTATGTGTAAATATATATATACCTATGCCTGTATTCAACTTTTCTTTACTGCATGCTAATATACATATAAACTTTTAACATTTAAAAACCATTAACTCTAAAATAAAAACAGCTTAACCTGTCAAATTTACTTTACAGTAAAACTCTTTTAATATATATATAACCATATGTACCATAAGAACTTGATTTTTAATTTTCTTCTTTTGCTTACTGAAATCTATGAATATATACACTCACATAAAAATTTAAATAAATAACTCGAAATACCTTAACAGTCGTCTGCCCAAACTCCCGTTCGAGTACGAACCTCCCTGATTGACGCTGCTACCACGAACCCGAAGCACTATCGGCCTATCCCAACCTCGAAGTCACAAAATGAACGCACGCGACTCAGGCCTATCCACTGCCTTGCGCCTCCATAGCCCCTCCTCGCTATAGCTGCCGCCCACCTTTCCTCTGCCTTGCTCGAATTTCCCAGATCGACACTCGATCGTGACCCAACAACCCTAAATTTTCGAGAGTCACCCACTGCCGATAAAGTCGCCTTCGAGCCATAGACTTGTCGTGAATCGCTGCTACTTCGAGCACGCATCCAGTCGTCACGCCTACAAGATGATAAACCCATGCCCTAGCTTCGCGTTCACGCTGTCGAACGAGCGCCTCTCCTCGCGAGTGATCGAGCGAATTCGATTTGGAATCGAGTATAACCCAGATTCGAATTTGAATTTCTGTTGAGGGTGAAGGAAATGAACGAAGACAGAAAAAAATGGATTCGAATTTTGTCGTTTCGAAATTTTGAAGAGCTGGGTTTTTTTCTTTGGGAAAGAACTGTCGATTAGAAGGAAGAAGAGGAAAGGAATGCGATCCTCTTTTTTTTTCTTCTGGCTTTGCTTCGTTCGATCTGCTATGAATAATTGAAAAGGGGACGCGTGTTCTACCAGTTGAACACGTGTTTAATTTATATACGTATTTACATCTAATTACTTAGGCAAGAAGAGAATGTTGCCAGGAAAGACACATGCTCTGAATTTCTATACGTTTATATACCGTATGCTTACACAACAACTCCAAACGCTCCGAAATTTAAAATCCGATAATAATACAATATTACGGATCCAAAGAAACTGGTTTCGCTGAATTCCGAGACTGTGCCTCGGACGGCTATTTTTAAATTCAATTTCAACGATATATTTTTAAAATTGGACAAAACTCTTTAAAATTCCATTTTAAAAGTTATATCATCTTCAGTATTAACAATATAAATTTTTCTGAACCTTTGAACTATTTTTAACAGGCTTAAAATCAAGATTCAATATTTTACCCAATCCCGATAATTAAATTTAATAATTAATTATCCAAGGAAATACCGTATATTTGAAATTAAAGTTAAAATTTAACCTTCGAATATTTAAAATAAATTAAATATTCCCATTTCAAATATACAAAAATTCCGGGTCGTCACAGATATGATATATGAAAAAGGTATTTTCAAGTTATATTTAAGCTACTGTATATGTATAGTATTATTTGTGTTTAGGTATAGATATGTATATATGATTTAAAGGTAGCTTTTGCATATGTATTTAGTAGTTGCAGCCATTTATTTTAAGTTTTATATTTGTACGCATATATAGATACAGATTTGGTTATTTTATGTGTATCTACAAGATATATATATATGGGTTAGTTTATAATATATGTAGGTACAGTCAGTTGTATATATATTTTGTATAGTCATATACATAACTCGTTGTCTACATATTTTGTTTGTTTTTTTTCTCTACACAATGATATGTATATATATGGTATATATATGTTATATGTTCTATATGCGGTACTAGATATAATTGTAATGATATATATGTTGCAGAGACAAATGCAAAATTTTTATAAATGTTTTCCATAACCGTATATATATATTTATACATATTTATACGTAAAATATACAAGTTATACTATATGTTGTTATATATATATATATATATATATATCTTTATGCAAGCCAAGATGAAGTTAGTCATATATATTCTATCTGTATGCTATGTTTGAAATAAGGATAACTGTTGTTTTAAATATAGTTTACAAGGTGTATGTATATATATATATATATGTATATATATTCGGTTGAGTTGTACGCATATCATAAAGCAAATAAAGTTTATACAGTTTGTATATTTTAAAGTATATTAAGTTATATATTTAAAGTACATATGCTAGTTTGATAAAGTGATGACAGTAATAATATATTTGTTTATTTAAATTTTGTTTTCTGTATATATACAGACATGTAAAGTTAGTTTATACCTATATTCTTATGAATGTCTGTTAGCTAGTTGTATATATGCATTAGCCTGTAAAATTTTAAAATATGTATAAATATTGTAATTGTATTCAAGGCATTATATGCTCGGCATACCCAAAAATATGTTGATATTTTGATTATCTTGGATATTGGTTTTTAATATAATATATACATGTTATATAGAGTATTTTGGGTTCTAATGCTATATTTTGTTTTGTAGTAAAGATTATGTCAGCTCATATCTGAATTATATAAACGTTTGATTTTATGTACATAAAATTATAAGCCATATATATATATATATATTATTTTATCTTAAATTACATATGTATATAAATATATATCATTCGATTTCAAAACAGTTATATGCATATGTGTTTTGGGAAATGGTTTTAAGTATAATAAGATCTTTGATTCTTAATGCTTGAGTTTAAGAATAATTGTTTTAGAAATTTTTATATAATATTTTTAATCTTTGTCTTAAATTAAAGTACTGAAATATATAAAATATAATGTATCAATTTTCAGTTTATATCAAAACTAATTCGACTTATTTCGTCAATTTCCATTTATCAGCTTGTCCGTCGAATCCGTATCCATCTAGCTTTGCTTTGGAATTCGTGCTTGCATGTAATAGCCCAAAAATTTTAACGAAATTTTCTTTAAAAATAAACATTTTGAAATATTGATTTGAAATAAAAGTGTGATAATTTGTGTGAAACGGGAAATTTAAACTTTGCAATTCGTTACGTTTATTTATATCCATTCTTTAATTTATTTTAAACAATCAAATTTATTAATTATGATAATAGCTATTTAATTGTTGGTTTAAAATGATACATTATTTTATTGAAGGAAACCGTTAGTTTTTTTTCAATTTTTAATTAATAAAAGAAATAAATCAAATTGTACGTTACTTTGGGCGTTACACTTTACGTTCGTTGTTCCTTGTCCATTTGATCTTTTCTTGCGTTAATAGTGCTATTTCAGCTGTGTATTTTTAGTTTGAAAATTTCAATAAAATCTTGCATTGAATTGTGCGCGTGAGAATCATTCCATTCCCTTTTATCTTCCTTACGTTTCGTTCAAACTTAATAAAATTTATTGCCTTAATTTCGCTACCGTTCAAAACTTTTCGTTGCCTTCTTTCTACAAAAGTATAGACAGCTGTTCATTTTCTTTCGTTCAAATCTCTATTTCACAAAAGCTTCTCTGCAACTTTCGTTCTAAATCTCGTGGGCACCCAAAAAGGTAAACGTACCTTCTTCTTTTATTTTTATTTTTTTTTGTTTTGGCTGCTTGCTGTTTGCTTCATACCCATTCTCCTTGAACCCATGCCTTCACCTGTTACCACGTCTCCCATCCACCACCGAGACCATCACAAACCCACGCCAATCCCCTACGACCCCACGCCTTCAACCGAACCCCAGACCACCTGTCGTTCCACCACCACCCCAGCCGAACCCCTGCCATCTGCCTCCATGCCGACACCACGGCAACCACCAGAACCCACTCGGCCCTACCCATGCGTGCCCACCACATCCCTACCCCGTGCGAAACCCCTGCCGAGACCACCACTAGCCATGCCGAACCCACCACCACGGCAACCACCAGACCATCACCACCCACCAGCACCCACCACGAGACCAACCACCACCTCATGCTCCTCCCATTCACCATGTTCACCGACCCCAGGCTAGTCCCCACGTCACCACTACTCCATGCTAGACCACCGACCCAGCCTAAACCATCAAGCAAAACCCATGCCGTGATCCAGACCACCCACGCCTTGTATTATTTCCACCGAGCCCTGTTTTGAAAGAAAATAAAAAAATGCTTTTGTCACCTGTATTTGTAACTTTAGTTTATATTTTCACTGACCTTTGTTTTGAAAAAAAAGGGGAATGAACAAAATCTGTTTTTGTCACTGTTGTATTTTGATATTCCAGTCTATGTTCCTCTGGCCTTGGATCTGAAAATATAAATGAACATAATTTGCCTCTGCCTTGTTTGTCACCTTGTATTTGGTAGTAGAGTTTCCCAGAGCCTTGTATTTTGAAGTTGTAAATTTATATGTCCTCTGGCCCTGGTAGTGGAATCAGAAAAGAGAAATTGCTTTGAGCCTTTGTATTTTGTGGTACCTTAGCTATATTTTTGCCTCTGGCTTTGAAAAAAAAAAGAATGAGAACAAAAGTGTTTTTGTTTTGAAGTTGTTAGTTATTTTTTTCGGCTGAGCCCTGCCACTTGAAAAAGAATATGAAATGAACAGTAAAAGTGGTCGAGCCATTTCCTTCTATTTTTCAACTTGATTTATTTTTCGTTCGTTTGCTTCAATTTGGAAAATTTGTTATTCGTGCATTTTAGATTTGTCTATTTATTCGCTTTATTCTTTTGACTTTAGATTTGAATCTAGTTGGCGCATCCGCTAACAGCTGATCGTGCTTTCCGCGTGCGTTTGATAGACTTCGTATTTCTTTTTCCGAATCTCCAACTCCGTAGAGGTGAGTAAATCTCACACGAATATTCATACTTATATGATTGTGAAACGACCGCAACTGAATGTGTAGAAATAAATAAATAAATAAATGATGTTATAACTACCTGTGATTTATTTATAGTTGATGTTAATTGTTAAAACTGCATATCGTATCATCTGTTATATTCTGTTCTTATTTTACTGTTATTCTATTCTGTTAAATCACACTGCAAGTTCCCTGTAGAATAGAATCACTATGGGTTGAAATGATACATACCCGAACGGACTTTAGAATAAGGGAAGATCGTTATGGGCTGAAATGTTAGGCCTGAACGATTTTCAATTTAATTTTATTTACTTGGGATTGCGGGTTTGAAATGATAAAACCCGGATTTTTCTTTGAAAATTACGGATTGAAATGATATAGTATCCGTATCACTTGACTTAGGCTAGAAAATATTATACAGACCCGTGGTTATTTTTCTGTATTTTTTGGATACTTTTAAATAATTTAAATATTGTAATAATATTAAATTGATTTAAATCGAATTTTTAAGTGATTTATTTAGAATAGAAATGATTTTTCTATGTGATAAATATAAATAAATGGAGGAATATTGATTTTTAAACGAAACTTAAATTTGAAATTTTGATTAAAAGAAAAGATGGAAACTTAAGTTAATTAAATTGAAAAGAAAATTTAGTTTTAAATTGGTGGAAAAATGGAGTTTAATTTTAAATGTTGAAATGAATGTAATAAGCAAATTTGTAAGTTGGTTTTAACTTGTAAAATTTCTCTTTAAAATAAATTAGTTAAAGGATCGAAATGAACATTTTTAATGTATGATTTTATAAGCTCTGAACTAGGTAGAATCTGTAGCACTTGTTAAGTGTTGTGGATTATATAAGTGAACCAAAAGACTAAAATGAACTAAGGCTATGATAGTACTTGGTAAGTGCTGTTGTAGCAGAAACTAAAATTTACCCTGAACTAATAAAAGGGCTACTGTAGCACTTGTTAAGGACTGCAGTAGGCTGAAATATGATTTTGTTTAAACTGAACTGTTATAGCAGTTTATAAATGTTGTTTTGTTGAATAATTTTTTTTTCAAATATAATTTACCGCCGCATTTTTTAAAATGCCGTGAAAGCTGGAAATTTTAACGTTATTGTTTTAAGTGAATAAGTGAACTCCGAAAGGGTTAGATTTTGGAAATTTAATATTTGATTTTAAAGAAATAATGTCTTTGTTTTAAATGGTTTAATTCGAAGTATATTTGATAAATTGTTTTAAATCTATAACCACGGGTTATAATAACGATTGGTTGGCAAAGAGACCGGGATCGGATATGGACATACTCTCTGTCGATACCGAAAACCACTTTGACAACCGTGTACGCGGTGGAGATTCCAGAATGAAGTAGGATGGTGACGACGTTCTTAAGGTATGTTACGTGGACCCAACTCCCGTGAGTTGGCATAAGGTGGCTAAAACAGGAGCGATCTCGGACCAGTGAGGTAGCACCTCTTCTCGAACACATTTCTTCGATATTATACTCTTATTTGTGATTTGACTAGATGGCCATCCTCCGATTTGGGAATGTTGTTCGAGGTGGACGATAGTGGCTGCTATGCGCTCCATCAGTCCGTGTGCGTAATTGGTATATCTACCCTGGCATTGCCTAGTTGTGCCGTGTCACCTACCATATCGAGCTTTACTACGATTATGATTTTTAAGATCCGACCGCGTTAAGGTTCTCCATCCCCTTAACGCTATTTTCTGATATGATTATACTTTACTTATGTAGACACTATTATAATGGCAAATATTACTACATAGTAGATATTTTAACGGATCCTTAGAGGATGGGCGGTCCCAAGCATCTTTTAAGTTACTTGTACCTTTACTACAGTTCACTTGAGTTGGTTTACACTGTATAAGTATGTATATCCTGACTCGAGTGTTTATGTTTTATTTTACGCTCGGGTCAGCCTGAGTATCAGTTGGACTTCATCTTCACGGAGCTTGGACTACTGGAGATCATCTTTATCAAGCTGCTATCTATTTTGCTATTCAGTCTTTTATTTTAGCTTATGTAATTGAGACAATGAATTTGGGATTTTCTATGGTTATTCAAACTGTATTGGTTTTAGACTATGTAATTTGTACTTGTTTTGAGACTATGTATTTTAGTGGCTTCATGAACCACTATGGTTATTTTTAAATTCCGCTGCGAGTTATTCTGATATTTCTGTGTCTGTGATTCTGTGAATGATTTTATTTGCTCCAAATTTTATTACAATCTGTTATTTTGCATTATTCAAGTCTGACATGTGTGGATTATTGTCGGTTTGAATGGTCCAAAATACCGGGTCGTTACATTGCATTTCGTAACTCAATTTCAGTGTCTGTTCCTCTATGCGTATCCATGTCATCTCCTGTTCTTTCTAGCCTCGAAAGGTGAGCAATCACTCACGATTAACGTTCTTATATTTATTAAATTTGATTTCAATTGGATCGACAATTGAAATATGTTGCTGTTAGTTATTTACATTTCTATATATATGCTATCAGTTCACCTGTGACATCTGACACCATTACCTGTTATTTATATTGATGATATATGCCTGTTATGTTATTATCATATCTGTTATCACTCTTCAAGTTCCCTGTTAGTATAGAATTCACTATGGGTTGAAATGATACATACCCGAACGATCTGTAGAATAGGAGAAAATCGTTATGGGTTGAAATGATAAACCCAAGCGATTTTCATTGAATTGAATTTGGGATTAAGGGTTGAAATGATATATACCCATATATATATATTTAAATTACGGATTGAAATGATAAATATCTGTATCACTTGACCATAGGGTAGAGAATTATATACAGACACCGTTGGTCTATATAAATATTTTGAAAATGATTTCTATGGTTTTGAAAAGAAATATATGGTTTTAATAAATATTGATTTAATAAAGTTGATATATAATATGTTTAAGTATTTATTTAATATCTATATTTTCAAATATAGCGTTTATAATGATTCAGGTTGAAAGGATAAATTTAAATTGATTTGAAATTATATTTATTTAAGAATTTTACTTAAATAAGTTTGATTTGAAATTTATTAAATTTGAAATTTTAAAGATATGTTTTATAACCTGAATTTGATCAAAAGTGACTTAAATGAATATTTCAAACTTATATAAATTTAAATGGGATATTTTGTTTATTTAAATTGTAAATTAAAGTTTATTTAAATGATATTGAAATGATTAAGTAAATATTTCAAAACTAAATAATAGTGAAGTGAATCTGATATATATATATATATATATATGAAATTATCGAATTTAGTTTTGAAATGTTGAATATTTAAAGCTTTGATATATATTGAAATTTGAATGGATTATTTTATGGTTCAAATATGTATTTGAAATTTGAAATTTGAAATGGTTTATTGAGAAACTGAATTGAATTGAAATTTGAGGATTTGAGATTGGATTAAATTTAAATTTTGGAATCCAAGTTGATTTTGAATCGATTTGTGAAATTTGAGGAAACTATTTTATTAATAAAGTATTTTAAATTATATTTAAAACTATTTTATATTATTTTATTTTATAAACTATTTTAATATAAACTATTTTTAATATAACTATTTTTAATATAAACTATTTTTAATATAAACTATTTTAAATATACTAATTATTTTAATATAAATTGTTTTAACTTATAACTATTTTATATAAATTATTTTATAACTATTTTAGTTTATATACTATTATTAATATCTAAACTGTTTGAAGGAAAGTGTTATGATTTCAAAGTGTTATGATTTCCAAAGTTATGAATTTCAAAGTATTATGATTTCCAAAGTATTATTATTTCGAATTGTTTTGGTTTTGAAAGTATTATATCTTTGATAGTACTATGATTTTGGAAGTGAATATTCTTGAGATGAAAATGATATCGTATTGATATGTTTTTGAAATGGAAATGATATTTTGGTTTTGAAGTATAACTATTTTAAAATGACCGCGGTGTTATAATAACGTTTGGTTGTTAAAGAGACCGGGATGGGATATGGGCATACTCTCTATCGATACCGAAAATCACTTTGACAACCGTGTACGCGGTGGAGATTCCAGAACGAAGTAGGATGGTGGCGACGATCCTATTGAGGTATGAACGTGGACCCGACTTCCGTGAGTTGGCTTAAGGTGGCTAAAACAGGAGCGATCTCGGGCCAATGAGGTAGCTCCTCTGATCGGACACATTTCTTCGATACCATTCTATTACTTTATGATTTATTTGGTGGCCACCCATCGATTTTTGATTTGGGAGTGTGTTCCGAGGTGGGCGGTAGTGGCTGCTACGCGTTTCCACCAGCCCATGTGTGTAATTGGTATATCTAGCCTGGCATTGCCTCGTTGTGCCATGTCACCTACCATAGCGAGCTTTACTACGAGTTTGGTTTTGTGCCGTAGCCTGTGTAGTATTTAGGGTAGCCTCCTGATCTGGAGGTATGCTGATACTGGATAGACTACTGGGACTATTATGTGTTAAGGTGGAAAATGTAAAGCCTTAACGCTATTTAAAAGTAAGTTTATTTTACTATTATACACTATTACAATAGCGTATACTACTACATAGTAGATAGTTTAACTGATCCTTAAAGGATGGTTATCCCAAACATCCTTTAAGTTACATGTATTTCAGTTGATATTTAACTTGAGTTGGATTTATTGATATAAGAATGTTAATCCTTACTCGAGTGTTCTGTGTTTTTCTTTACGCTCAGGTCAGACTGAGTGGCTTAGTGTTCGAGACTCACCTTTGGAGTTGGAGATTCGCTTGGAGATCCAGCTATTTCTTTTCAGCTTGCAGTTATTCAGTTGATTCCAGTGATGTATTCAGATTTTGTATTTGACTAATATATTGAGACATCTATGTATTTGAGACCTCTGTTGTATCTTACTTAAACTCTGTTATATATATAGTAGCTTCATGAACTACTATTCTTTTGTTTCCGCTGCATTATTGTTATATTACTCTGTGTCTGTGATTCTGTGATTATTTATTTACTGTATATGCTGAGTTTTGCCAATTTAAATTAACAATCTAATATTTTGAGCAATTCAAATCCAACATGTATGGATGCGAATGGTTGAAAATTTCGGGTCGTTACAGCATACAAATCTTCGTCTTCGTCCTCCTAAGATAAATGGTCTTTAATACACTGAAAAGCTCAGACTGACCCAAGTGTAATGAAAAGACAAAACAATCGAATTAGAACTAAAAGATCTTATGTAAGTTAAATCAACAGTAACTAAATACAAGTGTAATAGCTTTAGAGATGTTTACAGGATTTTACATCTCCTATCCAGTGTCTAACGTGCGTGTAATAACTTAAGAGATGTTCAGGATTTCCATCTCCTAAGGATCCGTTAAACTATCTATGTAGTACAATATGCTATTATAATATGCCTATAGTAAAGTAAAGTGTTAAAATAGCATTAAGGCGTTACACATATCCCTCTTAACACATTTTATATAAATGTCGTAGTCTATACAGTACTGTAAACTGGTGGGCTATCATGGAGCACTCCATAGGTACAACACAAACCAAACTCGTAATGGGCGTGATAAGGCATGTGACAAGGCACGCAAGGCAATGCCAGGGTAAGTTTCTACCGTTTGCACTCCGGGACTGGTGGTAACGCATAGCAGCTACTACCGCCTACCTCGGAACACACTCCCATAATCAAATCGAGGGGTGGCCACCAAATCGATCACAAGGTCATAATATGGTATCGAAGAAATGTGCCCGATAGGAAGAGCGACCTCACTTAGCCAGGTATAGCTCCTGTTTTTGCCTCATCAAGCTGACTCGAGAGAGTCAGGGCTATGTTAATACCCCATACAGAATCGTTCGCCAAACCATCCTACTTCATTCTGGAATCTCCATCACGTGCACAGTTGTTAAAGTGGTTTTCAGTATTGGCAGAGAGTATGACAATATCTGATCTCGGTCTCTTTAACAACCAAACGCTTATTTCACACCTGATGGTTCTTTTACATTTCCAAAACCGACTCATAAATTGATATCAAAATATCATATTTACTTCAAAATCATATCACTTTCGAAATCATATCCACAAAATAGGTTAAACCCTTATATAAAAATCATCATATTTACTCAAAATATGTCATTTCACCAGAAAATATCATTTCAAATTCCAATGTAGGTTATAACATCATTTAACCATGCTCGCTTTTAAATCAAGGATTTAAATATATATACAATTCAGCTTTGCACAGTTTGAATTTTTTATAATAGTTTAGATAGCCATAAATAGTATAAATAGTTTTAAAATAGTTTAAAATACTTTAATATAGTTTAAATGGTTTTAAATAGTTTAAAATAGATTAAGATAGTTTAAAATAGATTAAAATAGTTTAAATAGATTAAAATAGATTAACATAGATTAAATAGTTTAAAATAGATTAAAATAGATAAAATAGATTAAAATAGATTAAATAGTTTAAAATAGATTAAAATGGTTTAAAATAGTTTAAAAATAGATAAAATATAGTTTTAATAGTTTAATATAAAATGGTTTGATTATTGAAATGGTTTCTATAGTAAATAGTTTGAAATCTAAATAAATCTGAAATTAAAAATAATATATCTTTAAACAGTTTAAATTAAAATAATAAATTTGAAAGTAATATCAAATCAAACTATTTCTTCCATTTCAACAAATCTGGACCATATCCAGCTTTCAAATCAACAAAACTCAATTTTTACCTTTAAATTCAGATTCTCAATAAAACTGTTTAAATCAAAATCAATTTCAATCCATGTTTGAACTATAAATTTAAGCTACTCCAAATTCAATAGATTTCAAACTTAAATATTCAAATGTTTATGATAATTCAATTTCGATAAATTTCGTTTATAATTCAAATTCAACTTTAAAATTTCAATTTAAATTCTTTAAACAATTCATTTAAACCAATTCCAATTTCAACATTTAAAGCTTAGATTTTTGAAAATAATTGTTTATATAAATCAATTTTATATCAAAATGTCATTTAACTGAATTCAAGAATTTAAAGATTTAAAAACCATTTAATTTAACCAATCTGGTGTCCGTATATAATTTTCTACCCTATGGTCAAGTGATACGGATATATATATCATTTCAACCCGCAATAAATTAAATTTACGGGTATATACCATTTCAACCCGAAATCCCGAGTAAAAATTCAAAATCCATAAATCGCTCGAGTTTATCATTTCAACGCATAACGATTTTTCCCTAATCTATAGATCGTTCGGGTATGTATCATTTCAACCCATAGTGATTTCTAACGATAAACTAAGGGAACTTGTAGTGTCATAACAATATATAAATATAACATCCAGTCATCCAATATCAAAAATTAAACATCCATCACAATCATTATTCAAATCAACCAATAAACAACAACAATTTGACCGATTATCATTAACAGGTATTAACTGGCAATGAAAAATTCAGTATTAACTTAAATGTCGATTAAATTTAATATAAGTCAGATTTAATTGGAATGACAATTTAAATATATCAAACAGTAATTAATCACTTCTAATCACATCGTAAATTCAATTTAACTAACATAAGACAATTTAGTAGTTGTGAGTGGGTTAAAACACTCACCTTTGATTTTTCAACGATTTAAAATCCAAATAAAGGCCCAAATTTGAACAGTCTCAAAATCTAACCAAACCAACTCCATAAAGTCCGGAATTTCGGTACGATCGCAACGGAGAAAACCGCGCGTAAATCTGAGCTCGTATGCAAAAGATATGGTAGTTAGAACATTCAAACTTTAAATTTCAAATTAAAATAAATAAATAATAAATTACACATCATCCATGTCAGCTTTGTTTCTCACGTATGTGCAACCCTAATTCACGATTTTGACTTCAACATGCACAGCAGCCGCCTAATACCCTTGCCGCACGCGTAACCACAGCTTGTTTCTCCGATCAGAGACCAAAATCGAGCTCATCATCACCAAATGTCTCATCGACCAGAACGCCACCATTTCCGGTCACCTCCGTCAACACGTGGCCACCGCCGCTTCTACGCCCAATCGTGGTGAATCCTGAACCAATTACGAGAAACGAAGACCATAGATGTGTGCTGCTCGACTTCCTCTTCCCAACGCCGCCTCCCGATCGTTGATCGGATGAAGATCCACCGTTGGATCGTGAAAACCTAATTTCAACGGCCGAGGTTCTTCGGCGATTTCTAGTCAAACTAATGCATCCAATTGAAAAACGAAATTTTGTAGTAGATTACGCTCGTCGAGGGCTTTCCAATGATATATAATATGATTGGGGTTTGAGAGTTGAATTTTTTGAAATTAAATTTTGAAATTGAATTTAGGGTTTTGAAATTGAAATTTGGTTTTTTCCATTGGAAGAAAGGAACAGATGAGAATGTATGTACAGAATAATTAAATGGCTACTAGGGTTTGGGAAACAAAATCTATTTATATAGACAAGGCCCGATAAGAATGAATAACATATCGAATTGGTTCGAAATGACAATAACGACCCGAAAAGCCCGTTCAGCTTCCGAAACGAAAGTGGGTCATCCCATATATCAAAGTAGATGTTTTTGATAGTTTAAAACTTAGCGGAACAGGTTTCAAACCAAATTCCATTGTATACAGAAGTTGGCTTTTAAAATCCGCTTATTTTTAATTGAATTCATTAAATTGATTTCTACGCATTTCGAGCCCGCACGATCAAACGACAAGTCCGATCGCTATGAAACTTGAAATCTCATAATAATTCACCGTTACGGATCCGATGAAACTAGTTTCGTCGAAATCCGAGACAGTGGCCAAAATGGCTATTTTCACGTTAATTAAATAAATTATTAAATTAATTAATCACCTTTTAAATTTTAAATTTAAAAGTTAACAATTTTTTATCGTTCTTGATTACATATAAACTTATAATCTTTTACAACAAATTTTCCATGTCAAATTCAATATTAATATTGCGCTAATTACAACGTTTAATTTCAATTGTCATAAATTCATTAGTTAAAATTTAAATTCCAATAAATTCATTTATTCCGATTTACGTCTTATTATTCAATCAATTATTACTTTATGGATATAATTAACATTGGTTTACCATTTATTACATCCATATTCTACAGTTATCTTTTTAATTCATATTAACTGCAATATTTAAGTAGGTTAATTGCAATTGATTTCCAATTTAATTTCAAGAGATTAAATAATGAAATGATAATTAAACAATTTCAATTAATCACATAAAATTCTACCATAAACACAACATTTAATTGATTTCCTTATTTACGATTTCTAACCAAATTAACTTTACAATCATTTCAATTTATTGAAATTACATTAAAATGGTTATCAATTTCCTTAAATCAACATTATTAAATTTCATTCTAATTATATTTTCTCATTAATAAATCATAAAATTTATTTTCTTCCAATATTAAATTATAAAATCTTATTGAATTCAATATTTTTATTATCGAAAAATGCGGGTCGTTACAATACTAATACATCCACGGTATTCAAGCGTCGATCACCCAAGTGCTAGAAAGACAAATTATAAGGGTAAAATAAAAAAGAAAAAGAAATAGAACAAAGAAGAAGAGAACAGAATATCAAAATCTCACAGTAGAACGATAATCATATAATATCAAAAGACAGTACAAAACTGTCACTCTAAGATACATAACATTTCAGAGTTACAATTCTAAATACTATCATCGTTCTATATAACAGCATGTCCTTACAAATGCTGATATATAAAATATAGTAATACAGCAAAAATAAGAATACTATGGTAGGAGAAACATACAGCTTCTCTCTTCGAGCTCCATTGAACATCAACGAAAACTCGCCTTTCTTGGACTACTCAAAAGAGCATATGAGGAGTTTAGGAAAAATAAAAACCATGTGTTAGACATAAGTATTGTAACGACCCGAAAATTTGAACTGGTTTTATAATGTACTTAACTGGTAATTTTGTGAAATTTAAAACAATAAAATTTTGAAATATAAATTTGATATTTGGAATACGTCTTCTTAAACATAACAACTGGTAAATTTTCATCAAATAATATGGAAGTTTATTTTCTAGTGTAATTTTATTCCAATTTATATCAGTTAAAATTGATGATAATAAAATGTTTTCCAAACCTGAATATTTTTACATAGAAAAATTCTAATTCATCTTCTGACTAAGACGTCATTTTTCATTTTTCCAAATTCGAACTTCTTTAGCTCTGTCGATCTTATTTTTCTGCGTTTTTGCTGCATTTTCCTCTAGTAGAAAATTCGAATTTTTATAATTCAATCATACCACTGATATATGTATACCGTTTTGATCGTCTCATCGTGCTGATCTCTACGATATATTCAATTGTCAATTTTGAAGTCCGGTGCATAGCGGAATCTGCGAAACTGGTAACCGTGTCGGTACCCTATTTCAATCTTTTGGACTTCTTGTCGCTTCATTGTTCACTGTGAACGAATAGCCATATCTTATTCATTTAAAATGCACGTTCATAATTTTGTGCCCGTTCATTTTTTTTTCGTTCAATTTTATTTACCTGACTTCCCATTCCTAATTCTTCTGGCGATTCACTTTCTTGCCTGGCTTCTCCTTTCTCTGCTCCTAGTTCTCACCTTTTCTTCTGCAAAGCATTTGCATTCGGTCACCATTTTTCTTTGCAGTTTTACTTGCATGGCCACTCGCGACCCACATGAAGCCACGCCCTCGTCAAGCTCCTCCCCTCTGCTTTCACGCCGACCAGCGTCGCCCAACCGCGATCGCCAGTGACCCTCTGTTTCTTCCTTCGCCACTGTCCCAGACTTTGTCTTCCCGCAGCCTTCTCCTCTCTCGTGTAAGTATATAATATATATTAATTTATTTATTTATTTGTAAAAAAAAGTTATTATATATTAGCTTTTATATGCGTGATTTGTAAAGTGGTATATATTATTATGTATAGTAGGATAGGAGGAGATAGCTTGAGTTCTAAAGATGAGTTTGATAAAACAAAGATTTGTTTATATGCATCTGTGAGTCCTGTCATTTACAATATAATAATAAGCTTTATTTAAACGGGTGTTTGCATTTGTTAGTGTACAGGGTCATAATGCGTTCGTATTATATATTTGCTATGAGTTAGTCTAACAATGGATATGTTTATATAAAGTTGTTTTCAGTGGGTAATTATACTGGGATATATATATATATATATACATACACTGATCTTTGTTATCGATTTTTTATTATATATAATTTTCAGACATATCGATTCAATATACATATACATATGGGTTAATATAAAAATATTTATATATAATGAAAGCATATATTTTATGGGGTTGTACTTATGAGCTAACAACTGCTCTATATGGTGTTGCAAAGTACTGTTTATTTATATGCATATTTTATAGTAGTAAAGAGCAAGTTGTATACTCTGTTCTAAGAAATAGCATTTTGTCTCGTCTATTTTGCTTTGTTTATAGAAAGGTATAAATTTATATATTATATAGCTGTGCGCATATCCAGCTGCTACCTTCACTTTGATTTTTGCAATACATGATTTAACAAATATTTATAATGGGTCTGCATATATATTTGTGTATGTATTGAGTCTGCATACATTTTGAGTAACAGTTGTTTGCAAATCTAAATAGCTTACATATATTTGTTTATATATATTACTATTTTGGATTTAAGTTGATTTTATCAATAGTAAATTTATAATTAAGTATTGTTTTAAATATAGCATATAAATTATGTTTATATGTTTGACTTTATTATTTAAGTTTTAGTCTAAAACGATGATTTTGAAATACCTATATATTTTCAATTATAAATGTATTTGGATTTAGAAAGTGGTTTTTATATCTATAGTTATACATAGTTATATTTAAATCCTCTTATATCAATTATCTTCATCGATCCAGTTCTGATTTGTTTCATCGATTCTTTGTTATCAGCTGTATTCGTCGAATTCGTGCCAACCTTGTTTGTTTTGGATTCGTGCCTGGATTTTGTAACTCAACTTCACTGTCTATATCTCTAGCCTCGAAAGGTGAGCAATCACTCACGATTAATGTTCTTTTATTTATTAAATTTGATTTCAATTGAAACGACAATCGAAATATGCTAATGTTAGTTATTTACACTGTTATATATATGCTATTACCTGTATCAGTTCACCTGTGACATCTAACACCATTATCTGCCAATTGAAATATGCTGATGTTAGTTATTTACACTGTTATATATATGCTATTACCTGTATCAGTTCACCTGTGACATCTGACACCATTATCTGTTATTTATATTGATGATATATGCCTGTTACTGTTGTTATATTGTAACGACACGTATTTTTACGGATCGAAACATCGTAAAACAGTTGACATTTGGTCGCATTGTTGATAAGTCGTCCAGAGTCTAAGTCTTAGGTTGTATGAGGGTTTGGAGCGACCTAGGGAAGTTGGCGAGTTAAGGGGTAGGCGGCTTAGTGAAGTGGAGCGACCTAAGGATTGGAACGACCTAAGAAGTTAGGTCGTGTGATAGTTAGGTCGTATAGAAGATAGGTCGTGTGGTGGCTTAGGTCGTGGGGTAGGTTAGGTCGAGTGAGCGACCTAGGAGATTGGAGCGACCTAAGAGAGTTAGCGACCTATAGAATTTGGCAACCTATAGGATGTTGGCGACCTAAGGTTTGAGCGACTTAAGAACAGGCAGCGACCTAAGAGAGTTAGCGAGTTAACGACCTAGTGGTTAGCGACCTAGTGAGTAGTAACCTAGTGGTTAGCGACCTAGTGAGTAGTAACCTAGTGGTTAGCGACCTAAGAGCTAATGGTATAAGAGAGTGAGTTAGCGTAGTTAGGTCGTGAGTGACCTAAGGTGTTAGGTCGTATCCTAGCTATGATAGTTAGGTCACGTGTGTGTTAGGTCGCAGGTGTGTTAGGTCGTAGAAGTGCGCTGATGCGCTAAGTCGTTAGGTCGTAGGTCGCATGGGTGCGCTGATGCGCTAAGTCGTTAGGTCGTAGAAGCACATCTGATTAGGTCGTAAAAGTGCGCATATGTTAGGTCGTATGTCGCGTAGAGGCTTGGGGCTTTTAGGTCGTAGGGTTTTAGGTCGTAGGGTTTTTAGGTCGTGGACGACCTAACTCCGAGCGAACGACCTAAGGAGAATTCAGCCTATAAATAGGAAGGTTCTACTTCATTTTTTGGGATCCGGATTTTGAAGCGACGAAGTGCTGCCATTTTGAGAGCTCGACTTCTACACTTCTTCACTTCTTTTCTCCACTCTAATCTAGTGATTCCTTCCATCCAAATCGAAGATCAAATTGAAGATCCAAGAGCTTAGATTGAAGATCTACATCCATTGAAGAGAGATTTCATCGTTTGAAGCGGATTTGTGATAGATCGAGTTAGATACTTCGCTGTCCAGATCTGAAGTGTGTTGCTTTTGGGTTGTTTAGGTGATTTGGTGAGTGGTGATTATCTCTCACACGGATCCAAAGGAGTATATCGGATCGTTGGCTTGATTTTGTGTTAAAGTAGTGATTTCCATGCATTTTCTTAATCCTAAGTATAGATCCATATAGATCCATTGTTCATGATGATTTGACAACCATTTTACTACATGTTAACCTATGCAAGTTCATTCATCAAGATTATAGAGACATTGCTCATGATTTCATGCTTGTTAGATTTTTGACTCTTTATTTATGAAATTGCCATTATTGTTATAATTGTCTATTTAGATCATATTTTAATGCTTGTTTACTTGGATTAATGTTTGACTTGATTGATTGCTATGGATTAGATGATTGATGATTTGATTTAGACCGAAGATGATTCAAAAGCTAAGGGAAAGGCTCTTGAATTGGAAAAGCTGCTTGTGGCATATGTAGCGGATGATGAAGCTCATATGGATAGATTGGATGATGATGTTGAGATGAAGCTTTGCTATGATGATGATGAGGCGAAGTATGATATGAGATAGCCTTGGTCTAATCCAGATGGGATCATTCCAAGCAGATTGATAACTCGGTGAAATGGTTCGAGTTTGAGGATAATGGTTTGCTCGAGAGGCGCTTGAGCTAGTATGGAAATAGTCGTCGAGGAGGATGACTAGAAGGCTGAGATCTCATCGTTGTTAAAGGTTCTAGCATGCTCAAAGCAAGAGTACGTTGGGCAGATTCGATAGTCCCTGAAGGCTACTGATTGGTAGTCAAGTACTTTGGGCAGATTTGATAGTCCTAGGCACGGGTCACGACGACGTGCGGAGTTATGTCTAGAACCGGGGTTTCCATTAGCCCTTGACGGACGGATGAAAAAATGAGCCGGTCATTCAATTAACGATGATATCGAAGCAATGATAACAGTGATAGCCAGAGTCATGGATGTTTGGTTGTATCGTCATTCGGTCTCAAGAGCGGTATTTTCTGGGTGCTTATCTGATCTTGGTTTAGGCCTTAGGGGTCTGTACTTGGAAAACATCGCCCTTGACTCGAGTGATAATTGCTTTACTTTAAATTGTATGCTTTGCTATGTTTGCTTCTGTTTAGTGTGTGTCTGGGGGCTATCACTATAGAAAGAGGTGGAGTGGGAGGGTTGTATTCCTATTCCTTTTCCTTTATGCTCTTTTGGTATGTTGTTAGTTAATTTACCGCTCACTAAGACTGTTGTCTGACTCAAGGATTTATGTTTTAACTCTTATTGCCTTGGGATGTTCGTCCATTTTGGAACGGGCAGACTAGGTAGCAGGTGACAGGTGCTGTTCTTGCTTTCCACGATGCTGATGTCGAAGACGAGCTGGAGGCTTGCATATTATCTTCTTACTATTTGTACTGGATGTTCCGCTGTTTGTATATTCTCTGAGTGTTATGTAGTGAGGCTTGATGTATTGACTGTTCAGATGTTTGTATTCAACTATTATGAAGTTTTATTGATGAGATTCTATTCTGTGAAGCTTCACTATATATATATTCTATTGTATTTTGTCCATGCGCTGTGAGTAATACGATAGATTCTGTTGTTTTATTTTACCCTGGCAATCGTCCATGGTCGCCTGGCACACTTTACAGCGCACTGTCTCTAGATTCGGTGCAGGGGTCATGGGCGGTCGTCACATTTGGTATCAGAGCATTGGTTAATCGATTTTACCCAACGCTCGTTGATGTAACTACGTATGAGAGACGTAATTGTATTTTGATGGATGATTACTATATATAATATAGTAGCTTAGTAGAGTTTGAGTCCTTATGCAGTTGTTTCTCAAGATGTGCTGACCATTCCTTTTTATAGATATTAAGGAAGAGTCGAAGAGGGAGACCAGCTGCTAGGGGAGGCCGTGCTGTTGAGGGGACTGCTGATTATGCAGCTATGTTCGAAGCTATGATGACTTCGATCATGAGAAGGATACCAGTTCCGGGGACAGCAGTTGATGTTGGAGTTCATGTTCAGGCTCCAAGACCGGTGGATTTTGCTAAGTTATGTAAAGACTATACTGCACTTGGAGGGAAAGTTTTCTTTGGAACAGAATCAACTATTGAAGTCCAGAGGTGGATAGATGCTTGTAGAAGGATTTTTGGTGATTTGGGAATTGAGGATGCAACTAAGAGGAAGTTAGCATCAAGACAGCTTCAAGGGAGAGCTTCTGATTGGTGGAACTCTATCACCATTAATACTCCGGAGGAAGAGATTACTTGGGAGCAATTCCAAACCAGATTTGAAGCTAAGTTCATTTCTACAGCTCAGAAGTCTGTTCTGTTCAAGAAGTTTGTGGAGCTCAAGCAAGGAGGGAGACCGGTTCTTGAGTATGTTTTTGAGTTTGAAGCTTTGTCCAAGTATGCCCGGTCGTATATTGAATCTTCGTACCAGAAGAATGAGAAGTTTGTGACAGGCTTGGACAGTTATCTTGGGAGACAGTTGGTGGATCATTTGGACGATTCATTTGAGAAGCTTGTAGAAAAGGCTCTCAGGCATGAGAGTTTGTTTCCCAAAGAGGGATCTGTTGTTGCTGTAACCAGGGAAGAGTCTAAACCACAGCAGAGTGGAAACAAGAAGAGGAAGCAGCAGCAGCAAAACGGTAGGGATGGCCAGAAGAAGCCGAAGGGCGAAGTGACCTGCTACAATTGTCAGCAGAAGGGTCATTGCTCTAGAGATTGCAAGAATCCGAAGGTGCAAGTGAAGTGCCACAACTGTGACAAGCTGGGGCATGTTAGGAAGAATTGTCCAGAACCACGGAGGGACAAGCAGATTGTGCAAGCTTATGCTTTGGGAGCTGTTCCATCGTCTTCGAAAGCTCCTACCACTGAAGAGAAAGGAAAGAGTGCAGTGGTTCAAGGTACTCTTTTCCTATGTGGTGTTCCAGTGAGAGTGCTATTTGATACTGGGGCGTCGCATTCGTTTGTTTGTAACGAACTTGTAGGCCGGTTAGGTTTGGAACCAGATATTGTTGATAGACCATTGGTTGTGACTAATCCAGTTGGGGGTTCGTCTTGTTTGTGTATGATATGCCGTGGTCTGAGTGTATCGAGTCATGATTGCTCTTTTGTTTTTGATTGTTTTGTTCTGAACTTTACGGGGTTCAGAATTATTTTGGGTATGGACTGGCTTAGGAGATATGCGGCAAAGGTTGATTGTGAGAGGTTGGAGGTGACAATCGAGAATGTGGAGGGGCGAAAGATTGTGATACGATGTAAGCATGAAGAAGGCGTCTTCATGAGCTTCATGTATTCGCTGGTTGTTCCACGGGATGGACTGTCATCATTGCCAATCGCTAATGGATTTGAGGATGTCTTTGACGAGGTCAAAGGGTTACCGCCGCATAGAGAGATCGAGTTTCGTATAGATCTAGTTGAAGGAGCCAGACCTGTTGTAATGCCTCTTAGGCGGATGGCGCCTAGGGAACAGCAGGAGTTGAAGGTGCAGGTTGATGATCTTTTGCAGAAAGGATTCATTCGGCGTAGTGTGTCCGAATGGGGTGCACCAGTTGTGTTTGCAACCAAAGCGGATGGATCGTTGAGGCTGTGTGTGGATTATCGTGAGCTGAATAAGGTGACTAAGAAGAACAAGTATCCATTGCCGAGAATAGATGACTTGTTTGATCAGCTTCACGAAGCTAAGGTGTTTTCTCAGATGGATTTGGCAACGGGGTTTCACCAGTTGAGAGTGGCTAAGGATAGTGTGCCGAAGACTGCTTTTAGGACACCATCCGGTTTCTTTGAGTGGCTGGTAATGCCGTTTGGATTGACTAATGCGCCAGCATATTTTGTTGATCTTATGAATAGAGTGTTCAGAGATCAGTTGAGTAAGTTCGTACTAGTGTTCGTGGATGACATTCTGATTTATTCCAGAACTGAAGAAGAGCACAAGACGCACTTGCGTATTGTTTTGGAAATCTTGCGGAAACATCAGCTGAAGGCTAAGTTTTCAAAGTGTCACTTCTGGAAGAGTGAAGTGAGGTTCTTAGGCCATGTTATCTCTGGAAATGGAATAGCGGTTGATCCCGCTAAGGTGGCAGCAATCCAGGATTGGGTTAGACCTAAGAATGCATCTGATGTGAGAAGTTTTCTTGGATTAGCAGGATATTATCGACGGTTTATCAAAGACTTCTCCAAGGTAGCTGCACCGTTAACAGGATTGACGAAAAAGAACCAAGTGTTCAGATGGGATGATAAGTGTGAGCAAGCTTTCAGAATCCTGAAAGAGAGATTGACAAGTGCTCCTGTTTTGACTATTCCAAGTGGGAATGATGAGATGGTGGTTTACACCGACGCATGTGGTACTGGACTTGGAGCAGTACTGATGCAGAGGGATAAAGTTGTTGCGTATGCAAGTCGACAACTGAAGCCGCATGAAAGGAATTACCCGACTCATGATTTGGAATTAGCGGCGGTTGTATTTGCTCTGAAGATGTGGAGGCATTATCTGTTGGGAGTTTGATTCGAGTTGTTTACAGATCATAAGTCGTTGAAGTATCTTTTCTCCCAAAAGGATTTGAATCTTCGGCAGCAACGTTGGCTAGAGTTTTTAGCATCATATGATTTTGGTATAGCTTATACTCCGGGAAAGGGTAACGTAGTGGTCGATGCGTTAAGTCGAAGACATGCAGGATTGGGAGCCATGTTTTCAGAATGGTAGAATCTCGAGTATTTAGCTGGATTTGACTTCAGGCCCAGATGTGAATTGGAACCTGAGATGTTGGCAAACTTATCGATAAGACCGACTCTTGTGGAAAGAATTGGCGAGAGTCAAAAGCAAGATGATAAGCTTGTCAAGATTATCTGTGATTTGGAATCTGGATTGGAACCAGAAAAGGATAAGGGATTCAAGGTCGATCGAGAAGGTTGGCTTCGGAAGCAAGGACGACTAGTTGTTCCCGATATAGATGAATTGAGAGGTGAAGTTCTGAAGGAAAGTCATCACTCGAAGCTGACAATTCATCCAAGTGGAAATAAGATGTATCGGAACATGAAGAGAACCTATTACTGGGAAGGTATGAAGAAGGATGTTGGAAATTTTATTTCCAAGTGCATGAACTGCCAGTTGGTAAAAGCCGAGCAGAAGAAGCCAAGTGGATTGCTTCAGCCATTAGAAGTTCCTACATGGAAGTGGGAACAAATATCGATGGATTTTATTGATGGACTACCTAGAACAAGAACGGGAAATGAAGGGATTTGGGTCATCGTAGATCGTCTGACTAAAAGTGCAAGATTCATTCCTGTTCGATCGACTAGGACTGCATCAAAGTTGGCTGAGTTATATGTTAAGTGGATAGTTCGATTCCATGGTATTCCGAAGAGTATAGTGAGCGATCGAGACCCATTGTTCACTAGTGGATTTTGGAAGAGCTTTCAGGAAGTTTTGGGAACCGAGTTGTGTTTGAGTACAGCTTATCACCCTCAAACAGATGGTCAGACCGAGAGAGTCAATCGAGTTTTGGAAGATCTCCTCAGAGCTTGTGTTTTGGATTTCGGAGGATCATGGGAAGATCACCTTCATTTGGTGGAATTTTCATATAATAACAGTTACCAGTCAAGCATTGGTATGGCACCGTATGAGGCATTGTATGGAAGACCGTGTAACTCTTCGACATGTTGGTTAGAGACTGGAGAAAAGCTGATGCTTGGGCCAGAGATGATTCGACAGACTTCGGATTGCATAGAGATCATTCGGCAACGAATGAAGGCAGCCCAAGATCGTCAGAAAAGTTATGTCGATAAGCGTCGTAAGGATTTGGAATTCGACGTAGGTGATATGGTTTTTGTGAAGATTTCTCCTCTGAAGAATGTTATTCGATTCGGGAATAAAGGAAAATTGACTCCGAGATTTGTTGGACCATTCCCGATCATTGAGCGAATTGGAAAGCTCGCCTACAGATTGGAGTTACCAGAGAAGATGTCGGGTGTGCACAATGTTTTTCATGTATCGTATCTACGGAAGTATGTGCATGACTCGAATACAGTGGTGTTTGCTGATAGCTGTGAAGATTTCGAAGTTAATCCAGTCGATAAGAGACCTCGTAAGCCGCTTCGTGTTGTGGAAACCGACACGAAACAGCTTAGGAGGAAGATAGTTAAGTTGCTCAAGATACAATGGAGTGATGATGATAACGACTGTACATTGGAGGTGGAAGAGAGGATGAAAGCAGCTCATCCTGAACTCTTTAAGGTATGGCCCTAAGGTGTCGTGTCATCTAACGACATTGTAACTTGTTCTAAGTTTTAGAATTCTGCATGCTAAGCTAGAATTGGATGCATGGTTTGTTGATTGCTATGGATGGTAGGCATGCAGAATAGTCTATGATTGCTCTGTTTGTTTGGAATTTCGGGGGCGAAATTCATAAGGGGGAGAGAATGTAACGACCCGTATTTTTACGGATCGAAACATCGTAAAACAGTTGACATTTGGTCGCATTATTGATAAGTCGTCCAGAGTCTAAGTCTTAGGTTGTATGAGGGTTTGGAGCGACCTAGGGAAGTTGTCGAGTTAAGGGGTAGGCGGCTTAGTGAAGTGGAGCGACCTAAAGATTGGAACGACCTAAGAAGTTAGGTCGTGTGATAGTTAGGTCGTATAGAAGATAAGTCGTGTGGTGGCTTAGGTCGTGGGGTAGGTTAGGTCGAGTGAGCGACCTAGGAGATTGGAGCGACCTAAGAGAGTTAGCGACCTATAGAATTTGGCAACCTATAGGATGTTGGCGACCTAAGGTTTGAGCGACTTAAGAACAGGCAGCGACCTAAGAGAGTTAGCGAGTTAACGACCTAGTGGTTAGCGACCTAGTGAGTAGTAACCTACTGGTTAGCGACCTAGTGAGTAGTAACCTAGTGGTTAGCGACCTAAGAGCTAACGGTATAAGAGAGTAAGTTAGCGTAGTTAGGTCGTGAGCGACCTAAGGTGTTAGGTCGTATCCTAGCTATGATAGTTAGGTCGCGTGTGTGTTAGGTCGTAGGTGTGTTAGGTCGTAGAAGTGCGCTGATGCGCTAAGTCGTTAGGTCGTAGGTCGCATGGGTGCGCTGATGCGCTAAGTCGTTAGGTCGTAGAAGCGCATCTGATTAGGTCATAGAAGTGCGCATATGTTAGGTCGTAGGTCGCGTAGAGGCTTGGGGCTTTTAGGTCGTAGGGTTTTAGGTCGTAGGGTTTTTAGGTCGTGGACGACCTAACTTCGAGCGAACGACCTAAGGAGAATTCAACCTATAAATATGAGGGTTCTACTTCATTTTTTGGGATCCGAATTTTGAAGCAACGAAGTGCTGCCATTTTGAGAGCTCGACTTCTACACTTCTTCACTTCTTTTCTCCACTCTAATCTAGTGATTCCTTCCATCCAAATCGAAGATCAAATTGAAGATCCAAGAGCTTAGATTGAAGATCTACATCCATTGAAGAGAGATTTCATCGTTTGAAGCGGATTTGTGATGGATCGAGTTAGATCCTTCGCTGTCCAGATCTGAAGTGTGTTGCTTTTGGGTTGTTTAGGTGATTTGGTGAGTGGTGATTATCTCTCACACGGATCCAAAGGAGTATATCGGATCGTTGGCTTGATTTTGTGTTAAAGTAGTGATTTCCATGCATTTTCTTAATCCTAAGTATAGATCCATATAGATCCATTGTTCATGATGATTTGACAACCATTTTACTACATGTTAACCTATGCAAGTTCATTCATCAAGATTATAGAGACATTGCTCATGATTTTATGCTTGTTAGATTTTTGACTCTTTATTTATGAAATTCCCATTATTGTTATAATTGTCTATTTAGATCATATTTGAATGCTTGTTTACTTGGATTAATGTTTGACTTGATTGATTGCTATGGATTAGATGATTGATGATTTGATTTAGACCGAAGATGATTCAAAAGCTAAGGGAAAGGCTCTTGAATTGGAAAAGCTGCTTGTGGCATATGTAGCGGATGATGAAGCTCATATGGATAGATTGGATGATGATGTTGAGATGAAGCTTTGCTATGATGATGATGAGGCGAAGTATGATATGAGATAGCCTTGGTCTAATCCAGACGGGATCATTCCAAGCAGATTGATAACTCGGTGAAATGGTTCGAGTTTGAGGATAATGGTTTGCTCGAGAGGCGCTTGAGCTAGTATGGAAATAGTCGTCGAGGAGGATGACTAGAAGGCTGAGATCTCATCGTTGTTGAAGGTTCTAGCATGCTCAAAGCAAGAGTACGTTGGGCAGATTCGATAGTCCCTGAAGGCTACTGATTGGTAGTCAAGTACTCTGGGCAGATTCGATAGTCCTAGGCACAGGTCACGACGACGTGCGGAGTTATGTCTAGAACCGGGGTTTCCATTAGCCCTTGACGGACGGATGAAAGAATGAGCCGGTCATTCAATTAACGATGATATCGAAGCAATGATAACAGTGATAGCCAGAGTCATGGATGTTTGGTTGTATCGTCATTCGGTTTCAAGAGCGGTATTTTCTGGGTGCTTATCTGATCTTGGTTTAGGCCTTGGGGTTCTGTACTTGGAAAACATAGCCCTTGACTCGAGTGATAATTGCTTTACTTTAAATTGTATGCTTTGCTATGTTTTCTTCTGTTTAGTGTGTGTTTGGGGGCTATCACTGTAGAAATAGGTGGAGTGGGAGGGTTGTATTCCTATTCCTTTTCCTTTATGCTCTTTTGGTATGTTGTTAGTTAATTTACCGCTCACTAAGACTATTGTCTGACTCAAGGCTTTATGTTTTAACTCTTATTGCCTTGGGATGTTCGTCCATTTTGGGACGGGCAGACTAGGTAGTAGGTGACAGGTGCTGTTCTTTCTTTCCACGATGCTAATGTCGAAGACGAGCTGGAGGCTTGCATATTATCTTCTTACTATTTGTACTGGATGTTCCGCTGTTTGTATATTCTCTGAGTGTTATGTAGTGAGGCTTGATGTATTGACTGTTCAGATGTTTGTATTCAACTATTATGAAGTTTTATTGATGAGATTCTATTCTGTGAAGCTTCACTATATATATATTCTATTGTATTTTGTCCATGCGTTGTGAGTAATACGATAGATTCTGTTGTTTTATTTTACCCTGGCAATCGTCCATGATCGCCTGGCACACTTTACAGCGCACTATCTCTAGATTCGGTGCAGGGGTCATGGGCGGTTGTCACATATATTATTATCATATCTGTTATCACTCTGCAAGTTCCCTGTTAGTATAGAATCACTATGGGTTGAAATGATACATACCCGAACGATCTGTAGAATATGAGAAAATCGTTATGGGTTGAAATGATAAACCCAAGCGATTTTCAATTTATTTGAATTTGGGATTGCGGGTTGAAAAGATATATACCCGTATATATTTAAATTGCGGATTGAAATGATAAATATCCGTACCACTTGACCATAGGGTAGAAAATTATATACAGACACTGTTGGTCTATATATATATATATATATATATATATATATTTTGAAAATGATTTCTATGGTTTTGAAAAGAAATATATGGTTTTGATAAATATTGATTTTTAAAGATTCATTAAAGTTGATTTAATAAAGTTGATAAATAATATGTTTAAGTATTTATTTAATATCTATATTTTCAAATATAGAGTTTATAATGATTTGAAATTGATTTGAAATTATATTTATTTAAGAATTATACTTAAATAAGTTTGATTTGAAATTTATTAAATTTGAAATTCTAAAGATATGTTTTAACTTGAATTTGATTAAAAGTGACTTTAATGAATATTTCAAATTTATATAAATTTAAATGGGATATTTTGTTTATTTAAAATTTGTGAATTGAAGTTGTATTAGATGTTATTGAAATGTTGAATATTTAAAGCTTTGAAATATATTGAAATTGAAATGGCTTATTTTATGGTTTAAATATGTATTTGAAATCGATAGATTGAAATGGTTATTTAGAAACTGAATCAAATTGAAATTGATGATTTGAGATTTGATTAAATTAAAATTTTGGAATTCGAGTTAATTTGAATCGATTTGTGAAATTGAGGAAACTATTTTATTTTATAAAGTAATTTAAATTATATTTAAACTATTGATATTTTACTTTATAAATTATTTTAATATAAACTATTTTAATATAAATCATTTTTAATATAAATTATTTTATTTATAAACTATTTTATTATATATACTAATTTTAATATCTAAACTGTTTAAAAGAAAAGTGTTATGATTTCCAAAATGCTATAATTTCAAAGTGTTATGATTTCCAAAATGCTATGATTTCAAAGCTGTGATTTCCAAAGTGTTTTGATTTTTAAAAGACTATGATTTCGAAGAGTTATAACTTTGGAAAAGTACTATGATTTTGGAAATGGATTTATTTGAAGTGAAAGTGATATCGTATTGATATGGTTTTGATATGGCAATGATATGTCGGTTTTGAAATATAACTATTTTGAAAGTTTACTAAATGACCATCGGTGTAATTAATACGTAGTTATTAAAGAGACCGGGATCGGATATGGACATACTCTCTGTCGATACCGAAAACCACTTTAATAACTAATATACGCGGAGTGTCGATCCAGAATGAAGTGGTTGGAATGATGAACGTGATGACTGAAGAAAGAAAACGATATTGGATGACCCCTGACATGACTAAAACAGGAGTCGCGCCGGGCCATTGTGGTTCGCCACCTCTAGCGGACACACTTCTTCGATACCATATCTATTACTTATGTGATTCGATTTGGGTGCACCCCTTGATTTGGGAGTGTTGTTTCGCGGTGTTGGGGTAGTAGATGCTATGCCCAACATCAGTCCGGATCAGGCAACTACTAGTGTCCTAGTTGGTATCACCTCATGTACCTTGTCATACTGATTATCCTATTCGCGACCACTACGATTTGTTTTGTGTTATACCTATGGGGTACCCTCTGATAACCACTAGTTTACGGTAGGGCTTACGGTGATGTATAGACTATGACATTATAAAATGTGTTAAGGGAGATTATGGTAACGCCTTAACGCTATTTTGATACTTTATATTACTGATAGGCATTATCTACTTAGCGTACACTATTACATAGTAGATAGTTTAACGGATCCTTAGAGGATGGTTATCCCAAACATCCTTTAAGCTACTCGTATTTCAGTCGTTATTTCACTTGAGTTAGATTTATTGATATAAGAATGTTAATCCTGACTCGAGTGTTTTGTGTTTTCTTTACGCTCGGGTCAGACTGAGTGTACCAGTATTCGAGGCTCACCTTTGGAGTTGGAGCTTCGCTTGGAGATCCAGCTATCTATCCAGCTTTCAGATATTCAGTTGATTCCAGTGATGTATTCAGATCTTGTATTTGACTATTGTATTGAGATACCTATGTATTCGACACCTCTGTTGTATATTGTTTAACTCTGTTATATATATATATATAGTAGCTTCGTGAACTACTATTCTTTTGTTTCCGCTGCATTATTGTTATATTACTCTGTGTCTGTGATCTGTGATTATTTTATTTACTGTATATGCTGAGTTTTGCCAATTTAAATTAACAATCTATTGTTTTGAATTATTCAAGTCGGACATGTGTGGATTTATTGTCGATTTGAATGGTCCAAAATAGTGGGTCGTTACAAGTATGGCATTAGAAACCCAAGAAATATGTAGCTAGCATTTAACAATACTTTTGAGACCGCAAGGAATGCTGTAACGGTTATCCCCTCAAAAGATCCACCATCTAATAAGCACATAAGGTGATATAATATATGATGTCTAAGTTAAAGAATATAAATCAGAAAGTAGTTATGATGCTTACATTGGTCATGCTACAACAATATTTAGGGTACTATCAAAACCGTTAAGGTACGTGCGCATATGGATTTTTCACGGAGACGCCTCCTGTAAACTGAAACGAATCTACATGCACAAGGGTAAGAAACTACCTCCGAGCATCGTATACCTCTAGATAGAATATACCATAAGGTAAACATAGCTAGTCCACATCTAAAACACGTGATCCTAAGTACCATCAACTCCTATGCGCAACATTGATAAGCATACTCTAAACATGGAGTTGATATACCCTATTGCGGGTTAGCTAAACCCTAGACTATGCTCCCACCCTATTTTATGTCATTTTAGATGTCGAGGCTACGTTTGGCATCTCTCATATGAGCTTCGTTGCTCAAATAGAACACAGATCTCTACAAGGATCCCAGCATCTCCAACAATCCATGGATCTTTACAAGGATCCTAGCATAAGTAGTCCGAAGAATGCTAATGTTGACCTCTCCCTTGGACCTAACCTCACGATAGACAGTTCAACTCTAGTATTCCACTTCACAACTACTTTCAAAACAAAGAACCCATATATCAGCTCAAAAGTGGTATTCGATAAGTAAAACACTTACTGTAACGACCCACTATTTTAGACCATTCAAATCGACAATAAATCCACACATGTCGGACTTGAATAATTCAAAACAATAGATTGTAAATAAAATTTGGCAAAACTCAGAATATACAGTAAATAAATCACAGATCACATACACAGAGTAATATAACAATGCAGCGGAAGCAAAGAAATAGTAGTTCATGAAGCTACTATATATATAACAGAGTTAAACAAGATTACAGCAGAATTTATGAATACAAGGATGGCTCAATACAATAGTCAAATACAAGATCTGAATACATTACTGGAATCAACTGAATGACTGAAAGCAGAATCAATGGATAGATCCAAGTGAAGCTCCAACTCCAAAGGTGAGTCTCGAATACTGGTACAACTCAGTCTGACCCGAGCGTAAAGCAAAACACAAAACACTCGAGTCAGGACATACATACTTATACAATGTCAACCAACTCAAGTGAACTGTAATAAAGATGCACGAGTAACTTAAAGGATGCTTGGGACCGCTCATCCTCTAAGGATCCGTTAAACTATTTACTATGTAGTAATATTCTCTATTATAATAATGTCTAATAGTAAAATAAACTTACTTTTAAATAGCGTTAAGGGGTTACCCATATAGCCCTTAACACATAATAGTCCCAGTAGTCCATCCAGTATCATAGTCCCTCCTGATTGGGAAGCCACCAGAGGATACTCCATGGGCTACGGGAGAAAACCAAAATCGTACAAGACTCGCTAGGGTAGGTGATACGGCACAACTAGGCAATGCCAGGGTAGATATACCAATCGCTATCCGGACTGGTGGTAACGCATAGCCACAGCTACCGCCCACCTCGAGCCACACTCCCAAAATCAAAGGTGCGCACCAAATCAATCACAAAGTAATAGAATGGCATACGAAGAAGTGTGTCCGATCAGAGGGGCTACCTCATTGGCCCGAGAATCGCTCATGTTTTAGCCACCTTATGCCAACTCACGGGAGTCAGGTCCACGTTCATACCTCAATAGGGTCGTCGCCACCATCCTACTTCATTCTGGAATCTCCACCACGTACACGGTTGTCAAAGTGGTTTTCGATATCGACAGAGAGTATGCCCATATCCGATCCCGGTCTCTTTGCCAACCAATCGTTATTATAACCCATGGATATTTATTTCGAAATAATTTATACCTTAAAACAAAATATCATATCCATTTCAAACTAGTTTATACTTCAAACCCAAAATATCATATCCATTGCAAAACTAGTTTATGCTTCAAAACCAAAATATCATTTGAACAAACCCAAATTTCCAATCACTAAATATTTCTTTCAATTTATTTAAACTAGAAATATCCCTTTTTAAATCATCTTAAACCAAAACCACTTTATAAAGCCATATTCTTAAATCTTCAATTGCAAATCAATATATATTCAAAGAAAATTCTTAATTAAATACTATTTCAAATAAATTCATTTCCAAAATCATAGTACTTTCAAAGTTATAACACCTTTGAAACCAAACACTTTGAAACCATATCAATTTAAAATGTTATCATTTGGAAATCATAATATTTAGAAAAATCATAACACCCTTAAAAATAATATTCATTACTAAAGTTATAGCATTTTTAAGTTCATTCGTTCAATTATACCAATTTCGAAAACATTGTATTAACTTAAATAAAAATGGTTTATATTTCACCTCAAAACATATTCATTTAAACCATTTAAATCCAATGTCAAAATCTTCCAAAATAATATTCATTTCCAAAGTTCATTGAAATTTCAGCAACAACGGCACTTATAAAGTGTTACGGGAAATATATTAACATTTCAAAACATTGTCAAATTCAAAACAGCATCACTTAAAAAGTGCTACAGTAGATATTTTAGTGTTGCAAACAGTTCAGTTTCAAAACAGCAGCATTATAAAGTGCAGTAATAGATTTTTAGTTATTCTCAAACAGCTTAGTTTCAGAAACAGCAGCACTTATAAAGTGCTGTAATAGGTATTTACTTATTTCAGAACTTAGTTATATTTCAGAATTGATAGCATTTAGCAAATACTATCTATAAAACCACAGCATTTAGTAAACGCTACCAATAAAATTTCAGATTTTATTATAACATTTCAGAAACATTAAAACTTCAATATTTAGCCATTTTAACTTATAAAACCATATCTTACATTTCAACAATATTCATTTGGATATCATTTAACTTATGATTTAAATAAAATAACTTTTAATAATTAAATATCCAAATCAAACTGTAATTCATTTATTACTTCAAAGTACATCATTTTACTTAACCTTTTTTTTCATGAATAACTTAATACTTTATTTTAAAATTATCCATTTCATAAATAAAATATTCTTTAATAAGTCAAACTTCACATTTCCAATAGAAAAACAAATTTCCCATTATAAAGTTAATTCATAATTTAAGATACATTTATCCATTTAAATCATAATTATTTATTTTACAAAACATAACATTTCACAAAAGAATATTTTATCATAGTTAATATAACAATCCATTTTTCTTTTAGATCTATTCATTTAGACATCAATTAACTATGATTTTCTAGTTAAATAAATTTTATTACAAAATGTCCAATTATAACTGTATTCCATTTTATCAGTTCAAAATACATTATTTATTACACAAAACATGTCAGTTTCATAAAGTAAAATTCATAACAATTACTAGGTTAGATTTAAAACTTCCATATTAAGTCAAATTCAATTATTAAGTTATTTATCATCAATCAAGATCCTTAATTTAACTTAAAACCAATTATTAACTTATAAAAATTTAACTTATAGAAAAACCAATACACCTTTATAATTTAAAGCATTAAATCAAAATTTAAGTTAAAATTTCATATATCTAAAATACCCAAAATACTTAATAATCTTTTAGGAAAATAGTATTTAAAAATACTTAATAAATTTTAGGAAAATATTATTTAAAATATGACCATGGGCCTGTATAATATTTTCTAACCTAGGTCAAGTGATAAGGATATGTATCATTTCAATTCGTAGTTTAAAAAGAAAAATCCAGGTTCTATCATTTCAAACCCGCAATCCCAAGTAAAAAAAATACAATAAAAATCACTCGAGCCTATCATTTCAGCTCATAATGATTTTTACTTATTCTAATGTCCGTTCGGGTATGTATCATTTCAACCTATAGTGATAGGGAACTTGCAGTGTGAGAATCAGTAAATAAATGAACAGTAGAACATATAATCATATCAGATGATGTAACAAATATATAAACAGAATTTAACATCATATAATCATATCACGGGCATATATGAACATATTAACATAACATATAAATTTTCTACAATTCACATGCCATTGTTTCACAATTAAAAAAATACGTATGTCGAGAGTGATAAACTCACCTTTTAAAGCTGAAGATAACAATTCTAGACACACAACTGAAACTCCAAAAAGCACGACAAAGTACGAATAAGATTTTTGAGTGGATGAAGAGTCAGATCCAAATCTTATATGCAAACAAATATCACAACATAAGAATATGATTCAACACAAACAAAAGATGAATTAAACAATGAAAATATGAATCAAAGTGTGATAAAATGGCTTCACCTTTTCATGTAGGCTCAGCCATGGTCAAGTGGGTTCGGCCACATCAACATATGGCTCGGCCATGATGGTTGTATGCATGCTAGGCTCGGCCAAAGTGGTGTGTACACACGGCTATAGCTTGGGAAATGAAGAGGTGGAAGTTACATATTTTGGAAGGCAAAAAGGTCAAAGGTTTTGGGTCCAATTGGTTCGGCCATGGCTCAATGTGGCTCGGCCATGTTGTGGTGCTAGGCTTGTGTGCACGTCTCGGTGATGTAGATCAAGGCAAGGAGGAGAGATGGTGTTGAATGAGTGTTGTGGCCGAGCAAACAAAGGGAAGTGGATGGAATATGGTGATCTAGGCTAGAGTTTTTCATTGTTTGGTGATGGATCTAGATCTAAGGTCACGGCCATGTTTGGTGGATGGTGATGAGGTGATGGAGGTGATCATGGTGGTGGAGAAGGGGAGATGGTCGGTTAGAGGAGGTAGAGGCCGAGCATAGCAAAGAAAACAAAAGGAAAAATAAAAGTGAAAAAGAGGAGAAAGAGAAGGAGGCCATGGATTTAGATCTTGAAATACTTTCTCTTGAAAGCAAATAAGAAAAAAAAGGAGATGAAATGTATTTTGTGTGTGAATGATGGAGTGGTGTGCATGGCAAGAAAGAAAAAAAAAGAACGGCTAAGGAGTTGGGAGTAAATGCTAAGAAACGGAAAAAGGCAAGTATTAAGGAGTTTTGAATGGTAAGAAAAGGAAAAGAATCTTGTATATATTTTATTCATAAATGCAAATGAAACAAAATGAGATGTTTTGTACGTGAATTATGAAGTGGAGTGGACGGCAAGACAAATTTTGAATGGCTAAGAGAGGGTTAATGCTAGAAAAATAATAAAGAGGCTAGGCAAATAAAAAGGGAGGAATTTAAACAATGTAACGTGTGTCCCATTGATTTTCTCCAGCCATTTATAAAAAGATATAAACAAATAAATTCTAATAAATAAAATAAAAGTCTAGACAAATAAATAGAGAAATAAACAAAGAGATGTATGTAGGAAAATATATAAAATAAGAATATAGAAATTTATTGCGTGTAAAACATTGTAATTTATCCAATTTTAAAGGTATAAATCAGAATTTAACGAAACAGAAAGCAGAACGGATATCAGCATTATATTCTGCTCCAAAGAAAAAGATTAAAAATTTAAATTTTAAATTTTAAACTGAAATTCAAAATTTGATCAAAGCTGACCAAAATATAAAATTTTCAGAAAATGTTTATTTTGTTATATTTGGAAAATAAATTACAAAAAATTCCAAACTTACTTTGGAAAATTCTAAAAATTCACTTTTAAATGATTTTAAAAATCAAAGTTTTCAAATAAAAAATATTTACAAAATTATGGGTTGTTACACTCTCCCCCACTCAAAACTTTTCGTCCCCGAAAAGGAACGAGGCACGAAAAATAGGGAAACAAGATAGAATGAGATAGGATTAAGACAAGAGGAAAAGAAAATTAAAATTATACCCAATAAATGTTGTTACAGGTGCATTCAACAAGATAGAGATGATCTTCCCAAGATCCCATAGTCAAGAACACAAGCACGAAGAGGATCTTTCAGAATCTGATTCACTCTTTCCATTTGACCGTCGGTCTGTGGATGGTAAGCAATGCTCAGATTCAGGTGAGTACCAAAGATTCTTGGAAGGCTTCCAGAACAGACTGGTATAAGCAATAGCCTTTCCAAGTCCTGCAGCAAGGTAGGGAGAAATAGAGACAACTGAAAAGGTGATATCACTAAGAAAGATGAGAAGAAAGGCTTACATTGATCGCAGCGATCATAACTGGATCAATGGAAATTCCATTACCAGAAACAATATGCTCGAGAAATTGGACTTCATCCTTCCAGAAATGGTATTTCAAAATTTTAGCCTTCAACAGATGGTTCCTAAGAGTCTCTGGAACAGATTTCAAGTGCGACTCATGTTCTTTCCTTGACTTGGAGAAGACCAGGATATTATCAACAAAGACTAGAATAAACTTGATAAGCACAACACGGAACATGATTCATCAATCAACAAAGGAAGCAGGGCATTAGTCAAACCAAAAGGCATAACAAACCATTCATAGAAAAACCATTCTTAGTACGGAAAGTAGTCTCGGGAATACTTTCCTTAGCAACACTAAGCTGGTGAAACCTGGGGCGAGATCAAGCTGAGAGAAAAATAGTAGCTCCATAGAGCTGATCAGACATATCATAGATACGAGACATTGGGTATTTGCAACCTAGAAGAAAATAGATTTGAAAGCAAAATAAGATAATAAATTTAAAACCATGAAAATTTCAGCTTAAATTAATAATTGATTTCATCCATTTGACTTCACTTAAGTTAAATAAATCTTAACTATTTTTTAATCTCATTATCTCATCATACAATTATCTTAAACTAACAATTTTCCAAAGTCATGAATTTGAAAATCAATTATTATACTCATAATTTATTCACTAAATTTAATTCTTCTTTATTCCAGATTATTATTATATTTATTCCACTTAATATATCGAATCATATTATTAAGTTTATTTACACTTTTTATAACTACTCAAATTTGTTTATAAATTCGTTTAACACCATTTTATATTGTAAATTATTCAATTAACTTTTTATTATGTTTACCACTATAAATCTCTTTATAACTAAAATTTAAGCGTATAACATTTATTATAACCGCTCAAATTTTATTTATAAAATCCTGTATATTGTATACTATCCAATTACATATTCAACTTCTTATTAATTTAGGTAAGTTATATTGGAATGTAATAGAATATTATACAAATAAAATTTTCTAATTCAATTATTTCAAGCTTAAATAATTCAAAATTTTGGCTTCATTTTATAATTGAAATCATCATTTAAGATAAAATTTAAGAATTAAATTTCCGGTTAACTTCAAACAATTCTAGATAAATAAATATATATACATAATATATATCAAATCAACTTTAAATCATATGTCAATATATATATTATAAATCAAGTCAAATTTTGGAAATTCAAATCAATTTAATTCTTCAAAGCAGAACTGTAGCAAAGCTACATAATGGTCTCTTCACTTCGAAACTCGAAAATGAATGTCGATGGTGCTGCAGTCATCACCGAAATTATTTTCCAGCGACAAAGAGAAGAGCACTGATTTAAAACTTTTAAAATTATTTAGAAACGATTTCTATTCGGAAATATTTCAAATAATATATCTTTTAAAACTTTGAAACTAAAGTTCAAAATCATTTGAAATCAAATTCTCAAATTCTTGATTTTAAATTCATTTAAATTTCCAAATTAATTTATAACCATATTTTATAGTTCAATTATTTATATATGAACAAAGCCAATGATTACAATATATATACAAAGTCAAATATTGTTTCTTATAACAATCGATTCAATTAACTATCAAAATTAAAAAAATTATCCATATATAAAATATAATTATACAAAATTTTATCCATTTACCAAGTTTGAAAACAATATGGTGTCAGTTTGCTATGTTCAAGTGTTTTGGAGATCCTATCGATAGTGTTGATCAGACGAATCGATCGGAAACCCAAATCAACATCAACAACTCAAACAACACAATATATATTAAAAAAAAATTAGTTTACAAATACGCTTCAAGAATGATTTGAAGATAAGTTGGAAGCAAAAGACAAGATGATTAAATAACAGAATAAGGGAATGAATAAGCTTATATAAATCACTGGCAACCTTAACCGGGTCGACAATGACTTCAAGAATAAGCTCGATGTGGAGTTCTAGGACAAACCTACATCAGATCTCAAGAGATAGAATTCGGGATAACAAGAGATAGATAGCATTGTAAACCGAGGATACAGAAATCTTCGGTGAATCAATGCTAATTGTAAAGGAGTTTCACCCCTTTACATATCATTCGAAGATTGGCGAGACCGCCAATTTATTATAAACATCATTCGAAGTGGAGTCATAGGATACTCCAGAATCAAAAGAAGATGAATAAGGGGAGACAAGAATGGGTTTGGAACCGCAGGGAACGTTCCAAAATTCAAAAGAAGTCGAGTCAAAAAGGAAGAGATTCAAGCTCGAACGAAAGTGATTCTGTAAATAAATTTACCATACATGCTAAGTTTTGCCTAGAGCCAAAGCTCTGATACCAAATGTAACGACCAACTATTTTGGACCATTCAAATCGACAATAATCCACACATGTCGGACTTAAATAATTCAAAACAATAGATTGTAAATAAAATTTGGCAAAACTCATAATATACAGTAAATAAATAACAGATCACAGACACAGAGTAATATAACAATGCAGCGAAAGCAAAGAAATAGTAGTTCATGAAGCTACTATATATATAACAGAGTTAAACAAGATTACAGCAGAATTTATGAATACAAGGATGTCTCAATACAATAGTCAAATACAAGATCTGAATACATTACTGGAATCAACTGAATGACTGAAAGCAAAATCAATGGATGGATCCAAGCGAAGCTCCAACTCCAAAGGTGAGTCTCGAATACTGGTACAACTCAGTCTGACCCGAGCGTAAAGCAAAACACAAAACACTCGAGTCATGACATACATACTTATACAATGTCAACCAACTCAAGTGAACTGTACTAAAGATGCACGAGTAACTTAAAGGATGCTTGGGACCGTTCATCCTCTAAGGATCCGTTAAACTATTTACTATGTAGTAATATTCGCTATTATAATAATGTCTAATAGTAAAATAAACTTACTTTTAAATAGCGTTAAGGGGTTACCCATATAGCCCTTAACACATAATAGTCCCAGTAGTCCATCCAGTATCATAGTCCCACCTGATCGGGAAGCCACCAGAGGATACTCCATGGGCTACGGGAGAAAACCAAAATCGTACAAGGCTCGCTAGGGTAGGTGACACGGCACAACTAGGCAATGCCAGGGTAGATATACCAATCGCTATCCGGACTGGTGGTAACGCATGGCGGCAGCTACCGCCCACCTCGAGCCACACTCCCAAAATCAAAGATGCGCACCAAATCAATCACAAAGTAATAGAATGGCATACGAAGAAGTGTGTCCGATCAGAGGGGCTACCTCATTGGCCCGAGAATCGCTCCTGTTTTAGCCACCTTATACCAACTCACGGGAGTCGGGTCCACATTCATACCTCAATAGGATCGTCGCCACCATCCTACTTCATTCTGGAATCTCCACCGCGTACACGGTTGTCAAAGTGGTTTTCGGTATCGACAGAGAGTATGCCTATATCCGATCCCGGTCTCTTTGCCAACCAATCGTTATTATAACCCATGGATATTTATTTCGAAATAATTTATACCTCAAAACAAAATATCATATCCATTTCAAACTAGTTTATACTTCAAAGCCAAAATATCATATCCATTGCAAAACTAGTTTATACTTCAAAACCAAAATATCATTTGAACAAACCCAAATTTCCAATTACTGAATATTTCTTTCAATTTATTTGAACTTGAAATATCCCTTTTTAAATCATCTTAAACCAAAACCACTTTATAAAGCCATATTCTTAAATCTTCAATTGCAAATCAATATATATTCAAAGAAAATTATTAATTAAATACTATTTCAAATAAATTCATTTCCAAAATCATAGTACTTTCAAAGTTATTACACCTTTGAAACCAAACACTTTGAAACCATAATACTTGAAACCGTATCAATTTAAAATGTTATCATTTGGAAATCATAATATTTAGAAAAATCATAACACCCTTAAAAATAATATTCATTACTAAAGTTATAGCATTTTTAAGTTCATTCGTTCAATTATACCAATTTCGAAAACATTGTATTAACTTAAATAAAAATGGTTTATATTTCACCTCAAAACATATTCATTTAAACCATTTAAATTCAATGTCAAAATCTTCCAAAATAATATTCATTTCCAAAGTTCATTGAAATTTCAGCAACAACGGCACTTATAAAGTGTTACGGGAAATATATTAACATTTCAAAACATTGTCAAATTCAAAACAGCATCACTTAAAAAGTGCTACAGTAGATATTTTAGTGTTGCAAACAGTTCAGTTTCAAAACAGCAGCATTATAAAGTGCAGTAATAGATATTTAGTTATTCTCAAACAGCTTAGTTTCAGAAACAGCAGCACTTATAAAGTGCTGTAATAGGTATTTACTTATTTCAGAACTTAGTTATATTTCAGAATTGATAGCATTTAGCAAATACTATCTATAAAACCACAGCATTTAGTAAACGCTACCAATAAAATTTCAGATTTTATTATAACATTTCAGAAACATTAAAACTTCAATATTTAGCCATTTTAACTTATAAAACCATATCTTACATTTCAACAATATTCATTTGGATATCATTTAACTTATGATTTAAATAAAATAACTTTTATAATTAAATATCCAAATCAAACTGTAATTCATTTATTACTTCAAAGTACATCATTTTACTTAACCTTTTTTTTCACGAATAACTTAATACTTTATTTTAAAATTATCCATTTCATAAATAAAATAGTCTTTAATAAGTCAAACTTCACATTTCCAATAGAAAAAGAAATTTCCCATTATAAAGTTAAGTCTTAATTTAAGATACATTTTTCCATTTAAATCATAATTATTTATTTTACAAAACATAACATTTCACAAAAGAATATTTTATCATGGTTAATATAACAATCCATTTTTCTTTTAGATCTATTCATTTAGACATCAATTAACTATGATTTTCTAGTTAAATAAATTTTATTACAAAATGTCCAATTAAAACTGTATTCCATTTTATCAGTTCAAAATACATTATTTATTACACAAAACATGTATGTTTCATAAAGTAAAATTCATAACAATTACTAGGTTAGATTAAAACTTCCATATTAAGTCAAATTCAATTATTAAGTTATTTATCATCAATCAAGATCTTTAATTTAACTTAAAACCAATTATTAACTTATAAAAATTTAACTTATAGAAAAACCAATACACCTTTATAATTTAAAGCATTAAATCAAAATTTAAGTTAAAATTTCATATATCTAAAAAACCCAAAATACTTAATAATCTTTTAGGAAAATATTATTTAAAAATACTTAATAAATTTTAGGAAAAAATTATTTAAAATATGACCATGGGCCTGTATAATATTTTCTGACCTAGGTCAAGTGATACAGATATGTATCATTTCAATCCGTAGTTTAAAAAGAAAAATCCGGGTTCTATCATTTCAAACCCGCAATCCCAAGTAAAACAAATACAATAAAAATCACTCGAGCCTATCATTTCATCTCATAATGATTTTTACTTATTCTAATGTCCGTTCGGGTATGTATCATTTCAACCAATAGTGATAGGGAACTTGCCGTGTGAGAATCAGTAAATAAATGAACAGTAGAACATATAATCATATCAGATGATGTAACAAATATATAAACAGAATTTAACATTATATAATCATATCACAGGCATATATGAACATATTAACATAACATATAAATTTTCTACAATTCACATGCCATTGTTTCACAATTAAAAAAGTACGTATGTCGAGAGTGATAAACTCACCTTTTAAAGCTGTAGATAACAATTCTAGACACACAACTGAAACTCCGAAAAGAACGACAAAAGCACGAACAAGATTTTTGAGTGGATAAAGAGTCAGATCCAAATCTTATATGCAAACAAATATCACAACATAAGAATATGATTCAACACAAACAAAAGATGAATTAAACAATGAAAATATGAATCAAAGTGTGATAAAATGGCTTCACCTTTTCATGTAGGCTCGGCCATGGTCAAGTGGGCTCGGCCACATCAACATATGGCTCGGCCATGATGGTTGTATGCATGCTAGGCTCGGCCAAAGTGGTGTTTACACACGGCTATGGCTTGGGAAATGAAGAGGTGGAAGTTACATATGTTGGAAGGCAAAGAGGTCAAAGGTTTTGGGTCCAATTGGTTCGGCCATGGCTCAAAGTGGCTCGGCCATGTTGTGGTGCTAGGCTTGTGTGCATGGCTAGGTGATGTAGATCAAGGCAAGGAGGAGAGATGATGTTGAATGAGTGTTGTGTCCGAACAAACAAAGGGAAGTGGATGGAATATGGTGATCTAGGCTAGAGTTTTTCATTGTTTGGTGATGGATCTATATCTAAGGTCAGGGCCATGTTTGGTGGATGGTGATGAGGTGATGGAGGTGATCATGGTGGTGGTGGAGAAGGGGATATGGTCGGTTAGAGGAGGTAGAGGCCGAGCATAGCAAAGAAAACAAAAGGAAAAATAAAAGTGAAAAAGAGGGGAAAGAGAAGGAGGCCATGGATTTAGATCTTGAAATATTTTCTCTTGAAAGCAAATAAGAAAAATGAGGAGATGAAATGTATTTTGTGCGTGAATGATGGAGTGGTTTGCATGGCAAGAAAGAAAAAAAAGAACGGCTAAGGAGTTGGGAGTAAATGCTAAGAAATGGAAAAAGGCAAGTATTAAGGAGTTTTGAATGGTAAGAAAAGGAAAAGAATATTGTATATATTTTATTCTTAAATGCAAATGAAACAAAATGAGATGTTTTGTACATGAATTATGAAGTGGAGTGGACGGAAAGACAAATTTTGAATGGCTAAGAGAGGGTGAATGCTAGAAAAATAATAAAGAGGCTAGGCAAATAAAAAGGCAGGAATTTAAACAATGTAACGTGTGTCACCTTGATTTTCTCCAGCCATTTATAAAAAGATATAAACAAATAAATTCCAATAAATAAAATAAAAGTCTAGACAAATAAATAGAGAAATAAACAAAGAGATGTATATAGGAAAATATATAAAATAAGAATACAGAAATTTATTGCGTGTAAAACGTTGTAATTTATCCAATTTTAAAGGTATAAATCAGAATTTAATGAAACAAAAAACAGAACGGATATCAGCATTATATTCTGCTCCAAAGAAAAAGATTAAAAATTCAAATTTAAAATTTTAAACTGAAATTCAAAATTTGACCAAAGCTGAGCAAAATATAAAATTTTCAGAAAATGTTTATTTTGTTATATTTGGAAAATAAATTACAACAAATTCCAAACTTACTTTGGAAAATTCTAAAAATTCACTTTTAAATGATTTTAAAAATCAAAGTTTTCAAATAAAAAATATTTACAAAATTATGGGTTGTTACACTTACCAATCCCGGTCACTTAATTCTGGTTCTTTAGAAGGAAGTGAATAATAAATAAAGAGGACTCCTCGGAGGATCTCGTATATATAAGTTCTTAAAACTAGAGACATTTCATATCCATGCTCCTCCCTATGGGTTCTCAAATCGTATTAAACCGTGAAGCTTTTAGAGACTTCCCAAATTAATTGGCCAAGTTCGATAATCAACTATCTAGTTCAAAATAGATGTTCGTATATGGAAGCCAAGTCTCATATACTTATCACATTTCCAAACTTTTCAACTTACACTGTGCCTCGGTCAAGAGTGAAGTTAGGTAAGTTATAGCACTGGTTGCATCAAAGCCTTGCCTAGACACTTTATTCATAGCTTTCATAGATAGACAAGTCTACTTTATTGGCTTTTAGTGCTAAGCACATGACTAAATACTTTCCATAAACAAGTAAACAAACAAAGCACAAATAAGTCACATAAGCAACTTCCAATCCCTTTTTTATTTAATTAATACTTTTATTAATTAAAACCACGTTTATTGGCAAAATTCTTTTATCTAATAAAATTTCATTTATCAATTCCTAGTATTCATTTGTACTATTTCAATACATCAAAAAGTATTTATATTCTTATCTAAAATAGTATCAGTATATTCATAAATCTTTAACAAGATTTCTTACTTTAAACCTTTACTTTTTCTATCTTTTTCCAAAAATTCCATTTCACTTATGTTTATCTTTAAAACATTCTTTTCAAAGATCTATTTACATTCATAAGTATAATTAAAAAAAAGTTAAGACGAATGTTATGAACACATTGCCACAATCAACCCTAAACCATTTCTACTTAACATTATCTTTAAAACATTCTTTTTAAAGATCTAAGTATATCTACACTTATTAAACAAGGTAATATAATTTTAACTAACTTCCCAAATCCATTTATTATAACATAAGTGTTATAATCCAAAACTTCCTTTATTCCTTTATAACATATTTAATTTCTTTTCCAAACTTATATAAAATACTTTAAAAATACTTATGAATAGGTTTTAAATATCTAAATATTAATTAGCTAATTTATAATTTGATGAAAGTAAATAAAAAGCATGTTTTATAATTTAAAATCCTTTACTTTAAAAATACATATATAATTAGTAAAAATATATTCAAACTTCAAACCAATTTAAAATGATTCAAAATATGTTATAAAATATCCCTAAAAAGATTAGGAAAAAATACTAAATTTAAATATCAGTTTTAGACACTTAAAACTTTAAGCAACTTGCTACAGTATTTATAAAAGTCTTGTGCGTTGAATAATATAAAAAAGCATGAAATTTGCAACCAGTTTTCACCTCTCAAACAAATAATTTAAGACTTGAGGCTTTTAAAGTAATTTCTACCCTTATGGTACTTAAAATTCATGGAATGATACCCCTAAGGATATCTACCAATTTATTTATAAAAATTCCTAAAAACAAGCTATTTACTAAAGTGTATTTTAACCATCTTTTTACTCTAACTTTAGCTATTTTGTTTGACCAGTTAAAAAACCTTTTAACTCCAATTCTTCTCCAGTAATAAGTAGACTGGTAGTACTTACTATAAATGCAAAGAAACTCCTACGATGTCTTTTAAAGTTGACTTTGAAAATCGCCGAACACAAGGCATTTTCGAAGTGCATCCATATCAATCTTTTCGCTTCTAACTTTCACAACTTTGTTTCAAAATTTCTATAAATTTCCAAACCATTCTTTACTGTCCCATAAACCAAAATTTGTGTGAAGAACAAATAAAACAAACTATACCAATTTAAGTTCATCAATCTTCCATTTACACAAGTTAAAGTTAAGGGATATCAAAGTGCACTTATATCGACTATTCTCGCTTCAAACACTTTCAAACACATTCAATTCAACACACAATCCAAGCAACCATTTAAACATCAAGTCAAGACCACACTACATGTTATAGAAGGTAATAGGAGTGATGTTATACTATATAAATTTCATTTTCTTTCAAAAGCAAGAGGATCCAAAGTTTATAACTTTAATTAGTTAATGTCACTTAACTTTATATTTCAAGCACACAGCATATATAACACAATATGTAATCATTAAATAGTGAGTAAACTCGCCTAATCAAAGCCTACAAAAGGATAAAATACAAAAGAAAAAAGAACCTAATGGTGAGAGTTTGGTGAAATTTGGAAGAGATTTGAAATAATTGAAGAAAGATTGGTGAAGAACAAAGTAGATTAGTACTAATCAACTTCCACCATTTTTGATTCTTTTTATATTTTTCAAGCTTTAGAGAATATTGAGTGAATACACAAGCCTAAGCACCCCCCTCAACTCTCCTTTACATGGCCAAGACCCCGCTCCATGTGCCTTGCATGTTTTTTACTTTACACCTTTACATCTCTTACTTAACACTTAGGACTTTCCTTAAATACTCATTCTCCAAAATATCTTCCCATGTGATCACCCATGACATCATCATATTTTATTTTCTATAAATGGTAAAATATTTTTATTTCATATTAATGATTTCCTATGTGTTTTAGTCTATGTAAAAAATGTTTTAACAACTTCTAATGAGTAAAAAGTTGCTTATTGATAAAACGATTTTTGATCACAATTTCAATAATTCTTCACAGTGTATCTTTTTTGTAAACGTTCTTCTAAAACATGTTTACCATCACTAGTTATAAAAGAGGGTTAATAGTATTGTTAAATCATTTTAATCATATTAAATCCAAGATTCAAATATTTAAATAATTCAGATATTTAAGTACGTGTGTCTAAAATTTCGGGTCGTTACACAAACACATACATACATATGTGTGTGTGTATGAGTGTGAGTGTGAGTGTGCGCGCATGCATCTGTATGTATGTATGTATGTATAAATAAATAATTGCAAACTACGTTTTAAATTTAAGATGACATATATATGTAAAATTGTAACTTCATATGTTATCGAATTTAAAGTGAACAAATTGAAATCCAGCTTTAACTTAGGTAGGAGTCAAAATAAGTTTATGATTTGCACAAAAGTCCGCTTGTGAATGTTGAATTGGCAGAACCTTTTGACATATGTAAACAATAACCTAATGAATTTACAAACAAAACTAATAAACATGCAAAACTTGCATTCAATTTCCAAAATAATTTCAAGCAATCAACATTTGTACCTTCCTTATGTTTGTGTATATAATAATTTACAGAATTATATTTATCGATTAAAACTAGTTTTCAAATCAAAAGGTTTCTGTAATTTAAACATTAATATCTAAACAACAGTAAAATTAGATCGAATAACTTAGGCACATATAAATTCGTTGTATAATGTTTCGGATCTAAACTCTACGTACAAAATGAACATATGATAACAAGGAATGTAGCATATATAGGATCTAAATAATATTAACATCATTTATTATAGACTCAAATAAGATTATAAAATTACCTTAAGATATTACCAAAAATCACACCTTCAATGAAGAATAAAACTCCTAGATTTAATTGAATCAGCCTTCGTATTTTGTAAGGATCTACGGACAAACACCATTTTGAATAATTTTATTTTAATTTAATTTTTTTAGGAATTTTATGCCACGAAGGCCATGGAATTTTCGGTAGAGGTCCGATAAAGAGGGAGAGCAAAAGGAGACAAATGAATTTGTTTTATGAAGGTACTAAAGGTGAATAAAGGCTAGAGATCTTTTTCCTTCCTTTAGTTAATCCTTTGTCTTTCCAAACATAATTTGATTACCTTCTTCTTCCCCTCTTTTACCAGCCATGAAAGGGGCAAGGTGGGCCTCAAAACCTCTCGGATCCATCTGGTGATTGGTCTATTTAAATCCAATTTAAATATTCTATCGACATTATATATCGATACGATATTGTATATCAATACGTGCATATATAACTTTTATATACGCATTTCGTTTAATACTAGCGAGTTTCAAAACATCAAATAAATAAAATGTAATAATTAATATTTCATAAATATTAATTAACTTAAATAATTTAAAATTATTATAAATTAAATAAATCGTGTGATTTTTTAGAGTGTTCATCATTGTGGTTGTGCAACTCAAAGGTTCAGATTCAATCACCTATTAATATCGAACAAGTCGAATGTAACAATACGAGACAGTGGGGACCGGTAGGCTTTGCAACCATCCCAGACCCACCGTGGCTTACAATGGTACCCTGCCCTTGCTTTTACGGCCAGCCTTTCGACTGTCACGCCTTACGGCTAACCAACCCCTATTTACGAAGAGAGGACATGTAGGGGTAAGAGTCTCCCGTTCGCCACCAAACTGCGAAGCGAGAACCCCCTATCACATTGCACTAAGCTAAGCAAGGTCAGTCATGGTGACTGGTGTGAGATCGTAAAACAGTTATTTTCACAAAGAAAATAAAAGAAATTCGCAATGCTTTTTGAAACTGAAACTACCATAAGGCCTCCCGCCACACACACAATGCAAACGCAATTTTGGAGGAGATTTCTCCTTATGATAGTCAAAGATGCTTACTACGAAAAATTAGTTGATATTATTATTAATGTCTAGTGTGGAAAATATTTCGAAAGTATAATATTAATCTTAGCCAGCATAGACATTTCGAACTATGCCTACTATAGCTACCATCTAAAAAGTGGTGACCACCATAAGTAAATGGCAGGTTCTACAACTAAAACCGTACAAGGTTCGTATTGGGAATTGGATTTCCAACAAATAGTCAGGCTAAGGAACTTCCTACTGCCACATGGGTACGCCTCTGGATGGACGTCCCGAGAACCTACCCGACTCTCTGCCAACACAAGGCCGGGTTACCTCTGTAACTAGGTAACTACTACTCGAGTATGCCACCCCCCGGTCCTTTGGGACCTTTATCCGAGGGCCCTCGATCACACAGCAACAATCACACAGTAAATGAGATTAGAGCAACCACATAGGTAAATATCTGGGCTCCATACCATAATATCACCTTTTTCCAGAAGGAAATGACATACCCTAAAGGGCACGACCCTCATAACCTTGCCGCATCTTTCCTGTTTCGACCATTTCCGGGTTGTGAGGTCCGATGAGGTCTCGTCCACAAAGCTACGCTTTTTCACAAAGCCATGCTTTGATCAACAAATGATCAACGAATGATCATCAACACACAGCAACACTTAGCATGCCACACTACCAAATTGGGAGTATATCACTGATAACCTTCAACTACATAACCTCTGAGCTCGTACGTCTTAGAGAAGGGTGTTAAGATAAGAGAATAAATTCTCCACCACCAACAGAAATGTATTTGAAAGAAATCAGCTTTATATCTCAAAGTGTAATGTCAGACATACAACCATACAAGTCTGTTCCGGGTTCGAACAGAACCGAAGGCACTTCCAAAGAAGCCCTTGCAATCCGGGTATTCACTAATCACGTTCGGACTTCCCATCACAAGAAGAGTGATATAAATCTTTATACCGGAGCAACTCGGTGCAGAGACATTCGACGGGTTGTCCTTTCATTTTCGCAAATACCCGGTCTTCAACAACGGTCTTCAAATGCGATCCATTTCGACGTATCACTATTCGGAATGGGTTATATGACACAAAGTCCTCTCCCGGCTTAACCGAATAATGAGCGCTTGTTTTAAAACAAATTCAAATGCCATTTCAAAGGCAAATATTGATAGTCGGTTATTTAACTATCAACAACATTCACAACAATCAACCAATTTAAATAATTTTTCCAAATTATTTATTTTCAAAATATCTTTACAAGATATATTTTTTTTTTCCACACTTCAACACTTTGAAAACAAATTTCAAATCACTTTCACACTTCAAACTTTTTTTTGAAAACAAATTTCAAATCAATTTCCCTACACGGGATATATTTCCAAATATTTATTCATTTCCACTGGAAATCTGCCGAGTTCAAATACTTTATCTCCCAAATATTTCCTAAAAATCCAATTTCAGAATTTCTTCATTTATAATTTAAAACTACTTTGGAAATATACTCGGCTTTTTAAGGAAAATACACTTCATTTCAAAATGGTCCATTTAAACCAATTAAATAAATCCTTATCGATTTATTTCAAATTTACATTCCAAATTTGTAAATTACTTCCACACTTAAAAAATAAATCAGTGTTTATTTTTTTAAAAAAATTTCCTTTCCTTTATAAATTCCATTTTGAATCTACATTCCCAAATATTCACTTTCAACTCCAAATCAACTTTCAAATTGATTTCCAAATTTATTTCCAATCCCAAATTGATTTTCCAAACATTTATTTCAAACACCCAATCGATTTTAGAATAGATTTCCCAGGATTTATTTTTAAATACCAAATCAATTTCAATTGGATTTCAAACAAATTTATCACCTTTTAAATAAATCCCTTTATTCTCTCCAAATTATTTAAAATTCCATTTTCAATAAATCTTCCACTTTTAAACAATATTATTCGGAATCCATTAATTAAAAATCATTTCCCATATGTTGGGATTAATTAGATAAGATTTCAAAAATCAACTTTATACTTTTAAATTCCTTCTTTTAAATTTACCAAATTCTTTCAAAAGAAATTCACTTAAAATTTCCTGCTTTAATTTCAAAAATCCAATTTTATTTATTTCTGGTATCCAACAATACCAAAAATACATTCGGCTAAATTATAGCCTTCAACAAATTCAATCACAGATATAATCATAAACAGATTATAAATAAATCAACACACAATATTGAAACCAATTCAAATATTTGAGGAATCCAGTTGGATCCCTCCAACCTGTTTCCCTGCATCCACAGATGTTAGCACAATACCCATTCCACTTCGAGGTGGAATATCGCGGTATGTGGGATTTATAAAATATCATCCGCTATTATGCGGCACATAGGGTCTCATCCGCTATATAATACGGGAAATCAACAAATCCAATATATATATATTCCAATGTATATATATATATATATATTGCTATATACTACTATATATACTATCATAATCAGGCAATCAATCAATAACTGCAATTCAATTTTAATTTGAGTGAGAAGATCTCACCTTTGATTTTATTTTGCAATCCATTTCTGTCACGACTTGTTCTCTTTACAGATTTTGACCTAGTATAAACATTTATACGATTTTATTAATATTCGAACTAACTCGAATAATCCATTATTATTTAATAAATTTAATTTACTAATAATTGGATTTAAACAAATTTTCCTTTGGAAAATTCTTTAGTAACTAAAATAATTTAATTTTTAAATTAATCTCCTATGATAAATAAATTCCCAATAATTAAAATAATTAAACCAGTTAATTGAGTTAGTTAATCACCCTAACACATGTGTGAAAATGTGTATATTTTTATATGGATAAAATTCTCCTTGAAACTACCTATATATATAATTTAAAAATAATCTATACAGATTTCATAAAAATCAAATTTATATATAAACTTTACAACACTTTAAAAATCCCTTTTTTCCCAATATATATATACATACATATATAAACCTAAAATATGTTTACCTCTTACTGTATATTTTTTTTTTCTTTTTTCATTAATGACTTGACAAATCACGAAAATTTATCTAATTAATAATGATATACCTTCCGATTCCTCAGTCGACCACGACCATCGCGAGCAACCTGCGACATCGACCTCGCATCGCCATTCCACACATCCCCTGGTTGCCGCCTGGAGTTGTTCGAACCTCTGACACTTGCGCGCGCAGCGTTCCCAAAGCTGCCGAACTCCTCGACTCGGAAAACCCTAGTCGCGATAAGAAAGGAACGCCACCGTCGACTTGCGATTGTCTTGCCTCAACGTCAGCTCGTACGCGAGCATCAATGGTTGTGACTCAGCATCGAACGCGGTGCCCAACCTCACACTGCCTCGCTGCTACTCGTGAAAACAAACGACGTGTCGAAGCACTCGCCCACTTCCCCTAGATCTCGACTTCCACCTTGCTCGATGATTCCCAATTGATTCGATTTGGGGCAAAAGCAGAAGAGGAGAAACTCGCGACTATCTTCGAACGAAAAGATTTCATGAAGTTCCAATTTCCAAAGGAAGCCAAATGAAATCGGGATTTCATATATTTTCTCTCTGATGATTTTTTTATGCGAATAGATTGAAGAGGAAAGATATGATGTTCGTATATTGTTTTTTTTAGAAATGCTTTCGGCTGAAAAGAAAAGAGAAGGCGACGTGATATAAAGGTGATAGGTATGTTGCATGCTGATAAATACTTGCAATAGTGATAACAAAATGAAAGAAGAATAGCTGATGTGAAATAATATCAACTGTAGTCGACTAATATAAATATTCAATTTAAATTCAAACTCAAATCGACTCGAAAACGAAGTCAACAATTTCAACTTCCTATCAAGGCGTGCCGCTAGGCGTTTATAATGTTATACGCCTATTCCGAACACAATGGAAAAGGTTTCGAGTCCAAATTCGATCGTATGGAGAAGATAGCTTTTTGGACCAGTTATAATATTAAATTTCGATATAATTTCAGCGCGTTTGCTTATCGTACAGCCAAACGATCACTTCAAACATTACGAAAATTGAAATCCGATAATAATACAATATTACGGATCCAATGGACTTGGTTTCGTCGAATTCCGAGACCGTGCCTCGGAATGCTATTTTTAAATAACGATTTAAACGATAAAATTCAAAACTGAACAAAACACTGTTAAATTCAATTTTTGAAGCTTCCATTATCTCCAGAATTATCAATATGAATTTTCTAAACCTTGAAAATATTTTTAACAAGCTTGAAATTCCAATTTCAAAATTTTACCCAATTTCATACAATTAAATTCACTAATTAAATTGCCAAATTCATTCTGATATCTCGAATTTCAAATTAAACTAACTTCCAGATATTTAAAATCAATTAAATATCCTGATTTCCAATGCCAAAAATTCAGGGTCGTTACAATCTTCCCCCCTTAAAAGAATTTCGTCCCGAAATTACAAGTTAAGAAGAATGATCCAATCCCCGTTAACTATTTTCTCAAAACCAAATAGTTTTATCAAATTCTCAAACCAATCTTCTTTTTATTAAAGATCATCATTTCAACTAACTGTCCAAATCTTAACCATAGTTTCCAAACAACTTTATTTACTTCACAATTCAAATTTAAATTTGAATTCAAATTTTAAATTATCCAAAATTTCTCAAAAAATTTCTAACTCTCTAAATTTTCAAAAAATTTCGCCAGCGTCTCCTTTGCGCGGCTAGCTCGGTACAACTACAAAATGTCCCTACGGACGGCCAAATTCCAATAGAAAACAAAATGCCAAGCGGCAAAATCAAAAACCCAATCAAATTTCATATTGAAATTTTAATGACATACCTTTTGTTAGGAAATTAAAATTTACCTTCGAAATCAAAATCCAATTCCATTTTCCTTAGTCTTTATAATCCCTGTATACTTTACTTAACAACAATGTCCAAATTTACTTATTGGATTCCAAATACCCATTTTACTTAAGAATTTTCTCCATTCATTTCTTAAGTTCAATATAAGTATTTACATACTTCTTACATTCATCTTTACTTTACTAACAAAGTTATATATTCATTTCCATTCAACTTTGCATTTTCAATTCCATTTGAATTCAATTTACAATTTCAATTCTATTTGAATTTATTTTATCTTCAAAAACCAAAAATTCATTTTAGTGAAAACTCGATGTTCACTTTTTCCAAGACTTTTAACTTCGACCAAAACAATGGTTTTCATTTTCTAGTACGTTTCCATTACAATTTGAAAATCAATTTTCTGTTAACAAAATTTTCCAAATTTTCAAAAAAAATTCTAACTCCCAAAATTTTTGGAAAATTTTGGCGGAGTCTCCTTTGTACGGAGGAGCTTTTGCAATTTGACAAAAGATATAAATATATATACATCGACCCACTCGGTCGAAAAAAAAAACAGTTCATATTTCCTATTTTGTATTGCGTAGGCATACCTTTATTAGCATTTTAAGCAAAGCGGCTTATTTATTTAGCTATTCGCACAACCAATGCAGCCAAACGGCTTCCAAAAACCTGTACTTACTCAGTTTAAACACGTAAGTGACAAATATAGGAAATTCATTTACATTTCACTTATTTTCAATAGTAACCACATAGTTTTCATAAGTAATGCATTCAAAATTCTTTCCATTAGCAATTTATATGGTTTCAATACAAATTAAATTGTCTACGATCAATTCACATATAATTTCCATTCAATTCAAGTGATTTACAATGCCATTCTTTACATTCAATTCATTTTTAAGCGAAACGAATTCATATCCATTTCAATTGATTCAAAATCAATTTTTTTATTTTCTTCTATTAACTCATAGAATTTTATATAATCTCGTTTACGTCAATCGACAACCATTATTATGCAAATTCAACGATATTCACTTAATAGAATATCCATTCTAGTTTATAACTAATTTAAATTGATACCAACTCAATTTATTTTAATTCCATTTCATTTCCAATTGATTCCATTCAATTCAATTTACATTCCATATTCACATTCATTTCATTTGAAACCATTTCACAAAACTCGATAACAATCATTTCACAATTTTACTTAAGTCGAGCATTTATCCAAATATTGCTTAAGTTATTTCAACTCAAAACTCAAATTATAGTTTCCTTGTAAACAATTTCCAATTTAAATCTTTGATTTGATTTTTCATTTATCAAATCCATTCCATCTACTAATTTAATTCAATTAGTATATTCACTTATCCATTTTAAATTTCACATTTCCATATTCAATTCATCCTGAATTTACTTTATCAATAACAAGGAAATTTCAATTTATCTCTACTACTTACTTGAATTTATATGCAAATTCAAACCATTTTTATTCAACTCACAATTCAATTTTTTTATTTAACTAATTCAACTTCCAATTCATTATTTCATGAATTAATAAATTATCAAGTTAGTTTACTTGAATTCAATCCTTATTATTTTATTTTCCAAGTTTGGATTTTTATTCAACTTGATTCAAATCAAATCTCATTCCATATTTACTTCCAATGCATTTATTTACAAATGTAACCTCATTTGTTCATTCACAAATTCATTCATTTTCAATTTGAATCTTTTTCCAAACAAATTTCTAATATTTTATAAGTCATCAAACTTATTTTACATTCCATTTCATTTTAAAGAAATTCCAGAGTCTTTTTAAACAATTACTCTCATTTCAAAACTAACTTTGAAATTTCAATCCAAATTCTTTAATTCGTATTTCAAAAAATTACTTTGGCATCTCATTTCAATTTATAAAGCTCATTTATAAATTCACATTACCAATTTCATTCCATTAATGAATTTAATTTTCAATTATCTTCCTGGAATTCTATTTCAAATTATAAATCACATTTACAATTTACACTTACAAATCCCATTCGTATATGAATTCATTTCCTTATCTTTTCAATTCATATGTATAAATTTCATTTGTTAAATGAATTTATCTTCAAATCTTTGGTTATACCATTATTCCTTATTCAATTTCCATATAACAATGATAATAATTCAATATTATCACTTCCTAACAACCAAGCATCCATATACTATAATAATTTACGAAAAATGATTTCTTTTCTATACAAAAATAGTTTTGGGTAAAATTATTTCATTTACCCTATTTAAAACAATACTGTGTCGGTTTATCTTGTTTAAGAGTTTAGAAATCCCTATCGATTACAATTGGCCAAACTGAACCGACCAGGATCTATAAACAATCAACCGATAAGTCAACACAATACAAAACAAATTTTTGTATTCACTAACAAATACGCGCTCATAACTATTATTACACTCACACCCACTCTAGAGTACTACTGACTCTATCTCTAATGAGTAACACCCAACAGAGCCAAGGTTGTCGCCTAACCAATTGCTCTGATACCACTTGTAACGATACGAGACAGTGGGGACCGGTAGGCTTTGCAACCATCCCAGACCCACCGTGGCTTACAATGGTACCCTGCCCTTGCTTTTACGGCCAGCCTTTCGACTGTCACGCCTTACGGCTAACCAACCCCTATTCACGAAGAGAGGACATGTAGGGGTAAGAGTCTCCCATTCGCCACCAAACTGCAAAGCGAGAACCCCCTATCACATTGCACTAGGCTAAGTGTAACAACCCTGAGGTTGCATTACCGAATAATAAATTAAAATTATGATTTTAAGTTGAAAAGGGAGCTAAACAAAATTTTGGGAATTTAAATTTTGCAATTGGTTTGTAAATTAAAGTATTTTGGGTTGAAATGGGGAATTTTTAAATAAAAAGTGATTATGGGTTAATGGGCCAAATGAGACAATTACATGGGTTTAATTAAAAACTAGGATGCTTATTAGGATTTTTGTTTATATGATAACATTGGAAAATAAACAAAGTCCTAATGGGTTTTAAAACCCCTTATCATGACCCATTAGCCTAACCCACTCCTTTATAATATCTCAAACCCATTTCATAACCCTAACCCTCCTCCTCTTCATAAATTCCTAAACCTAAATCTAAGCAAAACTAATGGCCTCCCTTTAGAAGACCCATCTCCATCTCTTCATAATTAGACTTGTTTAATCCTAGCAAGGTAATGCAATCCTAGGCCTAATCACCTTCTAATCTTTATTTTAATCTTTGAAATCTCTTTGTAATCCTTGGTTTTGTTCTCTTTTTAATTTTGAAGCTCTCTAATCCACATCCTCTTTGCTTTGGAAAGTTGCACTTGAAGTGTTTGCTTATTTGCTTGATTGGTAGAGGTAATTACTATTGATTAGTAATTAATGCTAGTTGTAATATTGGTAATTACTATTTATTAGTAATTATTGCTAGTAAAATTTTGATGAAAATTTTGATGCCCAAAATTGAAAAAAACACTCCTAAATGCCAAAAAAAACTCAAAAATTATGTTGGCTGATATGTGCAGGCTGAAAACAGACCAAAACTCTATTCTGAGTGCACCAGGCAGACCTGGGTTACACCCAGGCTGCTGCCCAGGTGCAGCAAGCTAGCCCAGTTGGGCTAGCCAGAGCTGAATCAAAGTCCCCAGCCCACACGGGCTGGGGCGGGTCTCCAGACCCCAGCCCGCTAGGGGCTGGGGCGGACCAAAGATCCCCAGCCCGCGTGGGCTGGGGAGGGCCACAGACCCCAGCCCGCTAGGGGCTGGGGCGGGCCACAGACCCCAGCCCGCTTGGGGCTGGGACGGGTCCCAGACCTCAGCCCGCTAGGGGCTGGGGCGGGGCACAGACCTAGCCCGCTTGGGGCTGGGGCGGGTCCCAGACCCCAGCCCGCTAGGGGCTGGGGCGGGCCACAGACCCAGCCCGCTTGGGGCTGGGGCGGGTCTCCAGACCCCAGCCCGCTTGGGGCTGGGGCGGGCCACAGACCCCAGCCCATGCGGGCTGGGGTGGCCTTATGTTCCCAGCCCAGGCGGGCTGGGGCCGGTTTATTATCCCCAGCCCGCCTGGGCTCGGGTAGGCAGACGCGGGCCGAAGCCCGCGTCCAGAAAAAAAAAAAAGAAAAAAAGAAAAAAAAACTGCATCCAAACTGTCTGTTTCTAGATTTTTGTCTCCACTTCGCGATGCCGCCATGATCGCATCCGAAGTCGGAATTCGACGTTTTTGGTCTCGTTGGAAAGGTGGAGTTTCGAACTCCGTCTCTGGAAAATTTGGGCATCATCGAAGTTCGTTTGATACTTCGAATTTCGTACCGAAGTCGAACTCTGGTCGCTGTTGGTAAACAGTGTGAATTTTGTTTTGGGTCCAACTTTGAGACGTCGCTGCCACTTCGTCTCAACTCGGAATCCAGGAATTCTTTTTGCATCTTAAAGTAGGAATGTTGTACTACATGCCTGCAAATTTTCATGACATTTAGACATAGTTTGCTGGTCCAAATAAATTGCCGAACTTGGGTTCGCAGCAGTTTTTGAATGGTCAAACACTTAGAATATTTTTGATGATTTTCTGGTTTTCGTCGATTTCTTTGAGATTTGTCTCTGGATTTCGTACACGGGCTTTATAAAAAGGTTTTAAAAGGATTTTTCACTTCAAAATGGCTTTTGAAAATTATTATATAATATTATTTTAATTATTAAATTAATTACTCCATAATAGGAGACTTTTCAAAAGACCGTTTTAAAGATGATTTCAAAATCAATTATAAATCCGTTTTACACCAATATTTTCTATAATAAAAATCTCATACTCACTTTTAGCACGTCGAGCGAAGTGGAAAGGTGCTTAAACGGTTAGGAAATCTCCGGCCTATGGAACCGTGTGTATTTTCTTTCCGGTTAATCCCCAACCTATTCGATTGATCGTTTTGACCTTTGGGTCTAGTTCATCGATGATACGAGGTGGACTTTTTATTGTTTGGAGTGTGAGCTTGCTATTGGTTAGGAAACCGTTTAGTGCGAACGTGGGGTATGGGACTCATTGTTAACACTTTACGGGTTCCTCTCCAAGAAGTTAGTGACACATTTGCCTCTAGGCGGCCAGTACTGGACCTCTGGGTCACCACGCCTCTGGGCAACCATCTCTGGACACCTGCTCTATGGAGCAGTTTATTTTCGGCATGCGCCTCTGGGCCTTTATCCTTTTGGGAAGGATCTTGCCGTCTCGCGCGTTCCGCATCTGTGCGAGTGATCGATCACAACTCTACAGTACTTGGCAACAACGACTCTGGTCGGTGCACGTGCAAAACTTGTATTATCTGATGATTTTTATATCCATTCGAGTACCGCCATTCGGCGTTGGTTCTATGGAACCATACGATGTAAGTGCGATTACCTTGTGGATTCACAGTGTCTCTGGACACTGCTTTTTAGTGTTTGATTTCATTGATTTTTCAGTATATCCCCATTGCTCTTTGGAGCATCGATCTTTGCTTGGGCATTGATTACAGACTCTGGTCACTCTTGGGATTATTGCCTATGGGCATCTTTTTATAGCTTTGGCTACGCCGATGATATGAGGCGATTTTATTTATTCTACACTTTGGTGTTGATTTCTCTTTGGAGATTTTTATTGTTTATTGATGATTAGGGATCGTCATTATATTCATGTGGTTCATAATATACTTCTCTTTGGATAAGTACTGTTTTACTTATGTACCGCATTATTATATATCTCAGTTATTACTAATTGTTTAGCTAGCCTGACCCGAGTGTTTTCGCTCGGGTCAGACCGAGTTGTTTCAGGTTAGGTCTCTGGACTAAGCTTCTGTGCTTCCGCTTGGACATTATCTGCTATGCTGATAGATAGCGCTTTTAATTGTCCACTATTCCGCTACTCTCTTATTATTCAGACTTTGATATGTACATATTTTTGACTCACATGTGTGAGCAGTGGCTTTGTACCCACTTATGATATTTGGATCTGTATTGATGATGTATTGTTCTGGGATTTTATATCTGTTATGTGATTCTGTTCTGTGATGTTTTTATCATTTATTATTATGCTTTGTCCTGATAGATCTTTAGCCATTTGTAATTTCGTTATAAGTATTTACCGAATATGTCGAACCACCTGATTGAGAAAAATTTAAATAGATTCCACCTTTCGACGTATTCGGTAGATAGTTATAGCTTGATTATAGATGGTCGCTTCCACTATACTCTATTCTCCGCTTTAACAGACAGTATTACTCCCGTAATACTCTTTGTTACAGTGGGTCTTAGAGTGGGGCGTTACACTAAGCAAGGTCAGTCATGGTGACTGGTGTGAGATCGTAAAACAGTTATTTTCACAAAGAAAATAAAAGAAATTCGTAATGCTTTTGGAAAATGAAACTACCATAAGGCCTCCTGCCACACACACAATGCAAACGCAGAATTGGAGGAGATTTCTCCTTATGATAGTCAAAGATGCTTACTACGAAAAATCAGTTGATATTATTATTAATGTCTAGTGTGGAAAACATTTCGAAAGTATAATATTAATCTTAGCCAGCATAGACATTTCGAACTATGCCTACTATAACTACCATCTAAATAGTGGTGACCACCATAAGTAAATGGCAGGTTCTACAACTAAAACCGTACAAGGTTCGTATTGGGAATTGGATTTCCAACAAATGGTCAGGCTAAGGAACTTCCTACTGCCACATGGGTACGCCTCTGGATGGACGTCCCGAGAACCTACCCGGCTCTCTGCCAACACAAGGCCGGGTTACCTCTGGAAGGAAAAGGCAAGGCAGCTGAGGGATCAAGTGTTGAAAAGCATGGTCAAGTTGAAGGTACTTTGCTTATTCACTCAATACCTTTTGCAGTAGTGTATGATACTGGGGCTACACACTCATTGATCTCCCATGATATTGCACAACAATTAAAATTGAATTATATGATTGTTGATAAGCCACTGTTAATTAGAAGCCCTATAGGTAGTTCATGTGTTCTGGGTATGATATGTATGCAACTAGGATTAAATATAGGGGGACATGTGTTTGAGTCAGACCTATATGTGTTGCAATATCCGGGCATAGGGATTATTTTAGGAGTTGATTGGTTGAGTAGATATAAGGCTATCATAAATATGGAGACATCCACCATATCATTGAAAGTTTCTGATGGACAAAGAATAGTTGTTCTTTGTGAGGCAAACAAAAATAGAAGTATAGCCAACCTTTTTACATTGTCTAATGAAAAACCCATGCCTGCATTAGAAGAATTGCCCATAGTGAATCAATATGTTGATGTGTTTGGTGAAGTGAGAGGAGTTTTAAACCACAGGCCAGTTGAGTATTCAATCAAAATAATTCCAGGAGCAAGCCCAGTGGTTAAAAGACCAACCAGAATGGGGCCTAAGGAGTTGATGGAACTGAAAAAGCAATTGGTTGAACTAGAAGAAAAAGGTTTTATTAGACCCAGTAGCTCATCATGGGGAGCACCAGTAGTCTTTGTTAAGAAACAAGACGGATCCGTTAGGTTATGTATTGACTATAGGGAATTAAATAAAGTCACAGTAAAAAATAAATATCCCTTAACAAGAATTGATGATCTCTTTGATCAATTGAGTGGTGCAAAAATATTTTCTAGGCTTGATTTAGCTTCAAGCTTTCATCGGATGAAAGTAGAAGAGGAAAGCATTAAATATACAGCCTTTAACACAAGATATGGACTTTATGAATTTTTAGTAATGCCATTTGGTTTGACAAATGCTCCTTCCTATTTTGTTGACTTGATGAATAGAATTTTTAGAGAATACTTGGATAAATTTGTATTGATATTTATTGATGACATACTAATTTATTCTAAGTCAGTTAGAGAGCATGAAAATCATTTGCATATGGTATTCAAGAAACTGAGGCAGGAAGACTTAAAAGCCAAATTTTCAAAATGCACTTTTTGGCAAAATGAAGTGAATTTTCTAGGCCATATTATATCAGAAAAAGGAATATCTTTGGATTCCAATAAAGTCATTGCAGTGCAAGCTTGGAAAAGGCCTACTAATGTCACTGAGGTCAGATCATTCATGGGAATGGCTGGTTACTATAGGAGATTTATAAAAGATTTTGCAAAAATCTCAATTCCATTAACCAGATTGACTAGAAAAAATCAAGTGTTCACTTGGACAGAAGAGTGTGAGAAAGCTTTTGGAAAATTAAAGGAAGCACTAGTACAAGCTCCAATCCTTAAAGTGCCTGAAGGAAATGAAAACTTGGTGGTGTATACTGATGCAAGTGGACAAGGGCTTGGGGCAGTATTGATGCAACAACATCAAGTGATAGCTTATGCTTCTAGGCAGTTGAAACCAAGTGAGGTAAGGTATGCTACTCATGACCTTGAATTGACTGCTATAGTGTATGCTCTTAAGTTATGGAGACACTACTTGTTAGGAGCAAAATTTGAAGTTTATACATACCATAAATCACTTAAATATTTGTTTTCACAAAAAGAATTAAATATGAGGCAGCAAAGATGGATTGAACTCTTAGCCTCATATGACTTTGAAATATTGTACACCCCTGGTAAGGCTAATAAAGTAGCAGATTTCCTAAGTAGACAACATGCTAACATGGCTAGATTGATGGTAAAAGAGTTTAACACATTATCATTGTTAATTGATTCAGAAATAGAAAGTGATAATATAGAAAATATGAGCCTATGCAGTGAGAATGTAGAAATGAGAAAATTAAGTTTTATTACTCTGGGGTCAGAATTGAGGAATAAAGTTGTAAAGTCACAAGACCAAGATCCATTTTTATTTGAAAAGAAGACTCGGATATTAAATGGTGAGGCAGTGGAAGGTTTTCAGTTGAATGATCAAGGCCATTTGAAGAAAGGAAAAAGAATATGTGTTCCAGCAATTGATGAGTTGAAGCAAGAAATCTTGGATGCTTACCACAAAAGCAAATACACTATACACCCAGGAAGCACAAGAATGTATCACAACCTCAAGAGAGATTATTGGTGGAGTGGTATGAAGAGTGCAGTGGCAACCTATGTATCCAAATGTATGGTTTGCCAACAGGTGAAGGCTGAGTATCAAAAACCCTCAGGGATGCTTCAACCTTTGCAAATACCATAGTGGAAATAGGAAGACATATCAATGGATTTCATTGATGGTTTGCCTAGAACTAGGAGGAGAAATGATAGTATTTGGGTAGTGGTTGATAGGTTAACCAAGTCAGCCCACTTTATACCAGTGAAATCAGAAAGAAATGCAAGTACACTAGCCCAGTTGTTTTTTAAGGAAGTAGTCAGACTGCATGGTATACCAAAGACTATAGTAAGTGATAGAGATACCATCTTCACTTCAAAGTTTTGGCAGAGCTTTCACAAAGCAATGGGGACTGATTTATGCTTAAGCACAGCATACCATCCTCAATCTGATGGCCAAACAGAAATTGTGAACAAATTGCTTGAAGACATGTTAAGAGCTTGTGTATTGGATTGGAAAGGAAGTTGGGAGGATCATATCTTTTTAGCTGAATTTGCATACAACAATAGCCATCATAGTAGCATAGGCATGGCACCCTTTGAAGCTCTCTATGGGAGACCATGTTTATTACCCTCAAGTTGGCTTGAATCTGGGGAGAAAGTGGTCTTAGGACTAGAAAATGTGAAGGAAACTTCTGAGAAGATAGCTTTGATCAGAAAAAGAATTGCTTCTGCCCAAGATAGGCAAAAGAAATATGCAGATCAAAGAAGGAAGGCAGTACAATATGATGTTGGAGATTATGTATTTATCAAAATATCACCCATGAAAAAGGTTCTAAGGTTTGGGAAACAAGGAAAGTTGATTCCTAGATATATAGGGCCATATAAAATTTTAGAAAGAATAGGAACTTTAGCCTATAAGCTAGAGTTTCCAGAAGAAATGAGAGCAATGCATGATGTTTTTCATGTGTCTCAACTTAGAAGATGGGTTCATGATAAAGAGGCAATCCTAAAATCCTCTAAGGATGTGCAGATTGATCCCAGAATGATCTATGAAAAGGAGCCAGTGGGCATAGTTTCTAGAGAAACCAAGAAATTGAGAAACAAAGAAATTAAATTAGTGAAAGTGCAATGGAGTCTTGACCCAAATGATTGCACATGGGAAGTGGAGGATAAAATCAGAAATGATTATCCACAACTGTTTGATTGAATGAAAGGTAAATTTATATATATACTGATGAATGTTTTGATTGAATTGCATTGTGATTTTTGTTTTGATATGCCTAGAGTTTAATCAAATGATTGATTTGAGAATGATTTGAGATCAGAAATTGATTTTCTGGAGTAATGATACTTAAGTTAAGCATGAGAGAATTGTGGGACACAATTCCTAAAAGGAGGGGCATATGTGATAACCTTGATTTTTGTGAGCAATTTCATGATTTAATTTAGTTTAAAATTGTTTAAAAATTGCATTAGAAAAGATGGGAATAGGAAACTGATTTGCAGATACATGGTTTAAAACATGTACAAGTGCACAAGTTAGTGCACATACATGCACACAATTTTCTGCATAATAGAAGCTAGGCAGAAATCAATATATAAATTAAAATAACTAATTTAGAAATACATATGCATGAAGATAGGATTTTGTCTTTAAATAAATCTGGCACAAGGAAAACAAAAGCTAGGCAGAAATAAACTTAAAAATATTTAAAGAAAGAAAGAAAATAAAAAGACTTAGGCAAAAAATAATTTAGGCATACATATGTTATACATAGACACGGGCAAGCATTGCTAGTGGAAAAAAAAGGGAAGAGAGAAAAACAAAGCTTGCATGGAAATGGTATGAACCCTTAAATAGACACTTTATCCATTTCCAGCAATTCTTTTGCTTAGGACAAAAGTAAAGTCATGCATATAACATGACCCGGGGAAATATTAAAAAGAATGAGGTTTATTTTCTGAAATAAAAATAACAAGGACCACATACCCTTTTCTTTTTATGAATCAAGTATAAGGCAGATCATACTATGGGGTAGAACTGACATTGGGTAATTCCATAAAACCCTAGTAACAGCCAGGATTTATATAAAGAGGCTTAGTGTAGTGAGATCATACACATTTTGCTCTTCATAACCAAAAGGAAAAATAGAAAAAAATATAAGCCAGAGAAAATAAGGAGCACCGGCTATTAGAGTTAGAGGAAGGCAGAGGATCAAAAGAAAAGCAAGGCTTAGGGAAAAAAAAGGAATTAAGTGTGAGTAACCTCACTGAAAACTTTGGCATTAAGTCCTGAATATTGAGGCAGCCTATTTGAATTAATAATTCACTTTTGCAAGTTATGTTCATTTTATGATTTGATGACTTTGGTTTGTTAATGATCTGTTCAAGTGTATAACCCTTCATGGTGATTTACCCAGAAAACGAGTCATAGATTTTATGTTTAAAATGATCATCTGTGTTGTGGATTAACCTTGAGATGAAATGTTTCCTTTTATGTGTTTTTCTCCATACAGTTATTTATTTAAATCCCAGGGTTTATGTTGTAAATCTATGGTTCAAAGGAAAAATGAAAAAAATATAGGACTGCAGCATAGTGTTGTTGCTTATGTCTCATATTAATTGAACAAGTAAAAATGTAGGAGTGCAATGTTATACATGTGCTGAGCTTCTATGTTTTACAAATAATCCAGATCAGAACATATACTTGTGGTTTAGCCAGATTTTATAAATTGATGAGTATCTGATTAAACCAGAGGTAAAAAAAAGAGGCAACCAAAGAAACTATCTATGACCATATATTTATAACATGACCCATTGAAACTCATGAACAAAATAACATGTATACTGAGAACTCACATCTGCTTGTTTGATTAAATGCATGTTTATGAGAACATGACTTACCAACCCTTGAATAAGTACATGTTGGTTGAATTGTTTATTTTTCTCTGATTAGACTGTGATATGCAGAGGGGATTAGCACAATTGTGAAAAAGGAAAAATTAACACTTAGTAATTTAACTAAGGATTTTAGATCTTAGGGCTACAAAATATAGCTTGGCAAGGTTAACATTGCAAGCTCACACATGGTATGTTTATACCTAGGGGCCTGAGTGTGATGGGTTAACAGAGAGATGTCCCAGGCAGTGTGTGTTTAAAAAGAGAAAGTAGCTAAAGACCCAATTATATTTGATAGTGAACTATAGAAATAGGTTCAGGAGAGGCTTGGGCAAAATCCCTGATGGCCAGTAAAAGTGTAAAGGGGGCATGATGACTGAATTGATGATTATGATGTTTTTATTGGTGAATCTTATGATTGTTTTCTCTGAACTAAATCACTGGGATCATACATAATTTGTTTTGCACTGATATGAATGCACATGACTCACAAAAACATGCACAAAGATGATACTGAGTTTCTTAATTAATTCAAAGTATTTGAATATAAATAAAAGTCGTATAAAATCATGTTTTCAGGTAGATTACTCATACCAGACATTAGTCTGACCCTTTTGTGTTTATGCACCATTGGGTGTCTCATATTTGTATGAGTCAGTTTATGGTGATTATGCAGGAAAATAGGAATTTCATTGATCAAGCTTGGATGAGTTAACTGCTTAAGGAATTGGATACTATTTTTAAAGACTTTGCTGAAGTTAAATTAGATATTCATGTTGAACTATGTTAAGATATTTTGTTAAAGTTGCTTAGAAAAACCAATGTATTGTTATTTACTGTTTTGTAAGTGTTGAACTTATATGTATCAGCTGAAACTATGTGCTTTGTTTTGCAACTGCTTTGCTAAGAAATGAAACTCTAAAACTTTAAGAACAGTTAGTTTAAGTGGTAGAAAAATCTGAGATTAAAAGGGTTTAAGGATTGAACATACAATCAAGTGGTTGGCATAGGAAAACTCATGTTTAGGTGATATAAGATCTGACAGAGGAAAAGGTTTGAGTTGCTTTGAAAAGAAAACAAAATAACATGTATTTTGTTATGAAACAGTGCAAACTGAAGATGGCTAACATAACCATTTTATTGAGCCTGGGTTAAGCCAGCACTAAAGAGCTTTCAAACTAAATTTTCAGTTATGTTTTTACAACCCGGTTACAGGGTAGACTCAGTCTCTTTTGATAACAAGAAGAAACAGAAAATTAAAACACTTAAGGCTTCCACAGACACACACATGCACCGGAACATGCACACACACATGCACAAGCAAAAGCAATGTTCATACAGTAACAAAATTATGGAAATACTTGTAAAATGCCAAGTCATTAGATATGAAACTAATAGTCATGCAATAATCTATGTATATTTAGAAGATCTGGTTTATTCTGAAACATAGTTGCTATGTAGGGATTATTTCTTTAAAATGATCCCCAAACAGATTTGTTCTTCCAAACATTTGTACTCTGATTCAAGTAGGAAGTAGCTTATATATCTTCATATATATAAGTTTAAGATAATTTAAGCAAACCAATATTCTTTTTGGCATAAAGATCATGGAAAGAAGAAAATTGGAATGAAATATATTTTCTTGTTTAAATGGCCACTGTATATATATATAAAAAAAATTTAAGTGGGTCATTTCAGACATACAACCATACAAGTCTGTTCCGGGTTCGAACAGAACCGAAGGCACTTCCAAAGAAGCCCTTGCAATCCGGGTATTCACTAATCACGTTTACACTTCCCATCACAAGAAGAGTGATATAAATCTCTATACCGGAGCAACTCGGTGCAGAGACATTCGACGGGTTGTCCTTTCATTTTCGCAAATACCCGGTCTTCAACACCGGTCTTCAAATGCGATCCATTTCGACGTATCACTATTCAGAATGGGTTATATGACACAAAGTCCACTCCCGGCTTAACCGAATAATGAGCACTTGTTTTAAAACAAATTCAAATGCCATTTCAAAGGCAAATATTGATAGTCGGTTATTTAACTATCAACAACATTCACAACAATCAACCAATTTAAATAATTTTTCCAAATTATTTATTTTCAAAATATCTTTACAAGATATATATATTTTTCCACACTTCAACACTTTGAAAACAAATTTCAAATCACTTTCACACTTCAAACTTTTTTTTGAAAACAAATTTCAAATCAATTTCCCTACACGGGATATATTTCCAAATATTTATTCATTTCCACTGGAAATCTGCCGAGTTCAAATACTTTATCTCCCAAATATTTCCTAAAAATCCAATTTCAAAATTTCTTCATTTATAATTTAAAACTACTTTGGAAATATACTCGGCTTTTTAAGGAAAATACACTTCCATTTCAAAATGGTCCATTTAAACCAATTAAATAAATCCTTATCGATTTATTTCAAATTTACATTCCAAATTTGTAAATTACTTCCACACTTTAAAAATAAATCAGTGTTTATTTTTAAAACAGATTTCCCTTTCCTTTATAAATTCCATTTTGAATCTACATTCCCAAATATTCACTTTCAACTCCAAATCAACTTTCAAATTGATTTCCAAATTTATTTCCAATCAAAAATTGATTTTCCAAACATTTATTTCAAATACCCAATCGATTTTAGAATGGATTTCCCAGGATTTATTTTTAAATACCAAATCAATTTCAATTGGATTTCAAACAAATTTATCACCTTTTAAATAAATCCCTTTATTCTCTCCAAATTATTTAAAATTCAATTTTCAATAAATTCTTCCACTTTTAAACAATATTATTCGAAATCCATTAATTAAAAATCATTTCCCATATTTTGGGATTAATTAGATAAGATTTCAAAAATCAACTTTATACTTTTAAATTCCTTCTTTTAAATTTACCAAATTCTTTCAAAAGAAATTCACTTAAAATTTCCTGCTTTAATTTCAAAAATCCAATTTTATTTATTTCTGGTATCCAACGATACCAAAAATACATTCGGCTAAATTATAGCCTTCAACAAATTCAATCACAGATATAATCATACACAGATTATAAATAAATCAACACATAATATTGAAACAAATTCAAATATTTGAGGAATCCAATTGGATCCCTCCAACCTGTTTCCCTGCATCCACATATGTTAGCACAATACCCATTCCACTTCGAGGTGGAATATCGCGGTATATGGGATTTATAAAATATCATCCGCTATTATGCGGCGCATAGGGTCTCATCCGCTATATAATACGGGAAATAAACAACTCCAATATATATATATTCCAATATATATATATTGTTATATACTACTATATATACTATCATAATCAGGCAATCAATCAATAACTGCAATTCAATTTTAATTGGAGTGATAAGATCTCACCTTTGATTTTATTTTGCAATCCATTTCCGTCACGACTTGTTCTCTTTACAGATTTTGACCTACTATAAACATTTATACGATTTTATTAATATTCGAACTAACTCGAATAATCCATTATTATTTAATAAATTTAATTTACTAATATTTGGATTTAAACAAATTTTTCTTTGGAAAATTCTTTAGTGACTAAAATAATTTAATTTTTAAATTAATCTCCTATGATAAATAAATTCCCAATAATTAAAATAATTAAACCGGTTAATTGAGTTAGTTAATCACACTAACACATGTGTGAAAATGTGTATATTTTTATATGGATAAAATTCTCCTTGAAACTACCTATATATATAATTTAAAAATAATTTATACAGATTTCATAAAAATCAAATTTATATATAAACTTTACAACACTTTAAAAATCCCTTTTTTCCCAATATATATATACATACATATATAAACCTAAAATATGTTTACCTCTTACTGTATATTTTTTTTCTTTTTTCATTAATGACTTGAAAAATCACGGAAATTTATCTAATTAATAATGATATACCTTTCGATTCCTCAGTCGACAACGACCATCGCGAGCAACCTGCGACATCGACCTCGCATCGTCGTTCCACACATCCCCTGGTTGCCGCCTGGAGTTGTTCGAACCTCTGACACTTGCGCGCACAGCGTTCCCAAAGGTGCCGAACTCCTCGACTCGGCAAACCCTATTCGCGATAAGAAAGGAACGCCACCGTCAACTTGCGATTGTCTTGCCTCAACGTCAGCTCGTACGCGAGCGTCAATGGTCGCGACTCAGCATCGAACGCGGTGCCCAACCTCGCATTGCCTCGCTGCTGCTCGTGAAAACAAACGACGTGCCAAACCACTCGCCAACTTCCCCTAGATCTCGACTTCCACCCAGCTCGATGATTCCCAATCGATTCGATTTATGGCAAAAGCAGAAGAGGAGAAACTCGCGACTATCTTCGAACGAATAGATTTCATGAAGTTCCAATTTCCAAAGGAAGCCAAATGAAATCGGGATTTCATATATTTTCTCTCTGATGATTTTTTTATGCGAATAGATTGAAGAGGAAAGATATGATGTTCGTATATTTTTTTTTTAGAAATGCTTTCGGCTGAAAAGAAAAGAGAAGGCGACGTGATATAAAGGTGATAGGTATGTTGCGTGCTGAGAAATACTTGCTACAGTGATAACGAAATGAAAGAAGAACAGCTGATGTGAAATAATATCAATTGTAGTCAACTAATATAAATATTCAATTTAAATTCAAACTCAAATCGACTCGAAAACGAAGTCAACGATTTTGACTTCCTATCAAGGCGTGCCGCTAGGCGTTTATAATGTTATACGCCTATTCCGAACACAATGGAAAAGGTTTCGAGTCCAAATTCGATCATATGGAGAAGATAGCTTTTTGGACCAGTTATCTGACGCCCCACCTCTATGCTCACAATAACAAAGAGTATTAAAAGAAATACTGTCTGTTATTACGAAGAATAAGGCTGGATAGGAGCGGCCATCCATAGTTGGCCTTACACTAGTATTGGTTACCTCGATAGGGGTGGTATATATTTTTCATTTTTCGTCTCTTATTTATTTACTCCCATCGACATACCCAATTCTAGTATAAAACGAACTACGACGGTTCATAATAGTTTTGGACAATGTATATAATAATAACACAGATAATAAAATGCGGAACACAGATAACAAAAATCTCATATATATATATATAACTGATGTCAGTTACAATACATTTGACACGATACACATGATACAACTACAACTGTCGACTCTGGAAGTTATATATACAAGTACATTATCAACTAATATACATGAATACATATCAACCTATACTATGACACGACTACTCCAAAAGATATGAAAAGTCTTCAAAGCTCAAACAGCAACCCAAAGCAAGATATCTACAACCTGAAATAACTCGGGTCTGACCCGAGTATTAAATTCAAAAGAAAATAATACACGGGTCAGTCTAATTCAAACTCAGTTATTAATGCACAGAAGCAATAATAATCAAATAACGAATAGACGACAGTCATAGAAATCTCGTATATCCGACTCCTCGATAAGAGAATCGGATAACGACAGATATAACACTAAACAGTGTTAAACAACAAATCAGCAAATCTAATCATCAACAAAGATAAAAGAGAGATTATCAATGAGGATAATTTTGGAAACAACAGAATTGTCTAAACGACAATTAACACAAAATCCAATTATTAAATAATAATTAGAAACTCAGAATCAAATTATCGAATAGATAATTAGACAAATCTCAAAATGATCAATCAAATCAAAGTTCTGTGTGGCTGCAGTACACGCACGCGTGCACTGCCTCGCCACTGCAGTACGCGAAATCATCAAAACAGTGAATACTAACAGCCATCAAACTGCAGAGGTCAAAGTGAAACCCAAGCCAACTAAACAGCGTAAACAACAAAAATCTAATTATCAATATGATAATTAGAAAACACATAATCTAACTTATCTAAAAGATAATTAGATATCAACGAAATTATCAGATTAAACCAAATCAAAATACACTTCAAAATAAATTGAATTTGGCAACACGAAACAATTACGACAATTGAAATCATCAATTTAAAACTTCAATTCTGTTTGGCTGCAGTGCATGCATGCGTGCACTGCCTCGCCAATACAGCATATCAAATATGCAAAAGATCAAGTTCACAAACAGGCATAAAGTCAAACCCGAATACCGAATTCAAATCAAGTGTGATTTGAAAAACAAATCCAACTGCATCTCTGCAATGTAAACCAACAACTCAAGCAAAAAGCAAATCCAAGTCAAACATTATCACTGTATCAAGCCCAGCTCGACAGTGACCACTAAACCAAAATCCAATTATGTCTCAAAGATCCAGACATATACGTAGTCAGTGCACAACAACACAAAAATCAAGCAACATGTATGGAACAGTCACTCGACCAAACAACTCAGTGCAGAAGCAAATGGCACTGCTCATCAACTCAAACCAATAATATCAGATGAACATCAAAATGCAAACTCAAGAGTACCAAGTGGTTAACGATGCACATGAATCATATAACTCGAGTACAACAATTGGAGATACAAAACAAACTGCCCAAAGGAATGACATGAACAATGCATGCTACAGTCTCACGACCAACCAGACTAGTGAAACAAACACACCCAATTACATGGAGCAATACTACTGGCAAAATGAAGGCCAAACTACCCAATTACATGAAGCAATTATGAAACTGGAAATTGCAAGAATCAAGCTCGAGCACAAAGGCAACAAATTCAAGTACAAAGGCAAAGGCAATGCACTTCAATGATCAGCTTAGGACAGACCAACCAGAGAACAACATCAGATAACATGCAGTGACCACAAATGTATTGCCACAACTATGCAGAACTACCCCAACATAAATCAAGCTAAACTGCACATGAAAACGAACAAGCGCAGTGTAACTCAATGGTACAAAAGGTACCAGACTCGCTTGTATCAAATACAGTCATCAAAACCAAATGCACCAGGCTACACTAATGATCAGACAAAATGAAAGGCTTGCCAACACCCATAGACCATGCAGACAACCGGGGTGAGATCAGTTACATGAGTAGCAGGAACTCAATAAGCATGTACACGAATTATCAATCAAGTCAGAGTATAAGACTTCCAGGCTTTCACAAAATCAAGTTTGAAATACAGGTCAAAAGAAATAATCAGACCACCAGTGTGCAATGAAGACCTCAAGAAATACAACAGAGAATTGAAATCAACCATGAACAATGCAAATCATGGAACAATTCAAAACAATAACCAAGAAAAATCGACCAGTTCCTATTTTCACAAAATCAAAGTCAACAGAGGCATATGCATATATGTACACAAGCATCAGGTCAAAAAGTGCATCAGGAACTTCAAAATGGTATAAGTGCACAGTGCAGAAGCAATTGTCACTGATAAGTAGTGAAAACAAATGTACAGAGTGTCAATAGTCAGTGGTGATGCAATGCAAATTGTCTACAACATGAACAGCTAATGTTACATAAATATAGACTCAAATGAACACGGTCGAAAGTGCTACCAGAGGCAGTGAATAATATGGCAAAAGTCGAACAAGATCGACATCACAAAATCAAATCAAAAATCATTAAAGCTGGAAATTCAAACAAGAATCAACTCCGTGAGTATCGGCATTAATTTGTACAAACTGCTAAAGTCAGAGAAATCATCTTAAGTATTCAAGCAAATTAGAATGGCCAAGATAATCAAGACGAACTCAAACATTTGTATACAACGAAAACCCAAGAATTCAAAGCCGTGGAAATCACAAATCACATAAATATGAAATTGAATTAGATGTGAGTAATAAAAATTACTCACCTCGCTTCGACGCGAATTGAATTAGCCGAGTGGAGCTCTTCGTGACGAATGCTCAACAAAGGAACGAAATTAACGTTCGTTCGAGCAAATCAAAGTCGTGGCACCACGAGTCGATCGGAACCCTAATTTTGAATTTGGGGACGAGGACGAATAAACTAGGCCGCCATTTTTATTTTTCTTTCGTTTGTTTTAATTAGGGTTCGAATGAAAATGAAAGAGAGGGGATCGGGCTTGCCTCTGATATCATCTCAGCTAAACAAAGAACCATGGGCCACGATTCAAAATGTAAAGCCCACTCAACATATTACCACTATTCAAAAGGATTTCAACCGATTAAAAACTCAAATAGCAATTAACAAACGATTTAATCGTCATTTTGACGATAAATAATTGTTGTAAAACTCCGGGTTGTTACAAGTTATAATATTAAATTTCGATATAATTTTAGCGCGTTTGCTTATCGTATGGCCAAACGATCATTTCAAACATTACGAAAATTAAAATCCGATAATAATACAATATTACGGATCCAATGGAACTAGTTTCGTCGAATTCCAAGACCGTGCCTCGGAACGCTATTTTTAAATGTCGATTTAAACGATAAAATTCAAAACTGAACAAAACACTGTTAAATTCAATTTTTGAAGCTTCCATTATCTCCAGAATTATCAATATGAATTTTCTAAACCTTGAAAATATTTTTAACAAGCTTGAAATTCCAATTTCAAAATTTTACCCAATTTCATACAATTAAATTCACTAATTAAATTGCCAAATTCATTCTGATATCTCAAATTTCAAATTAAACTAACTTCCAGATATTTAAAATCAATTAAATATCCTGATTTCCAATGCCAAAAATTCAGGGTCGTTACATCGAATATTATTGTTCACACATCACCTTAACTAGGGTGAGACATTTTGATTGAATTTATCGCTTACAAATCTTTTAAGTAAAAGTCCAATTTTACCATTATAAGTGGTACTCGGTAATAACGATTATTTACACCATTTCTCTTCGTCAAAACTATATCACTTTAGGACTTATGGAATTTTGTTTTGATCAAATTTCCAATGTAGTCCCCATTCAACTTGATTAGACCAAACACAAAATCATTGGTTCAATAATAACAATTATTATTAATTGTACTGCTCTTTGTACTGCTCTTGCCAAAGACTTTGAATTTGCATTTTTTATAGTTGACCATGATACTAACCACTTATAACGAAGGAGACGAATTCTCTATTGAATAGTGTTTCACTTCCAATGCTTCAACTCAGGCCAAACTATAGTCGCTCGATGGATTGTAATGTCAATATTTAACTATAATCAAAGTGGAGTGTTCATATTGAAGTTCCATAGTATTATCAAGTTGAGGGAACTCTGTAACATCATCACTTTAAGATTCTATGTTTAACCTTAGTTATATTAAACAACAGAAAACTCTTGATTGACTCATTCCATAATTATTCAGTTACTAACAATTTGTAACCCTTTGGTGCCCCCCAACAGCCATGAGTAATACACCACCCAACATTTGGAGAGCGTTATGTACTTTAGTCTCAACGAATGAATCGATATGCTTTCTTAAATCATCTTGACTCTGAATTTTTAAAATAATATGTTATTTTTCAATGTGATAAATTTCTCATGATTATAGCATATTGTAATTAATATCACATAACATATCATTAAGGTTTTTCTATTTGATATACTTAAATTAATTGCTTAAGTATTTATATCATAATATAACAAAGTAATTATATGTATCAAACTCCTTTATCATGAACAAGATTGGTTATCAGGTTAGATATAGATATAAGATTACATAATTTCTCCAAAGGCATACCCTAAACTCTATTAGTTCCCCATTTGCACTAAGGGACGATTATGGAATCTTATTCCAACTCTTTTGCTCAGTTTTCTTAAAAACTAATTGGGACAGTCCCTTAGTGAATGGGTATGCTATATTGTTTTAATTATCCACTTTGTCAATTAACTCTCTGTGATGCTGATAAACTACCTTTATCATGTGGAACCTTTAATTATCGACTTCTAGTGGGTTTTAGGTTCTTTTGCAAATTATATCGTAGCATTGTAACTTTATAACAATGTCATGTTCTAAACATTTGCAATCACTCTAGCTTAGTTATAAATTTGTGTGTTCATTTATACTTACTATATTACAGCGCTATTTAATGTGGTGTACATCGACTTTGGTTGAATCAACCACTACTTATTGTTTGGAATATTTCCAAATTAAAGTTCTTAACTTAAGATTGAATATGAATTAGGATCGACATGCTATATTCGATATCACTTATTTATAAAGTTCGTGTATGCATACTCCTCTATAAGGAGTTCGTGTTTCTATAAATAATTCCCTAGAATTTCATAAAAATTTGAGAGCACTTTAACTTATCATCTAGTGATTTTAATTCAGATTTGATGCTTTCTGTATGCATCAAATACATAAACAAAATGTGATATTGTAGACAACAAAACATGTACGATATTTCCTATTGCCGATGCATAAGGAATCCATCTTACATGCTCTACATTGAACATTTTAATATGGTGTCTATGAATATTATTTGGGACATTCCTAATTTATACCGATTATAAGAGATCCTCCCAAATCATATATCAAGAATTAAATAAACAAATTATAATGATTTTAACATGAATACATTGTTAACAATCTTAAGTTTGTTGTTTACTTATATTTTTAGAACTATTTTAGTACATTTGTAATTCTTTCTTACATACACCCGCTTTCTCTGCAGTTTGACTGAAAATTTAAATTGTGTGATTTTTCTATCAAAATATTTGCTTAACTCTAATGTTTGTTCAATGATACTTTCATATCAGTTCTTGGATCGTATCCGATAATGACAAACTTAGAATCGTCCCACTGACTTTGAGATGGTTTGGTTATTAAGCACAAACAACATATTCTAAAACATTATTAGAATTTTTGTTAAGACGTACTTATACTAAACTCAAAATCATACCGAGTGATAATTTTACGAGTGAAATCCAAATTAAATTAAGTAGGTTAAATGATGAATTTGCTACATTATTTCAATAACTGAAATTTCAGATGTTATTCTATCAACGTAGTTTACCATATTCCAATTGCATTGATCTTCTTCTCGAAGACACTTTTGCAGTCGATGGATCATATCCCTTTGGGTACAACTATCAAAATTATATTTGATATTGTACATAGAATCCATTCTGGATTTGTGCATCATACTATATGGTAATGTCAATGCCCTTAATGGCTTATTGATAACAGGGGAAATTCTTTTCTTGACATTTATAAGAAAATCATAGCTTCTCTTTAATGTGCAAAATTTCTTATTAGACATTCTAATTAGTTATGTTCGTTTAGGCTTGGTTAATTTTATTTCATCCTTTGTAATTAGTTTTATCTTGGATCATATTCAAATCATTTTTACTAGCAATAATTTCTAAAAGAAATTCCTTCGTTATGAAGATTGTGTTTCTTGAAATAATATTTGCTTCTCAGTGCAATGGAATATGTATTCATAAATATTTTATAAATTGTATATATTTATATATAAAAATAATTTGGTTTTTAAGTATACGAAACTTATGTTTATAACATAAATTGGTCAATCAATGTTTGTCAGTTCCAAACTCATTTAGGATGGTCCATACAAGATCCCTCGCGAACAAGTATTACATGCAATCTCTCAACTCACACAACCTGTCAACTCCTTGACCTAGGATATGTAGGAATTGTATTCTCAACTCTTATTTTATATGGTTTTGTAAACTATGCTTTGGATGAATTAAATGTAATCTTATGTACTTACTTTTAAGTACACGTCCATAGAGAAAGAAATTAACTCAACTTCACTTATAATTATCGTGCTTCGTCCAACAAAGTTTGATTGCTCCTTTTCAATACACCATTATGTATCATAGGAAGGAGTGACATTGATACTAAATTTTATTCATTTCTAGGTATATTTTGAACTCATTCCCAATATGCTCACTAATTCGATCAAATAGAATTCTTTTGTATTCTTTTGCACGTTTTGTTATTTCTTCCATTTTATGCTCTATGAACTTATCATAGATATAATATAAGTGTATCACATACATATGTTCTATTTGTGGTAATTCATCAGTTAATTTAATGAAGTATATAAAACCATTTTGGTATCATTAGAATTACGATTGCATGCATCTATAAGTATCAATCTGAAGAGTTTACCAACTCTTACGGCACTCCATTGAATGGGTTCTTTTCCCTTTACCATTTGAGATATAATTCACCGGTACCATATGATTCATTATCGTATGAATAAAGAATTATTTCTCAAAACTATAGCTTAGCTTATAATTCTAAAATGACTGTAGGATTTAAGAAAATTCTACTTTTTTAATGCATTACTTTTTTATAAATACCAATATAACTGATTTATTTTATAACGAATATACATAGTATTCATACTAAAAAAAAACCATATCTATTTTATGTCTTAAAAAACTATTATTTCATAAATAATATTTGGATGTTTATAAAAAAAATTCATAACTTGAAGTGTTCATTAAGAAGTGTTACATGTTATGCCTCCATTATTTTCATATGAAACACGAAGCTCCTTTCAACCACTTATTACATAATTTTATTTCATACACTATAACCAGTTTATTGCCGATGGTCTCAAATCAAATACCCTTAACTTAAAGAAATAACTTCATAGAAAACAATTTTCTATATGAAAATACATTTGGATTATAATTCATGTTTCTCCTTCCATATCAAGTACCTTTTAGTATTTTATATAATTCCCGTTTCTAATGTCTCTTCATAAATATCATCCACTCTCGTACATTCTCTTTCCTTTTCAAAATGGTTAAATTATTCAATGGAGACTCTTACTACAAGACCACACCGAACTCTTTAATGAAATGCATTTGGCCATAATTAACATTTAAGAGTGTCAAATAAGTTGTACCTTATGTAAACTGGTCAAGTTGGCATTTCAGTAATCGAATTCCTAGGTCTGCCTTGTAGCTCTTGATGGAGTGTTACATGTAACAGAACAAGATAATTATTGTAATCAATAGTATTAAATACACGATTTTGCATTATGGTGGCTTGCTTATTTCAAATAAACTAAATGAAAGTTCGGTGCGGATCGTGCTATATGGAATAGTACAAAAGCAGTGCGGAATAAAAGAATAATTAGCAGATAATAGTAAATAATAAATGAGCACACCAGGAATTTTTATACTGGTTCGAACTTCCCGTTCTACGTCCAGTCCCAGACTCCTTCTGGAATTTCACTAACAACAATCCTCACTTAACCCGGAGGAACAGGTTTACAACAACCCTTGAACAGCCGAACAAGGGACCTGAGCAACAGAACAGGATTTTGCCTCAACAGTCGAAGAGGACTTCACACGCCTGAACAGCAGAACAGGACTTCAACTTATACAAAAAGTATTTGACACTGTGTGTTCTCAATAACACGAATTTGTCTCTTGATAATACAATCTTCCTATAATCTTCTCCTTTAGGATATATAGTGATGTGCTTTGAGAATAGTGGAAGATAGAGTGATCAACGATCAGAAAATGTATTCAGTTTGAGTGCAGTTTGAAAATATAGAATAGATAGGAATTCAAGAATATTAAAATTAGATTCGGTGAATTGTTTGTTGAATTCTGTAATCTATTTATAGTGTATAAAGAGTTGCAACTATAGATGAAAAGTTATATTGAAAAGAACAGTTGCAACCATTGATTTTGAAAGAGTTTCTCTTAGGTGAAGAGAAGTGTCTTTTCACAAAAAATAGCAGTTGTAAAGATTCAGCCGTCTGAAAATAAATTTTAGACTTCTGAAATTTGAAGCGTGCAAAACAGAAAGAAAATAGGCTATTTTTATCTATATTCAGACGTCTGAAATAACAGAACCAGACGTCTGAATATTGTTGAAAAACTGAATTTTATCTTCAGATTCAGACGTCTGAATAGGTTATTTCAGACGTCTGAATTCAGCCTGAAATTGAGTTTTATTCTTAGCACTGGTGTGTATATATATATATCTTAGAGGAGAGATTTTCACAATATTTTAATACTAAACAAAGACCCAAAACAACATATATGCAGCATGAAGATAATATGAATCCAGTCTTGTGGCTATTCCTGCAAAACATATGTTAGTACATAATGTATATAGTTGTCGTTTGTCAAAATTCATAGTAGACATCGAAACCGAGGTCTTAACATTCTCCCCCTTTTTGACGATGACAACTATATACTAAAAACTCCCCCTGTCAAAAAGAATTAACACCTTTTTATCAACTATATACGAAAGCACCCCCTGTTAAAAGGAATTAACACCATATTCTCCCCCTTTGTCATTGCAAAAAGGTAATCAGTAATCTTACAAGATAGATCAAAGTAGACATAAATTAAAGAAGTTGCACAAGATAGTTTAAGATACATAACAAACAACATAAAAGTCACATAACAAATAACATAAAAGAGCAAAAAGATCAGAATCTAGGACTGGAGTCACTTCTGTCACGTCCCGAAAATTTTCGACTTTCGAAAATTCAACATCGATACTCACTTTATCGACTGCTGAGCCATCGAATGCCGGAAACCCGAAAAGTTATGGTTTTAAGAAAAAGAAAAAGTAGAAGAAGAAGAAGATAGAAGAAAACGAGAAGAAAGGAAGAAGAAGAACAACAGAACAGCAACAGAAACAGAACAATATCAGAATCTCACATATCGCAGCGGAACAATATATAATAGATAAACACTAGTCTTTTAAAACAAAGAACTATATCAGTTTATACATACATCAATCATCAGAGTCAATATACAACAATGGACAGTTATATAACTTGTCCTCATACAGAATACACAGCGGAATAAATACTATCAGATACAAATACTACGTCTCGTCATCCAGCTTATCTCCAAAGCTCCAGAATATCCAGAATATCCTGATAATATAACTCTTGGCTGCCCGTGTGGAAATTGGGGGGCACCCAGAGTTTAGAAGGGAACAATAAACTCCGAGTCAGTCATGGTGACTGGTGTGAGATCGTAAAACAGTTATTCTTTCACAAAGAAAATAAAACAAATTCGCAATGCTTTTGGAAAATGAAACTACCATAAGACCTCCCACCACACACACAATGCAAACGCAGAATTGGAGGAGATTTCTTCTTATGATAGTCAAAGATGCTTGATACGCAAAATCAAATCATTTTTGATATTATTATTAGTGCATAGTGTAGAAAACATTTCGAAAGTATAATATTAATCTTAGCCAGCATAGGCATTCCGCACTTATGCCTACTATAGCTACCATCCAAACAGTGGTGACCACCATAAGTGAATGATAGGTTTTACAACTAAAACCGTACAAGTGTCGTATTGTTTCTTTGGATTTCCAACAAATGGTCAGGCTAAGGAACTTCCTATCCACGATGGGTACGTCCCTGGAATAGACGACCCGAGAACCTAACCGGATCTCTGCCAACACAAGGCCGGGTTACCTCTGCAAAAATAGGTAACTTCTGACACGCGTATGCCATCCCCCGATCGTCACCGATCTTCCCGAGGATCCCCGATTCGCAACAAACCACATAGATAATAATAATGCAGTAACCACAGAGGTTAAGTATCTGGGCTCCATACCATGATACCACCTTTATCCAGAAGGAATGACATACACTAAGGGGCGCTACTCCCTAGAACCTTGCCGCATCCTTCCTGTTTCGACCATTTCCGGGGTGTGAGGCTCGATGAAGTCTCGTCCACAAAGCTACGCTTTCTCAAAAAGCCCTGCTTCGGGTCAAACAAAATGATCAACCTATGATCACAAAGATATAAGATCAAACAAATGATCATATCACAAATGATCAAACACTGATCATTTCACAGCAACACTCAGTATGCCACGTTACCAAATTGGGATATATCGCTGATAAATTTCAACTACATAACCTCTGAGCTCGTACGTCTCAGAGAAGGGTGTTAAGCTAAGAGAATAAATTCTCCGCCACCAACAGAAATGTATTTGAAAGAAATCAGCTTTATATCTCAAATTGTAACGTCAGACACACAATCCATACAAGTCTGTTCCGGGATCGAACAGAACCGAAGGCACTTCTCACGAAGCCCTTGCACATCCGGATAATTTTCAATCACGTCAGGACTTCCCGTCACTAAGGGTGATAAAACCTCTAAACCGGAGATCAGCCGATGTAGAGTAACTCGACGGTAATCCTTCCGTTTTCAAAAATATCCGGTCTTCAACACCGGTCTTCAAATGCAATTCATAACGACGTATCACATATTCGGAATGGGTTATACGACCCCATGGTCCTTTCCCGGTTAACCCGAATAGTGAGCGCTTATTTAAAAATAAGTGTAGCATTCAAATTCATCCAATTCACAACAAAACATCCATTCAGGGTAATTATTGATAGTCGGTTATTTAACTATTAATAAAGGTGCGCAACATCATCAGATTCCAAATAATTTTCCAAATTATTTATCTTCAAAAATATCTTTACTAGATATAATAATTTCCACACTTCAAAAATAAATCAACGTTTATTTTTCTTTAAAACGAATTTCCATTTCTTTTATAAATTCCATAGTGAATTTATATTTCAAAAATATCTACATATATACGATTTTCAAATCGATTTCAATATTCAACTTCAATTTATCTTTTCAAAGATAATTTCTCAAAACAGTTCATTTCATATTGGAAAAGTATTTCCATACCTATTAAATAATAAGTAATTCACAAATCTATTTATTTTCAACATTTGAAAATATTCGATATACTTAAATCAAATTAAGTATATGTTTCATTCTTTAAGGGAATCTATTTCCTATAACAACATCAATTTGAGTCAAAACGAATGTTTACGTAAAACATCGTTACCACGACTCACAAATCACTAGTATAGGGATTCGAAATTAAAATAGATATGTAAATCCCAATACTAGATAAAAATCATTTTCTTTCGGAAATCATTTACTATAACAACAGTGTTATAGTCCACCATTTCCTTAAATTTCTCGAAAACGTCTATTTCAACAAGAACTGTTGAAATCTATGTTTTCGATATTTAACACATTTTTAAAACATCGTTAAAAACAATTTAACTTCATTTTTAAAATATCACTTCTTCAAAAATGAATCCATTTTATTCAATAATATATTCACTGTCCAAAATCGTGAATATATCTTCTTTAATAATCTTCCATATTTAATTTATCAAATTCAATCTATTTCGAATTTATAAACACGTTTATAAATTCTATTTCCATTTATAAAAACTACAATTTATAAATCTTCTTTATTAACTAGTTCAATTCATAACTCAATTTTTATACTAACGGTCCATCTTATAAGTTAATACTTATAATTCATTTATTTTCAAAAATCGTTCTTTTAAAACTTTACAATTGTAAAGTTCATCCCTTTATAAATCATTTTAACATCATTTCCATTTTAGATTCACATTCCCTTATTTCAATTTGATTCATTTTTTCAAATATTCACTTTTGAATCTAAAATCGGATTTCAAATTAATTTCTAATTCTACTTTAACTCCAAATCAATTACAAATTGATTTCTAAATTTATTTTCACTACTAAAATAAATTCTTATTCTTTTCAAATTATTCAATATCCTGTTTTTAAAGGGATTCTTCAAATTGAGATCATTTTATATTGATTTCCCAAATTATTTCAATTTACCAATTAAATTCCTAATTGGATTTCCAACTTATCTCTTTTTAAATAAATTCCTTTTTAAAGAAAATAAATTCCTTTATTTTTTTCCAAACTATTTAGAAATCCAATTTTTTTTATTAAATTTTTCAATTTAAAATCACTATCATACGAAATTCATTTATTTAACATTTTCACTTGATTCTGGAATTTATTCAATACGATTATAAAAATTTACTTTTTTATACTTTAAAAATTCCTTTCTTCAAAATTTCTTAAATTTCAAAAATTGATTCACTTAGAAATTTTCTACTTGAATTTCAAAAATTCAATTTCATTTATCTTTGGAATCCAATGATGTCAACATCCATTCAGCTAAATTTTAGCTTTCAAACAATTTCCAGATATCAATATGATTAATAGCATCACTATAATCATTCACAGATTCATATCACAATAGAAATGAATTAAATAAATGTGAGGGGTCCAGTTGGATCCCTCCAACCTGTTTCCCTGCATCCAAAGACGTTAGCACAATACCAATTCCGCTCCAGTACGGAATTATCGCGGTATATAGGTTTTTTATAAATCCGCTTACTAACGGCGCAATAGGGTCTCATCCGCTATACGAGGCGGGAAATCAACAATCCAATATATACATATGCCAATATGTATATATTGCTATATATAGATATATATCCTACTATATCTAATACCACATCCAATAGAAATCAAATCATCAATCAATAACTGCAATCAATTTTTAAATCTGAGTGAGAAGATCTCACCTTCGCTTTTATTTTGCAATCCATTCCAAATCCAGATTTATTTTTCTTCGTTGTATTCGACCTTGTACAAACAATTATACCATTTATTAATATTTAGACTAATCCATCAAATAAATTTTCCTTAATTAAATTAACTAATAATTTAGTTTTACTGATAAAGTTGATTTTAACAACTTTTCTTTTTAATCCTATTAATTTTACTAACAAGCAAATTTAAAACTAAATTTCCCTTTAATACATTATTTAAAATAACTGGTTAAGTGAAAATATATGTATTTACTTTCCTTTTTGAAATCATTTACTGATATACAGTAAACTTATTTATTACTTTTAAATTAAGACAGATTTTTCTTAACTTAAATTAGTACTTTTAGTATCAAAAAATGATTAAATGGGTAAACTGAATAAATTTATCCCCAAATCTATTATTAAAAATAAACTTAGCAAATTAAAAATATGCATTTTTCTTCTGGATCTACTTATAAATTTGGAAAACTGTATTTTCTTTATTGTTACAATTTAAAACCTTATCTATCTAGATTTTTCTTCTGCACGCTTATTAAAATTGAAAACTGCATATATATATATATATAACCTCAAAATCCAAATATATTATTATTTATTTAAATTAATTTAAACAGCACTGTAAAATACCCCCTGTCTATATTCATCTATTTATTTTCTTCTTTTCTCTGGTTTACTGTATAGACAAATACTTATTCATCTTTAAAATTGGAAAATAGCAAAATGTTGTCTTACTGTTAAAATAAAATAAGAAAAAAGAAAATTTCCTTTATCTGTAAAAAATTATTTTCTTCCTTTTTGAACCTACATATACATATAGATAAAACAGAAATTTTATCTTAAACCTTACTGTAAATTTATATACTGTGAATTTATAAATTTTTTTTTTCTATCAAATTTAAATAAAAAGAAGAAAACTACCTCACTGTTCTCGAATTCGAACATCGCGATTGACATACGAACGCCTCCACTCCAAATCGAGCAACCCAGATCGAGATGCCCTAACTCCAGCTCCACGCCAACGAAACCCAATCGCTCTCGCCTCACGCTTCCACTGCGCCTCCTCACATCTGCTGCCTCCGCCAGTTGCCACGCGACCATCGCGACTTGGGTCGCGGTCATCCATTGCCCTATCGTCGACTTCCCTCCCCTGGTCGCGAACTCCGCCATCACGCAAACGCGACTCCGGCTTCGAGCGCTGCCTCGATGCCCTAGCCTCGACGAACCCCCACGCGAGCCCTAGTTTCGACCTCGACGCCGCCTTCGAGCTGAACTCGCCCACGCGAAGCCCTAGTCGCTGCCTCGCGATTGCCCATGCCGCGCGTGAAATCGCGATTTCCCTTTTTTTCTTTTCATTTGAAATTCGCGTATAAACTGTGGGAGAGAAGGGTTTGGGTTTTGAATTTGAATAGGGAGTGGAAGATAAGATGCGGCATCTAAATTTTTCTTTACCAGGGAGTTTGATTTTAAACGGAAAGAAGTGGGCGACCATTTTTATTTTTCTCTGAACGACGAAGGACACTCGCGTGATAAAAACGAAAACGAGGGGAGACAAGACGCGATGTTTTCCAGAGTATAGGGTGGCTGATGTTGATTAAAATGTATAAATTTATTTTTAAATCAAATCGGTTAATTATTGTCTCGGCGTTTATATCTTGTACGATCACACGATAGCTCCGAAAGCTACGAAATTTGAAATCCGGTAATAATACAATATTACGGACCCAATGGAACTGGTTTCGTCGAATTCCAAGACTGTGCCTCGGATGGCTATTTTTAAATATCAATTCGAACGATAAAACTCAAAACTGAACAAATCGTTTTCAAACTCAATTCTGAAGCTTCTGTTATCTTCAGTATTATCAATACGAATTTTAAAAGCTTTCAAAATATTTTTCTTCGGCTTACAATTGAAGAATTCAAATTTCTATTCAGCATTCAATCGATTAAATTTTAAAGTCTAACCGCAAATTCCAAAGTTATATCAGGGATTTAAATTAAATCATCGTTCAAATATTTAAAATAAATTAAATATTCTCAATTTAATTTTTGCGAAATTCTGGGTCGTTACAACTTCCAACTTCATCATCATCATCACCACTAATTCTATTCTCTGAACTTGATGACCATTGAAAAGGAGTAGGGTTGAAAACATCGGTAGAAGAAGAGGTTGAACAACCAATACGTTCCCAAATTTTGTTAAGAAAGCCTCGAATGGAATTAAAACGTTTTTCAGATTTTCGTTCTATTGATTTCATTCGGGTTTGAAGTTTTGCTTGATTTTGGGAAAGTGTTACCAAGGCATTCCTTGAGCTAGAGTCGGGAGAAAGAATCACAATATCATTATCATCTTCTTCTTCCGATGGAGGGATAGAAGATTGAGTATGAGAATCGTGCCGACGAGGTTGTGGCTGGTTTTGATCACGGTTGGCAACCCATTCTTGGAAAGAGATATATGCTAAACTTTCCGGGCGTTTTGGCAATCCCATAAGACCTAATGTTTTAGACCCAAGTTCTTTGATCGAAGAGAATTCGGACTCAGGAAAAGGAATGTTAAAATTTTGAAGTATTTTCATAATATAAGCACCATAGTGGAAGGTCTTATATCGTCTCCTATGATTGACATCCATGAATTCTTCCAAAATTATTTGAGCCCAATTTATAGGTTGACCGGAGTATACAGCATATAAGGCTTGAAAATTTCTTTTATTAACTATCTCATAACTTCCTGTCCTTGGAATAACAGAACGAATTAATGCTCTATGAAGAATGCGAGCTTGAGGACGAAGTTGAATAGACGTGAGACGATTAATATCATCATTCAGGAATAGATGTGAAACTTCATCTCTATTAGTTAAATCTAAAGACACATCAATCTCATCTAAATCAATTCCGGTTGATGGACAACGTAGAATTTCACCAAGCCTTGATATTGGCAGATATATTTTAACTCCACAAACCAAAGTCCAAATACAATCATTGCGATTGTGAGGAGTATGATGGTCTAGATTCATGTTTGCAAAAAATAATTTTACTAAAAGATGATTAATTTTGATATTGTTGGCATCAAAAGAGACTAGAGACTCTAACCCATTTGCTCTTACAATTTGATGAATACGATAAGCGCTGAATTCTTCGAATCTGATGAAGGCTCCAGGAAAAAAATTGGATCTATTCATTTGAGCAAATCGTTGCCTTGCTTGGTCGTTCCATAGCCACTGATCAATGTTTGGAGTAGATGAAGAGGATGATGGTCTTGATCTTTTTGATTTAGGTGCCATTTGAGTTGTTTGTGAAGGAGGTGATAACAATGGAGAAGAAAGGACTGAAAGAAGAAGATGAAGAAAAGCAAAAAAAACAAAGGACGGGAGGAATAAAAGGGTTTGGTGTCTTGAAATTCGTGTAATTTTAATTTGAAAAAAAATTTCCAGTTTTCAGACGTCTGAAATATACTTTCAGACGGCTGAATATAAGAAAATTGAAACAGAAAGAAAACAGTGCAAAAAAGCCTGTTTTAAGACGTCTGGAATCATAGTTTCAGACGTCTGAAACTGTTATAAACTTTATTCTCTTACACTGTTCAGACGTCTGTAATAAAGAGTTCAGACGTCTGAAATTTTTCTTTTTACAAGAAAATAGAAATACACAAAATATAAATAGAATCTATAAGAAATTATTTATCCGAGTCACTTGGAGTTTTACATTCTTCTGGTTCGATCTTGGTTATCTCTGTGTATGGTCGCAAGGGAGACCAATATGGTTGACGTTCCCAAGAGTTTTGTGGAACCGAAGGAGTTTGTGGACTCGGCTCCCATGAATTCCATCCAGATGAAGTTATTTGTTGAGATGTTGAAGGTTGAACTACATCTTTCTTAGGAGATGTACCACAGAATTTCAAAGCCACTTGTTCAATAAAACTAAGTCGTTTGGAATTAACTTTTTGTTCGTAATACATCTCTCGTTGTAAATCCAACTGTTCTCTTTGGTAATGATGCATCTCTGATATTTTCTCTTTGGTTGATGGAGAACCAAAGAAAAGAAACCGGCGAGATTTCTTTTTTTCAGGAGTATAGCTAGAACGTTCACGAGAAGGACAAGGTCTATTTTTCTCATGAGGTGTTGGAGTTACTAAAATTTCAAGAGATGATGTAGAATAAGATGATGGAGAATCATCGGATTCAGAAGCCATGGAGAGAAGTAGTATGAACAAGTTGATTTTCATTGTAGAGGGATTTTTCTATTGGAAAACAGAAAAATGACTTTGATGAAAAAAGAAGATTAGAGTTGAACAATTTATAATAAGATAGAAAGTTCATATATAGTATAAAAGGAATGGCTGAAACTCATTTGTTAGTAATATCCCTCCGTTAAAACAAAAGATAAAAATAGTAAAAAGGATATTAGCCATAAAAAAATTTTAAATAGTATATAAAAAAATCATAAATTTTGAAGAGACATAATACCAAGTTCTCGCCTTAGTTTAACAAAAATATTTTCTAAAAGAGGTTTTGTAAAAATATCAGCTAACTGATTTTCAGAAGAAACAAAATCTAAAATAATTGTCCCTTTTTCAACATTATCACGAAGAAAATGATGACGAATGTCAATATGTTTTGTTCGTGAATGATTAATAGGATTTTTAGATAAGTTAATAGCACTAGAGTTGTCACAATATATAGTTGAATTTGATAAATTTATATTTAAATCTTTGAGTGTTTGTTGCATATAGATTACTTGAGTACAAGCCAAAGCAGCAGAAATATATTCTGCTTCACATGTAGAAAGAGAAACACAATTTTGTTTCTTACTAAACCAAGATACAAGTGATTTTCCAATAAAATGGCACGTACCACTTGTACTTTTTCGGTCTGTTCGAGAACCACCGAAATCAGCATCACTATATGAAACTAATTCAAATGGACATTCTTTAGGATAGAATAGACCAAAATCCTTTGTGTTTGTTAGATAACGTAGAATACGTTTCACTGCTCGTAAATGTGATTCTTTTGGATTGGCTTGGAATCTAGCACACAAACAGACACTCATCATTATGTCAGGACGACTTGCAGTTAAATATAGTAATGATCCAATCATACTTCGGTATTGTTTCTGATCAACACTTTTGCCATTTTCATCTTTTTCAAGATGTGTTGTCGTACTCATAGGAGTTGGTTTGGCAGAAGTATTTTCCATTCCGAAGCGTTTGATTAGATTATTACAATATTTTTCTTGATTAAAAAATATACCATTCGGTAATTGCTTAATCTGTAGACCAAGAAAGTATGATAATTCTCCCATATGGGACATTTCAAACTCCTTAGTCATAATATCCGAAAAATCCTGACATAATTTGTCGTTGGTGGAACCAAATATGATATCATCAACATAGATTTGAACTATTAAAATATCCCTTTTTGAATGTTTAATGAATAATGTTTGATCAACCTTTCCAATTTGAAATCCCGAAGAGATTAGATAGCTCTTAAGTCGTTCGTACCAAGCACGTGGTGCTTGTTTTAAACCATATAGAGCCTTCTTAAGTCTATATACATGATTGGGATATTTTTCATGAGCAAATAAGGGAGGTTGTTCAACATACACATTTTCTTTAATATATCCATTCAGAAAGGCACTTTTAACGTCCATCTGATAAAGTTTAAAATTATGAAAACACGCATAGGCCAGTAGTATTCGAATTGCTTCTAGTCTTGCTACAGGAGCGAATGTCTCTTCATAGTCGATACCTTCTTCCTGATTGTATCCTTGAGCCACCAATCTTGCTTTATTTCTAGTGATATTTCCTTGTTCGTCCGCCTTGTTTTTGTAAACCCATTTTGTTCCAATAACAGTTTGATTACTTGGTCTAGGAACTAATTCCCAAACTTCATTGCGCTCAAACTGATTTAGTTCTTCTTGCATTGCAATGATCCAGTATTCGTCGGTAGAAGCTTCCTTTGGGTTCTTTGGCTCGATAGTAGATAAGAATGCTACATGGCCCATTTGGTTTAATTGATTCCTAGTTCGGACGTTTGAATTAATTTCTCCAATAATGTTTTGAACAGGATGATCCCGTAAGATATGTGGTGGAGATTTTAATTCATTTTGAATATTATCGTTCTCATTAGGATTATCAATTTCGTTTTCATTTATTTTAACATTTTCAGATTCTGTATTTATGATGTTATCATCATCATCATTATTTATACTTGTTATTTGTTGAAAATTTTCATCAAACGATACATGTAGAGTTTCCTCAACAGTATTTGTTCTTTTATTAAACACTCGATAGGCCTTGCTTCGATCCGAATATCCTAGGAAGAAACCTTCGTCAGATTTCGCATCAAATTTGCCAAGCTGATCTTTAGTGTTTAATATAAAACACTTTGAACCAAAAACTTTGAAATAGGATATGTTTGGTTTTCTGCTATTAAAGAGTTCATACGGAGTATTCTTAGTGAGAGGTCGAATGGAAACCCTGTTTAAAACATAACAGGCAGTTGCTACAGCTTCTGCCCAAAAATGTTTTGGAAGTGTGCTTCCATTTAACAAAGTTCTTGCACATTCCTGTAAAGTTCTATTCTTTCGTTCTACAACTCCATTTTGTTGTGGAGTTCTAGGAAACGAGAAATTATGAGAAATTCCTTTCTTTTTACAGAATTGTTCAAAAGCTTCATTTTCGAACTCTCCTCCATGATCACTCCGAATATTCTTAATTTTTAATTCCTTCAACTTTTGGATTCTCTTGACGAAAATTTTAAATTGATCAAAAGTATCACTTTTATTTTTCATAAAAATTGTCCAAGTATATCTAGAAAAATCATCGACAATTACAAACACATATTTGTTATGATTTATGGATTGCACTTGTGTTGGTCCAAATAGATCCATATGAAGTAATTCTAGTGGTTGTAATGTCGAAATGACCTTTTTAGATTTAAATGATGATTTTGTTAATTTACCTAATTGACAGGCATCACAAATATGATCTACTTTAAAGTTCATTTTTGGTAACCCCTTTACTAAGTTATTTTTAGATAACTTATTAATGGATTTGAAGTTAATATGACAGAAACGTTTGTGCCATAACCAAGGATCATTTTCATTAGCTATTAAGCACATATCTGAATTATGATTGACTTTCATATTCAGAACATATATATTTCTGTTTCTATTACCTTCAAATATGAGATTTCCACTGTGATCTAAAATGCTACACTTATCTTCGGAAAAAGAGATTTTGAATCCTTTGTCACACAATTGGCTGATACTCAACAAATTGTGCTTCAGGTTTTTAACAAGTAAAACATTAGAGATAAGAGGAGTATTAGAATTACCGAAGTTGCTCACATCGCCTTTGCCGATGATATAACCTTTGGAATTATCTCCAAATGTGACTGAGCCTTCATTTGTGTAGGTAATATTTGTCAGCATACTTTTGTCTCCAGTCATATGTTTAGAGCAACCACTATCTAGAATCCACTTTCCTCTCTTTTTAAGTGGGACCTGCAAAAAATAGAATTAAGACCATTGGTACCCACCTTTTTATAGGGTCCTAAGAGTTAGATCTTAGGAAACCAAACCCATTCGGGTCCGGTATTCCCTTTGTAAATATAATTCTGACTTTTATGAACAGTTTCCAAAAAGGATTTTATATATGTATTCCTAATCAAACTATTGTTTGTTTTAGGAACCCATATTTTTATGGTTTTAGATATCTGTATCCTTTTTGGTTTATGTATAGAAGCTTTCAGTTCTTGATTTCTTTTAGATTGAACTGATGTGGATTTTGATTTAACAAACTGTCTCCAATTATTTTGAGGAGCTATTTGTTTCTTAATATATCCTAGTCCCTTTTTACTGGTCGAAGGCTGAGAGTTTTCAATTATCTTAGATAAATTTTCTCTCCCCTTATTAAAATTAGAGATATTTTTAGAAATATCTTCTAATTTAGCCTTTAATCCAGTATTTTCCAACTCAATCAGTTTGACTTTAGATTTTAGCTCATGATTTTCAGAAGACAAAGCATCGTTCTTTCCTTTTTGAGTTTCAATTTCTTGACTCAAGAAGGTTAATTGAGAATCATTATTAGAAGATGAAAGTTGAATTTTCTCTAATTCTTCTTCTAATATTTTCTTCTCGTCTTTAAGCATATCTCTTTCGAATTCTGCTTTGTTCTTTTGTTCAACAGCTTCTTTATACTTTTTCTTGAGATTTTTCATAGTACTAATTAATTCAGTATTAATTTCTACCATATCATCGAAGGTAAAATTTGATACCTCATTTTCAGTAGCCATGAAGCATAGATTAGCTTGTTCATTTTCGCTTTCACTGCTACTATCAGAAGACGAAGAGTCTGAATCATCCCAAGTGACAGAGAATGCTTTCTTCTTGATCGTGTCCTTCTTAAACTTGTTGTAATTTGATTTCTTCTGGTCTGGACAATCTTTTTGCATGTGTCCTTTCTTGTGACAGTTGAAGCATTCTAGAACAGATGAAGAAAGTTTATTAAAGTTCCTTTTTCCATTGTTTCTATTTCCCTTTTTGTGTTTGAGAAACTTTTTGAAATTTTTAGCAATAAATGCTAAATCTTCATCATCTGATTCTGATTCATCTTTTTCAGCATGGAAGGCTATATTCTTCCTGTCTTGAGTTTGAACTCGTTTTGCCTGCAGATTGACTTCATATGACATTAGATTTCCTATCAATTCTTCTGGCTTCATTTCGGAAATATCGTTAGCTTCTTCAATTGCCAAAACTTTTCTTTCCCATTCGTCAGTTAGAGAGTTTAGGATTTTTGAGACAACATCTGCATCTGAATATGTTACACCAAGTCCGATCAAGGCATGATGGATATCTTGAAATCTAGAGTACATATCATTTATGGACTCGTCTTGCTTCATTCTGAAATTTTGGAACTGATTTTTGAGCATAGATATCTTGCTTTGCTTGACTTTGCTTGTTCCTTCATGAGTTGTTTTTAATGTTTGCCATATTTGATATGCAGTGGTGCATATGCTAACACGATTGAATTCATTTCTATCTAGAGCACAAAACAACATGTTCATAGCCTTGGCATTTAAGGTAGCTTCTGCTTTTTGGGCTGTCGACCAAGTAGTATATTCAGTGGTTGGTGCAGTGTATTCGGCTTGTGTGATATTCCAAGCATCAAAACCATTAGCCTGCATATAAATACGCATTCGTGTCGCCCAATAGTTATAATTTAATCCATTGAAGAAAGGAGGTCGTCCAGTGGCTTGTCCTTCTACGATGCCAGAGTTAGTGACAGGATTTGGAATAGCGTTGTTATCCATGTTGGCCATATAAGCAGATTATCAAATAACTGTGTAACGGTTATTAGATTCTGGCTCTGATACCAAATGAAAGTTCGGTGCGGATCGTGCTATATGGAATAGTACAAAAGCAGTGCGGAATAAAAGAATAATTAGCAGATAATAGTAAATAATAAATGAGCACACCAGGAATTTTTATACTGGTTCGAACTTCCCGTTCTACGTCCAGTCCCAGACTCCTTCTGGAATTTCACTAACAACAATCCTCACTTAACCCGGAGGAACAGGTTTACAACAACCCTTGAACAGCCGAACAAGGGACCTGAGCAACAGAACAGGATTTTGCCTCAACAGCCGAAGAGGACTTCACACGCCTGAACAGCAGAACAGGACTTCAACTTATACAAAAAGTATTTGACACTGTGTGTTCTCAATAACACGAATTTGTCTCTTGATAATACAATCTTCCTATAATCTTCTCCTTTAGGATATATAGTGATGTGCTTTGAGAATAGTGGAAGATAGAGTGATCAACGATCAGAAAATGTATTCAGTTTGAGTGCAGTTTGAAAATATAGAATAGATAGGAATTCAAGAATATTAAAATTAGATTCGGTGAATTGTTTGTTGAATTCTGTAATCTATTTATAGTGTATAAAGAGTTGCAACTATAGATGAAAAGTTATATTGAAAAGAACAGTTGCAACCATTGATTTTGAAAGAGTTTCTCTTAGGTGAAGAGAAGTGTCTTTTCACAAAAAATAGCAGTTGTAAAGATTCAGCCGTCTGAAAATAAATTTTAGACTTCTGAAATTTGAAGCGTGCAAAACAGAAAGAAAATAGGCTATTTTTATCTATATTCAGACGTCTGAAATAACAGAACCAGACGTCTGAATATTGTTGAAAAACTGAATTTTATCTTCAGATTCAGACGTCTGAATAGGTTATTTCAGACGTCTGAATTCAGCCTGAAATTGAGTTTTATTCTTAGCACTGGTGTGTATATATATATATCTTAGAGGAGAGATTTTCACAATATTTTAATACTAAACAAAGACCCAAAACAACATATATGCAGCATGAAGATAATATGAATCCAGTCTTGTGGCTATTCCTGCAAAACATATGTTAGTACATAATGTATATAGTTGTCGTTTGTCAAAATTCATAGTAGACATCGAAACCGAGGTCTTAACACTAATTTCATCGAAATTTCGTACATTACGAATCATGATTATTTACCATATAACATTTATGTGTTATCGTATATGGATCAAATATCCATATTCTTGTATTGATTAAGAGTTCAAAAACTCATAAAAGAAAATGCATAGTCTTTCACAAATAAACACTTAAGCCATCGAGGCATGAATGTTTCGATGGTTGTAGAAGTTGGCTCTTGTATAGGTCTTGAAGTGATAACATATTAAAAGATCTATTAGTAAATATATTTATATTCTATGTCAATCTTAGTTCAGTTCAATTGTATATTTTAACAGATAAACATTGTGTTTCCAACAAATTTACCACATAGATCAGAGAAACTGGACTACGAAATGATGAAGGAATGAGTCAAGAAGCTTTGAAGATGTGAAGATTGAAGAAATCAGAGATTTGGCTAAATTTTGATAATGGATGATTTGGTTGGTATGGTATGATCTGGTTGGTACCGATATTTTTGGTACCGATATTTTTGGCATCGATATGATTTGGTTAGTACCAACATGATTTGGAAACCATCAAGAATGACTAAAGGAAGGAGTACACCAAATTTGACTAAGTTCTAGACGGCCAAAACATGTCAGTACTAACATGAATTGATCGGTACCGACATGATTTTAGTCATTAGCTACTTTGGAGGCTTGGGACTTGAGCTATGAAGAAAAAATAAAGTTTAGACACCTAAAATCATGTCTTTTACTCAATAATGTTTTCCAATATGAGATTTAAATAAATGATTTGGAATTATTCTAATTCCTATACTTGAAATTAATTGTTTTGGGTCTGCAATAAACCATGTCTTATATAACACCGTTTCTGACCCACTTAAAATTTATGTTTTGGAAATATGAAATCTTTGATTAAGATCTAATAAATGATTTGGAATTGTTTTCCTAAGTAAAAGGGTGAAATGATTTAGAATTATTCCAAAGTTTAAAAGGTTTTAATTAACCAAATTATTTGATAAAATGAGGCTTTCTTATACAGTTAAGAAGATAAATGGAATAATTTAAAATAATATGTCTCTTTGAGATATTTATGAATGAACAAAAAGATGAATTAAATTGAATGATGATTGATAATTATATATGAACTTAACATCTTTTTAATCGATGATTGGTTCGAAGGAACTAGGGTCGGATTTGGGTAACTTCTATCCGAAAACCACTTCGTACGTTCGGAAATGGAGACATCTTGATGATGTAAACATGTTGAAGATGATGATTATTGAAGACCGAAGATCTTCATAGCGGAAGGACTGCTTGTTGACATTCTCTGGATCATTCCCAATATAGAGATATTTATTATAGCAGTGGTCCTGTCGTGTTTTGAAATCTTCATATTGCAAGGACTACTCGCTATTGATCCTAAGGTGATTCCCAAAAGGATGTTGTAGGAGGAGTGCCTTCGGTTTCGTTCAGTTCCAGAATGAACTTGTATGGACGAATGTCTGACATCACAACGTTCACTTTTACAAACGTACATCTGCTTGGTGGCGGAGAATGCAATTTCTCTTAGCTTAACACCCTTCTCTGAGACGTACGAGCTCAGAGGTTGTATGTTTATGGAAGTCAATAGTAATAGAAGGAATGGTATTGTGGCATAAGTGGAATATGCTTTGTGGAAGAATAAAGTGTGGCTTTGTGAAAGACAAAGTATGGCTTTATGAAAAGAAGAGTGTAGCCTCTCTAGCCTCACAACCCGATATCAACATCATTTCAGATCTTGAATTGTCTACTTAGGAGGCTTGGGGATTATGCAATAAAGAAAAAAAAAGGAGTTTTGACACACAAAACCATGTCGATACCAACATGATTCGGTTAGTACCGACATATTTAGCTATCTTAGGAAACATGCATGATGTTCTACACGGTGGAACTTTGGATTTGGAGAAATAGACTCGTTCAAGCCTGGAATGACAAGATTTATGCTAGGATTTGTTTATAAATATAAAGGGGCCTTCAACTAAAAAGGGGTTCGAAGTTCTTCATCTTTTCCTCTTAAACTTTCTAGGCAAACCTAAGATCCACTAAACTGAAATCGTTAATCGATTGCAATTTGCTGTATTCCGAAGAAAATTCATCAAATATAAGATTAAATGGATGTAGGCCAGAGATTTTGCCGAACTGCTATAAAAAGTTTGTGTTTTGTTCTCTTTTTCTTACTTCCATCATTTTTATATTTGTTTGATTCAAATTCTTTTGATATTAGGGTGTTGTACCATTTTTGGTGCAACTCATTTTGTCAATTATATTAGTTGCACAAATTTATCCAAGTAGATTGTTTTAATTTATATAGCATATAATCTTATAATACTGGAAATGTTAAATGTTATCATTTCATTTTTCTAGTAAGGCTCTTACCAGATTTTTATGTTTCTCAAAACCGTAAGTAAAATATAGAAATCTTTTGATTTCCCCAGTGGGTGTTAGATCTCACTTGCCTTGGGATTATTGTTGGAACTGGGTCAGCCCGCAGTGGAAGTTACAGGTGATTTTCAATTTTTTTACCCTATAGGATCATTATTGGATCTTTGAAGTCTAATTTATTTAAAGCATTTCTAAATTTAATTTAAATAAAATCGTATATTTTATTTAAATTTATAAATTGTTGATAGAGATTTATTTAATTTATTTTCAATTTATGTATATATACACATATGTATCATATACATATATGTATGTGTGTGCATGTGTAACATGATATTCTATGAAGGATATAACATGCCCGTATATAGGTACCGATCAATTCATGTTAGTACTGACTGGGATTTACATTACAACAGACATGTTAGCTCATCCTATATGTATTGTATGTTGTCCAAATATGTGTGTGTATTTATGCTTATTATATATAAAACCAAGAGAGAGAGTGTGTATGTGTGTGTGTGTGTGTATATATGTATATAAGTATATTATGAGAAAATATTATTGATATATTTATACGTAAATATCAGAGTGTTAAATAATATATAAATAAACATATATATGTATAAGATATAAGTTCAAAATTATTTTTATTTTATTTTTTATTTCCATATATTAAGATATATATATATATATCTGTGTGTGTCTAGGAACTAAAGTAACATATTTATATGTATAATATATATATATATAATGTAAATGTAAATATGATTTAGAACGATTTTTATATACATATTACAAAATTAAAAATCTGCTTATTTAATGTTCTAGATCGAATACACAGCAGGTACAATTTTAATTACAATTTTATTATATTAGTATATAAATATTATTAATTAATTAGTTAAACAATAATAAATAAATGATAGAAAATATAATATATATATCTTGAATTTTAAATTTCTAGAAAATCTGGAATCATATTTTATAACTTACAAAAAAATTAGATTTTTCTAAGTCAAAATATTACTTTTTATTAATTAATCAGTTTCAGCTTGATTAAAAAATGGGTTTTTAAAAATATGAAAAACAGGTGAAAGCTTATATAATGATAAATTAATTTTAGAAAATTTAAGATCTAATTTTCAAAACATTATTTATTTTATATAAGTTATTAATATAATGATTAAACAATACTAAATTTTTTTAAATAATGGGTTAAAAAAATTATTTACAATTGCTAAAAATTATAATTGATATAATTATGCATTTCCAGAATATTAGTTGAATTTTATATGATATAGTTATATAGTTTAGTATTAGTCATATAAATTAATTAATTAATATATTAGTATATGTATAAATAAATTAATAGAATAATAATAAATGAAATAAAATGATTTTGGCTGTGTATGTCAAATCTATTATATAAAAAATGTTTTGTTATGCACATAACCAATCAATACACGTGACAACAACAATACCTATAGGAATCTCACCCAACTAACAATTCAATAATAATAGTGTATTTGTGTGTGTATGTGAGTGTGTGTGTGAACAAGATTGAAGTATACAGAGATTATGCATTACATATAAAACTAAAGACTTGCCTAAACTAATTCCCTTAAGTACAGCTTGTAACGATGAGTTCCTTTCCTCTTAAAACCATCCTGATTCATCAGATTGCAAGTCTTTGAATCGCAGACCATGTGCTATCGAATAGCTATTGATTTGAGTTGAGCTGGAACGCTAGGAGGTATAATTTGGCTAGCAAGATGGAGAGAGGAGGCAGCCAAAAAATTCTTCCAAAGGTTGAGGATAGAGATGCTTATATATAAGATAATTTGAAGATATTTTAGGATCAATATCCTACATCGTCTCTGACCGATTCTCTTCCATCTTAGCCCTCTATCTCCAAGCCTTTGTTGCACCATCTTGTGGTTCATATTGCCTTCATTTTGGCCGAAATTTCCAGCCCCTTTCGTGGGCCTTAAACACATTTTAAGCCCAAATAAATATTTAGCAAAGCTAGCCAGCTTTATAGTGGTCCGTGCCACTGTATAAATAATGGGAAAACAGGTGTTCTGCACAAGCACAGAGCAACAAATGGGCGGAAAGGCCCAAAAGAAAATAATAGAAAGCACAGGAGCTAGACAAAGGTGCCTAAACTATTATAACAACATGACTATACTCCCTCAAAAGAGGAAGAACAACCACGGCCAACATCCGAAGATGGACCAATAATATGAGAAAAACCTGAGAAGAGAGTAGCTAGACGTGGATCATAGCCTTCTGAGTCAGGAGAGTAAATAAACTTCCTATCCCATGTGACATCATAAAACTTACTTTTGTTCTCCTCACCAATCTCACTAACCGTAGTGAGGCACAAACCATCTCCCTTAATATGGTAGATAAGAAAATGACTCTTGCCCCCAATATCAATGATAAATGCATAAAATGTGTCATTCTCAGGCGAATATCTCATATTAGAAGGAGTGTGAACCCAAGCACGTTCGACAGAATTCCAAGATATTGTATCAGACGTAGTAACAGAAGGAACCACCTCCAAGGCCGATGGTGGAGAACTAACGGATGGAGCAACACAAACCAGAGCAACAACAGGGGGATCCACAGAGGGAGCTATAACAATGGGAGCTTCCAAAGCATCGACTAAGGGAACTACATGAGCAACCTTCGTAACCCACTTCCGGATAGAAGGACGAGGAAGAGGAATCATGTCAGCTAAAGGAACAAAGCCAACAACTGCCGATCTAGAACATGTATCCGAAAGATGCCCAAAGGTCTGACAAGACGTGCATATCTCAGGTTTCCAACTATAGCAAACTCTGACCTCGGCAAACTGGCTCTCATCTAGTCTGACCTTCAAAACCGAAGGTAAAGGTTTGTCAGGAGTAATCTCGATCAGAGCTTTGGCATAGACTAATTTCTTTCTGGCCATAATGTTTGCATTATAACATATCACCTTACCTACTAGACCGGCTAACTTGTCAATCCATATAAGAGGCTGAAGAACAGATGGAATATGAGAAAAGTGGGCACAGATAGGAATAGATAAAACTTGGTCTTTCGATCGATCCACAAATGGATTCCAAGTTGTGATAATGAATGGTTTCCCATCTATAAGAATTGGGTCGGCCTCCAGAATACGCTGTCTTTCATCACTATGCAAGAATTTAAAATAGAACATTTCATTATCAAAGTGGACACTCAAACCCCCTAGGCTTCCACACCTGGCGGCATCTTTCCTTAACTAAATGATAGGGAGGATTGGAGTCAAGAAAGAAACCCACCAAGTGCTCTTTCCACAAATCCATGCTGGCCTAAATCACTTCCTTGGGTGGGATCAACACACCCTCAATCTCAACTGTATCAAAGCGACGAGGAGAGTGCTTACCGGCATTATTAGGCAGCTTGGAAAACAATGATGTCCACTTAGTAGCAGGCCGAGGCAAAGGAGGATCCAACGGATCAACGTGAGTTGTAACAGACAAAGGAATGTTGTATTCGGCATTTCTACAAGCACCTAGCATGCAAACCATAGATAACCCATTTTCAGCCTTGTTGAACACAACAGCTTCATCCATTGACACATGGTCGCCATTAACCACATCACCAACAGTTGGAAGATCAAGTTCGATCTGCCCAATCTTGGCTTCACCCATTATAGAACCAAAATTCAACCCAACAGAAGTTTGAGTCCAAAATTTATTACCTTCATTTGATAGTAACGGTGATAACGGATTCAAACCCACATTTCTGTCAGGCATTACATGACTAGCATGAAGTGAAATCATGAAGAAGGTTTGATATCGGGTTGTCACGAGCAGTTGTCGCGACAGATTCGCTAACAGAAATCAAGGCGGAGTTGCAATCAACGGCAGTAGAAGAGGCCATGAAATCACCAGCCGTGCCAATTAAGGGAGCAGATCCACCTTCCAGAACAACGAAGGCGGACAGAGCAAGCTTCTACCTTGACATAGGAATAGAGCGGAAGCAAAACGCGGTAAAGAAAGTCAGATGCCGAAGAAAAAGCAGAAAAAAATAGTCGCCAGTGGAAAAAAATCGCCAATCGCCATTTAATTTTATTTGTTTAAAATAAGAAATATATTATAAATGGGTGAATTCAAGAGATGCCCAAATAAATATTGTTAATTAAATCTAATTTAATTGCTTATCGATATCGCATATCGATCGATATATTTAAACTATTATAAATATATACAATAATAGTTACTCCTCAAATCATAATTAAAATTTTATAATTAATATTTCATGTATTAATTAATTTAATTAATTTATAACAATTATAAACTAATCAAATCGTTTGGTCTAAAGAGAGTTCATCATTTCAGTTACGTGACGCATCAGGTGTAAATTCGATCAACGATCAACATCGAACTATTTGAATGTTAACGTTCACATGTCACTTAGCAGATGGTGTGACACTAGTACAAAATATGCCTGTTGCATTACCTCATTTGCTTTGGTTGTGCTCACAACCGAAGCAAATAGTATCATTTGTTTCGGTTGTTTTAACAACCGAAGCAAACACACTAAAGCAAATAGTGTTATTTGCTCCGGTTGTGATACAACCAAAGCAAATTGTATCACTTGCTTTAGTTGTATTAACAATCGAAGCAAATAGTGTTATTTGCACCGGTTGTCCTTAAGAACCGAAGCAAATGCACCAGAGCAAATAATGTTACTGGCATCAGTTTCTTAGGAACCGAAGCAACTGGAAACTATTTTAATCGGAGCAAATGCACATATCAATAATCATAAACAACAACTTAGATATGTCATTATTTACAATTTATTATAATTAATGATTATCAATAAATAATTTATAATTGCTAGTTATTATAGATAATCAATAATTATTTTTATATTTATAATATTATAGTTAGTTATTAATAATTATTAAATTATAGTTAATATTTATTACTTACATTTAATAATTAAATAATAAATTAATAATTAATATTAAATAATCAATCATTAAAAATCAATATTTAATAATTAATGATTAACATTTAATTTTAATTAATAAGTAATATTTAATAATTAAGAAATAATATTTAATAATGAATTTTTAATAATTATTAATTAATAATTATTATTAAATAATTAGTTATTAATAATTATATAATAATTAAGACAAATATTTAATAATTATTAATTAGAAATAAAATTTAATACTTATGAAGTGAAATTTAGTATTTAATAATTAATTTTAGATAATTATTAATTAATAATAACTATTAAAAAATTAATAAATAATCAATAATTAAGAAAAATATTTAATAATTCATAACTAGTAAGAAACATTAATAATTGAGAAGTAACATTCAGCATTTAATATTTTATAATTCTAACTAATAATTATATTTAATATTTAAAATTGAAAAAATTTAAATTTGGTAATTAATAAATAATATTTTCTATTTAAAAAATTATAATTTTTAAATAATAATTTCTATTTAAAAATTTTAAAATATTGAAATTAATAAATAATAATTTCTATTTACTATAATAAAAGTTGTTTTACTTATATATTGTAAACTTCTTTAAGGAAACGATAACTATAGGAAAAGGCTAAATTAATGTAACCAATAAATGATTTTTAAATTTAATAATTTATTATGATTAATTATTAATAATTAGTAAATCATAGTTAATATTTATTTACATTTAATAATTGATACTTAATAATTAGTAATCAATATTATATAAGTACAAGAAAATGGCGTCTTCTCTTCCTGTCTCGTGCATCCATAATTCAAATTATATGCTTCAACCCAATTTGAATTCGAATTTGTTTATCCGCTCCTCTCTTTCTTCCCGTGCCCCAATTCGATCTTATGCCCAAATCATCAAAGATCGATCGCCATATTTTCAGTTTCAAAAATTCGATTCCTCAACTTCCTATGAAAAACTGGATCGATACAAAGAAGGGAAAGATTTTCTGCTATAGATGTGGGGATTATAATCATTTTGCCAAACAATTTCGTGATCCAATTAGATGTTTCGCATGTGGAAAGTTTGGGCACAAAAGGAGTGAATGTTCGATCAAATTGAATCCTGTCTCTTGCAAATCTGCCCCGTGTCCTTCATTGGTTGATCATGGTTTTCAGTTCATTCTTAAATGTATGTTGTTAAAGGGGATATTACTAGATCATCTTTGGCTCAAGAAGACTGAAGGAATCAAGTTATTAGAGGACCTGTTTGTCCATTTCGATGCTATAAATTCGCCTAATATCGGCAAGGGGTATAGAGACAGATTTGGTGATCCTGAAGAGTATTTTGGAATATTTGATTCGTCTTCTATCAAATATGATACTAAAGTGAATAGAGATGATGGTTCGAATAAGAATAATTTGGGTGTTGACACTGAGTTTTTGGTCTATGCTAAGAGTGAAAAGGTCCATGGATTTGATCCAATTTTGTATGATCCTACTGTTTCTCACTATTCTAAGGATTCTTATTTACAAAAGACAAGTGCTTTGATAAATGATGTTGTCTCGTTCATAGATGATCCCGGAGAAGTTGCTGAACAGAGGGAATTAAACAATGGTTTCATTCATTTATATATAAAAAGAGCCAAAACAAATTCACGTGAATTGAGTGTTTTTGAGTTATCTATGGCCAATTCTTTTGAATTTCTTTCTTCTTTGATAATACCTAATTCAAGTACTGAAAAAACTAGAGTAGTCTGTGGATTGGAATGTCAAAATTCTCGTGTAAGTAATGCTGTGGAACAAGTGATGACAGTAAAAGGAAATAAGGAAATTTCTGGTGCAAGTAAGGATATCTGTTTCGAAAAATATAAACTTTCTAAGGATGTGATGGTAGAGTAGTTGTAGGATACAATAGCCTATGATTTTTGTTTAATGATAATAAACATATATATATATATATATTCGTTTAAATGTATTTGTTGTTGTACTATTTTATTTTTCACATAATTAAATAGATATTTGTTGAATAAAATAAATAACTCAGAATTCATATTCAAACAAATATTTTATTCAAACAAATATTTTATTACAAATTCAAATATTACAATTTTGAGCTCTCACTACATTTATACATTTTCAATTGCAATACAACTTCAATTACAACACATTTTCACTTTATAGTTTTTCATACATAATTCATCTCACTACATATTCACTCTCAATAGTATTTGATCTTCAACTCTGTTCCAGCCTGTATCCAGCATCTGAACTATCGCCAAAATAAACACTGATGCAGTAAAATTGAAAAAGAAATATTTTTACATTGTACAATGAAGTATGTGTTTGAAAATATTGTTTGCCTCGGTTATTTGGGTTGTTCGTCATCATTTATTTTTAATTCATCTTACATGAACAACTTGTGACATGCACAGTGTATCACTGTACATGCCACAAGGTCATGCATACCGATATATGCTTACTCGTTAAAATTGCAAGGACGGGTGACCACATGGTCAAACCCAAGCAAAAACTGGATTCAACTCAAGTGGAATACAAACACAAATCAAAACTCAACAAGTCAGTGGGACAAATATGGACCAATCAACAAAATGAAAACATTCAACACAACAATGTCAAAGCAACCAGACTCCAACCAGTTACAACATGAACAATGGAACCAGTTCAACATGGATGAACTCGAAGCAACTAGTCAAAGTGCTCATACAACAAGACTTCATTCATATGAAACCATGGACAAGTGCACCAGACCAGAAATGTACAAACCAACATGATAACAACCTCAACCACATGAAGACTCAAAGCTACACACATGACAACAAGCCAGTGGAACAAAATGAACCAGACCAGACAACAAGCCAGTGGAACCAAATGTACAAAATCTCCAGACAGTAATGAACACAATTGTACCAGACTTCAAGAGCAACAGAGAACACAAGAATGAAGCAAACAACGATACAAAGAAATCAAACAAGGCAGGCACTAGCATGAATGGTCAAGGTAGTGTGAACATATATATATATATATATATATATATATATATATATCTGTGTGTGTGTGTGTATGTATGCATATATATATACATGAAGACCAAACCTGATCATAAAATGTACAAGTTTAATGCATATGGTCAGGAGCAATATATCAAGCTACATGCAGATTTCAAATCTAATCAATGGCTCAAGTACATGGAGTACACAAGTATTCAAATGGAACCAGTCATGGTGCAGACTCATGAAGCCTCAACCAAATGGTCGAGTAAAAGTTCAGTTCCAGTCAAATGCAAGGGTAACAAAACCATTCAAACTCGAGGCAAGAACAAGAAAACATGAATGCAAACCAGACTCGAATGAACACAAAAGAGATGCAACAACCTAGATAAATGAAATGCAACATGAAGTCAACATATCAAGACATGTACATAGTGAAGACTCTGTACAATAACAAGACAACCGAACAAAGAAATATGAATGGATATGCAAGCATGTAGCACATGAAGACATGCAACAGAGAATACAAAGCTCAACTTCAACATGAATTGGCACTGTATATACATATGCAATAGAATGGACAGTAAGGCACAAAAGCAATCACACACATATATACATACATATGTGTATGTATATATGTATGGAGACCATCATTACTCGAAGCATGCAAGAGACTCCGGATCAATAAAATGAAATAACAAGAACCACTTCAAATCAAAATGACAGTAGCAATTCAAACGAAGTCAAAATATATCTCCAATTCAAGTATTGAGCGCAATCACTGAACAAGTCAAAACATTATCACAAATTCAAAATGCCAAAGTCATAGTGCCAGCAAAGAATGGAACCAGAGAAATAAAAGGAACAAATTCAAACTCATGGAAAAACACGTATGAAATCAACAAGTCAAAAATCATCACATCGTTTAAGCAATAATCGAACAGCCAAGCAACGCAAGAGATAAATTCATGAAAAATTCAAACAAATTATACGAATGAGATTATAGGGTTTTCATCCCTATAAATAAACCCATATCATCATCGGCAATAAGCATCGAGTTCAAGTTCAAACAAATCAACAGAGCAATCAAGTCGAACATAAGTACAATAGAAAAGGAGCATACCAATTTCTATTCCATTCAAACTCGATCGTAAAGCGGTTGCAAAGGAGATTAAAGAACACTGATAGAAGAAGCAGAGAAGCAGGAATGAAAGCATCAAAGAATTCGAGCTTGTAATTTCCAAGCGACGCTTCTAATAAAACCCTAATATTTTGAGAGCAAATAAAAGAATCGGCCGAAGCCATTTCACAGAGAAAAAGAAAAAGGGGAAGACATCTTTATTTTTTAGTGGGGCAATCTTTATTTTTATAGGCTTTAGTTAAAAAATAATAATAGGATTTTGTTGTTTAATTTTATTTGTAATTTTCTTTTTAAATGTTGGTGAATTTCTAGTTGTGTAACTAGGTACGAACTACGGTTTTGTAGTTCGAGAATTCGCAACTCAATGGCTGAGTTGTGCCAGGATTTTGAGCTTAGAGTTAGGTTAGTCAAGTTAGCGGGTGTCGCAAGTTTACATGTGTTTATAAGCGTTTGACTACTTAATTTCTAGTAGAAACCTTAGGGGCAGCATGTAGGCAGGTTATTGCCGAAGTTGGGTAAATTTGTCTGTGATCTCTACTACATTACTTTCAGTTATTATTTTTATTTCTGCATTATTTTTTAATTTTTGTTAGTAATACCCTTTTCACCACCCTCCCTTCTAGGGTGAAAACGATCCTACAGTGGTCAGGCAACATAGGAATTATAGATAATGATTATAATGCCCAGAAATCCAAGGTGGCTGATATTAATGTTTTTGATGATCGAACTGCTTTTTGTTTGAGGAGTTTAGATGATAATCTAAAGGATGATGATGCTAAATGTATTGACAAGTTAAGGGATGTATCTACTGTCAATAAAGTTAAATGTCTTGACTCTTTGATAGTCTCTATTTCATGTTCTGATAGAACTAGAGTGGACAGTGGAATGGATGGTCATGCTGCTTTTGATAGTGATTATGTAAAGCAATTGAAGGTAGTTAGTGAAAATAAAGCTATTCCTGAAGCATGTAATGGTATTTTTACTAATGATAGTAATCTCTTAATGGACGCATTGGTGGAATGGTCTGGTGGTAAGGATAATTTGGATAAAGCTATTTTTTCTCAGAAAGTTGCTGATGTTCGTATGGCTATGTGTTGGAGGAGTCTTGATGAGATTCGAAGGGAGGCTGATGGTAACTGCATTAACAAGTTATTAAATTTATTAGGTGATGAGAATTTGAGCCTGTATTTTGCTAGTGTTGCTGATACTTTTGATAGTATCAGTGCACATGGTGCACACATATTGAATGAATATGTTGATAAGCTAGCTTTCAATGTAGTTCCTTTTATGGATATTCATGCTGAATCTATTGGTGTTATTGAAGATTTGCTTAGAGATTCTATGTCTTTTGAGTCAGTGGATTATAGTCAGTAGACGTAGGAAGTCAGTGGCTGTTAGCGGATCAGTTCAACGTAGTGCCAGGATACGTTGTAGCCATTCTCAGTCTACGGGTAAGTTACCTGATTCGAGTACCGCGAGTGGTGCTACGAATTCAGGCTCAGGTATGTTTTCTGATTTGGGTAGTACAATTTCATCTTATGCTTTAGGTAGTTTATCTTCTTCTGAGTTTAATCAGTTAGCTAGTGATACCGCTTTTATTTTTTTGATGTTGAGGTAGATCTAGAGTATATTAGAAGTAGGGAATTTGATAGGGCTAGATCTGTTGGTATATCAGGATTATCAGTTAAAATATCAAAGGTTTGCACGATTAAATAAGTGTGATAAAGTTAGAGCTTTTTTTAAAGATTATGCTATAGACATTGCACTCCTACAGGAAACTAAAATTGAATGTCCCGATATTCGTTTTTATAGAAGATTAGGTGGGTTTCTATGACAACCCAGATTTTTAATGTCTACTTATCGGGTGATTAACTGATGTAATTATTGGAATTTTAGTTTTGATTAGTCGGACAAATGAATTTCTGATATTTAAAATATCTGAATATATATAAATTGATTCAAAAACTATATTCAAACTTAAGTTATAACATTTTAGTTATGATAAATTTCATACAAAAATATATAAAAAAACTCTTCCATTTGAAATTTAGATGGAGTATCCATAAAAGTGTATATAACTATACAAGCTTTATGATAATTAAACATGTAAAAGCTTATGATGTTTAAATATATACACAAGCATATAAGTAATATGTATACATATATATTTGCCACGTGAACTAATATACATGAAAATTTGTGTAAATATGAATATATATATACATATAATGATAAAATATACATAAGCAATGTATATTAAAATATGTATAAATATAAGTGTGTGTGTATTATATGTAAGCAAATAAATATGCAAACATATAGGTATATGTAGCTATATATATATATATATAGATATATATAAGTAAAAGAAACATGTAGGAGATAAAAGATATATGTACATATATGAAAAGATATGAAAAGATATGTATAAGCAAAGGGAAACATTGAAATAAATGCACATCATTTCAAGCTCACAAAACATGAAATCAGGTCAGAAAAAAAAGAGAAAAGGCAAAAGCCTGTACACCAATACTTCAGCTTGGCTTCTTCAACAATCCATTTCTATGTTTATATATACAGTGTTTAGTTACCTCCACTTGCCATTTTTCCATTCATTCGAACCAAGTGAAAAGAAAAAAAAAGAGGCTAAAAACTTCACTGCATTTCATGACTTAAAGCAAGCAAAACAAATCAACAGAAGAGAAGATCAAAGACTTAAATAAGAGGCAGGACCAAGTAGCAGTGTTCTTTCTCAAAGAACAGTGAGTAAAACTCTTTAAACTGAAATTGTTTGAATTGGCATACGATGAATCCTTGAAATATGTTATGAATCATGTGTGCATGATGTTAAAGAAATGATTTTATGTATATATGTGTGTGTTAGAATCAGTGTTCAAGCCTGGAACAGGCTAGCAAGCCTCTGTTTTACACATTTCAGGTTTAAACTTGATTCAATAATTCAGGTCTTCTCTCAAATGATTAGTAGGCATTGATTTCTGATTAAAAATTCTTATATGTAAGCAACATCATTTTAAAACTTGATTTAAGTAAAGATGTTTAGAAAATATCTTCGAAATTAGATATTACAGTGGAACTTAAGAAAAATGTCAGAATCTCGACTTAACTAATTGATGAATTCATGATTATGATCTGAATTGTCTTCCTAAATTAGGATTTTTAATATAAGGATCATGAATTTTATGTGTGTAATTCGAGTGAACTCGAGTGTTAAAGGGAAAATGGATTACGAGGAAATCCAGGTGATCGGCGGCACTTGGTGGAACGGGGTCGCGGCTGAAGTAAGCTGGGTGTTCGTCAAGTCGGCAGAAATTGTGGCTCATATTCTCCGACATCGTGGTGACAGGACGATTGTGATTTAGGGCTTAAGGGTGGATTTTTGTTCATCGATGTTGTCGAGGTGTTTCTGATGTTGGAGATGGATCGGGTTAGATCGCGATGGGGGGAAATCGAGGCAGAAGTAGTGACGTAGCTTCTGGTTGTTGGGTGAGGAATCTCGTGGTCGAGATCATTGGAAAGTAGAGATTTTCCGATCGAAGGTTGCTATTTCTATTTGACTGATTAGGCTCGATTTCGATTTCGAGATTGATGATCGAGTTGGATGGTCGGAATCGAGTGTGGAGTGGATCGGTGACTTGTCGACAATAGAAGGTGGAGTCAGATCGCCGGCGGCCATCTGTGTACGTGCACTTGTGCACAATGTGTCAGGTAAAGAAGAGTTTGGGAAGACGTTGTTGCCTCGGGAACAAACTCGAAGTGTACTGGAGTTTTGCTCGAGAATAGGGTAGGGGTTTGCTGGGCTTTGAACTCGAGAATTTGGGTTTGTTTACTCGTGACTTTGTGATGATACCCAGTTTGTCTGAATGAGATACAAGTAAAAAAAATTAGATTTAGACAAGTTTAAGACGAATTTCTCAACTCATTCCTTTTGAAATATTATATATTGATTGAGTTTAGGATAAATAAAAGGTTTAAGATAAATTTTGGTTAAATTTATTAAGTTAAAAGTGTTTTTATAATATATACAACCTTTGTTTGAAAGTTTATTTTAAATAAAAACTTGATATTGTAATTAAGAAATGATTAGAAGATGAAGTGATTTTAAATCCTTAATTTAACTTTTAAGGTTTAAGTAAATAGAATGGTGATAGATTATTTTCAAAGGTTTATTTAATAAGGATTTAAAAGATAATTAAAGAAATTAATTAAGATAAAATGGTTTATCTTTTAAATAAATTAAGGTCTTAAGTAATTAGTGATTTGTTAATTATGTAAGCAAATAAAGGATAGTAAATTACTGAATGAGATTAATTGAGATTAATTAATGATGTGATAAATTTAAAGATTATTTGTTAAATGTAATTAATTAAAGGAATTAATTACTGGAAGAGATTAGGGGATCGGGTACTATATTACAGTATGAATTGGTTGAACGGTGATAATGTGGTTATCTTTCTATGATGAATTGTTGTGTAAAATGACATCCTGTATATAAAGTTGGATTGTATTTCACTGGAATAACTTGGATTAGAATGATATTGAATTCGAAGAGACCGGTGTCGGGTATTAGTAAATATCTGAAACCACTTCGATTCTTTATAGATTGATATGTGAGATCAATAGGCTGGAATGGAATGATTTAAGTGAATTGGACCATTTAATTTAAGTTTTGGTACTTAGAAATTGATGTGTGAAATAAGTGATGTCTCTAACAAATTGTGAATTTGTAAATTGACACGAGTTACCCCGGGTTTTATGTAAGTTTTATGCCGTTGTATTCCATGATTAAATGGGTTTACCCACGCTGGTTTCCAGCCTGACCCGGGTGTTACTTTGATGTAATGCTCGGGTCAGACCGAGTATTACAGATTTTCAGGTAAGGACGTTCTGGAGCTCAGGAGACGAGCTGGATGGTAGGAACGTATGGAGTGTTTCCGTTGTGATATTATTTCTGTTTATCTGAGACATGCGATTTGTATATGTCCAGTATTTGTGTATGAGTGTAACTCTGATGTAAAAATATAATTGACAGATACAGGTATTCTTTTGTAAACTGTTATTATTAGATATTATATTTTGATCTGCTGCGTTTTGTGAGAATCAGTGCTGTGTTTCTGTTTCTTCTTCTTCTATCTCTTTCTTCTTTTCCTAACTATCTGGAATTTTCGCGATCGAAAATTTCGGGCTGTTTCATTTGGTATCAGAGCTGAAAGGTTAAGCGAGAACCTTGGCTCTGATAGGGGATACTCATTAAGTATAGGGTCGATGGAACCTTAGAATGAGTTGAGTGTATAGTATATATGAGAGCGTACTTGTTATTTTCTTATATAAAGATTTTAAATGATTTTATATGAGAATATATTTTGATATATATAAAGCAATATTTCTTAATCAATAAATGTTAAGGTAATTGGTTGTTGAATTATTTGAATTAAATTAAGAGGTAATAGAAATACAACCAAATTGAAATTAAATAAAGGTAAGTTTAAAATGGATTCAAACTGAAATTAAATCTTGAATTTGGGGAAAAGTTTCAGAATAAGATAATAATGAATTGGTTTCCAGATATGATAATCTTGGTTATTATTATAAATGATTGTTGTGTTTAATAATAAGATGTGTATTAATGAGTAAGCAAAATGAAATGTTTTAGATAAGTATGACTTATAAATTGGAACTGAAGATGATCTAGATTGTGAAGTTTTAAATCTAAGCCAGAAAATTTGGAATTTGTTTCAAAGTGCTAAAAGAAATAATAAATAAGTATTATTTGAATAAAAGGGACTTGTTGCAAACGAGGGTTGTTTGAAAATTTGTTTTGAATTAAAGAACCAAAAGTGGGTTAAAATTTAAAGATAACTTAGTGTGTAAAGAAAATAATATGTATATATGAGGAATATACATAATATCAAAGATGGTTTGAGATAAACTCTAAATGTTGAGTTTTAAATTTGGAATGAGATGTGAAACCCAAAGTGATAAGTTTTTGAACTTATAAGTGAGAAGACTGTTACTATGAAGTTTAAAGTTTGAAATGGAATTCAAATTGGGTAAGGTTGTCTAGATTAAGTAAATTGAATTTAACTTTGGGAAAGTTAAATAAGTTAACAAACAACCTGAATTGGGAATTTCAAGATGAAATTGAGATTTAACTTAGGGAAGTTAAATGATTGGTTTAAATGGGAACTTATGAGTGATCTCAAAATAGAGTTTGAGATTTGGAAATTAAAATGGGTGTTTGGATAAATTTGGATGTTTATCTATCCTGATATCATTCCATTATTATAAATAATATATGAAACTGAGAATTGGTTTTAAAAATGGATAATAAATTAGAATCTGAAGATTTAATTGTTTTTGAGTTTTAAAATATGTTGAATAAAGATAATTTAAAATGGAATTTTGAGAATTGGACTCAGAATTAAATTCTTTAAAGATTGGGATTATTGATTTAAAAATAAAGGTAAATTTGATTTAAGGGGTTAAATCAACATTTGAAAATTTAACTCGAATTTATATAATTCGAGATGGTTTAAAGTTGAGATTTAGATTTCATTAGTTCAAATTGAATTTAGCTGAATTAACTAGAATTGAAGATGGATAAGTATAAAATTCAAATGGAAAATTTGAATTGGATTAATTTCAAATAAAATTGAAGATTGAATGAGTTCAAATTCAAATGGGAATTGGGATTAATTCATATAGAAATTGAAATGATTTGAAATTGAAGTGGATTCAATTTGAAATTAGTTTGAATAAATTGGAATTGTAATTAAAGTGAATATGTTTAAAATCAAATGGAATTTGATCTGAATTTGGAAAGAAATTAAGGTTAATTCAGTTTGAATTAGGGATAAATCAAGTTCAAGGGAAATTGAAGTTATTCAAATTAGAATTGAGTCAATTTAAATGGAAGTGGAAACTGAAATTAAATTGATGGGGAAATTAAACAGTTTGACTCTGGACTATTTTCAAAATAAATTGTTTTAATATAAATCTATTTTTCCAAACTATTTACTATACAACTTTTCTTTTTAAACCTAAAACTATCTTAAGCTTGTTTTACAATTACTTTTGGAACTATTTAACAATTTTACAACTGATTTATAAACTAATTACTGTTTTTCAATTGTTTTATAAATAATTACTATTTTCAACTATTTTTCAATTACTTAACTATTTTATAGCTATTTTACAAACTAATAATTATTTTTCAACTATTTATCTATTTTTAAAATTTTCAAGCTATTTTCTAAATATAAACTGGTCGGAGTTAAAACTGTTATTGATTAAATACCCAACTGAGATAAGAATTGAAGTGATAATCCAAATGGGGATTAAGGCAAATGTGAATAAGTGAATAAAATCAAGGTAAGGATGAAAGGAAATTGATTTAGCTGATAATCAATGAAGATAAATACGTAGGATGTACGTATGTTATTCTATTCGCATAGTGATTTGATCCAGATTCGAGCACAGAATTTCGAGATAGTATTATCAATCCGAGTGGGGATTTTTCGCTCGATTTTCGACGGCGAACTTGGATATGGATTGTTGATTGGTTCTGGATATTCTCTATCATAGTTATGGCTATGCAAGGAGAATGACGGTTTTTGATCAAGAAACCAGATCTGAGTCCGCACTAGGAAGTCGGGTGGACAATACTAGTTCGGAAGTGAAATTGTGTGATCGAGTGAGCGATCAGATTGATATAGCGTATGGATGATATGTGTACATCGTACGGGTTTGAATGAAATTGATATTGAAAATTTATGGATAAGAACTGTAAAATGGTCTTTGAAATGAAGAGTATATTTTGTGAAATATATGATGAGGTAAAATGGAAATTGGAAATTCCTATGATTAAAGATTCATTTTATGAAGAAAAGTAATGTGGTTAATAACTTTATAAAAGAGTAATCAAATTTGAATATTTGATTTGGAATAAACAAAGTTACGTATCATTGTTATATATATGATAAAACTCCCCTTGTTGAATCTTTTGCCAGAAGAAAAGGGTTTTTTAAAGTATTTGAAATATAGAAAGGGAATTTATACAAGTTTGAAGTGATCAAAGATATTTAAAGTCATATATATCTATATGTATATATATGTAAAGGATCTTATGAGAAAGATTTTGAGAAAAGGTTTTTGGAACCTATGGATTTGGAAAGGCTTTTGATTTTAGAGGAAAATCAAATTTGGAATTTGGAATTTGGAAAGCCTAGTTTGTGAATTATCGATTTTGGGATAATCGATTTTGAGAAAGGAGATTTATATGAAATTCATACTAGGTGTATGATTTGGAAAATACTATATGTGTATAGTATAAAGTGATTTGAAGTGGCTCTGGGGAAAAAGGCACTCCCTTGAATGAACTTCTTAGGAGTGCCACAGGGTGGTACTGCCTTGTGCCTCTAAGGGGAGGTTCTAAAGTTGATCCTGTGAGGAGTCCGGACAAAACTAGTTCCTGAGGATCATGTATAGTGTGTAGCGGAAGTTGAGGGCGCTGATGCCTACAGAGGCATTTGGGTTATGCTGTGACGACAGTTTAACTTGATGTCACTGCGATCTACTGCAGACCATAGCGAAAGTCGTGTGTGCTGCTGAGAGCCAACAGTCAGCGTTTGATTTTATATCGGTAGACTGCGACCTATGGTAACATAGCAAAAGTCTTGTGTGCTGCTGAGAGCCAACAGTCTGCGTTTGATTTTACATCGGTAGACTGCGACCTATGTGGGAGTGGAGAAGTTTCATTTTTGACAACGAAAATCGAGGGCGCTGATGCCTACAGTTACATGGACTTTTGCTGTGATGGCAACGTAACCCTGGAATGTAACTGTGATCTGTTGTGGGTTCCATGGCGTAATCGAGGGGCGCGGAGTGCCTACAGTTACATGGACTTTTGCTGCGATGGCAACGTAACCCAGGATGTAACTACGACCATGGATGGGGGTGATGATTTCCAGAGCATTCTCACCAAAAATATTTTCTCTATTTTCGAAACTGTTTTCTATATTTTCAATAAAATTATTTTCCAAGTATTTTCACTGGGTGTTGAAAACGGGTTTACCAAGTACTTATAGATTTTTAGTCCTACGTCTAATCAACGTATGACCGAATTTCTATGAGAACAAGGATGGACTTGTCGAAACATCGAGTTATAAAAGTATTTTTATAAAAACTATTTTAGTAATATTATATAGATATTAAAAAGTGTTTTAAAAATGATTGAAAAAAAATATATTTATCTGATTTTAAGCATTTTAATAATTCTGGTTCCGTTCCATTTCGAGGACGAAAAGTTCTAAAGGGGGGAGGAATGTGACAACCCGGATTTTTAATGTCTACTTATCGGGTGATTAACTGATGTAATTATTGGAATTTTAGTTTTGATTAGTCGGAAAAATGAATTTCTGATATTTAAAATATTTGAATATATATAAATTGATTCAAAAACTATATTCAAACTTAAGTTATAACATTTTAGTTATGATAAATTTCATAGAAAAATATATATATAACTCTTCCGTTTGAAATTTAGATGGAGTATCCATAAAAGTGTATATAACTATACAAGCTTTATGATAATTTAACATGTAAAGGCTTATGATGTTTAAATATATACACAAGCATATAAGTAATATGTATACATATATATTTGCCACATGAACTAATATACAAGAAAATTTGTGTAAATATGAATATATATATATATACATATAATGATAAAATATACATAAACAATGTATATTAAAATATGTATAAATATAAGTGTGTGTGTGTGTATATGATATGTAAGCAAATAAATATGCAAACATATAGGTATATGTAGCTATATATATAGATATATATAAGTAAAAGAAACATGTAGGAGATAAAAGATATATGTACATATATGAAAAGATATGTATAAGCAAAGGGAAACATTGAAATAAATGCACATCATTTCAAGCTCACAAAACATGAAATCAGGTCAGAAAAAAAAGAGAAAAGGCAAAAGCCTGTACACCAATACTTCAGCTTGACTTCTTCAACAATCCATTTCTATGTTTATATATACAGTGTTTAGTTACCTCCACTTGCCATTTTTCCATTCATTCGAACCAAGTGAAAAGAAAAAAAAAAGAGGCTAAAAACTTCACTGCATTTCATGACTTAAAGCAAGCAAAACAAATCAACAGAAGAGAAGATCAAAGACTTAAATAAGAGGCAGGACCAAGTAGCAGTGTTCTTTCTCAAAGAACAGTGAGTAAAACTCTTTAAACTGAAATTGTTTGAATTGGCATACGATGAATCCTTGAAATATGTTATGAATCATGTGTGCATGATGTTAAAGAAATGATTTTATGTATATATGTGTGTGTTAGAATCAGTGTTCAAGCCTGGAACAGGCTAGCAAGCCTCTGTTTTACACATTTCAGGTTTAAACTTGATTCAATAATTCAGGTCTTCTCTCAAATGATTAGTAGGCATTGATTTCTGATTAAAAATTCTTATATGTAAGCAACATCATTTTAAAACTTGATTTAAGTAAAGATGTTTAGAAAATATCTTCGAAATTAGATATTACAGTGGAACTTAAGAAAAATGTCAGAATCTCGACTTAACTAATTGATGAATTCATGATTATGATCTGAATTGTCTTCCTAAATTAGGATTTTTAATATAAGGATCATGAATTTTATGTGTGTAATTCGAGTGAACTCGAGTGTTAAAGGGAAAATGGATTACGAGGAAATCCAGGTGATCGGCGGCACTTGGTGGAACGGGGTCGCGGCTGAAGTAAGCTGGGTGTTCGTCAAGTCGGCAGAAATTGTGGCTCATATTCTCCGACATCGTGGTGACAGGACGACTGTGATTTAAGGTTTAAGGGTGGATTTTTGTTCATCGATGTTGTCGAGGTGTTTCTGATGTTGGAGATGGATCGGGTTAGATCGCGATGGGGGGAAATCGAGGCAGAAGTAGTGACGTAGCTTTTGGTTGATGGGTGAGGAATCTCGTGGTCGAGATCATCAGAGAGTAGAGATTTTCCGATCGAAGGTTGATGTTTCTGTTCGACTAATTAGGCTCAATTTCGATTTCGAGATTGATGATCAAGTTGGATGGTCGGAATCGAGTGTGGAGTGGATCGGTGACTTGTCGACAATAGAAGGTGGAGTCAGATCGCCGGCGGCCATCTGTGTACGTGCACTGGTGCACAATGTGTCAGGTAAAGATGAGTTTGGGAAGACGTTGTTGCCTGGGGAACGAACTCGAAGTGTATTAGAGTTTTGCTCGAGAATAGGGTAGGGGTTTGCTGGGCTTTGAACTCGATAATTTGGGTTTGTTTACTCATGACTTTGTGATGATACCCAGTTTGTCTGAATGAAATACAAGTAAAAAAAATTAGATTTAGACAAGTTTAAGACGAATTTCTCAACTCATTCCTTTTGAAATATTAAATATTGATTGCGTTTAGGATAAATAAAAGGTTTAAGATAAATTTTGGTTAAATTTATTAAGTTAAAAGTGTTTTTATAATATATACAACCTTTGTTTGAAAGTTTATTTTAAATAAAAACTTGATATTGTAATTAAGAAATGATTAGAAGATGAAGTGATTTTAAAACCTTAATTTAACTTTTAAGGTTTAAGTAAATAGAATGGTGATAGATTATTTTCAAAGGTTTATTTAATAAGGATTTAAAAGATAATTAAAGAAATTAATTAAGATAAAATGGTTTATCTTTTAAATAAATTAAGGTCTTAAGTTGTGATATCCCGGAAATTTGGCAATATCAATTTAATAATCTTTATTAATAATTAAATTGATTTGTTGATTTATTTTATAAATTGACAAGTTTAATTCTTTTAAAGGTTAATAACATTTTAATTGGAAAGTTTATTTCTTTTGAAAAACTAATAACATTTTAATTTGGGAATATCTTTTCTAACAATTTTAAATTAGGAAGATTTATCTTTCTAAAAACTTATATAAGTGTTTATATTTATAATGTATATATATTGGTATATATATTATAAATAGGTAGTCTTTAATTTAATAAAAGGATAAGTTTTCAAATTTATAATATATATGTATATATATATTGTTATTTGGAATTATGTTATAAAATTCAATATAGTAATTATAAAAGCTAATGTTAAAAATATTTTCCATTTAGAATATATATATATTTGTATATATTAAAATGGAAAGAATATTGAATTTGAAATTAATAAAGTATTTTCAAACTTTAATATTTATATAATTTGTAATTTGGAAATTTGTAATTTGACTTAATACTTTTGAAAATGATATTTGAGATTTAAATAACAAGAATAATTTCTTATTTATTTTAAAGATAAATTTTAAGCTTAAGTTTTATTTAAGATTTAATTTAAGAAATTCATTTGTTTTAATATTCTTTTCTCTTTAAAAAATTCAAATATAAGTCAAAATGGGTTTGTAAAAATATATATATAGTTAAAATAAGTTTCTCAAGCATATAAAAATATGTTATATTTAATTTTATCAAAGAATAAGCTATTATAAATAATTGTTTTCACATTTGTATATTTATTAAAATCTAAAGCTTAAATTATAAAAGGATAAATACATTTTTATACATATAGATATTTTATAAATAAACATGTAGGATTTAAATAAATCAAAATAAAAAGAAATTAACACTTGTAAATCAATAATAAAGCATTTAAAACACTTGTAAACATTTGGAAGCTTGGAGTGTTTAGGTGTAAGTTAATTAACTCTTAAGAGGACAAATGTCCACATCTCCTTTTGATAATTAAAATAAGTAAATTAAAATATAAAAGAAGAAATCTATTTTCACTTTTCAGCTAAAACTCTTGTTCTCTTCATTTCAACCAAAAGAATATAATTCGAATCTAAAAATAAATGAAAGACCGGAAACCTGAAAATCAAAAGAAGACTGAAATCAAAATTCAAAGAAGATGAAAATCTGGAAATGCAAATCAGTGGAAAAGAAGATCAAAAACAATACAACATCAATCTCAAGATTTTCAAATACAACTTAAAGTTCAGAGAAAGGAAATCAAGCAAGTAATCAAAGATCAACAACAAATTTAAAATTCAACAAGCAAAAAGGAAATCAAGCTTAAATTCAAACATGCAAGCCTGGAAACAAAGTGGTCATCTCTTCTCTGTTTTATAAGTTCAGGTGAGTAAACCTAAGTTTTAAAAACAGTTTTAAATCTTGGATTTCTACTTGTTCTTGTGAATGAACATCTTCATGTTATCTGAATACTGGAATTAAAATTGGATGCATGCTTGAATTATACATTTTTGAATGTCTGTAGTTTACATATGTCTCTGTTTAAAATAACAGTGAGTAAACTTATTTTTAAAAACCCTTTTTAAACCCTGGTTTCATCTTATTTTTGTGAATGAATATCATGTTATTATCTGAAATACTTGAATTAAATGAATGCATGTTTGAATAGGGATGTTTGAATGACTGTATAGTTGTAATATAGTTTCTGTATAGTGTTAACAGTTTTGATTTCTTATAAAAACCAATATCTCATCAATTAGTCTCTGGTAGTTTTTGATTTGTAAATGAAAGATGTGTGAAATCATATAATATTACTATTAAAAATAAGTTATGAAATTTATATAAATTATCTGACTCGAAATTTTACAAACAACAGTGAAATGTAAATTGGGTCAAAACTTAATGAATTAAATTTTAAGATTTAATTATATGGTTGAAATCGTGATAGGAAACTATGAATTTTAATAGCTATATCACGATTTTTAGTTTAGAAATTGTTGAGTATGGGAGAGATGACCGGAAATGTTAGTCTGGGCCAATTCTGGTGATCGCGGAGGTCATGGACCTCGGGATTGTGGCCAGAGGAGGATGGAAGGATGTAGGTCATTGTAAAAATGGTGGTGAATTTTCTTGTTGGCCGAGGCGTTGGTTTTTGGTAGGAGTAGGGTTTAATACCCAGTTTTTGTCGATGTCGGAAATTTGTTGGCTGTGGTGTCGTGACGCGATCGGAGTCAGTGGCAAGGTGTGACGTAGGTAGTGGAAGACATGGCGGAGCTTCAGTGAAGGTGGTGGAGCTTCTCGAGGCAAGGATCGTCGAAGGTGGTCGAATTCTGATGAGGTACGTTACAGACTGATGGGTTTAAAGGTCGAAAACGATTCTCGTTCGAATCGAGAATATCTAGGTGGTCGTACGTGAAGACGAGGTTGATATCGACTTTTCGGAGGCAGGTGTTGGGTTCATCGTCGATCAGCGTAGGCGTGCACGTGCACGAGGACGACTGTGTGCATCTGGAAGTTTTGTTTTGGGGAAGAAAGGGGTTACTCGGGTTTCATTCGGGGATATCTGGGTTTGACTCGAAGTAGGGTAGAATGGGATTGAACTCGTGAGTTTCTTCGAGTTTCTAGGTGTTTTACTCGGTTTTGATAAAAGCAGTTTTAAGGCATTTGGTAAAAGAAATGTTTTTAAGTTTTAAACAAAAGAAATTTTGTTTTGTAATATTTTCTGAGTTTAAAACAAAAGTTTAAAACAAGTTTATATATTTTATAATATTAAGTTTCAAAATAAAATAAGTAGATTTTGAAATAAATTTGTATTTCATTATGTTTAATAACTTGGGAAAAGTTTTTAAAAGATTTAAAGGTTTAATTTAAAATGTGTTTAATGATTTATTGATTTCTAAATCTTATATTTTAATTTAAGTAAGGTTTAATGGTTAAGATTTAGTAATCAATTAAAATAAGAATTTTTCTTAAGTATTTAGAATGTTGATTTAATTAAAGATAATTAAATTTGAAAAGGAAATTTAGATAATTAAATTATTTTAATTATCAAGTGTTATTGGTAAATAATTGATTTAATTAAGATAATAGTTTCTTAATTAAGAACCTTTAATATAGTAAGTCAAGAATCATTTAATTAAATTTAAATGATTAAGTTAAATTAATTAATTAAATTTAAATGATTAAGTTAAATTAATTAATTAATAATTAATTAGAGATAATCATTTATAAATTAATTTAGTATAATTACTTGATGAAGTAATTAAGGAATAATTACTGGATGTAATTAAGTAAAGGTAGATTAATTAATAAAGTAATTAGAGGATAATTATTTTATGAAAGTAATTAAATAAGAAGTGATTAAGGTTAATTACCTAGTGTTATTAATTTTATAATTTATTTAATTAAAGGATTTAGAATAATTAATAAGATAATTAATTATTGGTTAAGGTAATTAATTAAAAAGTAATTAATTAATGGAAGTAATTAAGGGAAGTTAATTACTGGATTAGATTAATCAAAGATGATTAATAATTGTGGTTTAATTAAGATTAATTATTTAATTAATTTAAATATAATAAATAATTAAAGATGTAATTAGGGATCATTAGTTTATAATTAATTAATGATATGATTAAGAGTTGATTAATTAAGATTAATTAATCAAATGATAAGTGATTAATTGTGATTAATTAAGGATTCAAGTAATTGATTATAATTAATTAATTAATGAAGTAATTAAAGGTTAATTACTATATTTGGTTAAGGATAATTAATTTGAGAAATTAATTAAGGATAATTACTTAAATGTAATTAAAATATAATTAATCAAGGTGATTAATTAAGTGGATAATTAGAGAAAGATTAATTAATTTATTTGTAAAAAATTAATGATTATATAAGTAAGATTTATAATGAATTAATTAATTTATTTTATTTTAAATTAATTAAGAGATGAGGTAATTAGTTTAATTCACTTTAAATTAATTAAAGATAGAGATAGTTAATTTAATTCATTTTAAATTAATTATGTTGTGATTAAGTAAATCATTGCTTATATAAGAATGGATGACATTGATTATCTAAATGGATGTAATCTCAGAAATGAGATAAGTAATGTTGTGTGGTATAAATGCTTGGTTGCATTATGATGGTAATATAGATTACCTATTGTGATGTTGATATGGATTACCTATTTTGTTATGGATCATTTGTTTATTTGATAATGTGATTATCAATTGTGATGTGTGAATTATCTATCTGTATGAATATAGATAAGTTAAATTGTTTAAACCTTTAAACAACTTGGCCTTAGAAGATACGTTTTGGATTTCGATGAGACCGGGATCGGGTTTGCTACATTACAGCGTGATTTCCTATCAAATGTTTTAGTTAGCGTAAGGTAAAAACTTACCCATGTTTATTTGTGGGAAGTCTTACGTGATACTTTTGTTTTCAAAGGTTTTCAAAGTTAAGCAATCTAACCGTTTACTCACACCAGACCCATGTCTGACCCAAGTGTTTATTTTTTGTTTTATTAAACTCTTGGGTACTCAATATTGTATTGAGTAGTCAAGGGATTCAGGATAATCTTGACGAATTCTGGAGGAGCTGTGGAGCAGGAGGCTTCAGCGAGTAGATATATAGAGTTTCCGCTGTGTTTGTATTAGTCTGTATTGTACTGATGTACTTGTGTTGTATAATAGACAGAAGTTTATAACTGTCTATTCTGTGATGTATAAATTGTGTACTCTGATGTATATGATACTATGTAATATCTTATGTGATAATATATTTCTCGTTCCGCTGTGAGATTTCTGATGTGTTGTTGTTCTCTCTTCTTTTCTTTTCTTCTTCTATCCCTTTCTTTCTTCATAACGATGCGACTTTCTGTGGAGAAAAAGTCGGGTCGTTACAGTTGGTATCAGAGCAGTAGATGGGAGTGAATACCTAGGCTCTGAAGTGGTGTCTATCTTGAGAGCGCGTAATTGTTAGTTATATAAAAATGATTTTATATTGTGTTAATTGATCGGTTGAGTGGTATATGGATTCTGGTCAATACGAGTAGCTAACGTTATTGATAGGGATCTCTAAACACTTGAACCAGGCCAACGGACACAATATTGTTTTAAAGAGGTAAATGAAATAATTTTACCCAGAAATAATTTCTATATAAAAAGTATCATTTTAAATATATATATTTCTACCTATTTGTTGGGTTACCTGTTCGGGTTTTCCAATATAAGTTATAAAGGTAGATAAGGTGGTAGTGTGAGTAACACGACTACCAATAGTTAGAATTTGAGTGTTGAGGTTGGAAGTATATCTGACGAGACTGTAGACCTAATACTGTCTCGAGTGAACTTTGTTGTGATGTAAAGATTTCACCGATCTCTGAAGGAAACCAGTTATGGTTTAGAGTTTATCTTTGAAGTTGGATGAATAGAGTAGATCTATTGGATGAGCTGAAGAGAGTGATGGTATTTTGGTAACCTCAGGAAGTAGTAGCTGTGTGATGAGACACGGTGGCTATGGACGTTTCTGAAGATGTTTCTTCTGGAACAAGTTTGAAGAAGTGAGTCTGTTTCAGTGTTGTGGCTGAGTCCAGTGGGGTGTTTCTATTTGCTTTGAGGTCCGAGTTTCTCGAGGAGTTTCGGATAAGAAGTCTTTGGTTTGTGGCAGCAATGCGACTCGGAGTGTTCTATGTTGGCAGAAAGTTTCTGGCTGAGCAGTTTTTCTGAAGGTGTAGTTCAGAAGCAGTAGAGTGAATCCATTTCTTCGATGGATTGGTTAGTCAAATATAAGCTGTTCTGATTAGTGAAGAGAGAACAGTTATCTTTGGAAATTAGGCCGAGCTGATCGCAAAAGTGACTTGCGATTGTTTAAGTATTCTCTTGGGATTATTGGAGATTGAGATTCCGTATCGACTTGATTCGTGGAGTTACCAGAAGTTCAGCTTAGTAGAAGGATGTCTCCTAGAGAATAATTTGGTGAAGCAGCTCAGGATTCTTTGGAGAGGGATTGACCACACCTAATTTTCTGGTGAGGATTCTGTTAAGGTGTTTTGACCAAGTAGAATGGTTCACTAAGATTTTATAGATATGGTGAACTGTGGATGATCAAGTTTGTGCTCGAGTTTCTCCGATGGCATTCTCATCTGTTCAAGATCAGAATTGTGCAGCGAAAGCAAGATAGCAGCTATTCTAGAGTGGAAGCAACCGAGAGTTGTAATTTTCTTCGAGTAGAGGATTTCTATAGGAAATTCAAGTGTATCTCTAAGTGTGAAGAAATTTTCGGGATTTGGAGGTAAAGTTGTCAAGTGCAACTGTTTTGACTATTTCAGATAGGAGAGGTAGTTCGAAGTTCTCTAATGTTTGTAGAGTAGAGTTGTGTTTTGGATTTCGGCATATTTTTGAGAAACCATTTTGTTGAGTAGGATCCGGAAATTGGTTTGATGTTGGTCTAATCTGTTTCAAGAAGCATCAGCAAGGGTTAAGCTGATCAGGAAGAATGAAGTGACTCAGGATCGTCAAAGGAGTTATGCAGTTAAGAATTGATGGAATTTAGAAATTGATGTTGAAATTGGATATTGTTTAAGTTTTTCTCCGATCAAAGGAGATATAAGATTTGGTAAGACTGGAGAGTAAGCTCCGGAAGTATTATGAGATTTTTCTGTGTTCTTTGGAGATTAGATTTTGATCCCCAGGATTGAGTTGCCAGTTCGGATAACTGGAATTCATTTTATTTCACATATCTCTGAGGAATATGTGTATGATTCATCGAGTGATGGAATCAGCAGTTCAGAAGGATAGTTGGGATGGTTTTGAGTTAGTATGATATCTTGTTCAGATTTGTGATCTAGAAAGGAAGGACTTCTAGATTATTGTAGATAGTTAGTTTAGATCCTGTAGAACGAGTCTCCCGGTATATATATATATATACTTGGGGAAACTCGAGTAAATTCTATCCAGATTTTGACTGGATAGTTAAATTTGTTTGATTAAATTGTTTGCTATAGTTGTTAGAATATGATTGATATATATGATTGTTGTTTAAAATTAAAAATTTGCTGGGTTATTAAATTATCTTTGCTTTTAAATTCCGGGGACGAAATTATTTTAAGGGGGAAGGAATGTGATATCCCGGAAATTTGGCAATATCAATTTAATAATCTTTATTAATAATTAAATTGATTTGTTGATTTATTTTATAATTGACAAGTTTAATTCTTTTAAAGGTTAATAACATTTTAATTGGAAAGTTTATTTCTTTTGAAAAACTAATAACATTTTAATTTGGGAATATCTTTTCTAACAATTTTAAATTAGGAAGATTTATCTTTCTAAAAACTTATATAAGTGTTTATATTTATAATGTATATATATTGGTATATATATTATAAATAGGTAGTCTTTAATTTAATAAAAGGATAAGTTTTCAAATTTATAATATATATGTATATATATATTGTTATTTGGAATTATGTTATAAAATTCAATATAGTAATTATAAAAGCTAATGTTAAAAATATTTTCCATTTAGAATATATATATATTTGTATATATTAAAATGGAAAGAATATTGAATTTGAAATTAATAAAGTATTTTCAAACTTTAATATTTATATAATTTGTAATTTGGAAATTTGTAATTTGACTTAATACTTTTGAAAATGATATTTGAGATTTAAATAACAAGAATAATTTCTTATTTATTTTAAAGATAAATTTTAAGCTTAAGTTTTATTTAAGATTTAATTTAAGAAATTCATTTGTTTTAATATTCTTTTCTCTTTAAAAAATTCAAATATAAGTCAAAATGGGTTTGTAAAAATATATATATAGTTAAAATAAGTTTCTCAAGCATATAAAAATATGTTATATTTAATTTTATCAAAGCATAAGCTATTATAAATAATTGTTTTCACATTTGTATATTTATTAAAATCTAAAGCTTAAATTATAAAAGGATAAATACATTTTTATACATATAGATATTTTATAAATAAACATGTAGGATTTAAATAAATCAAAATAAAAAGAAATTAACACTTGTAAATCAATAATAAAGCATTTAAAACACTTGTAAACATTTGGAAGCTTGGAGTGTTTAGGTGTAAGTTAATAAACTCTTAAGAGGACAAATGTCCACATCTCCTTTTGATAATTAAAATAAGTAAATTAAAATATAAAAGAAGAAATCTATTTTCACTTTTCAGCTAAAACTCTTGTTCTCTTCATTTCAACCAAAAGAATATAATTCGAATCTAAAAATAAATGAAAGACCGGAAACCTGAAAATCAAAAGAAGACTGAAATCAAAATTCAAAGAAGATGAAAATCTGGAAATGCAAATCAGTGGAAAAGAAGATAAAAAACAATACAACATCAATCTCAAGATTTTCAAATACAACTTAAAGTTCAGAGAAAGGAAATCAAGCAAGTAATCAAAGATCAACAACAAATTTAAAATTCAACAAGCAAAAAGGAAATCAAGCTTAAATTCAAACATGCAAGCCTGGAAACAAAGTGGTCATCTCTTCTCTGTTTTATAAGTTCAGGTGAGTAAACCTAAGTTTTAAAAACAGTTTTAAATCTTGGATTTCTACTTGTTCTTGTGAATGAACATCTTCATGTTATCTGAATACTGGAATTAAAATTGGATGCATGCTTGAATTATACATTTTTGAATGTCTGTAGTTTACATATGTCTCTGTTTAAAATAACAGTGAGTAAACTTATTTTTAAAAACCCTTTTTAAACCCTGGTTTCATCTTATTTTTGTGAATGAATATCATGTTATTATCTGAAATACTTGAATTAAATGAATGCATGTTTGAATAGGGATGTTTGAATGACTGTATAGTTGTAATATAGTTTCTGTATAGTGTTAACAGTTTTGATTTCTTATAAAAACCAATATCTCATCAATTAGTCTCTGGTAGTTTTTGATTTGTAAATGAAAGATGTGTGAAATCATATAATATTACTATTAAAAATAAGTTATGAAATTTATATAAATTATCTGACTCGAAATTTTACAAACAACAGTGAAATGTAAATTGGGTCAAAACTTAATGAATTAAATTTTAAGATTTAATTATATGGTTGAAATCGTGATAGGAAACTATGAATTTTAATAGCTATATCACGATTTTTAGTTTAGAAATTGTTGAGTATGGGAGAGATGACCGGAAATGTTAGTCTGGGCCAATTCTGGTGATCGCGGAGGTCATGGACCTCGGGATTGTGGCCAGAGGAGGATGGAAGGATGTAGGTCATTGTAAAAATGGTGGTGAATTTTCTTGTTGGCCGAGGCGTTGGTTTTTGGTAGGAGTAGGGTTTAATACCCAGTTTTTGTCGATGTCGGAAATTTGTTGGCTGTGGTGTCGTGACGCGATCGGAGTCAGTGGCAAGGTGTGACGTAGGTAGTGGAAGACATGGCGGAGCTTCAGTGAAGGTGGTGGAGCTTCTCGAGGCAAGGATCGTCGAAGGTGGTCGAATTCTGATGAGGTACGTTACAGACTGATGGGTTTAAAGGTCGAAAACGATTCTCGTTCGAATCGAGAATATCTGGGTGGTCGTACGTGAAGACGAGGTTGATATCGACTTGTCGGAGGCAGGTGTTGGGTTCATCGTCGATCAGCGTAGGCGTGCACGTGCACGAGGACGACTGTGTGCATCTGGAAGTTTTGTTTTGGGGAAGAAAGGGGTTACTCGGGTTTCATTCGGGGATATCTGGGTTTGACTCGAAGTAGGGTAGAATGGGATTGAACTCGTGAGTTTCTTCGAGTTTCTAGGTGTTTTACTCGGTTTTGATAAAAGCAGTTTTAAGGCATTTGGTAAAAGAAATGTTTTTAAGTTTTAAACAAAAGAAATTTTGTTTTGTAATATTTTCTGAGTTTAAAACAAAAGTTTAAAACAAGTTTATATATTTTATAATATTAAGTTTCAAAATAAAATAAGTAGATTTTGAAATAAATTTGTATTTCATTATGTTTAATAACTTGGGAAAAGTTTTTAAAAGATTTAAAGGTTTAATTTAAAATGTGTTTAATGATTTATTGATTTCTAAATCTTATATTTTAATTTAAGTAAGGTTTAATGGTTAAGATTTAGTAATCAATTAAAATAAGAATTTTTCTTAAGTATTTAGAATGTTGATTTAATTAAAGATAATTAAATTTGAAAAGGAAATTTAGATAATTAAATTATTTTAATTATCAAGTGTTATTGGTAAATAATTGATTTAATTAAGATAATAGTTTCTTAATTAAGAACCTTTAATATAGTAAGTTAAGAATCATTTAATTAAATTTAAATGATTAAGTTAAATTAATTAATTAAATTTAAATGATTAAGTTAAATTAATTAATTAATAATTAATTAGAGATAATCATTTATAAATTAATTTAGTATAATTACTTGATGAAGTAATTAAGGAATAATTACTGGATGTAATTAAGTAAAGGTAGATTAATTAATAAAGTAATTAGAGGATAATTATTTTATGAAAGTAATTAAATAAGAAGTGATTAAGGTTAATTACCTAGTGTTATTAATTTTATAATTTATTTAATTAAAGGCTTTAGAATAATTAATAAGATAATTAATTATTGGTTAAGGTAATTAATTAAAAAGTAATTAATTAATGGAAGTAATTAAGGGAAGTTAATTACTGGATTAGATTAATCAAAGATGATTAATAATTGTGGTTTAATTAAGATTAATTATTTAATTAATTTAAATATAATAAATAATTAAAGATGTAATTAGGGATCATTAGTTTATAATTAATTAATGATATGATTAAGAGTTGATTAATTAAGATTAATTAATCAAATGATAAGTGATTAATTGTGATTAATTAAGGATTCAAGTAATTGATTATAATTAATTAATTAATGAAGTAATTAAAGGTTAATTACTATATTTGGTTAAGGATAATTAATTTGAGAAATTAATTAAGGATAATTACTTAAATGTAATTAAAATATAATTAATCAAGGTGATTAATTAAGTGGATAATTAGAGAAATATTAATTAATTTATTTGTAAAAAATTAATGATTATATAAGTAAGATTTATAATGAATTAATTAATTTATTTTATTTTAAATTAATTAAGAGATGAGGTAATTAGTTTAATTCACTTTAAATTAATTAAAGATAGAGATAGTTAATTTAATTCATTTTAAATTAATTATGTTGTGATTAAGTAAATCATTGCTTATATAAGAATGGATGACATTGATTATCTAAATGGATGTAATCTCAGAAATGAGATAAGTAATGTTGTGTGGTATAAATGCTTGGTTGCATTATGATGGTAATATAGATTACCTATTGTGATGTTGATATGGATTACCTATTTTGTTATGGATCATTTGTTTATTTGATAATGTGATTATCAATTGTGATGTGTGAATTATCTATCTGTATGAATATAGATAAGTTAAATTGTTTAAACCTTTAAACAACTTGGCCTTAGAAGATACGTTTTGGATTTCGATGAGACCGGGATCGGGTTTGCTACATTACAGCGTGATTTCCTATCAAATGTTTTAGTTAGCGTAAGGTAAAAACTTACCCATGTTTATTTGTGGGAAGTCTTACGTGATACTTTTGTTTTCAAAGGTTTTCAAAGTTAAGCAATCTAACCGTTTACTCACACCAGACCCATGTCTGACCCAAGTGTTTATTTTCTGTTTTATTAAACTCTTGGGTACTCAATATTGTATTGAGTAGTCAAGGGATTCAGGATAATCTTGACGAATTCTGGAGGAGCTGTGGAGCAGGAGGCTTCAGCGAGTAGATATATAGAGTTTCCGCTGTGTTTGTATTAGTCTGTATTGTACTGATGTACTTGTGTTGTATAATAGACAGAAGTTTATAACTGTCTATTCTGTGATGTATAAATTGTGTACTCTGATGTATATGATACTATGTAATATCTTATGTGATAATATATTTCTCGTTCCGCTGTGAGATTTCTGATGTGTTGTTGTTCTCTCTTCTTTTCTTTTCTTCTTCTATCCCTTTCTTTCTTCATAACGATGTGACTTTCTGTGGAGAAAAAGTCGGGTCGTTACAGTTGGTATCAGAGCAGTAGATGGGAGTGAATACCTAGGCTCTGAAGTGGTGTCTATCTTGAGAAAGCGTAATTGTTAGTTATATAAAAATGATTTTATATTGTGTTAATTGATCGGTTGAGTGGTATATGGATTCTGGTCAATACGAGTAGCTAACGTTATTGATAGGGATCTCTAAACACTTGAACCAGGCCAACGGACACAATATTGTTTTAAAGAGGTAAATGAAATAATTTTACCCAGAAATAATTTCTATATAAAAAGTATCATTTTAAATATATATATTTCTACCTATTTGTTGGGTTACCTGTTCGGGTTTTCCAATATAAGTTATAAAGGTAGATAAGGTGGTAGTGTGAGTAACACGACTACCAATAGTTAGAATTTGAGTGTTGAGGTTGGAAGTATATCTGACGAGACTGTAGACCTAATACTGTCTCGAGTGAACTTTGTTGTGATGTAAAGATTTCACCGATCTCTGAAGGAAACCAGTTATGGTTTAGAGTTTATCTTTGAAGTTGGATGAATAGAGTAGATCTATTGGATGAGCTGAAGAGAGTGATGGTATTTTGGTAACCTCAGGAAGTAGTAGCTGTGTGATGAGACACGGTGGCTATGGACGTTTCTGAAGATGTTTCTTCTGGAACAAGTTTGAAGAAGTGAGTCTGTTTCAGTGTTGTGGCTGAGTCCAGTGGGGTGTTTCTATTTGCTTTGAGGTCCGAGTTTCTCGAGGAGTTTCGGATAAGAAGTCTTTGGTTTGTGGCAGCAATGCGACTCGGAGTGTTCTATGTTGGCAGAAAGTTTCTGGCTGAGCAGTTTTTCTGAAGGTGTAGTTCAGAAGCAGTAGAGTGAATCCATTTCTTCGATGGATTGGTTAGTCAAATATAAGCTGTTCTGATTAGTGAAGAGAGAACAGTTATCTTTGGAAATTAGGCCGAGCTGATCGCAAAAGTGACTTGCGATTGTTTAAGTATTCTCTTGGGATTATTGGAGATTGAGATTCCGTATCGACTTGATTCGTGGAGTTACCAGAAGTTCAGCTTAGTAGAAGGATGTCTCCTAGAGAATAATTTGGTGAAGCAGCTCAGGATTCTTTGGAGAGGGATTGACCACACCTAATTTTCTGGTGAGGATTCTGTTAAGGTGTTTTGACCAAGTAGAATGGTTCACTAAGATTTTATAGATATGGTGAACTGTGGATGATCAAGTTTGTGCTCGAGTTTCTCTGATGGCATTCTCATCTGTTCAAGATCAGAATTGTGCAGCGAAAGCAAGATAGCAGCTATTCTAGAGTGGAAGCAACCGAGAGTTGTAATTTTCTTCGAGTAGAGGATTTCTATAGGAAATTCAAGTGTATCTCTAAGTGTGAAGAAATTTTCGGGATTTGGAGGTAAAGTTGTCAAGTGCAACTGTTTTGACTATTTCAGATAGGAGAGGTAGTTCGAAGTTCTCTAATGTTTGTAGAGTAGAGTTGTGTTTTGGATTTCGGCATATTTTTGAGAAACCATTTTGTTGAGTAGGATCCGGAAATTGGTTTGATGTTGGTCTAATCTGTTTCAAGAAGCATCAGCAAGGGTTAAGCTGATCAGGAAGAATGAAGTGACTCAGGATCGTCAAAGGAGTTATGCAGTTAAGAATTGATGGAATTTGGAAATTGATGTTGAAATTGGATATTGTTTAAGTTTTTCTCCGATCAAAGGAGATATAAGATTTGGTAAGACTGGAGAGTAAGCTCCGGAAGTATTATGAGATTTTTCTGTGTTCTTTGGAGATTAGATTTTGATCCCCAGGATTGAGTTGCCAGTTCGGATAACTGGAATTCATTTTATTTCACATATCTCTGAGGAATATGTGTATGATTCATCGAGTGATGGAATCAGCAGTTCAGAAGGATAGTTGGGATGGTTTTGAGTTAGTCTAATATCTTGTTCAGATTTGTGATCTAGAAAGGAAGGACTTCTAGATTATTGTAGATAGTTAGTTTAGATCCTGTAGAACGAGTCTCCCGGTATATATATATACTTGGGGAAACTCGAGTAAATTCTATCTAGATTTTGACTGGATAGTTAAATTTGTTTGATTAAATTGTTTGCTATAGTTGTTAGAATATGATTGATATATATGATTGTTGTTTAAAATTAAAAATTTGCTGGGTTATTAAATTATCTTTGCTTTTAAATTTCGGGGACGAAATTATTTTAAGGGGGAAGGAATGTGATATCCCGGAAATTTGGCAATATCAATTTAATAATCTTTATTAATAATTAAATTGATTTGTTGATTTATTTTATAAATTGACAAGTTTAATTCTTTTAAAGGTTAATAACATTTTAATTGGAAAGTTTATTTCTTTTGAAAAACTAATAACATTTTAATTTGGGAATATCTTTTCTAACAATTTTAAATTAGGAAGATTTATCTTTCTAAAAACTTATATAAGTGTTTATATTTATAATGTATATATATTGGTATATATATTATAAATAGGTAGTCTTTAATTTAATAAAAGGATAAGTTTTCAAATTTATAATATATATGTATATATATATTGTTATTTGGAATTATGTTATAAAATTCAATATAGTAATTATAAAAGCTAATGTTAAAAATATTTTCCATTTAGAATATATATATATTTGTATATATTAAAATGGAAAGAATATTGAATTTGAAATTAATAAAGTATTTTCAAACTTTAATATTTATATAATTTGGAAATTTGTAATTTGACTTAATACTTTTGAAAATGATATTTGAGATTTAAATAACAAGAATAATTTCTTATTTATTTTAAAGATAAATTTTAAGCTTAAGTTTTATTTAAGATTTAATTTAAGAAATTCATTTGTTTTAATATTCTTTTCTCTTTAAAAAATTCAAATATAAGTCAAAATGGGTTTGTAAAAATATATATATAGTTAAAATAAGTTTCTCAAGCATATAAAAATATGTTATATTTAATTTTATCAAAGCATAAGCTATTATAAATAATTGTTTTCACATTTGTATATTTATTAAAATCTAAAGCTTAAATTATAAAAGGATAAATACATTTTTATACATATAGATATTTTATAAATAAACATGTAGGATTTAAATAAATCAAAATAAAAAGAAATTAACACTTGTAAATCAATAATAAAGCATTTAAAACACTTGTAAACATTTGGAAGCTTGGAGTGTTTAGGTGTAAGTTAATTAACTCTTAAGAGGACAAATGTCCACATCTCCTTTTGATAATTAAAATAAGTAAATTAAAATATAAAAGAAGAAATCTATTTTCACTTTTCAGCTAAAACTCTTGTTCTCTTCATTTCAACCAAAAGAATATAATTCGAATCTAAAAATAAATGAAAGACTGGAAACCTGAAAATCAAAAGAAGACTGAAATCAAAATTCAAAGAAGATGAAAATCTGGAAATGCAAATCAGTGGAAAAGAAGATCAAAAACAATACAACATCAATCTCAAGATTTTCAAATACAACTTAAAGTTCAGAGAAAGGAAATCAAGCAAGTAATCAAAGATCAACAACAAATTTAAAATTCAACAAGCAAAAAGGAAATCAAGCTTAAATTCAAACATGCAAGCCTGGAAACAAAGTGGTCATCTCTTCTCTGTTTTATAAGTTCAGGTGAGTAAACCTAAGTTTTAAAAACAGTTTTAAATCTTGGATTTCTACTTGTTCTTGTGAATGAACATCTTCATGTTATCTGAATACTGGAATTAAAATTGGATGCATGCTTGAATTATACATTTTTGAATGTCTGTAGTTTACATATGTCTCTGTTTAAAATAACAGTGAGTAAACTTATTTTTAAAAACCCTTTTTAAACCCTGGTTTCATCTTATTTTTGTGAATGAATATCATGTTATTATCTGAAATACTTGAATTAAATGAATGCATGTTTGAATAGGGATGTTTGAATGACTGTATAGTTGTAATATAGTTTCTGTATAGTGTTAACAGTTTTGATTTCTTATAAAAACCAATATCTCATCAATTAGTCTCTGGTAGTTTTTGATTTGTAAATGAAAGATGTGTGAAATCATATAATATTACTATTAAAAATAAGTTATGAAATTTATATAAATTATCTGACTCGAAATTTTACAAACAACAGTGAAATGTAAATTGGGTCAAAACTTAATGAATTAAATTTTAAGATTTAATTATATGGTTGAAATCGTGATAGGAAACTATGAATTTTAATAGCTATATCACGATTTTTAGTTTAGAAATTGTTGAGTATGGGAGAGATGACCGGAAATGTTAGTCTGGGCCAATTCTGGTGATCGCGGAGGTCATGGACCTCGGGATTGTGGCCAGAGGAGGATGGAAGGATGTAGGTCATTGTAAAAATGGTGGTGAATTTTCTTGTTGGCCGAGGCGTTGGTTTTTGGTAGGAGTAGGGTTTAATACCCAGTTTTTGTCGATGTCGGAAATTTGTTGGCTGTGGTGTCGTGACGCGATCGGAGTCAGTGGCAAGGTGTGACGTAGGTAGTGGAAGACATGGCGGAGCTTCAGTGAAGGTGGTGGAGCTTCTCGAGGCAAGGATCGTCGAAGGTGGTCGAATTCTGATGAGGTACGTTACAGACTGATGGGTTTAAAGGTCGAAAACGATTCTCGTTCGAATCGAGAATATCTGGGTGGTCGTACGTGAAAACGAGGTTGATATCGACTTGTCGGAGGCAGGTGTTGGGTTCATCGTCGATCAGCGTAGGCGTGCACATGCACGAGGACGACTGTGTGCATCTGGAAGTTTTGTTTTGGGGAAGAAAGGGGTTACTCGGGTTTCATTCGGGGATATCTGGGTTTGACTCGAAGTAGGGTAGAATGGGATTGAACTCGTGAGTTTCTTCGAGTTTCTAGGTGTTTTACTCGGTTTTGATAAAAGCAGTTTTAAGGCATTTGGTAAAAGAAATGTTTTTAAGTTTTAAACAAAAGAAATTTTGTTTTGTAATATTTTCTGAGTTTAAAACAAAAGTTTAAAACAAGTTTATATATTTTATAATATTAAGTTTCAAAATAAAATAAGTAGATTTTGAAATAAATTTGTATTTCATTATGTTTAATAACTTGGGAAAAGTTTTTAAAAGATTTAAAGGTTTAATTTAAAATGTGTTTAATGATTTATTGATTTCTAAATCTTATATTTTAATTTAAGTAAGGTTTAATGGTTAAGATTTAGTAATCAATTAAAATAAGAATTTTTCTTAAGTATTTAGAATGTTGATTTAATTAAAGATAATTAAATTTGAAAAGGAAATTTAGATAATTAAATTATTTTAATTATCAAGTGTTATTGGTAAATAATTGATTTAATTAAGATAATAGTTTCTTAATTAAGAACCTTTAATATAGTAAGTCAAGAATCATTTAATTAAATTTAAATGATTAAGTTAAATTAATTAATTAAATTTAAATGATTAAGTTAAATTAATTAATTAATAATTAATTAGAGATAATCATTTATAAATTAATTTAGTATAATTACTTGATGAAGTAATTAAGGAATAATTACTGGATGTAATTAAGTAAAGGTAGATTAATTAATAAAGTAATTAGAGGATAATTATTTTATGAAAGTAATTAAATAAGAAGTGATTAAGGTTAATTACCTAGTGTTATTAATTTTATAATTTATTTAATTAAAGGATTTAGAATAATTAATAAGATAATTAATTATTGGTTAAGGTAATTAATTAAAAAGTAATTAATTAATGGAAGTAATTAAGGGAAGTTAATTACTGGATTAGATTAATCAAAGATGATTAATAATTGTGGTTTAATTAAGATTAATTATTTAATTAATTTAAATATAATAAATAATTAAAGATGTAATTAGGGATCATTAGTTTATAATTAATTAATGATATGATTAAGAGTTGATTAATTAAGATTAATTAATCAAATGATAAGTGATTAATTGTGATTAATTAAGGATTCAAGTAATTGATTATAATTAATTAATTAATGAAGTAATTAAAGGTTAATTACTATATTTGGTTAAGGATAATTAATTTGAGAAATTAATTAAGGATAATTACTTAAATGTAATTAAAATATAATTAATCAAGGTGATTAATTAAGTGGATAATTAGAGAAAGATTAATTAATTTATTTGTAAAAAATTAATGATTATATAAGTAAGATTTATAATGAATTAATTATTTTATTTTATTTTAAATTAATTAAGAGATGAGGTAATTAGTTTAATTCACTTTAAATTAATTAAAGATAGAGATAGTTAATTTAATTCATTTTAAATTAATTATGTTGTGATTAAGTAAATCATTGCTTATATAAGAATGGATGACATTGATTATCTAAATGGATGTAATCTCAGAAATGAGATAAGTAATGTTGTGTGGTATAAATGCTTGGTTGCATTATGATGGTAATATAGATTACCTATTGTGATGTTGATATGGATTACCTATTTTGTTATGGATCATTTGTTTATTTGATAATGTGATTATCAATTGTGATGTGTGAATTATCTATCTGTATGAATATAGATAAGTTAAATTGTTTAAACCTTTAAACAACTTGGCCTTAAAAGATACGTTTTGGATTTCGATGAGACCGGGATCGGGTTTCCGTATACCGGAATTCCAGGTCTGGAGACCCGAATACCACATCGATCCAAATTTACGATAGGTCGTGAATCTCAAGTGAAGATGAAGATTCAGAGTGCAAGGGTTATTGTCGTTAACTCTGAGGGTGATTCCAAAACGAGTGTAACGAGATAATGCCTTCGGTTTCGTTCGAACCTGGAACGAACTTGTATGGATTGAATGCTTTCAGCACATCGTCAGGCGGACGATGAGCATTCTAAGTGATATGTTCTGATTAAAGGTAATCGTAACCTCAAGCCTCATCAACCGGGAATGGCTAAAACAGGGGAGGTGCAGCAAGGTTTCGTGGGTAGCACCCACTGAGAGCAAGATAGATCCCTGTCTAGAGGTCCCTTTTCTTTTATTCGGCTTAGTGTGTGGTTGGTCGCGCCAACTACGGGATTGTCTTGTTCGGGATTATCCAGTAAGGGATGGTTCCGGCTTTGTGTTGCAGGGGATCGGGCGTACTCCTCGGTACGGTGATCTAGGCCACGTACTGTGACGGGCGGTACCCCAGTAGCCCTGCCATTGTATGGAATCCAAACTCCAATAAGTGCCGTACGTATTAGTTGTGCCCAACTATGTTGGAATGTGAGATGTAAGCATTTCAGCTATTTCTGTATTTTACTTGAAAACCCTAGACCCTATTATAATACAATCGGATTTCCTATCAAATGTTTTAGTTAGCGTAAGGTAAAAACTTACCCATGTTTATTTGTGGGAAGTCTTACGTGATACTTTTGTTTTCAAAGGTTTTCAAAGTTAAGCAATCTAACCGTTTACTCACACCAGACCCATGTCTGACCCAAGTGTTTATTTTCTGTTTTATTAAACTCTTGGGTACTCAATATTGTATTGAGTAGTCAAGGGATTCAGGATAATCTTGACGAATTCTGGAGGAGCTGTGGAGCAGGAGGCTTCAGCGAGTAGATATATAGAGTTTCCGCTGTGTTTGTATTAGTCTGTATTGTACTGATGTACTTGTGTTGTATAATAGACAGAAGTTTATAACTGTCTATTCTGTGATGTATAAATTGTGTACTCTGATGTATATGATACTATGTAATATCTTATGTGATAATATATTTCTCGTTCCGCTGTGAGATTTCTGATGTGTTGTTGTTCTCTCTTCTTTTCTTTTCTTCTTCTATCCCTTTCTTTCTTCATAACGATGCGACTTTCTGTGGAGAAAAAGTCGGGTCATTACATAAGTAATTAGTGATTTGTTAATTATGTAATCAAATAAAGGATAGTAAATTACTGAATGAGATTAATTGAGATTAATTAATGATGTGATAAATTTAAAGATTATTTGTTAAATGTAATTAATTAAAGGAATTAATTACTGGAAGAGATTAGGGGATCGGGTGCTATATTACAGTATGAATTGGTTGAACGGTGATAATGTGGTTATCTTTCTATGATGAATTGTTGTGTAAAATGACATCATGTATATAAAGTTGGATTGTATTTCACTGGAATAACTTGGATTAGAATGATATTGAATTCGAAGAGACCGGAGTCGGGTATTAGTAAATATCCGAAACCACTTCGATTCTTTATAGATTGATATGTGAGATCAATAGGCTGGAATGGAATGATTTAAGTGAATTGGACCATTTAATTTAAGTTTTGGTACTTAGAAATTGATGTGTGAAATAAGTGATGTCTCTAACAAATTGTGAATTTGTAAATTGACATGAGTTACCCCGGGTTTTATGTAAGTTTTATGCCGTTGTATTCCATGATTAGATGGGTTTACCCACGCTGGTTTCCAGCCTGACCCGGGTGTTACTTTGATGTAATGCTCGGGTCAGACCGAGTATTGCAGATTTTCAAGTAAGGACGTTCTGGAGCTCAGGAGACGAGCTGGATGGTAGGAACGTATGGAGTGTTTCCGCTGTGATATTATTTCTGTTTATCTGAGACATGTGATTTGTATATGTCCAGTATTTGTGTATGAGTGTAACTCTGATGTAAAAATATAATTGACAGATACAGGTATTCTTTTGTAAACTGTTATTATTTGATATTATATTTTGATCCGCTGCGTTTTGTGAGAATCAGTGCTGTGTTTCTGTTTCTTCTTCTTCAATCTCTTTCTTCTTTTCCTAACTATCTGGAATTTTCGCGATCGAAAATTTCGGGTCGTTTCAGTAATTCAGTTTCATTTTAAGAAATGGGTTCATTTACCTTCCGTGGGCGCTTTTGGGGGTTTACTGATTGGGTGGAGGGATAACTATTTTAAACTGCTCCAATTTATTTCCAAGCAGCATTCTCTGCATATTATTCTCATTAATCTTAGTGATAATTCTTTTTTGAATATTTCTAATGTTTATGGGCCTAACTCTAAAATGGGTCGTCGGATTCTATGGAACGAATGTCTAGAGTTTAAACCTTTAGCTTTTGGTCCTTGGATTTTGGGGGGTGGTTTTAATGTTATGCATTTTATAGGAGAACGTTCTCAATGGGTGGGTGATTTCTCTACATAGAGGAATTTGATCAATTTATTATTAATTCTAATTTGGTTGAAATTCCACTTTCTAATAGAGAATTTACTTAGAGTAATACTAGGGAGTCCCCTTCTATGGCTCTTCTGGATAGGTTTTTCGTTAGTGATGAAATTGAGGATAAATTTCCTATTTGTAGAGTGTCTGGTTTGCCTTACACTTATTCTGATCATTGTCCTATTATTCTCACTTGTGAACAACATAGAGTTATTAGTATATCTTTTCAATTCGAAAAAATGTGGTCATTAGAATCCAATTTTTCGAATTTAATTAGGAATAAGTGGATTTCTATGAGTTTTTATAATATTATATATAAGGATAACTCTGCTAAAAAATTTGTTTTAAAACTTAGGGATCTTAGGAATTTTTTTAAAAATTGTAATAAAAATGTTTTTGGTAGTATTAAAACTAAAAAAGAAAATATTCTTTCCGAAATGCTTAAAATAAACAAGATAGAAGAAACCAGACAACTAAATTTAGATGAGCGTAACGTTCTCGCTAATCTAAAAGATGAGCTTAACTCTATTTTAGAAAAGAGGAGGTTATGTGGAAACAGAGATCCAGAATCCAGTGGATAAATGAAGGTGACAATAATACCAATTTTTTTCACAATACGGCTAATGGTATAAAACGTAGTAATACGATTAATTCTATTTTTGTAAATAATGAAGAATTAGTTGATCAAAGAGATCTTAATAAGGCTTTTACAGACTATTATAGAGAAATTTTTGGTAATAAAAACAATCATAGAATTAATGATAGATGGAATGATCTTTATCCTTTTGATTCTAATGTTGATCTTTCTGAGTCAGATAACCCTTTTACTGAAGAGGAAATTCGGAAAGCCATTAATGACATGCCAGGTGATAAATCCCCTGGTCCGGATGGGTTTCCAATTTTCTTTTATAAAACATTTTGGGATGTTTTAAAATTCGATTTAGTTATCATGTTTAACGAATTCTATAATGGAAATTTGCACTTAGGAAGATTTAATTTTGCAAATGTTATTTTATTACACAAAAATGTAGGTGCTAATAACTTAAAAGATTTTAGACCTATTTCATTAATTAACTGTTCCGTAAAAATTATTTCAAAAGTTTTAACTAATAGACTTAGTATAAGAATGAACGAACTAATTGACTATTCACAATCTGCTTTCAGTAAGGGGAGAAATATCACCGATGGTGTGGCCGTTGTTCAAGAATATATTAATCATTGTTGTAAGAATAATATAACCTGTGCGATTATAAAATTGGACTTTGCAAAAGCTTTTGATTCGGTAGATTGGTATTTTCTAGTAGATATATTTCATGCTAGAGGTTTCAGTCATAGATGGATTAGCTGGGTCATGAATTTACTTAGAACTGGTAACTCTAGTATTATGGTTAATGGTATTTTAGGTAATAAAATTCAATCTAAGCGAGGTTTAAGGCAAGGTGATCCTTTATCATCTCTTTTGTTTAACTTAGCCGCTGATGTTTTCGCTAAGATAATTAAAAAAGTGGTTGATAATGGATCTTTGGGGAATGTAGGCAATGATATATCGCTTAACGGTATATCTGTCCTACAATTTGAAGATGATACCATGCTTTTATCGTCTCATTTACCTAGACACATTATTACTCTTAAGTTTATTTTATATAGTTTTGAATTACTTTTAGGTTTAAAAATAAATTTTGATAAAAGTTCAGTTTTAGTATTAAACAATTTTGAAAAGGTTGAAAATTTAGTTGCTATTACGCTTAATTGTAAAACTTTGAATTTTCCTTCTGACTATCTTGGTTTTTTTATTAGACCTAACAAACTTAAACATGATGATTGGTTTATAATCATAGATAAAATCAAAAATAGGATTTCTAATTGGAATGGGAGATTTTTATCGAGAGCAGGTAGATTAGTTCTAATAAACTCGGTCTTATCAGCTCTCCCGATCTATTGGATGTCTATGCATCTTTTTCCAGATTGGGTGATCGATAAAATAGATAAAATTAGAAGGGACTTCTTATGGAGTGGGGATAACCCTAACAGTAGTATTAAATATTTAGTAAATTGGGAAACTGTTTGTAAGTCCAAAAAGGAAGGTGGTTTAGGAGTCATTAATTTGCGCAATATGAATTTGTCGTTGTTAGGTAAATGGTTATGAAAGTTTAACGATATTAATGAAAATCCTATTTGGAAAGAAATCATTTCTAAATATTACTATAATGGTAGTAATAATTTCTATCAAATTACTCCTATGGTTATATGTAAATTGTCTAATTTTTGGAAATCTATTTTAAAATGTCAAGAGATTTTTAACTTAGGCACTGTAACTACCCGTAAATTTTAGATAATTTTATTTGTTTATTTATATATTTAATTGAAATTTTGTGAAACTTTAAACAATAAAATTTTGAAATTTAAATTTGATATTTGAAATGCGTCTGTTTTAACATAGCAACTGGTAAATTTTCATCAGATAATTTGGAAGTTTATTTTCTAGTGTAATTTTATTCCAATTTATATCAGTTAAAAGTTGATGATAGTAAAAGTGTTCTGAAACCTAAATATGTCAACATGAGAAAATTTATTTAGAACACTCTGAATAAGACTGCGTAATCCGTTTCGCGAAATTCGGATGTTTCTAGCTCTGTTTGGATTTTTCCGTACGGGATAGCAACGTATATCAGTGTCTGTATCGACTTTTGATGGAATGATCGTACCAATGGTATATGTATGCCGTTTTGATCGTCTCGTCGTGCTGATCTCTGTGGTATATTCAATTCTGTGTTTTGAAGTTCGGTACGAGGCGGAATCTGTAAAACGTCGGACCGTATTGGTACACAAATGAGCCTTTTGGTTCTCCAATGATCATTCGTTTGCTCCAACGGTCAGAGAATGAATGGACGTTGCTTTTATTAATTCTCTGAATTCACTCTTACTATTTTCTGACCTTTCATTTCTACCATTTCACCGTTTCATTATATTTGTGAAAATATATCGGTTCACACGTTACTTTGGTCTCTTCATTTTCTTTTCTGAGAACAGGGCTTATTTTATTTTATGGTTCATTTGCTTGGATAGACTATTGCCTATTCTCACTCGTTCATACATATTGGTTTGCTGAAGCAACTGCTCATCTACCTCTCGAAGCCACCCGACGCCACCCCTACCAAACCCGCGAGTTTCCCCAACCTACCGTGCTCCGTCCTTCTGGTTTCTCTGGCCATAGCGACCACTTGCTTTTCAACCCACATCACCAGGCACTATAGCACGGAAGTGCAACTGGTATTCACACGCCTTGAACATCGGTTTCATCAACCCACATCACCAGGCAGCCACCTGTTTTCTCCTCTCTTCGACCTCCGCCCGAGCCGCACCACCTGGTTACCGAAGCTTCCGTGACTTGCCGAGACCATCTCCCTCTGCCGAACCTTCTCTTTCCCTTGTCCTTGAATGTTTTGCATATATATGTAAGTATTATATATATATTTTAGTTTTAAGACTTGGTAGTTATATGATGATGTGTTAACTGTATATATATATATGTTGCAGTATTATTTATATATAGTGTAAGTTGTTTATGTTAGCATATATCAAGTTATATATGAGGTTTGAAAAAAAACTATGTATATAAGATTTGAAAATATCTCATTGTATGTTTGATTTTGTAAATTTAGTGTATGTTAGTTTAGCTATCTGCTGTTAAATGTTATAAAAGTTATATAAATTTTATAAATGTTGAAAAAATTTAGTATAGGTTTTAAAATGACCGATTGTATATATATATATATAAGATTTTATATATATCGGTTATGTAATATAAATAATAACAGATTAATTTATATAGTTTTATGAATGTTTTGTATATGTATAATGAGTACAATGTTTTGTACATATAATTGTTGACATAAAGTTTGGGTCTACATAATTGTTTATATATATATATAATTGTTCGCATGTACATTTTCTAGCTAGATGGAATAGGTTATGTTTGTTCATTTACAAACTGAAGTGAGTATATGTTTTGTAAGAGTTAGTTGATTTAAAATCTTAAAATATGTTAGTACAGTTATATATGTTCTGAATCTATATGTATGTTATGTTAAAATAAGGTTATATTGAAATTTTAATATCGGGTGAATATAAGTATTTATTTCATATTGGAATAGGTATATATGTTTTTTTTGTAACATGTGTGTTTTAATTATGTACGGTGGTTTGGTTTTAAATTTATTTATGGAGACTTTGTTAATGTGTTTGGATTTGATATTAATTTGAAATTTTGTTTAAATCGACTTTCGAATATATACAAGTATTGATTTTAAATATATTATGTATATATATAATGATTTTTAATAATTATGTTTTAATTTAAAACAATAATTTTGAAATACACATATATTTAATTTAATGTGTATTTGAAAATTTTGAATATATTTTTATATAAATAGTTTTATTTGGATATATTTAAGTTCACTTATACTATTTATCCTCATCGATTCCGTTCTGATTTGATTTCATCAATTTCTTGTTATCAGCTTTATCCGTCGAATTCGTGCCAATCCTGCTTTACTTTGGAATTTGTAGCTTGTTCTGTTGTCAAACTTCTCTAGCCTCGAAAGGTGAGCAATCACTCACGATTAACGTTCTTATATTTATTAGATTTAATTTCAATTGAAACGACAATTGAAATATGCTGTTGTTAGTTATTTACATTGCTATATATATGATATTATCTATATCTGTTCACCTGTGACACCTGACACCATTATCTGTTATTTATATGGATGATATATGTCTGTTATATTATTATCATATTATCATATCTGTTATCACTCTGCAAATCCCTGTTAGTATAGAATTCACTATGGGTTGAAATGATACATACCCGAATGGACTGTAGAATAGGAGAAAATCGTTATGGGTTGAAATGATAAACCCAAGTGATTTTCATTTGAATTGAATTTGGGATTGCGGGTTGAAATGATATATACCCGTGTATATTTAAATTACGGATTGAAATGATAAATATCTGTATCACTTGACCATATGATAGAAAATTATATACAGACACCGTTGGTCTATATATATATAAATATTTCGAAAATGATTTCTATGGTTTTGAAAAGAAATATATGGTTTTACTTGAAATTTTGATTTTAAAGATTTATTAAAGTTGATTTAATAAAGTTGATATATAAGTATTTATTTAATATCTATATTTTCAGATATAGAGTTTATAATGATTCAGGTTGGAAAGATAAATTTGAAATTGGTTTGAAATTATATTTATTTAACAATTATACTTAAATAAGTTTGATTTGAAATTTATTGAATTCGAAATTTTAAAGATGTGTTTACAACTTGAAATTGATTAAAGGTGACTTAAATGGATATTTCAAACTTATATAAATTTAGATGGGATATTTTGTTTATCTAAATTTGTATATGGAAGTTGTATTTAAATGTTATGGAAATGATTAAGTTAATATTTCAAAACTAAATAATTGTAAAGTGAATTTGATATGTATATAAATTTATCGAATTTAGTTTTGAAATGTTGAATATTTAAAGCATTGAAATATATTGAAATTTAGATGGTTTATTTGTGGTTCAAATCGGTATTTGAAATTGATAATTTGAAATGGTTTATTGAGAAGCTGAATCGAGTTGAAATGGATGATTTAAGATTTGATTAAATTTGAGTTTGGAATTCGAATTGATTTGAATCGATTTGTGAAAGTCGAGGAAACTATTTTATTTTATAAAGTAATTTTAAATTATATTTAAAATTATTGATATTTTACTTTATAAATTATTTTAATATAAACTATTTTAATATAAATCATTTTTAATATAAACTATTTTATTATAAACTATTTTAACTTATAACTATTTATATAAACTATTTTATTATATATACTACTTTTAATATCTAAACTCTTTAAGAGGAAAGTGTTATGATTTCCAAAATGCTATAATTTCAAAAGCGTTATGATTTCCAAAATGCTATAATTTCAAAAGTGTTATGATTTCCAAAATGCTATAATTTCAAAGTGCTATGATTTCCAAAATGCTATGATTTCAAAGCTGTGATTTCCAAAGTGTTTTGATTTTAAAAGACTATGATTTCGAAAGCATTATAACTTTGGAAAGTGATATGATTTTTGGAAATGGATATATATTTGAAATGGAAATGATATCGTGTTGATTTGAGTTTTGAAATGAAAATGATATTTTGGTTTTGAAGTATGAACTATTTTGAAATGACCACGGTGTTATAATAACGTTTGGTTGTTAAAGAGACCGGGATCGGATATGGGCATACTCTCTGTTGATACCGAAAACCACTTTAACAACTGTGCACGCGGTGGAGATTCCGGAATGAAGTAGGATGGTGGCGACGATCCTATTGAGGTATGAACATGGGCCCAACTCCCGTGATTTGGCATAAGGTGGCTAAAACAGGAGCGATTCTCGGGCCAATGAGGTAGCACATCTGATCGGACGCATTTCTTCGATACATTCTATTACTCTGTGATTGATTTGGTGGCCACCCTTCGATTTTGATTTGGGAGTGTGTTCCGAGGTGGGCGGTAGTGGCTGCTATGCGTTTCCACCAGCCCGGATCCGTAATTGGTATATCTACCCTGGCATTGCCTTGTTGTGCCGTGTCACCTACCATATCGAGCTTTACTACGAGTTTGGATTTGTGCCGTAGCCTGTGGAGTATTGAGGGTAACCCCGATCTGGGGGTATGTTGATACTGGATAGACTACTAGGACTATTATGTGTTAAGGGGAATATTGGGTCACTCCTTAACGCTATTTAAAAGTAAGTTTATTTTATTATTAGACATTATTATAATAGCGAATATTACTACATAGTAGATAGTTTAACGGATCCTTAGAAGATGGTTATCCCAAACATCCTTTGAGTTACTTGTATTTCAGTTGATATTTCACTTGAGTTGGATTTATTGATATAAGAATGTTAATCCTGACTCGAGTGTTTTGTGTTTTGCTTTACGCTCGGGTCAGACTGAGTGATACAGTATTTGAGACTCGCCTTTGGAGTTGGAGGTTCGCTTGGAGAGCCAGCTATCTATCCAGCTTTCAGTTATTCAGTTGATTCTAGTGATGTATTCAGATTTTGTATTTGACTCTTGTATTGAGACATCTATGTATTCGAGACTCCTGATGTATCTTACTTAACTATATTATATATATATAGTAGCTTCATGAACTACTATTCTTTTGTTTCCGCTGCATTATTGTTATATTACTCTGTGTCTGTGATCTGTGATTATTTTATTTACTGTATATGCTCAGTTTTGCCAAATTTTAAATAACAATCTGATATTTTAAGCAATTCAAATCCGACATATATGGATGCGAATGGTTGAAAATTTCAGGTCGTTACAGGCACTAATACAATAGTTCATTCAGGTAATAGCTCTTTCTTTTGGCATGATCGTTGGATTTCCGTTACTCCTCTTAGGACAAAATTTAAAGAGCTATATGATATTTGTTATTTTAAGGATGCTTTAATTATAGAAGTTTTTTCTCCTGAAAATGACCCTCCTTGAAATTTTAGTTTTAACCGAATTTTAGTAGGTTCAACTCTTAGGCAGCTTGCTTTGCTTTATGCTAAACTAAACTTATATAATATTGATAATGATAATATTAGTTGGGAATGGGATAAGAGCAAAAAATGTACTTCTAATTCTTTTTATAGATTTATTAATTTTTTGGGTGTAACCAATAACTCTTTCAAATTTATTTGGAAAACAAATGCTCCTCCTAAATCTAGAATGCACATGTGGTTAATTATGCATGGAAAACTAAATACTATAGAATTTTTAAAAAGAAAAAATATGCAAATCGATAATAAATGTTATTTTTGTAATCTACATTTTGAAGATAATAAACATGTATACTATGATTTCTTGGATACTTATTTCATTATGAATAATATCCTTAAAATCTTTAACTTTAATCTAGCAACTAAAATATATGATTGTGAATATTATTGGAATAGTTTTAGATTTAAGTTCAAAAAGGAAAATAGTTTTTTACTTGACATTTTAATCATTATAATTTGTTGGTATATTTGGTTTGAAAGAAATCAAAGAATTTTTAAAAATAATTATAGTCATTTTAATAAATTGATTTTCATAATTTCTTCATTTAGTTTTAATTGGATATCTAATCCTAAATATAAATTAGCTAAAAATAATCTATTTAAAGAATATCTTAATAAGGTTAATCATAATATTAATCTATTTAAATATAAAAATAATATTTTTGATAATTGTAGTATTAATATTTTTTCAAACTTAAATGATGATTTCATTGTGTATCATAACATCCTATTGATCAAAGGACCATAAGGATATCTTTGTTTTAGTTTTTGTTTGTTTTAGTTTTTAGATCTTTAAGTTCATTCGATCATGGATTCCTTTTGGTCATTTTTCTATTCTTTTTTTTAATCTTTCATATTAGCTTAACTCTTGTATCATTATTTCTATTTTTTTATACATATATATGTATATAAATTTCATTTATATACATATATGTGTATCATTCTAACTATTTTCTTTAGTTCCGTTCTAGATACAGGTCTTGGGCTAGATATGGTGTTAGTTTCTTATTGCAGGTACACAGGATTGCGGCTTGTAGATTGCTGTATGCAGGGAGGGGTTCTTCTCAGTACATCTTCATCTTCATTATGGAGCTCTATTTTCAGGAGGATTCACTATTCAGCTATGCACTACTTCCAGTTTTACTGAGTCTTCAGAGTGGCGTTTCCAGTCCAGATCATTCGCAGTTCTGTTTCAGATCATATGCTTTTCCATGCCTTCAGAGTCAGCCTCCAAAGTGGAGTTGCCTTCAGAGTGGAGTTGCCTTCTTAGATGGAACTGGATTCTAGTTTCTTTGGTTATTTCATAGTTTTTCAACTACTTCTAACACCTTAATATCGGGCGGTGGCCATGCCGGTGCTCGGTATTGGGGTGTAATGGACGGTGGCCTTGCCGGAGCTCATTTTAGGGGTACCTGAGTTTTTTCTTTGTTTTTTGTATTTAGATTAGCTACATGCTAAGCATGTTGGCAGCACCTTGTCTTGTTATATATATATATATATATATATATATATATAATGTGTGCTCTTCTCTATTTTAGAGGATCACACATTTTTCTCAAAAAAGTAATTAATATTATATAATTAATAATTATATTAAATAATACGATTAAATAACTAATAATTAATGCTTAATAACTAATATTTAATTATCAATTTAACATTTTATTTATTTATTATAGTTTAATGTTTAAAGGTGGACCCTTGGCGCAATAGTTAAGTTCACCCACATGGTGATTTGCGTATCCAGATTCAAGTTCGAAAATAGCCTCTTCGCAATGCGAGGGAATAGTTGCATACGTTATCGACCTCTCCAAGGTCCGCTATCGTGCGAGAGCCTCGTGCATTGGGTTCCACCTTATTATAGTTTAATAATTAATAAAATTTAATAATTGATAACTAACCATCAATAATTATTGCCCATAATTGATAAGAGGTAATTAGTTTAAAGGAAAAACTTTAAACTAATTTTTAAACCAAAGACGCAACATTTAGAATTTAGGCAGAAGGACAGTAGCGCGTTTTTTCAATTTCCCAACTTCAACAGTTTCATCCGCCTTCGTCCAAGCTAGTCCTAGCCGCCGTCTATCTTCAGCTATTGCTTGCCCTAGCCGCCATCGTCCAAGCAGTCGTCGTCTGAAGTCGTCGTCGTCCAAGCCGCCGCCGTCCAAGCCTCTCTTGTCGATGTTCGAATCGAATTGAATCTTCCAGTGGCGACGTCGATTTCTCCAAAACCAAGAAAGCTTAACTTGACGCCTCAATCCAAACCTATGTCAGAAATTACTCGATCTTTGAATTCAAGAGCTGCAAATTCAAGATCTAAGAAACGAATGGAAAAGCAGAATCTAGAAGAAGAAGAAAAAAGTCCAAAATGTACCATGAATTTTGAATGATATTTAGATATAGCATTTCTATATTTGAAACACAGTAAATTTAGATTGTGTATAATATGCTAAATGATAGACTAATATAGCATTTGTATTTTTAAATATAGTATCATCATCTGACTATGCAAAATGATAGTTGGATATAGCATAAGCATATTTCAATTGAATAAGGATGGAAAAAATATGCAACATGATACTTGAATTTAGCATAAGTATATTTAAAGTAAACTAGCATGAATAGAATATAAAAAATGAAATAAGTATTCCTAAAGAAAACTACCATGAATAGAATATGCAAAATGATAACTACATATAGCATATGTATTTAAAGTAATCACAAAGTTCACTACCATGTTTATGATATGCAAAATGATAGTTAAATGTAGCATTTGAGTTATGTAGTCCACTAACATGTTTAAAACAGGCAAAATGATAGTTTAATGTAGCATTTTAATTATAAAGTCCAATATTTACAAAGTCCACTAGCATATTCAAGGTATACAAAATGATAGTTTAACATAGCATTTGAGTTATGAAGTTCACTATCATGTTTACAATATGCAAAATGATATTTTAAAATAGCATTTCAATTAAAAAGTCCACAAACATGTTTAGAATATGCAAAATGATAGTTTAATGTAGCATTATAGTTATGAAGTTCACTATCATGTGTAAAATATTCAAAATGATATTTTAATGTAGCATTTTAAGTACAAAATCCACTATAATGTCATGTTTATTCCTATTACTTTCAATTATACTGAAATGCTATATACAACTAGCATAATGCAAAAACTTGATGTTCAATATTTGTACTGTGAAAATCATAAACAACGTATATCGTTGAGTACTTAGAAATGTTAAAAAATATTAAATACACCTGTAAATTCCACAATATTTATAAATAATGCAAATAGTTAACTATTAACATAAAATGCTATATACATATAGCATTACACTTTAAAAATTTAACAGCAGCATGAAGCTTACCAGAAATACCATCAACATCAAATACACCATCTAAAACTAACAAGATCAACATTCAACATCAGATACATAATAATAAAACAATAAAAGACTAAATTGCATAATATACACAGGAATGCTAGTTTCATATATCATACTAATATGAAAGATACAATAATCAGATGCAAAAACAAAAAACTTATCAAAAAACATTACAAATCATCAATCATTCCAGTACATGTCAAACCTCCAGTTAAGATCAATATCGTGTTAGAACTCCATAGCGTTCACAAGCAGGCGACGACGCACTCAAATTCAAAGCGCTCACGACAGCATCTCCTATTCTCGACATCACAAAGCACAGCGAGGACGGCGAACTCGACTCAAGCAATCTAGAATGGAGGAGCAACGACCTCGATCTTCATTTGAGAGAAATGGTGAAGTGAGATGCATCTTCGAGTCGGCATCTTCAAGCGAATAACAACAGTGAGTTTGGGAAGACGGAGAGGCGAAGTTTATTCAAGGAGAACCAAAGATCAATTTAATTTTTGGTAGTTTGAATGATTTGAGATTAAGATTGAAGAGGAACAAGATTGAAGAAGACGCATGATTTAATTTTTTGTAAAGATTTTCCTTTAGCCGAAATTATACAACCCGCGTCCTTAAAAAAGAAAAAAAATATGCGCGTCTCTCAAACAAAAAAAATGTGATATGTTTTTCCTTCAGCCAATTTTCCTATATTGATAATTACTAATATACAAATAATAATCGGTATTTAATTATAACTAGTATAACCGCACAACGGTGGAAAAACCGACCGTTTAGTCGTATAATATCAGAAGAAAAAATATTTGTTATTATTTTTCACTAATTTTGAATTCGATGAAAAATTAACTGTATTGTTTAAAAAAAACGAAAGTACTTGAAAAAGTGTAAATCAATAAACTCGAGTCGCATGTGTTATCAAATATGGTTTTTTTCTGCCTAATATGGCAAGTTGGGAAACCAAATGGTTTGATCTATATAACTTCATGAGTAGGAAATATCTGTTGCTTTTTATTTGCTTGATAGTAAACACATGATGATACTATGCTGATACTTATGTTACTTGCCAAAAAACAAATAGTATTATACATTCACCACTACTTCTTAGAATGCATATTACTAAAATGTCTACATTTTAATGATATAAATTACCTAACAACTTCAAAATATATTGTTAAAACCAAGATTTAAAATTCCATTTTTCGTTTTCGTTCCGGCCACTGTGAAATTTTGATATTTCGGTTCCGTTCTGTAAATTTCGAAAATTCCGTTTTGATTCTCGTTTGCGAATTCTAGTACACTTTTATAATTGAATCATAGATTTACATACGAAATACATGCTTTGGTACCAAAATGCACATCATGTAACAATTTTAGTAAAAAAAATAATTATAAGAATTTTAATCACTGCTTTCATCTTCTTTGAGAGTTAGGATTTGCGTAATAAAGCATTTGAATTATTAAAAAGTTAATTTTCATCAAGGTAAAAAATCAACTCAAAACAATAGTCTAAAGTAGTTAATATAAATTAATTAAATAGTACACATACAAAAAAATGAATGAAGCCCAATAAACAAGGCCCAAATAAACAATGTCCGGATATAAGCTTCTGAATCAAAACTAGCTATTACTGTTCGCTGTTCTAATGACACCCTAATCCAATTAGAAAACCACTACCGCTTCTTTCCTCCATCCATCGCTTCTCTCTCTTCCATCCAAAATACGCTTCTACTATAGTCATGCTATCTCTCTTCCATCCAAAATATGCTTCTCCTAAATGTTGTCTCTCCTTTTCTCTCTCTTACTTTCTCTTATCATGTACTTATGAATCAATTAGTTTTTCAGCTTTGCTATTGGAACGAATTTTGGTTCAAATGCCAGCCCAATCATTGTCGAATCCGGGCCGAAATGATCGGAATTCCGGTGTGCCGGCACTACAAGAAATTTTATTTTTTGTGGCGCTAAAAATACGCTACAAAAACTTTTGGTAGCGTTTTGATAAACGCCGCAAGAAAACATGCGACTAAAAATCCATGATTTTTTGTTGCATTTATTTTAACGCCACTATAAATGCATTTTTGGCAGCGATTTTCAAACTCCACCATAAATCTTTTTGTAGCGTTTAAAAAACGCCACCAAAAGATTTTTTGGCACTACTAATAGAATTTCCAACTTTACCCCTGTTTTACGGTTGCATTTACTCAACGCCACTATATATATTTAGGTAGCGTTTTTGAAACGCTATTAAAAGTTGTTTATTATTTTACACCATTTTTTCATTCTATTATTTCCTGTTAATGGTCTATTTTGGTTCTATTATATCAATCAACAATCACTCACATAATCATCATATTCAAATAAGTTATAAAACACATTAACCATATAATCAAATAAAATATCCATAACCATTCCAATACAATATTTTTTCGACAAAATGACCTAACTCACATACAATAACCATTTGTATACAAATTTACACATCGGGTACTAATAAATGTTATATCTAACTAGTGCTAACAAAACGTTTGATTACCCATAATTCTTTGTTGCATACACAAGTGAAAGCTAGCATCATCAAGTCCAAATTAGCTCTCTTCAAAAGTCCGATGTCTACACAAGTGAAAGCACACCAGATAGTCAAACAATTACGTTAACTCGTAGGACTTCAAATATGAGATCAAACATCTACAACATTATACAAGTATATCCAAAGTATCATCACACCTTTCATAACCCAAAGTATCATTTTTCGTGGATCATGTATAACTAAATACATAACAAATACAAAAATATTGACAAATGGATGTAATAAAATGATTACTTTTCATTCATGGACACTTAAGAATTCTAACCTATGCAGCATTGATATTAAATTGCATGCCTTGTATTTAGTTAAATTTTGACAATACACATTTTTTACACTTGTTGAATTGGGGACAATTTGTTAGGGACCATACATGCATCTACAAAATAATTTGATATAGAATCAGCTCAAGCATTTCTGAACAACCACAAAATTAAAAGGTTAGATAAGAAAACAAAACAAATGAACTCGCCATTTGTATAGGATGCACTTCATGCTCTTTGTAGGCTTTCTGCTGTGTCTTAGCAATAATTTTCAGTTTTAACAATTGATTAAATTAAAAATAATCCAACATTGTTCACTTCTTACATTTAAGTACTGAATAGTTCTACTGCATACTGAAACATATAAAATCTCTGATTAAATCTTCAGTCATCTTGCATCAACAATTTAGTATGTTTGAGAAAAAGCAAAGCTTAAACTACCAAGTACCAATGGTGAAATTTCATAAAATTGTATGCAATTTTAGTGCATGCAGATTATGTATACATGTTTTAACATATATTTAAATAAAGGATCCATGAGAAAAAATATTGAATCTTAACGTAGTATGTAGGGTTCCAATATTTTTTAGCATGTGAAGGTTGCTTTCACCTGCATTAGCCAAACTGCATCTTTATCGCCACTTTCTATACCTCGATATATTGCAGCACCCAAGGAAGATATATAATTTGGGTCATTAACAGGTGGAGTATTTTCGTCAAAGGTGTCACTGCAAATAAAGAAGAGCAGTACAGTATAGAATGCACCCATATCTATTAAAAATCGAACAGGTCATCATGCAATTCACAAATTATTTCATTTTTATAGCATATTGACAAAATGCCGACCAATTTAACCTACTGAGAAAGGTTTAAAATTACCAAGAAGAAGACTGGAAAAAGCTATAGAGGAGAAAAATGACTGTTAACAAATCGCCACAAACCGAGAAAATTTACCAATTATATATGTGACTATTTTATCCATATTCTGCAAAAATAAGATGAAGGTTTTCAGGAATTACCAATTGTATATGTGACTGGTTCTTCCATATTCTGCAAAAATAAAATGAAGGTTTTCAAAAGGACATTCCCTCCATTTATCAAAAGGTACATGTAATGATCACCACATAGCTACAAGCCAGCATAGCTATCGAGCATGGCACATTGATAAATCATATTATCTTATCTTGCACTTCACAAGATCTTAATGTAAACAAACCATTCAGTGCACCTTAATGAATCTTGATCAAGGAAGCAGTCATATAATATCTTAATTATATCTTTAAAATCTATCTGATATATTATTATCGTACTGTAACCTTCGAAGAAATGCATAGGTTTTTGACAAAAAATCAGCTTCTTAATGATAAGATACATATCAACAAATATTATCATTAACAGAAACAAGTGAATCTTATTAGTACTTTACTCCATATAACAATTATTTATATAACATGATATGACTTGTTTACCTTTAAGTTGCTCTTCTATAAATGTTTTCCCAATTTCCACAAACAATGGATCGGTTGCATCTAAGAGATAATTACAGCTCCAGTTGGGATTATTGTTGACTGTAAACCTTCAAAAGAAAAGGAAAAACATAGTAAAGTGATACTAACGTTTGCAACCTCAACCGGTGAGCATATATAAAACAATTATAAGACACAGATATCTCAAGCATCACAGATATAAGTTGCCAACCTTGGATGATTCTACTTGCTTTGTGGCAAAATTTTTACGTTAGCATATTTGATGGATTGTGAAAGTACATTGATCAAAAATATATTTTGAATGAGTGACGTACATCGGCAATAAACTGTTTTATGCAATCCAAACTACGATAACATAATAGTCCTGTAAGAGTAAAATGTTTATATATAGTCTTAAGTTCAAATAAACAGTGCGACAATTAGTACGTGATAAAATTTATCTATAACAGAAAAAATATTTTATTGAAATTATATTAACAGATTACAGTTTACCCTCCATGAATTCAAAATCAAAGTGCAGAATTTCAAGATTTTGTGTGATATGGCTAAACCCACATTCCGTGTAATTCATGGCCGGTGATATAAGCACGTCCTTTGTTCAAAGTGTCGTTATAAAGTAAATTAAAACTTTAATCAATGGTTGAGCATGAATTAACTTATCCACTAACCATAATATGGACAAAAAAAGAAAGGCAAATAGCACAATCAAGGGACAACAGAACATATGAAGCCATGAAATATATCACTGATACTTCCATTGTAATAAAAATTACTTCTATTATTTTGTTCAGTGTACAACCAGGATAAATAAAAAGACCCAACAAAAATATTAGGCCAGTAATCCAAAATATGACAATAATTACTGCAAACTGAAAGGGAGTGGAAAAAAAGTGAAATATAGTAAGCAGACAGAAAAAACTAACCAATTTCCAAGGCGGGTTATTTTAGCTGATGGAAACTTAGATTTGTAACGACCCGATATTTTCAACCATTCGCATCCGCACATGTCGGACTTGAATTGCTCAAAATACCGCGTTGTAAATAAAATTTGGCAAATCTCAGAATATACAGTAAATAAATATAATCACAGACACAGAATAAAATAATGCAGTGGAAGTAAAAGAAATAGTAGTTCATGAAGCTACTATGTAAATATATCAGAGTTAAATAAGATACAACAGAAGAAATAAAGTACAACATAAGTCTCAATATGATAACCAAGTACAAGCTGAATAGAACAACAGAACTGAGATAGATAAAACAAGACAAGTAGATAATCTCCAGCGATTCAAATCCCCAAGAGAGTGGAAATCCAAATCTGTGAATAACTCAGCCTGACCCGAGCGTAAAGCAAAACACAAAACACTCGAGTCAGGACAATATATACTTATATAATGTAAACCAACTCAAGTGAACTGTAATAAAGGTACAAGTAACTTAAAGAATGCTTGGGATCGCCCATTCTTTAAGGATCCGTTAAACTATCTACTATGTAGTAATATTCGCTATTATTATAATAATGTCTAATCATAAAATAAACATACTTTTAAATAGCGTTAAGGCTTTACATTTTCCACCTTAACACGTAATATGCCAATAGTCTACAGAGTACCTGCATACCCCGAGAGGCTACGAGAAGATACTCCATAGGTACAACACAAATAGAAACTCGTAGTAAAGCTCGATATGGTAGGTGACACGGCACACAAGGCAATGCCAGGGTAGATATACCAATTACGCACACGGACTGATGGAAACGCATAGCAGCCACTACCGCTCCACCTCGAACAACACTCCCAAATCAAGGGTGCGCACCAAATCAATCACAAGTAATAGAATGGTATCGAAGAAGTGTGTCCGATAAGAGGTGCTACCTCACTGGTCCGAGATCGCTCCTGTTTTAGCCACCTTATGCCAACTCACGGGAGTTGGGTCCACGTATATACCTTAGGATCGTCGTCACCATCCTACTTCATTCTCAAAACTCCACCGCGTACACAGTTGTCAAAGTGGTTTTCGGTATCTACAGAGAGTATGTCCATATCCGATCCCGGTCTCTTTAACAACTAATCGTTATTATAACCCGTGGTTATAATTTTAAACAGTTATATTTCAAATCAAAATACTTCAAACTAGAATATCATTTCAAATCCAAATCTTTATCAAAATAAAGATTAAATCAATTCCAAACCATTTCAATATATCAAAATATCATATCTTTCCAAAACTTCATTTCAAATCATTTTAATATATCAAAATATCATATCTTTCCAAAACTTCATTTCAAATCATTTTAATATACCAAAATATCATTTGAGTTCAAATCTAAATATTCTACTTTAAATACTTTTTAAATTTAAAGATATCATTAATTTATTATCATTTCAAGTCACCCTTTTAAATAGTTTATATTTCAATCAAAATAATTCATTTAAACCATTTAAAAGTGTAGTTATTATACTTTCAAATCAAGTATTAAAATTTCCAAAGTTTCAATTCAATTCAATCATTTATTTCAATTAAATTTCCATAGACCATTTCAAATCTTATAAATTTCAAATATAGATTTAATCGACAAAATAACTATTCAAATTATAAAATAAATTCCAAAGCTTTATTATCCTATATTTCATAAGTCCAATATCTTTTAAATAGATTCAAATTACAAGTAAACCAAATATTTTTCATACTAATATAAACTTCAATTATTCATTCCAAGATTTAATATCATTTATTTAATTTTAATTTAAATACCATTTAAACACATTTTAAAATAGTTGTATTTCCCAAATCAACTATTCCATTTAAATCATTTAAAGTCAATTCATTATATTTAATAATTAAATATTTAATTTCCAAAATTTAATCTTTTTCAAAGATCATTTATTCATTTAAGTTTATTAAAACAATGAAAATTCAACTTTCGCAGCACTTAGGAAATGCTACGTAATGTTATGTTTTAAAACAGTTCATTAACAAAAGACGGCATTTAGAATGTTGTAATATCTTGATTTAGTTTCAAATAAAATTTTAGTTAAATTTAAAACTTTAGCACTAACAAAGTGCTATAATAACCCTTAGTTCAAATTTGCTATTTGGTTCATTTAAAACAACTACAACATTTTCCAATGCTGTAATATCTTTACTTTATATTTCAAAAATGCTGTCAAATCAAATTCAGAGATTTATTTACAATTTCACACATAATTAACTTTTAATATAAATCATTTTAACTTATAAAATAATATATTTTCACATTTAAAAACAATCATTTAAATACCTTTATTTCTATGATTTTTATAAAGTCAAATTTCCATACAAAATCAAGTTAAATAACAATTAAATTCATTTCTTTAATTTAATTCTTAACTTAACAACTAAGTTTAAATTTCCAAAATATAACTTATTTCCATTTATTTTACTTAATTAAAATTTCACTTTTAAACAAATTTCACAAAATTCAATTTAAGTTATATTTCCAAATTCGGCTTAAATATTCATTTATTTCATATTCTAATTTATACAAAATAATTAACACTTTATAAAATCATTATTTCTCAATAAAATCATTAAATTCATTTTAACATCAAAATTTGTCATATATTCTTACTTTACATAAATTTCATTTATAAACAAAATCATAAATTCCAAAATTAACTTATATTTCAAATTCTACTTCACCATTTACTTAATTCACTTATTTAATTTGTAGAAAATCACAAATATTTTACAGAAATCATTTTAATAAAATTTAAATCAAAATATCATAATATTTACATTTTTAAAATATTTTAAAATTTTCAGAAAACTATATAAACCACGGGTCTGTATATAATTTTCTAGCCTAGGTCAAGTGATACGGATATGTATCATTTCAATCCGCAGTTTACAAAGAAAAACCGGGTTCTATCATTTCAAACCCGCAATCCCAAGTTAAATAAAATAAATAAAAAGTCGCTCGGGCTTATCATTTCAGCCCATAACGATCTTTCCCTATTCTAAAGTCCGTTCGGGTATGTATCATTTCAACCCATAGTGATTTCTAATCTACAGGGAACTTGCAGTGTGATAAATTGATATAAATAACAGAATAGCATTATATAACAGTAAATGATGATATAACATAAGTAATAACAGGGGTGAGCATCATATGATCATAATATAATAGTTATAACAGGATGATATAATTTTACAGATTCAAATGGTGTCAGTTTAGTAGTTATATAAGTATACATTGTCTGGTGAGAATTACTCACTTGTTCAAGCTGGAGATGACAACCACAAACACACAACAAAGATTTCCAGAGGCACGAAAGCACGACAATGATTTGAGATTGGAAGAGCCAAAGCTATACCCCTTGAAAACATTACACAAAACAAATATATAAAACATAAGTTTCAAAACAGGATGCCACTAAACAATGTTAGAAACAACTGCATAAAACAAAACCAAAGTGTTTGCACTTGATTTCTACCATCTATGCTTCAGCTCCAGATCTGAAATGCATGGCTAAGGGGTGGGTTTGGATCTGGTTTTGGGTTCCATAGGGTCGGCCTAGCATGCGTTAACAAAGTGGTGAAGTCTAGGTGCAAAAACTAGGTGTTCAAGGCTAAACAATGCAACATAACCTCACATCTTTGGCACAAATAGGTTCGGCCAGAGGTCATGGGTCACGGCCAGTGGGTGCTGGTGATGGTGGATGATGTGGCAGAGGGTGGAGGTCAGGTCAGAGGTGGTGGTGGTGGTGGAAGTGGCGGCAAAAGGTGGTAGAAGGTGGTGCTAACAATCTAGGCTCGGCTAGTGTAATATGTGGTGGTTTTTGTTGATTTTGGTGGTGCTCCTTGCCATGGATGTGCTTGGCCTGCCTTGGTGGTGTAGTAGGGTGGGTAATGATCAGAGAAAGGGGGTGGTGGAGGTCGGACCAGATCTGGTTGAGGAGGAGCCAAGCCTAGAAGAAGAGAGCAAGTGCAAAAATCAATGTAAACAAGTAGAAAAAGAATAAGAAAAAGTTGAAAATCATTACCCAAACTTTCCTCAATAGCCATGGCCGAAATTCTTTTGTTTCAGAAATGAAAATGAATGTACGTGAATAGAAAATAGAGTATGCAGCTGAAAGATGTGGATAGTAAAGGCTAATTGATGAAAAGATAAGTTACAAATGTGAAAGGTTGGGAGATAAAAGGCCTTAGGCAAATCAAAAGTCATAACCTTTCAAATTTCTTTTAATTTCTTTATATAAGTTTATATTACTGAAAATAATAATACATTCAGTCACAAATTCGAAAATATAACAAAATATAAAATATATATAAATATTTATTAATTATATAAGGTTAAAATAAGAAAATAGCACAAAATTGCAAACTAGTCTAGAAAATTTGAAAATAAATGCAATGAACTTTGGAAAATTTTTATGTACTTGAAAAGTATTTATAAATAAAGATAAGAACACAAAATAAAAATGAATTCACAAAATAAATAAATAAATTTTAATTAAATATAATTTTAATGAAGAAAATAGCAGAAAAATGGAAACTAGGCATTATAAATTAAAATAAAATTCAAGTAAACTTTGGACAAATTATATTATCACTTTAAAATTATTAAAAGATAAAAATATAAATAAAATAACATATTAACACATATTAAAATAAAATATGACAAAGAAAATATAATTTATACAAATTTAAAATAACAAAATTGCAGAATAAAACAAATTGCACTCAATATTGAAATATACATAACTTTTACAGTTTAACTCCGTTTCCAATGAAACGAAAAGTTGTATTCAAGTTATTAAATCTATTTTCATAATAAAAGATAAAATTTAAGAATTTTAATATTTAAATTTAAAAGTTAAAAGTCAAAGTTTGACCAGTTTGAACAGAAATTCACTTTTCAGTGAAATATCCAATTTATACTAGTTTGAAACTATAATTCACACAACAATCAAAATTTATATTTAGAAATGAAATGTTTGAAATAAAACAAGTTTAAAATAATTTAAAATAAAATAAAGTCAAATTTAAATATATGCAGAAATCTAGGGTTGTTACAAGATTTCAATGCAGCAGGAACATTTCCCGAAAATGCTGGAAGAACTGCACAGAATAGCAAAGAGATTTCCAGAATGAAAAAAAAAATAACACCAATAACTTTTTTAATTAATAGATAGATCATCCATAATACCATATGTAGGTGAACTACAAAAGGCAACCTGTATGATACTTTAATAATACTGCATAGATGCAACAGCTGTCTACTTAGGTACCTGGGGACATTCCCAATTATGTTCAATGTTACAACATACAAAAACTCACACTCTGGCAATTATGTTCAATGTCACAGCATAACGTCTCTGTATTTAGCACTCAAATTAGTTTTTTCTATTATGTTTTCTCCATATAGCATTTCATGAAAAAGCTTTTTATTAATTCTATTTCATTTAGTATTTCTAAGTACAATTTCTATGTTACTAACATCTCTAGCAATATGTTCATAATAGCAACTCTAGCTTTTTTAAAAATGGTTACTTCATTTTCTAAATGTTATTTTCATAAAGCATTTTATGTACAAGCTTCATATGGTGTTTTAAATTTTCACTTTTAATGTTATTTTCACAAAGCATTTCATGAATTAGCAGCTGTTGAAACTGTTGAAGGTGAAAACTGACAACCAAGAAGGGAAATCCATGAAAGCAAATATTAAACAGACGTAAGATTAGCAAACAAAATATGTCAATTACAGCAATATTGATCTTTCAACCGATTATACTAATTTTAAACCACTTTAATTAAACAGACGTAAGATTGATCTTCAAATGATACTTTATCATCCAAAAGAAATTGTGTTTACCTTTCATTTTTTAAACTGACATCCAGACCTAATAAATTTGAATCAGTAAGCCTCTTAACCTGCTGAACTGTTGAAGGTTTTTTATACATCTTCATCTTCTGGAAATCAAAACATTGATATCTGATGTAAGAAAAACTGGGAAATTATAAAGAAAAGAATGGCTATAAATTATGATAACAGCATTTATATCCCCAAGAATAATTAAGAACCGCAGTCCGTTAACATATAAAAAAGTACATCTCACAAAGTAACTAAAATTTAACAATTCATTTTACTCAATTAACTCAAAATTGCAAAATTAGTCGATTAAACTCACAAAAGAATGTTTTTGTGGAAGCCTCAAAGTCTGGAGGATGTAGCACGGCAGCAAGATCCGGGAGGAGGCAACGATAATTCATTAGGCGGCAACACGTCCTGATGGTCTGACGCGGAGGTGCGCTGCTGCGTCTGGTGGTGGGCGGCGGAGATCTGAGCGTCAATTCTATGTGTTTGGGATTTGATTTGTGTACATAGTTTGACGCGTTGATCTAGGGTTCGATCTGGTTGACTTTTCTTTTTTCCAAGAAGAATTAATCGGATCTGGAATTTGAACGGCATGGGAGAGATTTTATTCTTGCTGCCGAAGCAGTAGGAGGAAAGCTCGTGTTAATAAATCGAGGTGAGACAGACCGGCAACGTGTTTTTTTTGTTTCAGAAAAATTAATTTTGACTAGTTGAAGTAGGCAAACCTCCCCACGGAGACAGCTCGTGTTAATCCATCGTATCTCTTTCAACACCATTATTCGCCTTCTGTGCTATCAAATCGCCAATCACCTTCTGTGATACGCAATCACCTTCCGTGATACATAATCGCCAATCGCCAGTCGCCAATCGCCTTCTGTTATAATACAATTTGTACCGACCCTAAAATGATTCCCATTGTTTTATTTTTTTAGTGCCTTCGCCATCAACTTAGAGCGGGAGTTCATCACACACTAATCGCATCTAGCTTCTTCGCGTCGTCAGCTTCTTCGCCGGCGCCATCGTCAATTGCATCAACGATGCCATCATCACTTGCAAGTAGAAGAAAAAGTTACAAACTTCAAATATTCGGTACAAGGTAAATTTATCGATTTTTGTCGGTGTCTTCAAGGTGCCAATATTTTGTTTTTGTTACTGTTTGTGAAAATCTGACTTCAAGATTTATAGATGTTTCTTATTTAACCGCATAACCTTCAGAAGTGTCAATGCAATTGAATGTATTATTCTCTAATTGATGGCGTTTAAGATGTATGTTTTAGATCAAATTGGAGCTCAAATGAGTTATCCATTTTAGCCTTATATACTAAGCATGAGTGAGAAGTTAAATATCTTTTAGACAAGTGGATTGAGATCTCACACTTAAAATGGTATTTTGATTTAGATAGTGGGTTGAACTATCGGTGCTTTTATCTCAAAGAGCCATATAATATAATTTTATTATGATTAGTGAATCATAGAATATGATAATTATGTAGGAGAATAATAGTCTAATATTTACATTTTATATTTTTACTGTTAATAATTCATAGGCTTTAGGTTTATGCTTTGAAGTTTGAATTGGTCTTCCTATTATTTCACAGTGTTATTAGATCATGTAAGAAGTGGTTATCTGCTTTTCTTCCTATACAGATATCTGCTTCTTACTGTATGCTATTTGTCATCATTTTTCAAATACAATTAACATATGTACATCACAAATAATACAATTTGTATCATCTTGTTAATTATATAGGAAGGAATTGATGTAGCTAGGAGCTTTTCCATGTTCAAGAACTGTCACATTGATGGTAACAAAGAGATGATAGCATTTAGAGTGCTGAACATTGCTGGATCAATGACTTCATGCAACTTAACAGTCGGTAAAATTTCCTTGTCTGTAGGTAGAAAAATATAAGACAATGATACTCTGATTGCTAATTACCTGAAATTTAATTCTTCAGGTCCATTTTCAAGAATTGCGGTAAAATACAACAGTGGATGCAAAGCACCAATGTCGAACGTGGTTATGGTAAAATTTGAAGACGGTAATGGGGTGTTATCCCTTGGATTCAAACTTTTTGGAGATGGAGAATCAATGATGCAATGCTTTCATGTGCCTCGGGACTAATTCAATTCCACCCGGGTAAGGGATGACTATGATACTTGTGATTATCTAAATGCTTCCTTTAGATAAATATTAATGAACTATCGTATTGGTTCTAGTTTTAATAAGATAAGTCTATGTTTCAATGTTTTGTTTATCCCAGTTGCTTGAAGATGTTGGTTTGATTGATGCACTAGTGTTTGAAGGATGGTTTCAATGATATACTATTTGCAATATTGGTCAGTATTGCATATTTTAAGTTGTCTTTGGAATACTCAAGAGTTTTCACCAAAGTAAGTTCTATATAAGAAAGTTTACGAGTCTGAGTTCTATTTGAAATGTTGTGCATGTGTCAAATTCATTGAAACACCCAATTTAGGTCGTTAAGTGATGCTGGGTTAGTGATTATGAGTTTTATATGAGACAAGTTTATGACCGTGTCCAGTCATGAGAAATATTTCAAACTTTTTCTATTTGTTCTCTATTTCAGATGTCGGTTGTTACCTAGTCTTCTCCAAATATAATATTCAGAGAACAATCAAAATTGCACTCTCTAAATATAATATTCTGAGACAAGTTCTATATACAAATAATACTAACATGTGACTAATATGGAGTTGGCGAGGTAACAATCTCAGAACAATCAAAATTGCATTCTCCAAATATAATATTGTTCTATAATGAACATTTTATATACATCAATTAGTGTACTTAAAGATCTTGTGATTGAAATCCTAAACATCAATTAGTAAATTTTAAAAGAAAAAAATAATAATATCATATTCTCTTCAATTTTACATGTTTAAGCTCAAATTTGAATCCAAGTTCAACATTTCAGGTTATAATAGAGATGACTAATGGAGGGGCTGATTATTGCTTTGAGTGCATTGGTTTAGCATCTCTGATGTCTGAAGCTTTTATAAGCTCAAAAAAAGGTTCTTTCTCTTTATTATATGTATATATTAAATACAAACGACAAACAAATGGACCTGAAGCCATAGACTAGTAAAGCATCATCCGACAATAGTTAATCTGACTAAAATATCAATAATAATAGTATATATTATCCATCTAATAATTAAGAATCAAGAAAAGAGTCACAGATCCCTGTTTTTGATGTTGTTATACAAAAAGTCCTTGCAGAAATGAATATGTAAATTTGGTCCCTATTTTTCAAAATTAAAAAAACGCAAAGTGTCTTGCGCTTTTCTGACAGAAAATGCAAGATAACTTGCACTTTTCTAATTTTGAAATATTTTTCGAAATTTTTGAAATTTTCGAAAATTTAAAAAAAATTTAAAAGCGCAAGTTAACTTGCACTTTTTATCAGAAAAGCGCAAGCTAGTTTGCGCTTTCTAATTTTGAAAATTTTAAAACTTTTAAAATTTTGAAAAGCGCAAGGTAACTTGCGCTTTCTATCAGAAAAGCGCAAGCTAGTTTGCGCTTTCTAATTTTGAAATTTTTTTGAAAATTTTAGAACTTTTAAAATTTTGAAAAGCGCAAGGTAACTTGCGCTTTCTATCAGAAAAGCGCAAGCTAGTTTGCGCTTTCTAATTTTGAAATTTTTTTGAAAATTTTAGAACTTTTAAAATTTTTGAAAAGCGCAAGGTAACTTGCGCTTTCTATCAGAAAAGCGCAAGCTAGTTTGCGCTTTCTAATTTTGAAATTTTTTTGAAAATTTTAGAACTTTTAAAATTTTTGAAAAGCGCAAGGTAACTTGCGCTTTCTATCAGAAAAGCGCAAGCTAGTTTGCACTTTCTGATTTTGATAATTTTCAAATTTTAAAAAGCGCAAGCTAACTTGCGTTTTCTTATTTAGAAAAAACATGGACTTAATTTACATACTTATTTCTACAGGGACTTTTCTTGCAACACCATCAGAAATAGGGACCTTTCGTGCAAAGCCCCGAAAAGAATGGCTAGTTAAACATCACATCAGCTCACTAGCTTTTGCATGTGAATAATAGTTAGATTCATATTGTAGGGATAGGGAAAAACAGTTGTTTTAGGAGTGGAAAAGCATAGAAGCCCACTATGCGTCAGTGCTACAGATATATTGCAAGGAAAATGCATATCAGGTTCATTGTTTGGAGCAATCAAAGCCAAAATAGATATTCCCATTCTTCCACAGCAGTACCTTAACAGGTTTTATTTGAGACAAGTTTGTGACTATGTGTCCAGTCATGAGCAATATTTCAAGATTTTTCTATTTGTTCTTTGTTTCAGATGCCTATTGCTTCCCAGCCTTCTCCAAATATAATATTCTGATAACAATCAAAATTGCACTCTCCAAATATAATATTCTGAGATTGTTACCCAATTTGGTCTTCAATATCCATCTTTAGCAGATCAATCTCGATTGAGGAATGTGGTCGACTGGGCAGTGCAAGCTAAGTTTATAAAGTTAGGAAAGCTTAAAGATAGCATTATATTTGTGTTTAGGTGAGATATATTAACTCAATACAAATTAAATGCTTTTATAACTCGGTATTGTATATGAATTATAGTTGCAATTGGTTTTATATTATGGGATTATGTTATGAGCATCATTAGAAGGGCCATGTGAATTTATAAATAGACTAAATGATGACTAAGGAATAAGAGATCAAGAGCTAAAACCCTTATTTTGAGCTCAACACTTGAATCAAATTTAATAATAAGTTATCATTTACAAAAATGAGACTTTCATGGAAAAAGGGAATTGTAACAAATTTAAGAATGGATATAGATCTTTAAGTATACAAAAGCAGTAATATTTACTTCTATTGTATTTGTTCATTTTTATGAAGATTTCTTTGGGGACTATTGTTTGAGAAAGGCATTCTAATCAATGAGATTGCTGAGATGACCAAGATTGATTGCCTCTAGGATTTATTTTGGGAACTATATTTATTTTGGTATTATGTTGTTCAATTTATATTTGACATCTAGTTTGATTTTAGATGATTATAATATTACATGCAATCATTGTTCGTTATGATATATATATATATATATATATATATATATATATATATATATATATATTATTGCCTATTCGAGTATTTTGGGGTTTGTGAGGAGGGTTTATTGCATCGGTTACTAACAACCGAGGGGTGGTATTTTACATCGGTTGTTAGTAACAATCAATGCAAAAAAGGAGACTTTTTTTAAGCCAATGATCTCTTTTTGCATCGGTTGTTACTAACAACCGATGAAAAAAGTAAGCATTTTGCATCGGTTGTTACTAACAACCGATGCAAAAGAAAAGATTAGTTCTAAGCCAAAGACCTTCTTTTGCATCGGTTGTTAAACCGATGTAACAAGTTTAGGTCTACTGCATCGTCTGCATTTGCGTTGATTGTTGAACCGAAGCAATAAGGGGCTCAACAACCGATGCAAATGACATGTTTTGTAGTAGTGTGAGATTTTAGTCAATATCGCGTACTTTGTTTCGGTAAAATCCAATTTCACTTTATTAAGCGTTACCCGGTTGTGACATTTACTTTACACCAATTCTCTTTGTCAAAACTGTATCACTTTGGACTTATGGAATTTTGTAATGGTCAAAATTCGTGTATCATCCATATTCAACTCTATATCCAAACACAAAGTCTTTGGTTTAATAATAACAATTATTATTAACCGAAATGCTCTGGCCAAAGACTCTGACTTTGAGTTGACTTGAGTTGAACTGATATCAGCCCCATATAACCGAGGAGACGACCCAACTATAGTCACTCAATGGAATGCCATGTCATGATTTTACTATAATCAAAGCGGAGCTTTCATATTGAAGATCCATAGAATTCTCAAGTCGAGAGAATTGTGTAAATCAGTCACATCGATATTTTTTGTTTGACCATACTTATATTAACCAACATAAAACTATCGAGTTAGTCATTCCATAGTTATTCAATAACTATCAGTACGTAACCTCTAAGTGCCCCCAGCAGCCACGAGTAATACACTGTCCAACATTTGGAGAGCGTTACGTATTTTACTCTCAACACACAAATCGATATCCAATCTTGATGCATCTTGACTAGAAACATTTAAAATGGCATATATTTGTTTTCATTGTGATAAATTACTCACATTTATAACACTTTGTAATTACTATCACAATACATACCATTTATGGATTTTCTATTAAATATACTTTTAATTAAATTAATTAATTACTATAACACAATATATCGAGTATATAATAAAAAGAAAACATCTCTTATTCGAACAAGATTGGTTATTGAGTTAGATATATGTAACTGTAACACCCCAGATTTTTGATAACATTATTTAGGAGATTTAGTTAAATAAACTAAATAGAATAATTTGTTGATAAGGGGATTAAGATTTGATTTAATTAAGGTAGCCGTGCCTTTTAACTAATAAATTAAAAGAAAGGTTTTTAATGAATTAGAGGAGGGGTATTATGGGAAAGAGGCCATTCCTATATTGTCTTCCTTAGGCCGTGTATTTCAAAACACACGTTCATTCTCATTTTCAAAATTTTAAAAGCTTGGCCGGCCACCATTAACGAAGGAAGAAGAAGAGGAAACAAAAGAGAAGCTTAAGTAAAGCAAATTCAAATCAAACTCATTCAAATCTCAAGCTCCTTAATCATTAAAGCAAAAGGTGAATAATGTTTACATCTCTAAATAATTTTGGTTTCAGTTTTAAGGTTAATTCCGAATGATTTTGCAAAGATTTGCCATGTGTTTGAATGATAAAAAGATTATATATACGTGTTGATGATTTATATATGTTCGTATAGATTTTATGATATGTTTTGGATAAAACCCTATTAAATGACATTTGTTAGCCTTGCGAATTTTTATGATGATCTAAAAATTTACTTTAGAGATGGGTTTCGATTTTCAGAATTTTCAGAATTTTGTGGAATTATTATGAATTTTCTAAGGAAGAAAAAGTTAATTTGGATTAATACAGGAAAAATAATTATTATTTGGATTCGAAAATTATATATGTTGAAGAGAACATATTATTTGATTTTGTGGAATTTTTCCAGAATTTTTCAAGGTGTTTTAATAGTTATATAAAATTATTTAAGGTATGAGACTTAAATGTTTTATGTAATTATAAAGGAGAAATGAGCTTTTTCAAATTTATTTAAATTTTCAATAAGGAAAGTCGGCAGCACTTTTGAATATAAAATTCTAGCAACCAATCAAATTTAGACAAACAAGGCAAGTGAGGTACAAAAGAACTGTTTTAAAGTACAAATAAATAGTCTTTCTTCTATTGCAACCCTTTTGGCAGAGCTTTCGCCTTCATTTCAGACCTTCCGACAAAGTCGAAAGGTATCAAACCTTTCAGCTAGGTCAAATACCAATGCACAAGGTATCAGACAACTGGTACGTAGTGGATTGGATGGAGTCGAAAGGTCTAGGGACGAAAGTTTATAGCTTTCGAAAGAGATGAAGTTTTGTTTTGGTTTAAAGAAAATACGCCTACTAACTTTCGACAAATTGCTTTCGAAATTGTCAAAAAGGTTTAAAAGAAAAAGGTTTCGATTGGTTTGCTTTCTTGATTTAAATGAAACCTTCCGACAAGGTTGAAAGGTAGGGTTTTGCAATGTTTTCGAAAGGCTAAGGTTTAAAGGATTTAAAAGGCGGATGTCATATGTTTTAAAGCTTGTAAAAGGAAAACTTTTAAAAGGTTTAGAAGGAGTTACCTTCAATGATTTCGAAAGGTTTATTAAAGAATATGAAGTAGTTACCTTCAACACTTTCGAAGGGTTTTGTAAATGGTTTTAAAGGAGTTTTCTTCTATGTTTTCGAAAGGTTGTTTAAAGGTTTTAAACAATGGTTTCGAATATAAGAACTAGGCAGATAGCGTAAGTGTTTTAAGTTATAAAGGACACTAACTTGTAATAAAGGATAGACATTCTTATTGAACCACATTAACATTATTTTGAGTAAAGTATATATAACATGGCAAAAATAGCTTAGAGTAAAGCTAAAGATGTATTTTCCTTGTATGTATATGGTTTGATGGATTAAATCATTTTGAAAAGGTTGCAAGGAAAATTTAAAGAGCAGTTAGCTCTGATATCGTAGAGCAGTTAGCTCAAATATTTTGAAGGGTAGTTAACCAAATGAAAATTCGGGCAGTCGGCTCATTTTAAATTCGGACAGTCAGTCCATTTTGAGGGCAGTCAGCCCAGAGGACAGTTATTCCAGAACAGTTAGTCCAAAAAGAGCGGTTAGCTCTGATACGAACAGATAGTTCATTTATTATCATAACGGACCTTACTAAATTTTTGAGGACAGTTGGTTCACCCTTTTTACCTGTTTTGGGCAGATAGCCCATTATCTAGATAGCTCAGAATTTAGAACAGATAGATCAGATTTTAGACAGATAGTCTCTTTCATTTCCTGTTTTAGCATAATGGATATTGCTATAATATTATTATAATAAATTGATTAACCAGTTTGATTGCAGGAAAGGATTTGCAAAATATATGTTTTGAAAAGAGATATTAGTGAGGGGAACCCGTTCCGCTAAGCGGCATGGTCTCACTATTTATCAGTAAACTGAGATGTAATGTAACGACCCGGGATTTTCGAACCCGAAAATTCCAGATAGTTAGAAGAAAAAGAAAGAGATAGAAGAAAGAAACAGAAAGAAGAAAGAAGAACAGAGAACACAACATCTCACATTCGCAGCGGATTAAATATAATAACAATAATAATAACAGTTATACAAAGAAAAACTGTATTTGTTAATTACATTTTAATACATCAGAGTTACAACATTCACAAATGTACTAGACAGTTAAAATTAACATGTCTCAGACAACTATAATATCACAACGGAATATACTCCATACGTTCCTGCCATCCAGCTCGCCTCCTGAGCTCCAAAATGTCCTTACCTGAAATCTGTAATACTCGGTCTGACCCGAGCATTACATCAAAGTAACACCCGGGTCAGGCTGGAAACCAGCGTGAGTAAACTCATCTAACATGAAATTACAAAGGTATACAACTCATATAAACCCGGGTAGCTCATACAAATTTACAAATTCACAATTTGTTATGGACATCACTTATTCCACATATCAATATCTATGTATCTTTACATAGTTAAAATGGTCCAATTACTTAAATCATCCCATTCCAATCTATTTATTTCACATATCAACTCTATAAGGAATTTTATAGAAGACTTACACATCGAAGTGGTTTCGGGTAATTTCTGATACCCGATCCCGGTCCCTTCGAATCCAAAATTGTTCATTAAACAGTTATGCAAGTTAAACAATAAAAGTTATGTTCAGGATTTCATATTCACTAAACAATTTATCCCAGGTAGATAATCCATAATATCACTGTTCAACCAAAATATCTCATATCTCAAAGTATCATACCTCAGAGATATCTACCAATTCAATCCATCCATAACAAGATTATAGGATATAATTCTTAATTTATTTAATTAATCTCCAATTTAATTAACCACCAACTTACTCACTTGGATTACCAAAATCCTGCTTACTTAGCATTAATTAATTTCAACTCAATTAATAAATGTTTCTTAAAATCGTCCATCTCAATTAATCCTCCTTGACTAATTATTCTTTAATTTTAATTTCCCCATAGATCAATTAGTCTTAACCATTTACATTAACCTTTAATTAATCTCCTTAATTTCCTAATTAATTACCCCTTTATTATTAATTTATAAACCTTAATCATTAATTTATTAAATTAATTATTTTCCCTTTAATTATCTTATTAATTAAATTAATCTTAACCCATTAAAACTTAACCGACTTTAAGATAAACTTTATCTTCTATTAATGATTTAAAAATCATTAATATTTTCTAAAACATTTATCTTTAAATAACTTAATTTATTTAAATCATTAAATTTAAAATAAAATAAAACTTTAACTTAATAATTTAAAGTTAACAAATTATATAATTCCTCGACAAACGTTAAAGAAAACATTTATAGAAGATATTTATTTAAGAAAGTTTAAACTAAATTTCTTTAAATTTCCAAAATTTTGCTTTAAAACTTTTTAAGCTGTTTAAACTTAGATTTTAGTTTGAGTAAAAACTGGAAACGTGATAAACTCTCACGATTCCCACTCGAGTCCATACTCGAGATAGCACACGAAAACACTCGAGCACGACCCGAGCAAACGACTCCTTCCCAAACTCCTGTCTCTCTCCTGATACATCGTGCACGTGCACGCCTGCCCTATCACCTCCGGCCCTTGCTCCGATCGCCGTCAAGTCGGCGACAACTTCGCCGAGGTTCTCCACTACCCAGAAACAAATATCAACCATCAACTCGAAATCGAGCATGTCGATTCAACCAACAGACCTACCCAAACAGAAATCCCCTCCGCACCATCACCTTGGGTCGCCAGAGACATTGTCACTCCGACCATCACCTCGCCATAGGCCTACGCACCAAATTTCCCCATCGCGATTCATTCCGGTGCCCTACCCACCCCGTACCAACCTCGTCAACTCTGACGATCAAAACCATCATGAAACCCTACTCTGACCAATTCTTGCCTCCACGATAGATGTTCACCCCACCTGACATTTTTGCCAAGACCCCATAGTCTTCCTCCACCTTCAGGCAGAAACCTCGACCATCCCGAAGCGTCACGATCGCCAGAAAAGACTTAAACTCATTTCCTGTTCATCCCAAAATTCCTCGATCGATACTTTATTAAAAATCTTGGTTTTGCTTTCAAAAATCATTGTATTCAAAGACGTTTCAGATAGCATTCCTGAAACTAGAATTCCTGATGTTTGAATTTTTATATATTTTAAGGTTTGTCTGTAATTCCCAATTTTCTAGTGAAACTTCAATTTATTTTTATTCAAATTTACTTTTAAAACTTGAAACAAGTCAAAACAAATATAGTTCGTTTAGATTTCAAAGTATGATAGGGATTATAGGGAGAGAAATCAAAATTTGAACAAGTTTGCACTCCTTTAATGCTTAGAACAGGGACAATGTCTGTTCTCAGACATGCATCTATATCTATATATATATGCACAAAATAATACACATGCAAATAATTTTTCCCACCGATTTTAAACATGTTTTAAACAACAGATATATGTCCAGATTACTTAAAGGTTTTACTCACTAGCATCAATATAGGAATGAATCATAGGATGAAAGGTTTGCTCACTGGTTTTAAAGGCAGAGATTACAAAACATGTATGCATACAGTCAAGTATATATATACAGAGACATGAAATGCACCTTCACACAATCATTCAAGCCTAATTTATATCATACTTTAAAGACAATCAAACACTAAGAGATAAAACAGGGTTAAGGGGTTTGCTCACATGGATGAGTTTGAAAACAGAAAACAGAGAATTGTTTGAGACTGGGAATGATTTGGAAATTGTTTTAAGTTGAATCCTTTTCTAGTTTTCCAGGCTGCTTTTGCTTTTCCAGATTGAAGACTCTAAACTGCTTTGCTTTAAATCTTGAAATGGTTGAAGTTTTAACAAAAACTGAATTGATCCGGTTTGTACTTTGATTTGAACTGCTATTTTTTTTTTTTGAGTTGTTCATCTTTGTTTGACACTAATTTGAACTTGCATGCTTGATTCCTTTGAGAGCCTCCAGATTAAACATTGCTTAGATTTCCAGGCTTTGAAGATTGCCTTGATTTTCCAGGTTTGTAAATGTTTGCTTTTGATTTTGTTTTAATTCTTTTCTGGTTTGATTTCATTTTGATTTCTAGGAAATGATGAAGAGAAGGTATATTGAGAAGGGAAAAAGATGACCTGGTTTTCTTATTTTTTTTCTGATATTTATTTCATAAAAATTTTTAAATGAGAATTGTTTGCCATTTGTAAAATTGTAAGCTACTTAACTTACATTTGTCTCTTGCATGAATTCTAACTTACAAATGTATAAGGTCCTTATTTATATGTATCTTATGTTTTATAAATTTTTTTAAAAAAAAAAAATTATATATATATACTATACTTAGTACATGTGTACATTAGAAAGAAAGAAACATTAATTCTTTTTATTAAATCTTGTTTACATGTTATACTTAAGTTGTCATTATATTTTAAATTGATAACTATATATATATAAGTACTAGAGTTAAAAATGCGGAATTCAATTTTTAAAGAACTCTTGAAAATTATCATATAAAATTCCAAAACATAATTCAATATATATATATATACACCTATATTTTATATATTATGATTAGAAAATCATTTTATTAGCCTTGAAAAGATAAAACTTGCAAAATTAAATTAACATATTAATATGTTTGCTGTGATTATATATTCACAATGAATTTGTATATGTTTACACTTATGGTTTTCAACATCATGGAGTTTTTTTTTTATATATATCTTATTAATATATATGTTAGTTTACTGTAAAATTTATTATTTCTAGATATTTGTATTTCAATATTTATTATAGGTTCAAATTTATTATATTTTCAGATATCAAAATTTAATCTGTTCAACTGAATAAACCAGTTAATTATCCAATTATCAGATACCTAAAAATCCGGGTTATCACATTCCTCTCCCCTTAGAATCTTTTCGTCCTCGAAAAGAAACGAAATCAGAATTTATTCAATACTTAAAATTAGATAAATTATTCTTTGATCATTTTTAAAACACTTTTAAAATCTATATAATATTATAAAATGGTTTTTATAAAAATAATTTTTATAACTCGATGTTTCAACAAATCCATCCTTGTTCTCACAGAAATTCGGTCATACGTTGATCAGGCGTACGACTGAAAATCTATAAGTACTCGGTAAATTCGTTTTCAACACCCGGTAAAAATATTTGAAAAATAATTTTATTGAAAATATCGAAAACGTTTTTGAAAATAGAGGAAATATCTTTGGTGAAAATGCTCTGGAAATCATCACCCCCATCCATGGTCACAGTTACATCACGGGTTACGTTGCCATCGCAGCAAAAGTCCATGTAACTGATGACAGCATGGAACCCACAACAGATCGCAGTTACATCCAGGGTTACGTTGCCGTCGCAGCAAAAGTCCATGTAACTGTTGGCTCTCAGCGGCACACACGATTTCGCTGTCAAAATGAAACTCCTCCACATAGGTCGCAGTCTACCGATATAAAATCAAACGCAGACTGTTGGCTCTCAGCGGCACAAATGACTTTCGCTATGTTACCATAGTGTCACAGTCTACCGATATAAAATCAAACGTAGACAGTTGGCTCTCAGCGGCACACATGACTTTCGCTATGGTCTGCAGTAGATCGCAGTGACATTGAGTTAAATTGTTGTCACAGCATAACTCAAATGCCTCTGTGGGCACCAGCCCCTCGACTTTCGCTACACAAATAATCCTCAGGAACTAGTTTTGTCCGGACTCCTCACAGGATCAACTTTAGAAACCCCCCCTTGGGGCTCAAGGCAGTACCACCCAGTGGTACTCCTGAGAAGTTCATTTCAAGGAAGCGCCTTTTTCCCCAGAGCTATTCTCAAAACACTTTATACTATATACTTATAGTATCTTCAAATCATACCTTTTATGATTTATCAAAATCTCCTTTACACAAAATCGATTACCAAAATCGATAATTCTCAAACTAGGCTTTTCAAAATCCAAAATTGATTTTCCCAAAAATCAAAAGCCTTTCCCAAATTCATAGGTTCCCAAAACCTTTTCCAAAATCATTCTCATAAGATCCTTTATATATATATAGATATAGATATATATAACTTTTAAAATCTTTGGATCATTTCAACTTTGTATAAAACCTCTTTTATACTTCAAATATTTCAAAACCCTTTTCTTTTAGCAATAGATTCAACAAGGGAAGATTTACCTTATATAACAAGGATATATAACTTTATTTTATTCCAAATCAATTATTCACATTTGATAAATCTTTTATAAAGTTATTAACCATATTTCTTTTCAAAAACCATTTTACAGTTCTTATCCACAAATCTTCAATATCAATTTCATTCAAATCCGTACGATGTACACATATCATCCGTACACAATATCAATCTGATCGCTCAATTGATCACACAATTTCACTTCCGAACTAGTATCGTCCACCCGACTTCCTAGTGCGGACTCAGATCTGGTTTCTTGATTAGAAACCGTCATTCTCCTTGCATAGTCACAACTATGATAGAGAATATCCAGAACCAATCAAAAATCCATATCCAGGTTCGCCGTCGAAAATCGAGCGAAAAATCCCAACTCGGATCGATAATACTATCTCGAAATTCTGTGTTCGAATCTGGATCAAATCACTATGTGAATAGAATAATATACGTATATCCTACGTATTTATCTTTGTTGGTTATTATCCAAATCAATTCTCTTTTCTATTCACATTTCCTTTAATTCCATTCACTTATTCTCAATTGCTTCCATTTCCAATTGAGTTATTACTTCAATTACAAACAGTTTGAACTCTGACCAATTTAAATTTAAACAAATATCTTGAAAAAGTTTAAAATAGATAAGTAGTTGAAAAATAGTTATTAGTTTGTAAAATAGCTGTAAAATAGTTTAGTAGGTATAAAAATAGTTAGATAATTGCAAAATAGTTTTTAAAATAGTGATTACATATAAGTAGCTGAAAAATAGTAATTAGTTTATAAGACAGTTTTCAAAATAGTTAAATAGTTTTAAAATAATTGTAAAATAAGTATAAGATAGTTTGGGGTTTAAGAAGAAAGATTGTATAGTAAATAGTTTGGAAACATATACTTGTATTAAAACAATTTGAAAATAATCCAGAGCCAAACTGTTTAATTTCCCAATCTCCATTTCCAATTAATTTCCCATTAATTCAATTTAAATTTCCACTTCCATTTAAATTGACTCAATACTTCAATTTCCATTGAATTTTATTCAATCCCAATTCAAGTTGAATTAATCTTAATTCCTTTCCAAATTTCAAATCAAATTTCCATTTGATTTTTAAACTTATTCAAATTTAATCACAATTCCAAATTATTTCAAATCAATTTGGATTTATTTCAAATTGAATCCATTTCAATTTCAAATTATTTTAATTTCTATATGAATTAATCCCAATTTCCCTTTTTAATTTAAACTTATTCAATCTTCAATTTTATTTCAAATTAATCCAATTCAAATTTTCCATTTAAACTTATACTTATCCATCTTCAATCACCATTTTAATTAATTCAAATCAAATTAAATTTGAACTAATTCTATTCAAATCTCAATTTGAAACCATCTCGAATTATATAAATTCGAGTTAAATTTTAAATGTTGATTTAATCCCTTAACAAATTTTACCTTAATTTTTAATTTAACAACTTAAATCTTTAACCATTTAATTCTGAATCTAAATTCCAAAATTCCATTTAAAATTATCTTTACTTATCTTATTTCAAAGTTCAAATAAGAATTCAAAAACAATTTAATCTTTAGATTCTAATTTATTATCCATTTTCAATTTCCAGATCTCAAACCCATTTAGAGATCACTCATAACTCCCATTTAAATTAACCATTTAACTACCCAAGTTAAATTTAAATTTCATCTTGAAATTTCCAATTCAAGTTATTTATTCAAACTTATTTAACTTCCTCCAAGTTAAATTTACTTAATCCGGTCAACTTTTCACAATTTGAATTCCCATTCAAATTTTAAACTTCAGATTAATAGTCTTTCCCCTTTTAAGTTTAAAAACTTACTTTACTTTGGGTTTTACATCACATTCCAATTTAAAACTCAACACTAAGTGTTTATTTCAAATCATCATTGGTATTATATATATTCCTCATATATACATTTTCTTTACACACCAAGTTATACTTTAAATTTTTAAACCACCTTTGGTTTTAATTCAAAACAACTTCTTTAAAACAATTTCAAGTCTTCTGGATTTAGATTTAAAATTTCACAATTTTAAATTCTCTTCAATTCCAATTTATAATTATACTCACTTAAATGTTTACTTCCCTAAACATTTCATTTTGCTAAATCATTAACAACATTCATTATTAAACACAATTACCATTTATGATAATAACCAAGATTATCATATCTAGAAACCAATTCATTATTACCTTTATTCTTGATAACATTTCTACAAATTCAAGATTTTAATTTTAGTTTGAATTCATTTCAAACTTATCTTCATTCAATTTTAATTTGGCTTTATTTCTATTACCACTTAATTTAATTCCAATATTTTAACAACCAATTACCTTAATATTTAATAGAAAGAAATATCATTTTATATATCAAAATATATTCTTATATAAAATCATTTAAAATCCTTATATAAGAAAATAACAATTACGCTCTCATATATATATATATATATATACACTCAACTCGTTCTAGGGTACCATTGACCCTATCCTTAACGAGTAATCCCAACAGAGCCAAGGTTCTCGCTTAACCTTCGCTCTGATACCAACTGTAACGACCCGGGATTTTCGAACCCGAAAATTCCAGATAGTTAGAAGAAAAAGAAAGAGATAGAAGAAAGAAACAGAAAGAAGAAAGAAGAACAGAGAACACAACATCTCACATTCGCAGCGGATTAAATATAATAACAATAATAATAACAGTTATACAAAGAAAAACTGTATTTGTTAATTACATTTTAATACATCAGAGTTACAACATTCACAAATGTACTAGACAGTTAAAATTAACATGTCTCAGACAACTATAATATCACAACGGAATATACTCCATACGTTCCTGCCATCCAGCTCGCCTCCTGAGCTCCAAAACGTCCTTACCTGAAATCTGTAATACTCGGTCTGACCCGAGCATTACATCAAAGTAACACCCGGGTCAGGCTGGAAACCAGCGTGAGTAAACTCATCTAACATGAAATTACAAAGGTATACAACTCATATAAACCCGGGTAGCTCATACAAATTTACAAATTCACAATTTGTTATGGACATCACTTATTCCACATATCAATATCTATGTACCTTTACATAGTTAAAATGGTCCAATTACTTAAATCATCCCATTCCAATCTATTTATTTCACATATCAACTCTATAAGGAATTTTATAGAAGACTTACACATCGAAGTGGTTTCGGGTAATTTCTGATACCCGATCCCGGTCCCTTCGAATCCAAAATTGTTCATTAAACAGTTATGCAAGTTAAACAATAAAAGTTATGTTCAGGATTTCATATTCACTAAACAATTTATCCCAGGTAGATAATCCATAATATCACTGTTCAACCAAAATATCTCATATCTCAAAGTATCATACCTCAGAGATATCTACCAATTCAATCCATCCATAACAAGATTATAGGATATAATTCTTAATTTATTTAATTAATCTCCAATTTAATTAACCACCAACTTACTCACTTGGATTACCAAAATCCTGCTTACTTAGCATTAATTAATTTCAACTCAATTAATAAATGTTTCTTAAAATCGTCCATCTCAATTAATCCTCCTTGACTAATTATTCTTTAATTTTAATTTCCCCATAGATCAATTAGTCTTAACCATTTACATTAACCTTTAATTAATCTCCTTAATTTCCTAATTAATTACCCCTTTATTATTAATTTATAAACCTTAATCATTAATTTATTAAATTAATTATTTTCCCTTTAATTATCTTATTAATTAAATTAATCTTAACCCATTAAAACTTAACCGACTTTAAGATAAACTTTATCTTCTATTAATGATTTAAAAATCATTAATATTTTCTAAAACATTTATCTTTAAATAACTTAATTTATTTAAATCATTAAATTTAAAATAAAATAAAACTTTAACTTAATAATTTAAAGTTAACAAATTATATAATTCCTCGACAAACGTTAAAGAAAACATTTATAGAAGATATTTATTTAAGAAAGTTTAAACTAAATTTCTTTAAATTTCCAAAATTTTGCTTTAAAACTTTTTAAGCTGTTTAAACTTAGATTTTAGTTTGAGTAAAAACTGGAAACGTGATAAACTCTCACGATTCCCACTCGAGTCCATACTCGAGATAACACACGAAAACACTCGAGCACGACCCGAGCAAACGACTCCTTCCCAAACTCCTGTCTCTCTCCTGATACATCGTGCACGTGCACGCCTGCCCTATCACCTCCGGCCCTTGCTCCGATCGCCGTCAAGTCGGCGACAACTTCGCCGAGGTTCTCCACTACCCAGAAACAAATATCAACCATCAACTCGAAATCGAGCATGTCGATTCAACCAACAGACCTACCCAAACAGAAATCCCCTCCGCACCATCACCTTGGGTCGCCAGAGACATTGTCACTCCGACCATCACCTCGCCATAGGCCTACGCACCAAATTTCCCCATCGCGATTCATTCCGGTGCCCTACCCACCCCGTACCAACCTCGTCAACTCTGACGATCAAAACCATCATGAAACCCTACTCTGACCAATTCTTGCCTCCACGATAGATGTTCACCCCACCTGACATTTTTGCCAAGACCCCATAGTCTTCCTCCACCTTCAGGCAGAAACCTCGACCATCCCGAAGCGTCACGATCGCCAGAAAAGACTTAAACTCATTTCCTGTTCATCCCAAAATTCCTCGATCGATACTTTATTAAAAATCTTGGTTTTGCTTTCAAAAATCATTGTATTCAAAGACGTTTCAGATAGCATTCCTGAAACTAGAATTCCTGATGTTTGAATTTTTATATATTTTAAGGTTTGTTTGTAATTCCCAATTTTCTAGTGAAACTTCAATTTATTTTTATTCAAATTTACTTTTAAAACTTGAAACAAGTCAAAACAAATATAGTTCGTTTAGATTTCAAAGTATGATAGGGATTATAGGGAGAGAAATCAAAATTTGAACAAGTTTGCACTCCTTTAATGCTTAGAACAGGGACAATGTCTGTTCTCAGACATGCATCTATATCTATATATATATGCACAAAATAATACACATGCAAATAATTTTTCCCACCGATTTTAAACATGTTTTAAACAACAGATATATGTCCAGATTACTTAAAGGTTTTACTCACTAGCATCAATATAGGAATGAATCATAGGATGAAAGGTTTGCTCACTGGTTTTAAAGGCAGAGATTACAAAACATGTATGCATACAGTCAAGTATATATATACAGAGACATGAAATGCACCTTCACACAATCATTCAAGCCTAATTTATATCATACTTTAAAGACAATCAAACACTAAGAGATAAAACAGGGTTAAGGGGTTTGCTCACATGGATGAGTTTGAAAACAGAAAACAGAGAATTGTTTGAGACTGGGAATGATTTGGAAATTGTTTTAAGTTGAATCCTTTTCTAGTTTTCCAGGCTGCTTTTGCTTTTCCAGATTGAAGACTCTAAACTGCTTTGCTTTAAATCTTGAAATGGTTGAAGTTTTAACAAAAACTGAATTGATCCGGTTTGTACTTTGATTTGAACTGCTATTTTTTTTTTGAGTTGTTCATCTTTGTTTGACACTAATTTGAACTTGCATGCTTGATTCCTTTGAGAGCCTCCAGATTAAACATTGCTTAGATTTCCAGGCTTTGAAGATTGCCTTGATTTTCCAGGTTTGTAAATGTTTGCTTTTGATTTTGTTTTAATTCTTTTCTGGTTTGATTTCATTTTGATTTCTAGGAAATGATGAAGAGAAGGTATATTGAGAAGGGAAAAAGATGACCTGGTTTTCTTATTTTTTTTCTGATATTTATTTCATAAAAATTTTTAAATGAGAATTGTTTGCCATTTGTAAAATTGTAAGCTACTTAACTTACATTTGTCTCTTGCATGAATTCTAACTTACAAATGTATAAGGTCCTTATTTATATGTATCTTATGTTTTATAAATTTTTTTTTAAAAAAAAAAAATTATATATATATACTATACTTAGTACATGTGTACATTAGAAAGAAAGAAACATTAATTCTTTTTATTAAATCTTGTTTACATGTTATACTTAAGTTGTCATTATATTTTAAATTGATAACTATATATATATAAGTACTAGAGTTAAAAATGCGGAATTCAATTTTTAAAGAACTCTTGAAAATTATCATATAAAATTCCAAAACATAATTCAATATATATATATATACACCTATATTTTATATATTATGATTAGAAAATCATTTTATTAGCCTTGAAAAGATAAAACTTGCAAAATTAAATTAACATATTAATATGTTTGCTGTGATTATATATTCACAATGAATTTGTATATGTTTACACTTATGGTTTTCAACATCATGGAGTTTTTTTTTATATATATCTTATTAATATATATGTTAGTTTACTGTAAAATTTATTATTTCTAGATATTTGTATTTCAATATTTATTATAGGTTCAAATTTATTATATTTTCAGATATCAAAATTTAATCTGTTCAACTGAATAAACCAGTTAATTATCCAATTATCAGATACCTAAAAATCCGGGTTATCACATGTAACATAAATTATTCATACCAGGCTTTAAGTCTGACTCGAGTTTTTGTTTCCCCTTAAAATCTCGGGTGCTCAAAATTTGATTTGAGTAGGCTGAGGGTTTAGGTTTTAAGGTTTTAGCAGATTTTGGCGATTAAAGCATCCGAAGACGAGCAGGTGGCCGACGTATAGCTAATTTAGGAATTTTGTTTTAAAATTGTTTCCGTTGTGTACTAAGACAATTATGTCTATATTGCTTTGATCATCCAAGGGGGCATCTTCATATGTCGCTCTTGGCATATTATTGTAAATTATATTTGATCGATGCTGGGGATTACGTTTGGGATTTTTGTAACTTGGATATGATTTATTTGAAATATAATCACTGAAATTATTGTTTTTGGAAATCTGTGAATTTGTTCATATTCAAGTGCTTCTGATATTATGAATACCATTAACATTGCCGTATCTCATCACCAGAAATTAATACTATGGATGACTGCAGTATCCATAGCCCTTAGCTTTTGGCCTCCAGATACGGGATGTTACAGTAATAAAGTACATAATTGCCCCCAGGGCATACCCCTAACTCGATCGATCTCCCACTTGCACTTGAGGTCAATTATGGAATCTTATTTTAACTTCTCCAATCAGTTTTCTCAAAACTAATTGGGTCAGTCCCGAATGGGTATGCTATTACGTTATAATCATCTACTCTACCAATTAACTCTCTCCGACGCTGATGAACTACCTTTATCATGTGGAATAATTCGAAGTTTGTCTGCCGACTTCTAGTGAGCTCTAAGTTCTGTTACGAACTATGTCAAGACATTGTTATCATATAACAATGTTATGGGATTCTAAACATTTGGAACCACTCTCAACTCAGTTATAAATCTGTGCATTTACTATATATATATATATATATATATAGTTTTTATTGTGGCGTTATTCAAGTCAATGAATCAGCCATAATCTCTCCTATTTAAAACATTTCCAACTTAAAGTTTTTAGCTTTAATTTATTATTGACGTATTATACTCAATATCGCTTACGAATTTTGAGTCTGAACCTCCTTCATAAGAAGTTTGTTGTTTCTGTAAATAATTCTCTAGTATTTCGTAAATACACGAGAACACTCCAAACTACCATTAGTGATATCAATTTGGATTTAATCTTTGCTTCATGTATCAAATACATAGACAAATCACGATATCATATACAACATAACATGTATGATAATTCTTATTGCCAATGTATAAGGAATTCATCTCCCGTGTTCCGTATTAAAAAATTTAATAAGGTGTTTTGCATATCTAATTGGGACATTCCCAATATCTTTTATACTTGGTGTAAAAGACATCATCTACAAATTCAACATTGAGTATTATAATAACTAAGGCTGATTTTAATACAAAAACATTGTTAAAATTAGCAATGTGTTGTTTACTTACAGTTTAGAAATATTAATGTATCTTTAACATTTTTTTATAAGCACATGCTTCCTTTGCATTTTGATTAACAATCAAACTATTTGATATTTCTATCAAAACACTTGTTCAATATTGATGCTTGTCGAATGATACTTTCATATCTGTTCTTGGATCATATCCAAACACTCACAAACAAAAAAATCGCTTCCACTGACTTTGAGACACTTTGTATGTTATATGAAAATAGTCTATTCTACATCATTATTTAGAATTTCCCATTTCTGCACATATGTACCAAATCACAAAGTCTTACAAAGCGGTAATTATATGAGTAAATTCCAAATAACTTGATTATGTTGAATGATGAATCTATTACGCTAATTTCAACGTTTGAAATTTACGAGATTATTCTTATCAACATTGTCCATTTAATTCCAACTACATTAGCTTGCCCATAAAGGCACAATTGCGGCCGATGGATCACATCCTTTCGGTTGCGACTACCAAAATCATATTTTGATAATGTACTTAGAATTCGTTTTCGGATCTTCGCATCATACTATATTATAGAGTCAATGCTCTTAATGGTTTATTTAAACAACCGAGGATTATATATATTCAACATTGATGAGAAACTTATAATTTCTCTTCAGTATGCGAGAATACTTATTAGACAATTTAATGCAATGTGTTCATTTAGGTTAGATTAATTTCATCATCTCATATAATCAACTTTATCTTTGGATCATATCCACTTCTATTTTACTACCAATAATTTCTCAAAGAAATTCCTTCACTGTGAAATTGGTATTTCTTGGAACAATAATCGTTTCTCAATGCAATTGAAGATGTATTCATAAACACTTTATGAAAGCCTTTATTTAAAACCGATTTTATTTTAGTTTACAAAACTTATGTTTAAAACATAAATATGCCATCCAATGATAGTCCTTTCAAAACTCCTTTTGGGGATATTGAAACAAGATCCTTCATGAACAATTATTACGTGCAATCTTTCGACTCGCAAAACCCACCAACACTTGGCCTAGGATATGTTGGGGTTTCTTATAAACCCTTATCTTGTATGATTTCATAAACTATTATTTAGATGAAATAATATTATCCTTGTGTATTACTCTTAAGTACATGGAATTATAGAAAGAAATTAACTCAATTTCACTCATAATTAATTGTACTTTGTCCAACAAAGTTTGATTATTCCTTATCGATGCATCATTATGTACCATATGGAGGAGTGATTTTTAAGATTGAATCTTTATTCATTTTTAGGTACGTTTAGAACTATTACCAATATACTCACCCATTCGATCAAATCGAATCATTTCTATTGCATGTTATATTATTTACTTTCGTTTTATACTCTATGAGTCTATTTTAGACATACTACATATGTATCAAATACGCATGTCCATGTCGGTGATAACTCATCGGTGAATACGACAAAGTACGCGGAATCGTTTTGGTATTAATAGACTTATGATTGCATACATCTATATGTACCAATCCAAAGAGTTCATAAACTCTTATGATGCTCCCACTAAATGAGTGCATAGCCTTTAATCGTTTGAGATATAATTAACTGCTATCATATGATTCATAATCATATAATAAAATTATTTCTCAAAATTACGGCTTAGTCTATAGTTCCAAAATAACTGTAAATAATATTAGATACTTCTGTATTTTTCAATGCATCACTTTTTCTATGAAAACAAATAACACATTATAGTTTTATTTCATAACGAATATTCATATTGAAATATAGCCATGTCTATCTTTCAGTTGATGTTGAAAAAATAGTCACTATTTCATAAACAATGTTCGGTATGTTTTACGAAAACACACTATAAGAAAATCAGCCTTTGGTAGAGCGCCAAAAACGCTACCATAATTTATGGTGGAATTTTAGAGAACGCCTGTAGCAACTAATTGAAAATGCAGTACCAGCAATCATACTTTTTTCCACTCTTTCGCTCGTTGCCCCGCAATGCAGGATCCTACTCTCCGATTGACTTTGAAATTGTGGAGAATAATGGAATCATGGTGCCTCCTTCCTCAGTTATGCAAGCTGGGGCTGAATTTTGTTCTGGCTTTTTAGTTTGCTTTTTTCTAGACCCTAACCAAAAGATTCAAGATGCTAGAACTCTATGCCGTCGCATATGGAAACCTAGTGGTGATCTTTGCATTACTCATATCGACTCCATGTACAACTTCAAATTTTCTAGCAATCTGGAATGTCAACGTGTCCTAGATGCTGATCTATCCTTTATTAATGGGAAACCATTCGTTACTACTGCTTGGTCGATGTCCGTTGCTTGTGCTAGAGACCAAATGATATATATTCTTGTTGGACATACTTTACGTACATTCCGTCTGTTTTGCAGCCGTTATTGGGGTGGAATTGGTTGGCTTGCACAATTGGCAAATTGAAATGTCTTCACTTTAATATGGTGGCTCGGGAGAGATTGGTTTATGCCAAGGCACTAATTGAAGTAATCCCTGATAAGCCGCTGCCATCTTCGATTAGGTTCTGCTTGTTGATGGCCTTGTAGTTGAAGTTCGAGTTAGATATGGTTGGGCGCCTGATATTTGTTCTCCTTGTCATTCTTTTGGCCACCTTGCTGACTCTTACAAGCTCTCTATCTCATCCCCAGATGCTCCTCCTCCGATCAAGATACCGCTTCCTCGTCCTCCAGTTCGTATGTGGGTTCCTAAGTCTGCGAACTCCTCTCCTCCAAATATTGTGCCAGATTCATACATGGCTACAATACCTTCTGTATTGGTGGCTCGCCCTACCTCTCCTACTATTGTAGGTATTGTTCCACCTGTGATTTCTCCCTTTGCTGTTATTATTGATTCTGTGTCTGCTGCTAGTGTTGATCCTAAAGCTTCTACTGCCACTCCTGATGATGTTATTGAATGGGATTCTTTTGAAAAAGCTTGGATACATGAGCCTTTTGAGATGAGATATGACCCTGCTAGACATAATTTTCATATGTTTGTTAGTGAAGTTCATGGTGAATCCAGGCGTCTTCACTACTCTATTGTTAGTGAAGACCTTGTCCTGACTATTGTCGGTGCCCATATTGCCAGGAATAGGGCTATCCTTACTGATTCTAGTTGGAATAGGAAATTTATATACTGCAAGGATTACTATGGTTTTTGCTCGAAAATTGTGACTCTTTTTGTAAATTATTTGCATGTACAAGGCCATGAATCTTCGGATGATGGAAGTGAGTCCTCCTCTACTGAGGAGGACAAGCTCTAGGTCATTTATAGTAGTTTAGGCACCTTTACCTAACTCATGTTCTGTACTTTTCTTTTATTAGCTGTTATATGTATGTACAAAATATCCGTTTCATATTATTAATAATAGTGGAACGGCTACTATAAAACTGGTTGGCTTTGCCAAAAAGTTAACATATTCCAACATGAAACCAACAATCACTCGTATAATTATCATATTCAAACAACCGAAAAACACATTAATCATGTAATGAAATATGATATATAAAAAATTCAATATAAAATATTTGAAACAAAATAACTATGTTCACATAAAATCAATAACTGTATAGATATAGTATCCGAGGCAACGGCAGTCGCAGCGGTGGACATGTTCCACGGATCGAAAAAATGCCCCTACCGAAGAACACATGACGTCCCATCGACCGTAGAGGAGATCGATGAAGCACCACCAAAGTTAGGCAATGAATTTTGGTGAGAAATACAAGAGATGCAGTTTTGGATCCTCGCATCGACCAAAATTTGATACCCGATAAGGATTTGATCAATTTTCATATACTTCCCAACAACGAAGTACACATCAGCACTTGCGTCAAAGATTATATAAGATATCTACTATAAAATTTTACTTTTAGTTAAATTATAGAATATAAATTGAATATGCGACCTATTTAAAATTAGGCGCATCGTGAGTGCACCATGGCTCTTGGTCCAGTGTAATTCGCCTTTATTGATCTATTCGAGTAGTTGTTGCCAACGACATTATTTATGATTTTCTTTGGGATATAGGATTTGAAGATTTCTTGAGTATGTGCTTACTTAATTACTCCTCATTTATTTAACACTTTTTAGAGCTTTCAATAACCATAAATTGTTTTAATAGGTATTGAAAATCTTTTAAATTCGAATGTTCAGTTATGTGGTGCTTTAGCCGTATGTTGGTGGAAGACTACTCATACATTTCACTTAAGTTTTGGAGAGTTAAGTGTGACCCCTTTAGCTTTACCATGCTTATCGGTATAGGCATCGGACAGGTGACCTTATCCTATGACGAGTAATACCAGTACTTTAAACGTTTATCTAGTGTACTTCCACATCTTAACTTACAAGATGGACTGTCATCCAGACTATAAATTAGATGCAGTTACATTAGAAAAGCAATCTCTGAATTGATACATAATTATAGGGCAGAAAATGATTTGGAGATTGCTCGACCGTTTATTCTGTACATGTTGGAAACATATTCTTTTCAAATCCATCGAACACGTTGCCGGTCGGACATGTTGCAGCTGTTGCAGAGTTGTCGTTTGATAGTCCAATCAGATATGATTGGAGGACTCTGATATTAGCGTATTTGTATCGCTCTTTGGATCATCAGTGCGTTTTTAGAGGCAGATCCACGTCGGTTATAAGTTTCTTAGAGATATTACAACATTGGTACTATGAGTACTTTCACAATATGACTTAACCGACGTTATACTCCACATTACCTCTTTTCTTCCTCCGAGTTTGAGCATGGGCTTGAGAGAACCGCAGAAGGGTGCAAGGAGGTGAGGCACGTCATATATTTGCTATCACCAGAAACCAGATTGAGTTACAGACAACACGAGAAAGTATTGTTTGGCATCCTCATGAAGGTTCTCCTTATATGACCGACCCCATCATAGTGCATGCTGGCATTCTATCTACTAGACGTTTTCCATTGGTATCATCACCTCCACGAGAGGATATTGTTGGTTTCTTAGCAAGCGTGGTTGGGGACAGACCTTAGACGGTGATTTGGTTTCTAACAATCCACATCCAGATACACCTTTTTTGAAGGTGTATGATAGTGACGCTTTACAGCAGTATGTAGATGAGTGGTGGTCAGCTAATTACTTCATCATTATTTAGATTATGCATATTTCTGATGTCGGTTTTACACTCCACCGCATACAATTACTTTTGTTCATGCTGCATCCGTTGATTTGGTAGGACCTTCAGGCATCCGGAGTATTTTGTCCCCCCAGTTTTACAGGACCTTACACAGAGCACTCTGATATATCCTACACCACAGCCATTCCAGATAGGAGATTATGGTTGGACAGTCGGTATACCTACAACATCATGATTTTCACTTTCTCATTAGGAGATTCATTAATATTGATTCCCGCTATTTGCTTTCTCATTGCCTGAGCGGTAGACAAGTTAGGATTCTTATAAGCATCTTCTTGGCAGTTTCATAGAATTCAAATTGTGTTTCTTGCTTTTCCTAACCGCTCCGAAATGATTATTTAGATTTATTATCAAATTTTGAGAGTGGAAAGTCACCATTGACTATTGCTAGATATTGGGAGACACGTAGTTGGATTATAGTAATAGATTTGTTGAAATGAAGTATTTTGGGAATAATCCGAATTTTGGGAATTTTGGTAATGATTCGAATTCTGTTGGAATGATAGGGATTTTGATTTTGTAGAGAATGATACGAATTTGGAATTTGTTAGGAAAAACCAAATTTTGATTTTGTTGTTGGGAATTTTGTGAATGATATTAAGTTTTACTATGTTAAGAATTGAACGTATTCTAGTTGAACTGAGATAGATTTTGATTATCGGGTCTCTGTTGTGATAAAAAAATTAGGATATGAAGATTTTTTAGATGTTCCTTTTTGGTTTTTTGACATGATTGAATTTGTATATGGATAACCGTTTAAAGATAGAGAAATGTTGAAGAAATTTATGTAATTAAATTTGTAAAATTATAAAATTATATAGAGGGGAAGTGGAGAAGAAGGCAACGGTCAAAAAATGACCGTTGCCTTTAGCCGGCATTATTATAGCTGGTTATGTGGCAACGGCCATTTTTTGACCGTTGACCAAAAGGGGCTTTAGTCGGCTTTCTTATAGCCGGCTATAAGAAAGCCGATGAAGCTGATGACCCCCTAGGTTGGCTTATGGGTTGCCAAGGCAACCCCATATTAAAGCGACTGACCCCTCATTGGGGGTCGGTCAGTTTCCAACCTTGACCATGGTTGGGAATGCTCTTACGGTTCAATAGATGTTAGGTAGCCGAGTGGTTGGTTCCCTACTATATTTTATTATATGCATGTGTGTGTATGTGTGTGTGTACGTAATTGAATATATATTTGATGTTTTCTTACCATGTGTTTTAATTTGGAACGCCCAGATAGTTCCCTCCCCAGCTTTTACGTCAAAAATAATTTTTGTTACCCATATTTTATATATATCTGTGTGTGTGTGTGTAAGGTGGACTTGCAAAAACGCTATTTGATTAGCAATATAGTTACGAAAACACATTTGCATGTTTCTCTTGGAAAGATAATAGTTAATTAACCAAGAAAACATAAGGAAAAACATTTTTAGTTATTTGAAATTTATGCCAACTAACTAGTGAGTAATGAACATTTGATGGAAGATCTCTTATGAGAAAAATTATACCTTCTTAATTACCACACTGCCATTCACTCCAGTGTTCTTTGCAATAAGTTCCAATGGATAGCTCAAAGCCCGCTTGACAATATTAGCTCCAACCTGTAAAATGAAAGAAAAAAATTGAACAGAAGACACTTTTAGAAATCAACTCAACCCAAATAACAATGGAAGTGAATACAATTTTAATTAACCTTCTATTCAGCATAATTTATTTAACAAAAAATTATGATAAGCACATACAACTTCATCCTTCTTATGTTGATGCTTACCAATGGTCTTCAAATTTATTGTTTATTAGCCAAACCGCTACATCTCCATACTAAACCACTTTTATTTATTTCCCAAGATCAATAAGACACAAACATTATAAGTCTAGTATTATGCTCAAAATTCTAATTCCAAACCAACAAGGAGTGTTTGGAAGGCTCACTAAAAATTCAAAGTAGCAAATTCCCACATGCATTGTTCTTATCATAAGCACATTCTGATAACTGCTCACTCTAACTTCCCCTGATAACTGCACCGGTGAGAAAATGATGCATTTCACCTCCAATTGGAAATCCATGTCCTAGCATTGTTGTATCCTCTATATTGTGAACCCATTCACGGTGTTAGTCGATTGATTTGTGTCTCATTTTAGTCTAGAGTAATTGACATCAGATCTAGAAAAGGAGACTTCCATCTGCATTGCATATGGGAAAACGCAAAATTTGAAACAACTCTATTGTATTTGAAAACTCTCTCTTACAAAAATAACTTTTAATGGCATCAACATTTGAAGCAAGTCTAAGAAGTGTACATCCTCCAACAACAATTCCTTCTTCAACAGCAGCCTAAACATAAAAAAGGAAGGGCAGCTTCCAATTGAGATTATCAACTACAAGGTAGAACTAATGCAAATAAGCTAAAAACCATTTTTGAGAAAAAGAATATTGCACACCAAGTAGAAAATGAAATAGAAAAAAGTTCACTTCCCTTATATTTTTTCTGTCCTTTCTCTGTTTATTCACTTCCATTCCTTTCTTCCAGTCCATTTTTGCAATCACCAAATATTAATCATTATGGCTATATCTTTAAAATATTGGTACTAATTTGCTCAACATATAACTTGGACACGAACTCTGATATGTTCCTTTATAAGTGCTACAGGGAACTTGATGAAACTAGAATACCCACAACCCATTTCATACACTAAATAAATAAATCAAATTAACCTTTAAAATAGTGTGAACAAGATTCCCGATACACTTGAACCAAGTAAACCGACACAGTACTGTTTTGAAGCGGGTAAATGAAATAATTTTACCCAAACTATATTTCGATATAAAAGGAATGATTTCCTGAAATTATTGTAGTATATATGATTGGTGTGTTCGGTTGTTATTACTATAATCTAAATCAGGTTATAAAATTTGAATTGGTTTATATAACCAAATTAAAATTGTATAAATATGATTTATACAAATGAGTTAAAATAAAAATGAATTCAAGCCAGAATTAGAAATTTAAATCCCAGAAGGTTTGGAAAATATTTTTCCGAAGTGTTGCGAAAATTAAAATAGTATTATTTTTGAAAATATTTTTGAAATAAGAATGGTTTTAAATGGATTTTTGAAGTGATAAAGCACTGAACTCACTTCAGTCGCTGGGAAATAATTCTAGTGATGACTTCAGCATCATCAGCATTCATTTTCGAGTTTCTAAGTGGGGGATTGCTACCGTAGTAAATTGGTATGGAGATTTTTGTTGGAAACAAGTGTTGTTTTGGAAAATCCGAAGGAATTTGTTTGGATAAAACCAAGTTGATTTTGAATATTCCAAGGAAATGGTTTGTTAAACCAAAAGAGCTATATATATTATGATTTCAAAATGATTTGAAATAAATCCGAGTGGTTGAACTCTGGGATATTCATTTGAAGGTTTTGTGAAACCGGAAAGAAAATAAGTTTTTGAACTTATAAGTTGGAAATGATGTGAATAGAGAGGAAAATATGAATTTCAAAATGAAATTAAAAGTTTACTTATGCAAGTTAAATAATTTGAATTAGTAAAAGTGGATTGAATGAATTGAGATTTAACTTAAGCTAAGAAATAAAAATTGGATTTAGATTTGATTAATATCAAATTGAGTTGAATATAAAATTTGAGTTGTAAAATGATTATATAACTATAAGTTATAAGTTTGAATGGAATCAACTCAAGTATAGAATTCATATAATTGTGAAAAATAAGCTTGTAACTTAAAAATTGGAAAAGTGGAGTAAAAAACCAAACTAAAAATGGTTGGATATTTGGTGAAGAGATGGAAATCCAAATTTGAATTATAAAATTGATTTATACTCAAGCCAACTAAATGAAGTGATTTTTTAAATAAAAATCTAATTGTGAAATGGAAAATGGAAGTAACTAATTAGATGAATTAGTTAGTAAATTGAATATTGGAAATGGAACTTGAGTTATAAATGGAATTCGACTTATATGTAGGCGAATTAAATATATTTTGAAATGTCGTCGAATAAAATAGAAATAGATTGAAATGGTGATAACTTAAGTTATAAACAAATTCAATTTAAGTGTAAATAAATTGAATATGGTTTTGAGATGTTATGTAAATGAAATGTAGTGTGGAATTAAATTTTGAAGTGGAAATGAATATATATGACGTATAAAAGGCTATAATACACCTTAATATTAATTTTATGAAGTGATTCATAAATAAATTGACATGGAATGAAACGCCATTAATATAAAATGAATTGAACAAGATTTTGTGAATAGATTGAATGTGAATCCATAAAATGGGTAAATTGATTCAAAAGCAATTTAAATTGGCTTATAAACTGAAGTGGGTATTTTATTAAATGAATATCATCGAATGTGCATGGAAAAATTTGTCGTTTGAAGAAAACGGGTGAAAACAAAATTTTATGATTCAATGGAAAGCGAATAAATTGATTTAGAATCAATTTGAAATGGATATGAATATAATGTGTGCAAATGTGTATTGAATACTAATAAACTGCTTGTGGATTATTAGAAACCGAATAAAAGGTATATAAATCGATTGAAAGTGCATAATTTCATGTTAGAACCCTGTAATTGCTTATAAATGCATAGAGAACATGTTTGGTTTATGCAAATGGCATGTTTAACTAGTTAAATAAATGGAATGTTGTTAAATTTCATGTTTTGGTACTTATGGGTTTTATTTGAGTAAGTATAAGTACAAGAAGACTATTTGGCTTGATATTGGTTGCGCAATTGCATATAAATTAAGCGAACTCGCTTAATAACGCTAAATAAGGTACGCGTGCGGATTTAGCACGCGAAAAATAAAAATATTGATAAATATTGCATTTTCTGGCCATGAAAGCCGATGTATATCTTTTTATCATATTTGTCATATTGAAAAAGGCTCTCCGTACAAGGGAGACTCTGCCAAAAAAAAATCGGAAATTTAGGCTGTTAGAAAACTTTTGGAATTTTTTTTGGGGAGATATTTGTTAACTAAAATTAAATTTAAATTGTAATTGAAATAAAGGGTTTTGATTTAGGAATGGAACTAATTGTTTTTGAATGGAACTAGAAAGATTTAGAAAAGTAAAATATCGAAGTTTAACTAAGTGAGTTTTGAAAAGTTAATGGTTTGAAGCATTTTTCCTACCTTGGCAATTTCGAGGACGAAACTCTTTTAAGAGGGAAAGAACATAACGACCTGGATTTTTAGTCGCTTTATTTTGAACGTTTAATTTATTTTAAATATTGAATTTGAAATGTAAATGGATTTTAGTATGAAGTTTATCGATCGAATATGTGGAATAAGATTTAAGTTCCAAATATAGTGATTGTCGTAATACGAATAGTGCAAATAATTGGAATTTGAGGTTAATATGAATTGAAAATGATTTATAAAGTTGATACAAATTCTATTTGAACTAGAATTGAGTTAGTAAGTTTTAAAACTGAAATTTCAAGTTATTTCGTTGGTTTTGAAAATCGTCGTTTTTATCGACGCGTTAAAATAGCGATCCAGGGCACAGTCTCAGAATTCGACGAAACCGGTTCCATTGGATCCATAATAGTGTATTATTATCGAATTTAAATTTTTGTAGTAATTGGACTTGCCCTTTGGTGGTGCGAGCTGAAAATGCACAGAATTTATTTAATTATAAATCGTCGATTTAAAAGGCTATCTTCCACGTACGATCGAATTAGACCTCGAGACTAGTTCCATTAGGTATGGAATAGAGGTATAATATATAGAACGCTAGGTGGAACATCTCGATAAGAGTTTGGGATTTTAAGTTACTATAAACGAGATATTTTAGAATTTAATAATATTATAAATTCTAAGTCAAACCCTATTACATCTCCATCAGCCACCCTACCCTGTACACAGCCATCCCTCCCCTGCGAACTCCCTCACTAGTTTAAAACGTGTTTCCCCCTCTCTTCATTTTCAAGGAAAGAACGAAAAATAAGTAAAGAAGAAAAAAAATCAAACCACGAGTAAGGGGGAGAGGGTTGCGGCAATGCACGTGGGTCGTGGAGCTTGGCAAGGTGCGATGTTCGTGTGTAGGAGAGGAAGGCGGAGTCGCGCGTTATAGGGTTGAGGTTGGCTTGCGAGTTGATTTATCCGATCGATTTAGGGGTCGCGATTTTCCTCGAGACGCGCGCTCGAGAGGCTGCTTGTGAGGCGGAGGTTAGTGCGGCATTGATCGACGAGACTGCAGTAGTTCCCATGGGCAACGTTCGAAGGGGGTAGGCTGGGCTTTCGACTGGCCAAAGGCGACGACGTCAGGTGAAGAGGAGGCAGCGCTAGGAGGAATTGAATGGAGGGAGGGGTTTGGTTCAACCTGGAAAACGTATACGCAATTTTGACTGGGGGATTAAGGTGTTAAACGTGAGTAATTAATTTAATTACTGTAATTAAAGAATTAATTATAATATTTATTTGCGATTGTTTAAAATAGTATGACTCTTTCATACGAGGTCCAAATTGAACGCGACAGGTCGCGTTGCGATCGTATCGACGAGTGCTGCACAACAAAATTTGTTTGGGATTTTTCAGAGTCAGCTGGAATTTTAGATTAAGTCAAATGTTGTTCGATTTAATTAAAAATCGGGATGCTTGGCAAATTAAAAATCAACGTGAGTAAATCTCACTCATTTGGATTACTGGTTTTAATATTAAATATTAAAAATTATTTATTGGTTGATTGGATGGATTGATAATAATTTATCGGTTGGATGTCATATTATTATATATATATAGTAGTATATGTTAGTACTTGGGTATATTTCCCGCCGGTTGGAGCGGATGAGACACTATGCGCCCCATATAATAACGGTAACCCTTTTTATTGTGATATCCCGCTTCGAAGCGGGATTTTTATTTTATGTTATATAACATCTGTGGGTGCAGGGAAACAGGTTGGAGGGATCCAACTGGATTCCTAAAAAATGTTGATTTTAAATTTCATATATGTTGATATATGATGTGTGTGAATACCCTACTGTGGATTGTGATATGTTTGATTTATTGGATGCTATAGTAGCACTGGCCTTAATTTTTGTATTATAAATACCATAAATAATATTTTTGAATTTTAAAAGGAAATGGAAATATTTATATTAAATTTTGGATTATTTTAAAGAAAATTGATTTGGATAAAATAATGATTTGATTTTGGGTTGTACTTAACTATTTGTAAAATGTTTTAAATAAAGATTTTAAAATAATTTATATAAGGGATTTTAACAATGGATTTTTAAATGATATTTCTTAAAATATGGATAAGGAGTTGAAATCAATATTTAAAATAGATTTGAAAAATAAATGGGATTTATAAAGTGATAGATTTAAAAATGAAGTTTATAAATGACAATGTTTTATAAACAAGTGAAACCCGAATAAGTTTATAAATTTATAACGATGTTTATAAATAAAGTGAAATGATTTTCATTTGATAAAGTGGAAATATAAATTCGCAGTGAGAATTTATAATGAGATATAGTAATCGGTTTAGAAAGAAACAGTGATTCTATTTTTGAATTTGGAAATAGTTATGAAATTGGAGACGCAAGTCGATTTGTGATAAATCGAGAGACATTTATAAATGCTAAAATGGTTATATTGAATTTTAAAAATAGATTTTTATCGAGAAGTTAAGTTTTGTTTTTAAAACGAGATTTTTATTTATTAAACTATGTAGTTAAAAACTATTTTAGTATTGAAAATATTTCGGAAAGTTGGTTATTCAAATATTTGATACTAGTTGAAATGAATTATAATTTTTATAATAAGCTTGGTAAACTGATTAGTATTATTTATAAAGGAATAGGAAATTGGTATCGTTGTTTGTTTAAAAGTGTTTTGGATATTTTAAATGATTGTTTAAACGTGTTTTGAAAATAAACTATTTTTCTTTAAAAATACTTATTATTTTATATATGGAATTTAAAGGCAAGTGATTGGGATGTGTTTATAAATACTCTCGAGATTTGTAAACTAAGTTATTTAATGGAGGTGGTTTTGTAAGAGAAATTTTATAATGGGATTCTGGAAACTTAAGAAATTTCCAAAATGTTTAGATACAGGAACTTCGGAAATGGATCTGAATTCATAAAAGAAGTTGTAAATTTTTAGTTGGGATTATAAATAAGTATAATTGGTTTTTGGAAATTGTAAAAAGGAATTTATTAATAATTCCAGAGATTTACGAGATATTATGAAATATTTCCTAAATTTGATATTAAAATGATTTTGGAGAATCTGCCTATAAATATTCTCCTAAGTATTGAAAAGAGGGTTTTGGAAAATATTTCAAGTGTGAAATGAATTATATAGAAATATTTTTCTAAGTGTTATAAATTGAATTCATAAATATTTCTAAGTGTTGAAATGGTTTAAAAATATCCTGTTATGGATAAGTATTTGAAATTGTTGTCAAACGTTGGAATATTGGAAGAGAGTTGAATATATATCTTTGTAAAGATATTTTGAAATGAATGTTTTGAAAGATTTATAAAATTGGGCCCAGTAACTGCTTATGTATATAATTTGATAGTTAAATACCCGACTATTAAATTTGGCCAAATTCGTTGGTCGTTTCGAAGAGACCGGAATCAGATTTAATTATCCGAAAACCACTTCGATCCGATTTGTGCGTTACGAATTGTGATATCTCGAAGATAATGGAGATGGTGATCTTAAAGGAGATTCAGTTTGTTCAGTCCCAGAACAACTTGTATGGATGAATGCTATCATTGCATCATTGCCTGGAAGGCAGTGTTAGCATTCCAAGAATGAATGCTATTCTTAAGGTAATACGTATCCTCAAGCCTCATCAACCGGGAATGACTAAAACAGGGGAGATGCAGCAAGGTTATGTGTGTCGCTCCCATTAGGGTATGATCATCACTCATCTAGAGTGGACATCTATCATCACTTTCATTTGTATGCGTTTTGTGGCCCATTGGTGGTGATCATATTTGGTACTATCCAGTAAGGGATAGGTCGGTCTTGTATTGGCAGGGATTGGTGTTTATTTTCTATAGACACTATTATATATCAGATGATTTTGATATAAAATGTTTTGGTTATCGTAAGGTAAAAACCCATCGTATTTATGTGTGGCGTGGTCTTACGAGATACCTTTGTTTTCAAAGGATTTTGATAACAGTAATAATTCAATTTGAGTGTGTTTTCTCATGCTTGTTTTCCAGACTGACTTGGGTATTATTTTATTATAATGCTCGGGTCAGACCGAGTATTGCAGATCCAAGTGGGGATGCTATGGAGCTTAGGAGACGAGCTGGAGGATTTCAAGCATATTACATGTATTTGGTTATTTCCGCTGTGTGTGTTATGCTGTATATTCAGTACGTGTGAAGATAAGTTATTATAACTGTCCAGATTGATTGTGAACTGGTGTACTCTGATGATTGTATGTATATTACAGTTACAGTTTCTTTGTATAAAGACCTGTTATATTATATTATATTTTGTTTCGCTGCGATTGTGAGGTTCAGTATTGTTATTTCTGTTTTCTTCTATCCTCTTCTTTCTCTTAGTTATTCATCTTTTTGTACAATTTGTGTTGGACAAGTGTGATTTAATGCCATCTCAAAGGATACGGAACGACGGGTCGCTACATACACATTCGAAACCCTTGTTTAAAAGCTTTAAACAGCCCCTTTCGAAACCATTAAAAGTACCCCTTTCGATATAAGTAAACTACTTTACTTTATAACCTTAGACCGAAAAGATAAAACATACCTTTCAAAGCCATTTACAATAGACCTTTTGAAAACATTGAAAACATCTCTTTCGAAAACTTTATAATCTTAGACATCCTCTTTTAAAACAACTTAAAAATGCCTTTCGAAAACATTGGAAACCCTTTCGAAAGGATTAAGTCCTTTAAATAAATCAAACTTTTCAAAAGTAGTGGGTTCAATTACAAACATGTGTAAAAGCCTTTCAAAACCATTTAAAACCTTCCCTTCGAAACCTTTGGGTTTAACCTTCAATAAACAAAAACAACTAAGTCGAAAGCACTCTTTCAAAAGCAATTTCCTAAGTAAAGAAGTGGATGGTATCGAAACCTATCCCTTCGAAAGCATTGGAGAAGAGACTTAAGTTTTAAATCAAAGAAACCCTTTCAAAGGCATTGCTTCGAAATGTATGATGCGGCAGCAAGGGGTTTCGACCCCTTCGAAAGCTTCTTTATAAAACAAAAGGCGCAACCTCTTTCGAAACCATTCTTTGAAACCATTTGACCAAGTCGAAAGCTATCTAAGTCGAAAGCGTTCTTTCGAAAGCAAAGCAGGCACATTTCCTTTTAAAAGCAAAACAAGGCATCGACCACTTCGGGACCCCTGTTTCGACTCTATACCTTTCGCCTATCTCCAATCCACCACGTACCAAGTATTTGATAACATGTGTATTGGTTTCGAATTGGTTGGAGGCAGAAGGATGAAGTCGAAAGGTAGGTACCGAAAGTGGTGAAACAGCAAAGCCTTACAAAAACTGATTTTTAACTTGAAAAGGTAATTCTTTTGAACTAACCTGCTTTGTTTGTCAACATATGATTGGTTGCTAATTTCTTTTCTAAAAGTACTACCGAATTTCAGAGATAACAATTTAAAATATTTACAAAATGCCTCTTCTCCTTTATAAATATATAAAACATTTCAGTCCAATACCTTAAATAATTTTATATACCTATTAAAATACTTAGAAAAATTCTACAAAAATTCCTATAAATGGTTTTTAATATGTTTTCTAACATATTTAAATTTCTGACCTAAAACATACGTAAAATATCCGTAATTAATTTTACACCCAATTAACTATTTTCTTCACTTGAAAACCCATAATAAATCCACATTAATTTAGAGAATTATGGAATTTGAAACTCATCTCCAAAATATTACTTTTGACTTTATATAAAAATCACGAGTCATTTGGATGTCATTTAATAGGGTTTTCACATTAAAAATTATCATAAAATTCATATGAAATAGCATAAATCATCTACAAGCAAATATATCCATTTTAACAATCAAAACATGGAAAACATTTACAAAATAATTCGTATCTCAATCTAGAACCGAAATTAAGAAATCATGAGATGTAACCTATTATTCAACTTTAGCTTGTGATTAAGGAGTTGAGATTTGATCTTGAATGGATTTGATTAATCTTCCTTATTGATCTTTACCTTTTCTTCTTCTAGCTTTTTCTAATGGTGGTCGGCCTCTTGGTTTAATATTTTGATTGTGAACGTGTGAAATGAATATGCATGAGGGTTTATGGTATTAGAATACAACTTATTCCTATCTTCCCCTATCATATTACCCTTTATTATTTCATTTTAAATTCCCTTAGTTCATTAGTTATTTGGCATGGCTACCCTTTAAAAGATACAAATCTCAATCCTTTAATCCTTTACATTATTTTATTTAGTTTAACTAATTAAATGTCCTAAATAATGTTAATCAAAATTAGAGTCGTTACAGACTCCCCTCATTAAAGAATTTCGTCCTTGAAATGCAATAAGGTACTCAACAAATCAATCGTAAAGGTACAACATACCATAAAACAAATCAGGATAAGCGCATCTAATCCTACTCTCAATTTCCCAAGTACAGTCTCTCTCGTCGTCGCTGCACTGGACCTTAACTAATCTGATTGTCTTGTTCCTTAGCCTCTTCTCATCTCTTGCGACTATACGAACTGGCTTCCTAACTATAGTCAAATTCGGTTCCACAACTAAGTCCACTAACATAGTTGGTGCTATAGTAGTCTTCAGATCTCGAATACACTTCCTTAGATGAGAAACATGAAAAACATCGTGGACTCCTACCAAACTGTTCGATAACTATACCCTATATGCGAGTTTCTCGATCCTCTCTATAATAGGAAATGGACCAACAAATCTTGGTGCTAATTTCCCTGATTTCCCAAATCGAATTACACCTTTCATTGGTGATACCTTGACGAAAACACGATCTCCTACTGAGAACTCTAAGTCCTTCCATCTTCTATCAGCATAACTCTTCTGCCTAGACTGAGCTTCCTTCATTCTAGCTCAAATAACTCAATCTTCTCTATAGCTTCTCTAACTAAATCCAGACCAAGAACCAACCTATTCTCAGTTTCTAACCAACAAACTGGAGATTTGCATGGCCTTCCATACAAAGCTTCAAACGGTGCCATTCCTATACTGGCCTGATAACTATTGTTATACAAAAATTCGACTAAGTGTAGATGGTCTTCCCATGATCCCCCTAAATCTAGCACACAAGCTCGTAACAAATCTTCTAAGACTTTGTTAACTCTTTCTGTTTTCCCACTTGTCTGTGGATGGTAAGCGGTACTCAACTTGAGCCTGATACCCAAGTCTCCTGTAGACTCTTCCAGAACTCGCTAGTGAATAAGGAATATCTATCACTTACTATACAAGTAGAAATTCCATGAAGTCTAACTATATTCTTCATAAATAACTTAGCTAAAACAGGTGTCATCCTGGTTGACTTAACTGGAATGAAATGGACACTCTTGGTTAACCTCTCCACTATAACGCATATACTTTCATTTCCTCTAATTGATCTTACAAACCTATCTATGAAATCCATTGAGATAGAATCTCATTTTCATACTGGAACGTTTAAAGGCTGAAGTAACCCACCTGGTTTCTGGTGTTCGGCTTTTACCTGTTGACAGTTTGAACACTGTTTCACCTTTAAGCCTACATCCCTCTTCATAGCTTCTCAGAAGAAAATCCTCTTCATATCCTGATACATCTTAGTTCCTCCTGGATGAATGGTGAACTTCGAATGATGGTATCTTCAAGAACTTCCTTCCTAATGTTTTCTACATTTGGGACACATATTCGTCCTTTCTTCTTCAACCACCCATTCTAGTCAAGACTGAAACCTTTTAAGTCATCGCTCTCAGTACCATCTCTTAACTTCCTGCTCCTCTCAGCTAATATTGATCTTCCTTTTGCTTAGAAGCAATCTTTTTTATCATCACCGGTCGAACCTCTAAACACAACAACATAACCGTTTCCTTACTAGATCTAGCTTCAGATCCCCGCTATATTCTGCATGTCATCAACGCTTCCAAATCTTTCCACTCAGCTATCATTGCCAACACTGCATTCATATGTTTTCTGCTAAGTGCATCTGCAACCTTATTGCCTTTTCTGGATGTGTGCTCAATACCAAAATCATAAGCGGCTAAAAACTTTAAACACCTCTGTTGTCTCATATTCAACTCCTTTTGAGAGAATAAATACTTCAGCGACTTATGATCCGTACACAATTCAAATCTCTCTCCCATAAGGTAATGTCTCCACACCTTCAACGCAAAAATTACGTAGCTAATTCCAAATCGTGAGTCGGGTACCTAACCTCATGTCTAAGCTGTCGAAAAGCATAGGCAATCACTTTACCTCTTTGCATTAATACAGCTCCTAATCATGTTCCACATGCATTCGTGTACACCACTAAATCCTGATTCCTCTCTGGAACAACCAATTAAGGTGCAATAGTCAGTAAGTGTTTCAGCTTCTGGAATGCTTCCTCACACTAATCGGTCCAGACAAACTTCACATCTTTTCGTGTTAGCTTGGTCATCGGTGCCGCTATCCACGAGAAATCCTTGATGAATCTCCGATAATACCCAGCTAATCCAAGAAAACTCTTTATCTCAGTCACTGTCTCAGGTCTCTTCCAATTATTTACTGCCTAAATCTTAGTCGGATCTATAGACAACCCTCTCTCTGAGACTACATGATCAAGAAACATCACTTCCTTCTTCTAGAAATGTCACTTCGAAAACTCCACTTTCAACTGATGCTGCCTCAGCGTCTCAAGCACCACTCTAAAATGAACTTCATATTCTCTTTCATCCTTAGAGTATATCAAAATATCATCTATGAAAACCAACACGAACCTATCCAAGTGTTCTTGGAAAATTCGGTTCATCAAATCTACAAAGAATGATGGCGCATTAGTTAGTCCGAACGACATTACTAACCATTCGTATGATCCATATCTGGTTTTTAATTCCATCAAAGGAATACTATCCTCTGCCACTCTAAGCTGATGGAACCCTGTTGCTACATCCAACTGGGAAAATACTTTGGCTTCATTTAACTGGTCGAACAAATCGCCGATTCTAGGTAACGAATATCGATTCTTTATTGTCTTCTCATTCAACTTACGATAATCAATACATACCTTAACGATCAGTTCGGTTTCTTAGCAAATAGTGCGGATGCTTCCTAAGGCGAACTACATGGTCTGATAAAATTCTTACTTTCCAAATCCACCAACTACACCATTAACTCTCTCATCTCGGTATGTGTCATTATGCTTAGCGGTCTACTCATCAGTTATGCTCCTGGTACTAAATCTATCTGAAACTCAATGGCTCGTTTCGGTGGCAATCCTACTTCAGGTTCAAAGACATTTGTGAATTCCCTAACCATGAAAACTTGATTCAACTCGTCTTCTGCCTCCACATCACCCATCAAAGCGTTAACCTCAAAACTAGGGTTTTCTACAGTATATACAATCTGATCACTACAGTCAGGGTGTCTAAGCGATATTTTTCTATCATGGAAAAATACTCTATCATCGTAATTACTTAACCAATCCATACCCAAAATAATTCCGAACCGTACGAAATCAAACACATGCAAACTGCAAACAAAGGTATGACCTAACAATTCAAACACTAGGTGGTCACACTTCATCCTAAGTATCGCATACCCTCCTATCGGATTTGCAACCCTTAAGGAAGTAACTAGGTATGAGGATTCTAGGTTAAGCTAATCTACCAAACAACAAGCTATAAAATAATGCGATGCACCGGTATCAAATAGAACGCTAATTGGTATACCATAAATCATAAGCGTACCTCCCAACACAGCTTTTCCCTTTTCCACTCTTGTTGGCCTCGAGGTAGCTGGCTCCAATGCAAACACTTTTCATTTTCCCTCCTTAGCTAGCTCCTTGCACTGGTTCATATAATGTCCAATTTGATCGCAGTTGAAGCATCTAATATTCTTCTTCCCGATCACCTTCTTTCCATCTCCTAAGCGACATTCATTTGCGAAATGCCCTTTCTTGACATATTTATAGCAGACAACCTCTGCCTTTCCCTTCTTAGCAGCTCCAACCTTTTGAGCTTCTTTCTTGTGGGAAAAACTTTCTCTTCTGACTTTGCACTCCCTAAGCTTCCTTTACTTTATTTCTTTCAAGAAAAGCAAGCATCTCTTCATTCCTCAAGGCCATCTCAACAACAACATCACATGGATCCCTAATATGCAGTAATGTGGCGTTTGCAAGCTCAGGCTTCAACCCCCAAATGAACTTCTCATTCCTCTTAATCGCAGTATCAACCGTAGCATAGCCATATCTTGCTAGCTTCTCAAACCTGGTTGCATACTCAAGTACAATCATATCCCCCTGCTCTAACTCAGCAAACTTCCTGAGCAGAGTAGACTTAGCAATCTCCGACATAAACCTCTCCTCAAACCTTCTTTCGAACTCAGCCCAAGTCATAGTCTCCTTATTAACTGTAGCAGTAAAACTGTTCCACCAATACAGTGCTGCTCCTTGTAGCTGTCTAGAAGCAAGTCACCTCTTTTGCTCATCATTGAGCTCTAAATAGCGAAAATCCTCTTGCAATGAAGCAACCAATTCTCTACTTCAATTTCGTCTTTAGTACCAATAAACGGCTTTCCTCCTAGTCAAGCATAATCTATACTCAAAACAGCATAGTTATTCACCACCGGAGCTTCTTGATTTCCTCCTCCAACTACTCCAGTAGCAACTCTTGCTTGCATCATGTTTGCGAAGAACTGATACATTGCTCCCATATCAACTTGCAGGACTCCAGCACTCACGTTTGTAGCTTGTGCCTGACTTTGATTTCTCTTGGTTTTTGGTCGGTCATTTCCATTAGTTGTGGTGCCTCCCCCACCAAGATTAACTCTTCCACTTCTAGCGTCTATATCTACATTCGAGTCTTCTTAAGATATAGAGGAATAGCCTAAGAGAGATAGGAGAATAAAGATATAGCGTATACTTACATATAGCAAATACAAGTACGTTACTATAGCATTATCACATACCCCAATCTTTTCCCTAATTCCTTGGGATTATGTTTTCAAAATCATTTTTAAGTTTAAATTTTTTCATAAACCCATGCTATGATACCAAGTTGTAACATCCCCTATCTTGAGGCCCAAAGCTAAGCGCTACAGATGCTACGGTCATCTATACTATTAACATCCAATGACAAAATATGGTAATGCTAATGGTAGCCATAATATCATAAGCACATGAATATGAAACAAAATCACATATTTCAAAAACAACTTTTCTGATTACATTTCACAAAATCATGTTTCATATCCAATTACATAATCCCAAATGTTTCCCGGGCATTGAACAAATATAATTATTACAAAATACGCCAAGAGCGACATATGAAGATGCCCCCTTGGATGATCAGAGTACTAAATAGATCAAAAAACTGTCTTAATACATCACGGCAGAAATAAAAACATAACAACTCCTAAATAGCTAACATCAGCCTCCTACTCGTCTCTGAAAGCTTTATTCGTCCACCTACTAAAACCTGTAAACCTCAACTCTAAACCTACTCAAATAATTTTGAGCACCCGAGAGTTTAAGGGGAAAAACATAAACTTTGAGTCAGACATAAAGCCTGGTGTGAATAATACTATACATCTCAGTTTACTAATATTAAGTGAGACCACGCCACTTAGCGGAATGGGTTTCCCTTCATTAATATCCCTTTTAAAACTTGTCTTTTGCAAATCTAAATCCTACAACCAAACTGGTTAAAACAATAATAGCAACATCATATATGCATGCAAATCAGGTATTAAATGGACTATCTGTCTGAACACTATAGTTTTGTTTGGCTAGCTACTAACCTTTGGCTGATTCGGGCCTACCAGACAAATTAAACAAATAATCTAACTTCTATTAGATACTCTTTTGGACGGTCTGTCCCTAACTTACTTCTTCTAGGGTCAACTGATCCTAGTGGTTTTGCAGGCTCACCAATAAACTATCTATACTCTGTATATTCCTTTCTACGTGTAACATCATTTTAGCCTTACCTGTGACAAAGCCCTAAACACTGGAACTTTGGACTTATATTAGCTAAGGGCTACTACCTAAAGTATAGGGCGCGACCCCATACCAGCCCCATCTGGTATTCTAATATCTGAGTCATTTACATTGGGTAAACTACCCCATCAAATTTTCCTTGAAAACATTTCTTTCAAATTGATTTACCTTTTGAATCATACTTAAGCAAGAAAAATATGCTCTAAGCTTTACTCAAATCACTTTGCCATGTTATATATACTTTACATAACACATTGTTGATATGCACATTCAAAACCCCTGTTTAAAAGCTTTAAACAACCCCTTTCAAAACCAATGAAAGTACCCCTTTCGATATAAGTAAACTACTTTACTTTATAACCTTAGGCCGAATTGCCAGAACATACCTTTCGAAGCCATTTACAATAGACCTTTCAAAAGCATTGAAAACATATCTTTCGAAAGCTTTATAAAATCTTAGACATCCTCTTTTAAAACACCTTAAAATGCCTTTCGAAAACATTGGAAACCCTCCATTTAAACACTAAGTAAACCTTTTGAAACAGTGAGGGACCACCCCTTCGAAACCTTTAACATATACCTTTCGAAAACATTAAGTCCTTTACATAAATCAAACTTTTCGAAAGCAGTGGGTTTAATTTAAAACATGTGGAACAACCTTTCGAAACCATTTAAAACCTTGCCTTCGAAACCTTTGGGTTTAACCTCAATAAACAAAAACAACTAAGTCGAAAGCACTCTTTCGAAAGCAATTTCCTGAGTAAAAAAGTGGATGGTGTCGAAACCTATCCCTTCGAAAGATTTTAGAAGTGACTTAAGTTTTAAAACAAAGAAACCCTTTCAAAAGCATTGCTTCGAAAGGTAGGATGCGACAGTAAGGGGTTTCAACCCCTTCGAAAACTTCTTTATAAAATAAAAGGCGCAGCCTCTTTTGAAACCATTCTTTAAAACCATTTGACGAAAAGCATTCTTTTCGAAAGCAAAGTAGGCGCATTTCCTTTTAAAAGCAAAACAAGGCATCGACTCCTTCGGAACCGCTGTTTCGACTCTATACCTTTCGCCTATCTCCAATCCACTACGTACCAAGTATTTGATACCATGTGTATTGGTTTCGAATTAGTTGGAGGCAGAAGGATGAAGTCAAAAGGTAGGTGCCGAAAGTGGCGAGACAACAAAGTCTTATAAAAACTGATTTTTAACTTGAAAAGGTAATTTCTTTTCAACTAACCTGCTTTGTTTGTCAACATACGATTGGTTGCTAATTTCTTTTCTAAAAGTACTGTCGAATTTCAGAGATAACAATTTAAAATACTTACAAAATGCCCTTTCTCCGTTTATAAATATATAAAACATTTATGTCCCATACCTTAAATAATTTTATATACTTATTAAAACACTTAGAAAAATTCTACAAAAATTCCCATAAATTCTTTTTAATATGTATGCTAACATATTTAAATTTCTGACCCAAAACATATATAAAATAGTCGTAATTAATTTTACACCTAATTAACTATTTTCTTCACTGGAAAACTCATAATAAATCCACATTAATTCATAAAATTATGAAATTTGAAACTCATCTCTAAAATATTATTTTTGACTTTATAGAAAAATCATAAGGCATTTGGATATCATTTAATAGGATTTTCACATTAAAACTTATCATAAAATCCATATGAAATAGCATAAATCATCAACAAGCATATATATCCATTTTAACAATCAAAACATGGCAAACATTTGCAAAATAATTAGGATCTCAATCTAAAAGTAAAAATAAGAAAACATGAGAAGTAACCTATTATTTATCTTTAGCTTGTGATTAAGGAGTTGAGATTTGATCTTGAATGAATTTGATTAATCTTCCTCTTGATCTTTAGCTTTTCTTCTTCTAGCTTTTTCTAATGGTGGCCGGCCTCTTGGTTTAATATTTTGATTGTAAAAGTGTGAAATGAATATGCATGAGGGTTTAGGGTATTAGAATACAACTTATTCCTATCTTGCCTCTATCTATTGCCCTTTCTTATTTCGTTTTAAATTCCTCTTCGTTCATTAGTTATTTGGCACGGCTACCCTTTAAAAGATACAAATCTCAATCCCCTAACCCTTTATACTATTTTATTTTTTTTAACTAATTAAATGTCCCAAATAATGTTAATCAAAATTAGGGTGTTTACATGTACCATTTTTGGTGCAATTCATTTTGCTAATTATATTACTTGCACAAATTTATCAAGTAGATTATTTTAATTTATATAACATATAATCTTACAATACTAGAAATGTTAAATATTATCATTTCATTTTTCTAATAAGGCTCTTACCTGATTTTTATGTTTCTTAAAACCCTAAGTAAAATATAGAAATCTTTTGATTTCTCTAGTGGTTGTTAAAACTCGCTTGTCCTGGGATTATTGTGGAACTGGCTCAGCCTGCAACGGAAGTTATGGATGAATTTCAAATTTTTTACCCTATGGGATCTTTATTGGACCTATGAAATCTAATTTATTTAAAGCATTTCTAAATTTAATTTAAATAAAATCATATATTTCATTTAAATTTATAAATTTTTGATAGAAATTTATTTAATTTATTTTCAATTTATGTATAAATACACATATGTATCATATACATATGTGTATGTGTGTGCATGTGTAACATGATATTTTGTGAAGGGTATAACATGCCCGAATATAGGTACTGGGATTTACATCGCAACAGACATGTTAGCTCATCTTATATGTATTGTATGTTGTCCAAATATGTGTATATATTTATGATTATTATATATAAAACCAAGAGAGAGAGAGTGTGTGTGTATACATATATGTATGCATGTATGTATATAAGTATATTATGAGAAAATATTATTGATAAATTTATATGTAAATATTAGTGTTAAATAATATATAAATAAACAAATATATATATAAGATATAAGTTCAAAATTATTTTTCTTTTATTTTTTATTTTCGTATATTAAGATATGTGTGTGTGTAGGAACTAAAGTTACATAATTATATGTATAATATATATGTATATAATTTAAATGTAAATATGATTTAGAATGACTTACAAAATTAAAAATCTCCTCATTTAATGTTCTAGATCGAATACACATCATTTTAATTATAATTTTATTATATTAATATATTAATGTTATTATTTAATTAGTTGAACAAGAATAAATAAATGATAGAAAATATAATATATATATATATATATATCTTTTGAATTTTAAATTTCTAGAAAATCTGGAATCATATTTTATAATTTACAAAAAAAATAGGTTTTTCTAAGTCAAAATATTGCTTTTTATTAATTAATCAGTTTCAGCTTGATTAAAAATTGTTTTTTAAAATATAAAAAGTATTAACCCGCCTTCAGGCAAGGCAACATACAGGCGATTTAACCCAATCGACTGCACAATGATCAACGCTTGATTTTCACAGATAATAAACATGATCACCAAGCCAGAATATAACATAGTCGACAAACAAACAGCATAAGATGTTTCAATTATAGTTTTGACAAAGATTAAATCGCTTCAAGTTGCTTGGGGTCTGCTCCGAGTCGCCTTCATGTTTGCTTCAAGTTTCCAGGCATGTTACTTCGAGTCAGAGGGACACCGGCTTCGGGTCTTTGGGAAATTAGCATGGCTACGAGGACTCCAGGAGCTACTTCGAGTCACTAGAGTGTCTACTTCGGGTCAAGGAGGCGGCTACTTCGACTTGGAGCCATGAATCGATCAGCAACCAAGGTCCCTATCAATTTCGTATCCATGCTATTCGTATCCATCAAGTTTGCATTCGTTCCTTTCGTATCCATCAGACAAATGCATCTCTCAGATCGATCAAGGTTGTACACTTCGTATCGATATATGTTTCCTATCGATCAACCAGAAGATCGATACAAAACCCAACCCTTTCAATCGATATGAAGTAGCCCACAGTTATCTACTTCATATCGATCATGTTGATGTATATTTCGTATCAATCAACCAGATGATCGGTACAAAACTATCACTTTCCATCGATACGAAACCAACACCAGGTGATCAATACGAAGAGTACACGCCAGCATCGATACAAAAGGAATGGTACAGGATGGATACAAAAAGCATGGTCAGACAAAAGAAGTGGTTGACGAGCGTGAAAAGTGGATCTCCCCTGGATTCTCGAACCATGTCATCGATACACATTCAATCGATACGAATTGCATGGATACGAAGGGATTGATATGAGGCTATCGATACGAACGTGACAACCTACCTACAATATCAATCTTGGATCGATCATAACTCGAGATCTACAACTCCAAATGCCTTCAAATTTTCACTGTAGCTTGCATACCACCAGAAGAATGTTCGTGACCGATCCCATCGCCATTGGACCACTTTTGGATCGATACGAAATACCTAGGGATCGATCAGGGATCGTTCCCAAACCACCCCAGATCGATCACGTGAGCCCACCCACGTGTGAGAAGGAGTATTCCGAATTCAAAGTCAGGTATTTCCATGCCACGCCTATAAATAGCAGCCGTATGCCTCCAGAATAAGGAACTTTTGGCTCTTCTACGTCGTTACTCTGTTGAACTCTATTGTAACTCGGATACTATCAATTGTACTCTTGTAAATCAGTAGAAGATCATCAATAAAACAGCAACTCTTCAAATTGGACGTAGGATACAACACTGAACCACTATAAACCTTGTGTTCTTACTGTTTTCCTTTTAATTTTTAGGAGTGTTCTTCATATTTAATTCTATTACATATTGTCTATCTTAGATCTGTGATTGTGGTTTGGTGCTTTCATCTGCAATTGGGTGTTTGTGACCAATTTTGGTGCAAACATTTTGGTGCTTTCACTAAGAGGGCTAGCACTCAGAGATTCTACAGCTTGGATTTTAGATCTGAAGGCTTAAGGACTTGGATCTAGAAAGCTATGGTAAAGCAATCAGTAAGGAGACTAAGAGCAGAAAGGAGTCAGCATGAAGGGAGTCATGAGCCCTCTTAAGGAGCTAACCAGACTTTGGTTTTCATCACCAGAGACGAGATGGAGGTGATGATGGAGGCTATGCAGGAAGGGATGCTGAAAAGGTAGGAGGAGATGATGCAAAACCTACTCCAGCAGATTAGACAAGCTAGAATGCAGAGTCAGGGGAACGCAATTGCAGGAAGTGTTGGAAATAGGGATCAGGAGCATGGAGCAACCAAAATTCAGAATAGAGCGGGACCATCAGGAGCAGCCGCAGAGCTAGGGGGCACGACCTCGGAGCATGTTGATCCAATCCCAGGCAGAACTATGCAACATGGCATTGATAAAGGAATGGACGCTCGTCCAGGAGAGCAAATTCCAGGATTCCCTCGTGAACTTGGGGGGCAGGTCGGAGGCAACAGACAAGGACCACAATTTGATGACAGTGACAAACTGGCGGAAATGGTTAGACGAGCCATGAGGGGAGGACTAGTGAATAGAGATCTGGAAGATGTGAACAGGAGCCCCTTCGCTCCTACAATCAGGCAGGCCAAGAACCCACCATAATTTAAGCTACCAACACTGGAAACGTACGATGGAAGGACGGATCCTGCAGTTCATCTGACGAGGTATATGAGGCACATGGAAGTACTAGGAGCATCGAAGGAGGTCATGGCCCGATGTTTTCCACTGTATTTGACGGATATAGCAGCACTGTGGTTCAAACAACTGGAAAGCAGTTTGATTGGGACATGGACCGAGTTGATTGAGAAGTTTATGAGGCGGTTCAGAGTTCATATCTCAAGGCCTAAGAATGTGACGAGTCTGACGACACTGAAGCAGAAGACTGGAGAGTCTTTGAGGATCTTTTAATGAGGTTTAATGCGGTAGCAACATCGATGGATCGCCCAGATCCATCCATGGTTTTGATGGCAGCCGTGTCTGGCATAGCTGATGGCACAGAGTTCAAGAATTCATTGACCGGGGATTCTCCTATGGATCTAGGAGAGTTTTACCATGAGGCAGAAAGGTTTCTATGACAAGAGGATGCAAATGCTTAGAGAGAGTAAGGAAAGGGAGTTGATGTTTATGCGGTCAAAAGTGGGGATCCATGTGGAAAAGATTCAAACAAGGATAAAGGGAAGCGAAAAGCAAAAAATGGCTTTGACGAGTCGAGGCGGCCGCGAAAGGAGCTAAGATTCACTTCTTATTCGGAGCTAAGTGAGACTTTAGAGCGAATATATCAAGACACAAGGGGGCAGGTTCCCTATCGAAGGCCAATGTGGAGGGATCCAACCAATAATGAGAGGAAATCAGAAAAGTATGGCTTATTCCACAAGCTAAACGGCCATAGTACGAATGATTACAGGCACTTGAGGGATGAGATAGAAGGACATATCCGGAATGGTATGCTGCTGCAGTATGTGAAAAGGCGAGCAGCGACGGTGGAACATGAGCGACCACCATCTACATCAAATGAGGACGGCTCCGGATCGAGGCGTCGGCTTGTCATCAACTGATTGGAATAATGACGAATAAGTAGCAAACTCCACACTAACACGGTTAGATCGCTTACACATGCACGGGATCACGAACGATCCTCAGGCATGCTCTGAGACGACTATGAACCGCAACAGTGGAGGTGTTTGCACTTTGACATTTTTGTTTTGCTTTTGCTTTCTCTTTTGCATTTGGACTTGATTTAGTTGGACATTTTTGTTATAAGACTCGTTTGAATGTAAATTTGGTATTTATAATTCTATAACGGCCAAGTCATTTACACATGCACGGGATCGCGAACGATCCTCATGCATGCTCTGATATTGTGATGAACCGCCATAAAAAATGATTCAGAAACTCACTCGAACGTGAAATCTGACATTAATCATACTAAGTCCCTCTCGGGCATACACAATTCGCCGCGAACAGTCACAATTCGCCTCGAAGGGCACCCGACCTCGAACGGTCACCATTCGCCTCGAACGGCATCCGACCTCGAACGGTCACATACAGCTCCGAACGGCATACGATCTCGAACGATCGCTATTCACAATCATGTAAGATTATCGATTTTTTTACAGGTCATTAACAGGATATGAACATCCAGCTTATGGCACTACAAAACACACCTTCCTATCGCAAGGCATGTTTTGGGGGGCAAAGTGTTAACCCACCTTTAGGCAAGGCAACATACAGGCGGATTTAACCCAATCGACTGCACAATGATCAACGCTGGATTTTCACAGATAATAAACATGATCATCAAGCCAGAATATAGCATATTTGACAAACAAACAGCACAAGATGTTTTAAATATGGTTTCGACAAAGATTGAGTCGCTTCAAGTTGCTTAGGGTCTGCTCCGAGTCGCCTTCATGTTTGCTTCGGGTTTCCAGGCATGTTACTTCGAGTCAGAGAGACATCAGCTTCGGGTCTATGGGAAATTAGCATGGCTACGAGGACTCCAGGAGCTACTTCGAGTCACTAGAAGGTCTACTTCGAGTCAAGGAGGCAGCTACTTCGAGTCGGAGCCATGAATCGATCAGCAACCAAGGTCCCTATCAATTTCGTATCCATGTTATTCGTATCCATCAAGTTTGCACTCGTTCCTTTCCTATCCATCAGACAAATGTATCTCTCAGATCGATCAAGGTTGTACACTTCATATCGATATATGTTTCGTATCGATCCATGTTAATATATGTTTCGTATCAATCAACTAGATAATCGATACGAAACCCAACCCTTTCCATCAATACGAAGTAGCCCACAGTTATCTACTTCGTATCGATCATGTTGATGTATATTTCGTATCGATCAACCAGATGATCGATACAAAACTATCACTTTCCATCGATACAAAGCCAACACCAGGTGATCGATACGAAGAGTACACCCCAGCATCAATACGAAAGGAATGGTACATGATGGATACGAAAAGCATGGTCAGACAAAAGAAGCGGTTGACGAGCGTAAAAAGTGGATCTCCCCTGGATTCTCGAACCACGTCATCGATACACATTCAATCGATACAAATGGCATGAATATGAAGGGATCGATATAAGGCTATCGATACGAAGGTGACAGCCTACCTACAATATCAATCTTGGATCGATCATAACTCGAGATCTACAACTCCAAATGCCTTCAAATTTTCACTGTAGCTTGCATACCACCAGAAGAATGTTCGTGACCGATCCCATCGCCATTAAACCACCTCGGATCAATCAATTGGGCCACCCACGTGTGAGAAGTAGTATTTTGAATTCAAAGTCAGATATTTTCATGCCACACCTATAAATAGCAGCCATATGGCTCCATAAAAAGGAATTTTGGCTCTTCTACGCCGTTACTCTGCTGAATTCCATTGTAACTCGGATACTATCAATTGTACTCTTGTAAATTAGTAGAAGATCATCAATAAAACAGCAACTCTTCAAAGTGGACGTAGGCTACAACGCCGAACCACTATAAACCTTGTGTTCTTACTGTTTTCCTTTTAATTTTTAGGAGTGTTCTTCATATTTAATTCTATTACATATTGTCTATCTTAGATATGTGATTGTGATTTGGTGCTTTCATCTGCAATTGGGTGTTTGTGACCAATTTTGGCGCAAACAACGGTTGAAAAATATCTAGTTTTTTGACCGAAAGCTTATATATGATAAATTAATTTTAGAAAATTTACGATCTAATTTTCAAAAAATTATTTATTTTATATAAGCTATTAATATAATGATTAGAAAATACTAAAATTTCTTTAAATAATTACCAAAGTATTATTTATAGTTGCTAAAAATAATAATTGATATAATTATGCATTTCTAAAATATTAGTTGAATTTTATGTGATATAGTTATATAGTTTAGTACTAGTCATATAATAAGTTAATTAATATATTAATATATGTATAAATAAATTAATAATAAATGCAATAAAATAATTTTGGTTGTGTGTATCAAATTTATCATATAAAAAAATGTTTTTTATACACATAACCATTCAATACACGTGACGACGACAATACCTATAGGAATCTCACCTAACTAACAATTCAATTATAATAGTGTGTTTGTGTGTGTGTGTGTGTATGAACAAGATTGAATTATACAGAGATTATCCATTACATATAAAACTAAAGACTTACTTAAACTAATGCTCTTTAGTACACCTTGTAATGATGAGTTCCCTTCCTTTCAAAACCATCCCGATTCGTCAGATTGCAAGTCTTTGAATCGCAGACCATGTGCTATCGAATAGCTATCGATTTGAATTAGTTTAATTTGAGTTGAGTTGGAACACTAGGAGGTATAATTTGGCCAGCAAGATGGAGAGAGGAGGCAGTCAAAAAAGCCTTCCAAAGGTTGAGGATGGAGATGCTTATATAGAAGAGAATTTGAAGATATTTTAGGATCAATATCCTACATCATCTCTTACCAATTCTCTTCCATCTTAGACCTCTATCTCCAAGTCTTTGTTGCACCATCTTATGGTTCATATTGCCTTCATTTTGGTCGAAATTTTTAGCCCCTTTCATGGGCTTTAAAATCATTTTCAGCCCAAATAAATATTGTTAATTAAATCTAATTTAATTGCTTATCGATATCGCATATCGATCGATATATTTATAACTATTATAAATATATACAATAATAGTTACTCCTCAAATCATATTCAAAATTTTATAATTAGTATTTCATAAATATTAATTAATTTATAACAATTATAAACTAATCAAATCGTTTGGTCCAAAGAGAGTTCATCATTTTAGTTACGTGACGCGTCAGGTGTGAATTCGATCAACAATCAACATCGAACTATTCGAATGTTAATGTTCACATGTCACTTAGCAGGTGGTGTAACACTAGTACAAACTATGCCAATTGCATTGCCTCATTTGCCTCGGTTATGCTCACAACCGGAGCAAACGCACTGAAGCAAATATTGTTATTTGCTTCGGTTGTACTCACAACCGAAGCAAATTGTATCACTTGCTTTGGTTGTATTAACAATCGAAGCAAATAGTGTTATTTGCATCGGTTGTCCTTAGGAACTGAAGCAAATGCACGGAAGCAAATAATGTTACTTGCATCAGTTTCTTAGGAACTGAAGCAATTGCAAATTATTTTAATCGGAGCAAATGCACGTATCAATAATCATAAACAATAGCTTACACATGTCATTATTTATAATTTATTATAATTAATGATTATCAATAAATAATTTGTAATTACTATTTATTATAAATAATCAATAATTATTTTTATATTTATAATATTATAGTTAGTTATTAATAATTATTAAATTATAGTTAATATTTATTACTTACATTTAATAATTAAATTAAAAAATTAATTAATATTAAATAATTAATAATCAATATTTAATAATTAATGTTTAACATTTAATATTTAATTAATAAGTAATATTTAATAATTAAGAAGTAATATTTAATAATGAATTTTTAATAATTTTTAATTAATAATTACTGTTAAATAATTAATTATTAATAATTATATAATAATTAAGACAAATATTTAATAATTATTAATTACTAATAAAATTTAATACTTTTAAAGTGATTAGTATTTAATAATGAATTTTAGATAATTATTAATTAATAATGATAATTAAAAAATTAATAACTAATAAATAATCAATAATTAAGAAAAATATTTAATAATTCATAACTAATAAGATATATTAATAATTGAGAAGTAACATTCAGCATTTAATATTTTATAATTATAACTAATAATTATATTTAAAATTGAAAAAAAATTGGAAATAAATAAATAATATTTAATATTTAAAGAAGTTAAAATTTTGAAATTAATAAATAATATTTTCTATTTAAAAAATTAAAATTTTGAAATAATAATTTCTATTTAAAAATTTTCAAATATTGAAATTACTAAATAATAATTTCTATTTAATATTAATTTACTATAATAAAAGTTGTTTTACTTATATATTGTAAACTTCTTTAAGGAAACGATAACTATAGGAAAAGGCAGAATTAATGTAACCAATAAATGTTTCTTATATTTAATAATTTATTATTGTTAATTATTAATAATTAGTAAATTATAGTTAATATTTATTTACATTTAATAATTAATAATTGATACTTAATAATTAATAACTAATATTAAATAATACGATTAAATAATTAATGCTTAATAACTAATATTTAATTATTAATGTTTAATATTTAACATTTTATTTATTTATCTATTAAATAATAGTAAAGCAGAAGAAATTCAAGCTCTCTTATTAATCATAGAAGTTTTCTCTACTCTCCTTAATTCTCTCTGTGGATATTTTACTTTTAAATTTTTAATTTATCACTTTTATTCCACTAAACTTCAAATGCCAAATTATAATCAAATACATATTTTTAAAATTTTCTATAATTATTCACAAATGTCTTCTTAGTTATTTTCTAATATTTTACATTTAAGTACATACATTTAAATTAATTACATAATTCAAAATTTAAACCATTTGATAAACTCAGCTAACGAATATACGATACGTCATGTAAATCCTTAAATATGAACAATTTCAATAGTATATCATAGTAGCATCAACAAACCGGTAAAACAAAATTGTCATTTGCTTACAAAAATACATAAATCACATAACATAAATTATATACACCAACAATAATAACAAATTTATTTTATAATTGGTTTATATCAATGAAATTATCATGCATTACACTGAAAAAATATATTTTTAGCTTTAAACACCTATATTTTAAACATCCATTGTTACTTATAAACCCTTCTTAATTCTCTCTTAATATTTTTTACTCATATCCATATATTTGACTAATTATGTCATATTTATTTTAAATCTTTCAAATAAATTCAATTAACTAATATTTCTTAATTCATCTAATAAATCTTAAAATATACCAATTAAGTATGTATACAACATTCATATATATAATCAAAGATAATATTATTATTTTTATTCATTTTTAAAGATACATGAATCACATAACATAAAATGTAAACATAAACAATAAAATATTTTTTTAATTTATAATTCATTTATCTCAAAAAAATATCTTACATTGATTACAAAATTTCAGCTGTTACAACTTTTGAAGGATAAAATTATATTTTACAACTTGGGTGTGGAAGCATGGATTGCTCTAATAAAAATTAGGTTATGTAGACATTCTCATTTTCAACATGATATTAAAACTTACCCAACGTATAACCCAAGTTAACGCAATCTCAGATAATGAACTATAATGAATAAAATTTCATGTGCAGATAAGTTGATTGTATGATGTTCTTCTCAACTACAATTGCATACAAAGCTCTTTTCATTTTTCCCTACTTTCTGACATTGAGCTCTATATATTTAATTGGTTAAGTTGATATTGATTTAAAATATCTAAATATATTCAATTATGTAACATTCATTATTTCATTATAAATCCTTAAAAATATATATACAATATTCATATTAATATAAATGGAAAATTCTTTTTTTCATTCATATATATAAAAAATACACTTATCACATAGCACCAACTATTTTCATATATAGTAATAGCAAACTATTTACATACATACATACATATACATATACACACACATACACACACACACATATATATATATACATATATATATATATATTGTGTTTGCTATTACCGAGTTAGGATAATAATTCCGACAAGAATATGTGGTTGGCGACCCACTACCTTACATTTTATCGTTGCATATCATTTTAAATTATAAATTCATTTATTTCGATAAATTTATCATATACTATAAAAAAATCAATTTTTAACAATAATTGAATTTTAAATATTATTTTTTAATAACATTATCGTGTGCAACGCACGGGTTACACACTAGTTATAGTTTAATATTTAGAGGTGGACCCTTGGTGCAACAGTTAGATTCACCTACATGGTAATCTGGGTATCTAGGTTCGAGTTTGAAAATAGGCTCTTCGCAATGCGAGGGAATAGCTGCATACGTTATCGACCTCTCGAAGGCCGTTATCGTGCGAGAGCCTCGTGCATTGGGTTCCAACTTATTATAGTTTAATATTTAATAATTAATAATACTATTTAATTTACTATTTAATACTATATATTTAATAATTGATAACTAATCATTAATAGTTATTGCTCATAATTGATAATTACTAATATACAAATAATAATTAGTATTTAACTATAATTAAGAAGTAATAAGTAACAATCGTATCTCCTTTCTACACCATTATTTTCCTTCTGCGATACCAAATCGCCAATCGCCTTATATGATACATAATTACCTTTCGTGATACTTAATCGCTAATCGCCTTCTGTTATAATACAATTTGTACCGACCCTAAAATGATTTCCATTTTTTATTTTGTTAGTACCTTCGCCATCAACTTAGAGCGGGAGTTCATCACACACTTCGCGTCCAGCTTCTTCACGTCGTCAGCTTCTTCGCCAGCGCCATCGTCAATTGCATCAACGATGCCATCATCACTTGCAAGTAGAAGAACAATTTACAAACTTCAAAAATTGGATACAAGGTAAATTTATCGATTTTTGTCAGTGTCTTCAAGGTGCCAATATTTTGTTTTTGTTGTTGTTTGTGAAAATATGACTTCGAGATGTAATTTCTTATCCCTTATTTTAGATTTTTCTTATTTAACCGCATAACCTTCAGAAGTGTCAATGCAGTTGAATGTATTATTCTCTAATTGATGTCGTTTAAGATGTATGTTTTAGATCAAATTGGAGCTCAAATGAGTTATCCATTTTAGCCTTATATACTTAGCATGAGTGAGAAGTTAAATATCTTTTAGACAAATGGATTGGGATCTCACACTTAAAATGGTATTTTGATTTAGATAGTGGGTTGAACTATCGATGCTTTGATCTCAAAGAGCCATATAATATTATTTTATTATGACTAGTGAATAATAGAATATGATAATTATGTTGGAGAATAATAGTCTAATATTTACATTATATATTTTTAATATTAATAATTCATAGGCTTTAGGTTTATGCTTTGAAGTTTGAATTGGTCTTCCTATTATTTCACAGTGTTATTATTAGGGGTGAGCGCGGGTCGGTTTGGTGCGGTTTGAAGCCCAAACCGCATCTGCACCACATCAAGCGGTTAATCAAAAATAAAAACCATTATACTAACCATTTAAACGGTTCGGTTTTGGTTCGGTTTAATGTAATACGGTCTATGTGACACCCCACCTCTATACTCACACTAGAGAAGGACACTACAGGGTAATGCCGTCGACTAGCACGAAGAATAAGGCTGTTGAGGAGCGACCATCTATGTAATTGCTTTGTGCGAGTACCGATATGTCAGATAATATAACTTACATTTCATTTCAAAAGGAAATTCGACATATCAAATACAAACTCAAAGCTACCACACAGTGGCTATTGGACTTCGGAAACAAATATAGAAATAAGCATAACACAAGTCAGTCACAGATATTCATATCACAAAGGCGGAAACAGATATGAATATAACACATAAAAGTGTACATCAAAATAGTGGTCAAACTAGATCCACTACATCACAAAAGAATAGATACAAGTCCTAGACAAAAGAATAAGTATACAACAAGGAGTCTCTGTCTCAAATGTATACTAACAAAAACTACTATGCTAAAGTAGTTAGCCAAAAGTCAGGTAATGGACCCTGATAAGAAGTCAAGCAGGAGCACCTGAAATACCTCGGTATGACCCGAGTATTATTTAAGAAGAAAATAATAAACGGATCAGTCTAGCTATAAATATCATATAAAATGAGATAGGATAAGAGATATGACAAAAACGTATGATAACAAAAATGCCATACTGTGACAAGTATACATAAGGTAACAACAAAAATCATACAATATCTCAAATATTCTCAAACACTAAAAAGAATGTCATATTCTTTAAATTATTCACCAAAACACAAATATTGACAAAACATATCAATGCCAATCGCAAAAGTCGGTGAAACACAAATTCTAGAAATCATCAACAAGAAATCCAGAAATCACAAAAGGGGGGAAGGCCTATCACAAACGGGAGCATGAAAACTCACCAACATGTGCATCATAAATGGAACACTATCCCATGGTCGCTAACCATAAAGCCGGTGCAACGGCGTAGTGCAATAACGGTACGCCCGAGGAACCTGAAACTCAAATATTTCGGAACAACGACGTAGTGCAATAACGGTACGCCCGATGAACCCGAAACTCAAATAATTCGAAACAACGACGTAGTGCAAAAACGGTACGCCCGATGAACCCGAAACTCAAATAATTCGAAACAATGACGTAGTGCAATAACGGTACGCTCGATGAACCCGAAACTCCATAAAGCCCGTAGGTCGCTAGCCTATAAAAATGAGACGAAGCTCAATAGAACTGGGTACAGTCCCCCACGCGGACAAAGAGACATCGCACATCGCTAGTCTAAACCACAAAATGATCATCATTGATCAATAAGAAGTGTCAATTACACTAAGCTAGTAAATAGATGAGTTTAGCTTCATGTCCCATAACCACTAGCTTAACTTAAATATTTACGAACAGATTGTAGATTTCCACTCGAAAATTGTCACAAGAGTTCAATCGAACAAGTCCAAGAATTAACCGACGAAGTAAACGCAAGTGTTTCATACCACTTGTTTTACTAAGCCGTTTAATTAGATTTCTCATACGAATGAGGTAAAGGTTTGTATATACTAATAGATTGGAAAACGGCTTTGAAAACGAGCTTTGTATTAAAAATAGTGTTGAAATCGTTTTGATGAAAAAGTTTGAGTATTTACTACTAGTATAAAAATCCTTTATATTTTAAAGTGACAAATCACAGAAATGATTGTAGAAACAATCAATCACCAAAATCCACATTCGACGACGTGAATTAAAACCATAAAAATTGATACCGAATCCCTCAAAATGGATATTCTCAAAAATCCCGAAAAAGAAGTCATCAAAGAATTCGAATAGGAAAATCACGCAACAAAATAATGCCATCAAGGATAGAAGGAGAAATACCTTGACCAAGAGAAGTGTCACTAGGGGCTTGCACAACATTCAGCTTTCCCTCTCTCCTACTTTGAAGTTTGGGACATGAAAATAAAAGATGACCCACCCTTTTGCAATAGCAGCAAGAAAAGGGTTTTGGACACTCAATCCCATAGTGGTCCATAGAACCACAATTGTAACATTGTCCACGACTAGAGGTAGGAGTCTTTGCTACCGAAATTGCCTGCCTCCCTTTCTTGTTGGGATTAGGGCTTTTGAACTTAATACGCCTCTTCTTGTTGATGTTGGAGTTTTGTTTGGCATCCATAACTTCAACATCACTTTCTTTATCGACCTCTTCAAGTCGAAGAGTAATATCTACAAGCTGATCGAAAGGAACTTCTAGTTTCGGAGGTAAAACCTTTTTGGGGTCCTTACTCAAAGCACAGATAAACTTTTGATTCTTTACAAGATCCAAAAGTTGTTGAGCAGACATGAATACTCCATCCTGAGTAGTAGCACTAGATTGACCGGCGCTGGGATGACCTGGTCTATCCATTTCTCTTCTTTAAGAAATAAAAAGAAAGAAGAGGAAAAAGGTTATTCACAAAATGAACATCAAACAAACTTGATTGATAAAACAAGGCATCATAAAAAGAAATAGGATAGAACGGTACGAAGACTCGAATTAAATTCTATGGCACGATTCTTAAGAAAGACTTAGGACAATGATCCTTGCTAGATTATTCTACATTGTTCCGAAGTTTGCCTCTGATACCAAGCTGTGATGCCTCACCTATATACTCACACTAGCCAAGGACACTACGGGGTAATGCCGTTGACTAGCACGAAGAATAAGGCTGTTGAGGAGCGACCATCTGTGTAATTGCTTTGTCCAAATACTGATATGTCAGATAATATAACTTACATTTCATTTCAAGAGGAAATCCGACATATCAAATACAAACTCAAAGCTACCACACAGTGGCTATATGGACTTCGGAAACAAATATAGAAATAAGCATAACACAAATCAGTCATGTATATTCATATCACAAAGGCGGAAACAGATATGAATATAACACATAAAAGTGTACATCAAAAAGTGGTCAAACTAGATCCACTACATCACAAAAGAATAGATACAAGTGCTAGACAAAAGAATAAGTATACAACAAGGAGTCTCCGTCTCAAATGTATACTAACAAAAACTACTATGCTAAAGTAGTTAGCCAAAAGTCAGGTGATGGACCCTGATAAGAAGTAAAGCAGGAGCACCTGAAATACCTCGGTCTGACCCGAGTATTATTTAAGAAGAAAATAATAAATGGATCAGTCTAGCTATAAATATCATATAAAATGAGATAGGATAAGAGATATGACAAAAACGTATGATAACAAAAATGCCATAGTGTGACAAGTAAACATAAGGTAACAACAAAAATCATACAATATCTCAAATATTCTCAAACACTAAAAAGAATGTCATATTCTTTAAATTATTCACCAAAACATAAATATTGACAAAACATATCAATTCCAACCGCAAAAGTCGGTGTAACACAAATTCTAGAAATCATCAACAAGAAATCCAGAAATCACAAAAGGGGGGAAGGCCTATCACAAATGGGAGCATGAAAACTCACCAACACGTGTATCACAAATGGAACGCTATCCCATGGTTGCTAACCATAAAGCCGATGCAACGGCGTAGTGCAATAACGGTACGCCCGAGGAACCTGAAACTCAAATATTTCGGAACAACGACGTAGTGCAATAACGGTATGCCCAATGAACCCGAAACTCAAATAATTCGGAACAACGACGTAGTGCAATAACAGTACGCCCGATGAACCCGAAACTCCATAAAGCCCGTAGGTCGCTAGCCTATAAAAATGAGACGAAGCTCAATAGAACTAGGTACAGTCCCCCACGCGGACAAAGAGACATCGCACATCGCTAGTCTAAACCACAAAATGATCATCATTGATCAATAAGAAGTGTCAATTACACTAAGCTAGTAAATAGATGAGTTTAGCTTAATGTCCTATAACCACTAGCTTAACTTAAATATTTACGAACAGATTGTAGATTTCCACTCGAAAATTGTCACAAGAGTTCAATCGAACAAGTCCAAGAATTAACCGACGAAGTAAACGCAAGCGTTTCATACCACTTGTTTTACTAAGCCGTTTAATTAGATTTCTCATACGAATGAGGTAAAGGTTTGTATATACTAATAGATTGGAAAATGGCTTTGAAAACGAGCTTTGTATTAAAAATAGTGTTGAAATCGTTTTGATGAAAAAATTTAAGTATTTACTACTAGTATAAAAAACCTTTATATTTTAAAGTGACAAATCACAGAAATGATTGTAGAAACAATCAATCACCAAAATCCACATTCGACGACGTGAATTAAAACCATAAAAATCGATACCGAATCCATCAAAATGGATATTCTCAAAAATCCCGAAAGAGAAGTCATCAAAGACGATAAATGATAACAACAATTCGGATCATCAAAAATTGATTAAAAACCAGAAATCCACACAAAACTGCCTAAAATAGGCAAAATGCTCATTTCCCAGATTCAGTCGATTGAACCAGAAGGTCAGTCGACTGATACAAGGCCAGAAACTCTCGGGTAGTCAATACATAGAGATAGTGCGCTGATAAGTGACCCCTGCACTAAACATAGAGATAGTGCGCTGATAAGTGTGCCAGGTAGCCATGGACGATTGCCAAGGTAAATTAAAAACAGCAGAATCTATCGTATTACTCACAGCGCATGGATAAAATACAATAGAGAATATATATAGTGAAGCATCTCAAAATAGAATCTCATCAATTAAGCTTCATAATAGTTGAATACAAACATCTGAATAGTCAATACATCAAGCCTCACTACATATCACTCAGAGAATTATACAAAGCAGCGGAACATCCAGTACATATAGTAAGAAAATAATATGCAAGCCTCCAGCTCGTCTTCGTCATCAGCATCGTCGGAAACTAAGAACAGCACCTGTCACCTGCTACCTAGTCTGCCCATCCCCAAAGCGGATGAACAGCCCAAGGCAATAAGAGTTAAACATAAAGCCTTGAGTCAGACAACAGTCTTAGTGAGCAGTAAATTAACTAACAACATACCAAAAGAGCATAAAGGAAAAAGGAATAGGAATCCAACCCTCCCACTCCACCTCTTTCTACAGTGATAGCCCCCAGACACACTAAGCAGAAATAAACATAGCAAAGCAGACATTTAAAGTAAAGCGATTATCACTCGAGTCAAGGTCAACATTTTCCAAGTACAAACCCCCAAGGCCTAAACCAAGATCAGATAAGCACCCAGAAAACATTGCTCTTGAGACCGAATGACGATACAACCAAACATCCATGACTCTGGCTATCACTGTTATCATTGCTTCGATGCCACCGTTAATTGAATGACCGGCACATTCTTTCAGCCGTCCGTCAAGGGTTAATGGCAACCCCAGTTCTAGACAGAACTCCGCACGTCGTCGCAGCCCGTGCCTAGGACTATCGAATCTGCCTAGAGTACTCGACTACAATCATAGTCTTTAGGGACTATCGAATCTGCCCAACGTACTCTTGCTTTGAGCCTGCTAGAACCTTCAACAACGATGAAATCTCAGCCTCCTAGTCATCCTCCTCGACGACTATTTCCATACTAGCTCGAGCGCCTCTCGAGCAAACCATTATCCTCAACTCGAACCATTTCACCGAGTTATCAACTTTCTTGGAATGATCCCCTCTGGATTAAACCAAGGCTATCTCATACCATGCCTCGCTTCATCTCATCATAGCAAAGCCTCATCTCAACATCAACATCATCAAATCTATCCATATGAGCTTCATCATCCGCCACATATGCCACGAGCAGCTTTTCCAATTCAAGAGCCTTTCCCTTAGCTTTTGAATCATCTTCGACTAACTTGTCCAAATCAAATCATCAATCAACTAATTTACAACAATCAATCAAGTCAAACATTAATCCAAGTAATCAAGCTTTCAAACATGATCAAATAAACAATTATAACAATAATGGCAATCTTGTAAATAAAGAGTCTAAACCTAACAAGCATGAATCATGAGCAATATCTCTACAACTTGATGAATGAACTTGCATAGGTTAACATGTAGTAAAATGGATGTCAAATCATCATGAACAATAGATCTACACTTAAGTTTATGAAAATGCATGGAAATCACTATTTTAACACCAAATCAAGCCATCAATCCGATATACTCCTTTGGATCCGTGTGAGAGATAATCACCACTCACCGAATCACCTAAACAAGCAACACACTTCAGATCTGGACAGCAAAGGATCTAGCTCGATTCTCCAAAATTCCGCTTCAAACGATGAAATCTCTCTTCGATGGTTGTAGATCTTCAATCTAAGCTCTTGGATTTTCGATTTGGATGGAAGGAAGCACAAAGTTAAAGTGGAGAAAAGAAGTGAAGAAGTGTAGTTCTCGAGCCCTCAAAATGGCAGCACTTCGTCGCTTCAAAAATCCCGCTCCAAAAAAATGAAGATATCCCACGTATTTATAGGCAGTTCCTTAGGTCGTTCGCCCTTAGGTCGTCCACGACCTAAAAATTGCCGACCTAACAGTTGCCGACCTAAAAACCCCGACCTAACAACCCAAGCCTATGCGCCTCCATGACCTAACGAGTTAGCAGATACTACGACTTAACTTCATAAGCCCTTCCGCGACCTACGACCTAACACTCACGCGGCTTAGTGACTTAGCAGAAGTCACGACCTAACACGCATGCAAATGCGCGACCTAACTGAGATGCCGACCTAACGACTTAACCTTTACACGACCTAACTAGCATATAACAACCTGATATAGGTCGCTCACGACCTAACTAAATCATAGGTCGCTCACGACCCAACTATACACAAAATCTACCTTAGGTCGCTCGAACGACCTACCTCCCTTAGGTCGCTAACCTGCTTATGCCGCTAACTCCTATGCCGCTTATCTCGTTAAGTCGCTATCCCCCTTAAGTCGCTCACTAATGCTACCAACTTCCTTAGGTCGCTCGACCGACCTAAACTATAACACGTCCTAACTATCACACGACCTAACTCCTTAGGTCGTTCCAAACCCTTAAGTCGTCTACTCCTTAGGTCGTCAACTTCCTTAGGTCGCTCACCTAAGCCACTAAGTCGCTCCATAACCCAACCTGCTACACGACCTAACTCTGGACGACTTAAACTCTGGTCGACTTAACAACACTAACCGACTTATCAACAATACTACCTAATGACAACAGTTTTACGATGTTTCGATCCGTAAAAATACGGGTCGTTACAATAAGCGGTGCTAGAATTAAGCTTTGTTCCCAAAGCTTTTGAAGACCTTACCAAAATCCACTAGTAAAATAATGGATCACGATCACTAACAATAGAAGTAGGAACTCCATGCAATTTAACAGTTTCTTTGACATAGAGTTTAGCCAAAGGAGGTATGGTCAAAAAAAAAGGATGAGCCTCAAGGCTACACAAAACAAGAGATGAACATAAATTGGATTCACGATCTCGAATCTCACAAGTGAATAAAGTCTCGAGATCATTCCATTCGAGTATCATCATGAAAACAACCGCTTGTTGCTTACGACTAAGGGCATCGGCAACACGATCTCCCTTTTTCAGGAGTAAAAAGAATATCAAGATCATAAGATGCAAGGAACTCGAGCCAACGTTGTTGACGCAAATTAAGTTCCTTTTGAGAAAATAAATACTTCAAAGATTTATGATCGGTGTAGAGAACAAATTTCTCTCCCAAAAGATAATGTCGCCAAATTCTAAGAGCGAAAACAATGGCCGCAAGCACTAGATCATGAATGGCATATCTAGTCTCGACAAGCTTTAATTGTCAAGAAGCATATGTGTAACACATTCCCTTTGCAAGAGAATGACACCCAAACCAATACGACTAGCATCGGTACAAACAATAAAGTCTTGGTTTCCTTTGGGAACCGCAAGAATAAAAGCATCGGAAAAGAGTTCTTTTGATTGATCCTCTTTTCCGAAAAGCTAAGACATTCAAAATTATAATTAACTTTATGTAATCATCTTTTTTAGAAAAATTTACTTATTACAAGTCAATTTACTGTGTCTGGCTGTCTCATCATAGCGTTTAGGAGATTCCTATCGATAACGTTGATCAAGCGCATCGACCAGAATTCTTAAAGCACTCAATGAGCAAAACAACACAAAATCATCTTCTATATGATAAACATGCCTCTTATAAAATTTACAAATATTCTCTGCTCGTTTTAAGAACAAAATCCAATCATACTTATAAATATCTTATTAAAAAGATTTGCAAATTTTAAATTGTTGTTTTCATCCATAATCAATGGATACAAGGATGGTCTCATCGAGATATTCGTAGAATACTCGATTCATAAGATGGATGAAGTAAGGTTGAAGGTTCGTCAAACCGAATGACATAACGAACCACTCATCAGAATCACAACGGGTGCGGAATGCGGTAAGGGGAATGCTACCCTCCGCAACTCGTAACTGATGAAACCGGTGGCAAGGTCGAACTAAAAAGACCTTAGCACCACTCAATAGATTGCTTAGGTGGTAATCCTAAGACAAGCTCAAAAATACCGGGAAATTCACAAACTACTTGAATGAGAGAAATAACATTTTCCTCATCATGTAGGTTTAAAGAATAAAATGATGCCACCAAATTAGGAATCGAAATCAATACGAAAAATAGAAATCTGCTTAACAGATTGAGGATGTCGAAGATAGATAGTCCGCTCAAGACATAGAATATGGGCTTTATAATGATTAAGCCAATCCTTTCCCAAAAATCAATTCCGAAGCCTAAGTAACGCATAACATGCAAATCGGCTCGGAAAGAATAATTACATAAAATAATCTTGACATCTTTACAAAGCAAACTGAGTGTTGCGGATCCACCAACCGGATTCGCAATTTCTCAATGAAGTCATCAAGCCCATAATATTTAAAGAAAAAGTATCAACAACTTCTTTTGATATAAAAGAAGGAGATGCACCCGTATCAAAAGAATTCGAATAGGAAAATCACGCAACAAAATAATGCCATCAAGGATAGAAGGAGAAATACCTTGACCAAGAGAAGTGTCACTAGGGGCTTGCACAACATTCAGCTTTCCCTCTCTCCTACTTTGAAGTTTGGGACATGAAAATAAAAGATGACCCACCCTTTTGCAATAGCAGCAAGAAAAGGGTTTTGAACACTCAATCCCATAGTGGTCCATAGAACCACAATTGTAACATTGTCCACGACTAGAGGTAGGAGTCTTTGCTATCGAAATTGCATGCCTCCCTTTCTTGTTGGGATTAGGGCTTTTGAACTTAATACGCCTCTTCTTGTTGATGTTGGAGTTTTGTTTGGCATCCATAACTTCAACATCACTTTCTTTATCGACCTCTTCAAGTCGAAGAGTAATATCTACAAGCTGATCGAAAGGAACTTCTAGTTTCGGAGGTAAAACCTTTTTGGGGTCCTTACTCAAAGCACAGATAAACTTTTGATTCTTTACAAGATCCAAAAGTTGTTGAGCAGACATGAATACTCCATCCTGAGGAGTAGCACTAGATTGACCGGCGCTGGGATGACCTGGTCTTTCCATTTCTCTCCTTTAAGAAATAAAAAGAAAGAAGAGGAAAAAGGTTATTCACAAAATGAACATCAAACAAACTTGATTGATAAAATAAGGCATCATAAAAAGAAATAGGATAGAACGGTACGAAGACTCGAATTAAATTCTATGGCACGATTCTTAAGAAAGACTTAGGACAATGATCCTTGCTATATTATTCTACATTGTTCCGAAGTTTGCCTCTGATACCAAGCTGTGATGCCTCACCTATATACTCACACTAGCCAAGGACACTACGGGGTAATGCCGTTGACTAGCACGAAGAATAAGGCTGTTGAGGAGCGACCATCTGTGTAATTGCTTTGTCCGAATACTGATATGTCAGATAATATAACTTACATTTCATTTCAAGAGGAAATCCGACATATCAAATACAAACTCAAAGCTACCACACAGTGGCTATATGGACTTCGGAAACAAATATAGAAATAAGCATAACACAAATCAGTCATAGATATTCATATCACAAAGGCGGAAATAGATATGAATATAACACATAAAAGTGTACATCAAAAAGTGGTCAAACTAGATCCACTACATCACAAAAGAATAGATACAAGTGCTAGACAAAAGAATAAGTATACAACAAGGAGTCTCCGTCTCAAATGTATACTAACAAAAACTACTATGCTAAAGTAGTTAGCCAAAAGTCAGGTGATGGACCCTGATAAGAAGTCAAGCAGGAGCACCTGAAATACCTCGGTCTGACCCGAGTATTATTTAAGAAGAAAATAATAAATGGATCAGTCTAGCTATAAATATCATATAAAATGAGATAGGATAAGAGATATGACAAAAACGTATGATAACAAAAATGCCATACTATGACAAGTATACATAAGGTAACAACAAAAATCATACAATATCTCAAATATTCTCAAACACTAAAAAGAATGTCATATTCTTTAAATTATTCACAAAAACATAAATATTGACAAAACATATCAATTCCAACCGCAAAAGTCGGTGTAACACAAATTCTAGAAATCATCAACAAGAAATCCAGAAATCACAAAAGGGGGGAAGGCCTATCACAAACGGGAGCATGAAAACTCACCAACACGTGTATCACAAATGGAACGCTATCCCATGGTTGCTAACCATAAAGCCGGTGCAACGGCGTAGTGCAATAACGGTACGCCCGAGGAACCTGAAACTCAAATATTTCGGAACAACGACGTAGTGCACTAACGGTATGCCCGATGAACCCGAAACTCAAATAATTCGGAACAACGACGTAGTGCAATAACAGTACGCCCGATGAACCCGAAACTCCATAAAGCCCGTAGGTCGCTAGCCTATAAAAATGAGACGAAGCTCAATAGAACTAGGTACAGTCCCCCACGCGGACAAAGAGACATCGCACATCGCTAGTCTAAACCACAAAATGATCATCATTGATCAATAAGAAGTGTCAATTACACTAAGCTAGTAAATAGATGAGTTTAGCTTAATGTCCCATAACCACTAGCTTAACTTAAATATTTACGAACAGATTGTAGATTTCCACTCGAAAATTGTCACAAGAGTTCAATCGAACAAGTCCAAGAATTAACCGACGAAGTAAACGCAAGCGTTTCATACCACTTGTTTTACTAAGCCGTTTAATTAGATTTCTCATACGAATGAGGTAAAGGTTTGTATATACTAATAGAATTGAAAATGGCTTTGAAAACGAGCTTTGTATTAAAAATAGTGTTGAAATCGTTTTGATGAAAAAGTTTAAGTATTTACTACTAGTATAAAAAACCTTTATATTTTAAAGTGACAAATCACAGAAATGATTGTAGAAACAATCAATCACCAAAATCCACATTCGACGACGTGAATTAAAACCATAAAAATCGATACTGAATCCATCAAAATGGATATTCTCAAAAATCCCGAAAGAGAAGTCATCAAAGACGATAAATGATAACAACAATTCAGATCATCAAAAATTGATTAAAAACCAGAAATCCACACAAAACTGCCTAAAATAGGCAAAATGCTCATTTCCCAGATTCAGTCGACTGAACCAGAAGGTCAGTCGACTGATACAAGGCCAGAAACTCTCGGGTTCCTGGTTCAGTCGACTGACCTTCTGGTTCAGTCGACTGATACAAGTCCAGGAATATTTGGTTCCCGGTTTCAGTCGACTGGACCAGAGGGTCAGTCGACTGATACAGGACCAGAGAATTTTCTGGTCCTAGATTCAGTCGACTGATCATCTGGTTCAGTCGACTGAATTGTCAATTGCAGTATTTCCAGCCTAGCCCCCAAAAGGGGCAAAAATCCTAACGGGAGTGATCAGACGAGCATCGGAGACTAGGGATTTATGCCAAGCGACAACCTAGCCTTATAGGCTCTTCGATACACCCCAACAACGTGTTCAAACATCAAAGATATGATTTTTAAAGATTTGACTTCAAAACAACAAAAATTGGAATATTCATCAAACCAATTCAATTCAAAAGCAAATGGACAAGGAATAGATGTTAGGAATTACTACCTAACAACTATCAAAAATATAGACATCGATGTGAATTCAAAAACTCACCTTTTAACACAAAAACTCAAGTGAGAAGCTCAAAAACAAGCTAAGATCAATTCCTCTTCAACAACAACTCAAGAAGCTTCAATCTAAGCTCATAAGAAGAATATTTCCTAATTTAGGTTATAGGAAATTCTGAAAATTAAAGAGGGATTGAGATGGAGAAGATGAAGAGGATGCTTACCTAAGCTTCTCTTTGATTTTGGAGCTAGAATTTGTATTTCCTAATCAATCTAGGGCTTGGAATTCTAATTTCCTTTCTCTTCCCCCATTATTACCTTAGCTTGAGTGTTAGGAAATGTTATGAAGGAATGAAGTGGAGTGGAGTGGGAGTTAGGGTATTAGATGGATTGGGTATTAGGTTATTGGGCTGAAACCCAAACCCAAAGCCCTAAATGAAAATATCAAAATGCCACTCAACTCCAAACATATCGATGTTTATACTCAAAAAGGTCGTAAACGCTATTTTGGACTCAATGGAAGTGGTCTCGAGTCCTAATTCAACTGTTTCAAAAAGTGACATTTCGGACTTAAATCAGACTAACGATGCTATATTTAAATAAAACATTTAAATATACAATCGTAAAATACGCGTGTTGTTACAGTCTAGTTTTGATCTAGTTCGGTTTGAACCCATATTAAATATGAAATAAGAGAATTACTTCCATCAACAATCAATTTACGAAGGCAACTGTGTGAAGCTTTTATACTTAAAGGTTAAAATACACAATGTCATACAGAAATGAAAGATTGGTTCTTAATTGAATATTTCAATTTGACATTTAGCTATAAGTGAGATTTTTTTCAGTAGATTAACCAATCATCAACGTTAACCAATGCATAATCATTAGTAAAAGAACTAGAATAAGATTATAATTAGCATTTATCTAAAACATGAGATGAAAAATATCATACTAAAACTATAACTTCCTCCTTTATGACAACGATTATTATTGATACAAGCTGAAAATAGAATAAACATCGTTAGAATATAAAATAAGATAGGAGTTGCTTATATTTTTATCATAAGATTACTAGTGTAAATATTCGATTTGGTTCGGTTTAATATGGTTCGCTCAATCATCCAAACTGCAACCGAACCATATCGATGCGTGTCGGTCCGGTTTAGGGTGTTTGCATTGATTAGAAGATTCGGTGTAAGTTTTCGCACTGTTTTTGCGGTCCGGTGCGGGCGGTTTCCATATAGCGGTGCGGTTTATCCTAATATGGAGTCAGTGAGGTAACAATCTCAGAACAATCAAAATTGCATTCTCCGAATATAATATTGTTCTATAATGAACATTTTATATACATCAATTAGTATACTTAAAGATCTTGTGATCGAAATCCTAAACATCAATTAGTAAATTTTAAAAGAATAAAAAAATATCATATTCTCTTCGATTTTACATGTTTAAGCTCAAATTTGAATTTAAGTTCAACATTTTAGGTTATAATAGAGATGACCAATGGAGGGGCTAATTATTGCTTTGAGTGCGTTGGTTTAGCATCTCTGATGTCTGAAGCTTTTATAAGTTCAAGAAAGGTTCTTTCTCTTTATTATATGTATATATTAAATACAGACGACAAACAAATGGATCCAAAGCAATAGACTAGTAAAGCATCATCTGACGATAGTTAATTAATCTGACTAAAATATCAATAATAATGGTATATATTATCCATCTAATAATTAAGAATGGCTGGTTAAATGTCACATCAGCTCACTAGCTTTTGCCTGTGAATAATAATTAGATTTATATTATAGGGATGGGGAGAAAAACAATTGTTTTAGGAGTGGAAATGCATGGAAGCCCACTATGCATCAGTGCTACAGATATATTGCAAGGAAAATGCATAACAGGTTCATTGTTTTAAGCAATCAAAGCCAAAATAAATTTTCCCATTCTTTCACAGCAGTACCTTAACAGGTTTTATATGAGACAAAGTTTGTGACTATGTGTCCAGTCATGAGAAATATTTCAAGATTTTTCTATTTGTTTTTCGTTTCAGATGCATGTTGCTTTCTAACCTTCTCCAAATATAATATTCTGAGAACAATCGAAATTGCACTCTCCAAACATAATATTCTGAGATTGAAACCCAGTTTGGTCTCCGATATCCATCTTTAGCAGATTAATCTTGATTTTCGGAGGAATATGCTCGACTGGGCAGAGATATTCCAGGTATGGTCCTAGGATTGGAAAATAACCCCCTATTTTTTCAGCATGATGAAACAATGTATGAGTCAATACTGAATTGTAAAAGGCTAAAGAAAATAAGTTACAAGTCCCTTTCTTTTAAAAACAGAGAGTGCAAGCTAAGTTTAGAAAGAGGAAAGCTTAAAGATAGCATTATATTTGTGTTTAGGTGAGATATATTAACTCAATACAAATTAAATGCTTTTATAACTCGTTATTGTATATGAATTATAATTGCAATTGGTTTTCTATTATGGGATTATGTTTTGAACATCATTAGAAGGGCTATGTGAATTTATAACTAGACTAAATGACTAAGGAATAGGAGATCAACAGCTAAAATCCTTATTTTGAGCTTAACACTTGAATCAAAATTAATAATAAGTTATCATTTATGAAAATGAGACTTTCATGGAAAAAGGGAATTGTAACAAATTTAAGAATGGATATAGATCTTTAAGTATACTAAGGGAGAAATATTTACTTCTATTATATTTTTTCATTTTTATGAAGCTTTCTTTGGGGACTATTGTTTGACAAAGCAATTCTAATCAATGAGCTTACTGAGATGACCAAAATTGGTTGCCTCCAAAATTTTGGTGATGATTGCAGAAGAACTTTCCATATGATCAAAACTCTTTCGCTCTTGAAGAGGATGATGAGTTCTTGGTTTCAGCTGCTTTCTTACTCCATGACCTGGTTGATATATGTTGTACTTCTTTTTGACCTCTAGCCTATGATACTTGTATGAATTGCTATTTATATGGATTATGAACACTATAATTGAACTATATTTATTTTTGTTTTCTATTGTTCTATTTGTATTTGCCATCCAGTTTGATTTTAGATGATTAAAATATTACATGCAATAATTGTTTGTTAGGATATATATATATATATATATATTATTGCCTATTCGAATATTTTGGGGATTTGTGAGGAGGGTTTTTTTTGCATCGGTTACTAACAACCGAAGCAACAGAGGGAGTATTTTGCATCGGGTGTTAGTAAAAACCGATGCAAAAAAGGAGGCATTTTTAAGCCAATGACCCCTTTTTGCATCAGTTGTTACTAACAATCGATGAAAAAAGTAGGCCTTTGCTAAAGAGGAGACTAGTTCTAACCCAAAGACCTTCTTTTTCATCGATTGTTAGTAACAATCGATGCAAAAGACCCAACTTTTGCATCGGTTGTTAAACCGATGTAATAAGTTTAGGTCTACTACATCGTCTGCATTTGCATAGGTTGTTGAACCGAAGCAACATGGGGTCAACAACCGATGCAAATGACCTGTTTTGTAGTAGTGTGACATTTTGGTCAAATTTATCGCGTATTTTGTTTCGGTGAAATACAATTTCACTTTATTAAGCATTACCCGGTTGTGACATTTATTTTACACCGATTCTCTTCGTCAAAACTATATCACTTTGGACTTATGGAATTTGGTAATGGTCAATATTCTAGTATCATCCATATTCAATTCTATACTCCAAATACAAAGTCCTTGATTCAATAATAACAATTATTATTAGCCAAAATGCTCTGGCCAAAGACTTTAACTTTGAGTTGAACGTGATACCGACCTCATATAACTGAGGAGACGAATCCTCTCTTGAATAGTGCTTCACTTCCAATACTTCAACTCGACCCAACTATAGTCACTCAATGGAACCCCATGTCATGATTTTACTATAATCAAAGTGGAGCTTTCATATTGAAGATCCACAAAATTTTCAAGTCAAGAGAATTGTGTAAATCAGTCACATTGATATTTTTTGTTTGACCTTAGTTATATTAACCAACAGAAAACTATCGAATGAGTCGTTTCATAGTTATCCAATAACTATAAGTACGTAACCTCTAAGTGCCCCCAACAGCCCTGCCCAAACATTTGGAAAATGTTAGGTACTTTAGTCTCAACAGACAAATCAATATCCAGTCTTGATGCATCTTGACTAGGAAAATTCAAAATGGGATATATTTGTGTTCATTGCGATAAATTACTCATAGTTACAACACTTTGTAATTACTATCACAAAACATACCATTTATGGATTTTCTACTAAATATACTTTTAATTAAATTAATTAATTACTATAACACATTATATCAAGTATATAATAAAAAGAAAACATCTTTTTTTCAAACAAGATTGGTTATCGAGTTAGATATAGGTAACAAAGTACATAATTGCCCCTAGGGCATACCCCTAACTCTATCAATCTCCCACTTGCACTTGGGGTCAATTATGGAATCTTATTTTAACTTCTCCAATCAGTTTTCTAAAAACCAATTGGGTTAGTCCCTTAGCGAATGGGTATGCTATTATGTTCTATCATCTACTTTACCAATTAACTCTCTCCGACGCTGATGAACTACCTTTATCATGTGCAATAATTCGAAGTATGTCTCTCGACTTCTGGTGAGCTCTAAGTTCTGTTACGAACTATGTCAAGACATTGTTATCATATGACAATGTTTTGAGATTCTAAACATTTGGAACCACTCTTAACTCAGTTATAAATCTGTGCATTTATTATATATATTGTTTTTATTATGGCGTTATTCAAGTCAATGAATCAGCCATAATCTCTCCTATTTGAAACATTTCCAACTTAAAGTTTTTAACTTGAATTTATTATTGACGTATTATACTCAATATCGCTTACGAATTTTGAGTCCGAACCTTCTTCATAAGAAGTTCGTTGTTTCTGTAAATAGTTCTCTCGTATTTCGTAAATACACGAGAACACTCCAAACTACCATTAGTGATATCAATTTGGATTTGATATTTGCTTCATGTATCAAATACATAAACAAATCATGATATCGTATACAACATAACATGTATGATAATTCTTATTTCAATGCGTAAGGAATTCATCTCACATGTTCCATATTAAACAATTTAATAAGGTGTTTTGCATATCTAATTGGGACATTCCCAATATCTTTTATACTTGGTATAAAAGACATCATTTACAAATTCAACATCGAGTATTAAAATAACTAAGGCTGATTTTAATACAAAAACATTATTAAAATTAGCAATGTGTTGTTTACTTACAATTTAGAAATATCAATGTATCTTTAACATTCTTTTTTATGAGCACATGTTTCCTTTGCATTTTGATTGACAATCAAACTATTTGATATTTCTATCAAAACACTTGTTCAATATTGATGCTTGTTGAATGATACTTTCATATCTGTTCTTAGATCATATCCAAACACTCACAAACCAAAATATCGCTCCCACTGACTTTCAAACACTTTGGTTGTTATACAGTCTATTCTATATCATTATTTAGAATTTTCCATTATAGCACATATGTACCAAATCACAAAATATTACAAAGCGGTAATTCTATGAGTAAATCCAAAATAACTTTATGTCGAATGATGAATCTATTACACTAATTTCAACGTTTGAAATTTACGAGATTATTCTTTTCAACATTATTCATTTAGTTCCAACTACATTAGCTTGCTCATAAAGACACAATTGCGGCCGATGGATCACATCCTTTCGGTTACGACTACCAAAATCATATTTTGATAATGTACTTAGAATTCGTTTTCGGATCTTCGCATCATACTATATTATAGAGTCAATACTCTTAATGGTTTATTTAAAAAACCGAGGATCATATATATTCAACGTTGATGAGAAACTCATAATTTTTCTTCAATGTGCGAGAATACTTATTAGACATTTTAATGCAATGTGTTCATTTCGGTTAGATTAATTTCATCATCCCATATAACCAACTTTATCTTTGGATCGTATCCACTTCTATTGCACTACCAATAATTTCTCAAAGAAATTCCATCACTATGAAATTGGTATTTCTTGGAACAATAATCGTTTCTCAATGCAATTGAACATGTATTCATAAACACTTTATGAAAGCCTTTATTTAAACCGATTTTATTTTAGTTTACAAAACTTATGTTTAAAATATAAATATGCCATCCAATGATAGTCCTTTCAAAACTCCTTTTGGGGATATTGAAACAAGATCCTTCATGAACAATTATTACGTGCAATCTTTCGACTCACAAAACCTACCAACACTTGGCCTAGGATATGTTGGGGTTTCTTATAAACTCTTATCTTGTATGATTTCATAAACTATTATTCAGATGAAATAATATTACCCTTGTGTATTACTCTTAAGTACATGGAATTATAGAAAGAAATTAACTCAATTTCACTCACAATTAATTGTACTTTGTCCAACAAAGTTCGATTATTCCTTATCGATACATCATTATGTACCATATGGAGGAGTGATTTTTAAGATTGAATCTTTATTCATTTTTAGGTACGTTTAGAACTATTACCAATATACTCACCCATTCGATCAAATCGAATCATTTCTATTGCATGGTATATTATTTACTTTCGTTCTATACTCTATGAGTCTATTTTAGACATACTACATATGTATCAAATACGCATGTCCATGTCGGTGATAACTCATCGGTGAATACGACAAAGTACGCGGAATCGTTTTGGTATTAATAGACTTATGATTGCATACATCTATATGTACCAATCCAAAGAGTTCATAAACTCTTATGATGCTCCCACTAAATGAGTGCATAGCCTTTAATCGTTTGAGATATAATTAACTGCTATCATATGATTCATAATCATATAATAAAATTATTTCTCAAAATTACGGCTTAGTCTATAGTTCCAAAATAACTGTAAATAATATTAGATACTTCTGTATTTTTCAATGCATCACTTTTTCTATGAAAACAAATAACACATTATAGTTTTATTTCATAACGAATATTCATATTGAAATATAGCCATGTCTATCTTTCAGTTGATGTTGAAAAAATAGTCACTATTTCATAAACAATGTTCGGTATGTTTTACGAAAACACACTATAAGAAAATCAGCCTTTGGTAGAGCGCCAAAAACGCTACCATAATTTATGGTGGAATTTTAGAGAACGCCTGTAGCAACTAATTGAAAATGCAGCACCAGCAATCATACTTTTTTCCACTCTTTCGCTCGTTGCCCCGCAATGCGGGATCCTACTCTCCGATTGACTTTGAAATTGTGGAGAATAATGGAATCATGGTGCCTCCTTCCTCAGTTATGCAAGCTGGGGCTGAATTTTGTTCTGGCTTTTTAGTTGGCTTTTTTCTAGACCCTAACCAAAAGATTCAAGATGCTAGAACTCTATGCCGTCGCATATGGAAACCTAGTGGTGATCTTTGCATTACTCATATCGACTCCATGTACAACTTCAAATTTTCTAGCAATCTGGAATGTCAACGTGTCCTAGATGCTGATCTATCCTTTATTAATGGGAAACCATTCGTTACTACTGCTTGGTCGATGTCCGTTGCTTGTGCTAGAGACCAAATGATATATATTCTTGTTGGACATACTTTACGTACATTCCGTCTGTTTTGCAGCCGTTATTGGGGTTGAATTGGTTGGCTTGCACAATTGGAAAATTGAAATGTCTTCACTCTAATATGGTGCCTCGGGAGAGATTGGTTTATGCCAAGGCACTAATTGAAGTAATCCCTGATAAGCCGCTGCCATCTTCGATTAGGTTCTGCTTGTTGATGGCCTTGTAGTTGAAGTTCGAGTTAGATATGGTTGGGCGCCTGATATTTGTTCTCCTTGTCATTCTTTTTGGCCACCTTGCTGACTCTTACAAGCTCTCTTTCTCATCCCCAAATGCACCTCCTCCTGTCAAGATACCACTTCCTCGTCCTCCAGTTCGTATGTGGGTTCCTAAGTTTGCGAACTCCTCTCCACCAGATATTGTGCCAAATTCATACATGGCTACAATACCTTCTGTATTGGTGGCTCGCCCTGCCTCTCCTACTGTTGTAGGTACTGTTCCACCTGTGATTTCTCCCTTTGTTGTTATTATTGATTCTATGTCTGCTGCTAGTGTTGATCCTAAAGCTTCTATTGCCACTCCCGATGATGTTATTGAATGGGATTCTTCTGAAAAAGCTTGGATACATGAGCCTTTTGAGATGAGATATGACCCTGCTAGACATAATTTTCATATGTTTGTTAGTGAAGTTCATGGTGAATCCAGGCGTCTTCACTACTCTGTTGTTAGTGAAGACCTTGTCCTGACTATTGCTGGAGACCGTGGTGCTAGAAATAGGGCTATCCTTACTGATTCTAGTTAGAATAGGAAATTTATATACTGCAAGTTACTACGGTTTTTGCTCAAAAATTGTGACTCTTTTTGTAAATTATTTGCATGTACAAGGCCCTGAATCTCCGGATGATGGAAGTGAGTCCTCCTCTACTGAGGCACGTCCATAAAGCTTTCCTTAAGATATTATTTTCCCTCACCACTTGTTTGAACAACCAAATGTGTGTTGTGAGTTTAGGCAAATCGTCTTCTAAGATACAATGAAGTCGAGATGATTATTCTCTTAATCGATTGCGGCAGCACTGTCAAAACTGATGCAAACTATCTTCTGAATTGACTGCAGTGACAAGAATATTGATTTTATGATCTCGGTATCACAAACCTGAAATAGTATTGAAAGAAATAGAGAGAAGAAGAGAATGAGAAACCTTAATTTGCAAAGCTTTTTAGGCGTTTTTTATTTCAGGAAGAAGAAAGTGTTTTGAAACATTTTTCAAATGTTGTAAATTTCAGGGATAAGAAAAATGATCTAAAATAGTTTTCGGGTATTGCTATTTATAGTTATGGAGAGAGATTTATTTTAATTTGAATTCTGGACTTGTTAACGGGTTCGAATCTGGCCCGTTTAAACTAAAACAGTTCTGTCCAAAAATATAATTTGTACCCAAACCCAACCAGGTCGGATGGATAGCGAAGGCAGCGTATGCGTGTGTAGTGGTTATGCATGACTTTCCTCCTCACAATAGAGCAAACATTTGGATGCCCAAAGGGCCCAACCTTCTCTTGAGGAACCTATATTTAAACAAATATAGTTCCTACCATTCTAAGATGTGGGTCTATTTCCAATCCTTCTTCCTCTTCTCTTTCTCTTCTTCTTATTTAAAAACAAAATAACTCACACAAAATATCTATAAAAAAATTCACTAACAAAATAAGGCAAACTACATATGGAATATGTGCAATAGACTCATAAATCAGTACACACACCATTTTTAAGAGCTTCAAGGTACTCCATGTGCCAAAAAAACTGAAAGGACTTTTGTAAAGTTACTCCTTCTGCCAAAATTGAACCCAATTGTTGAATCAATCCTCAACGCAGTATCAACTTCGGTTGCTCTTTCTGTCATCTCTTCGGGATTCTTTTCATCCTTGGATTTGATCTCTTTTGCACTTTCTAGTGTTGTCGTGCGTCAATAAATCGATCGTGAAATTAATGCTTCAGAACGACGAAAGTGGAGTAGATCGATGATGTGGGTTTTGATTTTCATTTGAAGGGGGGCTGGTGGAGTATAGATGGCAAATTAGGGTTTTGGATTAGAATGATGCAAAGTGTAAAAGGAGGGCTATGAAAATTGGAGACAAGGCACTTTAATTTTTTCACCAAAAGTTTTGGCGAACAAGTAGAAATTAACGTAGCATTCACCGCATCAATAAAAGAAACCAATCATATAGCACTTAGCTTACAAATGCTAGCAATATGTGCGACTAAAAATAGTTTTTTTGTAGTGACGATTTTCAAAATTTTATGCAATTAGTAAGTGTTATATGGCATACTCTCACTATTTCCGTCATTACTATAATATCATACAAAATTTGGAGGTCCAGCATTCACTTAATATTGTTTATTTATTTCATATGCTGCAACTAGTTTATAATGGAGAGTTCATTGATCAAATATCTTGAACTCAAAGAAATATGTAACAACCCGCTTTCTCGTACAATTCAAGCTATCAATAAACCATACATGACCAACCCAAATCGAATGGAAAGACTGATAGTTTAGGGAAAGAAAGAAGAAAGAAGAAGAGAAGAAGAAGAAGAAGAAAGAAAGAAACTAAACAACAAAAAATCTCACAGCGGAACGAATGATATATAATATACAACAAATCTTTACACAAAAGTCAAACTGTAATATATATATATATATAGAATCAATCAGAATATACCGACCTATTCTAACATATTTCAGCCTAGACAGTTATAACAACATGTCCTTACAATTGCTGATAGATAGAACAGTGAACACAGCAGAAAAATAACCATCTACGTGAATACATCTCTATGCCTCCAACTCATCACTTGAAGCTCCAAAGCGTCCAAACTAATCTGTAATATGCTCGGTCTGACTCGAGCATTATAATAAAATAACACCCAAGCCAGACTAGAAAACCAACGTGAGAAAAACACACCAATTGGATTTTTAAATTTATAAAAAACCTTTTGAACGCACATAAATACGGACGGGTTTTTACCTTACGATAACCAAAACATTTCATGTGAAATCCTCTCTATTATAATAGTTTCTAATATACAAGTACTTACTAATCATAGCCGAAATTTTTACATTAATTAAATTCCAGCATACTAGGTTCTACAATCAAAACCGAAGGCTCATAGTGGATAATGGGCTCCAACTATGAAAGGGTAAGGATCTACCCACCGAATCCGTACACCTTTAGATAAAATGTACGTGAGGCTACAACGCGTTGTAACTCTGCTACTCATGACCGGCACTACTCCCTTCTCGAGTAGCACCGAATATGATTGCCCTCTGGTTGCTATCAACAACCATACAATAGGATCCCGAAGCATACATGAATATCGCTCTAGATTTGGGATGATCATACCCTACTTGGGTACGACCCACTTAGCTCTGCCGCATGTCCCTGCTTTATTCATTTTCCAGGTGTGAGGCTCGAAGAGGCTATGCTCTTACCATTTCCACCTAGCAAACCATCTTGGAATGCTAATATTTCCCTCCAAGCAACCAATGTAATACCAGCATTATCCATACAAGTTCATTATAGGACGGAACGAAACGCTTGAGAACTCCGTCTCCAATTCCATCATCTTTAAGATGTCTTCACTTCGAACGCTTGAGTTGGATCGAAGTGGTTTTCGGATGACATATCCGATCTCATCTCTTCGAAACAACATCGACAGTTTTTGGTAAATCACTTATAAATTCTTTGTACATTCCAAAAATCATTTATAAACCCTTTATAAATCCATAAATCATTTATAAACTCCTTTTTGTACATTTTCTAAAATCATTTATAAATCCATAAATCATTTATAAACTCCTTTCATAAGTCTATAAATCCATTTCTTAAACTCGTTTATAAAATTCTAACCATTTATAAATTCTTTCACCTTGTAAATATCCTTCCCTTAAGTCTACAAACCATTATATAAACTTCTTTATAAAATCCAAGTCTTTCAACACTATTCATGGGTCTTAGAAACATTTATAAATAATTAAAAATCTTTTTACTTTAAAACACCATTATATAATAATAATTATTAACAATAAACATTATAAATAAATGAAAATTATTAACTTTAAAATATCTTAATAATAAATAATTTCAAAATATTGTTAAATAAACAATAATAATTCATCTTTACCATTTATAAATAATAATGATTTATTTTCAAAACCTTATTGATAATCCTTATTATTAATTTCAAACCATAATTATTCTTGAAATAATTAACTTTTAACATTTTGATAAATTCTTTAAAACAATATTAACTACAAACCAATAGTTTTAAAACAATACTAATATAATTAAATAACCTTAAAATAATCTTACTATAATTAAATAACTTTAAAACAATATTAATTTAATTAAATAACTTTAAAACAATATTAAAACAATCCTTCTACTGTATGACAGGCCTTTCAATTAATAAAGCAAAATCTTCCATGTTAATTGCTGGAGTTAGTGGTATTCAGGCAGCTGCTCTTTATCAACACATTGGTTTCACTTGCATGGATAATGATATGAGGTATCTAGGTCTTCCCTTAATCTCTAAAAGAATTACAAATGCTGACTGTATTCCATTATACAATAAAATTTCATCTGTTATGACTGCTTGGGCTAATAGGCAATTGACTCAAAGTGGAAGACTAGTCCTAATTAAAACTATTGTTTTTTCCTCTTTAATCTACTGGGCACGAACCTTAATCCTCCCAACTAAGCTGTTGCAACTAGTTAGGTCTGCAATGAATAGATATTTTTGGTCAGGCAGTATTCACAATAGGAAGCTAATGCCTTGCTCATTTACAAAATTTGAAACTCCCATGAGATTGGGTGGGCTTGGTGTTATTAATGCTAGGAAGTGGAACTATGCAGCAATAAGTACACATTTTGATGACCTCATCAACAAGAGAGGAAGCTTATGGGTTAATTGGATATGGCAACATTGCATCAAGACTAAATACTTCTGGTGTATGGATATACCACAAAACAGCAGCTGGATTTGGAGAAATATCCTTAAGTTAAGAGAGGTATACCTCCCAATGATACAATATCATTTTGCTACTAACTCTGTTGTAAGCTTCTGGCATGAACCATGGTCTAGCAAAGGAATAATTTTATCAAAGGTGTGTGATTATCATTAGATACAGCAATTTGGAATACACTATGATGCAAAAGCAAATGAATATGTGCATGAAGGGAAATTGCAACTGCCATTTAGTAGTAATCAACTGCTCAGGCAGTTGTGGAGTGAGATTCAAGTCAACTACTGCTCTGCACATCATTTGGATTCTGTCACATGGAATATGAAGCCTCATACTGTTAAGGGTGTGTACAATTTTGTTATTGATTATGCTCCTCTGCCTGCCTCCAGGTGGACCTCTATAATCCGGTCCAATGACTCTGTGCCTTCTGACAACTTGATGTTGTGGAAAGTTATAAATCAAGCCCTCCTCACCAGAAGTAATTTGATCAAATTTGGTATGGCTTGCTCCCCTTTATGTCTTTTTTGTGAGTTGCATGAGGAGACTACATAACACTTGTTCTTTGACTGCCCTGCTCTCAAAACCTTGTTGAACAAAATTAGTGGCATTACTGGTTATAATCTTACAAGTGGTAGTTCTAGCATGGTGTGGAGTATTATTTACAAAGCAACTAGATGGAGAAATGATAGGCCTAGAGTATTAGCAGTATGTTTGAAAATATACCTGAGGATTATATGGAAGGAAAGGAATGCAATTGTTTTTGAAAATCAAAGGAAGAAGATTGATAGTCTATGGCATGAAGTTAAGATAGGCACCCTCAAGCAATTGAGGAATGGCAACAGAGTTTATCCTGACAATATAATGCTTGGTTGGGTTTGATTCTTGTTGCATTGTCAATTGTTTTCTATTTTCTTTGCTCTCTTTCTTTTTTGCTTCGAATTTGTACTCTTTTATTGTGTTGCAATAAAACTGGTAGGGGTCCAGTCAACCTCGCTGGCTTTGCCAAAAAAAAATATAATTAAATAACTTTAAGTCAATATTAATTCAATTAAATAACTTTAAAACAATATTAATTTAATTAAATAATCTTAAAACAAAATATTTTCGAAACCCAATTTTGGATTTAAAATCTTTTCTTATCTCAAAACCAATTCCAACTCAATGGTAATTATAGTATTTTAAAAATCCAAATTTGAGGCTAATAGCCACCAAACGCTTAAACAATATCGATATTGATTTTCTATCACAACTGGGTTTTAGTTTTTAAACATATAACAATGTTATAACCCATATTTCCAACAAATCAGGTTTATTATCCAATAATTCATATAACTGAAATATTATTGAAACCAATTCAACAATAGCGAGGAATCCCATTAGATCCCTCCAACCTGTTTCCCCGTGCATCACAGCTCATATATATCAGCGTGCGTGCACACACACAGATATATATATATATAATCAACATCAGTGAGGATCCTATTGGATCCCTCCTACTTGTTTCCCTGCATCACAAACGTTATATAATTATATAGTATAAATTAACCGCTTCGAGGCGAGATTCATATACAAAGGGTCATCCGCTCTTACACGGGAACGTAATAGGGTCTCATCTGCTCCTATTGGTGGGAATATATCCATTCCAACTAATAATAATTAGTAAATTATCCAATAATCATTCGATGATTTTTATTAATTATATATCATACTAGTTATCCAAAAAGGTGAGTTTAGCTCACCGAAATTTTCTGTTGTCGCCGAGGCGTTCCGGTTTGGAACTAAAACTGAACGATGTCCAATTTTAGCCCAAATTTCAACTGTCTCCAAATTCATCTAAAGTAATTTCATTGCGTAGCGTTCGTCGTTACGAGCACAACGCAAAAATTCGCGTCTCGATTGGACCTCGTATGGATAAGTTATTAAAATTTTAAGTTATTGATTTAAATAATAAAAATTAATTTTATAATTACAGTCTTAATTATTTAAATTAACTTAACCCATCGGTTACAACCTAGATCCAGGGACGAACAAACAATCCAAACATCGCGACTTCGTCCTTCACCCACGTCGTCGCTGCAGTTGACATGTCGTCGCCGCAACCCATGCCGTCGCCGCACGCGCGTCCCAGCCCTCGCCGCCGCCCCATGCCTCGATAATCACAAGAAACCCGACCCACAACGCCCACGGTCGCGACTAAATATACGCCGCCTCGGCGAGCTTTTGGCCAATCCAACCGATAGATGAACTCCACTCCCCAAACCGAGCAGCTTCCATGTCGAGGCCATCCCCTGACAATGCCTCGAGTGGCGTCGAAGAGTGTGGACCATTGGATCGTCCGTGATTTCAATTTGAAAATGAACGAGAGAAAGGAAAAAACAGAAGGCACGCGGTTATAAAAGGAAATGGGTATGGTCCCAACGTGGGAAGCATGGGCAAGCGTAAGGTAGCATGGCCAAATATAGGATATATATATATACATAATTTAATTTAAACTATCAAACTATAAAACGTCTGAAAATCTCGAACTCCAAACGAGACGTGTCGCCTGGAGTTTTATACGTTATACCCCTATTCTGAACACAATGGAACTAGTCTCGAGTCCTAATTCGATCATATGCAGGAGATAGCTTTCTAAACCCAATTATATTATATAATTTCTGAAATTATTTTCTACGCGTTTGGATCTCGCACAACTAAACGATACGTCCAATCGTCATGAAATTCGTTCTCATATAATAATATACTATTACGGATCCAATGAAACCGATTTCGCTGAAATCCGAGACAGTGCCTCATAAGGTTATTCTTACACGTTAAATAAAACGAATCATTTTAAAAACCAAATTATTACTTTTAAATTAAAGTTAAATGTTTACCATCTTCATTCTTATTTAAATAGAATTTAAATCAACTTTCAAGATCATTTTTATTCCCATCAAAGTCAAGATTCAATTATTTAAACAATTTTAATATTAAATTCAATAATTTAATTATGCAATAAATCGTTATATTTGAAATCCAAGTTATTTAACTTATAAAATTAACATTTCAATATTTAAAATCAATTACATATTCCAAATATCAATTTACTAAAATTCTGGGTCATTACAAAGTAAATCTCGTAGAAAACAATTTCTATATGTAAATACATTCCGGAATAGAAATAATATTTCTTATTCCAATATTAAGTATCAATTATTATTATAATTCTCATTTTCGATGTTTCTTAATAAAGCAGTAGTGACCATTTACTCTCTTCATCCCAATTATACCTTAAATCACATCCACTCTTGTGCATTTGTTATTCTTTCTAAATGGTCGAGCCATTTAAAAGAATGTCTTTGCTGCAATAGCATAGTGAACTCTTTACAAAAACGCACTCGATTATGCTTAACATTTAAGGAAATCAAATATGTTGCACAATGCGTAAACTAGTCAGACTGACATTTCAGCGGTCAATTCTTGGATTTATCATAGTTTTGGTCTTGTGTTACATTTAACACAATGCAATCCTTTTTCAATCAATCAAATTGAATACTAGATCTCACAGTACTGTTTATTGGCTTATTTCGAATGAATTAACTTCATCAAAGTATCGTAGATTATAAACTATGAACGCTTCTCACATAACATTTATATGTAATGGCATATGGATCAAATATCCACAATCTTGTATTGCTTTTAGAGTTCGAAACTCATAAAATGCAACACGCGATCCAGACAAAATAAAACAAGTAAGTGACCAAATTACGATTAAGTAGTTGTAAAATTAGACATTTGCATGGGTATGGAAACATTCACATGCAATAGTTGTTTATTAGTAAGTATATTTCATATTTCTATTTGTCAATTTTCAATTCATTTTAATTGTATATCTTAATTGATAAACGTTTTATCAATCGTTTTAAATGCACAAATTTATCATTATAGATAATTATAACATTATATAGCATATGTTCTTACAATATTAGAAATGTTAAATTTTATCATTTTATTTTTCTAATAAGGCTCCCACTTGTCTTTTATGATTCACCAAACCTTAAGCAAAAAATAGAAGTCTTCTGACTTCACTAACGGGTGTTAGGACTCGTCCGTCTTGGAATTCGGCCTTGAGTTTGCTCAACAAATCATAGCTCCACGGATGATGGATAACTCCTTATTGGTTGTATCACATATAACTCCTAACCCATGGTTTCTTGTCCTAATCTCATTTCGACCTTGAGCTTGCACAATAAATCGAAAGAGATTATTCACTCATGCTTACCATTCCGTGATGGCCTAAGTATAGTATATATACCTTGAGTTTGCTCAACAAATACATATAGTTATCTTACCTCGTCTATTCAAGATATTGGTAATACTACACATAACATCCCTAGCTTGAGTTTGCTCAACAACTAAGGAGTATGTAAGTGATTCATTAGTACATATATATGGTAGAGGACAATATTATATTAAAGATTCATAATCTTCAGTATATTACATCGAGTGATATCGACTTATGGAATAATGTATTTCTTATGAAATACTCTCGTGATTCAAGTGTCGGACATATCAAAAATCATGGTATACATACATTTATGTATGTATTTATTCCATAAGTTTGTTTGGGTTTTATTAATGTTCTACCGTTAGTTTATACATTCATATTATATAATTTTTATTATTATATAACTTCTACATTTAATGCTACTTAATATAATAGTCTCATGTATAATATTATATAATTAAATATTATTTAATTAATTTTTATTAATTAACATTTTAATTAATTTCATATTATCTTAATATAACATTTATATTAAATATTTATTACATATTATGACCATTATAATATTACACATATATCTTATATATATGTGTATTCTTTTAACTAATTAACCTTTAATCAATTAACTTTTAATTAATTTATTTATTTAAACAATTTTAATTAAATTATATTAATTTCAAAATTCAATTCATATACATACATATATACTAATGTTATTTTAAACATTTTAAAATAATAAAACATATATCATAGTACATACGATACATGTATTCATTTATTAATTAAATTATTTAATTTATTTATTTTATTAATCTTATTAATAAGTTTTTAAATTTTGAAATCAATTTCTATTATTTTTCAAACATTTTAGAAATACTTTATTATTTTATAAATTTTATAATATTTGTATATCTTATTTTAAATTTAACTATTAAATTTAAAATTTTATATTTTCATTTTTATATAATTCTAAAAATTAGCCAAAGACCCAGTTCAAATTTGGGCCTTTTCTATTGGGGACAACTTTTGGGATGTGAGCTTAATAGTTAACTCTAACATGACTAATTTAGACAGCATATGATAGTGGGCTCTAATACCACAGTTGGAACTGAGCCAGCCCGTAGAGGAATTTATGGGTGAATTTCAAATTTTTTTACCCTATAGGATCTTTATTAGACCTATAAAGTCTAATTTATTTAGAACATTTCTAAATTTTATTTAAATAAAATCATATATTTTATTTAAATTTATAAATTATTGATAGAAATTTATTTATTTATTTTCAATTTATATATAATACACATATGTGTATGTGTGTGCATGTGCAACATGATATCCGTGAAGGGTATAACATGCTCATATATGGATGCTGGGATATACATCACAATGACATGTTAGCTCATCCTATATGTATTGTATGTTGTCCAAATATATGCATATATTTACGCTTATTATATATAAAACCAAGAGTGTGTGTCTATAAATATATGTATGTATGTATGTATGTATGTATGTATGTATGTATGTATGTATGTATGTATGTATGTATATAAGTATATTATGAGAAAATATTATTGATATATTATATGCAAATATTATAGTGTTAAATAATATATAAATAAATATATATAAGATATAAGTTAAAATTATTTTTATTTTTATATATTAATATAAACATATGTATATGCCATACTAACATAATTATATGTATAATATATATATATATATATATTTATAGGTAAATATGATTTAGAATGATTTTTATATATATATATATATATTACAAAATAAAAAAATCTCCTTTTTTTAATGTTCTAGATCAAGTATACAACAGGTACAATTTTAATTAAAATTTTATTATATTAATATATAAATATTATGAATTAATTAGTTAAATAAGAATAAATAAATGATAGAAATATAATATATATCTTGAATTATAAATTTCTAGACAATTGGAATCATATTTTATAGCTTACAAAAAATTTGAGATTTTTCTTAGCCAAAATATTATTTTATATTAAATAATTACTTTTGACCTAATTAAAAAAAGGATTTTTTAGAAAAATATAAAAATAGGTTGAAAAAATCTGATTTTTTGACTGAAAGCTTATATAACGATAAATTAATTTTAGAAAATTTAAGATCTAATTTTTGAAACATAATTTATTTTATATAAATTATTAATTCGTACAATGATTAAATAATACTAAAAAGTATTAATAATTACTAAAGAACTTATTTACAGTTGCTAAAAATTATAATTTATATAATTATGCATTTTTAAAATATTATTTAAATTTTTTATATGATATAGTTATATAGTTTAGTAGTAGTCATATAAATAAATAATTAATATATTAATATTAATATATGTATAAATAAATTAATAAAATAATTTCAGCTGTATGTATCAAATCTATTATAAAAAAATGAATTTTTATACACATAGCCAATCAATACATGTACAACAACAACACCTATAGGAAATTTCACCAAACTAATAATTCAGTAATAATAGTACACACACACACACACATTTCAAAAATATTCATTATATAGAGGTTATGCATCATGTAAAACTAAATACTTACCTAAACTAATGCCCATAAGTACATCGTGTGGTGATGAGTTTCCTTCCTCCTAAAACCTTCTCAGTTAGTCAGATTGCAAGTCTTTGAATCATATACCTTTTGCTAACAAATAGCTATTGATTTGAATTGATTTGATTTGAGTTAAGTTGTAGCACTAGGAGGTATATTTCAGCCAGCAAGATGGAGAGAGGAGGCAGCCAAAAAAGTCTTCTAAAGGTTGAGGATAGAGATGCTTATAGAGAGAAAAAGTTGGAGATATTTTAGGATCAATATCCTACATCATCTATTACCAATTCTCTTAGCCCTCCACTTCAAGGATTTTGTTGCACCATTTTATGGTTCATATTGCCCATATTTTGGTCAAAATTTCCAGCCTCTTTCATGGGCTTTAAATACATTTTAAACCCAAATAAATATTATTAACTAATTCTAATTTAATTACTTATCGATATAACATATCGATTGATATATTTATAACTATTACAAAATATATACCGTAATATTTTTTCCTCAAATCATATTCAAAATTTTATAATTAATATTTCATAAATATTAATTAACTTAATTAATATATAACAATTATAAACTAATTAAATCTTTAGTCTAAAGAGAGTTCATCATTCCGGTTGTGTGACTCGTGGGTGTAAATCGATCAGCGATTAACATCGAACTATTCAAATGTTAACATTACGTCACTTAGTAGGTGGTGTGACATTTTGGCCAAATTTATCGCTTACTTAGTTTCGATAAAATCTAATTTCACTTTATTAAGTGTTACCCGGTTGTGACATTTATTTTACACCAATTCTCTTCATCAAAAACTATATCACTTTGGACTTATGGAATTTGGTGATGGTCAAATTTCCAATATCATCCATATTCAACTTTATAGTCTAAACACAAAGTCCTTAGTTCAATAATAATAATTATTATTAACCGAAATGCTCTGCCTAGAGACTTTAACTTTGAGTTGATTTAAGTTGACCGTCATACTAACCACATATAACCGAGGAGACGAATCCTCTCTTGAATAGTGCTTCACTTCCAATATTTCCACTTAACCCAACTATAATCAATCGATGTAATGTTATGCCTTGATTTGACTATAATCAAAGCGGAGCTTTCATATTAAAGATCCACACTATTCTCAAGTCGAGAGAATTGTGTAAATCAGTCAGATCGATATTTTCTATTTGACCTTAATTATATTAATCAACAAAAAACTATCGAGTGAGTCGTTCCATAGTTGTCCAATAACTATCAGTATGTAATCTCTAGATGCCCCCGGCGGTCATGAGTAATACACTGCCTAATATTTGTAGAGCATTACGTACTCTAATCTCAACGGACACATCGATATCCAGTCTCGATGCATCTTGACTAGGAAGATTTAAAATGGTATATATTTGTTTTCATTGTGATAAATTACTCACAGTTACAACACTTTGTAACTACTATCACAGTATATACCGCTTATGGATTTTCTAATTTAATTAAATTAATTAAGTAATATAACACATTATATCAAGTATATAATAGAAAAATAATACATTTTATTTCAAACAATGTTGGTTATTGAGTTAGATATAGTAACAAATTACACAATTTCCCCTAGGGCATATCCCTAACTCTATCAATTATGACATTGAGAAAACTCAACAAATTATAGGCTCGCCTCGCTGGATAATGCCTTATTGGTTGTATTGAATATAACTCCTAACTCACATGCGACGACGTAAGTATAATGCTTGTACCTTAAGGAAACTCAACAAATACGTGCATGTATCTTACCTTATCCACTCAATATATTAATAGTATTACACATAATATTCCTAGCTCAAGGAAATTCAACAACTAAAGAGTATGCAAGTGATCTATTAATATATAAATGGTAGAAGGCAATAATATACTAAGGATTCATAATCTTTAATATATATACCGTGAGTGATATCGATTTAGGGAACAATATATTTCTTGTAAAATTCCCTCATGATTCAGGCGTTGGACACATTTGAAATCAAAGTATACGTACAATACAAATGTACTTGTTCCTTAAACCTAAGTTGGGTTTCTTAAAGTGCTACTTAAGTTTATACATATATAGTTATATTGGTATTGACTTATTTATAACTTTTATAGTTTTATTCACTCATGGAATATATACATGTATCTTGTAAATCAAATCTTATTTTATTAATTTTAATTCTTCTTAATTATATCATATTTAATTAATTTAATTTATATAAAAAATTTAAAATTTTATACTACTTACCTTAAACTATTTAAGATAGTTAATCAACTATAACATTTATAGTTCGTTTATATGTGCATATTAATATGTGCAACTATTTTGATCAATTAACTTTTAATAAATTTTATTTAATTAATTTGAAACTTTAATTTAATTTATCGTAAACAATTTAAGGTAAATAAATAGCTAAGACAATTATAGTTATACGTATATATCTATACATATGTTTTAATCAATTAACTTGTTTTAATTAATTATTTAATTTAATTAATCATATTAATTCAATTTTAATTTTCAAAATTTCAAAATTAAGTATTTACTTTCTCAAAATTATTTTGAAATTATTGAATGCATATTATATCATTTATAAAATTTCCTTTTTATATTTTAGCTTAACTTTTAAATATAAAATATGATTTTAAATTTTCAGACAAATTTTGAAAATTGGGTCAAGGCCCAAAATAAGTTAGGTCAGGATAACCTTTGGGCTTACTTCATCCTTTGGACCAGGTCAGTAGCCAAGTAAGGTACAGTACTTGTTACCCAAACCCAACCTTAGACACTATCTTTCTAGGCACCATTGTAAATAACTACTCTTTAATCAGTTAGCCCTAACATTTCTAGTTTAGACCGCATAGACAATTTAGGCTCTGATACCACTAAAAAAATCTAGGCCAGTCGAACGTTGGTGAAATAGATAGATTTCAAAAAATATATCATATTTTGGATCTATTGGACCTATGAAGTCTAAAGGATTTTAGATCCAATCTAAAATTTGTTATAAATAAAATCATATATTATTTAATTTGTTTTAAAAGTGGGTTTTATTTTAATTTAAATAAAATATATTGTAATAAGTGTATCAAATACACTCATGTGTGTATAGTGTAAGTGCAATATATAAGTGGAATACCCAGTCAATGCGTATGTGTATAGGTGTTGGGATTTACACTATAATCGACATATTTTCCCTTTATATATGCCTTTATTATTCATAGTTTCATTTTTAAATATATATTAGCAATTACATATATACGTATACATAGTATATTTTAAAATTAATTTTCACTATTTTTTATGTTTTGAAATCAAGAATTAACAATTTTAAATCTGGATTTAACTTAGGCAGGATTTAAAATTAAATTTACAATTTTACACAAAAGTCCCTTTTATAAACTTTAAGATGAAATGACATACATAGACATATACATGTGTGTGTGTGTATATGCAAACTATGTTTTAAATTTTAAATAACATATATACGTAAATTTGTAATTTTATATGTTCAAAATTTTAAGTTAACAAATTGAAATATAGCTTTAACTTAGGTAGGAATCAAAATAGATCTATGATTTTGCACAAATTTCCACTTACGAATTTTGAATTGAAACAACTAACATACATACATACATACGTTTATGTGTGTGTGCGTAATTGCAAACTATGTTTTAAATTTACAATACATATATATGTAAAATTTGTAATTTTATATGTTACAAAATTTAAAGTTAACAAATTGAAATCTTGCTTTAACTAACGTAGGAATCAAAATAGGTTTATGATTTTGCATAAAAGTCCACTTATGAATTTTGAATTGAAACAACTTTTAAACATATATAAACAATAACCAAATGAATTTACACACAAACTAACAATCATGCAAAACATATATTAAATTTTAAAAGCAATTTCAAACAATCAACGTATATATAGCTTACTTATGTTTGTATATAATAAGCTACAAAATTATGTCAATCATTAAAATTTGTTTCCAAATAAAATGGTTTTTATTTACATTAATATCTAAACAATAATAAAATTAGACCTGACAACTTATGCACAAATAAATTCATTGTATAATGTTTGGGGTCTAAACTATACATACGAGATGAACATATAATCAAAAGGTATGTAGCATGTATGGGACCTAAACTATCTTAACATTTTGTATTACATAATCAAATAGGACTATAAAAATTACCTAAAGATTTAGCCAAAAATCATGCCCAGAATGAAGAATAAAACTCCAATACTTTATTGAATCAGCCTCCAAATTATGCAAGGTTCTAGAGACAAACACCACCCTGAATAAATTTATTTTATTTGAATTTTTTATGGAAAATGTAACAATTGGAGTTTTATCGTTTTGTTCTTAGATATTTGATTGATTTTAAAATGTTTAAGTAATTAATTTTAAAAGTTTAGTAAATCCTTTTAATTAATAAATAACAATGGTGAACTTGTTATAGAAAAATATTTATGAAAATAAATAATTCGAATTAATATCGATAGTGAGACTAAAAATCGTTTTATTGGTAAATGGTCTCGAAACGCATGAAATTATCATCCCTGGGCATTGTCTTGGATTTTGATGAAACTAGTGCTATCGGAATCGGAATAATAAGGTGATGTACGTCGTTGAGTTTTGTGACTATTGGATGTGCATTGTGATCATACGAGCTCGAAACGCGCAGCGATTTAGAAAGAGAATTAAATAATAATATATTAATTATTATGAATAACCTTCTCTCTTTTCTCTCTTCCACTTTCTTTCATTCTCTCTTATTTTTCCATTTCCAGTAAACAAATTTTAGCCGCCTCCTTCTCCAAATTGTTTCTAGAGCTACACTCAACAAAATCGAGTGACAATTGATCCATTGTACTCATGGCGAGAAAAGTTTCGAATCTATGTGAACATGGTAGGGTGCGGTGTGCTGGGGGTGCTGGACGTGGTGATGGCCGAGCTAGGGTTAGGATTTGGAGGCGATTTTGGTGACGGTAGGCCATGACATTAGTTGCATCATATTTCTTATGCGAAGTGATATCGTTGGGTGAAGTTTGGTGAGGTGCGGCTGTACCTAGTGATTTGCAACCATTGTAGGTCATAAAGGAGGAGCTTCAGGTTACTTTCTCCATGGTGGCGTCGAGCTTGATGTTGAGGGGTCCGATGCAAAGCCTAGGCGAAGAGAAAGTTGTTGGCGAAGTCGGATTGTCGATTCGTGGACTAGAGAAAGGGGATTGGACGTGCGTGCATGGGTGTGTAAGTGTGCGTGTACAGGGATGATTTGGGGGAGAAGAAGGATTAAGGGGGATGTAATTAATTAGTGAATAGTTAAGTTAATTAATTCAATTATTTAATCCAAAATCTTATAAAATCAATAACTTTTGCATATGAGGTTCAATCGAGATGCAGACATTTGCATTACGCTCGTAGAAGTGTTATCTATGCATTGGAGTTGATTTCATCAAGTTTGGAGCAAGTAGGAATTTGAGCTACAATCAAATGTCGTTCAATTTTAGATCCAGATGGAATGCATAAGCGTCAGTTGGAATTTTGGTGAGTTAACTCACCTTTGGATGAACACCATATGATATATGTTAGATATAAATTATTATTTGACTTCTTGAATGATTTTTTTGGTTCGGTTGAATTCTCCTCTGAAAAGCGGATAACATATGAAATGAAATATAGGTAATACATGGAATTTTGGAGAGGAATCTAGATTCCTTACCATTGTGATTTTAAATTTCAGTTACAAACTTATTGTATAAATTATTGAATGTCAAACTTGGTAGCTTGGCCATATTGGATGTGACTTTGATATGTTGAAAATTTGAACACTTTTAGTTGTAGATCTATGGAAGCACTTGTTAAGTGCTATGGTAACTCTAGGCCTCATCATAGTATTTTGAAATACTATGGTTTACTGTTTTGATTTGAAAATGATTTTGATTCGGAAGGTGATTTAAATGTTATTTTTGGAATTTTCTATTGCATTCTATTTAGAAATGGTTTTTGAACTTCTCTATTTTATCCAACCTTTTTATTAGTATCTTCTAATTTATTTGGAAATTTTTTAAAAGCATTTCGAAAAATATTTATTTTACATAAAAGTTAATATAATAACGGATGTTTATTATAAAGAAAAAGGGATTTATCTTTTATTATAAAGTGATTTTGTTTTTTAAAAAAGATAGAAATATTTTGAAATAAATATTTATTGAAACGCTTTATATAAAATGTTATATAGAAAGATAGATTTATAAATGGTATTTTATAAATAAAAGAATAGATTTATAAATAATATTTTATAAAAGGGAAATAATATCATTTTGATAAATTGGAATAATAAATCACATTTGTAAATTTATAGTGATATATGGAATTGTCATTTTATGAAAATTATTTAGTCCGATTATGTAACTCAAAATTTGTGATAAGTGTATAAGATTTAAAATGAGGAGATTTATAGAATGAATTTTATAAATAAATTTGAAGATTTATAAAAGAAGTTTTGTAAATAGAAAGGAGATTTATAAAAGGAATTTTATAAATAAATTTGGAGATTTATAAAAGAAGTTTTATAAATAAAAAGAAGATTTATAAAAGAAGTTTTATAAATATGAAAGAGATTTATAAAAATGAGGTTTATAAAAGGAATGAGATTTTATATCTAAAAATGATCATTTTAAATTATGGTGGTATGGAAAGTATTCTTTCCATAATTAACACCAAATTCCGAGGTAGGGAAACTCATCCCTATCCTAAGAATTAAGAATGTATGTCGAGGCAAGGATAGTATGCTAACTTGTCTGACTACATTGTTAATCGGTGGATAGTACAAGTTTGAAATCAGGAAGTGGTGGTAAGTATACTTAGTCTAATTTCCCAATGATCCATTTACTTACACCAAAAGTGTTTTGAGTTTATTGTTATCTATGTTTTAAATGACATTTGTTTTAACCCAAATAAGTATGGTTTTGAAAGTGAAATCTTCCTTAAGATTTGTGAATATATTTATACCATTGGTATAAGTATATCAAAATGTTTTCTAAGTATTGAAAAGTGAAATGTTTTGTGAATATACTTATACTGTTAAGATAAGTATATGAATGCGCTTTCTAAGTATTGAAAGTGTAGTGTTTTATGAATATACTTATACCGATGAGACAAGTATATGGATATTTTTCAAGCATTAAAAGAGTATAAATTAATTGTAAATGAGTAGTATACATATGTATATTTTTGTAAAAAGTATTTTGATACAGGTATTTACAGCGTGATTTTTAATTAATGAAAGGATGAATTAAAGAGGCTTAGTGGTTGCTTATGTGCTTAACCATGCTTGATTTCCATATGAAGTTAACTCTTTGATTGGATTGTTTGTTTATTTGATAGTTAAATAACCGACTGTCAAATCTTGGCCAATTTTGAAAACTACCGACTGTTGGTTCGAAGAGACCGAATTCAGATAAGCATGAGTTATCCGAAAATCACTTCGACCAGTATAAGCATTCGAGTTGAAGACATCTTGAAGATGATGGGAATCAAAGATGGAGTTCTTTGAAGTGAAAGGGCTACTTGCTACTAATCTTGATGGTGATTCCAAAATGAATGTAGTAGAAGTAGCGTCTTTGGTTTGTTCATATCCTAAAAAACTTGTACGGATGAATGCTGGCACTACATTGTGCCAGGAGGGCAGTGTTAGCATTCCAAGAGGGATTTGCTAAAAGGAAAAGGTAATTGTGACCTCACAAGCCTCATACCTGATAATGATAAAATCATGGGAAGTAGCAAAGCTATGTGGTTCGCTACCATTAAGAGCATCATTCCTCATATCTAGATTGATATTTATAGAATTTGAATGCAGACGCATGGAAAAGAGTTGGGCCGGGTACAATGTTTGCAGCCTCGATGCCCGAGGGATGATGTAATATAATTACGTCATGTTCGAGGGGCAAGTCGGCTCAGTGTTTGCAGGGGTTACAAGGCTGAAGGTTTGCAGCCTTGATACATTTTCTAGAGATGGAGTCACATTTTCTAGAGATGTAGTGCAACAATCGTTTGCAGAGCCAAAACTCAACGTAGCCCTTGGTAGTCGTTTCATGGAATATCGTGCCAGTGAGGAATACATAGCTGATATAGTAAACGATTGGTTGAAGAAAGAAAAGGTAGAAAGAATGAAGATTGGGGCTCTACACCAAGCAGGACTCCAGTCTAGGAGAATATTATAAGAGAAGAGTATCCGAGGAAGTTTACAATGTCGATGATGCCATCGTATAATGGAACTACCGATCCAAGACTACATTTACTCAAGTATTAATGACACATGGATGGTGCTAGGGCAACAGATGTTGTTCGATATAGATGTTTACCCATCTTCGTGGAAGGAGTTGGATCGATGTGGTTCACAAGGCTTGTGCCGAGATTCATATCGACTTTCGATGAGTTGGCTAGGAAATACATGAAGTAGTTCCAACTGCATGCTGCGCGACCCTAGGACGTGATATCCTTGTCAAGCTTATCTCAAAGGCCTAAGGAGACATTGAAAGGTTTTTTGAACTGATTTAACATTATTGTTACTAAAGTAAGTAATTCGAAGGAGGATCTGGTGTTTATGTCATTGGTCCGGGGCATCCACCCAGACATGGATTTTGGAAGATGGTTAAAGGTAAATCAACCTACAACTATGGAGGAGTTCCATCGGAAGGCTAACAAGTTTTTGCACTTAGAAGAAGCGAGTCTAGCTTCTGGGAAGACCGATGATGGACAGTCAAAGGAGTTTATCTAGAGTAGCATGGCAATTAATGTTGGGAACTCTGATAATAAAAAGAAGAGGAATCAATGCCCTAGTGATTGGCATAACGAAAACATGAAATGCATAAGGAATATGAAACCGGAAGACTATGCACCCCTAAATGATATGCTAGAGAATATATACCTTACTACTCAAGGAACAGAGCGATACAAAAATCTGCCCAGAAGGGAGGCGACTGAGTAGGAAAGGCACTTCGGAAAGTACTGTCGTTTCCATGAGACCCATAAACACAACAAGAACAAGTGCCAACATTTGAAGGATCTCATTAAGGAATTGATAAGGAAGAACAGGCTCCAGTAGTACGTTAAAGAACCATAGGATAGAGGTCAAATTGCAAGACCCCAAGGATTGCTTGCCTAGGTGAATCAACCCACACTAAGCGGAGAAGGGCCCAGGCAGAATGATGAAAAGTGGGTTATCAACACCATAACTAGAGGACCTCATCCAACAGAGAGAAGGTAGAAGGGAATGGAATGGTACACAAGCTCACTAAAGCATGTATCATAGGAGGGCTGCTTTGCTGTAGAAGATGGAGCTCCAGTCAAGCAACAGAGGATAATAACTAATGACACTGATGACATCGTATTTAAGAATAGGGATGTTGATGGAGTCGAAGCGCCAACTTTCGACCCCATGGTGATGACAGTTGGAATTGGACTGGCAACCTATGTAGTTAATATCAAATAATATCGCTAGTATATCATCGATATATCTCATATCGCTTCTAAACCGATAATTTTTCAAAATATCGCTTAAAATATCGTTAGCGATATATCACCTGATATTTGCCAATATCTCTCCGATATTTAGTCCAAAATACCCAATATATTTTAAAAATACCATCCATTATCGTATGTGTTTATGAAATATATTTACAAATAAATATCTTCGCAATCTCAATGTTTGTTTTTTTTATATGGCGAATGACAATATGTAGACCACTATAGAAATTCCAATGCACTAATTTTTAGTTTTAACCATACACTTTCAGTCTTCTTCATTATTATTTTAGTAAAGAAAACTTTACTTATTCCATTATTTTATATGTTTTATTATTCGTGAAGACTTTACCATTAAAAATAAGATCATGAAAGGGTTACTTCTCTTTTAAGTAATTTTTTGTGCATTACTTCTGTTTGGTAAGTTAGCTTCTGAAAATTCATTTTATTAGTTATTATCATGCACTAAGAACTAAAGGTTGAAGAGCATTAAAGCTATATATTTGACATATCTAAGAGGACAAGAAAAATAGTAATTGGTATCAAATCAACTTTTCTTATTCGATAAATTGAGTGAAAATGAAAATGAAGAAACTATATATATGGAAGAATTCAGAAAGGAATATAGATGATTAGATGACCGAAGAAATAATGAATACAGTTAAAAAATGAAGAAAATAATAAAGATGCACATTATATGAATTTCATGGTTTTTATGAGCCTATATTATGATTTGTATTTAATAGAATATCCCACAAAATAGATTGTAATTTGCAAATTATATGCAATTAGTCTTTGATAGTAGTTTGGCATTATTGAAATCTAATATTTAGAAACTTAACATCAATATAACATTATAACATAGTACAATATCGTTTATAACATATTCTACACACATCCGATATTTTATCGCTATTATCCACTATTATTTCATATTTTAAAATATCTCATATCGACACTTGATCGATATGTACTCGATACCAATATTAACTACTTAGCCGGCAACTATACGTTAAGTCTTGGTAGATACTGGGAGTTCTATGAATATACTATTCAGTAGAACATTCAGTCAAATGAAGATCAACACGAAGGAGGTGACAACTTGTTAAACCAAGATTCAAGCGTTTACGGGCAAAGCAAACAGCTAACTGGGACGATTGATTTTTCCATGGAATTAGGCGAAGGAGATCGCATGATAGTCCAAATTCAAAAGTTCGTTATCATGGACGAGAACTCGACATACAACACTTTCTTGGTGTTTAATGATGAAGTTCCCCATGGAGAATGGCTTCATAGTGGTAAAAGATGACCAAAGCACTGGAAGGGAATATTATGTTGCGGAACTGAGAGAAATAAAGTGCTAAGAGAAAGAAAAGAATGTGGGGAGAACTTTCCATATTTAAGAAAAGCAAGAATAGAAATTAAAGCACGACCCCTAGCTTGGGAACCATAGTAGGTTTAATAAATCTATTGATCCCGAGAATAAGTCAAGGGAAGTATGGGCAGCACTAGCCGAGCTGATAATGAATGTCTCGATTGACATGGACGATCCAATTTAGGTTCTAAAGATTGGATCTCAGCTCGACACTGGATTACAGAAGGAATTGGTCAATTTCTCCCGAGGGAACATGGACATATTCGGAAATGTATGGAATATTGCTGGAGATAGCATATCACACGCAGAATATTGATCCAAAGATCATGCCAGCAAAGCAAAGAGGGCGTAATTTAGGTCCAAAGTGATCCACTGCATTGAGGCAAGAAGCGAAACTAAAGGTAGTTGCCCACCGAAAGTGTTGCATGAAATTTCAACGCCAAGGTTCACAACTACACCATTGAGGTATAGGATCTCATTCTGAAACGAGTTCTCCCAAGTACGAAGGAGCTTGGCTCAAACTGGGAAGGACCCTACACGATTGATCAAAAGCTTGAAGATAGAACATTCAAGAGGACAACTATTGACGGAATCCCTGTCCCGCGTGCATAGAACAACGAACTACTGTGGCACCACTACACCTAGTCTTTCTCAATTTGTTTTTGTGAATAAACCACCTAAGGACAATAGGGGCAATGTAATAAGGCAGGACTTGCCATTTCTCTCATTGACAAATAAATTCAATTTCTTAAATCAATGTAACTGTGTTCCCGTAAGCAAGACCATTGTACCCTGTGATTAGTAATTTAATCAGGAGCTTACTCCTCTGGCCTTAGATAATGGATGGGGAGTATGTCTGTATGGGTCGATCAAATAATTCGGCCATAATCTTTAGAAATTCACCATTTCCCGGAGGGTGGCGACGATGAGAAGGTTTGAAAATCTCATCCTTCAAGAATCTGGTGTTGCCTATAGATAAGAAATGTCGGGAAGGAAAAACGCTAATCTTTAGGAATTTGACATTGCCCAGAAGTTGGCGACGCCAGGAAGGTGAAACCCCTATCCTTCAGGAATCTTGTGTTGCTTGGAGATTGGCGACGCCAAGAAGGAAAATCTCTAATCTTCAAGAATCTGGTGTTGCTTGGAGATTGGCGATGTTAGAAAGGAGAAACCCCTATCCTTTAGGAATCTAGTGTTGCCCGAAGATAGGCGTCAGCAAGAAGGAAAAACTCTAGCCTTCAGGAATCTGGCGCTGTTTGGAGATTTACAGCCCAGGATGGAAAAACCCTATCCTTTAGTAACCTGGTGTTGTCCGGAGATAGGCGACGGTAGGAAGGAAAAACTCTAACCTTTAGGAATCTGGCGCTGCCCGGAGTTTGGCGGCGTCAGGAAGGAGAAGTCCTTATCCTTCATGAATCTAGTGTTGCCCGAACATAGGCGACGCCAGGAAGGAAAAACCCTAACTTTTAGGAATCTAGTGCTTCCCAGAGATTGGCAGTGTCGGTTAGGAGAAACCTTTATCCTTTAGAAATTTGGTGTTGCCCGAAGATAGGTGATGCCAGGGAGGAAAAAACTATAACCTTTAGGAATCTGACATTGCCCAGAGATTGGTGGTGTAAGGAAGGCAAACCACGACCTTCAGGAATCTGGCATTGCTAGGAGATCGGCAGCGTCAAGAAGGTGAATCTACAATCTTCAAGAATATGGCGTTTCCCGAAAATTTGCGACGTTAGAAAGGAACATTATGACCCTATAGAATTTGGTGTTGCCCGGAGATTGGCAACGTCGGGAAGAATGACAAATTAAGGGTTTGATCATATAATTCGACCCCCACCTTCAGGAATCTGTCATTGCTCGGAGATTGGCAATGTCGGTAATGCATTTTCTTTAGGTCGATCAGATAACTCGATCCAACCTTTCAAGATTGGTCACATAATTCGATCCCAACTCGTAGTAATTTTCCATTGCTTGGAGATAGGCAACGTCGATGTGCAATGACTTTCAGGGCCAATCAGATGAGTCGGGCTAGCTCACCAGGAAATAACCGAGGGATTGATTGGATGATTTGTTCCGACTTGTAGGGATGTGTTGTTGCCCGGAGATAGGCAACGTCAAGACGAAACTCTTGTAATCAAACCATCAATGTGCTATTTTTAGAAGATAGAAACTAGTGCATGGCGTGATCTTTGGCCACGATCGTCAGGAATTTGGTTGTGGCCCAAAAATAGGCAGCTTCAAGGAAGGATACTTGGAATTGGATAATTCGTGCATTAGTTTTCGAAGGTTGAAATTGGTGTTCGATTGGATTTCAAGGACCGCTCTAGCGACCAAGTGGGACATGCTCGGTAGAGGATAAACGAGGATGGCTATGAAGGCTCAAAAAAAGTGTTATTAGACTCTCTTGATTTAGGATAAAGATAGGAAGAGCACATGTAGACTGGGGGCAATCGGATAATTTGCCCCATGATATTTCTATGCCATCAATGCCCGAATTTTGACATTGGAAATGATAAGTCCCATGAATAAGGACGAGAACACAACAAAACTGTATAAATAGGAAAGTAAACATTCCAACAGATACCCCACAGCAACAGGAAGTAGCACGGAGCTTGGATTATCCAGGGTTGGTAGCTGGTCGAAAGAAACTCGATCAAACACAAACGTGAATCTGCCGTCGTCTGGAGATAGGCAACGTTAAGAGGGTATAATTATTAAGGAGTCAATCGACTAATTCAACACCAACTTTCAAGAATTCACCTCTGCTTGGAGATAGGAAGCGTTAATAAGGACTGATTATGCGAAGGTCAACCAGAGAATTCAATCCCATCTTACAGGTATTGGCTATTACCCAAAGTATGGCAGCATCGAGAAGGAACACTCGAAACCAAGCAATTAAACCGCCAATTCCCAAAGATAGAAACTGGCATATGAATTGGGTTTCCATGACCATGATAGCAGCCTAACGAGACACACTTGGTCGAGGATAAGCGAGGATGGTCATGAAGAACCCTGGATAGGTGTTATCGGAATCCATCAATCCAAGATTAGCAATAGGAAAGCGCGATTGGACTGGGGGAATTAAATAATTTGCCCCGCAGCGTTTAACTCCTAATAGTATCCAGAGATTGGCTGTAACATCCCCCTATTTGAAGGTCCAATACAAACGACTACGGATGCTGCAGTCATCCATAGTTATTAATCCTTGGCAACCAAACACGGCGACATTAGATACATTGATACACAGAAACACAAGAATACGGAAAAAATTTAAACAGCAAAACAAATTCCACATTCCATTTCAAAATATTCCAAATTGATTACATAATCCCAATTCGCAAACCACGTTCAGGTAACATATAATTATTACAAAATACGCTAAGAGAGATATATGAAGATGCCCTTGGTAGATCAGAATATATAGATAGGCAAGAAAACATTTTGCCTTTCCAAACAAAACACACAGCGGAAATAAAAGAACTCTAATAACTATCCTGCCTCCTGCACGTCCTCGGAAGCTTTTATTCATCTAAAGAACACCTGGAAACCTTAACTCTCAACCTACTCAAAATCAATCGAGTACCCGAGAGTTTAAGGGGAAAACAAAAACTTTGAGTCAGACATAAAGCCTGGTATGAATAATAATTTACCATCTCAAACCATTTAGATATCTAGTGAGACCATGCCGCTTAGCAAAATGGGGTTTCCCCTCACTAGTATCCTAAAAACATTTATAAAATCATATATTGTGCTACTGCTTCCACAATGGTTAAAACATAGTATTTCAAAACATTATGATGATATGCAAAACAAATAAATCAATTCTGGATTACCCATCTCCATTCATTCTAACTATCTATCTCAATTATAGTTTGTAGGGTTACTATTAACCTGTTAAAATGTTAAGGACTATCTGTCCAATTACTTTGTTTTCATGGGATCACTAAGAACCTATTGGTATCTCCAATATCTTGTTTCTTATTAGTTTTCATGAGCTAACTAGGAACCTATTGAATAATCTCAGTATCTATGATAGCATATCCATATCTAGACAGCTCTTCAAACTTAGCAGCATATTCAACCACTGACATCTCTCCTTGCACTAAATCCATAAATTTCCTCATCGGCTCAGACTTAGCAAACTCCAATACAAACTTCTGCTCAAATCTCATCTTAAAATCATTCCAAGTTAACTGCTATTCAAGCACTCCGACAGTAACACTGTTCCACCAATGTGCTGACCCCTGCAATTGCCTAGAGGCCAACCTCCTCTTTTGTCCATCATTCAGACCTAAATCGGTAAATATACGCTCACAATGCAATAGTCAATTCTGAACTTCTACGGAACTCTCCGTTCCCAAGAATGGCTTCCCACCCAAACTGGTCTAATCTCTACTCAACAAAGCAATATTCCCAACTAGAGCCATATGATTAGCTCCTCCTCCATTTCCAGCAGCAGCTCCAGCTTACATCAAACCGGCTAAGAACTGATACATCGCCCCATATCTATTGGTGGATTTCCAGCACCTACATTGGCTTCAGCATTTTGGTTACTAGCATTAGCCGGTCGACCCGGGTTTCTCCTGGTAATGGGTCAAGCATTTCCATTAGTTGTGGTGCTTCCTCCAACGAGATTTCCTCTTACGTTTCCTACTTCCATGTCTCCTTTTTCGTAAATATGCATACGAGCCTTAGTAAGATACAGAAGAACGGTCTAAGAGAACGGTCTAAGAGAACGGGGGATACGTACTTATATATATATAACTATATATAGAGAGAATACAAGCACGTTACTATAGCGTTAACCCAAACCTCAATCTTATTATATGATTTATTGGATTATGTTTGGAAAAATCTTTTAGGTTTAAGTTTCTTTTAAAGTTTCGTAAACCTATGCTCTGATGCCAACTTGTAACATCCCCCTATTTGAAGGCCCAAAACTAACGGCTACGGATGCTACAGTCTTTCATAGTTATAAATCCTTGGAGACCAAGCACAACGACATTAGATACATTGATACAAAGAAACACAAGAATATGGAAAAAAATTAAACAACACAAATTCCACATTCCATTTCAAAATATTCCAAATTGATTACATAATCCCAATTCGCAGACCACGTTCAGATAACATATAATTATTACAAAATATGCCAAGAGCGACATATGAAGATGACCCCTTGGTAGATCAGAATATATAGATACGCAAGAAAACATTTTGCCTTTACAAACAAAACACACAGTGGAAATAAAAGAAATCTAATAACTATCCTGCCTCCTGCATGTCCTCGGAAGCTTTTATTCGCCTAAAAGAACACCCGGAAACCTTAACTCTCAACCTACTAAAAATCAATCGAGTACCCGAGAGTTTAAAGGGAAAACAAAAACTTTGAGTCAGACATAAAGTCTGGTATGAATAATAATTTACCATCTCAAAACATTTAGATATCTAGTGAGACTGCGCCGCTTAGCGGAACTGGTTTTCCCTCACTAGTATTCTAAAAACATTTATAAAACCATGTACTGTGCTTCTGCATCCATAATGGGTAAAACATAGTATTTCAAAACATTATGATAATATGCAAAACAAATAAATCAATTCAGGATTACCCATCCCCATTCATTCTGACTATCTGTCTCAATTATAGTTTCTACGGTTACTATTAACCTGTTAAAATGTTAAGGACTATCTATCCAATTACTTAGTTTTCATGGGATCACTAAGAATCGATTGGTAACTCAATACCTTATTTCCTAGTTTTCATGGGCTAACTAGGAACCAATTAACTAACTGTCAATATCTTAATCCGGATATAGTTTTCATGGGCTAACTATAAACCTACTGGCCCTTGCCAGTATCAAATCATAGTTTTCATGGGCTGACTATGAACCTATTGGCCTCTACCAATATCAAACAGTTTTCATGGGCTTACTGTAAACCTATTGGCCCCTGCCAATATCTTTAATTAAAATTTTAACATCTGTTAAGATATATTTACTACTGGGTCAACCTAACTGGTTATTCTGCCATTTCCCCAAAATACAGTTATGAGTTAATAACAATGTGAATAACATTTCAAAAAAAATTATTTGTGCCATGGTTACTACTTTAAATTGAGATTGGGTTTATGTTTTGAAACCATAAAAACATCTTTTTCTAAAACTCTAGATAGCCTACTTCGAAAGCAAAGATCTCTTTACAAAACATTGAATACATACCTTTCGAATGGTATCAATTCATCTTTTAAAAATATAGAGCTTCAAGACAAATGAAAGTACCACTTTCGAAAGCATTGGGTTTTCTCTTTAAAAATCATTTGGGTCAAAATGGTTATATACGAAAGTATCTCTTTCGAAACCAACAAAAATTTGTTTGGGGAAAAATTGATGGTGTCGGAACCATCTTAGTCGAAAGCAAAACCTTTAAAACAAAACTTTGAAGGACAGAGTCGAAACCCCTTCCGACTCCATCACATTTGAAACCCTCAATCCTTTCAAAAGCAATTAGGAAAAAGGCTTAAGTAAAACAGAAGTAACCCCTTCGACAATATAGATGACTTCAATATAGTCGAAAGGGGGATTAGCGGCTTGGTTTCGACTGGGACGAAACCTACACTTTTGAAAGCAATTATTTAAAGGAAAACGTACTCTTTCGAAAGCAATTACTTTAACACCATGACAACTTTTTTATGAAAGTTAGTTATAAAATCTTTTTCGAAAGCATAGCTTTCGACTGTGTCGAAAGTTTTAGGTAAAACTAGGCAAGACTTTGACTTTTGAAAACAAAGTAGGGTTACTACCCCATCGGAAGCTACCCTTTTGACACCATGGATTCCGCCTTCCTTCCAATCCACTACATACCATCTAAGTGATATCTTGTGTATTGGTTTCGAGTATGGTGGTTTCGACAGTGTGGGTTTCGACTGGGACGATGCGAAATCAAAGGAATCGAAAGGTCCTTACTAATAGGGGCGGAACACCTTTTTCTGGTTTAAAGGCTGAATTATAGCAACTTTTAGTACTTGCTTTCTAACAACTTGCCTATTTGTAATCTATTGATTGGTTGTCATAATTTTTTTTCGAATACTCTACTTTTAAAACTACCGCATTAATTCAGTCCCAAAATAAAGAAAATTAACGTTAAAACCTTTCCATATAACAAAAACCGACATTTTGTAGAAAAGTCCTTCGTTTTAAAATAATTTCTTTCCCCAAATAGATCAACTGGGAAAACTCCCCAAAAATCAGAGAAAATCGATTTCATCATGTAATCAAACATACTAAAATTCTAGATCCAATTTCTTCATGAAATTCTCGATATAAATTTTAAACCCAATTATATCATATCTTTCATCAAAAATTCATAATAAAATTTCCACAGCTTGGAAAATTCTAAAAATTAAAAACCATCTTCAAAATCATGTTTTACTTAATATAAAAAATTTCCATGGCAATCTGAAATCATATATTCTCGATTTTATACTAAAACCGTACAAATTCATATGCTTATGAATTAAAACAAATCATCATAATATAACTCATGCATATCATCATCCAATTTATCACAAAAACAAATTTAAATCATAAATTCGAAACCATATAATCATAGAATAAAATAGAGATGGTAGAAGATTATTATTCACCTTAAACTTGATAAGGAATTTGAGATTTGTTGTTGATTAATCCTCCCTAGCTTTGGATCCTAAGCTTTTGATTAAAATTCCTATTCTCTTTTATTAATGGCTGGCTCTATTAGGGTTCTTGCGTTTGTTTTGATTTAAGAAATAAAAATGATCATGAAAAGACAAAGGCAAACGTATAGCCATGAATATAAAATGTGGTTATTTTTACTAATAAGGCCTTATGTAAGTTAATTATCTCATAAACCAATTTTAAGCCCATTCATTTTATTAATAAGCACGGCCCTATAATTATTTTAATAAAATCTCAATCTCCTTATCATCATTATTCTATTTAATTTATCTAATTAAATCTTCTGAATAATGTTATCAAAAATTAGGGACGTTACACTGGCATTTTGAAATTTAGGTTCCATGAATAGGATATAGTTCATGGTAGAAAAATACAAACAGGGAATAAGAGTTGCGGTAAGCGCTCCCCGGCGATAGGGAGCATCGTAGAACTTAAACTGTTTACAAAGATAATCGGATGAAGGAAACTCAACCTAATCAGAACAGGAATAACCATGGAGTTGGTTAGATGATAATTCTGTTTCATCGAGCGGAACACATTGGCAACTATAAACAGGGCCAAATAATGGAATGAAACCAAAACAATCCTAGGAATTTTATTTATATGCATAGATTGCAGTAAATAAGCACATTGCGCAGAAGCAAGCAAATATAATGCATGAAGATTGCAGTGCATGCAATTATGTTATATATGCATGTAGTTATTCATAGACGGGCACAATATGTTAGTCGCTATGAACATGATCGAAGATGGCCAACAGTATTAAACAATGTAAATGCAACGGAATAGTATAGTAGATCACACGGTCGATTTTATACTGGTGTGGACCTCCCGTCCTACGTCCAGTCCCCAAGCTCCCTTCGGTATTTCACTATCAACACCCTCACTTCACCCGAAGGAACCGGTTTACAGACTTCGCTTGAACAACCGAACAGAACATTAAAAATAATTACAAGCAGTGTAACAAATGTTACTTTCTGACACAACGTATCTTGATATACAGAATGTCACTTTCACGTACAATGACTCCTATAACCAGACCAAACTATATTGAGTGGAGGTGTAGAGGCTAAGGAGTTTATTCGACTAGAATATGTGATGTGGAAATGAAGCACACTAGTCGAAATCTTTGAATCACATGAATTTCTTGGTATTCGGATTATTGCTTAGGAATTGAGAGTTTGAGGCCTAGATTTCAATGCATAGAGTTATGTCTCAATGTGTTGTGATTCAGGAATGGTTAGGGGTTTATATAGTTATTGTAGGGATGTCAATGTAGGGTCACAACCTTCCAAATTCTCCATTGATGAAGAGAAGTGGCTGTAGGAGCGAAGAGATGCAACTTCTGGAGTGAAGAGACATGAAAGCACCAATTCAAAAAAATAGCCGTTTTTGTACTAGCTCGGTCGACTAAGGACCAAACTCAGTCGACTGAAAATGGCCAATTTTGGTCCAGAACTTCCGACTTGATTCAATAGGCTATTTTAGATAAGTTGGTCAACTTAGGCTAGTTCAATCGACTGAGTAAGAATTTCAGTCGAATGAATAAGCATAATTTCCAAAAGCTTGCTTAGTTCAGTGGTAGAAGCATGTGCTCGACTCTAAGCCCACCTGAGTTTGGGTCCCAGCTTCGCATATTTTTAGCCAATTTATTTTTCATCTTTTCTATCATCATTTTGACCTGAAATAACTTAATAAACATATTAATAGCATTGTTGTACGGTTATTATCACCAAAACACCATATACATATATATATATATATATGTATGGTTCTTTCATTCTTCCTCTTTTGATGATGACAACCACACAACTTTATAATATAAAATGATAGCTCCCCCTAAATATATGTTATATACAATAAATTTATTTCCCTCAACTTTATATAAATGCCAATATAAAATATGTAAAGCACACATTCTTCTCGCCTTTTGTCATCAACAAAAAGGAATAAATGCATGCACATATTATGTTATAAAAACTCCCTCTAAATATGATATTTCTCTTAAGAGACGATTCTATGTACTTTTCCTATAAATGTGTATAATTTTTCTCCCCCTTTATTAAAAGAGATAGGAAGTATCATAGATAAGTTAAATAATTTATTATTAATGCAAAGTGATGAGTATCTAATATATATGTCAACTGTAAGCAAAATGATATTCATTTTACAAAAAAATATAGGGTTTATGACTTAAAAAACCATATTCAGTTGGATGTGGTTGATCCCTTAAAAGTATAATTTTCATTATTAATTACAATGTCATAATAATTGCTAATGTATGATTATCTATCATGATCGGTTAGATTAGCAGGAACCCATGTATCAATATTAATTATCACTGATTTAATATTCAAAGGATTTTTTCTATTTCTAAGCATAATATTATCATGACATGGATTGGTTTTGAAACCATCTCTACTTTTAGTAATAACATTAAAATGTGTATACATGAATGCATATCCAGTACTTTTACTACAATTATCTTGTTTATAGTCTAAACCAGTTCTATTATTGTGAGCTTTGCTCTTAGTAGTTAAGGAAGTTAAATCATCTTTTTCTTTATTAAAATTTATGATTTTCTCATTTAATTTATCAAAAACAGCTTTGGAATCACAAATTTCTTTTTGCAAAACAATATAATTATTTTTAAAAATCACATTCTTTAATTAATTCTAGATACTTATCATTTAAAGTCCTATTCTCTTTTTCACGAGGCAAAAGTTTAGAATTAGAATCATTTAAAGAGTTTTCCAAAAATATATTTTTATTTTGCAAAACTTCAATTTCCTTTAAAAGATTGGTATTTTTATCCTTTAAGTGCTCATTTTATTTTAATAGAAAATCTTTTTGTAAAACAAGTACTTCTAACGTATTTTCAAAAACTTCACTTTGTTTTACTAAAAACTTATTTTCTTCTGTTAAATATTAATTTTAGGCCCACAATCATCAAATTTAGCTAAAGCAATAGAATTGACCTTTTGTGCTGCTTTTAAATCTTTTAATAGCTTCTCATGCATTTGTAAAAGATCACTATATATAGAATCTAAGCGTATCGATTTTAATCTGAGATTGGCCACACAGCACATGTACTTTGATTCTATAGATTGTTGCTCACTTCCAGAAATTTGCTTTTTCTTGACTATCTTTGAGCTTTGACCGGATCTTCTCTTTCTAGCCATTACTCTATGATGTTGTGACGATCGATAGAATTCCAAGCTCTGATACCGCTTGTTAGTCATTATGAATAGCATCGAAGATGGCCAACTGTAATAAACAATGTAAATGCAGCGGGATAGTATAGCAGATCATACAGTCAATTTTATACTGGTTCGGACCTCCCATCCTACGTCTAGTCCCGAAGCTCCCCTTCAGTATTTCACTATCAACACCTTCACTTCACCCGGAGGAACATGTTTACAGACTTCGCCTGAACAACCAAACAAGACTTCAATAATAATTACAAGTAGTATAACAAATGTTACTTTTTGACACAGCATATCTTGATATACAGAATGTCACTTTGACATACATTAACTCCTATAGCTAGACCAAATAATATTGAATGAAGGTGTAAAGGCTAAAGAGTTTATTCGACTAGAATATGGGATGTGGAAATGAAGCACACTAGTCGAAATCTCTGAATCACATGAATTTCTTGGAATTTGGATTATTGCTTAGGAATTGAGAGTTTGAGGCCTAGGTTTCAATGCATAGAGTTAGTCTCAATGTGTTGTGATTCAAGAATGGTTAAGCAATTATATAGTTATTGTAGGGATGCCAATGTAGGGGTGCAACCTTCCAAATTCGCCATTGATGAAGAGAAGTAGCTACAGGAGCAAAGAGATGCAACTTCTAGAGTGAAGAGACACGAAGGCACCAATTCAAAAAATAGTCGTTTTTGTACTAGCTCGGTCGATTGAGGACCAAATTCAGTCTACTGAAAGTGGCCAATTTTGGTCCAAAACTTCGGGATTGATTCAGTAGGCTGTTTTTGATAAGTTGGTCAACTTAGGCTAGTTCAGTCGACTAAGCAAGAATTTTAGTCGACTGAATAAGCATAATTTCCAAAAGCTTGCTTAGTTCAGTGGTAAAAGCATGTGCTCATCTCTCAACCCATCCGAGTTCGAGTCCCAGCTTCACATATTTTTAGCCAATTTATTTTTCATCTTTTCCATAATCGTTTTGACCTGAAATAATCTAATAAACATATTAGTAACATTATTGTATGGTTGTTATCATCAAACACCATATATATATATATATATATATATATATATATATGGTTCTTTCACAATATATAGAAATGCAAAAAAGTAAGCAGAGTAGAGATTACAGGACAAAAAGTGATCTCTCATTACTTCAAAATTTCTATATACAAAGGAAGCGGGGACTGTACCACACAAACATGGCTTGTTCACACCAAAAAGGTATAATAAAAAGAGCCATCATGCACACCAGCTTTAGGAACCCCCTAGTTGCTGGATGGGGAACAGAAGAGCCAGTTGAAGGCGAGGCCCCAAAAGAAGGGGATGAAGGTGTGCGTCATATCCGACGGACCTTCAACTTCCCCCTAAAGGTTCTCGTCGAAGCTGCGAATGGAGATAGAAGATCGGATAGGCACTCTACAGCTGCTTGGAAAAGTCGATTCGGGAATAGCAGATCTATTCGGGAATATCAAATCGCACCATCAAAGATTCTCATTGGTAAAGAGATGTGCAGTGGTGTGATGCTGGAAACTCATCTCCTTTAGAGCCTTTATGTGTCAGCATGTTCATCACGAACATCTCAAGCGGGAACGCATGCGGAGAGGTAAACCATGAATCAAACAATTGGATGGAAGGAATCCAAGTACGGAAAGTTCATAAAGAAGGGAACTTACTTTCGAACAACCAAAACCTGTTGAAGCCATATGGGCATCGAACGAAGTACTCATTTTGAAGTACGATTGTTTGTTGTGAAGAGCCTCAAGAACTTTACACCTGCACCAAGCCTCGATGATCATATAGCAAGGAGACTCATACCTTTGCTTGAAGTGTAGGAGGTAAGTAAGCTCCTGGAAAGTGGGAGCCTGATTGAAGCGATCCATGAAGAGAACGTACATAGAGCTCAAGAAATCATAATCTTTCGGATGGACTTGAGGTGGAGCCAACCCAAGCTCTTGTAAAACCATGCAAAGAAATGGATTGAAAAGCGAAAACACCACCAAGACACATATATTTGTTGCAAGCTTTGTATCCTAAAGGAGGGATATTTGCTCTTTCACTCTGATTAGGAAGCCGTACGTCATCCTCAGGTATTCTATGCAAGTGGCATATATTTTGAAGCATTTTCATGGAAAGGACATATGGCATTTGGTCAGGCAGATCATTCAAGACCCTTACCGATGTATTCATTTAGAGGGGGAGGTTGATTTTGCAGTGAGTCCATTGGAACAACTGCACTCTGTATCTCAGCCGAGATCAAACGTCTGGGCTTGATAGGGATAGAAGGAGAAGCCTGAGCTATGGAGGGCCCAGCTTCAGGAGGAGTAGACATACCCTTACCGGACTTGAAGCGCAGTGATCGTCGAGTCATTCTAAATAATAAAACATGGCATTCCACACGGTCTTGTATGTTTTATTTTAAGTAACAAACCTATGCGACCAACGACCAAAATCCAAAGGATGTCGATGTGTGTTGGCCAATTGGATTTCGATCGTCGACCGAGACAAGTGAAAGTGTTAGTCTATGCAGTATGAGTCTTATGTCATGTACATGACGAACATACCATCATGTGTTGGTAGCTCGTTTGTGCTAGAAAAACGAGCCACGTTGAATGACGAAACTATATATTGGAGCTTACCTATTATCGATGAATAATCAATAACGGAACCACTATCCGGAGTGATGCAGAAGCTTTTCTTTACAGGAACACGGAAAGTGCAGCAATAGGAAAACATGACGATAGAATCATCTGCTACGACCATTCTTGAACAAGAACCGTCTTACAAAAATTCAAACAACGGATTAGCCCTGCTTTGATAAGAGTTAGCTAAAGATGGAGAGCTGGACTTATCTTCAGAATGACTTGTGCATGACCAAAGCAAAACACAAGTTCACCCTAGATCAAGTAAAACCGTAACTTCGGCCATCCCCTTCCAAAAGCAAGCGGCTACATCATTACCATCATTATCACTGTGCCAAGCACCAATCGCCAACCTTAGTTGGACCTGAATCAGTGGAAAATGTTGGAAGAGGATTGGGTGTCGAGTGGTTGGCAGCATTCTTGAAGTAAACAACAACGATCTAGAAAATGGTCGATGGCTGCGATGTCATAGGAGTGGCGACAGGGTGGTCGGCGATGAAGATTGGGTCACTGGAAGGTGAAAGGGCTTGGTGCATGAAGGACTCGGTAGGAAGATATCTCGGTTGCAAAAGTGAAAAGTGGGCTGAAAATTCTAAGTGTGGAAGCTTATATAAGCTTTCGGGGTTAGACGAAAGGTATCGATGCAGAGAGGAACCTCTTGGTACCGAGAGGTCCTTTTACCCAAAAGTCGGCAATAAACATGGAAGGGGAGAGAAGCGTACTAGTCCAAGGCATAAAGCGATCTCCAGAGTGTAGATCTTGTCCTTAGCATAAAGAATGAAACTCTGTCTATGTAAAGCAGTTAGAGGAAAATCCACTAAACAAAAGCAACGTTTTGAAGCGATACATGAATGATCAACTGAAATCGTAGGATAGCAAGTCAGAACTTGTCTCGATCCAAAGCACACCTTATTTTCAACAAAAGTATACTCTGAGGGGGGCAAGTGTTAACCTGATTTTTTAACCAAGCAGATTTTCAATGGAAATTAGAACATCAAGACGAAGACAAAACGACTTAAGAACTTGAAAACCCACCTAGAAGAATAAGAAAATGGAACTCAAGAAATTACAAGACCAAAGGAGTAAAGGAAACCTCTCGGTACCGAGAGCTTTCTATTGCACTTTGGACCCCACCAACCTCTTGTACTTCAAATGCTACTTCAAGCAATCGTCATCAAGTGCTTTTGTTGGAGAATGGACGAGCAATTCTCATGATTGATGAGAAGAAAGCAGGGTAATACAAGTGTTATCAAAGGAATCATCGGGAACAACCCAAAGTCTATGAATAGGAATCTGGAATACATCGAATTGGAGATAGAAGAACAATGCAAGTGAAAAGTATAAGCTTACACCAAGAGAAAGCTCTCGGTACCGAGAGGTATTTTTTAGACCTAGTGCCTGTGTGCTATCCTGTGGGCTCCTGGGTTTGCATCTGGACCTTGTTTAACTCGACCCTGTAGACCAGCAGTGCAGTTTTTCTATAAATATTAGTCCTATAGCAACTAAAAAGGATCTTGGACTCTGGTTCTTCTTCATCTATCTTTCCCCCACCATAGTCACCTAGGCAGATACCATTGACATTTCTAGCTTAAGAACCTATCAATCCATTGTATTAGTGACTCTAAATCTCTATCAAATCCATAATCAATAAAAGTATAAAGTGGACGTAGGCCAGAGATTGCCGAACCACTATAAAAAGCTTGCGTCTCTCTATTTTTCTTCGCTTTTTTACACTTTCTTGCTATTTCAACTAGATCTAATCCTACAACAAGTCATGGGTGTTGTGCCACTTTTGGCATCAACGCTTAGAAAATCCAGTGCCTAATCGTCTAGAATTCTTCCATGAGTCCAACGGAAGAAACTGTATGAGAATCGGATTTTGTATATAGAAGTTATGAGAGTTAAAAGTTGAATAACTTGAAATAATACAAATTATTCAAAGGGCAATATGGTAATTTGATTACCTTCTTTTCACCATTTACAGGAGTCCCTCAACCACTCACGTCATCGCGTTCCCCTTCAACCGTAACCATCATCGGCCAACACTAAATGCCGCAATCACCAGAAGCTCCACCACTGACATCCCCTTGTCCGCTGCCACCATCCCATCGAAGAATGTACACCACCCATCGCCCAAAGATCATAGTCGCCGCCTTGACTATCAAACACTAATCAAATTTTAGGAGTAGATTTAACCATCACTTTGCCAATCTAATTGCACAGATGAAATCCCCTCACCATTCTCTACAAGATCATACCCTTGGATCGTTGCATCGACGTCATTTATCAACCACCAAATTGGATGGCCAAGATTTATTTGCTAATTTTTGGCCACTTAAGGCATATGATATAAAAACGAATTACTGGTGCCTCTTTCCTTGGTCAAGATCTTTACAATGATATATAATATGTAGGGGTTTAGGTAGTTTGATTTTTAATCACTTTTTAATTAATTTGCTAATCACAATTAGAGAGCAATTAAGGTGATTTCGAGATTATGGCAGAAAAATGGAGACAAAGGCGATGATTAGGTTTTCATAGCCTTACTTATATAGTCATTAGGTTGGGTATTGGGTTATTTATCTGGTTTGGCCAAAAATAACTATGTATGCTATTTAAACACTATAATGCCTCTATTTCACAAACCGTAACTCCAAATGCATCAAAATTGTGTATTAAACCGATCATTTCGGAAAGACCTTCGCAACGGTTATAAACACAATCCCAATTCACCCTTTTATTAAAAATTCACTTTTAATTACATTAATATTTTGTAACATCACATTTGCGAGTCGTTACACGAATGAATGTGATAAGTATGTCGAAGAGTATTGGGTTGCATGCCAACTAATCTGAAGTTGGAAGATGATAGACTTGGGCACATGCTTCGGACTTCAGGTTGGACATCGGACGTTTTCACTTGGTTTGTACTTAGCCATTTTTGGCTAAGTACATGACCAAAGTGGTCGGTATCAACCACTATAGAGTGGTCAATACCCATCACTATTGATAATGGAAAATTTGGTCAATGTTTGACATGGACGATGAGGAGGCTACGGGGAACACGACGTAGTGATTTGTTCATGCGATAGACTCTTGATTTTGATATTATTGCTCTACGATGAGCGATTTCGATGGTAAAGCGTTGGCGTGACGCTTCGACATGGTGACTTTGGGACTTTGATGACGATCACTCGATGATGATGGAGTTGTATTCCAATGATGATGGCTCGATGTTGATAGAGTCGTGATGATGATCCACTAGGGCGGGTTCATTGAAGGGATCTCGTGGATAGAACGTTGAAGTGTTCTATCATGGAAAAATGAAATATTTAAGTGTTCTGTGATAATGAGTTGAAATAGATGGAGCGATGAAGGGCTCAAATATGCGTGCGAAGGGATTTTTGATACTCGAAGTGCTTTCTTATGTACTAGTAAGCAGGGGTATTGTGAGGATGCTCATTGGGTACTTTGGCAGTTACCTCGGATCGTTGAAGGGATTCATATACCCTATATCATTAAAAGGATATAGTGTCAACTATTGTGGGCTAGTGTTCGGGTGCATAGAAAACTGTGTTTTTCCTATTAATCCCTAGCAGCTGATGGTTATACAAGTTATCATATATCCAAAACATATGGGTGATAGTGAGGATTGTTTGATGGATGTTGTGTTTTCCATGTTTGTTTGTCACTTTAGGGATGCCACATGACATAGGTATCCAAGAAATCGATATCTAGATAGCCGACGGTGTACCAGGATGCTTGTACACTTTATGATGATAGTAGATGATAGTTTATCATATATTATTATGTGCTAACTCTTTGGATGCACGGACATGTCAGGTACGATTCTCCATAGCTTATGTCCCATAAACTATATCGACTGTCATAGTATTTTGAGATTGTTTTTTGCTCATATTAGACTATTGTTTGACTCGAGGTTTTGTGTTTTGCTTCTTATTATCTCGGGTACTCTTAAATGAGTAAACTAGATAATAGGCGTAAACGATACATGAAGTTGTACAGATGGACTAGCAGGAGGCGGTGCTTTCTCATATTAATATTTTGGGCCTTTTATTACTTATTTTGCTATGCGACACTTTGGAACCCTGACAGTGTTCGACTTATTTTATTTAGAGACGGTTTATCATCCGAGTTTAATTATCAATTATATAAACTTTATTATTGTTTTGTATAGCTGTATGAACCTGTGCACTATTATTTTGTGGTTCATTTAGTTATTATCGTCTCTTGTGTTTTATATTTTATTCGATGCGTTATAAGATATATGACAAGATCTGTGATTGTTTTATTTACTTTACAATCCTTGACTATCGCTCTATATCGATCGGGCACCATTGCAGCGCACTGTACAAGTATATTGGGTGTCGAAGGTGTTGGACGATTATCACAGTTGTTTTCCATTGCATAATGGTTATGCACTCCATTCAAAACCACCAACTTTCATCTGTCAAACAAAGATGTTGTAATATCCTTAATCTGAAATGGATAGCCACATTTCTTCGTACCGGTAAATGTAAGGTTTAAAAAAGAGCCTTCTTTATAGTCTTTATATTTTCCACTTCTCTCGCAAGCAAATAAAATTCGATTGTCCTACCGTGAGGGTTAAGTTCTGATTAAAAAACAATACAAGAAATCCTAGTCTTTTACCCATTGTAACATCACAATCTTTCAATTTACCATAAATATTAACAAATTTAAGATAAACAACCTATAATATCAACATTTAAAACTCAAAAGTCAAAATAGTACTTACATCGTACATAGTGAATTCGTTATTGTAGTCCAATGCAATTTCTTCGAATTCATTCATATGTTGTTCCACTTCGTATATTACCAACTGAAAATGGAGAAAAATTGTAAATTAAAAACCCACGTCAGGGCCATAAGCACTTTGTATAAATAAAATACCACTCTTACTATAAATAAAAACACATGTCAAGGCCAACGAGGGCTATCATACAATTCATGTCAAAGTCAAATGCGAGTATCTTCAAAACCCACATTTGAACTTGGCATGGGTTTATGAAAGTCACCGCACCACCTCCAAGCGTGGTTGCTATATGTGATTTTTTGACCTAACAACGAATTTAAGCAAGAAAATCACCATTAATGATTTTATAGGCTTCAAATCTCCAATATTTGACTCCGGTTTGCCTGAAAATTCCATTAATTGATGTTTATATACCCATTATTAGAATCTCATCGACAACATTTTCAAGTAGAAAGAATTAGAGTAGAGGTTTTGGGTGCAGGTCAGATTCGAGAAAAAAAATGAAACAAAGAAAGAACGGGAAGAAGGATAGAACAAGAAGGAAATATCTTTAATAATAGTTGTAATATGTTTAGCGTCACTTGTTCTTTGGTGTAAACGTAGGCTTCCCAAAATACCCTTTAAATGCAAATTACAGCTCAATATACTTAAATGTACTGCCACCTTAATTAAAATTCAAATTTGTATATTCTACTACTTGCTCAACCAGTCTTATTTTTTAACCAAAGCACTCATATATTAATTAAAATGCAATTTTTTCATCTATTACAACTAAGTCAATCAATTATATCTAGATTAAATTTTAAATTAAGTTGCTCCTACCTTAATTAAAACATAAATTCATGTGTACTAAAACTGTGCCATTCGTTTTTATACCTAAAGCTGCTTATGTTTTATTTGAAATGCAAAATTTTCGTTAATTAAAATGTTAAATTTTCATATACTATACCCAAGTCAATCAATTATATCTTTCTTAAATTTGAAATTATACCTTAATATAGCACATTTATAGAAGAAAAAAATATCCAAGCACATGTCGTGGCATTCATAATGAGATATGAAAAAAATTGAGAAAATAAAAGTCTTGTGCAAATAGATTGGTTTATCCAAATACACAAGTACCAGTCGTTGTCAAACTATGGCATATTTCCATTTAGCTTGCGTTCGACGCGTCAGACGTTTCGAAAGCCCCAATGATCCATTCCTCCAAAATGGCCCGTTGTGGTTGAAGCTGGAAAGTGATGCATTGACGTCGGACGCGTCCAAGCCAAAACATCCCTGTTGATTTATGTTCTCCTTCCCTTCTTCCTTTCATAATCTCTTCTCTTCTCTTATTTTCTTTTCTCTTCTCTTCTCACTATAGTTGCTCTTATACTATCAATGGTTGATTCGGATACAGATTCCGACTATGAAAATATTTAATCATTATATCAGCTTGTCTGCGTAGAAGCAGGAATAATATTAGACGAATCACACGTCAAACTATACGTGTTTACAGCGGGTGAAGGATATATTAAATGATCATCAAGAACATTGTCAACGTGATTTTCGAATAAAAAGGCTTATGTTTTCTTTCGTTCTGCGATAGGTTGCAAAATTGTGGTATGTTTTCAATGGCAAGTATGAATATCAGGGAATCATTTGCCATATTCTTATACACCATAACTGTATTGCTCTCTAATCGACAAATGAGCTAAAGATTTCAAATCGGTACCATAAGAGATGGAATAATTGCAGTAGGTCTAGGCTGAAACATTATAGTTATATCATTTTATTTGTATAATTAAACTATTGTATTTGTCTTTCAAATCTATTAAATAACAGTAAAACTGAAGATTTAAAGTTCTCTTATTAATTCTAGGATTTCCTCTTCTCTCCTCTAGATATTTTATTTTCCTTTCAATTTATCATTATTATTAGAAATTTCTACTTACTCTCCCAATTATCATTTTACATTCAAATATCAATATTTTATAATTTTTGTAATTATTCACAAAATTCTTCTAAGTTTTATCATATTATTTTACATTAAAGTCTATATATTTAAATTGACCAAGTGTCTAAATTTTGAATTTTTTAAAATAAATCCAATTAGTTAATAATCATTATTCGGTCTAACAAGTCCTAATAGATGATAATTCAATGTATTTATACTACACTTATATTAACAAAAATTGTTGAACTGATATTTCATTCAATCCATATGACTAAAAAATTATACGATTATTACAAAATTATCTTTAGTTCTCTTACATTATTTCAATTCAAGTTTACATAATTTATTTCTTTGTAAAATTAGTACTTAATTAGAAAGAAGAATATATAAAAAAAAAACTCTCTGAAGTTGTTATTTTACTATAAAATATTCTAAAACATGTATTGTTATAAACACATTTAACGTTTTTTCTTTCTCAAATTGGTAAATCAAGTGAATTTTTTATCATTAGTAAAATTTATTATTGTTATGAATGATATTAAATTAATTGTACGTGATGAATAATGTAGTTTATAATTTGAAAAACAATGAATGTTTTTAGTTAATGCATTCTGTGAAAATGTTAAGTTTTAATTATGTATATTCATAATTTATGTTAATTAAAGGATAAAATATACAATATTTTAACTAGAAATTTTTTTCTTTGGTATTTTATTATCTTTTTGAGACAAATGTTAATTATTTTGCAAAAAGTTTTTATTATAAACTAAAATATCGAGGTACGAAACAACGATTTAAAAACCATATTATAATTTTTACATAATTAAATAACAATATGATTTGCAATGTTTCTTTTAACCAACATATTTTTTAATTGTTAAATAAATATTTTGCATTACTTAAATAATATAAAATACTTATTTTTGATGTTGATATTAACTGTAAGAGCTTCAAATATGTAAAATTATACTGATTCATTACTATTATAAATTCAAATTTAGGTATTTTTGTCATTCTTTTAAGTAATATTTGAAATTCAATTAATATATCATTTAGCTTTTAAACAAATGCACTAAAAACAAAATGTTAAACTCAAAATTTATGTATATAAATATTTATTTGTTGCAATTTATGAAAATATTAAATTTGAAATTAATTAGGAATACTAAATTTTATTTATTATAAATCGATATCTAAGTCATTATAACATATAAAAGGACAATTTTTTTTACATATATAAAACTCATAACTCACATGACAAAAATTACATACTTAAAATTAGTAAGTTTAGTACATAACTCGGTAATTTTAACAAATTTACCCATAATAAATTCAATTCTTTGAAAATATATTTATATAATTATTTTTCTAAAATATACCTTGTGCAACGCATGAGTTACATGCTAGTATTGTAGTATTTTTAATGAAATTTCATAATTTATTTCATTTTAATTTCAATTATTCAACGCATGTCACACGACAATGTTAGGATAACCGCCGTTACATAACAGACACAACAAATAATTAATTAAATGTAAATTAAATAGTTAATTCAAATACTCCGCTCACATACATTGTTTAAATAACCACATGATGTATAAAGAACATAGAGAACTCTTAATTCCATGATTTTGCCGTCGTTTATTTATTTATTTTTGTGTGATGTTAAGGGCACCATAAAAGGTGCTTCATAATATCAATCCTAAAAAAAGTCATACCCTTTAATCCTACTCACTTCTTATTACCAATAACATATTTCAAGTTCTACCATTTATAAACCATAATTCCCAAATTACAAATGCATTAAATCTTCTTCGATCGACGACCTCGGCACCTTATCAATGAAGAAAGCCAGCCGTAATAATTCGCAACCGTCATATCCCACTCCATCTTTGCAGCAACCATTGTAGAGTAAGTTTCATCGTCGATTTTATCTTCGTAGCAATAATCATATGATGCTTAAACACCGTTGAAATTTGATAGTTACGACAATCAATAACCGGTTATACTATGAATTGTATTAAACCCATAAAAATTTGGAACGATGGTTACACACCGAAGTATATATGAAATTATGATATTCAACCACCGTTTCAACCTTTACTGCACGATGATTTTCTATCGTTTTAAAACATCAGTTATCTAATAACTCACGTCGGTTGCATAAATAGTCGAACGACAATATGAATGCGCCTATTTTGATATAGTAGTTAAAAACCGTACTATGATTAACAAACCGTTTATATTCTAATATCTACGACGGATAATACCGAATGAACTGTGAAATGAGTTCGACAGTGGAAGGATCGATCAATGAGAATCTCACGCACCATATGTGTGCATCAAAGCAAGAAATGGATGAAAAGAGAATGCTAAATGATTAAAAGTTAAGTGAAGAATTAAATTGTGGTATTAAGAAGAGAGATGATTTAATTGAAGTTATTATTTTTAGTTTTGGTTTTAGAAAGCAAATTTATGCTGCCACACTTTTTTTTTCCACGTGCAAAAAGTTCTGGCCTCATGTATCTCTCCGATAAGCATCGCCTCACTTTATTCCCTTCGATATAATTTATTAGGGTTTCATTTCTAGTTTTCACAAAATTCAATTAATTGAAAATCTCCATATTATACGCTGATGTCTCAGAGGAATTCGGGTACAATTATTTTAATTATTAATTAATTGTGCTCTTTTGCTTTGTGCAGTTACTATTTGATATTTTATTGAAATATTGAAAAACAACTGAACTGTAGTTTGAATTATTTAAGACAGTGATTTAGATAGAAAAACTCGGTGGACTCCCAAAAAAAAAGCAGCATGATTTGATTACTACATAAAAATATAATCGATCTGGGAGATAATAGATATTCGAACCACATGCTGCTCATGTTTATTTAATCTAAAACACGAACATACAAATTTATATATTTCATTTGAATTTTGATTTTACACTGAATACTAAAAATAAGACGATGATTGAAGTTTGTTCCGAGTCATAAAATTTCCATAACAAAAAATAATAGGGCCAAAAAGATTGTTCAATCTTAACTCCTTGTGATATCAAGTACCATTTAAGTGCTTTTATGTGTATAATAAGAGAATTTTAGTTTGTGCAAAGGAACCGAAATAAGCAACTGTTAGGCTGCTTTGACAACCTTGTGAGTTGCTTCTTATTCAGCATTTTAAATGCTTGACAAGAGTTTTTATTAAGTTATGGCTGTGATTTGTTATCATTTCAATCTGAACGGTTAATATAATATGTGAGGTTGTCTAACATTGTAAATGCCTTATAAAATGACAACATATTCTGGATTGTTGGATGTGGGTGGGAGTTAGTGTAATAAATTATTATTATTATTTTGATATAAGAGTGGTATTTTATTCAAACAGAGCATTTATTTTGATAGCTTTGGGGTTCGAATCCATGACCTCTAGATCCTAACCTACAACGCTATACCACTTGCCGATCGAGCTAATGGTTATTGACATAAATTAATTATTTATTAACCGACTCACTCTCCTTGTTGGCACTGCTCTAACAGAACAATTAAAAGTGTTTAAATAAATAAATTAAAAGTATGATATAAACAAATGGTTATAAATTTTGAAATAAGCCATAATCAAGTATTTGTTGCTTATAACTTATCTACATCAAAGAAATTTATATTATTATTTTATTGGATAATTGCAAATAAAACTAAATCTTCTTTTGGATTGAAAAGACAACTTTCCTCATCTTCCTAACCTCTTCCACTTTATATTCTCATTTTATATTGATAACAACCGTGTGGATCTCGATCTGAATCTGTAGTGTTTTTGTGGCTGAGTTGCGGACTAGGTCGCTCTCTTTGAGACGTTTCGCCGCTGTACCGAAATCGTCCGAGACAGTCCCTGATGCACGCCGCCTGCAGGATAAAACAACCCTAAATCAATATCAACAGCCTCTTGCATGAAGGCTGGTGAGTTAATAGCACCAAAAAAACATTGCTCGGATCTAAGAAAGCTTTAAGACAGAAGAAGAAGAGAACCCGGTTTTTAAACTGATAAAAAATCCTGTCAAATAGCTTGGTTTATATAGGGAAAAATCCGAGTAGAAAATGTGGCCGAGTCATGAGAAAATACTAGATTTGAGTTTATTGGGTCTTACTACCAAGTCAAAGTCGGTTTAAAAATATATTGCCAAAAAATAAGGAGCTTTATATCACATTAGCCAACCCAGCCCGAGCCGGGTCGAGTCGGGTCGGTCGACACACGCGCGTATGATGGCCAGCATGCTCTCCCCTCAACACAAGAAAATATTTAGTGCCCAAAGGACTCATCATTTCTCTAGTGAATCATATATATATATATATATATATATATATATATATATATATATTTAAATAGGACCACTCTATAGTTCTCCACAATGTGTGACTATTCAATAAGAAGGGTATTCTATACCCCTTTCAATGTTTTTAACAATTCATTTTAAAATCAAAATTTCTGACAATCCTCCACTTAAATTTTTTAAAAATATTTTTCTCGAGCAATTTCTAATTTTATAAGATTGCACATAAACAAATGTATCTTTCAATTTGAACCTTTGCATAGTGAGTAAGATCCAGATTATACTAGAGTGACTCATAGTTTTGAACTCTATCTCTGACATCAAACCACACACAACATTTCTAAGTTGCAGTCTGTAGCCCGTACTTTAAAGGCTATGCACGTCTATCCCAGTGTAGTGAACACTTTAGAAATTGTGCCCAAAAGTCCATGGGAAATGACAACATTTCCACATTCACATAAGTGATTCTATCAAGAGTACTCATGTAGCTAGGTACTCCATTCCACGTAGAGTATAGATTTCATTAAGAGTTAAACTCATCCTCCTATCGCTTCAGGATGCTTATAGCATGTTCAATCAATGTTACTGCATAACTTGTTATTATCCATTGAACCTAGTTCTTAGAATCTCCAGTCATTAGGTTGAGTTACTATTATGAGTGACTACTCATTCTCTGAGTTCTCATTCTATGGGCAATAATCTCATTCTTTTAGATATAGAAAGGACTTTCTATCTGGCTAATCCTGTCGTCAAAGGATCCGCTAGATTCTTATTAGTGCGTGCATGATCCACTCTTACAGACCCTAAGGAGATATACTCTCTTACAGTACTGTGCTTACAACGAATTTGTCGTCTCTCACCGTTGTAATAACGGTTCTCAACTTTTGAAATAGCCACGGTACTATCACAATGGATAACACGGCTGGTATTAGTTTTTCCCATAAGGGGGCCTAGCTAGCAGATTTCTTAAGTTGTAATCCGCTTCTTTACTAGCAGTAGCTTGTGCTATTATTTTCGACTCCATAGTGGATTGAGCCAAAATAGTCCGTTTCGTAGATTTTCAAGAAACATCTCTTGCAATGCTGAAAATATATCCACTAGCGGCTTTGGAATCATCTGATAACGTATTCCAATCTACATCGCTATATCATTCAAGAACAACGGAAAACTTCTCATAGTGTAATCCAAGGTTCATAGTTCTTTTAAGCTATCTCATGACTCTTTCAATAGCGTGCCAATGCTCTATACTAGGTTTGCTAGTAAACCTGCACAATAATCCCACGACAGGCAATGTCGGGTCTAGTACAATCAGTGACACACTGAAGGCTGCCAATGATGCTCGCATATTCAGACTGTCTTACAACTTCATCGGTATTCTTAAATAGTTTTACATTTGGATCATATGGTGTACTAGCAGGTTTACATTTTCAGTAATTTTTTTAACATATTCTCAAATATAATGAGATTGATCCAAAGAAATTTCATTTGCAAACTTAGTAATCTTAATACCAAGAATTACATTCGCTTCAGCAATATCTTTCATATCAAAATTGACACATAGTATTGACTTAATATGATTCACAACATAAATATTTGAACCAAATATAAGTAAATCATCCACATATAAACATATGATAGTGTAAATGTTATTCTCAGATTTATAATAAATACACTTGTCACTTTAATTTACTTTAAAACCATGTGAAATAACTAGATTGTCTAATTTTTCATGTCATTGTTTAGGTACCTGTTTAATACCATATAGAGATTTATCTAATTTACAAACTTTATGCTTTTGACCATGTATAACAAAACCTTCGGGTTGGTCCATATAAATCTCTTCTTCTAATTCATTATTCAAAAAAGCAGTTTTTACATCCATTTTGTGAATTAGTAGATCATAAAGTGAAGCAAGAGAAATTAATACTTGAATTGATGTTATTCTTGTAACAGGTGAAAATGTATCAAAAAGTCAATGTTTTCTCTTTGTCTAAATCTTTTAGCTACAAGACGAGCTTTATATTTATTAATTGTATCATCAGGTTTCAACTTCTTTTTAAGTATCCACTTATAACCTATAGTTTTACAACCTAGAGGTAAATCAATAAGATGTCAAGTTTTATTAGATTCAAGAAATTTCATTTCATCATTTATAGCTTCTTGCCAGAGGTCTGAATTTAAAGAAGGCAGAGCTTCTTTTAAATTAGCAGGGTCCTCTTCTAGTGCATAAACATAATATTCTGGACCAAAATCTTTAGCTATCCTAGCTCTTTTGCTTCTTCTAAGTTCAGATTCAATTTCCGTATTATGTTCATTATTTCTGATTATTTGATTATTAGTGGTAGATGTGCCCCCACTATTCCTAAGCTTAAATGGAAATTTATTTTCAAAGAAATCAACATCATTTGACTCAATAATACATCGAGCATTCAAATAAAAAAATCTATATGCTTTACTGTTAGTGGAATAACCAATGAAAATACATTCATATGCTCAACTTGCTAATTTAATTCTTTTACTGTCAGGAATGCGAACATATGTTAAACAACCCCAAGTTTTAAAATAAGGCAAGTTGGGTTTATGATTTTTAAAAATCTCAAAATGTGAAATTTTGCTCTTAGATTTAGGAGTTCTGTTTAAAACATAACAAACAGTTAACAAAATTTTCCCAATCAATGTTTGTAGCGCTGTTTATCAAACATAAAAATCAGTAGAACTAGCATGAAAGTGTTTGTAGCGCTGTTTATCAAACATAAAAATTAGCGTTCTGTGCTTCTTTCATATCTATCCTTTTACATTCGTTTATTATTTTTTGTAATATTGGAATTAAACACTCGACTAATGCTCTTTAAATATATAGAATGTGAATTTTTTCAAACCATATCTTCTAAGGAAACTTTTTTGGGGTAAGGTTGTTTATTCAATACAAAATCGCAAATTTTATTGATTTTTAATGGTATTTTCTGTTTACATGCAAAAAAAACATCACGAAGTTAAAATTTTAATTCATGTTTTTTGTTTATATAAAAATAGGATTGAACATCGATTTATTTATCGAAAAAGCTTTCTAGTGATGTTTAACTTCCTCTCTCACTAAAATTGATGTATATAATCAATTCCTTGATAAGATGTTTAAGCTTTCTCTTTCAGTAAAATTTATCATACACGTTGATTTATGAGTTCATTGATCCTTTTTTTTGTTATTCACATGAATAAATTAAGCTTTTCATATAATAATTAAAAATAACATAAAATTTCGTAAAAACGATTAGAATGAAGTTCAATCGCTTTTTAAAAAAAGTTAAACTTCTTTAAAAAAATAACTTCGTCCGATGAAATGAATTTTATTCATCCATGTATAACTAAATGACCAAAAGTTTATGTAGTGAACATATATAAATTAATTTTAGTGCAATTTTTTAACAAACATATGAAAAGGAACTTCAACATTCGTTTATCCGAAGGAAATTGACCTTTTTAAAGGAGGTTGACTTTCTTTCAAGGAAGTTGAACTTTCCTTTCCATAAAAGTCATGATGTGTATTGTTCTATGAGTCAAATTTACATTTTTTTTGCAAGTGAAATTTTTTCACATAAATATTGTAAATGCATAGAAATACATATAAAACTAATGAAAAAACAAAGTTGAACTTACCTTTTGAAAACGTAATCGAACTTTCTTCCTAGATGAGAATGAAGTTCAACTTTCTTTTCAATTAAATACTTTATGTGCATTTATATATTAGCAAGGTTTTAAATCTCGGTTCTGTTCACGTTTCGTCTTGGAATTTTCACACAAGCTGTCTCGTATCGGAGGAGATCTCGAGCGAGATGAGTGTATCTTCGGTGTACATCTTGGATTGACACATCAGATCTTAAAATACATTTCGAGAATATCTCAGAGTAACTTATGTATCTAAAATTGATGTTTTAATTATTTATTTAACAACTATAATTTTCAAAGTAAAAATAAAAATTATAACATACTTGATATGCATAGAAAAAAAATTGAAATTAATGTTTGGAGAAGATTGATATCTTGATTTGCTTAATTTATTTGATAATGATCGAATAATATTCTCTTATTTGAATATTAAAAAAGAAATGAAGTCTTTTGTTGTGCAAGACAAAAAGTAAAAAATATGTTCAAGAAGTTTGTAAAATAGCAACTGGATTGAGTAGTTTCGTTTGAAACTATATGAAAATAAAAAATATTAAATAAGAAAAAAATAATAATTTCGGGTGAGATCTCAAATTGAGATTTTGATTCATATTCTGGATGAGATTTGAATGTTTCGGACGAGATGTGTGTCAGGGGAGATATGAAGGAGATTTGATGTATCGTTTTGTCTAGGTGTGAAAATGAGATCTCGGGCGAGATATAAGATATTTAAAACCATGTATAAGTTTATATATGGTTGGTTCTAAGTCCATACCTATATATGGTTTCAGATGAAATAATAAAAGAAATTAAGATATACCATTGTGTGTGATGTTTGCAAATGATATTATGTTATATAAATACCTCAAAAGAAATATTAAAAGAAAAGTGGAGAAATGTAATAATAGAATAAAAAGAGTTGGAAATTTGTAGGATTGAGTATATGTCATGCAGCCTTAGTAAAGAGGTTGGAGACACTAGTACGATATATTTACAAATCAAACGATTAACAAAAAAGAAGAAGATATTTTTGAATGTATTAGATCAATAAAAAAATGGAGAGATGAAGAACATAATGAACTATACTAGCATGAGTCTAATTAAATAAAGACAAGCTATTGTCATTTTGTGCGACAATGATTTTATTGATAAATTGAAAAAGGAATTTCTATGGACGAAGGTAACTATACGAAGCGAGATTTTCAAAAAAAATTAAGATATGTGATAAATTGGATTGTTAAGAAGATGAGTGGAATCATTAGAAAAATAGAGCAATAAACGGGAGAGTGAGAAAAATTAAAAGTGGCACCTATAAATAAAAATAAAAATGAAAAATAGACATAGATGATACAAAAACATAATAATAAAAAAACAGACCAACGGATGTAAAATAATACATACATGGAAGAAATTTTTTAAAAAGAAGAATCTCGGGTTGATATCTCGGCCGAAATAAAGAAGATTTAATACTATGATAACCGACCAAACTGTTAAATCTTGGATTTCGAAAAAAAACCTCTGGTTGATATTTTGGATGATGTGAAGGAGATTTTAAAGCCTTGCTAAAAATGCATAAACGATTAAAAACAAAGTTTAACTTTCTTTCTTCTACAAGACAAAAGTTGATCTTTGTTTAAGGAAGTTGAACTTTATGTTCAAACTATGATTCAATGATTTTGCTAATTCCATTCTGGCCATAACCGGAATGAAATCCGATCAAAATTCCGGATCTGCTCTTCAACTATTGGAAAAACAATTAAAAATTGTAGCAAATTAAAAAATACAATAAACAAACAAATTAAAAAAGGAAACAAATTCAACAATATGAAAAATAAATGGACAAGAAATCAAATAGTTCCAAATAAAAATTGTTATACTTTTGTCAATTTACACTGCAATAATAATAAAAAATTAAAAAATTTCAAAATCGCTCGAAATTTTGCAAATTTCAAATGAACAAAACAGAATTTTAAACCATGATTTTTTTCATTAAAGCATGCATTTCATATGTAATATAAAGAATGTATTATAGTATTGGATATTTATTAGCATATTTAGCAATTTAAACAAAAAATGTACCAAAATCAAAAATCTGGAATTAAAGCAGAACTTCCGAAATGGAATCGGAAATTTTGAAATTATTAATGATCAGAACGGAAACAGAAATTTGAAACTTGGTTCAAACTAATATTTTATGCGTTGATATGTAAGTGAAATGAACAAATGTATCTAATAAATATACACAAATTGTTATTATTTTTCGTACTAAAACTGAAAACAAACTCTGATACATACAAGTAAACAAGAAAATTTATTTTCTTTCTAGCAAAACTTAACTTTCTTTTCGCAAAATAGACTGTATATTGAGTTATACACACACACATGCAAGTTTTGATGTTTGAACGGAGAAGATGAATATTGTTTTGATATTTCTATAGAATGTATTGATTTTAAAAATTATGGATTCTTTGAATTCAACATTGTCTATTTTGTAACATCTTTTATTTAAAAGTTTGTTTTATAAATAATTTAATTGTGAGATCTTTATTTTGATTTTTCTATGTAAAGTTCTCATAATTCGAAAATTCAAGTGTTCTAGATCTAAACTGAAACAATAATTGTGGAAGATGCATTGTCATATTTGAGTGATGTCATACTCAATTATTTAGAGCAATCACACTCGTGAATCATTTATAAAAGCAATTGTCAAATTCAACAAAAAAGGCAATGCATTAAAAATCGACAATGCAATTGATAAAGTTTACTTGACAATTAGTTGTCAAAACATTAATAAATGAACTAGCAGTTTGGTTGAACCCTTGGTGCATTATTAAATGTTAGTTATTTTTGTAGATTGACTAATTTGGTTGACAATTAAAAATGAGTGCAGCTGTGATGTGTGGGGTTTGGTGGGTTGTTCGAGGGGGGGGGGGGGAGGGGGGTTGTTGATTCGGTTTTTTGCATTATTATTAAGACATCCATCGCTTAAAACCTCTTACTGGACCATTCAGTTCATATTGAACTGAATTGATTAACAAAAGGTCACGGAGTGAATGAATGTCAATTATGCAGAATAGGAAATACAGATCTTTTTAGCATATATAATAGATCATTATATCGGACCATACATAGATGTTTGAACTAAAATTTTTTTTTGGAGAATGCGCATGACATATAATTAAATTACTGTATATTACACAAATATACGTAGATTACATGTGTCTTTGGATGTCAGTATATACTATGCACATTCATTGTATGCCATTTTAGTTAAAACTAAGAAACGAGGTGACATTTTTGTGCACCTAATGCTCACAAGCTCTTGTTGGACCATGCAGTTCATATTGAACTGAATTGAGTAAGAAAAGGTCATGGAGTGAATGAATGTTAATTTATGCAGAGTTGGATATGCTGAACCTTTTAGCATGTATAGTAGATCATTTTATTTTATCTCACATACATGTTTGAACTAAAATCTATTTTAGAGAATGTGCATGACACATACTGTATATCCCACAAATATACATAGATCACATATTTTAGAGAATGTGCATGACAAGATGCAACGACGAAGGAATGATGCGAGGAAATGACGTTAGTGATCCACGTGACGTCTTTTCTGCTATAAAAGGAAAGACACCATAGCAGAGAAAGAAACGGTACTTTTTATTCATAGAATCAAATATTGTTAAAATCGTACTATCAGTAATTAAATTCTGAGCTTATATTGAAAAAATAAACAATCAAAAAGGAAAGATTTGACCCATGCACGTAAAATTTCTTGATTTTCAAATCACATGAATTTCTGTGTCCTCTTTACTTTTCAATACTTTATTTTTTGTTTTTAGTGTTGGATTTTGTTTAATTTAAATTGATTTGACTTGGGCATTTTAACAAACAGTTAATTTGCATTCATCATAATTGTGTAAGCATTAAGCAACATAATATTACGTTAAACGGTAATTTAATATCACTTAAATTTTCTAATTCATAGTTTCATAAGCATTCAACAATGTAATCACTTCAATAAATAAGTTGGTGTTGTAAGATCAAAAAATCTTACTAACAAATGTGATTCCCCATTCTCGTACCTACTTGCTTTTGGCTTCTGAGTGTTGGAGTGGTTATCAATATTTTGTAGTTTAGTTAATTGTGTATCAAACATATTTTTGAGGTTTGAGGCTTCTGGTTAACTGGCAAAACATGCAATTTGGCTTTGTTTAATTTTGTTTAGACGCTCTAGACAGTAGAGGCCTTACCATTCAGCTAGTGGTAGTCAACAATTTGGGTTTGCTTTATTCGTTCAACACAAACACACACACAAATACACACACACTCTCTCTCACATACACACTCTCACACACACATGTATGTATGTATAAGTAGCATAAGTTTGTCATCAAACTTGTAACGAGATTAAGTTGATTAAAGCTTACATGATCATTAAGATATCTAAATCCAAATAAATTGCTTTGTTAAGATTCACAGAGGTATTTATGGGCAAGTAGTAGAAATAATTCCTTGACTTCAACATCTAACCTAAAAAGCAAATGCATGCATGCGCGCGCACACAAGGTACTAGTACTCTCCTCCTTTGCTATACTCCATCTACCCCATACGATTTTTAGAGCTACATAATTGAAACTTAATTGAAAATTTGAAGATGTTCAACTTACACTATGAACATGATGTCCACAAAAGCTGAGATCATTTTGTAATTTTTAGCATGTTCATAATGATAAATCAACCACAACTGTTAAAACGTTCATTTTAACCATTGAAATTGAAATATTATTTTGTATTTCTTGCGATTATATGAATCAATCAAAATTTAAATTTGGTAAGATGGTCTTTGAGTAAATATATACAAATTTTTATTTTTGATTTTGGATTGTTTAGCTCTAAAAATTGTACGGGTGTAAATCAGACGTAGTAGAACTCCTCAAATTGCAAGTGGATATGAGACAAACAATATTTATATTAATCTTGATTTGAATTTAAATTTGAAGGGTTTAAGAGTTTCTAATCAATTCGCACAGATACAATATATACAAAAATTCATTTTGATTTAGAACATTTTCACAAAATAAGAGGAAATATAAATAAAATAAAATTTTGTAGATGTGGATTATTTGTTATTGAGATAGGCCAAAAATTGTATCATTTCAAAACTACTAACTCCTTCAAAATAAAAAAACTAATATGATTCATCGTGTATACATGCACACGTACGCACATATACGGGGAAGGATCAAGATCCTCCTTTCATTTATCCCCATCGCATTCCCCAGTCGTCTGTCTATGCAAAAAAAATTATATTGAGATATTTTTTATAGATATATTTTATTTTTTGGCAAGATCATCTATGTAAAACTTTGAATCATTTTGAAACATTTTAACCCTTCAAAATTATTTCTCAAATGGACGGTTCAGATAAAGTTATCCGACGGTTCATATTGGCTTGCAATTTTGAAGGGGTTAAATGTTTCAAAATAATTCAAGTTTTGTACATACGATATCGTTAACAAATAGAACATATCTACGAAATATCAATTTGAATTGAATATTTTATGTGCCCAAATTAAAAGACATAGAGGGATGAAAGGGAGATAAATAATAGGGGATCTTAATCCTTCTCCTACCGACACACACACATATTTACATATACATATATATACACACACAATTGTAAATGTAATTTTAGAAGAGCTAAAAGTTTCGAAATAATCCATATTTTAATCTAGATGATCTCAATAGCAAATAGATCATATATACCAAAGTTAGGATTTACAATTAGACTCGAGACCCGCACACTGAACCTACTCGAAAAAAATCCGAAATCGACCTGAATCTGATAGGTCTTGGTTTGGGTATAGGTGATGAAAAACACCATAAAAACTCGTTCGAATCCGACCCAACCCGAATCCAATAGGTCACGGTTGGGTATGGGTGATGAAAAACACTGTAAAACTCGATCAAATCTATCTTAACCGAACTGATTTGAAAATATCCGAAATATCCAACCAAAAAACATAAGAATAAATGCATGTTTGGTGTTATCACCTACTCAGATTCCGAACTGATTCAAATCGAAACTCGGGTCGGTTTGGGTGTAAGTTTGAAAATCATTTGTTTTAACCCATCAAAACCTGATCTAACTAGACTTGAGACCTGTGCAGTTAAAACGTTTAGCGGTTCTACAACAGTGAAGGTGCAAAAAGTTATAGCAGAAAATAGCGGAGGTACAAAAAATTTCATTAGATATAAAAACAGATATTTAAAATTAATCTATTCTCAATATCACATCATTTGTGTAGGAAAAGAAAATATTGTTTAGTCTTATATAACTAAACTGAAGAATATGATGATTTATGCAGTCTATATTTGGTGACTACAATAGATTCTAACTTGTATCGAGCATTTATGCCTTAAAATTAGGTCTAACCTAACTTTATTGATTTGGTTTAAAAGAGAATCAATCAAATCAACTTTTTACTATTAATGTTGCTAAAGCGGATGCTAAAAAACTTTGATTTAGCAGATGTAGCAGAAAATAACGGGGCTTAAAGCAGATCTACTGTTTAAGAGCGTTAAATTGAAAAGGCATCGTGGTTGAAGAGCGCTATACGCCATAGCGGAGTTTTTATGAGGCTTTAATTGCATAGCTTGAGACCCACTAGGTTGGGTTCGAATCTGATCCGACGGATCTAATTGTCAACCCTACAAAAATTGCTGTTTTTTATTTTTACCACAAAAGACTAAACAAAACGATTACAAAAGGAGGGGCTACATACATACATGCATATATATTATATATATGTACATATAGAGACGAAGCCTCATGCACTTCAGGGTGATCCTACTTAAGTTTTTTATTTACATATTTATCCTTCTAGTTGAAGTTTGAATAAAAAAAGAAAAAGACTGACCTGCCTTTTGCGTTAACCGATTCACATATTTTGAAGACTTTTGCCGAGGAATACATGTTGGTTGATGTTTTTTGACTTTAGTACATACTATTCCACCAAGTTATTTTTTCCACTTGTTAAGGTTTATCTATTTCCTAATGACGAAAAGATAATTGTCAATGTGATTGATAAAAATATTAGTAGCAACGTTTTTGTTAAATAGTTAATTGCTTGTAATCTAAAATGATTCTTCTGCTGACAATCACATGTTATTAAACATAAATATTTACTCAAAATTCACATTGGTATTCTCATTTCTCAATGTGCAATCTCCCACCAAGGTTTGAGATTTCGACCGAAACACCGAGATTTCGGTCGTTCCGTTTAGGTTTCGGTAGGGATCGAAACGAAATCAAATCGAAATTCCGGTTCAATTAAACACTATTGAACTTCAAAATTTACAAAAAGAAAAATCTCGAAAAAAGAATTAATTTGAGTTTCAAATACATGAATATTCAAATTTGCAATTGTAACTTAGGAAACATATAAATTCACAAAATATGCGAATCGTGTAACTAAAAAGGTTAAAAACGAAATAACCATTTTTTAGTGTTATAAATATTTATAATTAATCGGTATTGTTTTTTTATATCTTATTTTTCAATTAAATATAAATTATACATTTTGTTTCAATAAATTAAACAAACATATGTGTAATTATATGAAAAATAAATAATGATATCCGAAACCGAAACTGGAATTCCCGAAATTTACGAATTACATCGAAATTCCTAAAATTACAAGAGACCGAAACCGAGATCTCGAACCTTGATTCCAACTTTATATATATATATATATATATATATATATATATATTCCAACTCCATCCAATCCATCCTATATTGTTGTCTAATACCATTCCCTCATTTTTTTGGTTGTTCGAAACTTGTGCCAGTTTCTTTTATCTTAAGTGCTACTATTACACCCATTTAAATACTTACCAATCTCACTTAAATATTTATTTTTTGAGCATATGGGAAACCTTAAGATCATGGTATTCATTGATACTCACTTAAGTAAACCACGCCGTGTGTCTACCCCGTTTTTATTTAGTCGTCGCACACGGATGCATAACGTTGAAACTCCCATTGATGCTCACTTAAATATTTATTAAAATTAGATTTAAAAAACTACTTTAAAAACCCAACTTAAACTTAAAAGATGAGCGGAAAGTAAACGCGAACAATTATGCATAAACGTAGAAATAGAATGAAAATCTAATATTCAAAAACAATTATTTTCAATCCTATAAATCATTAATGGTAGAAGATAATGGGATGAACAATGCAAGTAAAAATATTTTATGAATTTCAAATTAGGAGTTGAAGGGTTAAAATATATAATTATATTTAAAAAATATGCATTTAAATCAATATTTTTGTAGTTCCATTAATTTTTTAAGGAAATAATATGATAATTAATTATATTTGGTCATAGCACTTTCTTTTATTACAATTTATTTCGTCGTTCTTTTTGTTAAAACAGCAAAAACAGCAATAATGAGTGGATATTTTTGATCGAAGTAATAATAGAGGTTCTTTATAATGTTCTACCATTGCACCAAATTTGAACTGCAAATTATTTTTTACCATCTTAATCTTAATTAGAGTTGCACAATTTAGAAAAAAAAATGGTAAATCTGTTTAGAATTAAGGTTAACTAACGTGTAACATGTACGTTGCACCCGACAATATTGTAAAATACAGTATTTATAATTTTAATGTTAAAATCGATACTTTGGTATGCAATGTATGATAAATTCTGTGAAATAAAAAAACTATAAATTAAATTTGTTATTATGATTTATGTATAATTTATGTTATATAACCTATTACTCCTGGAGTAAAAAATAAATTTGATCATTTTTGCTAGTATAAATATGATATACATGTTGGAATTGACATATTTTAATGATTTTAAACGAATCAACAAATATTATTTGATTGATTTTTTAAAACATGTTAAATTTAAAATTACGCGATTAATTTAAATATATGGATTTAAAGATAGATAGTAGGAAAGAACTGAGAAGATTTTGTAGAAAACTGTAGAAATCTTAATGCAGAGTTATTTTAAATTTGAGATAAATGATTATAATTGATTTACAAATTGATTTTATCGGTATTGTTTGTACGTAATTTAATCTATGTGATCTATATATATTTATAGTTGAATGGAAAAAATAATTTCACCGTTTTTGTTAATATATATATATAGGCATACACTTTTAGGATTTATTAGAAGAACGGACTAACTATTTAATGAGATTATTTAAATAGTTTGAATTTGAAATTTTGTAAGTAATTTAAATACATGGATTTAAATATAAAGTACAAGGGAACAAGCGAGGGAGGTTGTAAATATTTGTAGAAATGTTAAAATGTAGTTATTTTAATCTAAAAATAGAATTTATAATTTAATGTATGGTAAATTTATCGAGATAAATGAAATAATAAATATTTTAGTTTTTAAATATTTTGTATGCCTTATGATTTATATATCTTTATATCTAAATGAAAAAACAAATTTACCCATATGTTGACATGGATATGATATACATATTAAAACCATCATATTTTAGGATTTACTACGTGAATTAACGAATATTTGTTAATTGAATTTGTTCGAATAGTTTAAATTCAAGATTCTACATTTTAAAAAAAATATTGATTTAAATGTACAATAATTATGTGATACTGAGGGAGGTTTTGTAAGCAACTGTAGAAATTTCAAATTGTAGGTACTTGAAGTTAAATTTTTTGTAATGCATTAATATATTGATATAAATGAATAATAAATTAAATTTGTAATTATGACTTGTGTATATAATTATGTTATGTGATTGACATATTTATATATCTGAATGAATTTTATACCGTTTTTGTTAATATGAATATGGTATAAATTATGAAATTTTTATATTTTTATGATTTATTAGACAAATCAATGAATAATAGTTTACTAAAGTTATTTAAATAGTTTTAAGGTTGCGTGATTAATTATAATATATGGAGTTAAACGTAAAATATTAGAAGGAAAGCGAGGGGTTCTGTAAATGGTTATAGAAATTTTAAAATGAAGGTATTTGAAGTAAAAAAACATAATTTTGCAATGCACTATATGATTAATTTATTGACATAATCGAATTATAAATATAATTTGTTATTATTGTTTAATGAAAATTAGGATCCGCCTCTTATTTTCAAACTTAACACACGAAAACCTCTTATAAAAAACATGTTCTAAATTACATTCTAAAATTATTTTTGACAAATTTGTTTTTTTTTGAAAATCAAATCTAAAGTTGATCGCATGTTTCTACAACCAAAGATTTAAAAAAAAATTGCAAAACAACTTTTTTTGGGCATAAGTGCAAATATTTGCAGTTTTTACTACAAATATTTGTTGTCTGGATGAAACAAAAATACGGGTGCTTTTCAAAACATGTTTTTGGGAATGGATAACCGTGTATTTTAAAACTTAAAAAGCATGTTTTGCAGAAGTTCCCTATTGTTTATGTATATATTGTATATTATATGACTTATCTATTTTACTTTAATGAAAAAGGTAGGTTCCGTTTGGCTTGTCGTTTTTAATTTTGTGTTTTCGTCTATACAAAAACACGTATGTTGTATGTATAGTTGAAAAACAAACAATTTTGAAAAATGAAATTAACACATAAAATAGAAAACAAGTTTATTTTGTTTTTCGTGTTTCGAGAGATAATAAAAGCACGGAGAACAATCAAACTCTTTCGTTGTCCGTTGGTCGTCCCAACGGCTAATAATTATAAATCTTCTTCTCTTGTTTCTTGTTATTTCTTAATGCAATTTGAAAACACAAAACTTAAAATACAAAATGAAACCAAACGGGTCCGTAATTTTACTATTTTTGTTAATATGAATATGGTGCATCTATTTTACTTTAATGAAAAGAAAAGTAATTTTATCAATTTTGTTAATATGGATATGGTATACATATTGAAATTTCATAATTCAGTAAACAAACCAACGAGTATCTATAATTGTATTTATCTAATTAGTTTTAATATAAGGTTGCATAATTAATTTAAATTTATGGACCGAAACGTAAAATATTATGGGAATAATGAGGTGGGTTTTGTAAATAATTGTGGTATTTTTAAATGTAGGTATTTGAAGTTAAAAGTAGAAGTTTAAGATACAATGCATGTTAAATTTATTGAGATAAATGAATTATAAACTAAATTTGTTATTATTGTTTTATGTGATTCATATATCATAATCGAATAAAAAATTAATTTTATCATTTTGACTGGTACAATTATGGTATACATGTTGAGTTGTCATTCGTTAGTGTTTATTAGAGGTATTAATAAATATTAGTTAACTGAATTTATGTAAATAGTTTAAATTTTGAATTATGTAATTAACCTAAATATATGGCTTTTAATATAAAATGCTATGAGGTAATGTATGAACTATTTATAAATAATTGTATAACTTTTGAATTTATGTAACATAATGTAAAACGACTTGTGAGATTTAATGATGTAAACGTGAATTGATGAATTAAAAGATTTTGAAAATAAAATATCACAAGAAAAAATTAAGGAGAATAGAGAAAACTTCTAGATACAATAAGATAGCTAAAAATTCTTCTACTTTAATATTATTTAATAGATAACAACTTAGCCACAGTCAATTAGTTGGATTCATATGTATTGGTAAAACAATAGATGAAAAAAATATTGACGATGGAAAAATTGGATAGAGAGATTTTGCCTCCTTTGTCTGAAAAGAGATAAGAAATTTTGAGTCACGGTTTTGAAAAAAAAATTATGAAATGGTGGACGTGAGTGGGTATTGATTGGGTGAGAGGAAGTGTTTAGATGAGTGAGAGAAGGGTGTTTAGATGGATAGTAAAACCCTTTATCTTTGAACTTGTACAATTTAATAGATGAAACGATTCAAAAGGCTCATCTAAAGGGAAAAAATTAGATTCTTATGCAGATCTACTAGTTTTAACTTTTTTATTAATGTATTTTTAACCTTAAAATCTTTTAACAAAGTCAAAAACTAAAAAAAGGGGCATTGTAGAAGGACTCCAAAACTGGATGAGGGGGGCGTCTTTTCATTTTTTAGAAAATTGCTAGGGGTGTAAAAAATAAATTTCCCCACCTCTTAACAAAATAAATAAATACATCCATGGCTACCCTTGGTTTTTCGATGATCGGTCATCTTTTTTTTGCTGTTTTTTCGACCAGACCCCATCGAAAAGGGTTTTCGGTGAACCATCGTCGTTTTTTTCTTCTTCTCATTTTTCTATGAGTTGTTGCCAAATTTTGTATTGCATGAAGCGTAGAATCGTAAACTGTTTTATTTGAATGAAGTCCTCGTAATAGTTTTTTTTTCAAGGTGGAGTCCCATAAAATTTGCGCTCCTAACCGTATTTTGGTACTCTTTCAACTGTTTTTTTATTAAAAGAAAAGTGAATCAAACATTGAATATTGTATGCAACTAATCCAAAGAAAGTAATGAAATACTAAAAAAAGATAGAAAATAAAACCAGACAATTATTGAAGACTGTGTTAAGAAAGTCATTTGAGTCAGAAGCAAATTGCTACCCACTACATGTGTGCACACACTGAGACACATGGTTAAAGTTTTAACTTGAATATGTAATTATTTCTAAATTGTAACAGATAAAGATGTGAAATCACCGTACTCCTTGGAAAGAGCAAAAGAAGAGACTCATGAGAAAGAAACTCATGGAATGAGCAATGACATTGACGAAGGCACACCGATGGACAAAGTTAAAGGCCCTGGTATTTTCGAAAGAGCAAAAGAAGAGATTGAGGCGCTTGTAGAAAACATACATCCTAGAAAAGAAGAGGATAATAAATAGCCTGAAGTGAAAGATGGAGGCTAAACTTATGTTATTCCCACCAATTTATGGTTGTTACCTTTTAGAATGTAATAAGTGGATTTTGTTTTTGGCATGTTCAAGTGGAGGAGTTTGATCCCATTTGAATGCTGTAATTTAATGAAGGTATGATTTGTTGTATCTGTACAATGTCTGCTGCAATTGGATGTAGGTTGTGGGGTTTACGTGAGTATGTTGTTGGTTTTATTGTTGCCTGATTGGTTTTTATTCTTGTAGATTGGTCAACATAATCTATGTTCAATGTAGAACTCCAAAACGTTATATGCGACTTTGAAGATAATAGGTCCGTTTGGCCACTTGTAAACTACAAATATTTGTTAGTATAAATTTTTTACCTGCTGTAAATATTTGAAAAATAATTGGAATTTTTCATCCGTACTTGTGCGAAAATTTCTGCAGGTTGGAAATTTGAAAGGTAAAATACCTATCGAAAATATTTTAAAAGGAAATTGATGGTTCAACCAGCTGTACACCCTGATTTTCAGTGCGGAGCAAAATCGTCCATTAAAAATATAACGTCCTCCGAATTCCAGCCGTACACCTATAATTTGAGCTTTCCGTTAGTCCCCGCATCGGTTGTTCTAGCGTTTCTCATTTTAAAAAGGGGTAATTTAATAGGTTATCTGGGATGCTTTTTTATGGGTTAAGTTTTCAAACCATGGAGGATGCTCTAGTTCCCACTCTTTTATTTTCCTTACCGCATCTCCAACGTCACAGGGGGGTAATATTACCCCCTTAATATTAAAAGGGTGGCCCAACATCAGGGCGTTGATTTAATCACTGCTATGTCTTGGGCGTTGATTAAATCAGCGTTCAGTGCTGGCGCCTATAAACTACGCGTCTAGTCTTTTTTATCCTTTAAATTCCTCATTTAAACTTTTCATTTTCATTTTTTTTAAATAACCGTCCAAATGTCACCACGCGTCACCAAAATTGCTAGACATATCGTTCGACAGCAGACAGAGGAGCTTGCAGGTTCACTGCACATTGCTTCTGCTTCTGAGACGACAATTGATGACCTACGGATTCTGCATGATCTACCTGAAGGATACACACATCATATGTTGACAGCCTTGGATACGGTCGAGGTACAATTTTAAATATTAAATAACATTTAATAAAGGCCGTTACGTTCAACGTATAATAACCATGAAATGTTGTTTATTATATAGATCTACGATATTACAGAGTATATTAATTAGTTGTTACATATTTAATTAGTACAATAATCCTGAACTGTTCATTTTTTAGTCCTAGTATGTCGGCTATCGGTCGGGATAGTTGGGCAAAGTGTATAATACAGCAGTACGATAGACTTCCTCAGGGTATACTAGATAGGTTGCAGGCCAGTCCTTTTGCTTTTTTCTTACATATTCGACCACCTCGGCCATTTGATCGTCCACTCATATCCGTCCTAGTTGAGAGGTGGTGCCCTACGACGCACACTTTTAATTTTTTAGATTTTGAGCTTGGTATTACCCCCGTCGATTTCTATATGTTGACTGGGATTGAGATAGGAGACCTAGATAGGATACCATTTCCTTTTGATCATACGTATGAGAGCCCTGAGGTTTTCACTATGTATCTACCACATTTCGAGGAGGGTCATGTTTCTTTCGGCGCTGTCCCCCTGACATATCTACAGGAGTATATCAGAGCTCATATGGGCACCGATGCTATAAGTGACGCTGTATTTAGAGCATTTCTCATATACTTATTTAGTTCGACCTTCTTTTCGAACCAAAAGTGTATCATTAGATTAAGTTATCTTGCAGCGGTAGTCAATCTAGATCAACTTCATACCGTAGATTGGGGTTCCTCTATACTTGGATATTTGTACATTGCTCTCGATTCATATGCTCTCGGGGGGGGGGGGGTAGGCAGATGTTTAGGTTGGTATGTTGTAGCAACGACCCGTAAATTTTAACGATGTTTATAACATGATTAACTGAATTTTTCTTGAAAATAAAACAATTAAATCTTGAAATGAAATTTAATATTTAAAATACGTCCATTTAAACATAGCATATGGTAAATTTTTATTAGAAAATATGTAAGTTAGTTCTGTCGTGTAATTTTCAATTTCAATTTAAAATCAGTTGAAATAGATGGAAGTTAAATATTTTCGAAATTTGAATATTTTTATATAATAAAAATGTAAATCATTTTCTGAGTGAGACGTCATATTTCGTTTCGTCAAATTTGGACTGCTTTAGCTCCATTTATCTTATTTTCGACGAATTAGCAGCAGTTTGGCAGCGAAATACCGAGTTTTGATAGGATAGTCGTATCATCATATCTGTGTACCATTCTGTTCATCTTGTCGTGCTGACCTCCGTAGTATATTCAATTCTGTATTTCGGTGTCCGGTACACGGCGAAATCTGAAAAATGTTTAACCGTATTGGTACCAATCTTGAGCTTTTTGTTTTTCATGTGGCCATTCGTTTACCCACCGTAAGAAAACAAATAGCCACTTAACATTAATAATTCCTGAACCCAAATCGTGCAACGTTTGCTATGCCACCGTTTCAATTTATATATTTGTTCGTTCACGATTTCTGCTTCTTTCTGTTTCATTGTGAAAATATAATAATATAAACTAGTATTCATTTTGTTCTCCGAAGCCACGTATTGGTTTGCTTTCATTTCTGGATTGAGATAGCTGCTCCTCCTATCTTTCGCCGACACTTCCTCTCCCATGCTCGATCCTTGCTTCGCCACCTTTTCTTTTTCTCTCCGACCACCCTATGTTTGCCGCCTCCTTCTATAGCCTAGATCGCCTGTCCCCTCTACCCGCCAACAACCCATTACTCCACCGATCCACAACCACCCGTTCCACCTTCAACCGCAACCATCCAGCCCGTGTCTCCACCTACTTCCGAGTCACCATCTGACCGCCTTCCTCCTCACGTGAACACCCATGAGAAAAGAAAAGGAAAAATCAACAGCCGCAGCCACTTTTCCTGTAACGCCCCACCTCTATACTCACGCTAGCCAAGGACACTACGGTGTAATGCCGTCGACTAGCATGAAGAATAAGGCTGTTGAGAAGTGACCATCTGTGTAATTGCTTTGTGCGAGTACCGATATGTCAGAAAATATAACTTACATTTCATTTCAAGAGGAAATCCGATATATCAAATACAAACTCGAAGCTACCACACAGTGGCTAAGTGGACCTCGGAAACAAACGTAGAAATAAACATAACACAAATCAGTCACAGACATTCATATCACAAAAGCGGAATAAGATATGAATATATCACATGAAAGTGTATATAAGATCCACTACATCACAATGAATAAATACAAGTGCAAGACAAAAAAATAATTATACATCAAGGAGTCTATATCTCAAATGTATAATAACAAAAACTACTAATCTAAAGTAGTTAGCCAAAAATCAGATGATAATCCCGGATAGAAAGTCAAGCAGAAGCACCTGAAATACCTCGGTCTGACCCGAGTATTATTTAAGAAGAAAATAATAAACGAATCAGTCTAGCTATAAATATCAGATAAAATGAGATAGAATAAGAGATGTGACCAAAAACGTATGATAACAAAGAAATGTCATACTGTGTCAAGTATACATCAAATAACAATCAAAAATCATACCATATCTCGAATCATCTCAAAACACAAAAAAGAATCACATTCTTTAAATAATTCACCAAAGCACAAATATTGACAAAACATATCAATGCCAATCCACGAAAATTGGTGAAACACAATCTCTAGAAATCACAACCAGAAATCCAGAAATCTAAAAAGGGGAAGGCCTATCACAAACGGGAGTATGAAAAATCACCAACACGTGTATCACAAATGGAACGCTATTCCATGGTCGCTAACCATAAACCGAACATCGACGCACCTAAAAAGATACGCCCCATGCACAGTCGAACATCGACGCACCTGAAAAAATACGCCCCATGCATAAACTAACATCGATGCACCTAAAAAGATACACCCCATGCACCGACTAAATGAGCCGATTGCTCCACGAACGGTCCAGAGACCATGGGTCGCTAGCCCATAAAAATGAGACGAAGCTCAACAGAACGTGGTATAGTCCCCCACGTGGACAAAGAGACATCGCACAATGCTAGTCTAAATCACAAAATGATCATCATCGATCATCAAGAAGTGTCGATTACACTAAGCTAGTAAATATAAGAGTTTAGCTTCATGTCCCATAACCACTTGCTTAACTCAAATATTTACGAACAGATTGTAAATTTCCACTCGAAAATTATCATAAGAGTTTCAATCGAACAAGTCCAAAAATTAACCGACGAAGTAAACGCAAGCGTTTCATATCATTTGTTTTACTAAGCCGTTTAATTAGATTTCTCATACGAATGAGGTAAAGGTTTGTATATACTAATAGATTAGAAAACGGTTTTATAAACGAGCTTTGTATTAAAAATAGAGTTGAAATCATCTTTGTAAAGAGTTTGAATATTTACTACTAGTATAGAAACCTTTGTAATTTAAAGTGACAAGTCATAGAAATGATTGAAGAAACAATCAATCACCAAAATCCACATACGAAGACGTGAATCAAATCCAAAGAAATCGATACCGAATCCATCAAAATGGATATTCTCAAAAATCCCGAAATAGAAGTCATCAAAATCGATAACAAATGATAACAACAAATCAGATAATCATGAAACGATTAACATTTGGAATCTCAAGCAAAATAGACAAATGGGGCTGAAGCAAGCAGGTCAGTCGACTGAACCAGGTGGTCAGTCGACTGATACAGGGATACAAATTTCGTATCCCCAGGGTCAGTCGACTGACACAGATGGTCAGTCGACTGATACAGACCCAGGCAATTTCCTGGGTATGGTTCAGTCGACTGAACCTGCTTCTAAGCAATTTTGATATTCTGGTTCAGTCGACTGAACCCCTGGTTCAGTCGACTGAACCTGCTTTAGAAGCACATTCAGCCTAGCCCTCTTTGGGGCAAATCCGATAACACGGATGGAAGCGAACGAACGAGCAACTTCGACTGAGAATTTACGCCAAATGACAACCCAGCCTTGTATGGCCCTCCGAAACACCCCACTAACGTGTTCAAACATCCATAAAAAGGATTTTCACAAAATTAATCTTAAAAATCAAAAATTGGAATATTCACCAAATCAATCCTAATCAACATCAAATGAACATGTAAAGATGCTAGGAATTCATACCTAACAATCAAAGATAGTTATAGACATAGATGTGAGATAAAAATCTCACCTTTGAACCCAAAAACAATGAATGAGAAGCTTAATCACAAAGGAAAGATCAACACTCTTCACTTCAATCCAAGTAGCTTGAATCTAAGCTTAAAAGAAGAACATTCCCTAAGTTAGGTTTAGGAAATTTCTGAAATTGAAGAGAGAATGAGTTGGAGAAGATGCAGAGGATACTTACCTAAGCTTCTCTTTGAATTTGGAACAAGAAATGGAGCTTTGCAAAGGAAACTAGGGTTTTGAATTTCTATTTCCAATCTTTTTCCCCCATTAATCTCAAAAGCTTGAAAGTGTTAGGAAATGAAAGTGAATGAAGAGAAGAGGGGGAGGGGGGGGGGAAGACTGAGCTAGGGTGTTATGTTAGGTTATTGGGCTAAAACCCAAACCCAAAGCCCTAAGTGAAAAAATAGCAAAATTCACTCAACTCCAAACATATCGATGCTTATACTTAAAAAAGTCGCAAACGCCATTTTGGACTCAATGGAAGTGGTCTCGAGTCCTAATTCGACTGTTTGCAAAAAGTAGCTTTTCGAACTTTAATCCGATTAACGATTCTATATTTAAATAAAATATTTAAATATTCAATCGTAAAATATGCGGGTTGTTACATTTCCCCTCTCCACCATCGAGCACAAGCATCTCGACCGACCACCCTCCACCATAAGGCACAGTCGACCACAACCTCTTCATTGTATCGCTCCAGCCGCCCAGAGCTAGTACCCTTCGCTTTCCCAACCTCATAACGGCCCGCCATCTCCGACAGACCTCCCTCCGACCCAAACAGCAGCGAGCCCATCTCGTGACCCGCTTCTCCACTTTGCTCATCCCTCCACCACGCTGTACACCAGTCAGACCACGCTTTGCTCCGCCTTCATCCGCTAGCTTGCATGTGAATGAGCATCTGTAGACGAATATGTATACGAATGAGCATTTGGGAAAATTGTTCAAATTCTTGTCTCGACAGGTTGCAAGCTTTGCATGCCAGTCTTTCTCCTCTTATTATTAAAATAAATTTAAGTTTGCATTATTTTGAGATCAGCCTGCTTATATTCATGTCGTGCCTACTTTATTATATGTTATACATTATATGTTTTAAACGTTTATTTACGATGTATAACATTAGTTTAAAATAGATTTTTTTTTGTAATAACTCCTATCTTTATTAATAGTTGGCTTGGAAGCGCAATCTTTTGGTCCGACCGCGAAGTTCCAAAATTATCCTTTATATATAATTCTTTAAAAAAATTTCTCCACTAATTGATCCTAAAAAATAGCATCTGCATATCTGTTTCTAAACTCAGTGCATCTATTAATTGATCCTAAAAATAACATCTACACACCTGATCCTAAACTCATGCATATAGCACCGCACTTTTATTATGTGTAATATTATTGTCAATAGCATACTATGGTGAGTAGCTTTAAAAAGCTCAGCTTTTTATCATACGTTAGAATCAAAATAGGTTGAAATAGGGAGTAAATAAACTATTATTATAATTTTTTGTTCCTGAGTTTATGAAAGCATGATATTTGTCTGGTATCAACGTCAACTTACAAAAACGTCTCTCTATAGATATTAACAAATGTTAATATCACTTAAAAATAGGATCTAGCAAATATACTTTTTTGCAAATTCATAATGCTCTTTTACATATATTACCAAACTTAATATCGCTTAAAAATATGATCTAACAGAAAAACTTTCTATACATTTTTGCTTTTATTAATTGATAACGGAAAAAAAAATTCAAACTAACAAAAAATTAAACGATACAACCTAGAAATAAATATTCAAACTGACTACACATGATTCCAACGTAAAATCATAGCTAAATATTTATGAAATCATTTTTTTGAATATGTTAAGCATATATAATTTGTAAAAAAATTCAATTTATATGCGAAGGGTGTACTATTATCATGCGCGAAGCGCGTGCCATAACACTTATGTATAAAGTATGTTTAAATATTTATCTGAATTTTTTTGGAAAGAAATATAATAGATAATGATTTTAATATGTGTTTTAAATTAAACAATGATTTTTGAAATATATAATATGATGATTTTTTGATTTAATATGTGTTTAAATTGAATATTGATTTTAATATGTGTTTTCATCTTGTTCTTGGGTTTCTCTAGGCTCGAAATGTGAGCGATCACTCATGATTAACATTCTTGTGTTTAGTAAATTGATTTCACATGAAATGACAATTGAAATATGCTGTTAAATTTGAATTGTTAAATATGATATGCCATTATCTGCAATTGTTTATCTATGACATATGACACCATAACATGTTATATATATTATATTTAAATTTGTTACTGATGATATATGCTTGTTGTTGATATGTTATATTACTATCATATTTGATCTCACTCTGCAAGTTCCCTGTTAGTTTAGAATTCACTATGGGTTGAAATGATACATACCCGAACGATATTATAGATTAGGGGAAAATCGTTAAGGGTTGAAATGACAAACCCAAGCGATTTTCATTGGTTTTGAAATTTTTGGATTGCGGTTTAAAATGATATATACCCGTAAAATATTTAAATTACGGATTGAAATGATAAATTTCTATATCACTTGACCATATGATACAATATTATATACGGACACCGTTGGTCTATTTTTGAAAATGATTTCCAAGGTTTTGAAAGGAAATATATATGAGTTTTAATAAATATTGATTTCTAAATATAATAGATAAATTTATTTTAATATATGTGAAAATTTAGATTTTTAAATTATATGTTTTGAATATTTTAAAACTATAAGTTAAGTTGTGAAAATGTAAATTTTAAGATTTTACTTATATTTTTATTATTTTTAAAATATATAAATAAGATTTAAATTGAATTTAATAATAAGATTTAATTTAATAAAATTTAATATACTTTAATTTAATAAAATTTAATTTAGTTAGTTTATATAATATATTTAGTATTTATATAAAATTTTATTAATATTTTGAAAATAGATTTTGTAGTAACTTTAATAAAATAAAGGTTGGTAGGATAAATCAAGTTGATTAGTAATTTAATTTGTTAAGAATTGAATTTAAATAAGAATTGATTGTAAACTTATTGATTTTGAAATTTTGAAAGGTATGATTTTATAATTCGATTTAATAAAAGGCGATTAAGTTAATATTTTCAAATTTAAATAAAATTGAATATTTAATTTTGATTTAAATTTGTAATTTGAGTTATTTAAATGTTATTAAAAATGATTAAGCAAATAATTCCAAATTTAAATAAAATTAAACTGAATTTGAAATATAAATGAATTTATCAAATCGAGTTATTGTAAATTGTTTGAATGCTTAAACTTTGAAAAACTATTGAATTGGAAGTGATTTAAGTTTGAAATTAATATAAATTAAAAATGGTTTCATTGAGAATTTGAATTGAATTGTAATTGATGAACCGAGATTGGTTTAAATTGAATTTTGGAACTAAAATTGATTTGAATTGATTTGTGAAATTGGAAAAACAATCCTAATTTGAAACTATTTTCGATATATATATTTTAATATATAAACTATTTTTAATATATAAACTACTTTAATTTATAACCATTTCAATATATAAAAAAACTATTTTCAATATTTAAACTGTTTAAGTTAAAACTGTTATGATTTGGATTTAATGGATTTAAATGCGAATATTTTGATATGAAGGTTTAAACTATTTTGTGGATATGGTTTTCGAAAGTGATATGATTTCGAAGGTACATGATTTCGAAAGTGATATTATTTTTGAAATGAATATGATATTTTGATATGAAGTACAAACTGTTTGAAATATAAAATGACCACGGTGTGAAATAAACGTTTGGTTGTTAAAAAGATCGGGATTAGATATTGTCACTCTCTGCCAATACCGAAAACCACTTTCACAACTGTGTACGTGGTGGAGCTTCTAGAACGAAGTAGGATGATTTGGCGATGATTTTGTATGAGGTATTAATGCAGCCCCGACTCCCGCGAGTCAACTTGATGTGGCTAAAACAGGAGCTATACCTGGGCCAAGTGAGGTCGCACCTCCGATCAGGTACATTTCTTTGATACACTACACCAAAACAGTCAAATTCTAACATTTATAAGTGTTACAAATAATTTCAGTAACACTTTTTAAGTGCTACTAATGGACTGTGAGGAATGGAGCGGCCAAATTTGTAACACTTATAAGTGTTACAAACATACGTATTACTAACACTTATAAGTGTTGGTACCTAAATATACGGTAACGCTTATAAGTGTTGGTAACGAAATATACGGTAACGCTTATAAGTGTTGGTACCTAAATATACGGTAACGCTTATAAGTGTTGGTAACGAAATATACGGTAACGCTTATACGTGTTGGTACAGAAATATACGGTAACGCTTATAAATGTTGGTAACGAAATATACGATAACACTTATAAGTGTTGGTATAGAAATACACGGTAACGCTTATAAGTGTTGGAAAATGATTATTTAGTAACACACACACACACACACACACACACACACACACACATATATATATATATATACATACACCAAAACTTAAACGTAAAGTTTAAATATAAACACACTGCAAATAATGGTTTCCATATCATAAATAATTCATCATACATATTCAATGCAAAGTTTAAACGCTCTGCAAATGTAGTATAATATATCATAAACAATTATTTACATATCTAAAATACCACAATGTCATATATTCAGATATTATTACAACATAAGCTTCAAAAAATATATTTCAAAATACACTTAAAAGTTTAACTTACGGTTAACCTAACCATTCCTGATCATCCACTCCAAACTCTAATGGTTTTGAATATTCTTCAACGTCCAATACAATAATCCAAGCATCCTTCTTCAAGTTCCTGCATTTAATATAAACACTCGATAAAAACTTATACCTTTAAAATCAAAAGGTTAAAGACTGAGTTACAACCCAGGTTCTAATTTTTTTTGTATTTATGAATTCGCAAACTTAGTATGCAAAATACATGTTAACCAAACTACATCAGCACTTAGCTTGCGAAATACATGTTAATCAAACTACATGAAGATAAAATGGGGTAGCCATACGTATAGACAAAGTATTAATCAATGACACCTTTCTGCAACACTTCCAAGTTAATGAATAAAGTTATGCAAAAATAAGCAGGTCAAAAACTAACTCAGCAGGAGGGTAGTGCAAAAACAAAACCAAACGGGTTATATATATTAGCATCTCTACAAACAAATATATAAACTGATATATATTTATACACACCTGCAATGTTACACGCAAGTACCCAAGATTTCCCAAACGCATCCATTCATACCCGAGCACAGTACCCACAAAGTTCATGGCTACATACGAATATCGTTCAATACTCACACATGCACTCACTTGATCTACTGTTCATATAAAACTAATAACCACACAAATCTCACACACACATATATACACACACAGCCACTCACACCAGAAGCAAACCATAATGCAAAAATAATGTGCCAGCATACTTGGCACATAAAACAAGAAGTCACTCTCAAAACTTACATATAAATTACTATAGTGGATATAAGCTTTGCATGTATTATACAGAAAAAACAACCTGAATTGTATTATTTTTATTGACCTCTTTATATATTTACATATGCGCACATGAACTACACTCTCTTCACTCACTCAGCATACTAACGCATGCTCTAATAACATAAACCCACACGAACCCAAGTTAACATAAACTATATTTCAGTTTATGTCACTTTCAGGATGCTATTTAGTTTGGTTGTACTCATGGCTATACATAAATATGATCTGATGATTAATGCATCCAAACTAGTTGTAGAGATAAGGCAACTTTGAAATCTCTAAGAGCCAAGCTTAAAAATGTAAACTTCGAAGGAATATGCACTGAAAACTCTACACATGCTTCAGATGTATCATTGGGTGACTAAAGTTGAAGGTCTTGAATCAGTTGTTCTTAGCATGTATAACAGAAAAATTGTGTAAAAGCGAAAATATCAATAAATAAGCATAAAATGTTGGCTATGTTGATACGGATTCCACTTGCTATATGTTGTCCATGCAGGGTGACAAAAAAAGAATATAAATGGAGGTGAAAATGTTATTATATAAAGGTTATTTTTCCAGTGTATTATAAATATAATGGACCTTGTTACAGTGTGGAAGTAATTCTTACAAATGCTTTCATCTTGTCATTGATCCTATCTCTTCTTCTCTGCGTAAATTAATTAAAGTCATCATAAGTTCAGTAAGAGATAGCAGCAACATTAATTTTAACATCCTTGCAAAGATGATCAATAAAAAAATTTTACCCGCTCTGACAAGTTATGAACTTCAGCGGCACGAGCTTTACGAGTGTGTCTCCCACATATTTTATCAGGCTCACTTGATTCATATCCTGCCTCCTACAACGAATAAATATTTTTTTCCAAAAATTATTATTTTTGAATAATAATCATATAACAAACCATCCTAAGCTTAAAATAAAAATATATTAGTAACCTCTTTATATGAATCAAGTTCTTCTCCATCTCTTTCCTTCCTTTTATGTACACTTTTACTTGCGCTTTTCGAATCTAAGTAGCACTCAGAGATACCCGATGATGATGTCAAAGTAGCAGCAAGAGAGTTGTTTTGCAATCAAACTCAAGATTTTATTGTGCAAAAATGTCGATGAGAAAATGCAGAAATAACATCAAAGCATTATTTAGGACAACTGAGTTTTGATACTATGCATGTTCAGGCTGAAGCATTTCAGTATTTTTATGATCTGTACAATGGGGACCACCAATATATTCATCAGTTTGAGGAAATTAACTGCAATGATTTGGGAAAGGATTACTAGTTACATATGTTACAATGAAGGAATTAAAGGATGCAGCCTTCTCAATTAAAGAAGAAAAATTACCAGGACCTGATGGCTTTTCTTCCAAATTCTTCAAACTGCATTGGCAACTTCTTAATGATGAGTTAACCTCAGCTATTAACTATGTTTATTTTACAGCCGATATTCCAAAATATTTAAATCACACATTTATAACTTTATTCCCAAAGAATGAAAGACCTTTTAAAATATCAGACTATAGACCTATGGTCTATTGTAATGTGCTATATAAAATAATATCCAAAGTTATATGCAGCAAGTTAAATGGTCTCATGCTTTATTTAATTTTAATATTAAGAAAAGGATCGTATAAACGATCAACAATTTTTTTCTTTCTAACAAAAAATTAGTGAATTCCTACATACAAGGAAAAGCTAACATTTAAACCCACAGCTTATGAAATCTCATATACTTTTTATTCAACAATACAACTTCACCCGAAACTCCACCCAAAAATATATGCGGCAATCATCTTCGCCGTTAAATTACACTGCACCTCTGATATCTTCCCTCCATTTCATTTATTTTCTTTCGGTTGCTCATTTTCTCGGGTACAGTAGCAGCATTCCTTTTTATATGGTTTTAAAAGGGTAAAAATATAATATTCATTACTTTTACTAAGGTTAGAAAAACATATTTTGTTCATTCCCCTTGTCGATTTAATTTTTGCTTTAAATCACAATTTCAATGGTGCTGCTTGCCCAATCTGATTTACCCTTTAACAATTTCGTACAAAAATATGATACAAGCTTGAACTAGTTAAAATAGCAACGAATAGAAAACAGTACCTGAGTGCGGTTGAAGTCGGTACCATTGAGCAAGTCACCGAGAGAACTACCGTAAGAACAATAGCTGCGAGCAGGGCCGGTCCTAAGAACAAAATACCTTGGAACTCTAATCCTGCATAACCATAAGAATTTAATCAGTTGTTCAGTTGGCTGGTAGAAAGGACCAAATTCAATTGTAATAAAAACAGATTCAAACAAAAAACATCATATTATATAAGTAGATTATCTCAAGACTTTTTCGATCACAAAAATTTGTCATATTTGACAATGTTCAGTTTTATTAGTGGTTATATAATTTGTAATATTTGACAATGTTTAGCTTTAATTAGTGATTGAATCTTTAGTCCAAAAGGCAAACTCGAAGGTCAATCTCTGTACATATATTTGCAATTCAGTGTGTGTCCCTAAAATCCACTTGGACCTATCTTTCTATTTTAAACAAACAAAAGACAATGGATAGGGTTCGTAATGGGTTGCAGTACAAAATATGACTTGCAACTTATGTGACATGGAAGATGAATCAGTTCAAATGAAGACCTGATCTACAAGGTATTCATACTAATAACATCATTGGGATCCTACAAGCGATTGCAAGCAAAAAAACATCTGAAAAATAGTTTACTTAAAGACATCATTGTTGTGGTATAATAACTATTACATGGCGTATTTAATAAGAGGGAGTCATAAAAAAATTCAAGACAAAAAATAGCAGCTGATATCTAATCTATATTTATCTGGCACAATTGTAAGCCTACTGTCAACAAAATCTAAGTTCTTTCGCGATGTTTGTAAAAAAAGAGAAAACATTGGATTCCTATGTTTGCAAATAAAAACTATACATACACAAACAGTTAAATAGATACGTCACTAAACAATCAACAAAATGTAGAAAATACGATCTAAACATATCAGTGAGTTATAAACATATAACTCACCCAAACAATGTCATACCCAATTGACCATCGCAGCCAGTAAGTAAATGATGGTTTACACACATTAAACTAATTCAATGCATATCACCAAACATTCATCACACGACAATCAAGTTGAACCATGGATAAAAGGGGATCTAGACAAAAGTTGTGAGTAAAAATAATTTTACTCGCTTAAACGATGCTCAAGTTCCAAAAATCAGAAACCTCAGCCATCAACCGTTAAACCAAAGTGCACACACTCCTCCACCCTGAAGCTCGACACTATCAACCCCAATTCACTATACCAAAGCTGCTTGCCTTCACCTGCAAATGCCAACAGTCATGTTCAAGCCAGCAACATCACATCACACACTGGCTTTAGACACCACATCTCCAGCCTGCTGCCACCAGAAAATCGAACATACTCCACATCACACACGCTACCTGAATCCATGCCGCCAACTCCACAAGTTCACCCACATCGCCATTCACATTGCAGTGCATTACTGTCTCTAGATCGCAAGTGCACGCATCGCTCTCCTCCTCCTTGGATGCCGATGGTGCCACCAGAGTAGAGCAACTTGCGACCGCGTCTCTCTCTTCTTGGTCGCCTCTGCTCGATATTTTTTAAATATGAGTCATGATTTAGATAGAAGGAATTAGGGCAAGATATCGAGCTGAAGAGTTAAATAGGCATTGGGTTTGCAATTGAGGGAGAAGGAGGATTCTAAAACATAGTGGAAAGAAAATAGGCTTGGGAGCGGCTGAAATAATTTCTGGGCCTGGATTTAATTCAGTGCGATTGAGGGAGAAGAAGGACGTTGGTATTTTTGTGAGGAAGAGCAAACCCTAAATTAAATTTTAAGCGGCCAAAATCTGTTTAGGAATGGGCAAGCGTGGGAAAAGGGATCGTATTTACAAATTACAAAAGACTCCTTTTGTTATTAAATTGTTTACATTTTTACCGATTGTTGTAACACTTATATGCGTTGGCAAAATTAATGCAGAAGACTATTTATTTTTACTAACACTTTTTAGGTATCCTAACACTTTTTTACTATTAGCGGTCTGTGACATTTATAAGTGTTAGTAATTGACAGATATAAAATGTTGCAAAATCACTTATTTGGTGTAGTGATACCATTATATTAATTTGTGATTTGATTGGGTGCACCTTCGATTGATTTTGGGAGTGTGTCTCGAGGTGGGAGGTAGTAGCTGCTATGCGTTACCACCAGCCCGGTTCTGCAAAACGGTAGAATCCTACCCTAGGCATTTCCTCGCGTGCCTTGTCACATGCCTTATCACGCCTTCTATGAGTTTGTTTTGTACCGTATCTATGGAGTGCTCCCTGAATAAACCACTGGTTTGGTGGAGCTTACTGTACATGTATACACTACGGGAATATATAAAATGTGTTAAGGGGGATATGGGTAACGCCTTAACGCTATTTTAATAGTTTACTTTACTTTAGACATTATCTATGCAGCTGTTAGGAAATCAATTCTATGGTTTCGATGATAACAACTATACAATGGAAATCAAATATGCATATATATCTATATTTACAGGTAATTAGTAAAGTAACATCACCAAAGAGACAAGAACAAAGACTCAAAAGAAGTATCAAGAGGCTACAAGTTGAGAGAATTGGAAAAGGAATGATACATGCACAGGAAAAGCAACATGCACAAATCCAGACGTCTAAGTGCACTTACCAGACGTCTGACTGAATTCTCTGGTTCGCATATCAGTCAAAACCAGATGTCTGGTAAATATACTCAGACGTCTGACAAGCAACTATATACAAAAAATATATGAAGACCAGACGTCTGAAATATTTTCCAGACGTCTGATTTTGAACTCGGCTGTGTATATTCAAAGTACAACTATCATATTTGAAAAGACACGATCGCTCCTCTTCACTGCAACTCTTCATCACCATTGGAAGCGACCTTAGAGCACTTGCTAACAGATGCAACTACACAAAGGATCTCTCTACCACTATAAATAACATTAGGAATTCAAGAGAAGATCTCACCTGACTTACTTGTTCTTTCTACTCTTATACTCTAATATATACTTGATATCTAGCAATCTATACTTGTACTCTACATTTCCAATTATATAGTTCCTCATAGACAACAATCTTTAGATATATATTGGAAGTATCTGCACTATATAGTCCAAATATGTGTAATAGAGAACACACAGTTGACAAAGAAACTCTGCTATTGTAAACCTGTTCCTCCGGGTGAAGTGAGGGTTATTCGGTGAAAGGAAATTCCGAAGAGGAGCTTCGGGACTGGACGTAGGACGGGAGGTCCGAACCAATATAAAATCCCTGGTGTGATTACTCTTATTTGCATACTTTAATATTAATACAATATAGTTTAAATTAGTCATATACTTGTCATTTGTATAATCGATCCACCATACTATAGATTTACATTTGGTATTAGAGCAAGGTTTGATCAAATTATAGTAACACGTTTTTGAACATTTTAATATGGCAAGTATTTTTCAAGAAGGACAATCCACAGCACGACCACCACTTTTTAATGGTTCTAACTATGCATATTGGTCAACACGTATGAGAATTTTTATGGAAGCTAATGGTCTAGAAATTTGGTCAGCCACTCAAAATAAATATGAAGCACCTACTACTGCTATGAACACATGGACCGATGCACAAAAGACCTTAGTATCAAACAATGCTAAAGCTATGAATGTTTTATTTTGCTCTCTAGATAAAAATGAATTTTCACGTGTTATGTTATGTACAACTGCATTTGACATTTGGCGTACTTTACAAATCACACACGAAGGTACAACAAAGGTCAAACAAACTAAGATTTCAATTTTGCAAAACCAATTTTCGTCATTTAAAATGAAGCAAAATGAAACTATTGTTGATATGTATTCTAGATTTCAAACTATCCAACATGATCTTATGGCATTAGGAGTTAAATTACCGATTTTGATTTAGTTTCTCGAATACTCAACTCTTTGACACCAGATTGGGAAAGGAAAGTATTATCTATTGAAGAAGCTAATGATCTCTCTACTCTCAAAACTGAAGAGTTGATAGGAAATTTAATGTCATATGAAGCTAATTTGCAGGCACGAAAAGAACTAAATTCAAAAAAGAAGAACATAGCATTTCCAGCAACCAAAAATGATGACTCTGATTTACATGAAGAAGAGATAGTCTTCATTGCCAAGAATTATAATAGATTCAAGAAATTTAGAAAGATGACAAAATTTCAAAAAGAAGGGAAGTCCAACACAATAAACTTATCTCAAATTAAGTGCTATGAATGTGATCAATACAGACATATGAAGAAGGATTGCCCTAAACTCAATAATGATAAAAGGAAGAACAAATTTGAAAAATTCAAGAAGAAGAAGGCTTTTAAAGTAACATGGGAAGACTCGGATTCTTCATCATCTGAAAGTGATAGTGATAGTGATGGAGAACAAGCCAATGTGTGTTTTATGGCACAAACTGATGAGGTATGTCCAGAACTTAGCTATGACGAACTATTAGAACTTAGCATGGAATTAGATGATAAATTTAGACAAATTAAAAAATTGAACAAAGAATATATAGCTAAAATAAATAGATTAGAACTTGAAGTAGGAATGTTAAAAGATGAAAAAAATTATCTTAGAAGAAGAACTAGAATTATCTCAAGAAAAAATTCAAAATAATTTGATAGAAAGTAAGGCTATTATTATTGATTTTGAAAATACTAAAATAGTAAAGGATGATTTACTAAAAGAAAAGGTCAATTTGAAAAGCAATATTGAAATATTGAAAATTGAAAATTTAGAATTAAAAGAAAAATTAGATAAAATCACAAATAATGTTTCAAAATTCAATAAAGGGAAACAAGATTTGGAAAATCTTATCAAAACTTCAAAACCATCTGGAAATAGAAATGGAATAGGATTTAAAAATATTTCTAAACAAAAAGGAAATGAAGAAAAAAATATTTTTTACACAAAAACCAAAAGTTTATCTAATTCTAAAATGAATACCAAAACTATGAAGGTTTGGATTCCTAAGACAAATAATAATTTTATTAAACAAAAACATATTGATAATTTCTTAGAGAATGTAGTTTATAATAAAAATTATATTTACAAAGGTACCAAACCATCATGGGTATGGCTACCTTCTCCTAACAATTAGGACCCTAACAAAAATATATGGGTACCAATTAAAACATCTTTTATTTTGCTGGTGCCCAAAAATAAAAAATAAGGAGAAATGGATACTAGATAGCGGATGCTCCAAGCATATGATTGGAAATTCAAAAATGTTATCAAATATAACATACATCGATGGTGGAACGGTAACCTTTGGAGATAATTCAAAAGGATATGTCGTTGGCACTAGAGAAGTCATCAATTATGGTATTTCTAACTCTCCTATTATTATAAATGTTTTATTAGTAGAAAATCTAAAACACAATCTACTAAGCATTAGTCAATTATGCGACAAAGGCTTTCAAATAAATTTCGAAAAAGATAGATGTAATATTTTAGATAATAACAAACAACTTATATTTGAAGGTTTTAGAAACAAAAATATTTATGTATTAAACATGAATATTAATAAAAATTCAAATTAAGTTTAACCGCCAAACATAATGATCCATGGTTATGGCATAAACATTTTTGTCACATCAACTTGAAAAATATTAATAAATTGGCAAAATATGAGTTAGTCAGAGGTTTACCTAAAATAAATTACAAAGTAGAAAATTTATGTGACGATTGTCAAATTGGAAAACTAAAGAAAACCTCTTTTAAATCTAAAAATAATATTTCTACAAAACAACCACTAGAATTATTACATTTAGATTTATTTGGTCCAACACAAATACGATCTATAAATCACAACAAATATGTTTTCGTCATAGTTGATGATTTTTCAAGGTATACATGGACCTTGTTTTTAAAACATAAAAGCGATACTTTTGAAATGTTTAAAATATTTGCTAAAAGAATTAGAACACAAATGGACTTGAAAATTAAGAATATTCGAATGGTTGATACACCCCAGCGACTTCCTACACCCACACCAATTCATGAACCAACGCATAGGTGGACTTCATATCATACGGGATTTACGCCCGATAACAAGAAGACTAAAAGATCTCTATCTGTATCTCCTAACACAAAAGTGAAAATTGATGAAATTCATCATTATCAGAAACAACGGATAGATCTTCAAAGAGAACTATATTTTGAGCAAAAAGTTACAGCGCGTCGCCTAAGCTTTTTGGAACAAGTAGCGATGAAGTTTTGTTCCTCACGAAAGAAAGATGTCCATGATCCACTCCCAAAACCTTGTAGTTCTTTAGATCCCTCATCTTCATATCGTACTCCTTCGGATCCGTCACCGAGACGATTTTCTGGTTCTCTAAGAACCCACGAACATAGTAATATATGGTCTCCACTTAAACCATGGAGGGATGACAACTCAGGAGATCGCAAAACTCCATCGCCTTCTAAATAAATTATATTTATATGTATATATGTGTATTTATTATTTTATTTCATAACAATAAAATTGCTTGTTATAAGATTTCGAGAAATAAGCAAAACCATCAAATTTTAGGCTATTTTTAGCTACTCTGCTTATTTCAGATGTCTGCTTATGTCATTCAGACGTCTGACACAATGATATACGTCTAAAAAATAAAGAACTGTGCATATGTCAGACGTATGATATACCCCCCAGACGTTTGAAATTTTGCTCTGTCTTTCACAATTAAAAATCAGAACAATTCAGACGTCTGAAATAAAATCCAAACGTCTGCCATAGTTATCTGTCTCTACGATTTTTCCAAATCCAATAAAACCAGACGTCTAAATAAAAAACCAGACGTCTGATTTTATCTGCTGAACTCAATATAGGGCAAACCAGACGTCTGATTTCAAATCTAGACGTCTGATTCCCAATCGACAGTTTATATTCGACCAGATAACATCATTTTTTTACTTTTATCTCAAAAATTATTATACCCTACGATTTTCTCAGAGACAATTATCCTTCTAGAGATTCATTTTTAAGCAAAACTAATCAAAATGCCTCCTCGCACTAAGAATGCCAAGTTGTTAAAGAGAAAACAAGACCAACCGGCCTCATCTTCAAATCCTCAGGTATGCTCTGATGAACAGATCGAAAGGTGGATGAATAAAGCACCGCATTCCATCAAAAGGTACGAAGACATCCAAAAGAAAAAACTCCACATAGGTCCATTCTACAATCTTCTTAAATTCCTTATGTATGACCTCGATGAACTATGTGAAAATGCCGGGTTAGAAACCCTAATTTCTTTTACCCCTAATGATGTCCAAATAGATCAATTAGCCATATTTTTATTCTATGCAAATTTAGACAGTACTTCAGTGTGGAACACTGAAAATGAGGATAACCGGCTCTGGTCTAGCGTGTATGGGAACACGATTAGATTAACTCCAGGCATAATAGGTCGCACACTAGGATGCTCTGACACAGGGGAAGATCTATACAATATTCCGGATATGCGCTTTAAGCCACGGAACAATATAACTCACCAAATTTGGGAGGACGAAATGCCAAAATTTGCCTCCAAATTTCTACGTCCAAAAGCTCGACTTCTCACCCGAATGATAATTAACACAATTATTCCACGAATGGGTAGTCATGAGCAAATCACTGAATTAGAGCACAAAGCCCTATATGCTCTGTTTAGTGGAACAAGAGTAAATTGGGCCAAATTTATCTTCGACGAGTTAAAGCATTTTTGGACTCGATCAAGGCCTTCAATTATTTATCCAACTTATATTATGCGGCTTCTTCGTTCACATAATATCCCATCCTATCTATCTACATTCGAAGAAATCTCGCCTAAGTATGCTTCCACCAAGTTCTTCTCTCTGATGCATCTACCCGAAACCCCTCCAGAATACATGTCCTTCGAAGATTGGACGCACAATCGTACATCTGGAAAAGTTGAGCCTCCTCCTCAACCTCACATTGATCCATCCCAAGAGGAGGAACAATATCGAGAAGTCACTCCTCCTCCTCCCGCACCCTTTGATTATCCGGGACAAGAGGAAATAATGGAGACTCGAACGGATACAAATCCAAACGAAAGCATTCTAGATCTCACTCTACGAAACCAACAAATTCTATCTCAAAATCAAAAGATTTTGGCTAAGCGCATTGACAGCTTCGAAATATCATTTGCTACGCGCCTAGCCACTGTTGAAGAATCGCTTTCCACTGTCTTGTCGGTTCTTAAAGAAGTACTACAACGGGTTCGCGGTCCAACACCACCGTCTGAAGATTGGCCAACCCCGGTATCTTCTCCTCCCGCAAAACATTCAAAACTCTCTGAGGATGAACCTCTCAAAGAAGCTTTGACATCTCCTTCAAAGGCTAGCACTTCTAAAAAAGAAGAACCAAAGAAAGATGATCAAAATGAAGCTTCTCCAAAGGAATCATAGATTTAGGGAATCATAGAACTTAGTTTTTGGAATATCATTTTTTGTACAAATCTATGCTTGTAATCATACTTCAAGATTAATGAAACTTTCTTTATTTGTTTTGACGATTGGCTTCAACCTTATAATTCTTTTTGATAATGCCAAAGGGGGAGAAATATAAGTATAATCATAAAACAATCAAAATAAGCACATATTCAGGGGGAGATTTATAATCTATATATAAGTACATTGAATAGTTGTCATCATCAAAAAGGGGGAGATTGTTAGGAAATCAATTCTATGGTTTCGATGATAACAACTATACAATGGAAATCGAATATGCATATATATATATATATATATATATATATATATATATCTATATTTACAGGTAATTGGTAAAGTAACATCACCAAAGAGACAAGAACAAAGACTCAAAAGAAGTATCAAGAGGCTACAAGTCGAGAGAATTGGAAAAGGAATGATACAGGCATAGAAAAAGCAACATGCACAAATCTAGACGTCTAAGTGCACTTACCAGACGTCTGACTGAATTCTCTGGTTTGCATATCAGTCAAAACCAGACGTCTGGTAAATATACTCAGACGTCTGACAAGAAACTATATACAAAAAATATATGAAGACCAGACGCCTGAAATATTTTCCAAACATCTGATTTTGAACTCGGCTATGTATATTCAAAGTACAACTGTCATATTTGAAAAGACACGATCGCTCCTCTTCACTGCAACTCTTCATCACCATTGGAAGCGACCTTAGAGCACTTGCTAACAGATGCAACTACACAAAGGATCTCTCTACCACTATAAATAACATCAGGAATTCAAGAGAAGATCTCACCTGACTTACTTGTTCTTTCTACTCTTATACTCTAATATATACTTGATATCTAGCAATCTATACTTGTACTCTACATTTCTAAATATATAGTTCCTCATAGACAACAATCTTTAGATATATATATTGGAAGTATCTGCACTATATAGTCAAAATCCGTGTAATAAGAACACACAGTTGACAAAGAAACTCTGCTATTGTAAACCTGTTCCTCCGAGTGAAGTGAGGGTTATTCGGTGAAAGGAAATTCCGAAGAGGAGCTTCGGGACTGGACGTAGGACGGGAGGTCCGAACCAGTATAAAATCCCTGGTGTGATTACACTTATTTGCATACTTTAATATTAATACAATATAGTTTAAATTAGTCATATACTTGTCATTTGTATAATCGATCCACCATATATAGATTTACAGCAGCGTATTATACTATGTATGTAGGTAGTTTAATGGATCCTTAGAGGATGGGAAACTCAAACATCCTTTAAGTTATATTGTATTTTAGTTGACATTTCACTTGAGTTAATTTACTGGTATAAGAATGTTAATCCTGACTCGAGTGTTTTATGTTTTGCTTTATGCTTGGTCAGACTGAGTGTCACAACATTTGACTCACTTTTGGAGTTTGGAGCTTTGCTTGAAGATCTGTCTCTCATCTATTCAGCTTTGCGGTTATCTTAGTTATTTCCAGTGGGTTATGATCAGACTTGTCTATTGCTTTTGTATTTGATAATTCTATTTATCTGAATTTCAGTTGTATCTGGTTTTGACTCTGATGTTTATATAGTAGCTGCATGAACTACTATTTCTCTATTCCGCTACTTATTGTTATATTACTCTGTATCTGTGATTGATTTTATTTACTGTATATGCTAAGTTTTCCAAATATAAATCAACAATTTGTTGTTTTGAGCAATTCAAGTCTGACATGAGTGGATGATTGTCGATTTGAATGGTTCAAAATAGCGGGTCGTTACAGTTGGTATCAGAGCTCTGGTTTAGGAAAAACTTAACATATGGAGTAAAACTCATAGAGATAGGGTATTAATACCCTAGAATGAGAAAAATTAATTACGGAATCATATTCGTTCGAGCTAGAAATTCTTCGTTAGGATCCTCCTGAATTAGGATTTATTTTGAATTCTGGAACTTCCCCCTTTGTTCTGAATCCATTCTTGTCTTTTCTAGTTTGTGTTCTTCGTGATACTGGAGCATCCCATAGCTCTACTTCTATTGATCTCCAAAATAAAGTCGAGTTCATCTTGCCAACCTCAATTGGCAATTTCATCCTGGTGTGTGACTCATTCCATCGGCGGTCCCGCCAATCTTATTCTGATTTGAAAAGGGGTGAAACTCCTTTACAACATGCATCGATTCACCGGAGACTTCTATGTCCTCGGTTTTGGATACCGTTACTTCTTGAATAGCCCGACCCGTCTCTTTAGTAGATGACCCGGGTAATTCTCTTGTGATCGAATGTAGATTGCCTCAAGATTTTGTAGGCAGTTTCATCTTTTTGCATTCTCAACCTAAGGATCTTGACTCCACCCCGATAGCCAAGGATTATCCTGATGTCTTCGGTAAAATCATTTCTCCTCCCCTCAAGCGGGAAATTGAATTCTGCATCGATCTATTCCTGGAGCTCGACCTCTTGTCTTTCCCTCCCATACGAATGGTTTCTATGAATGTTAGTCATTCCTTACGGATTAATCAATGCTCCTGCCTTCTTCGTCAATCTCATGAGTCGCATTTCTCGCGAGGTTCTCAACCAGTTTGTCCTGGTTTTCGTTGATGATATTCTCGTTTTTCTAAGTCTCGGTTGACCCGGTTAAGGTCACCCGCAATTAATATAAGTCTATCCATCTTTCCTCTTTTGTAATTTAATTATCTTATCTTCCTTTTGAGCCTATCTACTCAGTTAGAATTTTTTTGATTAGGGTCCCTCAAAAATTTGAATCTATATCCTTATTCTAAATCCATTCTTGAATCATCCTTAGAGAGAGTGTATTTGTAATTGATATAAAATATTCTGTATTGTGTTGTTTGAATTGTTAAGTTGATTTGGGGTTTCGATCGGTTCGTTTGGCCAACGCTATCGATAGGAATTTCAAAACACTTCAGGGCAAACTGACACAACAAATTGGTAAATGAAATAATTTTATGTATGACTTTATGTTATATATAGAAGTATACTTTTCTAAAATGAGAAAGTTAATGAATTGGTTGTTAGAAATAATAATACTAGATTATCATTTATTTATCTGCAAATGAAACGAATTTAAATTTTCGGTGCTTTTCTAAATTTGGTTTTCAAAGTTTTGAAATATTATTATTTGATAGTATTTTCGAATGGAAATTGTTTCCAATGTATTTTAAAGAAGTAAGTCTGTACTCTTCTCTTTTGTCGTTGGAAAATAGTTTCGATGATGATTGCAGCATCATCGACATTCATTTTCGAGTCTCAAAGTGGAGAGACCACATAGCAGCTTTGCTACACTTTTGTTTTGGAAAATGAATTTGATTTGAATTTCTTGAGTATAATTTGATTTGTAAATTATATATATATATATATATATGTGTGTGTGTGTGTGTGTGTGTGTGTGTGTGTGTGTGTGTTTATTTCGTATGGTTTAAAGTGAAACCGGAAATTTAACACATGACAAGTAGGAATCGTATGCTGATAGGAGATGCACGAAGTTGGAGTTCGCAATTGGCGACATGGTTTTTGTGAAGATCTCACCACTATGACAGGAAAGGTTTGGTAGTTAGGGAAGTTGGCGCCGAGGTTTGTAGCACCTTTTCCAATTCTAGATTGAGTATGGAAGTTAGCTTATAGGGTGAAGCTCCAGAAAAGTTGATGGGAGTTCATAATATTTTTCATGTGTCGCACTTGCGAAAATATCTGCCCAATTCAGCTACTATGGTCGAGTCGAGTCAGTTAGAAGTGGTTGAAATAGAGAGGGTTACTTATTCATCGTGCACCTACCTATATTATTGAGTATGGGACTAAGCTACAATGTAATATAGTAGTTAAACTGGTTAGAGTACGGTAGAGAAATGATCCGGTGAGAGTACTTAGAGCCAGAGGAGAAGATTAGATCTTCTTATCCCTTACTCTTTTCCAGTTCATTTTTCCTATTTTGTTCGCTTAGTTAGAAAATTAGATGACATGATATGCTTTATTGTGTGACTTATGTTATATTATACGACTTGATTTATCGTATATCATATTGCATACATATAGAAATTACCCGTATATTTTAGGATGCTTTGGATCCATGCCTATATGACATGATCTTGCATTCATATAAGAGTTGCATTAGTATTTATGCATTTACCACCTATTATATTCATGATAAATGTTGATGGATGGATGTGTATTGTTTCTTTATATTTATTTTGCCATTGCTACATATTAATGTTTATATCCAGACTTTGGTGGTATCCATATGAGTATAATATCTTATATAGCTAGAAATGTTTGGAAACATATATGTTGGATATGAATCGAATGATTTGCTTTGTATGTGGTGTGGTTTGAGTATAGTATTGCACACATACATGGTTGCTAGTGTATAGTTAAGTCCACGAGTTTCATTTTTCTGTCTCTTGGAATTTCAGGGACGAAATTCTTTTAAATAGGAAAATACAACGCCTTGGGTTTTTACAAAAATAAGTAATTAATTAAAAATGCCATATTTGTAATTTCACATAAAGCTGAAAAAGTGAATTTTTACAAATGAAAATATTTGAAAATCAAATCAAATGACAAGTAAGTCATAAAAGAAGAAGAATCATATCAATAGGGGAAATCAAAAGATTGCTAGCGGAAACTTGTCAAAACATTGTATAATGGTGAGTGAGTTATCTACAAAATAAATATGTTATTCGATAAGAAAAAAATCACTCATATATATATATATATGATTATTAAATTTAATCGATAATTTTCATTTGATGATTTACATAAATTGAATGATTTGGAAAAAACCAAACAATGATTTTTATAATATAATTAACGAAATTTGGAGGGAGGTTAGGCTGAATGAAGATTCACTCTTAAAATCATATGGATCTGATTCTATGTAATAAATGTGAATTAATTTTGAAAAATTTAACACATGTATAAATCATCCTAGGTTTGTAGAATGAATTGAAAATAATTCTATAACCCCTAGGGATGAATATGGTTTGATTTGTGAATATATCCATCATAATAATTCATATGATTTAATTGAAGAGATTATATTGGATATGAATTTACAATCATTGGAATAAATCATACGATGTTAGCAAGTATAAATAGATGATAGAATGAATTCTATATCATACTCGAAACTCGGATATATGATGGAGTGAAAAATAATTAAGATCGAACCAAATAACAACTTGAAATTGTTGAAAAAAGGTATTTCTGGAAAAATAGTCGATTGACCATATAGAACGGTCAACTGAACGCTTCGAGGAAAACTCTAAACAAACACAAGTCAAAGCTGAGGAAAATCGGTTCATTTTTTGAGCCAAACAATCGACTGATTATAGGTACCAATCGAATGAATTGTGATAGAGTCGACTGGTTGGACTTAGCAGTCGACTGATGGTTGTTATATATATATATATATATATATATATATATATATATATATATAATTTAGTATAGACAAATATTCGACCGACTTATTTACTACTCGATTGAATGCCATATGAGTCGACTGTTGCGTTGTTTAAATATACAAATATATTAAGGAAATAGTCGACTGACATATTTATTCAGTCGGCTAATGGCCTGTAGACAGCTCAGGTTGAACCTAAACCCAATGCAGGCTAAGTATGATAGCTTTGGAGATTTTTTTCCCTCTTTCTTGAGTTTCTAGAATTCACCTAACCTGTGATGCTTTATAACATTATGCTCAACGCGGCGTGTGATGGTATCACAATTAATTACTTCCATTGTTACTATAGTAGTCGTAGACATGAATTACAGTCTACGTGAGGTGAATGGAGGCATTCGTGTTAGTAGCGTTTACAACCATTCGGGCGGATGTACCTACGCAAGAAGTCAAATCATTTATCGACCCTTGTATGCTATTAGTTGAATGATACAGTGCGTAGGACGCGTTTACTACTGTGGTTATATACTTGATATTTTGGTAGGCAATTCAGCATCGAGAAAGTGTACTCGATGTGTACCTTGGCATTCTGATTGTATACTTGGTGTGTGCGACTTAAGAGGTTTAATACTGAGATTGTCAACTTAATGTATAGTTAAGCAGGTTGCCACTGAGATTGTCATTTATTGTATAGTTAGGTCGTTTACTAACGAGACTGTGTACTCGATATATTTTTAGGTTTACCTAGTTTCTAGATGTCTAACCTTCGGGTGGAAATCTTTATGAATTATTATCAGATTTTAGGCGTATTATAGATTATACTCTATATCCAGTTGATTAATTTGTTAGATGAAATACACACTTGCAAATAAATACCCTTAGTTAGTGTATATTATAAATGATAGTTTACCTGCCTATTAACATCATACTACTAGTGATTTTACTCATTCACCAGACCATGTCTGATCCCCTCTATTTTTACCTCTTTATACATATTACAGTATGAAATGATAGTATGTTATGGTGAGAATAAGATGTGTGAAGGAGGTGAACGTGTGCCTTGGAGTTATATTTACTTATTGACATTCCACATACGCACGCGCGCACACACACACATATCTTATTGTACGTGTCAATCAGATATATGTTATATTTCTATTCGGAGATTTTTTTAGATGTTTCTTGTATGGACCACTGTTGTTTTAAGACAATAATGATTTTGTTATTTTAGTATTTATTTCCGTTATGAAATCTAAAAGCATAGAATGTTTAAAGTTATATTTTTCTCTGTACCTTACAAACCATCAAAAACCTAGTGATCCTTATTTCTTGCCATAACGGGAGTTTAAATGCCGTTTGGGCTTTTAATAACGTATTTGAAAGTGCGGGTTGTTACAGTTGGCCCCAACCATTTGGTAAAAATTGCAAAGAGGATAGTGATTAGGTTGAATAACAATTATCCATCCCATTGAGTTTGCAATGGGGAATCGATATTCTTGTAAGCTACCCAATTGGATGCTCTTAGGCCTTATATTATTGGGTCTAGCAAAGTTCTTTTCTTAGTAAACACATAAGATTGTCAGGTCAACGCGTGCTTTTCAATTTGACTACAACATATGCTTATGAGTCGGACTTACGACATACAGAAACAAAAACAAACATTACGTTACCAATTTTAATGGTTGTTGGCATGAGTTGTGTGTGTTGATTGTTGAGTGACAAACGTTGCAAGTTCAAAGTTTAATAAGAGCGACAAAAAATTCGATATTTGATTCGAACTATACGTTTGTGGATTCGATGCACATATTTTACTTAGCGTTCTCGCTAGGGCCGTTGGACCAAGTCTGGACTTTGAAATTGAATACGTAATTGCAACAAGGAAAAAAAAACGAATGAAACCTAAATCTAACTATCAAACTTCAAACTTAGTTCTTTCACCAACAAACACCTACCTCACCACCATTGAGCTGTGAATAATTATAATTTATGAAATATAACCCATGTTATAAATTATTGCGCAAAAAAAGATGGGCTGGAAGGTGGAGATGGTAGACCATGATGGCTTTGGGCAACTAATAAATAAAAATTCACTAGAGTAGTATCATATTTGATCTTTTGATGTTAAAAACAATATGTTCATATTTGCTATTGATATCGCATGATACAACTAATTTTATCGAAGATACAACGATTTGAATAAATTTTCGACTTTGACATGACAAATTCCTAAGGTTTATTAACCCAAATTAATCCTTCCTACTGCGCACCACATGCTCTCCTTCGTAAACAAAATAAAAAATGACAATCACAATTCTCCCGCAAACGTTTCCAATCCCTCCAAAACACAGATACTGCAGACCCAAACCGAAACAGCATAATTATCTCACCCTCCTCCAAATCTCAACCCATCTCGAAGAAGCCCTCCAAATCCATGCCCTCATTGTCAAATCCTCTCTCACCGAAGATCCTTACTTCGCCGGCCGCCTCTGTGAATTCTACGCCTTCTCCGAGGACGGCCTCAACATACCTTACGCAGAAAAAGTTTTAAAAACCCTTCCAAACCCACCACTTTTTACCTACAACACCCTAATCCGAGCTCACCTCAACTGTCAAAAACCCCTCGAATCCCTAAACCTTTACCATCAAGTCCTCCTCCAATGCACCGACCCCCCTGATCATTTCACCTACACTTTCGCCCTTAAGGCCTGCACAAAATTGAATTTCGGTTTAAACATCGGGTTGCAAATACATTGTCAGGCTGTTAAGTCCGGACTCGATTCGAATCCTCATGTCAGGAACAAGCTAATACATCTGTATTCAAGCTGTGGCCACATTGCTGATGCACGTAAGGTGTTTGATGAAAGCAGTGACTTAGACATTGTAGCTTGGAACAGTATGCTTCAAGCTTACGCAGATGTTAAAGATGGCGAAACTCTTCGGGCACTTTTCAACAAAATGCCTTGCAGAGATGCAGTTTCTTGGAACACTATGATAGGGTACTGTACAGAAATGGGCGAGTTTGATGAAGCCATAGCCATGCTTAGAAACATGCAAGAAAGTAAAGAATGTACACCGAATCGAATCACAATGATTAATGTCTTGTCCTCAATCTGCCATACGAGTGGACTAAGTCAAGGAAAATGGATTCACGCTTACATCATTCGAAAAAGAATCGAACTTGATGAGAACTTAACCTCCGCATTGATAAACATGTACTCCAAATGTGGGTGCATTGAGGGTGCAACCGACACATTCAAGTCCTCTAGTCAAAAAAGCATCGATACATGGAATGCAATGATGGCGGGATACACTACTAATGGTCTAAGCTCAGAAGCAATCGATCTTTTTTACAAGATGGAGTATTCTCCAAACCTAACACCTAACTTTATAACCTTCGCATGCGTGCTAAACGCTTGCAGCCATGGAGGATTAGTGGAAGAGGGCATCATGCTTTTTAACAAGATGAAAGAAGTTTACAAAATTAACCCTGATATTTGTCATTACGGGTGCATGGTTGATTTGTTTAGTAGAGCGGGGATGTTCGAGAAGGCGGAGGCTATCATGAACGAAATGCCTATGGAACCCGATGTGGTTATGTGGAAGGCATTGGTTGGAGCTTGTAGAATACATAGAAATTTTGAATTGGGGAAGAAGGCGGGACATAAGCTTATAAAAGTTGCACCAAAAGACCATGCGAGTTATGTACTACTATCAAATATATATGCATTGTGCAACGATTGGAATGGAGTTGGTGAAGTGAGGAAGATGATGGCAAGTAGAGGAGTGAAGAAGGTACCGGGATGCAGTGCCATAGAATTGGATGGAGATGTGCATGAGTTCATAGCAGGAGATGGTAAGAACGAGAGGAAGAAGGAGATATATGCGATGATGGAGGAAATGGGAGAGAAGCTCAGGATGGAAGGGTATGAACCAGATACGAAGCAAGTGTTGCTTGATATAGAGGAGGAGGAAGTGAAGGAGAGTTCTTTGTCGCATCATAGTGAGAAGCTGGCTATTGCTTTTGGGCTGATTAGGAGTAGACCGGGGACTGTGATTAGGGTTGTGAAGAATCTTAGGGTTTGTGGAGATTGTCATGCTGCGATTAAGGTTTTGAGTAGGGTTTATGGGAGGGAGATTGTTGTTAGGGATTCAAATAGGTATCATCGGTTTAGGGATGGGGAGTGTTCTTGCAAGGATTATTGGTAGGAGCTAGTTCAGATGAAATGGTATGGTTAGTTTTCAGTATTTGTTATGGAACAATTTGTTGTTCATTTTTTATTTATTACTACTAGTATTTAAAGCCATACATTACACATAGTAATATTCATGTCAAAATTTTAGATACTTTGTTTTTACAAGTGAATATTAATTTACTTATTTCTGAAGGGATAAGTAAGATATAAATCAAATTTGTTATTTTTTCTGGGTTTAGTATCTGTGCATAAGTAAACTAGTAATTTAGATTTTTGTTGTATATAATGTATATATATCTTAGTAGAGTATGCCATGGTGTCTAACCCGGTTTTTGATCTAAGGGTGTGTGCGTGTAAGGTTGTGATTGAGGTTGAGAATATGAATAGTATGATTGATTGATGATTTGTTGCGAGCTCTCTAGTTAAAGCACCGCTAAAGCCTGGCTAAATCCCACTAAATCACTTAAAGCTGTTCGGTCGCTACGTTTTTACGATTTATCACTATTAAACAGTTAATCGGTTTAGCTTCGACATTTACCGCTAAGTCCGCTAAATCAAAAAATTTAAGCATCCGCTTTAGCAATTTTAATATAAATAATTAAATTAACCTTTCTTTTCAAAAAATATTAAGAATATTAATGTATCAGCCTAAGTCCTTCAAAATAAGTTGTAACGCCATTTCTAATTCCAATTATGAACTGGATTGATAATGACATTTTTGAATTTTGTTACATAAAACTAAACATTGTTTCTTTTTTCTATACTAGTGAAGCGGTGATGAGAATAAATCCATTTTTTAGAAATTGGTTTAGTCTCCAATACATTGTTCATCTCCGTGATTTTTTGCTGTATTCAAACTTTATTCCCACTATAACTTTTGGACCTCCGTCATTATAGATCCAATAAGCGGTTTAACTCCACATGCCCATGTATGGAGTATAAAGATTTAATAGTTGGTAATGGACACGATGATTTAGGTTGAAGCTTTAGGCAGTCAGGAATAAAGGAATGAAGCCTGCATTGAATTTTGGGGCCAATATTGCGTAGATAAGTAATGTTCACTACACGGTCATAGAAGTTTTTGATTTGGTTGTATGTTATGTAGTAAAATATTTGATAACTTGTTGTCATTATGTATATAGTTGGGGTTATAATATGTTGGAACTATTTATGGTGGTTATCTATGTTAGAATATGTAGAAAACTGGAGCACCAAACTAAAAATTAACACGACCATGAACTGACGATGGCCTGGGAGTAAATCCAATACATGCTCCAGCTCCAAGTAAGTTGTAATACTTGCACTGTCAGATTCTAGCCAATAAATGCACCATCTGCCTGCTCGTAGCTATACAATAGACTGCTCTGTTTGGGATAATTTCTGCATAGTTAGCACGATTGCCTTTGAATAGATTGGAATTTCTTTTCCTTATTATGAAAAATACAGAGAATCGCATACATTCCAGAAACATGTTCTGTTTTTCCATTGGAAAATATATCGTTTATTTCGTAAATAAATAGACGGACACAACACATTTCTTCTTTCTCTTTTGAAAGTTCCATAAAAAAAATGGATGATTTATCGTGAGAGGGGCATGGTTGATATTCTAACTTGCACCATTCGGTTAGAACCGTGAAATATCTTAAAGAAAACAACTTTATTCGCGGCTTTTAATATGTTTCTACCGGCGTGTCTACAATCGATGAATTTTATGGTTCTGCTACCTTCGACACAAACAAACAATTGCGCTTCACAAGATTTCATTTCAAATGATGGGAAACAGGATGCAGTTTATCTTAACATTGAAGGTTTATGTTACGAATACCGACAAGCTCGTTCTGACCGAGGAATCCACTGATGAGAAAAATAAACAACTGCAGTCCTAGATTGATGATGATTATCTCTGCAAAATGTTTATTCTCAATGACGATCATGGATCAATCTCATAATGTTGATACATCTAAAGAAATATGAATGCTTTGATTGTAAACCTGCTTTTAGCCTTGTACACTATATGATCCTAATGTGATATTATTTAAGAATACCTATGAAGGTGTAAGACAATATGACTATGCGAGCATCATTGACCGTCTTCGTATGTCATCAATTGTACTAGACCCGACATAGTAAGTGTGACTATTATGCAGGTTTACTACTTAACCTAATATAGAGCATTGTCATGCTATTGATGATAGAATTAATGGTGTACTTTATAGAAAATTATGTAATTTAATTATATAACTTAACTCTTATAGCGAATCTTGTTCGAAATAAGGTAAGCTTTTGGTTTTATTCTATATTGTATATATTGTTATATAGGATATAATTAATGTTTTAAATACATTAAATATATACAAGTAGAAAATTGGTAGGAAAAGCATTAATCGATTGCAGCTACGAATGTGTTCATAACCATAGATATTGAGTTGTATATAATAAATACTAGCCCTTAAATGTTCATAGTCATGTTGTATCGAGAATGAAATACTGATATATCTGTTGAGCTTAGTGTACATAATACTCTCCATATGATGGACAGTGAATTACTCATGATCGTTGGATGTTACTAGTGGTGGATGATTGGTACACATTTTACGATATTTTTGTTGTTGTTGATTATTTGATATTTGGTGTTGATATTGAGCATTATTTAATTTGTGATGTTTAATGGATGAGTGTTGCTATTATTATTGTTACATATGATGATTCATTATGGAGGCTTTGTGGAATATGTTGTTTTCTTCTTATACCGGTTGCTGTTGTTGTGAAATGTTATGTGCAAACAAGTATCTGATGTAGAAGATGAGTAGAAAATAGAACTACATGAGGTTGATCCTGAAAGAGTACATAAAAGTTTTTTCTTATGCAATATATGTACAAAAAATTAAATTTAATTGTATCAATAATAATATCTATTTACATACACACACAATGCTTTTATTTTATTTTAAACCAAGGCCGAAAAGAATTTCTTTATTAAAACCCATAAGCAAAATTGCGTATATATATAAACAAATATATATAGATATATGTTTGTATGTATGCGTATGTATGTATATATGTATATATAATTTAATATTATATTATTCTGAAATCATATACATTTCATATCATGGCTGAATAAAAATTGATTTTATATAAATTTTTATGTGTATATATATACTGATTTATGTGTGTGTGTATGTATATGTGTGTCTATGTGTGTATATGTATATATGTGTGTGTGTATGTATCTACAATTTCAATTTTTTTACAGTTGATAGCCAAAAATTAGTTAGGGATATAATAATAGAATAAACAATTTAAATCGATGATTACCTCTAGATCCGACCAATCGTTAATACGTTGTGTTGCTAACCTTTTCTTTCGAAGTTTGATTTCTTCTTCCTCTTGCTTGGTGTGTAAGTCCCAACAGTAAACTCCAACTAGTTTAAGGGAGCTAGGGTTTTTTTTCCTATGTTTTGACAAAGAAAAGGTGGTGTTATTTATAGTCATTGGATATCTCTTCACATTTTTCTACTCTCTTTATTGTAGATCTGATCTTAGTCAAAGAGAATTTTTTAATCCCATATCCCTTATGTATGGCTGCTATTGTTCTATGGAATTTAATCCCATGATTTTGGGACTAATTAAGATCATATATTAACTAACTAAATATTTACTTCAGCTCATATATTTAACTGGATTAATATATTAGAACTATATGTTATTTTAATTAATTTTAAGGCCCTAAATAAATAACTGAAAGCCATAAAATTTTAATACAGTATTTGCATTAATTTCTTCTATTAAATTATAGTATTTATGAATTAATTTAACCAAGTTGAATTCAGAAATAGCTAGCAAGTTGAATTCAGAAATAGCTAGCAACACCGCTGTCTTGACTCCCTGGTGTGAACTCGATCTTCAGTAATGTTTAATCAACTTAAATATTAAAGTTTGAACGGACTTTGATAATGTACGGTATCACGCACGAGTTCAATTTTTTATAGATCATTTAGGCAAAAATCCAATATTTAAACTTTATCAAGCTACACACTAAGTAATGATATTTTGTGCACATTTATTGTTCATCATCACAATCATTGAGATTTCTAAAGTTTTGTCAATGGTATCAAACTCCAATAATATTTGTAGTTAATTGGTTAGTACCCCTTTAAAGCCTTGGTTCAATCCAATCGATTAATCGATTTACTCATACCAGAGATTTTGACTATAAGCTTCTATGGTGTAAGAGAAGAATCCTATCTTGAGTAGTATTTCACTTCAAGTAGTTTAACATGTACCCAACTATGGTCGTAACATGATGTTGATGTCATATGATTGACCATAATCAAAGTACTTTCAAGTATGAAAACTACTGCACATTGTTACATTGTTTTAACCTGTAGAAGACTCTCGTTGAGTTGTTCTATGATTGTACTAAACAACTACAAATTGTAATCCTTTGGTGTTCCAACGACCATGAGTGGTTCACTGTCCATCAGATGGAAAGCAATATATATTAGTCTTAATGGATGTATCAATATCCTTTTCTCGATACATATTTACTGGGAACAATTTAAGAATGAGTATTTTAAATGTTTGAATAAAAACTCATGGTTATGAATCATTTGCAATTGTAGTCGATTAAATACTTTTCCTAAAGATTTTCTATTTATACATATTTAATGTATTTAAAAGAATACTTTATTTCGAATAAGATTATCATACAAGAGTTAAGTTATATATTAAATTACATAACTAAACCTAAGGAATACCCTCAGCATTGTCAATTTTGACATATTTGCTATATCCAAAATTAGTTTACGTAGATATTCACTTCCCTTAGATAAAAGTGACTATTCACATAAATGAATTTCAATTGTTATCTGGTATGTCCCAAGCGACATTTTGATGGAATTGAACTATAAAATGATGAAGGATCGACCTCTGAACACGAAAACGATCAACTACAAAGGTCTAAGGAAGTAAAGAGGAAAAATTGCCTAAGTCCATGGTTTGGTACCGATCCACGGGTGGATCGGTATCGATCCATAAAATGGACAATTTTAGCTGTGAGACATGGATGGATCGATACTAATCCATCAAAAGGACAAATTTTCTTGTGAGCTTTTATACTCTGGATATCTACGCTATTTTGGAGAAAAAGACATATTTGAGTTTTAAGATGAATCGATACTATCATAATGTCCTTTTTCCGCTGAAGACTTAAAGCATAAAGATAAAGGAAGTATTGAAGAAAAATATAAGTTTCGACCACAAGTCCATGGATCAGTACTGATCCATGGGTGAATCAGTGCCCATCCATTATACCTCGAGATTTGGTCCAAAAATGACCTTCTTCCTCCTATTATTTCAAATATTGCCGACTGACAAATTCAAACTGGATCTGGCAATTCTGATGGATAAATTCAATTATAAATAACAATCTTCTTCAACTTAAAAAGGACTTTTAGGAAAATTAATTGGACTTTTGGCAAATTCTATTAAATATTGGCACTTTTGTTGATTTTGCTGGAGGAGGCTGCAATTTCATGATCTAGGATTTGTATTTTGAAACTCCTTTATAATATCGATTGATTTAGCAAGAAATGATCAATGAAAACAACTTATGGAGGTAAATCAGCGATCTTCTGAACCATTCTAAAAATTCTTGTGCCTCTTTCCTTATTTCTTTTTGCGTTATTTCAATTTAAACCTTTTTCTATCGATTGAGGGTGTTAGTCCAAAGATAAGGCTAACATTTCTTGGTGCTTTCACTATGAACGTTGAAGATTCAAACCATTTCCCAACTAGGATTTGCAATAATTTCCAAGGGGATCTGATAGAAAGATGAGATCGATAAAAAGTAAGACTGTTATTAATGAAGAACCCAATGGTGCAAATGCTAGAGATAGTGATGTATCTACACTTTCTCCATTAAATGTGGTTATGAAATAAGAACTAGAGAACATGATGGCTATGGTGGATAAGAAGATGGAAATGACACGGCGAACTATTATGGAAGAGATATAGAAGCAATTTTCCTTTATGAAGCAACCGCAATAGGAAGGTGGATCTCATCCTACAAATCATAGATATAGAAGAAGATCTCTATTAAGTTCGGATATATGAAGTTCTATTGATTAGCATAGATCTAGGAAGGAACCAATAAAAGGTAGGGGATAAAAGAAAAAAGATGGAGTTAACCACTAGGACCTAGGATGGATCGGTATTGATCCATCGAGGAGAGAGGAAAATTTAGGAGGAGCTACTGAAGGTGCTGGTGTTGATATTAATCAACTGTAAATCCTGTAAGTGGAAAAACTGAAGAAAATTCAGAGAGATATTCTCATAGATGACATAGATTGAATCGACACTAAAGGAGGGCAGAGCGGATGGACTCCCAAAAGGCAGGGAGACAAGCATCATGATGATACTTATGGCTATTCGAGCAGTGACAATGGTGGTTACTCGTGGAATCAGACATACGGTGACACACATGATGACATTCGTTCAGGGGGAAAGGAAGTAATAATGAGTTGATTACTGAATCAGCTCAGCTCTTGCTTTAGCAAAATAAGCAAGATGATAATTGGTAGACCGCCTTTAGTCGGAATCTATTTTACGATGGAGACTAGGGAGACGAGTTATTTAAAGAAGTTCATTATGCCAACGATTCCAAGCTATAATGGATTGACTAATCTGATGTAACATCCAATGAAGTATGACTGGCACATGAATGATGTCCAAGCAAATGATGATGTGAAGTGTAGATGCTTTCTATTATTTCTGGAAGGACTTATGATGATGTGGTTTTGAGGCCGAAGCCGAAATGCATATCGTCATATGATAAATTGGCAAACAAGTTTTTTAATAAGTTCAAAGTCCACTTTATGCAATAGAAGGATACAATGTTCTTGATAAACATCCATCAAAGGAACAAAGATAAATTGAAGAGTTATTTAAAGCGATTCAATTTTGTCATGAAGGAGATGAAGAATCCTTAAGATGATGTGGTGTTGATGGAGATTAGTGGGATAGATAAGGAAATTGACTTTGGGAGATGGTTGACTATGAAAAAGATGACCACATTGAAGGTTTATTATAGAAAATATAACTAATATTTCTGCTTGGGAAAGGAAAATATGGAAAAGTTGTTAAACGCTGGTGGTCGGGCTAGACCAATCAGCATTTTGGAAAGTACAAAAGCTACTAAGTAAGACGATAATAAGGGGGATAGCGTTAGTGAAAAACAAGAACAATAATAATACCGGGTAAGAATCCAGACCCGAGCAATGTTTCCGTTTTAATCATAATGGAAAGTATACGAAGTAGAATGACTCTCTGGAAAATATCTACTTTGCTATGTATGGTACTATAAGGTATAGGAAGCCTGCTTCAAAAGAGGCTACTTAAGTGGAAAAGCACTCAGGAGAGTATTATAGATTCCATAAGACCCACGGGAACAATACCAACAAGTGTTGTCACCTAAGAGATATGATTGAGTAGTTGATTAGGAAGAAGTGGCACTAGAAGCATATTAGAAATCCGTAGAAAGGTGGGAAAGAAAACAAGCAACCTCCAAGGAAGCCGTATCAGGGTAACTTGGAAGGGACCATTGGAGAGGGTATGAGATCGCCAAAGCATGCATTGGTGATCAATACTATCCCTAGTGGTTTGCATCCCGCGGAGAAAAGCTAGAATGAGATAGAGCATTACAGGTTCTCTTAGAAACACTCTGTGCAAGAAGTGTGTTATGTAATCGAAGAAGGTTCTCTACAAGGCAGCATAAAAGGATTGACGATGATATCGTATTTAGAAATTGGGATGCTGATGGGTTCAAAGCTCCAACCTTTGATACGATGGTGATTATATATCTGTAATTGGGTTGGCTACAGTTCGCTGAGTGTTGATTGACAGTGGAAACACAGCAAACATTCTTCTCAAGAGGTCATTTAATGAGATGCAACTTAACAAAAAGGAAAATTTTCCTTAGAAATCCTAGCTTTAGTGAGTTACCAAAGTGGAAACATAACTGATTGGGTGCATCAAGTTACCCATGTAGTTAGGAGACAAACCAAGTAAGGCATCATAGGTGCAGAACTTCATTATGGTGGATGGATATCCTGCATTCGATGCCTTTTGTGCCTATCGACCCTTGCTGATTTTAGGATTACACTTGCTCCTTGGTGCTTAATGATGAAATTTTTAATGGAAGGCAGAGTGGGGGCAATCCATGGTGATCAAAGTACCAGACGAGAATGTTACGTCACGCAGTTGCGGGAAGCATGCTATAAGGAGAAAGGAAAGAATGCAGAGACGACTCTCTATATCAAATCTCAAAATGCTAGCAACTACAGGTCAAGCCTCGACTCAGGTCCACTAGCGATCAGTGCAAAGGTATGGACCCATGGAAAGAGTCAAAAGACGCTAGGGTAGGACCGATGGAGCATATGGATGAGATTCAAGTGAATGAAGATGATCCGATTAAGATTGTCAAAATTGGAACTCAACTCATCTTGAGAATGAAAAGGGAACTAATAGGATTTCTAAGAGCGAACAAGGAAGTGTTTGCATGGACTCCCTCTGACATGTGTGGGATTTCGCCCAAAGTTGCATACCGCACATTTAGTGTCAACCCAGCTTTTGGTCCCGTAACATAGAAGAGGCACAATATAGAACCGGAGAGATCCATTCCGTTAATGGAAGAAATCGATAAGGTTTTCGCTAACAACTTTGTCCAAGATGCACTCTATCCGAAATAGGTAGAAAATCTTTTGATGGTTAGGAAGGCCAACAGAAAGTGAAGGACATGCATTGAATATCCAGACTTAAACAAAGCATGCCCGAAGGATTGCTTTTCCCTTCTATAAATTGACTGACTCAAAAACAAAATGACCATAAATGACTACTATCGTTTGTGGATTCATATTTCAGCTATAATCAAATCGTGATGCACATTCTAAATTAGTAGCATAAACGTTTTATCATGGATTTGGGACTGTATTGCTATAAGGAAATGTCATTTGGTTCAAAGAATGGTGGAGCTACTTACTAGCGTTTGGTTAATAAGATGTTTGAAGAGAAAATTGGATGAACTATGGATGTCTATACAAATGATATGCTAGTAAACTCATAGATATTAATGGACTAGGTGACTTATTGGGAAATTTTAATGTACTCTGAAAGTATGGAATGAGACCGAATCCATTGAAATGTTTTTTTAGAGTCACCTTAAAAAAATAGGTTACATTAGGAACTTGAAAGGGCATTGAAGCAGTTACAACACACAGACACGGAAGAAAATGCAGAGCTTGAATGACAAGGTTTCCACTTTAAGTAGGTTTATCACGAAAGCAACCAATAATTATGTACCATTCCTTGATGCTCTAAAGAAGGAAAATAGGAAGTTCCAATGAACAAAAGAGTGTGAAGCCTCATTTCAGAACCTGTTGGAAAATTTCTGGAAACTGCTGATCCTATCAAAGCTTTGGAAGGAGTGGATTTGTATATCTATTTAGCGGGTGTCAACTCATGCACTGAATGTGGCATTGGTACGCAAGGAATGTAAGATCCAAAGGCTTGTATATTACATCAGTAAGTGATTCAAAAGCATCAAAAAGAATTATCCAAAGTTAGAGAAGCTAGCCTACGTTTAATGATATTATCAAGATAATGGAGACCATATTTGTAAACTCATCTAATATGAGTGTTGACAGTCAGCCTTTTAGGAAAGTATTGCATCACCCCAAGATGGAAGACCACTAAAATGAATATCGAGAATAATCGGTATGAGATTACATATCATCCCAGAAAGGCGATTCGTGGATAAGCATCAGTGAACTTCATTGTTGAATTTACTATTCGAGATGATGAAATATGAGAGGAGATGGTTGAATTTTTGGGATGGAAGTTGTTTGTGGAAGAGGCATCCAACGAGCATGGTTTCAAAGCGAGGGTGTTCTTAGTAAGTCAAGAAGGATGACAGATCTATTACACCTTAAAATAGGAGTTTCATGCTATGAATAATGAGGCAGAATATAAAGCATTGATAGCATGACTCAAGACAACAAAGGAGTTACCAAGTCCTCACCACAACTATGAATCAGTGGACAATTTCACAATACAACAACTTCTCAATTGCGTATCAGTGGACAACTTCACAAAATTTATTGAGGCAATCTCCCTCACCAGAATCACTTCGACAAAACTAACTTCGTAGTAAAAAACATTTTTGCGTAGATTTTGAGTGCCAGAATAGATTATAACGGATAATGGAACTCAATTCATAAGTACGTGTTTAGTGAATTATGTACTTGATATCATATTGAGAAGAGCTTTTCGATGATAGTGAAAGAGTTAATGGTGTGCCCTACGGGCGATTATGTAATTACTATATATATCTAGCTCTGTTATATATTGTGTTGCCCTAGGGGAAATTGTGAATTCTATTATACACTATGTTATATTGTGATATAATTAACAAAGTAATTAATTTAAAGTATATTAATAAGATAATCCTTAAATAAAATTTTATGTGGTTGTAGTTGCAAATAGTTGCAATCGTGAGTAATTAATCACAAAAATAATAATAATTTGTTTTTAATATTCCTGGTTGAGATGTTTCGAGAAAGGATATCGATACATCCATTAAGACCAGAGTGCGCATTGCTCTTTAAATGTTGAGCAGTGTATTACTCATGACTGTTAGGGGCACCAAGGGGTCACAAACTTGTAGGTATTGGTTAACTATGTAGTGACTTATGCGGGTGTTTCCAATTGGTTAATAACAACTATGTCAAATAGGAAATCTTAATGTGATGATATTACACAGTTTCCTTGACTTGAGAATAATGGAGCTTCAATGTGAACATTGCACTTTTGATTATTGTTAAATCATGGCATGACGATCCATCGGGAAACTATAGTAGGGTATGTTTTAAAGCATTGGGAGTGAAATGCTATTCAACATAGAATTCGTCTCCTCGGTTGTATAAGGTTAGTATTATGGTCAACTGTAGTCAACTCAAAGTCAAAAAAATTGGATAGAGTAGTACAGTTAATAATAAATGTTCATGGACTTTGTTTTTGGTTAAATCGAGTTAATGTGGATAATATTGGAATTTTGACCTATTCCAAATTCTATATATACCCTAAAGTGATATATTTTTAACAAAGAGAACGTATGTAAATTACCGTTACTAAAAGGTTCTGCTTAGAAAAATGTGAAATTGGATTTTATTTAAAATGTCTGTAAGTGATGAATTTGGCCAAATTGTCACCCCGTTAGGTAAAGTGATGTGTGAATATTAATACTTGAATTGTTCGGTATTAATCGCTAACAGAACCCATACCTCTGAGTCTCACGATCACATTAGTAAATTCGCTAAAAACCACGCGTTTTAATTAGTTTATAAAATGTTATAAATTAATTAAATTGATTAATATTTAAGGATTATTAATCAATTTGATATTTTTGGTATTGTCAGGAATTATTTAGATGTACAAATAAAAGATATATATACATGTATCAATATATGATGTTGGTATATATTTAAACGAGATTTAAATATAGTTGATTGCTTAAAGAAACTTTTGGAAACAATTGTCCATGTAATATATGATGTGGCCGGCCATAATAAGAGAGATGAGGGGATAGGGATGAGATCTAATCAATGTGAATTAAAGGGGAAATTTTAAAAGAGACGAATGGAAAAAATTTCGTGTTCTAAATAAAAAAAAATTAACATTTCTAGCTAAAATATTATTTATAATACATATTCATATTTTATGATAACATACTAAAATTTGAACTTCTAAGTTCAAAATGTAATATATGTGTGTATATATATGTGGATGGAATTATAAAACTATTTTGATGATGTATTACATTTAATATTATTATATGTATTTTATAACAATATTAGTCAAATTTAAGATATTTTATAATTTTGAATAAACGCCTTAGATCTTATCTAGCATTTTCATACATGTGTACCAAGTTAGAAGTTAGATACTATAATCTTTTGTTACAACTTGAAAACTCGATGTAGTCAAATTGTCTATGGTAATTTCAAAAGATTATACTTACTATTTCATGAGACATAATTAAGCAAATATAATATTTTTATTAAATATTTATATCAAATAATTTTAATATGGAAATTAACACACATATATATATAAATGCTAAGTATATACATAGTAGATATAAATTCCAATGTCTACACACATACATACATATATATGCATGTGTGTGTGTGTATATTTGACCATGTTCCTCTGGTACTTAATACACCTGTATAGTGTGCTATAGCAGTACTCGATCGATGTAGGACTATTGTGAAGGGTAAAAACAATTAAAATCCAACAGATAACCTGTTGTATATCTCACAGTGCAAGAATAAAATATAATAACCAAATAGATGTAAAATAGGCAAGAAATACAATTATATGAACCATCACGAATCGGTGCATAGGTTCAATATAGTTGTACAAAACTATAATAGAGTTTGTAAAACCATAAATAAACTCTAAACATCCATCTTTATAATAAACAAACATCGATAAAGCACCACAATGCCGCACAATGGAAATAGTAATAAGTTCCAAAGTATAATATGGATAAGAACCAGCCTCCTACTCGTACATTAAACAAACCCATTCACTATCTCAGGCCTTCTATTTAGTCTACTCATTTAAGAGTACCTAAGATAATAAGAAGAAAAACATATAACCTCAAGTCAGAAAACTATCTGGTGAGAGCGATAAATAGGATACTATAGAAGTTGATATAGTAAACAGAGACACCGTGTATGGAAAATCATACCTAACATGTCCCTGCATCCAACAAGTTAGCACATAACACCATATATGTTATGCTATCATTATCATCATATGAGCATACCACACTAGGTATAATATGGATGTTGGGTTACCTAAGACAGTTTGCCTACATCATGAGACATCGACTATAGACACACGATAGCCACACCAATCATAGCAACCAAAGAAAACACATAGAAAACACGCACTGACAACCGTCACAAAGTCTCACTTCGCTCCTACCATCACCAAGGATTCGTATCACCCGACCACCACTAATGTCTCACATCACCACTAAGATGCCTCTTAACTATTGATAACTCTTACGACCATCAACAAAGTCGATGACACACCACATCGCTATTGAATTCGATGTTCATTCACATACCATTACCAAGTTACTACCACCACCAAGGCAAGCTAGATCATCACCAAGGTCCACAGTATGCAAGTGAGCATCCTTGCATACCCTTGCTCGGTGAAACACATATCACATCCAAAGTTATCAATAATCTCTTCTGCAAATGACTCAATACCGAAACACACAATATCACACCACATTGCTTCACCTGTCGAACATGCCACCTTAGACCATCACAAAGTCTATATACACTTCCACCCACAATATTCACCCAAGATAGTTCATTGACTTCTCACTTGAAGTACTCAACCAAAATGATTCATCCATCGATAGGTCAATGTCTAGACATCCCTAGATGTTTATCACTAGTCGTAGAGTCATCTCATCAAAGTTTCGAATCCATTACATCGTACCATCGCATCATCACTTCACCATAATAAATCATGTCATAGAGCAGTAATGTCAATATGAAGCATCGAACTAACGAGCAAACCAACATGGCACGAACCCCAAAGTCTATGCTTTGATTCCCTCAAACTACTGTATGGTCGTCCCAAACATAATCATGTCGGCACTAACATCATCATGTCATCACCGACATGATTCCCTAACCAAAATGGTTAAGGTTTTCTCCAACTTCCTAAAACCACTCATTTTTTGGATTTCTTGAAACTTCCTCTTCTATTTCTCGAAGTAGCTACGACAATTATTTATGGAAAATCACGTCGGCACAAATAGTTTCCCCTTAGTCAAACTTTGTTTAAATCAACAACTCCAAACCTCCTATCCGATTCACTTCCCCGAAGCCCCAATGCCTTAGACCCGAAGTAGTTCCACCTTGAGCTAGAAGTAAGATTGCCTAAAACCTTTCGGTGGTAGAATATTTATCCAATTTCCACTTCACTTCCAAAAAATCCCCTCTTCCTTAGCTTGACCCGAAGCTCCCCGACCCGAGTCTTGAAGCAATGCAACAAAATACATTAAGTTCATCCACCACTGACTTGTTTTGTGCAGCACCAACAAGTTTTTTAGCCTCTCCAAAACATTATCATTTCTCGTCCAAACTTTATACGACTAAAACAATACTCTTCCTAGGCTTAAATATACGCCTCACAATAATTTCATCACGTTTGGAGCACTTTTACTCATCGAATCACTCAAATGACAACCACTCTCGAACTACACTAAAATGAGTTAAAACCACAACAACCAAACACATATAAGCAATATACAACATTCATACATTATACATAAGCAATATAAACATGAATAAAACATTTATATTGTCCTAGATCTAGCTATACACTAAATGATGAGTGATTTGATAAAATGATCAAAAATGAATCAAAATACACATTTGTCTTTTTTAAAATCATTATAAAAGTGTTATTGGGTTAGATCTAAATTTGAAAATGTTTTAATGTTTAAAGAAACCATTTTTACCGTATTAACTAACATAGGGTAAAATCACTCACTAGATCGAAAATAGCATGAATCCCCAAGCAATCTCGTGATGAACAATAGCCCTCCTTATTCATAATGCACCCTAAATAGTAGATATGCTAATCATCTTGCTATTACCTCCAAATTGCTTGATTTAGATAATTAAAGTAAAGAAAATGATGGATTTTTGGCTTAAGGGAAGATTATTGGAGTTTAGAATGTTTATGGGAAGTAGAATAATGATTGGAGAAGGTCCCATCATCCCCACTTAGCTCTAATCCTAAAAGAGGCTTTTGGGCTTAACCTAAATCTAATTGATTTCCCACTAAGCTATGCATAAACTATCTAATCTTCAAACAACCATATGTTCTTAACGGTAAATCCAAAAAGCTATTATGACCACTCTATGGAAAGTGAAACAATAATATCTTTCATCTGGATTTCAGAGCCTAATTCGACTCCTATCAAAAGTTATGGGCCTTATAAGTTTTTAAGGTCAAAACCGTGAAATAAACTTACTAAGGGTCAAAAAAATCACTACTCAAAGTCTCCCAAAATTACAGCTAAATCCGACCTAATACAGATTTGGAAATAATATTTTATGATCCTCCGATACATAAAATATAGGTCGTTACACTCTCCCTCTCTCTATGAATTTCGTCCCCAAAAACCCATCACATAAGGTAAGTCAAACACATAGTTATCTCGCATGCCTAACAACAATAAGCAATCATAACAAGCATCAAACATGCACACATAAGCAAAGGTCGTATCTATACCTAACCTAGCATGTAGGATACTAAACCACCTAATATAAACATCAAACATGATGTCAAATGTGAGAGCAAATGCGATATGCAGTACGTCTTACCAAGTAAAGAATCTCAGATATGAGGCCCTCATGCTCTCTACTGTTGCTTTAGTGCTACCGCCTTTGCTTTCACTCTACGGAATCTTCACTAACGTTGTCTTCCTCCTAAGCTATTTCATATCATCTCCGACTATAAGAATGAGCCTGTAACGACCCGGAATTTTCGATCTCGAAAATTCCAGATAGTTAGGGAAAAGAAGAAAAGAGGTAGAAGAAGAAGAAACAGAAGCACCAAAAAACACAGATTCTCACATTCGCAGCGGAAATATATAATATCAAATAATAACAGTTATACAAAGGAAGCTGTATTTGTCAAATTTCACTTTAATACATCAGAGTTACAACATATACACAAATCACTGGACAAATACAATTAACATGTCCCAAACAACTACAATATATCACAGCGGAATACACTCCATACGTTCCTACCATCCAGCTCGCCTCCTGAGCTCCAGAACGTCCTTACTTGGAAATCTGTAATACTCGGTCTGACCCGAGCATAACATCAAAGTAACACCCGGGTCAGGCTGGAAACCAGCGTGAGTAAACCCATAATATGAAATACCAAGCTATATAACTTAAGTGAAGTACCAGGGTAACTCGTACTTTTCTACGAGTTCTAATCTTATTTAAGTCAATTATTTATCCCAAAACAATATCCAAGAATCGTTATCCAGTTTTAAATATCCATGATACTTAACTTATTTCATTCCAGCCTGTTTGCTTCCAAACTCACATTTATAAAGAATCGAAGTGGTTTCGGGTATTTACTGATACCCGACCCCGGACTCTTCGAATTCAATGTCATCTCTAATCCAAGTTGTTAAGTTTTAAACAATACAATTCAAATCCAGGATATCATACAACAATTCAACTAGATAGGTAACCTACATTATCATAGTTTAACCCATTCATAACAAGATTTATTAGATATATAATTCCTAATTAATTTAATTAATCTCCAATTAAATTATTACCAACTTTAATCATTTAGATTACCTTAATCCTGCATACTCAACATTTATTAATTACAACCCAATTAATAAATCATTCTTTAATCATCCATCTTAATTAATCATCCTTGATTAATCATCCTTTAATTACATTAAGTAATTAACCCTTAATTACCCCATAGATTAATTAGCCTTAACCATTCACATTAACTTTTAATTAATCTCCTTAATTAATTAATCACATTAATTAATGATTCTCTAATTAATTAATTAAAGTAATTACTTAAGAATTAATCACTTAACCCTGCTTAATCAATCATTAATTAACTACAAACCATTTAATTAATTAATCATTCCTTGATTACCTTACAAATCAATTAATTAATCTTTAATTACCTAATTAATTACCCCTTAATTATTAATTAATAAACCTTAATTAATAAAACTTGATTACAAATTAATTAATTCTTAATTACAAGTTAATCAATCCTTAATTACCAATTGATTAACCTCTAATTACTTAATTAAATAATGCTTAATCACAATTTAATTATTTAATTAATTAATCTCTAATCAATTAATTAATAATCTCTAATTATCTAATTAACAACCTTTGATTACAAATTAAATTAATATTTAATTAATTAACTTAAAACTGCTACGTTAAAACACTCACAAACTCGAAATAATACCCGAGCCTAACATCATTTCCCCCCGAGTACTCCTTTGAGTCATCCACTTTCCCTTCTTTCTTCGAGTCAAACCCACAACGACTTTGAGTCTGACCCGAGGAAACTTCGTCTTCCCCAATCACCCAAAACATCCAAACATCGTACATACACGCGTGCACATGTACAGGCATTCCGATCATCTCTAGCCCTCGCTGATCCCCTCAACAAGTCATCGACATCATCGTCGATCAACCCGAGCACCCAGATCGATCAATTCGACTGGAATTCAAAATCGAGTATCTCGATTCTAACCTGGAAACACAACCTGATCAACAAATCTCCTCCGCCCCGACGCCACCGTCCACTGGTGAACTCGCGACATGACCCGACCATCTCCATTCACCCACGCTTCCAATCCCCCACATGTGATTGCCTCCAATCCATCATTGACGACGCACGAGCCCAATGAACAACGTCGACGAAACTTCACGATAAAACCCTAATTCATTTCCCTACCGCCACCATGACAAACTATAAATTCAACCACTATTTTTCCATCGATCTGTATCCTCTAAGCTATCTTCGACATAAAGCACGACCCACGAATTGTCGTCGATCACCAGAAATTGACGAAATTGACAATCCCGTTCAACTCACATTTCCTCATGATTGAATAAACTAAAATTCATGATTTTACTTTTAAAAATCATATTTTCTGAAAGCAAATCATATTATATAAATGAATCAAGAAATTAAGATATTTGAATTTCGACACATATTTGAATTTACTGTATATTCTTCTTCCCAGACAAACTTTCCTTTATTTTAACTTAAAAATATTTTTAAAGTTAATGTCTTGTTATTTCTAACAGATCTTGTTTACATGCTTAAGTCTAACAAGAATTAGAAGAAGAGGAATCAATTTTTGAACTTATTTGTGAAGCCTGTAACCTGAAACAGAGCTTATACCAGACATGCACACCTTATTTACATGTATATAAATACTTTTTACAATACTAACATCATATGAAAACTAGATTCAACATATTTTTAAGCCTTAATAAGGTAGTTTGCTCACCTGGCATTTGAAAGACAGAGAATAAGCTTTGAAACTGGACTTGTTTTTGAACAGATCTGCTTATATGGATGATTTGCTTTGACTTAAACTGAGTTGAACTTGCTACTTGATTTGTTTTAGTTGAATCTTTGCTTGATATTTTGAGTTGAATCTGATCTTACTTTGCCCTTGAATCAGGTTGAAGTTGTTGCTAGTTTTAGTTTGATTTTCTTTTCTTTTGCTTTTTCTTTTGATCTGATTTGTTTTCTTTGTTACCAGGTTTTAGTTTTGGAAAATGAAGATGAAAAGATTTGAGGAAATTTGCATTCGCCCGGTTTCTCTAATACTACATTGTTTATAAATTTTCAGATTAAAAGAAAAAGGATTTTCCACTTGTTATTACATGATATTATCATTCTTACACTTGTATTCTCAAGTAATACTATGCTTACACATATTTACTGAGATGATAAGATGATTACACTTGTCTTTATTTACATGTATAAATGTTTAAATATATTTTTATATGTTTTTATATTATATTTTATATTTTATATTATACATTTTCTTTTTACTTATAGTTATATAACTTTTTAAAGAAATAATATAAAACCCATTTATACATTAATTAATAACTATATATATACTTAGTGTTTGCATGTTGAGTTTTCAAATCAACTTTATTTTTAAGATATTTACCTTTGAATTTCAAATCCAAGTTCTATTTACAATCTACATATATATATATATATAAACAATAGTAATTTGAAAACACATATTTTATTTGTTCAACTAAATAAAATCAGTATCTTAATAGTTTAAAATCAGTTAATTATCCAATTATCCGATGTCCAAAAATCCGGGTTATCACATTCCTCCCCCCTTTAAAACTTTTCGTCCTCGAAAAGGAACGAAGCCAAAATTTTATTAAAATGTTCATTATCATTTAAATTACTCTTTGAACATATTTAACTCTTAACTTTTTTTATTTAAATTTTTAAAACACTTTAAAAATCTACATAATATTATCAAAATAGCTTTAAAAATACTTTTTATAACTCGATGTCTCAACAAATCCATCCTCGTTCTCACAGAAATTCGGTCATACGTTGATCAGGCATAAGACTGAAAATCTATAAGTACTTGATAAACCCATTTTCAACACCCAATGAAAATACTTGGAAAATAATTTATGAAAATATAGAAAACAGTTTTGAAAATAGAGGAAATATCTTTGGTGAGAATGCTTTGGAAATCATCACCCCCATCCATGGTCGCAGTTAACCCGATGGTTACGTTGCCATCCCGGCAAAATCCATAGATAACTGTAGGCACTCCACGCCCCTCGATTACACCATGGAACCCGCTACAGATCGCAGTTACATCCTGGGTTACGTTGCCATCACAGCAAAAGTCCATGTAACTGTAGGCATCAGCGCCCTCGAATTTCGCTGCCAAAAGAATGAAACTTCTCCACTCCCACATAGGTCGCAGACTACATCGGTCAAGTCCCAATGTAGCCTTAGGCTCTCACGGCCTCTCAACTTTCGCTATGTCTTCATAGATCGCAGTCTACCGATGTTACTTTACCATCTCGGCAAAATCAAACGTAGACCGTTGGCTCTCAGCAGCACACACGACTTCTGCTATGGTCCGAAGTAGATCGCAGTGACATCGAGCTACACTGTCGTCACAGCATAATCCAATGTCTCTGTAGGCATCAGCGCCCTCGACTTTCGCTAGCCACTACACATAATCCTCAGGAACTAGTTTGTCCGGACTCCTCACAGGATCAACTTTAGAACCCCCCTTAGGGTTCAAGGCAGTACCACCCTGTGGCACTCCTGAGAAGTTCATTTCAAGGGAGCGCCTTTTTCCCCAAAGCCATTCTCAAAACACTTTATACTATACACTTATAGTATCTTAAAATCATACCCTTTATGATTTATATCAAAATCTTCTTTACACAAAATCGATATCCCAAATCGATAGTTCCAAACTTGGCTTTCCAAATTCCCAAAACTGATTTTTCTCAAAAATCAAAAGCCTTTCCAAAATCCATAGGTTCCAAAACCTTTTCCAAAATCATTCTCATAAAATCCTTTATATATACATAGATATAGATATATATAACTTTGAAAATCTTTGGATCACTTCATACTTGTATACATCCCCTTTTTATACTTCAAATACTTTCAAAATCCCTTTTCTTCTGGCTATAGATTCAACAAGGGGAGTTTATCATATATAACAAAGATATATAACTTTGTTTATTCCAAATCAAATATTCAAGTTTGATTGCTTTTATAAAGTTGTTTACCACCTTACTTACTCTACATAAAGTGAATTTCAATTATAAAGATATCCATCTTCCACTTTCATTAAATTGATTCAATTTTCAATTCAATTTGAATTAACTTCGATTCTCATTCCAAATTCAAATCAATTCCCATTTGAATTTAAACTTATTCAACTTCAAGCTTACTTCCCAATTATTCAAATCAAATTCAATTTGAACTAATTTCAAATCAATTATGCCGCCGTCGTTCACTTGACTCTACGTGTACCGACTCAACACTCCTCGTTAATATATCGACTATGACTGAGATGCCACCATATCCTCCTTTAGTCCTCGATAGTTTATCACTATCTATTCCCACTCTAACTGGGAATCTCTGGTGGTCGCATAAATCCACTATACATCTTCTGCTCAGCTTCCACTACTGATAGCTCATACATCTCATCTCTGACGTCATTACTCTTCATGTTCCAACAAAATATCTGTCATATATATTTTGTTCCCACCGGGATGTACAATCAATCTCGAATTGTGGCATTCTTATAGGACCACATCCCTAAATCAATCAATGTTAGGTTAAAATAGTCTATCACCCTCACGGAACCAACCTTCTTTGCTGAGTCCATACTTCCTCATCCCCTCAGGCCCGACCCTGACTTTATCTTAGCAGTGATCCTTGCTAGCCTAGCAACTCACTTTTGACCAGCTTCAATCCGCCCTATCAGAGTAGGTCTAAGCATCCAGCTTACTAACATCCCTAGCCTCAACCTTTTTGTTTGACTAAAATTATAAAAAGTAATATACTCAAACCGTACCAACACAAGGAAAACTACTCCTAAACCATTATGTTCCCTCTGTATTCCTTGCACAATCCTCAAGTGCATCTCATTCTTCCCTTCATCAGAACATAAGAATATCATCTACGAATAGGGTATAAGCTCACTTAGCTCTCGACACTTCATACTACCTCAAAGTGTCGTCCGCCCAGTATGCAAACTTTGTAGGTACTCTCCATTCAGATATATTCCTACAAGTGAACCTTCTTCTTTCTATGAGTGTCATCATCCTCAAGGGTATAGCAATTTTTCACTCAGTCGATACAAAACTCAATATCTCCATGTGGTGATAGACTGATCACCCTTGGATATTCCCTCACCATAGTTAACGATGATGATTCCTCATGCACGATCTCGAGAGAATAAACCAAGCTAACCATAAATTTATCCTAATGACTACAGTCTAACTCTAGCTTCCACCCTCCTTCTATTGCAATCATTATCTCCTTCTATCGCAATTGTTATTTGCACTACATCATTATTCACCACAACTCTATATTCCTTCGGTCGCTTCCTTCCCAAATGATACTAAACCTAAGAAACCCAAACAAGGCAATCACATCAAACAAGAATCCATGAATCGATAACACTAAGTCTCGACAAACCACACCCATGGTCAAACCATCCACAAATTTGAAACAACCTAAGGTCACTAGACTAGGTCAGGACTCAACCCTAACCTATCAACTAGTTTGTTAGATATAAAGGTCACATTTATTGATATCAAATAAGATACATAAAGGTATAACATAAAGAGAAAGCGGACCTTGAATAGCAAGGCCCTTCCCTTTCTCCTTGCCGATAGAGCAGTCAATGAAGTAGGAACAACACTCAACGCATAAGAAGACATGTCTTGCTTATACCTCTTTAGCTCTAGACAATCCTTCTTCATGCGTCAAGCCCTATTACAATTGAAACATTTTCTTTCCCCACTATTTAGAGCTATGTGAATTTTGCTATGATAACCTCTCTCATTGTAAGTAAAGCACATCAGATCCCACTTTCCTTTCTTTTGGTCATCTCGTTCCTAAGGCTACTTTTTTTCCTAATGTTGTTGTCCCACTTTCTCTACCTTCCCAGCACACCTGTGGCTTTGGCTCTTCCTTAGAAACAACAACTTCAGCTTTTGATTTTGAGTATAGGCTATCGTGCATCAAGGCCTTCTCCATAATCTTCTCGAAGGTCTCATCAACATGGACAACCATCTTCTCACCTGGGGACTCATTCACGCCAACTATGAACTTTTCATTTTCCTTCAATGGAGTGTCAATAAAGGACGAACCCTACTTTGACAACATGTTAAATTCTACCACATACTCAAAAAAGGTTCTCTCTCCCTTTTCTACTTAGCAAACTTCTTAAACAATACCAAATTCTGTGCAGACGGTTTGAACTTCTTAAATCAGACTTTAAACCACTCTCATGTAAACTAGTCCTCAGGGTTAACAATCTTAATAGTGTTCCACCATCCAATAGATGACCCTGAAGTTGCCTAGAGGTTGACTTCCTCTTCATTGCATCTTCCAACTCCAAGTCCTCGATGATGTGCTCGTAGGTATCCAACCAATCCTGCACCTCCACAGCCGATTCCGTTCTGGAACAGTTTACCCCTAAGGCTAAAGTAATCCTTATTTATTTTAGCAAAATCGGTTCTGGACGCTTGCACCGGAGCACCATCGCTTCCAATACAGACAACATGAGCAACATCTTGTGCAATTCATAGCATGTTCCTTATCATCTTTGTGAACACGGTCTTCATATCAGGGTTACTTGCCCCAAGCCTACTCCCACCTCTTTTACTCCAAAAATGGAGTTTCTAGCAGCATTCCTTAAATGTTGGATCATTTTTAAAATCTGTAATAAGAATGATCAATCTTTCATAAAGGAAAACTACATCAATGGCACTCATGTGTGCAGTGCAACTTATACTATATATACTACTAATATATAGATTTAAAAACCAAAATATCTAATAAGTACGCTCTCTCATATCTTGCACATCCCATTCTAGAGTGTTCTACTTACTCTATCTCAAATGGATCCTATATCAACATAGGTCAACTATGCAACCTAGACGGCTTTGTTACCAAGTGTGACTACCGTCCTATACCTCTCGAACATAATATACCTATATAGTGCGCTATAGCGGTACCCGGTCGGTGTAGGAATTTTTTCAAGGGTAAAAAGAATCAAACTCCAATAGATAACCTATCGTATATCACACATCGAAAAGATAAAAATGTAATAACCAAACAATATAAAACAAGCGAGATAGAAAAACAACTACACGAACCATCATAGATCAGAGCGCGGGTTTAATACAATTACAAAGAAGTATAATGTGTGAGAAATGCGGATTACGGATCTTAAGGCTAGAATTAACACTAGAGGGGGGTGAATAGTGTTTTAAGGAATTATTAATTCTTTTTGAGTTTATATTAATTTGAACACAAATGTATGCAATATTCAGACACATTTACGATCATAGAATCAAACACAGATGCAGATATAAAGTAAAAGCAATAAAGGAAAGAACACACCGGATTTTATACTGGTTCAGAGTTACCCTACATCCAGTCCCGCAACACAAGTACGAATTTCATTTCAAAATCAATTCTTACAATTACACCCTCTAATTCAAGGCCACGAGGTACACCACTCCTGATTCACAATCCTCTGGGTAGAGATACTTGATTTTACGGGCAACAAGTTCACCCGATTGATTTTCCAGGCTACAATCACACCTTTTCTCGCTCGATTGAATACAAAGAAGTCTATAACTCTGAATAGCACTGGGATCTTGTTGAGATAGTGATAGAGAATCAAACCAGAGATGATCTAGTTAGATTCAATGGTGATTTCGGCAGAGTAATGGTAAAAATGTATATAAAGAAATGTGAAAGAAGAAGAGGAGTGAAATCAGAGAAAATATGATTGTAAATTCGTTTAAAACAGCCGCTATTTATAGTAGAACAACAGCCATGTCCATTCGTGAAAGGATATGACGAATAGACACTTCCTTTGAAATTCAAACTTTTGAAATAAACTGTCACCTTGTCGACAAGGGGTCCTTGGGGTTGTCGACAGGCCTAAGTTATTTTTGGTAATTTGTTTTTCTTTGAAAATAACTTCTATCTTGTATTAAAACTATTTTAAACTTTATAAATATACTTAACTATAGTTAAAATACATAAATAAGTATAGAGAATAATATTTTGGTATATATAAAATTTTACTATAATTTTATATTTAAATCTAAGTATAAATATTAAAAGTTAAATAAATTATAATAATTAAAAGATAGTTTAAAACTAAGGATAATTTGATATTGAAAATAAAGATTATTTTGAGGCTAAAAGTCTTTTAAAACCAGGATAGATGTTTTTGATTTAAAAAGGAAGATTTTGAAATCCTTTTGAAAACAAGATATAATTTTGTAAAACATTTGAATAAAAGTTAGTGGATACAAAACAATGTTCCACTAGATTTTTCGTAGGTTCCATCCTACTTAGGGTTCCATCCCTTTAACGGGCTCGAAGTGGATTCCATTCCACGAATAAAATGATTTTAAGATGTCAGTACTTTTTTAGGAGTTTTAAAAAAATTCCTAACTAAATTACTTATCTTGAAATCCTGAACTCTTGATAATCTTGATACTCATGAGTCTTGAATCTTGATATCTTCGATCTTGAGTTCATCAGTTCTTGAATCTCTATACTGTACAGTCTTCATTCTTTGGTACATGTATATATATTCTGCATATACATATATATCTAAACAATAATGTGAGTATTTATATTTTATAATCTTATTCTAAGGTTGTTGTCATCAAAACCAACTTCTTAGGGACTAACAATCTCCCCCATTTTGATGATGACAACCTTTGTTTGTAAAATATTACTTCTATCCTAATAACTCCCCCTAAAACTAATAACTCTCCCTTAATCTATGCTTAACTATCCTATTTTATACTTCTCCTCCTTTGTCATCAACAAAAACATAGTTTAAATCTATACAACTCCCCCTTAATCTAATACTATATTACATGTGATTATAATGATAGTGTTATCATAAATAATCAACACTTAATTCTGAAACTAAAACTTAGCCCTTAATAACTAACTCTCCTAACTAAGAATCCATATATGATAATATTTATAATAATGATAATGTGAGAATTCAAATACGAGAACACAAATCATTTATTAATTATATAATGTTATATTTACATTTGAGTAGAAAACATAAGTAAGATCATATACAAATAACGATAAGAAAGAGAGAAAAGAAACTAATATGTATCCTTGACAATGGGAGATCTATGAACCGAGCAATTTGGGTAGTGGAAACATAAATTTCCACGTTGTTCGACTAAATTTCCATCCTTGTCAAAGCACACTTTGCCAATGCAAACAACTTTGTCGTCATCTTCAGCGTGCTCTTCTTCCATGGGGGCTTCTTCTTCTTCTTCCTCACTGTCCTCTTGCACTAGAACACTTGAGTATTCTTCATCGATCAAGATGGGATTGGCGTGATTGTCCATTAGAAACTTTTGCAAGTTTCTAAGGATTTTGCCTTGCCGTTCTTGTTCTTTGGCCATTCTGATTTGCACCACTTGAATTTCAGTCATAAGTTGCAGTGCATTCTTCAAGGAAACCTCCATTTTCATCACTCGTGCAAGCGTAGTTCGTTGAAATGGTCCGGTAGAAGGAGAAGGGAACGAAAAGGTTGAATTTTTGTTTGATTTGGAGGAGGAGGCCATTGTTTTAATGTTTTCAGAAGTTAGAACTGCGAAAGAACAGAAAGAATGAACAAAATTTTGAAATAAGAAGAATATATAACCACCCATTTGAATTTTGGTGGGAAAATTTCAAAAGAAAAAAATTCGTTATATGCTATTTGATTAATTTAATTTTAATTATACTTGTTATATATTTATATTCTATATTTCAGTTATTGAACAAATACCTAATTATCTTCTTAATTTAGTAAATATAGATTCATTTAAGGGTTTTGTTAAGATATCAGCAATTTGATTCTCGGAATTGATATAATCGAGAGTAATTACTTCCTTAATTATATTATCTCTGAGAAAATGATGTCTGATTTCAATATGCTTAGTTCGAGCATGATGAGTAGGATTTTTGGATAAATTTATTGCACCAATATTATCACAATAAATTGGTGATTTTGAGATATTTAAACCAAAATCTTTTAAAGTTTGTTGCATATATATTACTTGAGAACAAGCCAAAGCAGCAGAAATATACTCTGCTTTGGTTGTTGATAAAGAAACTATGTTTTGCTTTTTACTAAACCAGGAAACCAGAGAATGCCCCAAAAAGTGACAAGTTCCACTTGTACTTTTTCGGTCTTATTTACAACCAGCATAGTCAGCATCACAGTAAGATATTAATTCAAAAGAATCATTTTTAGGATAAAATAAGCCATAATCAAAGGTGTGTTTAACATATCTTATGATACGTTTTACAGCTTTTAAGTGGGTCTCTTTAGGTTGGGGTTGATATCTTGCACAAAGGCAAACACTATGCATGATATCAGGTCTACTAGCAGTGATATAGAGTAGTGATCCAATCATTCCTCTATATAATTTTTGATCTACATCTTTCGAGAGATCTTCTTTACTTAGGTACTCATTGGTTGCCATGGGAGTGGGTTTTCCACTTGCAGTAGTCAAACCAAATTTACCAACTAGGTCTTTAGCATATTTTTCTTGACCGATAAAGATACCATTATCTAATTGTTTTATTTGCAATCCTAGAAAGAAGTTTAATTCACCCATATGACTCATCTCAAACTCTTTTGTCATTATTTCAGAAAATTCTTTATTCATTTCAAAATTAGTTGATCCAAAAATGATATCATCTACGTAAACTTGTACTAGTTGAATATCATTTTTATTTCTTTTAGTAAAAAGAGTATTATCTACTTTACCAATTTCAAATTATGATTGAAATAAGTAAGATCTTAGTCTATCATACCAGGCTCTAGGAGCTTGTTTTAGACCAATAGAGCTTTCTTAAGTTTGTAAACATGATTTGGTAATTTTTCATCTTCAAAAAGTGGTGGTTGTTCAACATATACTTCCTCTTTTACAAATCCATTTAACAAGACACTTTTAACATCCATTTGAAATAATTTTAAATTATTATGATTTGTGAAAGTAAGTAGAATCCTAATGGCTTCTAATCTTGCTACGGGAGCAAATGTTTCATCACAATCTATTCCTTCTTCTTGACAATAACCTTGAGCGACTAACCGAGCTTTATTTCTAACGACCTCACCTTGTTCATTCATTTTATTTTTATAAACCCATTTAGTTCCAATTATAGTTTTATTTTCAGGTCTAGGAACAAGTTCCCAAACATCATTTCTAGTGAATTGATTTAGTTCTTCTTGCATAGCCAGAATCCATGAATCATCAGTTGATGCTTCTTTTGGATTTTTGGGTTCAATAGTTGATATAAAGGCTACATTGCTCATTTTACTTAGTTGATTTCTAGTTGTAACAACAGATTGCATATCTCTTAGTATATTTTCTATAGGATGATCTTTTAAAAGTTTAATCTTTTTATTATGATGATTAATTTCATTATTAGTTTCAGTTGACTCCTGATTTTGAGTAATTAAATCCTCTTCATCATTTGTATCTTCAAAATTTTTGAGATTTTCATCGAATGAAACATGCATTGTTTCTTCGATGGTGTTAGTTCTTAAATTAAACACTCTGTATGCTTTACTTTTATTAGAATATCCGATAAAGATACCTTTGTCGGATTTAGGATCAAATTTATCTAAGTTATCTTTCGTATTTAAAATAAAACATTTACTTCCAAAAATTCTAAAATAAGATACCTTAGGTTTCTTTCCGTGAAGAAGTTCATAAGATGTCTTATCAGTTAAAGGTCTAATCAAAATTCTATTTAAAATATAACAGGTGGTAGCAACTGCTTCTGCCCAAAAATGTTTTGGTAATTTACTATCTGAAAGCATTGTTCTCGCACACTCTTGAATCTTCCTATTTTTACATTCTACTACCCGTTTTGTTGTGGAGTTCTTGGAAATGAAAAATTGTGAGTTATTCCCTTTTTATGGCAGAATTCCTCAAACTTTTCATTTTCAAATTCACCACCGTGATCACTACGGATGGTTATAATTTTTACAGAAAGTTGATTTTGAATCCTTTTTGTAAAGTTCTTAAAACTTTCAAAAGTATCACTTTTATGTTTCAAAAATATTGTCCATGTAAATCTAGAATAATCATCTACAATTACAAAAACGTATTTACTGTGATTTATTAACTAAATTTGAGATGGACCAAATAAATCAAGATGAAGTAATTCAAGAGGTTTTGAAGTTGAAATCATATCTTTTAATTTAAAGGAACTTTTTCTAAGTTTTCCTAATTGACATGCATTACATAAACTATCTACTTTAAAATTCATTTTAGGAAGACCTCTTACTAGATCATGTTTTGACAGTCTAGATAAGAGTTTGAAATTCAAATGCCCAAATCTCTTATGCCAAATCCAAGGGTCACTTGTATTTTCCAAAAGACACAGGTTATCATTTGAAACTTTCATACTAAGAATATAAATATTCTTTTTCCTAATTCCCTCAAATATTATGGTTGAATTATTATCTTCAATGTGACACTTATCTTTTTCAAATTTAATTTTATATCCTTTATCGCAAAGTTGACTAATACTTAGCAGATTATGTTTCAGATTCTTAACTAGCAAAACATTAGTAATAATAGGAGTTTCAGAGTTACCGACATTGCCGATGCCAATCACATATCCTTTTGAGTTGTCTCCAAAGTTAACAAGTCCTCCGTCTTTGTATATTATATCATTCAGCATATCCGGATTACCAGTCATGTGTCTAAAGCATCCACTATCGAGTATCCATTTATTCTTTTTGATCTGCATAATTTGTCCATTGTGGATTGATTCCTCAACACCCATAAAACATGTTTCCTGCACATCATACAATTTTGGTAGACAACTTGAATTTGAATATCGATTATATGCAGACTCATGAGACAGTGATGATCTGAATATTTCTAAACTAGTATTAACAAGTTTTTCAAACATAGCCATTTTAAAAGCTTTTTCAAAATTCATATTATGAAACTTTGAAAACCTTGCTCCGATACCAAATGTGAGAAATGCGGATTACGGATTTTAAGGCTAGAATTAACACTAGAGGGGGGTGAATAGTGTTTTAAGGAATTACTAATTCTTTTTGAGTTTATATTAATTTGAACACAAATGTATGCAATATTCAGACACATTTACGATCATAGAATCAAACACAGATGCAGATATAAAGTAAAAGCAATAAAGGAAAGAACACACCGGATTTTATACTGGTTCAGAGTTACCCTACATCCAGTCCCGCAACACAAGTACGAATTTCATTTCAAAATCAATTCTTACAATTACACCCTCTAATTCAAGGCCACGAGGTACACCACTCCTGATTCATAATCCTCTGGGTAGAGATACTTGATTTTACGGGCAACAAGTTCACCCGATTGATTTTCCAGGCTATAATCACACCTTTTCTCGCTCGATTGAATACAAAGAAGTCTATAACTCTGAATAGCACCGGGATCTTGTTGAGATAGTGATAGAGAATCAAACCAGAGATGATCTAGTTAGATTCAATGGTGATTTCGGCAGGGTAATGGTAAAAATGTATATAACAAAATGTGGAAGAAGAAGAGGAGTGAAATCAGAGAAAATATGATTGTAAATTCGTTTAAAACAACCGCTATTTATAGTAGAACAACAACCATGTCCATTCGTGAAAGGATATGACGAATAGACACTTCCTTTGAAATTCAAACTTTTGAAATAAACTGTCACCTTGTCGACAAGGGGTCCTTGGGGTTGTCGACAGGCCTAAGTTATTTTTGGTAATTTGTTTTTCTTTGAAAATAACTTCTATCTTGTATTAAAACTATTTTAAACTTTATAAATATACTTAACTATAGTTAAAATACATAAATAAGTATAGAGAATAATATTTTGGTATATACAAAATTTTACTATAATTTTATATTTAAATCTAAGTATAAATATTAAAAGTTAAATATATTATAATAATTAAAAGATAGTTTAAAACCAAGGATAATTTGATATATACATAAATTTTACTCTAATTATAAATATACTTAACTATAGTTAAAATACATAAATAAGTATAGAGAATAATATTTTGGTATATACAAAATTTTACTATAATTTTATATTTAAATCTAAGTATAAATATTAAAAGTTAAATATATTATAATAATTAAAAGATAGTTTAAAACCAAGGATAATTTGATATTGAAAATAAAGATTATTTTGAGGCTAAAAGTCTTTTAAAACCAGGATAGATGTTTTTGATTTAAAAAGGAAGATTTTGAAATCATTTTGAAAACAAGATATAATTTTGTAAAACATTTGAATAAAAGTTAGTGGATACAAAACAATGTTCCACTAGATTTTTCGTAGGTTCCATCCTACTTAGGGTTCCATCCCTTTAACGGGCTCGAAGTGGATTCCACTCCACGAATACAATGGATTTTAAGATGTCAGTGCTTTTCTAGGAGTTTTAACAAAATTCCTAACTAAATTACTTATCTTGAAATCCTGAACTCTTGATAATCTTGATACTCATGAGTCTTGAATCTTGATATCTTCGATCTTGAGTTCATTAGTTCTTGAATCTCTATACTATATAGTCTTCATTCTTTGGTACCTGTATATATATCCTGCATATACATATATATCTAAACAATAATGTTAGTATTTATATTTTATAATCTTATTCTAAGGTTGTTGTCATCAAAACCAACTTCTCAGGGACTAACATAATGGAGTTTGCACAACTGATAAATAAACTTTAAACATTCATCTCTATCATAAACAAGCGCTGATAAATCTCGACTGTGTCGTACAACGGAAATAGTAACAAGCTCCAAAGTATAATATGGATAAGCACCAACCTCCTAGTCATCCACTGAATAACCCATGCACTGTCTCAGTGCTATCTAGTCTATCCATTTAAGTGTACCAGAGATAATAAAAAGAAAAGCATAAACTCTCGAATTAGAAAGCAATCTGGTGTGAGCGATAAACAATCTTAAGAAACTATAGAAGTCGATATAGTAAAATAGAGACATTGAGTATGGAGAATCATACCTGACCTGTCCCTACATCCAATAAGTTAGCACATAATACCGTATATGCTATATTATCATCATCATATAGGCATACTACACTAAGTATAGTACGGGTGTCAGGGTACCTAACAGAGTAAACCTACGTCACGAGACATCCATAACAGACACATAAACAACCACACCAATTATAGCAACCAAAGAAAACACATAGCAAACATGCAATGACAGCTGTCACAAAGTTCTTAATTTGATCCTAATATCACCAAGGCTTCATATCACCCGACCACCACCAAGGCCTCTCATCACCACCGAGATGCCTCCTTACTCTGATAACTCTTACGACCATCACCAAGGTCAGCAATGCACCACATCACTGTTGGATTCAATTCTCGTTCATATACTATCACTAAGGTACTACCATCACTAAGGCATGCTTGATCATCACCAAGGTTTAGGGTACACAGGTAAGCATGCTCACATACCCATGCCTCAATGAACAAACATCACATCAAAGTTATCAACGTTCTCCTCCGCACACAACTCGATACCATCACCATCGAATGTGCCTCCTCGTACCATCACCAAATCTATGTACACATCCCACTTGAAGTATTCACCCATAATAGTTCATACACTTCTCACCTAAAGTACTCAACCAAAATGATTCACCCATCAATACGTCAAAGTTTGAAACATCCCTAGATGTCTATCACTAGTCATAGAGTCATCTCGTTGATGTTCCAAATCCATTAAGTCGAAGAATCGCATCATCACTTTACCATCAAAAATCATTTGTCGTAGAGCCGTAACGTCAAAATGAAGTGTCGAACGAACGAACATGGCACCCGTAGTCTACGCCTCGATTTTGTCAAACCACCATATGGTTACATTGACTATAATCATGTCAGCACCGATATCATCATGTCGTCATCGACACGATTACTGAAAAAAATGGTTAAGTTTTTCTCTAACATCCCAAAACCTCTCGTTGTTTAGATTTCCCTGAAGCTTCCTCTTCCATGTCCTAAAGTAACTATGACAATTCCTCGGGGTAAATCATGTCGGCACCCAGTAGTTTCCCCTTGGATGAACTTTGTCTAAGTCCACAACTCTAAACCTCTTGTCCAATTTACTTCCTCGAAGCCCCCAACACCTTAACGCCAAAATATTTGCCCCTTAAGCCTAAAGTAAGACCGCCCATAACCTTTAGGTGGTAGAGTACTTAAGCCAACTTTCACTTAACTTCCAAAATCCCCACTCCTTTAGCTTGACCCGAGGCTCCCTCACCTAAGTCCCGAAGTAATGTGTCGAAATCCATAAAGTTCATCATTTGTCACTGAATTGTTTTATGCATCACCACCGAATTGTTTTCAACGCATCCAAAACATCATCATTTCTCGTCCAAACTTTATGCGACTAAAACCATAGTCTTTGTAACACATTATATTTCGGAGTGCCATAATATGGGGAATTAAATAGTTAATTAATTAATTAAATTAAAGCACAAGATAAAATAAAGCTAAGTTATTAAAGAAAGAGTGAATCAATGAAGAAAAAAGAGTTATGGATTTATTAAGACTAGGCTAGAATGGTGTTTTAGCCTAAGTCCAAATTAGTAACTCCATACATTCCAACTTCTCATTCATTCTCTCATCATTCCATAAAAATAAAATAAAGGAAACAAGAATAGGCCAGCCACCATTTTTGCAGGAGAGAAGAGGAAATTAAAAGATAAAAGATCAAGCTTTCAACTTTAAAGAAAAAGAAAGATTAAACAAAGTTTTCTTAACCTAGGTGAGTAGTGCTTTCTCTAAAACCTTTCAAACCCGTATGGATTTGGATTGTATGTATTTGTAATGTTTGAATGTTAATAAAAAAGTGTCGAAAGATTAGAAAATATTTGTTTATATTTGGGAATTTAAAGAGAATTATTTATGAAGTGTTCAAGAAAAAATGTGAAACAAACCTTCTTCAAATCACTTTAAATTTTTATAATATATTTAGAATAATAATGTGGAGGTGGGTTTTTATTTTATAGTTTTCTAAAATTATTTGGAATTTATAAGAATTTTCTAAGTTGCGAAAATGCCTAATTTTGAAAATAAATTAATTAAAATATTAAAAATAATTATTTTGGCTTAACAATTTTACTTGAGGTAAAATATGATGCTTAGGATTTTTAGTGAATTTTAGGATTTTTTTTCATGCATTTTCAAATTTGTATGAATTATTTAACAAAAGGGAGAGCTAATTTCAAAGAGGGTAATTGATTAATAAATTAAGAAGGCAATTAGTAATTTCTGAAAAAGAAAACTACATAAAGCCCTGGTAACCAATGATAATTCGACATGTAACCAGGTTAGGTAAAAAGCAGTTACTTTGAAAAAAAATGGTTTTTAACTTAATTACGAAATTGCCATGCCACTAGGAAATGACTCATACTGTCGGTATGAGAAAGCTTTTCACTTAATTACAAAAGTGCCATGCCACTAGGAAATGGCTCGAATTATCAATAAGAGAAAGCTTTTCACTTAATTATGAAAATACCATGCCACTAGAAAATAGCTCAAATTATCAGAAATCTTTTCATGTAATTATGAAAATGTCATGCCACTAAGAAATGACTCAAATTATCAATAGAAGAAAACTTCCCTTTTAATTATGAAAACGCCATGCCGCTAAGAAATGACTCAAATTATCAACAAGAGAAAGCTTTTCATTTAATTATCAAAAAACGTTGCCATTATGAAATGGCGCAAATTACCAATAGAAGAAAGCTCTTCAATTAATTACGAAAATGCCATTCTATGGGGAAATGGCTCAAATTATCAACAGGAGAAAGTTTTTTATTTAGTTACAAAAATGTCATGTCGTTAGGAAATGACTCAAAATATCAACAGGAGAAAGCTTTTCACTTAATTACGAAAACGCCATGCCAACAGAAAATGGCTCAAGTTATCAACAGGAGAAAGCTCTTCACTCAATTACGAAAATGCCATTCCAGTAGGAAATGGCAAAAATTATCAATGGGAGAAAGCTTTTCACTTAATTATGAAAATACCATGCCACTAGGAAATAGCTTAAATTATCAACGAGAAACGGCTTTCGAACTAATTATGAATTTATCATTTCACCTAGAAATGGCTCAAAATATCAACTTGCAATGACTTTATAATTAATTATGAAAATGCCATATCAACATGAAAGGACTCAAAATGTCAACTTACATTGGATCTACAATCAAATACCAAAACGTCATATCAACATGAAATGGCTCAAAATGTCAATTGCAATGGCTCAATAATTAATTGCCAAATTGCCATATCAACATGAAGTGGCTCAAAATATCAACTTGCAATGGCTCGACGGTTAATTATAAAATTGTCATATCAACAAAAAATGCCCTAACATCAACATGTGATAACTATTTGTCCACAAGAAATAACTCCAATTATCAAAAGGAAATGGTTTAAATTATCAACGTGTAATAGCTAATTCTCACCAGGAAATAGCTCAAATTATCAACTTGAGACAGCTATAAAATTTATCAACTTGCTATAGTTTAATGTCAACTTAAGATAGTTATAAAACTTACCAACTCGTATTGTCCTTAACCTACGATGGTTGTGCACTAACAGCCAGTGATAGATAAAGGTGCTAAGCAATTCTAGTAGATAAATGAATTTTTGTAACACTTAGGAAGCCATCTTCCCTAAGTGGTGGTTGAGAATTTCATAAAAATGGAAGGCCTTTGTGGCTACCAAATGTCTATTCATGACATTACATTCGGTAATGTGACGGAAGGCCTTTATGGCTATCAAATGTCTATTCACGACATTATATTTGGTAACGTTACGAAAGGCCTTTGTGGCTTACAAATGTCTATTCATGACATTATATTTGGTAACATGATGGAAGGCCTTTGTAGCTACCATATGTCAGTTCACAACTTTAAACATGATAACTTTGATGGAAGGCATTAGTGGAGAATCCATGTCTGTTCATGACAATATATGAGAATATGATATAAGTCTTTTGTAGCATCCAATCGTTTATTTATAACATTATATGAGAATGAGGGTATGAGTCCTGCATGGCACCTAAATGTCTGTGCATGACAATATATATGAGAATGAAAGCATATGGCCTTCGTGACAACCTAAGTATCTGTTCATGATTAAAAAATGTGAAACTAAGAGTAAGGCCTGAGTAGAAAATATAAAAAAATTGACTATAAAATTATTTGGTAATGTTGTGAAAAGAATCTCATCTTTATTTTGAAATTGATCATTTGTGTTTGATCATGGTTTGATATCATCACATTTACGATGTGATTGATGAAGTTAGAATAGCGAGGGGAAAACCCGTTTTGTGCTTTAGAGGTGTAGTCTCACTATGTGATTGTTTGCTTAGGGTAAAGTATTACTCACACCAGACTTCATATTTGATCTATGTTTTTATTATTTCTTATAAACTCATGGGTTCTCGTTCAAGTAGGCTGAGTTTATGGTACATATAGGTAGCTTTTGGAAAAGATGAATAAAGACTTTAAAAGCAAAGTATAAGGCTTAATTTGTAAAATAATGGAATTTTAAAATTCTGCTATGTAATACCAGAATCTATAATTGGTTAATTGTCCATGTCGGTATCCTCATATGCCGTGCATGGCTTTCTATTTATATCTTATTATATATTTGCCCATACATAGGAACGATTTAGGTTAAAGTGATATAGTAAATTATGTAAACCAAATTGATGTAATGAAAATTTATTTAGTTGGTCTGTTTGCTTATGTTGTGCAAAATAATATTGACCTCGGTTTTTCATTGGAAAATGATTCTAGTGACGGCTACAACATCATCGACATCTATATTTAGGTTTCAAAGTTGGGGATGTTACAACTTGGTATCAGAGCTTAGGTTAAGGGATGCCTAAGTGAAACAAAGTTAAGTATAAGTTAGATAACTAGAGAACGTACACCTAGGGAAGAGTATATGCTATATAACATACTTGTTTTTTGATAAAATATATAGGTAGATAAATATATCCCTTTACTATTGTTTTCACTTTCTTTTACTTCCACCTCTTATGAATGCTTGCTTATGCAAAAGAGCATGGATCTACGAAGTGGGTGTTTGACTTGGGAGGAGGAAGAAAAAATGCTAGTAGAGGAATCACTAGTACTTAGACTAACAGCCAAAGAGGCAGTCCTGGAAGTATACCGATCTGGTAATGAAATGCCTGCCCAGCTGTAGGGAATATGGATATGAATGTACTGTTCTAGTAGTTCTTAACAAATTTAGCATAGTAGCAAGCACCACTATGGGCCCACAATGCACTAAGGGACCGTATCTATCCAGTTAGAAAGGATTTTTCCAAAATGAATATGGATTTCAAGAGCCTGGAAGGAGAAATGTTTGATGGGACAAAACAAGCGATGGAGGCTAGTGATTGGCTGGTGATGTGTAAGAGGATTTTTGAAGACTTAGAGCTGATAGATTCTCAAAAGGCAAAGCTTGTATCTAGACAGTTTAACGGACTGGCAAGTGTCTGGTGATTTACTATAAGAGCTGAGATTCTTGTGGAAAAATTCAAGGAGATCTTTGAGGAGCAATAACACCTAGCTCGAAGTTATCGACGATGTTCTGGGAGTTTGTAGAATTGCAGCAAGGAAGTTTAACTGCGCATGAGTATGTGAAAAAATTTAATGCATTGTCGATGTACGGAGCTGATTTGATTAGAACTTTGAGAAAGAAGGTTGAGATGTTTATCTTGGCATTGAGGAATGACTAAGTGACCAGACAATGGCTCATCTAGCACTTCTATTCAAGGAGTGGTAGACGTGGCGAGGAAAAGATAAGTAGAGCACTAGTAGTTTGGGAGTTCGCGGATGTTTTCGAACCAGTAGCAGGATTACCATCGGGAAGAGTGATTGAATTCCAAATAAATTTGACATCGGGGCCACAACCTGTTAGCAAACCACCTAGTAGATGGAGGAATTGAAGAAGTAGCTAGTGGAACTTAAACATAAAAGTTTCATTATGTCGACTAGTTTATCGTTGAGAGCATCTGCCGTATTCGTAACAAAGTCGGATGTAACTTTACGGATTTGTGTTGATTACCGAAAGTTAAATGAAGTGTTAACCCAAAAAAGGGATCAACATCCTGGATTGTGTGTGAAAGCACCAGCCCTGTTCTTACAGAGCAATAATATGGAGAGTAAATGTAAAGGTAAAAAGACAAGAAGATTTTTATAGTGGTTCGGCTGTTAATGAAGCCTACGTCCACTTTATAACTTTCTATTAACCGACTGTTGTTATAAGTTGTATCAGATTACAATATGATTGAATCTTCTAAGTTAGATCAAGTCACAAGTACAAGAGTTCACTGGAGAATCATAGTAAATCCCTAGATTCTATTGTGTGGGAAGAGAGGAGTGAAGAATAGTCTGTACAGAGTTCCATAAGCAAGTTCAGAAGATCCCCTTTATGTTGCAGGTAGGATTATATTTGTAGGAGTTGGAGAGCTATTGGGCTAGCCCGCTTTGCCAGTAGCCTACACTCGATGATAAGAAGGTGCTCTGAAAATTTCATAACGACCTAACCTAATCTGATGGATCGCTAGCGAACCGTCTACTTAGGGAATTTTGGGCTTCTTTCTTTGGGTTGTATTCCTTGCCTTATGTAGGTGCTCTCCATGTAATTTTGTAGCTTGTTTCCTTGTTTTGGTGATGGTTCATACATGGGTTAGATTATTCTACAACTTGAACCAGATGAATGTTCACTTCTCGAACTAGGTTGCTTGGAATACTATGAAACTTGGCAAACATCCCTAGAAAAGATATTAGTTTATTATGCAAGAGGCTAGAATGATCCATGGAGCATCCTTATGGATCGTTAGCGATCCATAGGGGATGGATCGCTAGCGATCCATCCCTTTTGTGGATTTTTGGGTAATACTTCTTGAATCTTTCTTGACTTATTCTTCTGGTCTTTTTAATTGATTCTTGAGATTTTTAGCTTGGCCTAGATGTTCTAACTCATCTGGATTCCTGCTTGGGTAAAAACCCAGTTAACGTTTGCCCACCAGAGTATGCCTTCATTGCAAACAAGGTGTGCTCTAGAAGTAACTGGGTTTGAGCTTCCATTTTGTGAAATCTAGTTGATTGTGTCGAGGTTACCATGCGAATTTGGCTTTAACTATTCAGCTGTCTGTTGAGTTTTTGATGTGAATCGTCATCGCTCGTAGAAACAAATCAATTTAGATCCTACAATTTTCAAGATGCTTGTAAACAACAAATAGATCATGTTTGGCAAATTTGGAGAAGATCGTTTGCAGCCTGATGGATCACTAGCAATCCATAGACTTAGAAAATTTTCTGCAAACAATCCCCTATTTAGCTTTGCTCGAACCGACCCTTCTCACTTGCCTTTGTTCACATGTTCTTCTTGCGACCCAAGCCAACCATGAGAACAAACCCTAACTTGCCTTTGCAGCTACCGCCATTGGTCTCTATCGCGGTAGCCTACTGCCACCAACCTTAGCTTCCCCTCTCCATCAACCCAAGCCAAACCCTAGCACAAGAATTGCCGCTTTTTGGATCGCTGTAGATTGCTAGCCCTAGCCTGGATCGCCACGAACCCGAAATTGAACCCATTTGCTTTCAATCTAAGGTTGGTAATGACGTGGTTATTATATTGGTGGTAATGGCCAGTGAATTCAGGAAGATCTATGAGGATGGTGAATGAAACGGGTTGATTGTGATTTATTAGAGGTAGATAGTGTAGTCATGTCTTGTAATTGATGCATTATGCTATCTTCATCAAATAAATCAAAATCGACTTGCACATAGCCTTGATGGTTCCAATGAGTCGGTTTACTATGGACTTGATCATCCCGGATTAGTTTTACTATTGCACGCTCGGTGTACTTGAGAATAGAAAGAGCTTTCCATGTCGCTTTGGGCAACGGATCCGTTAACGATCGTCGATCGATAATGGGTAAGTGTGGAAGGAATAACTTCAATGAATGACATGAAAGACCTTTTTCTTTTTTCTGCTATGAGTGAATTATCTACGTAGGATAGGGCATCCATAGTGTTTAGGATACCGAGCCCATCTCACATAGATAACACACTGCAGTTGCCCCAGTCAACACTTGGAATCTGATGAGTTGGCACAAGTCAACGCCCTTTCAGAATTTAAGCATTAAACATACAGGGATTTCTAGTTAAAAATAGGTTACCTGACCATGTTGGATAAAAATTTTGTTATATAGAATGAAGCGTCCGTCATTTCGATGTAAATCCATTGGAGGAAGCCCGGTACTTTCGAAAGCAGAATCAACATCAGTTATGCCTTAGCATACGATTCCAGCAACGCCAACTTCTTCGATACCACAGGCTCAATATGGTCAATTGGTGCCGATTGGTCCAGTTGTCGATCAAACTCCTCCAAACTTTAGAGTTTTACTTAACCCTCCGGAGAGAGCTTCTACTGTCATTTCTACTAAAGTTCCGCATAATACACTACACCAAAAAGTACTTTTGGTGGCGCACAAAAAACGCAACCATAACTTATGGTGGCGTTTTAGAGAATGCCGCCATACGACATGCAACTAAAAAACCAATATTTTTGGTTGTTTTTTTGCAAACGCCGTTATAATGTGCCTTATTGCGGCGGCAAAAAAACGCCACCGTAAATCTTTTTTTGTAGCATGTTGAAACACCACCAAAAGTGATGTTTGGGTTACAACTTAAACCCAAACCTTTTAGTTGCGTTTATTATATGCCACAATATATATTTCGTCGCAACAATATTTTTTTTCGTTGCATTTTTTTCTGCCACCATATTTTTTGGCAGCGATTTTTTTCAACATATTTTTTCCGTAGCGTTTTCTAAACGCCACTAAATAGACGCTGTTATAGATTGATCATGTTAAAGGCTGTATATTTCACCGCAGTAATATTTTTTTGTTGCGTTTTTTTTCTGCCATTATATTTTTTCCGTAGCGTTTGATAAACACCACTAAATATTTTTGCTTTTCTACGTCTATTTCTCACATTCTGCTAGCTCGTTCACTCTCCAATTCACTTTATTCATAATTTATATTAAATAGTAATAATAAATAGTTCAATAATAAACAAAAAATACATGAACAAATGAACTACCATAAACACAAGTAGTACATTACCATACATAAATACAGAAGTAGTACATAACTGTACATAGTCACACAACTAGTACATAAATACAGTAGTTTCAAGACAAAAGTTAACATAAAATCCATACGTAGAGAAGTTTATACAACTGAAATACTAGAAACAAAATGAAATAAACAACTGAACTACCGTAAAATCCATACGTAGATGACTAGCTAAGCAAATACCATAAACAACTAGCTAAGCAAATACCATAAGCAACTGATAATTTCTTCGGAGAAGTTCATCCACCTGTAGACAAGTAATAATCAACAATGAGGATCTAAAACTTGAATATTGGAATAAAAAAGGTATAACCATAATTTCTAGTGTTCTTAGCTACCCTATTAGAAATGTACAACCACTGCAAAAAGGACCAGACTTAACTATGTGCAAGTCCAAAGATTCATCTGCAAAATTCAATAAAATATATTTAAAGCAGGCTAGAAACATGCTACTTAAGGTATACACTCAGAGTATCAGGAATATTATTGTAAAGGGACTTGTGTACATGGTAAGGCAAGACCAGAACACACTCATTCAAATACAATGCAAAAGCTACAGAGGTTCTTCCCTCAAAACAGTCTCAGTTCACTCCAGGCATTTATTTATCACTTTCACTATTATATGCCATAATGTCGAGCTCAGTACATTTTTCCCTTATATCATAATATTAGCGCTACTTGTATAATAAGAACTTCAAACTTTTTGATGTGAAAAATACACAAATATTTTCTATCTATGAAAATCATTTAGGTAAAGGTATGTAACAACTTACTTTAATTCACCTAAATATATATGTGGAACAAAATGGCTTGCATGGTTACCTAAATTTGTACAAGGTGATAATTCAAATAGTTCCAATCAACTTATTCTGAAAATCTTCTAACTTTCCTACCTAAAAAACCCGTGTAAGTTGTGAAAGAGAAATGTACATACATAGTATGTATATATATATGTCTTCGGTTCAGCAATGTTATCGACGACAAAATTTATTCTTGCAATGTTAAATGTTGTGTATTTAAAAGTCTTTAACAAATGCACCTCTAGCTCTGTGTAATTTTTTTTGTAAATAACATTCCATCTTTGTATTACATATCTACCAAAATATAATTTACAACACTTTTCTAGCATCAATAACCATACAAATTGTTTCCCAGGTGCATTCATTTTCATTCCTACTGTAAACTCTACATCTACCTTCTACTTTGTTTCGATTGATAAACTTTAATAGTTAATTAAATTCAAGCTCACATATGTCCTTGCCAGATCAAATATCTAGTGCAATGAAATATGACAGCAATATCAACCCAAGGTCAATAACTTTTGTTATCAGTTATAAACTTCAACATTACAGATATATTAGATAATTATACGAAACTTGAAATTATTTCAATCAAAACAACTTCAAATATGTTTAGAATATCAACTCCACAATCAATTGCATATATGTCATAATGTCAAGACTGGCCTGCCTTTGTTAAACTATGAGTTAAAGAAATTTCCAATATCAGGATACAGTCCATGTGTTATAGGGTCTTCAAACTTAAAAATACACACGCCAGAACATTCACTTTGTACACACACCTGAAGACACACACATACTATTTACTTACACAGGCACATGGCTCCCATATGTTTCAGTATTTATAAAACACAGCAACCATATATGTTAGGATTTATAAACACAATAGCTATATATTAAAATTTATAAACACGGAAACTATATGTTTTAGGATCACTAAATTTTGAAACAAAACTGCAATCAATTTCTATTTCAAGTAACCAAATCATATTTCAGGCTATTAAATTATGTTTCAGATCATCCTGAAAAAGTACAAACATCAAACACACGTGAATTTGTCCCAGTTGAAGATGTTGAAACTGATTCAGAATGCACTGATTCTTCACCAGAAAATTTAACAACTGAAAATCAGAGTTTCATCAATCAAATGGCAACAAAAATTCAGGATTTACTAAAATTTTCCTGAGATTTACTAAAATTTCTGCCTGAAATCACAGTTCACTTTTCATAAAAATTAATAAAATACCATTTGTATCATCAATATATGCAATTATTAAAAAATATTGATATGGAAAAGTTAAACTCCCCATATTCAATTGTTCTAAACGATGGATGGCTCCAAATATAAAAGCATGTGTGCTAATTTTGTTTTTGTCTATTGTCCAAATTTTAGATTGGTCTTTTCAAATGTTTATTTTCTTCATAAATAATTTACTAAATTACCGTTTCATCTTGGTATTTAGAATATCATATATCTTTAGGTTATTATTACGTAGTAAAGACTATAACTATAATTCTGATATTTCACCAATATAATTCGAATTTTCCCTATATTGCAGATATCTTATATCAGTACTTGCTCGATAAGTATCCAATAACGATATTAACAACATCGTTGTACATTATCTTCAATATTTTTACTTTTTATTCCTAGTAAAGAAAATAATTTTTTGTTCAATTTATTATCATTATGTGTGTAATTGAAATTACTAAAAAATTGCAATAAATATGTTTTTTTTCTTTACTATGGTTGAACTTTGAAACAACCAGCTGACAGAGCATCAAACAGTCGATTTTAGGCAGATATTATCAATCAAATATATGATATTCAGTAGAGTTCCTGGATGAAACATACAATAACTTATTCCTGGATTTGTACTGTTTTATATATACGACACTACTAAGCAATCAACTCACTCATGAATATTTTTCCAACAAAAATATATTAAAAATCACACCTTTTATAGATCAACAACTTTGCAAAAAGTAGGAGGCTAACTATTAAAATAATAACTTTTCATATATAATAGAAATCACACCTTTTATTTTGTTTCCCCAATGACTTTTGAGATCGGCCAAGCTATGGTGGTACCAAAAGCATCTTCCATGCATGTCAACTCCGATGTAGGTCTCCATAGCACTGCATTTGGAACTCTTACGAAGTCTACCCAAACTTTTACAGCATCGCATTCCAATGGACGACAATGGACCATCGATGTTGGATCAGTTGAAGCGATAGTTCCTTCAGCCACCACTTCATTTGTTTCACCGACATCAATTATCTTGCATTTATTATTTGTTATCAACTTTGCAATTGGCTGGCAAAAAACGAGGTTATTATGCAGAATACATACATACATAAAAATACTTCAAAATATATACTTACATATTGATGTGGTTTCTTCGAGATTATGGGTTCGAGTCCAGAAGAAGAAGTCGCAACCTTTCCTTTTTCAGCTTCAACTTTTGATTTTGGCCATGCTACTTTCCTACCAACTGCATCTCTAATACACAACATATCAGTTGTGGGTCGCCATAAGTAAGCATCTCCTTTTTTTACATTGTCGACCAAAACCACAACGGCAGATGGACCAAGCGGAATAAAATTCACAATATGTCCTGAATCACCGGAGCAGATTCTTCCTTCGACAACTATCACATCACCCTCATTCCAATCATAAATCTTGCATCTATTGTCTTGGACGCTGCTGTTACTCTAAAAAGGAAAAATATAAACATATAGTATGCACATAAAAGTTAATTATTTCATGTCTTATTGAAAAATGTTGACTGAAATGAATAAAAAAAGTCAAGCTACAATTGTCGGTTGATAGTATGCACAGAAAATTTACCGTACTAACTTCATTCAAGTGTCCTTGCAGCGTCATCTTAATGCAAGTAGCTGGCCATGCTACCACCTTACTCTCAGCATTTCCTAATACTGACATATGAGGTGTAGGTCTCCATAAATAAGCATCTGGTTTATCCACACAATCTATAACAACGCTCACAGCATTTGGTCCAATACAAATGCCATCGACAACCTCATTTGGTTCAGTAGACACCACTCTCCCTTCGGCAACAACTTCAGATGTTCCATCCCAATTCAATAGCTCACATACGTTGGCATTGCCCTACAATTATTCCACCAAAAATTATATTAATTACTGGATCAAAAACTAAAATCCAAGTGTTGTTTCTTCAGTAATATATTTATTTTTTACCAATTCATGTGTGCTCCCTTCTTTTGAAGTTTGTTTACCATGTGCCAAAGCATTTAGAAAACCTTAGTATATAAAAACACATACATCTTTGTATATTTTATAAGCTAATACATACATCTTGCATCAGCTAATACATGTGTGAATAATTTACAAGATAATACTAATGTATACCGAGCTGTGTTATACTTTATCATTCTGTAATACAATTGCAAACACACCATAATTGATCTTTTAAACTATAACTGCCTTCCTGGGTAAACAGGTGATGAATAATATACCTAAAAGCACATGCATTTTACAAGCTAATACTAATGTATACTGAGCTGAGTTGTATGCTTGTTAACATCTTTCAATAAAAGTTTACCTTCTTGTCCATCAGCATTTTTAACATACTCTGCAATTCTGCTATTTGTTGTTGACACTGAGATACTTGTTTATCTCTGGACTGTGACAAAGTTAGCTTGGCTAAGGTGCAACCCCTTCCCATTGCCCTTAACCGTCCTGGTTTATCTTTCCCCAGTACTTGTGCAATAGCATCTTCTTTGACATTATATGATGAACTGGACTGTGATAGGTTATCTAATTTTTTAAACTCCTCCTACATGAATTAAATACATACAAATAATGTACGATGGGAAAATTATCATAGTTTCAGACAATTTTTAATATACCGATAAAATAAAAAAATTCTTACAATAGTATTTGCAGCATCCATGCTCACTGGTTCACCATTCTTTCTAATGTGAGATTTAATCCAAACATCAACTCTAGTTATGGACAATGGATCTGAACTCTGCTCTTTCTAAATTTAGAATAACATTAAATAAATAAGCTGATAGGTATTAAATACCTAGGCAAATAATGCTATAGTTAATTAACTAACCAGGTCCTCGGTCAATCTAGCCATTCCTCTACGACCAGATGTATGTGGAAGTTGTTTATTCCTAAGGGCCGTATATTTCTCACTTCGTTTCTGGAAATATTGGAAGGTTTAAGAACTTAGTAACTAGTATAAAAAACATATTGAAAATAACATATAAAAGAAAGAATGTAATTATACTTGTTTCCCTTTATGTTACCTTAAACTCCATACTTGTTTTTGCCTTTACAAACTTTCTCCATTCTATCATGCTTTTGATGTTGGCCGGTTTCAGATTAAGTCTTTCCTCTTCTGTCTCTGCTTTATTAATTTTTCGCACCAATTTGCTTTTCGAGGATCTCCAAAGTATTCCCATTTGCTGAAATACAGCTCTTTTTTGCCAATCCTCTTCTAATTTAAATCTAGCCTGCAACAATACATGAAAATATTTGAATTTATCCAAAGTATTCCCATTTCGAGGTTGTTGCTGTATGTTGCATCTTGTAAATGTATATACAGTTTGAAGTTTTATGCTAAAGACCACAATTAACCTCATAGTCGGAGTATTCGCACATAAATGTATAAGACAGACTGAAACTGTACAGGACATTTATGAATTATATATGGATTATAAAGTTTGTGTACACATATAAGAGCGGCTGTTAAAATTATCACTCGCTGAAAAGCTTATATGTATATACACATGCAATTTTAGAGTTTAAGATATATTCACTTGAAAGCAGGCATCTTTGAATCTGGTGTACTTGAAAATAAAATACTTTGAAATCATGTGCACACTTTGTTATTATAAAATTTTGTGTAAATTTACACGTTCAAGAGGTAACATGTTTAAAGCCATATATGACATTTCATGCATCATATACATGCATTCGAAACCAAATTTTCACAAAAATAAGTATATACAAGATCACCCGCACATTCAGAATTGATACTTGTCTATATGAAATCATTTGTATACAAAAATTCTTGCATCTAAAAGCTCATACTTATAAAATTTAATGTGACTGGACTGTCCCTGTATCCAAAGTTAAGTATCCATCCACAGTTCGTGTTATTATACTTTTAAAATTTGACATTGCCCATAGTCATAAATACTTCAAAATTGATTGATACTTAAGAGTTGTCATTTATTTAAAACCGAAACTTATACACTTAAGACTCATACATAGACAAAATTATCATCATTTCCAAAACTCATGATAGGGTATTTATTCATATCCCTAATATTTCCTAAAATGAACCCGATATGTATCTAAAAATTATACATATTAACATTACTTTAAAATTTTCACATTCAAAACCTATCCACACACGAAGTTTATATTACTTTGAAATACTATGATATATACATTCAAACTTTTACAGATTCAAAATTCATTCATCTTCACAAACCTGATTTTCATAAACACTTGGTGCCTATACTCAAAGATTTCGCAAATGTCCGAAAATAAAGTGCATTTGATATGCTCGAAATGTAAAGAAATTTACATAAATTTCTTTAAAACTTTTGCACTTCCTTTATACATAAATTTCTTTAAACTTTTGCACTTCCTTTATACATAAATTCATACGTGTACTCATAACTGTTTATACATTCAAGACCACAAATCTTGAAACTCCAAAGAGGTTAAACTGTATAAGAAACTATATTTATGTATATATGGAACCAAACACACTTGAAGTCCTAAAACCCGGCATATCAGATTAATTGAAATTCAAATCAAATGAAGATACAACCTTTGAAATTTGGATTAATCGAAATCCCTTTATATCCTAAACCATTTGCACTAAACACTTCGTATTTGCAGTTGAAGCACTATGTGCTCAAAGCCTTTATTCTTTGAAATCTTATAAATCCAAACATACAACACTCACATTTACAATACCTGGTATACACACACACACATTTGACTAGTGCAATTATTTAACTAGTGCCTAGATGAAACTGCAAAACAACTTTTAACTAGTGCAATTATTTACTTTTCCATACCTGAATCGATTCCCATAAAACAGTTTTCAACTCATCACTTAGAAGCCTCCAATCATCAAGCGTGTATGGAACGTGCTCCCGCACAAGCGACCCAAGAAAAGAAGATAAATATACCGACCCTGGTCCTATGGGTACGGCTATATCATTGAACTCAACTTCAATTCTACTTTGATAGGTTAACGGGAGTCTTTTTGCTTTTGTTGGACCTCTACCAACTCTTTTCCGAGATGTATTTGCAGTTTCAGCTTCACTTGGTCTTTCAAATTCCATCTCAGCATCAGCATTTAGGTCGGAAGGCCTTTCATTTTTTGAGCAGAGTCTTTATTGGTCTACATTGAAATCATCGATTGCTTGGTCTTGGTCTACATTGAAATCATCGATTGCTTTTTCTTTGCCTTCATTGCAAGCACCAACTGGCTTGTTAGCATTGACTACTTGTTCTTGGCCTTCATTGCAATCATTTCTCCGCTTCTTAGCATTGGCTATTTGTTCTTGCCATTCATTGCAAACACCGGTTGGCTTCTTAAATTTGACATTTAAATTATACTTCCGCTTTGAATTATACTTTTGGGATTCCTCTTCGGTCTTTCTCTGGTTGCGTGTATGTACAGAGCTTGGAAACATCTTTTTTCTGCAAATGAAACATAATACAATATTGTTTAGATGTACATCACATAAAAGAAGTAAACTGCATGCAGATGCTAGAATATAATGGTGCATCCTACACAACTAATGCACAAATTTTGAAAAATTAAATGATGTTTATATAATACAGTGTTGTGCATCTCAAAGGACCACAAATACATACATGAACAAAGGGAGTTAAATTACCGCAAAAACACTAAAAAATAAAAACCCAAAATCACTGCAGCCACCAACTCAAGTACAACGCTACCATATGAATAATCCAAATATAAAAATATTTTCTCAGGAAAGAACCACACAAATTGAATTTTGCCATGAGTATGAACAAATTGCCAAAGCTTATTAATTACAGATGAAAATACTTCTGTATTGTTCCCTACATATTGGTGGTTATAGCAGTTATACAACTACAGTTGATTAAATTATCTGAACAAAAGAATATCATCAAAGGAAATACATTGTTCTAGTTCATATTTCATAGACACACTACTTTTGCCATTATGAGTCAAATAGATATAAGAAGGCAAATAAGTTTCCAAACTTTGACGTGGAAATTGATTAGCTGTTATAATCAAATAAAGAACTATGGAAAACCCAAATAGTTACACCCAATCTAATATTATGAACTACAGAAACTAAGATGAAGTATTCACCTTTACTTGTATGATTCAATGTGGAGTTTGATTTGCATGCATGCTTTATACTTCAAGTTTCTAAGTCTCTAACTACTTGTTTTAGAACAATGCAGATAGTGGGAATGTGGGATCACCTAATATTATTAAAATGATGTCTACCTACTGAGAGCCCAAAAGCTAAAACTTAATTCATTGGCAACATTCTTAACAAATTAGTCTTATTTCCTTTCAAGTTTTGGTTCATTGCCTTAAGTTCAAGATTTGTGCAACTATAAGAAAAGGAGAAGTGGTTGATTAATACACTCCAATACTTATAATATTAACAGTATTTTGGTAGTAAAACATTATTATAAGGACACATTTTCTGTTTTGGTAGGATAGTTTAGCATTTAAGTTACTTTTGTACAACTTGAATCAAACACTTGGCACTCACTATCTCATATACTTTTAACTTAACCCATTATAATATATATGATTGTCATATAACTCATACCACAAGAAAATTTGTAGAAATCATCAGGTATGTAGTTTGCAAAATCATGGTATGATTATATAGAAGAGAGAGAAAAACTTAGTAAAAGTTCACAACGTATATCTAAGTTTGTCCAATTTTAACATTGTACATGAGTATGGACCGCAGGTTCTGTCTGTCAGGCGAATTACAAAAGTATACATTGAAAATGCAAAACACAAAGCATGTTTTTAAATCAAATGCTACCTAAGTATTTTATCGATGCAAACATAACAAAAAAAAATACTATATATATTTATGTATATGTGTGTGTGCTTACAAGAATTAGTAGTCACCAACAAACTATAAAATATAAATATTAGATCACAAGAAGTCGGTAGTTGTTCTTAAACCGAATATACAGTTGATCATGGAGCTCTGCTTAAGTGCTGTTATACTATATAAAAAAAAGTCTACATAAAATAAAAATGAAAGATAATCTACAAACATTTTTTCTAAGGAATTTATTCAAAATAACTATACAAAACAGACAGAATACCATCAGTCCATAGTTCTCCAGATAACAATAACACAATATTAGATTTAACAATAACACAAAACAGATAAATATGATTACAAATATTTATGAGGAAGATATTTGCTGCTAGTTTGATAAGAAAACATTAGCGGGCAGCTTAGAGAAAATGACTTCTTAGCTACCTCTGCTATCGATTGAAGGGAAACAAGCTTAAGAAACAACAAGCACTCAACATCAGTTGCAAATAAAGTTGTTACAATTTGTAAATAGCCAAAAAATAAGGAGAATGCAACATCACAATCCTTAATGACACATGCATTTGCTTGAATATGTAAATATCAGGTGTAATCAGTTAGTTATCAATTTATTAATGTGAATATTAGGCTCAGGTCCCTAATAAGTTTCAAAATACACAAAAACCCCAGTAAAAAAAGTATGTAAATTAGGTCCATAGAATTAAGTTACTAAGTAATTGCATATAGTTATGTAATTATTCACTGAATAATTGCAGACATTTATGCAATTATATCCAAAAGTTGCATAAACTTATGCAATTTTTTCGATGAATAATTGTGGAAATTTCTGCAATTTTTTTGGTGAATAATTGCGGAATTTTCCGCAAATTTTTGAAAAATTGCGGAAATTTCCGCAATTTTTTGGTGAAATAATTGTGGAAATGTCTGCAATTTTTTGATATAATTGCATAAATGTCTGCAATTATTCACTGAATAATTGCATAAGTGTATTATGTCATTATTCGGTAACTTAATTCTAGGGACCTAATTTACAAACTTTTTTTAGTGGGGTTTTTGTGTATTTTGAAACTTATTAAGGACCTGTGCCAAACTGTCCCTTTATTAATCATGTTTCTTGGAAAAAGTTATACTCAAGCAATCAATATAGGAAGGTTAGTAGGCAGAAAGGTAGTCAATTAACTTCTCTTCTTTGCTACGAAAATTTCAAATTGTTGAAAGTTAACCTTTATCCACTCTTTGGCAACAAGAAAACTCTTATTACTGGACTAGATATCTCTTATTCCAGAAATGTGAGCAACCACAATGGTTAAAGTACCCTTAAATAAGTCAGCAATTCAAGAAACTCAACTAAATCAACTTAATTTAGGTTAACGACAAATCAAAATAACCTATTTAATAATGCAGTAGGAAACAGCTCAGAAACAAAACAGAAATGTATAACTGTAGATCATGTAATTAAGATAAGGTATGAAACTGATGCATCAACGAATTTTATTCAAAGCGAACAAAGAACACATGCTAAGATAAAATTTGGATTGCTACAACTACCAATTGTGGCCTATAAATATTAGAGTACAAAAAAGTTGGATAATTAATTAATAAAGAAATATATATATATATACATATATTATTTTTTTAAATATTTAAAATTTCTATGGAGCAACCTTCTAACGAGAAAAAACTGAACTTTCTTTATGAAAAATCTATTAATTTCATGAATTTTCAAAAGAGTTTGATGCAAATTTATCAGTAGAAATGATTCTGTCTTAAATATTAAAGTAACAGCAAAACCACATGTTCCATTAGAGATCAATATAATACATCAAATTTATCACAATGGACTTGAACATTGGAAATAAAAGAATAATTGAACATAAGAAAAACATACTTCTAACAATGTAAATTCAGAAAGGCTTTTGAGCATAAATTATAATCTTTTCTTTTTATAAAACAAGAAACATATTTTTCCCTTGCTCCATCCAACAAATCATTCAAAAACCCCTCAAAGAAAAGGAAAAAAAGTCCTACCTATATGCACAACCCCTAAACTCAGAATACACTTCAACAATCACCTCCCATGCACTTATGCCTATTCTTTATGTTACCATTTGTATAAAGCAAATTCTACAACCAAAGGTCCTAATCCCAAATTTGAATAAGCAGCTTACTGCTCACTTTAGCTGTCGACAAACCATATAAAATCTCTTGTCTTGTACAAACCATATAAAATCAACTATTCCAGTTATGGTTTATTCCAATTAAGCGTAAATCAACTATTCCAATTAAGATTTATGCAGAAATTCGAATAGAATACGCATATAGAATCATATAAAACCCATATAGAATCGCAAAATCGATTTATAAAATTCATACCTAAATATACCTGATAAGGGTACCGCGAGGAGAACACGTTGAATGAAGGGCTACGCGACGATGTTGAGCGGAGTAGAATGAAGGAGGGCTCCCGCGACGATGATAATAAAGCAAGGTGGATTCTAGTGGATGGCGAGGTGGATTTTGCTGGAGCAAAAAGGAAAACGGAAGAACAAAATTTTCGAAGTAACGAAGATGAAGGGAAATGTGACAATAAAAATGAAAAGTTTCCTGCAATTTTTTTAGTTAGGCAGGATGGGCGGCAACTTTTGTTGCATTAATAATATAGGGTAAAGTATTTTTAGTTTCACTTAGGTGTCACACGCCACTAATTAATGCAACCAAAAGCTAATTTTCTTGTAGTGATACTTATTTACAGCATGGTATTCTAAAAGACGATGTGCGCCTTCCACTGAAAAATGAGTTTTCACACATGCCACCATCGGGGTACACCGCCTGCCATTGGTACATGTGCTTGAATGGTGCAATGCCCCCATTCAACCATTTCTTGAAGGACACTCGTCTGAATTTGGGAATAGCCCTATTTCAGATTCATCCTAATGGCTATGCAATTTTGACTTGTATTCATGTTTTGTTTATACGGACATTCAACCGTGCCCCAAGTTTCGACGAATTGAGATACTTCCTTTCATTCAAGAAGAGAGGAATATCCTTCTCTTGTGATTATTTAGGTTCGGAGAAATCACAAAATCGTGTTGCAACTCCAAAGCAACTTATCCTAGTTCAAGATCCAGTATTTCTTCATTAGATTTCTTGAAGGGTTTAATCGTCTTTGGACGACGGGGGTAAGTTTTCTCTTCTCTCATTGAGACTTATTACAATGGTGTGGGGTTTTAATAAACTGAACGCTTCTTATAATTATTCCGAGGCCAAATAAAGATCCAGTACTAGACTCTATCTTCCATACTCTGAAGGCCATAGATGCTAGAGAGAGATCGGTCAAAATTTTGCCGATGGACGAGAATCTGCATCGGTATAGATTGATACATCCCGGGAGGCCTACCATCGAGCTTGAGGCTCTATCCCCTACCCATTCTAGGATTAGAACACACTCCACTTCTTCATCGCACAATTCCGAAGAGAGCGGTCTATAGGGAGAAGAAGATCCATCCGGTGGATCAACTGAGGAAATTCATGAAGAAAATGGCATTACAACCGAAGCTATTAGTCCGAACAAGATGCCCCCGGTCTTGGAGGAAGGGGAAGAGGAGTACAAACAACTAGAAGGCGAGGGCTGCGGTGATCGTAGAAAAAGAGGAGGTGAAATTGAGAGCAGAAGTGACGATGACCCCTCCTTTAGTGATGAGGAATTTGATGCGCGTTCCAGCGAAGGAGATCTCAAATCATGTGATGAAACTCCAAGAATGAGTCCTATTCTCCGGGATTCGCCTCCCCAAGAGGTTATTTTTAAAGATGCTTCCCCAACAACTGGACGACTTCATGGTTCTCCGCCTAAGGAAACCGATATCGACTTTGAGGACTTGAGTAATGTTTATGTGGACATTATAGAACTCATGGGAGATGATTTTGAGTCCAAGGGACCGTCTCCTCACTTTGGTCATGTTGTTTTCTGTTATCCCGCCTTTTGGCAAGGCCGTGACACCAAGAACTTGACTAGAAACCAAGGACAGTTCGTCCTTGAGATTGGTTATACATAGGTTCACTATGGATACTGGTAAATTTTTCCCGAGTCCGGATTGAGCTAAAATTGATATGACACGTCAAGCAAAGCTATAAAAGCCAACGTTCCAAATTTCAAGTCAATCGGAGTTTGTATGCTCAAGATATTGATCGATCACGGTTGAGAAATCCAACTCTATTCGTATCCATCCAATTTCGTATCCATTCCCCAAGAGAGTTTCAGTTTGTATCCATCGCCTACTAACTTCTTTCGCTCCCATAAAATGAAGCTACTTCGTATCCATCATGTTAACAACACTTCGTATCCATCAACAAATGCTCATTTCATATCGGTCTCCCTCCTTCCATCTCGTATCGATCTCCCACCATCGATACAAAGAAAGCAACATGAAGCATCAATATGAAGGCGGCCTCCAACCATCTATACGAAGTAGCATGCAAGCATCGATACGAATAGAGCCACACTATCGATACGAATTCAGCAGCGTTCGAAAAATCCAAACTTGCATCGATCATAACTCAAAATCTACAAGTCCAAATGCCACCAAATTTTCAAAGGAGCTTGCGTACCACCTTGAGAATGTTCATGATCGATCTTGACTCGATCGGACAAAATCTCGATCGATGCGAATTCGGTTCGTATCGATCACGGATCGAGTGCAAACAGCATGGGATCGATCACGTAGGCCCACCCACATGCGAGAAGAAGTCTTTCGAGATCTGGGCAAGATATTTGTTGCCTACGCCTATAAATAGCAACCCTGGACCTACATAAAAGGGACTTTTGGCCTCTCTACGCTGATATTCTACCGAAGTGACCATTAAACTTCAGTTATACTGTTGTAATCTTTTGTAAACAGCGAGTGAAATTCAATAAACATCAATCATTTCATAGTGGACGTAGGCAATTCGCCGAACCTCTCTAAATCCGTGTGTTTCCGTGCATTTTCTTATCTGTTTATTGCTATGTTTGTTAGATCTACCTCTTTTTACATCTATTTTCTTCATTTTATCTCTTCAAACACATCCAAAGAGTGTTGTGCCCAATTTTGGTACAAACATTTCCAGAATTAGCCTGACTCCCACTGTAGCTGCTTCCCAACCCGGTTTGTGAAGTCCTTTTAGGATGCCTATGACACGTTGCATAATTCACTAGGGTCACATACACTCATATATGCATTATTTGAGCTCATCTTCTACCGCTAAAGTTACTATTTTTTATATATTAGGTATTATCAAAGGTCATGGACTTAACGAAGATTTTGAACAATTTACAGATGCACAATGTGGGTCAAAACAGACTTTAAGCCACCACCAGCCCTGAGAAACCGAGGAAGATTGGAGGAGAATAAAAGATTGGGAAGCTGAAGCTCGTCGTCGGGATGACAAGGACCGAAGCAGAGTTTATAGGGGAAGAGCCATCCAAATAGTCAAAAGTAGATCGTGATCCTCATCCTTTCGAGCACCACACATCTGCCTCGGCTCCAGTTTCTATCGGAATTGAGGTTCCATCTTCTACTATTCATGTTGCTTTATCAAACCAGACTCTATCAACTCATGTTATGCCTACTTTTGGTTTTTCACGCCCTCGCAAGAGGCCTGCTCATATTCTCCTCTCTAGTCCAGCTAAACTTGAAGCCGCGCTCCTCGGATGGTTCCCGAATGGAGTTAAATTCGATCGTGACTTGCGTCCGATTCGTAAGGATTCTTATATACCCATCTTCAGGCGATTCAAAGCGATTTGGATCAAGTTGATGGACGAGAGAAATTATGTAAGTAGCTGGCGACACCAACGATAACATCTATCAAGAGATTCTTTCTTTCGGAGTCGGAAAAGGATGATTATGAAAGAATGCTGACGGAACGTGATGGTAGAATTAATCAATTGACAAAATAGAGATGTTGCCATTCGAGATAGTAAGAGCAATGCTAGTTTACTAAAGGAATTGAAAGAGGTTCATGCAAAATTGAAATCGCGTTTAGAGATGAAATCAAAAAAGCCCATGACGATGAAGTCAAGCTGAAAAAGGAGCTTGAAACCTGGGATGAGATCATCGAAGCTCAAAAGAGAACCATTGTTGGCCATGATTAAACCGTCGAAGCTCATAAGAAAACAATTGCTGATTACGCGGGAATGGTGGAATCCCGAGATAAGACCATTTCCAACCAGGCTCAAGTGATTGCTTCTCTTTGGAAAAAAGTTACGCAACTCAACGTTAAAAAGACCAAAGTCGAAGTTGAGAAAGCTGTTGTGACAGTGGACTACTTGGAGCTGCAAGATGCCTTTGAAAGGAAGACAGTGAAGATGGATGACACCATCTTGAACTTCTATGTCAACTCCATGTTGCATCAGGGCAGTCTCTGTTATCTGGGCCCAAAATTCCCGCGTACTCTTGCTGTGTTTGGGAAGAAATCCTTTTTCAAGAAGATGGGAATGTGTACACTGAACAAGAGTTGGAGGATGCCTATATAAACGAAGAATCAAAGAGGGCGTTGGTAGAGGGCCGAGAGATTTTTTGGGTTGAAAGGGAGAGAGAAGCCACCGATGCTGGCGCTACTGCAGCTGCTAAAGCATTATCAGAGCCTTTTAGTTATGGGCTGAGTGAATCGTCCAAGTAACTCCATGATCAGATAGAAATCATTTCGGATTGGACTAGAACTGCTTTGTTATCCGTCCCTTCAGCACTTATCTTCGAAGCCTTGAGAAGTCTTAAAAATTCCTCCCAGATTGTGCAATCATCTAAAGAAGGAAACAGTAGGGGGTACGAAGTTGAGAATCATGGTCACACTTCTGATGCAGGTAACTTTCTTGTTTCTCCTAAGTTTAAGGACTTCCAGCTCACATCGCAAGAACAAGAGGAACTGAATGCTTTTCTTTTTGTTCTTATAGGTCTGTCTTCTTTTCCTGTTGAATTTCCAGTCTCCCCAGTCCTGGAGCCTACTGTTATCTCGACTGCTTCAATGCTTGTTTCTTAGCCTCTCTAATCATCACGTCCATGTCTGGCTTGCAACCAGGGCTAGAATCTGAGAAGACTGCTACGTTGCATGGCCTGTAAGACCCCCTCCCCATCTCTAGAGGGCGATTTAACATCAGCTGACACTCGAGAGCAGGCAAGCCAAGTTAGCCAGCCAGGTAAAACTGACCAGCAGATGGTGGCAGTTAAGAAGGAGGAGGTGGAGGTGAGAAAGTCTTTGAGGAGCTCTTGCAAGTCCCACGCACAAGATCAAGGGAGAGTCTTTCGAGTGGGCCAAAGAACAAGAAGGAGACATGGGCTATGGAGCCTATAATCGATATCTCTAGTAGCGATACGACTCCAGGTAAGGTTGCCGAGGGGAAGAAGAAACTTCCGACCAAAGGCGGGAAAGGAAGTGGCGGCAAGAAGTTTTGACGGGCTCGAGTGACAGTGCAGTCGGATTTTGTAGCATTTTGATTTGTTCGACTTATATTTTGTACAAGTGCAAAGTTTGCACTTGCACTTGTCACTTTTGTTGTTACATAATCTATACTTTTCTTTTTCTTGGCCGATATTGTGTGGGTATGGCCCCCACATTTTGACTTTGTATAGAAAATGTTATGAGAAATGAAAAGTTTAATGTTTCTACTATTGTCATTTCTCTATTCTTTCTTATTTATCATGTACTTAGTTTGTTTTTATACCATGTATGTGTGTGCATGACATGATTGCTTGTTCTACAATTTCTATATTTCACATTGCCATGCTGTGTTTTGTGGTATACGATGCCTTTATTTCCATGATTTCACGCATTATGCATGCATTTTTCAGCTTTATAACTAGATCTATTGTGATTGCCAAAATTCTTTGTTTGGCGTAACAAGACTGAGGAGCAGTTTTCCTTTCAACTATGTGTTAGTGTGTGCGCCCCTACTTCATAGGGTTGTTTACTTCGAATACTTGATAAATGATCGGTTGATCCGAGCGATTCCTTGGATGTTTCTAGTCGAATTTACTTTGTAGTTCCAATCTTCAGGAACTTGTGACTCGAATATCTCGACTCTGGAGATTTTGTGGGTCAACGATCGGAATTCTTTACCGATCTCTAGTTTTGCGACACCAATTCTTTTTGATAGTGGGAGTTGATCCTTGTTAGTCATGCAATGGGCAAGTTTCCTGGTGTTGTCAGGACAATACCGGTACTTAGAAAGTTTTAACGGTTTGTTGATGATGCATGAGCAACATCAAGCAGTGCGTGCACGACTTACAAAAAATGCGGCTTTTAAGAGTGTACGGCTTATGAAATGCACGGATTTTGAGAGTATGATGCTTACGAAATGAGTGCGCAGCTTACGAAATGTGCGGCTTTTTGAGAGTGCATGGCTAATGGAATGTGCGGTTTTTTGAGAGTGCGCGGCTTTTGAAAATGCGCGACTTATGGAATGTGCAACTTTTGAATGTGCGCGGCTTATGGAATGCGTGGCTTTTTGAGAGTGCACGGCTTATGGAATGCACGTCTTTTTGAGAGTGCACGGTTTAAGAAATGCGTGGCTTTTAAGAGTGCGTGGCTTATGGAATATGTGGCTTTTGAGAGTGCGCGGCTTACGGAATGCGCGACTTTTTGAGAGTGCACGGCTTACGAAATACATGGCTTTTTGAGAATGCACAACTTATGGAATGCATGGCATTTTTAGAGTGCGCGAATTATGGAATGCGCGGCTTACGAAATGCGCGACTTTTGATTTTCAATCGATTTACTTTCGTCAACTTGGCGAGTAGGCGGAGTGTACTTGGGTGTGGTTTCACTTCCCCAAGCAACTAATGAATGATTTTGATTCAGTTTACTTTCGCCGACCCGGTGAGTAGGCGGAGCGTATCTGGGAGTGGTTTCGCTTCCCTAATCAGCTAATAAATAATTTCAAGTCGGTTTACTTTCACCGACCCAACGAGTAATTTATACGAACCCGGTTTTATTAGTTCAAGAAACTAAAGAGATTTCATTGATAAAATAGAAAGTAGAGCAAATTTTGCCTATTTACAATGCCCATAGTGTAGTCGGGTGGCTTATTTGCGAAAATAGGAAATACATAGATAAAAGCTAAATAAAGTAATGCCGGAGCAAGTCACTGTTCCAAGCACGGGAATCTAAATTCCATCGATTGCGGTCAGCTTGAAAGTGCCAACTTTGAGCTTTTGCCCCATTAAGTAAGGCCCTTCCCAGTTTGGTCCAAATGTTATTGGAGCCGGATAGATCTATTTCAGGATGAGATCTCCCACTTTGAAGGTACAGTTATGGACCTTGGAGTTGAAGTGCCATGTCACCCTTTCCTGCTAAGCCATCGCCCTAAGCTCGGCTTTCTCTTGTTTCTCATCAATCAGATCAAGTTTTTCGAGCAGGAGATGCTCTTCTCTTTTCGATTGAAGTGTCGTTTCTGATGAGAGGGAACTTCCAATTCGACCAAGAACATTGCTTTGGATCCGTTGCTAGGGCGAATGGCGAGTGTCCAGTTGCTGACCTATCCGTCGTCCGATAAGCCCATAGTGCAAGTGGAAGCTCATCAACCCAGTTTCCTTTAGCTTTCATCAGCCATTTCTGGATCATGGACTTGATGATTTTGTTTACCGCATCCACTTGCTTGTTTGCTTAAGGGTGTGCCACTGTGGAAAAACTCTTTTCGATGCGGAAACGCTTGCAAAAGTCCTTGAATTCATCGCTTTCGAATTGAGTTTCTTATCTGTGATGATTTTCTGTAGCACTCCATACCTGCAAATAATATTTTTAATGACAAAGTTAATTACTTTCTTAGTGGTAACAGTAGCCAGTGGTTCCGCTTCGGTCCATTTTATGAAGTAATCAACGACAACAATAACATATGTGGCTCCTCCTTTTGCAATTGGGAGCATGCCAATCAGGTCAATTATCCAGACCGAAAATGGCCATGGGCCAACTATTGATGTAAGTTCCATGGATGGCACACATCTCTAGCATAGTCCGCTGCGCCACATTTGATGGATTGTCAGAAGTAACCGTATCGTAGGATCTTCTTTGCTAGAGTCTGCCCTGCAATGTGGTTTACACAATCGCCTTCATAGACTTCCTTGAGGATCCTTTTGTTTTCACTGCTAGTTACACATCTGAGTAGGGGAGTAAAGAATCCCCTCCTATAAAGAATTCAATCCTGCAAGGCGAACCGTGATTCTTTTTGGAGTAGCTTCCATCGCTCATTCTGATCCCTAGGGGTTGTGCCTTTAATATGGTAATCTTTGATCAGTGTCATCCATGATTCCTCTTCCTCTAAAGTTTCCATAATCCAATCGATATCCATATCATCTATGCTGGGTGATGATGTAAGAATTTTGACTGGGGCCAAACCCATTGACTGAGCATCTCCATAAATGGCTAGTTTGGCTAGGTGATCCGCTTGCATATTATGTTCCCTCGAAATGTGACTTAAAGTGTAGTGCTCGATGTCCTACAACAACTCCCATGCTTTTGACAGGTAGAGGGCGAGGTTGCCCCTTACCTGGTACTCCCTTTTCACTTAGAAGATGACTAGCTGAGAATCACTATAGATATGCATGACTTTTATTCCTAATACTTTAACGAATTTTAACCCTGCCATCAAAGCCTCGTATTCTGCTTCATTATTAGTGGTAGGAAATTATAGTCTTAGAGCATAGCAAATAAATCTTCCTTCGGGGGTTTTCAGTACTACCCTTGCACCTGATTAGGATTCATTTGATGCACCATCAATAAACAACTTTCACTGTGGCACCATGTTTAAAGTGCTTACTTCTTCACCATCCAGCTCGGTAAATTCAATGATGAAATATGCCAGTGTCTGTCTGTTGACAGCTCTTCGAGGGTGATAAGTGATTTAATATTGGCTAAACTCGATATTCCATTTAAGAAGACGACGTGATGTCTCTGGGCGATACAATACTTGTTTCAGAGTTGATCTGTCAACACCTTGATGGGATGAGCCTAAAAGTACGGTCGTAGCTTCCATGACGTGATCAACATGCAATAAGCGAGTTTTTTCAACTTCGGGTAGTTCTTTTTAGCTCCGGTGAACTGCTTACTAATGTAGTAGATGGGTCGCTTTACCCTAGTCTCTTCACATACCAATGCTGCACTCAGAGCATGGGTCAACACAGCAAGATAAATGAATAAATCTTCCCCATTTATTGGCTTGGATAAGACCGGCGGGGTTTCCATATGATGGAGTAATTCTTCAAAGGCCGTCTGGCAGGCTTCATTCCATTTGAAATTCTTCTTTCCCTTCTTCAATGCATCGAAGAACGGTATGCACTTGTCAGTTGCTAGGGAAATGAATCGGCTCAGCCCTATGATCTTTCCATTTAGACTTTGCAATTCCTTTTTGGTCATGGGGGATTTGACATTCCTTAGGGCGGTAATCTATTGCGGATTGGTTTCATTGCCCTTTGTATTCACGATGAAACCAAGGAATTTTCCAGAAGAAACATCGAAAGAGCATTTCATCGGGTTGTGCTTCATTTCATATTTCAACAATATTTCATACATCTCTACGAGATTGTCTAAGTAATTCTCTGATATGCATGATTTGACAAACATGTCATCAATGTATACTTCCATCGTTATCCTGATCTGATCATTGAACATTGTGTTTACCAGCCATTGGTAGGTTGCCCCCGCGTTCTTTGGTCCGAAGGGCATAACTCGATAACAGTATAATCCAAGGTCAACAATGAAACTAGTATTCTCTTAATCAGGTTCATGCATCATGATTTGGTTATATCCTGAATAGGCGTTCATAAACAATAGTAGCTTGTGGCCTGCCGTGGCATCAACAAGTTGATCGATCTTAGGCAATGGAAAGCTATCCCTTGGGCAGGCTTTGTTCAAATTTGAGTATTCAATGCAAGTCCGCCACTTCCCATTGGACTTCTTTACCAAAACCGGATTTGATAGCCATACGGGATAGGTTGCATCGCGGATGAAGCCGTTTTCCAATAGCTTATCCACTTCCTCTCTTAGTGCAGCAGACCATTTCAGTCGTAGGGTGCGCCTCTTTTGCTTCACTGGAGTGTACTTGGGATTGATATTAAGTGTGTGACATGGTACCTACGGTGATATCCTGCACATCAGAACGCGTCCAAGCGAACATGTCCAGATTAGCGTGAAGAAAGTTGACTAATTCTTGTCGCATCTTGGTTCCTAGTTGTGATCCTATTTTTAGTACTCATGCCGAGTCATTCATGTCTATATGGATAGGCACCATAATCTCTACTGATTCTGCCTGTTCCTCCCCTGAAGTCTTCTTTCTAGGGTTCATAGCCATATCGAATCGGCTGTGGTCCTCAAGCCAGGGGCAGTTCTATAGTTGCTATCCTGACGGTTCGCGAATGTGAAGAGATTTCTCCACACTCTTCCCCTTTTCTTTCTTTCACGTTTCACACAATTCAGCGATGTAGCATTTTCTTGCGACAACCTAGTCTCCCTTTATCACTCTAACTCCGTTTTCCTTAGGGAATTTCATAGTGAGACACCATTGTGCCAGGATAATTCAAAAATCAGCAAGGTCCGACCATCCCAAGAATGCATTATAGGCCGAGATCTCATCAATTATCACAAAGGTGTGGGTAAGAACCACTCTCTGATCTCATGTTCCGAGTTCAATAGGCAGATCGATTATGCCAACCGGTTGTAGTGGATGACAGGTAAATCCTTGGATTTTGGTTCGGCACGCAGAGACATACTTTATGTTGAGCTTCATTTGGTCAAATGTATGTCGAAGCAGAATATTTACTGATCCTTCGGTATCAACCAACACCCGACGTATGACAGCAAGTCCAATTCCTATCGACACCACTATTGGATCGAAAGTTGGAGCTTCTATTCCTTTACTATCTTGCATTTGGAACACGATGTCGTCATTGAGAATCCTCTACTGTTTAGCGGGGGTCCCTTCTTGGATTGCAAAGCAGGTTTCCATTGGAGCATGTTTGAGTGAACTAACATATCTTTCCATCTTGCCCCAACTTTTCTATGCCGGATGAAGACCTCCTGAAATGGTATTGTTTCCTGGAGATTTGACCAGGCAACTAAGTACTCGGCATCCAGGAGTACTCGACATCCAGGAGTACTCGGCATCCACGTAGCGCTCGGCGTTGGCAAGCGCTCGGCATCCAAGGAGCGCTCAGCATCCAGGAGTGTTCGGCTTCCAGGTTCGTCCGGAATCCAAAGGTTGTTCGGCATTCATCTAACCTCAGTCAACTTCAATCATTGCTCGGCATACACTCCCCCCTCGGCACCTCACCTTTATTCGGCATAAGAAGATTGTTTGGTATTCTTCTCAGCTTGTCCGGCTACAATTATTGCTCGGCCCACTCTTCCCACATAATAAGCATCGTTTGGCATGAGGAAGATGGTTCAGCATCCGACCGTTCGACTTGTTTGGTTCGGCATATAGAGACCAGTCAATCTGGACTGAGTTATTCAGCTACCAGGCCAACCAGAGAAGTCCAACCCACCTTTGTCTATAAATAGAGAGGCAGGGGCACAGTGAAATGGACCTTTTTTCAGGAACACTGGGGAGACTTTGCCGCTTTCAAGACTCATCTTCTTTACTTATCAATTGTATTCAAGTATTTGATCTACGGATTGTATCTGTAATCAATCATCAAGTAAAGCAATAAAGTTTAATCCCAAAGTGGACGTAGGCAATTACGTTGAACCACTATAAATCCGGTGTTCTTACTTTCTGCATTCAAATTAGCATATTCTTCCTTGTTTAATTTATCTTCATCACTTATATCTCTACACAATCTTTCTCAACGAGGTTAGTGACCAATTTTGGTGCTAACACTTTGGTGCTTTCACTGAGAATTGAATTCTCAGACCTCAAGGATCTGCTTTGAAGCTACTAGATTGAATAAATCCCCCAAAGAAGATCCAACTCATTCACAGGACGTCCGTTGATTCTACTCAGAGTTCATACCAATAACTCTACAATGGCGAGGCCACGTACTAGATCAGCTTCTCACAATGTGGACGCCCACGAGACTGCTAGCGTGCAACAAGCAGGACCTAGCAATCATCACGCAATTCCAGGTGCAGGGACTACCGCCCAGGACCAAATGCCGGTTGTCACCAGAATAGAGTTCAACGACTTGATGAGAGAACTCAGGGAAAGCAGGAGACAACTAGGAGAGCAGATGCAAGCTAACGCCAACCTCATGGCACAACTCACTCAACAACAGCAACAGAATGCTGGGGGCAATCCCGCTCCTTATTCCTCATCCGACAGTCAACTTCCTCCGATGAACCTCCCAGGCGTAGACGCCGTAAGACTGAAACTGCGCGGGCAGGTGCTGCTGTTCGAACAGCTGGAGACCGGGACCAAGCCAGAGCTGGAAACTTAGGAGCCGGAGTGCAGGTGGAGGCTGGAGGCCCAGACCGTCAAAACGCTGACGATGTCGAACCTCAAGATGCACGCTTGGCAGATCGCCAGGAGAGGAGGCATCAGCATGATCAGTCACGTAGAACAGACTCCAACCTTCCACCTTCCATACAAACACCAGACCTGACAGCCATGATCAGACAATTGATGAAAGAGAATCAAGGCTTATCGAATGACGATTGGGTAGTGTCGAGAAGTCATACTCCGTTCACAGACATTGTTCTACGGGCAGCATACCCTAGAAAGTTTAGTATGCCAACTATCCCGGCTTATGAAGGAAAGACTGATCCCAGACAGCATGTCATGAGGTACGAGTGGATGATGGATTCAGCTAGAGCAAATGATGCAACCAAGTGTAGATGCTTTCCAATTACTCCATCTAGGATCGCTACTATGTGGTTTACCCAACTTCCTCCGTGGTCCGTATCCAGTTTCAAGGAGTTGGCGAAGAAGTTTATAGAGCAGTTCAGGATACACACTACTTGTGACGACCGCCCATGACCCCTGCACTGAACCTAGAGAAAGTGCGCTGTAAAGTGTGCCAGGCAGCCATGGACGATTGCCAGGGTAAATTAAAACAACAGAATCTATCGTATTACTCACAGCGCATGGACAAAATACAATAGAACATATATATAGTGAAGCTTCACAGAATAGAATCTCATCAATAAAACTTCATAATAGTTGAATACAAACATCTGAATAGTCAATACAACAAGCCTCACTACATATCACTCAGGGAATACAAAGCAGCGGAACATCCAGTACATATAGTAAGAAATAATATGCAATACTCCAGCTCGTCTTCGATATCAGCACCGTGGAAAGCTAGAACAGCACCTGTCACCTGCTACCTAGTCTGCCCGTCCCAAAATGGACGAAAAGCCCAAGGCAATAAGAATTAAAACAAAAAGCCTTGAGTCAGACAACAGTCTTAGTGAGCGGTAAATTAACTAACAACATACCAAAAGAGCATAAAGGAAAAGGAATAGGAATACAACCCTCCCACTCCAACCTCTTTCTACAGTGATAGCCCCCAAACACACACTAAGCAGAAGCAAACATAGCAGAGCATACAGTTAAAGTAAAGCAATTATCACTCGAGTCAAGGGCGATGTTTTCCAAGTACAAACCCCCAAGGCCTAAACCAAGATCAGATAAGCACCCAGAAAATACCGCTCTTGAGACCGAATGACGATACAACCAAACATCCATGACTCCGGCTATCACTGTTATCATTGCCTTGATATCATCGTTAATTGAATGACCGGCACATTCTTTCAGCCGTCCGTCAAGGGCTAATGGAAACCCCGGTTCTAGACATAACTCCCGCACGTCATCGTAACCCGTGCCTAGGACTGTCAAATCTGCCCAGAGTACTTGACTATCAATCATTAGCCTTCAGGGACTATCGAATCTGCCCAACGTACTCTTGCTTTGAGCATGCTAGAACCTTCAACAACAGTGAGATCTCAGCCTTCTAGTCATCCCCCTCGACGACTATTTCCATACCAGCTCAAGCGCCTCTCGAGCCAACCATTATCCTCAACTCGAACCATATCACCGAGTTATCAACATGCTTGGAATGATCCCGTCTGGATTAGACCAAGACTATCTCATATCTCATATCATGCTTCTCCTCATCATCATCATAGCAAAGCTTCATCTCAACATCGTCATCATCAAATCTATCCATATGAGCTTCAACATCCGCTACATATGCCACGAGCAGCTTTTCCAATTCAAGAGCCTTTCCCTTAGCTTTTGAATCATCTTCGACCAACTTGTCTAAATCAAATCATCAATCATCTAATTCATAGCAATCAATCAAGTCAAACATTAATCCAAGTAATCAAGCATTCAAATATGATCTAAATAGACAATTATAACAATAATGGCAATTTCGTAAATAAAGAGTCGAAAGTCCAACAAGCATGAAAACATGTACAATCTCTCTATAATCTTGATGAATGAACTTACATAGGTTAACATATACTAAAATGGATGTCAAATCATCATGAACCATGGATTTATGTGGATCTATACTTAGATTTACAAAAATGCATGGAAGTCACTACTTTACACCAAAATCAAGCCAACAATCCGATATACTCCTTTGGATCCGTGTGAGAGATAATCACCACTCACCAAATCACCTAAACACCTCAAAAGAAACCCACTTCAGATCTGGACAACGAAGGATCTAACTTGATCTATCACTAATCCGCTTCAAACGATGAAATCTCTCTTCGACGGATGAAGATCTTCAATCCAAGCTCTTCAATCTTCGATTTGATATTCGATATGGATGGAAGGAATCACTAGATTAAAGTGGAGAAAAGAAGTGAAGAAGTGTAGAAATCGAGCTCTCAAAATGGCAGCACTTTGTCGCTTCGAAATCCGGATCCCAAAAATGAAGAAATCGACGAGTATTTATAGGCTGAAAACTTAGGTCGTCTGCCTCTATAAGTCGTCTCCGACTTATCCCTATCTCCGACCTACGACTCAACAGGTATACGACCTAACGCCTAACGACTTAAAGCAATGCGCATCTGCGACTTAATATGCCAGCGACCTACGACCTAGCAACATCTCCGACCTAACCTCCTCGCGACTTAACAGCGTTGCGACTTAAGCCCCTCAGTCCTACGACTTAACAACTCAACAACAGGTGCGACCTAACTGAGATGCGCCTTGACGACCTACCACTTAACTCGACTCAACGAGTTACGACCTAATCCCTTAAGCATCCACGCGACCTAACATAAGTCGCGAACAAACTGGGAAACGACCTAACTCCTAAGTCGTCTAGACGACCTAACTATCCAACTTCCAAACTTAGGTCGCTCACAACATAACTGATCACTAGGTCGCTCACGACCTAACTACGATAACACCTTGAGTCTTCACGCGACCTAAAACATCACGACCTAAGACTTGATTATAATACGACCTAACACTAAGCCAAAACCCAGCGACTTATCGTACGCGCGACCTAACAACTTACGCGCTTAGCGACCTAACAATACCACGACCTAACGACCTATCAACCCTACGACTTAACACACACGCGACCTAGCACTCAACCAGGATACGACCTAACCCTTAGGTTGCTACTCACCCTTAGGTCGTTGCCGACCTAACTACTAAGTCACTCCACTCCACTAGGTCGTATACTCCTTAGCTCGAATCCCTCTTAAGTCGGTCAATTCCTTAAGTCGTCTAAATTCTTAAGTCGGTCAAGTACTGTAGGTTCTCCCAATCCTTTAGGTCGTTCACTTGACCTAGCCTACCCCACGACTCAGCCTTTGAACGACTTAAGCTACATCATGACTCAACTTCTAGACAACTTAACTCCTACACGACTTAACCTTAAGTCGAACTAAACTCGGGTCGATTTAACAATACTAACAATCTAATATCGACTGTTTTACGATGTTTCGATCCGTAAAAATACGGGTCGTTACATTCTCTCCCCCTTAGGAATTTCGCCCCCGAAATTCCAAACAAACAGAGCAATCAAAGACTATTCCGCATGCCTACCATCCATAGCAATCAACAAACCATGCATCCAATTCTAGCTTAGCATGCAGAATTCTAAGACTTAGAACAAGTTACAATGTCGTTAGATGACACGACACCTTAGGGCCATACCTTGAAGAGTTTAGGATGAGCTACCTTCATCCTCTCTTCCACCTCCCACGTACAGTCGTTATCATCATCACTCCATTGTATCTTGAGCAACTTAACTACCTTCCTCCTAAGCTGTTTCGTGTCGGTTTCCACAACACGAAGCGGCTTACGAGGTCTCTTATCGACTGGATCAACTTCGAAATCTTCACAGCTATCAGCAGAAACCACTGTATTCGAGTCGTGCACATACTTCCGTAGATACGATCAAGGTTTTAAATCTCGCTCATCTCGGGCGAGATCTCGGGCGAGATCTCGTTTTCAAGCCTGGGCGATTCGAAACAACTAATATCGTTTGAATCTCGTCTGACCCAAATCTCGGACGAGATTTCAGTATCTCGTCCGGTATCTCGGACGAGATTTAACAGCGAGATATCGGCCGAATTTTTGAATTTTGAAAAAAATCAACTCTTTTTCCGTATTAGGCTAGCTCATCCTTTACCTTAATTTAAGCCTTCTTAATTGTACTTTTTTTAACCCTTATTTCTTATATAAATCTCATTTAATCTTCGTCTCTTATTTTACGGCAGTGACAAGTGTAATAAGATGATAAAATCTACATCGATTATGGTAAGTATTTCACTTTATGATTTTCATTTAGGTTTCTGATCCAAATTAATTTACATCCGATTTCATTTTTCTTTTTTCGACACTTTCTTGAGTTTTTTTCCTAACCCTATTTTTTGCGGCTATAAATTTTGAGCTTCACTTATTTAACTTTATGTTCTAAATGGATTCCCAATTTGATTTCATTTAGTCTTTGCTGCTATAATTTTTTTACTCAAGGCTTATTTTTAAGCAATAAAGGAATTCTCTTTCATCTATTAATTTCATCTGATGATTACATGTTCATTCGTACATCATTTTTTTGCTTTTCTTATAATATTACTAAATGTTTGAAATTGTTTGTACTATGTATGCTATTTTCTACATTTGTTTGAAATATCTATGCTATTAGTTGCTTAATGAGATTTTGTTTGCTAATAATTAAATACTATAATCAGACATAGAATATCTTAATTCTACTTGTAGACTTTTGTATTTGAAGTTATAAAATTAAAATTTCCCTTGCAGCACTATAAATCATAAAAGGTAGAAATGAGACATTATATTGTGTAGGAAAGTTAAGTGAATGATCAAACAAAGTAAAGGTGCATATGTTATGGTTTGTTTCTTGTCTACTTTATCTCATACGATATTATATTTAACATTATTCATGAAATCTAGTTATTTGTTTATTTTACATGATACAAGTGATATTTTTCCATACTAAATTACTAATGATAAGCGTGTGATATATTCAAGGTAAGTGCATAGTGTTTTCCTTAAGGTAGTGACTAGTATTATAAATTTAGGTGTATGAAAACTAATTTTCGACATGACATATACTCCGAGATAACTCCGAAATGAATTTTAGAAACCGAGATGGACGACCGAGATGCACTCATCTCATTCGAGATCTCACCCGATACGAGATAAGCTATCTAAATTCTTCGAGACGAGACGTGACGGAAATCCGAGATTTAAAACCTTGGATACGATACATGAAAAACATTGTGCACACTCGACATCTTCTCCGGTAACTCCAATCTGTAGGCGAGCTTTCCAATTCGCTCGATGATCAGGAATGGTCCAACAAATCTCGGAGTCAATTTTCCTTTCTTCCCGAATCGAATAACATTCTTCAGTGGAGAAATCTTCACAAAAACCATATCACCTACGTCGAATTCCAAATCCTTACGACGCTTATCGGCATAACTTTTCTGACGATCTTGGGCTGCCTTCATTTGTTGCTGAATGATCTCTATACAATCCGAAGTCTGTCGAATCATCTCTGGCCCAAGCATCAGCTTTTCTCCTGTCTCTAACCAACATGTCGGAGAGTTACACGGTCTTCCATACAATGCCTCATATGGTGCCATACCAATGCTTGACTGGTAACTGTTGTTGTATGAGAATTCCACCAAATGGAGGTGATCTTCCCATGATCCTCCGAAATCCAAAACACAAGCTCTGAGGAGATATTCCAAAACTCAGTTGACTCTCTCGGTCTGACCATCTGTTTGAGGGTGATAAGCTGTACTCAAACACAACTCGGTTCCCAAAACTTCCTGGAAGCTCTTCCAAAATCCACTAGTGAACAATGGGTCTCGATCGCTCACTATACTCTTCGGAATACCATGGAATCGAACTATCCACTTAACATACAACTCAGCCAACTTTGATGCAGTCCTAGTCGATCGAACATGAATGAATCTTGCACTCTTAGTCAGACGATCTACAATGACCCAAATTCCTTCATTTCCCATTCTGGTTCTAGGTAGTCCATCAATAAAATCCATCGATATATGTTCCCACTTCCATGTAGGAACTTCTAATGGCTGAAGCAATCCACTTGGCTTCTTCTGTCCGGCCTTTACTAATTGGAAGTTCATGCACTTGGAAATAAAATTTCCAACATCCTTCTTCATACCTTCCTAGTAGTAGGTTCTCTTCATATCCCGATACATCTTATTTCCACCTGGATGAATTGTCAACTTCGAGCGATGACTTTCCTTCAGAACTTCACTCCTCAATTCATCTATATCGGGAACAACTAGTCGTCCTTGCTTCCGAAGCCAACCCTCTCGATCGACCTCGAATCCTTTATCCTTTTCTGGATCCAATCCAGATTCCAATTCACGGATAATCTTGACAATCTTATCATCTCGCTTTTGACTCTCGCCAATCCTTTCCACAAGAGTCGGTCTTATCGATAAGTTTGCCAACATCTCAGGTTCCAATTCGCATCTAGGCCTGAAGTCAAATTCAGCTAAATACTCAAGATTCTTCCATTCTGATAACATGGCTCCCAAACCTGCATGTTTTCGACTTAACGCATCTGCCACTGCGTTACCTTTTCCCGGAGTATAAGCTATACCAAAGTCATATGATACTAAAAGCTCTAGCCACCGCTGCTGCCGAAGATTCAAATCCTTTTGGGAGAAAAGATACTTCAATGACTTATGATCTGTAAACAACTCGAATCGAACTCCCAATAGATAATGTCTCCACATCTTCAGAGCAAAAACAATCGCCGCTAATTCCAAATCATGAGTCGGGTAATTCCTTTCATGCGGCTTCAGTTGTCAACTTGCATATGCAACAACTTTATCCCTCTGCATCAGCACTGCTCCAAGTCCAGTACCACATGCATCGGTGTAAACCACCATCTCATCATTCCCACTTGGAATAGTCAAAACAGGAGCACTCGTCAGTCGCTCTTTCAGGATTCCGAAAGCTTGCTCACACTTAGCATCCCATCTGAACACTTGGTTCTTTTTCGTCAATCCTGTTAACGGTGCAGCCACCTTGGAGAAGTCTTTGATAAACCGTCGATAATATCCTGCTAATCCAAGAAAACTTCTCACATCAGATGCATTCTTAGGTCTAACCCAATCCTGGATTGCTGCCACCTTAGCGGGATCAACCGCTATTCCATTTCCAGAAATAACATGGCCTAAGAATCTCACTTCACTCTTCCAGAAGTGACACTTCGAAAACTTAGCCTTCAGCTGATGTTTCCGCAAAATTTCCAAAACAATACGCAAGTGCGTCTTGTGCTCTTCCTCAGTTCTGGAATAAATCAGAATATCATCCACGAACACAAGCATGAACTTGTTCAACTGATCTCTGAACACTCTATTCATAAGATCCACAAAATATGCTGGCGCGTTAGTCAATCCAAACGGCATTACCAGCCACTCAAAGAAACCGGATGGTGTCCTAAAAGCAGTCTTCGGCACACTATCCTTAGCCACTCTCAACTGGTGAAATCCCGTTGCCAAATCCATCTGAGAAAACACCTTAGCTTCGTGAAGCTTATCAAACAAGTCATCTATTCTCGGCAATGGATACTTGTTCTTCTTAGTCACCTTATTCAGCTCACGATAATCCACACATAACCTCAGCGATCCATCTGCTTTGGTTACGAACACAACTGGTGCACCCCATTCGGACACACTACGCCGAATGAATCCTTTCTGTAAAAGGTCATCAACCTGCACCCTCAACTCCTGCTGTTCCCTAGGCGCCATCCGCCTAAGAGGCATCACAACAGGTCTGGCTCCTTCAGCTTGATCTATACGAAACTCGATCTCTCTATGCGGCGGTAACCCTTTGACCTCGTCAAAGACATCCTCGAATCCATTCGCGATTGGCACAGATGACAGTCCATCCCGTGGAACAACCAGCGAATACATGAAGCTCATGAAGACGCCTTCTTCATGCTTACATCGTATCACAATCTTTCGCCCCTCCACATTCTCGACTGTCACCTCCAACCTTTCACAATCAACCTTTGCCGCATACTTCCTAAGCCAGTCCATACCCAAAATAATTCCGAACCCCGCAAAGTTCAGAACAAAGCAATCACAAACAAAAGAGCAATCATGACTCGATACAATCAGACCACGGCATAACATACACAAACAAGACGAACCCCCAACTGGATTAGTCACAACCAATGGCCTATCAACAATATCCGGTTCTAAACCCAACCGGCCTACAAGTTCATTACAAACAAAAGAATGCGACGCCCCAGTATCAAACAGAACTCTAACTGGAACACCACATATGGAAAGAGTACCTTGAACCACCACACTCTTTCCTTTCTCTTCCGTGGTAGGAGCTTTCGAGGACGATGGAAAAGCCCCCAAAGCATAAGCTTGCACAATCTGCTTGTCCCTCCTCGGTTCTGGACAATTCTTCCTGATATGACCCGGCTTGTCACAGTTGTGACACTTCATCGGCACCTTTGGATTCTTACAATCCTTCGAGAAATGGCCCTTCTGCTGACAATTGTAGCAAGTCACCTCGCCTTTCGGCTTCTTCTGGCCATCCTTACCCTTTTCCTAGTGCTGTTTCCTCTTCTTGTTTCCACCCTGCTGGGGTTTAGACTCTTCCCTGGTTACAGCAACAACAGATCCTTCCTTAGGAAACAGACTCTCATGCCTGAGAGCTTTCTCCACAAGCTTCTCAAATGAATCATCCAGATGATCCACCAACTGCCTCCCAAGATAACTGTCCAAGCCTGTCACAAACTTCTCATTCTTCTGATATGCAGATTCAATATACGAACGGGCATACTTGGACAAAGCTTCAAACTCAGAAACATACTCAAGAACTGGTCTTCCTCCCTGCTTGAGCTCCACAAACTTCTTGAACAGAACAGACTTCCGAGCTGTAGAAATGAACTTAGCTTCAAATCTGGCTTGGAATTGCTCCCAAGTAATCTCTTCCTCCGGAGTATTGATGGTAATAGAGTTCCACCAATCAGAAGCTCTCCCTTGAAGCTGTCTTGATGCTAACTTCCTCTTAGTTGCATTCTCAATTCCCAAATCACCAAAGATCCTCCTACAAGCATCTATCCACCTTTGGACCTCAATAGTTGATTCTGTTCCCAAGAAAACCTTTCCTCCAAGAGCAGTATAGTCCTTACACAACTTAGCAAAATCCACCGGTCTTGGAGTTTGAACTTGAACTCCAACATCCACCGATGGCCCCGGAGCTGGCATCCTTCTCATGATCGAAGTCATCATAGCTTCGAACATAGCAGCATAATCAGCAGCCCCTTCAGTAGCACGGCCTTCCCTAGCAGCTGGTCTCCCTCTTCGACTCATTCTCAATATCTATAAAAAGGAATGATTAGCACACCTAGGGAAACAACTGCATAAAGGACTAAAACTCTACTAAGCTACTATATTATATATAGTAATCATCCATCAAAATACAATTACGTCTCTCATACGTAGTTACGTCAGCGAGCGTTGGGTAAAATCGATTAACCAAAGCTTTGATACCAAATGTGACGACCGCCCATGACCCCTGCACTGAACCTAGAGAAAGTGCACTGTAAAGTGTGCCAGGCAGCCATGGACGATTGCTAGGGTAAATTAAAACAACAGAATCTATCGTATTACTCACAGCGCATGGACAAAATACAATAGAACATATATATAGTGAAGCTTCACATAATAGAATCTCATCAATAAAACTTCATAATAGTTGAATACAAACATCTGAATAGTCAATACAACAAGCCTCACTACATATCACTCAGGGAATACAAAGCAGCGGAACATCCAGTACATATAGTAAGAAATAATATGCAATACTCCAGCTCGTCTTCGATATCAGCACCGTGGAAAGCTAGAACAGCACCTGTCACCTGCTACCTAGTCTGCCCATCCCAAAATGGACGAACAGCCCAAGGCAATAAGAATTAAAACAAAAAGCCTTGAGTCAGACAACAGTCTTAGTGAGTGGTAAATTAACTAACAACATACCAAAAGAGCATAAAGGAAAAGGAATAGGAATACAACCCTCCCACTCCAACCTCTTTCTACAGTGATAGCCCCCAGACACACACTAAGCAGAAGCAAACATAGCAGAGCATACAGTTAAAGTAAAGCAATTATCACTCGAGTCAAGGGCGATTTATCCAAGTACAAACCCCCAAGGCCTAAACCAAGATCAGATAAGCACCCAGAAAATACCGCTCTTGAGACCGAATGACGATACAACCAAACATCCATGACTCCGGCTATCACTGTTATCATTGCCTTGATATCATCATTAATTGAATGACCGGCACATTCTTTCAGCCGTCCGTCAAGGGCTAATGGAAACCCCGGTTCTAGACATAACTCCTGCACATCATCGTGACCCGTGCCTAGGACTGTCGAATCTACCCAGAGTACTTGACTATCAATCATTAGCCTTCAGGGACTATCGAATCTGCCCAACGTACTCTTGCTTTGAGCATGCTAGAACCTTCAACAACAATGAGATCTCAGCCTTCTAGTCATCCTCCTCGACGACTATTTCCATACCAGCTCAAGCGCCTCTCGAGCCAACCATTATCCTCAACTCGAACCATATCACCGAGTTATCAACATGCTTGGAATGATCCCGTCTGGATTAGACCAAGACTATCTCATATCTCATATCATGCTTCGCTTCATCATCATCATAGCAAAGCTTCATCTCAACATCGTCATCATCAAATCTATCCATATGAGCTTCAACATCCGCTACATATACCACGAGCAGCTTTTCCAATTCAAGAGCCTTTCCCTTAGCTTTTGAATCATCTTCGACCAACTTGTCTAAATCAAATCATCAATCATCTAATTCATAGCAATCAATCAAGTCAAACATTAATCCAAGTAATCAAGCATTCAAATATGATCTAAATAGACAATTATAACAATAATGGCAATTTCGTAAATAAAGAGTCGAAAGTCCAACAAGCATGAAAACATGAACAATCTCTCTATAATCTTGATGAATGAACTTACATAGGTTAACATATACTAAAATGGATGTCAAATCATCATGAACCATGGATCTATGTGGATCTATACTTAGATTTACAAAAATGCATGGAAGTCACTACTTTACACCAAAATCAAGCCAACAATCCGATATACTCCTTTGGATCCGTGTGAGAGATAATCACCACTCACCAAATCACCTAAACACCTCAAAAGAAACCCACTTCAGATCTGGACAGCGAAGGATCTAACTTGATCTATCACTAATCCGCTTCAAACGATGAAATCTCTCTTCGACGGATGAAGATCTTCAATCCAAGCTCTTCAATCTTCGATTTGATCTTCGATATGGATGGAAGGAATAACTAGATTAAAGTGGAGAAAAGAAGTGAAGAAGTGTAGAAGTCGAGCTCTCAAAATGGCAGCACTTCGTCGCTTCGAAATCCGGATCCCAAAAATGAAGAAATGGATGAGTATTTATAGGCTGAAAACTTAGGTCGTCTGCCTCTATAAGTCGTCTCCGACTTATCCCTATCTCCGACCTACGACTCAACAGGTATACGACCTAACGCCTAACGACTTAAAGCAATGCGCATCTGTGACTTAATATGCCAGCGACCTACGACCTAGCAGCATCTCCGACCTAACCTCCTCGCGACTTAACAGCGTTGCGACTTAAGCCCCTCAGTCCTACGACTTAACAACTCAACAACAGGTGCGACCTAACTGAGATGCGCCTTGACGACCTACCACTTAACTCGACTCAACGAGTTACGACCTAATCCCTTAAGCATCCACGCGACCTAACATAAGTCGCGAACAAACTGGGATACGACCTAACTCCTAAGTCGTCTAGACGACCTAACTATCCAACTTCCAAACTTAGGTCGCTCACAACATAACTGAACACTAGGTCGCTCACGACCTAACTACGATAACACCTTGAGTCTTCACGCGACCTAAAACATCACGACCTAAGACTTGATTATAATACGACCTAACACGAAGCCAAAACCCAGCGACTTATCGTACGCGCGACCTAACAACTTACGCACTTAGCGACCTAACAATACCACGACCTAACGACCTATCAACCCTACGACTTAACACACACACGCGACCTAACACTCAACCAGGATACGACCTAACCCTTAGGTTGCTACTCACCCTTAGGTCGTTGCCGACCTAACTACTAAGTCACTCCACTCCACTAGGTCGTATACTCCTTAGCTCGAATCCCTCTTAAGTCGGTCAATTCCTTAAGTCGTCTAAATTCTTAAGTCGGTCAAGTACTGTAGGTTCTCCCAATCCTTTAGGTCGTTCACTTGACCTAGCCTACCCCACGACTCAACCTTTGAACGACTTAAGCTACATCATGACTCAACTTCTAGACAACTTAACTCCTACACGACTTAACCTTAAGTCGAACTAAACTCGGGTCGACTTAACAATACTAACAATCTAATATCGACTGTTTTACGATGTTTCGATCCGTAAAAATACGGGTCGTTACACTACTCGTCCAAAGGACGTGATGTCTCTATCAAGTGTAATCCAGACTCCTGGGGAGTCATTGAAGGAGTATTTACAAAGGTTCCATGTTGCGGCGACTGAAGTCAGTAATCCCAATGATCATGCAATTCTAATGGCTGTGATGCGAGGTGTGGATCCAGATTCTGAGTTTGGAGACTGGTTGGCAGGAAAACCCCCGACTACGCTAGAGCGTTTTTACTCAAAGGCACACCAGTTCATAAGGAGAGAGGAAGCCAGGTGGGTAAGGCGAGATAAGGCACCGGGACCTGTCCAGGAGTCCGTGAAAAGCAACGTTGCTGTGAAGCAGTCCAGAGACAACTCGGGAAAAGTCCAAGTCAATGTCCAGAACAAGCCCGGGCAGCCTAAGAAATCCGGAGGAAGAAGTCAAGGGAAAAAGAGAGAAGCGGGGAAGTGGAAGCCGAGAATACCAAGCTACAACGAGTATACCCCGCTGAATGCGTCTCTTGAGAACATTTACCTATCAACCTGCAATACCTTTCAGTACAGGAGGCCACGTCCAAAAGAGTCAACCGAGGAACAGAAGCGGACTAGGAAATATTGCCTCTTCCATGAGACTTATGGGCACAATACAGAAGAGTGCAGACACCTACACGATGCTATAGAGAAGTTGATCCGGCAGAAAAAGTTACAAGAGTTTGTGAAGGATCCACAGGAAGAAGGACAGGGAACATCCAACCCAGGTCGTGCACCAGCTCCGCGTCATCCCGAGGAGCCTGCCCGGACTGTGGGTAGAATAGTCATAAACACGATCATCGCCGGGCCTCACCCCACGGATAAGAATTGGCAAGAGATGGAGCGGTATGCTAGTTCCTTGAAGCATGCAGATTTCGAGTGTTGTTCCAACATAGAGGATGGGACCCCTGCTAAGCAGCTGCGCGTGATGACAGGCGATATAGTATTCAGAAACAGAGATGCTGACCAAGTAGAGGCTCCAACGATAGACCCGATGGTCATATCTGCGACAATCGGACCGGCTTATGTGAAAAGAATTTTGATTGATTGTGGAAGTTCTGTCAACATCATCTTCAAGAAGGCTTATGACCAGATGAAGATGGAAACGAAGGATTTGAAACCGTCTAAAGCTCGTATTCATGGCTTTAATGGCGCAGCAACCGATGCAATGGGGTATGTTGAGTTACCAGTTGAACTGGGACAAGGCGAACGTCGGAAGGTGCGAATCCTACCCTTCGTAGTTTTGGATGTGGATTCTCCATACAATGTGTTCTTGGGGCGACCGGCCCTGGGTGAGTTTAGGGCAGCATTAGCCCCGTGGTGCTTAACTTTGAAGTTCCCAACTGACAAAGGAGTAGGTGTTGTTCATGGCGACCAGGCGAATGGTCGTGCCTGTTATGTGGCTGAACTCCGAGAGGCCCATCGGAGGGAGAAAGGAAAGGTTGCGGACAATCCCGTCCGCATCCTTAATACTGATAATTGACAAGTAGTGCCCGAGCCCTGGCTCGGGCATAATTTTTGGATCTTCAGAGACATAGATCCGAGAGACGACGATGACAAACCCAGGGAAGAAAAGGCAGCACCGGCTGAATTAACAGCTGACATTCCAGTCAACCGAGACGACCCATCGCGAGTACTGAAGATCAGATCACAACTCGGCCCTGCAATGACTGAAGACCTTAGTGATTTCCTCCGGGCGAATCTTGATGTTTTCGCCTGGACGCATTCTGATATGTGCGGGATTTCTCCTGCCATTACGAGTCATATGTTGAACATAGACCCGAAATACGTCCCGGTTAAACAAAAGAGGAGAGGAATGGACCCAGAGAGGTCCGCTGCCCTCAGAGAGGAGGTGGACAAACTCAAAGCCAATGGGTTCGTCCACGACGCCCGCTACCCTGAATGGGTATCGAACCCCGTGCTGGTGAAAAAGGTGAATGGGAAATGGAGAACATGCGTAGACTATTCCGATTTGAACAAGGCATGCCCCAAGGACAGTTTTCCGTTGCCTAGGATTGATCAGTTGGTCGACTCCACTGCAGAACACGAGCTGCTATCATTCATGGATGCATACTCAGGCTACAATCAAATCCCGATGCATATTCCGTACCAAGAACACACTAGTTTCGTCATAAACGTCGGGCTATATTGCTATGTAGTAATGCCTTTCAGATTGAAAAACGCAGGAGCGACTTATCAGCGTTTGGTGAATCGAATGTTCAAAGACCAGCTTGGTAGAACGATGGAAGTCTATGTGGATGACATGCTCGTGAAGTCACGATAGTCAAACGACCACATTCGAGACATAGCAGAGATTGTTATCCTGCCTTTTGGCAAGACCAGGACACCAAGGGGTTGATTGGATTCCAAATATCGCTTGTCATGGATATCGCTGAATTTCGTCCGAATCCGGATTGAGCTACAATTGATAAGACATGACTAGGAAAGTAAAGTGAACCAACATTCCAAGTTTCAAGTCAATTCGAGTTCGTATGCTCAAGCTATGATGGATACAAGTTGGAGGAAAAAGCATGTTTTCGTATCCATCCGATATGTTCATTTCGCATCCATCAGGGGACTTCGTTTCGTATCGATGGAGATAGCCATGGTTCATATCCATCGAGTTCGTATCGATCAGGTTCGTGTCCATCGATAGTTAGCGCAATTCGTATCGGTTGGCCAAGTATCTGTTTCGTATCCATCCAGCCCGTGTCCATCATCTGCTTAGCATCGGCACAATTCCACGATTTCGTATCGATCGAGTTGGCAGTGTTTCGTACCCATCGAGCTCGTATCGATCAGGTTCGTGTCCCTCAACAGATGACGTGCCTCACAACCATCAGTCGATGTCTACTTCGTATCCATCGAGTCACTACTCTTCGTATCCATCAGAAAACCTTACTTCGAATCCATGCCCAGTGACTTATTCGCATCAAACAAGTCAACTAACTAGGGTGACGTGTAATCCATCGAAGCAAACGAGGCGAGATACTTGGAGTCGAAACGGTCAATACGGAGTGAAGGCCAGGTCGAAGCGAAGCGCGCGCGCTACATCATCTTGAGAACACGTGCAGTCATCGACACGAAGTGATGGAGTTGAGACAATGGAGTCGAACAGAACAGCCAGCGTTGAAATCTATCTCGTATCGACGATATCTCACGATCCACTGATCCAAATCCAATGAAATTTTTAGGAAAGCTTGCATACACAATGAAGGATGTCCCTGCCAAATTTCAGCTCAATTGGACATCATCTTGATCGATACGAAATGGATTCGTATCGATCGCAGATCGAGGCGAAACTTTCTGGAAATGGTCGCGTAGGCCCCCTCACGTGCCAGACCGAGTCTCCCGAAGTTTGAACGAGATCTGAGCCTCCTGCGCCTATAAATAGGGCCCCAAAGCATACAGAAAAGAGGGCTTTTTGATTCTGAAGCGTCCAGACTCTGCCGGATCAAGACTTGCACCATACCTTTGCTGTCAATTTCGAATTCTATTCTGTAATCCACTATTGTTTGTTGTAATCGCTTGTAATCAGTCAAAGAGAATCAATAAAATCATCAAAACTTCATAGTGGACGTAGGCTATACGCCGAACCACTCTAAATCGCCTGTCTTTGCATTTTACATTTCTGTTTGTTGGAGTTTTTGTTAGATAATCTATGTTTTACATTTACATTTTTCATTTTATCTCTTCAAAAACTTCCGAAGAGTGTTGTGCCCATTTTTGGTACAAACACTTTGGTGCTTTCACTGAGAAAACCAGTTTTTTCTCCTGCTCCTTGGATCTACATTCGATACCGGATTGCATAAATCCAAGAGGACGATCCAGATATCTGATCCGGAATCCTACCATTCTATTTAGATTTGCGTAAAATCTAGGAGAGGACTCCATTACTGAAAATGGTTAGCACAAGAACTGCCGCTACCGCCGCTGATCAAGAAGGCCGGGATAGGCAGAATCCTACACAGCAGCCTTCTTCCAATCAAGACAACACTGCTCACTCGGATCCATCCAGGCCAGTCACCCGACATGAGTTTCAAGTGTTGCTCCAGGAGCTGACCCAAAGCCGGCAACAGTTGGCTGAACAGTTGCATGCCAATGTCGAACTGACCAGCCAGCTAAACCGTCGGGGCCACAGAAGGTCCAGGAGGGATGATGTCTCCCGGGCATCTACCGAAAGCTCAGCTTCATCTGACTATCACCGCAGGTCTACCCGTCCTCGGTTAGAGGGAAGTCACACTCAAACTACTGGATATCAACCCGCCTTGACCGTTGGGCAATTGAGGACAGGACCGTCAACCAGCTTCCAAACAGGACCCTCGACACGAGGAGACACTGCCTCGTAGTACACCACGGACAACCGCGCTACAACCGCCGCGGTAGAAACAAGAGTTGATACCCAGAATTAGTCAGAACTGAACAATCAACAGCGTGGACATACTCCTGAACCATATGTCCCAGAAGACGCTGAGCCAAGGAGGCGAAATACGGACCGTCGACAGCGCCCGGTCCAGACTCGCACTGTGGAACCCGACCACACCTTAGCTCAGCATGCCCAGAATTTGCCGGTGTCAGATATATCAACCATGATACGTCAGATGATACGCGAGAGTCAGGGGCTCATTAATGATGATTGGGGAATCTCTCGTAGTCATACCCCTTTCATAGACGAGATATTATACGTTGAACCCCCTCGGCGATTCAGAATGCCAACTCTCCCAATGTATGAAGGAAATAGTGACCCAAATCAACATATCTTGAAATACGAATGGTCAATGAGTGCTGCAAAAGCTGACGATGCAGTGAAGTGTCGAAGTTTCCCCATCTCTCTTGGGGGAATCGCGACAATGTGGTTTACACGCTTACCACCTAGGTCTATTTCTTCGTTCGATCAACTGGCCAAGAGGTTTGTAGAACAGTTCCGTATGCATGTTGCTAGGCCCAAAGACGTTAATACCCTGTCCAGTGTCACTCAAGCTCATGGAGAGACGCTCAGGCGTTACTTAGAAAGGTTCCACGCGGCATGTGTTGAAATTAGTAATCCCAACGATAACTCGATCTTGATGGCTTTGACCAAGGGGATTGATCCTGATTCTGAGTTTGGGAACTGGCTAGCTGGAAAACCACCCGCATCGTTGGACCGTTTTTACTCCAAAGCCGCTCAGTTCTTACGGCAAGAGGACGCGAAACAGTCTAGGAAGCAGGACGATGTGAGGCCCAGTATTGAAGGAATACAGAGTAATGTAGCGGTTAAACAGTCCGGTGAGAGTTCCGGAAAAGTTCAACTGAATATACAGAACAAACAAACCCAACCGAGAGGAAACAATGGCCAGGATAAAAAAAAAGAGATCAGAACCGAGGTCCACGACGTAGGGCTCAAATGTTTGACAATTATACACCATTAAATACGTCATTGGAAAACGTATACTTACAGACTTGCAACACTGTACAATATAAGAAGCCTGCTCCGAAACCCTCATCGGAGAGGCAGGTTCAGACAGGGAAGTTCTGTAGATTCCATGAAAGCTATGGCCACAATACCAATGAGTGTCGACATTTGCAGGACCTCATCGAGAAGTTGATCAGAGAAAGGAAGTTAGATCAGTTTGTACGGGCGCCGCAGTCTGGTGGAGCGGGCCCTTCGAATTAGAATCGTTCACAAAATCAGGAAAGACAGGAAGAACCCGCCCGTACGGGCGGGAGGTTGGTTATCAACACAATAAGTGGTGGTCCCCACCCGGCAGACAGAAGCTGGGGGGAAATGGAGTCGTATGCTAGTTCTATCAGGCATGCGGACTTCGAGTGTTGTAGTAATTGCGAAGATGGAACTCCGGTTAAACAATAAAAGATAATATCTGATGATATCGTGTTCAGGAGTCGAGACGCTGATAAGGTCGAAGCCCCTACAATCGACCCACTAGTCATATCTGCCCAGGTAGGTCCTGCTTGGATGAAGAGGATCCTGGTTGACAGTGGAAGCTTTGTGAATATCTTGCTTAAACGGGCTTACGACTTAATGAAAATGGAGGCAAAGGATTTGAAACCTTGCCTGTCCCGAATCCACGGTTTTAACGGGAGTGCCACGATATCCATTGGAGTGACTGAACTACCGGTTGAGTTGGGGGTTGGAGAACGCCGGAGAGTCCGGATGTTACAATTTGTTGTCTTAGAGATTGATTCACCTTATAATGCATTTTTGGGCCGACCGGCCCTAGCTGAGTTCAGGGCGGCCATCGCCCCATGGTGTTTGACTCTGAAGTTCCCCACCGATCGTGGGATTGGAGTCGTTCAAGGAGATCAGGCCACGGGTAGGGCATGTTATGTTGCTGAGCTGCGCGGGGCGTGGCGTAAAGAAAAAGGAAAGGGCGTAGAGGAATCTCTCTGCGTTTGCTCTATTGATAATTGACAATTGATGCCTGGGCCTCGGCCCGGGCACCACAACCAATTCCTGAAAGACCTTGATCCTAGGGACAATGAGGATAAAGACGAATCTAAGGAGAGTCAAACTTCTCCTGCCGAACTGACTGTGGACGTCCCAATCAGTGAGGATGATGATTCAAGGATGCTAGAGATTGGGTCTCAACTGAGCAAGCAGACACAACAGGAATTGGTTGAGTTTCTCTGGGCGAATCTCGACATCTTCGCCTGGACACACTCTGACATGTGCGGGATCTCGCCAAATATTGCAAGTCACTCCCTGAATATAGATCCACGATATGTCCCAGTCAAGCAGAAAAGGTGCGGTATGGATCCAGAGAGATCTGCCGCCCTTAAGGAGGAGGTTGATAAGTTACAATCGAATGATTTTATTCGAGATGCCTTGTACCCAGAATGGGTATCCAACCCCGTACTGGTTCGAAATCCGAACGGGAAATGGAGAACTTGCGTCGATTACTCTGACTTAAACAAGGCTTGTCCAAAAGATAGCTTCCCGCTTCCTCGAATTGACCAGCTCGTAGATTCGACAGCCGGACACGAATTATTATCTTTTATGGATGCTTACTCTGGCTACAATCAAATACCCATGCATTTGCCCGACCAGGAACATACCAGCTTCGTAACCGATCTGGGGCTCTACTGTTACAAAGTCATGCCATTTGGTCTAAAAAACGCCGGAGCAACATACCAACGCTTAGTCAACCGGATGTTCGCTAATCAGATCGGGAAGACCATGGAGGTTTACGTGGATGACATGCTGGTGAAGTCTCGATTCTCCACAGATCACGTCAGAGATTTAAATTCGATGTTCAGCATCCTTCGAGAATACGGAATGAAGCTCAACCCATTGAAGTGCCACTTCGGCATCGCGTCCGGAAAGTTCCTTGGGTTTATTGTCAATGCTCGAGGGATAGAAGCAAATCCTGAGAAGATCTGGGCAATAATTAATTTGCAAACCCCTAGAACCATAAAGCAAGTCCAGAGTCTCAACGGAAAGGTCGCAGCATTGAGCAGGTTCATTTCAAAGTCCACCGATAAATGCATTCCTTTCTTCGATCTGATCCGGAAGGGAAAACGAAACTTTGAATGGACCACGGAGTGTGAAGGCGCATTCCGCTCACTAGTTCAACATCTCTCCACACCTCCGATCTTGTCAAAACCAGTTGACCACGAGCAATTATACCTCTACCTGACAGTATCAGAACATGCGATTAGTGCTGCTCTAGTTCGAGAGGAAGACAAAGTGCAGAAACCGGTCTACTATGTTAGTAAGCGGCTAACAGGTGCTGAAAGAAATTATCCGAGACTGGAGAAACTGGCCTATTGCTTGGTCATTGCCTTAAGAAAGCTCCGCCCTTACTTCCAAGCTCATCCTCTTACTGTGTACACCGATCAGCCGTTACGACAGGTCCTCACGCGGCCTGAGACGTCCGGTAGGTTACTCAAGTGGAACATTGAGCTAAGTCAATTTGATATCACATACGCTCCGCGGAGAGCCATTCAAGGACAAGTCCTGGCAGATTTCATAGCTGAATTTACCGTTCCAGAAGACTTGCCCGAGACCAGTGAATCCCCCGAATACATCTGGAAGTTGTATACTGACGGTGCGTCAAACGACCGGTGTTCGGGCGCTGGAGTTGTACTTGAGACTCCCGAGGGCCGATCCATATGTTATGCTTTGAAGTTCGATTTTCGTGCAACTAATAATGAAGCTGAATATGAAGCCCTGTTGACCAGCCTAAAACTTGCCAGAGATTTGAGAATTATCGCTGTGGAAATTTACTGCAATTCGCAGTTAGTTGTGTGTCAAGTACGGGGAGAGTATCAAGCAAGAGATCGAAGGCTGGCTGCCTACTTGGCCCCAGTTCAGGAAATACTGAATCAGTTTGATTATTATGCCATTTATTATATACCCCGGGAACGCAATCAGAGAGCCGATTCATTAGCAAAGTTAGCCAACACAGGTGAAGCACAACAGATGGGACTTGTCCCCGTCGAAACTCTATCCTACCCAAGCGTCGATCAAATAAAGACAAATTTTGTGTTTGAAGCCGCTCCCGGTAGAGAGTCGTGGATGACTCCCTACCGAGACTACATCGAAAATGGGACGTTGCCTGAGCATAGAAACGAGAGAAGACGAATTCTACGAAAAGCTTCACGATTCGTCATTCAGAACGGAGTCATGTACAGAAGAGGTTACTCTGTTCCTCTCCTCCGATGTATCGCGCACGATGAAATCAAACGAGTGTTACATGATGTACACGAAGGAGCATGTGGCGATCACACCGGGGGGCAAGCTCTTGCTAAGAAGATACTCCGATATGGGTACTACTGGCCAACAGTGAACCGAGATGCAGCAAACTATGCCAGAAAGTGCGATAGGTGTCAGAAACATGCCCGAATTCCAAGAGCCCCGCCTACCGAGATAACTCAAATGGTCAGTCCTTGGCCATTCGCAATGTGGGGCATTGATATCATTGGCGCTTTACCTCTGGCAAAAGGTGGTGCGAAGTATGCCATCGTCGCCGTTGACTACTTTACAAAGTGGGCTGAGGCCGAAGCCCTCGCAACCATTACGACAAAGAAAGTGATAAATTTTGTGGTTCGCAACATCATCTGTTGATTCGGACTCTTGCATACCATCATTACCGATAACGGAGCCCAATTCGAGAGCGCGGAATTCAAGAATTTCTGTCAACGGTTTCATATTCATAAAAAGTTCTTGGCAGTTGCGTATCCTCAGGCAAATGGCCAAGTCGAAGCTGTCAATAAAGTTATAAAATCCATCCTAAAGAAACGACTGGAAAAGGCCGGGGGCAATTGGGTTGATGAACTTCCTATGGCATTATGGGCCTATCGAATGACTCACAAAACCGCAACCGGACACACCCCGTTTTCCCTATCCTACGGTTCAGAGGCCGTTATTCCGGTCGAAATGGAAGTGTTTTCCCATCGCGTGACTTACTACGATCCGAAGATGAACGATATACTGCTAGCTGAATCTTTGGATCTATTGGATGAAAAACGGGAAGAGGCTGACCTAAGAGCAGCCGCATATCGAAGTCGGGTCGCCCGATTGTACAATACCATAGTTCGACCTCGAACCTTTGAACTCGGCGACCTCGTTCTCAAGAGAATCTATCCGGTTCCTTCACACATGAAACCAAACTGGGAAGGACCATATGTGATTACACGAAGACTCGGAGATGGCACATTCAAGCTATCGACCGTTGACGGTCTCGATTTGCCAAGGGCCTGGAAAAGCGAGAGTCTCCGTCGCTATTACACATGACAGGCTTTATTTATTTCATTCTATTTAGCAATTTGTTTCTGCATTTCGAAATTTGAATTTTGTAATAAGGCAACTGACTTTGCCGCATTTTCTTATTTCAGCAATAAAATGCCATCTCTTCGAGCCAGAGCTATGATTCATTAAGTACGATATACGACATCACGATGCACGAAGAGCTAAATCCCATCACGCAATGGGACTTATTCAAATGGAGAGTGGATGTGATACGACCAGCCACTCGCTAAGTGAAACCCGAGCTCGGGGGCAAGCCATTACACCAATGTTGATAGGATTGACACACGACAATCCTGCATCCAACTCCGTGTTCCCAGAGTGCGAAACGGAGTATAAACATCCGACTCCGTGTTCCCAGAGTGCGAGACGAAGTATAAACATCCAACTCTGTGTTCCCAGAGTGCGAAACGGAGTATAAACATCCGACTCTGTGTTCCCAGAGTGCAAAACGGAGTATAAACATCCAACTCCATGTTCCTAGAGTGCGAAACGGAGTATAAACATCCAACTCCGTGTTCCCAGAGTGCGAAACGGAGTATAAACATCCGACTCCGTGTTCCCAGAGTGCAAAACAGAGTATAAACATCCGACTCTGTGTTCCCAGAGTGCGAAACGGAGTATAAACATTCAACTCCGTATTCCCAGAGTGCGAAACGGAGTATAAACATTCGACTCCGTATTCCCAGAGAGCGAAACAGAGTATAAACATCCGACTCTGTATCCCCAGAGTGCGGGGCGGAGTATGTCCTATCAGCTCCAAGCTCCCAGAGTGCGAGTCAGAACATGAACACTAACTCAAAACTCCCAGGATACGGGTTGGAGTACCAACAGCAATCTTAAGTTCCTAGAGTGTGAACAACCGCTTACGAGATGGCTTGTATCCCCAGAGTGTGGATGAAACGATTCGTAAGGAAACAAGTGTAGTTCGACCGCTCGATCTTGACTTAGTGCGATCACAAGCTGATCATCATAACTTAACCCCGGAACTTGGGGGCAGGAACAAGTGTTAATCACTACCCGAAACTGTATTATGTTCAGCCCCGCTTCGATCTCTGATCACAACTCAAGTTCAAGATTTCCAGACTTGGTAGACAAAACAAGCTATGCTTAAACGTTAAAATAATGCAAGTACACCGGACTGAAGTTCGAACACTGCAACATTTAAGCATAGAGAGAATTTAAGTTGAAACAAAAAGACAAAATTTTATTTCAACTAATCATAAGCAATGGTTCATACACGAGCCTTTCCAAAAATTCCTACTAGCAGGAGCCGAACCCGCATCTAAACACGACCTATAAAAAAAAGAAGGAAAAAAAAGATAACAAAATTCCTGACTACAAAAGGGAAAAACATGAATGAAAAAGTCTATCTAATCTTTCTGCTTCCTCAGCTTCCTCTTCCTCGAAGAACCACTGGAACCACCAGTGATCTTTCGTTTAGAGCTTCTCTCCTTGGACGGGCTTCCCTCGGACGATGGCATGATGTCGACATCATCCTCCGAGCTAGAACCGATGGGGATGCTTCCCGCAGGAGGAGTTGGAGGAACAGGGTCTACAGCCAGGGGCGGGACTGGTGCACTAACATCAACAAGCGTGCCCCCGGGAGATACAGTCATAAGGGGAGTAGGGCCCTATGCTACTGCTCCACCTTCTAAGCCTCCACCGTGCGCCGCCGCCGCCATTTCGGCATGAATCTCAGCCAACATCATTGCTTCTCGTTGCGCTCGGGCCTCACTATGCGCTGTAACGGTCTGAGCTGAGACATCAGAAGCAGATGAGAATCCACCCAGGCCGAACGATAAGTCTGCAAAAGGATCACTCTGTCGATCGAGGAGCTCATTTATCATTTGTTCATCTAAGGAAAGTGAGCTGCCCTGAGTTACCTCGACCGGCGCAACTGCCACAACAGAAGTCGCCTCAGAAATGATGGCCTCCGGCACTTGGCATGATTCCTGGGCTACGGGAGGCGCCGCTGGTTCAACTCCAATCACTGAACAAAGAAAGGAAACGTTTGTTAGTATACACTTCTATACGCATTCTTCAACCCAAATGTACAAGGGATTAGTTCAGAGTACCTTCGTCGGTTTGGGTCAGGGTCGTTTGAACGGCTTTAGAAGAATGCTCCTTGATAGGAGACAAATGTGGTCGGTCTGGATCATAAGCCGGTATAGGATGGGAGACAATCGTTGGAGTTAGCTCAGATTGAGATGACACGACAATCTCGGAACTCGCAATATGGTGCTCAGCACCGGAGCTTTCTCCAACTTCCTGGGACTGGGCGCCAAGCCTCTCCTTCTCGTGAGAAATCACAGAGCCGTGGAGAACCTTCTTTTCGTCATCATTAAGTATGCGGTTCTCCAGCTCGAATTCATCGATGGCTTCATCAGGGTGCCCAGTTTTTTCCTCCTCAACCAGTTGGTTCCAGGCGTTGTAGAGATGCGTTGGGTAATCATCGAGCCATGTCAGATCTTGATGCCTTAGCACGTTGGCATTATAAGTGACAAGTAGCTCTTCTATCTCAGCCTCAATCCTGGCCTCTGCCTGCCGTACTTTCTCCTCAACCCCAGCTTCAGCTTCATGGACTTTTTCCATGGCCACTTCTTTCTCCTTCCGAAGCACCACTGCCTGATCGCAGGCCTCCTGTGCAGAGACATTAGCTGCATCTTTCTCCTTCGCCATTTCAGAGAACTTTGATTTTAGCTCATTAAGCTCCTTGAGAGCGGCGTCTCTTTCGGCGGTAATGGTGGTGTTCCTGTGACCCATGTCCTCGATTGCGGTATAGTGTTCTTGTTTCATCCTGGTCATGGCCGAGTTTACCTCATCGACCTTTTTAAGAGCTTCCATTTCAGACTTACGGGAAGACTCGGCCTCAGTGTTGAGCACTTTCATGATTCGGTCTTTGCGACCCAGCTCCTTCTCCAACTTTTCGATGACAACACCCCGATCGAATGCTACTTTGGATGCTTTCCTCGCGGCCCTTGCCCACTCCTTGTACTGAAAGAATATGTCCGCGACATAATCATGAATGGTAGTTTCAACTGTTGGCGGAATTCTTCTCAAGTGCGGAGGAAAGACGTAGCCGTCAAAGCAGATATCAGGGAATTCCTTCCTCATCTGTGCCAGTTTAAGCGCTCCTTCACTGGTCGAATCAGTCGCGACCGGTGTGGAAGTTGAGGAGGTGGTTATTTCGGTCCCGCGAGGAGGATCGGACCTCGGAGCTTGAGAAGGCGGCTTGGGCCGTGAAACTTCAGGAGGACGGGCAACTACTACCGCGGGCGGTACGAAAGTCCTGGGAGGAGGAGAGCGAGATCGGGATCGGTGCACGTATCCCCTGTCTTTGTCGGATTTCTCTTGACCAGAGTGCCCTGAGTCATAGTCTCTCTCTCCCTCTCTCCTGCGTGGCTCGTAGTAACGGCGTTTGTTACGCAGACTGCCCAACACGGTACCTCGTCCAGACATCGTACCTGAAAATTAAAACAAGGAGAGTTAACAACCATTCATGATATGCGGTTTATAGTTAGAAAACTGTGCTGTGTCGTGAAGAGTGTATGGATGTGTAACCCCCCGGACCAACCAGAAGTGTCAATCGCACTAGTAGGAAGAAGCTCGCTAACATCGAGGGTATGTCGTAGTTCATCCAATTCATCGTCATGCTGTGCGGACGCAAGGTCCGGGATTGGAAGGTCAGCGAGCCCTTCGAATTGATTTTCGACTTGCGAGGAGGACGCCTCCGAGATTTTAACTCCTGAAGGAGGGCGGTTAAGGACCACAGACTTTCGTCTCACAGGTTTAGGCTGCTTAAAGGCCGCAGCCTTGCCTTTCCTTCTTTCATCAGAATCCGGAGCTGCATCAGCGGGCTCAGTCAACGGCTCCTCATCAGTATGAGTTCTTTCGGAGTCAGGTTCCTCGATTACTATGACTTTAGGTTTTTTCTGCTTGACTTTTTCTCTGGAGACAGTCTTTAATGCGCCGTCAAGCCTTATGCTCTGCCTCCGCCCAATCAACCTGAGAATTCTGAGATTCCGGTCCGTCAGTAGCAATTCAATATTCCTTTCTTCACTTGGAATTTCTTGAAGGACCCGGACTATCTCTTTATAGTAACCGCCTTCAGGTCGCTGGATTATTGCTGAAAGAAAATAAATAGGAAGTATGAGTTTAATTTCATTCAGAAATTGCCCTGTCAACTACTTGGGAAAGAGACAATACTCACGTCTAAACAGCCATCTTCTGGCAAACCCCGGAGGACATCGGACGTAGAACCACTCCGACTTGAAGTAGCTCAGCCTAGTCCACGACCCTGTGACCACTTGACAGTTTCTTACAGACTCCAAGAATGTAAAAGATGGGCTGTCGGTTCGACTTTTGAAGTTGAACAGGTATCTTATCTCGGTCATACAGGGAGGTCGATAGAGGTACTCCATGAATGCGATGAGCAAGCTGTTGAGTGAAGCATACCCATTCGGGTGTAACTGAGATGGAGCAATCTCCAAATAAGCCAACACTTCTCGTATGTAATCGTTGAATGGAGGAAGTGTCCCGGCTGCGCATGCATGCCGGTTAAAAGCTGTATATCCCTCCGGGGGATTATGCGGTTTGTCGTCCGGTCCCGGCAACATTACATCGTCCAACGATAGGCCATGCCTTAAGCATATTCTCCCTAGCATATCTTCGGAGATATTGGACGGAACAAAGTCCGGCGGACTGTTTATAAAAGATGCGTTAGGTAACTCGTCCGAGGCTGGACCGATGACTTCGGCCTCGATGTCCGGTATCACAAGTCTGGGAGGGGTCAAATGCTGAGTATCTTGCTGCTGCGAACTTGACGGTTCCATAACTAGCTAACTCACGAGAAACCACCATTAGATGATAAAAAGCCCGTGCATTCCCCAGTGTAAAGTGTGTGAATGAGTTGTGCAGTGCATGTGTTATGCATAACTTGAACAAATAAATCTCTACGAAATAAGCCTAAGTGTGTGAGCAACAAAACTCCGAGAGTCAGGCTGGAGATGACCGTCATCGCTGACCGTCACCACCGCGCCATCCAAATACTGTCGTTCGATTCAGATTAAAGTTCGTTACACTTTGTTGTGTTACAGTTCCATCTACGAGCTTCAAAAGGCAGTCAGATGTGCAGTGTTGTGATCAAGTTCGATTATGCAATACAGGAGCTCGTAGGAATCAGGTGTGTAGTTTAATTATCAAGTCCAGATATGCAGGAATGAAGTTTATCGGAATCATGTTTTCAAAGTGCTTAGGATTTCGTATCCATCAAAGGGAGAGTTCGAATCGATCCCAGTAGACTCGTTCGAATCCATCCGGTTATAAGTTCGAATCGATACCAAGCGTCGTGCTTCGAATCGATCATTGGTAGTCTGGTTCGTATCGATCACAATAGGTGTGCTTTCGTATCGATCATTGGTGGCCTGGTTCGTATCGATCGGGAGGGCCTTAGCTTTGCATCGATAACACTCGAATCGATACTTTTCGTATCGATCGCAGTGGCGAAACTCGTATCGATCTAAAGCTAGGGGCTTCCGAATAGTCATTGACTTATTATCAGATACTTCATGTCGATACGACCCATCGCCACGACCATCGAATCGAAATCACATCGTCTCCACTGACATATCTCAAGAGTCGATACGAGATCCAGGAAAACGCCATTGATTTCATCAATACGAACATGGCTCTCGTAATCGATTCGAAATCGCCTTTTCCACCCTTTCTTCTCCAATCTGCAAAGATCGCCATGGCCATCATATTTTCGAGCCAGATCTGGTGTTACCAGTTGCCAGAGTGAAAGATTGACGAAGAAAGAGTGGATTCGTGGTGGCTTCGTCATTCAGATTCGCAGTTGCTTACCTAGTTTGGAGTTTTGATTCGAAGATCTGAAAGAACAAGTTTGATCGAGTCAAAAGTATGGAGTTGTTATCTCTTCCTGGATCGATCGCAGGAGGCTAAAAGCAACAGTAAAAATAGAAAGTAAAAAAGTGAAAATGGGCTAAGTCCTAGATATTTATATGGGGCCTAGGGTAGAACCGAGTCGATTCGACTCCCAGTCAGCCTGACCGGTCACAACCAGTCAAACAGCGCATCGAAACGAATGCTCATTTCGAATCCACCAGACTTCATCGATTCGAAGCGCACAGGGAAGCCACCTGAAGGTGATAGACTCCATCGATTCGGAGTGTCCACTTTATGAGCCATCGACTCGCAACAGGGCAGATCTATCGATACGAGCGTAGTTTTCGTATCCATCGGAACCCATCGATACGAACAGTCACTTCGTATCCATCAGATATCACCAATACGAATCAGAATCCACCATGATTTGTGACCATCGATACGATTAAGCATTTCGTATCCATCTTGACACGCATCGCTATGAAAAACGACTTTTCAACCTTCTATGTCGATTCAGGGGAGGATCGATACGAAGGAACAACTCGAAAGCAACCATCAAGCATTGTTTCAACTCGAATTTCAGATCGGTCCAAGAAAGAATCAATACGAAATTTGATAACAAGCTAAATTGGCAACGACTTGCAAACTTGCGACATTAACGAGAGCCAGCTAGTCATTATCACACAGCAGTCAATTACAGCAATACATAGTACCTATTTCAAATCGTTCAGTGAGGACCTGCAGCATTTCAAAGAACGTCATGTTTTCACTAGACGTACTTTGGGGGGCAAATGTTATCCTGCCTTTTGGCAAGACCAGGACACCAAGGGGTTGATTGGATTCCAAATATCGCTTGTCATGGATATCGCTGAATTTCGTCCGAATCCGGATTGAGCTACAATTGATAAGAAATGACTAGGAAAGTAAAGTGAACCAACATTCCAAGTTTCAAGTCAATCCGAGTTCGTATGCTCAAGCTATGATGGATACAAGTTGGAGGAAAAAGCATGTTTTCGTATCCATCCGATATGTTCATTTCGCATCCATCAGGGGACTTCGTTTCGTATCGATGGAGAAAGCCATGGTTCATATCCATCGAGTTCGTATCGATCAGGTTTGTGTCCATCGATAGTTAGCGCAATTCGTATCGGTTGGCCAAGTGTCTGTTTCGTATCCATCCAGCCCGTGTCCATCATCTGCTTAGCATCGGCACAGTTCCACGATTTCGTATCGATCGAGTTGGCAGTGTTTCGTACCCATCGAGCTCGTATCAATCAGGTTCGTGTCCCTCAACAGATGACGCGCCTCGCACCCATCAGTCGATGTCTACTTCGTATCCATCGAGGCACTACTCTTCGTATCCATCAGAAAACCTTACTTCAAATCCATGCCAGTGACTTATTCGCATCCAACAAGTCAACTAACTAGGGTGACGTGTAATCCATCGAAGCAAACGAGGCGAGATACTTGGAGTTGAAACGGTCAATACGGAGTGAAGGCCGGGTCGAAGCGAAGCGCGCGCGCCACATCATCTTGAGAACACGTGCAGTCATCGACACGAAGTGATGGAGTTGAGACAATGGAGTCGAATAGAATAGCCAGCGTTGAAATCTATCTCGTATCGACGATATCTCACGATCCACTGATCCAAATCCAATGAAATTTTCAGGAAAGCTTGCATACACAATGAAGGATGTCCCTGCCAAATTTCAGCTTAATTGGACATCATCTTGATCGATACGAAATGGATTCGTATCGATCGCAGATCGAGGCGAAACTTTCTGGAAATGGTCACGTGGGCCCCCTCACATGTCAGACCGAGTCTCCCGAAGTTTGAACGAGATCTGAGCCTCCTGCGCCTATAAATAGGGCCCCAGAGCATACAGAAAAGAGGGCTTTTTGATTCTGAAGCGTCCAGACTCTGCCGGATCAAGACTTGCACCATACCTTTGCTGTCAATTTCGAATTCTATTCTGTAATCCACTGTTGTTTGTTGTAATCGCTTGTAATCAGTCAAAGAGAATCAATAAAATCATCAAAACTTCATAGTGGACGTAGGCTATACGCCGAACCACTCTAAATCGCTTGTCTTTGCATTTTACATTTCTGTTTGTTGGAGTTTTTGTTAGATAATCTCTGTTTTACATTTACATTCTTCATTTTATCTCTTCAAAAACTTCCGAAGAGTGTTGTGCCTATTTTTGGTACAAACAGAGATGTTCGATATACTCAGATATTACGGGATGAAGATCAACCCTCTGAAGTGTTCCTTCGGCGTTGCGTCAGGAAAGTTTTTGGGATTCATTGTTAATGCTAGGAGAATTGAAGCTAACCCAGAAAAGATTCAAGCTATTCAAGATGTGCAAGTGCCCAGAACTATAAAACATGTGCAAAGCTTGAATGGGAAAGTGGCTGCGCTGAGTCGATTCATATCCAGAGCCACAGACAAGTGCATTCCTTTCTTTGATATAATAAAGAAAGGGAAGAGGAATTTCGAATGGACACCTAACTGTGTGGAAGCATTCCGAGATCTGGTGAGGCATCTGGAGAGTCCTCCAGTGCTGTCAAAGCCAATAGACCACGAGATGTTGTACGTATACTTGGCCGTATCCCCACATGCTATAAGTACGGCTTTGGTCCGCGAGGAGGACCGAGTCCAAAAGCCGGTGTATTACGTTAGTAAGCGTTTAACGGGGGCAAAAAGAAATTACCCTAAAATTGAGAAATTGGCCTATTGCTTGGTGATTGCATCACGTAAGTTGCGCCCATACTTTCAAGTACACTCAGTCAGTGTCTATACCGATCAGCTCTTGCGGCAGGTACTCCAACGACCAGAAACTTCTGGAAGGATGTTAAAATGGAATATCGTGTTGAGTCTGTTCGATATTACCTACCTGCCACGAAGAGCCATACAAGGGCAAGCATTAGCAGATTTCATTGCTGAGTTTACTGTACCTGACGAAACAGATAATCACAGTATCATTCCCCCCGTTCGATGGAAATTGTACACCGATGGGGCATCAAACGACCGTTGCTCCGGAGCTGGCGTAGTTCTTGTAACTCCAGAAAATCGATCGATTTGTTACGCTTTGAAGCTCAATTTCCCGGCTACGAATAATGAAGCAGAATATGAAGCACTGATTGCTGGCTTAAAACTCATTGGAGAACTCGAGGTTAAATCAGTTGAAATCTTTTGTGACTCGCAGTTGGTGGTCTACCAAGTGCGGGGAGATTACCAAGCAAAGGGATAGAAGCTTGCTCCATACCTTGTTCTGGTTCAGGAACTACTGTCGAACCTCGAGCGTTATGACATTTCGCATGTCCCGCATGAACAGAACAAAGAAGCCGACTCATTGGCTAAATTCGCAAGCACTGGCGATGCGCAGCAAATGGGATTGTTTCCCGTTGAAGCCTTGCATGCTCCAAGCATAGACGCGATGAAAGTTGATTTTGTGTTGGAAATAGGAATCGAGAGGGAGTTGTGGATAACCCCATTCAAACTATACCTGACGACCGGGGCTTTACCAGAAAAAAGGAGCGAGAGACGACAGGTCATTCGAAAGGCCGCGCGATATGTGATGCAGGATGGACTAATGTATCGAAAGGGGTTCTCGGTCCCCTTATTACGATGCATCGCCCATGATGAGATAAAGAGGGTCTTGGAGGAGGTTCACGAAGGAGAATGCGGCGACCATACTGGGGGGCAGACACTAGAAAAAAAGATCCTCCGCTATGGATACTATTGGCCAACCATAAATCGGGACGCTGCAGACTATGCAAGGAAATGTGACAAGTGTCAAAGATATGCGAAAATCCCGAGAGCTCCACCAACAAAACTCACACAAATGGTTAGTCCCTGGCCATTCGCAATCTGGGGAATCGACATAATCGGCTCTTTGCCTATATCCAAAGGTGGTGCGAAATACGCGATAGTTGCAGTCGACTATTTTACAAAATGGGCCGAGGAAGAACCTTTAGCCACAATCACCTCTAAGAAGGTCATTAATTTCGTTGTACGAAACATTATATGCCGCTTTGGCCTCCCTCGAACCATCATTACGGACAATGGAACGTAGTTTGAAAGCAGAGAGTTCAAGGATTTCTGTTTAAAGTATGGCGTTGAGAAGAAGTTCGCCGCCGTTGCGCATCTGAAAGCTAACGGACAAGGCGAGGCCGTAAACAAAATAATCAAGTCCATACTAAAGAAGCGTTTGGAAAAAGCCGGAGGCAAGTGGGTAGATGAACTCCCGACAGCATTATGGGCTTATAGAACTACCCACAAGTCCGCGACTGGCCACACTCCATTCGCATTGGCATACGGCTCGAAAGCCGTTATACCTGTAGAACTTGAAGTTCCATCGCATCGAGTGACATATTACGATCCCAGGACGAATCAGGATCTCTTGTTGGAATCACTGGATTGCGTCGATGAAAAACGTGAAGAAGCTGAACTAAGGGCGGCAGCACATAGGCACCGAGTCAAGCGATATTACGACGGCAGAGTCCGCCCAAGGATCTTTGATGTGGGTGATCTCGTTTTGAAATGAGTTTTCCCGGTGCCATCACGTATGAATCCCAACTGGGAAGGTCCATACGTCGTTGAACGGAAGCTTGGAGAGGGAACATTCAAGCTAGCGACCGTTGATGGCGTGACACTACCCCGAGCATGGAGCAGTGAACATTTGCGATATTATTACATTTAGCCTGTTTCTTTCTTGTTTTAGGCACAGTTATTTCCTTTATGTTTTTGTTCCGTTATCACTTAGTTTCTTCTTAACCTTGTAATCAGGCAATTTAGTTGTTTTTCATTAATAAAGGCTTGAAGCCGTCTTTCCCATGAATTACTAATGTTTCTATATCTCACTGTCGGGTGACGAATTGCTGGAGTTACATTATTCTGTTTGATGTACAAACTCGTATAAACGACTTCAATCTCCGAGTCCCCTGAGTGCGGACCGGAGTACTCTAAGTCCCCAGAGCATGAACTAGAGTATAAACGACTTCAATCTCCGAGTCCCCTGAGTGCAGACCGGAGTACTCTAAGTCCCCAGAGCGCGGAATAGAGTATAAACGACTTCAATCTCCGAGTCCCCTGAGTGCGAACTGGAGTACTCTAAGTCCCCAGAGCGCGGACTAGAGTATAAACGACTTCAATCTCCGAGTCCCCTGAGTGCGGACTGGAGTACTCTAAGTCCCCAGAGCGTGGACTAGAGTATAAATGACTTCAATCTCTGAGTCCCCTGAGTGCGGACCGGAGTACTCTAAGTCCCCAGAGCACGGACTAGAGTATAAACGACTTCAATCTCCGAGTCCCCTGAGTGCGGACCGGAGTACTCTAAGTCCCTAGAGCGCGAACTAGAGTATAAACGACTTCAATCTCCGAGTCCCCTAAGTGCGGACCAAAGTACTCTAACTCCCCAGAGCGCGGACTAGAGTATAAACGACTTCAATCTCCGAGTCCCCTGAGTGTGGACCGGGGTACACTAAGTCCACAGAGCGCGGACTAGAGTATAAACAACTTCAATCTCCGAGTCCCCTGAGTGCGGACCAGAGTACTCCAAGTCCCTAGAATGCGGACTAGAGTATAGGTGAGTCGAATCTCCGAATCCCCTAAATGTGGATCGAATTACTCCAAATCCCTGGAGCGTGGATTTAGGAAAAATTCTAAGTACCCAAGAATGTGGAACAAGAAATATGCCACTCCAAAGAATGTTCGAACAATGTAAGAATGGATGGGGAAATTATGCAACTCATAAGAACTTGAGTTTTGACCACAGTTATTCATAAAGCTAAAGAAGCAAAAGAATCATCCAAGTGACAAAGAAACTAAACTTTATTTAATAGTCCAAAATGGGGTTACACAGCTATTCCACCAAAACTTGGAGTCAAAAATCTATCTACACAAACTACAGAAACGAAAGAATGAAAGTAGTTACAAGACCTAAACAAAATCTCGTTGAACGAGTATAGCGACTATTTCTTTGGTTTCTTCTTCTTGTCTTCCTTTGTTTTCTTAGATGATTCCTCTCCTTCACGCTTCTTCTTGGATTTTTTGCTTGACAAAGAAGCAGAGTCAGGAGTGGGAGAAGGAACATCCAACGGTTTGGATTTGCCAGGGAGAATGATTTTCAGAGGCCTATTCCGTGGGTCAGTAAGTTCCAGTATTTGAGGCTCGACTTTGATCTCGACCTTCTTTTTCTCCTCCTTTGCGAGTCGCTCCTTCATGCTCATCTTCGAAGTATGTTTGGAGGCGCCAGTGATCTCGATTTCTTCACTCCCTTCGACGGGAGATGAAGTGTCAAACTTATCATCATCTAGCGCCCCGATCACTTGAGCGTCAGGGCCAGGAGTTACTCCCGCATGAGCAACATCGCTTATTTTCTCTGCCTCCTCCTTGGCGTCGTTGCTCCTCGGAGTTGGTTCAGGATCAGAGAAGCCTGCATGAAAACATAAAGAATGAACATTAGGACAAATAACCGCTACCAGAAAGTGACAGATCTTTTAACTTCTAAAAGAAGAATTTTGTACCGGGTTCAGGCTGGCTATCAGTTGCGCGTGGAGTTTCACCCTCTAGAATAGGGGATAACACATGAACGCCAAGCCCGGGATCTTTTGGATCATAGCCGGCATGCTGCTCAAATGGGTCAAGTGTTGGCCGACCGGCCGATTGAGCAGAAGGAGGAGCAGCAGAAGGAGGAGCTGCAGCCTTAGCCCCAGATGGACCAGCTTCGTCGTTTTTCTCTTTTGGTAGGGGAGAACCCTTGCTATAAAGAGCCAAAGCTGCAGATAGGTCCGCTGGCTCGTTCCCCCTGAGAAATTCTTTCACCAGAGCATCCTTATCGACTTCCTCAGAGCCCGACTCGATCTTTCTGATCTTTATTAAAGTTTCACAGGCTTCAGCTAGAGATTCAAGATAGCCCTCGCCTAGGAATGTCAAGTCGCGGTGCATAAGAACACGGGCGCTGTACTCGGCGATCAATGGGTCAAACATGCACTTGACCTCTTCTCTACCCGCCTCTGCAGCTGCCTCGAGACGAGAGTCAATCTCCTCAGAAGCTTTTCTCCTGCCCTCCTCACGGGCTTCGTCTTTCATTATCTCAACCTTAGCAAGTTCATCATCGAGCTTGGTCTTTAAGAGCCGTGTAGCAACAATTTCGTCACAGTATCGTTGAGACTCTTCTAGAGCGGCTATTTTCTCCTCTTTCTCCTTAGAGAATAGCTCTTTCAACTCTCTGACTTGCAGGGCGAGCGTGTCCCATTCTTTCTGGATAAAGTCTTTTTCTAAGGCAAGAGCTCCACTGCGCTGGACTGCTTCATCAAGTTCCTTTTTATGGGTCGCCTCTAGACGAGTGACGGCCTCGGCAGTGTCTTTTGCACTCTGCTCCGCGGCTTCAAGTTTCGACTTATACGAAGCAAGCTCTTCATCTTGACTCTTGATGATGTCCTTGTCAAAGCCAGCTTCCAACTTCAAACGATCAATCTCCTATTGGGGCTCAACAGATACTTCCGAGACTTTTTCGACCAAGTGTACGAACGCTTCATGTTGAACATAGACGTCGTTGTTGCAGGCGATGGCACTCTGCATGACGTGCCCTGCGATATGATGAATAGCTGGGAGGAATTTCAGGCCATCAAAGCAGATTTTTGGGAATTTGGCCTTAAGATCGACCATCTTCTCTGCTATAGTTGGGTCAGCCGTAGGAGTAGGGAGAGGAGGCTTTGAAAGTTCTGTTCTTTTCCGATGCTCCCGAGTTTGCCTTGTGCTCGACGAACCAGAATGTTGTTCTCGGGAGACATCGGGTTGAGACCCTTCTGCGAAGGCTTTTCCCTATCTGACTCAGTTTAAGGAGGAGGATCACGAGAATATGAAGACTGGGAATATGTTTTCTTTCGATAAGACGAATCGCGAGGACGGTTGTCTCGATCCTCGTAATCATCTCTATCCCTACGTCTACTTGAGCCTGAATCCCGTCCGGGATGGTGAAATATAAAAGAACCGTGGAGGCGATCGAGTCCATGGGAGCGCCCCATGTCACCTGCAAAGAGTAAAAATAACAACGAGTTAGGAAAAATTGGGGTAATGAAAAAACTTGAAGTGTATGGTGAAGTGCGTGTGTGCGTGTGTGTCCTAGTGTTCCCCCCGACAGACCGGTTCTTTTATCCTTACTGATTGGGGTGTTATCTCCCTGAACTGGGGGTTGAACTCCCGCGTTGCCTCTAGCGGGTGAATGAAACTTAAGGGCTTCCGGATCGTCGAAACCATAGTTGAGTAGATCGTCGGGAATGGTGAGGTTTGACAGACCCTTTAAAGAACTTTCCATGTGCTGTGAAGAAGTCTCTTTCTCTGACGGGATGAGCGTAACTTTGGAAGTTCCACCAACTTTCTCCTTCTGTATCTTGTACGTCAATTTCTTTTTCCCCTTCGAAGGGGAAGATGACGTTTCAATATCGTGCACTTCGATCGCCGGGTCCCAAGCAGGACCCACATTCTCGCCTTGTGTCTCAGGAGCTTCATCCTCTTTGTTTTCTCCCCCTTCATGTTCATCGGGGGTATGGCGTGATGACGATTCAGCTTGTTTTTTTCCCCTTTAACGGATGCGGACTTGGGAATAGAAACGCCCTCAGGAAGGCTAATCCGGCGACCTCCTACTAACAGTCCGAACCTCGACAAGGATTCATTTGAAATGATGGTTCGGATGTCCCGTTCCTCGGCAGGAAGAGCTCTAATGGCTTCGACGGTCTCAGAATATCCTCGGCCCTCAGGACGCGGGTTGATACCTGAAAAGATGAAACAAGAAGTTAGAAAAAGCATAGATCCGATTGAACGCAAATGTCGAATCAGGGAAGAGACTTACTGCCTTCGACCCATCTCCTCGCGAAACCAAGAGGGCAGCGCACATAGAACCATTCCTGTTTGTACATGGCGAATTTGCTACATGCTCCGGTCAAAATCTAGCATTTGTGGTACGGCTCGAGGAACATAAAGGAGGGGCTATCTTTCCGCTTCTTGATCATATAGATATATCTGATGTCGCCGGGAGTTGGAGGCCTAGAGAAGACGGCCATGAAAAGTAGGTATGTCCCATATATGAACGCGTGACCGTTTGGATGCAGCTGCGACGGGGCGATGTCTATGTATTGCAACACGTCCCGAAGAAATAAATTGAATGGAGGCACGCTGCCCATCCAGCACATGAACTTATTACAAGCAGTATATCCGACTGGAGGTAGATGAGGACGATCATGTCTCGACGGGACCAACACATCGGCAAACGGGATTCCGTGGATGGAACATATTCGCCGAAGCGCGACTTCGTTAATCTTCGAAGCATGTGAGTCGATCGGATTGTCCAAGAGAATCGATGCCTCCAGGGCATCAGGAGCTAAGTTATGAGCATGGGAAGTCGATGGATTTGAAGTATCCGCGACTTCTTGCCTTGAAGACGGCCCAGGCCTATCAGATATAGTGGCGGAGCTGGATTTTTTAGACATCTCCAATAAATAGTGAATCTGGCTAAGCGCCTGTGAAAACTATACTTGAAAAATGTTCAGCGTTAGAATTAACAACATGGATATTCCCCCCCCCCCCACGTGGTGTGTGAACTAGTGCAAGCAATCATGTATAAGCGTTGAGAATTTGAAAGTCGCAAAGATACAAAACCGAGCTTCGAATCATCGCCTTCAAAGACCGTCATCCGACCGTCCCCAAAAGCCTGCCTTGTGGTGATTACAGTTTCAGATTCAGAAAACGTATGTTAATCTAAGTTTAGATTTATGTCTACTAAAGATAGGGAGTTAATGATCCGGGTCAGTTTCATATGCTGGTAGGCTAGGGTCCTTGGCCTTGTTTTGTTATGTGATCAGGCAAGGCAAAAGTGTGGTTTGGCATTTATGTTGTTCGGCACTTATGATTGTTTGGCATCTGTATTGTTCGGCACTCATGATTGTTCGGCATTTGTATTGTTCGGCCTAAGTGTGGTTCGGCATTTATGTTTGTTCGGTCTAAGTGTGGTACGACATTTGTGACTGTTCGGCAAAGCATCGTTCGGCCAAAATCTTGTTCGGCCGAGACAACGCTCGACACACCGTCCTTAACAGCGAACTCATTCCCCTCTTCTTCCTCCATCCACACCTAACCACGAGGACAAATCGTTCGGCAATTCATGCCAGACCTTACCATTCGACGCCCTTAACCATCTCCTACTTATCCTATGTTCTTTCTTCCTCCAATCTCGTTTAGCACAAAAGATTTATGCCGAACCATAACACTTCTACCAACAGCTTCCTAGAAAGCTCATCTCTACTCACTTTTCCTTCCACCCTCATCGTGTAACTCTGAAAACTTTTAGGATACCTTAGTCAAGGCTCGATTCACCCTATCAATTAAGGAACTCGAGCGTAAAGACCGTTTTAAGCTATGGGGATTTAGGCGGAAGAATCGATACCTAATTGGTAGGTTGAAGACTTGGAAAGGATCGATGAATCGTTGAAGGATGTTAACTGGAAACGTCAGCAGGTGCAAGGCAGTGGTGTTAAAAGTGTGAAAAGAGAAGAAGGAAGAAGGTACCAGCTTTTATAGGGAAGAAGAAGAAGTCGAAAAGGCTATATCCGGTGGAATCGGTCAAAGCCACAGCGTTCGGCATCGGCATACAAAGTCGTTCGACACATGAGAAGTGTTCGGTTTCGACTGCCTCGTTCGGCATTTATACCACACTCGGCACACACCTCCACCACTGATATTCTCAAGAAGGCATCTCCAAGAAGAGTTAACCTAGATTCGAAGCGAAGTACAGGGGATATGTAATTCAAAGCGTATCATGATTCGGTCATGTAATACACTTTGGGGGGCAAGTGTTTCCTGGAGATTTGACCAGGCAAATAAGTACTCGGCATCCAAGAGTACTCGGCATCCAGGAGTACTCGGCATCCAGGAGTACTCGGCATCCACGTAGCGCTCGGCGTTGGCAAGCACTCGGCATCCAAGGAGTGCTCAGCATCCAGGAGTGTTCGGCTTCCAGGTTCGTCCGACATCCAAAGGTTGTTCGGCATTCATCTAACCTCAGTCAACTTCAATCATTGCTCGGCATACACTCCCCACTCGGCACCTCACCTCTGTTTGGCATAAGAAGATTGTTCGGTATTCTTCTCAGCTTGTCTGGCTACAATTATTGCTGGCCCACTCTTCCCACATAACAAGCATCGTTCGGCATGAGGAAGATGGTTCGGCATCCGACCGTTCGGCTTGTTTGGTTCGGCATATAGAGACCAGTCAATCTGGACCAAGTTATTCAGCTACCAGGCCCACCAGAGAAGTCCAACCCACCTTTGTCTATAAATAGAGAGGCAGGGGCACAGTGAAATGGACCTTTTTTCGGGAACACTGGGGAGACTCTGCCGCTTTCAAGACTCATCTTCTTTACTTATCAATTGTATTCAAGTATTTGATCTACGGATTGAATCTGTAATCAATCATCAAGTAAAGCAATAAAGTTTAATCCCAAAGTGGACGTAGGCAATTACGCTGAACCACTATAAATCCGATGTTCTTACTTTCTGCATTCAAATTAGCATATTCTTCCTTGTTTAATTTATCTTCATCACTTATATCTCTACACAATCTTTCTCAACGAGGTTAGTGACCAATTTTGGTGCTAACAGGTATTGATGACAAGTCTTTGTTCAGCTTGCTTGGATCCATCTTCACTAGATCCAACTTGGTTTCCTTGGGTGTTAGGAGCATGAGGTCTGGTTGGCTGATTGGAATTTCTGGGCTTCTTCACGTACCGTTGGAGCTTGTTTTCTCTAATTAGTTCTTCGATAAAATTCTTCAAATAGCAACAATTGTTTTGTGTTATAGCCGTAGGTTTCATGGAAATGACAAAACTTCCCCGACTTCATTTGTTGCTCATGATCTTCTTTCCAAGGTGATTTCGGGTACTCTTCTGTTTCCTGAGTTGCCAGGTAAATATTCTCCAAGCTGTCATTCAACAGAGTGTATTCTCCGCGTTTCAGACCTTTGAGTTTCTTTCCCTCTCCGTTGTAGTGTTCTGATGCTGGTTCTTCCTTTTGTGGTCCCCATCCTTTCAAGCAGTTACTTCATAATTCTTGCTATTTTGATTGATCGCCACATTACTCTGAATCGATTCATTTGGTCGCATATCAGTATTTTTACCTTCTAATGTATTTGCCTCTTCCAATCTCAAGTACTGACTAGCCTTTCGATTTAATTCTTTCATGGTGATCTGTTGCTTCATTTTAATCCATCTTCCGAAATCTGTCTCTGGATGGATCGAGCGGACTAATGCCATAAAAATCATATCCTTATTTGGATTGCTCACTTCGGTGACAGCTATGTTAAAGCATTTCATGAACGATTTTAGTGATTCATTGGGTCCTTGAAAGTAACCAGGTAGATACATCACATCTTTTGGTTGAGCCGTGTGCAGTCTAAATTGATCCAGGAACTTTCTAGCTAACTCGTCAAAGGTTGAGATAGATTGCAGAGGGAGTCTGGTAAACCACATGGAGGCAAATCCTTCTAGATAGATAGGAAACATCTACAACGAACTGTATCTGTTGCCCTTGCACCATCCATATTCCAAATGTACTTGTACAAGTGCTCTTGAGGGTCAGTAGTTCCATTGTAGGAGGGCATAGTTGGTGGCATGGTGAATTTCTTGGGGTACTCCACCCTCAGGATACTATTTATAATGGGAGTTCAACTCGGAGTGGAACCCTAACCATCATCCTTTCTACCCTTGCTTTCTTCCATCAAGCATCTGACCATGTTCACAATGTATGACTCACTTATCCTTTCATCCGCAGGTCGACTGTCTGTAGATGCGCCAAGTGTTTGACTTTGCAGACAGTCTTGATTGGCTGGCTAAAGCGTAGGCTCTCCAATCTTTGGGTGAGTCACTCCCGTAGAGGTCCGTTGGCAGGCCGTTGGTCTTACGGGTGGAGTTTGATCATTTGAGTTCAATCCTCCTTCCTTAAGTTGCTAGCTTTCCTTAGAGTCAGTATCAGCTACTAGTATGTCCTCCCGTGGAGTTTTCACTCCTAAGTTCAGGTTTGCAGTAAGCGCTATTACAGTGGGTAGAGTATTAGCATTTTCCACTATCGTGACACCTTAAGCTCCACCCATTACTTCCTTTTTCTTCTATTTTCTGTTTCTTCTACTTGACCAAGAAACAAAAGAAAGCTCTTGCTCCATAGCAGCCATGGCTTTGGGTACCGTTCTGGGAGTAGTTAGTGATTGGCACGCTAATAGAGCATCTATCTTTTCCATAAGAACCTTTTGACTGTTTGCCATTTTCTGGTTAATTTCATCAATAATTTAGTTCATTTCTCCCTTAGTCATAACTTCATGCTGAGTGGAGGATCCTGGCACTTGATCTCTTGCAGGTTGTGGGGGTTCTTGACTTCAATTTGCTAAGGGTTTGTTTCTTCTCTAGCAATGTAGCTCCTATGGATCTTCTGGAGGTTGTTCTCTTTCTTTCTGGTGCCATTGATTCACAATAGAAAATCTTCTAAGCAGAGATTGAGGATCTAACTTCTGAACCTATCTGATCCACATTAGATAGCTAGATCTAAGCTTGAGTTGGGTTCTCAATGAAAGCACCAAAATGTTAACCAAAAAATGGATCAACAGCTTAGATTCAGTGTGAAAGCACCAGCCACAGAGCAATAATATGGAGAGTAAATGTAAAAAGAGAAGAAATAGTAAAAAGTCAAGAAGATTTTATTTTGGTTCGACTGCTAATGAAGCCTATGTCCACTTTATGACTTTCTATTAACCGACTGTTGTTATAAGTTGAGTCGAATTACAATATGATTGAATCTTCTAAGTTAGATCAAGTCACAGGTACAAGAGTTCACTGAGAATCACAGTGAATCCCTAGATAACTATTGTGTGGAAGGAGAGAAGTAAAGAATAGTCTCTATAGAGTTCCAGCAGCTAGTCCATAAGATCCCCTTTATGTTGCAGGTAGGATTGTATTTATAGGGGTTAGAGAGCTATTGGGCTACCTGTTTTACAGAAGTCCACACTCGATGATAAGAAGGTACTTTAAAAATTTCATAGCGACCCAACCTAATCTGATGGATCGCAAGCGACCTATTGGGCATGGATCGCTAGCGATCCATCTACTTAGGGAACTTTTGGGCTTCTTTCTTTGGGTTTCACTCCTTGCCTTATGTAGGTGCTCTCCATGTAATTTCGTAGCTTGTTGCCTTCTTTTGATGATGGTTCACACACGGGTTAGATTGTTCTACAACTTGAAATAGATGAATGTTCACTTCTCGATCTTGGTTGTTTGGAATACTATGAAACTTGGCAAACATCCCTAGAAAAGATATTGGTACATGATGCAAGAGGCTAGAACGATCCATGGAGCGTCCTCATGGGTTGCTAGCGATCCATCCCATTAGTGGATTTTTGGGTAAGTCTTCTTGAATCTTTCTTGGCCTAATTTTCTGGTCCTTTTGATTGATTCTTGAGTTGTTTTGGTTTGGCCTAGATGTTCTAAATCATCTGGATTCCTGCATGGGTAAAAACCCAGTTAACATGAAGTAATAGTAAAAAATCATTATCCATTGCCTAGGATAGATGACTTGTTTGACCAATTGACTGAGTTAGAATATTCTTGCAACTAAATTTATTGTTGGGATTCCATCAACCGAGGGTAGTTAAGGATAGTGTTCCTTTGACCATGTTTAGAACTAGATACGGTTCTTATGAGTGGTTAATTATGCCTTTTGGATTGACCAACGCCCCATCATTCTTTGTAGATCTTATGGACTGAATCTTTCATGATCAGTTGGATAGATTTGTGTTCGTCTTCATTGATGATATTTTGGTGTATTCTAAGAACTAGAGAGAACATGAAATCCATCTTAGGTTGGTACTGGAGACATTGAGAAAGCACAAATCGATGGTGAATTTTTTGAAGTGCCACTTTTGGAAATGGGTGGCTAAGTCCCTTGGTCATGTGGTATCGGAGAATGGATTGGCAGTAGATCCATCAAAGATAGAGACCATTAAGTATTGGAAGAGACCAAAGAAGATCATAGAGATAAGGATTTTCTTAGGCTTAGCTGGCTATTACCAGAGATTCATTAAGGATTTCTTGCATATAGCAACACCATCGACTCAGCTAACCAGAAAGAACGAGAAGTGCATATGGATATACAGATGTAAAGGATCATTTCAGGAGTCAAAGAAGCTATTGATAAATGCTCCTGTCTTGATAGTACCTGAGGAAAATCGGGAGAAGGTAGTGTATACCGATGCTTGTGGAACAGATTTGGGGGCGATGCTGATGCAAAGAGGGCGAGTGATAGTTTATGCATCAAGGTAGTTGAGACCGCATGAATTTAGATACCCAACTTATGATTTGGAGTTGGTAGCACTAGTTTTTGCATTGAAGATTTGGAGCGTTATCTTTTGGGGGACAGTTCGAGTTATATGCAGACCACAAGTCCCTTTAGTACTTATTCTTTCAGAAGGAGTTGAACATAAGGCAATGGAGATGGTTGGATTTTCTATTGGCATACGACTTAGGATAGAATATACGTTAGGAAAAGGGAACAAGGTTGTCGATGCTTTGAGTAGGAAGCATCAGAATGGAGTATCGGCCATGACTAAAGAATGGAAGACATTAGAAACATTAGCCTCTTGCGAAGTGCATTGTATGCACAACATTGGATCAGGTAAGGATATGGACGTGTTAGCAAGTTTGGAGGTACATCCAACATTATGGATAGAATTTCTACAAGGCAAAGAGAGTGCCCACTAATTGCCGAAAGAATTAAGCAATTAGTAGTAGGGGCAGATGTTGAGGATCTAAAAGGATTCGAGGTAGATTCAAAGGGATGGCTTCGAAAGAAACGAAGATGTATGTTATAGATATAGGAGACCTTCGAAAAGAAGTCTTGGAAGAAAGTCATCGATCTAAGTTTACCATTCAACCTGAGGGCACGAAGATGTATCGTGACATGAAGAGAGTATTTTTTAGGAATGGATGAAAAAGGGGTATCGGTGAATGTGTGAAGAAATGTTTTACTTCAACATTTGGAAGTACCGACTTGAAAGGAGGACCCAATGTTCATGAATGTTATCGATGGGTTGCCTAGGTCGAGATATGGGAAATGAACGCATTTTGTTAATGTTGGTAGACTAACTAACACTGCACACTTTATCCCCGTAAGGTTGACAAGAATGATAGTTGGTTTGGCAGGACTATACATGAAGAATATAGTGAGACAACATGTGATTCCGAGCAGTATTGTGAGTGATAGAGACCTTTTGTTCACCAGTGATTTCTGGAAAAGTTTGCAGAGTGCATTGGGTATAGATTTGAGCATGAGTATGACTTACCACCTGTAGACTTATGGTCAAACAGAAAAGGTGAACTGTGTGCTTGAGGATTGGCAGAGAGCTTGTGTTTTGGATTTCGGAGGGTCTTAGGAGCATCATTTACATCTAATAGAGTTTGTATACAACAATAGTTACCAATCGAGTATTGGGATAACCCTATTTGAGGTGCTTTATGGTATCCCGTTTAGGTCACCCATTATGGGTATAAGGTGTCACAGATAAAGCCATTGTCCTTTAGCTTCTCCACTTCTTCTTTGAGTGCAGCGGCTCTCTCCAGGCCCAGGGTGCGATGCTTCTGTTTTATAGGAACGCATTTGGGATTTATGTTCAATACAAGGCTCGCTATCTCTGGTGAGATCCCATACATATCAAAGTGCATCCAGGCGAACACATTTAGGTTCGCCAGTAGAAAACCAATCAACTCCTTTATCATCCTGACACCATGTTGTGATCCGACTTTCACGATCCGTGTTGGGTCATCCAGACTGATCATGATATTAATTGTTGGCTCGGACAGAGCCTCTCTTCCCTCTAAAGGCTCTTTTCATGAATTCATGTCCTTATGGAACCGACTGTGCTACCAGAGTCAGGGCTCAGACATTGGTTGCTATGTGTCCAGATTCTTGATGCAGATAGTCCACTCTACACATTTTCCTTTCTCCCTTTTTCTCGCCTCTCTTAGCTCGGCGACATAACATTCACGGCCAGGCCCTTGATCTCCGTGCGCACTCCCACACCGTTCTCCATAGGAATTTTAAGCATCAAACACTAGGGAGCCATAGCCGGTCTATACTTAGCCAGGGCCCATCGGCCTAAAAATATGTTATAAGCAGAGTAAATATCCAACACAATAAAAGGCCCGATTCATAATCACCTGCGGCCACTCTCTCTAAGCACCATTGGTAATTCCACATATCCAACTGGCTCCATAGATGTCCTGTTAAATCCCTGGATCCAAGATTTACATAGTTTCAAGTGCTTACCCTCCAGAAGCATCTAGTCGTAGGCTTTTTTGAACGAAATGTTGACCGAACTCCCACGGTAAACTAGCACCTTTCGTATAATAGTAGGGCCAATCGTGGTCGTTATAATCAATGGGCCAATAGTCGGGGCTTCCAACCCATCAGCATCTCTTTTTTAGAAAAAAAATGTCATCTGTCAAGGTTCTGAATTGTTTTGTCAGAGTTCAATTTTTAACCACCAAACAACTCTCATACTTGGTATGCTTCAAAGCTCCAACATCCTATCTATCTCATTCAAACTCTTGTCGGTTGGATGCGATCCACCGATGCTTATGCTTACCAAGCGTTTTTTAGTCGCCTAGGCTCCTCACTAATATGACCAGCTTGCCTCCGTTTGGATGTCAACCCAAGGGGATTAGAATTTCCTTATTCTCCACTCTATATGGCTTTCACAAACTATTACCATTTTTTCTTTTGAATTAGCTCCTTTTTCATATTGTGCAAGTGCCTGCATTCATTGGTATTATGACTGTGCATCTTATGAAACTTGCAGAACTTACCAGATCTCTTCTCCTTCTCGGTTGACTCTATCAAAGTCAGCTTCCTATACTGCTCGGTACCTTGAGTTTCAAGATAGATGTTCTCAATTAGGTTACTCAATTTAGTATAGTTATCATATTTTGGAACCCTGGGACGATTCCTATTATCTGGCTTTCGTTTCTTGGCCCCATTATCGCTTTTTTCTAACTATCATTCTTGTCGCCAATGTTCACATCCACGTTTCCAGAACTCCCTTCAGATTGCTTTACAATAATGTTGCTTTGTATCACTTCATCTGAATTTCCAACACTGCTTCTTCGAGGACGATTGCATGCTTCTTCTAAGCATAAGTATCAGTTAGCTTTCTATAGAAAGAATAGTTGATTAGGGTTTCCTCTCCAACCATTCCCCAAAATCCATCTTGCTATGAATCCCCCTAATCAGCACCATCAATACAATGTCATCATTAGGATTTGTTACTTCCATCATAGCTGTATAGAACCAATTCAAGAAATCTTTTAATGACTCTCCCACTCTTTGGAAGAGGTTTAATAATGACATCACATCTTTTGAACGTGTAATGTGAAATGGAACTACTCCAGAAATTTTCATGACAACTTAGCGAAAGATGATATGGACGGGAGCCAAGCAAACCACATCATTGCTACTCCTTCTAGGAAAATTGGAAACCAACGATGTATCACGGCATCAGATGCTCTGGCTGAGTTCATATGCCATTCATACTTCATCAAGTACTCCCTAGGGTCCGTCTTTCCACCATATAGTAGCATCATTGGCATTAGACATCTCCATGGATACTTGTTATGCAGAGTGTTCTCGGTAAATAGATTCTGACTAAGAGAAATACCCCATTCATCATTGCTTATGAATCGGTTTTCACTCACAAGTCTCTTGACCATATCTTCTAAGTACTCTTGGTCTACAAGTTCGGCTGAATGGTGGTGATTGAGATCTGTTCCGAGTGTTCGGCCCGGCGAACGCTCTCAGGCATGTTCTCGATACTTGAGTTCTCCAAACTCCAGGAGATCCATTTGTCTAGCAGTCCCCGTGTTTGATTCTCATGCGTAGCGTCATCAGCAACTGCCTAGTATTCATCATTTTTATCATACATGGCGCGTCCAAAACTCAAATCCACTCTGCCATCCAAGGGCGAGCATTGGGCCCACCATCGGCTGGATCGGTACTTATCTGTCCTCTTTGATTGATACCGATCCACAAACTCAAGCCTCGAGTCTGTCTTCCTCCTAGATATGACGTCCCAATAGTGTTTTGAGTCTTCTTCTAATTTCTTTCTCTCCGTCTCTGGTCAGATAATGAGAAACTTTCAAATTCTAAACTTGAATCCCTCCTGCTCCTCCTTCGATTATTATGCACTAGTTTATTCAATAGCTTCAAGCTCTATTGCATCTACTGGTTTCATCTGGTTATGACTCTCTTGGAACATATCCTCCATCTATTTCATCATCCGATCCATTTCCACTCTAATCATGACATCAGATGGATTTTGGATCTCTAGTTGTTCTTTTTGGGTAGCTCCATCTGCATGGTGAATGTCTTGATTCTCAGATCCATTAGTACCTTTGGAAGTTGTAGCACTTTTTCTCCTTGATGAGGCCATGGAGTATAATTTCTCTTCTATTATTGAAAATCTAAATAGTAGAATTGTAAGGTTTGAAAATTGGATCTATGAAATCCAATAGTAGATAATAGGTCCAAGTTGTATGAGTTCAATTCTTAGTGAAAGCACGAAAATGTTTGAACCAAAAAATGATACAAACACCCAGAAGATTAGGTAAAGAATTAAAAGTGAAGAAATTTAAAGGAAAACAAGTAGAAAAGAACACACATCAATTTATAGTGGTTCGACTAACTTGGCCTACGTCCTCTTAGTGATTTTATTGACTATATTGCTGATCACAAGCAAGATTTCTCATAGATCGATATGAATTTGGCAGTTTTTACAAGAAATTAGAGTTAGAGGAAGCAAGAGCCAAAAGATCCTTAGAAATAAGCCATGCTCCTCTATTTATAGACGTAGAAAGCCTAAAATCTCATCCAGAAGATCTCCACCTCGTTTTCCATGCCATAGACCATTTCTCCAAAGAACTAGGCAGACATCTCATTAGTTTGTGTGGATCAGTACCGATCCATAGGCTTGGATCGGTATTGATCCAAGAGATGGCCGAAGTGGTTGCTCTGAACTCTTTGTATTAGAATTGTTTATGGTTAGCTTCGTGATTCCAAGCTTGTTCACATCAAAATTTGCTTGTTCCTGAGCTCAAGTGATGGATCCGTGAAGGAACAAAGTTGTTGATTTGAGAGCTTGTGGAGATTAATAAAGAATTGCATTGGAACAACAAAATAACACTTGGAGTAGGCTTCTAACATTAAGTTGAGTAAGTAGGCAGAAGATGAGCATCATTGGAGGATAAAATTTGTGTCGGTACCGATCCAGGAGGTTGGATCGGTACCAATCCACCACTTAGGTGGGTTTCTGCCTCTCTTATTTTGGATTGGTTTGGTATTTGCTTCATGCCGTTGTTGTTTTTGTTTGGTTTCTGGACTCTTGGGCTATCTTCTGGCATCTTACCTTGATAACACCAAGTTTGTCTCATCCACCCTATCCGAATATTGTCTGGTCAAAAGGTTGAACAACACTTGCCCCCCAAAGTACATGTCGTTTCAAACATGATGTGCTTGGAATCAAGACAAGTGAAAATTGCTACATAGAACTCCACTCTATATTTTGAATGGCCTTATCCTTCTTACAGATCGATTATGTGAAAAGTTATGTCTATAGCTATTTGTCGTGATGCTCCACTTGCATCTGGCATTATAAATTCGGAGTGTACTCACATAATTTGACATCCTGAGCTTAGTAATTTTGAACTGGTACTTTTCATGGATTTCCAGGTTATCCTTTGGCTTTATTTGTCGGGTGTTTGACAAATACACATACACATGTTCACATGCACATTCATGTAGAAGCTCTCGATCACATGCATACACTCACATAGGCATATATGTAGGCCAATTCCATCAACTATTCAATATCCACCTATGATCCCAGGATACAATCCAGATCAGCCTCAAATGCATAAGCCTGCTATCCTTTCTCCCATTTTGGAAGGGAACTCTGGCGACAGTTCGGCCTATACGGAGACCCAAACTAAAGGAGGTGGCTCATTGAGATTTCCTGTATTTTAGAGAGTTTATATGTCATCGCTAATCTTTCTTTTTATATCTCTCAAGTTTCAGGTCAACCTCAGGTTGTCCCGCTTCCTGACTAAAGTTTCCAGTCAAATCAACAAGCGACTACTACAAAATTGATGACCATGACTACTTCAACGATGGTGCCAACTATCCTGATTAGTGAGACTCGTGGGCCTGGCGAGCAGATGATAGATCTTCTTTAGGATGAAGGAACCACTGAGCTCCAAGGAGCTCAAACTGATGATGATGGTATTATTACTAGGTCCTCCAAGCCTCTGCGGGGTCCTACCATAAGTAACCTTGAGCAGGAACTGGTCCTAGCCAACAAGGTCAAGTAGGAGAAAATATGGACTTTTCCTCCTCAGATATCCATAGCTATGCCCGGTCAGACTATCCTTGAACCCATAACCATTCCTTCATCCAGGAGCACCCAGAGCGTACCTGTTGAATAATCATAGAGAACTCTGTCCAAAGGCAAAGGAAGCGAGGGGAAAGACAAGGAAGCAACCGAAATAATTCAGTGCGCCATCTTCTGTGGAGAAGAAGGGAAGGAAGGAGAGAAAGAAGAGGATCAAGAAGTGATTATCCATCTTCTTGGAGTTTTCCAGTTGTGTAGCAGCACTTAGGCTCTTTTTGATCGTTTGCTTTTGTTTTCTCGGCCGTTATTTGTGCGGATTCGACTTCTGCTTTTGCTTTTTGTTTAGGCGTAAATAAAACAAGTACTTATCTTTCCAAGTTCTATGTGAATAACAAAGCTTTTTTGTTTTGTTAAGTCTTTGTGTGAATTTCCCTAAGTTATTCAAGAGATGCACTTTCCATTCAATGTACTCGTGATCCATCTTTTTTTATTATTGTCGTCAGACTAAGTCATTAGCATGTTTCCTAATTTGTCGGCCTTTCATTGCTCTAGCAAACATTAAGTAATCATAGAAATGCTAACTCCGGGCACTAGTCGAGGTAGACCACTTAGACTAGCGGTTCTAATATTCTTTTCCAGGATAATGATTTTCGATCGTGCCAAACTCTGGGCAATGACCGAAGTTCAAAAGTAAGATCCCGCCTTACGCCGGGCATGGATTTTTAGCCTTGCCTACTCCGGGCAATGTCAGTGATTGGATGGTCGCGTCATGTCCAATTCAAGTCATACTCCTGCCCCTATATTAGGAGTGAGATTTTGTGGATGAATGGTCATATCGCGTTCATTTTGATTTATACTCTAGCCCCCATATCAGAAGCGAGAGTTTGTGGATGAATGGTCATATCGCTTTCATTTTGATTTATACTCTAGTCCCCACATTAAGGGCCTGAGTTAGCCGATGAATAGGCAAGTCACGTCCTTTCTTGATTTATACTCATGCCCTTATTGCAAAGGCAAGAGCTAGCGGATGGATGGTCAAACCACATCCACTTAGGTTTATACTCCTATCCTCAATCCAAGGTCAAGAGTTAATAGATGGACGGCTGTATCACGTTCTTTCGATTTATACTCCTGCCGTCACATCAAGAGCAAGAGTTAGCATATGAACGGTCGTATCATGTCCGTTCCAAGTTTATACTCCTGCCCCCACGTCAGGGGCAAGAGTTAGCTGGTATCGATCTTTGGACACCGAGAGTGACTGAACTTCAAGGGTCTGATCATGGACCGTGGAAGTTTGGTTGGCACCTATCTCCGGGTACCTACATAACTACATTACACACATGCATATTCATTCGAGTCAGTCGCATTTCACAACTCTTAAGCAATGTAAAGACAGATCCGAAAAGCCATTTATTGAAAACGGGAAATCACGGATTCTGCCTTATTACATGGCTTTATTCAATTATGTACAAATTTATTTCTATGTGAAATAGCATCGTAAATGCTCGCTATTCCATGCCCTTGGGAGTGAGATTCCATCAACCGTTGCAAGCCTGAAAGTGCCATCTCCAAGCTTTTGTTCTATTGCGTACGGGCCTTCTAATGCCCTGCCCAAGTTTTTGGGGCCTGGAAAGATTCGTTTGAGGACCAGGTCGTCGATTTTAAAGGTCAGATTCCCGACCTTGGCATTGTAATACCAGGCGACTTGGTTGCGGTGCGCAGCTTATCTTAAGTCAGTTTCATCTCGTTTCTCATCGATCATATCAAGTGATTCCAGAAGGAGTTGCTCATTCGTCTATGGATTGTAATGAATCACCTGATGAGAAGGTACTTCTAGTTCAATCGGAATCATAACCTCTGATTCGTAGGCTATGACGAATAGGGAATGGCCAGTTGCTGACACAAGGGTCGTTCGAGAAGCCCGAAGTACTAATGGAAGTTGATTGACCCACTTGCCCTTAGCCTTTTCCAATCGCTTCTTGTGAATGGACTTGATAATCTTATTTACAGGTTCAACCTGTCCATTCGCCTAGGGGTGTGCCACCACAGCAAATCTATTCTCTATGCATTGTTGGCGCTAGAAATCCTTATACTCGTTGCTATCGAATTGGGTTCCGCTATCAGATACGATCGCCTGTGGAACTCCAAAACGATAGACAATATTCTAAACTACAAAGTTGATTACTTTCTTCATGGTAACTGTGGCTAATGGTTCCGCCTTAGCCCATTTGGTGAATAATCAATCGTGACGATGGCGTATTCCCTTTAGATTTCGATATCATACCGATAATATCAATCCCCCAAAACCGCAAATGGCCATAGACTGGCCATTTGAGTAATCTCCATCGGGGGTGCTCTTGGAATCTTAGCAAACATCTAGCACTTGTTGCACTTCTAGTAATCTGTTGCGTCTCAGTTGATAGTTGGTCAGAAGTACCATAGCAGAGAATCTTCTTCACTGGGGTTTGTCCCTTAGTGTGGTCGCCGCAGGCCCCTTTGTGCACTTCTCTCATGACTTGTTTGGCCTTGTCATGAGTGACATATTGAAGCATAGGGATAGAAAACCCTTCCTGTATTTCAATCCTTCCTGTATGATATATCTTGGAACTTGGCGGAGGAGTTTCCATCGCTCATTCCTTCTATCAGGAAGGATTCCTTTCTACAAGTAGTCTTTCATCGGAGTCATCCATGACTCTCTTTCGAGTTCAGCCTCCAAGATCCAATCGAAATCCATCTGGTCGATGTCGATGCTGACAATATTTCCACTGGAACTAAGCCCATGAGTTGTGCATCTTCAGAACTAGCCATCTTAGCCAGTGAGTCAGCCTTTGCATTTTCCTCTCTGGGAATATGCATTATTATATAATATTCGATGCCACTAAGCAGCTCAAGGACTTGGTTTAGATAAGGGGCTTGCCTTTCTCCTTTTGCCTGAAACTCTTTCCGCACTTGACACACCACTAGTTGAGAATTACAGAAAATATATAAAGCCTTTATCTCCAGTTATTTGGCAATCTTCAGTCCCACAATCAAAGCTTCGTACTCTGCTTCATTGATTATTGAAGGAAAATCAAGTCTCTGGACATAACATATTGAACGTTCCTCTAGAGTGACAAATACAACTCCAGCACTGGAACAACGTTCGTTTGATGCACCATCCATGTGCACACCTAGCATTTTGTTCACCGCTGCTCTTTGGAGTATCGTCTCATGCAATGAATTCAGCTATGAAATCTGCCAAAGCTTGACCTTGGATAGCTCTCCGAGGGTGATAGGTTATATCGTATTGACCCAATTCAATGTTTCATTTCAATAGCCTTTCAGAAGTCTCAGGTCGTTGTAAGACTTGTCTAAAGGCCGGTCGGTAAGAACTTTGATCTGATGAGCTTAAAAGTAGGGAAGGAGCTTCCTTGAAGAAATCAACAGGTGGTATGCAAGCTTTTCCAGTTTTGGGTAATTTCATTCCACCCCTATCAATCGCTTACCGATGTAATAGACAAGTCATTGGATGAGGGATTCCTCATGTACGAGTGTAGCGCTCAAAGCATGCATCGACACTGCCAGATATATAAACAGGTCCTCATCATCCACTGGCTTTGAGAGGATGAGGGGTCTCTCCAAGTGATCAACCAGAGCCTGGAATGCGTCTACGCACTCCTACGTCCAAGCGAAAGTTCTTTTTCCCTTCGAACTTTTACCCTTCTTAATCACGTCAAAGAAAGGGATGCATTTGTTAATGGCTCTGCAAATGAATTGACTTAAGGCGGTGACTATTCCATTTAAATTCTAGACCTCCTTGACTATCTTTGGGACCTCCATGTCCTTTAATGCATTTATCTTTTTTAGATTGGCTTCAATTCCACGGGAATTCACAATAAAGCCCAAGAACCTCCCTGACATAGCGCCAAAAGAGCATTTCAAAGGGTTGAGCTTCATCCCGTATTTTCAGAGAATGCTGAACATTTCTATCAGACTGTCAATGTGGTTTTCTGAAAACTGTGACTTCACAAGCATGTCATTCACATAGACCTCCATCGAACGTCCAATGTCCAATCTGATCGTTGAACATCCTGTTTACCAGTCTCTAGTAGGTTTCTTCAGTGTTCTTCAATCCAAACGACCTGACCAGACAACAATACAGTCCCAAGTCTGTAATAAAGCAAGTATGTTCCTGGTCTGTGAAATGCATTGGAATCTAGTTGTATCCAGAGTCACGTCCTTGAGTGAAAACGATTTATGTCTTACTATATAGTCCACCAACTGATTAATCCTTAGAAGCGAGAAGCTGTCCTTTGGGCACGTCTTATTCAAGTCAGAATAATCAACGCACGTCTTACATTTCCCGTTATCCTTTTTCACCAAGACTGGATTAGATATCCATTCCGGGTATAAGCCGTCATGGATAAATCCATTGTCCTTCGGCTTCTCCACTTCTTCTTTTAGTGCAGTGGATCTCTTCGGACCCAGGCTACGGCGCTTCTATTTCATAAGAACACATTTGGGATTTATGTTCAATGCATGGCTCGCTATCTTCGGCAAGATCCCAAACATATCAGAGTACATCCAGGCGAACACATCTAGATTTGGCCGAAGAAAATCAATCAACTCCTTCATCATCCTAATACCAAGCCGTGATCCGAATTTCAAGATCCATGTTGGGTCATCTCGATAGACCGGGATATTAATCATTAGCTCGGCTTTAGTCGCTCTTCCATCCAGTGGCTCTTTTGTGGATCGATATCTTTATGGAATCGACTGTGCTGCCTAGGCCAAGGCTCGGGCATTGGTTTCTATGCATCCAGATCGATGATGTAGAGAGTCCCCTCTATGCCTTTTCCTTTGTCTCTTTGCCTTAGCTCTCTTAGCTTAGTGACATAACATTCACAACCAACCCCTTGATCTCCAAGCAGTACTCCCACACCATTCTCTGTAGGAAATTTAAGCGTCAAACACCAGGGAGAAATAGCCACTTTGAACTTGGCCAGGGCCGATCGGCCCAAAATGCATTATAAGTAGAGTAAATATCCAACACAATAAAAGGCACGACCCGTACTTGCCTGCGGTCACTCTCTCTAAGCACCACTGGTAATTCCACATATCCGATTGGCTCCATAGCTATCCTATTAAATCCCTGGATCTGAGATTTATATGGTTTCAAGTGCTTGCTCTCCAAAAGCATATGGCCATAGGCTTTTTTGGATAAAATGTTGACCGAACTCCTATAGTCAACGGTACCTTTCATAGAATAGCAAATCTAATCGTGGCCGTTATAACCAATGGGTCAATAGTTGAGGCTTCTACCCCATTAGCATCTCTATTTCAAGAAATAATATCATCTATCAAGGTTTTGAATTGTTTTGTCAAAGTTCCATCCTCAACTTCCAAACTACTCTTATACTCGGTATGCTTCAAAGCACCAGCATACATATCCATCTCAATCAAACTCTTGTCGGCTGGATGCAGTCCACCGATGATTGTGTTTATAACCAAGCATTTTTCAAGTCGCCTAGGCTCCTCACCACTAGGTCCAGCTTGCCTCCATTGGGATATTGACCTAAGGGGATTAGAATTTCCCTGCCCTCCATTCTGCGTGGCCTTCACAAACTGTTGCAATTTTTTCTTTCGAATCAACTCCACAATCATATCGCACAAGTACCTACATTCTTTGGTCCTATGAATGTGCATCTTATGGAACCTGTATAACTTACCAGATCTCTTCTTCTCGGTCAACTCTCTCGGAGCCGGCTCCTGTACTGCTCGGTACCTTGAGTTGCAAGATAGATGTTCTCGATTGAGTTATTCAATTCAGTATAATTATCATATTTAGGAATCCTTACATGCTTTCATTTTTTGACCCCATTATCGCCCTTTTTCTTGCTATGATTCTTTTTGCCAATGTTAACATCCACGTTTTCAGAACTCCCTCCAGATTGCTTTACATTAATGTTGCTTTGTATCACTTCATCTGAATTTCCAACACCACTTCTCCGGGGATAATTGCACGCTTCTTCCAAGCATATATACTGATTAGCTTTTCTATAGAAAGCATCTATCATCAGTTGGGGCTTCCTCTCCAACCATTCCTCAAAATCCATCATGGGATGAATCTCCCTAGTCAGTGCCATCAATACTATGTCGTCACTGGGATTTGTTACTTCCGTCACAGTTATATAGAACCGATTCAAGAATTTTTTTAATGACTCTCCCGCTCCTTGGAAGAGGTTTGATAATGACATCACATCTTTCGAATGTGTAGTGTGTAAATGAAAATACTCCAGAAATTTTTGTGACAACTCAGAGAAAGACGATATGGATCTCAGTGGGAGCCGAGTGAACCACATCGTCGCTACTCCTTTTAGGAAAATTGGAAAACAACGACATCTCACCATATCAAATGCTCTAGCTGAGTCCATATGCTATTCGTACTTCATCAAGTGCTGCATAGGATCCATCTTTCCACCATATAGTGACATCGTTGGCATTACAAATCTCGATGGATATTTATCACGTGGAATGTTCTCAGTAAATGGATTTCTATAAGGAGAAGTACCCTATTGATTATTGCTTCTAAATAGGTTTTCACTCACAAGTCTCCTGACCATATCCTCAAAGTACTCTGGGTCCAAAGGTTTGGGTGAACGACGGTGATCGGGATCTATTTTGAGTGTTTGGCCCAACGAATGCCCTCAAGCATACTCTCAATACCTGGGTTCTATAGACTTCGGGAGATCTGTTTGTCCAACAGTCCCTCCTGTTTGATTCTCGTGCGTAGCATTTTCAACACTCAGTGTTCAGCATTCTGATCATCCATGGCATGTCCAGAAGTCAAATCCATGCTTCCACCTAAAGGGCGAGCACTGGGCGCACAATCGGTCGGATCGGTACTGATCCGTCCTCTTAGATCGATATCGATCCAGTAACTCAAGCCCTCATTTTGTCTTCCTCCTTGATATGATGTCAGCAGTGTTTTGAGTCTTCTTTTGCTTTCTATCTCTCTGGTCAAATGATGAGGAACTTTCGAATTCTAAACTTGAATCCCTCATGTTCCTCCTTCGGTTATTATGCGTAAGTTCATTCAACAGCCTTAAGCTCTGCTGCATCTGATTGGTTCATCTGATCATGACTCTCCTGGAATCTATCTTCCATCTATTTCATCATCCGATCCATTTCCGCTCTAGCCATGACATCGACTGGATTCTGGATCTCTGGTTGTTCTGTTGGGGCAGCTCCATCCGCATGGTGAATATCTTAATTCCCAGCATCATTAGTAGCTTTGGAAGTTGTAGTACATTCTCTCCTTAATGTTGCTATGGTAAATAACTTCTCTTAGATTATTGGAAATCCGAACAGTAGAATTGTAAGGTTGGAAAATTGGATCTATCTTTGGGATCTATGAAATCCAATAGTAGATGATGGATCCAAGTTGCTTGAGTTCAATTCTCAGTGAAAGCACCAAAATGTTTGAACAAAAAAATGGCACAAATACCCAGAAGATTAAGTAGAAAATTAAAAGTGAAAAATTTAAATGAAAATGAGTAGAAAAGAACACACAACAATTTATAGTGGTTCAACTAACCTTGGCCTATGTCCACTGAGTGATTTTATTGACTATTTTACTATTTACTGGCAGGAGTTCTTACGGATCGACATAAATTGGACAATGATTACAATAATTTAGATTTAGGGGAAGCAAGAGCCAAAAGATCCTTATAAATGAGAACTTCTCTTTTATTTATAGACATAGGAAGTCTAAAATCTCGTCCAAAAGATCTCCACCTCATTTTCCATGCTATAGACTATTTCTCCAAAGAAATAGGAAGACACATCATCAGTTTGTATGGATCAGTACCAATCTAAGAGATGGTTGAAGTGGTTGCTTTGAACTTTTTGTATTGGATCATCTTGTGGTTAGGATCATGATTCCAAGCTTGCTCGTATCAAGATTTGCTGGTATCTTAGCTCAAATGATGGATTCGTGAAAGAGCAAAGTTGCTGATTCGAGTGCTTGTGGAGATTAACAGAGAATTGCATTGGGACAACAAAATAATACTTAAAGTAGGCTTCTAACCTGAAGTTGAGTAACTAGGTAGAAGATGAGAACCATTAGAGGAGAAAAGTTGGATCAGTTACCAATCCAAAGGGTTGGATCGGTACCGATCCACCACTTAGGTGGGTTTCTGCCTCTCTTGTCTTGGGTTGGTTTGGTATTTGCTTTGGGACTTTATTGGTGTTTGGTTTCTAGACTCTTAAGCTATCTCTTTGGGCTTCCTGCCTTGATAACTCCAAGTTCAACTTGTCCAGTCTGTTCGAATATTGCCTGGTTAAAAGGCTGAACAACAACATGAATATGTTTTCAACGTATCACATAGGATGTGTGTGCATGATCCAAATTCGATGGTGGAACCGAGGGCAGTTAAAGATTTATCTGTAGAAGAAGATCTGACTTATGTTAGATGACCGAATTGGATTGTAGGTCATGACATGAAAAATCTAAGGAACAAGGTTATCAAACTTGAATCTAGTGGAGTGGCTTTATTGATGATTGTTCCTAGGAGATAGATAATAGGATTAGAAATAGCTATCTCGATTTGTTCTGACACATATGATTGAGACATGTATGTTTTGTTGCATAAACTAGTAGGGATACTAGTAGGATGATATGATGTGATGTTTGTATGTGTTATTACTAATATATAATGATTGATGAATGATGGTTATTTACATTAGTGGGGAAATAGTGCAATTGAGGTGTCGTGTGTACATTGATTCGATGATAGTCTTTATCGTACCTTATCTGAATTTTGAGGATGAAATTTCTATATGGAGGGGAGACTGCAACACCCCATATTTTGAAGTGGCTTAATATTTGGAATTAAAAAAACAAATGAATAATTAAATTAAAGCATAATATTAAATAAAGACAAGTTATTAAAGAAAGAGTGAATCAATGAAGTAAGAAGAGTTAGAGATTTATTAAGAATAGGCTAGAATGAGGCCTTAGCCCAAAATTCAAATTACTAACTCCCTACATTATAACTCCTCATTCATTCTCTCATTATCCCATAAAATAAAAGAAAGGAAACAAGCTTAGGCCAACCACCACATTTTCCAGAGAGAAGAGGAAAGTAGAAGATAGAAGATCAAGCTTTCAACTTTAAGAAAAAAGAAAGATTAAACAAGGTTTTCTTATCATAGGTGAGTAATTCTTTCTCTAAAACCTTCCAAACCCATATGGATTTGGGTTGTATTTATTTGTGATGTTTTGAGTGTTAATGAACAAGTTTAGGAAGATTAAGAAAATATTCTTCATGTTTGAGAATTTAGAGAGAGAATGACTTATGAAGTGTTCCAGGAAAAATGTTAACAAAACCTACTCCAAATAACTCAAAATTTTTATATTATGTTTAGACTAATAATGTGGAGCTGGGTTTTTAATATCATAATTTTTTGAAATTATCTGGAATTTATATGAATTTTCTAACTTGAGAAAACATCTGTTATCCCGCCTTTTGGCAAGGCCGTGACACCAAGGAATTGACTAGTAACCAATGACGGTTCATCTTAGAGATCGGTTATACACAGGCTCACTATGGAAATCGATGAATTTTGTCCGAGTCCGGATCGAGCTAAAATTGATATGACATGACAAGCGAGGCTATGAGAGTCAACGTTCCAAATTTCAAGTCAATCCGAGTTCGTATGCTCAAGTTACGATCGATGCAAAATTGGATGAAAACCAACCACTGTTCGAATCGATCAGTTCGAATCCATCAGGGAAGCTTACTTCGACTCGATCAGCTCCGCATCCATCACCAAGCCTCTGTTCGACTCGATCGAGTTCGTATCCATAGCTAAGCCTCTATTCGAATCCATCACTTTCATATCGATCAGAATGACAGCGACCTCGCATTCGTCCAAGAGCCTCAATTCGAATCGATCGAGTTCGACTCCATCGGCGAAGCCACTATTCGAATCGATCGTACAATGACCACTTCGTGTCCATCACAGAGCCTCTGTTCGAATCCTTCAGGACGTGCCACTTCGTGTCCATCACAGAGCCTTTTTTCAAATCCATCTAGGTGGAACGCCTTTATCGATATGAACAAAGCCACACCATCGATGCGAACAGAGCATGACAATTGATGCAAATTAAGGAGCCTCCATCGATGCGAACTGCGCATCTTTTATCAATACGAATAAGGCAATACCATCGATACGAACAGGGAAAAAGCCCTAGAACAACTCGATCAACTCGACATCAAAGGCGGAGTGATCCAGAGATTCAAGCGCCACATCATCGAGTCGAATAGGATTGAGTTGAAATGAGGGAGTCGAACGAAACAGCCAACCAAAGATCCTAATTCGTATCATCATATCTCCTAATCTACAAGTCCAAATGCTATGAAATTTTCACAGAAGCTTACGTGCATGCTAAGGAATGTCCACGCCAAATTTCGACTCCATCGGACACAATCTTGATCGATACGAAATCCGTTCGTATCGATCACGGATCGGGCCAAAACTTCACGGGGTTGGGCACGCGGGCCTAGCCACATGCCAGAGGGGGTCTCCCGAGATCTGAGCGAAATATCAGCCTCCTACACCTATAAATAGAGCCCCAGGGCACACAGAAAAGGGATCTTCTTCTCCTTTGAATTTTCCAACGCACAGACTCTGCAGGATCCAGATCTAAACTCCATAGCAGCCACCAATAACGAAATTCACTGCTGTAAATCATCATTATCTATTGTAATTCATTGAATTCACTTGTAATCATCAAAGAAACATCAATAAAGCAATCAACTTCATAGTGGACATAGGCAACACGCCGAACCACTCTAAACTCTTGTGTTTCTGTGCGTTCTTATTACTTTCATTATCTGTTTTTGGAGTTTTTGTTAGATAATCCTCCTTTTCCATTTTAATTTCTTCACTTCATCTCTTCAAAAACTTCCGAAGAGTGTTGTGCCCAATTTTGGTACAAACACTTTGGTGCTTTCACTGAGAGAAAACCAATTTTTCTCCTGCTCTTTGGATCTCCTATCAATACCGGATTGCATAAATCCAAGAAGAAGATCCAGATCTAGAACTTTGAAGCCCTTCCATTCTATTCAGATCTGCATCAGATCTAGGAAAGGACTTTCATCAATTCACCATGGTAAGTACACGGACTACCTCTACAGCTGCTGATCAGGGAGGACGAGACAGGCAGAATCCCGCGCAATTGCCTCCATCAAACCAAGATGCCGCCGGACCCTCGGATCTATCAGGCCCGGTTACCAGACAAGAGTTTCAGATACTGCTTCAAGAGTTGACCTAGAGTCGACAACAGCTAAATGAACAACTGTGCGCCAACACAGAGTTGACCAACCAGCTGAATCGCCAAAGGCACAGAAGATCCAGAAGAGACCAAGGTTCTTATTCTTCCACAGAGAGTTCAGCCTCATCGGATGGTTACCACCGATCCACACGCCCACGGCTGGATGTAAGCTACACCCAGGCCACAGGGCACCAACCTGCTTCAAATCTTGGACAACCCAGAACTGGACCGTCCACTAGTCACCATACAGGACCTTTATCCCGAGGAGGTGATGCTCCTTATCACGTCACGGGCAACATTGCTACCACCACCACTACTGAACAAGGGGTTGATGCTAGAAACCAAGCGGATCCTCATCGAAGCCAGCGAGAGCATACTCCAGAGCCTTATGTCTCTGAGAATGTTGAACCAAGGAGGCGAGGCACGGACCGTCGACCGCGTCCGGTCCAAACTCACGCTGTGGAACCCAACCACACCTTGGCCCAGCATGCTCCTAGTATCCAGATGCCGAATATACCAACGATGATTCATCAAATGATCCGTGAAAGTCAGGGTCTCAGTAATGACGACTGGGGAATCTCCCGGAGTCATACCCCTTTCACCGATGACATATTATATACTGATCCACCTCGGCGCTTTAGGATGCCAACTTTGCTAGTATATGAAGGAAGTTCTGATCCAAATCAACATATCCTGAAATACGAATGGCTGATGAATGCTACGAGAGCTGATGATGCAATAAAATGTTGTAGCTTCCCCATTTCCCTGGGGGGCATTGCAACTATGTGGTTTACTCGTTTGCCACCGCGATCTATTTCTAGTTCTGACCAGATGGCCACCAAGTTTGTTGAACAATTCTGTATGCACGTGGCAAGGCCTAAAGATGTTAACACTTTGTCTAGTGTTTCTCAAGCTCCCAGAGAAACACTTAGACGTTACTTGGAGCGAATCCATGCTGCATGTGCAGAAATAAGCAATCCCAATGATAACTCTATCCTGATGGCATTGACTAAGGGGATTGATGCTGATTCCGAGTTCGGAAATTGGTTAGCTGGGAAGCCACCTGCATCATTGGACCGTTTCTATTCCAAGGCAGCCCAATTCTTGAGAAGGGAGGATGCGAAACAGTCTAGGAAGCAGGATGATGCAGGGCACAACATCGAAGGAATCCAGAGTAACATCGATGTTAAATAGTCTGGAGAAAGTTTTGGAAAAGTTCAGTTGAACGTACAAAATAAACAGAATCAGTAGAGGGACAATGGAAATCAAAGCAAAAAACGCGATCAGAATCGTGGTCCACGACGTAGAGCTTCCATGTACGATAATTACACTCCATTGAATACGTCGTTGGAAAATATGTATTTGCAGACCTACAATACCATGCAATACAAGAAACCTGCCCCAAAACCACCAACTGAAAGACAAATCCAGACAGGGAAGTTTTGTAGATTCCATGAGAGTTATGGCCATAATACAAATGAGTGTCGTCATTTATAAGATCTCATTGAGAAACTGATACGTGAGCAGAAGTTGGATCAGTATGTGCGGGCGCCGCAGTCAGGTGGTGCAGGCCCATCAAATCAGAATCATGCACCAAACCAAGAAAGGCAAGAGGAACCCGCTCGAACTGGCGGGAGGTTGGTTATTAATACAATAAGTGGTGGTCCTCATTAAACAGACCGAAGCTGGAAGGAAATGGAGTCGTATGCCAGCTCTATCAGGTATGCGGAGTTCGAGTGTTATAGTAGTTTTGACGAAGGGGCTCCGGCCAAGCAACAGAAGACGATGACAGATGACATCGTGTTCAGGAACGGAGACGCTGATAAAGTCAAAGCCACCACTATCGATTCACTGGTCATCTCAGCTCAAGTAGGTCCCGCTTGGATGAAGAGGATCTTAGTTAATAGTGGAAGCTCTGTGAATATTTTGTTTAAGCAAGCCTATGATCAAATGAGAATGGAAGCCATGGACTTGAAACCTTGTCAATCCCGAATCCATGGTTTCAACGGAAGTGCTACTATACCCACTGGAATAGTGGAACTGCCAGTAGAGTTGGGAGTTGGAGAACGTTGGAGAGTACGGATGTTACAGTTCAATGTTTTGGACATAGACTCCCCTTATAATGCTTTCCTGAGCCGACCGGCCCTCGCTGAATTCTGGGCAGCCATTGCCTCGTGGTGTTTGACTTTAAAATTTCCCACTGATCATGGAGTGGGAATCATTCAGGGAGATCAGGCTGCTGGAAGAGCCTGTTATGTCGCAGAGCTGCGGGAGGCGCAGCGAAAGGAGAAAGGATAGGGCGTAGAGGAATCTCTCTGCGTCCGCTTAGCTGATAATTGACAATTAACGCCCGGGCCTAGGCCCGGGCACCCCAACCAATTCCAAAGGGATCTAGACCCAAGAGAAACTGAAGATGAAGGAGAATCTAAAGAAAGTCAAGCATCCCCGGCCGAACTGACGATTGATGTCCCAATTAACGATGACGATGATTCAAAAATGATAAAGGTTGGGTCTCAACTAAGCCAGCAAACTCAAGAGGAATTGGTTGAATTTCTACGGGCGAATCTTGACGTATTCGCCTGGGTGCATTCTGACATGTGTGGGATCTCACCGGACATCGCGAGCCACACTCTGAATATTGATCCGTGGCATGTCCCGGTCAAATAGAAAAGGCGTGGTATGGATCCAGAGAGATCTACCGCCCTTAAAGAAGAAGTGGAAAAGCTTAAAGCGAACGGGTTCATTCGAGATGCACTATATCCTAAATGGGTGTCGAATCCCGTGCTCGTCCGAAAGCCAAACGGAAAGTGGAGAACATGTGTCGACTACTCCGATCTGAATAAAGCCTGTCCCAAAGACAGTTTCCCGCTTCCCAGAATTGATCTGCTAGTAGATTCGACAGCTGGGCATGAGCTCTTATCCTTCATGGACGCGTATTCTGGCTACAATCAGATACCGATGCATTTACCTGATCAAGAACATACCAACTTCATAACCAATTTGGGACTTTATTGTTACAAAGTTATTCCATTCGGACTCAAGAATGCCGGGGCTACTTATCAACGATTGGTCAATCGAATGTTTGCCAATCAAATCGGGAAAACAATGGAAGTATATGTAGACGACATGCTTGTGAAGTCATGATTTTCCACTGACCATGTTAAAGACTTGGAAACTATGGTCAACATACTTCGAGAATACAGAATGAAGCTCAATCCACTGAAATGTCATTTTGGAGTTGCATCCAGAAAATTCCTTGGGTTTATCGTCAACGCTCGGGGAATCGAAGCTAATCCTGAAAAGATTTGGGCAATCAGAAATCTTGAAACTCCGAAAACTATAAAGCAAGTCCAGAGTCTCATGGGAAAGTAGCGGCACTGAGCAGGTTCATTTCAAAGTCCACAGACAAATGCATTCCCTTCTTCGATCTGATCCGAAAAGGAAAACGGAACTTTGAATGGACCACGGAGTGTGAAGGCGCTTTCCAAGCACTAGTTCAGCATCTATCCACACCACCTATCCTGTCAAAGCCTATTGATCATGAGAAGTTGTGAATATACTTGGCGATATCAGAAAACGCTATCAGCGCTGCCTTAGTTCGAGAAGAAGACAGGATACAGAAGCCAGTATACTACGTCAGCAAGCGATTGACCGGGGCTGAAAGTTATTATCCGAAATTAGAGAAGTTGGCTTATTGCCTTGTTATTGCACCAAGAAAACTCCGACCATATTTTCGGGCACATCCCATATTTGTTTACACCGACCAGCCATTACGATAGGTCCTTTCGCGGCCTGAGACGTCTGGTAGGTTACTCAAGTGGAACATCGAACTGAGCCAGTTTGACATTACTTACACTCCAAGACGAGCCATTCAAGGACAAGTCCTAGCCAATTTTATAGCTGAATTTACCGTTCCAGAGGACTTTCCCGAAACCAATGAACCTCCCGAATATGTCTGGAAGCTTTATACCGACGGTGCATCAAATGACCGGTGTTCGGGCGCCAATGTTGTACTTGAAACTCCTGAAGGCCGATCTATATGTTATGCTTTGAAGTTCGATTTTCATGCGACCAATAATGAAGCTGAATATGAAGCCCTCTTAGCTGGTTTGAAACTTGCCAGGGATTTGAGAATTATCGTTGTGGAAATTTATTGCGATTCACAGTTAGTTGTGTGTCAAGTTCGGGGAGAATATCAAGCGAGAGATCGAAGGCTGGCTGCTTACTTAGCTCAAGTTCAGGAAGTACTGAATCAGTTTGATTATTATGCATTTATTGTATACCTCAGGAACGCAACCAAAAAGTCGATTCATTGGCAAAGCTAGCCAGCACAGGTGAAGCTCAGCAAATGGGACTCGCTCCCGTAGAGACATTATCTTCTCCAAGCATTGACCGGGCAGAAATAGACTGGGTATGCGAAACCGTCCCCGAAAAAGATTCATGGATGACTCCACTCAGAAATTACATTAAGCACGGAACCCTGCCGGAACGCAGGAGTGAAAAGAGACAAGTCCTTCGAAAGGCCTTACGATTCACTATCCAGAATGGAATCATGTACAGAAGAGGGTACTCAGTTCCTCTACTCCGGTGTATTGCTCACGATGAAATTAAACGAGTATTGCACGATGTACACGAGGGAGAATCTGGCGATCACACAGAGGGGCAAGCACTTGCCAAGAAAATACTTCGGTATGGATACTACTGGCCGACTGTGAATCGTGATGCATCGGATTATGCAAAGAAATGTGATAGGTGTCAAAAATATGCTCGAATTCCTAGAGCTCCTCCTACCGAGATAACTCAAATGGTCAGCCCATGGCCATTTGCAATGTGGGGCATCGACATCATTGGTACTCTACCTCTGACAAAAGGTGGTGCGAAATACGCCATCGTCGCAGTTGATTACTTTACAAAGTGGGCTGAAGCTGAAGCTCTTGCTACCATAACGACGAAGAAAGTAATCAACTTTGTAGTCCGCAACATCATCTGTCGATTCGGTCTCCCACACACCATTATTACGGACAACGGAACCCAATTCGACAGTGCTGAATTTAAAGATTTCTGCAACCGATTTCACATCCAAAAGAAATTCTCTGCAGTGGCATACCCTCAAGCGAACGGACAAGTCGAAGCGGTTAATAAAGTCATAAAGTCCATTCTGAAAAAACGACTGGAAAAGGTCAGGGGCAAGTGGATCGATGAACTTCCTATGGCTTTATAGGCTTATCGAACAACCCATAAGACCGCGACCGGCCACACTCCATTCTCTCTCTCTTATGGTTCAGAAGCCGTTATTCCAGTCGAGCTAGAAGTACCTTCTCATCGTGTGAAATACTATGATCCAAAGACAAATGCTATATTACTCGTTGAATCTCTCGATCTACTAGATGAGAAGCGTGAAGAGGCTGATTTAAGGGCAGCCGCGCATCGAAGTCGAGTCGCCCGATTGTACAATGCCAAGGTCCGCTCACGAACCTTTGAACTAGGCGATCTTGTCCTGAAAAGAGTTTATCCGGTTCCTTCACATATGAAGCCGACATGGGAAGGACCGTATATTATTGAACGAAGGCTCGGAGATGGTACATTCAAATTATCGACCGTTGACGGTCTTACTCTGCCAAGAGCCTGGAATAGCGAGAGTCTTCATCGCTACTACACATGACAGGCTATGTTTATTCATTTAGTTTATTTTCCATTCTGCAATTTGTTTCTGCATTTCGAAATTAGAATTTGTAATAAGGCAACTGACTTTGCCATATTTTCTTACTTCAGCAATAAAATGCAATCTCTTCAAGCCAGAGCTGTGATTTACTTGAAATGCTTCATATGATCATCACTATGCACGGAGAGCTAAGTTTCACCATATGGTGGAATTTATTCAAATAGGGAGTGACTGTGATGAAACCGGTCACTCGCTAAGTGAAACCTGAGCTAGAGGACAAGCCATCACATCAAAGTCAAAAACGGATTGATACACGACAATCCCTCACTTAACTCCCGGTTCCCAGAGTGCGAACTGGAGTATTAAAATACGTCTACGAAGAGGGTGGATCCGTCCGCCTAACGACTTCGTCCGTATCTGAACCAAGTATGAGGAAGGTGGACCCGTCCATCTAACGACCTCACTTGTTAACTCAGGGTGGATGTGATCCGACCATCCATGATCCTGATACATCTTTCGTTCCCAGAGTGCGAGCAAAATCCGAAAAACATACAGCAGATGTGACTGACCGTCTGCTTATCAACTCCGGATTCCCAGAGTGCGAAACGGAGTATAAACAACAACTCTGAACTCCCAGAGCGTGAGTCGGAGTATAAACATCAACTCCGAATTCCCAAAGTGTGAAATAGAGTATAAACAACAACTCCGAACTCCCAAAGTGCGAGTCGGAGTATAAACATCAACTTCGGATTCCCAGAGTGCGAAACAGAGTATAAACAACAACTCCGAACTCCCAGAGCGCGAGTCGGAGTATAAACATTAACTCCAGATTCCCAGAGTGCGAAACGGAGTATAAACAACAACTTCGAACTCCCAGAGCACGAGTCGGAGTATAAACATCAACTCTGGATTCCCAGAGTGCGAAACGGAGTATAAACAACAACTCCGAACTCCCAGAGTGAGAGTCGGAGTATAAACATCAACTCCGGATTCCCAGAGTGTGAAACAGAGTATAAACAACAACTCTGGATTCCCAAAGTGCGAAATGGAGTATAAACATGAACTCCGGATTCCCAAAGTGCAAAACGGAGTATAAACATCAACTCTGGATTCCCAAAGTGCGAAATGGAGTATAAACATCAACTTCAAGTTCCCAGAGCGTGAATTGAAGCATAAATATCAACTCCGAACTCCTAGAGTGCGAGTCGGAGTACAAATGTCGATTCCAAGTCCCCAGAGCGCGGATGTATGATTTAAACTTAAGCCGGCGTGACCAACCGCCAATAAGAAAATGAGAATCCCCGAAGGGCGGATATGATCGTCGACAATCAGACAAGCGTGAATAAACCGCTCAATCTCCACATGTCTCAAAACATCCGTTCAGTGGCACTAGACTCAACGTGTTATAAGTGAGAAGCAATCGCTGACTGATGTTCCACGACTCATCCCCGAGACTGGGGGCAGGACTTAAGCATCGACCATTGACTGAAGCGATGCGATGTCAAAATTCAACTCGCTTCCCAGTCGCAAACCATGTCCAAAGTTTCCAGACTTGGTACAAAAAGACAAACTTGACTCGGAAGCTGAAACTTTACAAGTACATTTCAAACATTGAAACACTTAAACAAATGCACAAAGAAGCTCAAAAAGAAAATGTTAGCACCAAAATTGGTCACTAACCTCGTAGAGAAAGATTGTGTACAGATATAAGTGATGAAGATAAATTAAACAGAGAAGACAATGCTAATTTAAATGCAGAAAGTAAGAACACCAAATTTATAGTGGTTCAGCGTAATTGCCTACGTCCACTTTGAGATTAAACTTTATTGATCTTCCTTATTGTTGATTACAAATACAATTCGTGAATCAAATGCTTGAATGAAGTTGTTAAGTAGAGAAGATGAGTCTCAAAAATGGCAGAGTCTCCCCGGTGTTCTCTCCCAAAAAAGGATCCTCTTCACTGTGACCCTGCCCCTCTATTTATAGACAAAGATGGGCTGGACTTCCCAAGTGGGCTAGGTAGCCGAACGCTCTAGCCCAGGTGTAGTGTTCGCTGCATGCCGAACCAGGTATGCCGAACGCTTTGACGCCGAACAGTCCTTTCCGTGCCGAACGGTCCCTTCCATGCCGAACAGTCCTCTCTGTGCTGGATGGTTCGTTCGATTGTGTGGGAAGTGCAGGATGGTTGCAGCTGAAGCCGATCGCAACTCTATCTGAAGCTTTTGGTCGAATGATGCATGCTGGCCGAACGATAGTGTCATGTTGAATAGTAATGTACACCGAACGTCTCCTGGATGCCGAGTATGCCCGTTGCCGAGTACTCCTACTGCTGAGTTCTGCTTTATGCCGAACACTCCTGTCGCCGAGTATTCCTATCGCCGAGTTCTATTGATGCCGAACGCTAGCTGATGCTGAGCATTGGTTGACGCCGAGTGCTAGTTGACGTCGAGTAGTTTTGTATGCCGAGTACTACTGATGCCAAGTATTACGCCGAACGCCGAACACTACTTGACGCCGAGTCTTCTGGATGCCGAGCACTATGGATGCAGAGTACTTCTTCGAGTACTAGTTGCCTGGTCAAATCTCCAGGAAACACTTGCCCCCCAAAGTGTATCGCGTGGCCGAACGTGATGCGCTTTGAATCTAGTTCAACTTTCCTTGGTGATGCCTTCTCGAGAATGCCTGTGACGGAGGTGTGTGACGAGCGTGGCCTGGACGCCGAACGATACGTTCGAAGCCGAACAATACTCATGTGCCGAACGACACTTTGCTCTGATGCCGAACACTGTGGTATTGACCGGTTCTACCGGGTATAGCCCCTTCGACTTCCACCTCCCTTCTATATAAAACCAGGTCTTTTCCTTCTTCTCCCCTTTACTTTTTTACTTCTGCCGTTCCTCGAAGACTTTCAATTCTATTCAGTCGTCCGGATTTAAAACTTAACTACTCCATCCCAATCTCCAATCTTCAAACTAGGTATCTTTTCTCGTACGATTCAAGTAGATTTCAAACGAGATGGCCGAGTGTGTCACGTAGAAAGCCTTTGAGTAGGTCGTCTTTACCGCGTCTTCACTGCTGAACGATGATGCGAGGAGGAATGATCAGGTTCACCTATGGGCTTAGCTTCCTCGTGTCAAACCAAAGTTAAAGGGAAGAAAAAAGAAAGAAGGTGTTGGAGGAGGTAAAGGTGTTGGTCGGCTTAGCGCTGCTCCGGCGTATGTCGTCATGCGCCGGACGGTGGAATGGGAAGTTGCCGAGCACTACCTTGGCCGAACGAACCCAGGCCTGGCGCTTATTAAAATGCCACCATGACTTAGCCGAACGAACTAAGGCCAAACAACACTCAAATGCCGAACAGTATTCGTGCCGGACAACTGACATGCCGAACAGACACACATGACGAATAGAACTTAGCCTGAACAGTACAATTGCCGAACAGACGCACATGTCGAATAGAACTTAGCCCGAACTGTACAATTGCCGAACAGACGCACATGCCGAATAGAACTTAAACCGAACGATACAATTTCCGAATACCATTTAAATGCCGAACAGTATTCGTTTTGAATAACTGACCTGCCGAACAAACATACTAGGCCGAACACTGTAAAATGCCGAACGAACAATTGCCTTGCCTAATCAATACAAGGACAAAGACCTAAGCACACCAACATGTGGAACTGACCCGGATCATTAACTCCCTAGCTTTTAGTAGACTTAACGGGCTTTTTGAGACGGTCAGCGATGACAGTCTTCGAAGGCGACGATTCGAAGCACATTTTTATATCTTTGAAATCTTTAGATTTTTATTGCTTGTACACAATTGCTTGCACTAGTTCACACACCACGTGGGGGGGGGAAACTCGTGTTGCCAATTCTAACGTTCAACGTTTTTCAAGTATAGTTTTCTCAAGCACTTTGCCAGGTTCGTTATTTATTGAGGATGTCAAGAAAGTCTAGCTCCGCCACTATATCCGACAGGCCTGGGCCGTCATCAAGGCCAGAAGCTGCTGATACTTCTAATCCGTCGACTTCTCCTGCTCACAACTTAGCACCTGATGCCCTGGAGGCAGCAATTCTTCTAGACAATCCGATCGATTCACAAGCTTCGAAGATCAACGAAGCCGCTCTCCGACGGATATGCTCCATTCATGGGATCCCTTTCGCCGATGCGTTGGTCCCTTCTCGACATGATCGTCCTCATCTGCCCCCAGTCGGGTATACCGCCTGTAACAAGTTCATGTGTTGGGTGGGCAGCGTGCCTCCGTTCAATTTATTTCTCCGGGATGTATTGCAGTATATTGACATAGCTCCGTCGCAGCTGCACCCGAACGGCCATGCGTTTCTATACGGGACCTACTTACTTTTCATGGCCGTCTTCTCTAGACCTCCAACCGCTAGCGATATCACATACATTTATATGATCAAGAGACGGAAAGACAGTCCTTCCTTCATGTTCCTCGAGTCGTACCACAAATGCCAAATCTTGACAAGGGCATGCAGTAAATTCGCCCTGTATAAACAGGAATGGTTCTATGTGCGCTGCCCTCCTGGTTTTGTGAGGAGATGGGTTGAAGGCAGTAAGTCTCTCTGCTAAGTCACTATTTGCATTTGAGCGGAGTCATGCCTTTCCCAACTCTTTGTTTCATCTTTTTAGGTATCAGCCCACGTCCGAAAGGCCGAGGATATTCTGAGGCTGTTGAAGTCATTAGAGCTCTTCCTACCAAGGAACGAGACATCCGAACTATCGTCTCAAATGAATCATTGTCGGGGTTTGGCTTGCTAGCCCCTGGTCGTCGGATCAGCCTTCCAGAAGGTGTCACCATTCCCAAACCTCCGTCCGGTAAAGGGAAAAAACAAGCCGGATCGTCGTCGCGCCGCACTCCCGATACACATGAAGAAGGTGAGCGCAAAGAAGACGAAGCTCTTGAGACTCAAGGTGAGAATGTGGGTCCCGCTTGGAATCCGGCAGTCGAAGTCCAAGACATTGAAACATCATCCTCCCCTTCGAAGGGAAAGAAGAAGTTAAAATATAAAGTTCAGAAGGAGAACGTTGGTGGCACTTCAAAAGTCATGCCTATCCCGCCTGAGAAAGAGGCTTCCTCGCAGCACCTGGAAAGTTCCCTGAGGGGCCTGTCGAACCTGTCTACTACCGATGATATTCTTAATTATGGGTTTGACGATCCTGAAGCCCTCAAGTTTTCTTCGCCCGCTAAAGGCAACGCGGGAGTTCAACTCCCGACCCAAGGAGACAATACTCCAATTAGCAAAGACAAAAGAACTGGTCCATCGGGGGAGACACTGGGACACACACGCACATACGCATTCCATCATACACTTCAAGTTTTTTCTTATCTCACGGATTTTTCTTAACTCGTTGTTATCTCCATTCTTTGCAGGTGATATGGAGCGTTCTCACGGACTCGATCGCCTTCATGGCTCTTCCATATTTCATCACTCTGGACAGGACTCTGGTTTAGGCAGACACAGGGGCAGAGACGATTACGAAGATAGAGACAATCGTCCCCGTGAGTCGTTTCACCGCAAGAAGGCATATTCTCAATCTTCGCAGTCCCGTGATCCTCTTCCTCCAACTGTGCCGGATAAAGAGAAAACTTCACAGAAGGGTTACCACTCTAATGCTCCTCGAGAACAACACTCCGGTTCATCGAGTACGAGGCAAGTTCGGGAACAATGAAAAAGGGGAGAACTTCCAAAGCCTCCTCCCCCTACTCCCGCGGTTGATCCAACTGTCGTGGAAAAGATGGTCGATCTTCGGGCCAAGTTTCCAAAAATTTGCTTTGATGGTTTGAAGTTCCTCCCAGCTATTCACCACATTCCTGGGCACGTGAAGCAGAGTGCCATTGCCTGCAATAACGACGTCTATGTTCAACATGATGCGTTTGTGCACTTGGTGGAGAAGATCTCGGAGGTGTCCGTTGAGCGTCAACAGGAGATTGATCGCCTGAAACTGGAGGCTGGCTGCGACAAAAACATCATCGAGCACCAAGACGTAGAGCTCGCTTCGTACAAGTCGAAGCTGGAAGCCGCTGAACAAAGCGCAAAAGATACCGCTGAGGCAGTTACTCGCTTAGAGATGGCTCACAAGAAGGAGCTTGATGAGGCAGTCCAGCGCAGCGGTGCCCTCGCCCTAGAAAAAGACTCTGTCCAAAAAGAGAGGGACGCGCTCGTTGTGCAAGTCAGAGAGCTGAAAGAATTACTCTCCAAGGAGAAGGAGGACAAGGTAGCTGCTCAAGAAGAATCACAGCGATACTGTGATGAAATCGTCGCTACTCGTCTCCTGAAAACGAAGCTCGATGACGAACTTGCCGGGGTTGAGAAAATGAAGGATGAGGCCCGTGAGGAGGGCAAAAGAGAGGCTGTGGAGGAGATTGATTCTCGCCTCGAGGCGGCCGCAGAAGCCGGCAGGGAAGAGGTCAAATGCATGTTTGACCCGTTGATTGCTGAATATGGAGCCCGCGTCCTCATGCATCGCGACTTAACGTTCTTGGGCGACGGCTATCTCGAATCCCTAGCTGAGGCCTGGGAAACTTTGATAAGGATCAGGAAGATCGAGTCGGGCTCCGAAGAGGTCGATGAGGATGCCTTGGTGAAGGAGTTCCTTAGGGGGAATGAGCCATCGGATTTATCCGCAGCATTGATACTTTATAGCAAAGGCTCTCCCCTTCCAAAAGAGAAAAATGATGAAGCTGGCCCGTCCGGGGCCAATACTTCTGCTCCTCATATTGCTGCTCCTCCCGCTGCTCAATCGGTCGGTCGGCCGACACTTGATCCATTCGAGCAGCATGCTGGTTATGACCCCGAAGATCCCGGGCTCGGTGCTCATGTGTTATCCCCTATCCTGGAGGGTGAAACCCCACGTGCCACCGATAGCCAACCGGAACCTGGTAGGAAATTCTTCTTTCTCTAAAAGTTGAAAGATCCCGTCATTTTTCAGCGGTGGTTACTCGTTCTAACGCCCATCCTTTATGTTTTCATGTAGGTTGTTCTGACGCCGAGCCAACTCCGAGGAGCGATGACGCCAAGGAGGAGGCAGAGAAAACTAGCGATGCTGTCCACGCGGGAGTGATTCCTGGTCCCGATGCTCAAGTGGTTGGGGCGCTAGATGACGATAAGCTTGACACTTCATCTCCCGCCGAAGGAAGCGACGAAATTGAAATCACTGGCGCCTCTGAGCATACTTCACAGATGAGCATGAAGGACCGCCTCGCCGCAGAGGAGAAGAAAAAGGCCGAGGTCATAATTGAACCTGAAATTCTGGAACTCACCGATCCTCGAAACAGACCTTTGAAAATCATTCTCCCGGGCAGGTCCAAACCACTGGAAGTCCCATCTCCTACTCCTGACTCCGCTTCTCTAGCAAGCAAGAAATCCAAGAAAAAACATGAGGGAGAAGAGTCGTCAGAAAAAACAAAGGAGGACAACAAGAAGAAGCCAAAGAAATAATCGATACGCTCGTTCAACGAGCATCTTGCTTAAGTCTTGTAGTTGTTTTTATCTTTGTAGCTTGTAGCTTGTATAGATAAGTTCTCAACTCTGAGTTTTGTAGGAGTAACTGTGTAACCCCATTTTGAACTACTGAAATGAAGTTTAGTTTCTTTTTGTTTGAATGACTCTCTTGCTTTTTCTTTTGTCTGCTGATTAACTGTAGTCGCAGCTCATGTTCTTATGAGTCGCATCATCTCCCGGTCCATTTTCGTGATGTTCGAACATCTCCAGACGTGGCATATTTCTTGTTCCACATCTCTCGAGTACATGGACTTTTCCCTAAATCTGCGCTCCGGGGATTTAGAGTAAGTTGATCCGCGTTCAGGGGATTCGGAGATTTGAAATCGTTTATACTCTAGTCCGCGCTCTGGGGACTTAGAGTACTCCGCTCCGTGCTTTGGGGATTCGGAGATTTGAAATCGTTTATACTCTAGTCCGCGCTCTGGGGACTTAGAGTACTCCGCTCCGCGCTCTGGGGATTCGAAGATTTGAAATCGTTTATACTCTAGTTCGCACTCTGGGGACTTAGAGTACTCCGCTCCGCGCTCTGGGGATTCGGAGATTTGAAATCGTTTATACTCTAGTCCGCGCTCTGGGGACTTAGAGTACTCTGCTCCACGCTCTGGGGATTCGGAGATTTGAAATCGTTTATACTCTAGTCCGCGCTCCGGGGACTTAGAGTACTCCGATCCGCGCTCTGGGGATTCAGAGGTTTGAAATCGTTTATACTCTAGTCTGCGCTCCGGGGACTTAGAGTACTCCGCTCCGCGCTCTGGGGATTCGGAGATTTGAAATCGTTTATACTCTAGTTCGTGCTCTGAGGACTTAGAGTACTCCGCTCCGCGCTCTGGGGATTCGGAGATTTGAAATCGTTTATACTCTAGTCCGCGCTCCGGGGACTTAGAGTACTCCGCTCCGTGCTCTGGGGATTCGGAGATTTGAAATCGTTTATACTCTAGTCCGCGCTCTGGGGACTTAGAGTACTCCGATCCACGCTCTGGGGATTCGGAGGTTTGAAATCGTTTATACTCTAGTCTGCGCTCCGGGGACTTAGAGTACTCCGCTCCGCGCTCTGGGGATTCGGAGATTTGAAATTGTTTATACTCTAGTTCGCGCTCTGGGGACTTAGAGTACTCCGCTCCGCGCTCTGGGGATTCGGAGATTTGAAATCGTTTATACTCTAGTCCGCGCTCCGGGGACTTAGAGTACTCCGCTCCGCGTTCTGGGGATCCGAAGATTTGAAATTGTTTATACGAGTCCGTACGTCGTACAAGATAATGTAGTTCGTCATTCAATTATGAGATATAGAAACGTTAGTGATTCATGAGAAATACGGCTTCAAGCCTTTATTAATGAAAATCAACTAAACTGCTCGATTGCAACTTTAAAAAGAAACTAAGTTATGACTGAATGGAAGCATGCAGGAAATAACAGTGCCTAAGACAAGAAAGAAAACATGCTAAATGTAATAGTGTCGCAGATGTTCACTGTTCCATGCTCGGGGGAGTGTCGTGCCATCTACGGTCGCTAGCTTGAATGTTCCCTCTCCAAGCTTCCGTTCAATGGCGTACGGACCTTCCCAGCTGGGATTCATGCGTGATGGTACCGGGAAGACTCGTTTCAGAACGAGATCACCCACATCAAAGATCCTTGGGCGGACTCTGCCTTCATAGTAACGCTTGACTCGATGTCTATGCGCTGCCGCCCTTAATTCAGCTTCTTCACGCTTTTCGTCGATGCAGTCCAGTGATTCCAACAAGAGATTCTGGTTCGTCTTGGGATCATAGTATGTCACCCGGTGTGATGGAACTTCAAGTTCCACGGGTATAACAGCTTCGGAGCCGTATGCCAAGGCGAATGGAGTGTGGCCGGTCACAGACTTGTGGGTAGTTCTATATGCCCATAATGCTGTCGGGAGTTCATCTACCCACCTGCCTCCAACCTTCTCCAAGCGCTTCTTCAGTATGGACTTGATTGTTTTGTTGACGGCCTCGACTTGTCCGTTAGCTTTCGGGTGTGCAACGGCGGCGAACTTCTTCTCGATACCGTACTTCAAACAGAACTCTTTGAACTCTCTACTTTCGAATTGCGTCCCGTTGTCCGTAATGATGGTGCGAGGAAGGCCGAAACGGCATATAATGTTTCGTACAACGAAGTTAATGACCTTCTTAGAGGTGATTGTGGCCAAAGGCTCTGCCTTAGCCCACTTTATGAAATAGTCGACTGCAACTATCGCGTATTTCGCACCACCTTTGGATATAGGCAAAGAGCCGATTATGTCGATCCCCCAGATCGTAAATGGCCAGGGACTAACCATTTGCGTGAGTTCCGTTGATGGAGTCCTCGGGATTTTCACGTATCTTTGACACTTGTCACACTTTCTCGCGTAGTCTGCGGCGTCCCGGTTTACGGTTGGCCAGTAATATCCATAGCAGAGGATCTTCTTTGCTAGCGTTTGCCCCCCAGTATGGTCACCACATTCCCCTTCATGAACTTCTCTTAAGACCCGCTTTGTCTCATCATGAGCGATGCATCGTAATAATGGGATTGAGAATCCTTTTCGATACATTGACCCATCCTGCATTACGTATCGCGTGGCCTTTCAAAGGATTTGCCGTCTTTCGCTTCTTTTTTTGGTAAGGCTCCGATCATTAGGTACAGTTTGAATGGGGTTATCCACGATTCCTTCTCGATCTCCGTTTCCAACACACGATCGACTTTTATCTCGTCTATGCTCGGGGCATGCAAGGCTTCAACGGGATACAATCCCATTTGCTGCGCATTGCCGGTACTCGCAAACTTAGCCAACAAGTCGGCTTCTTTGTTCTGTTCGCGCGGGACATGTGAAATGTCATAACGCTCGAGATTCGAGAGTAGTTCTTGGACCTGAACAAGGTACGGAGCGAGCTTTCGTCCCTTTGCTTGGTAGTCTACCCGTACTTGGTAAACCACCAACTGTGAGTCACAAAAGATTTCGACTGATTTGATCCCGAGTTCCCTGATGAGCTTCAAGCCAGCGATCAGTGCTTCATATTCTGCTTCGTTATTTGTAGCCGGGAAATCAAGCTTCAGGGCATAACAGATTGATCGGTTTTCCGGAGTTATAAGAACTATGCCCGCACCGGAGCAACGGTCGTTTGATGCACCGTCAGTGTATAATTTCCATCGAACGGGGGGAATGATGTCGTGATCATCCGGTTTGACGGGTATGGTAAACTCAACGATGAAATCTGCTAACGCTTGCCCTCGGATGGCTCTCCATGGTAAGTAGGCGATATCGAATTGGCTCAACTCGATGTTCCATTTTAGCAACCTTCCAGAAGTTTCCGGCCGTTGGAGTACTTGCCTCAGGGGTTGATCGGTATAAACACCGATTGAATGTGCTTGAAAGTATGGGCGCAGCTTACGTGATGCAATCACCAAGCAATAAGCCAATTTCTCGATCTTAGGGTAATTCCTCTCTGCCCCCGTTAAACGCTTGCTAACATAATACACCGGCTTCTGGACTCGATCCTCCTCACGAACCAAAGCCGCACTTATCGCATGTGGGGATACAGCCAAGTATACATATAACATTTCATGGTCAACTGGTTTTAACAGCATTGGTGGACTCTCCAGATGCCTCACCAGATTCTGGAATGCTTCCTCACAACTAGACATCCATTCAAAATTTCTCTTCCCCTTCTTTATTATATCAAAGAATGGGATGCACTTGTCAGTTGCCCTGGATATAAATCGACTTAGCGCAGCTACTTTTCCATTCAAACTCTGCACTTGCTTTATAGTCCTGGGCGATTGCACATCTCGAATAGCTTGGATCTTCTCTAGGTTGGCTTCAATTCCCCTAGCATTGACGATGAATCCCAAAAACTTCCCCGATGCCACGCCGAAGGAACACTTCAGAGGGTTGATCTTCATCCCGTAAAACCTGAGTATGTCGAACATTTCAGCCAAGTCTCAAATGTGGTCGTTTGACCGTCGTGACTTCACGAGCATGTCATCCACATAGACTTCCATCGTTTTACCCAGCTGGTCCTTGAACATTCGATTCACTAAACGCTGGTAAGTTGCCCCTGCGTTCTTCAATCCAAAGGGCATCACTACATAGCAGTACAGTCCGACATTTGTCACGAAGCTGGTGTGTTCTTGGTCCGGAATATGCATCGGGATTTGGTTGTACCCTGAGTACGCATCCATAAATGACAACAGCTCGTGTCCTGCGGTGGAGTCGACCAACTGATCGATCCTAGGCAACGGGAAACTGTCCTTAGGGCATGCTTTGTTCAAGTCGGAATAATCTACGCAAGTCCTCCATTTCCCATTCGCCTTTTTCACCAGCACGGGGTTGGATACCCATTCAGGGTAGAGGGCATCGCGGACGAACCCATTTGCTTTGAGTTTGTCCACCTCCTCTCCGAGAGCGGCGGACCTCTCCGGATCCATTCCTCTCCTTTTTTGTTTGACTGGAACGTATTTCGGGTCTATGTTCAACATATGACTCGTGATGGCGGGGGAAATCCCACACATATCGAAATGCGTCCAGGCGAAAACATCAAGATTCGCTCGGAGGAAGTCGCTAAGGTCTTCAGTCATCGCGGGGCCAAGCTGTGATCCGATCTTCAGTATTCGCGAGGGGTCGTCACGGCTAACTGAAATGTCAACTGTTAATTCAGCCGGCGCCGCCTTCTCTTCCCTGGGTTTCTCATCGTCGTCTCTCGGATCTATATCTCCGAAGATCCGAGAACCATGCCCGAGCCAGGGCTCGGGCACTACTTGTCAATTATCCGTATTAAGGATGCAAACGAGATTGTCCGCAACCTTTCCCTTCTCCCCCCAATGGGCCTCTCGGAGCTCAGCCACATAACAGGAACGACCAGCTGCTTGATCACCATGGACGATACCTACTCCTTTGTCAGTTGGGAACTTCAAAGTTAAACACCACGGGGCTAATGCTGCCCTAAACTCAGCCAAGGCCGGCCGGCCCAAGAAAACATTATATGGAGAATCCACATCCAAAACTACAAAGGGTAGAATTCGCACTCTCCGACGCTCGCCTTGTCCCAATTCAACTGGCAACTCGACATATCCCACTGCATCGGTCGCAGCGCCGTTAAAGCCGTGAATACGAGCTTTGGATGGTTTCAGGTCTTTTGTTTCCATTTTCATTTGGTCGTAAGCCTTCTTGAAGATTATGTTGACAGAACTCCCGCAATCAATCAGAATTCTTTTTACATATGCCGGTCCGATCGTTGCAGATATGACCATCGGGTCGATGGTCGGAGCTTCTACCTGATCAGCGTCTCTGTTTCTGAACACAATATCGTCTGTCATTACGCGCTGCTGCTTAGCAGGGGTCCTATCCTCCACGTTCGAACAACACTCAAAATCGGCATGCTTCAGGGAACTTGCATATCGCTCCATCTCTTGCCAATTCTTATCCGCGGGGTGAGGTCCGCCGATAATTGTATTTATGACTAGCCTACCTACAGTTCGGGCAGGCTCCTCGGGATGACGTGGAGCTGGTGCACGACCTGGGTTGGACGTTCCATGTCCTCCTTCCTGTGGATCCTTCACAAATTCTTGCAACTTCTTTTGCCTGATCAACTTCTCGATAGCGTCGTGCAGGTGTCTGCACTCTTCCGTATTGTGCCCATAAGTCTCATGGAAGCGACAATATTTCCCGGTCCGCTTCTGTTCCTCGGTTGATTCTTTTGGACGTGGCTTTCTGTATTGAAAAGTATTGCAGGTGGATAGGTAAATGTTCTCAAGCGGTGCGTTCAGTGGAGTATACTCGTTGTAGCTTGGAATTCTCGACTTCCACTTCCCCGCTTCTCTCTTCTTCCCTTGATTTCTTCCTCCGGACTCCTTAGACTGCCCAGGCTTATTCTAGACATTTACTTGGACCTTTCCCGAGCTGTCTCCGGACTGCTTCACAACAATGTTCCTCTTCATAGATTCTTGGATAGGTCCTGGTGCCTTATCTCGTCGTACCCACCTAGCCTCCTCTCTTCTTATGAATTGGTGTGCCTTTGAGTAGAAACACTCTAGCGTAGTCGGAGGTCTTCCTGCCAACCAGTCTCCGAACTCAGAATCTAGATCCACACCTCTCATTACAGCCATCAGAATTGCATGGTCATTGGGGTTACTGACTTCAGTTGCCGCAACGTGGAATCTCTGTAAATATTCCTTCAATGACTCCCCGGGATTTTGGATTACACTTGACAGAGACATTACGTCTTTTGGGCGTGTAGTGTGTATTCTGAACTGCTCAATAAACTTCCTTGCCAACTCTTCGAAATTTGATACGGACCGCGGAGGAAGTCGGGTGAACCACATAGTAGCGATCCCAGAGAGAGTAATCGGAAAGCATCTACACTTGGTGGCATCAATTGCTCTAGCTGAATCCATCATCCATTCGTACCTCATGACATGCTGTCTGGGGTCAGTCTTCCCTTCATACGCAGGGATAGTAGGCATACTAAACTTCCTGGGGTACGCCGCCTGCAACACAACATCCGTGAATGGAGTATGACTTCTTGACACTCCCCAGTCATCATTCGATAAGCTCTGATTTTCTTTCATCAATTGCCTGATCATGGCTGTCAGATCTGGTGTCTATATGGAAGGCGGGAGGTTAAGGTCTGTTCTACGTGCCTGTCCATGCTGATGCCTCCTCTGCTGGTGATCTGCCAGTCGCGCGTCTTGGGGTTCGACATCGTTAGCGTTTTGATGGCCTGGGCCTCCATCCTCCGTTTGCACTCCGGTCCTGAAGTTTCCAGCTCTTGCTTGGTTACGGTCTCCAGCTATTTGAACATCAGCTTCTGCTCGTGCAGCTTCAGTCTTACGTCATCTGAGCCTGGGAGGTTCATCAGAGGAAGTTGAGCTGTCAGATGAAGAGTAAGGAGCGGGATTGCCCCCAGCATTCTGTTGCTGCTGTTGAGTGAGTTGTGCCATCAGGTTGGCGTTAGCTTGCATCTGCTCTCCTAGTTGTCTCCTGCTTTCCCTAAGTTCTCTCATCAAGTCATTGAACTCTACTCTGGTGACAACTGGAGTCTGTTCTTGAGCGGCAATTCCTGCACTCGGAATCGCTGGTTGATTGCTAGGTCCTGCTTGATGCACGCTAGCAGTCTCGCGGGCATCCGCATTATGAGAAGCTGACCTGGTACGTGGTCCTGGCATTGTAGAGTTATTGGTATGAACTCTGAGTAGAATCAACGGATGTCCTATCAGTGAGTCGAATCTTCTTTGGGGGATTTGTTCAACCCAGTAACTTCAAAGAAGATCCTTGAGGTCTGAGAATTCAATTTTCAGTGAAAGCACCAAAGTGTTAGCACCAAAATTGGTCACTAACCTCGTAGAGAAAGATTGTGTAGAGATATAAGTGATGAAGATAAATTAAACAGAGAAGATAATGCTAATTTAAATGCAGAAAGTAAGAACACCAAATTTATAGTGGTTCAGCGTAATTGCCTACGTCCACTTTGAGATTAAACTTTATTGATCTTCCTTATTGTTGATTACAAATACAATTCATGAATCAAATGCTTGAATGAAGTTGTTAAGTAGAGAAGATGAGTCTCAAAAATGGCAGAGTCTCCCCGGTGTTCTCTCCCAAAAAAAAGGATCCTCTTCACTGTGACCCTGCCCCTCTATTTATAGACAAAGATGGGCTGGACTTCCCAAGTGGGCTTGGTAGCCGAACGCTCTAGCCCAGGTGTAGTGTTCGCTGCATGCCGAACCAGGTATGCCGAACGCTTTGACGTCGAACAGTCCTTTCCGTGCCGAACGGTCCCTTCCATGCCGAACAGTCCTCTCTGTGCTGGATGGTTCGTTCGATTGTGTGGGAAGTGCAGGATGGTTGCAGCTGAAACCGATCGCAACTCTATCTGAAGCTTTTGGTCGAATGATGCATGCTGGCCGAACGATAGTGTCATGTTGAATAGTAATGTACACCGAACGTCTCCTGGATGCCGAGTATGCCCATTGCCGAGTACTCTTGCTGCTGAGTTCTGCTTTATGCCGAACACTCCTGTCGCCGAGTATTCCTATCGCCGAGTTCTATTGATGCCGAACGCTAGCTGACGCTGAGCATTGGTTGACGTCGAGTGCCAGTTGACGCCGAGTAGTTTTGTATGCCAAGTACTACTGATGCCGAGTATTACGCCGAACGCCGAACACTACTTGACGCCGAGTCTTCTGGATGCCGAGCACTACGGATGCCGAGCACTATGGATGCCGAGTACTTATTCGAGTACTAGTTGCCTGGTCAAATCTCCAGGAAACAGAAAAAGTTTCATTTCTACTATTCATGAAAGAAATTCGTGTACAAGTTTGTTCCAAAAAATTCTTACTAGCAGGGGCCGAACCCGCATCTATACACGGCCAACAAAATGCAAGTCAAAATAAACCGGGGAAGCATGTCTAATCTTTCTTCTTCCTTGGCTTCCTTCTCGGTGTAGACCCGCTGGAGCCGCCACTATTTTTCCTCTTTGAGCCTTTGCCTTTTGGTGGTCGGTCTCCAGGCGATGGCATAATCTCGACATCCTCCTCCGAGCTCGAGTGAATAGGGATGCTTCCTGCGGGCGGAGTCGGAGGAATAAGATCAAGTACAGAAGGTGGAATGGGCACGCTGGTGATGAAAACAGTGCCACAAGGAGATATCATTCTAAGCGGAGCTGGTCCCGGTGCTGCCATCCCACCTCCAAAACTGCCACCATGAGCCATTGCTGCCATTTCAGCGTCGATTTGGGCGAACATCTCCTCTTCAGTAACTGCTCGAGCCCCGTTGGGGGCATCAGTAGTCGGCATTGAAGAACTTGTAGCAGGAGCACCTCCACCCATGACAAATGGCAAGTCAGCTAAAGGATCGCCATGACGGCGAAAGAGTTCTTCCATCAACTGCTCATCAAACACAAGCGTGCTTCCCTGCATATCGTCAAGTGGGGCAGTTGTAGTTATGGTGATCGCTTCGGTAATGATAGCCTCCTGTGTCTGATGTGATTCTTGAGTAATAGGAGGCCCGACATGTGCAGCATCGATCACTGGACAAAGAATAAGAGAACTGTCAGAATTTAATTCAAATAAAGATTCCGACCTAAGGCAGATATGTGGAATGTTCAGAATACCTTCCTCAGTTTGACTTGTCGGCGGTAGAACGGCTTCAGTAACTTGCTCTGTAGCCGGAGACATCTACGGCTGATCCGGATTGTAAGCAGGAACAACTTGGGGATCGACCGCAGATGAGGATTCGGGCTGGGTTGACACTGGAACTTCAAGACTCGCCTCATGATGGTCAACCCCTGAACCCTCTCCTATTTCAAAGTGCTGGGCGCCAAGTCTTTCCTTTTCGTGCAGAATCATTGACTCGTGAAGAATCTTCCTTTCATCTTCATTCAGAATGCAATTCTCGAGTTCAAACTCATCCACAGACTCACTAGATGCGCCTCCTTCTCTTCTTCAACTAATCGGCCCCAGGCGTTGTATAGATGCGCCGGATAATCATCGAGCCAGGCTAGACCCATGTGCCTCAGCACATTAGCGTTGTAAACAACGAGAAGGTCTTCGATATCAGCCTCTACCCTGGACTCGGCCTCCTCGACCTCAGTCTCCACCTTGCGGACCTTAGCCACAGCCGCATCCCTTTCACCCCGGAGCAGAACAGCCTGTTCGCACGCCTCCTGGGCTGCGTTGTTCGCATCATCCTTTTCCTTAGCCATGTCAGCGAATTTGGCCTTAAGCTCATTGAGTTCCTTGACCGCTGCATCCCGCTCGGCTGTAACTATAGTATTCCGATGGCCCTTCTCCTCTACCAAGGCAACATGCATCTGCCTTAACCTCTCCATTGCCACATTCGCTTCGTCAGCTTTTTTGGTGGCCTCGATTTCAGATTTCCGAGAAGACTCGGCCTCAACAGTGAGCACTTGAATGATCTGGTTCCTTTGAGCGAGTTCGGTCTCCATTTTCTCAAGCGCTTTGGCTCGCTCAAAGGCCACCTTAGAAGCTTTCTCTGTAGCCTTTACCCACTCACTATACTGGGTGTAGATGTCATGAACGTAATCATGCATCGTGTTTTCCACTCCAGATGGGATTCTCTTTAAGTGAGGTGGGAAGACGTAGCCATCGAAGCATATGTTTGGAAAATCCTTCCTCATCTAAGCCAATTTAATGGCCCCTTCTCCTGTGGGCTTAGTCGGGACCTGCTCTGCAATTATGGAGGCTGTGGTTTCGACTCTCTGGAGATGAGTCTCGGATCTAGAAGTGTGAGTAGATGGCATGTGGCATGGAGGTTTTGGCGGATGTGGAACAAGAACAGGAGGTGGAGACGGAAGTCTAAGAGGAGGAGAGCGAGATCTAGATCGATGTCTGTACTCGCTGTCCCTGTCACCCCATACCTATCTTGGTTAGAGTACTCGCGATCGCGGTCTCTATTAGAGTCCCTCCTGTGGGAATCATAATAGGTAGAAGACTTTCGGGCCGAGCAAAGATTCCCGAGCATAGATCCCCTTCCGGACATCGTACCTGAAAATGAGAGACGAAGGAAAAGTTAGTGATTTCTTAGGTTGGACGATTTACAGTTATGAATCATGTAGTGCAGTGAAGTGTATGCATGTGCAACCCCCCGACCAACCGGAAATGTCGACCGCACTCATAGCAAGCGACCCGCTCAGTTCAAGAGCATTATCAAGCTCCTTCATCCCGGTGTCGTGTTGAGACGACACATAATCCGGAATCGGAATATCAGCAAGCCTTTCAAAAGGATTCTCTACTTGCGGGGGAGGAGCCTCCGAAATTCTAATCCCCGAGACGGGCAAGGACACAACCACAGATTTCAATCTCATGGATTTAGAACGCTTGTAAGCAGCTGCCTTGCCTTTTCTCCTTCCTCCTGAATCCTGAACATCAGAAGAAGGCCCAGCCTGGAGCTCGTTGTCAGTAGGCGTTCTCTTCGGATCAACTTCTTCAGCTATTACGACTTCGGGCGCCTTGCGCTTCGCCCGTTTCTTCAAGACCACTCTAAGTGTCCCTTCCAGCCGTATGCTTTGCTTCCGCTCAATCAGCCCGACAGTCCTCAAGTTTATGTCGGTCAGAACCAAGTCGATATGCCTCTCTTTGCCCGGAACCGCTTGGAGGATCCGAACTAGCTCTCTAAAATATCCACCATCGGGTCGAGAAATTGCGGCTGTAAAAGAAGAGAAGTATGTCAGTTTTGAAGTCGGTTATTATTATCTTGATAATTCAAGCGAAAGAATGCAACGCTTACGTCTATCTAACCATCGCCTAGCAAATCCAGGGGGGCACCAAACATAGAACCATTCAGTCTTAAAGTAACTCAGCCTTCCCCAAGAGCCCATTACAATTTGGCAGTTCCTGACCGCTTCCAAGAAGGTGAAAGAAGGGCTGTCTCCATGACTCTTAATGTTAAATAGATATCTAATCTCGATCGGCTTTGGCGGTCGAAAGAGAATCTCCATAAACAGAATGAAGGTGCTATTCAACGAAGCATACCCGTTGGGGTGCAGTTGGGACGGAGCTATTCCAAGGAATGGTAACATCTCCCTTATATATTGATTGAAAGGAGGAAGTGTCCCCGCTGTGCAAGCATGACGGTTGAAAGCAGTAAACCCCTCCGGGGGATCATGTGGCCTGTCATTTGGCCCAGGCAGTAACACGTCGTCAAGCGACAAGCCGTGCCTTAAACAAATCCGTCCCAGCATATCTTCGGAGATACCGGACGGCACAGAATCTTGTGGACGACAAATGAACCGGGCGCCTGGAAGTTCGTCCGGAGCTGGGTCTATAACTTCGGCTTCAATGACCGGTATCTCGATGGTTGAAGGAATTGAACTCGGGAGTTCCTGCTGCTGTGAACTTGAAGGTTCCATGACTAACTAGCTTATGAAAAATCATTGTTAAGCAGACAATAACGCTCGTGCATCCCCCAGTGTAAAGTGTGTGAGTGTGTTGTGCAGTGCAGTACTATATATCACTTGAGAAGTTCTACAGAATTGGAGAAAGCATGTAAACGACGAGACTTTGAAATTCAGTCGGAATGACCATCATCGCTGACCGTCACAACCGTGCCATCCAGAAATTAGCAATCAATCCAAGTTAAAGTTTGTTAAAATTTTGTTAGAGTTGCAGTTCCATCGACGAGCTTCGAAGGGAAATCAAATATGCAGTTCAACGATCAAATCCAATTATGCCAAAATGAAGCTCGTCGGAGTTAGATGTTCAAAATGCACAAGAGTTTTCGATATCATCAGAGTTAGGCCCATTGTCAACCATCAAAGTTCGAGTTCACATCGATCTGTGCAGTAGTTCGTATCCATCAGGGGGATGGATTCGAGTTCGTATCGATCGTACAAAGACATTTTTGTATCGATCCCATGGCTCGCAGTTCGAATCGATCGGAGCTTATTACTTCGTATCGATCAGAAAAGCATCTACTTCGAATCGATCAGAGAGCATCAATTTCGTATCGATCATAGAATGTCAATTTCATATCGATCAATGTTGATTCGAAACTGCCGTTGCTAGGTAACTGTTCCGTGACCGATACGAAGCCCAAGGCGAGACAGTGATACAAGATTTCAATTCGGGGATCGACACGAAGCAAGACACTCTCTTCCTCAATCGATACGAGATTGTGGCCAAAAGACTGCTCACCAACCATTTCGAATCCGTTGTTTCTTCTTCTTTCCCAGATCGATTCGAACTCCATTCCTTCCTTCCTCGACCTTGCACGTTATCCACTTCCTCGAGCAACGATCAGACATGAGCTCGAAGGGGATAGAGTGACAAGAGAAGTTGGGCTCATCGTTTTAGGACTGGTTTTGTTCATTTGATTACCTGATTCGGATAACTGGTTAAGGGTGTTAAAGGTTTTGAATCGATTCGAAGTCGAGCAGTTTTCTTTTTTCCAAGTCTTTGGAGTGATACGAAGACAAGGCGCAAGAGTAAAAGGTAAAAAGTGAAAAGTGGCTAAGTCCACAGTATTTATATGGACTCGAATGTGAAGGGAGAAACGATTCTCCTCCCAGTAAAATCAATCGGTTGCAAAATATCACCACGGGATCGATTCGAACAAGCTGTTCGAATCCATGACCTCGAGTCTGTATCGATACGGAGTCTTCACCAAATCCATCGATGCGAAGCCCTTCTTCGTATCGACCGCTTTCGACTGAATCCCCATCTTAGCAACATGAAGTGTGCAGTTCGAATCCATCGAACTGCGGCATCTAGGGGTCAATATTCATCGATACGAATGCACGTTGCGTATCCATTTTAGTGGCTCGTGCCAATTCGAAAATGAATTCCACCAAAGTTCGTAACCATCGATACGAAAGTTAATTTCGTATCCATCGAATCTTAGAACCGCCGATACGAACGACCGCTTCGTATCCATCGAACTCCACATCCATCTATTCGAAATGTTCATTTCGTATCCATCTATGCAATGAATACCGATGCAAAAACAACCATTAAGCGTTGTTACAATGAATTTCACGTCGGTTCAGGAGAGGATCGATACAGAATTCGATACGGGATAAACTGACAATGACTCGTAAACGTACAAACGTCAGCGAGAATCAGATTAACATATATGCATATACGTCGGACTAATCTTCAATATTCTAGATTTACAAGAATTGGAAACTCATTTGATAACGATTACAACAAAAAACGGCTAATCATTAGCATACAGCAATCAGTTGCAATAGTATAGGGTACAGCAGTCGATAATCAACAGTTTACATTATCGCGAAAATCAATCGAAGATTACAGCTTTCATCGAAAAGACGATAACTATTCAGAATAAAGATTGCAGCATTTCAAAGCACATCATGTTTCCACAAGACGTACTTTGGGGGGCAAATGTTATCCCGCCTTTTGGCAAGGCCGTGACACCAAGGAATTGACTAGTAACCAATGACGGTTCATCTTAGAGATCAGTTATACACAGGCTCACTATGGAAATCGATGAATTTTGTCCGAGTCCGGATCGAGCTAAAATTGATATGACATGACAAGCGAGGCTATGAGAGTCAACGTTCCAAATTTCAAGTCAATCCGAGTTCGTATGCTCAAGTTACGATCGATGCAAAATTGGATGAAAACCAACCACTGTTCGAATCAATCAGTTCGAATCCATCAGGGAAGCTTACTTCGACTCGATCAGCTCCGCATCCATCACCAAGCCTCTGTTCGACTCGATCGAGTTCGTATCCATAGCTAAGCCTCTATTCAAATCCATCACTTTCATATCGATCAGAACGGCAGCGACCTCGCATTCGTCCAAGAGCCTCAATTCGAATCGATCGAGTTCGACTCCATCGGCGAAGCCACTGTTCGAATCTATCGTACAATGACCACTTCGTGTCCATCCTAGAGCCTCTATTCGAATCCATCAGGACGCGCCACTTCGTGTCCATCGCAAAGCCTTTGTTCGAATCCATCTAGGTGGAACGCATTTATCGATACGAACAAAGCCACACCATCGATGCGAACAGAGCATGACAATTGATGCGAATTAAGGAGCCTCCATCGATGCGAACTACGCATCTTTTATCGATACGAACAAGGCAATACCATCGATACGAACAGGGCAAAAGTCCTAGAATAACTCGATCAACTCGACATCAAAGGCGGAGTGATCCAGAGATTCGAGTGCCACGTCATCGAGTCGAATAGGATCGAGTCGAAATGAGGGAGTCGAACGAAACAGCCAACCGAAGATCCTAATTCGTATCGATCATATCTCCTAATATACAAGTCCAAATGATATGAAATTTTCACAGAAGCTTACGTGCATGCTAAGGAATGTCCACGCCAAATTTCGACTCCATCGGACACAATCTTGATCGATACGAAAACCGTTTGTATCGATCACGGATCGGGCCAAAACTTCACGGGCTTGGGCGCGCGGGCCTAGCCATGTGCCAGAGGGGGTCTCCCGAGATTTGAGCGAAATATCAGCCTCCTACACCTATAAATAGAGCCCCAGGGCACACAGAAAATGGATCTTCTTCTCCTTTGAATTTTCCAACGCCCAGACTCTGCCGGATCCAGATCTAAACTCCATAGCTGCTGCCAATAACGAAATTCACTGCTGTAAATCATCATTATCTGTTGTAATTCATTGAATTCACTTGTAATCATCAAAGAAACATCAATAAATCAATCAACTTCATAGTGGACGTAGGCAACACGCCGAACCACTCTAAATTCTTGTGTTTCTGTGCGTTCTTATTACTTTCATTATCTGTTTTTGGAGTTTTTGTTAGATAATCCTCTTTTTCCATTTTAATTTCTTCACTTCATCTCTTCAAAAACTTCCGAAGAGTGTTGTGCCCAATTTTGGTACAAACAATATCTAATTTCAAATATTAATTAATTAAAATATTAAAAATAATTATTTTGGTTTGAAAATTTTACATGAGGAAAAATATGATGAATTGGATTTTGGTGAATTTTTTGGATTTTTTTCTATGCATTTTTGAATTTAAACGAATTATTTAGCAAAAAGGAGTGTTAAATACAAAGAGCATAGATAATTAATTAAGAAGGTAACTAATCATTCTAAAAAAGAAAACTGCATAAAGTCCTGGTAACCAATGATAACTTAACATGTAACTAGGTTAGGTAAAAAGTAGATCCTTTGAATGGAAATAAAACAATATTCAACTTAATTACGAATTGACACGCCACTGAAAAATGATTCAAATTATCAACAGGAGAAAACTCTTCACTTATTTATGAAAATGTCACGCCGCTAAATATGGCTCAGATTATCAATAGGAGAAAGCATTTCACTTAATTATGAAAATGCCATGCACTAGAAAATCGCTCAAATTATCAACACGAGAAAGCTTTTCATTTAATTACGAATGTCATGCCGCTTGAATATAGCTCAAATTATCAACAGGAGAAAGCTTTTTATTTAATTGTAATTCACTAGGAAATGGCTTAAATTATCAACAGGAGAAAGCTTTTCATTTAATTATGAAAATGTCATGCCACTAGGAAATGATCAAATTATCAATAGGAGAAAGCTTTTCATTTATTTATGAAAATGCCATGTCGCTAGGAAATGACACAAATTATCAACATGAGAAAGCTCTTCATTTAGTTACGAAAATGTCATGCCGCTAGGAAATGGCTTAAATTGTCAATAGGAGAAATTTTTTCACTTAATTATGAAAATGCAACGCTACAAAGAAATGGCTAAAATTATCAATAGTAAACAACTTTTGAATTAATTACGAAATTGGCATAACACTTGGAAAATGGCTCAAAATATCAAACATGTAATTTCTTTACAATTAATTATGAAAATGCCATATCATCATGAAATCAGCTCAAAATATCAACTTGCAATACCTTACCATTAATTATGAAAATGACATATTTACATAAAATGGATCAAAATCATCAACTTGCAATGGCTTTACAATTAATTACCAAATGCCATATCAACATGAAATGGCTCAAAATAACATCTTGAAATGGCTCAACAATTAATTACAAAATCATTATATCAACATGTAATGACTCAAAATATCAACTTGCAATGGCTCGATAATTAATTACGAAATTGCCATATCAACAGGAAATGGCTTAAATTATCAACATGCGATTGCTATTTCTCAACAGGAAATAGCGCAAATTATCAATGGGAAATGTCTTAAATTATCAACCCACGATAGATAATTCTCACTAGCTCAAATTATCAACTTGAGACAACTATAAAACTTATCAACTTGCTATAGTTTAATGTCAACTTGATATAGCTATAAAACTTACCAACTCGCGTTGTTTTTAACCTGCGACCGCTATCCACTGACAACCTACGATATCCAAAGGTGCTAAGCAATTTTAAGTAAATAAATGAACTTTTGTAATACTTAAGAAGCCATCTTCCTTACGTGATTGTTGAGAATTTCATAAGTTGAATGGACTTTATGGCTACCTAATGTCTATTTATGAAATTATATTTGGTAACGTGATGGAAGGCCTTTGTGGCTATCAAATGTCTATTCATGATGTTATATTTAGTAACATGATGGAAGGCCTTTGTGGCTATACCAAATGTCTATCCAAGATATTATATTTGGTGACGTGGCTGAAGGCCTTATGGCTATATATGTCTATTCACAGCTTTAAATACGGTAATTTTGATGGAAGGCCTTAATTGAGAACTCATGTCTGTTCATGACAATATATGGGAATAATGGCAGAAGTCTTTTGTAGCATCCGAGCATCTATTTACAACATTATACGAGAATGAGGGTATGAGTCTTGCATGGCACCCAAATGTCTATTCACGACAATATATATGAGAATGATAGTATATAGCCTTCGTGGCAACCTAATTATCTATTCATGATAAAAAATGTGAAACTAAGAGTAAGGCCTGAGTGGAAAATGTAAAAATAAACCGACTATAAAATTAGTTGGTAATGTTGTAAAGGGAATCTCATTCTTATGTTGAAATTGATGAATTGTGTTTGAATCGTGGTTTAATATTGTCACATTAAATGATGTAATTGATGAAGTTGGAATGATGAGGGGAAAACCCATTATCTGCTTTAGTGGCATGGTCTCCCTATGTGTCTGTTTGCTTATGGAAAAGTATTATTCATACCAGGCTATATCTGACCCGTGTTTTTATCATTTTCCATAAACTTATGAGTATTCATTCGAGTAGCCTGAGTATATGGTATAAAATGGTAGCTTTTGGAAAAGAGGAATAAAAACTCCAAAGATGAAGCAGGAGGCTTATTTTGCAAAATAAAGCTATTTTAAAATCTGTTATGTAATACCAGAATCTATAACAGACGGCATTCTCATATGTCGAGCATTGCACTTTATTTATATCTTATCATATATTCGCCCATGCGTGAGAACAATTTGGGTTAAAGTGCTATAATAAATTATGTAAACCAAATTGATGCATTGAAAAAGTTATTTAATTGCCTTATTTACTTATTTTTTGAAAAATAATACTTAACTCACTTTGTTACTGGAAAAGTCTTCCTAGGCTTGCGCAAACGCCCTCATAATGATTTCATCACATTTCGAGCATTTTTATTCGTTGGTTCGCTCAAATGATGACCACTTTCTAGTTACACTAAAACAAGTTAAAAACACAACAGACAAGCAAATACAAGTAATACACAACATCCATACATTATGTATAAGCAATCCAAACAAAAATCAAATATTTATATTGTCCTAGATATAACCGTACATAAAATGATGAGTTATTTGATAAAATGATTAAAAATGAATCAAAATACACAATTTTCTTTTTAAAACCATCTTAAAAGTGTTAATTGGGTTAGGTCTAAACTTAAAATCGTTTTGATGTTTATGATCATCTTAAAAACATCATTTTAACTATATTAACTAACATATGATGGTGAGATATGTAAAATCACTCACCTAAATCCAAAATAGCATGAATCCCCAAACAATCTCATGATGAACAACAATCTTCTCAATTTCTAATGCATCCAAAATAGTAGCTACGCTGATCACCTTGCTAATTACCTCTTAATTACTTGATTTAGCAAATTAATCTAAGGAAAATGATGGCTTTTTGGCTAAAGGGAGCAATAATGAGTTTAGAATGTTTTTGGGAAGTGGAATAATAACCGGGGAAGGTCCCATCTGTCCCATCTTACTAAAAGTGACTACTGTGTGGCTAGTTATCACTTGGATCGTGTAATATGGATTATAATCTAAATGCGGAAAACAGATAATAGTAGTAAAGTAAATAAGAATAAGCACACCAGGAATTTTTATACTGGTTCGAACTTCCCGTTGTACGTCCAGTCCCAGACTACACTCTGGATTTAAACTCTATAAACCCCTCTCTTAACCCGGAGGAATAGGTATACAACACCTGAGCAGCCGAACAGGATTTTTTCTACCTCTAACAACCGAAAGAGAACTTTTACTAGTATAAGAAAATAGTTGACAATTGTGTTTTGAATAACACTGATATGACTTTAAGTATACAACCTTCCTATAATCAAATCCTCAAGTATATATTGCGTGTGTGAAGATATGAAAGGAAGATATTGCTTAGAATCAAAGAATATATTGATTAGTTCAGAGATTCAAGCAATATAAAGATTGTGATTGCTTTTAGAATGCAGGGATAGATAGTAGAGAGTATGGTTAGAAAACAAAATGAAATTTGGGGATTTGAGAAGTGAATCTAATGTGTTTATATAGTAGACAAACAGCTACAACTATTCACGAAGAGTTTTAATCAAAAGATGCAGCCATATCTCTTCAATTTGGATCGTAACTCTTCGCAAATGGAAGTGTCTCTTCAGAAAAAATTGCTGTTAGAATCATTCAGTCGACTGAGCAAAATCGACCAGTCAACCAAATATTCAAAGACTGTGTAAAACAGAGTATATCTGTGCAACTGAACAGGTTCAGTCGACTGGTCATTTTTGGTCAGTCGACTGACCTGGTTGTCAGTGCACAGTTTATACTTTCTTTAAAGAATTTGAATCTTAAAACAACTTTGATTTTGTGTAAACCACTTGAGGATAGATTTTAACAACTTCAACATATATCTAATGACTAAAACTTTAATAAATAAACATACTATACTTAGATTTGAAGTCTTGTCTCCTTTGTAGTTTAATAGCATATCTCATTCTCTTTTTGTCGCTTGATCGTATAGTCTCATCACTGATTGTTTAAGCTTTTTGTCATGAATCAAAACTCATGATTCAACATTCTCCCCCTTTTTGATTGATGACAACCTGTTTTAGATGATACTATATTTTAAGAATTATATAACGGAAGTTATATATATCTCCCACTAAATATTTGGCGACATATTTAATCCTTCAAAGAATTGGTTAGTCATACAAATTTCTCCCCCTTTGTCATCGACAAAAAGGAAATAACCAATAATTATATCATTGTGAACTAACATCATAACAATCACAAACAAACAATTTTTTTTTAATTTTACCGAGCTATTTATAAAAAAGCTCATAATAATAGTAGAATGTTTTGAATTTAAAAGAAAATAACTTACTACCACGAAGCAAGAGTTACCAACATCACTCATCAGAACCTGAATCTATATCTTCTTCCACTTGCACTGGTCCTTTGCCTCGTGAAGAACTTTCCACAAATTGTCTGCCACCACCATTTCCATTAGTGTCAGAACTTGTATGTTCTTCAGATGTAGACGAAGTAAAATGAGGTGCTGGACGTTTTCCTGGATCACGATGTGAAGTGTCCGTAGTTGTGGAGGAGGAACAAGAGATTGCATCCCATAAAATCCCAAAAAAGCTTTTGATCTTGTCAAACTTTTTGTCGATCTTATTGTCGAGATTTTTGATGCGAGAATCCAAAATGACTTGATTACATGCAATTAGATCAATGGACTCTCGGGTGCTTTGGCATGGGGTTGAGGTACGAATTTCATCTCTTCGTTGTTATGGAGTAGCAGTTTGCTGGCGAGGCCTTGATTGCCAATCTTGGAATGACATGATACTGAGCGGTCTCGGAGGCAATTTCATCAGACTAATTGTGCGGCTATTTAGAGTTTTAGGAGTGGAGGTATCAGATTCTGGAATAGGAACTTGTAGGTTCATAAGTAGCCGCATAATATACTCGCCGTAATAAATAATGTTCATTCGGTCTTGGTTGAAGGATAAGAATTCGTCAAGAATAAGCTTAGGCCAATTGATTTGAAAATCTCCCCAAATTGCATATAAAGCCCTATAATTCTCCGGATATACAAGCTCATAAGAACCGGTACGAGGAAGAATTATACGCATTAAGGCTCGATGCATAATTCGAGCTGTAGGGCGTAAGGCGATAGATTTTAATTTTGCCATGTCATCTTCCAAAAATCTATGACTTACTTCATCTTGTTCGCCTAAAGGAACATTTAACTCTTCTAAAGGAATACCATTTGTTGGTGTATGAAGAATGTGTCCAATTCTATCTAATGACAAGAATACTTGTTGACCACAAACTAAACTCAATAAGCAGTTGTCACGGTTTCGTGGATTTTGATGACCCAAATTTAAGTTTGCGTAAAAGAGTTTTACTATTGTATGATTAATTTTGAGATTGTTCTTATTGTGGTCAAGAAGAGATTCTAGACGACTTCTTCTTGTAAGATCTTGAATTCTATATGCAGCGAAGTCAGGAAACACAACAAAAGATCCTTCAAGAAAACGTGCTTCCTTCATCTTGTTCCATCTTTGAACAGCGGTGGCATCATAAAGCCATTGAGCTATTTGGGTGTCAATAGGTTCAAAGGCTGAGGATGAAGCTTGTCTAGAGCGTTTTGGTTGTCTTGGAGCCATTGGAAAGAATGATTGAGTAAAGGAATTTGAAAATTTGGAGGGCTAGGGTTTTGAAATTTCTGATGGTAGAAGGTAAAATTGTGGAGTAAAAGTGAAGAAGATGGGTTATAAGGGTAAAAAGTAGGTGAAACAAAAGTTAATAGGTTCAGACTATTCATTCAGTCGACTGGTCGTATATGGTCAGTCGATTGATAAATATCCTGAAACTCTCTGTTTCCAGAATCAGTCGACTGACCTAATTCGTTCAATCGGCTGAATGCTCTTTTGCAGCATTATCAGTCTTTTTGCATGTGTTAACAAATAGATATTAATATATTCAATATATTAATCAATGAAGCATACAAAACAAATTGAAATAAATAAATAAAATCTTAGTTAGATGAAGAAGAAGTGGATGAATGCAGAGTCTTGCAATCTTCTGGTTCAACTTTAGTGTTTTCTTTGTATGGTTTTAATGGAGACCAGTGATTTCCATGTTCCCATGAATTTGGAGACACGGGAGGAGGTTGTGGTGACTGATGATAAGAAGACATTGTGGGTTGATGAACATTGGATGAAGACAAGCTGCAAAATTTCCAGCCAAGTTGCTCCAGAAAGCTAAGTCGTTTCGAATTTAGCTTTTGTTCATAGTACATTTCTCGTTGAATTGCTATTGATTCCCTTTGATAATGATGTAAATCATCAATCTTTTGTTTTGTTAATAGAGAACCAAAGAATAAAAAACGACGTGTCTTCTTTTTTTCTGGAGTATGACCAGTATGATAGTTGGATGGTCTGGCCAGTTCATGACATGGAGTAGGTGTAGGTAAATTTGAAGATCCAGAGGAAGGTGAGGAGAAATCGACAGAGGAATATGCAGAGCCATGTGGGGAGTTGTCTTGGGAGGACATTGTTGAAAGAAAGAAATAATATATGATTAAAGCAAATGAGATGGAGAGATAAGCAGACACTCTTCAAGTATATATAATATTGAAAAAAATAGTAGTAGATAGATGGAATAAAGGATAACCAGAAAAATAATTAGAGGAGGAAAATAATTAGAATTTTCAGGGTTGAGAATTATCCATGAGAAGAGTGAAATAAGTAAATAAAATGTATTATAAAATCAGTTGTGAAACAAAAAATAGTGAAATGGTAAAGACATAGAATTTCCAAGCTAGAGGTGCTGAGTTCAAGTATCAGCAAAGAATTTTTTTTAATTTATTATTGAAATGTTATAATTCTTTTAAATAAATTATACCTAGTTCTCTTCTTAGCTTTATAAAACAATTTTCATTGAGTGGTTTAGTAAAAATATCAGCTAACTGATTTTCAGAATTTACAAATTCTAAATTTACTATATCCTTCTCAATATTATCACGAAGAAAATGATGACGAATGTCAATATGTTTAGTTCGTGAGTGATTGACAGGATTTTTAGATAAATTTATTGCACTGGTGTTATCACAATATATTATAGATTTATTTAATTTTATATCAAAATCTTGCAGTGTTTGTTGCATGTAGATTACTTGAGCACATGCTAAAGCTGCAGATATATATTCTGCTTCACATGTCGATAGTGAAACGCAGTTTTGTTTCTAGCTAAACCAAGATACTAAGGATCGTCCGATGAAATGACAAGTTCCACTTGTACTTTTTCTATCTGTCCGACTTCCTCCAAAATCAGCATCACTATAGGAACTAATTCAAAAGGACATTCTTTTGGATAAAATAGTCCTAAATCATTGGTCTTGCTAAGATAACAAATTATACGTTTTACTGCTCGCATATGTAATTCTTTAGGATTTGCTTGAAATCGAGCACATAAACAAACACTCATCATAATATCAGGTCGACTTGCAGTTAAGTAAAGTAATGATCCAATCATACTACGATATAGTTTTCTGGTTGACACTTTTACCATCTTCATCTCTGTCGAGATGTATAGTTGTACTCATAGGAGTTGGCTTGGCAGAAGTGTTTTTCATATCAAAACGTTTAATTAGATTATTACAATACTTTTCTTGATTAATAAAAATGCCATTTTGCAATTGCTTGATTTGTAGTCCAAGAAAATATGATAGTTCTCCCATATGTGACATTTCAAATTCATTTGTCATGATAGTCGAAAATTCTTGACATAATTTTTCATTAGTTGAACCAAATATAATATCATCAACATATATTTGTATAATTAAAATATCTTGTTTAGATTTCTTAATAAATAAAGTTTGATCAACTTTTCCAATTTCAAAACCAGAGTCTATTAGATAGCTTTTAAGTCGGTCGTACCAAGCACGAGGTGCCTGTTTTAAACCGTATAATGCTTTCCTAAGTTTATAAACATGATCTGGAAATTTTTCAAACATAGACATTTTCTTTTATATATCCATTTAGAAAATCACTTTTAACATCCATTTGATATAATTTAAAGTTATGAAAACATGCAAACGCCAATAGAATATGTATAGCTTCTAATCTTGCGACAGGAGCAAACGTTTCTTCATAGTCTATTCCCTCTTCTTGATTATATCCTTGTGCTACTAATCTAGCTTTATTTTTAGTTATATTACCTAGTTCATCAGCTTTGTTTTTGAAAACCCATTTTGTACCAATGACGGATTGATCACTAGGTCTAGGAACTAATTTCCAAACTTCGTTTCTTTCAAATTGGTTTAACTCTTCTTGCATAGCTATAATCCAATAGTCATCAGTGGAGGCTTCCTTAATATTTTTAGGTTCTATATTAGAGAGAAAAGCTATATGGCCCATTTGATTTAATTGATGTCATGTTCTTACATTTGAATTTACTTCTCCAATTATATTTTGAACAGGGTGATCTCTAAGAATTCTTGGAGGAGATCTTACAAGATTTTCATTATGAACAATGTTTTCATCTTCTCTAATATTATTATTGTTGTTATTTTGAAAAATAATGTCATCATCTTCTGAATTATTTGTTATGATTTTATTAGAATTATTTTCCAAGTTTGTAATATTAGAAGAAATTTTGACATTTTCATCGAATGAAACATGAAGAGTTTCTTCGATTACTTTAGTTCTTATATTAAAAACTCGATAAGCTTTGCTTCTTTTCGAATATCCTATGAATATTCCTTCATCGGATTTTGGATCAAACTTGCCAGGTTGATCTTTAGTGTTAAGTATAAAACATTTTGAACCAAATACTTTGAAATAGGATATATTAGGTTTTCTGCCATTTAAAAGCTCATATGGGGTGTGTTTTGTTAATGATCGAATAGAAACACGATTCAAAACATAACAAGCAGTTGCAACAGCTTCTGCCCAGAAATGCTTAGGTAGAGTGCCTCCATTTAATAAAGTTCTTGCACATTCTTGTAATGTTCTATTTTTCCTTTCTACAACTCCGTTTTGTTGTGGTGTTCTAGGAAAAGAAAAGTTATGATTAATTCCTTTCTTGTTACAAAAATGTTCAAAAGCTTCATTTTCAAATTCACCACCATGATCACTTCTAATATTTTTAACTTTAAATTCTTTATATTTTGAATTCTTTTTACAAAAATTTTAAAATTCTCAAAAGTATCACTTTTATGTTTCATGAAAATAGTCCATGTATATCTTGAAAAATTATCTACAATGACAAACACATATCTATTGTGATTAATAGATTGAACTTGAGTAGGTCCAAAGAGGTCCGTATGTAGTAATTCAAATGGTTGTGTTGTAGATATGATTTTCTTAGATTTAAAAGAAGACTTTGTTAATTTTCCTAACTAACATGCATCGCAAATATTATCAATTTTGAATTTCATATCATGTAGTCCTTTAACAAGTTTATTATTAGTTATTTTATTAATAATATTAATATTTATATGGCAAAATCTTTTGTGCCATAGCCAATAATCATTTTCTGTAGCTACTAAACACATGTTTGTGTTATGATTTATATTCATATTTAAAATATAAATATTTCTATCTCTTTTACCTTCAAAAATTAAAATTTGATTTTTATCAGAAATATTGCATTTATTTTCTGAAAAGGATATATTAAAACCTTTATCACATAATTGACTTATGCTTAATAAATTATGTTTTAAGTTTTTAACTAATAAAACATCAGAAATGAGAGGTAAGTTAGAGATACCAATATTGCTCACATCACCTTTGCCGATGATATAACCTTTTGAATTGTCTCCAAAAGTGACCGATCCTCCATTTGAGTAGACAATGTTAGTTAACATGTCCTTATTACCAGTCATGTGTTTCGAGCAACCGCTGTCTAAAATCCATTTTCCTCTCTTTTTAAGTGGTACCTGCAAAAAATAAAGATTAAGTTGATACCCACTTTTCTTTTTAGGGTCCTAAGAGTTAGGTCTTAGGAAACCAAACCCAAACGGGTTCAGAATTCCCTTTATAAATATAATTCTTATTTTTATGAACACTTTCCATAATGTTTTGATATGTCTATTCCTAATTAAATTGTTATTTGTTTTAGGAATCCATATCTTAATAGTTTTAAGATCGTTAGAAACTGTTTTCTTAATATCTTTCTTAATTTTGTTTTTAAACTTATTTTTAAACTTTCCAGATTTCTTTGGGTTTTCAATTTTCTTATATCCTAGTCCCATTTTATTTGAAGTAGACTGAGAATTTTCTATTATTGTAGAAAGATTTTCTCGTCCTTTATTGAAGTTAGAAATATTTTTATTAACATCTTCTAACTTAGTTTTGAGACTAGATTTTTCTAACTTTAATACTTTAGTGTTAGATTTTAAATCATTAATTTCTGCTGATAAATCATCATTTTTATTTTTTTGAATTTCTAATTCTTGAGTTATCATAGAAAGTTAAGATGTTAAATTAGAATTAGATTCTTGAGATATTTCAAGTTCTTCTTCTAGAATTTTCTTTTCATCTCTTAGCATACTAATTTCTAATTCAGATCTATTTAATTTTCCTTGTAACTCTTTATTTTGCTTTTTAGTTTGTTTTACAAAGTCCACTAGTTCTGAATTAATTTCAACCAAATCTTCAAAACTTAGTTCACTTACATCATCATTTGTAGCCATGAAGCATACATTTGCTTGCTCTGTGTCACCGTCACTGTCACTCTCTGATGATGAAGAAGAATCTGAATCATCCCATGTTACTGAAAATGCTTTCTTCTTGAATTTTTCCTTCTTTTTCTCTGGACAATCTTTCTTCATATGACCCTTTTTATGACATTCATAACATTCTATGACAGAGGATGATGGTTTATTGCTATTATTGTTGTTGTTAGAGTTATTTTTGTAACTCTTGAACTTGTTATTCATTTTGAATTTCAAAATTTTTTTGAAATTTTTAGCAATAATTTTTAGATCAAAACCTTTCCTACATAAACAATTTTAAAATATTTGAATCCAACCATTAAATATATGTAACTTAAAAAATAAGAATTAACATATACAATCATTTTCATTTGTGTATCTAAATTCTATAAAATAAAAAATAAACCTCAATCAAAATTATCTTTCAATATATATTTTAATGACAAAATCTTAAAACCAAAAAGGAAGAGTTAGAAAAGTTAGGTGTTCTAATGAAAATTGGCACAACACCCCAAAATAGTCTAAATCCGAATCTATCAAGCAATATATAAAGAAAAATAAGAACAAACGACACTTTTTATAGTGGTTCGACAAATACTCCGGTCCATGTCCACTTTAATCTTAGTATCTTAAGTTTTCTCTCAAGAATACAAAGATTACAACTCATTCGACAATAATTTAGTAGATCTCAGATTTACAAGAGTTTAGGGAGGAAGAAGATCGAAAAAATCCAAAATGCCAAAAGTCCTTTTCTATACGAAGGTAGCTTCCTATTTATAGCCATATTCTAGCATAGATCTCGCCACCTAGGTTTGTAAAATATAAATGTCCAAGATCCTAAAATTAGCATGTAGAATAGGTTGCCCCACATTGGTCTCGAGATAGGAATACCAATATGAATTCATGTTGGTACCGATATGAATTTTGGCACCTTAAGTCCATTTTTCTTCATGCTTAATCTTACTTCCTTCATGCAATGCCAATCCAACTCCTAAAATCATGTTGGTACCAATTAAATCATGTCGGTACCGCCATGATTTTGTAGTCCAAAAGTCCATTAAACTTCCTGAGTTCCTTCATATCATCATTCTTGATAGTTCCAATCATGTCGGCATAAATCATGTTGATGCAAATCATGTCGATACCAACATGAATCATGTCGATACCAAATTGATTTGCATTTTTGAAACTCTACCGGATCTTTGATGTCTTCAATCTTGACATCTTCCAAGCTCCTTGATTCATTCCTTCATCATTTTGCAATCCATTTCATCTGTTTGAGTGTGTTCTGAGACTTGTGGAAAATTTGGCTGTAACATTAGGCGTATGCAAATTCATTATAAGAACAATCGGATCTAAGTAATACATAGAACAATAATAAATAAACAAAGGTAACTGAAATCAAAAACATATTGATTGACATAAACATATATTATAAGCGAACGAAGAGAAGACGTAGATCTAGATTGAATCAATACAATAAACATACAATTAACTGAGATAAAGGGTTTTGATTCACATGTCATAAGATAGTCAATTAAACACATACCGGATCATAAAAATCCAAGCATTGAATTATAAAACATATAAATTAATTAATTAGACAATTACTTTAGGATGTTGCTTATAAATCACATTTTGAACGATGAATCAAAAGATTCTACATTTAGAGATCTACCACTAGGTATTCAAAAGATTAAGATGTAAAACCACCCTTTCTGTTTTGATTTTATTTTAGTTTTGATTTTGCAATTTCTGCCCCATTTCCCATGGATTATTTTGGCCATGACTTGAATAGGAGGGGAATGAAAAGACCGAATGAAAGAAAACATAAAGGAGGCAATAAAGATTAAAGACCGGGTATCCGTTTCTTTGTTTAATTTCTCCTTTGCCTCTTCATTTCTAAATTGAAAATGTTAATAAGAAATCTTGTCAACACCCCATAGTAAGATTAGAGGAGAAGGTTGTAAGGGAAAGCTAAGAAGAAACCTTAGTGGAGCTTTGCGAAGTTATTGTAAGCATAGAAAACCCTTTCGAATGCATAAAAAGGGGAGTATTGATGTCTTCAATATACCCATTCGAAACCCCTTTCGAAATGGTCAATATAGCCTATAGATGTGATCCAACGGTGTAGAAAGGTATTAAGTGTGTTGGATAGATCTTATGGCTTCGAAAGGAATTTCTTTGTAAGGTATAAATGTGTATACTCTATAAACAAAGCCATATGCAAGCAGTAAATCTGAACCCATGTACTTGAGAATGCTATGTATTCATTTTATTGATAACTTTTATGAATACAAAGGCTTAAGCATACAATAAAGTGAAATCCCTAATTCGATTTAGAAATTAGGGTTTACAACTCTTAGAATAATACAAGTGCGGAGGGAATGGAATCAGATCCCCAAAACGGTACCCCTAGAGTCTTATTTATAGACGAAACCCCTACGCATCAGTCCTTTCGACTTAGTCGAAAGGATGCCTTCATGACCTTCCACCGCTGTTGAATCCAGAGCGTCTCTCTAATGTTGCTTTCGAATAAGACTTGGATGCCTTCAATTCCATCGGAAGGTATAGGAGCGACTCTTATGTTGTTGTAGATGTGTTGGATAAGCATGAAAGGGTGTCCCAACGTGTGCGGAAGGTACATAACCAATACTTGCGAAAGGTGACGATACTTTCGAATGCTTTCATTCTGATGGTTGTGGAAGCATTCATTGAGGATGGTATTGCAAGTGGTGTTGACTTCTGCGTAAGGGTCAACTGCTTCGGAAGTACTTACTTGGTTGGTTACGGAAGGCATTCGTTGACTCCTTCGGAAGCATTAGGCTCCTTCAATACTTGCGGAAGGTAGCTCTCATTTAAGTATTTGTCTCTTGTGAAATCCTTTTAATGTATGTAGAACCAACTATTGCGGAAGGGTTCAACTAAAGTGGAGGGATAGTTTTGACTCCTTTCAACCCCTGGTAGCCCACAGTTCATTTAACACTTGCGGAAGCATTCTTTAACTTTTTCGAAAGGCCTTGTTATCTCTAATGTTCTACACGAAGCTCTACTTCGTAATCTTTTGAGCTTTGATAGGGTTGAAGTGATTTTTGATGATAACAGAAGCTCCTTCGACCATGACAAAAGTATCTTCTCTAATGCTTGGGTGGCCTTTTCAACCCTGTCGAAAGCCTCACTTCTTGATGTCTTCAAAGGTGCCACTTCAACACTTTCGGAAGCTCCCTTAACTCTTACGAAAGCTTCTTTGATGCTTACAGAACCCTCTTTGATGCTTACGGAACCCTCTTTGATGCTTGTGAAAGCCATCTCAATGCTTATGGAAGCTTCCAAATCCCGCATTTTAGCTACTTTTTTCATATTTTTAGCCTGGAGAAGATTTTTATAGATAATAGAATACTTATCCTCTCCCTATTTTGGCTGGCCATATCAAGGAGGGAATGGGCCTTAAAAAATTTCCAAACCCGTTTTTGTTTAATCCATTTAAATTTAATTTAAATATTCTACCGACATCGTATATTGATATGTGTGTTTATAAATTTTGTTTACACACTTTATTCTATAATAATGGTATTCAAACAAGTCAATTATTATTTTAATAATTAATTGTAACGATCCGGAATTTTATCACTTTGATTTGTGAATATTTAATTAATTTTAAATATTCAATTAATGGATTCCATAACTCAACTATACCCCCTTTTAATTAATAACTAGTGATGGTGAAACTGTTTTCAAAATGTGTGTACAAAAATAATTATTTCGAAGAAAAATCGAAAATATGATCAGAAATCGTTTTTGAATTTTCGACTTTTCATCGTCCAAAAGTTGTCGAGAATGTTGTGTACATTTTAGTTAATATATACATTCACATATAATAATAATACAAGTATGGTTAGTAATAATATATGCTTAAAATATATTTACTTAAGTACATATAAAGAAGATGTGACTTTTATCCAAACTTTTAAATAAAAATGAGATAAGATGTAATGTCACGTTTACACATCACATCTTAGTACATGGAAGTGAAGAACATGTTAGTTAATGGGGGGAGGTGAGTCCTTGCGTTTTTAAGAAGGAGGGGAAGAGGATGATGATGAGGTGGCACAAAATGAATGGAGGGTATGTTCTTAAAGGGTATTTTTGTAAAAAAATTCCACTTCATATAAAACAATTTCTAGTATTTTCTCTCTCATTTTTCCATTTCATTCCATATTTTTCAAAACTACGCCTTCCTTTTCAAAGCTTTAAAAAAACTCTTTAATGGCTTCCATGGTTTCGAAAGTTTAAAAATCATTTCCTTCCTACTTTTAATTCTTAAAATAACCTTTCTAAACACCTTTTCTTCCTTTTATACACCTTCCTCTTTCAAATACAAGCCCACACCTACCTCTACACCCCAAGGCTGAACCATCCTCCTCTAGGCCGAGCCCAAACCCCACTTCCCAAAGTCCAAAATCCAATTTTAAATAAGGAAAATTCAAGATCTAGATCAAATTCAAAACATAGTGGAAGTTCGGTTTGTTTCGTGAGCTTTTGGTGAGTAAAGATCCCACCTTTAAATAAGTTTTAAACTTTCTTTGTTTTCTAAACTTTAATGGTTGCATGGATAAAAATACAATGTGTTTTGGTGCTTTACATATATGTATTTATATGAGATTTTGGCTATTGACTTAGAAATGAAGTTGAAAATCAAGTATGGTGGGAAAGTTGTGATTTTTATGTGTTATACGATGTTATTGCATGCATTTATATTTGTTTATGCTCATGTGTTAGTGTTGGATGTTAAGGACAGTGTTAGCACTTGAATTTGTCCTTGTTGAGATATTGAGATCCATTGTGTTTTAAATTTGTTTACCTACTTGATTTTCTAGAAAAAAGTCTATGAAGTTTTATGTTTTACTTTTTAATTTTCAAAAACTTTATACTAATTTTAAAAAGTAACTTATAGGGATAGGGTAAAGTTTAAAAGGAGCATTGGGTAAGCTAGTTTTGAAATTATGGTATCCATACCGATAGCCGCTATGGATGCATTTCGTAAAACGAACATTTTTGTAAACTAAAAATGTTTTTATTTTGAAATATTTTGGAAAGTTTTCAAACACATTATAAGTATTAAAAGGTAATTAATACTTATTAATTAAGTAAGGGTTTAATGATTATTTAATTTATTAATTAAAGATAATTTGTACTTAATCACTAATCATGTGAAGGAAAATAGTACTCAATTATTAATTAAGATAATTATAATTAATTAAGTAAAGATTAATTAATTATTAATTAAGTAAAGGTTAATTATATAATTAATTATCATTTAAGTAAGGTTTAATTACTAATTAACTGCTAATTTATCGGGGTTTAATTATTAATTAATTATTAATCCAACGGGGTTAATTATTAATTAAGTATTAATTAAGTTAATATTTAATTAAGTTTTAGTTAAGATTTAATTAAGTTTAAAATAAGATTTAATTATTATTAAGTAAATTTTTTATTTTTAGTTATTTTATGGCCAATGGTCGGTTTGTTTTAAAAGAAGTCTTCTTTTCAAAGAATGGTTTAAATACAAGAGATTCTTTTTATCGGTGCTTTTAATTAGCTAAACAAATATGGAATAGATTATTGATGACATCTGTTTAGCAGAATAAATCCCCGTTCTGCTATTAAATTAATTTGTATATTTAATTTTATTCTAGTTGATTTACATGAGATAAATGACACATTAACTATTGATGGTTAGTTATTTACGTATATGCTTACTTATGTAAATACCAGTTATGTGACTTGAAAAGTCAAATTAAATTAAATGGTAACTCTATTTACTACCATTATAGTCACTAAGGCTCTTTCCTAATTAGTAAAGTTATGGATTTAAATAACTTCAGTTGTATAACAGTTTGAGGTTAAGGGTATAAATGATGTTTTAAAGTAAGTTAATTAATTATTTTATTATAGATGTTAAAGTTATTTAATTATTTATTAATGATGCTTAAAGGTGATTAATTTAAAAAAAGTGCTTATAAATGATAAATGGTTTCATAAAAAGGATTTATTTAAGGAGATTTACAAATGATATTTTGAAAGGGAGATTCTAAGTGATATTTGATAAAGAAATTTTATAAAAAGTTTATAAATTTTTAAAGAGATTTACAAAAGAAGTTTTCTAAACTAATTTAGAGATTTATAAAAGGATTTGAAGTATGAAATGGGCTTACAAAAAAAGAATTTTATAAAAGAAATGAGATTTGATTTTGGTAATTAATCCTTTTTAATTATGGTGGGGTATGGAAACATATTTTTTATACTTAACACCAAAGGATAGTGGTTTGGTTTATAGTAAGAAATATATTAAATAATATGTGTTTGGCCCATTTAAATATGATTTTGGAAAAGAGGAAAGCTTTCTTAAGTTCTGTAAATATACTTATACCATTGAAATAAGTATATGGATGTTATCTAGCATTTTGGCCCTGCTATATCTGAACCGATTTGACAAGTTAGACTCGACTGTCAACAAGGCCAGTAGCCCAAAGTGATGATTATGAAGTCCATAAATCAAGTGTAGGCAATAATATGAATTGCCGATCAACCGAGACTAAGAGGTAGACTATCCAGAATATTCTAAGTACGGATTAGTATCTCCCCCCGACAGGGGATCGGTGCATATCCCTTCTCCTTGGGGATCGATACATATCCTCAATTTTTGTTCCAAACTAGGTGAGATCTATATAGAGTGACAAATAAGGTCCCACAAGGCTATATTTAAAATCTCAAGTCGTTTGGAATTTGTATGCTCAAGTTATGGGCAAATTACTTCACCTAAGAAGAGGGTCGGTATAAAAGGGATTAGCTAAACTCAATTTTGCAGCGATGATCGATCAATAACTCAAAATCTACACATGCTATCAACATGAAACTTGGAGTACAAGCTTATTACAACATATGGAACACCCCTTAGGGATCTCATTCCAATTAGAGGAAGTTGGAGGGATCGGCATAACTTCCTTTGAAGGGATCGGCAGAAATCAAAATTCAAGCAACACTACTTCATGGAAAATGCGATATCTCACACACCTTACGTCGGAATTGCATGAAATTTGGGAAGCAAGTAGCTAACATCATGAGTCACCCCTCAAAGTGATCGCAGCCCATTTAGATACACTAATAGGGATCGGTACTGATCCTTACTGTGGGCCCCGATGGGCTTGGAAATTTTTGGATAGCATCCTCTTGGTCTCCCGAACCTTTTGCCGAAATTTCAGTCTGATCCGTGCACGTCTTTCCCTATAAATATAGCAGGCATGGCATCAGAAAAGGGATACTTCTTTCTGCTGAAAAGGTTCTTCCATTTTAATTCTTCATTTTTGTACTAATGGATCCTAGCTGATCCAAACATTCTTGTAATCATAATCAAGTGAAAGATCAATAAAATTATGAAGCGGACATAGGCACAGATTGCCGAACCACTATAAAAATTTGTGCATTCATTTATGATATTTGCTTTGTTTTAATTCATTTTTCATTTAATCTCTACTAGATTCTACTGGGTGTTGATCCCCATTTTTTCATCAACATTTTGGTGCTTTCACTGAGAATCAAATTCTCGGCTTGATTTGATCTCATCATCTACTTATGGATTCCCATATTTGTGAGATAGATCCAGTGTTCCACCAGTAAAATTCCTATTCTACTCAAATTTGAAGAAAATCTAAAGGAAGCTGATAGCCATGGTTAGAAGAATGAAATCAACTTCCCACGGAGCTGAAAGAAATGATGATCTTAGTGTTCTTGTTTAGAGTGGTTCATGTGTTCATGTCCATTTGAAAGGGATTGGATTCACTCATGTAAGCAAGTTCTTAGGATCAGATGCTGAAGTTTGCACTCAAGTTAGCTAAAGGTCGATCCCTCTCTCAAGGCCAAACTGGCCAATCCTTCTCCCAAAGCCAAAATGGCTGATCCTTCCATTAAGGCCATCATGATCGATCCCTCCACCTTTGGGTCTAGCACTAGTCCTTTCATGACAGACCCATAAAATACATATACATGCTCAATACCGATCCCTCTGAAGACATCAATACCAATCCCTCCGAAACAACTATACTGATCCCTCAACATACATATATACCAATCCCTCCAGCATATATACCGATCGCTCCAAAAAGTATATATATTGATCCCTCTGCAAGGTGTATATACCGATCCCTCTGTAAGGTGTATATACCGATCCCTATTCCACTGATCCCTCCATATTACTGATCCCACCATATGATTGATCCCTCATATGATCGATTTCTTCATATTATCGATCCATCCATACTCCGTATGACTGATCCCTCTCATAAAACATTCAATACCGATCGCTAAGGGATCGGGCGTGTCATGACCGATCGGTCTACCCACTACCGATCCCTATGTCGCGTTCGTCCAGAACCGAACCCATGTTCAACTGATCCCTGCACCACACTCAACTACAGTAGATCTCTATACCACCGATCCCTTACCATAGCAATTTAACCGATCCCAAAAAAATAGCTCTAAAGACATTGCCGCAGCGCAGTGCCCCTACATTTTATATTCGGAACTCAACTTAAAGACGGTGTGTTCTATCTGCTTTTCTTACATCCTGTGACCGAACGGGGCATAAAGGATCAAGCGGCAGGTGCTGAATTGCAGCCAAGGATTGGACAAGGAACTACTTCTGAAATGGTACACCCAAAGGCTAGAGAACAAAGATGATACGACACGAATTGGAATCGGTTACTGGATCAGGATTCTTGGGTAGATTACAACTGCTCTCAACTGACCAGCTTCCAAACGCTTGACTTGCTAGCTATGGTACGATGGCTTCTGTGATGACCGCCCTACACCACTTATTATGTCATCTCAAGGTATAGCTATCCATCACCAAAATTGAACTTGAAGTAGTCACCCATTCGACTCGAAGCAAACCCAGGAAGTTCTGGCCCAAAATCAAACTCGGGTAAAACCAAGATTTTCTCCAAATAAACACCAGTATAACTCCAAGCACCGTTTGTCACCAGTCCGGCACTTAAAATTCAACGACTCTAAGTGAACTAGGGGCAGACTCTAAGAAAATAGCAAATTTTCTTTGGTTCGACTCCAAGAAAATTATCACCAATCCGTCATACATTGGACAATCATTCATACAACATTCACAAGCATTACAAACAGCCATAAGTTTAAAATGGATTGGACTAACGATGACTGGAGCATTTCCCCCAGTGGAAGCCCATTCACTGAAGTCATTCAATATGCAGAATATCCTAAGAGATTCAATATTCCTACTATGCCGGCATAGTCTGGAAACACAGACTCCCAAGAGCGTCTCATGAAATATGAAGGGCTCATGAATTCCGCTAGAGCAACGAACGTAATTATATGCCGATTCTTTCCCATATTCCTCGAGGGAGAAACGATCGAACATGTGATTTACACGATCACCGCCCAAGTCCATCTCCTCATTTAATCAACTGGCTGAGGAGTTCATTGAGCAATTCAGAATGCATGTGACTCGCCCCAAGGATGCGGTGTTGTTATCCCTAACTTATCCCAAGTGCGAGGCAAGCCGCTCAAAGAATTTTCACAGATATTTAACACGGTTGTAACTAAAGTGAGCAATCCCAGCTAGAATATCATACTAATGGAGTTGATAAGGGGAATGGCCTTGAGACACACTTTGGTGATTAGTTACCTGGAGAGCCTCATATGACCTTGAATCATTTATGTTACAAAGTGAATCAGAACCTACGCAAGGAGGAGGTAGAACAGACTAGGAGAAAGTGATGCAGGCTCGTTGGTTGAAGGAACTCAAAGCAAGGGCAACATTGAGGCCTTAGATGAGTGCTCAGATTATAGGAGACGACCCAGAATCCCAAAATCCGACTCATATACTCCTTTGAATGATTCAGTCAAAAACATCTACTTGGAGACTCACGACTTGAAGTCGTACTGGAAACTAGCCTTGAGAGAGTTCATCGAAACCCAAAAGAAATCCGAGAAATGTTGCATATTTCATGATACATATGGTCATAACACTAGCGATTATAGATACCTCTGGGATGTGATCGAAAAGCAGATCCATAAAGGAAAGCTTCAACAATATGTGCAAGCCCCGCAGAATGGCGAGCAGGGAACGTCCGACCCTTACCAATAATGACCTTTGATTATCAATTGGACCACCTACGGTTGACTTCCAACCGAGTAGGGCTGGGGTAGAGTGGAATTGTGAGCATTCTACTCTGCTTCACTTATCAATAAGATTTATTTCATTTTCAATTATGTTGCGAACTATGACCAATTTGAACTAAACTACTTCCAAACGATGCAGGTGGCCAGGTAATTAGATTTGGGTGCTACCTAACCTCCACGGACCATGATCGGACCTTTGGAGGATCATCAAGATGAGCATGATTCAATCACTCATCAGCTACCATATGCCCCTGACTTAGGGGCAAGGACTCGAAATGGAAAGTGGGTGTGACTCGACCATCCACTTCCTACTCCGTGCTTCAATTCTGACAAAATATTTATGCCTTACTCAGAGCCTGACAAGGTTAGAATCTAATACAAAGTGGACACGACTGACCATCCACTCATCAACCTCCATGCTTGACTTGAAGATCGAAGAAACACTTGGAGTGGATGCGACATGACCATCCACTTCCAGCTCATACTTGTAGTTTGCCAAAATACTTATGTCTCTCCCGAAGCTTAGTATGACTGAAATCCAACTAAAGTGGAAGACCGTCCACACATTAACTCCTACCCTGGAAATAGGAAACGGTCTGGAAGCTCGACTTAAAGTAGGCATGACTGACTGCCAACTCATCAACCACTGTCCTCAACACGTGGACACAACTACAGCTTGAGGTGGATGTGACTTGATCATCCACCCAAAAACACTCTCCCTCGACTTATTGGGAGGAGTACTAAGCAAATTGGATGAGACCCGACCATCCAACATAGGCATGGATGTGATATAGCCATCCATCACTTACTCCCTTCCTTAACTTGATTGGAAGAGCTACAAACACCAAGTGAATGTGAATCGACTGTCCACTTTTCAAGTTTTGCCGTTGATGCAAGGGGCAGAATTTCATTTCATGGATGAATGTGGTTCGACCGTTCATTCGACGACTCTTACCTCAACTTGACAACTGGAGTATAAATCAAAAATGGGTATGACTGACCACCCATTGACTAACTTTTGTCCATAGAGTGCAGACTAAAGTATAAATACCAAAAAATTATATGTGGTATGACCGTCCATCGACTAACTCTGGTCCATAGAGTACGGACTGGAGTATAAACACCAGATGGATGTGACTGACCACCCATCGACCAACTCTGGTTCCCAAAGCGCAGACTGGAGTATAAACATCAAATGGGTGTGACACACCACCCGTTATAAAACTCTAGTCCTCGAAGCGTGGAACGGGGTATAAGCAAAAAAAGATTGACGCGGTTCGACCGTCCAGCAAATAACTCTGGTCCCCCTGTGCGGATTGGAGCATAAACACAAATTGGGTGCAGGTTCCACCGCTTGCCAAGAAACTCTTGTCCCTAGAGTGCGGATATGAGCATAAAAAAATAGATGAATGCGGTTCGACCACTCAATATTCCATAGACTCTGACCTGAACTCGATAGGATGATAATAAACTCACTACGGATGGAATTCGACCGTCCACGAACTAATTTTGCTAACCCAAGAATGGGAACGAGAGTATAAACTACTACAAGCTGATTACGACATCTTACTATAGCTTTGGCTGGGTGATCTTTAAAACATAAGGCAACAACTGCAAGGAGGCCTCAATACAAAATAATTAGAACGACATCCGAAGTTATGGGTGACCGACTATATCGTATCATCAGATCGAGGGTCAATATCGATCCGCACCAACCATAAATGAATGTGACCCGAATGTCCATCGAATAACTCCGGTCACCAGAGCATGGATAGGAGAATAAACCATGAATGAGTGCGACTTGATCATTAATTCTCCAACATCCTCCTTTGATCTGTCAGGAGGAGTATGAAATCGGATGAGCATGACCCTACTGCACCTGAGCCAACTCTATCCCTAGATCTAGCGGGAGAATATGAATCAAAAATGGACACGACTGGCTATCCGGCTCCAAATGAATGCGATGCGACCATTCGTTCGTTGACTCTTATCGTGATCCGACTATAGCAACACAAAATGGACATGACTCGACCATCCGTACACTAATCCTTGCCCTTAGTCCAGTAGGGAGGGCATCAATCACTGATTGGACATGACTTGCCTTCCTACTTATCACATATGCCCCAGACTTGAGGGCATGAGCGAGATTCAAGATGAATGTGAACCGACCATTCATCGATCGACTCTAAGTCCCTAGAGCTTAGGTGGGAGTATAAACACGACTAGGATGAGACTTGACTATCCATGCAGTACATTTATCAACTAGAGATGGAGGTAAAAGTGTGATCATCCAAAGACTACCCATGATAGCTCAATACTGTGACTCATACCTAGTGTTTACAATGACTTGAGGCTACGATAGAAAGGATGCCTATAGATAGAATCATTGAATCGATGCTCAAGCACATAGGCAATTAATCATCACTCAAACCCGAATGATGAGTAACAAATCTTGAGTACGTTGAATGGAAAGTGCGTTACTCGAATATACAAGCAGATTCAAACTCGAAGCAAGAGCCAGCTATGCAGTTGCGTGCAACATGAGGCTGAACCCTACTCAATATTTGATTCAACGTGCTTCTAAGCCTGATCTTTGGCCATTTGTAGATAATCGCTCAAAGCATTTAGAGCCCTTCACTATCAAACACAATAACTCATGACAGGACTCTGGGATTCGACCAAAGTAACCGTCATCATTGGCCATCCTAACTAGTTTTCATGTTGATTGTTACACGAAATAGTTACGTTTGAACTCAAGGAATCTAAGGCTACACTCGCTGAGCTGACAACCGATAATATGGTCAGCCACGACTACCCATCAAGGGTACTGAAGATGGGATCAGAGCTCAGTGCAACGATGATGAACGAATTTGTTGTCTTGCTCCGACCGAATCTTGATATGTTCGCTTGGACCCATTCTGACATGCATGTGATCTCACCACTATCGGGAGCCATGCATTGAATATCGACCCGAGGCATGTCCGGTGAAATAAAAGCAATGCGGCATGGATCCGAAGGGATTTGCTGCACTTAAAGAGGAGGTGGACAAACTCAAAAACAATAGGTTTATCCATGATGCCCTCTACCTAAAATGGGTATCCAATCTAGTTCCTATGAGAAAAGCTGACGCAAAGTGGCAGAAATTCATCGACTACTCTTACCTAAACAAGGAATGCAAAAAGGCAGCTTTCCACTTTCGAGGATCGACCAGCTAGTAGAATCAATCGCTGGTTATGAACTGCTTTCATTTATGGACGCATACTCTGGGTACAACTAGATCCCAATGCCCATACCCGACCAGAAGCACACCAGCTTCATTACCAATCTAGGGCTATATTTTTATATTGTGATGCCATTTGAACTAAATAATACTAAAGCTACTTACTAGAGACTGGTCAACAAGATGTTCAAAGACCAGATCGGGCGATCGACGGACGTATATGTGGATGATATGATCATGAAGTCACGATGATCGAATGACCACATCGATGACTTAGTGGAGATGTTCGGTGTTCTACGAAAATATGGAATGAAACCAAATCCCTTGAAATGCTCTTTAGGCATTGCATCAGCGAAATTTATGGGTTTCATCATCAATTCTCGCGTAACCAAAGCCGATCCCAAGAAGATTTAAGCAATTTGAAACATCCAAGTGCTGGCGACGATTAAGCAGGTATAGAGCTTAAATGATAAAGTTGTTTCCCTAAGCTGCTTCATCTCCAAGGCCACTGACAAGTGTATTCCTTTCTTCAACTTGATCGGGAGAATGAAGAGGAACTGTGAATGGATGCAGGATTGCTTAGATGCGTTTCAAGCTTTGGTAGACACTTAGAGAGACCTTCCATCTTATCCAAGCCACTGGATCGTGAAGACTTATACATCTATTTAGTGGTGTTAGTACAAGCTATTGACAGGTGTTGAGAGAAATTACTCAAAGCTGGAAAAGCTCGCGTACTACCTATTGATTGTGTCACAAAAGCTTTGCTATTACTTCTAGGCTCACCCCATCAACGTCTACACCGACCAGCCATTACGACAGGTACTACAACAACCTTAGACATCTAGAAGGTTACTCAAATGGAATATTGAGCTAAGCTAATTCGATATCACTTATCTCCCTTGGAGAGCTATCTAGGGACAGACCTTAGCAGACTTCATATTTGAATCCAGTGGATCAGACGATGAACCGAAGAGCAGTGGAGAGCCGATCACCGATGGAAAATGTACACGGATGGAGCATCCAATGATTGGTGTTCTGGCGTCGGAGTTGTGTTAATGACTCCCGAGGAACGATTGATCTACTACGCCCTGTAACTCGACTTCCCTGCAACAAATAACAAAGCTAAGTATAAAGCCTTGATTGCCAGGCTCAAACTTGCAAGAGAACTAGGAGTGGAAACTTTACATATCTTTTGTTATTCCCGATTAGTAGTATGCAAAGCAGGGAAGATTATCTTGCTAGGGGCAGCGTCTTGCTCCTTATCTCGGCCGAATCCAAGAGCTACTAGCCGACTTTAAGTATTGCACCATTATACACATCCTCAGAGAATGAAATGAAAAGCCGAGTCACTGGCCAAGCTAGCCAGTTCTGGGGATGCACAACAAATAGACTTTGTTTCAGTTGAAGAACTTAACATTCCAAGCATTGATAGATGGAGATTGACTAGATCTTGGAGATGGAGCCAAAAAAGGAGTCATGGATGACTCCTATCAAAGACTATCTACAATGGGGAATTCTTCCGAATGGAGGAATGAAAAATGACAGATCCTCCTCAAAGCTTCACGCTGCATCATACAAGAAAGAGTCATTTATAGAAAAAGCTTCCTTATTCCCCTACTTCGGTGTATCGCCCATAATGAAATTAAATGAGTCTTGAGAGAAGTCCATGAAGAAGAATGTGACGGTTACCCCAGGGGGAAAACTCTAACAAAGAAAATACTCTGCTATGGGTGTTATCAGCCAACTGTCAATCAACATGTAGCTGATCATGCTACATAATGTGACAAGTGCTAAATGTTTGTAAAAATTCTAAGAGACATGCCGATGGAAATTGCTTAAATGGTTAATCTAGGGCGTTTACCACTTGGGGTAATGACATCATCGGCTCCTTGCCGATTTCTAAAGGTGGTGCAAGATACGCCATTGTAGCAGTGGATTACTTCACCAAATGGGCTGAAGTCGAACCTTTAGTCGCGATCTCAACGAAAAAATGTTGAATTCAAAGACTTCTGTCGTCGGCATCATATTGAATAAATACTCGTAGCAGTTGCTCATCCTCAAGCTTATGGACAAGTCAAAGCTATTAACAAAATCATAAAGTCCATTTTGAAGAAGCATTTGGAAAAGGCTAGAGGCAAGTGGGTCGACAAACTCCCATCAGCATTATAGGCATATAGAACCACCCACAAGTCAACGACTGGCCATAGTCCATTCACCCTTGTTTACGGCTCCGAGGCTGTCATCCTTATAGAACTTGAAGTCCCTTCTCATCGGGTGACTTACGATCCCTTTTTCATTATAAAAAATAAAAATAAATAAACAAGGAATTGCAATTAAACTATAAGGAATTGGCGATGATCCGCAAGTATACAAATGCATCCGAAAGCCAACAATAAGGACATACCTGAACATGAATGAGTATATTCTCAAAATTCAATTTTTGAAATCGATAGATATTGAATTCTGACCCGAACATTTCAAAAATGAAACTGAATCGGATAGCAAAAGTTTACAAGCCCCGTAGAACCGAACATAGATAGCAACTAATGGAATACAATCCTAAATTTATACTATTGGAAATCGACTAAGCGTCATGACGGTCAAAGAGAGATATGATACTTTGGAAAAATAATTCAATGGTAGGATAGCGACTATTTAGAAAACTGAATGGATTTTTTTTGACATCCCTAACTTGACATCAATTCAAAGCACATCATGTACGAAACAAGACATACTATGGGGGGCAAGTGTTATCTGACATTTTGACCCGGCAATATCTGAACCGATTGGACAAGTTAGACTCAACTATCATCAAGGCTAGTAGCCCAGAGCGATGACTGTGAGGTCCAGAAATCAAGTGCAGGCAATGATATGAAGCGTCGATCAACCAAGACCAAGAGATAAGTTCTCTAGAATATTCTAAGTACGGATTAGTATCTCCCCCCGACAGGGGATCAGTGCATATCCCTCCCCCTTAGGGATTTGTACATATCCTCAATTTTTGTCCAAAACTTAGTGAGATCGATATAAAGCGACAAGGAAGGTCCCACGAGGCTATATTTCAAATCTCAAGCCGTTTGGAGTTTGTATGCTCAAGTTATGGGCAAATTACTTCACCTAAGAAAGGGATCGGTATAAAAGCGATCAGCTAAATTCAATAACTTAAAATCTACATATTCTATCAATATGAAACTTGGATTAAAAGCTTACTACAACATGTGGAATAGCCCCTAGGGATCTCATTCCAATTGAAGGAAGTTGGAGGGATCGGCATAACTCCCTTTGGAGGGATCGGCGGAAATCAGAATTCAAGCAACACTACTTCACGGAAAATGCGATATCTCACAAACTATACATCGAAATTGCACAAAATTTGGGGAACAAGTAGCTAACATCATAGGGCACCTCTCATAGGATCTCAGTTGTTTGGACACACTAATAGGGATCGATATTGATCCCTATTGTGGGCTTCGATGGGCTTGGAATTTTTGAGTGGCCTCGTCTTGGTTTCCCGAACCTTGTACCAAAATTTCAGTTTGATCCATTCAAGTCTTCCCCTATAAATACAGTAGGCATGACATCAGGAAAGGGATCCTTCTTTCTGCTGAAAAGGCTCTTCCGTTTTTATTCTTCATTCTTGTACTAATGGATCCTAGTTGATCCAAACATTCTTGTAATCATAATCAAGTGCAAGATCAATAAAAATATGAAGTGGATGTAAGTCAAGATTGTCCAACCACTATAAAAATTTGTGTGTTCATTTGTGATATTTTATCTGTTTTAATTCATTTTTTATTTAATCTCTACTAGATTCTATTGGGTGTTGATGCCCATTTTGGCGTCAACAATGGATATATTTTCAAGTATTGAAAGTTTAATGTTGTGTTAATATACTTATATCGGTGAGATAAGTATATAAATGTTTTCTAAGTATTGAAAAGAGTATAAGAGGTTTGGGAATATATCTTTTGTGAAGGTATTTTTAATCAAATATTTGAAGGAGATTAATTAGTTGAAGATTAATTAATAGAGGCTTAGCGGATCCTACATGGAATTAAATCTATGTTTGATTGTTTGTTTATTTGATAGTTAAATAACCGACTATCAAATCTTGACCAAATCTAACTCTGGAAACATCTAAGAGAAACGCCGGGATTATATGACATAGTCATCTAAAATGATGATGTACTGTGCATATAAACCTTATTTTGTTCTCCTAGGACAAATGATAAGGAAATCCATCCACTTAAATGGTTAGGAGGTGATCTCCACTCTTATGTATTGTTTGATTATTTCCAAAAAGAACCGGGGTTGAGTTTATCGAAACTATCATTGGCGGTTTGGAGAAACCGAAATTGGGTATATTTTCTGAAAACCACTTCGAACTAGCATTAGCTTTCTAATTGGAGGTATCTTAAAGATAATTAAAGACGGAGATCTTTGAAGTGCAAGGACTACTTGCTATTAATCCCAAGGGTGATTCCAAAATGGATGCAGTAGAAGTAGTGCCTTCGATTTTGTTCAGTCCCAGAACAAACTTGTATGGACGAATGATAGCATTGCATTGTTTCCTGGAGGGCACTGTTAGCATTCCAAGTGGGATTTGCTATAAAAGGTAAACGTAGCCGCATGCCTCACAATTGGTAAATGACTAAAGCAGGGACGTGCCGCAGGGCTATGTGGTTCGCTCCCATTAGGGTATGATCATCACATGTATCTAGATCGACATTTATTTATAGGTTATGTATGTTTGTGGCCACAGAGACAGTTTTTTAGGGACAACCAGAGGGGGAGGGGAGTTGATCATATTCAGTACTATCCAAGAAGGGGTAGGCTAGTCCTGAGTAGTAGAGGTGAAAATAAAGGCAGCCTCGGTACATTTCCTCTAGAGTTGTACTGTATGAAAGGTAGACCCTTACCCTGTCATGTTGGACCATTTTCCAATAAGTACCTTTGGATTTAGTTGTATACCTATTATGCTAGAATTTATTTAATGTAACAATTTCGGCTATGGTTAATATTTATTTTACACTGGACATTATTATAATATCACAAGATTTTTCTATAACCGTAAGGTAAAACCCCATCATGTTTATATGCGGCGTGGTCTTATAAGATACTTTTATTTTGAAAGGTTTTATAAAATATTAAGAATCCATTTGATTGTGTTCCTCACGCTAGTTTTATCAGACTGATACATGAGTATATTTTCCAGGTTTAGCTAGATATTTAGAGCTACATGAGATGAGCTGGATGCCTCTAAGACATACTTCCTTATTTTCTTTATCTTCCGTTGTTTTTTCTTGTCTGTATTTTTCAGCAATTATAAGGATAGGTTGTTATAACTGCCTCGGCCAATGATAGGTTAGTTACTCTGATTTTATGTATGTATATCAAAGTTCACTTTTCTTTTGTAAAGACCATTGATATATTATATATTACTCGTCATGATTTTTTAGATTATGTTCTGTCTTTCCAGCACTTGGATGTTCGGCACATGAATACCGTGCATGTATTAGTGTCGACTTCCGAGGATTGAAAAGGCAGGCTATTGCATGTGGTATTAAAGCTGAAGGTTAAGCTAGAACCTTGGCACTAGTGGGGTAAACTCATTAAAGGTGGGGTTAGTAACACCCTAGAATGAATTAGAGCATATATATAAGATAATTTGTACTTAATCATTAATCAAGTGAACGCAATTAGTAATAAATTAATAGTTAAATAAGATAATTATAATTAGGTAATTAATTAAAGGTTAATTAACTATTAATTAGGTAAAGGTTATTTATTTATTTAATTATTATTTAAGTAAGTTTAATTATTAATTAACTACTAATTTATTAGGGTTTAATTATTAATTAATTATTAACCATACATGGTTAATTATTAGTTAAGTATTAATTAAGTTAAGATTTAATTAAGCTTCAATTTATATTTAATTATTTTTTAATAAACGTTTTATTTTTAATTATTTTATGTTCAAAAATCAGATTATTTTAAAAGCAGTCTTCTTTTTCAAAAAAATAGTTTAAATACAAGGGAATCTCTTTGTTTGTGCCTTTAAGTAGTCAAACAAATATGGAATAGATTGTTGGTGACACCTATTTAGCAGTATAAATCCTCATTCTTCTATTAAATTAATTTAGACATTTTATTTTATGCCAGCTAATTTATATGAGATAAATGACATATTTAGTTAGTTATTTACATATATCATACTTATGTAAATACCAGTTATGTGACTTGAAAAGTCAAATTGAATTAAATGTTAACTTGATTTAGTACCATTATGGTCGTTAAGCCTCTTTCCAAATTTGTAAAGTTATGGATTTAACTAACCACAATTGCAGAACAATTTGAGGTTAAGAGTGTAAATGATGTTTTAAAGTAAGTTAATTAATTATTTTATTAAAGATGCTAAAGTTATTAAATTATTTGTTTATGATGTTTAAAGGTACACTACCTATGACTGAGAACATGTGCCTCAAGGCAGGCCTATGACCGAAAGACTAAAAGCATTCAAGTAAGGTACACCGCCGAGACTACATAATATCCTCAATCTACCTACCGAGACTTTCCTTTGGTCATCACATCAAGAAATGACTTTAACAAGCCACCATCTAAGACATAAGGTAAGAATACTTAATCTAACATATGAGAATAAAGTTGCTTCCATTCAAAACAAAAACGCCTCAATACAGAACTAAAATCGATGGCTAAGATAGCCACCTTTCATATGAATGGCTCATGCAGTCAAAAGCTTATATAAAGTATACAAGTCGCAACATTTAAAACTATATATAGAAATGCCACATTAGCTATCCACGTTAATCTGCAAGAAGCCAGATGATGACACATGTCCAAATATTGGACTTATAGGTGGGTCAAGTCTGCAATCCAAGAGAAGCGCTCTACACTAGTAACAGATCCACAAATCATCTACAAATACAAGACATACACGAATAATAAAAGAATATGAATTCCGAAAGCATGACTGCATATTGCGGAGATCATCTGTAATTGTCATAATTTTTTCATACTTAAGCTTTCTTAAGAAATCATTAATGGCGGACAAAACCAACTAGATAATGTGTAGCTATTTATAGCTCCTGCGACCATGAAACAAAAATTTAGCTATAGTGAACGTACAGATCTCTTCTTGAATCGCTATAATTTCTCAACGTCCTTTACTATTTGATACTTATTTTCGTACTACTTTTGGCTTAGGCACTTTACCCTTAGCTGAATCTTGTTTTCATTTTGCTACTTCTAGAAATAACTTTTGGACTTTGAGGTGTTAGCTTAGGATGAAAAATCACTTAACATTTTTTTGGCACTAGTAGGAGGGCCTGAACCTTTGATCCATCATACTACTATTCGTTGCTTGATTCATATCTACTTGTTATTTGAGAGTGAAATCTAAATCCTCTACCAAGAAGTATCATCAGTCCCCAAGTTTTGAGGATGATGTTCTTAAAACATCTATAGAGAATGTTAATCAAAACACTATTAGAGGATCCACCCTCCTCTTTATGCCGGTGATTGGTTTCAGCAAATGATGATGGCCTTTACTGAAAATACTACCAAACGCTTGGATAATTACCAAGCTGAAATGAAAAAGACATTCAAGGATATGAAAATAAGGATTGTTGCTGCTATTGATAAAGAGAAAGAACCCTTGGTATTTGGTCAAAATCCAGGTGAAAGACAAATGTCCATGGAGGAACTTAAATCCGAGTTTATTAGATGTAATGCCAATAAAGACAAGGTAGAGACATCCTAGGTAACTAAAGAAGTTTAAGCCGAAAGGCCACCAACACTGAGCTCCAAAAGGATAAGCCTCAGTAGGATAACTAGGCTTCGACCAGAGGGCATAAATGCTGATGTTGAATCTATTGAATGATTAAATATCAACGGTGATTGAAACATGGAAAAGTTACAGTTAAAATAGTCCAAGTAAGTTCAAAAACTCCAAGAAGAAAGGCCTGGGTCTTATACAGAACTAAAAGTTCAAAGTTTTCAACCACTTTCAGTTGATAATAATAAGAGCTCCATATATAGGATTCAGGATCCCAAAAGTCTCATATGATAAGTCATTTGATCACGAAGATCATATCGCTTTATATCAAATATAAATGTAGGCTATTCGAGCATCGAATGAAGTTAACTGCAGTTTTTTACCGGCTAGTTTTAACAGGCCTGACATTAAAGTGGTTTAAAAATTACCCCCCCCCAAATTCAATACACTCTTGGGATCAATTATCAATAGAGTTTTTAACTTAGTTCTTTGATTCAAGGGATACCCTAGTAGGTGTAAGATTACTTGTTGATATCTAACAAGAGAGAGGCAAGTCCTTTAAAGACTACTGCAAAGGATCCAATGATGTTGCTTTAAAGGTTAAGGGTATGTCAAATGAATCCAAGCTGATTGCTATAACTTTGGGATTATGGAGAAAAATCCCATTTTGGAACTATTTGGTGAAGCAAGAATTCAAATCCCTTAACTAGTTCGAGAAGAGATCAGGATTGAAGAGTTCAAGAGAGGTTTAGACAAAATCAAAGAATGGATAAATGAGAGCTTAAAGTTTATTCCGACGAAAAAGTAAAAACGAGAGTTCCAAGTTATAAAAATACTTCCGCTAACCTATTCTTACACCTAAATATACACTTTGACCTAGGATCAAATTCCATACCCCTTATCTAGGAAGTCGAATAATAGAGAACCAAATAAAGGAGGCGGATATTGTTCTTTCCGCAAGAAGAATGGCCAGAACACAAAAGAAGGCTAGTTTTTGAAGAATTTCATTGACTTGTGAAAGATGGAAAGATCAATGAGATTTTGAGAAATGATAATGTCCCAGGAGCCCAGCTTCAGTTGAGCTTGAGACAACACAATAAATGGCCTAATTGCTGATATCATTATCGGGGCCTAGAAATTTTATGTATGTGACTGTACGCGGTCCATATTTGGCCAAAGCCAACAACAGACCAGAAAAAGTGTATAAATGAAACCAAAGATGGTAAAGTTACGGTGTTTGAAATAGGGAGGTATTAGAAGGTTATAAGATTGAAACCAAAAGTTACTTTTGGAGACATTGATAAGCAGGGTGTGTGCCACACTCACAACTACCCCTAGTTATTACAGCCTATATTGGACTCTTGGAAGTTTCTAAGATTATTATAGACATCAGAGCTATTGCAAACATTATTTTAAGCACACTTTCGACAAAATGAGACTTCCAAAAACTATTCTTAAGCCAAGCCAGACCTCAATATATGTCTTTAACGACAAAAGGGTCATCCCTTTCGATGAATGCAGCCTCATGGTCAAAGTAGGAACTAGGCCATGTGACAAAGTTTTTGTGATCATGTTTATAATCATGGATGTGTCATCTATCTACAACCCCTTCTTCAGGAGGCTATCTTTTGATGTTATTGATAGATATGTATCAGCAAAACATTTGCTGCTTAAATTCCCCACTGAGTTCGGCAAGGGAAATATGTGAGGGGACTAGTGGGTCTTAAGGAAATTTTATTATGCCAGCTTAAATATAATCAATAAAGGGAAGAATTCGGTTTATGTTAATGGTTTTAAACCAAAAACACTATCATGTCCTCTAAAAACAAAGTAAAAGCCAAAAGGATCGTTAATTACATCGAATTCGAATCGTAAGGAGCTCCTAAAAGTTTTTGTGAACTCTTTAAAGATGAGAGAATACGACCATAGGAAGAATATTTCGATATCAAATGACTAGAAGCAATTCAACAAAATAGAATTAGGCCAAACTAGCAAGTCTTTCGATCGAAAATGGAAGATGGTTCACATAGCACAAGCGGTTGCAAAAGAAGGAGAATGCATTGAACTTGACTTAGATCCAAGAATCGAAATTGAGAAAGCAATGGCTACTGAAACCGTGGAAGAAGTTTGTGGTTATTCAAAAGGCCAAAGGATCATTAAGATTAGAACTTACCTCCACTCTGTAGTCTAAAAGGAGCAAATATCTTTCCGTCAACACAACCTAGACATATTTGCTTGGTCCCATGATGATATGGTGGGGATAGACCCTTCAGTAATGTGTCACCATTTGAATATGTGATCCAAGTTTCATCATGTAAGACAAAAGAGACAAACCGTCGATAAGGTCCGATATGCTGCATCATAAGAGGAAGTTGAGAAATTACTCAAGAATAATTTCATAAGAGATGTACATTACCCGAAATGGATTTCCAATCTAGTATTAGTGAAAAATCCAAATGGTAAGTGGCAAACTTGCATAGACTTTGCTGACTTAAACAAAGCCTGTCTAAAGATTGTTCTCCTATGCCAAGAATTGACCAACTAGTAGATGCAACAAGTGGACATTAGTTGCTTTTGTTCATGCTACCTATGGGGGTTATAATACAATTCTTATGTTATATTTGGATGTAGAACATATAAGCTTCATGACAAACATTGGATTTTCTTACTATAAAGTAATGCCCTTTGGACTTAAAAACGCAAGAGAAATAGCAAACTGAATGTTCTCAAAGCAAATAGGCTGAAACATAGAAGATATGTTGATGTTATGCTAGTGAAGTCAAAATACGGCGAAAGCTATGTTTTGGATTTAGTTGAAATGTTTGAGGTCCTTTGAAAATATCATATGTAGCCAAACCCTCAAAATTCTCTTTTAGAATCCAATCCAGAAAGTTCTTGGGCTTCATAGTTAGCGGCATAGGAACTGAAATTAACCCAAATCAAATTAAAGCAATAATTGATATGAAAGCACCAACTAATAGCAAAGAATTAATGATCTTAAACGAAAAGATCGCAGCTCTAAATAGGTTCATAAGCCAATCAATTGATAAGTGCATTCCTTTCTTCAACTTACTCAAGTGACATGTAACCTTCGAATGGAATGTTGAGTGTCAAAAAACTTTCGAAGATTTACAACTGCACCTTAATATTCCTCCAATACTATTAAAACCAATAGACGGAGACAGTCTTTTTTCCCAACTAGCAATTTTGGAATATGGTACAGGCTCAGTGATAATCCGAGATGATGGTGGGATTCAATGTCCCGTCTATTATTGCAATAAACGGTTAAGTTCAGCTAAAAAGCACTACCCAATGATTGAAAACTTGTTTTTTTGTTTGATCTTCACAACCAAAAATTTTTGGCCTTATTTCAAGCCTATCCTATCAAAGTTCTCACAGATCAACCATTGCGGCTAGTGTCTAGTAAACTCAAGACTTCAGGAAGACACATCAAATAGGCTATAGAGCTTAGCCAATATAACATCTCATACAACTTAGAACAACTATAAAGGGACAAATATTAGTTGACTTTGTTTCTCAATGCACGGGTTTTGATGCTAAAGCCACAAGAGATGACAAAGCCAAACAACTATGTTGGCATCTTTGTGTTGATGGTGCCTCAAATGACTAAAAGGCGGAGATAGGTTATGTTTAGTCACCCCAGACGACCATCAAATCATCAAACTTGTTTTCCTAGCCATAAACCATATAGCCGAATATGAGTCTTTAATAGCTAGACCTAAAATGGAAATCCTTATTAATGTCCTGGAAATCAAAGTGCGGAGTGGTTCTCAGCTAATTGTCAACCAAGTGATTGGAAATTATCAAGCCTGAGATCCAAGACTTTTGAAAGTCTTTAAAATTTATGATATCAAAAGCATCTCTCAAGACCGAAATGCGAGAGATGATTCCTTAGCCAAGTACACAAGTTCACGAAATGTATAAGTGTTGGGCGCATTCTCACCCAGAAGACCTTGAGACCGAGGAGCATGACTCATCCATCCAGGCTCGCCTAAGCCCATCCGGTATTCTCGTCCTCCAAGGCTCATTCGGCAGGAACCCATTCGGTAGTCTTGGGCAAACACCGAACCAATATTCTTCCATCCCACCGGACCAGCTGCCACCGGTCCAACCTACTGCCACCGAACCAATATACTTCCATCCCACCACCGGTCCAACCTACTACCACCGAACCAATATACTTCCATCCCACCACCGGTCCAACCTACTGCCACCGAACCAATATACTTCCATCCCACCACCGGTCCAACCTACTTCCATCCCACTACCGGTCCACTCTACACTCCAACCACCTCCAAACCAAGCAATGCCGAACCAAGATATACCAGGCCAGATCACATCAGCCCAGGCCCATCAGCGACTATACATATCCTGGACCCCTACCCCTAGCCTCACTCTATAAATAGAGGGGCAAGGGTACAGCAATGGGGAGAAGTTTGAGAGCTCAAGCACGGAAGGAACTTCCAAACAACTTTCTTTTACTTGTATCAAAGCTTTGTACTTGTAATCAAAAGAGGAGAAGAGAAATAACATATAAAGTGGACGTAGGCACATTCTGGCTGAACCACTATAAATTTGCGTGTCTTTTTACAGTTTAGCCCCTGCTTTTCATATATTTGCATAAATCTCCAAAATCACTAAGAACAACATAAGATCTACTAAATCATACGACTTTGAGGTGTTTGTCCATTTTTGGTGCAAACATTTTTGGTGCTTTCATTGAGAGCTAGAAGCTCGAAGCTTCAGCTTCATCTACTTAACAAGTTTTCCTAACAGCATCGTCCGCCACTTGGAAAACATGCCTCCCAAACAGAGAAAAGATGTTAACAAAGGAAAAAACATCGCATCCAGCAGTCTTCCAGATCCAGCTGTCACGAATCAAGTAAATCGTCCTCCTCCAGTAACGGTAACAAATGAAGGACAGGCTAACCCAACCACTCCTGCCATAGAACAGCCTGCAGCAATTACTAGGGCAGATTTGGACAGAGTTGTTGTTGAAGTAACTAACCGCTTCACGTCCCAGCAGGAAGCCTTGGTGGACCATCTCATGTCACGCTTGAGGGACGCTGAAGAATCCAACCGCAACACTGAATCATGGGGCGAGTCCCAGTCTGGAGGATCTCAGAGACAGCAAAGATCTTCCTTCTTCGAAGGAGCTAACGGCAGAAGTAGCCGTGGTAGGAGCCGAGACCGAGCACAGCCCGAAGTTAGGCCTGAGGAAACGTTTGGTACCGAACCCAACGGGGAAGGTACCGGGCGAAGGTCAACTGTAGCTGAGCCTGTCATGCTGCCTAACCACAGAAACACCAATGAACGGGGCCGAGCTAGAGTTCAGCCCAAAGTTTGACCCGAGGAAGTGCTTAGATCAGAACCCAACAGGGGGAGATCAAGGCAAGGGCCAACTGTAGCTGACCCAAGCGTGCTCCCAGAAGATCAAAGGCAGCCACCGGAAAATATGAGGAATGATAGACGATACCATCCCTACAGGTCGTCTGGACGGAATCAATCCCACAGAACAGAACCAAACTCATTTCTATCTGCTCCAAGTTCTGATGAAAGGATGGCATGCTTATTCAGAGAGTGTGTCCAACGGGAGCAAAGAGATCGAGGGATAGGCGCTAGGGTAACCAGCCCTTTCGCCCGCAATATCGAAATTGCTATCACCCCCCGAGAATGGAAGATGCCAACAATGGAACCCTACAAAGGAACCTCCGATCCCGTTGTACACTTACAGAGGTACACGCAGCATATGCTCATGAGTGGAGCAACAGAGGGAGTACTGAGCAAATGCTTTCCGCTCTTCTTAGCAGATCTTGCTACCTCCTGGTTCTGTCATCTACCCCAAGGATCCATCAGCTCATGGGAAATGTTGAAAGAAAAATTTATCAGTCAGTTCCGCATTCATGTGGAGCAACCTAAGGACGCTTATTCCTTATCCAGCGTCAAACAGAAACCTGGAGAAAAGCTGCAGCAATACCTAACCAGATTCAACGCCGCAGCAGCCGCAGTTCAAGATGCCGATGAGAAGCTTATCCTAATGGCCCTCTGCAGTGGAGTGCATCCGGACACTAAATTTGCTAGAAGATTGACAAAAGAAAAACCAGCTACTTTACCCGATTTCTTCCATGAAGCCGGGAAATACATGAGGCTTGAGGATGCTGCCGTTGAGGGGCAGTCAGGACAGCAAAATAAGACGACCCATGGCAACGCCCATGCTGTGGCGAGGGACGTTCGAAGAAATGATTCCAGAGACAATGCTGGGGGCAAGAAGGTAGAAAAGCGCCTATATCGGCCAGGACCAAGATTCGACACTTACACCCCTTTGAACGAGACCGTCGAAAATATCTTCCTTGCCACCCAAGGCGAAGTTAGATACAAACGCCCACCATACAAGAAGGAATCAGATAACGCACAGAAGTCTGGAAAATTCTGCCGCTTCCACGAATCTCACGGACATGATACCAACGAATGCCATCATCTCCGAGATCTGATTGAGGAACACATCAGAAGGAAGAAACTGGAACGTTATGTAAAAAGTCAAGACAAGACTCCAGCTCCTGCCAATGAAAACCCAAGGCTACCCTCACCAGGGACCGACAGAGGAAACCGCAATGCTAGCAGCTCTAGTCAAGAGAAGATAGTGGTCCATACCATCTCAGGAGGTCCGCACATCGCAGACAGAAGTTGGAGAGAGATGGAAAGATATGGGAAGTCGCTTAGAGACAATAAAGACTGTGTCAATACGGTTATAGAAGAGCGCCACCCAAAGCGGAAAGAAAGTGATGACATCACATTCAGTAAACGTGACCTAGATGGAAGACAGTACCCTCACATGGATCCCATGGTGATCTCTGCCCGACTCGGTCCCGCCGAAGTTTACCGAATCCTGGTAGACACTGGAAGCTCTGTAAATATCCTGTTCAAACACGCATTCAACAAAATGAAGCTATCAATGAAGGACGTATCTCCCTGCGATAAACCACTACACGGTTTCACTGGAGATGCGAAGATGCCCCTCGGGCAGTTGGACCTCTTTGTTGAGATTGGAAGCCATCCCCGCTCCGTTGTAAGGAAACAAACGTTTGTGCTGATAGAAAACCATTCGGCCTACAACGCCTTCTTAGGAAGACCAGCCTTGTCTGACTTCCAGATTGTCCTAGCCCCATGGTGCCTGAAAATGAAATTTCCAACAGACAATGGGGTAGGGGAAGTGGAAGGAGACCAGGATATTGCACGAGACTGCTATGTAACCGAACTTCGCAACAACCATAGGAAAGATAAAGGGAAAGGTGTAGAGATTGCCCTCTGCACAAAAAGCCTTGAAGCATAGCAACTAAAGAAAGCCCCCCCCTCTTCGATACACCAGCGACCCTTTCAATGAATTAGACCCTAGGGACAAAGAGGAGGAGGCCACCGCCGAGCCTGCAGAGGCTATGGAGTTTATATCTGTAGACAAGCATGACTCAAGTAGGCTACTGAAAATTGGGTCCCAGCTGAAAGCTGAATTGAAGGAACAACTCATTGATTTTCTCCGCCACAACTTGGATGTATTCGCTTGGTCACACGCTGACATGACCGGAATCTCCCCCGACATAGCATGCCACGTATTAAACATTGATCCTACCAAGGCGCCTGTAAAACAAAAAAAGAGAAGTATGGGGGCAGAGCGATCAGCAGCCTTCGATGAAGAAGTAAAGAATCTACTCGCCAATGACTTCATACGAGAAGCTGTTTACCCAGAATGGATCGCCAACCCGGTACTAGTAAAGAAGGCTAATGGGAAGTGGCGGACCTGCATTGACTTCTCCAACCTAAACAACGCCTGCCCAAAGGATTGCTTCCCGCTTCCCAGAATCGACCAACTTGTAGACAGCACAGCCGGGCACGAACTCCTATCTTTTATGGATGCATACTCAGGATATAACCAAATTCCTATGCATGCTCCCGACCAAGACCACACTAGTTTCATCACCGACCGCGGTTTATACTGCTACAAAGTGATGCCCTTCGGACTTAAAAATGCAGGAGCCACCTACCAGCGCCTCGTCAACAAGATGTTTGCAGAGCTAATAGGACAAACTATGGAAGTATATGTGGACGACATGCTGGTGAAATCACGGAAAGCCAAAGATCACGTAAGCCACCTAGGCGAAATGTTCCAGGTACTTCGATAGTATGGAATGAAGTTGAATCCACTAAAGTGCTCCTTCGGAGTGTCATCGGGAAAATTCTTAGGGTTCATCGTCCATGCCCGAGGGATTGAAGCAAACCCTGAACAAGTCCGAGCATTAAGGGACATCAAGATACCTTCCACCCGAAAGGAAATGCAAAGCCTAAATGGAAAAGTGGCCGCACTAAGCCGATTCATCTCCAAGGCAACGGACAAGTGCGTCCCCTTTTTCGAAGCTCTAAAGAAAGATAAAGGAAAGTTCGAATGGACGGACGAATGCTTAACCGCTTTCCTTAACCTAATCGAACACCTCCAGAAACCACTGGTACTCTCGACCCCAAGCGAAGGCGAAGAATTATACCTATACCTTGCTGTGTCATCTCACGCTTTAAGCGCTGCCTTGGTAAGGGAAGACAACCGCACGCAACGACCAGTTTACTTCGTCAGTAAAAGGTTTACTGGGGCAGAAGTCAGATATCCTAAACTTGAAAAGTTAGCATACTGTTTACTAATCACTTCACGAAAACTACGTCACTACTTCCAATCCCATTCCATCAAAGTCCTGACCGATCAACCACTGAGGCAGGTACTCCATCGTCCCGACACTTCCGGGCGACTACTTAAATGGTGTATTGAGCTGAGTCAATATGATATCACCTATCACCCTCGCACCGCCATCAAGGGACAAGCCATGGCTGATTTCATTGCAGAGTTCACTACCAACGAGGATAAGGAGCAACTGGAAATAACAGAAGATATCAAGTGGAATCTCTTTGTGGACGGTGCATCTAACGAACAAGGCTCGGGGGCAGGTGTGGTAATAATCACTCCCAGGGGAAATAAACTGCACTATGCTATAAGGTTGGAGTTCGCTGCCACTAACAACGATGTAGAATATGAAGCAGTGATAGCTGGACTAGAAATTGCCATAGAAATCGGAGCCAATTCTTTGTGTCTTCACAGCGACTCTCAACTTATTGTTAATCAAATACTAGGAGAATTCCAAGCTCGAGAGGAACGACTCATAGCATATCTAAAGAAGACCAAGTTGCTTCTCAGCCGATTGGATCAGTACTTAGTCAAACACATCCCTCGGGAAGAGAACCAAGAGGCCGACTAATTGGCAAAGCAAGCGAGTATGAGAGACATCGCCATATTCGGGGCAGTAACCATCTCAAAGCAAACGGTCCCAAGTTTTGAGCAAGTGAATCTGATAGCTGCAGCCGAAGAAGCAACTTGGATGACTCCCATCCGAAACTACCTACAAAGTGGCACACTACCCGACGGGCGTAATGAAGTCAAGAAAATCTTGAGGAAAGCGTCTCGCTATACAATACAAGAAGACATCCTCTATCGGCGCGGTTTCTCTAACCCATTATCAAGGTGTGTCGCCGGAAGGGAAGCCAAGGAAATCTTATCCAACATCCATCAAGGGAGCTGTGGAGATCACACCGGGGGGCAAACATTAGCAAAAAAGATACTCCGATACGGATATTTCTGGCCCAACTTAAGCAAGGACGCCTTAGATTTCGTCAAGAGATGTGACAGATGCCAAAAATTTGCTAAGATTCCACGGCTACCAACAACTGAGATTACTCAAATGACCAGCCCTTGGCCCTTCGCAATATGGGGAATTGACTTAATCGGCGAGCTACCGATGGGCCGAGGCGGGGCCAAATATGCTATAGTGGCAGTTGATTATTTCACCAAATGGGTGGAAGCAGAACCTATGAATAAAGTATCTTCAGCCAAATTTATTAACTTCTTGATCAAAAATGTTCTGTGCAGGTATGGAGTCCCACTCAAAATCATATCAGACAATGGACTTCAGTTTGACAGCGAGGAATTCGCCAACTGGTGCCGAGAACACGGAATTCATAAGAGCTTCTCATCCGTAGCGTATCCCCAGGCAAACGGACAAGTCGAAGCAGTCAACAAAATTCTGAAAACTCTGATAAAAAAGAAGCTCGAAAAGTCAAAAGGCGCTTGGGTGGACGAACTCCCTACGGCACTGTGGGCTTACCGCACATCTTTCAGAACATCAACAGGGCACACTCCTTTCTCTTTGACATACGGATCGGAGGCTATGCTCCCAGTTGAAACCATCGTGCCTTCCCACCGTAGGATCCACTATAACCCAGAAGAGAATGAAGAACTCCTCCACATGTCTTTGGATCTAGTTGAGGAGAGAAGGAATGATGCAGTCCTTAAAGCGGCGGCCCACAAGCAGAAAGTGGCAGCACAATACAACTACAAAGTCAAGCATCGTACCTTACAAGAGGGGGATCTTGTCCTCAAGCGAATCTTCCCTCGCCCCGGAGCACTAGACCCGATCTGGGATGGACCATATGTAATTCATAAAGATCTCCACAACGGAGCCTATATTTTGTCAACAGTGGACGGAGAGGTGTTCCAGAGGGCATGGAACATCCAACACCTCCGTCGATACTTTTATTAACTTGTATTGCCCATATGAAGTGAATTAACAAAGAGAATCAGTGGACGTAGGCCTTTTCGTGCCGACCCACCTTAAAAAACCTTGTCTCTTTTTTAACTTGTTCCTTTATATCTTGGCTACTTGTTAACTTTATCCTTTTCTGTTGAACGAAATCCTACGCGTATAGCATCTCCACTCAAAGCACCTCACGGCGCGACTTCACCTGGGCAAAACCCAACAGGTACTATGCGAATCTATGCCCTCGCCTATGAGACACTTTTGCCCCAGCATCCCTCTGCTGCGGGTTAACTCATTGCTCGCGACGGCCCTTAAAGCCAACTGTAATGAGCCGATTATAAGCCACCGAGAAGGCCGACTATAGCCGAGGCAGCTCATTACGGCGTTAGGCTCACCGGCAACTGTGAACCGACTATAAGCCCCAACATAAGGTGTGGCCAGCCAGGGGCAGTTCACAGTTGACGATCGGCACCCACGCTAGCCGGCCACAGTAAATCGAATAATACCCACGATTACGGGCCATAATGGCCCGGGTAGTTACTGTGCGCGATCTCGGCTCCGATGTGTCTTAAGTACGGCTGTGGTAAAAAAGAATTAACTCCCCGCGGAGGCGTAAGATGGGTGACAAATGTCTCCAAGACCCACAGCTAGGGAAAGTGACTACAAAACCCGTTTGCCACGAACTTAAGCACATCGAAGGCCTTCCGTGATTGGAAGTTTTACTATTTCACATATTTCAATTTTACTTAAAAAGCTTTCCTCCTATCCTCTATAACAATCCATAAAGTACAGGATACGGAGTAGAAAACACTCGCCAATGGATGCGTGGATCCACAATCAGATGGCAGGGCATTCAACTACTTTCCATGCTCAGTCATACAAGATATTCGAAACTGCCATCTACAAACAGAACATGAAAGGCGGTATTTTCTTCCTTTATGTACAGATGCATGACTATAATTTGTTCACACCACACACTAATATTACAAGTCATGAAATTATGTTTTAAAACCAAAACCCGACATCAAACACAACTCAATTGCAAGAATACGCATAGCTATATTTCTCATACGACATGTCGAAAAAGCAACAAACATTCAAGAAAATCAGCCCAAGTTAAAGAATTACACGTCAAAAATAAGACTATTTATTACAAGTGGCAAAATATTATAACCCAAAGGCTACTTTACTATTTTTCGACTAACATATACAACCCTGTCAAACCCACAAAAAGAGTTTTTTCAGATATAATCAAGGGGCCGGCTGCAGTGGAGCTTTATCCTTGTCCTGTTGACCCCCTGTCCAGTCAAAGAAAGGACTCATTAGCAATAAGCAACCAAGTTGATGGAGAAACTAAAAAGAGAGACTTACCAGCGCCTGCTTCCTGACTATCCTGATCGTCATCCTCTACCTGCACGCCTACCTCCTCAGCGGCAAGCAACCGCATACCTTCCTTCACCGCCACCTTCTCCTCCTTGGCAAACTGGGCAGTGACCGCATCCATGCTGAAGGCCACACCACCATCTTTATCCGCATCGGCCTTGGCCTCCTCCAGAGCCCGAAGATAGATCTTAGCCATGATCCTGGGATAATCATCCATCCAGGATAGGTTGCCCTGCTTCCAAGTTCGGAAGTACATATCCTGAAGCATTTCGTCCATCATCCCCTCATTCTCCTCAAACTCCCTCGTCCGGGCCTCGGAAGCCAACAACCTCCCGACGGCAGCATCTCTCTCCGATCGGTATCTCGAGCAGTCGGCTAGAAGGGATCCCCGCATTGCCTCCATCTCCTCCCTCAACTTAGCTTGAGTAAGCTCTGCAGCCTCAAGTTTCCCGGACAATTCCTCCACCTGCTCAAGATCCGCTTTCCGAACCTCGTCCACCGTGGCAATAGCCATGTCAATCCGTTCTTTGCAAGTAGCTTCCATTTTTCGCAATTCGGCCCGACTGGCCTCTTCCATGGTTTTCCTTAATCGTCCAGTAGCAGCCTCATGCTGAGAAATCTGAATAGCCTGATCCGCAAGCTGTTTGGCCTGATCCGAAACCACCAATCGAAGTCGGATATTGGCGCTCCCAATCTCCTCTCCGGCCTTAACCAGCCGGGCATGATGCCCCATCAGCTTCTTGGTCTCCTCCGCCACCCGATCAATATTAGCCTTGGCCTCGTCTCCCATAGTGATTATACGAGTAGTGAGTAAATCGAGATCTAAGGACTTAGCTTCATCAAGTACTCGTACCATGGGGTTACGGGGGAGAAGGTGTTCACCAGTGACTTCGTCAAAAGTAATATCATGAGAGCTTGGATCCAGATCAGGATGACCCGCAAATTGATTACGAGCCAAGTCAGGACGGTCGATATGAATAACAGAAGGGTTTCCGGACGGATGCGGAGAAGGTTCAAACTCGCTACCCTCCTCAGTGATATCATGAAGAGGCTGAGCCGGAAGCTGGGGACCGGGCAAAGGTTCGGATAAAGGATGACTCCTCTTCCTCTGCTGAATACCCTCTTCGATGACCCCAAGAAGAGGACGGTAGCCGACTACATCCCCGGAGCGTTGGGTCGAGGGCTTCGGCTTAGCAGAAGTTTTGGAAAGCTTATATTGCTCAAGCCTGTGTCGAAGGTCTGAGGCCTTGGACGTCTTGCCTGCTCCTGATATAAAGAACAAGTGTCACAAACTTACATCACTATATGATTCGAGAAACGCGGTAAATTACAAGTTAAAAAAGGAAAAAGAAACACAGCTATGGTTGTACAAACCCTAGGGAGGAGTAGGATACTGCAATAAGTCCTGGATTTCATTCCAGGACGGGAGCGGGTCATAAAATATTCCTAAGTCCCTATCATTAATGAAGCATGCAGGAGTCAAGAATTCACCTTGAGTCGTCGGAGACACCTTGGCTGGAATGATCTGAGAAGACTCACTTGCACCAGTACCGGCCCTGTCCACTTTCCCGGTTTTCTCTACCAAAGCCGGATCTTCATCCAGCCCCTCGAAAGCCTGATGGAACGCATCATCCGTCCACTCCTGAATCTCGCCCGCTTGCCCAGGGAGTAAGGCCCCGATGCCATCGCCACCTTTATCACCTTCCCGACCATCTCCACCCTCGCCTCTTTCCTCCTCTATGTCTTCCTCCTCCCGGGTAAGTGGACAATTGCTGGGGGAGGGACCGTCCGACTTCTTGAGTTTCTTACCTCCGACAGCTGGAGGTTTTGTGAAAGGTTTCCTCTTGCTACTCTCCACAGAAACACCTTCTTTGGTCTGAGCAGCCGCCCTCTCCTCCGCCGTCTCCCTCAGCTTAACTACTGACTGCTGTGGGAGGATTAAGTTGTACTCCAAAAGGATCGCATTTCTGATCAGGAAGGCAGATGATCTATATTTCCCAAGAATAGCTTCTATCTCAGTCGCCGTCTGAACCAGGCGGTCAGTCTCCACAACCACAAAGCCACCTGTCGCTAGCAAAAATGAGAGAGTATGAGAAGAAGCATCGCAACCGGAATAGAAATTATAAGCGAAAATTCAACTTACATCCAGAGGTGAAACGCCTAAAAGAAACTGAGTCGTCCTTGACGAAGAACCACTCCTTCTTGAACATGCTGAATTTAGAGTACAGATCCAAAACCGGCTTGAAGGTCACAGCCGACTCCAAGCTAATGTATGGGGACCCTTTCTTATAGCCCCTCAGATTATATAGATACCGGATCTCCCGATTGGAAGGAGCGCGACCATACTTCCTCTGGAAGATGACGAAGAGGCTCACCAGTATAGCGTAAGAGTTGGGTTGAAGTTGGAATGGGGCCACCTTTAGATATGTGAGGAAGCTGGCTATCCAAGCGTTGAGAGGAGGAATGGCACCACACATGCAGTGGTATCTACTGTAGGCGAAGTACCCTTCAGGAGGATCGTACGGCATAACTTCTCTCCCTGGCAACAGCAAATGCGCCCTATCAATTCCGAAAGACCGGGAAATGATGTCGAGCTGCTCCTCCTTAAGGGAGCTAGGAAAGCAATCGGGCGGGGAGTTCAGAAGTTCCTGAGGGCCGTACCCGTCCACTAGTGATCTCGGGATTGGACCGTGACGTTCGGGATTCGGCTGAGCTGGGGGCACGGCGGAGGAACTTCCTTCACCCCCAGATTTCTTCTTGTCTGATCGAGTCTCTGCTTTGCGAGACATTATCTACAACACCGGGAAAACATGTTGTTAGAATAGAGGATGTAAAAAAAAAAGGGGTAAGTATACAATATGGAATTCTACTCATAAAGTCAAAATGCTTAAAACTCCCATTATCATTCGGTAAAACTGAATATAAGATTCCATCCGGCATTCTCGTTCGGCATTCTCATCTGAAAATTTCATTCGGCACGTATGGCACACGCACTTCATTCGGTGGGCACAGACAAAAAACCATTCGGCTAAGAGAAATTGAGTACCTGGTTCGGCAAGTGAAATGGTTCGGCAAGCTGGGATGGTTCGGCAGAGGATCAGAATTTGATTCGGCTATGTGACTAACTTGGCTTGGCTGTTCGTTCGGTAGAAGGTAATAGAGGCCCTGGGCCCTTACTTATAGGCAACTGTAGACGACCGGACCGGCTGATTCGGCGAAAGCATCCAAGACTGACGTCATCATCTTTTAAACAAAGTGCGGCACATTCCGGCATATGCCCCACTTTGGGGGGCAAATGTTGGGCGCATTCTCACCCAGAAGACCTTGAGACCGAGGAGCATGACTCATCCATCCAGGCTCGCCTAAGCCCATCCGGTATTCTCTTCCTCCAAGGCTCATTCGGCAGGAACCCATTCGGTAGTCTTGGGCAAACACCGAACCAATATTCTTCCATCCCACCGGACCAGCTGCCACCGGTCCAACCTACTGCCACCGAACCAATATACTTCCATCCCACCACCGGTCCAACCTACTGCCACCGAACCAATATACTTCCATCCCACCACCGGTCCAACCTACTGCCACCGAACCAATATACTTCCATCCCACCACCGGTCCAACCTACTTCCATCCCACTACCGGTCCACTCTACACTCCAACCACCTCCAAACCAAGCAATGCCGAACCAAGATATACCAGGCCAGATCACATCAGCCCAGGCCCATCAGCGACTATACATATCCTGGACCCCTACCCCTAGCCTCACTCTATAAATAGAGGGGCAAGGGTACAGCAATGGGGAGAAGTTTGAGAGCTCAAGCACGGAAGGAACTTCCAAACAACTTTCTTTTACTTGTATCAAAGCTTTGTACTTGTAATCAAAAGGGGAGAAGAGAAATAACATATAAAGTGGACGTAGGCACATTCTGGCTGAACCACTATAAATTTGCATGTCTTTTTACAGTTTAGCCCCTGCTTTTCATATATTTGCATAAATCTCCAAAATCACTAAGAACAACATAAGATCTACTAAATCATACGACTTTGAGGTGTTTGTCTATTTTTTGTGCAAACAATAAGAATATAAGTTCATCCCAATAGAAACTCTAAAAAAGCGGAGAATATAGATGCCAGAAAAAGCTCTAGTTGCTCAAGCCTAAGCAGCATGAATAAATCCACTCAACCAACTATTTGATGAAGAAAATTGGAAGATTCCATTTATCCGATATTTATCTGATACACCATACCTTCGGACATAGTTGAAGAAAGGTAAATTATGTATAATGCCCTTAACTTTACCATAATTGATGGAATATTAAATAGAAAAGGCTATGAAAATTCCTATTTATGATGCACAACCATCGCTGAAGGCAATAAACTACTAGAAGAATCCCATGACATCATATGTGGAGACCACTTAATGGCCAAAAGTTGGCTAAAGAAATACTTAGACAAGGTTTTTGTTAACCTACGTTAAACCAACATGCATTGGACTAAGCTAAATGATGTGATAAATGCCAATTCTATGCCAAAATTCCAAGAGCCCCACCTAGCGACCTTACTCCAATGACGAGTCCATGGGCATTTGAAATCTAAGGCATCGACCTTATCGGCCCTCTTCGGACTGTTAAAGGAGGAGCAAGGTTAGCCATAGTTGTAATTGACTACTTCATAAAATTGATTGAAGCAAAACCCTTATCAACAATTTCAACGCATCAAGTTGAGAAGTTTGTTATAAAGAGTATTGTAACAACATATCGCCCCTCATATAAAATTATCCCAAATAATAGCCATAATTTGAGAGTTGATTTACTGAATACTATGAGGACCATGGCATAATCAAAAGCTTTTCCTTGGTAGCTCATCCATAGGCCAATGGTGTAGTAAAATCATCCAGTAAAATAATTAAAGCTTGCCTAAAGAAGCACTTAAATCGAGCTAAAGCAATTGGGTGGATGAACTACCCTTCGTCTTATGGGCTTGTAGAACAAGTTCCAAAAGATCACTGGGGCATACTCCCTCCTATTTAGTTTACGGCTACGAAACAATACATTCGAAAGAACTTGACATAGCCTTCTATAGAAAGACTCTATTACAACGCTCATCAGAATATAGGACTCCGAAATGAGTCCTTAGATTTCTTACCATAATTTCGAGACTAATCAGCATTAAGAACGATATAAATATTTGCCGAATGACCAAAAATTATAATTAATGTGTCCAATGTAACTCCCCATATTTTTGATAACATTATTTAGGATATTTAATTAGTTAAATAAAATAAAATAATGTGTTGGTTAAGGGATTGAAATTTGATTTAATCAAGGGGTAGCCATGCCATTTAAACAATGAATCAAAGTAAGAGTTAAATTGAAATGGAGGAGGGGTAAAATAAAAAAGAGGCCATTCTTATACCCTAAACCTTTGGCCGTGTACCTCCTACACATCCATTTCATTTTATCAATAATTTTAAAACTAAGGCTGACCACCATTAACAAGAGGAAGAGGAAGAAGATAGAATAAAATCTAAGGAAGAAGCTAATTCAAATCAAATCCATTCACATCTCAATCTCTTTAATTTCTAAAGCTAAGGTGAATAATGTTTACATCTCAAATTTTTATTATTTTCAGTTTTAAGATGAATTCCGAATATTTTGCATTGATTTGCCATGTTTTTAAATGATGGAATGATTATATGCTTGTCGATGAATTATAGTTGTTCAAATTGAATTTATGATTTTTTTTATGGTGAAAACCCTATAAAATGACATCCAAATGCCTTGCGAATTTTTATGAAGATCATAAATGATATTTTAGAGATGGATTTTAATTTTCTGAATAATTGTGGAATTTATATGAATTTTCTAGCAAAGAAAATGTTAATTTGGATTAATAATTATTTACGGGTAAATAATAAAAATTTGGGTCTGAAATTTTTATATGTTGGAAAACATACTAAAAGAGATTTTCTGGAATTTCTGTAGTTATTTTGAGTAAAGTATATATATCATGGCACAATAGCTTAGAGTAAAGCTAAAAAAATATTTTTCATGTATAAGTATGATTTGAAAGGTTAAATCATTTTGGAAAGGTTTTCAAGGAAAAAGATAAAGGGTAGTTAACCCTAAGAAAACGATTCGGACAGTTAGTCCATTTTGATTCGGGCTGTTAGTCCAGTTTGTGGGCAGTCGGCCAGTTTTATGTACAGATAGTCCAATGGATCTTGCTATTATGTTGTGGGCAGATAGTCCACTTATTACCTGTTTTATGGACAGATGGTCCATTTATTAGCATAAAGGATATTGCTATTTTTATATAACCAATTTGATTAACCAGTTTGGTTACAGGAAAGGATTTGCAAAATATATGTTGAAGGGAAACATGTTCCGCTAAGCAGCGTGGTCTCTCTTAATATCAGTAAACCGAGATGTAACAGAATTATCCGCACTAGGCTTTGTGTCTAACTCGAAGTTTTTGTTTCCCCTTAAACTCTTGGGTGCTCAAAATTGATTTGAGTAGGCTGAGGGTTAAGGTTTTCAGGTTTTAGCCATTTTTGTGAATAAAACTTCCGGAGACGAGCATGTAGCTGACGGATAACTAATTAGGAGTTATAGTTTTGTTTTCATTCTGCTGTGTATATTAAGTCAGATTTGACTATATTGCTTTGATTAACCAAGGGGGCATCGTCATATGTCGCTCTTGGCGTATTTTGTAATGATTATAATTAATCTTTACGTTGGAAACTATATGGGATTATGTAACTTGGATATGAATTTGTTTTGAAATGTAATCAGTAAATTATTGTTTTTGGAAATCTATAATTTTGTTCATATTCAAGTGCTTTTGATATTATGGATACCATTGTCATTACCGTATTTCGTCACTAGAAGTTAATACTATGGATGACTGCAGCATCTGTAGCGCTTAGCTTTTGGCCTCCGGATACAAGATGTTACAACTTGGTATCAGAGCATGGTTTATGAATAACTTTAAACTAAAAATGGTTTTTAAAACATAATCCTAAGGAATTAGAGTAAGATTGGGGTATGGGATAATGCTACAATAACGTACTTGTATTTGCTATATATAAATATACGCTTTATCTCTAGTCTCCTATCCTTGTTAGGTTATTTTTCTACATCTCATAAGGTTTGAATACAGATATGGAAGGTAGAAGAGGAAAAGTTAACCAAGTAGGGGTGGACACCAATGGGAATGCTAGACCTAGTACAAAGAGGACCCAAGGTTAGGCACAAACCGAGAATGTAGGTGATGGAGTCCCATAAGTTGGAATGGAAGCTATGTATCATTTTTTCATGAATATGATGCAAGCAAGAGTTGCAGTTGGAGTGTTAGGAGGAGATGCTGCACGGCAGGAGTTCCAGAAGTTCTGGTAGTTAACTATTATGCTAAGCTGAGCAGGGATTACGCTAAGCTTGGAGGAAAGCCTTTTCTGGGGACAGAGGATGCTTAGAGGTGGAAAATTGGTTGCTGCACTGTGAGAGAATCTTTGCAGACTTGGGTCTCAATGATGAGCAGAAGAGGAGGTTGGCATCCACATAGCTTCAGTGAGCTGCTTTGTTCTGGTGGAACAGTGTGACAGCTGGTGTGGACGAGGAGACTTAGTCGTGGGAAGGTTCCAAGAGAGGTTTATGTCTGCAATGGAACAGTCAGCTCTGATCAGAAAATTTTCTAAGTTAGAGTAAGGAGAGATGTCTGTCCTAGAGTATGCTTGGAAGTTTGACGAGTTGGCCAGATATGGGTATGCTTCAGTGAATACAGTGATGAAGAGGAATGAGAAATTTATCGGGGGTTGAAGCCTGAGTTAGCCAGGGCTACATTACCTCATATTATAGATCCTTCTGACTTTGTAGTGGATACGGACTTAAGGCATGAGGATATTCTTGGTTCTTTAGAGAAGAGTAAGGCTAAAGAAGTCCGGGTTAGGAAGAATCAGAAGAGAAAGTTATTTCCTAAGAAAGGTGCTTAGAAGGGTGGAGCAGCTAAGAAAGAGAAGTTTGAGATTATTTGTTTCAAGTGCAACAAGAAGGGGCACTTTGCTAATGAGTGTCATGCTGGAAAGACTAAGGAAGTGGCTGGAAAGAAGAATGTCAGGTGCTTCAACTGTGACCAGATTGGTCCTTATAAGAGCCAGTGCAAGGAGCTCGCTAAGGATGGAAAGGGCAAAGTGTATGCATTGGAGCCTACTGCTTCGAAGCCAACAGCTTAGGAGAAAGGAAAGGAGTTTTGGGAGGTATGGTTCAGATTCATGGTATGTATGTTAGCATTCTATTTGATACTGGTGCATCGTATTCTTTTTTATCTAGATGTTTGATAGATAAGCTTAACCTAGAACCCACAGATTTAGTAACTTCCTTATGGGTTGCGAATCCAATAAGAGGGTATGCAACTCTAGGGTTGAGATGTGACCAGTTAGAGTTTGACCTGTTAGGTCATACTTTTGTTTGCAGTTTGCATGTGTTTGATTTTGTGGGGTTCAGTATTATTCTTGGGATGGATTGGTTAAGTGAGTACGATGCTAGGATATTTTGCCATGATAGGAAAATATCGCTTAGACACCCAGATTGTAGTGGTCGGATAGTTTATGCCATAGAAGGTACTAACGGTGTGGTGGATGCTTTATTGGGTGTTATGGAATTGGAAGATGAATTGAGTCGAGTTTTCATGGTTAGAGAATTCGCAGATGTTTTTGAGCCTGTAGTTGGATTACCACCTAAACGAGCCATTGAGTTTCGGATAGATTTGGCTCCAAGAGTAGAACTAGTGAGTAGGCTGCCGAGCAGGATGACCCCTACAGATATGAAGGAGTTAAAGGTGAAGTTGGTGGAATTGGAAGGAACGAGTTTTATTAGGCCAAGTAGTTTGCCTTGGGGAGTAGCTACAGTGTTTGCTAAGAAGCCGGATGGATCGTTAAGGCTATGTATTGATTATCGTAAGTTAAATGAGAGGACGATAAAGAATCGATATCCAATGTCGAGGATTGATGATTTGTTCGACTAGTTGAGTGGAGCCAAGGTATTTTCGCAGTTGGATTTAGCGACAGGTTTCCATCAGCTTAGAGTTGTAAAGGATAGTATACTTTTGACGGCGTTTAAGACCAGATATGGGTCGTACGAATGGGTAGTTATGTTGTTCGGACTTTCAAGATAGTTTCATCAGGCAATAATTTCAAAGTGACTTTCAAGTCTTCATTAGTCGATGAGGATAAATTACTTTCACCCATTACGACACTTTACTATATGTAGCCTTCGGCTTACAATTACATTCGCCCATTACAGCACTCTATTATATGTATCATTTGGCTTATGGTTACATTCGCCCATTACGACACTCTACTATATCTATCGTTCAGCTTACAATTACTTTTGCCCATTACAACACTCTACCATACATACCCTTCCGCTTATAATAACTATATGACACTTTACCATATGTAGCCTTCGGCTTATAATCACTTTTGCCCATTAAGGAACTCTACTATACATTGCCTTCGGCTTAAAATTAATTTTTCCTATTGTGACACTCTACTTTACATAGCCTTCAGCAATCAAATCTAGAGGTTCAAACCTACAAGTCATCACTAGAAGATGAAGCAAGTCCTGAGTTTCAAACCTTTAAGTCCTAAATAAACAATGAGGCAAGTCCTGAGGTTCAAACCTTCAAGTCCTCGGTAAAGGATGATGCAAGTCCTAAGGTTCTAACCTCCTAGTCCCATAAAACGATGAGGTAACTCCTGAGATTCAAACCTTCAAGTCCTCACTAAACGATAAGGCAAGTCCTGAGGTACAAACGTTTAAACCCTTGCTAAAGAAGGAGGTTAGATTTTTCAAAACCCTCATGATAAGGTTAAGTTTTCAAACCCTTGCTAAAGGATGAGGTTAGATTTTCCAAAATGCTCATAATAAGGTTAGATTTTTGAACTCTCGCTAAAGGATGATCTTGAATTCTAAAACCCTCATAATGATGTAAAATTTTCAAAACCCTCATTATGAGGTTAGATTTTCAAATCCTCTCTATACGACGAGGTTATATTTTCAAAACCCTCATAACAAGTTAAGAGCTTCAAATTCTCACTATACGATGAAGTTAGATTTTTAAATCCTCAATATACGATGAGGTTAGATTTTCAAAACCTTATAGCAAAGTAAGAGTTTTAAATCCTCACTATACGATGAGGTTAGATTTTCAAAGCCTCATAAAGAGGTAAAAGTTTTAGATCCACGTTATTTGATGAAGTTAGATTTTCAAATCCTCACTATACGTTGATGTTAGGTTTTCAAAAGCCTCATAACGATGTTAGATTTCCAGTTCCTTACTATATGGTAAGGTTAAATTTTCAAGTTCTTGCCTTAATTTGATCATAAGACTCGGTTTTAGGATCCTAACATACATGGATTTATATTAGAATATGGAAACCAAGTATATAATAGAGGAAGAGTGAAATAGCCAAGAACAAACTATAATCTAACTTTTCTTCCAACCATAGCTCACTTTGTATTCATCATACAAAGCAAACTTTGGAGGGGAACATGTGTTCTACTATAATTTTTACTCATCATAAATATCGACAAAGGTACCCCTTAGCCTAAACTAAAAAGCTCTATTATGTATATGGATTCCCATAAGAGTTAAAATTCAAACCACTGTCTAAAGGGCAATAGCTTGTAAACCGAGAACATGTGCCTTAAGGCAGGTCTATGATGAAAGGGTAAAGGCATTCAAATTGATAAACTACAAAGATTACCGATTATCCTCAATCAACATGACGAGACTATTCGGCACTTATCTTCTTGTTACTTTAGGCTCAAACACTTCGCCTTCGGTTGAATATTGTATTCATTTTACTACTTTTGAAAATAACATCTAGAATTTGGGGTCTTAGCTTGTGATGAAAAATCACGCTAACAATGGACACCATTCTCGGAGGATATGTATCAGTGTATAATTGATTCTCGTAGGTTTATTGTTGGAATTATGTTGGTGATCGTGTGGACATGAGAGGAATGGCATGTAATGTTAGTCGTAGCATCACAACAAATGTATTTATAGTTGTGTAGGATAAATTCCATTGTCGATAAATGAAGCTATGTAAAGGAATGAGACGATATAATTGTGGAAGTTTATTTGTATATACAGATTTATGGTAAGTAAATGCATTGCAGAGATCATAAACATAGGTAGGTATAATAAATAAGTAATTTATTATAGGATATTATACATTCATCATTTGTAGGAATAGTACATAGGCATGGAAAATAAAACTGCAATAAAGTAAATAAGACAATATTTCATGCAGAAGGATCTTATATTACTTCACTTTTCATACATTCGAGGGCTGGGCCCGTACAAAGACATGGCCTATGTACATAAAAAGCAAAAACATTAAAAGAAGTCGAGTGAAACACTGGAAGCATCACTTCTTTTTGGACTTGTGGACATTCCCCTTCTTGTCATGCTGTTTAAGAGTACTTCCCTCTGGAGGGTAATCACATCTTCGATGGTCGAAAGCTCATCATTACAGATAAGGTGTTTGGGTTTCAAAGACTGAGAAATTCAGGGGGTATGTGGGATAAGCAAAGGCATAAAGGAAGCGGGAAGCCTGGAAATAGGAGCTGTAGATGAAGGAGGAGGGACGACATCCTTTTTGAGCTTGACTTGGACCATCTTGGTTGTGTACTTAGCGAGTGGTGTGGCTAAAAAAGGCCATGATGTATCTAAAGATGGCTCTAGTCCATAGGTGTGAGTCACAACAATCTCCTCCTCATCATCAAAACTGGTACTCGACTCGCCATTGTTTTTGAGAGCTTTGATTCATTTGGCATCAGGGCAGGACCAATCCCAATAGAGGTGGTAGCAGCTAAAAAGGTGGAAGCTACGACTGTTGATGTAGTAGTAGTCACTTTAACCGAGGGACCTAGAGCACAGATGATAGTTGGAAGTGCAACAATAATAAGTTTTCCTGAAATAGTTAAAACTTGATGATAAAGGTCAGTGATGGCTTTAGAAGTATTTTAAAGCTTTTTGAGGGAGTTTAGTGAAACACCATTGAATGAAGGAGCATGTGGAGTAGAGCTGAATATATTTTGACACTCTTCAACTATAGGAGACAAAGGAGAGCAGTAGGGGGTAGAGCTGGGAAGTCTGGATTATACTCATCAGCAGAGGTAGAGGATGCAAATGTAGGAACGACAATGACCATAGAGCATGTTGCTGTGGCATAAGGAATCTCTGCCAAAGGCTCCTGTGCAGTCAAAGTAAGAGAAGTCTCAGTTGATTTCTTAGCAGAAAGTTCAACGGAAACCTCGACGGGCATCTGCATAACCTCTTCAATGAGGCGTTGTTCTCTTTCTTCCTCAAGAGCTTTCATGTCCTCATCATCAAAATGGAAATCCAAAATCTCGGTCTTATCGAACAGAAGCCCCTTCATTCTTGGCCATCTCCTTCTCTTCTTTTATAACTGCACAATGAATATCAGCCAAGACTCATAGGTATGAGTCGACAAGTCACTTTAAGCAATTAAATTTGAAAACATTAACATAAAAATGGAAGATGGTTGGGTTCACTTGATCCTTACTGGCTTTCGTCTCTTCGGCTGCTTAGGCAAGCTTATTCTTTAAGTTACCACCCATATTTTCAAGCTTTTCATTCTTGGCCCTAAGATCAGTAACTTATTTTGCCTTGGCTTGTAGTCTATCAATCTCTAATTTGAGTCGTGTAACCTCTACACTTGTAGCAACGATCTAGAGTGTGATGGAATTGATATTGGCATTCAATTGTTCAATCTTTCTAGCCATATTACTATTTCTTATATGAGCTTGCTAAATGTACACATTCAGAACATTAATCTGGTCTTAAGCGCCTACATTTCGACCTCATGTTGTTCACTTTCTTTTTTAGAGGCTCCTCGTTGACCTTTGATTTCTTTATTCAAAAAATCTATTATCTTCTTGTCTTTCTTTGCATTATTTCTTTATTGACGTCGAATAATTCTTGGCCAAATTTCTCCAAGAGTTGTATCACTCCACCAGGGTCTCGTAGACACTTTCAAGCCATCTAAATAATCAAGATGGTACTCGAAGCATACCCTGGTGAGGTCCATTCATAGGTACTTCTATTGGAAGGCCAATGGAGCTGACAAAGAGGAGTGAGAAGCACGAGCATTGGTAAAACCAGTAGTAGTGGCCCTTTTACCCATCTGTATGTAAAGTCCAATAGAGGATGTGATTGAAGGAGCAAAAGAGATTTACAAGTGCTGGCAAAGAAAGCCCGAAGTAGAAACATGAATCGACTATCCCTAGAGATTGGGACAAGCATTATGGAATTAATAGAATGAAACTCGTTACTAAGGCATGGGTAGAAGCTAAAGGTGGAGGAGTTTGCCTCGAAGGAGATTGACTATGATGAGAATGATAACCCTTGGAATGGTTGGAAAGAGACCTATGTTTGGAGTGGTGGGAGCTGGAGCCTTTAAGAGAGTACCGGTGCTCCTAGTCATCTCTCTTGCAATCGCAACCTTAAGCCTCATATTGACACCCTTGTTCATCCCTCTCTTCTCTCTCCCTTCTTTCATCTTTCTCCCTATAGGACTCATTGGAGGAGTGGCGTCTGTGAAGTTTTCCAGACTTGTTGATGGAAACATGTTGAGTATTCTTCCAACCAGGGTCCCTAGAGTAATTTTCTTTTCTCATTATACCTAAAATTAAAAAAATTGAAGTTATCATTGGATAATGGAAGATTGAAAACATGTGAAGTGCACATGGATGTGATCCTAAGTAGTGTTGGTGCAGTCCTCGTAAGGGATGGAGGGAGGTTTGTTCAATTCATTCATTATGGCAACGAGGTCTAGATGGTTAAAGTTCAACCCTTGGAGATCGACAAGTTCTAAGTTGGATAATCGGTTAAAGACTTCATCATCGACTGGGCACAAAGTTAATTCCCTAGTTTAGCTTGCTTTGACTAGGGTTAATCATGGAAAATCCCCTATTTAAGCATAAAAACCAAGGAGCGGATGTGGAGGTGCCTTCTTACATGACATTTTCCTAGGTAAATTCAAAATCATCTTCTTCTTTTTCTTCTTCTTCTTCTTCTTTCTCCTTACACTCATCTTCGTCCTCTTCTTCATCTAATGTGATAGAAATAAATTATCCTTCTTCTTCATCCGTGACTCTATAATGGGCCGGGGCTTAAGGAGGAATCTCTGCCTTAGGAGTTACTTGTGGAGCATCGAAAAGAGTTGGCTCATAGTGGACTCTACGACCATTTTAGAGAAGGCCAAACCAGCCAGGAAAAAGATCGATCAAATGATAAGTCGTCCTACGTTGACCTTTTAGGATGGTATGGAGTTGTGTGACCGTCGACCTTAGGCTATCATTACCGATTCTGTGATGGATAACTATAGTAAAAAAGTAAGAAGGTTAGTGATATGGAAGGAGTAAGTTCAGATAAGGGGATAAACGAATAGTGATGTAGGGGTTACATCCTGAAAGCCACTTCTAAGCAAAGCCAGTTGGATATCGAACGAAGAAGTACTTGTCCTTACAATATCTTCACTTATTATGTAGTTCGAGCATGACTATAAAGTCTTTGAATGCCTCGAAGAAGGTAAGAGAAGGGTTTGGAGAGCGCCGCTAGAACTTGTATAAATAAGTATCTTAGAAAAGGATGGCTCCATACCCAAATGTTGAAAAAATATCATATATAAGCTGAGAAAAAGTGCATATGCATTGGGTTGTAGCTGAGAAGAAGCAAGCCTCGTCGACTGAAGAATGAATTTAAGGAAGGAATTGAATAGGGGCACTGCTCTAGACAAGCACATATATCGGTTACAAACTGCATAACCGAGTGGAGTATCATGAGCATGATGGAAAGGCAATGGGAGCATAACTACGTCTATTGGATCCTATGCCATGTGCATATGCATTGGAGTTTTGTAGTAATTAGCGTGAGGTTGGAGAGTCGGGTGGGTTGTTATGGACTATAACTACATCTAGTTTGACATCTAGAGCGACATTGCTGTGTAACTCTTCTATGATCATTAATGAGGCCACATCAACTGGAGGTTTGTTGTGAGGACAATGTTTAAAAGTCCCAGCAGTTATCGAGGTAGTTGTCGACGCCGTGTTGGAAGCCATAGCTAGTGGAGTAGATGTGGAAGTAACTGCTACCATGGTAGAGATACACAAAGAGCATCAGTTTGGTTCCATCTATAGAATAAAAGCTTGGATGATGAAGATGATTAGGTAATTTTGAATTTCTACATACTTGAGTAAATTACTTCTTATTCACTATGTGTAGTTGATGTATAGTGTCTAACGAATGTCTGTGTGTGTCGACGCATTAGATTATGTACATCAAATGGGTGTAGTGTTGTCCCTTATGCGTTGTGTGTATCAAGTGTCCTCAACATCATGTACGAAAGCACATTGTAGAAAGCCCGCTCATGCTGGAAAACAAGCTCCGACACATGATGGAACTATGTGTTGGATATTACCCGTTAATATAAGGTTATTATTAACGATACCAGATCGGACTTATGTATAAGGGATGAAATGACTTTGACATTTGAATTTGAGCATTGGTGGATTAGCATCCTAAGATATATTAATGTTCGAATTCATCGAAAGGCAGAGTTCATTTTTGGAGCAATGCCCAGAATTTATCATACTCGATCCATAGCCATCGTCTTTTGGGAATTATTCTTTGTCCACCACCATCATCAATCTCATCATAACCAAAACCAAGCAGAACCCCTTTTTACTGCACTTTAAACTTCAAGTTATGACAGTATCCTTTGATGGCAGTCAAAGAGAGTGGATCAGCATGAATTTGAGGTGAAGTGTCGATTGGTGTCGATGGTGAAGAGATGTGGTAGCTATGGCAACGATGACGTGGTTTGAGACCGGCAACAGGGCATTATGAAGCTACCTTAGAGTACTTACAAGAAATGGATCAACAATAGAGAATTGGATGGACCAACTTCAAATTGGTGAAGATTGAAGAATAAACATGATTGTTCTAAACTCGAGAATGCTGGCAAGATCGATGTAGGAGCATAAGGCCTTAAACGTTAACGGTAAAGGAAATGTATCAAGGAAAATGGAAAATGGTGTGAAAATTCGGCTAGTGTGAAATATTTATTTAGATCGGTTTCAGTGGATCGATGCTAATATACCACCATCATCCATCATGTTTTTTTTTTGAAAAATAGAATTCTAAAAGAAACGAAAGTATCTACCTAACCATTAACTAGAACGACTCTCAGACAATAATGAACAAAATCTTTAGACTGTAGACTACGATATTTATATTTGCCGAGAAGACATGATGTCGACTACTATTCGAAATGAAGTGCCAATATTCTAAGTGGAGATGCAATATTCCATAGAAACGTATGGGGTAATAATAACATCTATGAAGGTTTGTGTTTGGTCGCTTGTCTCAATTCAAAGCTTTATGTTTATCGGTTCTAGATATAGATACCGATGAGCCTTATGTATGGCTTTATAATATAATATATAATTTAATTTCTATACCACCAATGCAACTTAAAGACTCATCTAAGGGTTAACTAATCCACCTCCACAAAACTAATTTTATTTCACCTAACCATTTACTTCAGATCTGTGCATCTCCCATATGGGTTCTACACTAGTAGAAAGCAAAATCCATCAGGGCATAAACCAAGTCTTTGCTACCGCTCACTTGGGATCGTTAGGCATCAAAGCCTATATGCCAAACCTACTACTAAATACCGATGCCAACAACTAACATAGCCCGCCGACCCTTCACAGCTGACATCCCATTTAGACTATCTTAAGTAAGTCAAGGAAAATGCCCATTTCAGTTACTTACTACCTCCTATTAGATATGAAGTTAAACCTCATTTCCTAAAAGGCAATGGGTTATTTGATACTTCAAATCCGAGGTGAACCATCGGTGTAAATTCCCATACCTATCCGCAATGTATATCCCTTTCCATGGGTCCTATGGTTAGAGATACCCACATCAGTAGTAAGTATACACCACTGCTGGTTGCCTCTATGTGAAGGGCAAACTTCTGTTGTGTAACTCCACTAACCTTGCATTCCAACCTCCTAAATCAAACTAATCATCCTAATTTTAAGTATTAGGCTAGGTCCACTAATCCTTGTTTGTATAATTAAGGCTATATAATTTGCCATAATGACAATTATACTGCCTTATAATATTTAATTACTACGTAACATGTTTATTTACTATTCCTTTATATGTCACTTTGTCCGTAATAAATGATTATTATCTTATTTGGATAATTTCTATAGATTTATTTATTCTAATTTTTCCTATTATACCTTCCTTATCTCTCTATAATTACCCTAATAATCTCTTTATTCAATCCTATTAATCCATTTATAACCTATTAAATTGTTGTAACTCCCTATTTATTGCATATTTATTGCCCTATTAATTTTGGAGTTACAATCATTTCCATCTACATTTCATATTCCTATTATTTATTACATGATTTATTTTAAAGTTCTAATTATATCTAATGTGAATACCGACGTGTACTACACTTTATTAATTATGTTCTTATTTTCAAATATTTAGCACGATTATACGTATTTATATATTTATTATTAATTTTCTAGTTATTAATCCCTAACTTGAATATTTATTTCCATATTTTAATCCATTAGAATTATCCTTCCAAAGAGGATTCCATTATAACCTTCCATAAATTAACCTAAAATGAGACATTTGCTTCCTTTGAATTCACAAGGAATTATTTATTTCTTTTATTCAAATGACAGTGTAAACTACAGAAAGAATATCCATATTTTACACATCTCTTTTCCTTTTTACGTATATTTCTTGTCAATTCAAATGCACCACTTTTACGTATTTTAGAAATTCGACAATTTATGGAGGTTACATGGATAATACTTTCAACAAATTAAAACATAGAAATTCACATTTCGAGAAAATCAAAATTATACTAACGTCTTTACAACCTAATTGTAGACCTGGAATAAATTCTACATCTTATCAATATTCAACTTTTAACAACTTGGGGGCTGACTTCCCGATCTGGGTGTAAATAATATTCCTATTCAATTTTCCTAAATAGCAAAATATATAGGCAATGTTTTTATACATTTAATTCAAGCTTCAACTCTTTAGATCTTTATTTAGGCATAATAATTAAATAAAAATCTAACTAAATAAATTCCAATGTTATAAATAAATTACATAATTTCCCACTCACCTTGAAAATACACAAATCTCCCGAATTTGAATCCGATCATTTGATTTAACTCCTTCTCCATTTTAATCTAAAGAAATATGTACAACATGATATATACATACTATTAAATTTACAGTTCTGAGAAGAAATTTGAGGTTAAGGAGAATATAGATTTATAATATTTAAATTTAACTTTTCATTGCGCAATGCTAATTTCCTTCTTATCTTCATTCCTTTTATTTTTGCTCTTCTTCAATTTGTGTAAATACAAATTATTTTATAGTTAGGAGGAATAGTGGAGAAGATAAAATGGTAGAGCTTAGTTTCTCTTGATCAGAAAATATGAGAAGAGAAGCGAGGGATTAGACATGTATCTATAGGCGCTCGAATCAATCGTATCCATTAGACTAAAATTATTAAATCCGGACCGTTGGCCAAGGTTCAAACCCTCACCGTCATACTCTAACCGGTTGACCACACTTCTATAAGCGGTCGATCGACCCACAATGTGGGACGACTGGTGGGATCTCGAATATTAATGTTATTTATTACTATATTTGTTTTTTAATTATTTTCGTTCAAAAAACTTTAAAAGCCCGTAACTTCTTTGTTTGAACTCCAATTGCGAAACTCCGAACATGAAAGTTGTTTGGAAAATTGCCATGAACACAATAGTGCAAGTTTTATGGCTAAATTTCATCATTTGCTCAAATTCCATTTTTGGATCCTTGTTAACTATTAATTTATTAACGTAAATTTTAAGGGGCATTAAATTCTCCCCACTTAAAAAAATATTGTCCCCAAAATTACTGCAATAGTTAAATCATGGGGTACAGTGTTCAACCTCCTGAACTATTCAACCAATTAGTGTACAAATTTTTTACAGCCAAACGTGTACAAGTGCATGGTGTATCACAACATAGAAAACATGTATGCAGAATGATTCTTATTCGGGCCCTCCTATATGAATGCATTCTTTTAAAAGTATTTTGTAAAATATGATGCAAACAACCTATATACACTAGTAGTTCTATATGTATGCAGGTTATCAAAAATCTTTTCAAACAACAATTTGCGTACTCCTACGATTAGAAGAATGGTTCAACCAATTTGCACCCAATTCCTACCATCTAAATACATCGAATTTTCGTTTCCTACATGTTTACTCCTATGTTGAAAATGGAATTTAGGTGGAGAATTTTACATTCTTACCATTCTATTTGGTACCAATCCCATTGTACATCGAAAATTTCCTCGTTGTCCTAGATTTTCTTCAAATTTTTCCATGTAAAATTTGCATAAGGAGGCTTTTTTTCATGCTCTAAAATAGGATTGAATCCAAAAAAGATTCTTGTACGTCGTTGACAAGGTATGAAAATAGAAATTCCAAGGTTAAAACAGCTTTTCCTTGTTATCGTCTACGCTTATCCTAACGCTAACCTTAATGCACCGCTAATTTCATATTTAATAACCCATCCATCTTCCATACACTAGTATGTAGCATTTGAAAATCAAAAAGTCCTATAAAAAATGTTTTCCACTTTATAATCAAATTTGCACATGATTTGAAAAGTCAAGCATCCAAAACATTTAACACTATTTTCTTTTGAAACATTCAGAAAAAACTTCCAAAAATTATTTGAAAGCTATTTTTTTTCATTCGCCTTTCCCATTTTTAATAAGTCAAACCACATTTTAGCATAATTAGATTTTAGTTATGAGTTAATGCTTATGTTTGATCCTAGCATTTCGCAATTAATCTTAAGACATCAAAGCATATTTCTTTATTTAAAACGACCACGCGCTAACATATTTATAAATTTTAGCATTTAAGAAAAAGGAATAATGACCTGTGATTCACAACAACCATACCATGTCCTTCACTTACTAAAATTTATTATTATTTTATAAACATCCAGTCTTACATTGCATTTACCGTTAGTTAAGTTCCTTTATGAGATTCGCATATTTATACTGTTTCTTTCAAATACACATACAAGAGCGGTCTATATATCCAAAAACAATACTGCAATGAATAAATGGGAAAGCATCTCATAATATATCGTATGCGCCTTTTATCCAAGAGACAACCAACTATTAAAACACAGACAACCTAAAGAAAATAACATTCGCTGGAAGGAAAATGACAACAACAACACTACCAAACTAAAAATGCTAACTACATACCATGGGATGGTCCCGATCCCTTACGGAAACTCGATCCATTGCCACGACCCCAAAATGGGCATAAAATGGTGACTATACACCCAATATCGTAGCTCTGGCACTACTTGACTCGAACCTCCCAGAGCACGACCTGGACACGTCGGATCGTGACTAGCTAGGGGCACCAGTTTCCTTCAGCACCATGTCCTTGCTCTGTCTCCTACCGCGGCTGCTCTTCTGCTACCGGTGGTGCTATCTCTACTGGTGGCTCAGGCATTTGCATCTTCTTGTGGAAGGCTCTGTCGGAAGGGGTGGGGAAATTCTTCTAGACTGGCTCTCCATGGAGGTTCATTCTATATCACCTAAAGACACGAGTAAAAAGATGGCAATATAGAATGTAGCTCTATGGAGTCCTAACTCCAGGACTCACATAGTGGCTCATGATAGCACGAGCCTTGTTAATAGCTACACCATCCATTATGGCGTAGGTGGCCTTCTACACAAATAGATAAATTTGATCAAAGCTCCATGTCTTTGGAATAATGTTCTGTTAAACAATGCAAACGATGAGGCGGGCTGCAGGTCGTAAATTGTCTAATCCCCAGACATCGACATCTCCAAAAAAGATCTATTGTAGAATCTCTTGATCAGTCACCTCAATATCTTCTAAGTCCACTCCTTTCATTGCTATCCCTAAAATCTCACTGAAATCATCGTCAGACAAATCGATATTGACTCCATTCACTTCGGATTTGAGATTACTGATATCCTCATCAAAATTGTACTACAAATGGGCATCAAATAGCAGCATGCGGTGCACGTAGCATTCCCATCCAATAGTGTCGTGGCGGAGAATCGGTGCTAATCCTGCTACTGTGAACAAATCCTCGAGTCCAAAGGTGGCGAAATCTCCAAATTTTACTGGCCATCCCTGAAGAAAAGTGAAATTTGCTGAGGCAAAGTAAGTGGCGATTTTCTGATTGATCCGATCAAGCTAAGTGATCTCTTGAGGTGCAAGACCCAAATGGCATAAGGAACTGTTGATGATTCGGGGTGGTGCCATGAATTATGTAGGGGTTGGGAGTAGAAGTTTGGTTCAAATCTGGAGAGGTGGAGGGGCTAGATCTGACGTGCACTATTGCCGCTTGGGGATGCTTGGCGACTGCTGCAGGCAGGGAGGATAGGTGCTGCAGGCGGCGAGGGGACGTTAGATGTCGCTTGCTAAGGGGAAGGGAAAGGCAACAACATCACTTTTTACTGGAGGGAGGTGAGGAGGTTAGGAAGTTGGAGGAGGAGGGAAACAATAAAAATGAGGGAGCAGGCTAATCTGGACATGGCTATACCCACGTTCGAGGTTTGGGTTGCGCATTTTGCTCATTAACCGGTCGACTACTTCAAGGGCCACTGATCGACCAGTTGCCAAATTTCTAGTGCAGTTTAAACCTAGACTATATTCGGGCTGGGTTAATTAATAATAATAATAACAATCATTTTGCACCATCTTCTTTGATCCAACACGATCTGAACTGTCCTAAAAAGTTCTTGTTCTCCACATGACGGTGCCCTAGCTTACCATCTAGCTCCTCGAATCACTTTCCTTTATTATTTCACAATACTCCTTACTTATACTACTTCAGCCATCAACAAATTAAAAATCCCAAAATATTCTAGCTATTATCCACCGTGTTATTTTTATACGGGAATATTCCTCCTATTTTTGTCGACGGGCATTCTACACTTCCTAACTACATACCCCAACTGAATTAAGTATCATTTCTATTTTATCCACCCTTGAAGAGAATTTTTTTTTTAAAATTTCAATTTTTATAAACATGAAAATCGTCGAGCTAAACATACGCTCCATTTTCTATTCGTTCCAAAAACGAAAATCCCCTTTTTGCCAAAACCTCTTAAACCAAGATCAAAATTTTACATTACTATATATATATATTAAAAAGTTCAAAACTTACATTACTTCTTTTTTTCAGAATAACTTGTTCCAAACACCCCCTTTTTAAATCAAGACTTTTTAGCACAACCAAATTTATTGGCATATATTTCTTATTAAAATAAAAATTCCAGAATTTGCTTACTTTTCAAAACAATAGCTTCCAAATAGAGCTTTGGAAAAATCCTTTGAAAAAACCATTCAAGCATTTCAAGGCATTTTCAAAATATTTTATCAAATTCTTTCTTGTGAGGTTGGAATATGAAATGGGCTTTACTTCTTTCTGATAAAATCTGGTTTGTCATGTTATGGTGATTGATGAACATCTCTTGCGAGAACTTTCCTTCGGACGTGTGCGACATATAGATTTTGGTTTTCCACTTATCTGGATAAAATGTGCATCTTTAATCGCCAATCGATCAAATCCACAATCTCAAAGCAGCCTAGTCTCAACAAAGAAGTCAAACACCATCCAGCCTTTGGGATCTTCCGTATGTCGTACTCATGCTCTTATTGGTCAATGCTTTACATACAACCAATGCTCCATGGGGTAATAGGGGTAGGGTGCATGATTTTAAACTCTATAAAAAAAGTCATAGTCGCGTCATCCATCCATTCAGAATTTGGCCACAACTACTCTATAGTCGTATTTTATAGAGTTCGGCGTATAAGATATATTTATAGGTAGAAAAATAAAATGCGTTCTCTCAGAATATCCTAATCCCTATGATCAACTAACCTAGGCATTGATACCAAATGTAACAACCCGTACCTTAATGGGCCCGAATTTCAACTAAATCGGAAACCAAGTCCATTTGGGCAAGGATTATTAGTTTTGGTACCCTGTAATAAACAAAAGTATATCAGAGATTGATCGATCTAAACTCACAACGGAATGGAAATTATAATAGAACATAAATACTAACTGAGGCTACTACTTCAAAATTAATAGTATTCCTTAAACATCCAAGCGCCTCGTCAGTACCAAGCATGAATAAAAAGACTTCTCCATCCACCGTTCCCGTCTAGCTCTATTGATCTATCCATCTAAATCTATCATGTAGGTTGTGAGGAGGAGGGTCAGAACAACGTTTTGGTGATTGGAAAATTGTATACTTTGTCCATAACGCAAACTTATATCAATTGGTTTCCATTTAAATGTTATGTCTATTATTTAGGGCTAATCCGTTTAATTCTTATATATGAGTATGATATATCTATTATAACCTTCTCCAAGGCATTATATATATATATATCTGTGTGTGTGTGTGTGATTGAGTGTGTGTGTGTGTGTGTGCGTGCCCCTATGTACATATATATATATATTCCAACATTTCACTACCCAAACTCCGATCACTTAATACTTCTTAAATAGGGAGAAGGCAGATCCATCAACCGTAAACTACCTCAAGTCCTCGAATTGGCCCTTCCCAACATCAATGTTAGTCTATCGGTTCTATCTATAGAGACCGATGACTCATATATACAGCTATATAATATAATATATAATTTAATTGTCGTACTACTAACGCAACTCAAAGAATCATCTAACAGTTAAATAGCCCACCTCCACAAAACTATTTTTTTCACCTAAACATTTACCTTGAGGTCCGTTGTGTCTTCTATACGAATTCTACACTAATAAGAATCGAAATCCATCAGAGCATAACCCAAGTATTTATTATCGCTCGCTTGGAATTGTTGTGCGTCAAAGCCTAAATGCTAGACCTACTACTAAATACCAGTGCCAATAACTGACATAGCCCACCGACCCTCCACAACAAACATGATGTTTAGACTATCTTAAGTAAGTCAAGCAAAATGCCCTTTTCGGTAACTTGCTACCTCTTATTGGATATGAAGCAAATCCCATTTCCCAAAATGCACTGGGCCATTTGATACTTCAAATCCGAGGTAAACCCTCGGTATATTTTCCCCTACCTATTCACAATGTATATCCCTTTCCACGGGTCCTACAGTTGGAGATGTCCCATATAAGTGGTACATGTACACAACTATTAGCCTCTAAGTGAAGGACAGACTTATGTTATGTAACTCCACTGACCTTGCATCCCAACCTACTAAATCAAACTAATCATCCTAAGTTTAAGTATTGGGCTAGGCCCACTAATCTTCGTTTGTATAATTAAGGCTATGTAATTTACAATAATGATAATTATACCGCCTTATAATATTTAGTTACCACCTAACATGTTTATTTACTATTTCTTTAAATGTCACTTTGTCCATAATAAATGATTATTATTTTAAGCGGACAAGTTCTAAAGATATTTGTTTATTCATTCTAATTTTTCCTATTACATCTTCCTTATCTCGCCATAATTACCCTAGTAATCTCTTTAATCGGTCCCATTAATCATTTATAACCTTATTAAATTCTTGTAACTCTCTATTCATTGCACACTTGCCCTATTAATTTTTCAGTTCCAACCTTTTCCATCTACATTTCCTACTCCTATTTTTATTACGTGATCTATTCAACGTTCTAATTATATCTAATGCGAATATCAACGTGTATTATGCTGTATTAATTATGTTTTTACTTTTAAATGTTTAGCGCGGTTATACGTATTTATTTTATTTTTCTAGTAATTAATTCCTAACTAGAATATTACTTTTCATATTTTAGTCCATCAGAATTATCCTTCCAAAGAGATTTCTCGTTGTAACCTTCCATTAATTAACCAAAAATGAGAGATTTGCTTCGTTTGAAATTACAAGGAATTATTTATTTCTTTTTATTGAAATTAACTGTGTAAACTATAGAAAGAATATCCATACTTTACACATCTCTTTCCCTTTTTACGTATATTCCTTATCAATTCAAATGCAACCCTTTCTATGTATTTAAGAAATTAGATAATATATGGAGATTACACGGATAATACTTCCAACAAAATAAAACATAGAAATTCCTATTCCAATAAAATTAGGGCAAATCTAAATGATACTGACATTTTTACAACCTAATTATAGATCTGGAATAAATTCTACATCTTTATCCATATTCAACTTTTAATAACTTTGGGACTGACTTCCAAATCTGGGTGTAAATAATATTGTTATTCAATTTTCCTAAATTTAAAAATATGTAGGCAATGGTTTTATGCATTTAATTTGAGCCTACAACTCTTTAGATATTTATATAGGCATAGTAATTAAACAAAAATCCAACGAAATAATTCTCAATGTTATAAATAAATTATATAATTTTCCACTCACCTTGAAGCTTTCTAAATCTAAATCCGATCGTTTGATTCAACTCCATTTCCTTTTTAATCCAAAGAAATATATATAAGAAGGTATATACATACTATTAGAATTATAGATCTGAGAAAAGATTTGGGGTTAAGGGGAATATAGATTAATAATATTTAAATTTACCTTTTTATTGCGCAACACTGATTTGCTTCTTCTCTTCTTCCTTTTTATTTTCCGTTCTTCTCCAATTTGTGTAAATATAAATAATTTTATAGTTAAGATGAATAGTAGAGAAGAGAAAATGGCAAAGCTTCGCTGCTCTTGATGAGAAAATATGAGAAGAGAAGTGAGGGTTAGGCCTACATTTATAGGCGCTTGAATCAATCGTATTTGTTAAATTAAAGTTATTGCCTGTTGGCCAAGGTTCAAGCCTAGCCGCCACACTCTAACTGGTCGACCTCACCCCTACAGGCGGTCGACCACCAGCACATAGTGGGGGTCGACCGGTGGGGTCTTGAATACTAATATTATTTATTACTATTTTTGTTTTAAAAACTTTAAACGCTCGTAACTTCTTCGTTTGAACTCCAATCGCAAAAATCCAAATATGAAAGTTGCTCAAAAAATCGCAATGAATGCAATGGTACATGTTTTATAGCCAAATTCCATTATTTTCTCAATTCCATTTTTGAAACCTTATCAACTATTAATTTATTAACGTAAATTTTACGAAGTGCTACAAGATTAGTAGGTAGACATAAGGTCGCCATGCCACAAGCATGACATCGAGATGAGGGGAGTCGAGGTAGTGGTCAAGCTTAGTAGAAAGGTGGGATGGATTATCTAAAGGGATTTCACCCCATCAAGGTTCGAAGGCTCCCCTATTGTAACAACATGCCCTTCGTAATACCCAAAAGTCAACGTCGCACATCAACGTCTGAAATTCAAATGCCACAAAAGACAGATTGTTATGGTAAAATTAAAAAAAGATACTATACCAACATGTAATACAGTGGAATGATAACATATAATATAATAAATATATATGAACGAAATAGGATAAACAATATATCAGAGGTTGTACTGATGGAAGCAACTGATAAATAAATATAAATACAGAAAGTCAGAATACATCAACCTCATACAAATGGAGCCCTTAATAGAATACCTGATACAATAAGTCTCAAATATAAATAACATATCTATAATGCACTGCAATTATATCAAAGATATCTAAGGTATTGATACCACGCCTCTAAAGCGCTCCAACTGTCCTACTCTGATGGTGTATCCCCAAAAGCATCTGACTTTTAGACTACTCAATCGAGTACCTGAGAGTTGTCATGACATAAACAAACAAAGACAAAATGCGAGTCAGATATAAAGTCTAGTGTGAGGAGAACTATCTTAAATTACTATATCAACACTATATACAAATGGGACAGGAACTACTAAGGCACAGATAGTCCTCTCCATAAATATGGCTCAGGGATAAACCAGACTGCCCCTAAACAAGTTAAATTAAACCCATCACAAAAGTAAGGAATCATAGTGGTATACCTACTCTTCTCCTGTAATTAATGAATCACTACAACTAATATAATGTGACTAATACGTAATAATAAACCATGATAAGGCAACCCAATATACGAATACAAAGACAATGTAAATATCACAATACATGCATATCCTAGAATACACAACAAAATTATTAGCCAACTAATATAACACATAATATAACGATAGGCGACAGATAGAGAACACAAGTTGGTACTCAACATTGCTGACGAGTGGAGTATGCAGTAGACTCATGCCTAAGATAAACAGATTCAGTACCTACATGTACCTTAGAACCCAAGCCGCAACCTCAGTGATGGGTCTCGTGTAGATCTCACCGTACTCTCTATGTCGAGCTTTGGTGATATATGACCTACTACAAATATCTAAAACCTAAGTCCGCGTTAGAAATCTAGCTATAATTAAAATTACTGTGATCCAATGATCCCCATTGAGGGTCCATAATTAATAGAGTCAATATCTAAATTTACCTTAGACCGCAAATTGCATCCTCGATGATGGGTCTCATGTAAATTCATTGTACCCTCTTTATCGAGCTTTGGTGATATATGACCTACTCTATTTATTTGAAACCTATGTGGATCTCACCATACCCTCTGTATCGAGCTTTGGTGATATATGATCCACTTATAGATGATTGTCATCGTCTTCCCCATGGTCATCATGGATTTCTTAACAAATTCGCATAATGTCTCTACAAAAGCGGTCGACAGACTATCCCATATAATATGCCACTGAGACCATAAAGGAAACTTGATGCCGTAATGATATTTATATCAAATATAACGTCATGTAATCAAACACGCCTATCATAAATTAAGACCGATATGTCGTCATCGTTATCTATATGGATGGCCTCTATCATCAGACAGTAATATGCATGCCACACTAATATAAGACCAGTACACCATATGATCACTAATATAAGACCAATATTGGGTACAGTAAAAAACACAAGACTGATACCATTCATCAAACATATATACTCAACGTCGAAACCAAGAGGTACATACTAACTCTGCTAAACCATATACTCTCACCAAATGTGACCATGCGACCAATCACCGCACTAATATCATGTTTGATTGTTATTGATCGCACATGTATCACTATAAATTGCATCCAAATTCAAAGCTTCACCTTGCTTTCCACTTTCCCGAGTAACCCAAAATCTCGTGGAAGTCACACCAAAGCTTCATACAAACCTGCACCTGCAACTGAGGAAGAAACCCCCATCGACTTGCACACTGCCTAGGCTTTACTAGCTAGGTCTATACACCAACAGTGCATTAGTGGTAAGCCACCCATGGACTACTGGTAGCTTGTCCCATGTAGTAAAGCCTGGGATAGGTGCATACCGCGCCACAGGATTATCGATATGAGCCTCGTTTCCTCTAATGCTTCGCCCGATGAGTCGCTTAGCCCCTCTAGCCTGCCTACACCATACCGAACTTCTCTCAAAGCCCTGATTATGTTTTGGAAGTGGTCCCTTACGTATTCGAAAACCAATTTTGACACGAATCCACTCTTTGCACGTATAGAGTTCAACGGTGAATCTAGCGACCCAACCTCCTCTACTATGCCAAAACAAACATAGCCGGCCTTCTTGCCTTATGTGTTGCTCATTGGTATGTCGATGCACCTATTTGTGCATGTCTATGCAAATACACACACAAACACATTTCAACTATATAAATCACGTTTCGGGCGTCACTAGAGCGATTACTCGACCTAGTACCTTCTAATGTAACTTAGCGCACACGATGGTCGCTATGGCTATATGCAACGCTCGCCACGTGATTAAATACAAATATGGATATTCTCTCACACACACAACTACATTTAACAATTCTAATTACAATACACGAATTACCTTAATTATTATACTACTTCAAATACACGTGTATGTACACCCGCTCGTGCACATATATATACAATATATTCGAATAAGTATTTAAGTATTACTAAATCAAGTCTTACTTTTATTTACTAAATCTTTTCAATAAAAGTAAATCATCTTTTCATACTATTTTATAAAATCTCATATTACTTTATAAAATAGATTACTAGCTTATAAATTAATTTAAGCCTTTATAACATTTAATTTCTTTATTTAAAATTAAGTATTCATTTCATAAATATTTTATAAAATTTTATAATTATTTCCTCCATATTATTTTATAAAATCTCACTCTTTTATTAAATATATCATCCACACTATTTTATAAAATCTCATACTATTTTATAAAATATCTCATTTATTTATCAAATTATTCCATACATAAATAATATTTATAAATAAACCATTCACTTATAAAAATTATTTCCTTATTTTAAATAATATTTATGAGTACTGATTAATCTTCATTAAGCCTCTAATCACTTTAATAATAAGTATAAAGCTCCAAAATCACATAATTAGCTCACTAACTTTCTTAAAACGTTCATATATAATTTCATAACAATTGTGTAATTACTAAATCATATGTATAACACATAATTAAGACCAAATAATCATTCACAATCACTTAATCATCCAAAAACAAAATTCAAAGCGTATTAATTTTTCATAACATGTGCTTAAAGGTCTAATAAATTATATGATAAAATGGACATGTTTAAGGCATAAACATAAGCCTAATTACATCACTAACATTCTCTAAATTACTTCATAATACTTCAAAATCACAAATAACAAATTAATGAGGTATAGCTAGTAAATATGAGTAGAGAATCATCCCACTCACCTTCTTCTTCAAATCAATCTCTGACTACAAAAACCCAGATTCATGATATCTTTAAAGTTGTGATCTAGCTCCAAACTCCACTTCATGCTAATTCCTTGATGGGTTATGTGAGAAATTTGACGAGAGAAATTATGATGTTTTTAGTTTGAATTTAGTAATCTTATTTAAGATTGGAGCAGTGGATTTAGGGTTAGGACATTAAGAAGAGATTAGAGAAGAAGAAGAAATGTAATGTTGAAATGAAAATGAATGAGGAGTTAGCTACATATAAGCTAATTTATAGGCAATCTAATAGGCTTAGCCCGAATTCATTTCATCCAAATGAAACCAGGATTCACTCTAAAAATTCATCGACTTCAAAAATAGCCAAATTTATAATCATTTTTTGGTGATGGAATTGCGATCTCAATGGTGGGTATCTCGAGTCCCAATTCATCTGCCTTTGAAAAGTCAAGTATACCAGGCATTTCGTTAATTATCGATTAAACATTTAAAATAATCATTTAAATATTCAGTCGTTAAAATTACGGGATGTTACATTCTTCCATCCTTAAAAGAATTTCCTCCCAAAATTACTATCAGTACAAGAAAATAATAGGACTAACCAAAATTCCAAAGCCTCAAATTCAAAAAATTTCAGTAGTACTTCCCTTACGCTGCTAGTTTTACGGGAACTTCCAAATCAGAATGCATCACAAAATTAGAAAATATATGATAGCTTGCATTATCCTACATTTCCCAAAAAATACACATATCTTTTTAAGAAAGCTTCTCACCATTTAAATGCAAATCTAAACAAATAAGCGTTTAAATAGTCATAGTTCAGCTCATAAGTACATAATTGTACTATACCAAAAGGATTATGCACTCACACAAAAACAACATAGAATTTAAACATATATAATTTTAGCATAGTAACCGATACTACCACATACATGGCCAACAATTAGAGAGAAAACTAAAATGAGTCGATATCAAAATATACCATGGACTCCAAGATACATAAAAAGGAAATAGACTTGCATAGATCTCATCTTAACCCCACAGCAGGCATGGATGATATGCGATCTATTTTAGATAGTTATTGCTATCTCTCTCCGAACATGCTTTAATAAGAAATTAAAATTAACATATAAGCAAGTTTCAAACAATAACAAACGACAAAAAACAACAAGCAATCGGCAAACAATAAAAGAAACAAGCAACGATCAAATAATAGCAAACAATGATAAGCAACAATAACTAACATACAAACTATCAAACGTACAAAGAAAGAAACAAAATTAACAACAAGTAAAATCAGCCAACAACAAATGACAACAATCAGCAAACAACAATAACAAGCAATTATAAGCAACGACAAACAACAACAAGCAATGATAACATACAAACAACCACCCATACTGAAAAAGCAACAACAATCAAAATAATAATAAGCAATAATAATCAACAACAATCAGCATACAACTAACATAAAAACAACCAATCATACAAAAAGAGTGTATACCAGCATGCACGGTAACCAATAATAGTCATAGCATGCATGACAAGCTATAAACTCTAATGAGTATGTTCAACATTCAAAATGAACCAAATGCCTAGTGGTGCAACCCCTTTCATGAATATTGTACATGAAAGACTATTACACCTCCCGCTATGAAAAGATAAACTCATATGATATGATGGATCATCAATCCTTAAAATTCTCGAATAAATCCACCAATCTAACTCCCAACTTTCCTTTTCCTTCGAATAGAACTCATTCTCCAAAGGAGAAAATCTTACTTAATTAAATCACCATTAAAGACAATCTACAAATACCTAAGTTCGCTCGGGTTCAAACTCACCTCAACTGCATAATGTTGATAAGGATAATATACTAAGTGTACCACGACGCTCGCCTAAGAAAGTATCATATTGCCAGTTAGAAGATTGCCCAAATCGCCACCAAACTAGTCAAGAAGTCCTTCCCCAAACTATCGCAAGCGATCTTAGCTATACTATAATAAAATTTACCATGGCTAAGGATCGTCCAAAATAATATAGAATGCCTGATCTAACCCTTTGTTTGCTCGTAAGACTTCTTTGTTAAACTAGGGGTGGTCACCCGACTCCTTTTATACAACCTCTTATCTGGTTTCTTGATCCGACCATCGAAATTCCCTTGCACAACCAGAGTCATGATTTGGAAATCTCCTCGTCACCTCAAGAATCGACTCAAGTGCTCGTCTTTAGGAATCCAGTGAAAAACCCTTGTCTAACTGGTGCAATTCACCTAAAAACCTTGTGCTCAAACTGGTGATTGGAAATTAGTACGTAAATGGATCGATCCTTAGACAATACCTCTTCAGCACATGGGATTACTCTCATCATATGAGGTTTACTAACACAAAGGAAAACACTCCTAATGCAAATGACTGCACGCAAAGTGCTACGAAGTCATTCGCTTGGTCTCTACTCATTACTGGGCATTGGATGTAAATCCAATTCACACTTCATCGACCAACTCCACTTAACTTCATAGCTCGTGCATAAAGTTCGAATGGTAGCACTCTCAGTCCCTACACCTTAGTTTAACAACCAAGGTTTCTCATACAAGGTTTAAGTTTACTAAAGAATTTACCTACTATGAAAGGTGTCAACTTTAGCCTATCTACCAGTAACTAGCAATAAATGAATATATGGTCCAAGTTTCGAAAAGAACATAAGAAAGTAACGTACAATTCAAGCATACCTTGCTACATGAATTTCTCACCTTTTCTCGAGCAGTATACCTGCTAGGACTTGAAAATGCCTTTAAGGCATAAGTCATCATCACTCACTCACCTTTCAGAAGTGTAGGACAATCCTTCATCAAGTGACCAAACAACCACACGTGAAGCACTTATGCATCAGTTAAACGGCACAACATTTCGTAACAAAATGCCTCTATTTGACATAGGAGTGGCATACCCTATCAGCTCTCACCTTGGATAAGCTTGATCTCTCTTTGTATCTTGGAATTTGCGCTTTGGTTGAAACGTCTGTTTTCTTTCCACCATTGCTACCTCCATTGGTACCTCATAGGAGCTCTCGTAGGGAAGAGATATCACTATGATACTCTCAAAAATAGCCTTTACAGGGGTAAGACTAAGCAATGAAACCCAACCAATGCATTAAGACCCTAGCGTCAACTCATAGCTAGCTTCCCTACTATCTCTAACATCCATACATATGTATACAACACGGTTATACATACCATTATAATTTTATTTCCAACCTGAGCTTAGGTCGAGGTTCAGATTATGCATTTCATACGTCAATAGGTCGACCGCTACATCCTATCAGTCGACCGCTACACCCAATCGATCGGCCACTCAGGGTGAACAGTCGATCTATCGCAGTGTAAATTTTAGGGTTTTCGATTTATTTATTCGTTAATGTGATAGATTCTGGACTTACATAATGAACCCTAGGCATCGATTTACACTAACCAATCTTTGTAATTTTACCCTACTTTTTATTGATATCAAATTCATTGATTTATACTAGTGTTTAATTTAGGGTTTCTATTCAATAATAGAAGGGTAAAAGTGATATTAGCCAATTTATACCGATTTTAATTTCTAATTCCAGTTTTAGATTTAAAAAATTAGGGTTTTCAGTTTGATTACTAACATTCTAGATCTAATAGAATAGGTTAAAAGAACTATAAATAATCAACTTATTAAACTTGTTCCCAGTCACCTGGGATCCAAGCTCTAACTCTAAACTTCTTTAAAGAATTGTCATCCATTAGCTTTCCCACTCCTTGATCCGATTCACTAGTGCTCTTTTATTTAACTTGTTTTTGAAAGAAATTTTATAAGTGGAGAGAAGAAATTTCGACAAACTTTTAATATGCTTTTAATTTTCTAATGAAATTGAGGTTATGTTAGGTGTTTATTTATAGGGGTTCGGAGTTAACATGGAGCGTTAGATTGACCCTAAAGAATCTTTTCTCTCATCACAGACGCACATCAGAAACTTGGCACGAAAGATAAATATTTGGTTCAATCGTTACCGTACGATCGTCACTCGAGATCATCAAAAGTATACATCAATGGTCGACCACTAGGGTATACCAGTCGATCGCTTCATGTTGATCGACACACCCTAGGGTATCAACTGGTGACAATGTTTCATTATAAAACTTTTAAAATTTTAGTTTATTCAATTTTGAAATTTTAGATCATCCGTAACTTCTCCATACTAACTCCAATTTAAAATGTTACATATGAAAATTATCCAGAAAATTGCTACAAACACAATGGTGCAAGTTTTGTAGCCAAATTCGAACATTTGTGAACATTTCATTTGAGCCCTTTTTTTATTTAAATTAAATTTTCTTATTAAATTTTCCGCTAAATTTTCGAGGTGATACATTCTCCCTGTTAAAGGGTTTCATCCATGGAATCTCGAAGGACCGAAAAATGTAACTCGTACACACAACAATCAATAGCTACAACCATTTACTCATCCATCATCCATGGGTAATCATTGTCCTTAATAAATTTCTAATACAGTATATGTATATGCAAGCATGAAATGCACGTGAACCTATACTAATGCAAAGAGTAGGCAGTCACTTGATCTAGTCGACCTCTTGTCATGCAAGTGCTTATGCGATGAATTCAAAATGTATGCAACATCCTAATTAAATATAATTGTAATTTTACATGTATGCGCAACCATTCAATCCATATGCAACATCCATACGCATAATGCTCAATAAGATAAACAAACAAGAGATAATGTAAGTGTATGCGTACTATCTAGAGTAAATATTGTCCTAATGTGTAAAAGAAACAGACCAAAGAATACATCCGCTAGCATCCATCATCCATAACATGTCCTAATGACACATTTACAACCATTCCTACCATCTAGTGGTCTCTGCTTAACGGTATACCAAGCTAAGTCCTAATGCATAAGTAAACTCTACTTACTAAACTTAAATTGGAAATGTACCAGAAAAGAGTTGTGGGTGGGTAGCTCAAATCTTCTCCTCGGCCTCCCATGTACTCTCTACTGGATTGTCTCCTCATTGGACCTTAACAATTTGATTTCTTTGTTGTGGATTCTCTTTGTACCATGCTTAAGAATACAAGTAGGTGCACTGAAAACAAGTGAGTTCCTCTCTACTTCCACCTTTCTCTAGCTGACTTGGCTCGACTGCGGTAGCTGAATCATGCAAGCACTTTCGCAAGTGCGACACATGGAAAACATCATGTACTCCTCCCAAGTTCTCAAGAAGCTCTACTCTATATGCCAACTTCCCTATCCTCTTTGTAATAGAGAAAGGTCCTACGAACCTAGGCACTAGCTTCCCCAAACTACCAAACCTTATGACGTGCCTAAGCGGTAAGACCTTCACCAAGACCATGTCGCCCACCGCGAACTCTAACTTCATATGTCTCTTGTCAGCATAAGATCTTTGCCTATCTTGCGTAGTTTTCATTCTTCTATAGATTAAGTCTACTTTCTTTGATATCTCCCTCACCATATCTGGCCCAATTATAATCTAATCCGTAATGTCCCACCAACATAACGATGATCTACAAGGTCAGCCATATAGCGCCTCAAACAGTGTCATCCTAATGCATGCATGATAGTTGTCATTATAGGTAAACTCCACCAATGACAAATGATCGTCCCAAGAGCCTCCAAAATCCAAGATGTACATCTGAAGCAAGTTCTTCAAAACCCGATTCACTCTCTCCATCCATCTATCTGTTTGGTAAGCGGTACTCAAGCTCAACTCGATACCTAAAGCCTCCTGTAGACTTCTCCAAAACACGCCGCTGAAAAGAGGATCTCGGTCGCTAACTATGTTAGTAGGAACTCTATTAACCTAACGACCTCCCACACGTATAGAGTTGCCAAAGATGTCGTCGTCCTCGAACTCCTAACCGGTACAAGATGAGCCATTTGGTCAACCGATCGACTATGACCCAAATACTCATTCCCCTCCTACTCCTCGGTAAACCATCGACAAAATCCACAGAAATACTTTCCCACTTCCACCAAGGAATATCTAGGGCTGCAGCAAACCTCCCAGCTTCTTCTGCTCTACCTTTACCCTTTGACAAGTCATACATCCAGCTATATACTCCGCTACAGGCTTCTTCATACTAAGACAATAAAAGACTCTCTTCATGTCACAGTACATTTTGTCTCTATCGGGATGAACGATCATCCTCAAACGATGAGACCTGGCTAGTACCATATCAATCAACTCCATAATGAGAGGAACAGATAGTCTGCCATCTTTCTGTAATCATCCCTTCAAGTCAATAGCATAACGCCTCAAATGAGTTAACTGCTTTCCTCTATCAAGCTTCACAAAAATATCTACTAGTTCCTTATCTTGCTTTTGATTGGACCCAATACATTCCATAGGTGTGGACTGCACATCCATAGCTGCTAGCAATCCCGGGGTGATATTTGATGATAGTCGAAATGAACTCCAAATATCTTCACTCCAAGAACAAAGGACTCAATATTGCATGTTGTGTGCTCAAGGCATCGACCATCACATTGCCCTTGCATGGAGTATATGAGATGTCGAAATCATACGATGCCAAAAACTCCATCCTCCTCTACTGCCTTAAATTCAAGTCCTTTTGGGAGAACAAGTACTTTAGAGAATTATGATTTGTATACAGCTCAAACTGCTCTCCTAATAGATAACGCCTCCATGACTTGAGCACAATGACAATAACCACTAACTCAATATCATGAGTTAGGTAGTTTCTCTCGTGGACCTTCCACTGTTGACTAGCTTAGCTCACCACCCTTCCTTCTTGCATCAAGACTACGCCAAACCTATACCGCATGCGTCAGTATATACTGTGAATGTTTTCGCAACATTGGGCAATACCAAAATAGGTGCACTAGTCAACGCCTCCTTTAGCTTAATAAAAGCATCACACTTTGTGTCCCATAAGAAAACTAGATTCTTCTTGGTGAGGTAGGTCAGAGGAGCAGAGATTTTCGTGAAGTCCTTAATGAACTTTCGATAATAGCCTGCCAAACCAAAGAAACTCCTCACTTCCATGGCATTCTTCGGCACATGCCAATTCTGAACTGGTGCAACTTTACTGGGATCAACCACCAGCCCACTTTCTAAAACAACATGTCCCAAAAAGTGTACTTACTCTCACCAAAAGTGGCCCTTAGAAAACTTTGCCTTCGGCTTATAATCACGGAGTGTATCAAGCACTTCTTCTAAATGCAACACGTGCTCCTTCTCGCTCTTTGAATTAACTAAAATATCGTCCACAACTACCACGACAAACATGTTAAGCAACCCTCTGAAAACTTGGCTCATCAGATCAACAAAGTATGCGGGTGCATTGATCAGTCCGAAGGACATGACTAACCACTCATAAAGTCCGTTGGGTGTATGAAAAGTAGTCTTCTGAATACTGTCATCAGCTACACATAACTTTTGGAATCCAGTAACCAAATCAAGCTATGAGAACACATTCACTCCAACCAACTGATCAAAGAGATCATTTGTACAGGGAATGGATATTGATTCTTCTTTGTTAGTTTATTTCGCTCCCTCTAGTCAATGCAAAGTCTTAGAGAACCATCCACCTTAGTGGCAAAGACGATTGTGCTCCCCACTCTGAAATGCTCCTTCGAATGAAGCCTTTCTCCAATAACTCATTTACTTGCTTGCTCAGCACGCGTCTCTCCTTTGGAGCCATATGCCTCAAGGGTAAGGCAACATGTCATGGCATTCTCTACAAGATAAATTCGGAACTCGATCTCTCTTAGGAGTGGGAGACCGGTAACTTCGAAAAAGACATCTGGGCAATCTCTAACTACATGCATTGAATCTAGCTTGTCATGTGATAAGTCTAAAGAATGTAAGCAACATAAATGATCCTCGAGGATCACAATAACCTCCAAGCTATGTCCACGTACTTCACCTAACAACTTTCTTACCACAATCTAGTATAGCCCCCTACATTGTCATCCAATCCATGCCCAATATCAATCCAAACCCAAAAAATCCTAAGACCAAAGCATCGCAACCAAACTCGACCTCTAAAATAAATAATTTCAAACCCCTAAATATCATAGACAAATAGGACGATCCTCCTATAGGGTAAAGCACAACTACAGGGTCTGTAACTATGCTAGCATCTAAGTGTAACTCATCCACAAGACTACTAGATATAAAAGAGTGTGATGCCCCTGTGTCAAATAAAGTGCGAATGGATAAACCATATAAAGTCAACACACCTTCGATTACGACCTTCTTCCCCTTATCTGCAACTGGTGGCGTGCTCGAGCTAGGTACCGCGTCCAATGCATAAGTTGAGACCACCTTGGTAGAGATCCTCTGAGGTGCTGGACACTCCCACTTCATAAGCCCAAATTGATTGTAATTATAACACTTGACCTTTGAACCCTTTATCCTTCAGTCCTTCGTGAGGTGTCCCTTCTTGCTACACTTCCTACAATGCATGTCTTACTTCTTGATCTTTCTCTTGGGTCTAAATCCTCCCTTGCACTGATTCTGTTGTCGTGCTTTCCCTTCAGTCTTCTTGGGTTCCTCCTTTGCTTTTAACTTGGAGTCGGTGTTCAGCAAGGTCATCTCCACTAAACCCTTATATGTAGCACCATGGGAATATGACTTAAAGCTAAAACTTAAAGAGGTTGGTTCAGCTTTTTAGCAAACTTCAAAGCCTTTTTATGTGGGGTATCAATCAGTCCCATCTCAAATCTAGCCAGTTCATTGAATTGATTGTCATACTTCTTTACTGACATGTCTCCTTGCTTCAAGGGGATAAACTTCTCTAACTGTACTTCTTCCTCGTCCCTTTAAAGAAACTTCATCTCGAAGCGTCTCTGAAACTCCCCCAAGTGATCACTCTTCCCTCGATCTCTGCCTCAACTACCTCCCACCAATTAAAAACCTCACATCATAACTGCCAAGTAGCTAACTGTATCCTTATGTCATCAGTAAGACCCATCAACCCAAAGATCCTCTCATAGGTATGAATCCATGTCCTTAAATCTACAAATGACTCAGTCCCCACATACGGCTTTCATCCAAGGCTAGTAAAATCCTTACATAACTTAATAAAATCAGTGGCATATGGGTGGGCAGGAACTGCACCAGTCGCTCTCTATGTGGGTCCTCTAGTGGGATTAAGCTCGGCTTATCTCCTTGTCTGAAGATATCAGCGAAACCAAATTGGGACGTTCACGCGCGGAGTCTCAGCTGCGTCATCTGAGCCTGAACCTGCGGGATCGCTCATCTTCTATCTACGATTTTTAAGAATTTATTAGCAACTTTCCACAAATAGTATAGCTATGAATAAGAGATAGCATAGGCACGAATAAAAGAGATTACGATATACAAAATTTTCAAAAACTTATATATACATAGATACACACAAACTTTGGAAACCCATTTTGAAAACTTTTTGGAAAACATTTAAAAACCTTTTTTTCGAAAAGCCATTTTCTTTTCAAACACTTTTCAAGTATATTCTCTTAATACGCTCCTAATCCTTAAGGAACTTTGAACCTATGCTTTGATACCAAATGTGACAACCCGCACCCCTTGGCACATTGATCCAAAGTCTAAGATAACTTTCGGACTCGCGTCAGTGCCAAAAAGTATAAGCTATCGGGGTTTTATAACATTACAAAGACTAAAAACAAATGGATATGATCTAAGATGTACTACACTTTCTGAACTCACAGCGGAGTGGAACAAAATATAAATATATAAAATATCCATCTTAGAAAGTATCTCAAAATCATATTCTAAAAAAACAGTACGTAGTCAAATACATAGTACATAGAAATACCATCATAATCTGATAAAAGAAATACTAAGTACTGATAGATAGACAATTACATGGAGGGTAAATAAGGGATAAGTAACTCCTGTGATGAGCTCTCCTCTCCACGTATTGAAAATGGGCCAAATCACCTGCTGCCCTATCCTTCTATGGTAGGGAAAGAAAGAAAAGATGGGTCGGACAAAATTTTGTGAATGAGTACAAGTTTAATATATGATGATCATGTGCAGTTGACTTTAATTCTACTCTATGTGACCTAGGGTGTCCTACAAGTGTTTGTGTGTTTCTAGGGTCCTTTACTTAAGGGTCTTTATTTATCACACCTACACTAACAACTTATGTAGGCTTCTACAATGATCGAACTACAGATTGAACCTCGATAACTAACGATCGACCATCACTCCTAAAGCCACTGAATATGGAACACCGCTACTAAAGCTACTCAATGTAAGATCACCGCTACTTGAGCTACTCAATATGGGATTACCGCTACTAGAGCTACTTGACATAGGAACATCCTACAACTTTCTCGTATAGGACTACATCTCACATTACGTCTACGCGTGACTATATCACATAGGTTTCCCTACAATTACCGCATGGGAATAAATTTCCCACAACTACGACTACACGTAACCTAACTACGCATCGAGGGGAGCCCGCAATGCCGGCTCGCTGGTGTGTCTTATTGTATATATCCGTGTCCATCTCTCGACCGTCGTATAAGCCTCTTATTGCACGCGCTGGGATCCATCAACAACATAGTATCACGCCGCGTTAGAATCAAGAATACTAAGGAGTCCCATTGTGCCGGGCCCACACACTTCATCAAGAAACAAACAGTGTTGCGTGTCCACCATAGAACCTCCTGTGAGTGCCATTTATGATAGACTCGCTCCCAGTCGAATAATAGACCCTATATTGGGTAAAGAACATTTACACAATACTACAACGTCCTAGCATCAACTCATAGAGAACTAGCTTCCCTACTATCTCTAACGTCTATACATATGTATACAAGGCAGTTATACATACCATTAATAATTTTATTTTCAACCTGGGCCTTAGACCGAGTTTCAGATTACGCATTTTAGACATCAACCGATCGACCGCTACACTATTGGTCGACCGCTCAGGGTGAACGATCGACCGATTATAGTGTAAATTTTAGGGTTTTCGATTTTTAATTATTTGATTTTAATTTTGTTAATCTAATAGACTCTAAACTTACACAGTGAAACCTAGGCATCGATTTACACTAACCAATCCTTGCAATTTTACCCTAATTTTTATTAATATCAAATTCATATATATATATATATATACCAGTTTAATTATACTTATTTAATTTGGGGTTAACCAATTTTTCAGGGTTTCTATTCAATAACATAAGGCTAAAAGCGACATTAGCCAATTTCTACCGATTTCAATTTCTAATTCTAATTTTAAATTTAAACAATCAGGGTTTATAGTTTGATTACTAACCTCCTAGATCAGGCAGAATAGGTTAAAATTAACTGCAAATAATCAACTTATTAAACTTGTTCCCACTCACTATGGATCCAAGCTTTAACTCTAAACTTCGTCAGAGAATTGTCACCCGTTAGCTTGCCCCCTCCTTGATCTGATTCACTAGTGCTCTCTTACTTTGTTTTTGCAAGAAGTCTTACAAGTGGAGAGAAGAAATTTTGGCAGAGTTTCACTATGCTGTTAATTTTCTAATGAAATTAGAGTTATGTTAGGTGTTTATTTATAGGGGTTTGGAGTTAACATGGAGCGTTAGATTAACCCTAGAAAATATTTGCTCTCGTCACAGATGCACAACAGAAACTTGGCACGGAAGGAAATATTTGGTTTAATCATTTCAGTCTGATCATCGCTCGAGATCATCAAAAGTATACATCAACGTTCGACCGTTAGGGTAGACCGATCGATGGGCAAACCCTAGGGTGTCGACTGGTGACAATATATTATTAGGAAACTTTTAAAATTTTGATTTATTCTGTTTTTTAATTTTTAGACGTATGTAACTTCTCCGTACTAACTTCGATTTCAAAGTGTTATATATGAAAATTGTCCAAAAAATAGCTATGAACGCAATGGTGTAAGTTTCATAGCCAAATTAGAATGTTTGTAAAAAAAGTATTTAAGCCCTTGCTTTATTTAAATTTAATTTTCTTATTAAATTTTCTGTAAATTTCTAGGTGTTACATAAATCAATTTAAGCCTTTATAAAACTTAATCTCTTTATTAAAAATTAAGTATTTGTTTCATAAATATCTTATAAAACCTTATAACCGTTTTTATAAAATATTTTCTCCACTTTATTTAATAAAATCTCGTACTCTTTTATAAAATATCATGTTTGCACTATTTATAAAATCCCATATTATTTTAAAAAATATCTCATTTATTTATAAAATTATTCCCTTACACAAATAATATTTATAGAAAAACCATTAACTTATAAAAATTATTTCTTTATCTTAAATAATATATATATAAAAGTACCAATTAAGCTTTATTAAGCCTCTAATCACTTTAATAATATGTGTAGAGCTCCCAAACTACTTAATTAGGTTACTATCTTTCTTAAAACATTCATATATAATTTCAATACAATTATATAATTACTAAGTCATATCCAGAACACATAATTAAGTCCAAACAATCATTCATAATAACTTAATCATCCCAAAACCAAATCCAAGTATACTAACTTTTCGTAACATGGTCTTAAAGGTTTTTAATAAATAATGTGATAATATGAACACGTTTAAGGCATAAACATAAGCCTTATTACATCGCCAACGTCCTTTAAATTACTTCATAATACTTCAGAATCACAAATAACAAATTAATGAGGTATAACAAGGGAATATAGTATAGAATCGTCTACTCACCTTCTTCTTCTCCAAATCAAGTTCTAGCTACAAAAAATCAAATCCGTGCTCCCCTTAAGGTTGAGATCTAGCTCCGAACTCCACTTCATGTTATGTAACGACACAAAAATTCATCACTTTAGAAAATTTTCAGAATATTCAAAAATAAGATATTTTAACATAAATGATAATTTTTTGAACAACAAATAATATTGGTAATCTTATTTTGAATAAATATTTGTAAAAATATATCCTTAGGAAGATATATCGATAAAATGACCAAAAATCTGTTTTTCGATAAACAACTCTCCGACCATCTAACATCGCGCATGGAGCTGGATACATATACTCATTTATCTATGTAAATGAGAATATGTAATAAACTAATTTATTTTATTTTGGAAAATAAAAGTATATATGACATCATTAATAATGTCGCTATTTTGGAATAATAATTTTTTTTTAATTTAAATTAAGTTTAAATGATTTAATAATTATTTTAATTATTAGATAAGCTCTTTTAATTATTATATAATGATGAAAATATTATTTTCAAACTTTGTTTACAAATATATGTATGTTAACTAAGAAGAGAAAATATGACCGGAAATCAGAATTAGAATTCGTAACAATTCAACATGAAGAAGTTGTGCAACTGTAACGACCCGTATTTTTACGGATCAAAACATTCTAAAATGATTGACCTTTGGTTGTATGGTTGTTAAGTCATTTCTGGTTTTGGCAGAATTTTGCTTGAATTTTGCTTAAGTCCTAAGTCGTAGCCGACTTAGGAGTTTGGACGAGTTAAGCAACAAGTCTGGGTCGAGTTGCCGACTCAAGGAACTCACCGAGTTAAGGGAGTGTGGTTGACCGACTTAAGGTAGTGACCGACCTAGGAGATAAGTCTTGACCGACTTAAGAGATTCAGGCGACCTAAGTATTCTGGGTTAGAGTTAGGTCGGCAACGACCTAAGAGAATGTTGTGAGCGACCTAAGTGTTTGGGTGTTAAGTGTTAGGTCGGCAGTTCGAGTTAAGGTTTCGAGCGACCTATAGGATGTAGTTATGGTTAGGTCGGCAACGACCTAGAGGAGCTGAGTTAGCGTGTTAGCGACCTAAGGAGTTAACAAGTTGGCGACCTTAAGAGTTAGGCTGTGTGTTAGGTCGTAGAGGCAGTCTGTGTTAGGTCGTAACACTGTTAGGTCGCAAGGTTTAATAGGTCGTATGAGTGTTAGGTCGAATGGTGCTGAGTTGTTAAGTCGTCCAGGCGACTTAGGAGGGAGCGCGCATGTTAAGTCGTAGGCTCTGTTAGGTCGGAGTTGTTGGCTAAGGGTTAGGTCGGAGGCTCTGTTAGGTCGTGGGGGGTTTTTAGGTCGTAGGTCGGCATAGTGTTAAGTCGGCAGCGACTTAAGGAGATAGCCGAGTTACGACTTAGGGCAGTTTTCTGCTATAAATAGGAGGGGTTGTTCTCACTTTTTGGGATCCGGATTTTGAAGCGACGAAGTGCTGCCATTTTGAGAGCTCGACTTCTACACTTCTTCACTTCTTTTCTCCACTCTAATCTAGTGCTTCCATCCATCCAAATCGAAGATCAAGATTGAAGATCTTCATCTTTTCAAGAGAGATTCCTTCATTTGAAGCGGATTTGTGATAGATCAAGCTTCATCCTTCGCTGCCCAGATCTGAAGCGTGTTGATTTGGGTTTGTTTAGGTGATTTGGTGAGTGGTGATTATCTCTCACACGGATCCAAAGGAGTATATCGGATTGTTGGCTCGATTTGGTGTTAAAATAGAGATTTCCATGCATTTTCTTCATCCTAAGTGTAGATCCATATAGATCCATTGTTCATGATGATGTTACATCCATTTTAACATATGTTAACCTATGCAAGTTCATTCATCAAGTTTGTAGAGATATAATCCATGTTTTCATGTTTATTGGACTTTCAACTCTTTAATTACGAAAATGCCATTATTGTTATAATTGTCTACTTAGATCATATTTGAATGCTTGATTGTTTGGATTGATGTTTGATTTGATTGATTGTTATGAACTAGATGATTGATGATTAGATTTAGACCGAAGACGATTCAAAAGCTAAGGGAAAGGCTCTTGAATTGGGAAAGCTGCTCGTGGCATATATAGCGGGATGATGAAGCTCTTATGCATAGATTTGATGATGTGATGATGAGATGAGGCTTTGCGAGGATGTAATGAAGCGAGGCAATCATGTGATGAAGACTTGGTCTAATCCAGACGGGATCATTCCAAGCATGTTGATAACTCGGTGATATGATTCGAGTTGAGGATAATGAATGGATATGAGAATAGTCGTCGAGGAGGATGACTAGGAGGCTTGGATAGCATCGTTGTTGAAGGTTCTAGCATGCTCTAAGCAAGAGTACGTTTGGGCAGATTCGATAGTCCCAACGGCCAACTGTTGATGGTCGAGTACTCTGGGCAGATTCGATAGTCCTAGGCACGGGCTGCGACGACGTGCGGGAGTTATGTCTAGAACCGGGGTTTCCATTAACCCTTGACGGACGGCTGAAAGAATGTGCCGGTCATTCAATTAACGGTGATATCGAAGCAATGATAACAGTGATAGCCAGAGTCATGGATGTTTGGTTGTATCGTCATTCGGACTCAAGAGCGGTATTTTCTGGGTGCTTATCTGATTTAGGCCTTGGTGCTTGGAAAACATCGCCCTTGACTCGAGTGATAGTAGCTTTACTTTAAATTGTATGCTCTGCTATGTTTGCTTCTGCTTAGTGTGTGTCTGGGGGCTATCACTGTAGAATGAGGTTGGAGTGGGAGGGTTGTATTCCTATTCCTTTTCCTTTATGCTCTTTTGGTATGTTGTTAGTTAATTTACTGCTCACTAAGACTGTTGTCTGACTCAAGGCTTTATGTTTTAATTCTTATTGCCTTGGGCTGTTCGTCCATTTTGGGACGGGCAGACTAGGTAGCAGGTGACAGGTGCTGTTCTCTTCTCACGATGCTGATATCGAAGACGAGCTGGAGGGTTGCATATTATCTTCTTATTATATGTTCTGGTTATTCCGCTGTTATGTTTTCTCTGAGAGATATGTAGTGAGGCTTGATGTATTGACTATGTGGATGCTTGTATTCAACTATTATGGAGTTCTATATGATGTCATTTTGTTCTATAAAGCTTCACTATACATATGTTCTATTGTATTTTATCCATGCGCTGTGAGTAATACGATAGGTTCTGTTGTTTTAATCTTACCTTGACAATCGTCCATGGTCGCCTGGCACACCTTACAGCGCTCTATCTTTAGATTCGGTGCAGGGGTCATGGGCGGTCGTCACATTTGGTATCAGAGCATTGGTTAGTCGATTTTACCCAACGCTCGCTGAAGTAACCACGTATGAGAGACGTAATTGTATTTTGATGGATGAATACTATATATAATATAGTAGTTTAGTAGAGTTGAGCCCTTTATGCAGTTGTTTCTCTAGATGTTCTAATCATTCCTTTTTATAGATATTGAGAATGAGTCGAAGAGGGAGACCAGCTGCTAGGGGAGGCCGTGCTACTGAAGAGACTGCTGATTATGCAGCCATGTTCGAAGCTATGATGACTTCGATCATGAGAAGGATACCAGTTCCGGGGGCAGCAGTAGATGTTGGAGTTCAAGTCCAAACTCCGAAACCAGTGGATTTTGCCAAGTTGTGCAAGGATTATACTGCTCTTGGAGGGAAGGTTTTCTTGGGAACAGAATCTACTATCGAAGTCCAGAGATGGATAGATGCTTGTAGAAGGATCTTTGGTGATTTGGGAATTGATGATGCAACTAAGAGGAAGTTGGCATCAAGGCAGCTTCAAGGGAGAGCTTCTGATTGGTGGAACTCTATTACCATCACTACTCCGGAAGAAGAGATTACTTGGGAGCAATTCCAAGCTAGGTTTGAAGCTAAGTTCATTTCTACAGCTCAGAAGTCTGTTCTGTTCAAGAAGTTTGTAGAACTCAAGCAGGGTGGAAGATCTGTTCTTGAGTATGTTTCTGAGTTTGAAGCTTTATCCAAATATGCCCGGTCATATATTGAGTCTGCTTATCAGAAGAATGAGAAGTTCGTGACCGGCTTGGATGGTTATCTTGGGAGGCAGTTGGTGGATCATTTGGACGATTCATTTGAGAAGCTTGTGGAGAAAGCTCTTAGGCATGAGAGTCTGTTTCCTAAGGAAGGACCTGTTGTTGCTGTTACCAAGGGAGAATCTAAACCACAGCAGGGTGGAAACCAGAAGAGGAAGCTGCAGCAGCAGAAAGGTAAGGATGGCCAGAAGAAGCCGAAAGGCGAGGTGACTTGCTACAATTGTCAGCAGAAGGGCCATTTCTCTAAGGATTGTAAGAATCCGAAGGCACCGATGAAGTGTCACAACTGTGACAAGCCGGGGCATTTCAGGAAGAATTGTCCAGAACCGAGGAAGGACAGGCAGATTGTGCAAGCCTATGCTTTAGGAGCTGTTCCGTCGTCTTCGAAAGCTCCTACTGCTGAAGAGAAGGGAAAGAGTGTGGTTGTTCAAGGTACTCTTTTCCTATGTGGTGTTCCAGTTAGAGTTCTGTTTGATACTGGAGCGTCGCATTCGTTTGTTTGTAATGAACTAGTAGGCCGGTTAGATTTGAAGCCGGATATTGTTGATAGGCCATTGGTTGTGACTAATCCAGTTGGGGGTTCGTCTTGTTTGTGTATGTTATGCCGTGGTCTAGATGTGTCGAGTCATGGTTGCTCTTTTGTTTGTGATTGCTTTGTTCTGAACTTTGCGGGGTTCGGAATTATCTTGGGTATGGACTGGCTTAGGAAATATGCGGCTAAGGTTGATTGCGAAAGGTTGGAAGTGACAGTCGAGAATGTGGAGGGGCGAAAGATTGTGATACGATGTAAGCATGAAGAAGGCGTCTTCATGAGCTTCATGTATTCGCTAGTTGTTCCACGGGATGGACTGTCATCAGTGCCGATCGCTAATGGATTCGAGGATGTCTTTGACGAAGTCAAAGGGTTGCCGCCGCATAGAGAGATCGAGTTTCGTATAGATCTAGTTGAAGGAGCCAGACCTGTTGTGATGCCTCTTAGGCGGATGGCGCCTAGGGAACAGCAGGAGTTGAGGGTGCAAGTTGATGATCTTTTGCAGAAAGGATTCATTCGGAGTAGTGTGTCCGAGTGGGGTGCACCAGTTGTGTTTGCAACCAAGGCAGATGGGTCGTTGAGATTGTGTGTGGATTATCGGGAGCTGAATAAGGTGACTAAGAAGAACAAGTATCCATTGCCGAGAATAGATGACTTGTTTGATCAGCTTCACGAGGCTAAGGTGTTTTCTCAGATGGATTTGGCAACGGGATTTCACCAGTTGAGAGTGGCTAAGGATAGTGTGCCGAAGACTGCTTTTAGGACACCATCCGGTTTCTTTGAGTGGCTGGTAATGCCGTTTGGATTGACTAACGCGCCAGCATATTTTGTGGATCTTATGAATAGAGTGTTCAGAGATCAGTTGAACAAGTTCGTACTTGTGTTCGTGGATGATATTCTGATTTATTCCAGAACTGAAGAAGAGCACAAGACGCACTTGTGTATTGTTTTGGAAATCTTGCGGAAACATCAGCTGAAGGCTAAGTTTTCGAAGTGTCACTTCTGGAAGAGTGAAGTGAGGTTCTTAGGCCATGTGATTTCTGGAAAAGGAATAGCGGTTGATCCCGCTAAGGTGGCAGCAATCCAGGACTGGGTTAGACCTAAGAATGCATCTGATGTGAGAAGTTTTCTTGGATTAGCAGGATATTATCGACGGTTTATCAAAGACTTCTCCAAGATAGCTGCACCGTTAATAGGATTGACGAAGAAGAACCAAGTGTTCAGTTGGGATGCTAAGTGTGAGCAAGCTTTCGCAATCCTGAAAGAGCGATTGACGAGTGCTCCTGTTTTGACTATTCCAAGTGGAAATGATGAGATGGTGGTTTACACCGACGCATGTGGTACTGGACTTGGAGCAGTGCTGATGCAGAAGGATAAAGTTGTTGCGTATGCCAGTCGACAACTGAAGCCGCATGAAAGGAATTATCCAACTCATGATTTGGAGTTAGCGGCGATTGTATTTGCTCTGAAGATGTGGAGACATTATCTATTGGGAGTTCGATTCGAGTTGTTTACGGATCATAAGTCGCTGAAGTATCTTTTCTCCCAAAAGGATTTGAATCTTCGGCAGCAACGTTGGCTAGAGTTTTTAGCATCATATGATTTTGGTATAGCTTATACTCCGGGAAAAGGTAACGCAGTGGCAGATGCGTTAAGTCGAAGACATGCAGGATTGGGAGCCATGTTTTCAGAATGGAAGAGTCTCGAGTATTTAGCTGGATTCGACTTCAGGCCTAGATGTGAATTGGAGCCTGAGATGTTGGCAAACTTATCGATAAGACCCACTCTTGTGGAAAGGATTGGCGAGAGCCAAAAGCGAGATGATAAGCTTGTCAAGATTATCCGTGAATTGGAATCTAGAGTGGAGCCAGAAAAGGATAAAGGATTCGAGGTCGATAGAGAAGGTTGGCTTCGAAAGCAAGGACGACTAGTTGTTCCCGATATAGACGAATTGAGGAGTGAAGTTCTGAAGGAAAGTCATCACTCGAAGTTGACAATCCATCCAGGTGGAAATAAGATGTATCGGGATATGAAGAGAACCTACTACTGGGAAGGTATGAAGAAAGATGTTGGAAATTTTATTTCCAAGTGTATGAACTGCCAGTTGGTCAAAGCCGAACAGAAGAAACCAAGTGGATTGCTTCAGCCATTGGAAGTTCCTACATGGAAGTGGGAGCAGGTATCGATGGATTTTATTGATGGATTGCCTAGAACCAGAACGGGAAATGAAGGAATTTGGGTCATTGTGGATCGTCTGACTAAGAGTGCACGATTCATTCCTGTTCGATCGACTAGGACTGCATCAAAGTTGGCTGAGTTGTATGTTAAGTGGATAGTTCGTTTCCATGGTATTCCGAAAAGTATAGTGAGCGACCGAGATCCATTGTTCACTAGTGGATTTTGGAAAAGCTTCCAGGAAGTTTTGGGAACCGAGTTGTGTTTGAGTACAGCTTATCACCCCCAAACAGATGGTCAGACCGAGAGAGTCAACCGAGTTTTGGAAGATCTCCTCAGAGCTTGTGTTTTGGATTTCGGAGGATCATGGGAAGATCACCTTCATTTGGTGGAGTTTGCGTACAACAACAGTTACCAGTCAAGTATTGGTATGGCACCATATGAGGCATTGTATGGAAGACCGTGTAACTCTCCGACATGTTGGTTGGAAACTGGAGAAAAGCTGATGCTTGGGCCAGAGATGATTCGACAGACTTCGGATTGCATAGAGATCATTCGGCAACGGATGAAGGCAGCCCAAGACCGTCAGAAGAGTTATGCCGATAAGCGTCGAAAGGATTTGGAATTCGACGTAGGGAATATGGTTTTTGTGAAGATTTCTCCACTGAAGAATGTTATTCGATTCGGGAAGAAAGGAAAATTGACTCCGAGATTTGTTGGACCATTCCCGATTATCGAGCGAATTGGAAAGCTCGCTTATAGATTGGAATTACCAGAGAAGATGTCGGGTGTGCACAATGTTTTTCACGTATCATATCTACGGAAGTATGTGCACGACTCGAGTACAGTGGTTTCTGCTGATAGCTGTGAAGATTTCGAAGTTGATCCAGTTGATAGAAGACCTCGTAAGCCGCTTCGTGTTGTTGAAACTGACACGAAACAGCTTAGGAGGAAGATAGTTAAGTTGCTCAAGATACAATGGAGTGACGATGATAACGACTGTACGTGGGAGGTGGAAGAGAGGATGAAAGCAGCTCATCCTGAACTCTTCAAGGTATGGCCCTAAGGTGTCGTGTCATCTAACGAAATTGTAACTTGTTCTAAGTCTTAGAATTCTGTACGCTAAGCTAGAATTGGATGCATGGTTTATTGATTGTTATGGATGATAGGCGTACAGAATAGCTTTGATTGCCTTGTTTGTTTGGAATTTCGGGGGCGAAATTCCTAAGGGGGAGAGAATGTAACGACCCGTATTTTTACGGATCAAAACATTCTAAAATGATTGACCTTTGGTTGTATGGTTGTTAAGTCATTTCTGGTTTTGGCAGAATTTTGCTTGAATTTTGCTTAAGTCCTAAGTCGTAGCCGACTTAGGAGTTTGGACGAGTTAAGCAACAAGTCTGGGTCGAGTTGCCGACTCAAGGAACTCACCGAGTTAAGGGAGTGTGGTTGACCGACTTAAGGTAGTGACCGACCTAGGAGATAAGTCTTGACCGACTTAAGAGATTCAGGCGACCTAAGTATTCTGGGTTAGAGTTAGGTCGGCAACGACCTAAGAGAATGTTGTGAGCGACCTAAGTGTTTGGGTGTTAAGTGTTAGGTCGGCAGTTCGAGTTAAGGTTTCGAGCGACCTATAGGATGTAGTTATGGTTAGGTCGGCAACGACCTAGAGGAGCTGAGTTAGCGTGTTAGCGACCTAAGGAGTTAACAAGTTGGCGACCTTAAGAGTTAGGCTGTGTGTTAGGTCGTAGAGGCAGTCTGTGTTAGGTCGTAACACTGTTAGGTCGCAAGGTTTAATAGGTCGTATGAGTGTTAGGTCGAATGGTGCTGAGTTGTTAAGTCGTCCAGGCGACTTAGGAGGGAGCGCGCATGTTAAGTCGTAGGCTCTGTTAGGTCGGAGTTGTTGGCTAAGGGTTAGGTCGGAGGCTCTGTTAGGTCGTGGGGGGTTTTTAGGTCGTAGGTCGGCATAGTGTTAAGTCGGCAGCGACTTAAGGAGATAGCCGAGTTACGACTTAGGGCAGTTTTCTGCTATAAATAGGAGGGGTTGTTCTCACTTTTTGGGATCCGGATTTTGAAGCGACGAAGTGCTGCCATTTTGAGAGCTCGACTTCTACACTTCTTCACTTCTTTTCTCCACTCTAATCTAGTGCTTCCATCCATCCAAATCGAAGATCAAGATTGAAGATCTTCATCTTTTCAAGAGAGATTCCTTCATTTGAAGCGGATTTGTGATAGATCAAGCTTCATCCTTCGCTGCCCAGATCTGAAGCGTGTTGATTTGGGTTTGTTTAGGTGATTTGGTGAGTGGTGATTATCTCTCACACGGATCCAAAGGAGTATATCGGATTGTTGGCTCGATTTGGTGTTAAAATAGAGATTTCCATGCATTTTCTTCATCCTAAGTGTAGATCCATATAGATCCATTGTTCATGATGATGTTACATCCATTTTAACATATGTTAACCTATGCAAGTTCATTCATCAAGTTTGTAGAGATATAATCCATGTTTTCATGTTTATTGGACTTTCAACTCTTTAATTACGAAAATGCCATTATTGTTATAATTGTCTACTTAGATCATATTTGAATGCTTGATTGTTTGGATTGATGTTTGATTTGATTGATTGTTATGAACTAGATGATTGATGATTAGATTTAGACCGAAGACGATTCAAAAGCTAAGGGAAAGGCTCTTGAATTGGGAAAGCTGCTCGTGGCATATGTAGCGGGATGATGAAGCTCTTATGCATAGATTTGATGATGTGATGATGAGATGAGGCTTTGCGAGGATGTAATGAAGCGAGGCAATCATGTGATGAAGACTTGGTCTAATCCAGACGGGATCATTCCAAGCATGTTGATAACTCGGTGATATGATTCGAGTTGAGGATAATGAATGGATATGAGAATAGTCGTCGAGGAGGATGACTAGGAGGCTTGGATAGCATCGTTGTTGAAGGTTCTAGCATGCTCTAAGCAAGAGTACGTTTGGGCAGATTCGATAGTCCCAACGGCCAACTGTTGATGGTCGAGTACTCTGGGCAGATTCGATAGTCCTAGGCACGGGCTGCGACGACGTGCGGGAGTTATGTCTAGAACCGGGGTTTCCATTAACCCTTGACGGACGGCTGAAAGAATGTGCCGGTCATTCAATTAACGGTGATATCGAAGCAATGATAACAGTGATAGCCAGAGTCATGGATGTTTGGTTGTATCGTCATTCGGAATCAAGAGCGGTATTTTCTGGGTGCTTATCTGATTTAGGCCTTGGTGCTTGGAAAACATCGCCCTTGACTCGAGTGATAGTAGCTTTACTTTAAATTGTATGCTCTGCTATGTTTGCTTCTGCTTAGTGTGTGTCTGGGGGCTATCACTGTAGAATGAGGTTGGAGTGGGAGGGTTGTATTCCTATTCCTTTTCCTTTATGCTCTTTTGGTATGTTGTTAGTTAATTTACTGCTCACTAAGACTGTTGTCTGACTCAAGGCTTTATGTTTTAATTCTTATTGCCTTGGGCTGTTCGTCCATTTTGGGACGGGCAGACTAGGTAGCAGGTGACAGGTGCTGTTCTCTTCTCACGATGCTGATATCGAAGACGAGCTGGAGGGTTGCATATTATCTTCTTATTATATGTTCTGGTTATTCCGCTGTTATGTTTTCTCTGAGAGATATGTAGTGAGGCTTGATGTATTGACTATGTGGATGCTTGTATTCAACTATTATGGAGTTCTATATGATGTCATTTTGTTCTATAAAGCTTCACTATACATATGTTCTATTGTATTTTATCCATGCGCTGTGAGTAATACGATAGGTTCTGTTGTTTTAATCTTACCTTGACAATCGTCCATGGTCGCCTGGCACACCTTACAGCGCTCTATCTTTAGATTCGGTGCAGGGGTCATGGGCGGTCGTCACAGCAACGTTGTGGTTATATGTGACATACATGTACACATACATGAAGATACCCACATGCACATGAACACACATATATGCATACATATATACATATAGATATGTTTGTATATATATTCAAAATATCAAAGATATTATCTACATTCTTACCTCTTAAGCAACCACAAAGTCAACCTCCTTACACATTAGTACATGCATCATGAGAGCATATGGAGGGGAGGTCAATTTGGCCGAACATGGGGATGGGAGATGAGCATGTGGAGGTGATGGAGGTGGTGATGTATTACATATAATATCTTATATATTTTTTCCTCTTCTTTCCCTATAAATACCACCCCTTCTCCTCTTCATTTTCATATGCTTTCTTCTTCATTTTCTAAGCTTTTATCCTCCTCTTTAATGGCCTCAAGTCTAAAAGAAACCATGGAAAAATATTTTGCAAAAGAAAATTAAATTATCTAAGTATAGTGTGAAAAACTCAAAACTCAACCAAAACTCCTCCTTTTCCATCCCATTGCCCACGACCACCACTATTTCCCATCAAAGCTCAACCTTTCTCCCTCCAAAGCCTAGGTCGTGAGCTCCTTCACCCATTCCAAGGCAAGGCCGAGCCACCTAGGAGCTAGAGTGTAAGTGATCATGAGCTAAAAATCTGAGTTAGTGAAGCTATAATCTTATACAAAATTAATTATTTAATCCAAGGTGAGAAACTCTATATTTATATTTATATATAATATGATGATGTGATATGATTTTTATGGTTGTTTACTATGCTTGATCATCAAGTTTGGATGATGATTATATGTTGTTTGATTGTATTAACAAGTCACGTTTAATACACGTCGAAAATCACAAAAGGAAATCACTTTCCTTTAATAAAAATTGGTGTATATGAGATTGTTAAACCTCTTTAAAATGGTTTTAAATGGTTTAAAATGATTTAGAAATGTTTTATAAACATTTAAAAGTGTTTCGATGAAGTTCGAAAAGAATATGAAAATTGAGTTAAAATAGGTGCGTCGCGTACCGATAGTTCGCGATTTCGCGCCGTAGAAAGTTGAATCCACTTAAAAAATGGATTTGAAGTCGGAATTCTTTGTAGTAAGAATTTTCCGAACCCTTATAATCATAGTTTTCAAATGAAGAAAGAAAATCGAGATTTCATTTAGTAGATTTTGAAATATGAGCAAATCAAAATTTCAAAATAGTCGCGGTTTGGCAGTTCAAAAACCAAAGCGATAAATTCTTTATAAATGATATTTTTAAATTCTTTAAAAATATGAGATAAATTCTATAGAACTTTTAAATGATTTTAAAAGAGATTCGAGTTATAAAAATGGATTTCCAAATGATCGAAAAGTGGGTTTTATCAAATAAGCTTTTAAAATACTATTTGTAGCACTTTTTGCATCACTTTTAATAACTTTTGAAATATGGATTTAAACTTCACACTTCCTTTCCAAATCTTTTATAAATATTTTCAAATGAATAATTAAGTGTTTCAATAATGAATTGGAGGTTTTATAGTTTATTTAAAAGAGTTTAAACAAATAATATAAAGAAAAGCTGTTATAATCAAGTGATTTAATCTTGGCTCTAAAAGCCGACGAGCAGACTGGATTTTTCTATTCATGAGATCCGGATGCGATGTGCTTAAACTAAGGAGATGTTCAGGAGCAATCGGTGCCCTAGCTCACCTGGCCTCTTTACTGGGTAAGGGATAGATAAGGTCAAAATGTCGGAAACGAGACAAGTATAAAGATTCAAAATTTATAAATTTGAAAGATACAATTTGGATTGTATAAAGAAAATTTTCATATACTTGGTATTAAATTCCGAAGAGGGAATCCGTGAAAGTCTATACGGGGTGGATCGTGTAGTGTATATGCAAGTATATGTGGCAAAATATATGATGCAACTAAAACAATATTAATCTAAGTAAATAAGAATAATCACACCAGGGATTTTATACTGGTTCGGACCTCCCGTCCTACGTCCAGTCTCGAAGCTCCTCTTCGGAATTTCCTTTCACCAAATAACCCTCACTTCACCCGGAGGAACAGGTTTACAATAGCAGAGTTTCTTTGTCACCTGTGTGTTCTCTATTACACGGATTTTGACTATATAGTACAAATGCTTCCAATATACATCTAGAGAGTATTATCTATGAGGAACTGTATATTGGAAAAGTAGAATACAAGTATAGATTGCTAGAGATCAAGAGTATATGATAGAGTGTATAATCAGAGAGCATAAGTAAGTAAGGTTAGTTCTTCTCTTTGCTTCTTGATATTATTTATAATGGTAGAGAGATTCCTTGAGTAGTTGCATCCATTAACAACTGTTCTATGGTCTCTTCTGATGGTGATGAAGAGCTGCAGCGAAGAGAAGCGAAGATGTCTTTTCAAATGCGGCAGTTGTAATTTGAATTTCAAAATTCGAGTTCAGTTCTAGACGCCTGGTATATGTTTCAAACGTCTGGCTCTATATATTTTTTGTATACAATAGCCTTTCAGACGTCTGAGTTCATTAACCAGACGTCTGCTCCTTTCTGTTTTATATTCCAGAGGATTTCTTCAGACGTCTGGCTAGTGTCTTCAGACGTCTGAAACTTGTGTATGTTGCTTATGTGCATCTGTGTCATTGCTCCATTGATCCTATCGACTTGTCGTCTCTTGTAATGTTATTTGAGCTTTATTCTTGTCTCTCTAGTGATGTTACTCTAGCAAATTCCATGTATATGTACATTTGATTTTCATTGTATAGTTGTTGTCATTAAAACCATGGATTTGATTTCCTAACAATCTCCCCCTTTTTGATGATGACAACTATACAATGTACTTATATATAATTTTATTTTATTTTATAAATCTCCCCCTGAATATGTGCTTTCCATTATCCCTCCCCCTTTGTCATTATCAAAAAAGAATGAGGGAATCATATTTGCAAATTCCAAAATATTTCCTTTTGTTTCTCCGAGTACCTGTAAAAACAAATCATTTTTGGTACCCACTTACTATGTTAGGGTCCAGGGGGTTAGATCTTTGGAAACCATACCCATTTGGGTGTGGTTGAATCTTTATAAATGTAATTTTCATTATTAACTACCATATCAAAATAATCATTAATGTATTTTTCTCTATTTTTCCAATTAACAGGAACCCAAATACTTAGATAATTTTTATTCATGTTTTCGTTCAATGATTTTGTACTTCTAGAGAAATTATAAAAATTATTGACCATAGCAGTATTTGAATTTCTATAAGAATTTGATCTAGACTTTACTCGAAATTTAGTACTAGTACTAACATTTTCACTATACATGAAAGCATATCTAGTGCTATTTCTACGATCAGTTTTATTATATCCTAAACCACTTTTGTCATGTGAAGGTCTAGAACTAGATAAAATCATGTTTAAATCGTTTTGACCTTTATTAAATTTTGTGACTTCAATGTTAAGTTTATCAAATTTAGCTTTGAAGTCAAAATTATTATTTTCAAAAGAAATATTACTGTCTTTCAAAATATCAATTTGCTTGTTTAATTCAGAATTCTCCCTTTTTATCGTACAGTTCTCATTTTCGAGAAGAAAAATTCGAGATTCTGGATTATCTGAAGATGATTGTAATAAATCATTTTGTCTTTTCAAATCCGTAATTTCTTTTGAAAAAATTTCCTTTTCTTTATCAAAGATAGTATTTTTATTTTGCAAAACATTGATTTCCTCTAAAAGATCATTGTTTTTATCTTCTAACTGCTCATTTTCTTTTTGTAGGAAATCTTTTTGTGAAATAAGTTCTACTACGGTATTTTCAAAAAATATGTTTGTTTTATCAAAAATTTATTTTCCTCTTTTAAACTGGAATTTTTTTGCTCACAATCTTTTAACTTTTCTAAAGCAATTCTATTAACTTTATTCAAGGTTTTACAATCTTTTAATAATTCATCATGTGCTAACAGAAGATCTTTATATAAAGAATCTAAGCATATCGATTGTGATCTGAGTTTAGCCATGAAGCATTTGTTTGTTTTCTCCTTTGATTCTTCTTTATTGCTCTTCCTCTTCCTATTGCCTTGACTAGATCTCTTTATAGCCATTTATTCTAGGATGTTACGATCTCTAGAATCCCAGGCTCTAATACCAATTGAAAGTGTATACGGGGTGGATCGTGTAGTGTATATGCAAGTATATGTGGCAAAATATATGATGCAACTAAAACAATATTAATCTAAGTAAATAAGAATAATCACACTAGGGATTTTATACTGGTTCGGACCTCCCGTCCTACGTCCAGTCCCAAAGCTCCTCTTCGGAATTTCCTTTCACCAAATAACCCTCACTTCACTCGGAGGAACAGGTTTACAATAGTAGAGTTTCTTTGTCAACTGTGTGTTCTATATTACACGGATTTTGACTATATAGTACAAATGCTTCCAATATATATCTAGAGAGTATTATCTATGAGGAACTGTATATTTGGAAGAGTAGAATACAAGTATAGATTGCTAGAGATCAAGAGTATATGATAGAGTGTATAATCAGAGAGCATAAGTAAGTAAGGTTAGTTCTTCTCTTTGCTTCTTGATGTTATTTATAATGGTAGAGAGATTCCTTGAGTAGTTGCATCCATTAACAACTGTTCTATGGTCGCTTTTGATGGTGATGAAGAGTTGCAGCGAAGAGAAGCGAAGATGTCTTTTCAAATGCGGCAGTTGTAATTTGAATTTCAAAATTCGAGTTCAGTTCCAAACGTCTGGTATAGGTTTCAGACGTCTGGCTCTATATATTTTTTGTATACAATGGCCTTTTAGACGTCTGAGTTCATTAACCAGACGTCTGATCCTTTCTGTTTTTATATTCAAGAGGATTTCTTCATACGTCTGGCTAGTGTCTTCAAACGTCTGAAACTTGTGTATGTTGCTTATGTGCATCTGTGTCATTGCTCCATTGATCCTATCGACTTGTCGTCTCTTGTAATGTTCTTTGAGCTTTATTCTTGTCTCTCTAGTGATGTTGTTCTAGCAAGTTCCATGTATATGTACATTTGATTTTCATTGTATAGTTGTTGTCATTAAAACCATGGATTTGATTTCCTAACAATCCGTACTATCTGTGTGAAATTAAAAGGTGATTTCACCGCTACTTGACGGATAGTAAAGGTTGAATACGGAAATTGATGTTAAGTAGAATTAGTATAATTTCTGTCGATCCTTTTTAACTCAATAATGTTTTCCAATATGACTTATGAAAATTATTTAGTATTTCCTAAGTTAAAAAGAGGTTTAATGATTTCGTATATACCGGAAAGAGATGCTTTAAAGATATATATATCTCTAGAAGATATTATTTTTGATAAAAAAGGAAGTAATTAATCAAATGATAAGCACCTATGTACTTAATGTCTTTTTATCGATGATTGGTTCGAAGGAACAGGGGTCGGATTCGAGTGATTCTTATCCGAAAACCACTTCAAACCAATGTACGCATTCGAAGTAAAGACATGGAATGACAGTAAATAAAATTAAGGGCTGCTTGTCACTGGCCCTCGGGGAAATTTCCCATATCATATAAATGTGGTAGTAATATCTTCATTTATCTTCGATGCAAGGGTTGCTCACTACTAATCCTAGGGATGATTCCCGACAGGATGTGGTAGGGGAGTTCCTTCGGTTTGTCCTGTTCCTGGACAAATGTCTAACATTGCATTTTGATCACATTGATTGATCTCTATAAACGTATCATCTGTTTGGTGGTGGAGAAGACAACTTCTCTTAGTTTAACACCCTTTTCTGATACATACGAGCTCAGGAGTTATACGTTTGTAGAAATTAGTTGTGTGATTGTGGAATGGCAATGTGTAATTCAAAGTGAAATGTGTGCTATGAAAGGTAAATGTTGCCTTAAGCCTTGCACTTCGAAAATGACACAAACAGGGTAGAAGCAGTAGAGCTACGTGAGCCGTGCCTATTAGGAGATGTTGTCACCTTTCTAGATACCCTTTATAATACGAGTTGTTATGTATGCTTGGGGATCCCGGTAAAGGTCGAGAATGACCGGGGTGATGACATATTCGGTACTATCAAGGAAGTGGCAGGTTGGTCCAGTGTTGGTTTAGGCGCCCAATATCTGGACCCAGGGTACATCCCTTTAGAGGTGTACTGTATGGAAGGCAGTCCCTTACCTTGTCATTGTATGGAATCCATTCTCCAATAAGTGCCTTCGGACTTAGTTGTAAACCTATTATGCCGTCAAATTTAACCAATGTACTAATTTCAACTATTTTAATATGTTTATTTGAAAAATATTTTCAAAAGAATGTCATTAAAAATAATATTCCTAGATTTTGCGTAGCAAATGTTTTGATTATCAAAAGGTAAAAACTCATAGTATATGTGCAGCGTGGTCTTATGAGATACCATTTGTTTTCAAATATATGTATTTTGAGTTTCTCACATCAATCCCATGGCCGACCCAAAGTTTATTTTCTATTCCTCTTAAAATCTGGGTGCTCTATTTTTTCGGGTAGCCAAGTAGTTGGGTAATCTTGGGGCATTTTGGATGGAGCCTGGAGCTGGAGTGTCTTCTGTAGATAATTATCTGTTTTCAAATTTCCGTTGTATTAAGTATCTACCAGCACCTGTAGGAATAGGCCTTTATAACTATCATAGCTGGATTAGTACTTACCAAACTTTGATACATCATTTTGAGAGTGATTGAACATACTATCTTCATGTATAATTTAGTGTTGAATGTGGGATTATGTTGTTGTATCTTCTATCTTTATTTCCTTTTTACCCCTAACGATCGGGTTTCCGGCACTTGAATTTACAGCACGTGAATAGCAAGGATGTATTATTGCTAATTTTCGAGCGTCGAAAATCCCGTTCATTACATGCTAATTCTTTGATGGGTTATGTGAGGAATTTGATAAGAGGAATTATGCTGATTTTAGTTTGAATTTAAGAATTTTATTTAAGCTTGGATCAGTGGATTTAGGGTTAGGAGATTAAGAGGATATTAGAGAAGTAATTAAAGAAGAATAAGAAATGTAACGTTGAAATGAAAATGAATGAGGAGTTAGCTACAAATAAGCTACTTATGGGCAGGCTAATAGGCTTAGCCCAAATTCATTTCATCTAAATGAAACACTATTCACTCTAAAAATTTATCGATTCCAAATATAGCCAAGTTTATACTCATTTTTCTTGTGACGAACTGCGATCGCAACGGCGGGTGTCTCGAGTCCTAATTCATCCGTCTCTGAAAAATCAAGTATAACGGGTTTTCCGTCAATTAACGATTAAATATTTAAATTAAATATTTAAATAATCAGTCGTTATGTAGGGTGTTACACCTACAAGCGATCACTTGATTGATAGGAGGGGATCAGTCGATCGTTTGGGATCGAGAAGCACTGGGTTGAAACGGAAAGGAAATAGGCCAATATTGACTTAGAATAGTCGATTGGTCGACATCAACTAGTCGACTGTTCATTAGGTCAATCGACTGGTTATAGTCGAGCAGTTGACTATTTAACTATAGCCAATGTTGGCTACAGTGAGACAGTCGACTGATCATAATCAGTCGACCGATGGCCTATATTGGGTAATTTCGAGGTTTTTTCCAATATGACATTCGGGTGAGACTTTGACGACTCGGATGAGGTTCATAGTATCCTATGGTATGACTATTGTTAGCACCAAAAATGGTCACTAACCTCGTAGAGAAAGATTGTGTAGAGATGTAAGTGATGAATAACAGTTAAACAAGGAAGACAATGCTAATTTAAATGCAGAAAGTAAGAACACCAGATTTATAGTGGTTCAGCTTAATTGCCTACGTCTACTTTGAGGTTAAACTTTATTGATCTTCTTAATGATTGATTACAAATACAATTCGTAGATCAAATGCTTGAATGAAGTTGTTAAGTGAAGAAGATGAGTCTGAAAAATGGCAGAGTCTCCCCAGTGTTCTCCCAAAAAGGTCCCTTTTCACTGTGACCATGCCCCTCTATTTATAGACAAAGATGGGCTGGACTTCCCAGGTGGGCTCGGTAGCCGAACACTCTAACCCAAGTATAGTGGTCGTTGTATGTCGAACCAAGTAGGCCGAACACAATGATGCCGAACCACCCTTTCTATGCCGAACGGTATGTTTGATGTGTGGGAAGTGTGGAATGGTTGTTAGTCGAAGCCGAACGTGCCTCTGTCCAAACGAAGCGCTTGACCGAACAATGCTCTCTGGCCGAACGATGCATTCTGGCCGAACGATCCCTTTGGCCGAACGATCCTCCTTGGCCTAACGTGCCTTCTGGCCGAACGATGCTTTCTGGCCGAACAATCCCTTTGGCCGAACGATACTGCCATGTCGAGTAGTCATATGCGCCGAACGCCTTCTAATGCCGAGTACTCCTGGATGCCGAGTGCTACGCCGAGTACTCCTAGATGCCGAGTGCTTCTGGATGCCGAGGGCTACTAGACACCGAGTACTCCTGGATGCCGAATGCTACTAGATGCCGAGTACTCCTGTTGCCGAGTTCCACTGGATGGAGTTACACTGGATGCCGAGTACTACTCGATGCCGAGTACTCCTGTTGCCGAGTTCCACTAGATGCCGAGTACTACTTGTGCCGAGTTCTCGTAGTATGCCGAGCACTAGTTGCCTGGTCAAATCTCCAGGAAACACTTGCCCCCCAAAGTGTATCACGTGACCGAACGTGGTACGCTTTGTGTCATGTAACCTTTTCATTTCGTTTTAAATCCTTGACTAACCTCGAGCGGAGATGCCTTTTTGAGAATTCCAGTGGTTTAGGTGTGTGCCGAACGTGTTCTAAATGCCGAATGAGACATTCGTAACCGAACGATGCTTTCTGGCTGAACGAACCTTTAGTGTCGGACATCATTATACGCCGATGCCGAACGTTATGACTTTGACCGGTTCCACCGGATGTAGCCTTTTCGACTTCTTCTGTTTTCCCTATAAAAGCCAGTACCTCTACCCTTCTTTCTCTTTTCACACTTCTAACCTCTGCCTTGCACCTGCCGAAGCTACCAGTCAACATACAACTAGCCGATTCTTCCCAAGTCTTTACCTTACCCACTAGGTACTGATCCTCTCACCTAACTGCAGCCTTTACGCTCGAACTCCCTTAATTGATGGGATAAATCGAGCCTTGACTAAAGTGTCGAGTCACGCGACGAGGGTGGTAGGAAATCATTGGTAGTCACACCGTGGTTCGGCATAAGTATTTTATGCCGGTCCAGATTGGTGGAAGGAGAAACATGGAGGAAATAGGAGATGATCAGGGGCATCGAGCGGTATGGTCTGGCGCAACTTGCCGAACGATGTGCCCTCGTGGTTCGGTGTGGATGGAGGAAGAGATGAGGCCAATGTTAAGGACAGCGTGTCGATTGTCATCTCAGCCGAACAGTCATAAACACCGTACCATACTCAGGCTAAAACATGCCGAACAAAACAAGGCCGAACACGACTTACACACCGAATAATGACTTGGCCGAACCAAAATTTAGCCGAACACAGGTTTAGCCGAACAATGACTTAGCTGAACAAAGACTTAGACGAACACTGACTTAGCCGAACAATGACGTAGCCGAACACTGACTTAGCCGAACAATGACGTAGTCGAACAATGTCTTAGCCGAACCATGACTTAGCCGAACTATGACATAGCCGAACAATGACATAGCCGAACAATAGACTTAGCCGAACAATGACTTAGCCGAATAGTCGCAAACGCTGAACATTTATTAACTATATCTACCCGTATAGCAAAACAAGAAACAGGGCCCAAGCACTCTAGCATATGTGAGGCCGACCTGGATCACTAACTTCTTAGCTTCCGTAAACCTAAATCTGAATCTTAGATTACCATACGTTTTCTGGATCTGGAATTGTTATCGCCAAAAGGCAGGCTTCTGGGGACGGTCAGCGATGACGGTCTCCGAAGGCGATGACTTGATGCTCGTGTTGTTAACTCTAACGTTCAACGTTTTTCAAGTATAGTTTTCGCAGGCACTTAAACAAATTCATTATTTATTGGGGATGTCTATGAAGTCTAGCTCCGCCACCATATCTGACAGGCCTGGGCCGTCATCAAGGCAAGAAGCCGCTGATACTTCAAATCCGTCGACTTCCCATGCCCATAACTTAGCACCCGATGCCTTGGAGGCAAAAATTCTTTTAGACAACCCGATCGATTCACAAGCTTCGAAGATCAATGAAGCCGCACTTCGACGGATATGCTCCATTCACGGGATTCCTTTCGCCGATGTGTTAGTCCCTTCGCGACACGATCGTCCTCACCTGCCCCCAGTCGGATATACCACCTGCAACAAGTTCATGTGTTGGATGGGCAGCGTGCCTCCGTTTAATTTATTCCTCCGGGACGTGTTGCAGTACATCGACATTGCTCCATCGCAGCTGCATCCGAACGGTCACGCGTTTCTATATGGGACCTATCTACTCTTCATGGCCGTCTTCTCTAGACCTCCAACCTCTGGCGACATCAGATACATCTATATGATCAAGAAACGGAAAGATGGCCCTTCCTTCATGTTCCTCGAGCCGTACCACAAATGCCAAATCTTGACAGGAACATGCAGTAAATTTGCCCTGTACAAACAGGAATGGTTCTACGTGCGTTGCCCTCCTGGTTTTGCGAGGAGATGGGTTGAAGGCAGTAAGTCTCTTCGTTGAGTCATCATTCGCGTTTAATTGGAGTCATGCTTTTTCTAACTCCTCGTTTCATCTTTTCAGGTATCAACCCGCGTCCGGAGGGCGGAGGATATTCTGAGGCCGTTGAGGCCATTAGAGCTCTTCCTGCCGAGGAACGAGACATCCGAACCATCATTTCGAATGAATTATTGTCAAGGTTCGGCTTGCTAGCCTCAGGTCGTCGGATTAGCCTCCCGGAGGGCGTCTCCATTCCCAAGCCAGCATCCGGTAAAGGGAAAAAACAGGCCGGATCGTCATCACGCCGCACTCCCGATACGCACGAAGAAGGTGAGCACAAAGAGGATGAAGCTCCTGAGACTCAAGGCGAGAATGTGGGTCCCGCTTGGAATCCGGCGGTCGAAGTTCATGACATTGAAATGTCATCCTCCCCTTCGAAGGGAAAGAAGAGGTTAAAATACAAGATTCGGAAGGAGAAAGTTGGCGGCACTTCAAAAGTTATGCCTATCCCGCCAGAGAAAGAGGCTTTCTCACAGCACCTGGAGAGTTCTCTAAGGGGTTTGTCGAATCTCTCTATCCCCGACGATATACTTAATTATGGGTTTGACGATCCTGAAGCCCTCAAGTTTTCTTCGCCCGCTAGAGGCAATGCGGGAGTTCAACTCCCAGTCCAGGGAGACAATACTCTGATTAGTAAAGACAAAAGAACTGGTCCGTCGGGGGGAACACTAGGACACACACGCACATATGCATTCCATCATACACTTCAAGTTTTTTCTTGTTTCCCGGATCTTTCTTAACTCTTTGTTATCTCTATTCTTTGTAGGTGACATGGGGCGCTCTCACGGATTCGATCGCCTTCACGGCTCTTCCATATTTCATCATTCCGGACGGGATTCAGGTTCGGGCAGACGCAGGGACAGAGATGATTATGAAGATAGAGACAACCGTCCCCGCGATTCGTCTTATCGTAAGAAGGCATATTCCCAATCTTCACAGTCCCGTGATCCTCTTCCTCCAACTGAGCTGGATATAGAGAAGTCTTTACATAAGGGGTACCAACCTGATGCTCCCCGAGAACAACACTCCGGTTCGTCGAGTACAAGGCAAATTCGGGAGAAACGAAAAAGAGCGGAACTTCCAAAGCCTCCTCCCCCTACTCCCACGGTTGATCCAACTGTAGCGGAAAAGATGATCGATCTTAAGGCCAAGTTTCCAAAAATTTGCTTCGATGGTCTGAAATTCCTCCCGGCTATTCATCATATCCCTGGGCACGTGAAGCAGAGCGCCATTGCCTGTAATAACGACGTATATGTTCAACATGACGCGTTTGTACACTTGGTTGAAAAGATCTTGGAGGTGTCCGTTGAACGACAATATGAGATTGATCGTCTGAAATTAGAGGCCGGCTGTGACAAGAACATCATCAAGCATCAAGACGAAGAGCTTGCTTCGTATAAGTCGAAGCTGGAAGCCGCTGAACAAAGCGCAAAAGATACTTCTGAGGAAGTTACTCGTTTAGAGATGGCTCACAAGAAGGAACTTGATGAAGCAGTCCAGCGTAGCGGTCACTACATGAAAACTTGTTATCAGTAGCATTTATTAGCAGCGTTTCAAAGCTAAGTGCCGCCAATGACCGATTAGAAAATTTAATATAATCAAAGCACCGCTGCCAATCTATTCCCGCCCATGAACCGTCAAAGTTTCATGAAATTTTCATTTAGCCGCTCCTATTTCTTCCGCAGAAAGACTTGATATCAACTTCTTCTTAAAACACCGTATCTTCGTTATTTCTTTCTCCCTAAAAAAAGCCTAGCAAACTCAATCTTGATATCCACTTCTTCTTAACTCTAAAATTTCTTCCACATCTCAAATTCGAATTTCTCCGCTAATACTAGGTCTCGCAACACAATACCTCCTCAATCGAGCTTCCTCGCCACTTCAACTATTGTCAATACTGGTAACCCTAATTTAAAATTTTAATTATTATTTATTTAATGAATTTTCCTTATTAGTTTTTAACTGCTTAGACATGGGAATATATTGTTATTTCGACATCTGTGTTGAGTTATTTTATTAATTATACTCGAAGGAACTAAGACAGAGTAACCGAGGGAGTATTGAATTTGTTTCTTAAGAATGAATTTGTTTGGTTTAATCGATATAAGCTCACCACCGTAGATGCTTAATTGATGATTTGTCAGAGAGCATGCCTAATGCAAACAAAACCCCCACTCACTCTCGAATGTCCAGTTTTATTATAAAATTTTCACTTCAAAAAGGTGAACCCACATGCTACTGTAGGAACCTGCAGTTCGAGTTATTTTGCTTGGGTAACCCTGTACTGGGTTCAATTGCTCCGTTCCCATCAGTTCACTTTGGTGGTGTATGTACATTTTGTGGTTTTTTCTTACGCTTTCGTTATGCTACTAATTGTCATTATTATACACATTTAAATCAAATGTTTGCTTTTGTATGTTCTGGTGTAAACGAGTAGCGTACAATCAAGAAAACCTGCAATAAGAAGTACATAAAATCACTCTGTACTTGCCGTCCAGAAATTATCTTACCCGCAACGAGCATGTGTACATTTGGTTGATGAATGCTATTTTCCTCGATCATTTTTCATTATAATAGGGCTTCACACAGCATGCCTAAGAGAGAAATTAGAATAGGTTAGTATTAAGGGACAATCATTAGGTTTTTTTTATCATGGCAGAAAATTAGGTAGCAAATTAGGCCCAAACAGAATAGCCTGCATCCAATGAAAATAAATAAAGCCCAGTGAGTGAGTGAGAATCCTTGTCCCTATTTTCCAGCTCCACCTTATATAACTCCAATATATCAATCAATTATCAATGGGATAGCATTCTATGGATGAATATTAAGACGTCTCGATCGCCTTTCAATCCATGCAAATGCAGGTCGTGCTTGATGGAGATATCTCCTACTGTATATATCTTTTCATCCATATATATCAGCACTAAGACATTGCAATGCAAAATTTATTTTGAACTTCTGGCCAGGGTACACAAAAAGTCGACTCCTGTGTTTTTAACATAATTAAGTAGTTTGAGTGAAATAATGTAAACAGCGTTTTGAAAGTGGTTTAAGGGCGCTTTTGGTGAAGAATTCATGCAAGTTTGTGATCGCAAAAGTGAATGTAAATTTTTGATTATAATGTTGAAATAATAAAGTGTTTGGGGAAAAGACTGGAAAGAGAGTGGGAGTACATTACAAATTAAGATTGTAATGTAAATTTCATCAGTGCTAAGGTATAATAGTTACTTCTATCATGGTAAAAGCATTTAAAGTTGCATATATTTAAGTAACTAAAAAATGATTCTTATGGTAACTACATACATATGTAATTTATACTGTTGTTCATATACATGGCCATTATTTGTTAATCTGAAACTTATGATGATACTCTTATCTTAATCTTATCTATGCCAAATATAATAGCTTCTACATGTAAGCTTTTAATTGTGCACTATTTGGAAAATGCAACACATGACTGTGGTTTCATTGAAAATATGTTGTAAGCAACCCTATTATATCTAGACCTCTGGCAGTTCTACTCCACTCTTGTCACAATTTACATCCAAGCTCTCATCAGTCGATGTTTTCAATTCTTTGCAATTTGCATACTCTACTACCTATACATTACATATTTATACCAATGAGTCAGATACTTTATTTGTATCAAAGAGCTAATGATGCAAATTTTTCAGATTCGTTCCCAACCAATACCAGCATCATATGGCCAGGCACGTGCTCATACCAAACAATTATACAGAGGTTGGTTTGCATGACTATTGAGTACCCACGATATGAATCTCAAGGAGCATGGATTTCATTTCTGTCGGGTATTTTTCAATTTGAGAAATATTTTTTTGGATAGTTATACTAGAGAGAAGTCAAGGGGATTGAAGCTGTTTGATGAAATTCTTAGTCACTTTGATGCCGTTAATTCTATTATTAATTTCGATACTGAAATCCCTACCTCTTCTGGTTTTGAAAATAATACCTTGAATAATGAGATGAGGAAGAAGAATTTTGGTGGTTCTGAGAATATTTCTAAGGTAGAAGATTTATGTCCTACTATGATATGGGATTCCAAATTGCAGAATGATTGTTCAATTAATCATAAGTTTGATATTTTTCTCCTGGATCCAGATGTGTCAAACTTCAGATCAAAATCTTGTTCTTTTAATCGGATTGAGGAGCTATTACTTTGGGTTAGAATGTTTCTATTAGTAAGAAAGATTTACAGGCTCCTCTTATATTTTTAATAATAATCAGGTAATAGCCCTTTTGAGTTGGAGTGATTGGTTTGCGAGCATATGTCAGGCTGTAAGTGGCACATCTTATATTTTTTGGATGGGACATCTCGTGATTCTGGTTTGAATGAGGATGCACATGTATATGGTTTGAATGAAGCTGCACATGATTCTACATCTATGGCCCAGTAAGTGCATTTCTATATTCAATAAAATACTCCTTAACTGAATACATGATTTGTAGTGCACCACATAAACTATAATTTTGGCCTATAGGTGGATGACTATGTTGAACATGCGGCGGCAAGTCTGTTACAACAAGATGTTATACACCAAAATATTACTTCAGCTGGTTGGACAAGGTGCAGCGAACAAGGATGGAGTTGCTACAGCTACTGGTCTACAAGGTAAGAACCAATGTATTTACAGTCACTTCCCTTTACTGCAAATTTACAAATAAATTGTTTCTGCATTCTAGTTGATATATATTATTGCTTACTTACCTTCACACAGCTTTGGTAACATGGTCTTCTTCCATAATATAAGCAGACAAATTGGTGCCATAGAAAACTACATCCCATACTACAACAATGATGGTTGGACAATGAAAAAAGGTACGCTGAAATATTTTAACTGTCATACATATTACTTGATTGCAGTCACAAATATTGAATTATTTTACCCAACATTATAACATGGCTATACAAGAAAAATAATGCATCGGCATTAGGGCAATTCTCTTAATAATAATGATATATTACTGTGAAAATATAATAGACTGTTATGTTTATTCAAGATAATATGTTCCGACAAAATAATGGTATAAAGTCCATATTCTGGGTTAAAATAGATACAAAGCGATTAATCACGATGTGAATAAATAATCACGATGTTAAAATAGATAAAGTCCATATTCTGGGTATAAAGTCCAAATCTAGTACGTGTAATCACGATGTGAATAAATATATACACATAGCCAGTCCAATGTCATCTGGTAAATACATATCGTGGTGAGATGAACTGTAGTTTGACTCTGCATCAGTAGCTGTATAATTAAAAAGAAAATTACAGGTTAAAATAATATATCAATACCAACCTGATCAGCCTGCAATATAATTATTTTGTATCTTCATACTGATCATGGATGCATGTTCTGTTGACAAAGAATCTCTATTAACTAATATATTACTTCCTACTTACCTGGTTGTTAGGATGCACATAAAACTATAATGTTGTATGCATGGGAAATTACATGTCTATAAAAATCAAATAACACTGTCTTACTAATCATTGGGTATCAGATTACATAGGAAAAAAAGGGTAATATTCTGTATATACGGTTATCGTTACAATGTAACTATAGTGTCAAACAATTTGGCTAGTCAGAAGGCTTGTCCGAAGGGAGAGGTTTATAGAGATCTGATGTGAAGCTGGCACTGAGCTGGCTGAAACTATTTGCAGGGATCCGATCTGAGGATAGGAGGTCGACTTTCTTTGATGTGTGATGGCTGATATGTTATATAGTTTGCTGAAACTAAGTTAGTTGAAGTGCAGTAACAGTGTGCTTGTTGGAGGTATACTACTAGCTAAGGGCGGATGCTGAGGTTAAGAACAGTGTGACTAGAGAATGTTGATATATGTTGAGGCACTGGCCATCTTGAAATGAGCAGTTAACAAAGTATGGTGCAAACAGAAATGCTATTACGGATGCAAGCCGAGGTGAGAAAAAGAGAAGCTCAGTTGCGATGACTCCAATCCAGAAGAGGTGGTTGTTGTGGGGTCCAATCTGTGTTAGCTGGAGAATAATCATGAGTGAGAGGGGGTATTGCAAAGTCTTTTGTACATGTGGACTTATCTCTTTTAATACTTTGTTCTTTTGTACATGTACATTTTTGAAATGAGCAGTTATATTTGATTGTGAGATTAGCATGTTTTTGCAATTATTTGAATATGATGATCATATGAGATTGTTTGTATATGCTAATTATGTGATTTAATTGTTTGTTTGAATGTATTGAAATTATACGATTGATCGTTCGTTTTAATATGAATAGTATATAAGTGATTGCTGGAAATGGTATAAACCATCAACCGTAATTAGTAGCATTTAAAAGTGACTTTTGGTAGCGTTTTTTAAATCCTACAGAAAATACCTATAGTTGCATTTAAAAGTGACTTTTGGTAGCGTTTTTTAAATCCTACAGAAAATACCTATAGTTGCATTTAAAAGTGACTTTTGGTAGCGTTTACTACAACGCAACAAAAAGTTTTAGACTTTTAGTTGCATGTCGTATAACAGCGTTCTTTAAAACGCTACCATAAGTTATGGTAGCGTTTTTTCAACGCTACCAAAAGTCTTTTCTGGTGTAGTGGGTGCCCTTGCCCTAGAAAAAGATTCCATCCAAAAAGAAAGGGACGCGCTCGCTATACAAGTCAAAAAGTTGAAGGAATTACTCTCCAAGGAGAAAGAAGACAAAGTAGCTGCTCAAGAAGAGTCACAATGATACTGTGATGAAATCGTTGCTACTCGGCTCTTGAAAGCGAAGCTCGATGACGAACTTGCTGGGGTTGAAAAAATGAAAGACGAAGCCCGTGAGGAGGGCAAAAGAAAAGCTGCGAAGGAGATTGATTCTCGCCTCGAGGCGGCCGCAGAAGCCGGCAGGGAAGAGGTCAAGTGCATGTTTGACCCGTTGATTGCTGAGTATGGAGCCCGCGTCCTTATGCACCGCGACTTGACATTCTTGGGCGATGGCTATCTCGAATCCCTAGCTGAGGCCTGGGAAACTTTAGTGAAGATTAGGAAAATCGAGTCGAGTTCTGAAGAGGTCGATGAGGATGCCTTGGTGAAGGAGTTTCTTAGGGGGAATGAGCCAGCGGATTTATCCGCAGCTTTGGCGCTTTATAACAAAGGCTCTCCCCTTCCAAAAGAGAAAAGTGATGAAGCTGGCCCGTCTGGGGCTGAGACTACGGCTCCTCATATTGCTGCTCCTCCCGCTGCTCAGCCGGCCGGTCGGCCGACACTTGACCCGTTCGAGCAGCATGCCGGCTATGATCCCGAAGATCCCGGGCTTGGCGTTCACGTGCTATCTCCTATTCAGGAGGGTGAAACCCCACGCGCAACCGATAGCCAACCAGAACCCGGTAGGAAACTCTTCTTTTCTAGAAGTCGAAAGATCTTGTTATTTTCCAGCATTGGTTATTCGTTCTAATGTTCATTCTTTATGTTTTCATGCAGGCTGCTCTGATCCCGAGCCAACTCCGAGGAGCGATGACGCCAAGGAGGAGGCAGAGAAAACAAGCGAGGTTGCTCACGAGGGAGTAACTCCTGGCCCTGACGCTCAAGTGATCGGGGCGCTAGATGATGACAAGCTCGACACTTCATCTCCTGCCGAAGGGAGTGATGAAATCGAAATCACTGGCGCCTCTGAGCATACCTCAAAGATGAGCATGAAGGAACGCCTCGCCGAAGAGGAGAAGAAAAAGGTCGAGGTCAAAGTCGAACCTGAAATTCTGGAACTTACCGACCCGCGGAACAGACCTCTGAAAATCATTCTCCCGGGCAGATTTAAACCACTGGATGTTCTGTCTCCTACTCCTGACTCCGCTTCTTTAGTGAGCAAGAAATCCAAGAAAAGCGTGAGGGAGAGGAGTCGTCGAAAAAAACAAAAGAAGACAAGAAGAAGAAACCGAAGAAATAATCGCTACACTCGTTCAACGAGTTCCTTGCTTAAGTCTTGTAATTACTTTTATCTTTTGTCTCTGTAGTTTGTATAGATAGGTTCTTGACTCCAAGCTTTGGAGGGATAACTGTGTAACCCTATTTTGAACTATTGAACGAAGTTTTAGTTTCTTTTTTGCTTGAATAATTCTCTTACTTTTCTTTGGTTTGCTGACTAATCGTGGTCATAACTCAAGTTCTTATGAGTTGCATTATTTCCCAATCCATTCTCGTGTTGTTCGAACATTTCCAGATGTGGCATACTTCTTGTCCCACATTTCTTGAGTACTTGGACTTTTTTTTAAATCCATGCTCCAGGGATTTAGAGTAAGTTGATCCGCGTTCAAGGGATTCGGAGGTTCGTAACGTTTATACTCTAGTCCTCGCTCCGGGGACTTAGAGTACTCCGGTCCGCGCTCTGGGGACTCGGAGGTTGAAGTCGTTTATATCCTAATCTGCGCTCTGGGGACTTAGAATACTCCGATCCGCGCTTTGGGGATTCAGAGATTTGAAATCGTTTATACTCTAGTCCGCGCTCTGGGGACTTAGAGTACTCCGATCCGTGCTCTGGGGATTCGGAGATTTGAAATTGTTTATACTCTAGTCCGTGCTCTGGGGACTTAGAGTACTCCGATCCGCGCTCTGGGGATTCAGAGATTTGAAATCGTTTATACTCTAGTCCGCGCTCTGGGGACTTAGAGTACTCCAATCCGCGCTCTGGGGATTCAGAGATTTGAAATCGTTTATACTCTAGTCCGCGCTCTGGGGACTTAGAGTACTCCGATCCGCGCTCTGGGGATTTAGAGATTTGAAATCGTTTATACTCTAGTCCGCGCTCTGGGGACTTAGAGTACTCCGATCCGTGCTCTGGGGATTCGGAGATTTGAAATTCTTTATACTCTAGTCCGCGCTCTGGTGACTTAGAGTACTCCGATCCGCGCTCTGGGGATTCAGAGATTTGAAATCGTTTATACTCTAGTCCGCGCTCTGGGGACTTAGAGTACTCCGATCCGCACTTTGGGGATTCAGAGATTTGAAATCGTTTATACTCTAGTCCGCGCTCTGGGGACTTAGAGTACTCCGATCCGCGCTCTGGGGATTCAGAGATTTGAAATCGTTCATACTCTAGTCCGCGCTCTGGGGACTTAGAGTACTCCGATCCGCGCTCTGGGGATTCGAAGATCTGGAATCGTTTATACGAGTTCGTACATCGTATATGATAATGTAGTTCTAGTAATTCATCACCCGACTATGAGGTATAGAGACATTAGTAATTCGTGGAAAATACGGCTTCAAGCCTTTATTAATGAGAAACAACTAAACTGCTCGATTACATGGCTAAAAAGAAACTAAGTTACGACTGAATGAAAACATACAGGAAATAACTGTGCCTAAAACATGAAAGAAACATACTAAATGTAATAATGTCGCAGATGTTCACTGTTCCATGCTCGGGGGAGTGTCGGGCCATCAACGGTCGCTAGCTTGAATGTTTCCTCTCCAAGCTTCCGTTCAATGACGTACGGACCTTCCCAGCTGGGATTCATACGTGATGGTACCGGGAAGACTCATTTCAGAACGAGATCACCCACATCAAAAACCTTTGGGCGGACTTTGCCGTCGTAGTAACGCTTGACCCGTTGCCTATGTGCTGCCGCCCTTAATTCAGCCTCTTCACGTTTTCCATCGATGCAGTCCAGTGATTCCAACAAGAGGTCCTTATTCGTCTTGGGATCGTAATATGTCACTCGATGCGATGGAACTTCAAGTTCCACGGGTATAACGGCTTCCGAGCCGTACGCCAAGGCGAATGGAGTGTGGCCGGTCGCGGACTTGTGGGTAGTTCTATAAGCCCACAATGCTGTCGGGAGTTCATCTACCCACTTGCCTCCGACTTTCTCCAGACGCTTCTTCAGTATTGACTTGATTATTTTGTTAACGGCCTCGACTTGTCCGTTAGCTTTTGGGTGTGCAACGGCGGCGAACTTCTTCTCGATGCCATACTTTAAACAGAACTCTTTGAACTATCTGCTTTCAAATTGCATCCCGTTGTCCGTAATGATGGTGCGAGGAAGGCCAAAGCGGCATATAATGTTTCGTACAACAAAGTTAATGACCTTCTTAGAGGTGATTGTGGCTAAGGGTTCTGCCTCAGCCCATTTTGTGAAATAGTCGACTGCAACTATCGCGTATTTCGCACCACCTTTGGATATAGGCAAAGAGCCGATTATGTCGATTCCCCAGATTGCAAATGGCCAGGGACTAACCATTTGTGTGAGTTCCGTTGATGGAGTCCTCGGGATTTTCGCATATCTTTGACACTTGTCACATTTCCTCGCGTAGTCTGCAGCGTCCCGATTTACGGTCGGCCAGTAATATCCATAGCGGAGGATCTTTTTTGCTAGCGTTTGCCCCCAGTATGGTCGCCACATTCCCCTTCGTGAACCTCTTTCAAGACCCGCTTTGTGTCATCATGAGCGATGCACCGTAATAAGGGGACCGAGAACCCTTTTCGATACATTAATCCATCTTGCATCACGTATCGCGCGGCCTTTCGAAGGATCTGTCGCCTTTCGCTCCTTTTTTCTGGTAAAGCCTCGGTCGTCAGGTACAGTTTGAATGGGGTTATCCACGACTCCTTTTCGATTTCCGTTTCCCACACACGATCTACTTTCATCTCGTCTATGCTCGGGGCATGCAAGGCCTCAACGGGATACAATCCCATTTGCTGCGCATCGCCTGTGCTTGCAAACTTAGCCAACAAGTCGGCTTCTTTATTCTGTTCGCGCGGGACATGCGAAATGTCATAATGCTCAAGATTTGACAGTAGTTCTTGGACCTGAACAAGGTACGGAGCAAGCTTTTGTCCCTTTGCTTGATAATCTCCCCGCACTTGGTAAACCACCAACTGTGAGTCACAAAAGATTTCAACTGATTTGATCCCGAGTTCTCCAATGAGTTTCAAGCCAGCAATCAGTGCTTCATATTCTGCTTCGTTATTTGTAGCTGGGAAATCAAGCTTCAAAGCATAACAGATCGATCGATTCTCCGGAGTTATAAGAACTACACCCGCGCCGGAGCAACGGTCGTTTGATGCCCCATCAGTGTATAATTTCCATCGAACGGGGGGAATGACGTCATGATTATCTGGTTCTATGGGTATGGTAAACTCAGCGATGAAATCTGCTAATGCTTGCCCTTGTATGGCTCTCCGTGGCAAGTAGGCGATATCGAACTGGCTCAACTCGATGTTCCATTTTAGCAATCTTCCAGAAGTTTCTGGTCGTTGGAGTACTTGCCGCAGGGGTTGATCGGTATAAACGTTGATTGAGTGTGCTTGAAAATATGGGCGTAGCTTACGTGATGCAATCACCAAGCAATAGGCCAATTTCTCGATTTTAGGGTAATTTCTTTCTGCCCCCGTTAAACGCTTGCTAACATAATACACCGGCTTCTGGATTCGGTCCTCCTCGCGAACTAAAGCCGCACTTATCGCATGTGGGGATACAGCCAAGTATACGTACAGCGTCTCATGGTCTACTGGTTTTGACAGCACTGGTGGACTCTCCAGATGCCTCACCAGATCCCGGAATGCTTCCTCACAGTCGGATGTCCACTCGAAATTCCTCCTCCCTTTCTTTATTATATCAAAGAAAGGGATGCATTTGTCCGTGGCCCTGGATATGAATCGACTCAGCGCAGCTACTTTTCCATTCAAGCTCTGTACCTGCTTTATAGTCCTGGGCACTTGCACATCTCGAATAGCTTGGATCTTTTCAGGGTTAGCTTCAATTCCCCTAGCATTGACGATGAATCCCAAAAACTGCCCCGACGCAACGCCGAAGGAACACTTCAGAGGGTTGATCTTCATCCCGTAATACCTGAGTATGTCGAACATTTCAGCCAAGTCTCGAATGTGGTCGTTTGACTGTCGTGACTTCACGAGCATGTCATCCACATAGACTTCCATCGTCCTACCAAGTTGGTCCTTGAACATTCGATTCACCAAACGCTGATAAGTCGCTCTTGTGTTCTTCAGTCCGAAGGGCATTACTACATAGCAATATAGCCCAACATCTGTAACGAAGCTGGTGTGTTCTTGGTCCGGAATATGTATCGGGATTTGGTTGTATCCCGAGTATGCATCCATGAATGATAACAGCTCATGTCCTGCGGTGGAGTCGACCAACTGATCGATCCTAGGTAACGGGAAACTGTCCTTGGGGCATGCTTTGTTCAAGTCAGAATAATCTACGCAAGTTCTCCATTTCCCATTCGCCTTTTTTACCAGCACGGGGTTGGATACCCATTCAGGATAGAGGGCGTCGCGGACGAACCCATTGGCTTTGAGTTTGTCCACCTCCTCTTTGAGAGCAGCAGACCTCTCCGGGTCCATTCCTCTCCTCTTTTGTTTAACCGGGACGTATTTCGGGTCTATGTTCAACATATGACTCGTGATGGCGGGAGAAATCCCACACATATCAGAATGCGTTCAGGCGAAAACATCAAGATTCGCCCGGAGGAAGTCACTAAGGTCTTCAGTCATTGCGGGGCCAAGCTGTGATCCGATCTTCAGTATTCGCGAAGGGTCGTTTCGGCTGACTGAAATGTCAACCGTTAATTCGGCCGACGCTGCCTTTTCTTCCCTGGGTTTCTCATCGTCGTCTCTAGGATCTATGTCTCTGAAGATCCGAGAATTATGCCCGAGCCAGGGCTCGGGCACTACTTGTCAATTATCCGTGTTAAGGATGCGGACGGGATTGTCCGCAACCTTTCCTTTCTCCCTCCGATGGGCTTCCCGGAGCTCAGCCACATAACAGGAACGACCAGCTGCTTGGTCGCCATGAACAATACCTACCCTTTGTCAGTTGGGAACTTCAAAGTTAAGCACCACGGGGCTAATGCTGCCCTAAACTCAGCCAGGGCCGGTCGGCCCAAGAAAACATTATACGGAGAATCCACATTCAAAACTACGAAGGGTAGGATTCGCACCCTCCGACGCTCGCCTTGTCCCAGTTCAACTGGTAACTCAACATACCCCACTGCATCGGTCGCTGCGCCATTAAAGCCGTGTATACGAGCTTTGGATGGTTTCAAGTCCTTGGTTTCCATCTTCATTTGGTCATAAGCCTTCTTGAAGATGATGTTGACAGAACTTCCACAATCAATCAGAATTCTTTTCACATAAGCCGGTCTGATCGTCGCAGATATGACCATCGGGTCGATGGTTGGAGCCTCTACTTGGTCAGCATCTCTGTTTCTGAACACTATATCGTCTGTCATTACACGCTGCTGCTTAGCAGGGGTCCCATCCTCCACGTTCGAACAGCACTCAAAATCTGCATGCTTCAGGGAACTTGTGTACCGCTCCATCTCTTGCCAATTCTTATCCGCGGGGTGAGGTCCGCCGATGATTGTATTTATGACTAGTCTACCCACAGTTCGGGCAGGCTCCTCGGGATGACGCGGAGCCGGTGCACGACCTGGGTTGGATGTTCCCTGTCCTCCTTCATGTGGATCCTTCACAAATTCTTGCAACTTCTTTTGCCGGATCAACTTCTCGATAGCGTCGTGCATGTGTCTGCACTCTTCCGTATTGTGCCCATAAGTCTCGTGGAAGCGGCAATATTTCCCGGTCCGCTTCTGTTCCTCGGTTGATTCTTTCGGACGTGGCTTTCTGTACTGAAAGGTATTGCAGGTTGAGAGGTAAATATTCTCGAGAGACGCATTCAGCGAGGTATACTCGTTGTAGCTTGGAATTCTTGACTTCCACTTTCCCGCTTCTCTCTTTTTCCCTTGATTTCTTCCTCCGGACTCCTTAGGCTGCCCAGGCTTGTTCTGGACATTGACTTGGACCTTTCCTGTGTTGTCTCCGGACTGCTTCACAGCAATGTTGCTTTTCACGTATTCCTGGACAGGTCCTGGTGCCTTATCTCGCCTTACCCACCTAGCTTCCTCTCTTCTTATGAACTGATGTGCCTTTGAGTAAAAACGTTCTAGTGTGGTCGGAGGTTTTCCTGCCAACCAGTCTCCAAATTCAGAATCCGGATCCACACCTCTCATTACAGCCATTAGAATTGCATGATCATTGGGATTACTAACTTCAGTTGCCGCAACATGGAATCTTTGTAAATATTCCTTCAATGACTCCCCAGGATTTTGGATTACACTTGATAGAGACATTACGTCCTTTGGACGAGTAGTGTGTATTCTGAACTGCTCAATAAACTTCTTCGCCAACTCCTCGAAATTGGATACGGACCGCGGAGGAAGTCGGGTAAACCACATAGTAGCGATCCCAGATAGAGTGATCGGAAAGCATCTACACTTGGTGGCATCATTTGCTCTAGCTGAATCCATCATCCACTCGTACCTCATGACATGCTGTCTGGGGTCGGTCTTTCCCTCATATGCAGGGATAGTAGGCATATTAAACTTTCTGGGGTACGCCGCCTGCAGCACAACATCTATGAATGGAGTATGACTTCTTGATACCCCCCAATCATCATTCGACAAGCCCTGATTTTCTTTCATCAATTGCCTGACCATGGCTGTCAGGTCTGGTGTCTGTATGGAAGGTGGAAGGTTAGAGTCCGTTCTACGTGACTGTCCATGTTGATGCCTCCTCTCCTGGCGATCTGCCAATCGTGCGTCTTGAGGTTCGACATCATTAGCGTTTTGATGGTCTGGGCCTCCAGCCTCCATCTGTACTCCAGTTCCTAAGTTTCCAGCTCCGACTTGGTCACGGTTTCCAGCTGTTTGAACAACAACACCCGTCCGCGCGGCTTCAGTCTTACGGCGTCTACGCCTGGGAGGTTCTTCAGAGGAAGTTGAGCTGTCGGATGAGGAATAGGGAGCGGGATTGCCCCCAGCATTCTGTTGCTGCTGTTGAGTGAGTTGTGCCATCAGGTTGGCGTTAGCTTGCATCTGCTCTCCTAGTTGTCTCCTGCTTTCCCTGAGTTCTCTCATCAAGTCGTTGAACTCTATTCTGGTGACAACTGGAGTTTGGTCCTGGGTGGCAATTCCTACACCCGGAATCGCTGGTTGATTGCTAGGTCCTGCTTGTTGTACGCTAGCAGTTTCATGGGCATCCACATTATGAGAAGCTGACCTGGTACGTGGTCTCGCCATTGTAGAGTTATTGGTTGGAACTCTAAGTAGAATCAACGGATGTCCTATCAATGAGTCGGATCTTCTTTGGGGGATTTGTTCAATCCAGTAGCTTCAAAGCAGATCCTTGAGGTTTGAGAATTCAATTCTCAGTGAAAGCACCAAAGTGTTAGCACCAAAAATGGTCACTAACCTCGTAGAGAAAGATTGTGTAGAGATGTAAGTGATGAATTACAGTTAAACAAGGAAGACAATGCTAATTTAAATGCAGAAAGTAAGAACACCAGATTTATAGTGGTTCAGCGTAATTGCCTACGTCCACTTTGAGGTTAAACTTTATTGATCTTCTTAATGATTGATTACAAATACAATTCGTAGATCAAATGCTTGAATGAAGTTGTTAAGTGAAGAAGATGAGTCTGAAAAATGGCAGAGTCTCCCCAGTGTTCTCCCAAAAAGGTCCCTTTTCACTGTGACCCTGCCCCTCTATTTATAGACAAAGATGGGCTGGACTTCCCAGGTGGGCTCGATAGCCGAACACTCTAGCCCAAGTATAGTGGTCGCTGTATGCCGAACCAAGTAGGCCGAACACAATGATGCTGAACCACCCTTTCTATGCCGAACGGTATGTTTGATGTGTGGGAAGTGTGGAATGGTTGTTAGTCGAAGCCGAACGTGCCTCTGTCCGAACGAAGCGCTTGACCGAACAATGCTCTCTGGCCGAACGATGCATTCTGGCCGAACGATCCCTTTGGCCGAACGATCCTCCTTGGCCTAACGTGCCTTCTGGCCGAACGATGCTTTCTGGCCGAACGATCCCTTTGGTCGAACGATACTGCCATGTCGAGTAGTCCTGGCTGCCGAGTGCTACTAGACACCGAGTACTCCTGGATGCCGAATGCTACTAGATGCCGAGTACTCCTGTTGCCGAGTTCCACTGGATGGAGTTCCACTGGATGCCGAGTACTACTCGATGTCGAGTACTCCTGTTGCCGAGTTCCACTGGATGCCGAGTACTACTTGTGCCGAGTTCTCGTAGTATGCCGAGCACTAGTTGCCTGGTCAAATCTCCAGGAAACAACTATGAAGCGATATTTTGGACTTCTCCGGTATAGGAGCAAGTATGGCTCGAGATTGAGACGTTGGGCATGTACTACGATGTATAGTGTCTAGATGGCAATCAAAAATGTGATCGGGACTTGTCATTGATTGGGATATCCATATGATTATGTGAGAGGCGACTAGGCAGTTGTTCTCAACATGACTTCCACACGGTTTCGACGTTTGGTACGCCTTCGGTATCCGATTATCGTGGTATAAAAGGCACACAGAACAGGGTTAAGTATGATATGACGTTACTGACACACGAGGCTTATAACAACGACTTGAGCGTTGTTATCTTCCATCGAGACTACTGGAGATAGGTCACGGTTTCCACCCGATGCTCACCTATATCGGTAATCGCCAAAAGTGGCAATAACCACTTTGTTTCTCCAACGTATAATAGTCCGATGAAAGGCTTCGGCTCATTAGCATTGGTTTTAGATACATTGACAGGTGCGATATGGCGTTACCCTAGAATCAAGGTTGGAATACGATATGGCGTTACCTCAACATCGCGGTTAGGTACGATACAACGTTACCTTGGTAACAAGGTATTGGGTACAATACGACATTACCCACTGTTTCGATGGTAGGTACGGTACAGCGTTGCCTTGGAGCTTTAGCTCATTTCCATATGCATATGGGTTTGCATATGCTTTTAGTATGATATTTCGATGGTTGTATTAGTGCTATTATTCATTGTACTAACTTATTGGATGTAGGAGAAGAGCAAGACTAGATACAATTTGACGTTACTCTAGATTCATTCTTATATATACACTTGGTTTACGTATGTTAGATATTCTGATGTACTAGCGTATCGGAAATCATGTTTAGTAGTAATGTTTCCTTTTCACTAGAATTCATGTTTGACTCTTTCTATGTTTTCTTGTTTATCTATTGCTTGAGTAGGTACGGACTAGAGACTTGGGAAGACACTGCTGGCTGGAGTTGATTATAGAGTTATAACTTAGTATTGCTCTGATTATCTATCCAGTATTTTGTATTGGACATTTCAGACTTTATCTTGTATACATAACATATTATTTTAGGATCATGTATCATTTGAGCTCCAGTGTTTGGAATGTTATGTGTTAAGATGATGGATCATATTGTCTTCATATTATTATGATATTGATACGTTTGCTCATGTAATTATTCTTCGACTATGAGTTCCGTACGAACCTATGATAGATATGCTCTATTTGTTTCCTTTTATCAACTCTAAATGTCATCAATTTTGATACTTGGGAACTGATGTCGTTGTGCCTAGATTTTCAGGTATTACGTATGGTGGGTCTTCACAATGACACTCAAAAAAAATGTGTTCAGTTATTTCTAGGGATGAGAGAAATAATACATGTTAATAATGTCATTATCAAGTGCATTATTTTGAACTTTATATTGAGAAGTCCATTTTTCAAAGCATTCACTTTTCAAAATGGGTTTAATATACATACAAGTAATCGAAACAATTTCTTAAAAGAAAAAGGAAATATGCAAAAACTTAATTTAAGAAGTGAAAAATGAACTCGAAGAACTAAAAAATGAAAACAACCCATAAATTCCACCACATTCCAACATGAAAATTTCGAGTAGGCATCGGACCATGAAATTTGATTGCTATGTAGTAAAGACTTGTTTGAAGAAAGGTATCGTGCTATCTCTAAATGAAGGTCTTCTAGTTCTATCAATCATTGGTCATTTTAGTTAGTATCCCTTTTTCAATTATATTTTTCGTAAGAACACACATTGTCCCTGCTAAAGTAAACACAAAACATTCAAAAGCATCTTCTCGACACTCTTATTATATTAAAAAAATTGAATTTGAGTTTCAAAATTCAAATTTTGGAACTTTTGAATAATTGAAAATTCGAGTTTTGAGTTTGAAATTTTGAGTTTTGAAGATTTAATTTTTAAACTTTGTAAGTTTCAGTTTGAAAATTTTGAATTTCAAACTTAACTTTTTAGTCTTATTTTAAATTTCATTGAAAAATTTTTAAGTAAAAAAGCAAAAAACCATCTATTTTCAATTAAGTTAAAACGTGGCTTCGAAAAGTAGTTCACTTTTTTTCATTCATGTAGACTTATTTGACTTTTGCTTTTAAATAGCATAAAAGCAACATACTTTAGCACGTCGGAAGGACCCCTAAATCTTTTATGACAATAACGTCCAAAGTCTAGTGTACTGAACCGTTCAAACACGTTCAGACAGTGAAAACTTTAAAATTTTGGTTGAATATGCAGGACAAATCCTCAAAATAACAAACTGCTCGGTTGGCGTACATGTTATCTGGCTCTCAATGATACAGCAGTATAATCAGAACAACATTTAAATGCAGACACTGATTCATGTAACCATGTTAGCAACTCTTTTTGGTTGAGGAAATCAAGTTCAGATTACGAGACATTCGTGGAGCAGGAAATGGTGAGTTCTCCGAAAGGTCACTTGCTACAACCGGATCCACAAATGATCTTGTACAAGGCCATCTACCAAAATTCGCATTTACGGTTATTTTTTAACACTGTATGTATACAAATGAAAAAGGAAAAATCTACAACTACTTCGTACCTGCTTGACTTTATAATATCCCTGCCAATAGTCGTCTTAAAATCAAAGATGTCCCCTCCTATTAACAGTTGCAAAGGTATCAATCTTAGAAAACAAGGTCCATTTGTAAAATAAAAAAATTAAATATTTTCATCAAGAATTCTATGAGCGAACTGGAGAATATGAGAATGGTACTATTTACTTCAAGTTCCAAATCTACTAAGATTCACTATCGATCAGTTTTCACGTGTGATTTCAGCCTAATATTCAAATCTCTCCATATATGACTGACATCATGGATGTAGAATATCACAACTAACAGAAGGATGAGGTGACAATCAAAACGACCAAAAATATGATGAAGGCATAAGCTAACTCCTGCCTCTTCACAGACAGAATTTCCCATCAGTTAGCTTCTGATATCCAATCCTCCATTTAAACTTCACACGTAACAACAATTTGAGATAATGGACATTTCCTAACTTTGATGACGCCATGGACATATGATAATGACATGATAAGCATCTATGAAGTTTAAGAGGAACATTATGTTAAAAAAGAAAAGAAAAGAAAAAAACACCTCGTTCTTTTTTTAATCACAAAGAACAAGCTTATGCATGTTGTGGGAGAGTATGCACCGAACCTCTAACACATACTGTAGATAATTCGCAAGTCTAGTGCGACAATTGCCGCCAGCTATTTATGACACTTGTTAACTGGGACACCCAAGGGGTTCATTCTCTCACCCTCTGTGTGCGCACACACACTATACATACATATACGTAAGCCTATTAAAAAGATAAGGTCGGTTAGATTAAGAGTCTAGTTACAATTGATTCGACCTTATTTATGATCCTGCCCATTTGACAGATTTGGTAAAAGAATCAATATGACACAACCCACTTTATACGAGTCACTCATTGAACGATTTAAATTTGATTTGGCTTATAAAAGATGAATATAAAAAAAATCATCAAATTATACCTTTCACTTTTTTAGTTTCTAAAAATAATCAAAATTTTAAATTAAAATTTCAAATATTCATTTTCATTTTCCAATTCTAATATTCGAATTCAAAATTTCATATTATCAAATTCAATTTCAATTTGTTAAATTTTAAAATTCAGATTCAAATATAAATTCAAGTTTCCAATCTAATTCAAATTTTCAAATTTAGAATTTTAAAATTCAAATTCAGAATTTAAAATATTGAAACCCAAATTCAGAACATCAAAATTTTGAAATTAAATTTTCATAATTCAAAATTTAGATTTTCATGTTTCCAACTTTCAAAATTCAAATTTCAGCTTATAAGTAAATGGGTACATTTGATTACTCATTTATGATACAACAGGTAAAATACATTACTCATTTATGAACCATTTTACAAAATGGGTTGACTCAACTCGTTCGCAAAAAAGGTAAATGTGTTAAGTAAATGCGTTGAACCATATTTTGACAAATCTACATATGCATGCACACACATACATTGCATTGTAGTGGGATCCACTCGTGGTCTACTATTTGTGTAATAATCCTTTCATTAGATGATGCAGCTTTAACTTCTTTTGCGAAATTTGGATTAGCCCTCATTTCTATCAACACGCGCGCATGATAGTAGATCCATATTGCCACTGTGGTATTATTGTCCATTTCAATAGATACCCATAAAACACTAGCAATACTACTTAGTATTTCTTCAGCATATTCCAATTTATATATGTAAATTTGGGTCAACTTATAAGCATTTTACTAACCAAAATTAGAACAAAGTGCCACTTCATAATTATAATGTGTATGTCAAAAAAAAGGGTCCTCCACCAAATTGCAATCTTCCACTAGATCAAATTTGATCAAATAGTATCCACTGGCTCATGAGTGAATGGTTTTTTTCCCCTCCATTGGCTTCCACGTTCTATTAGCAAAAAACTTTCAAATGTAGTATGGTGGAGGTCAAATTGTATACTCTAAAATTGAATCTTCCATCTCTACCAATCTTTGTCGAACGTATTTCTTTTACTATTGTAAATTTGCTTTCATTTATCATTGTTTGCTCAATTACACTTGTTTGTACCAAAAATGGGCACAACACTCTTCGGGAGTTGTTTGAAGAGATAAAATGAAGATTATAAATGTAAAACAGAGATTATCTAACAAAAACTCCAACAAATAGGAATGTAAAGTGCACAGACAAGCAGTTTAGAGTGGTTCGGCGTATAGCCTACGTCCACTATGAAGTTTTGATGATTTTATTGATTCTCTTTCAATGATTACAAGCGTTTACAGCGATGAACAGCGGATTACAGTTTAGAATTCGAAATTGACAGCAAAAGTATGATGCAAATCTCAATCCGGCAGAGTCTGGACGCTTTTGAGAAAAAAGATCCTTTTTCCGTTGATTCTGGGGCTCTATTTATAGGCGTAGGAGGCTTGGATTTCGCTCAAACTCCGGGAGACTTGGCCTGACACGTGAGGGGACCCATTCGACCACTTCCAGAGAGTTTCAAGCCAATCTGTGATCGATACGAAATGATTTCGTATCGATCAAGATTACTTCCAATTGAGCTCAAAATTGGTGGAGACGTTCCTTGTTATGTGTGCAACCTCCAGTTAAAATTTCATGGTATTTGGATCAGGGGATTGAGAGATATCATCGATACGAGGTGATGCTCTTCGCTAGGCTGTCTGGTTCGAATCCATTTCCCTGAGCTTTGGGCTTCGACTCGACGGTGTCACGCGCCTCTGTGAAGACGTGGAACGCACACTTCGCCTCGATCCGGTCTTCACTCCGAATCGACCGCGTCGACTCCATACATCTCGGCGCATTCGCATCAGGAGAAGACGTGGTGCGTGCGCTTCGCCTCGATCCGATATTTGCTCCGCGTTGACTGCATCGACTCCATGTATTTCGCCTCGTTCACTTCGAGATATGACACGTTATCCAAGCTGGTTGACCTGATGGATTCGAGTAGGACTTCATCCTGGGATACGAGGCAAACACTGGCTGATGGATACGAAGCAGGCACTGTCTGATGGATACGAGGCAAACACTGGCTGATGGATACGAAGCAGGCACTGTCTGATGGATACGAAGCAGACGTTGGCTGATGGATACGAAGCAGGCACTGTCTGATGGATACGAAGCAGACGTTGGCTGATGGATACGAAAACGAGGACCATCGATGGATACGAAATCCATCGATACGAACTGCTGCTTATTGATGGATACGAAAATGCGCTCTCCCCTTTGCCTTGCATCCATCGTAACTTGAGCATACGAACTCGGTTCGATCTGAAACTTGGAGCGTTGGTTTGCTTTAGTTTTCCCGATCATGTCCCATCGATTGGGGCTTGATCCGGACTTGGTCAAAATTCATCGATATCCATGACAAACGACATTCGGAACCCAACTCCTTGATGTCCTGGCCTTGCCAAAAGGCGGGATAACATTTGCCCCCCAAAGTACGTCTTGTGAAAACATGACGTGCTTTGAAAAGCTGCAGGCCTTCTTTGAATAACTTTGGAAGTCGTACCCTTTAGCCATTCTCTTGCATCGATGTGGGTTGACTTGATGGATGTCAAAATGATCATTCGTATCGATGGTCACAAATCGCGGTGAATCCTGATTCGAATTGGCGATATCTGGTGGATACGAAATGGATGTTCGCATCGACAGATTCTGATGGATACGAAATGGACGCTCGTATTAACAGGTCTGCTCTGTTTCGAATCGGTGGCTCATACTTTGGATGTTTCGAAACGATGGTGTCTGGTGAACATTTCGCCTCTATGAATGCACAGCTTGATGCGAGGAGAGCGCGTGCATCTACCCATCGTATTCACGTGGCCTCCCTGTGCGCTTCGAATCGATAAAGGTTAGTGGGCTCGATACGAATGCTCGCATCGATGCGCTGCTTGACTGGTTGCGACCGGTCAGATTGACTGGGAGTCGAATCGACTCGGTTCCGTCCTAGGCTTCATATAAATATCTGGGACTTTGTCATTTCTCACTTTTTTACCTTTTACTTTTACTGTTGTCTTCTGCCTTCTCGTATCGATTCACGGACTTGGGAGAGAAGAATTGTTCCTACCTTCGAATCGATCAAACATCATTTTATTATTTCCCCAAACTCCAATTCAATTCAGGTAAATAAGCAATCACGGCTAAATTCGAGCGACGAAGTTCAGATCTCAGATCCATCGTGCCCTTGCTGGTTATTGATTTTGGTGGCGCTAAGGCCAGATCTGGACCAGAACTTGGTCGAGGATGGCCATGGCGATGCTCGCTTCAATCGGAGAAGAAAGAGTTCTGGAGAAATTACTTCACCTCTAGTTCGTGTCGATCTGGGACAGGAGGGTTCGACTCGACCCAAATTTCATGATTTCGCATCGATCGATGGGTTGAAGGGGATGCAGAGGTTCGCATCGATCTACGGTGGTTGGGGCTTGCGTCGAACTGAGATGATTGATGTAAGCGTTTGGCCCGCGTGATCGATGCGAAAATCTGCCTCCCACGATCGATACGAAGACCAAGAGGTCTCATTGGTTCAATATCGATAGCCCCAGATCGATGCGAAGTCATTGCACTCGGTTGTCACACGGCCGTTAACCCTTGGCCGATGCGAAGTAAGCCTCTCTGATCGATACGAAATCCACTCCTCCGGTCGATACGAACTGCCATCGATACGAAAGGTATCGAGTCGACTTTGACCGATACGAAAGTATCGATTCGAACTGGATCGACACAAAAGATATGACGCCTCCGACTGAATTTGAATCTGAACTACGATCGATTCCATGCTGAAATTTGACGAACTTAGCGAACTTTTGCATGCTCTTATACTCGACTCCGACGAGCTTACTTGAATCAGCCATCTGACATCTGGGTTGCGCGATCGTGACGGTCAGCGATGACGGTCATTGTCGGTCTGACTTCCAGAGTTTCGTCGCTAGCGTGTTTTCTTTAATTCTGCAGAATCTGCTTAAGTCACGCACAACACTCGCACTACACAACACATTCATGCACTTTACACTGGGGAACGCACGGGCTTTTTGTCATCTAATGATGGTTTCTCGTGAGTTAGCTAGCGATGGAACCGTCAAGTTCGCAGCAGCAAGAAATTCAGAACCCTATCCTTCCTAGAATTGAGATTCCGGTCATTGAGACCGAAGCTATTGGCCCAGCTCCGGACGAGTTGCCCGATGCGTCCTTCATTAATAGTCCACCTGATTCCGTCTCATCCAATATCTCCGAAGACATGCTGGGGAGAATATGCTTAAGGCATGGTTTATCTTTGGATGAGGTATTGTTGCCTGGACCGGATGATAGGCCACATAATCCCCCGGAGGGGTATATTGCTTTTAACCGGCATGCGTGCACAGCCGGCACACTTCCTCCATTCAACGACTATATAAGAGAAGTGTTGGCTTATCTAGACATCGCTCCGTCTCAATTGCATCCAAACGGATATGCCTCACTCAATAGCTTGTTCATTGTATTCATGGAGTACCTCCATCGTCCTCCCCGTATGACCGACATAAGATACTTGTTTAACTTCAAGAGTTGGACTGACAGCCCATCTTATACGTTCTTGGAGTCTGTAAGGAACTGCCAAGTTGTCGTGGGGTCGTGGACTAGGCTAAGCTATTTTAAGTCGGAGTGGTTCTATGTCCGATGTCCTCCGGGGTTTGCCAGAAGATGGTTATTCAGACGTGAGTATCGTCTTTTTTCCCAAGTAATTGACAGGGCAATTTTCGGAGTGAAATTAAACTTACGTCTTCTTCTCTTTTTCTTTCAGCTATCATCCAGCGGCCTGAGGGTGGCTACTATAAAGAGATAGTTCGGGTCCTCCAAGAGATTCCTAGCGAAGAAAGGAATATTGAACTGTTATTGACAGATCGGAATCTCAGAGTCCTTGGGCTGATCGGTCGGAGGCAGAGCATAAGACTCGACGGTGCATTAAAGACCGTCTCCAGGAAAAAGGTCAAGCAGATGAAGCCCAGGGTCGTGATAATCGAGGAACCCGATTCCGAGAAAACTCATACTGACGAGGAACCGTTGGCTGGACCTGCTAATGCAACCCCGAAGTCCGATGCAAAGAGGAAAGGCAAAGCAGTGGCCTCGAAACATCCTAAGTCTGGGAGGCGGAAGTCTGTGGTTTTGCACCGTCCTTCGCCAGGAGTTAAGATTACGGAGGCGTCCTCCCCGCAAGCTGAAGATCAATTCGAAGGGCCTGCTGACCCTCCAGTCCCTGACATCGAGCCGGAGCAACACGATGTTGGGTCGGGTGGACCGCGACACACCGTCGATGTTAGCGAGTCTGAGCTTGCCAATGCGACTGACACTTCTGGTTGGTCCGGGGGGTTACACATTCACACACTCCTCACGGCACAACACACTTTCCTAACCATAAACAACACATCGCAAACGGTTACTGATTCTTTGTGGTTTTCTTTTCAGGTACGATGTCCGGGAAAGGTTCCGTGCTTGGTAGTTTGCGTAAGCGCCGTTATCACGAGCCACGCAGGAGAGAGGGCGAGAGGGATTATGACACGGGACACTCTGGTCAGGAGAAGTCTGACAGAGATAGGGGATATGTTCGCCGGTCCCGATCTCGCTCTCCTCCCCCCAGGACCTCTGCACCTCCTACGGTCGCAGTTACTCGTCCTCCCGAAACTTCACGGCCTAGGCCGCCTTCTCAAGCTTTGAGGTCCGATCCTCCGCGCAGGACCGAAATAGCCACCTCTTCGGCTACTGTGCCGGTCCCGACCGAAGCGTCTAGCGAAGGAGCGCTTAAATTGGCACAGATGAGGAAGGAATTTCCTGACATCTGTTTTGATGGATATGTCTTCCCCCCGCACCTGAAGAGAATCCCGCCAACCGCGGAAACCACTATCCACGATTATGTTGCGGACATCTTTTTCCAGTATAGGGAGTGGGGACGGGCCGCGAGGAAGGCATCTAAAGTGGCATTTGAGCGGGGCGTCACCATCGAGAAACTCGAGAAGGAGCTGGGTCGCAACGACCAAATCATAAAAGCGCTCAACTCAGAGGCTGAGTCTTCTCGTAAGTCTGAAATGGAGGCTTTAAAGAAAGTTGATGAAGTGACCGCTGCCATGGCCAGGATGAAGCAAGAACATTACACCGCCATCGATGACATGGGTCACAGGAACACTTCTATTACTGCCGAGAGGGATGCCGCTCTCAAGGAGCTTAATGAGCTGAAGTCAAAGTTCTCAGAGATGGCTAAGGAAAAAGACGCAGCTAATGTCTCTGCGCAGGGGGCCTGTGATCAGGCGGTGACGCTTCGTAAGGAGAAGGAAGTGGCTATACAACAAGCCCGTGAGGCTGAGGCTGGGGTTGATGAGAAAGTACGGCAGGCGGAGGCCAGGATCGAGGCCGAGGTGGAGGAGCTACTCGTCACTTATAACGCCAATGTGCTACGGCACCGAGACTTGACATGGCTTGACGATTACCCCACACATCTCTACAACGCCTGGAACCTACTGGTTGATGAGGAGAGATCTGGGCACCCTGATGAAACCCCTGATGAGTTCGAGCTGGAGAACCGCATCCTTAATGATGACGAAAAGAAGGTTCTTCATGACTCTATGATTTCCCATGACAAGGTGAGGCTTGGTGCCCAGATCCAGGAAGTCGGAGAGAGCTCTGGTGCTGAACACCATGTTATGAGTTCTGAGATAGTCGTGTCATCTCAGTCTGAGCCAACTTCGATGATCTACTCCCATCCTATCCCAGCGTATGACCCAGATCAACCGCATTTATCTCCTATTAAGGAACATCCTTCTGAAGTAGTTCAGACGACCTCGAGCCAAACCGAGGAAGGTACTTTGAACTAACTTCCAGCATATTTGGATTGAAGAACCCGTGTTGAAATGTTGCTAATGACATGTCTTTTCCTTTGATCAGTGACAGGAGTTGCACCAGCCGCGCCTCTTACCACCCAAGTATTAGGTCAAGCGCCAGGAGCCATCATTTCTGAGGCGACCTCCGTCGCAGCAATGGCACCAGTTGGAGTGACGGAGGGGAGCTCACTTTCTTTCGACGAGCAGATGATAAACGAGCTCCTTGGCCGTCAAAGTGATCCTTTTGCGGATTTGCCATTTGGCTTGGGTGGATTCACGGCTACTTCTGACACCTTGTCCCAAACTACTACGACTCCTAGCGAGGCCAGGGCACGGCGGGAAGCGGCGATGTTAGCCGAGATCAATGCCGAGATGGCGGCTGCGGCGCACGGCGGTGAAGTAGATGGCGGAGCGGCAGCACAGTGCCACATTCCTCTTATGACTGTGTCTCCTGGGGGCACACTTACTGATACTGATGTACCAGCCCCTCCTCCGGCTGCGGAGTCTGTTCCTCCCACTCCTCCCGCGGGAAGCATCCCTATAGAGTCCAGCTCAGACGAGGACGTTGACATTATGCCTTCACCCGAAGGGAGCTTGCCTAGGGAGAAAGGCTCCAAGCGAAAGGGTACTGGCGGCTCCAGTAGTTCCTCGAAGAAGAAGAAGCTGAGGAAGCAGAAGGATTAGACATCCTTTTCATAGGCAGTTAGGGACTTTTGTTATTTTTTCTGTCTTTTCCCTTTTGTAGGCCGTGTTTAGATGCGGGTTCGGCCCCTGCTAGTAGGAACATTTTGGGAAAGAACTCATGTATGAAGCATTGTTTTTGAGTTTAGTTGGAATAAAATTTTGTCTTTTAGCTTCAGCTTGCGTTCCTTTCTATGCTTGAATATTGCAGTGTTCGGACTTTGGTCCAGTGTATTTTCATTTTCTGATTGCTTCAAGAATAGCTCATTTTACTTGTTAAGTATGGAACTTTCGGACTCGAGTTGTGATAGGGGATCGCATCGGAGCTGAGCATCGTATAGTTTCGGGCAATGACTAACATTTGCTTCTGCCCCCCGTTTCGGGGTCAAGTTGTGATGATCAGCTTGTGATGGCACCAAGCGAGGACCGAGTGGTCGAACTACGCTTGTTCTCTTATGAATCGTTCCATCCACACTCCGGGGATATGCGTCATCTCGTAAGCGGTTGTTCGCACTCTGGGAACATGGAGTTGACCGTTTATACTCCGCTTCGCACTCTGGGAATGCGGAGTTGAATGTTTATACTCCGCTTCGCACTCCGGGAATGCGGAGTCGAATGTTTATACTCCGCTTCGCACTCTGGGAATACGGAGTCGAATGTTTATACTCCACTTCGCACTCTGGGAATATGGAGTTAGATGTTTTATACTCCATTTCGCACTCCGGGAATATGGAGTTAAGTGTTTATACTCCGCTTCGCACTCTGGGAATACGGAGTTGAGTGTTTATACTCCGCTTCGCACTCTGGGAATACGGAGTTGAATGTTTATACTCCGCTTCGCACTCTGGGAATACGGAGTCGAATGTTTATACTCCACTTCGCACTCTGGGAATATGGAGTTGAATGTTTATACTCCGCTTCGCACTCCGGGAATGCGGAGTCGAATGTTTATACTCCGCTTCGCACTCTGGGAATACGGAGTCGAATGTTTATACTCCATTTCGCACTCTGGAAATATGGAGTCGAATGTTTATACTCCGCTTCGCACTCTGGGAATACGGAGTCGAATGTTTATACTCCGCTTCGCACTCTGGGAATACGGAGTTGAATGTAGGATTGTCGTGTGTCAACCCTATTAATATCGGTGTCATGGCTTGTCCCCGAGCTCGGGTTTCACCTAGTGAGTGGCCGGTCGTATCACAGCCACTCTCCATTTGAATAAGTCCCATTGCGTGATGGGATTTAGCTCTTCGTGCATCGTGACGTTGTATATCGTACATAATGAATCACAGCTCTGGCTCGAAGAAGTGGCATTTTATTGCTGAAATAAGAAAATGCGGCAAAGTCAGTTGCCTTATTACAAAATTCAAATTTCGAAATGCAGAAACAAATTGCTAAACAGAATGAAATGAAATAAATAAAGCCTGTCATATGTAGTAGCGGCGGAGACTTTCGCTGTTCCAAGCCCTCGGTAAATCGAGACCGTCAACAGTCGACAGCTTGAATGTACCATCTCCGAGCTTTCGTGTAATTACATACGGCCCTCCCCAGTTCGGTTTCATGTGTGAAGGAACTGGGTAAATTCTCTTGAGCACGAGGTCGCCGAGTTCAAAGGTTCGAGGTCGAACTCTGGTGTTGTACAATCGGGCGACCCGGCTTCGATGTGCGGCTGCTCTCAAATCAGCCTCCTCCCGTTTTTCATCCAATAGATCCAAAGACTCGGCTAGGAGTATAGCGTTTGTTTTCGGATCATAATAAGTCACGCGATGAGAGAGCACTTCTGTCTCGACCGGAATAACGGCCTCTGAGCCATAAGATAGGGAAAACGGAGTGTGTCCGGTCGCGGTTTTGTGGGTCGTTCGATAGGCCCATAACGCCATAGGAAGTTCATCGACCCACTTGCCCCCAGCCTTCTCTAATCGTTTCTTCAGGATCGATTTTATAACTTTGTTGACAGCTTCAACCTGTCCATTCGCTTGGGGGTGTGCGACAGCCGAGAACTTTTTGCGGATATGAAACCGTTGACAGAAATTCTTGAATTCCGCACTCTCGAATTGGGCTCCGTTATCAGTGATGATAGTATGCGGGAGTCCAAATCGACAGATGATGTTGCGAACCACGAAATTTATCACCTTCTTTGTCGTTATGGTTGCTAGGGCTTCGGCCTCAGCCCACTTTGTGAAGTAATCAACTGCGACGATGGCGTATTTCGCACCGCCTTTTGCTAAAGGCAAAGCGCCGATGATGTCAATGCCCCACATTGCGAATGGCCAGGGACTGACCATTTGGGTTATTTCAGTTGGCGGAGCTCTCGGAATTCGGGCATGTATTTGGCATTTATCGCATTTCCGGGCATAGTTTGCCGCATCTCGGTTCACCGTCGGCCAGTAGTACTCATATCGGAGTATCTTTTTAGCGAGAGCTTGCCCGCCGGTATGATCGCCGCACTCTCCTTCGTGCACGTCATGTAGCACTCGTTTGATTTCCTCGTGGGCGATACATCTGAGGAGAGGAACGGAATAACCTCTCCTGTACATGACTCCGTTTTGGATGACGAACCGCGAGGCTTTTCGCTGAATTTGTCTCTTCTCATTTCTAGGTTCAGGTAGCACCTCATTTTCAATGTAATTCCAATACGGAGTCATCCAGGATTCTCTACCGGGAGCGGTTTCAAATACAGAGTTCATTTCTATCCGATCGATGCTTGGAGTGGCCAAAGTTTCAACGGGGACAAGTCCCATTTGTTGCGCTTCGCCTGTGCTGGCTAACTTCGCCAGTGAATCGGCTTTCTGATTGCGTTCCCGAGGCACATAATAGATGGCATAATAATCAAACTGGTTTAGGATTTCCTGAACTCGTGCCAAGTAAGCGGCCAGTCTTCGGTCTCTTGCCTGGTATTCTCCTCGCACCTGGCATACCACTAACTGCGAATCGCAATAAATTTCTACAGCGATAATTCTCAAATCTCTGGCAAGCCTTAGGCCGGTTAGGAGGGCTTCATATTCGGCTTCATTATTAGTTGCACGAAAGTCGAATTTAAGAGCATAACATATGGATCGGCCCTCGGGAGTCTCAAGTACAACCCCAGCGCCCGAACACCGATCATTTGACGCACCATCAGTATACAGCTTCCAGATGTGTTCGGGAGATTCACTGGTTTCGGGTAAGTCTTCCGGAACGGTGAATTCGGCTATGAAATCAGCCAGGACTTGTCCTTGAATGGCCCTCCGCGGAGCGTATGCGATATCAAATTGGCTTAGCTCAATGTTCCACTTGAGTAACCTACCGGACGTCTCAGGCCGCGTAAGGACCTGTCGTAACGGCTGGTCGGTGTACACAATAAGCGGATGAGCTTGGAAGTAAGGACGGAGCTTCCTTGAGGCAATAACCAAACAATAAGCCAGTTTCTCCAGCCTTGGATAATTTCTTTCAGCTCCTGTTAGTCGCTTACTAACATAGTAGACCGGGTTTTGCACTTTGTCTTCTTCCCGGACTAGAGCAGCACTGATCGCATGTTCTGATACTGCCAGGTAGAGATATAGTTGCTCGTGGTCAACCGGTTTTGACAAGATCGGAGGTGTGGAGAGATGTTGAACTAATGATCGGAACGCGCCTTCACACTCCGCGGTCCATTCAAAGTTTCGTTTGCCCTTCCGAATCAGGTCGAAGAAAGGAATGCATTTGTCGGTGGACTTTGAAATGAACCTGCTCAATGCTGCGACCTTCCCGTTAAGACTCTGGACTTGCTTTATAGTTTTAGGGGTTTGCAAATTTCTAATAGCCCAGATCTTCTCAGGATTCGCCTCTATTCCTCGAGCGTTGACAATGAACCCAAGGAATTTTCCGGATGCAACGCCAAAGTGACATTTGAGTGGGTTGAGCTTCATTCCGTACTCCCGGAGGATGCTGAACATTGAATCCAAATCTCTGACGTGATCGGTGGAGAATCGGGACTTCACCAGCATGTCATCCACGTAAACCTCCATGGTCTTCCCAATCTGATCAGCGAACATTCGGTTGACTAAGCGTTGGTATGTTGCTCCAGCGTTCTTTAGACCAAACGGCATGACTTTGTAACAATAGAGTCCCAGGTCGGTCACGAAGCTGGTATGTTCCTGATCAGGCAGATGCATGGGTATCTGATTGTAGCCGGAATAAGCGTCCATAAAGGACAGTAGTTCATGTCCGGCCGTCGAATCTACGAGTTGATCGATTCGCGGAAGTGGGAAGCTATCTTTTGGACAGGCCTTGTTTAGGTCAGAGTAATCAACACAGGTTCTCCACTTCCCGTTTGGTTTCCGAACTAGTACAGGGTTGGACACCCATTCTGGATACAAGGCATCTCGAATGAACCCATTCGATTGTAGTTTATCAACCTCCTCCTTAAGGGCGGCAGATCTCTCTGGATCCATACCGCGCCTTTTCTGCTTTACTGGGACATGTCGCGGATCTATATTCAGGGAGTGACTTGCAATGCTCGGCGAGATCCCGCACATGTCAGAGTGTGTCCAGGCGAAGACGTCGAGATTCGCCCGAAGAAATTCGACCAACTCCTGCTGTGTCTGCTTGTTTAGTTGGGACCCAACTTTCAGCATCTTTGAATCATCATCCTCACTGATTGGGACGTCCACAGTCAGTTCGGCTGGAGAGGCTTGACTCTCCGTTGATTCGTCTCTATCCTCGTTGTCCCTGGGGTCCAGGTCTTTCAGGAATTGGTCGTGGTGCCCGGGCCGAGGCCCAGGCATCAATTGTCAATTATCGACAGAACGGACGCAGAGAGATTCCTCTACGCCCTTCCCCTTTTCTTTACGTTGCGCCCCGCGCAGCTCAGCAACATAACAGGCCCTTCCCGAGGCCTGATCTCCTTGAACAACTCCAATCCCATGATCAGTGGGAAATTTCAGAGTCAGACACCATGGGGCGATCGCCGCCCTGAACTCGGCTAAAGCTGGTCGACCCAGAAACGCATTGTATGGCGAATCTATCTCTAGCACAACAAATTGTAACATGCGGACCCTCCGGCGTTCTCCAACGCCTAACTCGACTGGGAGTTCAGTTATTCCGATGGGTATCGTGGCACTTCCGTTGAAACCATGGATTCTGGATAAACAGGGTTTCAAATCCTTTGTCTCCATCTTCATCAGATCGTAAGCCCGTTTGAGCAAGATGTTTACAGAGCTCCCACTGTCAACCAGGATCCTCTTCATCCAAGCATGTAACAACCCGCATATTTATCGATTTTACATTTAAATATTTTATTTAAATATTTCATCGTTCGTCGGATTTTGGTCCGAAAAGCTACTTTTTGCAAACAGTCGAATTGGGACTCGAGACCACCTCCATTGAGTCCAAAATGCCGTTTGCGACCTTTTTGAGTATAAACTTTGATATGTTTGGAGCTAGTCAAAAATTTGACCATTTGCACTTTGGGTTTGGTTTTGGGTTCAGCCCCTGTGCCAACTTAACCCCCAAATCTGAACCACTCCTCCCCATTCTCCCTCACTTCCTCTTCATTTCAGTTCTAGAGCAACAATGGTGGGAGAGATGGGAAATTAGAATTCCCAAGCCCTAGTTTCCATTTGCAAATCAAGTTCTAGCTCCAAATTCAAAGAGAACCCATTGGTAAGCATCTCCTTCTCCTTCTTCTCCAACACATTCTCCTTTCAATCTCAGAAATTTCCTAAACCTAAATTCGGGAAATGTTTCTCTTTTAGCTTAGATTCAAGCTTGTTAAGTTGGAATTGAAGAGTGATTGCCCTTGCCATCGCTTCAAAGCTTCTTCTTCATTCGTTTGGGTTCAAAGGTGAGATTTTTATCTCACATCTAAGTCAATAATTATCTTCGATTGTTAGGTATGAATTCCTAACACTTATCCTTGTGTAAATCCTTAGTCGTTGTCGCTCGATCGATCGCTTCCGGTATTCATTTGGCCATTTTTTGGTCTAGGTTCAGGGAATGCCCTGAACCCCAGTTTCAGACGTCTGAACGTAAGATTCAGACGTCTGAATACTATATTGGGAAGATTTTTATTCCCAGATTCAGACGTCTGAATCTTTGCCCCAGACGTCTGAATTGGCTCGATTTCAAACAGAAAGAAAATAGGCTTAAATTGCCTATTTCAGACGTCTGAAATATTTCGTTCAGACGTCTGAATCTGTGTTCTGGAAAATATTTAATTTTCCAGATTCAGACGCCTGAACCAATTATTCCAGACGTCTGAATCTGCAGTCTTTTGCCTATTTCCCTATTGTGCTTGAATTTCCAACTCTAATCAATTCGTGTTGATTCCCTTTTAGTTGTTATCATTTATTATCGGCCACTTTGTTAAGTCGCCCGCCTTTTTAAACTTAGGTCGCTTGTCTTCACTAAGTCGTACCGTTTTGACGGGGCGCTGCCCCGCACCCCGCCGTGGGCGCTGCCCCCTGGACCCCCGCGACCTGACCGGGCAGGTCGAACCCCGTATAACTCTGCGTAGGCAATCTTATCCGAAAACCATTCAACCGAACTTCTTACTTTGATGGTTTTGGGAATTGATTTCTTTGGATTTTATTCACGTCTTCGAATGTGAACTTTTATAATTGATTGTTTCTACAATCACTTCTATGACTTGTCACTTTAAAAATATAAAGGTTTCAATACTAGTAGTAAATATCAAAACTCTTTCATCAAAAGGATTTCAACTCTATTTTCAATATCAAACTCGTTTATAAAACTGTTTTTCAATCTACTAGTATATACAAACCTTTACCTCATTCGTATGAGAAAATATAATTAAACGGCTTAGCAAAACAAGTGGTATGAAACGCTTGCGTTTACTTCGTCGGTTAATTTATGGACTTGTTCGATTGAATCTCTTGTGACAATTTTCTAGTGCAGATCTACAATTTGTTCGTAAATATTTGAGTTAAGCAAGTGGTTATGGGACATGAAGCTAAACTCTTATATTTACTAGCTTAATGTAATCGACACTTCCTTATGATCATGACGATCATTCTTGTGATTTAGACTAGCGATTGAGCGATGTCTCTTTGTCCATGTGAAGGACTGTACTTCATTTTATTGAGCTTCGGCTCAATCAGGAGGAGCTTCGGCTCAAAGTCCGCAATGGGGGACTATACCCAGTCAGGAGGAGCTTCGGCTCAATCAGGAGGAGCTTCGGCTCAAAGTCCGCAATGGGGGACTATATCCAGTCAGGAGGAGCTTCGGCTCAATCAGGAGGAGCTTCGGCTCAAAGTCCGCAATGGGGGACTATACCCAGTCAGGAGGAGCTTCGGCTCATCAGGAGGAGCTTCGGCTCAAAGTCCGCAATGGGGGACTATACCCAGTCAGGAGGAGCTCCGGCTCATTTTCATAGGATTGGCCATCCTCTTTCTTGTGATTTCTGGATTTCTAATTATTGATTTCTGGAATTTTATGTTTCACCAGCTTTTACCATTGACATTGATGAGTATGTCATTTTATTGTGGCTTGGTGAATTAAATTAAGAATATGACATTCTTTTCTCTGTTTTGGGATTATTGAGATATTGTATGACTTTTGTGGGATTTCTAATGTATACTTATCATAGTATGACACCTTTTTGTTATCATACGTTCTATTATCATATCTCATATTCTATCTCATTTTATCTGATAATTATAGCTAGACTGATCCGTTTATTATTTTCTTCTTAAATAATACTCGGGTCAGACTGAGATTTTACAGGTGCTTCCTCATGACTTCCTATCTGGAGCCATCATCTGACTTTTGGCTAACTACTCTAGTTTTGTAGTTTTTGTTTGTATACATTTGAGATTAGACTCCTTGATGTATACATATTCTTTTGGTTAGCACTTGTATCTATTCTTTTGTGTTATTGTGGATCTTTCTGACCACTACTCTGATGTACACTTTCATGTGTTATATATTTATTCATATCTATTTCCGCCTTTGTGATATGAATTGTCTGAGACTGATTTGTGTTATGTTTATTTCTATATTTGTTTCCGAAGATTATATATAGCCACCGTGTGATAGCTTTGTGTTTGTATCGGTATGTCGGATTTCCTCCTTAAAAGATATGCATTCTATTCTATCTGACATATCGGTGCTCGCACAAAGAAGTTACATGGATGGTCGCTCCTCAACAGCCTTATTCTCCGTGCTAATTGACAGCACTACACCGTAGTGTTCTTGGTTAGCGTGGGTATAGAGGTGGGGCGTCACAAAGCAGGACCTACCTGGGCAGATATGACTAATGGGTCGATAGTAGGGGCTTCGACTTTATCGGCGTCTCGGCTCCTGAACACGATATCATCGGACATTATTTTTTGTTGTTTTGCCGGGGTTCCATCCTCGCAATTACTATAACACTCGAAGTCCGCATGCCTGATAGAACTGGCATACGACTCCATTTCCCCCCAGCTTCTGTCTGCCGGATGGAGGCCACCACTTATTGTGTTGATAACTAATCTCCCACCCGCACGAGCGGGTTCATCCTCTCTTTCCTGATTTTGTGAACGATTTTGATTCGAGGGGCCCGCTCCGCCAGGCTGCGGCGCCCGTACAAACTGATCTAGCTTTCTCTCTCTAATCAGCTTTTCGATGAGGTCCTGTAAGTGTCGACATTCATTGTATTATGTCCATAGCTCTCATGGAACCTACAGAATTTCCCTGTCTGAATCTGTCTCTCCGATGAGGGCTTCGGAGCAGGCTTCTTATACTGTACAGTGTTGCAAGTCTGTAAGTATACGTTTTCCAATGACGTGTTTAGCGGTGTATAACTGTCAAACATCTGAGCTCTACGTCGTGGACCTCGGTTCTCATCTCTCTTCTTATTCTGGCCATTGTTTCCTCTCTGCTGGGTTTGCTTGTTTTGTATATTCAGCTGAACTTTCCCGGAACTTTCGCCGGACTGTTTAACTGCCACATTGCTCTGTATTCCTTCAATGCTGGGCCTCGCATCGTCCTGCTTCCTAGACTGTTTTGCATCCTCCTGCCGCAGGAATTGAGCGGCCTTGGAGTAAAAACGGTCCAACGACGCGGACGGTTTTCCAGCCAGCCAGTTTCCGAATTCAGAATCAGGATCAATCCCCTTGGTCAGAGCCATTAAGATTGAATTATCGTTGGGATTGGTGATCTCGACGCATGCTGCGTGGAACCTCTCCAAGTAACGCCTGAGTGTTTCTCCAGGAGCTTGAGTGACGCTGGACAAGGTGTTGACGTCCTTTGGCCTAGCAACATGCATCCGGAATTGTTCCACAAACCTCTTGGCCAATTGATCGAACGAAGAAATTGATCTAGGTGGTAGGCGGGTAAACCACATTGTCGCGATTCCTCCCAGAGAGATGGGGAAACTCCGACACTTCACTGCGTCGTCGGCCCTCGCAGCGCTCATCGACCATTCATACTTCAGAATATGCTGGTTGGGGTCACTATTCCCTTCATACATCGGGAGAGTCGGCATTCTGAATCGCCTAGGGGGTTCGGCATGTAACACTTCGTCTGTGAAAGGGGTATGACTACGGAAAATCCCCCAGTCATCATTAGTGAGCCCCTGACTCTCGCGGATCATTTGACGTATCATGGTTGATATATCCGAAACAGGCGGATTCGGAGCGTGATGAGCTAAGGCGTGGTCGGGTTCCACGGCGCGAGTAGGGATCGGGCGTTGTCGACGACCCGTATCTCGCCTCCTTGGCTCAACGTCTTCTGGGACATAAGGTTCAGGAGTATGTCCTCGCTGTTGATTGATCGGCTCAGACTGATTTCGGGTATCGACCCTTGTCTCTGCTGCGGCGGTTGTGGCGCGGTTATCGGTGGTGTACTGTGGGGCAGTACCTCCTCGTGTTGAGGGACCGGTTTGGAAACTGGTCGACGGTCCTACCCTCAGTTGCCCAACAGTTAAGGCAGGCTGATATTCAGCAGCTTGAGCGCGACTCCCCTCTAGTCGAGGACGGGTAGTTTGGCGGTGGTAATCAGATGAAGCTGAGCTTTCGGTAGACGCTCTGGAGACATCATCTCTCCTGGACCTTCTGTGCCCCCGGCGGTTTAGCTGGTTGGTCAGCTCGATATTGGCGCGTAACTGTTCTGCCAACTGCTGACTGCTTTGGGTCAGCTCCTGGAGCAATACTTGAAACTCCTGTCGGGTGACTAGCCCAGTTGAGTCTGAATGAGTGGCATTGTCTTGATTGGAAGAAGGCGGCTGTGTGGGATTTTGCCTGTCTCTGCCTTCTTGTTCTGCAGCGGTGGCGCCAGTTCTTGTGCTGACCATTGTCGGTGGTGGAGTCCTTTCCTAGATTTTGAGCAAATCTGAATAGAAGGGAAGGATTCCGGACTGGATATCTGGATCTTCCTCTTGGATTTGTGCAATCCGGTATCGACGGCAGATCCAACGAGCAGGAGAAAAAGCTGGTTTTCTCGGTGAAAGCACCAAAGTGTTTGTACCAAAAATGGGCACAACACTCTTCGGGAGTTGTTTGAAGAGATAAAATGAAGATTATAAATGTAAAACAGAGATTATCTAACAAAAACTCCAACAAATAGGAATGTAAAGTGCACAGACAAGCAGTTTAGAGTGGTTCGGCGTATAGCCTACGTCCACTATGAAGTTTTGATGATTTTATTGATTCTCTTTCAATGATTACAAGCGTTTACAGCGATGAACAGCGGATTACAGTTTAGAATTCGAAATTGACAGCAAAAGTATGATGCAAATCTCAATCCGGCAGAGTCTGGACGCTTTTGAGAAAAAAGATCCTTTTTCCGTTGATTCTGGGGCTCTATTTATAGGCGTAGGAGGCTTGGATTTCGCTCAAACTCCGGGAGACTTGGCCTGACACGTGAGGGGACCCATTCGACCACTTCCAGAGAGTTTCAAGCCAATCTGTGATCGATACGAAATGATTTCGTATCGATCAAGATTACTTCCAATTGAGCTCAAAATTGGTGGAGACGTTCCTTGTTATGTGTGCAACCTCCAGTTAAAATTTCATGGTATTTGGATCAGGGGATTGAGAGATATCATCGATACGAGGTGATGCTCTTCGCTAGGCTGTCTGGTTCGAATCCATTTCCCTGAGCTTTGGGCTTCGACTCGACGGTGTCACGCACCTCTGTGAAGACGTGGAACGCACACTTCGCCTCGATCCGGTCTTCACTCCGAATCGACCGCGTCGACTCCATACATCTCGGCGCATTCGCATCAGAAGAAGACGTGGTGCGTGCGCTTCGCCTCGATCCGATATTTGCTCCGCGTTGACTGCATCGACTCCATGTATTTCGCCTCGTTCACTTCGAGATATGACACGTTATCCAAGCTGGTTGACCTGATGGATTCGAGTAGGACTTCATCCTGGGATACGAGGCAAACACTGGCTGATGGATACGAAGCAGGCACTGTCTGATGGATACGAGGCAAACACTGGCTGATGGATACGAAGCAGGCACTGTCTGATGGATACGAAGCAGACGTTGGCTGATGGATATGAAGCATGCACTGTCTGATGGATACGAAGCAGACGTTGGCTGATGGATACGAAAACGAGGACCATCGATGGATACGAAATCCATCGATACGAACTGCTGCTTATTGATGGATACGAAAATGCGCTCTTCCCTTTGCCTTGCATCCATCGTAACTTGAGCATACGAACTCGGTTCGATCTGAAACTTGGAGCGTTGGTTTGCTTTAGTTTTCCCGATCATGTCCCATCGATTGGGGCTTGATCCGGACTTGGTCAAAATTCATCGATATCCATGACAAACGACATTCGGAACCCAACTCCTTGATGTCCTGGCCTTGCCAAAAGGCGGGATAACAACACTATTGTTAAAAATCATTAAATCTTATACTTAACTCACGATTGCAATCAAATTGCTGTTCCTCCGAATCTCCGATTCAAAATGAAGAGGAAATCACAAATAGTAAAAATCATACAAATTAAACTCCAAAACATCATTCAAAACCTTGATTTGACAGTTTCCCTATGCCTCAAATTCCTCGATTCATTCAATCAACTCATATTATTAACCAAAATTAGAACAAAGTACCACTTCATAATTATAATGTGTGTGTCAAAAAAAAAGTCCTCCATCAAATTGCAATCTTCCTCTGGATCAAATTTGATCAAATAATATTCATTGTCTCATGAGTGAATGGTTTTTTTTTCCCTCCTTTGGCTTCCACATTCTATTAGCAAAAAACTTTAAAATGTAGTATGGTTGAGGTCAAATTGTATGCTCTTAAGTTGAATCTTCCATCTCTACCAATCTTTGTCGAAAGTATTTCTTTTACTATTGTAAATTTGCTTTCATTTATCATTGTTTGCTCAATTACACTATTGTTAAAAATCATTCAGTCTTATACTTAATGCACAATTGAAATCAAATTGTTGTTCCTCCGAATCTCCGATTCAAAATGAAGAGGAAATCAAAAAAGGTAAAAATCATACAAATTAAACTCCAAAACATCATTCAAAACCTGGATTTGCCAATTCCCCTATTCCTCAAATTCCTCAATTCATTCAATCAACTCTAAATTAAAGCCCTAAGAAACATCACATCCAAAATCGAAGCAACAGAGATTGAATTTGAAAATGATAAATCTCAAAATGTATTAATCTGGGCACAAGAAAGATCATAGCTACACATGAATTCTTTATTCAAGGCAAAAGGTCAGTTGAAAAAGAAGCAAAAAAAAAATCAAGGAGGAAAGAAGGAAAAGAGGAAGAGGAAGAGGAAAGAAAGAAAGTAAAAGGCAAAGATAGGATTACAAAGCTTCAAAGAAATTGAGCAACTGAAGATAAGAGAAGCAATTTGATTTTTATTTGCCACATTCATGGGTGGATTCAACTAAGGCACGGGAGGGATTGTAGCCCATGCTAGATAAATTCTACAAAATTAAACGGATATCATTTCCTTTTGACTGCTTGTGGAAGAACATGTGGTTTAGAGGAGTTGAGACCTAATTTGAATTTTAACTTCGGAAATATATGCATGTAAAAATATTTACAAACTAAGCAATTTAGGATACCTATTTTACAAAGATAAAATTTAGAAATATATTAATGCACATAATTTGCTACTTGTTTCCTTTATTTGTATTGTATATTATAATATTTCTAAGTCAAGGTATGAAAATACAAATTCGTACAGCATTGTTTTTCAAATTAAACATTCCAAAATTTGGATATAAATACACATATTAAACAGTATTAATTAAAATAATTTAGAATGAATTTTTTTTTGTTTTTTCAATTAGACGACTTCAACCATGGAGTGATTGGGCTAATTCCCAGCCTCTGCTAGATATTTGTTTTTAAAAACAAAATAGATAATGTTTTATTTTAACTGCTTGAAGAATAGGTGGCTTAGAGGAGTTGAGGCCTAGTTAGATTTTTTATTTTTGTGGATAAAAATACATGAATATATGGATATCCACAAAATAACTAATTAAGGATGCATCAACAGTAGAATAGAAGCAATGTAATAAAGTTGGAAATCTATGAATGCTTATAATTTGTTATTTGTTTACTTTATTTGTACTGTCTAAATATGGAAGCTTACATGATTGTTTTTTAATTCAACATTTCAAAATTTAAATACAAATTTATATACTGAACAATATGTATAAAAATAATGAGAGCACAAAATTTTGTTTTTCTCAAATTCACGAGTTCTAAACAAACTTTATAAGCTCGGTATATTAAACAAAATATTTGTTCAACAACAAAATTTTGGAATTCTGTTGTAAGTCATTTGTTAATGGAGTCAATAGTTTGGTGAAACATTAAGATATATGTAACCAATATGGCATGTGTTAATACCCTGAGTATTGATTTTGATGACAACAACCATATAAATATTACTACTAATTTTTTTGTGAGTTGTGCAATATTTTCAGATATATTATGAAGACATTTTACAGAGACAAACAAGAAAACTCAATGCAAATATATGAGTTATACATATAAAGATGAATTAGAGCAAATGGAAGAACTAAAGTGGCTCAAGATGGATGAAACATAAGTGCTTCAATGATAAAGTAAAATAAAATATTTGAAGAGTTTGGTGAATCAGTTTGAATGTTAGAACTTTTTAAAGACTCATAGCAAAGATCCTTGAAATACTTATTTCATTTAACTCTATTTTAGTTCTTAACATCTTCATATATAAATATACAATTTGAGTTTTAAAAAGTGGAAGTTTTTATTTGAACTTTAGAAAAAGAAAATCAGAATTTACCGAGTATGTTGACATACTCATGTGCACTATGTTGACATACTCATGTGCACTATGTTGACGTATATGTCGACATACCCTTTGGCATATGTGTATGTCGACATATCCAAATCAGTATGTCAACATATTAGCCGTTAGACAAATTTTCAAATTTAAACAAATGGACAAGTCTCTTCATTCTTTCGTCAACGGTCGTATGTTTTTATCCTCTATATAAAGGCTCTTAAAACAATATTTTAACAACAGTTTCTCTCATTTTCTCTTACTCTTTTATTTCTATACTTTGTGAGAAAAGTTCCATTAAATATTATTTTCACTTTAATTCTCCAAGGATTTGCAAATCATACACTACGATAGAGTTTGTACTTGAATTCTCAATCATTCTTTCTTAGATCTCATCATATTCTTCCAAAATTTCAAAGTTATATTGCTATTGAAGGTCTAGCATTATCATACCGAATCTGCAAAAATATGTATTGAAGATACAACTACTTGTCATAGTCTACGATTAATTGTAAAGATGAAAGTGTCTTTTCCACCCGATGAAAGTCAAGATGTTTGGTGTATCTTGTCATTCGTTGAATTGCAAGATTGTAAAGGTGTTCCTCCCACCACTGAAAATTCTTTATGGAAAGTACAAGACTGAATGTATGATTGGAAATCTAAACTCTTAGTGTCATTTACTTTACTGTCTTTATTTTACTTTATATTTATTCTCCGATTATCTGTTTTGTTTGTGATTTGATTATTATCTGAGTAGATAAACTTTAATTTTACAAATTAACTTATAAATAGTCGATAAACACTATTCACCCCTCTAGTATAATAATAACCTTAAGATCCATTTTGTATAAGTGTGTTAGGATATCCCACATCAAGGGTCTATCAACATGTACTCAAAACTTCTTACATATTAAAACCTTTAAACCTGCGATTCATGATTCAAATCCTAATTCGATTCAAAGTATGAACTTTACAATTTAAATTCCAAATTGGCAAACTTGGCTCAATATATTTTCAAGGTATGTGGTAATTCTGGATTATCGGTACAATTGCACCCCTTTGTGAGCTAGGTTTTGTGGTTGTGAAATTGATTTGAATTCTATGCTTTTGAATAGTAATCCTCTCTCTCTCTCCTAAAATTCATATTAGCACGTAGTGCAGGTGTAGGTGTCTTCATAATTGTTGCCATTATTTTTAATACGTACACGTATAATAAGCAAAGTTTTAAAAGGCAAAGGCGTACACTAGCTATTTTTGTGCTTCTTAACTCTCGAGACATTGAGGCGTAAATTTTTCGAGTAAACAAATTACACATACGTACCAAAAGTTAAATATATAATAATAAACGTTGAACATAAAAATAAAAAACATTAAACATTCAAAATGATTCAAACAAAATACAAAACCACAAATAAAACATTTCGTTTAAAAAATTTCTAACTTATACATCATTTGCATCAATTTACAAAAAAATAAAATAAAAAACTAGACCCGTTTTAAACAAAATCGAACTGTTAAAACCAACGCATAAACAACATCAAATTCCAACTTCATTCACATTTTAAATGTCTATGCAAGCAGCGTCCAATTTTGATACAGTCAAGAAAAAGAAAATAAAAAAGCAGGTAAGTTGTTCATTTTTTTTCTTCTCTTTCTCTTCGATCTCTCTTTAAAAGAACGAACAAAATCCGAAACTGAAATCAGTTTTGAAATCAGTTCCTATATGAAATTGATTTCTAATATCGATTTCATTTAGAATTCAACTTCTAAACCCGATTGGTTCAATCGATTTTAAAAATGGATTTCGAAAATTTTAAAAATACTTGTAGTTTTCATGATTTTGTTCTTTCTTGTTTGCTATGAAATGATTAGGGTTTTCAATTTTTGTTAGACCCAACTTTTGTTACAACAGGAAGCAAAAGAAATATCCTAAAGTGTTTGCCTCAACCCGAGACGTGAGAGGTATGCCTCAGGTTGTTGAGGCATAAGCCTTAAGAGGCAAACCGCGTTTCTAAGCATGCCACGATGCATTATTCCTCCTTAAAGCATTTTGCATGCGACTCACCGTGGGCCAAGCGGATTGAGGCAGCCATTAAAACATTGATAGTAATCCTTGAATTTGGGCACTCAATGGCAAAAAGGAGTGAATTTGCTATAATTGTAGTCTTCAATGGGAGGTGGAGCATTGGCGCAACGGTTAGGTCACCCGCATGGTGATCTGAGCGCCCAGGTTCAAGTCCGGAAACAGCATTTTCGCAATGAGGGAAGGTTGCGTACATTATCGATCTTCCCAGAGCCCGCGCTGTCGTGCGGGAGCCTCGTGCACCGGGTTCCGCCTTTTTTTTGTAATCTTCAATGGCAGCAAGAAAGGGATTTCAGACGAAAAAAATAAAATAAAAGAAACCGAAAAAGAATACTGAAGAAGAAAGTGTTAATATGATCGCATCATTCTTAAGGCGCAAAAAGCATGCCTTAGGCATTTTCATCTTCTGGAAAAAACACACTTTTGTGCACCTTTGTCGATGAGTCTTAGAAGGTAGAAAAGCACAGATATCACACCTTGAGCTTTTCTGAGCCCCACACAACCCCCCCCCCCCCCACACACACACACACACATGAAAAGACAGTCAAAAAGTAAACTATAAGGGCAAAACAAGTTTTTATGACACAATTTATTAGACATGGAGGTGCTCATAGAAAATTGAAGTTTTATGAAGTTATACCTACATAAATACTCAAAAAGAGTGAAAATGATGTGCAGCGGAAATAAACTGTAACTGCTAGCTAGTACCTTCAGTCGATGTTTTCATAGAGAAGTATTTTGCCTTCAATCGCCTGGCATAATCAGATTCATACTTCCTTAGCTTCTCTTTACAGCTAACATCTACATCCCTGTCATGATTAGAAGTTATTATGAATTTACAAGTGCCAACAACAACCTTTGCACCAGAATCTAAAAAGAAACACAATAGAATTATAGAACATAATTTATGACTACTTATTGCTACATGTGAAGAGGAAACAAGAATTCACTTCCTAGTTACATTAAAACTACAACTCAGCAAACCTTCACTATAATCAGCTTGCATGGCAGAATCTGTTGACTTTGTAAGCTTAATAAGTTGCAAAGAAGAAAATAGAAGATAAGCGGAGTCCTCTAACGAATTATGAAAGCAGACTTTTGTTTTGCAGTGGAATATACAAATGATCAAATATATTACGAAAATAACAGAATTTAACTAAATTGCATAAATAAATCATGTAGACAAAGTTGTGTGCGCTCTAGAATAACAAAGTCCAAATAAAATTGCATTAACGTATATATGTATAGTAGGAATTTTGGCTGTTTTTCTGACAAAGCTTCAAACTAAAATAAACGTTTCATAATGTATAACCAGATAACACAAATTCTGATTTTAATACTTGAGCACTTAACATACTAAATAAACAATCAACATACTAAAGCACTTAATATACTAATTAAACAATCAATATACTAATTCAAAATTCAAAATATAAATCAAACAATCAAAATTCATATTGAATATAAACAATGGTCAAAATGCAGTCTAATTCAATTCAAATTGCAGACTAAATGTGAAAAGCTATTGATTAGGTATGAGTTATGACCAGCAATGCTACTATTGATAGGTCATCACATAGGTTTGCTCAAACGACCCGTACTTTTTCAATGATACATTATCCTTTCAATATTTTTTTCTTTTCTTTTATTCATTCAAAATTAATTTGTTCAAATTAAAGTAATAAAAATAATATGCTTACAACACCTGCGATGCAAATTGTGATGCTTCATACTTTCAAATTCAAAGTGATGGATGCTTCAATACATACCTGACGCTTACAAGACTATGATCAAAATCCGAGCTATGGTTCAAAATGCAATTGATTTGATTTGAAGACAAAAAGCAATAAAGAATTGCGGATATGTTTCTAAGAAGGGACATGATTATTCTTTTAGAATGGCAAACTTGGATAGGTTAGGCGGTTCGGGGTCAAATCAGTTCTCCGTTTTTTCTTTGTTTCTTTTCATTTTTTGGGTTGGGCAACTGCCCGCTCGACCCATAATCTAGCTTCATTAGTACCTCTAACATCCAATAGTGTTAACATCCAATAGAGTACGCTCATCGCAAATATATCCAATTTTACAATACATGGAAAGAATCAAAGAGTGACAAACCATATAACTCTAACTAAAGAGCAAACACATTAGGTGCATCCTATTAATGTCAAAGTTGAAGGGTGGATAACAATGATCATGTGGCCATTACTTATTAAGTGAATAAGAGTGATATTGTGGTTATCAGCATGAGCATGTGCGACTGGTGATTACACAAAAACAACAGCACTTCACGTTAGAAGGTAATGCCACAGGCATTCAAATGGAATCACTCTCCTTACCATGCTTTTATCTAAATGTGATATATGAATATACATAGCAAACTACTGACAACTTTGTCAGTTTTGGCTGATGAAACAATAATGAATCCAGGGTTTAGATTGGCTACTCCTTGGACACTTGGGTTCCAAACATAATAAAACATTCTTATCTAGTCTCGTGAAGCATGTATTAAAATCTATGATGTAAATTTTATATTGTTCAGCTATTCCGCACTACATAGTACATACAGTTGGAAATTTTGTTATAAGGAATTATTAAAAAATTGAGAAGTTTCTTAAAACTACTTATTTAATCTCGCGTCTAATAAAAGAATCTTATATATATATATATATATATATATATATATATAGAGAGAGAGAGAGAGAGAGAGTTTTCAGGAGTCATATTGAGCCTTCCGAATACCTAATATTTTCTCTTGTGTTGAGTAGGGAAATCATCCTTGGTAACGCACACGCACCGTCCGAACGACTCGACCGGGCCTTGTTGGGTGGGTTGTATGGTGTGACAATTTATTTTTGGAAAAAATTTTCTTTTGACAAAACCAAGCTATTTCTTAAACGTGATATCCAAAAGGAAACCAACATGTTTTTTTCGATGCAGCTAACTGCTAACTGAGAGAGACTGGGTCCATCATCCATATTCTTTCTCCTTGATTTTTTCTACACGTTGTCATTTTCCTCATGCATTAGAAAACGGTTCGTCGCATTGTATATTCTATATATATTAGATATATTGATAAGGCAAAACAACATTTCATCTTATCCATTTTTTCTAAAACATACGGATTTTTTTCAAGCTTAACAAGATGACAAATTAATAGCAATTCAGTCGTGCAAACGGATACCGACACAATTTGAATATGGGTTATTTTACTATATGGATGACATGTTTGATTTTTCTGCCTTGAACAAATTGCAGTAGAACTGTAGAACAGCTTAAAGAAAGCAACGTAGTTTGCGACTCACTCCAGAAAATTCATATTCAACTTCAACTGCAACAATTTTAAAACGTTATGGTTGCTGCTGAAGAATTTTCTGGTTCTACTTCTATCGATACGAACAAGCCATTCCGATTTGAGGGACTATTTCATGTGATGGAAGCAAAATATACTTTTCTACCTGACCATTAAGAAGGTTTTTTATGTTCTGAAATCTTAACAAATCTACTTTGCTTGAACAACCAACCGACACTGAAATCAAAGATCTACATTCCTGGATCACAAATGATTGCATTTGTAAGAATCATACACTAAATGGGTTGAGTGGATAAATCAGTGAATGAGATATCGAAGGCGGAGCAGAAGAAGTATGATACCGAGGATGTTGCAACAAAGAAGTATGGTGTCAGTCGCTGCCTCAAGTATCAGATGACAAACGATAAATCTGCAAAGGCTCAAATCTCATGAGCTTCAAAAAATTATGCGTGATATTATCTTGGAAGGTATGCTTCTTGATGAACAATTTCAAGTTGTTTTAATTGAAAGTTACCACCTAACTAAAAAGATTTTAAGAATTTTCTCATGTATAAAACTAAAGAAAATTTTCTCATAAAATTTGATCATCCACCTTCGAATTGAGGAGGATGTTCGAAAGCAAGATCAGAATGACGAGGTGCTTAAAAGGTTCGTTGCTGCAGTTCTAAAACTTTTGGGAAAAATTCAAGAATTGGAACCGCAAATAGAATTCAAAATGCAACAACCAACCTTGAAAAAATAATAAGAATTGAAACCTCAAGAGGAACCAAAATGGACAAAAGTAACCCCTAATTATTCTGAAGTTTATTTGCTATAACTGTAACAAAACAGGTCAAGTGACACGTAAGTGCAGAACAGACCATGCCCTGCTCTGCAGGCTAAGTGACTGAGAGTCATTTGTGGTGGATTCTTGAAAATTGATCGACCTTGTCGGTGATCAAAAGAACGATGGATAGATATGGGTGATTCTCACCATGTTTGCTATAATCATGCCATGTCCAAGACATACGGTATTGTTGAGCAAAAGAAAGTGTTGTTTGGAGACTCTCACACCACTATTATTGCTGGTGGAAAAAATGTAGAACTGAAGCATATCTTTCAAAGACATTATTACTAGAAGATGTAACACATGCTATAAAGATGAGAAAGAATTTGATTTGTAATTTTTTTATTTAATAAGGTTATGACTACTCTAACCATTGTTGATGATTTGTACACCATCACTAAGAATGATATTTTTATGGGGAAAGGTTATGCTACTGATGGCATATTTAAGTTGAATGTTGAATGAAATAAAGTTTACATTCTACTTATATGTTGTGTAACTTTAATATTTGACATGTTAAACTTCATCATGTCAATAAATGCATTATTAAGAATATGAATAGCTTAGGTTTAATTTCTAAAATATCATCGCATGATTTTGAACAATGTAAATTATGTAGTTAGACTAAAATAACAAAAGACTTCATATAAATCTATTGTTAGAGAATCTAAACCTTTAAATTTAGTTATTCTGATATATATATGAACTTGATGGAGGTATTGATTAAAAATGACAAACACTACTATCACATTCATTGATGATTGTTCTGATTATACTCAGGTATCTCATGAAAACAAAAAATGATGCACTAGATTTGTTCTTATTATCTCTATCTTTATGTAATATGTAATATAAGAAAATTAAAAGATTGTTATTAATAAAGGAACTGAATATGATTCTAGCATATTTATTGAATTTTATAATTCACATGACATCATACAAGAAAAAACTGCATCATATTCACCTAAAATGAATGGTAAATCTAATTATCTAAAATGAAAAATATGATCTGTACTGAGTCTGTTATGACTATTTTATTAAATTTAGGACCGCATCTCACCGCTGGAGAATAATTTTGTTAACTAATTGTTATATGCCAACAGAGTTCCTAAGTCTAAAAGCAAATTTTCACCTTTTAAAATCTTGAAAAATCGTCAATGTAATATCTTACTTTAAGATCTATTTAGTCTGGATCAACGAGTGCAATATAGTAAGTATTAACATCAAGATATTACCCTTTTCGATTGCACTCATGGAAAATTGTCTTTAGATAAGGATCAGTTTCCAACCTTAATGGCATCTGTGCAGACATCAAAGAGAACTCAAATTTAGCAACATGATTAACACACAAAAAATCTGATCCTCTACTTATTTTTCAGTTAGAGTTTAAGATTTTTGACTTTTTATCTAGTTATTCTTTTATTGGTTTGGAGGAACTCAATAATGTGGAATAGAATAAATGGAGAGTAAGTGTATATTCTGATATCACTCAGTGACTCATAATACTACTGATGATGTCTATGAAATTAATTTTAGATGTTTAGTTATAATGCATAAAATTTATGCATAGTACATATGCTTGTTGAAAGTGTACTCGGTTCATGCATGAGTAAATACATGCAAGCAACTGCCTAACACCCTATAATCAATTTGTCATTTTGGGAATTGATCTAAGTTCGATTATTAAAATATTACTATGTCAATAACATTGAAAGATCTACATTGCTTAAGAATAGTTTGTACGGGGAATTGAATAAGGAAAAAACAAGGTTGACAGTTAACGCTGAATATAAATTTAGGAAATGAGAACATCGTTAAAGATATGTAATTTACTTAAACAACAAGCATGAAATAACTAATGGTGAGTTTTTTTAATGTTATATGCACATCGTTTATAATATATAAATAAATTTCACATTTTTTTGCATGCAATGTGTGATTTTCTATTATGAATATGAATTATCAATTATGTTTTCACGTGTTGTGACTCGAAGTCTAAATTTCTAATTTTGTTTTTTCATTCAAAAAAAAGTTATAGTTAATCTTGTAATAACTATTCTTGCTAATTTGATGATGAATTTGGGTTTATACTTCCCTTATACAAGTATGCTTCTTACTACAAATTTTATAATACGGAAGTCAATACTCGCCATGTGCATATTTGAGCTCAAAAATACAAGTCCACTATCATATACTAACATAAATGGTATCATTCTACGTCATTTGTTTTGTAACTATCAATTACAAATTAGCAGTTTATGAAATTTATATTATGAATGTTTTGTACTAGTTAATATAATGTCAAATATTTTTGATGATTTGACATGTTTGAGATTGTTAAAAATAAACTTAAATTTTTGTTGTAATTTACATCAATGGCGTGATAATATTATGGTAGGAGACACATGACCTTTAAACAAAAATCAAAAATATAATTTCTATGCATTTTCACTAGCTTTTATCTTTCAAAGGAAGACAAACACCTTTCTAAAGGGACACATCCGATTTACAAATATCGAAACTTAAAGATTTTAAAATTAATATTCAAAGTTTGGTGAACAAAACGTTGGAAGTAATTTTTAGTTTATAACATGTTATAGATGTTTAGCATTAATGCTCTCACATGGTTGGAGAAAATTTATGAACATAGTGACATGATGCTTATACTTTAATAAAGATTTGTTCTCCAATTTTTTCTGTTTTTTAATTTTCCTCCAATGTTTATAGCTCATTCCAATAAAGAGAAACGAAAGTCACAAGGAATTTAAATTATAAAACAAAAGTTTATCATCTGTACAATATATTCACATCTCAACGTACTAATTTCAAAGTTCATTTGTTCCTACATTTTCAATATGACACTCACTTTACATTGCTAAAGTTTAACATGATCTTTAGTTTTCTTCGGAATTACAATTGTAAAATATCACATTGATGATTTGCTTGTGTTTGGTTCAAATATTCATGTTGTGAATACCAATAAATCTCTACTATGTGTTAATTTTGATATGAAAGATCTCGAAGAAGCAAGTGTGATATTTGGTAGTAAGATTACTATGTCCAAAAATTGATTTTCTTTGGATAAATCTCATTATATTGAGAAGATCCTAAAGAAATATAATTATTTAAATCTTTTAGTAAACTGTATGACCCTAATGTAAACTATTTAGGAACACTAGTTACATTGAAACACGGTCTAACTATGCAAGCATCATTGGCAGCCTTCGGTATGTCACTGATTGTATTAGACCCGACAGCCTATATTGCACGATCAAGGTTTTCAGAATGGAATTTAAATTGTAAATCGCAAAGCTTAAATTTTAAATCGAAACGGAATTTAAGTCGTAAACCATAGATTCAAAATATCCACATTTTAAGATTTGTATGCACTATGAAGTTGATTTTGATGTTTGAGCTTCTGCAGTTAAACTTAAAACTTAATTTTTCTCTCTAATTTCATTTTTATTTTGTTTTAAAAACATTATAATGGGAACTGTGAATCTATATAAGTATATTGAATATGTTAGCATGAGTTGAATGAGTTTTTGATTGTGTTTTTTAACTAAGTTTGAATTAAAATGTAAATTGAATCGTAAAATGGAGAAATTCGATCTGAATCGAGATTTAAATCATAAGATTTTAATACTTCTAACAATAATGTACGCGATTATTATATAGATTTAATGGTAGATTTAGCATGGAATTTTGGCATGCTATTGAAAGAGTTATGAGATACCTTAAAAGAACCATAAACTTAGAATTGTGTTATTAGAATTTTCAATTTGTTCTTGAAGGATACAGCGATGCAAATCGGAATACTCTGTCGGAAGACTATAAAGTAACTAGTGGTTATATTTTTTGTATTGTTGGTGGAGCTACTTCTTGAAAATTAAACAAACAAACAATATTACCTCAATCCACCACGAAGTCTCAGAAGATAGCACTAGCAACGACTATTAAAGAAGCAGGTTGGCTAAGATCCCCTTATGAAAAAGACGAATATCAGCCGTTTGATCCATTATGATAGTATCATGGCTATTGCAAAATTCAAAACTGTTATTACAATGGTATGAGATAACAACTGTGTTGTAAGCACGGTACAGTTGGATAATTCCTCACTACAGAAGCTATTATAATGGATCATGTATGCATTGATGATAACGCGATAGATCTTTTGATGAAAGGATCAACCAGAGAGAGTCCATAAAACTTCAAAAGCTATGGAACTATTACCCTTAAAATAACAAGTCACTCATACTAACCCAATTTAAAGAGTAAAGATCACAATAACTAGGTTCAACGGATATTAACAAGTTCTGACGTGGTATGTGTCTTGAATCGTGCTAGTTAGAGATGTAAATTCCTAAAAGGATAGAGGATGAGTTAATAGAAATTCTTAATAAGATTCATATTATATCTGGAGTGGAGTACCTAACTATATGAGAATCTTAATTAGATTCATCTATGTGAATGTGAAAATTATGTTGTTTTCTATGAGATTTTGGGTAAAAAAATTCTAAAGCGTTCACTAGCTGAGATAGCCATGGATGGTTATAAATGCATGAACATTTATCTACACCGTAGAAAGATGTGTATGGTTTGATCAAAGATAGAGTTCAAAACTACGTCTCACTCTAGTATAATCTGAATCTTATATACAAAGGTCTAAGTCGAAAGATACATTTGTTTATGCATAGTCTTATACAAGGTTGTTAATTCGAGATTTAAATCTGGAATCGTAAACACTAATTCAAATCGAGATTTAAATCGTAAATTTTAGATTTAAAGATTTTATATGTTAATGTTTTGAGTGTGTGTATCCAAAAAAAATCATACATGCACCCAAAACTATTCAATATTTATATTTCTTTTACATGTTTTCATCATCAAAATTTGGAGTCATTTTATGTTGGTTGGTGCTTTGAGAGATGGCTTAACATTTATTTTCAAGTAAAAGAACGAGATGTAACTAATCAAAAACTAACTGGACAGCAGTCCCCAAAAAAAGTGTATATAGCATAAAGCACTAAAGAACTAATGTTGTTTGGTAACTAATTAATCAGCGGAGTAAATGGAAGATGGGTAGGTAGCTAATTATATATTAGTAAAGGACAAAATTTCATCCTTTCGTTTTGAATGAAAGAAAATAGAAACAACAATCAAAAATCGACTCAAGCTCTAAATTGATGTGAAAATTAAACTGGATCAAGGAAAAAAGAAGCAAAGCTCAATCTCTTACGTTTCACTTTGGGTTTGCAAGCTTCTACTATGCCTCATAAATCTTGCTTCGGTTTTTTCTTTTTCGATTTTTTTTCTCGTCTTCTTCATCTCCACTGCCTTAAACAATGATTCATACGTAAGACTGGATTTGACCTTTCTCCATTTCAATAGACACGACTTTTCATCTTCGATCTTTTTTCTTTCATGCCTTGATTTACTGATGTGACATAGCCTTTCGTTTCGTATTTTAAGGCTTCATTAGATTTTGATTGAATGAATGTAGAATCGTCGAATCAAATGATGGGTACATTATATGCATTTTGAAATCATATAATTCTTTCCTTCCGCGTCTTTTTCTCCGTTCCAAATCGAAAGGCTACTTTTCGAGTTGAATCGCGATCTAAATCGTAAGATCAAATGATTATTGACAACACTGGTCTTACATATATACATGTGTGCATGTATGCGGACTTTGCTCAAGGAAATATTTTTAAAATTAAAGTGGAGGGCTGTTGTAGATTTTGTTATACTGAATTGTTAAAAAATTAAGAAGTACCTTAGGCTCCTTATTTTGGGATAATCTTACATGTTAAGTATTATGAAAGAATTTTATTTAAATAATATATAATTCTCGGATCTATGAACATTCAATGTTTTTTCTTATATTGAGAAGGGGAGTCATGCCTGATAACACACGTGCGCATGTTGTCCATCTGAAGATTATGAACGAACCAAATCGGACCTGGTTGGGTTGGGTGGTATAGTGTGACTCTTTATTTTTTTGAGAAAATTTATCTGATTAAACCAAAATATTTTCTTAAACGTGATTTCCAAAAGAAAACAGGCATACATTTTTTGATGTAAATCGAGAGGGACTAACACTATTCTTTTTCCTTAATGTTTTTGCACGTTGTCAACTCCCTCGCACACTAAAAAACAGTTATGCCTGTTGTATATGCTATCCATAAAAAAAAGCATATAGACAGGTTGATAAGGAAGAAGATTTGATTTTCTCTGTTTTATTCTAAAACAAACTGATTTCCTTCAAGCTTAGGATGACAACTAACGATATTTTATATGTATAAACGAATACCGATACAAAATTTGAACTTGACAAGTTTTATCCTAGGTGCGACGTGGTTGATTGTCTAACTAGCATAAGTTCAGGCAGAGCCGCATGATGTTTTAAAGAGAGCGATCTAAATCGCAACTTCAACTAGAAACTCATATTCAACTTATACTGTAACACATATTGTGTCATATCACGTTCAGAATCAAAGTTATGACTACATCACATTATGTGCAAGTATGGAGTGTGAATTTGTTAACTAACTTACAATGTTAGCAGATTACAAATGGTCGCTAACAGTCTGTTTGCATAGGCTAATAACTTATTTCTTATGTGGCCATAATATTAAATAGTCGTGTTTCCCAGCATAAGAGATGGAACAATGTTCATGTGGTTTAATCCAAAAAGGTCGGATCCACTGAAAGAACTAAAAGTTTGCAACAATGAATCAGTTTTCATAGCCAATCATTTGAGCAATTTATAGTAAACGAATGATTCTATACTAGTGTACTAGGGTGATCCACGTGGCGCTAGAGAAAAAATAATAGAGTTTGACAACAATTGACACTCAAATTGCTCAAACAATTAGTGTGATCTATGATAACATTGCATAATTAAAAAAGTGGCGCTATCCTCTTATGTTGCATAGTGATTGGGGAAAATATATGCCTTACCGGAAGAAGAAAGCTTGCTACTCCAACACTGAATTCTATACAATTTCAAATATGCATTTTTTATATAGATATATTGATTGTTGCTGTTTAGATCGCATACAAAAGATATGAAACCATTTCAAAAATTCCAAACCCTCAATATAATAATTTGAATTAATGGATATGTAACTTTATTTTACACTTTATATTGAAGCATGCTTATCAGAGGGTTCAAGTTTTCAAAATAAAACCAATCTTTTAGACGATCGGATTAAAATAGCTATGAAAAAACTAGCATATTTGGACAGTACAGAACGAAAAATCAATATTGGAGGAAGATTGCTCCTTCAGATGAAGGACCGACTACTTTACACTAGCAACTACCCAAACATAAGAATTGGTGTGTTGTTAATTACAAGATGAATTATTCAAAATAAATGAGCTATATTTGAAAATTTAGTTGATAAACTGAGAATCGAATCTGACAAATGAGAGCAATTGACCCAAGGGTAAATGAATACGAGGCTACCGTTTGTTTACAATATGCATTCACTTATTTGATCACCTGTTGCTGAATAAGAACTTTGAAGTTGTTTGCTTTGAATAATTGTTCAGATTTAAAACACTTATTCAGTGAAAAAGTGTTAAGCACTTTTATAATGCTTTTTCTAGTTCAGAATGCTTAATGATAATTCTTTCTAGATATACCCTTAATTACATTTGTTACATTACTTACAAAAAACATTGAAAATTAAAATTGTTTAAAATTTGAAATTTATTTTACTTAAGATTTCAAACCTTTTATCTTATGATTTTGGTTACTTTTCTAAGTTCAGATTCTTTTTCCAAGATATAAAAAGAAAGAAAGCCAAATTAAATAATGTTTTAATTTTCAAAATAAAAAATCCGAAACTACAAATTTCTAAACTATATAATTTTGATAATTATTTTTTTAAACTATTTTTTTGGAAACTTTATTCATGAAAATTAAATTTAACTTTTGACATCGAAATTTTGAAATATTACATATTGAAAGTTATAATTTCCAAGATTAAAAACTTTCAAATAATTATCTATTATTCAAGTTACCACAAAACCTAAGTATTTCCAAAATTAAAAAATTTCAAATCCTAAAAGCTCGTTTGGTTTGCTGTTTTTAGTTTTGTGTTTTCGTCTAAACAAAAATGCGCATTTCTTATGTATTGTTGGAAAACACACAATTTTGAAAAATGAAATTAACATAGAAAATAAAAAACAAGTTTACTTGATTTTTCGTGTTTTGAGACATAACAAAAGGACGGAAAACAATTCCTCCCCTCCATTTCCCGTCCATCGTTGTAACGGCTAAGAATTGTAAAAAAATTTCTCATGTTTTCTTGTATTTTGTGGTGTATTTTGAAAACACAAAACTCAAAACGAAACCAAACAAGCCCTAAGCTTTTAAAACTTAAGTTTATGATTCAAAGATTTTGTTTCCATAGTTACTATGTAAATAACCAATTAACACAAAGGGCATATTGTCAACATAGCTATTTTCATTAGTTCCAATCGAAAGTTTTAAAAATATAAATAAACAATCTTTCATAATTCAGTATTCAGCAATCAGCAATTAGTTTTCAGCATTTAGCATTCAGTATTCAGCTTTTAGCATTTTAAACAAACGAAGGTTTTACATATGAATAGTGTCTTCTCATTTCAAAGTTTAAATGATACCCTTCTTTCATTGATAAACAGTTGCTAAAGGAGGTAACAAGATGAGGGCGGTGTGCTAAGATATCATCTTCGGTGTCAAAATGTAGAACCAATATTACTAAGTATGCAACTTACAGGTCAACTGAAACTTATTTGCAAAAACCAAACACCATTCATCCATCAAAACCATATATATTACAAGCTCCATTGTCCTAAGATTGGATAAGACGAGTCGTACCAAGCAGTAGCAACAGCAACTAAATTTTGGTAATAAATTCAAATTGCTGCAGCACGTTTACAGACCTCAAAACTTCGGATTCGTTGCATTCTCCATCTCCATCCATTAATCGACGCTCGATTACCTCTAACTTCTGGCCCGAAAGATTACAATTCCTGAAAATTGATGTTATATCCAACAATTTTAGAAGAATTTGAGGGGATATTAGCAATCTGAGTTTCCAGTTATTACCCCGAAAGCACTGTGCACAAAGCCATAAACTATGTCAAAGCTGTTCTTTTAAAATTGGGCCTCGACTTTAGGCATCTCGAATAGAGCTAAAATTCAGCTCTAAGAGCAACTCCAACGGTTCGGAGTGCGGAAATTGGATTTTCCGCACTTCGAAATGTTGAAGGCCTCATTTCTACAACAGAAATGCGGCCAGACGTCTGGACATCAGGCGTCTGTTCAACAGGCGCTCAATGTTTAAAAAACACGGGCGCCTGATGCCCAAGCGCTTGTTCAACAAGCGTCAGGTGATCACGCCTATATCAGGCGCTTTCACCCTCTCCCTCCTCATTTTTACCTCTTCTATCCTCTTCTCGGTTAATTTTTTTTATTCTACTTTGCGTCCAAATGTCGCCCCGTCCGGTCAAAACCGGTAGACGCACCGTTCGATATGCGACCGATGCAAATATCGGACATGCTCATGTCCCTTTTGATGCTACCGTGACTCCAGACGATCTTCGATCCTTACACGACTTGCCCCCTACTGTTTCGCATCGACTTACTGCAGCTATAGCGACGCCACATGTATACGTTTATTTCTTTATTGCTTGATGAACAAGCGTGTAATTGTATATGTATGATAATTGTTTGTTTATTTTAACACTAAAGAATCATATTTTTAGGTTCGTCACGTAGCGATGCGAGGTAGTTGGTATAGGTGTATGTTTGAGTATTTTGATCAGTTACCGCAGCCGATTTTGGATAGGCTACATGCGTCACCTTTTGATGAATTTCTAGATTTACCTAGATTTGCACATGTTGATCGCTGCCTGGTAGAGGCCCTCACCGAGAGATGGTGGCCTACCACTCACACATTTCATTTCCCTGATTTTGAGCTAGGACCGACTCCTCTAGATTTTTATATGCTCACCGGCATAGAGGTTGGTCGACCGGACCGTCTCCCTATTCCATTTGATAGTTCCTATGAGGAGTTCGAGTCATATTCAGCTTATTTACCGACTTTGGTCGATGAGGAGGTTAGAGGAGGAGCTGTTACTCTCCCTTGTTTGCAGCGTTATATAGTAGAGTACATGGCCGTTGAGGATATGCACACTCCGGTTATCTGTGCCTTCATATTATACCTTTTTGGGTCTACATTTTTTAGTAACAATAAGGGTACTATTAGGCTTGGCTTTCTAGCTGGGTTAGTAGATGTGGATGGACTACATATATATGATTACGGTACCGCTTATTTGTACGTAGCATTAGATACTTATGCGCTTCAGCAGTCTAGAGAGATGTATGGATTTTGGTACATTCTTCCATTTTGGTACTACGAGTATACTGCCAATATGCACCCCCGACTTATTGTAGAGGCGAATGCCACACCTTATATTTACTTTCCTAGATTGCGTCGTTGGGGTCCTCCTATGCATTTGTCCCGTGTTGCACAAGGGGTGCACAATGAGCTGATGGAGGCTAGACAGTAGATGGATATGAGGCGGCGTGGTAACATTATCATTTGTCCATGGGATTAGTACTTACAGTTCCTAGACCCCGGTCCTGATCATCCACTCACTTTTCAGTTTTCCATGTCGCGACGCAGGATTTGCTTTCAGGTTCCTACATGTCCATTCATATGGTATTTAGGGGATCGGTGTTGGCTACAGTTGTATGGTATAGTTCGCATTCCATCAGATCCGCTACCATGGGATGATATGTATGGTGATATTAGGGTTGGACCAGCTTATATTCTTGCGATGAGGGGTGCGGGATGGGTGGATGGTGAGCCTTTTACAGTTCTGGGAGACTTTGATTCATATTGGGCTCGAGTAGCCCCACGTGCTTACGCGTTGCCTGATTATATTCGGGGTTTGAACTCCGATCATATTGGTCCGCGTACCTCTTCTGGTAGAGTTCCACTACCGTCTGCCACCTTTGAGCCTACATCATCTCAATACACACAGCCTCCTACTTTCGACCCCCCTCCTCATTCGTTTAGAGCGTATGATGTACACGGTCAGGTGGTGGAGTATCCCTTGCAGTATCCTACAGACGACGCTATTACGGGTATACCATCCGCCGGATTGTATCAGCCTCATTAGGTTTGTATGAGTTTTAAATTTTCTTTAAATTACTTGTCATTATATTATCCACCTATGTATAATTTTTCTTGTGTGCATATCAGTTTTCTTAGTACATGGATTATGATAGACGGATGATTGCTGCATTTGAGCGTATGACGCTCGATTATACACAGATGATGTATCAGAGTTACCAGACTGCGGTCCAGCAGCAGCAGACTCAATATGATGCGCAGATACAGGGATTACAGACCCAAATTCAGCAGCTTCAGGAGCAGCTCCATGCCGGACCTGAGCCTCGCGACTTTGATGACGTCAACGATGACAGTGACGACGATATTGGAGACGATGAGGAGATTGATAGCGTTTCCGATCACATAGGCTGATGTGCTGCATTTAGATGTTTTAGACTGTGTTATTATTTTTCACACCTTACATTAGTTGGTTGCATATTATGTTGGTGATGATGCTACTGTTATATGTGATTGTCTATATGTTATGGCATTGTGGAGATTATATTTTATGTTGAGTATTGCATTGTGTTGATTATAATTTACGCTTGTTTATTATTGATCTTATATGAAGTCAAAATTTTGAAGTAACAAACACAGTTGTGTTTGTTTGTCAAAAATTTTATGGATGTTTGACACGTGGATGTTAATCTCATGCTTCATTTTATTGATGCGGATCACGACCTCTTTATATAAGAAAAAGTGTTATACTCTAATGTCACAACATTTAAAAGTTCGGTAAATTCAATCAATGTGTAACATAATATTTTCGGCTACAGAATTGAAACTGTTAGTAATTTTTTTTATACAAACTGATCAGATGTGCGACGATGAAGAGATAATGGCAACTCAGTTTTGGGACACTATTGCTGAACTTTACAATAGCAATGTTGAGTGTAGAAGTAGACGTACGAAGGTAGAGTTGAGGACTGCTTATGGGAACTTCTACCACGCCTGTACGCGGTACATTACGGTTATCAATGAGGTTATATTTGAAAAAAAATTCGAACCAACCCGTTCCACGTTTGAAGGTCGTTACTTTCTCAAATATCACAGCACATTCACTGGACATGAGGCTTATATCATACGTCAAAATTGGCTAGAACGATTTGGATATCCATAATTTGAGTGTATTATCGTTGAGTTTCTAAGTGTCAGTTCTAAGTCCTAGTCGGGGTATTTTTGTTGGTTGTATTATTGTGGAGTGTATTATTGTGGAGGTATGTATTGTCGTTGACTGTATTAATGTTTGGGTGTTTCGGTAACATTGACTTGTTTCTTTCTGTATTATTGCGTTAAGAACATGGCTACAGTTGTATGATGAGATGATACACTGCATCAACAGTCAATAGTGTATGGAGGGGACAAGATAGTGCAGACGTGACACTACAGCCAAGACACTGCCTCAAAAGTTAATAGTGTATGTTAAGAACATGGCTACAGTTGTATGATGGGACGAGACACTGCTTCAACAGTCAAATAGTGTTCAGATGTTTGTTTGTTTTGTTATGAAAGCCAGCATATGATTTAAGCTATAAAAAGCTTGTTAGATGCTGAGAAGTATTATTGCTCATTCTTATTTCATACAATTTCAAATATAACAAATGGCGGCAGAAGATTATATATTTTTTGATGATAGCGACGACGAATTTGATGAAATGATGGAAGATCATTTTCGTCGCGAAAAGGAACTAATAAGTATGGCTGCATTGCAGGTTGGTCAATCAAGCAGGCAACACGGTGGATCAGTTGTTGGTCGTCGGTATAAAAATCGTAGACATTCATGGCACAACGACAGACTAATAGAAGACTACTTTGTTCCAAATCCTACTTACACAGATGCTGATTTTAGAAGAAGATTCTGCATGCGGCGTCCTCTATTTCTTAGAATCCTACACTGTATCAAGCAGCATGAAAAATATTTTATCTTCAAACCCAATGCATCTCGTACAATGGGATTGACTGGAATTCAAAAAATGACAGCTGCACTCAGAATGCTTGCATATGCAGGATCGGCGGACGCGCTTGATGAAAATTTGAAAGTGGCGGAAAGCACGGTATTAGAGTGTTTGGAGCATTTCTGTCAAGCTATCGTGGACATTTACGGTGATCAATACTTACGCAGAACAAACGAGGCAGATATAGTAAAGTTATTAAATATGCATGGTAGTAGAGGTTGGCCTGGAATGTTAGGCAGTATAGACTGCATGCATTGGGAGTGGAAGAATTGTCCAAAGGCGTATGCTGGAGCTTATCAGGGTAAGTCTCGTAGGTCCTCTATTATTCTTGAAGCCATAGCGTCGTATGACTTATGGATATGGCATGCATTTTTTGGAATGCCGGGTTCGAACAATGATCTTAACGTAGTCGAACGATCTACGTTGTTCAATGATTTAGCAAACGGTAGATCAACTCCTTGTACCTTTACTTTAGGAGGTAACACGTACGATCATGGATATTATCTTGGTGATGGTATATATCCTAAATGGAGTACCATTGTCAAGACAATTCCTAACCCACAAAACAATAAACAATCAAAGTTTGCAGCGATGCAAGAAGGCCAGAGGAAGGATGTTGAAAGAGCATTTGGGGTTCTTCAGTCTAGATTTTACATAGTCAGTAATCCATGCAGACTTCGGTCACCAGTTAAAATGACCAAAATAATATACACTTGTATTATTTTACATAATATGATTATAGAGGATGAAAGAGACATGGAGGAAGATTACTTTTACGAGGGTGCTCCTACACCACCGCATGTTTGGCACAACGATATGATTGGAAGCACACTAGAACTCGAGTTTCATGTAGAAAGCTAAATGTCATACCGTAGTGTTCAACTTCATCGAAGACTGCAAAATGATCTCATAGATCATCTTTGGAGGTTTTCTGGAAATCGGTGAAACTATATTTCTATTCTTACTTTTCCTACTGTTGTTGTTACTTATTATTGTTATTGTAATCTGTTTATGTATAGTTAACCTAATGTTGTTATAATCTTTTTTCAATGTAATGCAATTTCAATGAAAATACTTATATTAATAATTGCTTGCATTCAGAACACAATACAAATAACTGTAATTAAAAGATACAAAGGTTGTAAAAACGGTAATTCATTTAATGACCCTCTTTAAGTCTACGCCTCATAATTTCTCTCCTTCTTTGCTCCGTATACTACAGTTGTTCTGCAGACACGTGTGACGTATCCATGAACATTATTGCATCTTCATCTCTTTGCCGGTTTCCAGCAAGAAGTTGATTCATTCTTGGATAACTTTTCTTGGTGTTGCATTGCTCGAGTGTCCATTGCCCGGTTAAATCTATCTTCAGATTCAAGCAGGATTTTTTTTATTTCTACTTGATCCGCTGCAGCAGTCTGCTTCTTTTTGGCCACTTTTGCTCCCTGTGGCCTAACAAAATGATCTTCGGTTAGGGATGGGCCTTCTTCTGATCCTAAACCGTAGCTTCCTTGCGATTCCCTAGGACTAGAGCTTTCTCCAACTCTAGGCGTTTTACCCCGACCACTGTTTGATTGAACTTGTTGAACGGTTTTCTGAAGCGATGATTTCCATTTAACGTGCTCGACCAACATGTCATAAACATGCATGAACTGATAAAAATGTGGTGCTTGTTTACTATCAGGATTATAGATTTGTTTGAACAACTTGTTTGCGGCCATTCTCTGTTAAAAAAATAACTAGTATACTTAGAGAACTATGATAAAAAATAGAACAATGAAATTATATTAAAGCTTACTAAATGCGTTTCATTTCCAAATCCACTAGGATTCGTTTGCTTTAGCTTGAACATTTGAGAATCGAACGTTTGCATTTGACGATTTATTTTTCCATAATGACCTTTGACTGAAGATAGCATTCGTTTCCGATTGATGTTCTTCCGATTGTAGCAATTAGTAATTTTGCCCCAAAAAGATTCACCACTTTGATCGGTCCCTCGAATAGGATCGACTGAGAGTGCATAGTAAATGTAGCAAAGATCGTAGTCTTCCGCAGCGCTCCAACTTACATTAGTTACTTCTCCCCCAATCAGAATCGTAACGTCTTATAAGTCGTATTCTTCAAAACTAGACCTTGCAGCATCGACGTCGAAATCGGAGTACATTTTCAGTTGAGATTAGTGGCAGTAAAAAATTGTAATGGAGGAAGGAAATTGGTTGGGAATGGAAGAAGAAGGGAGAGTTATATTTGAAGGGGAAAAAATGGCCGTTGGAAGATGACCGTTGGGGCTGAGTGGGAGCCTGTTAAACAGGCGCCTGGATGCCACAGGTGCTTGAAAATGAGGCGCCTGTTCAACAGGCGCTTGGATACCAGGCGCCTGTTAAACAAGCGCCTCACCCAATTACATTTTCCCGAGCCAAAGCCCCACCTTTCTGCACCTTCGGGGATTCTCGCGCTCTGTTGGAGTTGTTTTTGGGTGCAGATTCGAGATTTCTGAATCTGTTGGAGTTGCTCTAATGCTCGGAAAATGGGAATTGAGGGCTTCGATTATTCAGACTGAATATCACACGTGATACGTAACCTAGTTGAAAACAAATTGTCCACTGAACAAAATTTATTTTATTTCAATACAAATTGATCGTGACGTTAGATTTCCTATTCATTTCAACTTTTCATGTAAAGACAAAAAGATCCAACTATCAAGATTCATTGTACCAAATCTTGTGTTTTATTTTGTATCTCTATGAGCATTGCTTATTCACATTTCTTTTTTAATGCATTTTTTTGGTTCATTTATTTATTAGTCTTAAGATCTTTCTCAATTCTTAAATCGTTCTCAGACTAAAAAAGAAATTACTTCTGTATAATTTTCCCTAAATCCATAATTGTGCTTTCTGAAAGTCAACCTTTACATTCTCAAATACGCAAAGAGTACTCGACACAAGCACTAAAGAAAACTGAATCAATGAAACATAAAATTGTTATCTCTTTAGAATTTATTGATTTAGGAGCGTCAACCAATTTTTTAGCCAATTTTTTTTGTGCTTTTGCTAAAAATTAAAAATTAAATGAAATCCCCATGGTACTAGGATTTGAAGAAAACTTCCAAAGGAGACTCATAGATATGGGACTAAAGAAGAATGTGGAAAAGATAATCATTGAAGAAGAGTCTGATGGAACAAATGACGAAAGGAGTGATGGAACTACTCGACATCCACCGAATTTGGTGACTAGGCAAGAGTTGAATGGAATGATGCCTGTGGTGAACCAAAGTTATGGAAACGATGCAGCAGGCTGTTATGGTGGAGTTAACAAAACAATTTGCATCGATAAGGCAACATTTTCAAGGATATGGATCTTGCCATAAAGATCATGGAGTTAGAGGAAGTTTTTCCGATTGGATCAGATGAAGGAAGTTTTAGTGGTAGACATAGAGGTGGAAGGGGAAAATCTGGAGATGGAGATGCAAATGCAGAAGGAAACCGAGACAATCAAGTTGGAGTTGAGAATAGAGCACCAAGATCGATCGATGTCGATTTATCGTGGATCGATATTGATCCATCTTAAAGGAGGTGCCGTGGTGGCGACGATGCTGGTGATGGCAGTGATTAAGTTGTGAGTCCAACTGAAGGGAAAATTGGAAGAAATATTGAGAGAGATGCTCATAAAAGAAGTAAACCTAGAGAACGCAACATTGATTGACATCATAAAAGTATCGGTGGATGGACTCCTCAAAGCCAGGAAGGCCTAAGTGTCATAATGATAGTTGTGGCTGCTCGGGTAGTGGTCGTGATGGTCCCTCATGGAATCGAGCACATGGTGATGCACTCGACAACCGCCGTTTGAGATGCAATGAAGATAATAGTGAAACAATTAATGAAGCAATCCGGAGATTGCTTCAAAAGAATAAACAAGAGGATAAATGGGATACCACTTCTAGTCGGAATCCGTTATGGTAGAACATCCAAGGAAATTTTTGATGCCGACGATATTGAGTTATAATGGATTGACAGATCCTTTGCAACACTTACTAAAATATGATTAGCACATGAATGGTGCCAAGGCAAATAACTATGTGAAGTGCAGGTGCATCACACTGCTCTTGGAAGGATTAGCTATGATGTGGTTCTACAGGCTAGAGTCAGGATCCATATCGTCGTATGACCAACTTGCAAATAAACTCTATGTTCACTCTGTACAAACAAAGAATGCACTATCATTGAAAAACATTCACTAGAAGAATGGAGAGACTTTGAAGAATTATTTGAAGAGATTCAACACGACTATTACGGAAGTGAGGAATTCGGAGGATATCATGGTGTTAATGGAAATTATTGGCGGTGTAGACAGTATATATTATTTTGGAAAGTGGATGATACTGAAGAAGTCAACACCATTGGAGGACTTTCATAAGAATCCAAACCAATTTTTGCACTTGAAAAAGGAAGAAATGGAGGAGCGGTTAAACGCTGATGGTAAGGCTAGACCAAGCAGCATGGTGAAGAGTAACGAATCTATTAAGTAGGATGGTAATAGCGGTAACAACAATGATGATAATTAAAGAAAGAATAATAATACAATGGACAAAAAGGAGGATCCAATAAAGCGCTTTGGGTTTGCCCAAAATGAAAAATATACGGAGTTAAACGACTCCGCCAAAAATATTTACTTGAAACAAAGGCACGATGAGATATAAGAAGCATGTTCCAAGTGTGGCTAATAAGGAAGAGAAGCACTTTGGGAAGTATTGTCGATTCCATGAGACTCATGGACACAATATCAGTGAGTGTAGGCATCTAAAGGATATAATGAAAAACTGATTAGAAAGAAATTACTTCAGCGATATGTGAGAAATCCACGAGAAGGCGGACGGAGGAATAATCAGCCCTTATGGCGACAACCTTGGGCAAACATGGAAGGGACCAGCGGAGAAGGTCCAAGATCATTTAGGCATGAATTGATGACTGGAAGTCTGCATCATATGGAGAAAAGCTAGAACGAAATGGAATGTTATGGAAGTTCCTTGAGGCATGCTCATAAGAGATGTGATATGCATCAAGGACAACGCTCCTGCTACGAAGTAAAGAAGGATGGATTATGACATCATATTTAGGAATAGGGATGCAGACGGGGTCAAAGCACCAACCTTCGGTCCAGTGATGAGTATGGCAGTGATTAGAAAGGTTGTGGTTTGCCGAGTACTGATTAATAGTGGAAGCTCGATGAACATTCTCTTTAAAAGAGCATTTAACGAAATGGAGTTGGACAAGAAGGATTTGACTTGGAAATCCCCTTTTTAGGATTTTACTGAAGAGACGACATCTTTGTTTGGATGTATAAATCTGACTGTTCATGTAGGAATGAAACCCCATAGTGTGAAATGGGTATAAAACTTCGTTGTGGTGGATGGATATTCTATTTACAATGTCTTTTTGGCTGAATGGCCCTTGCTAATTTCAACACTGCTCTTGCTCCATAGTGTTTATTAATGATAACTTCCCATGGATAACAGAGTCAGGGTGGTCCAAAATGATCAAAGTACATAGAAAGAATGATATGTCATGAAATTGTGTCAAGTAAGGTGTAGAGAGAAGGGAAAAGGTGCAAAAGAGGCTCTTTGTATCAAAACTAAGAATGCATAGCATTTAACTCTGCCCTCATCTTGTGTCCTCTAGTGATCAATATAAAACTATGGACTCATGAAAAGAATCGGAAGAGACGAGGGTAGGACCAGTGGAGTTGATGAATGAGATTCAAGTGTGCGAAGACGATCCAATGAAGATTGTCAAGATTGGGTCTGAACTCAGCCCAAGGATGATAAGGAGCTAACAGAGTTTTTGAGAGCATACCAAGATGTGTTCGCGTGGAATCATTCTGACATGTGTGTTTAATGTTGTGTGCTACACATTAAATGTCATCCTAACATTCGTTACTGCAAAGTGGAAAAGACGCAGTATAGAGCCAAAGAGATACGCTGCATTGGGGGAGGAAGTGGATAAGTCATTGGCAAACAACTTTATCTGAGCAGCATTCCATCCGAAATAGGTAATTAATCCCGTAATGGTTACGAAGGCCAATGTAAAGTGGAGGACATGCATTGATTATTCAGTCTTGAATAAGGCATGCCCGAAGGGCTGCACTCAACTTCCACAAATTGACCAAATCTTAAATTGAACCATCAAACATGAACTATTAGCTTTTATGGACGCATATTACGACTACAATCAAATCGCGATGCATGACTTAGATCATGGACATACAAGTTCTATAATGGATTTGGGCCTATATTGCTACATATTAATGTCAATTGGTTTGAAGAATGTTGGGGTGCTTACTAATGTTTGTCCAACAAGGTGTTCTACGAGCAAATTAGATCGACAATGGAAGTCTATGTGGAGGATATTTTGGTAAAGTCAAGGAGATCAACGGACCACATAGGCGATTTATCAAAGATGTCTTATGTGCTTCGGAAGTATGGGATGAGATTGAATCCACGGAAGTGCTTTTTTGGAGTCTAATCAGGCAAGTTCTTGTGGTTTATTGTGAATTCGAGGGATATTGAACTTAACCAAGATTAGATCAAAGTGTGGAGATAGTTACAACACCAAGAACTATGAGGAAATGCAGCTTGAATGGCAAGGTTACTGCTTTGAGTGGATTTATCTCGAAAGCAACTGATAAGTGTATACCATCCTTTGAGGTCTTCAAAAAGGAAAAAGGTGAGTTCCAATTAACGGAAGAATATGAAGCTGCTTTTCAACAACTGTTGGAATATCCCTGAAAATCACCAATTATATCAAAGCCATTGGAAGGAGAAGACATGTATGTCTATTTAGCAATATCGACTCACGCATTAAGTGCGGCATTGGTGCATGAAGAAGGGAAAATCCAAAAGTTCATGTACTACATCGATTAGCAGTTTACGAGCGTAAAGAAACATTCTCCAAATCTGGAAAAGTTAGCCTATTGCTTACTAACAGCATCGAGAAAGTTACAACCATACTTCCAGGCTCATCCAATAAGAGTTTTGATAAATCAACCTCTCAGATAGGTATTACATCACCCCAAGACTTCGGGATAACTGTTGAAATAGAATACTGAGATGAGCCAATGTGAAATAACTTATCATCCTAGAGAAGAAATTTGAGGATAGGCCTTGATGGATTTCATTGCTGAATTTACTATCCAGAATGATGAAAAGGTGGAGAAGGCAGTTGAACCTTTTCAATGGAAGTTGTATGTCGACAGCGCATCCAATGGCCATTGTTCTAGAGTAGGGGTAGTCTTAGTAACTCCAGAAGGTCGGAGGATATCTTATGGATTGAAACTTGAGTTCCATGCTACAAATGATGAAGTGGAGTATGAGACGTTAATAGCAGGGCTCTAGATAGCAAAGGAGCTGGAAGTGCAGATACTGCACGTATTTAGTGATTTCCAATTGGTGGTTTATCAAAGTCAAAAAATAGTTTTAGGCAAAAAGTGTACAACTTTCCCCTTACCTATCGAAGGTGTTGGAGCTATTGGACGAAATTGAGCACTACACATTCACGTACATCCTTAGAGACTAGTATACGAATGTATATTAATTAGCCAAATTGGCTAGCTTTAAAGATGCACAATTGTTAGGAATCGTTCCAGTTAAGGCACTAAAGACTCTAAGTATCAAAGAAATGGATATTAACTATACCCTAGAGGTTAAGGAGGAGTCATAGATGACTCCTTTTAAGGAATATCAGAATAAGGGAACTCTTCCGAAGAGTATGAAAGAGAAATATAGACTCTTGCATAAAGTACCATGTTACAGTATGAAAGATGGAGTATTATTTCTAAGGGGATTCTCAGTCCCCTTGTTCAAGTATGTTGATAGGGATAAAGGGAAAAAAATCCTTGAGGATGTTAATGGGTGAAGATGCGGAGATCACACCGAAGAGGCAGAATTTAGCAAAAAAGGGAATTTGTTATGGATACCGCTGGCCAATTGTTAATCGACATGTAAGGGAATTTTTCAAGAAATATGACAAGTGTTAGAGATTTACAAAGATACCTAGAGATCCATCAAATAAGCTTACATAGATGGCTAGCCTGTAGCCATTGGCGATTTAGGAAATTGATATCATTGGGGTACTATCGATAGCCCGTGGAGGAGCAAAGTATGAAATCGTAGCAATGGACTATTTCATAGAATTAGTTTAGGTGGAGCCGCTTACCACAATAACTTAAGCAAAAGTGTTAAAAATATTTTTTGTAGATTAGAGTACCACTGAAGATTATAACGGATAATGGAATTTAATTAGTAAGTGTAGAGTTTTTGAATTCTATGCTCGATATCGAACAGAGAAGAGTTTCTCAGCGGTAGCACATCCATAAGCAAATGGATAGGTGGAGGCGGTGAAAGAGATCATCAAATCCATATTTGGGTTGATGAGTTACCACCGGCTTTATGGGATTATCGAATAACGTAAAAATTTGCAACTGGACATACTCCATTCGAATTAGCTTATGGAACTGAAGCGATGATACTAATCAAAGCAGAAGTCCTTCCTCGTCGGTGCATGCATTATGACCCCAAGATGAATGAGGAGCTATTACTATCATTCCTTGACTTGATAGAGGAAAAACAAGAAGAGGCAAATTTGAGGATACCTGCTCAACATCAAAGAGTAGTGCGACAATTCAATGCTAAGGTCTGAAACCATACATTCGAGATATACGGCCTTGAAATGACTCTTTTCGAGTATGAGGGCACTTGGTCAGAATTGAGAAGGACCCTACGTGATAAGGAAGGAGCTTGGACATAGCACTTTTAAGCTGTCAACAACAAACGAGAACCAAATTCCGTGAGTATGGAATATGGAACATTTGCACTGTTATTTCGCTTGATTCTTATCATTTTTAGGTTTTTTTCTTTCATTTGGACATTCTTTAGATCGAATTGGATGTAATAAAGTGACATTTTCTATTGGAATTGGAATATAATTAGCTTTTTGAATCGATGGAATCATATTCATTAAATTAGATTTTGCGTTAATTGATCGGTAGCACAAATAGGCATCGCGTGTTTTGAAAAAGTACCAACAGACTCTTCTAAACCATGATCGGTTCTTTAAAGTATTATTGGATCGAGGATAGATTAGATAATTTACTCATACACATGTAATCCATAATGAACGCCCGAAGACAGACGACGTCAGGGATTGATGCTTGGAGATAGGTATCAATGGGCACTGTCATCGGAGATAAGTGTTAGTGTATGATTGGATTTATGATGATACAGTTAATGGAGATTACACTGGTGGTCGTGTGGGCATGAGAGGAAAGCCATGCGAATGTAGTCAGAACATCATAGTTTTATTTATGGTTAAACATGATGAGTTTAGTAGATAATAACTAAAGCTTACTAAAACACTATATTGTGTAATAGCGAAAGTTTATTTATATATGTGTAATGATACAATAAATATATGAATTACATAGATTAACACATGCAGGCATGTATAATATGAAGGTAAAGCATTATTGAAATACACACATACACACACATCCGTAGGAATTAAACATAGGTACAACAATTAAAAGTGCAATAAAGTAATTAAAATAGATCGAACAAAAAGAATTCTTTTATTTACTTAACGTTTTAGTATAGAAGTTCGGGGACATCTTAACGGCCTATGTACAAGAAATTAAAAAACATAAAAGCGACACACAATAAAATAAGAAGTCGGACAAATTATTTCTTCTATAGCTTATGCTTAACTGTAGCTTGGTCCTACGCTGCTTCTTCGGAGTCCCATCTCTTAAGAGGGTGTCTTCGTCTTCGGGTGGTAGAGGCTCATCACTAGATAGAATATGTTGCTTGCATTTGAATGAATGAGACCCATCACGGCAGCTATATCAAGTGACGATAGGGATGAGATGACATGCATAGAAAAAGGAGCCATAAAGGAGGATAGAGGAACGTCACCTGGCTTTTCAATTTTCACCTGTGTTGGATCTAGCCCGTTTGGTAATGGGTGAGATGGATTAAATTTCAGAAAATCCTATATGGATCTTAATGGGCATATGTAAACTATAGTAAGCATTAAATCCATTCTACATTTTAAAATAATTTCTCATTTTAGTTTATATATAAATAAGATGTATATTTTGGATATAAATATTATATTCCTAAAATAACATAATTGTATGATAACTACAAGCACGTGTATAAATATATAGTTATATACACGTATAGATATTATATCTACTGTATATACATATATAGTATACTTATATATATTTATATGATAAATTCATATACATATCACGGGAATAATATGCCTAAGTATACACATATGTTTAAATATACTAAGATATACGTAGATGGTTTGTATACAATATCAATAGTACCACATGTATAAAGTTTAGACATATATATAATATTGTCATCAAAATATAAAATTATGTTTACATATACAAAATAATTCAAAACCATTTATGAATTTAAATTTTACATTAATTTAGTTGACTAAGTAAATCATTTAAAATATCCTAATTTAAACCAAATTTGATTTGGTTAAATATCTTTTATTTAATAAATTTAACTAATTCAAATAATATATATATATATGTATAACTAAAATTGCAAAATATATAAATTTAAATATTTATTATCATTTAGAATACATCGATTTAATGAAATATAAATAATCACTTATTGTGGGTTGCGTAATTATGAATCTTAAGCCTAATTAAACACTAGAGGGGGGTGAATAGTGTTTTCTAACTTATGTTAATCATTTTAAATTTCTTTCAAGTTAAATTTAATTCACATATTAATAATACATAATTATACTATCAAACAGTCACAGATGCAATCACATATAGAAATAAAAGCAGTAAAGCAAAGAGTTAGAGAGATGACACCAGGGATTTTATACCGGCCCAGATTTCTCCTACATCTAGTCCCGTACAATTGCCTGTACAGATTTCTTTTTAAATGCCATTCTTTAACTAGGTAGAAACACAAACGCAAATACAAACTCAATTTCGAGGCTACGAGACACACCCTCCTGAATTTCTGAGCTTAGCATAGATTCACTTGATTTGAATGGGCTACAAACACACCCACTAGATTTCCAGGCTACTAAGCACACCTACTTCATTTGAATGAGCTACGAGTACACCCAAGCAAATACAAATTGAGTTGATAATTTTTCCAAAGACAATTTCTTGAACTTTGGATACAATGGATCTTATAGCCTATTGAACATCACTTTGGTCTTTGAATTGAGAAAGAGATGTTTCCAAAATAGTAAGAAAGTAGTATTAAATCAATACAATGAAGTATAAATTGATTCTAAGTGATTTGGAAGAGAATATAGTATATTTTCAATGGTGTTTTCAAGAAAGTAAGGGAAGAAAATAAGTAATTAGTTATCAAAAAATTCATTAGAACTCCCCTTTATATAGTAAATCAACAGATGTGTTCGTTGATGAAGAGTTGCGACGAATAGACACTTCCTTTCAATATTTGAAAAACCACTTGGCAGCATGTATGTTGACATACTCTATGCATATATGTCAGCATATGCATGTATATTTTGAAAACTTATTTCTTTTAAAATGTTCTGAAAATCCTATACTTCGTAAAATAATTTGATACTGTGTAAAATAGTTTGAACATGGTTTATAAACATTTTGAACTTTAAAAAACTTTTATGAAATATTTTGAATTTTTTTTAAATATAAAAGATATAAAATAGGAGATAGAGATCAAAGATTGCTATCACGAACTTTAACAATATAAGCTATGACTCTATACACTAGATTATAATCTTGAAATCTTCATATCTTGATCTTTGAACTCATGAGTTTTCATGTCTATCTCTTGGGTCTATATATTGTATAGTCTTCAATTTATATACTATATAACTTGAGAAAACATTAGTTCTATATTTTATATGATTGTATATGGTTGTTAACATCAAAATCAACAACTAAGGTATTAACAATCTCCCCCTTTTGATGGTGACAACTATTAAATATTTCTGTATATAAAATATAATATAACTCCCCTAAGTTAGATAACTCCCCATGAATATATGAATATGTATATTTTATAGTTTTCTCCCCTTTTGTCATCAACAAAAATGGGTGAAAAAATAAAACTCCCCATAAATAAAATACTTAGAAGCTATGGAGTCAATAGCCAATAACTAAGTACCAAAACATGATGTAATATGATATGATGATTAATATATAGAGACTTATAAATAACTAAGAAAAGATTTTATTTATTCAAACCATACAATCCAAACATATACATCAAAACAAACCACAACAATTTACATCCTAACTAACAATCCAAACCAAATTAAATCACAACCTAATACTACTAACAATTCAAACTTAGATAAGCTAAACTTTTAAACGTATGAATTAATGCGTATTTTTGATTATGGGAGACTTATGGATGGGGCAAAAGGGATAGTGGAGACAAATGTTTCCTTTTTGTTCCATGAGATTTCCATCTCGATTGAAACAAAGTTCTCCTACATGTTTGACTTCGTTGTCATCCTCGGAATCATCTTCCTCCTTCTCTTCCTCTTCTTATTCCTTCTCTTCATCATTCATGGGGTTGTGAATGACAAGATTAGGAGTTTCTTCTTCAATTACTATTGGATTGGCTGCATTATCCAATAAATGCTTCTGGAGATTTCGAAGAATGCGCCCTTGCTTTTCTTGTTCCTTTAAGAGGCGTATTTGGATGACCTCTATTTCTGAAAGCATGTTTAGAACATGCTTCAGATCATCTTCAACCTCGATGACTTTTGGCCATGGTGGTAGTTTGGAAGGGGCCTAGAGTGGAGGTTTCTAAGTTAAAGGAGACGGTCTTTTCTCTTGGTCGTTTGGAACTTGAGGTTCCATTAAGTTTATTTTAATTAGAATTTAAAAAAAAAAAAGATAGAGAAATGAAAAAGAATTTGAAATTTGTGGTTATATAGTTATATTTTGAATTTTGAATTTAAGAAGGAAAACATATTTTCAAAAATCTGCATTACATGTCGACACATAGGAAGATTATATATCGACATACGTATGTTAATTTTGATATTTTCTTTTTAAATGTACAATATATACGCTGTTGTATTTATATTTCAAAGGAAGAACATATTCCTAACTTTCTTCTAAGTTTAATAAAAGATGTTTGAGTTAACGGTTTTGTTAATATACTGGTTATTTGATTTTCAGTATTTATAAATTCGAGTGAAATGACTCCTTTGTTACCCATAAAATGCAAATGGAGATAAAGAAGTCACGTCAGAACCCTTCCGCAGAGGAAAAGAGTAACAGAAGAAGTTACCTTTCGGTGATACCAAAAGGTTTGCATAACACCCGATGAAAAGAAGCGCACGGTAACTTCAGAGGAGGGGCTTTCGCAGGTATAAAAAGGAAAATAGTTATAAGGCTGCTTGACCTAATGAACAGATGGAAGGAAAGAAGAGTGCCCCAAGCCTTTTAAGTAAAAAGGAAGGAATGCAAGAAACAAGTTTGCCGCAAATCTAAACCCTTCGGAGCAGACGAAGGGATTCATCACTCGTTATTCAAAGCAAATGTCTTCCAAGAAAGGTAGAAAGAATAGGACCAGAATAGATAACACGGTTGACAACCATTTTGGAAGCATAATGAGCCTTTCTAACTGATTGAAGTACGTGTCCAGTATCTTTCAACAGTATCGAAAGGTTTACATAAAGATAACATTCATAATTCCACAAAAAGGCCACCTACCGACAGCATTCGGGAAAGGCGTGGCTCTCGACAATAATTACACAAGGAAGCAACCTTCCGACAAGATCGGAAGATTCATAGTGTCTCATAAGGAACCAACCTTGTAGGAAGATGAAAAGCGTATAGATACATTAAGAACACAAGGCCTTCTATGACGCTCAGCGGCCCATGATGGTGTGTGAAGAGTAAACCTTCCGTTAAAACCGAAAGGTTCGCAACTACATAGAAGAAGGAACCTTCCATCCTGACAAAAGCATAGGGCCGAAAGGGGGGCCTCCTACATCTATAAATAAGACCTTAGGGGTCTGGTTTCGGGATCCGATCTTCTTCTCATTTCATCTACTCAACAATCTCTACGGCCTTCGCTCAACACATTGTAACCCTAATTTTGAAATCAAATTAGGGGCTATCTTCTTAACTTTTGTATCGGATTCCATTATGGAGAAATAAAAAGAATTGTGGCTTGCGATCAACTCGGAATTTGGGGATAATCATGATCAGGTGTTAATTTTACATTAATGGCTGATCTCAAATGAGTTATTTCTTATCTTCTTTGTTTATTTAGAGAATATGCCGTGAAATTTTCAACAGACAACCTCATATGTTTTCTCCTCAATTTAAATATCAATCAAAAGAAGGGTGAATGAAACTTGTGGGACAGTCCCGAATATAAGTTTCATGGCATACTGACTCAGCTTGTTATTGCCTTAAAATGTTTGAATCATGCATTCTTTTCGAAAGGTTTTCATAAGTGGAGTGCCAACCTAGGAGGCCGAAAGTATCAAAAGAAGGGCAAATAAAGCAGTCTCATCATCTAATGTCCCCGAATGGTTTCTTAACCTTAAGAAGAGTTTAATGGTTTACTAAACTTTCCGATCTTTTGGAAGGTTTAATATAACCATTAAGATATGAGGATTACTTTCGGTTTCCTAGGGAAATATAATGAAACGACAAGGATGAATATCATTTAATCTAAATGAGTCGACCGAAGGGTTTAAATGGTTTCCTAAACCTTCCGATCCATCGGAAGGTTTAATAAAACTATCGATCTGGTCACGTCGCGAGGTTCAAAGTGCACTGAAATCCTTCGATGGAGGCTAAGTAACTTCTTGAGCTTCTAAGAAACCTTCTGAATTACCAAAAGGTTTAGCAATATTATGGATCCCATCCAGTTGAAATGCTTAGATCATACTTAAACTTTTCGATAAGGCCGAAAGTAAGATGATTCTTTCCCCAACTCTACATAAGAGATAAACACTTGCTTAAAACCTTCCAGTATCGATCCCTTCCTGTTAGGGTTAGAATTGTGATCGCAAAACCTTCCGACTTAGTCATTTCACTCAAGTAATGAAAAATCTACTCAATTGAAAGGTTGAATTCATATGAAACAGTCCTATGAAATGCATCGGGGATGTTGACAAGAAATCTTGTCAACATTTTTGGTGCTAGAAGGAGGACTTGAAGCTCCGACCTTATGGTTAATATAACTAATTATGAAATCTAATTTGTTGTAGGAAAATGAAATCAAAGAGACTACATGAACAATGAAGCCTATCTTAAGGATGTGGCGCAAAAGGTTGTGAAAGACCTGCTAAATGCTAAGTGCAAAAGAACTGAAGACAAAAGAGTGAACAACAATGAAAGGGTTGCACGCTTCATCGATGAAATTATGTCAGCTCCAATACCATCTCATATGAAGGTCCCCACTATGAAATATCATGGGACAACCGACCCGAATGACCATTTGATGGCGTTTGATAGCCAAATGGATTTATATAACGCTTCTGGCGATGTGAGCTATCGACCTATTCTAGTCACGTTACAAGGGGCTGCAGCTAAATGGTATCGGCAATATCATGAGAATACGATATATTCTTGGAAGCAGTTCTCATACGAATTCTCTGCTCAATTCTACATATGCAAAGATCCTTCTATTGATTATACTGTGCTTGCTAACATCAGGCAAAATCATGGAGAGTCCTTAGGGGATTATCTAAAGAGATTCAATACAGAAGCATTGAAGGCCAAAGGCATGAATGAAAGAGATAAAATCATCGTTGTCCACTCAGGAATCATAGTTAATTCTCCTTTCTGGAAGGAGCTGTTCATTCATGGATGTCAGGATCTTCAAGATTTCCATTTCCAAGCCGACAAGTTCATCCGAATGGACGAATTGTATTACTCGAAAAAGAAATTTGCTCATAAGAAAGACAGCGGTAGATTTGGCCCAGAGAGAATTCCCAAGAGAGCTAGGTAGGAGGATACCAATACTAACGCGGTTGCGTTAAATCGACCAATCTCCTACATCTATGCAATGACCCAGCCAGGATAAGGTCAACTTCCCCACTTCATTTAAGGCTCGAAATTATCCTGAGTAGAAAAAATGAGACAAATACTGTGCCTACCACAAAGCTAATGGCCATAGAACCAATGAGTGTAAGGTTCTGGCTAGGATAATTCAGGAGTTGATTCGAGAGGGGCAGTTGAAGGAATTCGTGAAGAACCCACAGAAAACTCTCTCGACAAACACTGATGCAAGGAAGCCTGCTCGAAATGCCGTAAATGTAATCGAGGAAGATGACCCGCTAAGCTTAAGTCCACCCCAGAACAGGATTGATGTCATATATGGAGGACCACATCCAGTTGGTAGAAGTCAAAGTACCCGAAGCAAATACATTCGAGAAGCTAAAAAGGGTGTACTCTCTATACAGGAAGAGCTGCCATTTAGAAGTCCGAAACACAAACATCAATATGCATACACTGGTGATTAACCCACAGGAGCTAAGGAGGGGGATCCATCATCCCCACAATGATCCTTTAACAATCACAGCCCAAATAGGATCTTCGGTGGTCACGAAAATCCTGGTTGACACGGGAAGCGCTGTGAATGTGAAATTCCGCCATGTATTTGATCAAATGAGGATTTCCAAAGATAGACTTGAACCTAGTCCCGATCCAATCTTTGGGTTCAACAATAAGGGGACAACTCCGCTTCGGCAGGTGAAGCTTTTTGTCCAACTGGGACTTCCCACATGTTCCTGAGTCTTTGAAACGACCTTTGTGATCATAAATCAGCCATCATTCTATAACGCCTTCTTTGGATGGCCGGCGTTGGATGAGGTGGATGCATTCGTCTCACCGAAATATCTAATGCTTAAATTCCTCACTAAAAGCGACTGGGAGCTATCCGGGGCGAACAAGTCGCATCTCGAGAAATGTACTTTGCAACCCTAGAACAATACAACAGGGAGTTTACTTGTTACTTTGATTCTTCTATTACTCTGCAGCCTTTGGAAGATGGGTTTCTACATCCATCATTCGAAGCAAAGAATAAATATGATAAAACTAATAAACGTATTACTACAAGGTGTTTTGCAGTTTATGGAAAAAGAAAGAGGGCGGATTCTAACTCAATCGAAGAAAGTGAAATCGTTACAGAATTAGATTGTCGAGGAGAGGTGGAAAGAGTTAAGTCAGTCGAAGAAACGGAAGAGGTTCTATTAGATTCTACCGATTCCAACAAAATAGTCAGAGTGGGAAAGGGTCTTGAGGAACATCTAAAGTCAAGATTGACAATATTCTTAAATGACAATAAGGATGTTTTTGCTTGGACCCACTCTAACATGGTTGGAATTAGTCCCATGGTCATGAGCCATGCCCTGAATATCAATCCAGACATTCCCTCGGTTCGGCAAAAGAAAAGACAGTTTGATAAGGTTAGGACCGACGCCCTGAAGGAAGAAGTCAAGAAGTTGCAACAAAATGGGTTTATCTGGGAAGTCCGATATCCCAAATGGTTGGCAAATCCGGTTCTGGTAAAGAAATCCAACGAAAAGTGGCGGACTTGTATAGACTACACAAATTTGAATAAAGCTTGTCCAAAAGATTGTTACCTGCTGCCAAGGATAGACCAGTTGGTCGAATCTACCAGTGGACATAAGCTGCTTTCCCTAATGGATGCATATTCTGGGTACAATCAGATTCCTATGTTTAAACCTGACGAGGAACATACTAGCTTCATTATAGATGAAGGAACCTATTGTTATAAGGTAATGACATTCGGGTTGAAGAATGCAGAACACTTATCAACGGTTGGTTAACGGAATATTCAAAGAACAAATTGGGAGGAATATGGAAGTTTATGTTGATGACATGTTGGTGAAATCTCAAGAGGTGGAAGATCACCTTGAAGATTTGAATGAAATGTTTAAAGTGCTCCGCAAGTATCAAATGAAGCTCAACCCCCAAAAATGCAACTTTGGAGTCCATTTCGGAAAATTTCTTGGATATATCGTGAGTGCACAAGGGACTAGCCTAGAATAAATTGAGGCCATTAAGAATATGGTAGAACCGAGGACAAATAAAGATGTTATCAGTTTGAATGGAAAAGTGGCGGCACCAAGCAGATTCATATCAAAAGCTACTGATAAGTGCATACCGTTCTTTGAATTGATCAAGAAGAAGAAGAACTTCGAATGGAACGAAGATTGTAAAAAGGCATTTCAAGAACTGAAGCTTCACTTGGAAAAGCCACCAATCTTATCTAGCCCCAAAGAGGGGGAAGATCTATTCTTATATATGGCAATTAATGAATATGTGATGAGCTCGGTATTGATTAGAAATAGCGATGGATTGCAACTACCAGTTTACTACGTAAGCAGAAGGTTAAAGGATGCTGAGATCTGATACCCAGTCATTGAAAAGCTAGCATACTATCTAATTTTGACAGCTCGAAAACTAAGGCCCTATTTTCAAGCACATCCAGTAAAAGTGTTGACCAACTTCCCATTGAAGCAAGTCATTGGCAAGCCCGGAACTTCTGGAAGGTTAATTAAGTGGGGAATTGAACAAAGTTAGTACGATATAGCATATCAGCCTAGAACGGCTATAAAAGGTCAAGCATTAGCCGATTTCATCAATGAATGTACAGGGTTCATTTCAGAGCAATCCGAAAAGAAAAAATATACAAAACCCAAGTGGCAACTATTTGTGGACGGTGCATCAAATGAGCAAGGAGCGGGGGTATGATATGTGATAATTACCCCCAAACGGGCACAAGTTACACTATGCTATGAAATTGGGATTCTCAGCAACTAACAATGTAGCAGAGTATGAATTTATGGTTGCTTGATTAACCCTTGCTTTGCAACTTAAAATCACGAGAATCCAGGTATTCAGCGATTCTCAATTAATGGTTAACCAGATCAAGTAGGTATATCAAACCAAGGATCCTAAACTTAGCCAGTATGTGAAGAAAGTTTTGAAGATGCTCGCACTTTTTGAAGATTTCTCCGTACATCAAATACCAAGAGGATAAAACTCTCAGGCAGATTCACTAGTTAAGTTGGCAAGCTTAAGAGGAGCTCTTGAAACTCGAATTGTACTGGTAGGGTTTCAAGCCAATCCCAGCATTGAGGAAAACAAACAAGAGAAAGCTAGGGGAATACTAGTATTAACCCGACCACAGGCATTGGCATCGGAATCCGAAGGGATGGACCAAGAAATACCGAATCAAGAATCTGTAGCTCCAATAGCAGAAGAAAGTTATGAAAACACTTGGATGGCACCAATCATAGATTATATAGTCAATGGAAAATTGCCCGCAGATAAAGTAGAAGCGCGAAGGCTAAAACGGAAAGCTCAGAGCTTTACCGTTACAGATGGAATTCTTTACAAGAAAGGGTATGCCCTTCCCTATTTGCGGTGTGTGAAACTTGAAAACGGATTGAAAATAATAAGGGAAGCACACGAAGGATTTTGTGGGGACCACTCTAATGGAATAAAACTAGCCAAGAAGATAACGAGGCAAGGGTTTTACTGGCCACATCTAACTAACCAAGCTATGGAGTATGTTAAAAGGTGTGAGAAATGTCAGCGTTATTCCAAAATACCACGTCTCCCGCCAAGTCAACTAACCCCTATTACTACCCCATGGCCATTTGATGTTTGGGGAATCGACTTAATTGGACCGCTTCCAATCTCCAAAGGAGGAGAAAAATTTGCTATGGCGACAATAGATTATTTCACGAAATGGGTTGAAGCAGAACCACTCTCGAAGATTACCTTAGGGAAAGTGTTGAGATTTGTCATCAAAAACGTTGTCACAAGATTTGGGGTACCTTATAAGATAATATCCAACGATGGGACTCAATTTGAGAGTAAAGAGTTTTCACAGTTTTTCCAAAAGAATGGGATAATAAAAAGCTTCTCCTCGATTGCTCATCCGAAGGCCAATGGAGCCGTCGAAGCAGCTAACAAAATAATCAAAACCATCTTAAAAAAGAGGCTAAACAAGGCAAAAGGAAATTGGGTAGAAGAGTTGCCCTTAGTTCTATGGGCTTATAGAACTTCAACTAGAACTGCAATGGGTCATACCCCATACTCTCTAACATATGGATGTGAAGCAATGCTACATGTAGAGATTGAGGTACCTTCTCATAGAAGAATTGCCTATGCCTTTAATCCAAACCAGGAATTGAGAAAGGAATCACTCGACCTGATTCATGGATTAAGAGATGAAGCAGCCTTGAGAACGGCTGAATATCAAAGGAGGATATCAAGATATTACAACTCAAAGGTAAAAGCTAGGTCATTCAGACAAGGGGATTTAGTACTTCAAAGGGTAATGGCCAATACTAAAAACCCATCGGATGGACCACCGGGACCTAATTGGGAAGGTCCATTGGTAATCTTCAAAGAAATTTCTTCAAGAGCCTACAAGCTATGCTACCCTAATGGGAATATGGTGCTAAGAACCTGGAACGCAGAACATTTGAGACTATATTTTCCAACTATAAATGAATAAAGCGTTTCTAAGAACACCTCTACTATGATCTAGTAAAAAAAATCTACATGGTCGGGAGTGAAATTCTCCTTAAAAACTTGGACTACCTAAGATGGTAGGCAACCAATAATGGTAGAAAGCCCTTGGCCGCGTCAAGAAGGCCAGGTCTAGGCACCTCCTAGAGGGAGGGCGTAAGCCTTTATCTGCGCCAAAACCAGAAATGGCCAGGTTAAAGCAGCACAAGCCCTTATCTACATCACGCTATGGCCAGGATAAGGCACCTCCTAGAGGGAGGACGGGTAATCCCTTGGTCCCGCCACGTTATGGCCTGGACAATGTTCCGAACAAGCCCTTAACCGCATTACGCTATGACTAGGCTAAGGCGCCTCCTAGAGGGAGGTCGGGTAAGTCCTCGGGCCCTACTTCAGAAAAAGCTAGCCGAGCGCACCGGAAACCCAGATGAAATGATCGGTGGACTAAGAAAATTCCATGCCTGAAACAGGCACTGCCAGAAATTGGCATAGCTTGAAATAGCAACCACCACCAAAAAGGTCGGTACTGTCAGATATGACAAACAACCTGAAATAGGCTCTGCTTAAATAAGCACAAAATCGGACAAAAGAGTCCTTGCCTGAATATGCCAGAACAAATGATAAATATACAAAGAAAACTCGGGCCCGAGAAAGCAATAACATGCAAAGCACAAACACAACTGAAGGATGGCATATTCAACAAGAAAATCAGAGGGAAGTCACTGACTTCTTCTCGTGAACATTTTCCAAGCGGGAGTTCTGGGCTCCTATTGCAAGAGATAATTTCCAATCTTTTATTACTTGATACTGGAAAGGGTATTCTGGTCTTCAATTATTAATTACCAGCAATGGTATTATGTTCTTCAATCAATTATTACCAGCAATGGTTTTTTGGTCTTCAATTATTAGTTACCAGCGATGGTATTCTGGTCTTCTATTATTAATTACCAAAATTGGTATTTTGGTCATCTATTATTAATTCCCGAAATTGGTATTCTGGACTTCTATCATTAACTATTGGAAGATATCTTTCGGCCTTCCCTTATCAATTATCGGAAACATTTTGGAATTCCTGTTAGAAGTTGTCAGAAAATGGTGTCCCAAAAGTGGCATCCTGGACTTCAAGGGCTCCTGTTATCAACGTTAAATCGGGTCTTCTGGTCTTCGGTTATTCGTTATCAACCGGAATAATGCAGGGATAGTTCTATGACCTCAGAATCTTTGTCCTAAAGAACAAAAGCCTTCTTTATACAAAGGGGGGCTAAATGTTAACCATAAAATGCAAATGGAGATAAAGAAGGCACGTCAAAAACCTTCCGCAGAGGCAAAGAGTAACAGAAGAAGTTACCTTTCGGTGACACCGAAAGGTTTGCAAAACACCCGAGGAATAGAAGCGCACGGTAAATTCAAAGGAGGGGCTTTCGTAGGTATAAAAAGGAAAATAATTATAAGGCCGCTTGATGTAATGAACATATGAAATGAAAGAAGATCGCCCCAAGCCTTTTAAGTAAAAAGGTAGGAATGCAAGAAACAAGTTTGCTGCAAATCTAAACCCTTCGGAGCAGACGAAGGGATTCATAACTCGTCATTCAAAGCAAATGTCTTCCAAGAAAGGTAAAAAGAATAAGACCAGAATAGATAACACGGTTGACAACCATTTCAGAAGCATAATGAGCCTTCCTAACCGGTTGAAGTACGTGTCCAGTATCTTTCAACGGTATCGAAAGGTTTACATAAAGATAGCATTCATAGTTCAACAAAAAGGCCACCTGCCGACAGCATTCGCGAAAAGCGCAGCTCTCGGCAATAATTACACAAGGAAGCAACCTTCCGACAAGATCAGAAGTTTCATAGTGTCTCATAAGAAACCAACCTTGTAGGAAGATGAAGAGCGTATAGATAGATTAAGAAACACAAGGCCTTTTATGACGCTTAGCGGCCCATGATGGTGTGTGAAGAGTAAACCTTCCGTTAAAACCGAAAGGTTCACAACTGCATAGAAGAAGGAACCTTCCATCCCGATGAAAACATAAGGCTGAAGGGGGGCGCCTACATCTATAAATAAGACCCTAGGGGTTCAATCTCGGGATCTGATCTTCTTCTCATTTCATCTACTCAACAATCTCTACTGCCTCCGCTCAACACATTATAACCCTATTCGATAGGTATTCCTAAACACTATAACATGACATTTGAACACTATGTTTTGAAAGTTATAAATGTTTTGAGAAAATTAAAGTGTTTTGAAATGGTTGAAAGTTTGAAGTTATATTATAAGTTGGTAATTTTGATAAAATGATATTTGAATTTAATATTTGAAGCGGTTTTGGAAAATAGAAGTTATATCTATTGTTGTGATGGCTAAATATGGTGTAAAAAGATCTTTTATAAGTTTGGATATATTTTAAGCGAAGTATGCAGCCATTAGGTATTAGCAGACAACTGAGGTCACTGGCGAGGTAGTATTGATTATGCAGTCAATATTGCATCCAATTGATATTAGTAAATCACTAAAATATATGGCAAGGCAACATCATTATATTTTATAGTGGTTGTGATTTTGATACATGATATGTGGGTTGAAATAAATTTTATAAAGTTTTTATAAATTATATATGAATTGAATTGGGTTTTATGGACATTAAATTATGATTGTAATAATGCGTGAAAATTTATTTATGAATTTGAGATTATAATTGAATAGTTAAAATTTATAATATTTGGAATTAATTTATAGGATTTTGGAATATTATAATTTTTATGATTATTTAATATGGTTTGGATATTTTTAATTTTAGTGAATAAGGAACATTTTAGAAAAGTATAATTATTTTAATTTAAAATTTGGATTTTAGAAAGTTTTGCAAAATAAGTATGTATTAGAATTGTATCGACTTGTGTTAATTGAGAATTAATTAAAATATTATGAACTTAAGTGAGTTTATAAAGTAGTATGGAAGGAAATTTTAGAGAAAAATTTAGTTTTAGGGACAAGAAGTTTGTTTTTTAGGCTGAAGGAAACTTTTTAGTGTAAATCACAGAATGATAGTTGTAACTATCATCTTCAGTTTACACTAAAAATTGTCCTTCAGACTAAAAAACAAACTTGTTGTCCCTGAGGCTAAATTTTTTTGCAACTTCTTCCTTGTGTCCATTTACCTGTATATATATATATATATATATATATATATATAAATTAATGATTTTGTGACGACCCGCACTCGGCACCTTTTGAATCCGACAATAAACCACACATGTCCGACCCATAGTGCACCGATTGTAGAGGATCATGAGAAAGAAAAGAGAGGGTGAGAAGAAAGAGAGAAGAAAGAAGAAGAGAAGAGAAGAAGAAGAGAGAAGCTGAACCAAAACAATACAAAATCTCACATCGCAGCGGAATACATATAATATAGATCAATAATCTTTACAAAGAGAAACTGTAATATACATTAGTCAATATCAGAGTACACAATAAATAATCATCAGCTTGGACAGTTATAATAACCTGTCCTCACAAATGTTGATAATTTTCAACAACAACAATGCAATGCAGTGGAATAATAAACAAATACGTGTATACGACATGAAGATCTCCAGCTCGCCTGCTGAAGCTCCAAAAGCACCAAATCTAAACCTGTAAATATACTCGGTCTGACCCGAGCATTGAAAGGGAAGAACGTCCGGATCAGCCAGGTAAACCAGCATGAGAAAACACACCTCAACTGAATTTAAAGTTATCAAGGCTTTTCCTTTATCAAAACAAAAGGTATCTCGTAAGACCGAGTCGCATATAAATACCGACAAGGTTTTTACCTTACGATAACCAAAACATTTCATATCAAATTCTCTTATATTATAATAGTGTCTATTATACAAATAATATTAAAATAGCTGAAATTGTTACATTATTAAATTCCAGCGTAATTGGTTTACATACAAAATGGCAGGCACGTATTTGATTTTAGATTTCCATACAAATGACTAGGTAAAGGGACTACCTTTCCGAAACTCGGTACACCTCTAGAGGGGTGTACCTAGGGTCCAGATACTGGGCGCCTAAACCAACACAAGGTCGGCCTACCCATCCCTGGATAGTACCGAATATGTCATCACTCCGGTCGTTACCGACCTATAATCCGTGGCCACAAGCATACACAACAATAATCAGATACACGATGTCCTAGCGTGTAAAGATATATCTAGAAGAGTGATGACATCTCCTAATGGGAGCAACCCATTTTAGCCTTGCCGCTTCTATCCCCGTTTCAGTCATTTTCGGGGAGTGAGGCCAAAAGAGGTATCGATTACCTTTCACATATCACATATCACATCATCTTTGAATGCCACATTGTCATTTCCGTTGACTACTAATTACCTTCCACAAAAATACAACCCTTGAGCTCGTACGTCTCAAGAAGGGTGTTCAGCTAAAATAAGTTGCTTTCTCCGCCACCACATGATGTACGTTTGTAAAAACCATTGTACGTAATCTTAGAAATGCAATGTCTGACACTCGTCCATACAAGTTTTCCAGGAACAGAACAAACCGAAGATACTTTCCTACCACATCCTGTCGGGAAATCCCTAGGATTAGTAGCGAATAGTCCTTGCATTGGATATTTCATAACGTAGAGACTACTGCTACTATATGTATATTGGGATTTTAACCCCAAATGATCAACAACCAGTTCTTCACTATGAAAATCCTAAATATCAATATCATCGACCAACCTGCACAATCGTCATATAAATGTTGGTCCAAAGTGGTTTTCAAATAAATATGATCCCGGTCTCTTCGCACCAACAACGCAAAAGCGTTTCTCAACCTCAAACAGAAACTAAGTCTCATAGACTTATCACATCTCCAACTTTCAACTTGCTATCCTTCGGCCAAGAAGGAAGCTCAATAGATTGGAGTAATCACTCTACACTACACGAATCAACATTCTCAACACAAATGATAATCAAGCCTACACAGTTAGTTACGTACTAAGTGTACGACTAATTAGTTTCCACATCAAGTTGAGGAACTAAAATGGCCAATATTGATAGTCGGTTATTTAATTGTCAAAGCAAAAAAAAAAATCTAGCACTTAAATAATCACTGGGTCTGATTTTATTAATCGTTTCTAAATCAAATCACTTTCCAATTATCCACTTCAAAATATCTTTTAAAAAAATAATATTCAAAACCGTATCACTTGTTGGATATTTGGAAAACATTTTCATATACTTATTTTAATAATAAGTAAATTCACAACTTATTTTTTTTCAAACCAGTTAAACTCCATTTTATAATATCACTTCCAAAACATTCATTTTATTTAAAGGATTATTCACTATCCAAAATCGTGAATATAATTCTCTTACCAAATTCATTACTTCTACATATTTAATTTAAAGGATTATTCACTGTCCAAAATCGTGAATATAATTCCTTACCCAATTCATTACTTCTACACATTTAATTTAAAGGTTTATTCATTGTCCAAAATCGTGAATATAATTCCTTTAATAAACTTTCATATTTAACTTATCAAGTTAAATTGATTTCAGATTTATAAAATAATGTTTATAAATTCCATTTATATTTTACAAACTTCCATATACAAAATTCCTTTACTAACAAATTCCATTTATATCTCATTTATAAGTCAAAATTCAATTATAAGTTAATTACTTATAAATCTCTTAGTTACAAATTCTGTAACACCCCGCATTCTTATATAGTTAAAATTTAACGTATAACGATGAGTAATGAAAATAAATAATTTTGGAATTATTGGAATATGGCTTCGGAACTTGTACCATTGCGTCCAGGGCAATTTTTTGATCAGTTTCCATATATAACTTGTCTAAAACTGAAATAATATGAAGGAGTTAAGAATGAAATGAAATAAGTAATTGATCCAAAAAATATATATAATAAAACAGATATGGGCCGACCAGTAGGTCGACCCAATGGGCACAACGGTCGACCGCTTGCTAAGGGCGGTCGGCCGCCTGGTCGACCCACGCGCAATCTGGATGAAAATTCATTCAGATTTATATTGTGACATGTTTTCTCCTTTTTGTGCGATCAGAGCCATACGTTCTTCAATCCTATGGCTCCAAACGACCTTGTGATGTGGTGGCTCCAGGTTCAATCCAAGAATCCGACGGTCTGAGATCTCCAAGCTCCAATATAAATAGGACCCTAGGCCTAGCTATCTTCTCACAATTAGATTTTCCTCAATGGGTTCATTGCCTAAGGCTGAACCCTAAAAACAAAATAATTTCTAGGGAGAAGATCTTCTGAATTAAAATATTATACGCATTGGAAGAAGGGGATCCAGAAGGACTGTGGAACTAGGCGGAGCACAAGCGAAGCTAAGGATGATAGGTGAGTGGATTTATTTTTATATCTTTTAAGTTTAAGATATATTATCATTAGATTCTCATTTAGAAAATTTTATTTGGCAATTAATCATATTAATTAAATTAGGATAAATTATAAGAAAACTTGCAGTTTATTTACAGTATTTAAACACTAATTTCTATGCCTTATTTACATCTTTTGTTCTTTGTTTTGGATTTTTATGCAAGCGTCAGTTTTCTTCCATCCCTTCTTTTCTTTCCTCGCATGTGGATTAGAATAGATAAAACGCAAATATGGATTATATAAATAAGAAAACTGAAATGAAAGAGAATAGATGTAAAATAATAAAAGTTGAGAGATAAAATTACTATAATAAATTGCATTGAAACGGGAAAAGTTAATTTGGGGGTAATTATTAGATTAATTGGTTGGTTAGAAAATGGGATACATTTCCATAACTTAATATCTAAAAGAAAACGATAAACATAACTGCCAGGATAAAATAAATAAAAAGGGGAAATTAGTGTAAAATAGAGAAACCACTGTATTTTACACTATTCCAAAATAGTAAAAGAGACACCTTGTAGTTAGGAAATGGATTATACAATCTTCATAACCAACTGAATAAAATAGAATTACTTCCTAAAATATCGGACAATAAAGTAAAGTATGATTTGAAACAAGAAAATTATTAATTTAATAATTTGAGGCTATAAAGAAAATTTAAGGAGCCTAAGTCTGCATTTACTGCGCAGACTATTTACTAGGCAATTATTGTGATAAGTGAATCATGTAATATTAGGGAATTAAAGAAAATTCTATATAATAATAAAAGAAGGCAGACTAGGCAAGAAACGCTTGTAATTATATAACGGACTATAAAAGAAGAAAAGGTAACAATTCCAAGTAGAATTATAACATAGGTTATAATTATGAAATAAGAACGGAAATGCTTATCGTGAGACTTAAAATAAATTGGTAAGCGATGATAGTAGAGAATAATGATAGAAGCTTATTTAAACAACTTATATTAGGTTAATAAGCAAATAAAACAGAAATAATAAAAGGGGCTTATTTTAAGGAACTTAAGAATTTATACATTAAGTTAAATAAGCAAGGTAGTAAATGTGGCTCATACAACAGCATTCCCTAAAAGACATACGGTTATCTCACCATAGTTAGAAGTGAGACGGGGGCAAGAATATGCTAATTAAATTAAAATAGGTAGCCAATAGAATAAGAAAGCAAACTAAACTCAAATTAAAAGATTAGACTTAGGGTCTAATAAAAGAATCGAAATGCGTTTGGAGCAGCCCAAAGGATGAAGCGCCTAACGAAGCAGTTCATCACGGATTTCAGAAATGAAGGAGCAGTCCAACTTAGTGATTTTGGGCTAAAGGGAAGTACGAGACTTCAACGGGATGTGAGGATACTCTAGGATGGCCCACTGGGTAGGCCCAACGAAGCTGCATCCCCGGAGGCAGGTCTGTAGGTGTTCCATTAAAAGAGTATACCTTGACTGCATTTGCATGTTGGGAAAGAGTATGCCTTGACTACATTTTTCTTGACTGCATTTGCATGTTGAAGGCCCAATGAGACTTCAACGGGACGTGAGGATACTCTAGGCTGACCTACATGTTGGGAAAGAGAGGTGCATAGTTTAGAAAAGGAGTCCAGAGTATATCACAGTGGCTGGAGCGCCGGAGAGACAAGAGAAATACCTGAGCTAAGGGTTTGGTTATGAACTTCAACCTTGAAGGCTTCATCACCAATGCCCATCTCAGAGGGTCGCACGATGACTGGAGAGAGACGTCGCTCATCCAAAGCTTCGAATGTAATATGAGCATGAGTAGCTTCATAAATAATAACCGTGGATACGGGGATGGTCGCTGTAAGCTCTTGAGAAGTAGGAATAAGTGTTTGATGCTGACCCGAAGAGCTTGGGCCAGTAAGAGCTTTGGTTGCAGCATCGGCAACTTCCTTCTTCCTCTCCTCTCTAAGAATCTCTCTTTCGGTGACTAAGAGCCTATATCCTCAGGACTAAGGCAAGCGGCCTTTAGTTCCTCCTCGAAGTGCATATCCTTAGCCTCCTCAGATTTGACCAATACCTCTTTCAAAACCATGGCAGGAGTACGGGGATAGTTATTACATAACCATTTCAAGCTACCCATATTCATCATGTAGCTAGTGTAGAGGTGGAGCATGCTGGCATCCATTCCGCTTATCGCATCGTCGTACTCTGGCCAAAGCTCTGTAAGCTCAGAGTTTGTAAACAAATGATCGATCTCTTCAGCTAGCTTAGCGGAGGCAGCCTATACTTTCTCTTTGACCAGCCGTGCATTCTCCTCACGAAGATAAGTAAGCTCAGTGACTTGTTCAGCAATGATAGCAGCACGACCAACGATAGTTTTGTTCCGAGATTTAATGGTGTTTTCTGCCTCAAAAATATGCTCTTTCAAATTCCCAGATTCAATATGAGCATCTTTGAGCTAATCCTTTATCATGATAATGGCTCTATCGTGAGCCCCCTTTGCCTCAGTCAACAACTTGTCGTTGGTAGCCTTTCCTTTTAGGGCAGTGTCTCTCTCGGTCTTCAACTGGACTATCTCATCATCACGATCTTTGATTGCCTTAGCATGGTCTTCCCTTTCGGCCTCAAACGAGAGGAACTCCTGATAGTTAATTCTATTTACATCTGAAAGGGCCTTTACTAAATGGTGCATATCACACCCAGCTTCAAAGTCCTCATGGACTGTCTGTAGATTGCTAGGAGAAGTAGCCCTATTAAGGGGATTTATTTTATGTCAAACTTGACTACCTTCAAGAACATATTTGGAAAGGTGGCTTGAAGCATGGGTGGACCCGGCGGAAGCACGAACTTCTTGGTTCATCTGGAAGAAGTAGGGGCCATTGCAATGGTTCTTACTTGAGAAGATAGGATTGTTGGCATTTCAGCAGTCCGAGCATCAGTATGGGGAGGAGTAATTGATAATAAGGGCCCGTGGCGGTCGTGAAAGTCTATATGGCGTTTGTGTATGTCGCCAGAGGCACTACTCTCGTCATCCCCTTTTCTCTTCTCTCCTCTCTCGTGCTATCGCTCTAGGTGGCAAGCCTCATCCACCTTTCTTCTCCTTTTCTCCTCATTTGTTCCACGAGGAGGGCAGTAGGCTAGATCAGAAGTTTTGCATTTGTAGGAGCTGGTGTCTTTGACGTAACTGGTGGTATAACCTTCATTCCATATGACCTGAAACAAAAACAAGAATGAAGTTAATACTCGAACTTAGGAACTTAATACAATGCAGGGATGTGTGTTTGTGATCCTAATGAAGTGTGTAGTGCTGATGACCCCCTATGTACTCTACCAATCGTATCGACATGGTTTAAGAGTTGGAGTCTTTTCATCATTGCTCACAAATGCGCTTGAGGAAATGCCAATTTCTGAGCCGATCTCAACTATCATTTCGCTAATGGAGATGTCCCTGTATTCATCTACATAGATAACGACATCTCTCATGAAATTGGAAGTAGATGTACCCTCAGCAAGGGTCTCGGTAGCTTGACCTCTAGCGAACTATGGGGTCTCGATAGCAGGTTGTTCTTAAAAAGGAGAAATTGGGAGTTTAGGGATCAATGCCTCAGTATTTACAAGTCTAGAGAAGGCAGCTTAAGAAGATCAAGACTCATTTTCGGCGACTCGCCAAAAGATTCATCTCTTTCTACAAAGATGTGAAAGTCGCTATCATTACCATCCGAGCCCTCTTCCTCTCCTTTTTCAACCATAAGCTACTTCCCATCCCTCCTTTGAAACGTTTCATCTTCTTCTTTAGGGATCAAAGACATCCTATGGGTCTAACCCCTGTCCCCCATAATTTCCTCTCCGGAGGGTAAGTCTATGTCTGCTCTAGGAATCTCTTCGGACTGTGCTTCCTCGGACGGACTAGCCACGTCTGCTTGAGCCTCCTCATCAAAGTCATCAGCATGTGTTAAAGAACAAATATGTCTCTTAGAGCCACTTGATGTTGAGGGATCATCATCTACAGCAAATCTATCAAGATGAAGCAAGTCGAACCATCAGAGGTTCTCATTCGTCAAAAGGAACTCCACTGTGCGCTCGGAAGCTCTCACGGCCTTAAGAGTTTCAATCATTTCTTTGAGCTTGTCGTTACTTTCCCACCTCGGGATAACTACAATAAGACATATAATAGGTTATGAAACTAGAAAATCACTTGGAATGGCAAGAGATAAGGAATTAGGACTTACTTTTAGATAACCAGAAGCGATTGAAGCCCTCTGGATGTCGGATGAAGAAGATCTTGTTCCTGAGGGATGAACGTTTATTGTGGAGATACTTTATCAACTTACATCCCCTCTAGGCTTCTATAATTATAATGGATGGGCAGTCCTATCTCCTCTTGAAGTGTAGGAGATATACGAGTTCATTCAGCCTTGGGGGTCGCCCTAGCCTGGTCATGAATAAGATGTACATGGAACTTTAGAGCGCGTAACCGTTGGGATGAATTTGAAACGGTGCCAATCCTAAATCTTGAAGCACCATGGATAATAACCGATTGAATAGTGGCACAGCACTGTCCAAGCACATGTATCAATTACAAGCAATAAAGCCTTCTGGAGGATTATAAGCAAACTTGGCTTGAGTAGGCAAACGAACATCACCCTCGGGGATGCCGTGATGTACGCATATATTTCCAAGCATTTTAGCTGTCAAGATTGAATATGCTTGCTCCGGAGGGTTAGTTAGAATTCTCAGCCCAGGAGGTAATTGGTCAAGTACAGGTCCTACCAGAACTAGCGGGCCGTAGAAATCAGAAGTCGCAGGTTGACTTGGCCCCACGGGAATGGATGGAGAAACTAGGGTAGTTGATGACTCAGCTTCTGAAGGCATGGACGCTTCATCAACGGACTTGCGACATGTTGACTTATGTGTCATTCTAGACAATAAAACTCGTTGATCACAATCAGGTACGCTCTATTTCTAATAAAAATTCCCGTGTGATTAACGCTTGACATCCAAAGGAAGTCAACATATGCAGACCAATTGGAAGTATTGACCGAGGCAGGTGCAGTGTTATCTATATGGGATGTCCAGTGTGCCGAACACCATGAATGGACCATATGTGTAGATAGCTCGCTCATATTGAAAAATTGATCTATATCGTCCTTTGAAATTATTCTACTGTACTTACCCATTATCGATCGACGATCGATAACAAATCTGTTGTCCATAGCGACACGGAAAGTTTTTTCTATTCAGCAACACTAGAAGTGCATAAATGCAGAGTAATGGAAACATCCAATACACTAAAATCCAACGCAAGTCACCATATTGGGGTCAGTTTTGTGATTAGGCCTTGGTCAATATCATGAAAGGAAATGATTGAATTTAAGAAGCCCGACACGACTCCTAGATTATGCATGTTCAACCAAGGAAAAATTGGTATCATCACCAACTCAACAAACCCTAAATCATCCAATTCCATATCAAATTGAATTCAACGAAGGTCCAATCTCCATTTCCATCGCCACCAAAGTGCGAATTCACCATCGCCAACCTTCAAGTCGAGCAATGAGATGAATCAGCTAAGGGTTTGAGCAGTAAGTTAGGTCCAACTCTTTAGGATGGCGAATTGAGTGATGCGAGATCACTAAGCGGCAACAACACGACCCAGGAAGCGGCGAAAGTAGGTGTTAATGGCGAATCTTGGACGTAGATGGCTCGATAGTTGGCTAGGGTTTAAATTGGCTTTGAGTCGGCTGAGGAGATACAAAGGATCGAGTTGGAAGTAAAGCAAGTGAGGAGTTAAAACCAAGCAAGATAAAATAAGTAAGAAAAAAAACTTAGAAAATTGCTCAAGTCCTTAACTCGGGACAAATTAAAGGTAAATCTAGTACCGAGTTTACCACTCCAACCTAGGTCAGCTCCAACTCATCACAATAGACATATTTACCAGCTTGAAGCCTTATGTAAATTTCAGAGCAAAGATTGCATCACCAGTACAAAGAATTGAAATTAAAATTGAAATCAGAACAAATAGCAAATCAGAAGTTAACTAGTTGAAAACAACGTCTCAAAATGGAATCTGACAATCGACTGAAACTTGTAAGACATCGGTTCAAGGCTTATCTCATTCCAGAGCACACTTTTTTTCTACGAAAGCGTACTATGGGAGGCAAATGTTAACTGGGTTTTTAACCAAGTGGAAATCATTAGGAGTTAGAATGTTGGTATAAAGACTGAACGACCTGAAACTTGGTAGAGATACTCAATAGACAAGGGGATGGTCTTAAGAAAGTATAAAGCCAAAATAAGCTAAGTTCTAAACTCGAGCCGAGTTAACCACCTTGACTCAGCACCGAGTCTAAATGCCACATAATAGCATCTTCCAACTTTTGCCAAGTGATTCCCTAGTCTTCCTATGCATATTTATGAAATTTCATAGAGTTCTAATTTGCCAATCGTAAGAAATAAAGACGTAGCAGTCCAAGCTGCAGGATAATTCCAGTCATGGAAGAATGATAATCAAAACTCATCAACAACCTACCAAATGACATGGAGGACATCTAGACGAAGCAAGGAGCTTGAAACAAAAGGGTTTAGCCAAGTTATGGCTAAGGATTAGACTCAACCTCGAGTCTAAACCATAACTCGAGTTGTCATAATATTTCTCATACCACCTTGGGCCAGTCTCTGGACTTCTCTGGTAGTGGGCTTCTAATCTGATATGAGTGCTACCCTTATAAATACAAATCATAGAGCAACCAAGAAAGTGGCTGGATTCTGCTATCACTACATAGGAATTCTATCTCTTTTCAACTCTTTCCTCTTCACAACAGTCACTAGGGCTGCTCCTCTAGGCAATTCTAGGACTTAGAACTTATTAACCCTTGTACTTGTGATTCTTTCTCTCTCAAACCCCTTGCAATCTCATACAGACAAAATCAAATCAATAAGTAAAGTTATAAAGTGAACGTAGATTTAGTTAATAGCCGAACTACTATAAAAATCTCTGTGTCTCTCTCTTATTTAATTACTTTATTACTACTTTCTATTATCTTTGCCCTATCCTAATAGGGCTAGTGCTTTCATATAATACACTTGGGTGTTGATCCATTTTTTGGGTTAACAGATGATAATGAACCGACAAGCACACATAGAAGACATTGGTTGTAAAATTTAGGGTAATAGATAAACCTTGTTTATTAAAAGCCAAAAAGGCAAGTTAAGACATGTGGGTTAAAAATAGAATGACATACTAAAAATGTCCGTTTTATTTTAGTAGGAAGTAATAGGGCCACAACATCATAGATACCATTTGATATTGAAGGGCAGGGCTATCCCCCAGCTTGTAGATAGTAGTTAGTTGTTAGTGAGAATAATAGTTGTCATTTTTGTTTAACATTTGTTTTTTAGGTTAGTTAGGTTGCAGGCATTAGTTATTTCTCTTTGCATAAAAACCATGCACGGAATAATATGAGATATATTCCTATTTATTACTATGTTGATTTTGGTGGATGAGCTTGGACCGCTATTTATATACATGTATTGGAAAATAATATAAATAAGGAAAATCTCATAAGGACTCTTAATTAGCCATCGACGTAGGATAAGGCTGAAAGTTTATAAAAATTAGGAAATTAATTAAATTAGCAACTAAAAATAAAGAACGCTTATATCCCAAAAACTATGGAATTTTGGGAAAAATAAATTTTAGCAAACGAAGGACAGGAAAGGGTTGTTGCAGAACCCACGGGTCACTATCCCTACAGCTTAAAATCTAAAATTTATGATTGTACTTGTGTGTTGTTTGTTGTTCCAAAATAAAAGAAAAGATTTTCAAAATTTAATATTAATTGTGTAATATGCTAGGATCAATCATATGCATTAACCCATTAGTTGAATCCGATTACGTTAAGGATGGCTCGATTTGTTTTAAAGGTGTAATGGTAATGCTTTTGAAAAAAAAGAATTTTAAAATTTTCAAACAATATAGAAATTTAATTAAAGGGAAAAGGTTTTTGCATGGAAAATGAGAAGATTTCTGCTTTTCAAATACCACATTCTTAGTGTGGGGAGAACTGATGTATTAGTGAATATGAATTTTACTGTTCAATAAGTGTGGTAGTATATAAAACACAAAAAATGATGAGGGAAAAAGCTATTTTAGCTTTGGAATTTCTATTTCATACCTCATCAATAATAAACAAAAATGGTTTTTAAAAATAATTCTATTTTAAAATTAAAACATTAACTTTCTTATGCGAATTGAACTTGGAAAAATTGGAAAAGGTTTGGGGACAAAAGAGAACGTTCCAAGGTACAATGGAATTGGTATACAAAAGAAGGATGGAAATATAAAATTCTTCATCTAAATTCCTTTTCCGGCATAAGATTACAAATTTAGCAGAACTAGATTTCAAAACTTTGGAAGTTAGAAATGGTATGTTAGGAATTGGATGGTAGGAATTGGATACAAAATTGATTGAACCATACTCCTATTCGTACGAGTGTGGAAATTATTGTGTAAAACCAAGGAGTTGATTTTTAAAAACTTCCATACATATAGAACTGTCAGTATATATAGGTTGTTTGCGCCATATTTTCAAAAAAAATTTAAAGACTGCATTCATATAGAAGGCGTCCATTTAGTGTTATTCAGCATATATATCATAGGTGTTATGATACACCATGCACTTGTACATGATTGGCTGCAAAGTTGGTTGTACACTAATTGGTTGGATAATTTTAAGGGTTGTGCACTATGTTACATGATTTAGTCCTTGATGAATTTCGGGGATGAGATTCTTTTAAGGGAAGAAGAATGTAACACCCCATAAAATAAACAATAATTAACTGATATAATTAATAAATAAATCATAAGGCTCAAAAATGGAATTTGAGCAAACATAAGAATTTGACCACGAAACTTGCAACATTGGGTTCATGGCTTTTTTGATCAACTTTTATATATAAAGTTTTGCGATCGGAGTTCAAATAGAGAAGTTATCAACGTTTGTAGATTTCGGATCGAAAATAATTTAAAACATAATTAGGGAAATCAATATTGATAACGTTAAAGATAACGTTTAATATATAAACTTAATGCTTAAGTAAAAGGAAAAAAGAAATAAATCACCAGTCCCAGTCGGTTGACAGTTGGCCAACCGCTTTTATATGACCGGTCGACCGGTTAGTTAGCACAATGAACCTAGGCTTAAAAGGTCCAGATTTAATAAATAATTATTTAACATACCAAATTGATTCGAGCGCCTATAAATATAGACCTAGCCCCTCAGCTTTCTTCTCATATTTTTTGAACCGAGTAGCCAAGTTCTAATAACCCACCCTTCATAATGCTATGAAATCTGCATTGAATGACAATGTCTGACTTCCGAATACCATAAAAGACAGATTGTCAGGAAAAGAAATTAAAACAAACTGTATACCAAGGCATATCGATAGAATCTCACAACGGAATGATAACATATAATATACTGAATATACATGAATGGAACGTGATAACAATATATATAAGAGACTGTATTAGCAGAAATAACTGAGAAGCGAATATCAATACAAAAAGTCAGAGTACATCAACTCCATATAGACGAAGCCCTGAATATAATCTCTGATGTATCAAATCTCATATATAAATACATATTTGTCATGTACTACCGCAATATCAAGTATATATACGAAGTATTGACATCTCCTCCATAGAATGCTCCAGCTATCCTGAAAGCATATCCCCAAAAGCACTATGCTCCCAAACTACTCAATCGAGTACCATAGAGTTTTCATGACATAAACAGACAAAGACAAAACATGGATAAAACATAAATCCTGCTATGAGGGGAACTATATCCAAATAATGTATATCAAAACTATATACAAATAAATAGGAAACTACCGAGGCACAGCCGGTCCTCTCCATTAATGTGACTCAGGGGTAGTCCGGACTATCCATAAATAAGTAAAGTAAACCTATCCAAAAGATAGGAAATCATACCATAACTTTCTCTTATCATGTAACCAATGAGTCCACACAAGTAATATAGTGTGACTAACAGGTAAAGTATGCTATGATAAGGTAACCCAACATCCAAAAGTAAGGTAGTCATAATATAAGTTTATCACAAAGTGCATAATAATAATAAATGTAACAACAATAACATCGGCCAACTAACAACACGCATAACATAGAAATAATGACAACCAAAAATACAAATTGTTACCCATCATTACTAATGGGTGAAGTCCACTACGGACATCTATCATAATCTAATAATTCCCTTCGAGGGTTCAAGATAAATTGAGTTAGTACCTAATTGTAACATAGACCCCAAACCACTCCTTAGTGATGGGTCTCGTGTAGATCTCACCGTATCCTCTAAAGCAAGCTTTGGTGATATGTGACATACTCTATATACTTGAAACCAGTCCCAAAAAGAAATAGAGTCAACACTTAAACATACCTTAGACCCCGAGCCACATCCTCAATGATGGGTCTCGTGTAGATCTTACTGTACCCGTTGAAGCAAGCTTTGGTGATATATGATCTACTCTAAACGCCCGAGGCCTTTGCGGATCACATCGTACCCTCAGAAACAAGCTTTGGTGATATATGATTCTGTAGTAGACGATTTTCATCACCCCTAGGACATCGTGGATTTTTCAAATAACTTGCATATGTCTCTATCAAAAAGAGAACGATGGTCGTGTGTCGTGTAATACGCTATCGGGACCACACAGGAACACCAATGCCATATTGATATATGTATACATCAAATATAACATCGCGTATGGTCACCATTGAAGGAAAAATGACATATATGACCACTAATATAATGTCAATACGATGTATGATCACTAATATAAGATCAATACTATGTACGGTCACTAATATAAGACTGATACAATTCATCAAACTATGTGTACCCTAGAGTCAAACCCGAAGGTATGGATTTACTTTACTCGATCGTATACGCTTGTCGGATGTGATCGTCTAACCAATCACCATACCGATCTCATGCCCGATCATTTTTTATCCCATAGGAATCACTTAATGTTTGCATCCAAATCTCGAGCTTTGCCTTGCATTCTGCCTCCCTGAGTAGCCCATAGTCTTCCCCGAAGTTGCGACAAAGTTCTGCACGAATCTGCATCTGAAACAGTGGAAGAACCCCTGCTTAAATGCCACCTGACTTGGGCTTTACTACCCTAGTTGATGCACCATCGGTCCACTAGTGGTCTACCATCGGTCGACCGGTGGTAGCTTTCCCAGCCTAGGGCAGGTGCCACTCGATTGCTACGATCGCCAATTCGCGTGCTGTTTCCTCCGTAGCTTCGCTCGATGAGCCTCCTTTCCTTCCAAGCCTGCCTTTATTCATTGGACCCTCTTCGGAGTTCATTAGTTGATGTTTTGGAATTGGTTCCTTATGCGTTCGAAAAACAATTTCGACACAAAATCCACTCTTTGCACGTGTAGAGGTCAACGGGTGAATCTAGCGATCCGACCTCCTCTAACATGCCAAACAACATGGCTGGGCTTCCTACCTTATGTGATGCCTACGTGTACGGTAATACACCCATTTGTGTATGTTTATACACACACGAACACACAACCACACTTCCAACTATACAAATCACATTTCGAACTTCACCGGTGCGATTTCTCGACCCGATATACTCTCATGCAACTTAGCATACATAATAGTCACTATGGCTAAATGAAATGCCTATAATACACTTGTACACAAATAAAGATATTCACGTACGCACATATATAATAATTCACTATACACGAACATGCATAACTACATATGACAATCCTAGTTAAAATATTAGAATTGTCTTGATTAATATATAACTCCAAACACACGTATATGTATACCCGCTCGTGCACGTATACGCACATGTATATTTAAGTAAGCAATTCAATTATTACTAAATGAAATCTTACCCTTATTTACTAAATCTTTCAATAAAAGTAGAATATCTCTTTATATTATTTCATAAAATCTCATACCATTTTATAATATATAATACTAGCTTATAAATCCATTTAAGCCTTTAAAATACTAAATATAAAATGTCTTATTCATATTATTTTATAAAATCTTATATTCTTTATAAAATATCTCATTTATATTATTTTATAAAATCAATATTTTATAAAATATTGCTTTCCTACTATTTTATAAAATTACTCTTTTATAAAATATCACTTTTATACTATTTTATAAAATCCATTATTTTTATAAAATATCACTTTCTTATTATTCTAGAAAATCACTTTTTCATAAAATATCACTTTTATGCTATTTTATAAAGTATCACTTTCTTACTATTTTATAAAATTGCACTTTTTATAAAATATCACTTGTATACTGTTTTATAAAATCACTATTTTATAAAATATAACCTTTATTTATTAAATTATTCCTTTACATAAATAATATTTATAAATAAATCATTGATTACTAAAAAACATTTCTTTACTTTAAAATAATATTCTTAAATACTAATTAAGCTTCTTTAATCACTTAATTAGCTTAATAACTTTCTAAAACCAGTTAAATTAGATTTATTATTATTAACAAATGACATGCACTTAATTATGTCATCTAATTAGTCTCTAATCCATTAAAACATCACATATAATCACTCAATTATCCCAAAATTCATTTCTAAGCTTACTAACTATTTCAAAAATAGTAATTAAGGTCTTAAGTAAACAGTGAGATGATATACTCATGTTCATAACATGAATAAATGCCTAATTTAACCCAAACAATCTCCAAATCACTTTATATAATCCAATAATCATCAATAAAAAAATAAAGAAGATTAATAAGTAATTATATATGAAGAATCATCCCACTCACTTTCTCTTCCCTAAATCAAGCTCTAATCACTGAAACCCATGCCTTCCCTCTCTTTAAATAATAGACGAAACTTCAAACTACAACTTCAAGTCAATCCTTTGATGGGTTTTGTAGAGAATTGGATAAGAAGAATTATGGTGAATTTCTTTTGAATTTAGGAATTTAATTTGAAATGTTTAGAGAATGAAGATTAAGAGATGATTAAGGGGTAATTAGGAGAAAATAAGGAGAGGAAGAGGAAAAGAAACATTAAAATGAAAATGAATGATGAAATTATGAAGGGAAAGCCAACTTATAGGCTAACTCATGGACCTTAGACTAAATTCATTACATCCACTCAAAATCACTATTCACTCCAAAAACTCATCAACTCCAAACATAGTCAAGTTTTACTCATTTTTTTCGTGTAAAGCGAACTCGACTACGGGTGTTTCGAGTCCCAATTCACTCATCTCCAAAAGTCGAGTGCAAGGGATGTTCCATTGATTAACGACTTAAAATTTAAATTAATTATTTAAACACCGAGTCATTAAAATGCGGGTTAATACATTCTCCCCTCCTTAAAAGAATTTGGTGCTCGAAATTTCCAAGTGTAGCATAAAGCAACAAGATTGACCAAAATTTCTGATTCATTGACTTTGGAAAACTTTAGCTGCTACTCCTTAAAGCGACAAGCTTTACAGAAACTCCTAAAATTAGAATGCACCACACATCTGGGAAACATTCGATAATATACATCGTCTTATATTTTCCCCAAGTACGTACCTCTTTTTTAGAAAGCCTCTCGCCATTTGAATGCTAAACCAGAAATGTAAGCATCCAAATAGCTATGCTTCAGCTCTTAAGCAGTTAATTGTACTACATAAAGAGGATTATGCACCAAACATAACAGCAACCCAAAACTCAATCATGTATAATTTCATTATAGTAACCGACATTACCACAAATATACATGACCATTAATTGGAGAGTAAGCTCAAATAAGTTAGATCAATATATACCATAGACTTTGAGTCACATCAAAAGTCAATAGACTCATACAGATCCTATCTTGACTAAGACGGATTTACACCCTGTTCAATTTGCCTTTTAAAAGTTTTATTGTCCAAAAGAAAATTACATATCAAATGACAAGTGCAACAATGTGGCTTACTCCAACTTTTTTACAAAGATAAAAGCTTTAAGATAATCATGAAAATTACTTTTATTAAGTTTTCCCACATTTTGAAGCCTAAAATAAGGGATTACCAGTTCAAACTGCAAATTCTATTCTTTTCCAAAGATTTCAAACGCTGATGCTTCTAACTCATTTTAAAAATTCTTTCAATTCTATATTTTTTTCCTTATAAATTTCCATAAAGTTTGTTTGAACATTTCATAGAAAAATCATTAACCAATTTATTTTCTTTAAAAATGTCAAACATATAATGTTTCTAACCTTTTAGAAAATATTTTTAATGGTTTAATACTTAAATTGGAGTAGATGAAAACAACCTAACTTACACTAACCCGACTACATCTAATAATGCTTTAAGTGCATAGGGTTTTAGCCCCTCTCTTCAAAAATGATTAACTCAATCAAGTCTATCTTCCAATGCAGTGTTCAACTCCAATGTAGAAACCCTCTAGCTATTAATTTTAGTCAAATGGAGTTTTTTTTTGCTTATTTCTGATATAAGAATAAGGCCACCACTTTAACCGGGAAGATTTACTCTAACTTTGAGAAGTCCTTCTTTCATGTCTACATTATGCCTTATCAACATCATATTTATTTTATATGGCTCTAATGGTACTACTCTTCTTTTGTTCATCCTTAGACCCATAATTTTCTCACTCTTACTAGTTGGTATAGGGAACCTCGTTTAGCGTTTCTATGTGGAGTAAATATGATGGATTTATTTTTCACTCTTACTGTTATAATTGTAACATTTATCTTACTCATGGTTGTTTGCTTACATGAGGGACAACTACCTTATAAGTCAAAATATATTGGGTGTGACGCACAAATTAATATATATGTATATATATAATAGAAAATTACAAGTACGCGCTCTCATACCAGCTAATTTTATGGGATTCGCTTAACCTAAGTTTTGAAACAACTTATAACAACCCGCACCTCTAGACGCACCGATCCAAAGCCTAGAATGGCGTTCGAATTTGCGTTATGGAAAAAAGTGTGAATCATTGATTTATCGAGTTACATAATATAGAGACTGACATAAATTTTTAAACATTTTACACTTCCAGATCTCATGGCGGAAGGAATAAAATATAAGTACTAAAAATAACATAAACAGATAATAGTTTTAACATCAACGTGTTCCATACAATGATGTCTCCAAATTATGATACATAGGAGTGTGACTGATAAAAATAATATAGTATAAAGTATATGGAGCTTAACTATAAATGAATATACCTTTGAAGCGTCATGTCACCTCCTCCATGCACCTTGCCTTGCCTATTTCACTTACTACTCTGACCACCTATAATAGATTTTTGAAGAGGGAAAATGGAGGGGTCAGACAAAGGCTGGTGAGCAAATTATATCACTGGTGGTATGGTGTGGACAAGTAGTTAAAGTTCAGTTATAGCTTATACCTAAGGTGTTCTTTAGTGTGCGTGTTCTTTATACATAAGTGACTAACTATTTCCATGATATGGCTTAACTATTTCTATGGTGACAATATTCTGTTTTTATTATGAGGATTTCCACTCACAAGTGGAACATATCAACTGAATATTTCATAGAAAGACATTTCTATCATATGGTTATCTATGAGTTAACATTCTCATTTATAGTTGTTGTAACGACCCGTATTTTGATAATTAAAAATATTAAATTTAATAAGATTTTGGAATTTAATATTGTGATAAATTAAAATTTATGATTTATTAATGAAAAGATTGTTAGAATTCATAACTTGATCTTAAATGAATTTTAAAACAATAACTATAGTGAAGTGAAAAATAGTAATGCAAATTAGAATATAATTAATAACTAGTGCGAACTCGTGCTTCGCACACAGAACGTACGAAAATTGTTAGTTTTAGATTATCAATGTATCTTGTTTTTTTTTGCTTGTAGAAATATCATTATGGTTCTAATTGGACATTTCATTCGGTTCATTTTTTTGAAAAAATATTTAAACGGAATTGTTTCAAAGCGTTTAAATTTAAATTGCTTGGTTAAAAATAGTTTAAAGAATTTTTTTATAAAGTTGAGTATTTTTGTGATATAAATACCAATGTCTATTTTAAGATTATTTTTTTAACTTCGCTAAATTTCATATCTAAATATGGAGCCAAAAGTTAAACAAAGTAATGAATTTTTATTATATCCGAAACAGAATAATTTACCAACGTTTTACAGTGCCTCATTTCCACGTTTTGAAGACCAAATTTATTTTTCATGCTCAAGCTTAATTATTTTTCTAATTATATTTGTTGATTTCAATTATAATTTCTTGGTAGAGCAAAATGCATAAAATGTTAAACGTAGACATGCAACCATTATGAACAAAAAAGTCCATTATAATGTAGTCATTTGAAGCAGTGTGAAGATGTTGTTAACTCTATATTCAGCAAACATATGGTGGCCATATGTTTGTAAGAACTGGCTTTCTATGTTCATTATTTAAAATCCACATTAAGTAAATGTTTCCTACATCTATTATACATACACAATAAAAAACAAATATAAATAATATTAGTAACAATAACAACAGTTTTATAAAAAGACATAAGAATTGTATACATTCCTCCATCAGCTCTTGATTTGTATATTAAATTTTGAGGATGTGACATAGACATTACAAACTGTTGAATCAATTTTTTTTATTTCGACGGTAATATATAGCAGGACCATTCTTCTACTCTTCAGTGGTGCTCTGTCCTTGAATTCCAGAAGATGATAAATTACCATGGGTGTAAACTGGTTGGAGGTTTGCTGTAGGTAGATTGTTTACCGTGCAGACTGTGAATGAATAATTTTTGTAAAATTTTTCATAGTCAACAAAAAAAATTTCAAACATGGAAAGAGGTGCTGCAGACTCCTAGCCAGAAATCAGCCTACCATAAAATAGAACTCCTTAGGATAAAATAAGAGAATGATTTATATTATCAGGACTTTCGACTGTAATATTCAATCATAAGCTATTGGATTATGCATAAATGATAGTTTAGTTAAGCATCATAATAGATCTTATTACTCTAGATGATGGAACCTATATATAATTAATTACCCCTTCAGTTGAACCGTGATGCTCCAAGGTCGAAGGTTTTGAAGGTCTAACCGGTCAAACCGTTAAAGCCGTGCAAATTGATCATACTAGTTTTACATGTAATTATATGTTTCATGTAACTAAATCTAATTTAATATATAAGTTATAAAAAAAACATGATAGTAGAAGTACTTGTTATGAAATCCATGCAACATGAGTTAATAAAGTCAGCAATAACCATGCAGTAGATTTGATACATGTTAAAATATGTAACTTTAGTATGCTGATTTGCATATTAGTCCCACATCGGCTATAGAAAAAAACTGATTACACATTCCATATATAAATATGGGACCCTCTGGTTTATAAGCATATGTAATGATATGAGTGCTTTGGTGGGCTGTTCAAGTGGATCCATTGACAAGTGGGTCTGCACAAAAATAAAATTCTTTCTGGTTTTAGCTTTGATATAAACCGGGTTTTTACAGGTTGAACCGTGGTTCAACCGAGGCTTTTGTGGTTGATTGGAAAAAGCGGTTTAAGTAGCCTCCGGACCGAAATGGTCTGCGGTTGGCGGTTTTTTCGGTTTAACCGCTGGTTCGGTCCAGTTATCAAAATAGTTGGCATATAAATTTGAAATTTATTCTAAGTGTGGGTTAAATGGTTTCATTAAATTTAGTATATAACTAATAATAAGTATTTTCCAATGACAGAACTTAATCTGTTCAAGCCAAAAAAACATTACTAATTCAAATAGGCTTCTATAAGTTGACTACACATTTTTAAAACTATATATATAACTAGTAGTAAAGATAAGGTTGCATCAATGTTGGTTCTGTTTTTAAATTAAAAGTTAACAATATTAAGGAATTAATTACATTTTAATGATTAGAGGAAAATGCTCCTAACATTTTTATAGGTAGAAAGATCCAGTCAATAATCCACTACTGAATTGGAAATACCTATAAATGACAATAAAATGTAAAATCCTTGTAAATACATTGCAAATAATGAACAACATACATTAGTGAATAAAATGATTTTAGCGGATATATATTAATTATGAGAAAGGGTGAATTTTGTGCGGAACGATCTGTCATCTTTCTAAAACTAGATTATGGAACCTATATATAATTAATTATCCTTTAATAAATTCATTAGGGAGTGGGAAATTCATATTTTATAAATGTTCATAGAAAGATCCGCGATTAAATGAAAAAAAATGTCAAAGTTCAGGTCAAAGAACATAAAATAAACCTACTACATTATGAAAAAATTGCAAAGATTTCAAACATCCATAGATGGATTAAAACAATTTAATATCAATTTGTTAATCACTCATTCATTTATGACAGAATGAAATACCATATTGATATCTAAATACAAATCATTCAGAGAGACAAAACTATGAAATCATTGCCTTACCATATAAAATCTTAAATGGTTTGTTTGAATCGCATCATTGCCTTCTTCAAAACCTAGACAACAAATAAAAATATCAGAAGATATTGTAAAATAAATTAATGAAAGCATTTATATGCCGCTAACTGGCTACAAAAAAATCAAAATAAAGCGGTATATTTAGGTGAAGTTACGTTAAATATTAAAGCAAACAGCACATAAAATATTTAGCATTCAGTATATAAAGATTGATACTCTGTTAAATAATCAACAGCGTATGAAGGAAAATCAAAAGACTAAACAATTGTATTACAGTTTGTCAGAAATATTAAGATTAGTACACTTTAGGTTGTTAAACAGGAAGCATAACAATGGTTATTACATGCCTTATCAAGAAGAGTTGTTGCACCATAGATTAAAAGCCAAAACCAGCACAATTAAAAAAAATTGGACACCTAGATTGGAACATATAAAGCCTTAAGGAATAGGTCTACATTGGTATTTAACTATAGTAAACAAACTCATTAAATACATTGGAAATCTTAATTGTTACATAGGTAACCAAAATTTTCTAAATTCTGAAGTAACATATATTAATAAAGGAAATTTTACCATATTAGCCTAGTTTTGAAAAGATATAACAACAATAGCCCACTTCTAAAAGTATTTACACATATAGACCAGTTTTTGTTTAACTGGTCTATAGCGTTGGCGATTTTTCAAAAATCGCCAACGTGCGATTTTTCAAAAATGCCCAGAGGGAATAACCACAAACAACCTACCTTTCTCTCTCATTTCCACATTTTCTACAAAACTGAAACAAACTTCTGTAATGGCAGATCTATTCTGAAATCAATTTTCATACTCTTTAAAACCTTGGTTCGGTAGTAAATCTGTAGATCGAGTCCACGTTGCTTAGCAAATTTCAGCTAGTTGAAGGTAAATTCACTAAACCCTAGTTTTTTTGTCTAATTTCTGTATTTTGCTGAACTTAGTAATTGGTTATGTTAAGGTAAAAAATTGGTTTAATGTGTACATACTGAACGATTTGTATATTGATCTGTAGAATGACGAGAAATATGATTCCTACGCTTTGCTACTACGACGGTGAACTACTTGTCGATGATCAAAGGAATGGTAAATATGTTGGTGGTATTTGTAAACCAGAAAGAGTGCGAAAAGGTTGCAAATTGACGGAATTAAAAGAAGCTGTGTACAAAACGACGAAGATTAATAAAGAAGAATTTGAACTTGAGCTGGTGGTTAACTGGCCTACGGACTCGGGTTCTAAAGCAATAGCATTAGCGGACGATGACGATGTAGAAGTAATGTTTTCTGCTGTTGCAAAATCTATTGAGTTATACGTAGGGCAAGTAGCAAAGCAACAACAAGAACATCAGGTGTCATCTCCCGTTGTGAGTACTGGAATTGGATACTATAGACAGATGTTGGAGACTGCGGATCCATCTATTGACTACGTATCTCCTAGCTATAGCAATCCTTTTCCAAATGATGGAATAAACCGTCCTCCTTCTATGTAGTACGGATTTATGCCGTACGAAGACGCGCAGCCATTTACGCAACAAAGCAACATTTATGGCAACCCGCCTAAGGATGCAAATACGAGTGCAAGGTAAAATTTTTTTGATGAATTGGTAGATGTACTATTATGTAGTTAATTTTTCTGATGCTATGCGTAATTTAAACAGCTTCCATCAACAAGACATTCAACATGACGAAAGCGATGGACATGTTAATGCAAATTTGTCACAGTCAATGTATCCTAATCCATGCGAACTATATGATATGAGTCAAAGGTATGTTTACAGATTGGGTTATATTTTTCGTCTCATTTGGTCTCTATTGTCGGTTAGTTGAATTCTATATATCAATTAGGTATATGACAGTTGATTCTGGTGCGCAATGGAGTGCTGGACCATCCACCCATTCTCCGTATGCAAATTTTGACAATGATATGGATGTTGGTGGGAATGCAGCCGTGGATAAAGAACGTCATGTAGATAGCATGGTCGTTGCTTTTATGAATGTTAACAAAGACTCTTGGATACAAAGAATGCAAGTTAACAACGAGCCGTTTAACTATGACTTCCTTGCAGCAGATGACAATGATGCAGATAGTGATGAAGCAGAGATGGAAGTGCCTTTGGATGATGATCTTTGCACCGCTCAGATGTTGGCAAGATCTGTTGTTGGTAATCTTCAATTTTCCGACGAACGATTTTCGACCTCTTGCGTTCAAGCTGGTTTCAGTGTTGGAATGGTTTTTGTGACAAAAGAGAAGTTTCTTCAACAACTAACGAAATGGTCAATTCTGCATGCTGTTTCATACAAACCAATAAAGTCGAACAAAACACAATATACCGCTATATGCACCGTTGAAGGTAATTGTCCTTGGAGAATACATGCCATAGTTTCAAAAAAATCCGAGTCAGGATGGTGGGAAATTCGGAAGTATCCAAGCGAACACACTTGTGTCAACCCAATAGTTAATTCCAACCATAAGCAAGCAACTTCGAAATTTCTTGTGACAAAAATAATGTCTTTTGTCAAAGCTGATTTGGATATTTCAGCTGGTACAGTCCAAGTGCTTGTGCACGATCAGTTGTTCATCAACATAAGTTACATGAAAGCGTGGCGAGCATTAAGCAAAGCAATAGAGAGAATTTATGGTGATTGGGCAGAATCGTACTCGACTTTACCATAGTTCTTTAACGAGATAAAAATAACGAACCCTGGCTCTATAGGTCACGTGACACATGATGAAGTGGGAGTGTTCGATCGCGCTTTTTGGGCATTTGGACCTTGCATTACAGGTTTTGCGCGTTGTCGGCCGTTGTTATGTATTGACGGGACACACTTGTACGGTAAATACAAAAGCACATTGTTTGTTGCAACTGCGATAGATGCAGATGATTGTCTTTATCCTTTGGCATACGCAATAGTTGAATCGGAGTCATGTGATTCTTGGGGTTGGTTTTTTTCTTGCATGCTAGAATTCATACATAGTGTTCGCGGTCGTTGTATTACTTTCAAGTCCGATAGGATGAAAGGAATTCCAAAAGCTTTACACGGAAAATGGCGACAACCGCATAAACATCGTTATTGTGCAAGACATCTAAAAGCCAACTTTCAAGCGGCATGATTCAGAGATAAGCGTTTGACAGGATTATTTTATTCGGCAGCGTGCGCGTCTGAGGTAGTCGAGTACATGAAAATTAGAGAAGAGATAAAAGCAACAAATAGGCGTGCGCATGAGTGGATTGAGCGGAGTGTGGGAAATTTTGAAGAAAACTGGGCTTTGTGCAAAGACGATGGAGGACGCTTTCATGTAATGACAACTAATGCTTCTAAAAGTTTTAACGGCGTATTGAAAGGAGCTAGATCGCTACCTATAAAGGCTTTGGTTGCACGAACATTCTGTCGCTCAGTTGAATATTTCTGCAAGCGTTGCCAAATTGCAGATGAACTAGTGACACGCTTGACTCCAAAGTGGGAAGCCAAAATAGCAGAAAGAGCCAATGAAGCACGTCGCTGCAGACTAGTACGATTTAGTCAAACTGAATGGCTGGTAATTCACTACTTTGGTGATGAATACAAAGTCATAATCGACGGCACCAACTGCTCATGCACATGCAACATTCCGATACTGCAGAAGATACCATGTTCTCATGTAATGGCAGCTTGTTCGGCGCAAGCAGGTGGGGCTAATAGAGCACACCATGACTTAGCATCAAGCTGGTACTCCGTTGACAACTACAAAGCCGCTTATAAGCCGGAGTTTCATCCCGTGCATGATAGGAGATTTTGGGGCGCATATAACGGTCCTCAGATATTGCCTTCGACTGTGAGACGGCAACGGAGAGGCTACGGTCTACAAGGATGAAAGGTGTGATGGATGAAGGCCAGTCGTCCAAATCAAACAGGTGTACCAAATGCGGTGTGCTAGGCCATAATCGTAAGCGATGTGTTACTGCCGTGTAGATGTGTTCGTATTATTTAACTTCTATGTAATTGAACTCTACTTTCTACTTAACATGTCCTGTTGTTTGCTGCTGTTCGAAAATTTGTCAAATGCTATATATTGCAGGTTCGTGCTTTGTTTGTTATATATGAAACAACCTGCTGCTGTCCGATAGCAGCAGCAGGAAAAGAGCTGCCTGCGATTTTCGAAAAATCGCCAAATGGTGATTTTTCAAAAATCACCCTTCCACAACCTGCTGCTGCTAACAAACAGCAGCAAGTCCATACCATACACAATGCACACAAATATCACAGTCATGTCCATACCATACAAAAACATCATTAGTATCCATATCCAATCAGTACACAAAAGCATCATTAGTATCCATATCCAATCAGTACACAACACAGTTAAAATTACATAGCCATATCTAATATAATGCACGTATCATCAACGCAAGCGACGAAGTTCCATAGGCGTATGACGACGACGACGTTCCGGCCGTTGGGACATGTACTCTTCTTCCTCGATCTCGGTGGTAGGATCAAATGTACATGGTGGTTGAGAAGGTTCATGGGTGAAATATTCCGGTTGTTGGGACGTCGTAGGGCCTTCTTCGAACAAAGTTCCTTCACCTCTTCTGTGTCACCGCCTGTAAGTAAGTAGGAGCGGCGGTGCCTCCCCTTGAGGTGGAGGTATGTCTGTTGGAGGTAGAGGTATAGGGGGGAAGGACGTCTTGGCCTCTCTAATTTGTTTCTTCCCAAGACTGCGCGTAGAATGTTATTGATGTTCATGCACATTCCTTTCGACTGCGCATCGTGATCTAGACGTTGTTTGAGCTTTTCGGCGGGTTCCAACGCCTTGTAAATGCCATCAGCCTGTACAACGCAAAGAGAATTAGTTATCTTTTTTCGAAAATATAGTTAAATTAACGGGGTTCAGTATACTTACAACGTTTCTCTCAAGAGGGGCACGGGGGGTGTATGGATGGTGGGGAACAGCCTGTACAGGCGCCTGAAGAACATATCTACGCGTGATATGCCAATACCACCGCATATATGTCTCTAGAGGGGTGATCGGTTCTCTCTCAAATTGCGTAAACAAATGGCGCTGATTCCATATCTCCATAGCATTTGCAATTTCCCCGACATGGTACTCGTCGGTATAAACTGGAGCGTTTTCTGGAATATGCCGCGCCATTGCAAACTGGTTCATTACTCTATCGGGTAGGTGGTGTGCGAAACGAGTAGTGCAAATGAGTGGAAGCCTGGCAGTCCACAGATATCTAGCGGCCGTACATATAGCCGGAAAACCCTCCAATACATCCTGCGTGTATGGAGTCCAGGTCACTGCAGCTGGGTCTAGAACGTCTAGCTCGTTGCGGTAAAAGCGTACATTCTGCCGGGGGGGTCTGAGATGTCTTTTTTGGACCAACTCATCTGTCAACAAGCAAAGAAACAATATTTTAGCGTAAACAAATTTTGAATTACAAAATTAATTTTCAAAGGACATGAAGTTATACTGAGATACAAGAGGGTGTGTGTGATCGACGACAACATTTCAGACTTGGATCCGTCCGACAGGTAGATATGTCCATGACCAAATCTATAGGGAAAAAACAATTTAGCTACTTAAAACATATTTCAAATTTGGTCGAAGTAGGAAGATAAATTATACGTGTACCTGAACAAGCGTCAAACACCTGCCTATAAGCTTAGTCAACATAAGAGCGAGATTGGAGAGCTCCATATAGGTGTACACCAAAACAGCACTACCCCATGAGTACTGGGCACACTGATCGAGATCGGCTAAATATGGTAGCCATTTCAAGTCCACGCGATTTTTGGAATGATCACACATTAAACGGGATGTAATGATGTGTAGAATAATGGCTCGAGCCCGCTGCTGTATTTGAACCTCTGTAGCATCGGCAGGTATATCATCAGCTACAGCGTGTCGAAACCATTTCACTTCTACCATGTCGTTACCCCTTACAAATCCGTGCACAACTGAATATAATCATGCTGGTCCTCACCAGTCACTGGATTGCCTTCTATAGGCAAACCTAAAAGCATGGCCACATCCCCTAATGTGATCGTCGTCTCTCCGACAGGAAGATGGAATGTAGATGTCTCCGGTCTCCATCTATCGACAAGAGCTGTGACCAGATGATGATCTAACTGGAAGTAGCCTAACCGCAATACTGTCGAAAAGCCCGCTCGATCAATCTCCACTAATACTCTAGGATGATGTGAAGTGACTTTCTTGAGAGAAATAGAGTGATCGATGGTGAAATCTGCTTCTTCGCTCTGTTTAACATTACATGTACATATATTAACATTCACACAATTTGTGAAACGAAAATCATAGGAAATTACCATCATATACGCTTCACTAGACGTGCGGTGTCTAGGCTGTAAGTACAACACGCTCGGGTCTACTGGACCGGGCTACATCTCGATGTAATCTACAACACAAAGATTAATGCATACAACCCTTAACTATCATAAATTTAATTTTCTTCAATCTATACTAAAGTACACGCAATTGAATGATCATTCACTTGCAAATACCTCGTAATGCAATCTACAACATATAGCTTTCACAACATCTTGAAAAAATTGAAATCTAGAAAACCCTAAAAATGCCCTAAATCAACAAATTGGAGATGAGTGCATTACCAATATCCTCCACTATTCCGGATGTTGAAGCCATGGTTCGAATGAGCTTCGAATTTGATTAAAAAGCAAAGAAAATATTAATTTTTGGGAGGGAGAGAGCTGAAACCCGAAATGAGTTTTTTGGAGCTAGGTTGAATGTTGTAGAGTGAGTGGGAGAGGGCTTGGCTGGCTGTCTGTTTTATAACAGGCGAAACAGTGGGCGATTTTTCAAAAATCGCCAAAGGCAAAACAGTGGGTTGCCTTTTATGGCAGCTATTTGTTTTCACTTAAAAGATAGAAGTGATATAGAGATTCCTCCAAACAACTCTATATGATCATAGAAATTCATCCGACGAGAAATACTTGGATATAACCATCAATTTCAGAGAAAATCAAACATACATTCTACGAATAGGTGAGATTATCCCTCAATTATAGAGTACTAACAACATATAGAACTAATAACATAAAACTAATAACGTACAGTCTACGAAAGGTGAAAATATCCATCGATTACATGAAAATAAATGAAGTACCCAACATAGGGTTCATGATATGAAACCGTTTGTCATATGTTTCCATTGTGAACATAAGCTAAAGATGACATTTTCTTCTCTACCCACATTTTCTATTCATTTCTTCAACTAATTTTTTCAAATGCCTAACTTCAGCTTGCATTTCGAGGGCGTATTGCACTCCTCGAGCACACAATGGAGGATTGGTCCACTTCATAAAATTACAGCACTCCACTTCGCCATGATTCATCATGTGATCTTCGTACGAAGCACAACCATAAAATCTTCGTCCAGCATTGGTTTCAGTTTTGGCTACGACAACCATGCATTCATCGCCACATCGGCAAGCTGGATATGCACCGGATGGAAACGTAGGACCTACAGGATTACCGGGACTTAGTACTTTACCTTCAATAGAAATTTGCTTGCCCGGTCTTTGGTTCGCTACAACTTCACGTAAGCGAGTGTTGAGAGATGATGTTCCCGAATGGAACTTTTGACGTATCGGCCCAAATTGCATTTTCAGAACAAATTCAACATCACTTAGATGCATAATGTCCCTTCGAGCTTCAAAATCATCGTAACATTTCAACATCATCTCGTCGTCTATCTTCCAATCATCCATGTTTAGTTCAACTGCGAGTACGTCAACATTGGTTAGAATACACAACAGCTTCGAATTAAGATTTTAGTTAGCGTAAACATATTATAAATCGATATACATTACCTTGTACCGAAGATTACACTTACTTGTTGAGAAGCTTTGATTGTATCTTGTGAGAATCAGACTTTTTTTGGGTTTTCTATGAAGAGGTAGGGTTTGCGAAGTTTCGGGAATTTGATGATGAGTTTGGTAAAGTTGATAGTGAAGAAGAAGGTATGTTGCTGGTTGGATTTATAGCAGGCTTTCTAGGCGATTTTTGAAAAATCGCACGTTGGCGATTTTTAAAAAATCGCCAACGCTATAGACCAGTTAACCAAAAACTGGTCTATATGTGTAAATACTTTTAGAAGTGGGCTATTGTTGTTATATCTTTTCAAAACCAGGCTAATATGGTAAAATATCCATTAATAAACTTACACTTGGAGAACTCAACCGAATCATATTTAGGTATAAGAGATGCAACCAATCATGTAGTATCACTTTGACATCATAAATAGTTGCACCTATAACCACAAATAATCACACAGTTAGCCATTGTAATAGAGGGTAGTTGTATTGTCAGTAGAATAAAAAAACATGAAAAAAAACATATTAAACTCAAGGACAGGAAATGTATAGAACAACACATTAATATCACAAGATAAAACTGCTAATTAACAATTAAGATAGAGTATAATTAAGGTAGAGCACAATAGTAAAACATTACTAAAGCAATAACAAATATCTATTATAAAAAATCATAAATGACAATTCAATAAATGCAAAAGCAACGAAATAAAGATGACTAAAGACGAATTTGTTTCAATGATTTTTCTATTGTCCTCCATTTCTCCTCACCATGTGACAGCTTTGAAAAATATAAATAAAAAATTATTTTGTGGATAAACCTTTCTATTACAGTAAGCGTAAATTTTTTTAGCTTGGATTTATCTAAATGACATAATATTGTTCAAAATATCTATCTTGAGAAGATGGACATTTAGAAAGAATATTATGAAAAAATGGAGGTTGATGCTAAATAAACAGGTTTTTAGCCCATAGATCTGGTGAAGACCAATTTAATAAACCAAGTTAAATTGTGATACAAACAAACAATAGCTGATAAATTATAGTGAATTTTATAGTAACTGAGAGAACATGCATAATATTATGCACTTTGTCATCAGAGGCTCAAATCTAGGATTGATATAATAATATGATGTCTAAAGTACAACGTAGCATATAATTGGAATAACAATCCATACATTCAGCTTGATACTGTTGTTTAAGCTCTACAACTACTTGTAAATGTTGGTATATGCTGTTATTGTTGTGTCAACATTGCTTGTGCTTACGTGGCAAGGGTGCGCACATTTTATTGGTTCATAGCAAATTTGTTTGTTTCAGCTTATTGTATAAATAGGTATAGAGAGAGACTGTTACTTTACTTTTTCCTCATTCTTTTCTGTTAATAAAAATGGCGGAATCATTGGTGAATATTTTTAGTTTCATTTTATTAATTCTATAGTTGTTTTGATTGTTAGATTTCATGAAATCTATCATGGTATCAGAGCGATTTCGATCCTAATTCTTCTTCTGCATTTTATTTTCTCCGATTTATTTTCAGATCCAGATTTTTTTTATATAGCTGATTTTTTTTTCGTTTGTTCAATATGTCTGAAACTCAACAAAACACCTCTAATCTTCCTCTAAATCAAAATCCTGTTAGTATTTACTATATACATCCATCAGATGCGAATTCGATTCAGCTCGTTTCATTCAAATTTAATGGTGAAGGTTATACTAGTTGGAAAAGAGCTATGCTATTAACCTTGTCTGCAAAGAATAAGGCAGGTTTTGTCAATGGAGTTATGAAAAAACCAGCTGATGAAAGCAGTGCTGAGTTCAGAGCATGGGAAAGGTGCAATGATCTTGTATGTTCATGGATATTGTTTAATCTGGATGAAAGCATAGCAGGAAGTGTCATGTTTAGGAGAACTGCGAGAGAAATCTGGCTAGATCTGGAAGAAAGGTATGGATATACATCTTCAGCTCAGATCTATGCTCTAGAATTAAAGTTAGCAGAAATTACACAAGGATCAAAATCTATATCAGAGTTTTTTACTGAAATCAAAGCTATTTGGGATGCTATTGATGAAGCACATCCATTACCTTATTGCACTTGTAATAATTGCACTTGCAATCTCACGAAAAAAATCTATGATAGACACCAACAGAAAATGGTTATACAATTTATGATGAAGCTATCTGAACAGTATGCAACAATTAGAGGTAATATGCTGATGATGAGATCCTTGCCAAAGGTTACTGATGCATATAGAATGTTTGCACAAGAGGAGAAACATAAAGAGATTTCACAGATGCATTCAAGTACAGATTCTATGGCTTTTACTGCTGAGAAGAGAAGATTCAATGATAATTTTCAGAACAGAAACAATAAGTGTCAAAATATTGGTAATGGTAATGTTCAGAGACAAAACAATTTTCAGAAACAAAGTAATTACAAGCAGGCAGGCAATGAAGCTAAAATGAACAAGCCTGGTTCCAAATATTACTGCACTAATTGTGAAGTTCCAGGGCATAGCATTGATAGATGTTTCAAAATTCATGGTTATCCACCAAATTTTAGAGGATTCAAAGAGAAGAAAGTTGCTGGTATGGCCTGCAATGATGCTATTGACATGAAGGAAAATAGAGTTCTAACTGCTGAACAATACAATCAACTAATGAGCATTCTGAATTCACAGAAAACTGAGGATCAAGCTGAATCATCTAACAAACATGCTTTGATGGTAGGTAATTTTTGTCTCTTATCATGTTCCAATTCGAAATGGTTATTTGATAGTGGTGCCACTGACCACATTTGCTCTGACTTGAAATTTTTCTCTGAACATAAATCAGTTAACAATGATGTTAATTATATCACCATACCTGATGGTACAAGAGTCTCTGTTAGAAACATTGGGACGGTCAAATTGAACAATAATATACTGTTACATGATGTATTACATGTTCCTGAATTCAAATTCAATTTGATATCAGTTCACAAATTATGCAAGGATCTAAAGTGTGAACTTCATTTTACTCATGATCAATGCTTTGTATATTATCAGAAGGAAACATTGATTCCAGTTGGTAAATTGAGAGCTGGTCTTTATAATGCTGAAGAACAGAAGAATAATGTGAAAAGTGCTGAATTTCATCATCATAATAAAGTTTGTCTTGCTGCTATTGAAGATGCAAAACTATGGCATCTTAGATTAGGACATTTACCTTTTGATCAATTAAAAGTAGCTGTTTCTGATCTTGAAATAAAGTCTTGTTTGAGTGATACTATTTGTCAAGTATGTCCTAAAGCAAAACAAACCAGGTTAGCTTTTCCTATTAGTACAATAAAGACTAAAAGTCCTTTTGAATTGATACATATTGATGTTTGGGGTCCTCATTATGTAAAAACTCCATCTGGTTGTAATCAATTCTTGACTATTGTAGATGACTTTAGTCGATTTACTTGGATACATTTGATGAGAAATAAAAATGAATCAGTTTGTGTCATAAAAAATTTCTTAAAAATGGTACAAACTCAATTTGCTACTTCTGTGAAATGTATAAGATCAGATAATGCAAGAGAATTATGTGAAGGGGAAATGAAAATTCTGTTTCAAAATCATGGTATTATAAGTCAGCAGAGTTGTAGTGACACACCACAACAAAATGGAGTAGTTGAGAGGAAGCACAAACATTTATTAGAGACTGCTAGAGCTTTGTATATTCAGTCCAGAATTCCAGATAGATTTTGGGGTGAATGTGTGTTGTGTGCAACGTATTTGATTAATAGAATGCCATTAAAAGCTATCCAAGGAGATACACCTTATTTTAGACTACATGGGAAAGAGCCTAAAGTTGATCATTTGAGAGTTTTTGGATGTCTTTGTTATGTTAGTACATCAAGAGTGCAGAGATCAAAGATGGATGAAAGAGCTAAACCATGCGTGTTACTTGGTTATTCTGACAGCAAGAAAGGTTATAAAATCTTGGATATTGATACAAACAAAATAAATATTACTAGAAATGTGAAGTTTTATGAGAGGCATTTTCCTTATCATTTATTTCATAAATCAAAATATCCACATTCCGATTATTCAAATGCCATATATTTACCAGCAAGTTCTGCACCTATTTTTCATGAAGCACCTGATTTTTCTTCTTCAAATGCTATTTTTCCATCAAATGATACTGTTGCCCCTGTGCAGACTACATCAGTTGTTGATATTAGTGATTCAGCAACTATTGAACAACCAGTTCTTAGAAAATCAACAAGAATTCATAAAACTCCATCTTATCTGAAAGATTATACATGTAATACAGCTGCAAGTAATTTTGAGTCAGAGCATTGGTGCAATTTAGTGGCATATACCACATTTCTTGAACAGCACAAAGTTTTTTTATCTCAAATTCGTGATATAAAAGAGCCTTTAAACTATGAAGAAGCAATTAAACAACCAATTTGGGTGAAGGCAATAGAAACTGAACTGAAAGCTCTTAAAGCAAATGATACATGGGAACTTGTTGATCTTCCAAAAGGAAAAAAGACAATTGGTTGTAAATGGGTTTTCAAAGTTAAACTGAAGTCAAATGGAGAATTGGAGAGGTGTAAGGCAAGATTAGTCGTACAAGGTTTTACTCAAAAATATGGAATTGATTATGCTGAAACTTTCAGTCCTGTGGTGAAAATGAGTACTGTAAGGACTCTTGTTGCTGTAGCAGCTAATAAAGACTGGTCTTTGTTCCAATTAGATGTCAACAATGCTTTCCTCCATGGGGATCTTAAGGAGGATGTGTATATGAGAGTCCCAAATGGTGTTTTGAATCTTGATAATAAAGTCTGCAAGTTGAAAAAGTCCCTTTATGGACTGAAGCAAGCTTCAAGACAATGGCATGAAAAATTGTCATGATTTTTACACAAGTTAGGATTTATTAAATCTCATCATGATCATAGTCTCTTTATCAAGAAATCTGAAAGTAAAATTTGCATTGCTGCTGTTTATGTGGATGATGTTATAGTAACAGGAACAGATTCAAGTGCTGTTGAAGACTTAAAAGTTCATCTGCAAAATGAGTTTGGCATCAAAGATCTTGGCAAATTGAGTTATTTTTTAGGGATTGAAGTTGGTTATTTAGATAATGGAATAATTTTAAGTCAAAAGAAGTTCACTAGAGATTTACTTGCAGAATGTGGTTTTGATGTATCAAAGAAAGCTGTAACCCCTCTTCCTATAAATGCCAAGCTACAAGCAGATTATGGTGAACTACTTTCTGATGCTGAACATTATAGGTCACTTGTTGGTAAACTTAATTTTCTTACCAACACTAGACCTGATTTAGCATATGCAGTGCAAACACTTAGTCAATTTATGCAATCACCTAGAAATTCTCACCTGTCAGCTTTGATTCATGTTCTTAGATATCTTGCTCATACTGAAGGCCAGGGAATTTTGTTAAAAGCTTCAGATCAGCTCTGTTTGCAGGCGTATTCTGATTCAGATTGGGCTGCATGTTTGGACACAAGAAGATCCATAACTGGATTTGTTCTTTTACTTGGTGGTTCTCCGATTACTTGGAAGTCTAAGAAGCAAAGCACTGTATCAAAATCATCTTCTGAAGCTGAATATAGAGCTATGGCAGCAGCGGCTTCTGAAGTCACTTGGATTGTAAGGTTGTTAGAGGATTTGGTAGTCACAATTTCTAAACCAGTTATTCTACATTGTGACAATCAATCTGCACTACATATTGCTCACAATCCAGTGTTCCATGAGAGGACTAAACACATTGAAATTGATTGTCATTTTACTCGTGAAAAGATTCTTGAAGGGCTGATTCAACTTACTTATCTTCCAACTCAACATCAGTTAGCTGACGTTTTTACAAAAGTTTTGCCTTCAATTCAGTTCAGAGAGCTTTTGTCCAAGTTGGGTATGTCTTTCTAGACATTCCAACTTGAGGGGGGGGTGTTGGTATATGCTGTTATTGTTGTGTCAACATTGCTTGTGCTTACGTGGCAAGGCTGCGCACATTTTATTGGTTCATAGCAAATTTGTTTGTTTCAGCTTATTGTATAAATAGGTATAGAGAGAGACTGTTACTTTACTTTTTCCTCATTCTTTTCTGTTAATAAAAATGGCGGAATCATTGGTGAATATTTTTAGTTTCATTTTATTAATTCTATAGTTGTTTTGATTGTTAGATTTCATGAAATCTATCAGTAAACCTTGTTGAATGCTTGGATAAAGCTGAAAATAGATTGGAACCTACATATAGAACATATAATATGAAAATCCATGCAATATTAGAAAGAACATTTATATCGGCGAAATAATCGTAGATTTTCAAGTAATAATAAAACAACAAAAATAGCTATGCAAGCAAATTTGTACCATGTCCGAAATTTGTATTTTATACAATTAGCAGCTATCTGAAGCACATGGGTAGGTGATGGAGTGGAAATAGCATAAAATAATCTTTTGCATACATTGATAGCTTGAAATATGTGTGATTCAGGTGAATTTTAGAAACAACGGTGTATATATTTTTAGCACGTAGGGAGAATAACTGTAAATAGAATGAAATATGTTCTACACATAGGCTGGCGATATATTAAGTGAACACGTTGATGGTAATCAATTGGAAGATGCAGTTTTTTGCAGCCAGAGATAAGTTTAAATAGAGTAAATTCTGACTATCAGAAAGTAAAGTATGTTAAAGTTGTCAAAACAGTAGGGAATGATTAAAAATATTCGAGCTACCGCAGCAATATATGGTCAGAAAATATTGTTTTATAGGCTTTTTTGACCGATGAAACAACAAAAGTTGTTAAAGCATAATAAAACCAATGCGACGCGGCTTGGTAAATTGTAGTTGATCTCTACTCATTGCCTTTATTTCATCCAGCTATGTAATGCTTTCCCAAAATATAAAGAGCAACCTGGAAAAATAAGAAATGCGTCCATGCATATTCATGGCTTTGTAGCAAAAAATTTAACATAGTACATTTGAATCAATACTAAGAAAGCTACACATTTTAATAGCATAACTAATAAATAGTAGAATAATTATTACTACCAGACTTAAACTTCCATTATAAATTCTAATCAAGCAGTCTATTTCAAGCCTATGTTTCTTAGATTCTTTCTATGTTAGAACTTCATACTTTTACCTTAAAGACCCTATCTCATGATTTCCATATGTATAAGAAAACAATAAAGCTGATATTGCTTATTTTAGCGGACGTTTTGTCGATGGCCGAGGGAATTTGGAAAAGCTTTTTGATTCACTCGTCGGCTAGTGTTTTTGTCAGTTGTACCTACCTGTATTGGTCTAGGTAGCAAGAATGGTAAAATATTATTGAAGGATATGGAGATCAATTTTGTAATATTAAGAAAGGATTCAAAAATTTCAGTATATGAATATTATTATAAAACTGAATGTTTATGCAAGAAATCTGGGCAAAACAAAATTTATGAAATTCAACATGTGAATTAGTAAACAAACATCAGCAAAGAGTTATCACTTAAATTGAACGTCAATTAAAATGAATAAACCTAAGAAGAAAATAAAATGTCAGCTTGTTTTAACAAAATTTTAATACTAACTAAAACATTATTTTTAAAATTTTGTATCCTTGTCCAAGGATTCTAAGATTCAGTTAATGAACATGAAAGCAACCTGCATTAACTTCTAGGCGGATGAAGTTGGGCAGAATACAGTCCCACAACAGTAAAAGCACATAGGAATATCACATCAGGAAATTATTGTCAATGACAAAATTTCTCAGCATTTTTGCCTCAAGGACAGACCTTCAGTATTTTAGCATGAAGGACAACTTTCTTTAGGTATCAGTTTTTAAGATTTTAGGTATCAGTTTGTAGTTATCGGTAGAGCTGTCAATGAGTACCCGAAAAATCCGAAATCCGTCCGTATCCGTATCCGAAATATGAAAAATTATCCGATATCCGAAAAACGGATACGGATACAGATATGGCCATATCCGTATCCGATAATTATCCGTTCGGTTTTTATCAAAATTATAGCTATTTTTATGTATTTTAGAACATAAAATGATTGTCGTTTACTATTATATCCTGGTAAAAAAATTAATATGTATATAAAAAATCAATTTTTACCACTTAAAATTATTTTTCTTAGTGTATTTATTATTTCTATATATTTAGTACAAAAACGAATATATAATAAATCAAAATTTTCTATTTATTTGTTTAGATTTACCAGTTGTAAACTGATCGAAGAATACCCGATAAATATCCGATATCCGTCCGCATCCGCGGATACAGATATCCGATATCCGAAAATGATTTCGGATACGGATACGGATATAGCACTATCCGTATCCGAAAGTATCCGTTTACAGGCCTAGTTATCGGTAGCAGTTTTTAGGTATCAGTTTTTAGTTCGGTAGCAGTTTTAAAAAAATGTTTGTCCTTATGAATAATTTTGAAAGAATGTTTGTCCTTATGAATAATTTTTAGGAGAATGTTTGTCCTTGTGGTTAAAATATCGAGGTCGTGTCCTCAGGCTAAAAATATACAAATTTTTGTCCTTTAAATTAATTCTCCCATATCACATAATAAGTCTTTTATAGTTATATTGAAAAAAACTAAATTAATAATAATAGATTACCAATGATTGCTGGAAAAATAATTGGTTTTATACATACAAACGCTGATGAAATGTATCGATGAAATCCTTGGCTCCTTAGTTGTTTAGTGGTCTTGAATCTGCGATTATTTCAGGACTATAAATTTGATTAATTTTGAATCAGATTTTTTTACTTTTCAATAATAATACCTCAAAGAGTTGTAATTAATCACATTGGTATTTACAGTATTGAGTTCTTTTTATAAGCTATTGTTTCATGTACAGACCATTTCATTGGAATCGGTAACAAATGACTGATGCAAGGACTTGTGAATATATCATACTAAAAGCTTATCTAATATCTCTTTGAACATTGATCTTTGTTGTGAAGTAATGATCTGACTTGTCCTAACTAATTATTTTGAAGGTTGATGGTTTCCCAAGATCTATTCATTTTCGTTAAAAAAGGACTCAATAGCTCAGCTAGTAACTTCACATATTGTAATAGTTTTAAATTGCATTGCAAAGATCCAATTAGAAGCGAACCCTTTCTGAAACTCGATAAAAAAAAATCAAATTGTATCATGTTCAAAGGCACTACATAAGCATGCACATCTTATCGATTAGTTGTTGCTGTTATTATCAAGACAATGGTAATACATTTTATTTCATAGTTTTCAACTCAGTACTTTCTTATACCACTACAGTTGTCTATTAAACCAACACATAAATAACTCGATATAATTATATCGATGTGTTTTATTATAACTACATTTTCTTATTAACTTAATACTAAATATAATCAGCGTGAAGAGAGAATGTACTTTTGTGTGTATACGATATTTAAACAGCTGAGAGAAGGGGACAATTTTAAATAACACTTGTTCAATATGAAGTGACTGATGATTGACGACACCTTTATACTATATATTTATATCTGCAAAGCGAAAGATTTCTAACCTCCTTTATAACACAAAATATTTTCAAATGGACATATATTCGTACATTTTTTCTTGGCCTAATTCGTATCCTAAATAAGGATCGTACTAACACGGGCCAGATGCCTGACAGACTCGGACTGAGTCAAATGCCGGACCATCATAAAAAATTTACACCCCTAACTATAAACTATAGCTTTCATATTATCTCTCGTTTTCTCTCACTCCTTCATTTTGGCACTAGTGGAAAAATCGATCAAATAAAGATATTTTTTATGACAATGATCATAATTTCAATTAATGGGATATACAGAACCCAAAAGGAAGGTTGTGTTCCACTACATAACATACAAAGGGTTATACAAAGACTCATAATAGAAGTGATCAAACATGCTTATTCTTTTTTGGGGTTGCATAAGCTACAGTGTGAATATTTCATTTAGCACTTTACTCGTTATAAATAGTACAATCTCATACCATGAGAGTATTTGCTAAAGAACAGGAGCTATTAGAAATGACATATAATCGATGACCATCAAGCATAGTTTAACATATGTAGTCTTTACCTAAATTCACACCAACAGAAAATGAAATAAAAATGCATAATAGGTTAAATTATTATCTGCAAAATTAAGAAATTATATAAATTGTCTCAGTTGTACTACCTTAGTTAATTCAAAAGCATTTTAAAGTATTAAGTTTGTGACGACCCGGAAATTTCGAACCCAAAAATTCCAGATAGTTATGAAAAGAAGAAGAGATAGAAGAGAAGAAACAGAAAACATAACACAGATGCTCACATTCGCAGCGGAACAAAATATAATATCAAATAATAATAGTTTACAAAAGAATACTGTAACTGTCAATTTACATTTATTTACATCAGAGTTATATTCCAATACACAACGATGGTCATATATAAATCAAATATGTCTCAGAAAATCAAAAATAATAGTCACAGTGGAATCACTCCATACGTCCTGCCATCCAGTACTCCTCCTGAGCTCCAGAACGTCCTTACCTGAAAATCTGTAATACTCGGTCTGACCCGAGCATTACATCAAAGTAACACCCGGGTCAGACTGGAAACCAGCGTGAGTAAATCCATATAACATGAAATACCAATCCAATTTAAAAGGAAACCCGGGTAACTCGAGCTTCACTATGAGTTTATTACTTGTTGTGCTCGACACTTATGACTCAAATACTAAGTATTCTAACTTAGTTCAAAGGTTCATATTATTACATTCCTGCCAATCGACATCACATATCAATTTATATATAGAATCGAAGTGGTTCCGGGTATTCACTGATACCCGACACCGGTCTCTTCGAATCTCAAGTCATCTTGACCAAGTTATTCAATGAAATACAATTCAAACTTTAAATACAGGATGTCACTGTTTAAACCAAACATATTGTATCACATAGCATTCCATATCACATACCAAAGATATCAACTAATCTAAGACATACAATGTCATTCAATCGTTCATAGCAAGATTAATCAACCCTTCCATCTCAAATTAATTTAATTAACCACAAATGAATTAAATTAATTACTTCAATTACTTTTAAATCCTGCATACTTAACATTAATTAATTACCAACCAATTAATCAATCATCCCTTAATTATCCGTCTTAATTAATCACCCTTGATTAATTACTCTTTAGTTACATTAAGAAATTACCCTTTAATAAATTATTATTCTTTAATTACATTAAGTAATTAACCTTATTTCCACATAGATTAATTACTCTTTAATTATTAATTAATAACCAATGATTAATCTTCAATCACCTCATTTATTAATCTTCAATTATTAACCTTGGAATCCTATTCACTTAAATGCTTTAGGTTTAAGTTAAAATTTAAAACGCTTAACCTTTAATTTAAAACTTCTTAATTATTTGCTTAACTTAGCTTTTAAACATCTTAAGGATTAACTTAATACTTAAAATACCTTTCAACTTTAATTATCAAACATTTAATAATCAGTTATTATTTAAAATAGTTTAAAGATAATTAGTTGAACTTAATTTGTTAAACTTGAAACTTTGAGAAAATAAAGCGTTTCCCCGAGGAAATTCACGATTTACTCGAACAGGAACTCGAGTTCCTTCCTCCTCCTACCTTTTTCCAAAGACAAAAACCTGTTAAACTTTAATGTTACTATTTAATATCTCGCGATCAACACGGAGCAAAACTCGAGCAATTCCCATCTTTTCTCGAGCTTCAACCCGATGAGAACAAACTCCACAACCAACTGACACACTGTCACTTCGCGTGCACGTGCACGACTGGAAATCTCGCCGCCGACCATCTCTCCGACCCTCACCAACTCGCAATCGACCTCGACCAACATCTCGACTATGTTGAGTTACGAAAATCGACGTCGAACTAAAAATCGATATCTCCACCAAGCTGGTAAACGAACACGATCGTAAAACACCTCAGGCCATCACCTTCTTCTCGCTCCTCCGACCACCGGAGTACCAGCGGCTTCAGCCACGTCTTCAACAACCCCAATGCTTCCCTTCCCCAGAGTAGTGTGAAGCTCGGTCCATCAGAGGGGTCGTGCCAACCCCCAAATCTCGTCTATACCAAAACTAGGTCAACTAACTTCATCGCTCAACCACCATCGCCATCCTGCTCAGATCGGGGTCTTGATATTTTTCCCAAACTCACTGATCATCCCACTTCCTCCAGTGACGAGCCCATCCTACCCGAGTCCTCCGATCGCCAACAAATGCTCAAAACCTTTTTCACGATCAACTCACGATTTCTCTCTAATTTCACATCTAAAAATCTTGATTCTCTTTCTAAAAATCACGGTTTGAAGAATCACAATAGATTATTATCATGAATCAATCAATGGTTTATATTGAGGTTTTGATAAAAATTTAAATTTCACTGTTCTTCCTATTTTAAAACTCATTTGCTAATTTTATAATCCTGGGATAAAAAAAAACATCTTCATTCGTTGACAAACAGCTTCAATTTATACATCGAGATCTAACATTTATTTGATTTGGTGTTTTGAATTTTTGAAGACAAACATCACAACCTGAATCCCAGAGTATAGGATGCATATGAAATCAGACTTCTCACATACATATATCTACATTCAGAGAAATTCGTACTGAAGAATTTGAGGCAATTCAATATCATCACAGACAGTTTAGTTACAACCAGATAAACAAAAAGTGTTCACTCACTTGACTGATTGTTGAAGCAGAAAGCAAGTGTTATTGAAAAGCTACAGTTTGAATTCCTTAAAATCCTCTCTGCCTTGATGAATGAAATCAAGTTTGTAAAGAAAGATGTTTATTTTCCTTTTTCTCAGGTTTGCTTCTTAAGTTTACAAATTTTGGAATGAACTAAAATAGTATGATGTATGATTTATATATATAGAAACAGTTTTTAACAAGTAGTATGAGCTTCTGGTACAAGCTTCAGCTGGTTATGTTTAGACAAGATTTTTGTATATGGAGGCTGAAAGATTTCTTGCAATTTCGAATTGACAAAAGGTTGTACTAATTAAATGCATATGTCTTCATCTTAGTTTACACACAATTATGGTTTACCTGATATTTATTTTATTTTATTGTTGTTGTCTTTTCAGGTTAGCTAAGTTATGAAATGAACTACAATAAGATGATGTATAAATGGAAAGGGTTTTGAACAGTATAGGTTATAACTGGTACAAACTTTACTTATTTTGATCATATTTGATTTTATGTTTTTAATTACTAAAATTTTGAACTGATCTTTTACATTTCGGCTGGTCTTTTAATTGTACTGAGAAGATTTCTTTGTAAATCTGAGATGACAAATGTGTGTGCTAGCATTAATTAAATGAGTACTTTATGTATCCACTTACCTTCTTTTGCTTGCCTATTTACAAACATATTTTACAGTCAACAAACATACAAAGCTGGGTTTGTATTCATACCTCATGTACATATATAAAGTTGGTTTAGTCAATGTTATGAATTTTTTTAGCCTAAGTATTTAGTTCCAATCTTAACACAAATGCTTATTTTTATTTCTATGTCAAGTTTTGACTATCAAACACTTAATTTACATTCATATATTTTATACTTACATTCAAATATTGGTAAGACTATAGTTTCTTTCCTTTAAAACATCATCGCCAAAATTACATTAAATACATATATATATAGATCAAAAGTTAAATAGTAGAGCCTTATATTAATTTAGTACGAATACGCCAAATTTTATTATAAATATTTGAAAACTCTCTATTTTGAATCCCCGGATCAAAGTTCTCCCACAAAAATATATATATATGGAAGACTTTATTTATTTTTACAATGATAAGTTGATATATACTTATTTATATATATTTTATTATGGTTATCTTATCTTAATTTAAACGATGGAGTTTATTTTTTTTATTTTCTATGAGATTTTCGTGTCCAGATATTCTATAATTCAATATTTATTATAGTTTTCAAATCAATTATATATCCAGATATTTGAATTATTAGAATTTTATTCGTTCAACTTATAAAAAATTACTATTTCTTTAATAAAATCAGTTAATTCCTCAATTAACAGACATTCAAAAATCCGGGTTATCACATTCCTTCCTCCTTTGAGTCTTTTCGTCCTCGAAATGGAACGAAGCCAGATTTATTGAAAATGCTTAAAATCTGATAAATTTCCTTGATCATTTCTAAAATACTTTTAAATATCCATATACTATTATTCCAAAATAGTTTTTATAAAATACTTTTATAACTCGATGTTTCAACAAGTCCATCCTTGTTCTTATAGAGATTCGGTCATATGTTGATCAGGCGTAGGACTGAAAATCTATAAGTACTTGGTAAACTCGTTTTCAACACCCAGTGAAAATACTTTGGAGAATAAATTTTGTTGAAAATGTAGAAAACAGTTTTTAAAATAGAGAAAATAGCTTTGGTGAGAATGCTCTGGAAATCATCACACCCATCCATGGTCACAGTTACATCCTGGGTTACGTTGCCGTCGCAGCAAAAGTCCATGTAACTGATTACACCATAGAACCCACGACAGATCGCAGTTACATCCAGGGTTACGTTGCCGTCGCAGCAAAAGTCCATGTAACTGTTGGCTCTCAGCGGCACACACGATTTTCGCTGTCAAAATGAAACTTCTCCACTCCTACATAGGTCTCAGTCTACCGATATAAAATCAAACGCAGACTGTTGGCTCTCAGCGGCACACAAGACTTTCGCTATGTTACCATAGTGTCGCAGTCTACCGATGTAAAATCAAACATAGACTGTTGGCTCTCAGCGGCACACACGACTTTCGCTATGGTCTGCAGTAGATCGCAGTGACATCGGGTTACACTGTCGTCACAGCATAACCCAAATGCCTCTGTGGGCACCAGCCCCTCGACTTTCGCTACACAAATAATCCTCAGGAACTAGTTTTGTCCGGACTCCTCACAGGATTAACTTTAGAACCTCCCCCTTTTGAGGCTCAAGGCAGTACCACCCTGTGGCACTCCTGAGAAGTTCATTTTAAGGGAGCGCCTTTTTCCCCAGAGCCAATCTCAAAAAACTTTATACTATACACATATAGTATTTTCCAAATCATACACCTAGTATGAATTCCATATAAACTCCTTTACACAAAATCGATTCCCAAAATCGAAAATTCTCAAATTAGGCTTTTCCAAATCCCAATATCGATTTTATCCAAAAAATCAAAAGCCCTTTCCAAATCCAAAGGTTTCCAAAACCTTTTTCTCAAAACCATTTCCATAAAATCTTTTATATATATATATATATTCATATATATAATTTTCTTGGGAAATCTTTAAATCACTTTATACTTGTATAAGTTTCCTTTGTATACTTCAAAACTTTCAAAAACCCTTTTCTTCTGGCAATGGATTCAATAAGGGGAGTTTTATCATATATAACAAAGATACATAACTTTGTTTATTCCCAATCAAATATTCAAATTTGATTACTTTATAAAGTCACTTGCCAAATTTCTTACTTTTATTATAAAGTAAACTTTAACTTAGAAAAATATTCAATTTCCACTTTATTTCCATAAAGTTAATTTCTACCATAGAAATATGGATTTTAAATTTATTTTATTTTAGTTCCTCATATATTCACAAATATATTTTCCATTTCAAAAATCATCTTATAACCTTTTATCTACAACTTCAAAATCAAATTTCCATCTTTATTCATCGTCAATTTCTCAAAATATACTTTCAATTTCAAAAATCTTTTCAGTTTTTATCCACAAATTTTCGATGCCAATTTCATTCAAACCCGTACGATGTCCCGATATCATTCGTACGCAATACCAATCTGATCGTTCACTCGATCACACAATTTCACTTCCGAACTAGTATCGTCCACCCGACTTCCTAGTGCGGACTCAGATCTGGTTTCTTGATCAGAAACCGTCATTCTTCTTGCATAGTCCCACCTATGATAGAGAATATCCAGAACCAATCAAAAATCCATATCCAGGTTCGCCGTCGAAAATCAAGCGAAAAATCCCAACTCGGATCGATAATACTATCTCGAAATTCTGTGCTCGAATCTGGATCAAATCACTATGCGAATAGAATAATATACGTACATCCTACGTATTTATCTTCATTGATTATCAGTTAAATCAATTTCCTTTCTATTCACCTTCACTTTGATTTATTCACTTATTCACATCTGGCTAAATCCCCACTTGGATTATCACTTCAATTCTTATCTCAGTTGGGTATTTACTCAATAACAGTTTGAACTCCGACCAGTTTATATTTACAAAATAGCTTGAAATTTTTTAAAAATAGATAAATAGTTGGAAGATAATTATTAATTTGTAAAATAGCTGTAAAATAGTTAAGTAACTGTAAAATAATTGGAAAATAGTAATTACTTATAAAATAGTTGAAAAACAGTAATCTGTTTATAAAGTAGTAGAAAAATAGTAATTAGTTTTAGAAAATAGTTGAAAAACAGTAATTGGCTTATAAACAGTTACAAAATAGTCAAATAACTCCAAAAGTAGTTATAAAATAAGTATATAAAAAAATTGGGTTTAATAAGAAAGGTTGTATACATTAAATAGCTTGGAAAAATAAGCTTATATCAAAATAGTCCAGAGTCAAAACTATTCGCTTCCCCAACAATCCAATTTAAATTTCCACTTCCATTTAAGTTGACCCAATTCCAATTTAAATAATCCTCAATTTCCATTGAAATTGATTTAACCCCACTTCAGGTTGGATCAATCTTGATTTCTTTCTCAATCTAAATCAAATTCCATTTGATTTTAAACCTGTTCAACTTTAATCATAATTTCAAATTATTCCAATCAATTTTAGACTATTATCGATTGAACCCACTTCAATTTCAAATCATTTCAATTTAATCCAATCCAAAATTCCCATTTAAAATTTTAAACTTATACACCTTCAATCTCAAATCCAATTAATTCAAATCAGATTCAATTTGAACTAATTCAATTTTAATATCAATTTTAAAACATCTCGAATTATATAAATTCGAGTTAAATTCTCAAAGGTTGGTTTAACTTTTCAAACCAAATTAACTTTTATTTTTACATCAATAACCCAAATCTTTAAACAATTTAATTTTGAGTCAAATTCTCAAAATTCCATTTTTAAATTATCTTTACTTAACTTTTCCCAAAGTTCAAATAAGCATTCAAAACAATTTTATCTTAAAATTTAATTTATTACTCAATTTTATCTTCCAATTTGAAACCAGTTCTTAAAAAATTTTAATTTACAAATTCAACCATTCAAATTTCAGTTCAAAGTAACCCCTTATCCTTAATTTCAAATTAAGGTTTAATTTCCCTTTTATTCCAACAATGGATGTATTATCACTCTTCATTTCTTATTCATTTAAACAAATCCAATTCTTAATTTTAAGATTTTTAACAACAATAGGATGATATCATCCAATTTTTTTAAAAACATCCATTCAGTTTCAATTTCCATTTCCAAATCTCAATCCCAATTTGAGATCACAGAAACTCCCAATTCAAATTGTTCATTCAAACTTTTTAACTTCTACAAAGTTAAACTCAATTTACTTAATCCAATCAACCTCATTAAATCTTTAAACTTCACATTAATAATCTTCCCACTTATTAAGTTCAAAACTTATCACTTTGGGCATCACATCCCATTCCATATTTAAAACTCAACATTTAGAGTTTATTCAAACTATTTTTGATACCATGTATATCCCTCATATATACATATTATTCCCTTTACATACCAAGTTATCCTTAAAATTTAAACCACTTTTGGGTTTTAATTCAAAACAAATTCCTTTAAATTTCCAAACAATTCCTGTTTGAATCAAGCCTTATCATTCAAATAATATTATTTATTATTTCTTTATCATTTTGAAACAAATTTTCAAATTCTGGGCTTAGATTTAAAACTTCACAATTTATATCCTTTTCGGTTCCAATTTATAAGTCATACTAGCCTAAATGTTTTACTTCCCTAAAACATTTCATCTTGCTTACTCATTAACAACATTTCATTATTAAACACAACAACCATTTATGATAATAACCAAGATTATCATATCTAGAAACCAATTTATTATTACCTTTATCCTGAAAACATTTCTACAAATTCAGGATTTTAATTTCAGTTTGGGTCCATTTCAAATTTATCTTTATTTAATTTCAATTTGGCTGTATTTCTATTACCTCTTAATTTAATTCCAATAATTTTTAACAACCAATTACCTTAACATTTATTAGTAAGAAATATTGCTTTATATATACCGAAATTTATTCTTACATAAAATCATTTAAAATCTTTATATAGGAAAATAACAAATACGTTCTCTCATATATATATACACTCAACTCATTCTAGGGTTCTATTGACCCTATCCTTATGAGTATACCCACCAGAGCCAAGGTTTTCGCTTAACCTTCGCTCTGATACCAATTGTGACGACCCGGAAATTTCGAACCCAAAAATTCCAGATAGTTATGAAAAGAAGAAGAGATAGAAGAGAAGAAACAGAAAACATAACACAGATGCTCACATTCGCAGCGGAACAAAATATAATATCAAATAATAATAGTTTACAAAAGAATACTGTAACTGTCAATTTACATTTATTTACATCAGAGTTATATTCCAATACACAACGATGGTCATATATAAATCAAATATGTCTTAGAAAATCAAAAATAATAGTCACAGTGGAATCACTCCATACGTCCTGCCATCCAGTACTCCTCCTGAGCTCCAGAACGTCCTTACCTGAAAATCTGTAATACTCGGTCTGACCCGAGCATTACATCAAAGTAACACCCGGGTCAGGCTGGAAACCAGCGTGAGTAAATCCATATAACATGAAATACCAATCCAATTTAAAAGGAAACCCGGGTAACTCGAGCTTCACTATGAGTTTATTACTTGTTGTGCTCGACACTTATGACTCAAATACTAAGTATTCTAACTTAGTTCAAAGGTTCATATTATTACATTCCTGCCAATCGACATCACATATCAATTTATATATAGAATCGAAGTGGTTCCGGGTATTCACTGATACCCGACACCGGTCTCTTCGAATCTCAAGTCATCTTGACCAAGTTATTCAATGAAATACAATTCAAACTTTAAATACAGGATGTCACTGTTTAAACCAAACATATTGTATCACATAGCATTCCATATCACATACCAAAGATATCAACTAATCTAAGACATACAATGTCATTCAATCGTTCATAGCAAGATTAATCAACCCTTCCATCTCAAATTAATTTAATTAACCACAAATGAATTAAATTAATTACTTCAATTACTTTTAAATCCTGCATACTTAACATTAATTAATTACCAACCAATTAATCAATCATCCCTTAATTATCCGTCTTAATTAATCACCCTTGATTAATTACTCTTTAGTTACATTAAGAAATTACCCTTTAATAAATTATTATTCTTTAATTACATTAAGTAATTAACCTTATTTCCACATAGATTAATTACTCTTTAATTATTAATTAATAACCAATGATTAATCTTCAATCACCTCATTTATTAATCTTCAATTATTAACCTTGGAATCCTATTCACTTAAATGCTTTAGGTTTAAGTTAAAATTTAAAACGCTTAACCTTTAATTTAAAACTTCTTAATTATTTGCTTAACTTAGCTTTTAAACATCTTAAGGATTAACTTAATACTTAAAATACCTTTCAACTTTAATTATCAAACATTTAATAATCAGTTATTATTTAAAATAGTTTAAAGATAATTAGTTGAACTTAATTTGTTAAACTTGAAACTTTGAGAAAATAAAGCGTTTCCCCGAGGAAATTCACGATTTACTCGAACAGGAACTCGAGTTCCTTCCTCCTCCTACCTTTTTCCAAAGACAAAAACCTGTTAAACTTTACTGTTACTATTTAATATCTCGCGATCAACACGGAGCAAAACTCGAGCAATTCCCATCTTTTCTCGAGCTTCAACCCGATGAGAACAAACTCCACAACCAACTGACACACTGTCACTTCGCGTGCACGTGCACGACTGGAAATCTCGCCGCCGACCATCTCTCCGACCCTCACCAACTCGCAATCGACCTCGACCAACATCTCGACTATGTTGAGTTACGAAAATCGACGTCGAACTAAAAATCGATATCTCCACCAAGCTGGTAAACGAACACGATCGTAAAACACCTCAGGCCATCACCTTCTTCTCGCTCCTCCGACCACCGGAGTACCAGCGGCTTCAGCCACGTCTTCAACAACCCCAATGCTTCCCTTCCCCAGAGTAGTGTGAAGCTCGGTCCATCAGAGGGGTCGTGCCAACCCCCAAATCTCGTCTATACCAAAACTAGGTCAACTAACTTCATCGCTCAACCACCATCGCCATCCTGCTCAGATCGGGGTCTTGATATTTTTCCCAAACTCACTGATCATCCCACTTCCTCCAGTGACGAGCCCATCCTACCCGAGTCCTCCGATCGCCAACAAATGCTCAAAACCTTTTTCACGATCAACTCACGATTTCTCTCTAATTTCACATCTAAAAATCTTGATTCTCTTTCTAAAAATCACGGTTTGAAGAATCACAATAGATTATTATCATGAATCAATCAATGGTTTATATTGAGGTTTTGATAAAAATTTAAATTTCACTGTTCTTCCTATTTTAAAACTCATTTGCTAATTTTATAATCCTGGGATAAAAAAAAAACATCTTCATTCGTTGACAAACAGCTTCAATTTATACATCGAGATCTAACATTTATTTGATTTGGTGTTTTGAATTTTTGAAGACAAACATCACAACCTGAATCCCAGAGTATAGGATGCATATGAAATCAGACTTCTCACATACATATATCTACATTCAGAGAAATTCGTACTGAAGAATTTGAGGCAATTCAATATCATCACAGACAGTTTAGTTACAACCAGATAAACAAAAAGTGTTCACTCACTTGACTGATTGTTGAAGCAGAAAGCAAGTGTTATTGAAAAGCTACAGTTTGAATTCCTTAAAATCCTCTCTGCCTTGATGAATGAAATCAAGTTTGTAAAGAAAGATGTTTATTTTCCTTTTTCTCAGGTTTGCTTCTTAAGTTTACAAATTTTGGAATGAACTAAAATAGTATGATGTATGATTTATATATATAGAAACAGTTTTTAACAAGTAGTATGAGCTTCTGGTACAAGCTTCAGCTGGTTATGTTTAGACAAGATTTTTGTATATGGAGGCTGAAAGATTTCTTGCAATTTCGAATTGACAAAAGGTTGTACTAATTAAATGCATATGTCTTTATCTTAGTTTACACACAATTATGGTTTACCTGATATTTATTTTATTTTATTATTGTTGTCTTTTCAGGTTAGCTAAGTTATGAAATGAACTACAATAAGATGATGTATAAATGGAAAGGGTTTTGAACAGTATAGGTTATAACTGGTACAAACTTTACTTATTTTGATCATATTTGATTTTATGTTTTTAATTACTAAAATTTTGAACTGATCTTTTACATTTCGGCTGGTCTTTTAATTGTACTGAGAAGATTTCTTTGTAAATCTGAGATGACAAATGTGTGTGCTAGCATTAATTAAATGAGTACTTTATGTATCCACTTACCTTCTTTTGCTTGCCTATTTACAAACATATTTTACAGTCAACAAACATACAAAGCTGGGTTTGTATTCATACCTCATGTACATATATAAAGTTGGTTTAGTCAATGTTATGAATTTTTTTAGCCTAAGTATTTAGTTCCAATCTTAACACAAATGCTTATTTTTATTTCTATGTCAAGTTTTGACTATCAAACACTTAATTTACATTCATATATTTTATACTTACATTCAAATATTGGTAAGACTATAGTTTCTTTCCTTTAAAACATCATCGCCAAAATTACATTAAATACATATATATATAGATCAAAAGTTAAATAGTAGAGCCTTATATTAATTTAGTACGAATACGCCAAATTTTATTATAAATATTTGAAAACTCTCTATTTTGAATCCCCGGATCAAAGTTCTCCCAAAAATATATATATATGGAAGACTTTATTTATTTTTACAATGATAAGTTGATATATACTTATTTATATATATTTTATTATGGTTATCTTATCTTAATTTAAACGATGGAGTTTATTTTTTTTATTTTCTATGAGATTTTCGTGTCCAGATATTCTATAATTCAATATTTATTATAGTTTTCAAATCAATTTATATATCCAGATATTTGAATTATTAGAATTTTATTCGTTCAACTTATCAAAAATTACTATTTCTTTAATAAAATCAGTTAATTCCTCAATTAACAGACATTCAAAAATCCGGGTTATCACAAAGTTGGCAGTAGAACAAACTAATAAGAATTCAATCATGAGCATATCACTTAAGAACAAAGTCCCGTATAGGTAAATGAATAATAAGGTTAAATAAGACATTAAAACATAACAGAATACATATAAGTAATAATGATACAAACAAAATTACCTTTTGAATGTCGTCTCCCAGGATTAATTTAAAATTTCTCAGAGGTGACTGAACAATCATGAGTAGTAACAATGGTTGATACGTTCAAAATCAAAATAACACTACTGAATCTTAACAACAAATCAGAATGTCATAACTGTAACACATATGACAAATATTTTATTTGATTCATGAGGACTAAATAACTACAGTTTGAAGCATGATATGTTATGAACATCAAGTACCAATTATTTGAAAAAATAATCAAGTAAAAAAATTGGATATGTATATAACATTTATTACACACCAAGAATAAGATATGCAGTTCACTCTTTTTAAATGCCAAGCTGCCCTCTCACAAATTAAATGTAAAAAGATCGTCAAACCAAACTTTATTCGATACTCAGCAGTATCATGGCTAGAGCATATAAAGATAAGGTTGTCAATGAGCACTCGAAAAATTCAAAATCCGTCTGTATTCATATCCAAAATATGAAAAATTATCCAATATCCAAAAAACGGATACGAATGCGGATATGGCCATATATTCGATAACTATTTTTTCTATTATTATCAAGATTATACTTAATTTTTATGTATTTAGTGCATAAAATGATTTTCTTTACTATTTTATCTAGGTAAAAAAATTAATATGTAAATAAAAATCAATGTTTGCTACTTAATATTATTTTTCTTACTGTATTTTTATTTTTTTATTTTTTTTTGTACTGAAAAGAATTTATAATAAATCAATATTTTGTATTTATTTGTTATCTTTATTGGTTGTGAACTAATAGAAGAATATCCAATAAATATCTGAAATCCATCACCATCCGTAGAAATGGATATCCGAAAATGATTTCGGATACGGATACGGATATGGCAATATTCGAATCTGTAGCCGACTGTTTACAGACCTATATAAAGAGCCAGTATAAGCAATATTAAATGAAAAAACAACAACAGAATATTAAAGGAAAGAATTAAAAGTTTTCATGTATATCCAATAATAATATCAAAATAGGATGGAATATGTAGAAGCAATTAGATTTCCACATTAAGTTAGAGTTTATTGTCATTGTATAATCATTTAAATTTCAATCCAAGCATCTTAATATGTAAAAACTATGACACTGATCCTATAATTGAAAACACGATCTTCACCAAATGAATGAAATAAGCATGACTTGACATTACTTTTTAAATTAAATATTGCAGTTAACATGAGTTAAGATGATAACAGTAGAATATGAATGTAATAAAATGTAAACTAATGTTAATTATATTCATAAGGTAATAGTTGATTCAATAATAAGAGTGAGAAATTAAAATAAAAGAATTTATTGGAATCTTTTAATTAGAAGAGGGAAGACGTTAATTGTAAACATATATTGAAATAAATTTAAATTGGGTGATTTATTTCCAATTAATTCAGTTCATGCTTCAAAATTTAATGTTAGTTTACTGCATATATGTTTATACCTAAGTATAAACTTATGTTTTAGATCCAATTATATAATAAAAAAGATTATTTAGGTTTGAAATCTCATACGGTATTAAATTAAATGTTAATAGGAGATGATAAAGAGGGTAAAATAGATTTACACTTGACTATTTCCTTTTCAATTAGACCTGATTAGATTTTAATTGCAACAAAATTTACCTTTCCATCTTCACTCTTCTAATTTACTCTTACATTCATTGCCTCCTTATGTGGATTATTCTCATACCTTTTATTTATGAATGTAAACTATAAGTTGCGATAAAGGTGTACATATATATATTATACACCTGTTTATATTACCTTATTTATGCTATCATATTTTTGAATGTATGTTAATGCATTCCTAGTAAAACATTCAATTGAAATGTTAACATGTTTTTTTTAAATTCCCAATTTAATCAAAGAGAGAGAGAAATGAAAAGTTCTTAATGCTGTATATTCTTTTAATTAATTGCACAAATTTGTGTAGAGAATTTATTTTCATTTATTGTGTGTTAATTAAATCTTTAATGGATGTCAATTTTGGTATGTTTGGGGTTAACAATATTAATTAAGTGAACAATTGTCTTTGAAATTTAAATTCCAAAAGTTTGTTTACAGTGTAGAGTTGGTCCATTCATTCCCTTTCTAATTAATAATTGCTGCATTCTTTTCATTATTTCCTCATTTGTTCCATTACTCCTTTCCATTTACATTGTCTGAAGCTTTTCCATTTTGCAAACATGAAATACTTGTCATATTTTTAATTCTTTCTTTTACCTCTTTTTAATACCTGCTACTTTTAAAAAAAGCTGTTCATATTTACTTTATTTCAATACCTAGTTTGTTTATATTTACTTTATTTTTTCGTTCATTTTCCAACTTCATTTCCTGAAACCTCATTTCATTTATTTCTAATTAATAGCAGCCTCTCTTTTCAAATTTCATTGGCCTTAAACCTAACTCTAACCTTATAAATAAGATATGATGCAAATGAAACCCTAGCCTCCATTCTAATCTTTTTTTCTTTTTCTTTCTCTTCTTTAAATCTTCTTATTCCCTCTCATTTTATTTTCTTCCTTCCTCTTCAAATATTCTTCTTCCTCTTCAAATCTTCTTCTATTTCAAACTTTCTTCTTCCTTTTTCAAATCTTGATCTTCTCTTCCATTTTCAGTTCTTATTGTTTTAATTCTTTTCTTTTTCAGTTCTTTTTCAAATATATTTTTTCAAACCTTTTAAAAATAAATACATACACACACACACACACACACACATATATATATATTAATATAATAAGGAGGAAAATTAAAGTAAATCAAACCAAAAGCAAAATTAAGGAACAAAGCTGGCAATCAAGAAGGAGACTAAGGAAACATAGAGAAGAGCTATTGATTAGAAGTCTATTATTTTCAGATTCGTATAAAGGTAAGTGATTTAATCCACTCACAAATACTAAACCTTCTTATGTTAGTTGAATTAAATTTATGATGTGATAAGAATATTATTGGTTGCTGTTTGGTAGTTTAATTTGACTTTTTAATTTAATTTGAATTTATATTGAATTTAATTGCCATTTAAATTAATATTGAATTTAAATTGTTAGTTAAATATCTGATAATGATAACCAGTTAATTGTTGTAATTTATTGGCTGATTTGGATGATGATTGTGATGGATGTGTATTTGTTGACATTGTTGGATGATTAGATTTTTATATCCCTATTATCACTATGGGTTGAAATGATACCCGAACAATATTATAGATTAGAGAAAATCGTTATGGGTTGAAATGATAAACTCGAGCGATTTTATTGATTTGAAAATTTTTGGTTCGGGATACGAGTTGAAATGACATATACCTAGGAAATTTAACTGTTTTGGGTTGAAATGATACATACTCTATCACTTGACCATAGGGTAGAAAATTATATACGGACACCGTTGGTCGGTTTAAATTATTTTTTAAATGGTAAAGTATGTTTGATTTATAAATTTGATTTTTTAATTTAATTTAATGATTTTATTTAAAAATTTATATTTGGAAAAATATTTTATTTTATACGTTTTAAAGCTCAAATTATAAGTTAATATATGGTTTTAAATGTAAATTTAAGATTTTAACTTATAATTTTATTAAGTTTTAAATATATATTTTAAATAGTTTAAAATTTATTTTAATAAAATATTTAATATAGTTTTAAAGATTTATTTAAAGTTTAATTTAAGATAATAAATATAGACTTTTATAATAACTTTAATAGATAAAAGAATTTTGTAAAAGGTTTTGTAGGGAATTTATAAAAGTTTTTTAAGAGATTTTATAATGGATTTTATGAAAGAATTTTATAAAGGATTTTATAATAGTTTTATAAAGGAGTTATAAGGGTTTTTAGAGGATTTTATAAAGGATTTTATGAAGGAACTTGTAAAATGGGATTTGGAAGTGTTTTAAAGGAATTTGCGTAGAAGTTTATGGAAAGGGAAAGAGTTGTAAACTGTTTTGGAATTTATAAATAGCTTTATAAATGGTTTTAAAGCATATAAATAGTTTATAAATGGTTTAAGATAGATTTATAAATTATTTTTGAAATTGATTGAAAGAAATCTTCCTCGACATTTATGAATATATTTATACTTTTGGAATAAGTATATGGATATCTTGATATGAAGGCATAAATTGTTATCTGGATTTATTATTAAAATTGTTTTACAAAAATGACCACGGTGTGAAAAATGTAAGCGTTTGGTTGTTAAAGAAACTGGGGTCGGATATTTTCATACTCTCTGCCAATTTCGAAACCACTTTAACCACTGTGCATGTGGTGGAGAATCCAGAACGAAGTAGGAAGGTTTGGCGAACGCTACTGTATGAGGTATGAACGCAGCCCCACGGGTCAGCTTGATATGACTAAAATAGGAGCTATCCCGGGCCAAGTAAGGTTGCTTCTCCTATCAGACACACTTCTTCGATACCATATATGTTACTTTGTGATTGATTGGTGGCCACCTTCGATTTGATTATGGGAGTGTGTTTCGAGGTGGATGGTAGTAGCTGCTATGCGTTACCACCAGTCCAGGCGTGCAAAATGATAGAATCATACCCTGGGCATTGCCTCACGTGCCTTGTCATATGCCTTATCAAGCCCATTACGATTTTGGTTTGTGTCGTACCTATGGAGTGCTCCCTAATAGCCCACCGATTTGGTGGAGTTTACTGTACAATATAGACTACGACATTTATAAAATGTGTTAAGGGGGATATGTGTAACGCCTTAACGCTATTTTAATACTTTACTTTAATGATAGACACTATATATATAGCGTATATTACTACATATAAATAGTTTAACGGATCCTTAGGAGATGGAAATCCCGAACATCTCTTAAGTTATTGCACGCACGTTATACACTGGATAGGAGATGTAGAATCCCGTAAACATATCTGAAGCCGTTACACTCATATTTATTTGCTGTGATTTAACTTACATAAGATCTATTAGTTCTGACTCGAGTGTTTTGTTTTTTCATTACGCTCGGGTCAGCCTGAGCATTTCAGCGTTGAAGACTCTATTTCTGGAAGATGAAGACAGAGTTTAGTATTATATTATTAGTATTATTCTACTGCATCATATTGTTTCGTTGCATTATCTTATTGTACCTGCTGTATGTATAACTTTAATTGCATTGTAAAAGTGTAATCAAATGTATTTGTAAAACAGCTTCATGAACTGTTTATTTGATTATTATATTTTGTCATTCCGCTGTGAGATTCTGTGTTTTGTTTTTCCTTCTTTTTCTCTTATTTTCTTATTTACCCATTTAAAAATCCTCCCTTTTGAATGGTTTGAGTTGACATGTATGCTTTATTGTCGATTTAAACCGTTCAAAAAGGTGGGTCGTTATAGTTGTTTGGTTTGTTCTGATTTAAATATAGTTTAATATGCTAAGTTTATATATATTCGGGTTAACAATCCTAAATTTCCCTTTTTGGTTTAACATTCCCAATTATATTCCTTTGGGTTAACAATCTAATCTAGTCTCCTTCGCTAGTATACTTATCCTATGCCCTCTTTCATTACACAAGTAGCAATCTCGAGCAGATTAACGATTCCATCTCCCTATAAGATTAACAATTCATACTATAATTGGTTTCTCTGCCATGCCTCTTTCTGTATCCCACCCAATGGTGGTTAGGAACATTTACGAATGACAGGAGCTTCTACTTGCAATTTAATAGCTTGCCATGCTAAATGCCACGTCCACCAACTTCATGAAGCGTGAGCCTAGGACCTTACCAAGGTGATCATATTTCCAGCTTGCCCCATGAATCGAATTTGCTGCATGAACAGGGAAATGGGAACACAGTTTCCCTTATCCTTCCTATTTGGCCTGCACTTGGTACTGGTTTAACCCGGGCTGACTGGAATATTTTAGACGTTTGACTATCCATTTGAAAAAAAATTATACATTAGATGTTCAAACATTTGAATTTCTTCCTAAGACATATGATTTCAATTTTAAACGTCTAAATCGAGCTTAATTATTGTAGCCGCTCTCGGGTTGCAAAAATTTGAAAATAGATGTCTGGAAAATAGCCCTGGACGTCTGAAAAATGCATTCAGACGCCTGATTGGCATTTTTAGACGTTTGGTTCACTGTTTCCAGATTTTTAATAAATTGGCTTACTTCTATTTTATGGATTTCTTTGTGGTTTTAATCTCAGGTTTAGGGGTATATTTTCATTGTGTTTTCGATATAACTACAAATGATTTTTCCTAATGTTTATTTATAGTTTTCCATCAAACCTTATGTATGTATTTTGAAGGGTTGCTTACGTATATAAATTGATTATCACATATATTTTACTCTAAATCAAATCAAATCAAAATAGACTTCAACAGATATGTTCATTTATCCTTATTCATCATTTCAAGTTCATCATATAAATCAGATCTATGTGATTAAGGGTAGTTTCGAATTAAATTAATTCTTATTCATCAAATTCAACTCAAACAGACTATATAAAACTAGAGCTATAGGATTAAAGCTAATTTTGTTTGGTTATTTCTCATTTACCAAGTGATTTCAAAATAGAGTCATAGGTTCAAGAATAAAAATTGTATTGTTATTACTAAGAAGGCACATAATTGAAAATCAATCGCTTATCTCCATCGTACGCATTTTGTAGACAAACTCACTCACCTTTATAGCTTTCCTTCTTCATTATCTTTGCGAATCCCCCCTTCTACGTTCCTAAGCTTTGATTATCGTGTTCCCTTTTCTCAAATTCTCTTTTTGTTTAATCTACTTTATTTTTGTTCTTGAATTAGAATTTTTTTTGTGAAAGGAGAAGATGAAGAAGAACTTTTTAAGAGGCAGAGGCTAGGGTTTTTGAGTGAGAACGATGGAGGCTTGTGCTTCTAGTTATAGGTGAAAGCGAGGGCTTCTAGGTTTAGGAAAAAAATCAAGCTTGTGCAAAATTCCTTTCCTTTTATTTCCTTAAAGAAGATAATGTTTATATTCCCTCAATTAATGACATTAATTATGATTCAAATACATACCATTTATTATAGTCTAAATCAATTTATATCATTTATTGATATTCTACAAATTTATTATTATTGACTATTATAGGGAATCATGTGTTTATATTCAAATGTTCATGTTTATATATGTGTGTATTTATTTACATTAATTAGAAACTTTATTCTTTACCATTAACTATGCAATCAATTTGTAATTAATTAGCATTAATGTTACCAAGTTCAAATCAGATTTACACTATTATTTTTTACTAATAAAGAGATAGCGTACCTTACCTTTACCTTAAAATAAGGCTATACTTCCATGCATATATTGTTATCTTCACTTTTCAAAATATATAACATTAAATGCATTTTTTTCTTCTTAAATATATTATGACATTCCCATTCTAACATATGTAACATATACTTTCAATAATTATAGCAATAAATTCCATTAACATGGTAACTAACGCTCTCCCTCTTTGCATGTAAATATTTTCCCCCTATTCTTTTAATGTACATTAACACAATTGTAATCTTTTTGAATCAATTTAAACATATTCAATTAATTACTTAATAAATAAGTTTTAATTTATTCTTGTAATTAATTCTTAAACTTAATTTCAAAATAAGCGTAAAATCTGAAATGTGTGTTATGGTAAACATTCCATATTTTCTTCACATAGTATCCATTTTTTGATATTTTATATATGAATTTGGGTTAGAAACTTGACACAGCGGAACAATCAGATTTCCCAAATTCCTTCATTTGTAAAAAATTATTATTTTATGCTTTTATGTAAATTATATTTTTACCCATTTTTATATTTTAATTTGTTATTAAAATTTCTGAGGTGTTACACTAAGTATTTTGGGAATTTCAAGCTAAAGGAGAATGCTTGACATCCTAGCTAAGAAAGTTGAAGACATTGCTTAACGAGATTGAGCATTATGTAATCAAACACGTTCCACGAGAAGAGAATCAGGATGTAGATGATTTGGAAAAATTAGCGAGTTCAAGAGATGAACCAGTATTAGGAACAATACCGGTGATGACCCCACCAAGTCCTAACTTAGAGGAGATGAATGTGGTTGTGACTGATGATGGGGAGGAAACCTGGACGACGCCGATTATAAGGTATTTGAGCGAAGGGGTCTTATTGGTCAACATAAACGAAGCTAAGAAGGTCTTGTGGTAGGCACCTTGTTCAATCATTTAGGATGGTATGTTACACCAAAAGGGATTTTCTAACACACTAATAAGGTGTATAGTTGGAAGGGAAGCCTAAGAGGTATTGGATAATATACATAGAGCAGCTGTAGAGACCACATTAGGTGGCAAACTCTAGCGAAGAAGGTGTTGCAATATGGATACTTTTGGCTAACATTAAATCATGATGTGATGGAATATGCAAAGAGGTGTGACAAATGCTAGTCATTTGTGAAGATCCCAAGGTTTCCCCTGACCGAGCTGGTACTCATGGTTAGCTATTGGCCCTTTGCATCTGATCGGCGAACTTCCCATGGTCAAGGGTGGAGCTAAGTATGCCATAGGGCAGTTGATTACTCTACTAAATGGGTCAAACCCGAAACACTTACTAAGGTGTCTTTAGTCAGGGTTATGAACTTTTTGGTCAGGGATGTAATATGCATGTACGGAGTCCCACTTCAGATCATCTCAGACAATGGATTATTGTTTGACAGTGAGGAGTTTTCGACATCTACCAATAGCATGGAATAAAGAAGAGTTTTCCACAATTTCATACCCGTAAGCTAATGGATAGGTGGAAGCGGCCAACAAGGTTCTTAAGACCCTCATAAAGATGCGGCTTGAAAAGGGGAAAGAGGCATGGGTGGATGAACTCCCTCTAGCACCATGGGCCTATCACACTCCTTTCAAGACTACGATAGGACATACCCCATTTTCCTTGGCCTACCTGTCAGAGGCCATGTTACCCATGGAAACTATAGTATCATCCCATAGAAGGATTCATTATGACTCAAATGAGAACGAGGAGCTGTTGAATATTTCTCTAGATTTGATCGATGAGAAGCGTGATGAAGCCATTTTGAAGGCTTTGACACACAAACAAAGAATAACCAAGTAATATAACTCCAAGATTAAACAGCGCCCTCTTAATAAAAGGAACCTAATGCTGAAACGAATATCCCCAAACCGAGGGCGCTCGATTAAGGAAGGACCATACATCATTCATAAAGATCTGAACAATGAAGCTTACATCCTCAGAATAGTAGACGGGGCTGTGTTTAGAAAACCTTGGAATGTATAAAACCTTCGCCGTTATTTTACTTAATCTTTATTGTCCTTCTATTGTCTATTCAAGTACTTCTACTTTATAATTAAGACAATTATGAAGTGACTATTAATGAAATGTAAGTTCCTTGGAAATAATATTGTCTCGGGTGTCTCCTGATTACATATGGATTATTGTTAACACCAAAGCTAAGGAACATGATGTAGTCGTTTGCTTCGACTAATGCAACACCCGTCTACGAATGGTAGGAATGGGGTTAACCGACCAAACTCGCTGAATTTGCATTTGTACAAACTAATCATTGTAAAAGCCTTATGATCTAAATTCTCTTATACTCGGGTATAGGTCGCATCATAATGACATGGCTCTTACCCTTAGAAAAAGCCATTATTGGCAATGGCAAACCGAACTTACCTATGGTTAGGACACGATCTGTAACACCCCTAATTTTGACTAACATTATTTTGGAAATTTAATTAGATAAATAAATAAAATAACGTATTGAGATAAAGAGAATTAAATTTGATAATTAGATGTGGTCATGTAATAACCCGCACTCTAGTGGGCCCAGATTTTTGCTAACCGAAAACCCAAGTCCACTAAAATACGAATCGTTGGTTTGGTATCCGACAAATAAAGATATATTATATCACTAATAGTAATAACTCACAGCAGAAATAAGTACATATAATAGATTATAATAATCAATAACCCAAAATTAACACCTCAAATGTCAAGTGTCTTAGCAAGACCACTGCTCCAAACAATACCAGTACCTGCCCTTCTAAATCCTGTGGGTTGTAATGAGGAGGGCGTCAAGACAACATTCTGGTGATTGGTAAATTATACATCTTATACATAACACTAGCTTATGCCGATTGTTCACCATTTCTTGTTATGTTAGATTTATCGCTAGTCGCTACGACTCCATCGTTGCGTACGAACCGTTCCCATCTACATCATGTAGATCTATATATATATATAATTATATATATACCATCGTCCACTAATGGACCTAGATACTATCTCCACTTGCATCTATCCCTCAACACCTTATAAGGATTCATCATCTCTCTGCATCATGATCACCGTATAACTCGAGGAAATCCTATAGTGCGCCCCGATGACCTCCAGTCCATGTGGTGCTGTATTCTTCGGTGATTTTCACCTTTGTCCGCTTCATATATCGTGGATTTCCAGCCTCACGCACATCCACCTCATTCGTATTTTCAAAGGAATCTCTAATATGGGTTAACTAGCCTTTCCCTATCAAACAGACTAACAACAAGCTGTGGCGGTGCATAACCCAACTGAATCAATCCTGGTAGGCGGAAGAGAATAGTTAGTTGTAACCCTGTCCTTCCCATTGACTGCAAGGGACCGATGTCGAGCTCGCCCAAAATATGAAACTCCTACCCCTTGTTTTGGTAGCTACGCACGCCATCCTTTGCGCGCCCTATTGCAAAAGTCCAATTCCATCCATCATCTATTTAGATTGCCTAGTGCAATCAAGGCAATACCCTCGTTTAACAAATTTGAAGCAGACTACTTGTGCTGGTATAGTCTCGCCATCCGTAAAAGGTCCGTCCATTTCCCGCAATTATGGAGATTCTTTTCCAAGTACCCACAGACTTGAGGGTAACCCTTCATCTATATGCAAGTGTATATTCTCCACGGGTCCCATTAGTTGAATATGTTTCTAGCATCCCAACCCAATTTAATGACCTTTAGTAATCTATTCTCTATAATTATAATAGACAATTTATAATTTTCTACACTCATCATAAATGCATATCTGAGGCTATATATATACATATTTCATATTCATGTATATTTATTCTTCTTACATTTTCTTTACTACCTATATATCTTTTATGTTTAACCTTAGGTCTTTATTTTACTATGCGTTTAACTTTTCACTTATCAAATTCATTTACCACTTCTCATTTTTTGTTATCAATATTGTTGCTACTACTTTCATTAGTTCAACTTCGATTTCTATTCCATTTCATTTAATTATCAGACTTAATCTAGACATCTTTTAATTTACTTGTTTTAAGCAAATTAATCCATTTCATTCAATTATCAGACTTAAACCAGACATCAATTTCATTTACCAGCTTCTTTTTCTTGTCTATCTCTCGAACTTGCTTTTTCATTTGTTCTAGTTTTATTAACTTTTTAATTTCCTGTTTATCTCAGTATTCCATTTTTGGGGTTTACTACATTTTAATAAATTGGAATTCAACTTTAACAATTAAATGTTATACTGTAAATTTTCATACCTTATCCGAAAGAGGTGGTTTTGTACGATATTTGTAATTACAAGAAATTATCTTCTATTTATTGAAATAGACAGAACAAAATACAGTGATCACCTCTATTTTATACATCTATTTCTTTTATAAGTATATATTTATTCTTTGTCATTCCAAACATCACGCTTTTGTTAAATTTAAACTTGATAGTATATGGAAATCCACTTTCAGCAATGTACCTTCCAATAGATTAAAATATCACCAAAATCTCGAAAGTCCAATTAACTTTATTTTCAATTTCATTCATCAATATCAACTAAAATGAAATCCCAAGTCACTACATTTCAGTTAGCTAATCCGACGTAAAATTGATAATTGAAATCATTGCACAACTTTGATCAATTACATATAAAATTGCAAACACGTTCATAATAGGGAAGTATTCAATTTTAACAATAAAATTCATAGGCAATATTAAATTAAATCATTCATATAACAGGGATTAACTTGCAATTTAATTCACTTCTCAAGCATGTTGGAATAGTTCCGCAGTGATATAATCTAGTATTATATAAAATTATATAATATTCCCACTCACCTTTAATTAGCTTTTCCAAATCTCTAGATCTAATCCAGATCCAGCCATGTTATCTGTATTCTCCATTTTTGACTTCTTCTTTGGATCCATGGACAATATGTATACAGATCTAATTAGAAATTGGATTAGGGAAAAGATATTAAGATTTATTAACAAGAACCAGATCTAAAAGTTTACCTTTGATGTAGCCACCTGATTTGAATCTATTTCCTATCGTCTGTTCTTTTTTATTCTTCTCCAAAGTGTATCCGTGCAATCTAGATCTATTTCTGTGTATTTAGAAATTTTGGAGCAGAAAGGAAAATGACAGAGCTTCTGCACTCATTAGAAAAATAATGAGTTGGAAGTGAAGCCCTAGGTCCTAATTTATAGAGGTTCAAATCAACGTTAGCCGTCGGATGGAAATAGATTAGATCTGGGCCACACGGTCTTAATTTACAGCAGCCCAAAAACAAGGCTGGTCGACCACCCCATGACCCAAGTCGACTGCTCATGGTCGACCGTGCCTAAGTCATAGTCGGCCTGACTAGGCCAAAATAGTGTATTTTTGAGCGTTGGTTGATTTAATTGATTTGTTACCATTTATCCTCCAATTACCGTTAACCGACATTATCTTATGCCTTAATTAATTTTCTTAAATGTTAAGCTATCGTTAACTTTACAAGTTTTAATCAATCATCAATTAATTTCAAATTATTTCCTTAATTGCATATATAATTATTTCCAACTATGAAAATTCAAACGTTGATAACTTTTCCTTTTGAAATCGGATTGGAAAAGTTCATATATGAAAAATGATCAAAAAATCGCCACGAATCCAATGGTATAAGTTTCATAGCCAAATTCCAAAATTAGTAAAATTTTCATTTTTCACTGTTTATTATTTATTAATTAATTTTTATTTTAATTAATTAACGTAAAAACGTGGGGTGTTACATTCTCCTCACTTAAATGAATTTCACCCTGAAATTCCGCAAGGGTTCGATCATGTAAATCATCTCACATCCATTCTACACTAACAATCAATTAGTGTATAATCAATTTTGCAATAATCCATATACATGTGCACAGTGCATCATAATACATATGATATGTATGAACAATGATTTCTAATTGGTGCCTCCTATATGAATGATTGCCTTTTAAATCAGTTTCAAAAACATGATGCGGACATCCTAAAGATACTGGCAGTTCTACATGCATGCAACTTTTTGAAAAATCAAAACAGTTTTCATCCAGATTTTCCCACACTACTACGGGTAGAAGCATAGTTCAGCCAATTTTTCATCCAATTCTTACCATCCAATTTCCTAGCACACCATGGCTAACATCAAAATTTAAACAAATTCAGTTTTCTAAACCTATTTTCTTATGCTTGGAAATGGTCCAAATGGAAAATTCCATATTTTTATCATTTCTCTTATGTAACCCTTTTCTATTGTACTATTGAATCTACTCCTTTGGCCTCAATCCTTTTTCCTACCTTCCTAAGTACAGTTTCCATAAGTAACCTTTATTTTCAAAGTTCAAAAACATTGATGTTCCAAAAATCATCTTTTTAAATATCCACCATCGACAAGGTTCCTCGGAAAACTTCCATAAATAAAACAGCTTCCTTGTCGCTCACCATATCCATTTTACTACAACTACCACTACACAGTAAAATCTACACTAATCAACTTACCGACATTTCCCAATGCCAGCTTGTGGTATTTTAAATTTTCTAAAACTTAAAATCCTTAATTTTTAAAATTGTTTCAAAGATATGTATATATATTTATAATGAAAACTTTACATAAGTAAAGTTTTTGTAAAAATTTTCTTTTTCCAAATATATGTGTAATACATTTTTTTAAAATAACTTTTTCAGCATTTATGATATCAAGGTTTAGTCAACCATCCACCATCCATAACGGACTTCACTTGATTGAGCGGTAAAATTTTAAGTTCTTAAAAACTTTTCTTTCTTATTAATATCAACCAACACACATGTTTACCCTTAAATTTTAGTCTTCGAGGAATAGGAACATTGACCCATGGCTTACCTCTCTATACTCCTGTCCTTTGTCTACCGAAATTTACCTTCCGAAAAATACCTATTCTTTTGAGAACCTGCATTTTCATTTTTTTCTTTAATTTAGTACTTAGTTAAATAAATTTTCTTAATTTATTACTTAACTTCCAGTTTCAACTATTTTCTTTTTCCTCACATTAGCTAAGTGACCTTTTCTGAAATTTCCTTTTTATTGCTCTCTCAATCATTGCGGTCCACCCATAAAACACATAAAAATGAACATTTCCCTATACGTACGCAGTTCATAGCAATAACTAATGCCTACAACCCACGAAAAGAAAAACTAACACTGAAATGAAACATAACATCGCTAACTACTACTACTACTACTACAAGAATAGATCTTTATAACATGCCATCCCTCTACAATAATCTTCATATCTTATCCTTACTTTATTACTTACGATGAATAAGGTCAGTTCGTCTCTTCCATCACAAACCCAATTATGGAATAACTATGTCTCGTCTCACTATAGTGGATAAGAAATAAAACCTATGAAATCTCTATAATAAATGGCCACTAAGATTGGGGAAGTAACCTTCCAATTCCCCTCTTGCTTCTCCAACTTGAGTATACCAATATCCTCCATGTATGTTTACCATCTCATTACCATATATTACTATCTTCTCTTAATCCCAATCTTTTGATAGTATCCTCAATCCTTTGTATTTCCTTTATCCATAAGCCTCAAGCATATCCCAAAACTTATAGAAGTGTACCTTAATACCCTCTTTATGGCTATACACACATATTAACATAACATTCCTAGGATCTTCTAGTGTCCCTGACACTCTATAAGGATTTCTTGCTACTATTCCAAAAGTAGTCATAGCTATCTCCTTCGTAGCCTAATTCTTTTTCCCGTCTCACCTAGGCACTAGTTCCTATTTACTCCACATTTAAAATTCTGGTTTGGTCTTTATATCATTTTTTTCAAAAATTAAAACTTATTTTTTTTGAAATATTTAATCCTAAAACTCCTGTCTTTAAAAGTGCTACTTAGAAACTTTTATTACATCCAAAAATACTTGGTGTCTTAACCCTCTTCAAAACTTACATTTTAAGATTTTTGAATTTAACTTATTCACTAAACTTTAAAATGGAACATTAACAATTCTAAGTTTAAATAAAATCAGCTTTTTCTTTTAAAGACCATTCCAACTATTATTATAAATTTGGGATTTTTGGTTCAACCATTTATTAAGTTTTCCTACCAAAAAACTTATTTATTTTTAACAAACTATTTCTTTCAAAAGTATACTTTACATGTTTCTAAACATCTTTCATACTTTTTAAATTATGAAAACTGGAGTAGATAAGAACAACTCTCATCCTATCACTTTCCTTACATCTCATACTCTACCTGCATCCAATATTTGGAAGAGTTTCTAACATCATGAAAGGAGGACTTCTAACAGAAATTAGCAATAAATTCGCATAACAACGAAAAATGCCCATTTTCCTTTGTTATGCTTCTCTAATTAGGTTACTAGCATTGTTTAAATATAGTTTACTAACATTTTTTTATTATACTTATGGATCATATATTTTAATGTATTGGAACTAAATTTCCCTTCAAGAGGAATTATTAACGCTATAATTCTCTATGAATCACCTAAAGTGGATTCATGTTTTGTGTGAAATTACAAAGAATTATATTTCATTTTCTTTATAAAAATAGATAATACAAAATATGGTATTTCCCATATTTTGTACATCTCTTCCTTTGCATTTACATTCCCTATTATTTCAAACAAAATATCTTTATTTGTAACTTGATTGATTCACATAAACTTATTTTGTTACCTCTTTTCATTACAATTAATTAAAATATGTCAAATCCTAACCTAATTACAATAAGCCAAACCTCGCTTTCATTTATATTTCCTAACTTCCTACCACTTAGTTCTTTGGCCTAAACTGCACTAATTCCAACTGTTTTTCTCTTAATTTACCATCCTTTTTCTTAAATTACTGTAGTGCAGCCAATTACAACTTAATTTTTAAGACCCTAAGTCTTCTTTTCGATACCATTCACCCTATTTTGATACCACTCATATTGTCCACCCATAAAAATATTTAATATCTTAAAAACTTTCATCACATAAAAAGATTTACGAGCTATATTGCTCTATCATTTCTTTTCAAAATAATCCCTTACAAAATTTCCTTTACTGAAATCAAATTATATATATATATATTCAAGACCTTTATTATATATATGCTTTTCCAAAATTCAATACTTACTTACTTTTTCATTAAAATATTTTTAAAATACACATTTTGTACATTTTCTCATTTCCAAAAATTTCTTATTGTTGGGTTGGACTCAAAGTGGACCTCTAGCTATTTTCTCAAGACATCCTTCTTTCCAAATACAAAAATCCAATCATTAAGCAGGGTGACTATTTCACACCCTTTCTTTAGGAACTTCCATATCTTCCATTATTTGTAACATATTGATTCTTATTTCCCCTTCTTTGGACCTATTGTACATTATCAATCGGCAATCATATGAGGAACTACAATCATTGGGCTCTTGAGGCCTGACTAGGGAGTCATGTACCATCCAGCTTTAGGAATTTTCCATTTGTAACTATTCTATAGGGTCTAATGTATATTATATTTAGAGGAAAAATATAAATACATACACTCAATGTTTCCTAATTTTTTCAAGGAATCGACTAATCTAAGCTGTGATACCAAATGCAACAACCCGCACATTTATGGGCCTAGATTTTCGCTAATTCGAAAACCCAAGTCCATTAAAATACAGATTGCTAGTTTGGTATCCTGTAAAAGATAAGCTATATTAGAGCACTAATGGTAATAACTCATAGTGGAAGTAAGTAAAGATAATAGACATAATAATCATTGACCCATAATTGACACCTCAAATGTCAAGTGCCTCAGCCAGACACCGATCCAAACAATACAAGTACCTGCCCTTCAAACTCCTGTGAGTTGTAATGAGGAGGGTGTCAGAACAATATTCTGGTGACTGGTAAATTATATATCTTATACATAACACTAGCTTATGCCGATTATTCACGATTTCTTGTTATGTTAGATTTATCATTAGTCACTACGACTCCATCGTTGCGTACGAACCGTTCTCATCTACACCATGTAGATTTATATCTATATATACAAGCATATATATCCCATCTTCCACTAATGGACCTAGATACTATCCCCAATAAAATCTATCGCTTAGCATCTCGTAAGGATCATCACTTCTCTGCATTATGATCGTCGTATAACTCGGGAAAATCATGTGGTGCGCACCGACGTTCTTCGGCCCATAAGGTCATGTATTCTTCGGGGAGTTTCACCTTTGTCCACTTCATATATCATGGATTTCCGACCTTACCCGATCCGTATTTTTAAACGAATCTCTAATATGGGTTAACTAGCCTTGCCCTATCAAACAGACTAACAACTAACTGTGGCTGTGCATAACCCAACTGAAATAATCTTGGTAGGCAGAAGAGATTACTTAGGTGTAATCCTGTCCTTTTCGTTGACCGCAAGGGACCGATGTCGAGCTTGCTAAATATGCAACTCCAACCCCTTGCTCTGGAACCTACGCACGCCAGTCTATGCATGCCCTATTGCATAAGTCCATCCAACCCATCGTCCATTTAGATGCCTATTGCAATCAAGGCAATACTCTCCTCTAACAAATTTGAAGCAGACTACTGGTGCTAATACAGTCTCGTCATCCGTAAAGGTCCGCCCATTGCCTGCAATTATGGAGGTTCCTTTCTAAACACCCATAGACTTAAGGGTATTCCTTCATCTATATGCAAGCATATACTCTCCACAGGTCCTATTAGTTGGATATGTTTCTAACATCCAAACCCAATCTAATGACCTTAAGTCATCTACTCTCTGTAATTATAATAGACAATTTATAATTATCACACCCATCGTAAACACATATCTGAGGCTATATATATACATATTTCATATTCATGTATATTTATTCCACTTACATGTTTTTACCACCTCTACTCTTTTATGTTTGACCCTAGGTCTTCATTTTACTATGCGTTTAACTTTATACTTATCAAATTCATTTACCGCTTCTAATTTTCTACCATCAATATCGTTGCTACTACATTCATTAGTTCAACTTTGATTTATATTCCATTTCATTTAATTATTAGACTTTATGCAAACAATTTTCAATTTACTTGTTTTAAGCAAATTAATCCATTTCATTCGATTATCAGAAACCCAAGCATCAATTTCATTTCCCAACTTCTTTTTCTTGCCTATCGCTCGAACTTCTTTTTCATTTGTTTCGATTTTATTAACTTTTTAGTTTCCTTTTTATCTTAGTATTCCACTTTTGGGGTTTACTACATTTTAATAATTTGGAATTCAACTTTAGCAATTAAATGTTATACAGTAAATTTAAATATCATATCCAAAAGAGGTGATTTTGTGCGATGTTTGGAATTACAAGAAATTCTCTTTTATTTATTGAAATAGACAGTATAAAATACAGTGATCACCTCTATTTTATACATCTCTTTCTTTTATAAGTATATATTTATTCCTTATCATTCCAAACATCATGCTTTTTCTAAAATTAAACTTGATAGTATATGAAAATCCACTTTCAATAATATACCTTCCAATAAATTAAAATATCACCGAATTCCAAAAATCCAATTTACTTTATTTCAATTTCGTTCATCAATATCAACTAAAATGAAATCCCAATTCATTACATTTCAGTTAACTAATCCAACATAAAACTGATAATTGAAATCATTGTGCAACTTTAATCGATTACATATAAAATTGCAAACTTGTTCATAATAGGGAAGTATTCAATTTTAACAATATGATTCATAAGCAATATTAAATTAAATCATTCATATAACGTGGATTAAATTGCAGTTTAATTTAACTCCTCAAGCAATTGGAATAGTTCTACAATGATATAATCTAGTATTATATAAAAATATATATTATTATCACTCATCTATAATCGGCACTTCCAAATCTCTAGATCTAATCCAGATCTAACCCTATTATCTGTATTCTCCATTTTTGACTCCTTGTTCGGATCCAGAGACAATATGTATACATATCTCATTAGAAATTGGATTAGGGAAAAGAGATTTAGATTTATTAGTTAGAACCAGATCTAAAAGTTTACCTTTGATGTAGCCACCTGATTTGAACCTATTTCCTATCCTTTGTTCTTGTCTATTTTTCTCCAAAGTGTATCCGTGCAATCTATATCTATTTCTGTTATTTAGAAATCTTGGAGGACAAAGGAAAATGACAAAGCTTCCGCACTCATTAGAAAAATACTGAGTTGGAAGTGAAGCCTTAAGTCCTAATTTATAGTGGTTCAAATCGGCGCTAACCGTCGGATGGAAATAGATTAGATCTGGGCCACATGTGTAACGACCTAAAATTTGATCACTTTAATTGAAGATATTTAAATTACTTTAAATATTCAAATAAAGATTATTTTTCATAAATCATCAAATTTTAAGTGATAAATAATAATAATGAACTTATTTCGGAAAAATGTTTCGAAAAATATCTCCTTTGGAAAAATACTGATAAAATGGTCGAAAATCGTTTTATCGATAAACAGCTCTATAATAGTAAAACGTCGTGCACGGAGTAGGATACATACACTCATTTTTATAATTGAACAAGAATATGAAATAAAATCAATTATTTTATTTTTGGAAATAAAATGTATTTATGACATCGTCAGTGATACCTTTATATTTAAATATTGATTTATGAATTTAAATCGAGATTTAATTTATTTAATAGTTACTATAATTATTCAAATAATTGTTTTAAATGATGATAATTCATTTTAAATAGTTATAATGTGACATCCCGGAATTTCTGGCAATATCAATTTAATAATCTGTATTAGAAATAACATAAGTATCAAATAATAAATAAGCAATGAAGTGTTTAACTTTGGAAAGATACAAGAATAAATATTTATATTAGCAATTAATGATATCTCAAAGAACTTTATGGTTAAGTAAATTTATAAATGAGCATAAGCTCATTCTAGAACAATATATGTATATATGTACATATCAGGATGGATATGTATGTAAACAAATAGGGGAACAAGTGCATTTAATGCCATATCTTTAGCACAACAATTTGATCAGCCGAAATATACAAATATGATCAAAACAGGGTAAAATTTGTACCAGTTGTTGCCTTCCACTATTTAAAGCTGTGCTTATATATTTAAATCATCTTATTTAATTCGTTTCATAACTTAGCAAACTTGAGAAAAGAAAATTAACGACATCATTAGTTTTGCAAACTAAAATAACAGTCAAAGGTCAAAAGTCAGGTTGTACAAAAATAAAAATAAAAATGGATAAGCTTATAAACCAAGCAAGCCTAATAAATGCTAGTCCCCATTGTATCATATCAGCCCCCAATTCGAAAATAAAATCTCTGCAAAATTATAAACAAAATATTGTTAGTACAAATAAATATCGTGTACCAGAAAACCAACATGTTCATACCTTGCTTTTATATATATCATCCTTAATCCTTCTCATTTCAATTCATTCAAGAATAAAACTTGCCTGCATTCTCAAAGGCCTGCAAGCATTTCTTCAACCTGGGATCTATTCAAAGCAAATCTCAGGAAGAAGAAATTAAAACAAACTCAAAATCAAGTTTTAAATCATTTTCAACAAGTTTCAATTAGCTTGCAACTGCAGTCTTTTAATCAGGCTAATAGGATAGCAACTTCAGTACAATTTGAATCATCTCAGTAAATAAATGTCAGCATAACAGGTCCCAGGCCTTCTGTCTTCAAGGCAAGGTGAGTAAACAAAGCTTTTAATCTGATTTAAAATCTTGTTACATGCAGATATCTTGAAGTAAATTGGTGTTAAGTGATTACATGATGGTTTTATATGATTACATATGTATATATATATATGAGTATGAACTCTGTGTGCATGTCAGAAAACATGTCTCTGTTTAAGTTTACAACAGCCGAACATACTTCTAAATTCAATATCTCTTTATATACACTAAGTTGGATTATAGTGATTAAAGGAAACCGTGTATTAACCAAATCTTGTTTTTAAAAATGTTTGTAAGTATAATTTGAAGGTATTAACCAGAAAATGGAAATTTACAGCGGGAAAATCAGTTCAAGTCAAAATTTGATTGTTAAATTTTCAAAAGTCTTGATCATATAATTGGATTCGAGATTGAAAACCCTGGTTTTTAATATAGGATTCAAGATTTTTAAATGTGTGTGAAAGGAGCTTTCGTGAGATGAACGGTTTTTGGTTAGAGGAGAATTTCTGGCGATCACGACAGTCTGAAGCTTCGGGGTCTTGACCCAAGGTGGCTCGTAGATCGATGATCGTAGGAAAAATGACCGCTGGCTTTCTGGTGCATCGTGGGGGCAGGGCAAGGGAAAACTAGGGTTCGACAACCTGTTTTGGTTGGTGTTGATCTCGAGGAAATTCCGATGTCGATGGTGGATCGGGATCGATCGCACCAGGGGGAGTTGGAGTGGGAGGTTGTGGCAGAGGTTCAGGCGGAGTCACGGGGATTCTGGCGATGGTACGCGGCGGTGCGAGGCGATTTCGTCAAAGTATTGGGTTCCAGGAAGAGGCTCAGTAGCTCGTTTTCCATTTCGAGGTGAATTGATGAAACTAGGTGGTCGTGTCGATTAACGATGATGTCGCTGATGTGTTGATGGTCGCGGCGCCGGTCGGTGATGACCGGACTTGGTGTGCACGTGCACGAGGTACCATTAATGCCTGGCGTTGTTGAAATTGGAGAAAGATTGATTTCTTCCGAGTCGAACTCGAGTTGATGTCGTGATTAACCTGAAGTAGGTGAAGATGTGGGTTAGCCGGGGTCAAGCTCGGGTGAAACAAGTATTTTCTCGGGTTATTTGATATGATCCAGAAGCAGTTTCAAATTTTTAAGAAATTCAAGTTTAGTGAAAACAATTTTTGGAAAGAATAAATTTTATTTAAAAAGTAGAAGTTAACCAAGTTTTAAATTGGTTAAGAAAGTTTTCAAAATAATTTTTATGAAGTTTAATAATGGTAACGAGTATTTAATTTAATGAAGAATTTTTCCTAATTAGAAAAGGTTGAGATTTATTAATGATGATTAATTAGTAAATTTAATTGGAGGTTAATTACTTATTAAGAATAATTACTTAATGAAGTAAATTAGTGGTGGTTAATAAATCAATTAGAGATTAAGTGACGATTGATTGATCAATTGATTAATGTAATTAATTTTAGATTAATCAATTAGTCTGATTTATTAAAGATAATCACTTATGAATTAATTTTGTGAAGCAATTAATGAACGATTACTTATGGGAATAGGTAGAGGATAATTACTTTATAGAAGTAATTAAATGAAGGTAATTAAGGGTTAATCACTTAGTGAAATTAAATATAGGACTAACTAATTTTCTTAATTAGTTAAGGGTTGATTACCTAATGTAAGTAAAAGGGAAATTAATCAAGAATAAATCAAACTTGTTTATGGATGATTTAATGATATGGATGATTTAATAATAAATTGGATATATATCTCTGATATGTGATATGTGCTAATTTTCTATGAAAATTGACATCCTGTGTTTAAATTTGGATTTGCATTCGATTAAACAACTTGAATCTAAGATATCATTGAGTTCGAAGAGTCTGAGGTCGGGTATCAGTAAATACCTGAAACCACTTCGATTTGTATCTGAATTCCTTATAAGTTTGATATATGGAATCAATTGGCTGAGATGGGATAATATGAACCTTCGATCTAAGTTAGAATACTTAGTATTTGAGTCGTGAAGTAAGTATTGAGCATAACAAGTAATGAACTCATAGTGAAGTACGAGTTTCCCGGGTTTCCTTTTAAATTGGATTTAGTATTTCATGTTATATGGGTTTACTCACGCTGGTTTCCAGCCTGACCCGGGTGTTACTTTTTGGTAATGCTCGGGTCAGACCGAGTATTACAGATTTTCAGGTAAGGACGTTCTAGAGCTCAGGGATGGCGAGCTGGATGGCAGGACGTATGGAGTGTTCCGCTGTGACTATTATTTCTGTTTATCTGAGATATATTTGATTTGTATATGCTCAGTGTTGTAACTCTGATGTATTATAAATGTAAATTGACAGATACAGTATTCTTTTGTAAACTGCTATTATTTGATATTATATTTTATCCGCTGCGAATGTGAGAATCTGTATTGTGTTTCTGTTTCTTCTTCTTCTATCTCTTTCTTCCTTTCCTAACTGTCTGGAATTTTCGGAATCGAAAATTCCGGGTCGTTACATATAAAGTGATAATAAATCATTTGTAATAATTTTATGAAGATATATACTTGATTTGAAATATAAGAAAAATTTGTATCGGTTTATCGATATAATAGCGATTTTTGTAAATATTTGTTAATATTGATTTATATGGTTTTATAATTCAAATGTGATCATTCTAATTAATTAATAATGATTAGAAATATATATATATATATATATATCATATATATGTGTGGCAGTAGTATCTTCATTTGATCTTCTATGCAAGGGCTGCTCTTTACTAATCCTAGGGATGAGTCCCTACAGGATGTGGTAGGAGAGTTCCTTCGGTTTGTCCTATTCCTGTAGAAATTGTATGAACGGAAGTCTGACGTTGCATTTCTAATCACATTGATTGATATCTATGAACGTATCATCTGTTTGGTGGTGGAGAAGGCAACTTCTCTTAGCTTAACACCCATTCCTGACACGTACGAGCTCAGGAGTTAATACATTTGTTGAAATCAGTTGTGTGATTTGGAATGGGAATGTGGCATTCAAAGTAGAATGTGCTATGTAAAAGGTAATCGTTACCTCAGTCCTCATCAACCAGAAATGGCTTAAATAGGGCTTGCCATAAGGCTAAGTGGGTCGCACCCAATAAGGTATGGTCATCACCTTTCTAGATTACTCTATATATGTCGAGTACCTTGTGTATGCTAAGAGAACTCTCGGATAGGTCGGTTACAACCGAGTTGATGTCATATTCGGTTCTATCCACCACTAGGCGGGTTTGTGGGTAGGCCGGTCTTGCCAGGTGCAGAGGTTTCGAAGACGTCGATCCTCGGTACATTTCTCTAGAGATGTACTATACGGAAGGTAGTCCCTTACCTGCTATCGTATGGAAATCCATTCTCTATTAAGTGCCTTCGGACTTAGTTGCAAACCTATTATGCCGTTAAATTTAACCAATGTAACAATTTCAACTATTTTAATATGTTATTTGAAAAACATTTTTCAAAGATTGCCATTGAAAATAATATTAAATGATTTTACATAGCAAATGTTTTGGTTATCATAAGGTAAAATCTCGTTCTGTGTTTATATGCGGCGTGGTCTTATGAGATACTTTTATTTTCAAAATGCGTATTTTGAGTTTCTCACACCAGTCCCATGATTGAACCGGAGTTTATTTTCCTTTTCCCTTAAAATCTGGGTGCCTTAGTTTTCCCGGGCAGCTTTGTAGTCAGGTTTTGTTAGAAGAAATCTGGTTGGAGCTCGAAGCAGGGAGTTAGAAGATTCTTATGAAGATTGTTATCCGTTTCCACCACACTTGTGTATTATTGTATTCTGCATTATAAGGACAGATATTTATAACCGTCCATATTTAACTCTGATAAATGTATTTGAATTTTCCACTATAAAGACTATATGTTGAAATAATATATGTTATTTCATTCGTGTGGGATTCTGTTCTGTCTTTATTTTCTTTCTTACCCTTGAGAATCCACCTCTCCGGCAATTGGATTTATGGCACATAAATACCGAGGATGTATTAGTGTCGATTTCTGAGAGCCGAAGAAACGGGTCCTCACATTTGGTATCAAAGCACAAGGTTAAGCTAGAACCTTGGCTTTGGTGGGGTAAAATCTCATCAGAGATATGGTTAGTAATGCCCTAGGATGAGTAACTCATTAGAGATAAGGTTAGTAACACCCTAGAATGAGTTTGAGAGTATTATATATGAGCGCGTATTTGTTAATGATATATACAAATGATTTTGGTTTTGAAAAGTTGTAAATGAAATAATTTTACCTAGGATTATATTTTGAATATAAAGAATATCTTTTTATATGGTTATTTGATGAAGGAAATGATAATACTAGTTATTATCATTGATTGTTTGGTTGTTTAATTTAAAAGTTTAAATACGAACACCTCGTGAATTTAGTTTCTCAATTTGACTATGGGGTATTCGATAAATCATAATGTTGGTTTAAGATTAAAGGAATTTATTTAAGATAAATAAATCTTATAAATATGTTTTATATAAGTTTATTATAAAATGTGCTTTATAAAGGAATTTATAAGAATTTAAATTCCAGTATTTTTGAAAGAAATTTCAAATGATTTTTGTAAAAGGAATAATAATGGTATTATTTTTGAAACATGATTTTGAAAATGGAAAACAATCTTATGATTAATTGATTCGAGTGGCTCGTAAGTGACTAAAAATGGGCAGGAGATGTGTTCGGATGGTAAATGCTTCTCTTAAGTATTCCCCTTCTTGTTAAAAAAATATGCGATATTATTGGTAGTACCCAGTTCCTTGGTATCATTTTTGAGTTACTCGATTTATATAATTTTCAAAAGCTAAAAGATAATATGAATCATTAATTGATAAATTAATAGGTGGTTGTTAATTCTTATCAAAGAATATTGCCTTAATTGATAAGCTTGGGTATACATTGATCTTTAAAATAAAAGGTTAAGTTATTAATGAATGGTTTTGGGTTTGTAGTAAATGATGTTTTAGCAACATTTGTTTTTAAACCCCTGAATGGCACTTCGAAAGAAATCTTATGGGTATATTTATATCTTTAATAATGGGATTTTAAAGATAATGACAAGTATTGGAATCTTTTACAAAAGATAGAAAATGTTATATGTTTAATTTATAAACGAGTTTATTATAACAATGTTTTGATAATAATTGTTTCAATTTCTTTGATTATATTTTAAAGTAAGTAAAACTTGTTAAGTAAATTGTGGATATACTTAAAGCATTTGAATAAGTATATGAATACTTTTAAGTATTAAAACTGGTATAAGTGGATAAGTAATAAAAGGAGTATTAATAAAATAAGTCTTGATTAACAAAAGAAGTTTATTAGATACCAAGGTTCTTGCATTTAATATTAGTTAAAAGGAGCAATTATAATATAGGAGGTATATTATAATAAAGGTGAGTTATTTTTAACTTGAATAATTTTGTAGAAATATTAGTAAATAGTTAAATATAAAGAAGCATCTTTATAAAAATGTTTGAATGAAAGTTTAATGAAATGTTTTAATTATTTTTTTTAAAAGATTATTAAATTCATATGAAGTATGTGGATTATTTCATCGCACAATTCTGATCTAAGATTCGAGTACAAAACTTGGAAGTGTTTACACTAGTCCGAAAAAGAATTTATCACTCGATTCTTGACGTCGAACATTAGTGTGGGTTTGTGGTTGGATACTTGAGTTTTCTATCATAGTTGAGAGCTATACAAGGAAAACTAAAAATTTTGATCGGAGTCCGCACAAGAGGATCGGGGGATTGATACTAGTTTAGAAGTAAAGTTGTGAATTCGAATAGAAGATCAAATTAGATATTGTGTACGGATGATCAATGTACATTTTATGGGTGTAAGTTTAATAATAAATATTTTGAGCAAAACCTTTGGGTTTTTATTTTGGGTAATTTCGGGGACGAAATTCTTTTAAGGGGAAGTATATAACGACTCAAAATTTGATCACTTTAAGTGGGGATAATTAAATTACTTTAAATATTCGAATATAGTTTCATAAATCATCAAGTTTTAAGTGATAATTAGTAATAATAATGAACTTATTTTGGAAAAATATTCCGAAAAATATTTCCTTTGGATAAATACCGATAAAATGGCCGAAAATAGTTTTATCGATAAACAGCTCTATAATGGTAAAATGTCATGCATGGAGCTGGATACATACACTTATTTTTATAATTGAATAAGAATATGAAAAAATCAATTATTTTATTTTTGAAAATAAAATGTATTTACAACATCGTTAGTGATGCCCTTATATTTAAATATTGATTTATGAATTAAATTAAGATTTAATATTTAATAATTATTATAATTATTCAAATAATTGTTTTAAATGATGATAGTTCATTTTAAATAGTTATAAAGTGATAATAAATCATTTGTAATAGTTTTATGAAGATATATATTTGATTTGAAAATATAAGAAAAATTCGTATCGCTGTATCGATATAATAGCGATTTCTGTAAATATTTGTTAATATTTATTTATATGGTTTTATAATTTAAATGTGATCATTCTAATTAATTAATAATGATTAGAAATTTATTTTCAAATTTTGTTTACATTTATATGTAATTTACAATATAAGTGAAAATATGATTGAAAATCGGTTTTCAGATTTTCAACAGTTTGACGTATATAAGTTGTGTAACGTTGTTTATATGACTTGAACACATATATGACATACACATACCCATATTAAGGCATGCATATACATGCACAAACATGTCATGTGCACACATGAATGGAACCATACACACACACACACAAACATATAACATACTTATAACACACATATATAAGAGATTTCTAAAAGATTAATACTTAAGCTAACCTAAAGTCAACCATCTCACGTCAAAGTACACACACATGGGGGTGATGATGGTGGATGTTGGCAGCCAAAATGATGGATGGAAATAGGGCCATGTGGTGATGGAGATGAAACATGTGGAGGTGATGAAGAGGGTGATGTAAGTGCTTAGATATATTCCCTCTTCTTTCCCTATAAATACCCACACATTTCCCTCTTCTTCATCCCACCATATCTATTTCAAAACCGAACCAAATTGTGCAATTTTTTTTCAAACCATTTTTAATTTCAGTTGCTACACTTTCTAGCCGACCACTTCTTCCCATTATAAGAGTAGCTATACTCAAAACTCCATTCTTTAAAGTACATTATCGAGCCCAGTTTTAAAGGCCGAGAATACCTCTTTTTAATTTGAGCATAACTCCTCCGAAACAGACCCAAATGAAGTAATTATTTTTTAAACCATGTAGAATTCTAATGGCTACAACGTTCATGTTTAGCACTTCTTCCAATTTTGACCTTAACTATGTCAAAATTCCACTTCTTTACAGTGCATTTTCGGGCTTCATTTTTATGAATTCAAGAATACCCTATATTATTTTGATCATACCTTCCTCATAACTAGTCTAAATCAAGTGTTTATTTTTTTCAAATTCAAGAGAAAAGAAATTGCAACAACTTTTACAATTAACAACTTCTTTAAATTTTGAGAGTAAGAGGGCCGAAAAACCCGAGAGAAAATGACCTATTTTCGGGTCTAGATTTGGAGAACTCAAGGTCGTAGCTTAACCACTTGTCTACCTCGTTCCCAAAGCTTGGCCGTGAGCACTTGAAGATCTTGGAAGAAGCAAGCATGGTGAAAAGGAGCTAAGGCCGAGAGCAAAAGCATAAATGAGGGGGTGGCCGAGTACTTGGATAAGGAGATGAAGTTGTTTAGGTGATGGTAGAAGTGTATAAGTGAAGTGTTGTGGCAATATGAATGATGGTAGGAAGATTGGTATTAATTATGGTGAGAACTCTAACTTTAAACCATTATAAGAAGTTATAAATGTTTAACATAATTATTTGGATGCTAATGATGTTTGGATGTTTGGTTGATGAATGTTTAATAAAGTAATTAGGAACCTATAACTAAAAGTGAGAAAACTCATAAACTATAGTTGGATATATTATTGGATGATATATATGTTTGGATATGATTGTTAATGATGGTTGTTTTTCATGTTCGAATATGATAATATGGATGTGTAATGACCCGTATTTTTCGAAAAAAAGAAAATTCAAAATATTTGAATTTAATACAGTAAGAAATTAAAAATTTATGATTTTAAATAAAATTTACTTTGAATTATAAAATCTGATTTTGATTTAATAAAGTGACAACTATTTTATGTGATTTCAAACGTATGGTTTAATAAAAGTTTAATTGGATAGATTTGATATTGTGTAAAGCCTGAAATAAATTTATGATTAACTGGAATTGGGTTTTAATTGTAAATTAACTTCTAATCTATCTGTAAACAATAAATGTGTAATTATGTATTCAAAAACTTATTTAAATCTTAGTCTTGGTTTTGCTCATCTTACATATCAACCTATTGAAATTAATTTGTTAATAAAATTTATTGTAATTGGATTTTACATAAAAGGAAAGAAATATAAATTTTAATTTAATAAGACTTAATTAGTTAAACGATTCATAAATTGAGAAAATTGAGAATTTAATACTGCATTGGTTAATATTAGCGTTTTAATTAAGGAACTTGAAATTATAAACCAACGAATATTCAATTATATTAATTTGAAATATAGTTTATTTTGAAATTAAATAAAGGTGAATTTTATTGAATATAATAAACTGAAATCTACCATTTAAAACAAACAATAGAATTTTATGACGGAAATTTGATATTTACTATGTGTCCATCTAGACATAACAAATGGCAAATTTTCATCGAATAATATAGATGTTATATCAGTCGCTAGAAATTCAGTTTAAATCAGTTAATAACAGTTGAATTTAAAAGTGTTCAGAAACCTAAATATATCAACATGAGAAAATTTATTTAGAACACTCTGAATAAGACTGCGTAATCCGTTTCGTGAAATTCAGACGTTTCTAACTCCGTTTGGATTTTTCCGTACGGGATAGCAACGTATATCACTGTCAGTGTAACAACCTGGAAATTTTAATAGTTTTATAACATAATTAAATGAAAATTGGATATTTGGAATATGTCTATTTTAATATATCAAATTGTAAATTTTCATCTGAAAATGTGAAAGTTTATTTTATTGTATAATTCTATTTCAATTCAAATCAGTTAAAAATTGATGACAATAAAATGTTTTCCAAACCTGAATATTTTTACATAGAAAATTTGTAAATCATCTTCTGAGCAAGACGTCATATTTCGTTTCTCAAAATTTGGACTATTATTGCTCCGTCGATCTTATTTTCGACGAAATAGCAGCATTTTCGTACCGACATCGATTTTTGATCGGATGATCATACCACTAATATATGTATACCGTTTTGATCGTCTCGTCGTGCTGATCTCTACGGTATATTCAATTTTGTGTTTCGAAGTCCGGTACACAGCGGGAACCGCGAAACAGTAACCGTATCGGTATCGGTTCCGTGACCTTTTGTTTTCTTTTGAATTTCAAACTTCAGCCGTGTAACCAATAGCCGTTTGATATTAATATTTTCTGGCTCAACGTTTGTCCTTTGTTATTCCTAATGGCTTCAATACAAAGTGGTTCTCTCACTCATTCCGGTTCTTGCTAATAGACTATATAGGTTTATATTATAATTATTGCACTCATTTTTGCATATGCACGCTCTATCTATTCATCACTCCATTCCTCAAATCCTTTCACCTCCTCCATTACATCTTTCCTTTTGCTGCACCGCTTAACCCAACCACGCAAGCCCCTCTTCGCCTAAGCTTTCATCGGTCAGCAACCGCACACCTTCCTCTTCTCAGAGCCTCTCACCTTTCCCCTAACCCCTCCGCCTTCTCTCTTTCGGCCCTCCCCTTGGCCGTGCGCCCAGCCTAGCAGCCCGTACTCTGTAACAACTCCTCCGCCTCACTTCCGAGAGTCACCTTCGACTATACCCGAGCCCCGCATCTCGCCATCGCCCCGCACACATGCCGCGCGTCTGCAAGCAGGTTTGTTTATGCTTAGCCTGTCCCTTCTCTTCGTAGATAATATGCTTATATTGATGTTTTTGAAATAAATAAATATATTTATATAAAGGTTGAAATGTTTGCAGCTTTCATGTTTATATAATACAACATAATGAATATATGTTGCAGTATGAAAGAGGGTATTTTATATACTGGTTACGTGTATATGTTTACTTCTTGTCTAGGTTCTGTTGTTTGAATATTACATAAAGCAGCATCATGTATATTTTTCAACAGTTACTTGGGTATAAGTTTTGTTTATTCTATGTTTATGAAGTATAATATGTTCAGAGACGTATATGTTTTATATTGCAGTACTATATGTTTTACAAGTGTTTCCTATAACAAGTGATATGCTGCATATAAGCCTGTTATATAGTAAGACTTGGTTATAGTACAATAACTATGATTTGCCTTAAATTTTACTTATGTATGGTTGTTAACTGGTTTATATATATATATATATATATGTTTAAGAAGTTATATGCAAACTATATGTAGTTTATATCTATATCAGTATATATAAGTTTAATTAGTCATATAGGATATGTTGATATAATTATATTTTGTAAAGTGAGTATGTGTTTTGACTTAAATCATAACATATATTTGAGCTGCTGTATATATATACAAACTTATATAAGTTTATGTTGATTTTATATATGTATAGTTACTTAAGTTCTATGTGAACTTTGTGTTTAAGTTTATATATATTGTTATATATGAATGTATGATATATTGGTCAGCCTGCACACTTTTATACTGGAGTATGCATATATATATATACATTGTTACATAAGTTTCTAGTTAAGCTTTTGAGTTTAGTTTTGTATATATATGATTTATATATACAGATTCGTACGTAGGATATATATTGCTTTTATTATAGAATGCTGATTTTAAGATTTTTATACATAAGTGTGTACAATGAATAGTTATACTTGCTGCAATCTGAGTTATGATTTTGATTTTCAAATATAATAATAATATATATATTGGTACTGATATATGTGTTTTAATTTGAATAATGGAATTAAAATACATATACATTCAATATAAATGTGTTTGAATTTAAAATATGATTTATATATATATATATATATGTATAGTTATATACATAAGCTCACTTATACCATTTATTTGCATCAATCCAGTTTTGATTTATTCTCATCGATTCTATTTATCAGCTTATCCATCGAATTCGTGCCAACCTAGCTTTGCTTTGAAATTCGTGCTTGAATTCGTAACCCATCTCATTCTCTTCAATCTCTAGCCTCGAAAGGTGAGCAATCACTCACGATTTACGTTCTTATATTTATTTTTGATTCAATTGCAACGACGACTGAAATCTGCTGCTGTTAGTTATTTACATTGTTATATATGCTATTATCTGTAACTGTTCACCTGTGGGATATGACACCGTATCCTATTGATTATATTATATTGTTATTGATAATATATGCCAGTTGTTATTATTATTATCATATCTGTTATCACTCTGCAAGTTCCCTGTTAGTATAGAATTTCCTATGGGTTGAAATGATACATACCCGAACAATCTGTAGAATAAGAGAGAACCGTTATGGGTTGAAATGATAAACCCAAGCGATTTTTATTGAATTGAATTTGGGATTGCGGATTAAAATGATATATACCCGTATATATTTAAATTACGGATTGAAATGATAAATATCCGTATCACTTGACCATAGTATATAAACCATATACAGACACCGTTGGTCTATATATAAAGATTTTGAAATTGATTTCTATGGTTTGAAAGGAAATATATATGGTTTATTTAAATTTGAAAATATCATGTATATGAATAAGTATTAATATAAAATAGAAGATTGAATAATAAGCTTTAAATTTAGTAAATGTTGATTAAAGTAAATAACAATATGTTTAAGTATTTATTTAAAATTTAATTTAAAAATAGATTTTATAATGATTCTATAAGTTAAGGGTTGGAAAGATAAATTTGAATTTATTCGAAATTGTATTTAATTAAGAATTTTGCTTAATTAAATCGATTTGAAACTTATTGAATTTGAGGGTTTTAAAAATATGATTTTATAACTTGATTTTTGATTTAAAGTGATATAATGGATATTTCAAGTTTTAAATAAATCAAAGGAAATATTTAGTTTAATGTAACTTAAGGTTATTTAAATGATAATGGATTTATTAAGTGAATATTTCAAAACTAAATAATAATGAAGTTAAAATAAGGTATATATGAAATTATCAATTTAGTTTTGAAAGTGTTATAATTTGGAAATATATATATATATATATATATATATTTGAGATGGAAATGATATTTTGGTTTTGAAGTATAAATTATTTTGAAATGACCACGGTGTTATAATGACGTTTGGTTGTTAATAGCTTATATTTCTACATAGTAGATAGTTCCACGGATCCTTAGAGGATGGTTATCCCAAACATCCTTTAAGTTAATTGTATTTCAGTTAATATTTCTCTTGAGTTGAATTTATTGATATAAGAATGTATATCCTGACTCGAGTGTTTTGTGTTTTGCTTTACGCTCGGGTCAGACTGAGTGATACAGCAATTGAGACTCACCGTTGGAGTTTGGAGCTTCGCTTGGAGATCCAACTACCGATTCAGCTTTCAGCTTTTCCAGTTGATTTGTTCAGAGATGTCATCACTTTATTTGAGATATTCTGTTGTATTTTATTTCAAAACTATGATGTTTATATAGTAGCTTCATGAACTACTATTTATCTATTCCGCTGCATTATTATATATTACTCTGTGTCTATGATTCTGTGATTGATTTATTTACTGTATATGCTGAGTTTTGCCAAATATAAATTAACAATCTGATATTTTGAGCAATTCAAGTCCGACATGTGCGGATGCAAATGTTTGAAAATACCGGGACGTTACAGGATGTTTAATATGGTTATTGAATATATATACAAGTCACGTTAATACACATCGATAAGCATAAAGGAAATCACTTTCCTTTTATTAATGAAATGGTGTATATGGATTGTTTAAACCTCTTAAAAATGGTTTAATAGTTAGAATTCTTTTTAGAATAATAAAGGGTTTAGAAATATTTTATAAACATTTTAAAGTGTTTTGGAAAAGTTTAAATGAATATTGAAAATTTAGTCAAAAATAGGCGCGTCGCGTAACGGTAGTTCGCGATTTCGTGCCTTAGAAGTCAATTGAATATATAGAATGGAATATAGCTCGAAATTCTTCATGATAAGAATTTTTCAAACTATTATATCTATAGCTTTCAAAAAAAGAAAGAAAATCGATTTCGTTTATTTTAAAATACGAGCATATCAAGTTTTAAATAAAATCGCGCTTTCGCAGTTCATAGGCCAAAGTAGTAAATGCTTTAAAGTAGATATTTTTAATTCTTTAAAAATATGAAATAAATTGTAAAAATCTTTTAAAATGTTTTAAAAGTGATTTGAGTTATAAAAATGAATTTCCAAATGGTAGAAAAGTCGTTTTGATCAATACAGCTTAAAAAGCACCATTCGTAGTACTTTTCTATAATTTTTGAAATATAGTTCTAAACGCAAAAATTCTTTTTCAAATCTTTTGTAAATGTTTTTAAATGAATAATAAAGTATTTTAAAGGTGATTTACAAGATTTATAAAGTGGTTAAATAAATAATTAAAAGTTAATTAAGTATGTTAAATGATTTAAAATCGATCAAATAACTTGACCTCCTTATGGGTGATAGATAGATGGTGTTTAGGCTTGAGTTTGGAAAACCAGTTTCTTGCTCTCCTTGACTATCTAGCTTGGCCTGACGGAGGGGATAGTAAATTTTATTTATTTAGATTAAATATTTCCTAAAGTATAAAAGATTTAATTTTCCAAATTCAAACAACTTGGATTGCATAGAAATAATCTTCTTATACTTCGTATTAAATTCCGTAGAGGGAATTCATACTATCCACGTGAATTTAAAAGGTGATTTCATCGTTATTCGATGGATAGTAAAGGTTGAATACAGAAATTGATGTTAAGTAGAATTAGTATTATTTCTACCGACCCTTTTTAACTCAATAATGTTTTCCAATATGACTTATGAAAATGATTTGGAATTAATTTAATTCTTATACTTAAAATTAATTGGTTTGGGTTTATAGTAAACGATATATTAAATAACATTTTTTGACCCATTTTAAAGGTTATGATTTGGGAATCTTTGTTAAATAAATGATTTGGAAATAATTCCTAAGTAAAGAATGAAATGATTTGGAATTTAAAAAGGTTTTAATTAATCAAAAGATTTGATAAGAGATGTTTAATGATTCTGTATATACCGAAAAGAAATGTTTTAAAGATATATATCGCTAGAAGATATTTTTGATTAAAAGAAAGTAACCAATCAAATGATAAGTACCTATTTACCTAACATCTTTTTATCGATGATTGGTTCGAAGGAACCGGGGTCGGATTTGAAGTGATTCTTATCTGAAAACCACTTCGAACCAATTTAGTTATTCGAAATGATGACATGAAATGATTGTAAATGAATGAAGGGCTGCTTATTACCGACCCTCAGAGTAAATTTCCCATATCATATATATATATATATATGTGTGTGTGTGACAGTAGTATCTTCATTTGATCTTCAATGCAAGCGCTGCTCGCTACTAACCGTAGGGATGATTCCCGACAAGATGTGGTAGGAGAGTTCCTTCGGTTTCTCCTGTTCCTTGACAACTTGTATGAACGAATGTCTGACGTAGCATTTCTAATCACATTGATTGATCTCTATGAACGTATCATCTGTTTGGTGGAAGATAAGGAAACTTCTCTTAGCTTAACACCCTTTGCTGAGATGTACGAGCTTAGGAGTTAAACGTTTGTTGAAATTAGTTGTGTGACCATGGAACGACAATGTGGTATTCAGAGCAGAATGTGTATGTAAAAGGTAATCGTTACCTCAGGCTTCATCAACCGGAAATGGCTTAAACAGGGCATGCCATAAGGCTAAGTGGGTCGCACCCATTAGGATATGGTCATCACCTTTCTAGATTACTCTATATATGTCGAGTACATTGTGTATGCTAAGAGAGCTCTCGAATAGGTTGGTTACGACCAGGTTGATGTCAATTCGGTTCTATCCACCACCAGGCGGGTCTGTGGCTAGGCCGGTCTTGCCACATGTAGAGGTTTTGAAGACGTCGATCCTTGGTACATCTCTTTAGAGATGTACTGTACGGAAGGTATTCACTTATCTGCCATTGTATCGAAATCCATTCTCCAATAAGTGCCTTCGGACTTAGTTGCAAACCTATTATGCCGTCAAATTTAACCAATGTAATAATTTCGGATATTTTAATATGTTTATTTGAAAAACATTTTTCAAAGAATGTCATTAAAAATAATATCAAATGATTTTACGTAGCAAATGTTTTGGTTATCATAAGGTAAAACCCGTTCTGTGTTTATGTGCGGCGTGGTCTTATGAGATACCTTTGTTTTCAAAATGCGTATTTTGAGTTTCTCACAACAGTCCCATGATTGATCCGCAATTTGTTTTCCTTTTTCCATAAACTCTGGGTGCTCTAATTTTCTTGGGCAGCCTAGTAGTCAGGTTTTGTTAGAAGAAATCTGGTAGGAGCTCGAAGTAGGGAGTTAGAAGATTTTTCTGAAGATCGTTATCTGTTTCCACCACGCTTTTGTATTATTGTATTCCGCATTTGTAAGGACAAATATTTATAACTATCCATGTTTAACTCTGATAAATGTATTTAAATTTTCCATTGTAAAGACTATATGTTGAAATAATATATGTTATTCCATCAGTGTGAGATTCTGTTCTGTCTTTATTTTCTTTCTTACCCTTGAGAATCCGCCTCTCCGACACTTGGATTTGCGGCACGTGAGTACCGAGGATGTATTAGTGTCAGTTTCCAGGGTTGAAGAAATGGGTCCTCACAACACGACCTTAATTTACAACCACCGCCAAAAGGTGGGTTAACCGCCCTATGACCCAGGTCGACCGCTCATGGTCGATCGTGCCTAGGTCATGGTCGACTGACTAGGCCAAAATAGTGTGTTTTTTTTTGCGTTGGTTGATTTAATTGATTTGTTACCGTTTATCCTCCAATTACCGTTAACCGGCGTTATCTTATGCCTTAATTAATTTTCTTAAACGTTAAGCCACCATTAACTTTAACGTATTAATCAATCATTAATTAATTTCAAATTATTTGCTTGATTGCATATATAATTATTTGCAACTACGAAAATTCAAACGCTGATTACCTTTTCGTTTGAACTTCTATTGGAAGGGTTTATATATAAGAATTGATAAGAAAATTACCACGAATCCTATGGTATAAGTTTTGCGACCTAATTCCAACATTTGTAAAAGTTCCAATTTTCATAGTTTATTATTTATTAATTAATTTCTAGTTTAATTAATTAACATAAAAACGTAGGGTGTTACAGGTCGTGCCTTAAATAATTGGTTAATAAGATTAATCAAACTATTAGGAGAAGGAGGAAAAATGTGAGAGGTAAAATAGGAATAATCACTTATTTTCTAACCATAACTCTTCCTCTCTCATTATCCTCATTCCATTTCACTTTATTTAAACTAAAACAAACTTGAGGCCGGTCATTGCTACGGAAAACAAGAGGAGAAAAGTAAAGGAAAATAAGGGGAATTTAATAAATACTTAATCTCAAATCTCTTTATCCAATCAAGGAGAATAATAGTTGTCCATCTCACTTTTGCTTGTTTGTTTTGATTTTATGCTTAAACCTGAATTATATGATGATATTATGCAAAGTCATGAATGATTGTCGCATTTTATACATGTCTGATAATTTATTGGATTTTCTATGAAATTAATCGATAGGTTTTAAGTGTAGAAACCTAGTTTACAATCTCTAATCGAGTTGAAATTTGGATATGATGTTTAAAACAATAATTTGGAGATGAATTTTTAATTTCATAATTTTTAAGGGTATAAATATTTTGTGAATTTCCTAAGTAAGGAAAAGTATTTATTTTGGGTTTTAATTATTAAAAATAATTAAATAATGAATTTGATCTTGAAATTTTTATATGTGAAAGAATATATTAATTCTAATTATTGTGATTTTTGAGGATTTTTCCCAAGTGATTTTGATTTTTCATGAATTTATTAAGCTAGAAAAGCTATGAAATAATATTAAATAATATTATTATTAGAATGAGTTTGCAAATTATTTTGGAGAAAGTAAATCAACCTTGTAGTAGTTTTTCTAAAAGGAAATTGGTAAAGTATATTATTATCCAATAGAAAATCGACAAGGGTTAAGAGTTGTTGAAAAGAAATGACTTTATATGAAAATAAAACAGTTTTCATGTTATTTATGAAATTGCCATGTCACTTGTTTAGGATATCGAAAACCTGATAATGGCCGATGCTGATAACCATGTTGAAGTGCGACCTCGATATTAACAAATTTGAGGCGATGATGCCGAAAACTATCAGGATCAATTTCTTTACTTTCTATGCTGCAAGCCATATAGTATGCAAACCAAATGTTAAGTTATTATAGGTGTGACAATAGACATACATATACATATACATATACATATGTGTGAAACATGATTTTGGCCTTATGGCCCTATGTTTTATAAAAATCAGAATACTTTATTCAAAGCTCCGATATCAAGGGCACGACAACTTATTTCGGCAATATTGATGCCACACATTAAATTAAATAGCTTATTTTTATGGCGTGATAGCCAAAGGTTTAAAGGATTCGAAAACCTCCTTTTGATACGGTAAACCAAGAAAGCTATTTCGAAAAGAATTGTAATTTTTGGTATAAGATGTTGGGCTAGTAAAAGGGCTTTATTTTCCTTGTTTTGAATACGATTTCAAGGGATAAATCATTTATAATGACTTAAGTTTTCAAGGAAATAAAAAGGGTATTTTAGCCAAAGATTTTACATGGGAATTATTGTTATCACCATTAGATAAATTATGATAGGACATCTTGTCCCAAGGATTGGAGATTATAAAACCAGATGATGGGACTAGTGTAGGGTCGCACCCTATGCTTCAACTGTTAGCCTATAATTGATATTGGTCCACAATTTCAGTGCATAGTTTTTTGTTGAGGGTAAAGACAAAAAGTAGGTTTATGCACAGAAAGGAATCTACAACTTAGATAGGTTATTGGTTGCCCTGCAAAACCATTAGGTTCACACTTCACAGTGAGCGTAGAAAAACTATGAGATAAACGGGTAGTTGGATTTACACTAAGAAGATTGTGTTCGGATGGAAAATCCAATTTCCTCCTAATGGTAATTAAGAGACTTTGGTATATCTAGTAGGCTCGAGTCAGCCATATAGGTTAGTAGTAACCCGAGAAAACTATGTAGTAGGAACATATAGCTTATTGGTTTAGATAGACTGGTCAGATTTACCCATGTAGCATGCATGCATTTGATTATTTTATGTTCATTTAACCATTTTGATTTCGGAAGCATGATTTTGATTGACATAATTTCAGAAGATGCTAGTGAGGGGAAAATCCATTCCGCTTAGTGGCATGGTCTCACTAGGTATTTATTTTCGAGATGGAATATTATTATTTACACCAGACTTTTTGTTTAGCCCAAAGTTTTTGTTTTCCCCTTTAACTCTTGGGTGCCCATTTAAGTAGCTCGAGAGTAAGGTTTACAGGTTTCTAGGTTGACGAATAAAGCTTCTGAAGGTGTGTAGGAGGCAAGTTAGCTATGTTAAGGAGTTATTTTGTCCACTGTGTTATTGTTTCATTTTGTTTGAATATATGTAACAGCATAATATGTATCTGTCAAGTAGTAAACTCTAATCAACCAAGCGGGCATCTTCACATGTTGCTCTTGGAGTATTTTGTAATAATTATATTTTATGTGAACCTGGGCAACGTTTGGGATTATGTAATGTATATGAAAATTATTAATGAATTGTGCTTTTGATGTTATTGATATGATTAACATGACCGCATTTTGTCACTAGAAATTAATACTACAGATGTCTACTGCATCCGTAGCGCTTAGTTTCAGGTACAGAATGAGGGATCTTACAACTTGGTACCAGAGCAAAGTTTTATGTAAAACTAAAATAATTTTGAACTTAAAACGAGTTTTGAAAAATCCGAATAAATCAGAGAATAAGATTGAGGTAGGGGTTAATGCTATATTAACGTACTTGTGTTTTCAATGTATAAGTATATATCCTATCCCTATACTTCTCTCTCTCTCTTAGACCATTCTTCTGTATCTTACTAAGGTTCGAATGCAGATGTAAGGAAAGTATGGTATGGAGGCAGGAAATGGAAGAGTGAATCTTAGTGGATAAAGCACCACAACCAATGGAAATGCCAGGCCCAACATTAAAAGGAATTCGGGTCAACAAGTAACCGCAAATACAGGTGCTGGAATGCCACCAGTGGATATGGGAGCTATATATCATTTCTTTGTTAATATGATGCAACTGGAGATGCATTCAGATTAGTTGATGGAAATGCTGCTAATGTAGGAGGAGAAAATCTTGAAGTTCCTATCATCAATAATTATGTTGTGTTGAGTTGGGATTATGCTAGACTTGGAGGAAACATGATTATTGGAACCGAAGATGATATCGAAGTAGAGAATTGGTTATTGCATTATGAAAGAATTTTCGTAGACTTAGGCTTGAATGATGTGCAGAAGAGGAGATTGACATCTAGGCAATTGCAAGGAGCTGCATTGTACTGGTGAAATAATGCTGTGGGAAACCGGAAGAGAACTTGACTGATCTGAGTTCTAAAGGAGATTTGAAGAGAGATTTATGTTTGAAATAGCCAAGTCTACTTTGCTCAGAAAGTTTGCTAAACTGGAGCAAGGAGATATGTCAGTGCTTGAGTATGCGACTAGATTTGAATGTCTGTCTAGTTATGGATATTGTTATCCCACCTTTTGGCAAAGCCGAGATACCCAAAAATTAACTAAAAATCAATGATTACTAGTCATGAATATCGATTGTGCATCGCAGGTTCACCATAGATATCGATGAATTTTGTCCGAGTCCGGATCGGGCTACAATTGACAAGACAGGACAAGCAAAGCCATAAAAGCCAGCGTTTCAAATTTCAGGTTAATCGGAGTTCGTATGGATGAGATATGGTCGATACAAGTTAGAGAAATATGTTGTTCGTATCCATCGAAGGGTCGAGGAGATGGTCTATTCGAATCCATCAGATTCGTATCCATCAGAATGACGTCGCCTCGCTCTATTCGAATCCATCAGATTCGTATCCATCCAAATAGCTCCACCCCGCTTCGAATCCATCAGGTTCGTGTCCATCAGGACGACACCGCCTAAGTTTGTTCGAATCCACCAAGAGCTAGGGATTTCGAAACGATCGTCTACAAATCGATCGTCTTCGAATCGATCCTGGACTGTGTTACTCGTGTCCATCAAGTTCGTATCGACTAGAGAACCCCTGACCGTGTCCATCGCATGCCGCGTTCGTATCTATCACTCAACTGTTGTTCGTATCGATCTGAAAGCACCATTGGTTCGTATCGATCTGATAGATGCAAACTTGACCAAAATCGATCAATCCGAACATCCCCCTAATAAATTACCGATGCGAATGGAGTTGCATGCGATGGATGATAAATGGCCTTCGTCAACGTGAAATGACGATGCGAACAAGGCGCACGGATAACTCGGTCAATACGCCGTAAGAATTGGATCGATCCAAGGAACTCACACCACGTCATCTCCCACGCATGTGCCTCGATCGAGTCGAACAGATGGATATGAAAGTGTGGATTCGAAAGTAGCAGACTACGAAAAACATGACCTTGAATCGATCATATCTCACAAACCGTTGATCCAAATGCAACAAAATTTTCACAGGAGCTTACGCATGAGGTAATGATTGTCTCTGCCAAGTTTCAGCTCGATTGGAGCATTTTCTGATCGATACGAAATAGCTTCGAATCGATCATAGATCGAGTCGAAACTTGGTGGGGTCGGTCGTGTGGGTCCACTCACGTGCCAGAAGAAGTCTCCCGAAGTTTGAGCGCGATCTCAGCCTCCTACGCCTATAAATAGCCCCCTGAAGCCTACAGAAAGAAAGGAGATCTTTTTGGCCATTAGACGTCCAGACTCTGCCGGATTCAATTCTACTTCTTTCCATTGTTGTTATACTCGAATTCATTCATTGTATTTGCTGTAATCACCTGTAACCAGCAAGGATAGTCAATAAAAGATAAAAACCTTGAAGTGGACGTAGGCCGGAGATAGCCGAACCACTATAAATTGTGTGTCACTGTTCATTATTTCTGGATTGCTGTTTGTTGCTAGCTTAGATCTGAGATTTGTGTTTGAATATTGTTGATTTGTATTCATACACTGGTGCTTTCACAATACTTGGGGTTTGTGACCATTTTTGGCGCCAGCACTTTGGTGCTTTCACTGAGAGGGACTAGCACCCGCTACACCAGATTCAAAGTTTAGATTTGAAAGTTTGAAGGATTCAGATTGACTCGAAAATGACTCGACAAACAAGACAAAGAGCTGAGAGAAGCCAACAAGGAGGAAGTCAAGAGGCATCCTCTGGTGTTGGAGAAGGACATGCTTCGATTTACATCACCAGAGATGAAATGGAAACTATAGCAAATTCATTGCAAGAGAGGATGATGAAGACTCAACAAGAAATGCTGTAGAATTTCTTCGAGCAGATGAGGGCAGCAAATGTGCAAAACGTTGGACCAACTACAGCAGCTGCAAGTGCGGGACAAGGAGTCAGGATTGCGGAAACCAATGAAGGTCAGGTTCAAGGTCAGGATGCAAATCCAGAAGGCAATCAACAAGGACTTAGGGGCAGACCCTCAGGATCTAATGCTGGAAGGCCTACAGATGGAGCTCAACAAGCTGGAGCCAACACTGATGCTAACGGGCCACACGAAGAGTACGTACCAGAATACCCTTCAAGACCAAGAGGGCAACCCCAGGATGGAGATGAAAATATGGCTGGATTAGTCCGACGACGGATGAGAGGAGGATTGTCCAATGGAGGACTAGAGGAATTCAGTCGGAGTCCGTTCACCCCGAATATCAGGAATGCAAGGGACCCTCCAAAGTTCAAACTGCCTATGCTGGATCCTTATGACGGGAAGTCAGACCCAACAATGCATATTACTCGATACATCAGGCACATGGAAGTGTTGGGGGCATCCGAGGAAGTGATGGCTCGATGCTTCCCTCTATACTTGTCAGATTTGGCTGCACTTTGGTTCAGGCAATTAGAAACCGGATCGATCGGAACATGGGGCGAGCTTGTAGATTGCTTTATGAGACAGTTTAGGGTTCACGTGATGCGACCCAAGAGTGTGATGACTTTAGCATCAATAAAACAAAGGACCGGAGAGTCCATAAAAGATTTTCTGCTACGATTTAATGCAACGGTGGCTTCTGTAGATCGCCCGGATCCATCGATGATTTTGATGGCAGCAATGGCAGGAGTTGGGGAAGGCACTGAATTCAAAGATTCTTTAACGAGAGACCCACCACAAGATCTTGGAGAGTTTTACCATGAAGCTGAAAGGTTCATTCGACTAGAAGAATCACGAGCCGAGAGGCAGGAAATAAACGCTGTACAAGGCGAAGGAACCGCTAGGGAACAGCCCAGGACAGACAAAGGAAAGAGAAAGCAGGATGACGCACATGATGGTCCTGATAAACGGAAGAAATTCCGAGAGCCCAGATTCAGGGAATACACAGATTTGGCGGCAAGCCTGGAACGAATTTACACTGAAACTCAGGGGCAACTCCCCTATCGAAAACCACCCAGGAGAGATCCCACAGAGCGGGAACGTAGAACCGGAAAATATTGCCTATTCCATGAGCTAGATGGGCACACAACCGACGAATGCCGCCACCTAAAGGATGAGGTGGAAGAACATGCCAGGAGTGGTAGATTGCCACAATATGTCAGAGAACGGGCAGCGGCGGTAAGGCCAGAACAACTACCGCCTCCACCTAACAGAAACGATCCTGGATCGGGATCACGACTTGTCATCAACTGATTAAGATGGCAAGGACCAAGTTCAGGATTTGGACTTCGGTCAAATAATTTCATTAGATTTGTTTTTAGAATAAACGGCTACTCCACTTACTCATGTACGGGAACCAGAGAGATCCCCAGGCATGCTCTGAGATGGAGATAGACCGATCTGCCCGGAGAGGCAATGTTTAGTTTTTCCTGATGTTTGAGATTGAACGTCTAGGACCTGAATTTAATAAATAAACTTGAATTTCTTGAAATAAACGTTTGACCGGAGAGTTAAAGGGTGAGTATTAAATACCAATATAAAAATGATTGCTTTATGACCCTACCCGGAGAGACGGGGTCCGGAGTGCAAGAAGTGGGTTGCTTCGCCGGAGAGCGACAGGATCGACTCACTTAACGTTGTTTCCCATTCATCGGAGAGTGATTGGATCGGGATTCGATAAGAGCCCGGAGAGGCTATGATCGGCCCACGATTTAGGCCATGTCATCGCTTAATGTTCAGATACACTGAACCGGAGTGCAAGAAGTGAGTCGCTTCGCCGGAGAGCGACATGATCGACTCACTTAACGCTGTTTCCCCTTCACCGGAGAGTGACAGGATGGGATCCAACAGGAGCCCGGAGAGGCTGTGATCGGCTTAGAACAACCAAGACATCGCTATATGCCCTAGCTGGGGCCAGAATGCAAGGGATAGAAAGCAACGCCAGAGCGCAATATGATCTTTCTATTCGACCGCTAAGTCTGGAATGGGCTTGGAAAGGGTCCGGAGTAACCATCGATAGTACGGAGAGACTGTAGAATTTCATTCTTAACTTCCACTGGAAGAAATTGATAACGATTCGGCTTCGAACAGCCATGGACTTGGTTGAAAATGCTATAAGCTCTGAATAAAACATGAACTCACTGCATTCAATCTAAGACTGATCAAAACACACCTTTTACCAAAAGGCATGTTTTGGGGGGGCAAAATGTTATCCCACCTTTTGGCAAAGCCAAGATACCCAAAAATTAACTGAAAATCAATGATTACTAGTCATGAATATCGATTGTGCATCGCAGGTTCACCATGGATATCGATGAATTTTGTCCGAGTCCGGATCGGTCTACAATTGACAAGACAGGACAAGCAAAGCCATAAAAGCCAGCGTTTCAAATTTCAGGTTAATCGGAGTTCGTATGGATGAGATATGGTCGATACAAGTTAGAGAAATATGTTGTTCGTATCCATCGAAGAGTCGAGGAGATGGTCTATTCGAATCCATCAGATTCGTATCCATCAGAATGACGTCGCCTCGCTCTATTCGAATCCATCAGATTCGTATCCATCCAAATAGCTCCACCCCGCTTCGAATCCATCAGGTTCGTGTCCATCAGGACAACACCGCCTCAGTTTGTTCGAATCCACCAGGAGCTAGCAATTTCGAAACGATCATCTACAAACCGATCGTCTTCGAATCGATCCCGGACTGTGTTACTCGTGTCCATCAAGTTCGTTTCGACTAGAGAACCCCTGACCGTGTCCATCGCATGCCGCGTTCGTATCTATCACTCAACTGTTGTTCGTATCGATCTGAAAGCACCATTGGTTCGTATCGATCTGATAGATGCGAACTTGACCAAAATCGATCAATCCGAACATCCCCCTAATAAATTACCAATGCGAATGGAGTTGCATGCGATGGATGAGAAATGGCCTTCGTCAACGTTAAATGACGATGCGAACAAGGCGCACGGATAACTCGGTCAATACGCCGCAAGAATTGGATCGATCCAAGGAACTCGCACCACATCATCTCCCATGCATGTGCCTCGATTGAGTCGAACAGATGGATACGAAAGTGTGGATTCGAAAGTAGCAGACTACGAAAAACATGACCTTGAATCGATCATATCTCACAAACCGTTGATCCAAATGCAATGAATTTTTCACAGGAGCTTACGCATGAGGTAATGATTGTCTCTGCCAAGTTTCAGCTCGATTGGAGTATTTTCTGATCGATACGAAATAGCTTCGAATCGATCATAGATCGAGTCGAAACTTGGTGGGGTCGGTCGTGTGGGTCCACTCACGTGCCAGAAGAAGTCTCCCGAAGTTTGAGCGCGATCTCAGCCTCCTACGCCTATAAATAGCCCCCTGAAGCCTACAGAAAGAAAGGAGATCTTTTTGGCCATTAGACGTCCAGACTCTGCCGGATTCAATTCTACTTCTTTCCATTGTTGTTATACTCGAATTCGTTCATTGTATCTGCTGTAATCACCTGTAACCAGCAAGGATAATCAATAAAAGATAAAAACCTTGAAGTGGACGTAGGCCGGAGATAGCCGAACCACTATAAATTGTGTGTCACTGTTCATTATTTCTGGATTGCTGTTTGTTGCTAGCTTAGATCTGAGATTTGTGTTTGAATATTGTTGATTTGTATTCATACACTGGTGCTTTCACAATACTTGGGGTTTGTGACCATTTTTGGCGCCAACAGATATGATACTATTGACATGGTGATAAAGAGGAATAAGAAGTTTATTAGAGGGTTGAAATTAGAGCTTGCCAGGGCAACATTACTGCATCTTAGATACCCATGAAATGTAGTAGTGGAAATGGCACCGAGGAATGAAGAAATGCTTGCGTTATTTGGTAGTAAAGAACCGATAGAGACTCAGAGTGGTCAAAGTCAGAAAATAAAGTTCTTTCAAAAGAAGAGAGCTTAGAAGGGTGGAGCTACCAAGAAAGGAAAAGCTAATGTTGTTTGCTTCAAATGTGAAAAGGGGGCACTTTGCCAAGAGTGTCGTTCTGAAGATGGAAAGAAGGTCATTGGAAGGAAGAACATTAGATGTTTCAACTGTGACCAGATAAGGAATTATATGGACCAATGTAGAGAACTCGTCAAGGCTGAAAAAGAAAATGTGTTTGCTTTGGAACCATCTACTTCGAGGCCAACAATAGAAGAGAAGGGAAAGGCTGTGATGGGTGGTACTTTTTTGATTCATGGCATACCTGTTAGAGTATTGTTTGATACTGGTGCATCATATTCTTTTATCTCTCATTATTTGGTAGATAAGCTAAGTTTAGAAACATCATACCTTGTTACTTCCTTAAGGGTTGCGAATCCAATTGGAGGGTATGCAATTCTGGGATGAGATGTCACCATTTAGAGTTTGAGTTATTAGGTCATATATATGTGCAGTTTGCAAATGTTTGATTTTATGGGCTTTGGGATTATTCTTGGTATGGATCGGTTAAACAAATATAATGCTAGGATATTTTACCAAGATAGGAAAATATCACTAAGACACACTAATAGTAGCGATCGAATTATATACTCAGTGGAGAACTTGAATTTTGATGTTTGCGCTTTATTGGGTGCTATGGAGGAGGAGGACGAGGTATATCGAGTATTTGTTGTAAGCAATTTCACAGATGTTTTCGAATCGATTATATGATTACCATCGAAAAGAGTTTTTGATTTCAGAATAAATCTTGTACCTAGAGCTAAACCCGTTAGTAGACCTCTTAGTAGGATGACACCTACCGAAATGAAGGAGTTAAAGGTGCAGCTGGTAGAGTTAGAAGAGAAGACTTTTATTAGACCAAGTAGTTTGTCTTAGGGGAGTAACCCTGGTATTCGTAAAGAAACTGGATGGGCCGTTAAGGATGTTATCAATTATTATAGTTGAATGAAAAGACGATAAAGAATCGGTATCCTTTGCTAAGAATAAATGATTTGTTTGACCAGTTGAGTGGAGCCAAAGTATTTTATCAATTTGATTTGGCGACAGGGTTCCATCAATTGAGGGTATTGGAGAACAATATTCCTTTGATGATGTTCGAACGAGGTATGGTTTGTATGAGTGGTTAGTCATGCCATTCGGGTTGACCAATGCAGCTGCTTTCTTTGTGGATTTGATGAACAAGATTTTCAGAGAGCACTTGAATAAGTTCGTGTTAATAATTATAAATGACATTCTGATATACTCTAGGAATGAGCGAGATCATGAGACCCGTCTTAGAATAGTGAGTCGTTGAGGAAACATCAACTGAAAGTCGAGTTTTCGAAGTGTCACTTTTGAAAGAGAGAAGTGAAGTTTCTTGGTCATGTAGTTTCGGAGAATGGGTTACCAATAGATACAGTTAAGATCGAAGCTGTTAATAATTGAAAGAGACCCGAGACTATGACTGAGATAAAGAGTTTATTGGATTAGCTGGTTAATACCGGAGATTCATCAAGGATTTCCCTCGTATAGCAACACTGATGACTAAACTAACAAAAAGGACGTAAAGTATGTTTGGATCGATAAATGTGAGGTGGCATTCATGAAGCTGGAACATTTATTGACCAAGACGCCCGTGTTAGTTGTTCCGGATGGGAATCAAGATTTGGTAGTGAATACTGATGCATGCGGAACAGGACTGGAAGTTGTGTTGATGCAAAGAGGTAAAGTGATTGCCTATGCTTCTCGACGGCTTAGACCACATGAAGTTAGATAATCGACTTATGATTTGGAGTTAGCAGTTGTAATCTTTGTTTTGAAGGTGTGGAGATACTATCTTTTAGGAGAAAGATTTGATTTGTTTACGGATCAAAAGTATTTTAGATATTTATTCTCTCAGAAGGAGTTGAATATAAGACAACGGAAATGGTTAGAGTTCATAGCAGCTTATGATTTTTGAATTTAGTATACACCAGGGAAAGGAAATAAAGTCGCAGATGCGCTTAGCAGGAAACATCAAAATGCGATGTTAGAAATGTCAACCGAATGGAAAGATTTGGAAGCATTAACTACTTGTGGTGTGCAGTTAAGATCGATGGCTAGTTCTAGTCAAGAAACTGTCATGTTGTCATGTTTGGAGGTTAGACTAGTAATGATAACAATGATTGCTTCCAAGCAGAGAGATGATCCATCACTAGTTGAATGGATTAGAAGTCTTGAAATTGGAACTAAGAGTGATGATTTGAAAGGTTATGGTCTTGATCAAAATGGATGTTTAAGGAAGAAGGGACAATTATGTGCTCCAGAGGCTGGAGACCTAAGGAAAGAAGTTCTTAAGGAGTGTCATCGATCAAAATTTACTATTCATCATAGAGGAACTAAGATGTATCAGGATATGAAGAGAAGTTTCTTCTAGGAAGGTAAGGAAAGGGATGTAGATTTATGGGTAAAGTAATGTTTAAATTGCCAGCAAGTGAAAGCTGAGCATCAGAAGCCAAATGGATTGCTTCAGCCTTTGGATATACTAGTGTGGAAGTGGGATTCTATATCTATGGATTTCGTTGACGAGTTGCCAAGATCGAATAGGGGAAATGAAAGTATTTGATTTATGGTGGATAGATTAACCAAGAGTGCACATTTCATTCGCGTTAAATCGACAAGAACGACACTTGTATTGGCTAAGTAGTTTATGAAGAATATTATTAAACTGCATGAGATTCTTAGTAGTTTAGTCAGCGATAGAGATACTTTGTTTACTAGTTAATTCAGAAATACTCTGCAGGATGTGTTAGGTACCAAAATGAACGTGAGTACCGCTTACCACGTGCAGACGGATGGGCAGACAGAGAGAGTCAATAAGGTACTTGAAGATTTGTTGAGAGCATGTATATTAGACATTGGAGGGTCATAGGAAGACCATTTTCACTTAATAGAGTTTTCCTATAATAATAGTTATCAAGCTAGTATAGGAATTGCACCTTTTGAAACATTGTATGGAAGGTCGTGCAAATTACCCGCATATTGGTTAGAGACCGGAGATAGATTGATTCTTAGTCCAGATATGGTGAGAGAAGCCACAGAAAAGATTGAGTTAATCCAAACATGGATGAAGGAAGCTCAAACGAGGCCAAAAAGTTGTGCAGATAAGAGATGTAAGGACTTAGAGTTCTCGGTTGGAGGCCATGTGTTTGTCAAAGTATCTCCGATGAAGGGTGTAATTAGGTTTGGGAAGTTAGGAAAACTAACACCTAGATTTGTTAGACTGTTTCCTATTATAGAAAGGATCAGGAATTCGCTTACAGGATAGAGTTACCGAACAGTTTAGCAGGGGTCTACAATGTTTTCCATATATCTCATCTTAGGAAGTGTGTTCATGATCCAAAGACTACTATCACTCCGACTGCATTGTAAGATTTAGCGGTGGAACCAGACATGGCTTTGCTTAGACATCCAATTCATATTATAGCTAGAGATGAGAAGAGGTTAAGACACAAGATAGTCATGTTATTAAAGGTCCAATGGAGTGACAATGAAAAAGACTGTACTTAGGAGACAGAGGATAGGATACAAAAATCTTGATTTCTTTTGATGGTATGTTTTATACCTGTGTTATATGTTTGCTATGTACCTTATCGTAATTTCGAGGACAAATTTTTTTAAGGAGGAGAGTCGGTAACATCCCTAATTTTGATTAACGTTATTTAGGAAATTTAATTAGATAAATTATATAAAATAACGTATTGAGATAAAAAGAATGAGATTTGATAATTAGATGTGGTCATGACTTAAATAACTAGTTAATAAGATTAATTAAACCATAAGGAGAAGGAGGAATAACATGAGGGGTAAAATAGGAATAATCACTTATTTCCTAACTATAACTCTTCCTCTCTCATTATCCTCATTCCATTTAACTTCATATAAACTAAAACAAACTTGAGGCCGGCCATTGCTAAGGAAAACAAGAGGAGAAAAGCAAACAAAATCAAAAGAAAAGCTAAGGGGGATTTAATCAACACTTAATCTCAAATCTCTTTATCCAATCAAGGTGAATAATAGTTATCCATCTCACTTTTGCTTGTTTTTTTGGTTTTAAGCTTAAACCCGAATTATATGATGATATTATTCCAAGTTTTGAATGATTGTCGCATTATATTTGATAATATATTGGATTATTTATGAAATTAATTGATAGGTTTTAAGTGTAGAAACCTAGTTTATGACCTCTAATGGACTTGAAATTTGGAATGATGTTTGAAACATTAATTTGGAGATGAGTTTTTAATTTCATAATTTTCCAAGCTTGTATAAATATTTTGTGAATTTCTTAAGTAAGGAAAAGTATTTATTTTGGGTTTTAATTATTAAAAATAATCAAATAATGAATTTGATCCCGAAATTTTTATATGTGAAAGAATATATTAATTCTGATTTTTAGTGATTTTTGTGGATTTTTCCCAAGTGATTATGATTTTTCATGAATTTATTAAGCTAGAAAAACTATGAAATTATATTGAATAATAATATTATTAAAATGATTTGCAAATTATTTCGGGGAAAGTAAATCAACCTTGTAGTAGTTTTTCTAAAAGGAGATTGATAAAGTATATTACTACCCGATAGAAAATTAATAAGGGTTAAAAGTTGTTGAAAAGAAATGACTTTATATGGAAATAAAACAGTTTTTCAGTTATTTATGAAATTGCCATGTCGCCTATTTGGGATATTGAAACCCTGATAATAGCCAATGTCGATTACCATGGCGAAGTGTGACATCGATGTGAAGGGATGCATAGGATATCTACTTAGGTAGGTATGCAATGAATATGTTCATATGAAGGCATAAGATTTCGACCTCCCCACATTTCGACATTAAGGATTTTGTAACCCTTCAAGACCGAAATACGACATGCTTTTATTTATTTTTAAGATTGATACCATTTGTCACTCTTTGATTTTGGCTATATTGATGCCGAAAGTTATATATTTCGACATCCTCTTTATTAGCGGCGTAGGTAGCCGCAGTTTTTAAAGAAGTCGACATCAAGTGTTTTATGACAATAGTGTCGCAAGTCTTATTTTCGAAATCAAGTGTTTATGGCAATGATGCCGCAAGTATTATTTTGGACATCAACAAATTTGAGGCGATGGTGCCGAAATCTATTAGGATCGATATTCTTTGCTTTCTGTGGCGCAAGCCATATATTACGCAAACCAAATATTAAGTTTTTATCGGTGTGGCAACACACACACATATGCCAAACCATGATCTCGGCCTTATGGCCCTATGTTTTATAAATATCTAAATACTTTGTTCAAAACTCTGTTATCAATGGCACGATAACCTATTTGGGATATATTGATGCCGCATGTTATCAAATCAAATAGCTTATTTTTAAGGCGTGATAGGCAAAGGTTTAAGGGGTTTGAAAACCTCTTTTTGATATTGTAAATCAAGAAAGCTATTCGAAAAGAATTATACTTTTTGGTATAAGATTTTGACTTAGTAAAAATGACTTTATTTTTCTTGTTTTAAATATGATTTCAAGGGATAAATCATTTATAAAGACTTACGTTTTCAAGGAAATAAAAAGGGTATTTTAGCCCAGGGTTTTACATGAGAATTATTGTTATCATCATTAGATAAATTGAGATAGGATATCTTGGCACAAGGATTAGAGATTAGAAAACTAGATAATGGGATTGGTGTAGGATCGTTCCCTATGCTTCAACTGTTAGCCCTTAGTTGATATTGTTCCACAATTCCAGTGCATAGGGCTTTATGGAGAGCAAAGACTAAAAGTAGGTTTACGCACAGAAGGGAATCTATAACTTAGATATGTTATTGGTTAGCCTACAAAACCATTAGGTCCGTAGTGAGCCTAGTAAAACAATGAGATAGACGGATAGTCATGTTTACACTAAGAAGACTGTGTTCGGACGGAAAATCCAGTTTGCTCTTAACGGTGATTTGGAGAATTTGGTATATCTTGTAGGCCCGAGTCAGCCATATAAGTTAGTAGTCACCCTGGGAAAACTATGAAGCATGAATAAATAGTTTATAGATTAGATAGACTAATCAGATTTACCCATGTGGCATGCATGCATATGATTATTTTATGTCTGTTTAACCATTTTGATTTCAGGAGCATGATTTTGACTGATATAATTTCAGATTTACCCATGTGGCATGCATGCATATGATTATTTTATGTTTGTTTAACCATTTTGATTTTAGGAGCATGATTTTGACTGATATAATTTCAGAAGGTACTAGTGAGGGGAAAACCTGTTTTGCTTAGCGGCGCGGTCTCACTAGATATCTATTTTCAAGATGGGATATTATTATTCGCACCAAAATTTTCGTCAGACCCAAAGTTTTTGTTTCTCCTTTAACTCTCAGATGCTCATTTGAGTAGTTCAAGAGTAAGATTTACAGGTTTCTAGGTTGACGAATAAAGCTTTCGAAGACATGTAGAAGGCAAGTTAACTATGTTAAGGAGTTATTTTTTTCATTGTGTTATTGTTTCATTTTGTCTAAATGTATGTAATGGCAGAATATGTATCTATTAAGTAGTAAATTCCGATCAACCCAAGAGGCATCTTTACATGTCGCTCTTGGAGTATTTTTTGATAATTATATTTTATCTGAACTTGGGCAACATTTGGGATTATGTAATGAATATAGAAATTACTAATGAAATGTGTTTTGAAAAATTTCATATTCTTGTGCTTCTGATGTTATTGATATGATTAACATAATCGTATTTTATCATTGGAAATTAATAGTATGGATGACTGCAGCATCCCTAACACTTAGTTTTAGGTCTTAGAATAGGGGATGTTACATGATCGCCGACTAGGTAATTCATCATTGAAGATCGACCCTAAAACTGTGGCTAGCAATGGCAAATCAGACTTACACATGGTCAGGACATGACCCCCGACTGGATCATTCGCTATTGACAATCAGCCCTAAAACTCTGATCGGCAATGGCGAACCAGACTTACCCTTGATCAATACATAACTACTGACTGGGTAGTTCTCCATTGACCATCGACCCTAAAACTATGGCTTGCAACGATGAACCAGACTTACCCATGGCTAGGATGTGACCAACAAATAGGTAGTCCGCCATCGACGGTCGGCCTAAAAACTCTGGCCGGTAATGGAGAAACGAACTTATCCATGGACAGGACATGACCACCAATTAGATAGTTCATTATTGACGATCAACTCTAAAACTTGGTCGATAGTGATGAACCGAACTTAACCGTGGTCAATAGGGGATGACAGCAGACTCGTCACATAGGAAATTTTTATGTAGAATAAGCATAAAACGTACACATAAAAAATTAAACGAGAACAGTGGAAAATAGCGGGAAAAAGCTATTAAAGATCATCATATCTAGACATTATCAAACAACCAAATATTTACAGCACAAAGTCATAATTATCAAAAATAATATGCATACGGCCTCACAAAAGGTATCAAAATTGGATGTGTACAATCAGAATGTCCGGTACCCAAAAAATGTAAAACAAACAATCACAAACAATGGAAATACAACCATACAACCATCACTTGGATTTGGACGAATAACCCTTCTCAGGATGCTTGTGTTCGACAAGCTCCTTCTCTTTCTAACCCTCCTTAGTCTTGGATATAGCTATTGCATCAAGCATGGTCTGCTTCTTCTTTATAATATTAAGCACCTCCACCGCTTCCAACTTAACCCTAGCTATCTCTATTAGGAATTGAGCCTTTACATTTGCCCTAAGAACTTCTTCCCTATCGAAATCCTGAGTTGACTTATTGTAGCTCGTGATCTCAATTTCAGCATCTTCCTTAAGAGAAGCAGTCATCTCAACATGGGTTTCCTCCACTGTGAAATCTGATGGACCTGAGGGCACATGCCCTGACAATGAGCTTTAGAAGGCACCACAACACTAGAAGGGTCCATCATGGCCATACCACCCGCATGAAAATGAGGGAGACCGTCAAATATAAACTTGCCTACATGAGCTCGGATGTACGGGGTAGTGGCCTATAGGCTATAGAGAGGACTTTTACCTCCTTTGGGAGAAGATAAGCATCACCTCGAGGCTTGCTGTGGATAGGCATGTCTATGGAGACGTGATAAATAGTTAGCAGGATGTCATGCATGGGGGCATAGATAACCAATTTCGAAGTATGATCTCAGGTGGTAGCCCCTGAAGTAGAAACATTATTCTTCTTCACCACCTTATCCTCTTATTCCTTCCGGGCTCTCACATCAGTAGCCGACTTTATATAACCCAGGCATACGACCTCCATTTCTTCCGTAGAAAAGCGGGTTTCAACAGCATCAAGACTTAAGGGTAATCTATCTAGCTCATTGGTCTCCCTGGCTTCCTTGACTATCGTTCAATGAATGGAGGCCATGACCTCCTCATTATCATCCATCCATGTTATATTTCCCTCCGTATACATTCGAAAGTATGTCTCGTCCAGGAGATCTTAAATTTGATCAAGCTGTGTAATGACCTGCTATTTCGAACCATTCAAATTGACAATAATCCAAACATGTCAAACTTGAATTGCTCAAAACAACAGATTGTTAATTTATATTTGACAAAACTTAGCATATATAGTAAATAAATCAATCATAGACACAGAGTAATATAACAATAAGCAGCGGAATAGATAAATAGTAGTTCATGAAGCTACTACATAAATCAGAGTCTAAAGCAAATACAACATAAATTCTAAATACAAGGAAGTCTCTAATATATAAGCAAATAACAAGTCTGAACATAAACAACTGGAAATAACTGAAATGACTAAAAACTGAATAGATAACAGTTAGATCTCCAAGCAAAGCTCCAAGCTTCAAAGGCGAGTCTCAAATGCTGAGACACTCGGTCTAACATGAGCATAAAGCAAAACACAAAACACTCGAGTCAGGATTAACATTCTTATGCAAGAAAATCAACTCAAGTGAAATGTCCAAATGAAATACAAATGAAACACCCCACACCCCTTAATATACCCAAAAGGACACATTAAAAGGCGTGGTGTGTTGTAGGTATAACTAAAGCTAACATAGACTAAGATTCACAAGACAAAAATAGATAAAAATAGCGGAAACTTTTTAATCTTAATTAAAACAAAACTTCATAATTGCTTCATAAATAAGTCAAATACATACATGTCTAAAAATCCAATATGTCTCATTAAACAAAAATCATAGTCTCAAAAATCAGAGTACATAATATCCCTCACAATAAGTCAGTACATAGAAAGAACAAAAGCTGAAAGAAAAGAAATACATGGTAGAAAAGTCCTCCAAGAAATCTCCAAGCAACTGCAATCTAGTGTCCTCTCCCTTAATTGCCTAAGGGGGGAAAAAGGAGAAAATAGAGGAGTGGGTCAGACTAAAAGTCTGGTGAATGATAGTAATTACTAGTCTTTAAGCAAAGTAAAAGAAATAGACTCTACAACAGTTCTAGTATATAAAGAGGAAACAAAGGAAATAGGAAGAGATAAACTAGAAATAAATACGATTAACTATAAGATATGTTAACTTTGATTGTTTGCACTTGTCCTTGATTTCTGGTTTGGTTAGGCTGAATCCCTAATCCTGTAATTAGGATGTAACCCTAATTCTACCCTTTTTGATCGACCTGCTACTCCATAGACCTTACTGCGGACCAGACGCTATATAACTCCCTACACAGCAGCTAATGGTACCTACGAAAGATGTACAAAGCAACCACTGTGGATCCGAACGACATATATAGCTCCCTACACAGAAGGCAACGGTGTCTACGAAAGACACCCATACTAAGTGCTTGGAACTCATAGCGATTACTGAGCACTAGAATGGAAGTCGCACGCGCAACTGCCACCATACCCATGCTACCTTTTGCTCCACCTATTGGGTCTTCTTATTCCTCAAACTCCAGCATAAGCGTGCCCCTCATTCCACTTCAGGCTAACGTGAGATCACCGTGTGTCCATAGAATCTATAGGAGAGATGCTGTTGGTACTGGCCTATCATCCAAACAATATCTAGTTGCACCCCTTATCCAAATCCCCCATGATTTGGACTTCTATTTGACCAATTACTACCATTGTTAGCATAAGCATACCCTCATCTCGCTTCAGGCTAATGTGAGACCACCGTTTTGCCTAATAGGGTATGCTATTTGGTACATGTCCTACTTTCATCTTTGCTTATTAACTTAGATAAATTATTTAAATAAGCCTTTATTATCATATTTACTTTCTACGCTTATTAATTTATTTCAAGTCTTAAAATAAGCCTCATCCTATTCTTTTTCTTATTATAACCTATGTTATAATCATGTTTATTACTTAACCCAAGGTTTAAGTGTGAAAATAATCTTCTTTCATATTTTATTTATAATTCTACGTTATAACTAAGCCAATTAATTAGTCCAATTATAATCATAATTAGGCATAATTTCAGTTCAATTCCATTTATATTACGGTCTTTATAACTTACATCTCATAATTATAAATAGGCCAATCTCTTTAATTTAGTCCAATTAATATCATAATTAGGCATAATTTCAGTCCTAATTCCATTTTATTACAGTCTTTATAATTTACATCTTATCTTTCGTTATTTAAGAATTCTTATAATTTAATCCAATTTCGCATTAATTCTATTCCAATCCATACGCGAAGAAGGAGAAATAAAAGAAAACCGAAAATAGAAGAAAATCCAAGGCGTATGAAGAAGATGTAAATAACGCATAAATAACAGTAAATAAATTAAAATACTATAAATAAACTGTAAATAAATGGAAAAGCTATAATTAATAGAAATAACTAAAATTAACTAAAAAGAATAACTAGAAAGAAATAGACTAAAAATAATTCTAAAAACTGTAAATAAAACTGCTAAAAAGGTTATTCCAAAAATCGTAGTAAAACTACAACTATTGGAAATCCTATTATTTTAAATTACTTAAAGAAATCTTAAAATAATTACAATCACTCAGCTCGAGTCCTAAGCTCTTCCTTTGGTATTCCCGGATCCACTTGGAGTTGTAAAATAATTTAATTTATAATGATTTTATCCTTTGGAAAAATTATTCCGTTTAGCGTCCTTCCTAGAATGGTGAACCCAACTAGAGAAAACCTATAATGAGAAAAAGTGTTAGGTCTAGGGGTCTATTTATAGGGGTAGAAGTGGATCTCGGACCGTTGGATTTGAGGATTGAATATGATGCAACTACGTCATAGGCTGAATAGGAGCCATCGGATGAAAAAATAGATGGACCGGATTGGTCAAAAGAATGTAAAACACGTCAGTAGAGGCGCTACAACGTTCGAACGAACGTTCGTTTGTTCGTAAATAACAGAGGCGGGTCGACCGGGCGGTCGACCGCCTTGTGGCCCAGGTCGACCTGCCTATATATATTTTTTTCTGTTTATTTTATAACTTGGTCATATTAGCTCGGTTTCTGAAGTTCTATATGTGGAAATTGACCAGAAAATTAGCATGGACACAATGATGCAACTTCCGTGGCTTAATTCTGATAATTTCACAAAGTTATTTTATTATTTAGTTAATTAACGAATTAATTATTACGGGTTAAATTTCGAGTTGTTACATTCTCTCCTCCTTAAGGGATTTCGTCCCCGAAATCTCCAAGGATAAAAGAATGTACTAAATGTTTTCATCCAATTCTACAACCAACTACTCGATCATCAACCATTCATCCATTGTCCTTAAGTTTTTCTAATGCAATTTATGATACTTATGCAATTAGTGTAGTGTAAATGTTCCTAACTAATGAAAAAGATTAAGCGGTCCACTGATTCAGTTGACCCCTTTTATACAATCATGTCCGTGCCATGTATCCAAATGAATGCAAATGTTTCCTAATGATAACTGGTAATTCTATATGCGTGCTACAAACATCATCCAAATGCAATAATCATGTGATAAACATCCATTTATAGCAATCATGGAAATAAAATAAAAATGCGCACACATCCATATGCATATGCTCTAGTGTCCTAGTTAGGCCGATCCCTAAAGAATAATAGTGCCTAGTGTACCTATATGTGTCCATTAGCATCCACTAGCAAACACTTGCAATCACTGGCATACATCATTCATAACATGTTCTATTAACATGTTTACATCAAATCCTACCATCCATAGGTTAAATCCTAAGTTCTACCCTCCAAAAGGATAATAAAGCAAAGAACCCATTCAAAACTAAAGATGGAAAAAGGAAATTCTAAAACCTATTATCAAAGAGACATGGATATGAGATGCGAATTTTCTCCCAATCAAACCAATCCTTTCCGAAGTCTTCTTAACTATGTAGGAACCAAGGCAATCCCTCTGTAGACCCTATCCAACACGAAAGCGACTTGCGCGGTCTTCCATAAAGAGCTTCGGAAGGTGTCATTCCAACGCTAGCTTGAAACTACTACCATATGAATTCCACTACCATACTATCCTACTAATTTCATTTTACCGTTCTTCATGAATCAACATTCCTAGGTTCTTACTAGTGTCCTATACACTTTACGGAAACTTCCATTATTACTTCTAAAGGTAATTACTGCTATCTCCTTACACCTTTTCCGTTACTCTTAGAAAATGATTCTTATCTACTCTACATTTAAGAGTTTGGTTTGGTATTTATCACCTTGTTTTAAAAACTAAGGTTTCTAAAAAATTTAAAACATCAAATCCCAAAATCTTTGTCTCTAAAAGTGTTATATTTTCAGTTTCTATTAATTTCAAAAATGCTTAGTCACATAATAGTATTTCCCAAACGTAGAGGGAAAAACTTCGAAATTTTTAAGTTTAAAACTTATATCTTTCTTTCTTTTAAAGATTTTTACAGTTTTCTATAAAAATTTGAATTTTAAAATTTTACTTTTATTAAGTTTTTCATTTCAAAAACTTATTTACTTTTTCACCAAACCATTTTCTTTTAAAATATCTTTAAAATATCCTTTATGTGTTTTCAAAATGGCTTCTTATTACACCTAACAGTCTTATATCTTAATTTATTGGAACTACTTTCTCTTATGAGAAGTTACTAACGCTAAAATCTTCTATGAACCTTTTAAAAGAGAATTTCATGTTTATGTGAAATTACAGGGAACTTATTTTATATTTTTCGAAATAGGCTATACAAAATATGGTGCTTTTCATACCTTGTATGTCTTTTTCATGTATTCCTTGTAACTTGCATAAAACATTTTTATTGATTTCATAGAAAATCATACCATTATTCTTTTCATTCCAATAGATTAAAATATGTTTAAATTATATTCTTCCATGATAAATATTTTCTAATATCTAACTTACACGTTTTCCTTTCAAAAAAACTCATCTTAAAAAATGTTTTAATATTTCCGTAACTGCAAAAACACTTCCTTATACTTATTAATAATAAGTGTACTTTACAAACCATTTTGTTTCTATACTTAGAAATTACCTTATAAAATACATTTTTTGTAACAACCCTGGTATGGAGATTACCTATTAATATTAAATTATAACGGCAGTTATAATTTAATATTGTAATTAAAAATAAAATTGGAAATTGGAAATTGTTTATTTGGAATAAACTATGAATTTTGGAGATAAAATGAGAAAAATAAAGTTTGGAACTTTATTTATGTATTTGGGATAATAATGATTGGTAAATGGGTTTTATTGGGAGAAAATGCAATAATTGTATTAATTATTGCCAATTACTTCTTTTAACAATTTTTAAAAGAAATATGTGATTATTAAAGGGTGTTTTTTTAAATAAACTAAATTGGAGGAGATAAATTGGGTAAAAATTAGTTTATTTTAAATAAACAATGTGTTTGAGAATAAATATTGGGCTTAAAATTAGATTGTTAGGAGATTTGGTTAAATAAGATGAAAATATTGGAATTTTGTTAATTTGAGTTAATATATTAATCAAGAGATGTATTTCAACATTAACTTGTTGAAATAAATAAAAATTGATGGAAATAAAGTTTTAAAAGCTTTATTTTGAGAATTTGGAGTGAAAATAATCAATTTGTAATTTTATTTGGGTAAATGCAATAATATTGGAAATTAATGCCAATAGTAAACATTTATTGATTTTAAAAATAGGAAAAATGAAGTAAATTTGTATTTTATTGATATAAAAGATGAAATATGGTTTAAAAATAGTATTTTGATGATAAAATAAAATTGGAATGATTTATTGTAATTTATTTGACAAAAAATATTTTTTGTACAAGTTATTGCATTAAAAATGGTGTTTTACACTAAAATAGTGTAAATTGTGTAATATAGTCAAAAATAAGGTTTTATTATTAGATATAACTTTTTATAGTTAAAATAAAATTTATTTTTGTTACAATAAAAATTTTATTTCATAAAAATTGGCTGTATACATTTTTGTTTAGTTTTAAAATAAAGAAAAGTGTGCATTTAGTGATAAAATAAGTTAAAATATGAACATAGCCTTTATTTTTCTCTAAGTATTTTGTCCTTGGGCTCATTTGGGTAAAGTTTGAATCCATTAGCCCATTGTCTAGAGGCTTCTGGTGAAAAACTAGTGTCTGTACGTAGTGTGTTTATCTCCTCCTTCTCAAAAAAAAGTTTACAGTAAAGAAAACAAGAAAAACATAGAAAAGTAATGGTCATCTAACTAAAATCAATTTCCACTCAATTTTGCTGCTAACTCAAGAAGAAAATGACCAAATTAAGAGAATAGAAGTTAATCTCCACCAATACTATAGAATTATTTCATCAAAATCTTAGAATTAGGTATGAATTGTATGTAACCAGTTTGTTTTGTACTGCATGTTCTTCTTTCAGCAAATACTGGTGCCTAGAGCTCCATTTCTCCCCAAAGATCATTTCTTACACCTAAATTCTTTGCTAAATCATCAAGTGAGTATCAATCTCACAAAAGCTAGCTGATGCAATGCCAAAAATCACAAGTTGAAACTAAAAATTTGCTAAAAAATTCGTTTTTGAACTATTTTGATTTTCAGTGGTGTCTTGAGTTGCAACTTTGTGCAGTCATATCTATCTATTCCGGCAATGAAATGCTGCCGTATTTTTTTTTATAGACCATGTTTTGCATATTAAGCATACCAAATTTAAGATCATTTAGACCTATATAGCTTATAGAAATATACTGCCAAACTTTGATTCGGAGCATGTTTTTGCCCAGATTTTTACAGTGAAAATACTGTCTGGGTTCAACTTTGAGACATCATAACTTTCCCATACCTTCTCTAAATTGCATGATTCTTTTTGCAGTTTAAAGTATAGTTGTTGCGGTTTATGCATGTTTGATTTCAGGTCATTTTAACCTATATAGCTTTTAAAAATTTGGTGCCGAACTTTGATTTGGAGCATGTTTTTGCCCAGATTTTTACAGTGAAAACACTGCCTGGGTTCATTTTTGAGACATCATAACTTTCTCATACCTTATCTAAATTGCAAATTCTTTTTGCAGTTTGAAATATAGTTGTTAAGCTTTATGAATGTTAAATTTCAGGTTATTTCGACCTATATAGCCTATAGAAATATGCTGCCGAACTTTGATTCGGAGCATGATTTGCTCCAGCTGTTGACAGTGAAATCTGGCTGCAAATCCAACTTTGAGAGATCATATCTCTCTCATTTCTTGTTCGATTGTATCCTTTATTTTTTTTAATCTAAAGTAGAGTTGTTGAACTCCATGTTTTCAAAATTCCAAAGCTTTTAAACCTTTGTAACTAGTTGAAAATTTGCTTGGAACTTTGAATCGGAGCATGTTTTGCTCCAGCTGAACATTTTAATTGTGTTACATGGATTTTTTTTCGATGAAGTTTTTGATCGGCTTGATCCTTAGATGGAAGAGCCAACATTACCACTTAACTATATTTCGGATTGGTGAGTTTTTAGGACAATTTCGTATGGCGATTTTATGAATAATTTCATTGAATTTTTGTTGTTTCTTTGCACGTGCTTTCTAAACCGTTTTCGAAAGATTTTTTTAGCTTTCGAAATAAATATTTTACAATATTTATAGTTAGTTTAAAGCTATTAAAATTATACATTATCTATAATAAGAGAATTTCAAAAGTTATTTTCCAAACGATTTCGAAAATAGTTTTAAAAGCTTGTTTTCTATAATAAATTATTTTCTTTATAATAATACATGTTTTTGCACTTTTCGGACGTATGAGAAAGAGAATTAAACGATTTAGTAAAACACGTGGTATGGGACACGTGATTTTCCTTTTTCGGTTAATTCCGGACTTGTACGATCGAAACCTTTTGAGTATATTGTTTTGAGTTGATAATTGAGATTTTTAATTCCTATTATAGGAATTATTCGAGTTAGCCAATATTTGGAAAATTGAGAGGTTCGAGATCTTCTATTATAGGAGTAATAATTGATGAGAACCACTTATATATGTTGTTTTACTCGCCGATGAGACGAGGCGAGTCTTGAGATGGGATTTCCCTTTTCGGGAATTATGGGTTATGAGAAACCACTATGAGATTTATTTGCATTTGCCGATGATAGGAGGCAAGATATATGAGTATTCTGAGTTTCCAAGGTTTGAGATTTTATTTTTATGATGTGGAGTTAACTAGCGGTTAGTAAACCGTTTAGTGCGAACGTGTGGTATGGGACGCACGTTAACACTTTTTGGGTTCCTTTCCGAGAGTTTGTGACACATCCACGAGTATGCCGGTGCTATAGACCTTCGGGTCATCTGAGTTATGCGACTTCGGTCACCATGAGTTATGTGACTTCGGTCACCATGAGTACGACCTTCGGGTCCACGAGATAGGTACCTAATTTATAAATAGAACTGGACAAGAGTTTGGCACATGCAACATTGCTTCAGCATTGCAATCAGGGATCTGGCCAATTTGGGTTTTCTGAGTTAATTACGATTTCACCATTTTTGAGATATATTTGTTACATCGATAGCCTAGAGCTAAATGAGATGTTATGTATATATGGTGATTTCATTTTTATGAGATTTGAACTCTTTTTAGAGTTCCATGAGATTCTAGTTTGTATATTTTGATGATTTTCTCATATGGTTTTTGTATGGTTACTTACATTTATATTGAATGTCCTTGAGTATGAATTTCTTATGATGAACTAAATCTATTCATGTGACAACCCTTTGTGAATCTATACCATGGCATTGTAATTGAACCATACTTGTACCATTCCTTTATAATTAAAGGGAGATTTCCCTTATGCACTTATATCCCTCTTATCTCTAGCTAATTTCATTTTCTAGTTAGTTTGACCCGTGTATTTATTACTCGGGTCAGACCGAGTTGCAGGTTAGGGATATTTGGACCTTTGCTAGCTTTACTTTTGGATTTCTCCTCCGACCTTGGATAGATGGCATAGTTTTTGTGTAGTAGTTGTTTTGTTGGGAACCTTGTGATGTATATATTCTTTTGTGGGGATGTATGTATATATTGTGGTCATAATACCACTTGTGAAATGTTGTTTTACATTTGATGTAGATGTGTATGTATATCATCTGTGTTTGTTGGTCTATGATTCGTGATTGATATTGTTATTATATTTTGTTCCTGAATCGATCTTGTAGCCACCATAGTAGTGTATTATATAGGAATTAAGTATGTCGAATACTTGAGATGAAATGAAAAAAAATTGAGTACTAAATCGACATACTTAGCTCTTATCTAATGCAAGACTATGATGGTCGCCCTTAAACAGCCCTGTTCTCCACATTAGTAGACAGAATTACTCAGTAATTCTCTTTGTTAATGTGGGTCTCGGGGTGGGGCGTCATTGCTTGGTATCAGAGCTGGATTCAGAATAAAATGTAATAACAGTATACACAATTACTATACATCAAATATGATACAAGTGTAAACATCCTCCCCAAATCGATGTGAACCCAACTTTGTCCTTAACCTTTTGAGTCTTTTGGGGGTAGATAGAAAGGAATATGTATAGGAATGTTAATTTTATTTCTGTAATATTCCTTATTTAATGTATATGAATTGCTAAAATCTACCCCTGTGAATAATCCTATCTTAACTTAATTTTCAGCAAATGGCTGAAAGAGGTAGAGGTCGCACTTCAGAGGCGGGACCGTCCAGTGATTCTCGTCCCGAAGGAGTTTATATATCGACCGACCAGATCCTTGAGCTTCTTAAGAACACTCAGCCTCCCGCTCCTACTCATACCTCGCCTCCATGCAAATCTGCATTTGCGTGAATATGCAACAACTTCACCCATCTTGGAGGCAAGCCATTCAGAGGCTCCGAGTCCTTTTTAGAGATTCAGGCTTGGCTCCGAACATGCGAGCGTATCTTTACTCGCATGGAGATCTCTGATCATCACCGTGTTCTTGTGGCATCGAGTATGCTGCAAGAACGAGCACTAGACTGGTACGAGCTCCTTATTGCCGAGATAGACGAGTCTACTCTTACTTGGCAGCATTTCCGAGACCGTTTTGAGCTCAAGTTTGTGCCAGAATCCGAGAAGGCTTTCCTTGCCCATCGCTTCCTCGAGTTGAAGTAGGGAAAATCCTCTGTGTCAGATTATGTATCCTCCTTTGAGTCCCTATTCAAGTATGGGCTTGAGTTTATTAGAACACCATACAAGAAGAATCTTAAGTTCGTATCTGGACTTAAGGAATATTTGAAGAAGTCGCTTTTGCTCAAGCTTAAGTTATCCTTTGAAGAGCTTGTTGATTCGGCGCTTCACCTTGAAGCTGAAAGGAACGCGGAAGATGATCTTAAGGCTATTTAACACTAGAGGGGGGGGTGAATAGTGTTTTAAGAATTTCTTTAAAACTTCTTTGATTTAAATTGAATTAACTAATTTAATGTAAATACACAATCACAGATCAAATCACAGAATCACAAACAAATGCAAATATAAATAAAAAGCAAGTAAAGGAAAGAACACACCAGGAATTTTATACTGGTTCGGTGTTACCCTACATCCAGTCCCGCACAACTCGTACGGCTTTCTATTCAATAATAATCTAGATTACAATCCCTCGATTCCAAGGCGACGAGGTACACCCTCCAGATTCTCAGGTCTCTGGGTAGAACCACTTGATTCACAGGACACAAGTTCACCCGATCGATTTCCAAGGACACGATCACACCTTTATAACCCTAAACAAGTTTCTTTGAGTACAAATGTATCTATAACTCTAATAAGCACTGAGATTCTTTGAAGAGAGTGGCAGAGAATCAAACTAGAGATATTCTGGTTTGATTCACTTAAGATTTCGGCAGAATATGGATAGGATGATTAGAAAATAAGATAAGAGAATAAAGAGGAGAGAAAATAAAGAAAGTAGTTACTGGAAAACGTCCATAACAGTCTCTATTTATAGAGAATGAATGGATGTGTCCATTCAAAGAGATTTAAACGAATAGACACTTCTTTTGAAAACAACCTTTGCTATAACGGGAAGTATGTCGACATGACAAGTAAAGAGGATGTCGACATGGTCTAGTAAAAATGATGATTTTCTTTTCTTTGAAAATGATGATTTAAAACATATGCAACTTTATTCAAATGGACTCTATGTATTTGTATAAGGTATTTAGAAGTAGAAATACTTATGAATATATATATGTATATATACTAAAATATATTTAAAATCAAGGTAAATAAACTAAAGTAAATATAATATTAAAATAGATTTTGAGGCTAAAATATCAAGGACAATTTTGAAATCAAAATATAACAAAATGATAAATATGATTTTGAGGCTAAAACATTTTTGGAAATACGAACGAAGGTTTTTTCTTTTGAAAAGGAATATTTGAAAATCATTTTATGAAACAAGAGATAATTTTGAAAATCATTTTGAATCAAAATTAGTGGATAACAAAATAGGGCTACTATCCGTTCCACTAGATATTTCGTGAGTTCCATCTCACTAGGGTTCCATCCCTTTAACAAGAACGAAGTGGATTCCATTCCACGAGTAAATTGGATAAAAAAGAATGATAGTGCTTTCAAGGAGTTTTAACAAATATCTAACCTAACTATATTATTTGTCTTGAACTCTTGAATATCTTGAATCTCATGAGTCTTCAATCTTGAACTCTTGATCTTTGTCTTCTTTACTGTACAGTCTTCTTTTGTTGATACCTGCATATAGATTTCCTGCACATATATATTTTATAACACTTCTATAGTTGTTGTCATCAAAACCACCATCCTATGGACTAACATTCTCCCCCTTTTTGATGATGACAACCTTTGTTTATAAAATATTTATATTCTCCTTATAACTCCCCCTAAATCTAATAACTCCCCCTTAATCTATGCCTAACTAACCTATTTTATACTTCTCCCCCTTTGTCATCAACAAAAAAATGACATTAACTCCCCCTAAATCTATGATATTAATGATAGTGTTATCATTAATAATACTGAAACTAGATATAACAATGCTAAATATTGTATACTCAGAAGTAATATAAGAATGAGAATAATACGTGTAACCACAGATTATTTTATTCATTTCAATATTACTATATACATGACTATTTAAACTTATAAACACATAACTAAAAGAAGAAAATAAACAACTCAACGGTTGTTTTTGATGATAGGAGACTTGTGGACAGGACAATTTGGGTAATGGAAACAGAAGTTTCCATGTTGTTCCACAATGTTCCCATAAGCATCAAAACAAACTTCCCCTACACATACTGCTTCATCATCAGTTTCTTCCTCCATTGGTTCTTCCTCTTCTTCTTCGTCTTCGTCTTCTTCTCCTTCTTCATTTGCTTCTATGTTAGAAGAATCTTCAATTACAATTGGATTGGCATGATTATCCATGAGGAATTTTTGAAGATTCCTCAGAATATTCCCTTGTTTCTCTTGCTCTCTTGCCATTCTCAATTGTTGAACTTGCATTTCAGTTAACATTTGCAGCGAATCATCAACTTTCTCCTCTATTTTGATGACACGAGCAAGTATGGAGTTTTGGAAAGGGCCTTGTGAAGGAAAAGGGAAAGGAACCGGTGAAATTTGATTAGGATTGGATGTGGAAGCCATGGATTTGATGTTTCCAGAAAGTAGTATGAAGAAATAATGATTGGAGGGAAGACAAACTCGGAATGGGTGAATTAAATAACCACCCATTCAAAAATTAGAGGGAAAAACGAATTGTCATTTTTACCGTTTCATGTCGACATGACGCATGAATACTATGTCGACATGGTGTTGTAAAATGCTATGGTTAAGAAATCATTCATATATACCCTATGTATACTACTATACTATATACTATATTTCAGAAAGAGAACATATACCTAATTCTCTTCTTAACTTGGTGAAGACAGGTTCTCCTAAAGGTTTGGTTAAAATATCAGCTATTTGATTTTCAGAATTAACGAAATCAAGAGAAATTTTCTCTTTATTTACGTTATCTCTTAGAAAATGGTGTCTAATGTCAATATGTTTAGTTCGGGCATGGAGAGTTGGGTTTTTGGACAAACTAATGGCACTAGTGTTATCACAGAAAAATGGAGATTTTGTGATAGATATACCAAAATCATTCAAGGTTTGTTGCATATACAAAACTTGAGAACAAGCTAAAGCAGCAGAAACATACTCTGCTTCAGTTGTTGATAGGGAAACAGTATTCTGCTTTTTACTGAACCAGGAAATTAAGGAATGACCTAGAAAGTGACAAGTTCCACTTGTACTCTTTCGGTCTGACTTACACCCAGCATAGTCAGCATCACAGTAGGAAACTAATTCAAATGAATCATTCTTAGGGTAGAACAATCCATAATCAAAGGTGTGTTTAACATATCGAATGATACGTTTCACAGCTTTTAGATGAGTTTCCTTGGGTTGAGATTGATATCTTGCACAGAGACAGACACTGTTCATGATATCTGGTCTACTAGCAGTTATATAGAGAAGTGATCCAATCATTCCTCTATACAAGGTTTGATCTACGTCTTTGGATAGATCATCCTTACTTAACGCTATATTGGTTGCCATGGGAGTTGGTTTTCCACTCACATTGGTCAAGCCAAATTTACTAACTAACTCTCTTGCATACTTCTCTTGACTGATAAAGATACCATTATCTAATTGTTTGATTTGTAATCCTAGGAAAAAGTTAAGTTCACCCATATGACTCATCTCAAACTCTTTTGTCATAATGTCAGAAAATTCTTTGTTCATGTCAGAATTGGTTGATCCAAAAATAATATCATCTACGTACACTTGTACAAGTTGAATATCGTTTTTATTTCTTTTAATAAAAAGTGTGTTATCTACTTTACCTATTTCAAAATCAGATTGCAAAAGATAAGACCTAAGTCTATCATACCAAGCTCTAGGAGCTTGTTTTAGACCATACAGGGCTTTCTTTAATTTAAAAACATGATTTGGAAATTTTGTATCTTCAAAGAGTGGAGGTTGTTTCAACATAAACTTCCTCTTTTACAAAACCATTTAGAAAGGCACTCTTGACATCCATTTGAAAAAGTTTGAAATTATTGAAATTAGCGAAAGCAAGCAGAATTCTAATAGCTTCTAATCTTGCTACGGGTGCAAAGGTTTCGTCATAATCTATACCTTCTTCTTGACAATAACCTTGTGCAACGAGTCGAGCCTTATTTCTAACGACCTCACCTAATTCATTTAATTTATTTTTATATACCCATTTAGTGCCTATAATGGATTTATCCTCAGGTCTAGGAACAAGTTCCCAAACATCATTTCTGGTGAATTGATTCAATTCTTCTTGCATAGCAAGAATCCATGAATCATCAGTTGATGCTTCCTTTGGATTTTTAGGTTCTATTGAGGATATAAAAGCAACATGACTCATACTGTTTAATTGATTCCTAGTTTTAACAACAGATTGCATATCTCCTAGAATATTTTCTACAGGGTGATCTTTTAAAAGCCTAATCTTTTTATTTGGATGAAAAGTTTCATTTGTAGCATCTACAGATTCATGATTAGAAATAACTAAGTCATCCTCATCATTAGTCTGATCAACTTCTTTGAAATTTTCATCAAAGGAAACATGTAAAGTTTCTTCAATAGTGTTTGTTCTTAGATTAAAAACTCTATAAGCTTTACTCCTGTTAGAATATCCGATAAAGATTCCTTTGTCGGATTTAGGATCAAACTTATCTAAATTTTCTTTTGTATTTAAGATAAAACATTTACTTCCAAAAATTCTGAAATAAGATACCTTAGGTTTCTTATTGAAAAGAGGTTCATAAGGTGTTTTATTGGTTAGAGGTCTAATTAGAATCCTATTCAAAATATAACAGGCTGTTGCAACTGCTTCAGCCCAAAAATGTTTTGGTAATTTACTATCAGAAAGTAGAGTTCTAGCACACTCTTGAATCGTCCTATTCTTACGCTCAACTACTCCGTTTTGTTGTGGAGTTCTTGGAAACGAAAAATTGTGAGTAATTCCCTTCTGATTACAGAATTCCTCAAACTTCTCATTTTCAAATTCACCACCGTGATCACTACGAATAGTGATGATCTTGGAAGAAAGTTGGTTTTGAACTCTTTTTGAAAAACTTTTTAAAATAATCAAAAGTATCACTTTTATGTTTCAGAAAGATTGTCCATGTATATCTGGAATAATCATCCACAATTACAAAGACATATTTACTATGGTTGATTGATTGAATCTGAGATGGACCAAATAAATCTAGGTGAAGTAACTCAAGAGGTTTTGAAGTAGAAATCATATCTTTAAGTTTAAAGGAACTTTTTCTAAGTTTTCCTAATTGACATGCATCACATATACTATCTACTTTAAATTGCATCTTAGGGAGGCCTCTTACTAGATCAAGTTTGGATAGTCTAGATAAGAGTTTAAAATTCAAATGTCCAAATCTCTTATGCCAAGTCCAAGGGTCACTTGTATTGGCCAAAAGACATAGATTATCATTTGAAATTTTCATACTGAGAATATAGATATTCTTTTTCCTAACTCCCTCAAAGATAATATTAGATTTATTATCTTCAATGTGACACTTGTCTTTTCAAATTTAATCCTATATCCTTTATCACATAACTGACTAATACTAAGTAGATTATGTTGTAGATTTTTAACTAACAAAACATTTGAAATAATAGGAGTTTCAGAATTACCTACATTGCCGATGCCAACTACATAACCTTTTGAATTATCCCCAAAATTAACCAATCCTCCATCCTTGTAAATAATGTCATTGAGAATCTCTGGATTTCCTGTCATATGTCTTGAACATCCACTATCAAGTATCCACTTATTTTTCCTTATTTGCACAACTTGTCCATTGTGAATAGGTTCATTTGTCGCCATGAAGCAAGATTCCTGCACAGTGAGCAACTTTTGTAGATTACCTGATTCTATATAACTATCATGCATCAATTTATGAGACCACAATGAATTGATCATTAAAGAATTATTTTTAGGAAACATTTCAAACTTAGCCATGAACTTTTCAAAAATCAGATTATGAATACTTTGAAAAACTTGCTCTGATACCAAATGAAAGGAACGCGGAAGATGATCTTAAGGCTATTTAACACTAGAGGGGGGGTGAATAGTGTTTTAAGAATTTCTTTAAAACTTCTTTGATTTAAATTGAATTAACTAATTTAATGTAAATACACAATCACAGATCAAATCACAGAATCACAAACAGATGCAAATATAAATAAAAAGCAAGTAAAGGAAAGAACACACCAGGAATTTTATACTGGTTCGGTGTTACCCTACATCCAGTCCCGCACAACTCGTACGGCTTTCTATTCAATAATAATCTAGATTACAATCCCTCGATTCCAAGGCGACGAGGTACACCCTCCAGATTCTCAGGTCTCTGGGTAGAACCACTTGATTCACAGGACACAAGTTCACCCGATCGATTTCCAAGGACACGATCACACCTTTATAACCCTAAACAAGTTTCTTTGAGTACAAATGTATCTATAACTCTGATAAGCACTGAGATTCTTTGAAGAGAGTGGCAGAGAATCAAACTAGAGATATTCTGGTTTGATTCACTTAAGATTTCGGCAGAATATGGATAGGATGATTAGAAAATAAGATAAGAGAATAAAGAGGAGAGAAAATAAAGAAAGTAGTTACTGGAAAACGTCCATAACAGTCTCTATTTATAGAGAATGAATGGATGTGTCCATTCAAAGAGATTTAAACGAATAGACACTTCTTTTGAAAACAACCTTTGCTATAACGGGAAGTATGTCGACATGACAAGTAAAGAGGATGTCGACATGGTCTAGTAAAAATGATGATTTGCTTTTCTTTGAAAATGATGATTTAAAACATATGCAACTTTATTCAAATGGACTCTATGTATTTGTATAAGGTATTTAGAAGTAGAAATACTTATGAATATATATATGTATATATACTAAAATATATTTAAAATCAAGGTAAATAAACTAAAGTAAATATAATATTAAAATAGATTTTGAGGCTAAAATATCAAGGACAATTTTGAAATCAAAATATAACAAAATGATCAATATGATTTTGAGGCTAAAACATTTTTGGAAATACGAACGAAGGTTTTTTCTTTTGAAAAGGAATATTTGAAAATCATTTTATGAAACAAGAGATAATTTTGAAAATCATTTTGAATCAAAATTAGTGGATAACAAAATAGGGCTACTATCCGTTCCACTAGATATTTCGTGAGTTCCATCTCACTAGGGTTCCATCCCTTTAACAAGAACGAAGTGGATTCCATTCCACGAGTAAATTGGATAAAAAAGAATGATAGTGCTTTCAAGGAGTTTTAACAAATATCTAACCTAACTATATTATTTGTCTTGAACTCTTGAATATCTTGAATCTCATGAGTCTTCAATCTTGAACTCTTGATCTTTGTCTTCTTTACTGTACAGTCTTCTTTTGTTGATACCTGCATATAGATTTCCTGCACATATATATTTTATAACACTTCTATAGTTGTTGTCATCAAAACCACCATCCTATGGACTAACAGAAGCCGTCGAGAAGAAAGGGGATAGTAGTGATGAGGCTGAGGTTCGCAAGAACCCAAACAAGAGAGAACTTTCCTTCCAAGCATCCCAATCTTTTCCTCGGAAGAAAAAAAGGCATCTTGCCTCTATTTCTCATTCTGTTGCAAGCCATCGTTCTCACAAGTCTTGTTTCAACTGTGGTTCTCGTGATCACTTTATTCGAGAGTGTTCTAAGCCTATCGTTTTTCACACTTGCAAACAAAAGGGACATTGGTCTTCCAAATGCCGTAATTCTTCTAAGGGTCCTTATTCGGGAAAGCTCATCGTAATGGATGCTTCTGGTGGTTCCTCTCAACCTGGAGGTACTCCTTTCCTTTTCTTTAGAATTCTAATTTATGTTATGATCATTCCATTGGTGTCCTCTTCGATTCAGGTGCTTCACGGTCACTCATATCAAAGAAGCTTGAAGGTGTTTTGCTTTTGATTGTGTCATGCTTAGTCACTTCTTAGGATTGCGAATCCTATCGAGGGACCCGCAACCTTAGTATTTTGAGTATGGGGTGTTGAGCTTATTCTGTGTATTTTCCTTTTTGTGAGTATTCGCAAGTTATTTTCTATCTTGAGATTTGTATGTTTTGGGATGGATTGGCTTGCTTATTATCAAGTCCAATCCTCTATTTTAGAAGGATCCTATATATATATATATATTAGGTATCCTAACTTGGTTGATTTTTTGTTTTTGTCCTTCGGAATGTTGACGTTAATTCCGAAGTATCTTTGTCTATTCTTGAGTTTCGAGATGATGATGATGATGTATCTCGAATTTCGGTTATTGTGGCTTTGTTGATTCCTATGAGTCTGTTTCGGGTTTGGCACCCAATCAGGCAATCGAGTATTGGGTTGACCTCGTTCCTAGTCCTTAGCCATTTGGTTATCCTTCCACGAGGATATCCACTAAGGAATGAGGTGATTGATTGAGTTCAATTGATATTATCATTCTTGTTTCTTTCGATTTATCCTTTTAGGATGCTTATTTGGTTTTAGACTTAGTGGCATTACTTCACTCGAAGTAATGATATGTTAACAGTGTGCTTCTTCTCATTTGAGAAGAATACCTCACCCTTATCTTTATATCTCGTTGATCTCATTTGATCTATTGTGTGGTGCTAGAATCTTTTCTTAGCTTCACCTTGCACAAATTTTCTTTAGCTACGAGTTGCGGAGGATAGCGTTCCTTATATAGCATCCCGCACTCGTATAATTCTTGTGAGTGGCTCGTGATACCATTTGGATTGATAAACACTCCATCTCATTCAATCGATCTTGTGAATCGAGTATTCCAGTAATATCTCAATGAGTTCTCTTAAGTGTTCTTTGATTTCGAGTTTATACAGCTATTTGATATGTATTTTAATAGAAATTGGAATTTTAGTTATTATGAAATCAAAGAATATTTTGTGTATTATATATGAGAGATATTTCTTTTTATAGAAATTATTTTTGTGTTAGGTTGTCCATCGAGTGCTTTAAGAATTCTGGTCGATGCGCCTGATCAACGTTATCGATAGGAATTTCCTAAACGCTGTGATGAGACAATCATACACAATAAATTGAGTTTTAATGAGAGTAAATTTGGAGATAAATTAAAAAGATTTGATAATTAAATTTTATTCTGAATGACATATGCAGCTATTGAACCATAGTGGGTTGGATTGGTGGCGAGGCGGTTTTGATCATTTGGTCAACTTTGCAGCAAATTGATAGGGTTATTCATTATAAACCAATGGCGAGGCAATGCCATTAAGATAATTGAAATGTAAGAAATGGTATATAGTTATATTTTATTATCAAAATAATGTACTTTAGATAAGATAATACTTTGATTGAAAATAAATGTTTATTGAATATTTTAAATATGAGCGATACATGTTAAAGATGGAGTTTTTTTAGAATTTGGTAATTTGAAAATAAAGAGTAGTAAAATTTAAAATTTTATCTTAAGAATTATTAAAAAGAAAATATAAAATTCTTTCGAAAATTTAATTTTGGAATAAAAGGGAATATGAGTTTAAAATTATTTATCATTTTATAAGAACTATAGGAAGAAGTTTGGAAAATTTCCAAGTATTGAAAATTGAGATAATGAATTTAAAGGTATTGAGTTTTGGAACTTTAAGAAGTTTAATTGCAAACAAAAATTTAGATTATGGTTTTGAAGACAATGAATTTTGAACTCTAATAAATCTTGATTGTAAATTAAAAGTTATATCTATTGTGTTCTTCGTGATTGTCTTGCCTTAGTGCAATGATCTAACAACTAGCATTTTGCGGTCGTTTGAGTCATGTGGTCTTTGAAGTAACCACCTTTCATCGGGTTTTCTTACCTCAGTTGTTGTTATCTTAGTATCAGTGTGGCTCCTTCCGTAGTGACATACGGAAAGTCATCAGCTTGTGGTTAGATTTCGGATAAAGCAATGCTAAATCCCAACTCTATTCGAGAAACTTTTGTGAAATCAATCTCCTTCGATAGATTTTTGAGTGACACCCCGTTCTGTTTTGTTTCGAAAGTGAGATACTCTCGAGATCATGATATATTGCTCAAAGAAATTCAATGGTCAGCAAATCCTAGTATTTATACTGAGGAAAATCATTGAATTTACCGAGCAATTTTTATCTTGGTCTTCTTTCATCTTGAATAGAGAAAGTGAGGAATTTTGATCTCGTTCTTGTCTATCCTTCCTTTGATTGATGAAATAATTATGTTGAATACAAACTCTTCTCTAGAAATTGCAAGGACGCAATTTTGTTAAGGGGGGAGTCTGTAACAACCCTGGTTTGGAGATTACCTATTAATATTAAATTATAACGGCAGTTATAATTTAATATTGTAATTAAAAATAAAATTGGAAATTTTAAATTGTTTATTTGGAATAAACTATGAATTTTGGAGATAAGATGAGAAAAATAAAGTTTGGAACTTTATTTTATTTATTTGAGATAATAATGATTGGTAAATGGGTTTTATTGGGAGAAAATGCAATAATTGTATTAATTATTGCCAATTACTTCTTTTAATCATTTTTAAAAGAAATATGTGATTATTAAAGGGTATTTATTTAAATAACATAAAATGGAGGAGATAAATTGGGTAAAAATTTGTTTATTTAAAATAAACAATGTGTTTGAGAATAAAAATTGGGCTTGAAATTTGATTGTTAGGAGATTTGGTTAAATAAGATGAAAATATTGGAATTTTGTTAATTTGAGTTAATAAATTAATCAAGAGATGTATTTCAACATTCAATTGTTGAAATAAATAAAAATTGATGGAAATAAAGTTTTAAAAACTTTATTTTGAGAATTTGGAGTGAAAATAATCAATTTGTAATTATATTTGGGTAAATGCAATAATATTGGAAATTAATACCAATATTAACCATTTATTGATTTTAAAAAGGGGAAAAATGAAGTAAATTTGTATTTTATTAATATAAAAGATGAAATATGGTTTAAAAATAGTATTTTGATGATAAAATAAATTTGGAATGATTTATTGTAATTTATTTGACAAAAAATAATTTTTGTAAAGTTATTGCATTAAAAATGGTGTTTTACACTAAAATAGTGTAAATTATGTAATATAGTCAAAAAATAAGGTTTTATTGTTAGAAATGACTTTTTATAGTTAAAATAAAATTTATTTTTGTTACAATAACAATTTTATTTCATAACAATTGGTTGTATACATTTTTGTTTACTTTTAAAATGAAGAAAAGTGTGCATTTAGTGATAAAATAAGTTAAAATATGAACATAGCCTTTATTTTCTCCAAGTATTTTGTCCTTGGGCTCATTTGGGTAAAGTTTGAATCCATTAGCCCATTGTCTAGAGGCTTCTAGTGAGAAACTAGTGTTTGTACGTAGTTTGTTTCTCTCATCCTTCTCAAACAAAAAGTTTACAGTAAATAAAACAAGAAAAAAATAGAAAAGTAATGGCCATCTTCAACTAAAATCAATCCCCACTCAATTTTGCTGCTAACTCAAGAAGAAAATCACCAAATTTAGAGAATAGACGGTAATCTCCACCAATATTACAGAATTATTTCATCAAAATCTTAGAATTAGGTATGAATTGTATGTAATCAGTTTGTTTTGGATTACATGTTCTTCTTTCGGCAAATACAGGTGCCTAGAGCTCCATTTCTCCCCCAAAGATCATTGCTTACACCAAAATTCTTTGCTAAATCATCAGGTGAGTATCAATCCCACAAAAGCTAGCTCATGCAATGCTAAAAATCGCAAGTTGAAATAAAAAATTTGCTAAAATATTTGTTTTTGAACTATTTTTATTGTGTAAACTGTCTTGAGTTGCAACTTTGTGCAGTCATATCTCTCTATTCCGGCAACGAAATGCTGTCAGATTTTTTTTGTAGACCATATTTTGTAGATACCAAATTTCAGGTCATTATGACCTATATAGCTTATAGAAATATGCTGCTGAACTTTGATTCGGAGCATGTTTTTACCCAGATTTTTACAGTGAAAACACTGCCTGGTTTCAACTTTGAGACATCATAAGTTTCTCATACCTTGTCTAAATTGCGTAGTTCTTTTTTCAATTTAAATTATAGTTGTTTAGCTTTATGCATGTTAAATTTTAGGTCATTTCAACCTATATAGCTTATAGAAATATGATGCCGAACTTTTATTCGTTGCATGTTTTTGCCTAGATTTTTACAGTGAAAACCCTGTCTGGGTTCAACTTTGAGACATTATAACTTCCTCATACCTTGTCTAAATTGCGTGATTTTTTTTGCAATTCAAATTATAGTTGTTGAGCTTTATGCATGTTAAATTTCAGGTCATTCCGGCCTCTATAGCCTATAAAAACGAGCTGTCAAACTTTGAATTGGAGCATGTTTTGCTCCAGCTGTTGACAGTGAAATCTGGCTGCAAGTCCAACATTGAGAGATCATATCTCTCTCGTTTCTTGTCCAATTGTATCGTTCTTTTTTGTTTAAAGTAGAGTTGTTGAAATATATGCCTGCAAAATTTCTAAGCTCTTAAACCTTTGTAACTAGTTGAAAATTTGCTTGGAACTTTGAATCGGAGCATGTTTGTTCCAGCTGAACATTTGAATTGTTTTACATGGATTTTTTTTCGATGATGTTTTTGATCGGCTTGATCCTTAGATGGAAGAGCCAACATTACCACTTATCTATATTTCGGATTGGTGAGTTTTTAGGACATTTTCGTATGGCGATTTTATGAATAATTTCATTGAATTTTTGTTGATTTTTGTTGTTTTTTGCACGTGCTTTCTAAACCGTTTTCGGAAGATTTTTTTAACTTTCGAAATAAATATTTTACAATATTTATAGTTAATTTAAAGCTATTAAAATTATACATTATCTATAATAAGAGAATTTCAAAAGTTATTTTCCAAACGATTTCGAAAATAGTTTTAAAAGCTTGTTTTCTATAATAAATTATTTTCTTTATAATAATACATGTTTTTGCACTTTTCGGACGTATGAGAAAGAGAATTAAACGATTTAGTAAAACACGTGGTATGGGACACGTGAGTTTCCTTTTTCGGTTAATTCCGGACTTGTACGATCGAAACCTCTTGAGTATATTTTTTTGAGTTGATAATTGAGATTTATAATTCCTATTATAGGAATTATTCGAGTTAGCCAATATTTGGAAAATTGAGAGGTTCCAGATCTCTTATTATAGGGGTAATAATCGATGAGAACCACTTATATATGTTGTTTTACTCGCCGATGAGACGAGGCGAGTCTTGAGATGAGATTTCCCTTTTCGGGAATTATGGGTTATGAGAAACCACTATGAGATTTATTTGCATTTGCCGATGATATGAGGCAAGATATATGAGTATTCTGAGATTTCTGAGGTTTGAGATTTTATTTTTATGATGTGGAGTTAACTAGCGGTTAGTAAACCGTTTAGTGCGAACGTGTGGTATGTGACGCACGTTAACACTTTTCGGGTTCCTTTCCGAGAGTTTGTGACACATCCACGAGTATGCCAGTGCTATAGACCTTCGGATCATCTGAGTTATGTGACTTCAGTCACCATGAGTTATGTGACTTCGGTCACCATGAGTATGACCTTCGGGTCCATGAGATAGGTACCTAATTTATAAATAGAACTGGACAAGAGTTTGGCACGTGCAGCATTGCTTCGGCATTACAATCGGGGATCTGGCCAATCCGGGTTTTCTGAGTTTTCTGAGTTAATTAAGGTTTCACCATTTTTGAGATATCTTTGTTACATCGATAGCCTAGAGCTAAATGAGATGTTATGTATATATGGTGATTTCATTTTTATGAGATTTGAACTCTTTTTAGAGTTCCATGAGATTCTAGTTTGTATATTTTGATGATTTTCTCATATGGCTTTTGTATGGTTACTTACATTTATATTGAATGTCCATGAGTATGAATTTCTTATGATGAACGAAATCTATTCATGCGACAACCCTTTGTGAATCTATACCATGTCATTGTAATTGAACCATATTTGTACCATTCCTTTATAATCAGGGGGAGATTTCCTTTATGCACTAATATCCCTCTTATCTCTAGCTAATTTCATTCTCTAGTTAGTCTGACCCGTGTATTTATTACTCGGGTAGGACCGAGTTGCAGGTTAGGGATATTTGGACCTTTGCTAGCTTTACTTTTGGATTTCTCCTTCGACCTTAGATAGATGGCATTTTGTGTAGTAGTTGTTTTGTTAGGAACCTTGTGATGTATATATTCTTTTGTGGGGATGTATGTATATATTGTGGTCATAATACCACTTGTGACATGTTGTATTACATTTGATGTTGATGTGTATGTATATCATTTTTGTTCTGTGATTTGTGATTGATATTGTTATTATGTTTTGTTTCTGAATCTATCCTGTAGCCACCATAGTAGTGTATTAGATAGGAATTAAGTATGTCGAATACTTGAGATGAAATGAAAAAAAAATTGAGTACTAAATCAACATACTTAGCTCTTATCTAATGCAAGACTATAATGGTCGCCCTTAACCAACCCTATTCTCCACATTGGTAGATAGAATTACTCAGTAATTCTCTTTGTTAATGTGGGTCTCGGGGTGGGGCGTCACATTTTTATTTAGGTTAAACGGATGTTGCGTAAAACACCGTTACTACAACCCAAAAAAATAAATAAATCTCATATACCTATGTAAAAATATTTCTCTTGAGAGTCACTTACTATAACAATAGTGTTATAGCCTATGCTCCACTTATTTTCTACGAAAACATTTATTACAACAATAAACGTTGTAATCTACGTTTTCGATACTTGATACACTCTAGTTTTTTATGTTTAAAATCTTTTTTTACTTACAATTGAACCAGTGAGTTATATATATATATACTCCATAATTCTTCAAAAAGAATTCCAATTTTTCGTTATTAAAAACCAACTTAAATTTCATACCATTCTTCAAAAACCCCATGCTTATTTTCTGAAAGAAAATATTAACGATGAAAATTTTCAATTCCAACAATTACAATTTTTTTTCAACTTTTAAATTTCGAAAATTTTATTTTATTGGGCTTAGCATAAAGTGGGTCTTCCTACTTACTACCCTCGGAGTACATTTCCTAAACTAAAGGCTTTTACTCCTATTCCTCTTGTATACTCATATTTATTCTAAGGCATTACCGTCAAATCCACTTGTTTGAGACAATTATAATTTCTGTAATTACCTACACATGGACTTTCTTCTCTGCTTATCTACTGAATTTTATTGTACATCTCTAACCTTTGCCTACCTCTCTTTGGATTTCCATAATCCCAATCCTAAATGCACAAAACCGTTTCTTAAATCCGTATCATGTGTAGGCATTCTCTATGCCCCAATAAACGCACTTCAAAAGTGATACTTCAAGAACTCTGCTCTCAACTGATGAACACGAAGCGTACAAAGAACCTCCTTTAGATGAATAACATGCTCTTCCATACTTCTTGGAAAATACCAAAATGTCGACCACGAATACCACCACGAACTTTATTTTAGGACATCTCTAAAAATATGGTTCATCAAATCTATAAAATAGGCTGGGACATTGTTAGCCCAAAAGACATAACCAACCACTCAAAGAATCCGTCGGGTGTCCTAAATGCGGCCTTATCAATGCTGTCATTAACTACCCTAAGCTGACGAAATCCAATGGCTAGACCAAGCTGGGAAAATACTGAAGAGCCAACTAACTGGTCGAAAAGATCATCTATCCTAGAGAGTGGATAATGGTTCTTCTTTGTGAGCTTATTCAATTCTCTATAGTCAATGCAAAGTCGAAGAGAACCACCTGCTTTGGTAGCGAAGACGATTGGCGCTCCCTATTCCGATATGTTTCTTCTTATGAAACCTTTCTCCAAAGCTCACAGATCTACTTGCTCAATCCCTTCCTTTCCCTAAGCGCCATATGCCCTACGGGTAATGCTAGTGGCTAGCCAAATAAATCCTGAAGTCAATTTCTCTCCTAGGGGGGTAGTACCCTAACCTCCTCAAAGATATTTTAAAAAATCTCTGACGACAGGAACCAAATATAACTCTAATGATGATGAATCGAGGGAATAAAGGAAGCTCAATATAACTGACCCTTTCGGGTCGCAAGAAATCTCGAGAGTCCTACTGATGCAGGTCTCTAGTCTAACGACTCTCCTCTCGCAATCTAATCTAGGTCCATATGTGGATAGCCAATCTATTCCCAAAATCATCCCATACCCCGAAAATCCCAAAATATAGGCGTCATAGTCAAATTCTACGCCTAGGATATAAATTTTCAAACCCCTACAAACCATAGACAAGAGTGCCGATCCTCCCTTGGGGTTTGAAACAACAATACGGTCTACTACTAAAGAGATGTCTAAGTGCAAACAATCTACCAAAGAATTAGAGATGAAAGAGTGTGATGCTTTAGGATCGAAAAGAGTCTGAATGGGAAAATTAGAAATAGAAACCAAATTTTCCTATCTCGATCCTGTCCGCTGCTGGAAGGTATTGCATCCAAAGCCTGAATCTGCGTTGTAGGGGCACTCGCTCCCTGCCCCATCTTCTGAGGACAAAACTTACTAAGATGACCATGTTGTTCATAGCTGTAACACTTCTTCACCTTCTCTCTCTTGCAGTCTCTTGCGTAATGACCAGTCATTCTACAACAGTTACATCTCCCACTTTTCTTGATTCGCTTATGAGGGCCTTCCCTTTCTTTCCTCTTATCCTTCTTGTCCTTCCACCACTATTTCTTAGAGCTTGTAGGAACCTCCTTAAGTTCTCCCTTCAGCTTCCAATAAGTAGGTTAAATTCGTTGTCGGTCCTCCATGCCTAACCGCCTAAAATTTCGCTCCATATCTTCCAATCTAGCTTGTGTCTCCGTGAAACCCTTCGTGCCAGAAAATGTTCCACCCCCTATGCTAGAGAAGTCCTTGCATAGCTTAGAAAAATCGGCTGGTGTAGGTGGATTAAAGGGATTTCCACCTACCGGTGTTGTATTGGGTGCTTGCCCTTGCACCTTTGGTAACGTAGCTCTACGGAACCAGTCAGCCATACTATGCAAAGAAAAGGAAACTTAGGCTCGAAAGAATCAAAAGAAGGTTGAACTGGACTTTGAGGGGATTTTTATAAAAACTCTTTTATACTTAAAAACTATTTCTAAGAATTCTTTTCTGAAAAATACTTTTAAAACAAGTTATTTTGGAAAATACTTTACTTTTTAAAAATAAATTTTTAGGAATCTTGTAACCTTAGGCTCTAATACCAAGTGAAACACCCCATACCCCTTAATATACCCCCAAAGGACATATTAAAAGGCGTGTTGCATTGTAGGTATAACTAAAGCTAACAAAGACTAAGATTCACAAGACAAAAATAGATAAAAACAGCAGGAAAGTTTTAATCCTAATTAAAACAAAACTTCATAATTGCTTCATAAATAAGTCAAATACATACATGTCTAAAAATCGAATATGTCCATGAAACAAAAACTCATAGTCTTAAAAATCAGAGTACATAATATCCCTCATAATAAGCCAGTATATAGAAAGAATAAAAGCTGAAAGAAAAGAAATACATGGTAGCAAACTCCTCCAAGAAATCTTCAGCAACTGCAATCTACTGTCCTCTCCCTTGATTGCCTAAGTGGGGAAAAAGGGAGAAAATAGAGGAGTGGATTAGACTAAAAGTCTGGTGAATGATAGTAATTACTAGAGTCTTAAGCAAAGTAAAAGTAATAGACTCTACAACAGTTCTAGTATATAAAGAGGAAACAAAGGAAATAGGAAAGACATAAACTGGAAATAAATATGATTAACTATAAGATAGGTTAACTATGATTGTTTGCACTTGTCCTTCATTTCTGCTTTGATTAGGTTGAATCCCTAATCCTGTAATTAGGATGTAACCCTAATTCTACCCTTTTTGATCGGCCTGCTACCATACGCTATATAACTCCCTATACAGCAGCCAAAGTGTATCTACGAAAGATACATAAAGCAACCACTATGGATCCGAACGACATATATAGCTCCCTACACAGAAGGCAATGGTGTCTACGAAAGACACCCATACTAAGTGCTTGGAACTCATAGCGATTACTGAGCACCAAAATGGAAGTCACACACGTAACTGCCACCATGCCCATGCTATCTTTCGCTCCACCTATTGGGTCTTCTTATTACCTCAAACTCTAGCATAAGCGTGCCCCTCATCCCATTTCAGGCTAACGTGAGATCACCGTGTGTCCATAGAATCTATAGGGGAGATGTTGTTGGTACTGGCCCGTCATCCAAACAATATCTAGTTGCGCCCCTTATCCAAATCCCCCGTGATTTGGACTTCTATTTGACCAATTACTACCATTCTTAGCATAAGCGTGCCCTCGTCTCGTTTCAGGCTACTGTGAGACCACCGTTTTGTCTAATATGGAAAACTATTTGGTACAGGTCCTACTTTCATCTTTGCTTATTAACTTGATAATTATTTAAATACGCCATTATTATCATCTTTACTTTCTACGCTTATTAATTTATCCCAAGTCTTAAAATAAGCCTCGTCCTATTCTTTTTCTTATTATAACCTACGTTATAATCATGTTTATTACTTAACCCAAGGTTTAAGTGTGAAAATAAGCTTCTTTCATCATTTAGTTATAATTCTACATTATAACTAAGCCAATTAATTAGTCCAATTCTAATCATAATTTCAGTCCAATTCCATATATATTACAGTCTTTATAATTTACATCTCATAATTATAAATAGGCCAATCTCTTTAATTCAGTCCAAATATCATAATTAGGCATAATTTTATTCATAATTCCATTTTATTACAGTCTTTATAATTTACATCTTATCTTTCGTTATTTCAGAATTCTTATAATTTAATCCAATTTTGCGTTAATTCTATTCTAATCCATACGCAAAGAAGAAGGAGAAATAAAAAACCGAAAATAGAAGAAAATCCAAGGCGTAGGAAGAAGATGTAAATAACGCATAAATAACAGTAAATAGATTAAAATACTGTAAATAAACTGTAAATAAATGGAAATGTTATAATTAACAGAAATAACTAAAATTAACTGAAAAGAATAGCTAGAAAGAAATAGACTGAAAATAATTCTAAAAACTGTAAATAAAACTGCTAAAAATGTTATTCCAAAAATCGTAGTAAAACTACAGCTATTGGAAACCCTATTATTTTAAATTACTTAAAGAAATCTTAAAATAATTACAATCACCCACCTCCGGTCCTAAGCTCTTCCTTTGGTCTTCCCGGATCCACTTGGAGTTGTGAAATAATTTAATTTATAATGATTTTCTCCTTTGGAAAAATTATTCCGTTTAGGGTCCTTCCTAGAAAGGTGAACCCAATTAGAGAATACCTAGAATGAGAAAAAGTGTTAGGTCTAGGAGTCTATTTATAGGGGTAGAAGTGGATCTCGGACCGTTGGATTTGGGGATTGAATAGGATGCAACCACGTAATAGGCTGAATAGGAGCCATCGGATGCAAAAATAGATGGACCGGATTGGTCAGAAGAATGCAAAACATGTCAGTAGATGCTCTGGAAAGTTCGAACATATGAACATTCGTTCGTTCGTAAATAACAAAGACGGGTCGACCGGGCGGTCGACCGCCTTGGTGCCGAGGTCGACCAGCCGGTCGACCTGCCTATATATTATTATTATATTTTTGCTTATTTTGTTTATTTTATACCTTGGTCATATTAGCTCGGTTTCTGACGTTCTATATATGGAAATTGACCATAAAATTACCACAGACACAATGGTGCAACTTTCGTGGCTTAATTCTGATAATTTCACAAAGTTATTTTACTATTTAGTTAATTAACGAATTAATTATTATGGGTTAAATTTCTAGTTGTTACAACAAATAACTTAAAGGATGTTGGGATTCCATCCTTTAAGGATTCGTCAAACTATCTACATACATAGTACAATACGCTACATAGATAATGTCTACAGTAAAGTGAAATATCAAAATAGCATTAAGGCATTACCCATATCCCCCTTAACGGATTTTTATATAAATATCGTAGTCTATACAGATACTGTAAGCTCCACCAAACCGGTGGGATACTCGGTGAGCGCTCCATAGGTACGATACAAACCAAACTCGTAATGGGCTCGATAAGTCATGTGACAAGGCATGTGAGGCAATGCCCAGGGTAGGATACTACCGTTTTGCAGAACCGGGCTGGTGGTAACGCATAGCAGCTACTACCGCCCACCTCGAGACACACTCCCATAATCACAGGTGCACCCAATCAAATCACAAAGTAATAGATATGGTATCGAAGAAGTATGCTCGATCGGAGGTGCGACCTCACTTGGCCCAGGTATAGCTCCTGTTTTAGTCACATCAAGCTCACCCGAGGGGGTCAGGGCTATATTCATACCTCATACAGATGTTCGCCAAACCATCCTACTTCGTTCTGGATTCTCCACCACGTGCACAGTTGTTAAAGTGGTTTTCGGTAATTGCAGAGAGTATGACAATATCCAATCTCGGACTCTTTAACAACCAAACCCTTATTTCACACCGTGGCCATTTTTCATTTCAAACAGTTCATACTTCATATCAAAATATCATATTCATTTCAAAATCATATCACTTTCTAAATCATATTCACTTTCGAAATCATTATTCTCATTCGAAATCATTATTCACTTCCAAAATCATAACCACAAAATAGGTTAAACCATCATATCAATGTATTCGCATTTAAATCCATTAATTCTAAATCATAACTATTCCAACTTAAATAGTTTGAATATTGAAAGTAGTTTATATATTGGAATAATTATACATTAAAATAGTTTATATTTAAAACATATATATTTAAAATTGTTTATAAATTTAAAATAATATATATTAAAATATTTATATATTTAAAAGAGTTTATATCGAAAATAGTTTCAATTAGAATTGTTTCTTCCAATTTCACAAATCAATTCAAATCAACTTTAGTTCCAAAATTCAATTTAAATCAATCTCTGTTCAACAACTTCAATTTAAAAGGTTAAAGGTTCAATTCAAATTCTCATTAAAACTATTTTTTAATTTATATCGATTTCAAATACAGGTTTTAAACTACAAAATTTAAACTACTTCCAATTCAATAGGTTTCAAAGTTTGAATATTCAAACATTTACAATAACTCAATTTGATAAGTTTCATTTATATTTCAAAATTCAACTTTAATTTTATTTAAATTTGAAAATATTCACTTAATCATTCTTAATAACATTTAAATAAAATCTCAAATTACAAATTTAAATTAATATTAAATATTCAATTTCAATTTTATTTAAATTTGAAAATATTCATTTGATCAACTTTAATCAAAAATCCAGTTATCAAGTTATAAAAATCATATCTTTAAAATCTCAAAATTAATAAGTTTCAAATTAATTTTTATTTAGATACAATTCTAAAACAAATAAAATTTCAAAATCAATTTCAATTCATCTTTCCAACCTTAATTTATTAAAGTTATTTCAAAATTTATTTTATTATACTAATATAATTTTTAAATAAATATTTTAAGCATATTATATATATATATATTAGTTAAATAAAATATTTATTAAATTAGATTAAATTAAATCTTATTGTTAAATCTATTTTAAATCTTATTTTATATATTTTAAAAATATAAGTAAACTCTTAAAATTTACATTTTCACAACTTAACTTATAATTATAAAATTTCCAAAACATATAAATTAAAATCTAAATTTTACACATATTAAAATAAAATTCTTTATATTACATTTTAAAAATCAAAACTCATATATTTCCTTTCAAAGGTTTGGAAACCATTTAAAAATAGACCAACGGTGTCCGTATATAGTTTTCTATCCTATGGTCAAGTGATACAGATATTTATCATTTCAATCCTATCGGTTCAACCCATAACGATTTTCCCCTAATCTATAAGATTGTTCGGGTATGTATCATTTCAACCCATAGGGATTTCCTAAACTAACAAGGAACTTGAAGTGTGAGAACGATATAATAATAATATAAAATGATATACATATCAATAATAAGCATATATCATAATTAACAATTTAAATATAATATATATAACAGGTTATGGTGTCATATGTCAATTAATATAGATAAAAATTGCAGATAATAACATATCATACTTAACAATTTAAATTACTAACCAATTAAATTTTAATAACATATTTAAATCATCATTTCAAGTGAAATCAATTTACTAAACAAATGAATATTAATCGTGAGTGATCGCTCACCATTCAAGGCAAAGAAATTTGACAACACAAACAAGCTACGAATTTGAATCACGAACTTGATAATCGACCAATCCAAACGACAAATTCCAAAGCAAAACAAGGCTTGCATGATCTTGGATTCGATGAAAAACACACACACACACACACACACACACATATATATCTATGTGTGTGTGTAATATATATATATATTTCCTTTTCTTTTCTTTTCTTTTTTTAAAAAGAAGGAGAAAAGAGGCGGGTCTGCTCGGTGCAGTGAAGTGATGGCTGCTTGGGCGAATGGTGCAGGGTTGCTTGGTGGCTACGAGTAGGAGAAGCAAGGTAGGAGATAAGGGAAATGGCGGTAGTGGTGAAAAGGAGAAGAGGAGGGCTGCTCGGGGTTGGTGATCTTGGCTGAGATGGAGGGCTGTTTTCATAAAGGCTGGGTTCGGTTGCTATGGGGTTGGAGGAGCTGCTCGAGTGGTCCGTGGTAGGCTATCAGGTGCGCGACCGCTTGGTGCAGCTGTGCTCGGGTTTGCTGAGGTTGGTTTAGAGAGTGGCGGTCGGGTTAGCTTCAGGGGGAGAGTTCGGTGCAAGGCTGTGGAATGTGATGGGTCGGAGGAGCATGGTAGGGGGTTGTTGAGGGATTAGTGGTCGGGTTTGGCTGATGGTGGCTGCGACAAGGCGCGGAGGGAGGTGCGGTGATAGGCTGTGTTCGAGTTGAGGGGAGCGGAGGTTGAAGGGACGGTTTGGAGAGGTGTTGCGGGTTGGTGGAGAGGAGATGGGCGGTTTCGGGTTAGGAGTAGGTTGTGTGGTCAGTGGAAGGTCAATGGGTGCTAGGGGAGGCTTGCTGGGTGGAGCTGTCAGGTGAGTGGGGTTCGGAAATGGAAAGGTGGCAAGTAGAGGCGGAGAGAGGAGATGCGGCTATGTGGTTCGGTAGTTGGGTTGGACGGTGGAGAGGGATGCTAGTGTGGGCTGTCGGATGTAGAGGCTCGGCTCAGGTGATGCGGCAGTCGAGTGAGGGAAGGAGAGGTTTGTTGGGCTTGGTGTGGAGTTGCCGTGCATGGGAGGTGGCTAGTTGGGTGATCGACAAAATGAAATGGTGGGAAGGCGGAGACTGGGATGCAAGGCAAGGGTGTGAGGCCGGTGATAGGGACAAGGATGGGGAAAAGCAGTGGAGGAAGGCTTGGTGGAAGGTGGAAAAATGGTCGAGCAATACAAGAAGAACGAGCAGGTTCCTCAATTAAAAAAAGCAACATATTATAAACTTTATATTTTATATTTTTGTTTTTAGGCAAGAACAGTACGAAGAGCAGAGAGAAAGAATAAGAATGGAAATGAACCAACAATATATTGAAACCAGTGGGGAAAAGAAAAGGCCACGCCTTAAATTTTGAAAATAATAAAGGTTAGTGGCTATTAGCTTTACCAGAGACAAACGAAAGGACACAGAAAGCCCAAAAGGCCCAAAATGGGTACCGATACGACTAATCGTTTTGCAGATTTCACCGCGTACCGGACGCCGAAATACACAAATGAACATACCACGAAGATCAGCACGATGAGACGAACAAGATGGAACATTGATATCAGGGACATGACCAACCTATCAAAACTCGATATTCGCTGCCAAAAATGCTGCTAAAACGCCGAAAATAATATAAATGGAGCTAGAGCAGCCCAAATTTGGCGAAACAAAATATGACGTCTCACTCAAAAAATGATTTTACATTTTTCTTATATAAAAATATTCAGATTTCAAAATATTTTATTTTCAACAAATTAACTGATTTTAAATTAAAAATTGAAATTTCACAACTGAACAAACTTAAATATTTTATGATGAAAATCTGGCACTTGCTACGTTAAAATAAACGTATTCCAAATATCAAATTTTCATTATCAAATTTTACTAAAATTTTATTAAAATTTTCAAGAAATTTTTAGTTAATTACGTTATTTAAATCGTTAAAATTTCCGGGTCATTATAAGCTGGCTATTTATCCCGTTATTCTCGGCCTTGAGCTTCTCAACCATTTTCGTCACAGTTGCTTTTTCAACAGTCATGGCCTCTAGTTTAGTTTTAAGAGATGCTCTTTCACTCTTCCAATTCACAGCCATCTTCTTCAATTTTAGATATCTGGTCTTGTATTGCTAATTGTAACATGGGTTTCATTCAGTCTCTTCATATATTTAGCTTTGACATTCTTATAATCCTCAAATAGTTTCTTGGCTTTGGAATTATAAGCATTCTTTAGTGAACTGAAATTGAGAGCATTATCCTTCTTGAGCTTCTTTATTTCATCAAAATTAATGCTCTTGAGCTTCTCGATCTCCCCAACTTAGGACCTCTCTAACGCTTCCAACAGCGCTTGGTCTTTTCATGCAAATGCTTCCCGAGCTCGAAAATCTTCAAATTTTGGTCAACATTTTTCTTGCTGATCTCCTCACCAACCTTAATCAATTTAGAGTAAAACTCTGAAAATGTCCTTACATCTCTTGGTCCATCCCTATGAAGGTAAATCACATCAGTAAAAGATGTTGCGGGGGCATCAGTAAGTAAGCGACTATGGGATCCCTAGAATGACATGGTTGCTAAAATTTCTTGTAGTTAGGGTCGTTGGTATCGGTGATGACATCAGTCCCTCCCTTATCTTCCTCATTCTCTTTATCTTTGAAGGAAAATATAATCTACCCTCGTCTGCCTATCTCCTCTTGCTTCTTGGATGTTTCTGACTCTAAAAGGGTAAAAGGTAACGTTATGGGAGATTTGGATGGACAAGAAGGTTTCTTATATCCCGACTTGTCGGGAGAGACAGACCTCTTCCAAGAACCATCGTTTTGATCCTGATCATCCTTATCCTCGGCTAGGCCATAGGATACCGTCTCCCTCATCTGAAATTATGTTATTGGTTACCCGATCTTTTTGCTTGGACCGAATAACAAGATGGCCATTTTAATGTCCGCTGGAAGGACATCCTACTTCAGCATCTTAAATCTGGATTAAAGCTTGCTTCTCCTCAAACTCATGCTTCCCATAAAAAATACAAGGATGAAGAGTTAAAACTATGCTACAACTAAGAAATCCATCAATGCAAGAAAGGAAAAGTGGGTGCATGTGAAGTGTGCATAACGTTTAAACGAACCCTTGAGGTCCTCGTGCATTTCTAACTTTCGCTGAACCTCTGCTATTGAAGAAAAGTCCACATAACCGATCCCTAGTTCAAGGTTCTATAAATAGTCGAAGACAATAAGGTCCCCCGGGATAAAATCCCCTTATTCCTCTGACCCAAAAGATATGGTCAAGGCCTCCTCAACATCAAGATTGATAAGGAATCGAGGCTAATCTATCTGGTAGAATGGGTTTCACTCTAGTCAGAGGCGGTGGCATCGCAGTCATGAGAATGCAGGCTCTACCCCTCAATAGTATAATCACCAACACCATCATCTTTCCACTCCCTTAGAGCTTTCATATGGCCACTTAGTTGGGGATGAATCCTTAAAGAATTTAACTTTAACCCTGTGGCATCTATTTGCATTACAGAATCAATACTAGGCAGGACCGGCGCCAAATTAACCCCAAGAACAGAGGATTGAGAAGTCTTACCCTCATTTGTCTCACCCACCATAGAGGTTTTCCCTTTTCCTTTCTTCATAGGTTTACATGTAGAAGGAGCTCTACCTTTACCAATAGAGCACCCAACGACCATCAACCCAAGTTATCGAAGATTCTCATTTATCACTAGATAGAGAACCTCCTTAAGTTCCACTAAAATTTTCTTTAAATTCTCCAACATCTCCTCCAAGTCGTCACCTATAGAAACATTCATCAAACCTATGGAAATGGCCAAAGAAGGGGTCGCTAGTCAAAATAAAGTTTCTCTAATTAGGAATGAACGTGAATGAATGGATAAGGCAACTTACATCCCAAATGTCATTGATGGAAGTATGAAGAGGTATCCCGAATAAAGAAGTACTTCATAAACATGTTGTACTTCGAATATAAATCTTCCATGGGCTTGAACTTACTTCCATCCTCGAGATAAATAAAAGGCAAGCCCTCAACCTTATTCTCGATCACATATAAGAACCCAATCTACCGATGTGTAGGGGGATCTTGGAACTCCTACATGAAGATGACGTAAAGACTAGTCAGTATAGCATACCCGTCAGGATACAATTGAAAGGCGTGATCTTCAGATATACTAGAATTCCTATAATCCACCACGAAAGGGTAGGCGAGGCCCCTGCCGTGGAATGATATCAGGAGTAAGCCATATACCCATTGGGATGGACTTGACCCATTGGTCAGGGTTTGGCAGAAGAATGTCACCCCTCGGAAGCCCATAAGCAGCAGCAATGGCGTCCAACTACTTAGATGAAAAGCAGAAGCTACTAACTCAATGGGGTCCACCACCAGCTATGAAGGACCATACCCATGAACTAAGGAATGAGATGAGCTAGCCTGATTAATCCTGCATCTCGATGGTGTAGGATTAGGTGGGGCAGAAGAGGAAGGAACTTGATCTCCAGCAGCGCTCGATGAAAGAGTATTACGATGATCCAACATGCCCGCCCAATATGTAAAGTTGTCTCAATTATTGCCATTGAACATATGTATGTGTGTGTGCGTGTGCATGTGTGCGTGTAGTAATATATGCAATAGAATGTTAAGAAAATATATGAAAATAAGATATAAAGTACCGATCTAGAAAGCCTAAGTATTTGATATATGGTATGATTGCATGTGACCTAAGACCTTAAAGTTTTCCTAAGTGTTATGCTCAACAATGTTGGACAACAAACCAAACCACCAAAATAATCCCATCCTAATACCAAACAATATCTTAGCCTTGAATAAGATTCAAAATGACAACCTAGGATAGCCTTGTGCCCATATTCAACCGTCCATGTTCAACAAATGGCTATTCGACAACAAAGGGCCCTAGCCGAGCAAAACCTGACTTCCAAAAGGCATAAAGATTTCTAGATACAACTATTACACCTAGGGCCAGAACTTCCCAGACTAAATGTTGTATGGATTTTATATAACACCCCGTGAAAATTAGTAAGAAATTAATTAATAATAAGGCTAAAAATGGAAATTTGCAAACATCAACCTTTTACCATGAAAGTTACACCAATGTGTTCATGGCAATTTTCTAATCAACTTTCATATATAAAGTTTTACGACCAAATTTCAAACAGATCAGTTATTGACGTTTGAAGTTTTTGAATTTAAAATAACAAACGAATTTTAATTTAAAAAAATTAAATAATGTTCAAATGTTAATGAATATTTTAACATTAAAGGGACCTAACATTTGAAAAATGTTAATGTTATTTATAAAAATAGGAAATAAATAGAAATATAATAAAAAATAATTATATAGGGCAAATTGTAGAAGGCCGGTCGGCCGCCCATGATAGGTCGATCGACCGTGAGTTGAAGGCGGCTACGGTTTATTAGGCTACGAATGGCCCGAATTATATAATTTTAAATTGACTTAAATCATATTGTTCGGACGTCTTCAAACAACTATAAATAAGATTCTAGCCCCTCACTTTTATTCATAAAATATTTGAAATGCTAGCGAAACTTCATCAGTCTTCTTCCTCGATTCTTCAATTAGATTCAAGAACTCAAATCCAAGTGAAAAGGTAATAGGTTTATATACACACACATTTTTCTATTTTTATTCTTCTATAATCTCTGAATTCTGAATCTGATTTATATATAATTGAATTTTTGTTTATTACAAAAAGAATAAACCTGAAGGAAGAGTTAGGCGTAGGTGTGAATCGAATCTAAGGGAAAGCAAGGAAATAATTTGTGAGTGACAATCTTAGTTTTTCATATTTTAGTAGTTCGTGTAGTAAAAGTTTGGATTTGTTTTTTGCTTGTAGGAAGTTTCTATATCGAAACTCTAAACTCTAAAACCTCAAAATTCCCCTAAATAAAATGTCAATTCATGGATTAATTGGAATTTCAATTATTTTATATTAGTATAGTAGAATTTAATTTATTGTTGCAATTTGAATGATTTATGTTCTATTCGACTTCCTCCTTTTCTATTGTCATGATGAAGGAGAATCCATACTTTACATACCATTTCAAGTTTGTAAAAGTTGAATAGAATATAAAAGGTTTAAATTATAAAGTTTTGTTTCCATGAAATAGAGGCGTTGGTTCTATTATACTATTGTAAAATAAGTTAGGTATATTAATTCCATTCTTTTTATACAAGTCGTTTTTATCAGGCTAAGGATATTAGCTATTTTATAAACTATTGTATGGAACTTAGGCTTGTATGAACATGGAAGTTTTGAAATTTTAACAATTGGTATAGGAAGCAAAATCTTAGAATATGAATATTTGTACACATGCTTAGGGATATTTAGTTAGCCTAAAATTTACGTACGTATAAATATATTAATCACGTATAAATGGCAGTGTAAAAAATCATATTGTATAGAATAAATAGGTTAATAAATAGCAATAGACCCTTTAGGGAGGAAGTTAACGATAATTATGGAAATTAATCCATAATTAAAGGCGAAATAAGAAGTTTTCCTTATATGGCCTTATGCGTAAATGACATGAGGAATTATATATATATATATGGTCGTATGTTAGAAGAGCTGAAAAAGGTCTAAGTTATAGAAATGCAAGGTTAGTCAAAAGCACATAGAAGTCCACCCAGCTAATCTGGCTACCAGTAGTGTAACTTTGGGACTAATATAAGACATCACATATAATAATTACCCATGGTGGACATGAGGTTAGTCCTAATTCTATAGGATAAGCCTGTCTGGTTAATTTTGGCTACCAGCACCTGCGAATTGTCGTACTAATGTGAGATGTTACGGTTTGAGTTACGGGTCATAGGACGGATATCCTAGTGTAGGCCTGCTTCTTGGGGGTATTAAGTGGCTGTTGTAGCGTCCGCTTCCTTCCTATTCAAGAAGTATTAAATGGTCGGGATTATTTTTTAGGTGCGGTAGTGGGAAATCTATGGAAGGGGTCCACTTCGGGGTTAATGTATTAAGTAGTTATTATAGGGTCTGTCTCTTTCCATAAAAGAAGTATTAAGTGGCCTGATGGCATTTTTTACTATGTTAGTTAGGAAGTACCAAAGAGGGGTCTATCTTGTGTTTAGGTATTAAATGACGAGGATCTGTCTAGAGTATAGATATTAAATGGTCAGAATCTGCCTAATTCACATTAAAAAGGTATTAAGTGGCTTAGGTGCTTTCTCCCACATCATTAGGGCACGATTTATGGTAATTGTGAAGATGGATTGGAAAGGGCCCTTGGCCTATAGTTAAAGGTACATTATAAAGTTGGACTGGGAAAATCTTTGGCTTACAGTGGAGGTATGCTTAGAAGGATGAAGTACAAGATGCATAAGATATATCACTTATCTAAATGATACTATCCAAATACAATTATGACAGGACTTGAGATTTTCATTCATCAGACATTATTGTTATGACTCTTTCCTCATTACAGCCCATAGGTTAGAGGGAAAACAATGCTGATTGAGAAGACGGCGGCAACGGTGAAGATTGTGGTAGTTTATTTATTTATCTATGTTTTTGATGTATTCAGATGTACCCATATTTTAGACATGTTGATGTTTTATTTTGAGATATTGTATTATGGATATGTTGGGATATTGTATTTTTGAGATTTGATTTTTATGAAATGGGTACTTATTTCTGTTATTATATTTTAGCCCATCCGCTTTGAGATTCTGAAAGCATAGATAGATAGCTTTTAATATTATTTATTATATCAACTTTACCAACCAACAGCCACCTTTGGAATGGACCTAAGGTTTGATGGTATTTATTAGGTCAAAAATTAGGCTCGTTTTGGAGAGGGTTACATTTGGTATCGGGGCTTAGTTTACCCGATCAATAGGAATAGATATATGTAAGGTGCATATTTGTTATTTTTGAAAGTATTTTTCAAACCCTACCACTTATATATACGCTTTTATGAACATACACAACACACTAGGAAAATTTCTATTTCCACAAATAATACTATCTTAGGAAGCTGTAATGAAAAGTTTAAACCTACAGATAGTTGATTATGGTTGAAAACAATTGCTCGGAGGCTGGGAATCCCTCCACCCAAGATATACCCACCATACGAGAAATGCCATATTATGGTTCAAGCATGAAGAAGGGCACTATAAGAATCGGTGCCCAAAGCTAGCAAGGAGGGTCAATTTGGGCAAGCTTATGCCATCAAAGTTGTACCTATCTCAAGTAGACCTCCTTCCAAAGACAAAGGAAAATTTGCATTGGATGGTACAACTATTATCTCCGAAAATACTATTCGTACCTTATTTAACTTGGGAGCATCACATTCATTCATGGCTAAAAAGTAGTCAACTCCTTGAGTCTAAAAACCTGAATTGTCAACAACCCGATAGTCGTGTCTAACCCTATGGTGCGTCGACACACCTTTCTTTGATTTGTAAAGATCTAGTCGTGGATATATGTAACGTTGATTTTACAAGTAATGTGTATATGGGTTTTGAGGGGAAGGACTTATTCTAGAGATATATTAGTTATCTTACTACGAGGTTGTCATAGATTGTAATAGGAGGATGTTTGGTTAAGGAGTTGTAAGGGGCAAGATATCGATGTTCGTTATGCACCCCAAAACTCGATCGAGTTAAGCTATTTATATTTTCTTAGTCTATCACAAAACAAGTTCTCATCTATGTCGGTAATCCGAGATTTTCCAAGCGTTTTTGAAGAAGTCTTCGGTCTTCCACCCTGAAAGGAGATTGATTTAAAGGAGGACGCTAGACTGATCGCATTACCATTAAGGCATATGGCCCTCAAAGAAAGGCGAGAGTTGGATAAGCAAATTTTGGAGCTATTATAGAACAGATTTATTCACCGTAGTACTTTAGAATGGGGTGCACCAGTTGTTTTCGCCACTAAGGTAGACGGCTCTTTAAGGCTATGCATTGATTATTGAAAGCTTAACAAGCTGACCAAGAAAAATAGGTGTCCCTTACCTAGGATTGATGACTTATTTTACCAGCTTGTTGGAGCCAAAATCTTTTCTCAATTGGACTTAACCACTAGATTCCACCAATTCAGAATAGCCGAGGATAGCAAGCAGAAGACCGCTTTTCGCACTCTAAATAGACTTTATGAATGGAAGGTAATGCCTTTTAGGTTGACGAATGCTCTTGCATACTTTGTAGATTTGATGAGTAGTGTCTTTAAGGGGCATCTTAATAAGTTTTTCGTTGTATTTGTGGACGATATTATAATATTCTCTAAAAGTGAAGGTGAGAATGAAAATCACTAAAGGGAGATACTAAGGATTTTGTGAAAGCACTAACTAAAATCCAAATTCTCAAAGTGCCATTTTTGAAAGAAGGAGGTGAGATTTCTCGATCATACTATTTCTTAGAAAGGATTGTCTATTGATCTTGTAAAGGTGGAAGCTATTCAAGACTAGAAGATTCTGGAGAACGCCACGGAAGTTAGGAATTTTCTTGGGTTGGTAGGTTGCTATAAGAAATTCATTAAGGACTTTGCAAAGATAGTAGTTCTACTGACTCACTTAGCTAAGAAAATTTTAGCTTTGCATGGGATGAAAAATGCATGGAAGCATTCGAGAAGCTGAAGGAGCTATTGACTAGTGTGTTAGTAATTACTGTCCCAGATTGGATGAAGCCTTTCACTATTTACATCGATGCACGTGGTATGGGCTAGGATCTGTTCTTATCCAAGAAGGCAAAATGATAGCTTATGCAAGCAGGAAGTTGAAGGACCATGAGAAAAGATACCCCGCTCACAACTTAGAGTTAGCAGCTATCATTTTTTCTTTGAAGATGTGGAGGCATTATCTTTTGGGGGAAAAGTTTAAGTTATTCACCAACCATAAATCCCTTAAATACATGTTTTCCTAGAAAGATTTGAATCTTAGTAAGCAAAAGTGGATGGAGTTTATAGCATTATATAACTTTGAGATACAGTATATCTTGGAAAAGGGAATGTTGTTGCCAACGCCTTTAGTCGGAGGCATGCTACTCTTGGTGCTATGTATGAGTGGAGGCAGTATGGAGACAGTTGGTGTTCCTCTCGAATTTTAATTTTCAACCGCCATCAAAATCCACTCTAAGCTATTTGGTAACAATTAAAGTAAGGCCAGAGTTGATGGACCACTTCTAGAAAGAACAGAATAAAGACGTGACAATAGTAGATATCTTGGACAAGCTAAGTAAGAGGAGAATATTTCCCTTATGTCAGCAGATATGCAATAGACAAAAGGGGATTGCTAAGGAGAGACAAACGCCTATGTGTTCCAATGGTGGAGGAAGTTTTAGAGGAGGTGTTAGCGGAGTGTTACCATTCTAGGATAACTATTCACCCCGATGGAGATAAAATGTATAAGGATGTGACGTGAATTTTCTATTGGTCGAGGATGAAGAAAAGGGTAGCGGAGTACGTCTCTAGGTGTTTGATGTGAAAAAAGATAAAGGCGAAACAAAGGAAGCCTGGAGGACTGTTATTGCCGTTTGAGGTGCCAATATGGAAGTGGATATATCGATGGACTTTATTGATGGGTTGCCTAGGAGTCAAAGAGACAATGAGACAATTTGGGTTATAGTGGATAGGTTCACTAAAAGTGCCCACTTTATTCGTGAAAAGAGTAATAGGACTGCAGCATCTCTGGCACAAATTTATATCAAAGAGGTGGTACGATTGCATGGGGTTCCAGTTAGCATTGCTAGTTATAGAAACCCCTTATTCACTAGTGAATTTTTCAGTTAGCCTTAGGAACAACATTAAATTTTTGCACCACTTAACACTAGCAGACCGACTGTGAGACGGAAATTGTGAACATGATTATGGAAGATTTGCTGATAGTTTACATCATGGATTTTGGAGGACGTTAGGAGCAGTATTTACCATCGATAGCATTCACGTATAATAATAGTTACCAAGCGACGATTGGCATGACACCCTTTGAAGCCTTATATGCGAGGCCAGTAAATCGTCAAATTGTTGGTGGTAAACCATCGAAAAAATTCTACTTGGACCAGATTTGATCCCTAAGACCTCGAAAAATGTAGTGATGATTAGGAAGCAAATGAAGGCAGCATAGGACCATCAAAAATCTTATGCTGACATGCGAAGGAAGGAGTTGGAGTTTTCGGTTGGGGATATGGTATTTTTTAAGGTTTTCTCTCTTAGGAAGGTTATGAGGTTTGCGACATCGGGGAAGTTAGCATCGAGATTTGTTGGGACTTTCCCAATTTTGGAAAGGGTGGGGAAACTTGTGTATCAAGTGGAGCTTTCGGCCAAGCTAGCGGAAGTCCATGACGTCTTTCACTTTTCACACTTAAGGAAATGTTTGCATAGCACAACTACCATAGTAGTGCCTGAACAGTTAGTAGATATAGGATTGAGCCGATAGCACCCCGTGCCATCGCACATATAATGGAGCACGATACTAGGAAGCTTAATAATAAAGAAATTAGGTTGGTCCAAGTTTAATGGGGAAATAATGCAATGGAAAGCAGATGGGAAGCCGAAGAGAAGGTGAACACTTCTCATCCTTAGCTTTTCTCTGGTAAAATCTCTTGAAACTTTTGTACTATATAGGTTTTGGTTGCATCGTGGTTGCTAGATTGGATGGTAGGGGATGATTGACACACTTTTTACTATTATTTTTGCACTTATATGTAATCTTATGCATATTTAGGATGCTTACATACATGCCTATATGTCATGATCTTACAGTCACGCTAGGATTGAGCTCGCATATAATATGTTGCATACATAATCACATTGCATTTTTGGATGAGTAGATGATTGCGTAGATAACATGGTTATAGAGTGCCTATTACATTATTTTTCCTTAGGGATTTCGGGGACGAAATCCTTTTTAAGGGGGGAGAATGTAACACCTCCTAAAAATTAATAAGAAATTAATTAATTAATAATAAGGCTAAAAATCGTCTGAAGGTGTGACGCAATGGAAAAGGGATGTCTAGGACCAGTAATAGACCTAGGTTCGAGCCCTGCCTTGCACAAACTTCTAGAAAAAAATAGTAGCCGGGGGTTATAGGTGCCATGAGTTGAAGCGGACAGACATAACTTAATTCCCTTTAAGAGTTTACTGGTCTACTGGGTTCTCCTAAGTATATTTAAAAAATGCTAAAAATGGAAATTTCACAAACAATGGAATTTAGCCATGAAAGTAATACCATTATGTTTGTGGTGATTTTTTGATCAACTTTCATATATATAGTTTAGCGATCGAAGTTCAAATGGAAAAGTTATTAACGTTTCAAATTTTCAAATTTAAAATAATTCAAACGAATTTAATTTTTTTTTTAAAATAACGTTAAAATGTTAATAAATATTTTACTGTTAAGGGAGACTTAACTTTTAAACAAACGTAACATTATTTGTAAATATAGGAAACAAATGAAAATATAACGATAAATAATTATATCGGGCAAAAGGTAAGAGGCCAGCCGACTAGTTAGTTGAAGGCGACTAGGGTTTGGTTAGGCCACAAATGGTTTGGATTTTATTATTTTACACCGACTTATATCCTACGGTCCAGACGCCTTCTAAACACTTAAAATAAATGGCTGTCCCCCTCATTTTTATTCATAAAATATTTGGAATGCTAGCGAAACTCCATCAGTCTTCCTCCTCGATTCTTTGATTAGATTCAAGCATTCAAGTCCAAGGGAAAAATGTAATAGGTTCATATATACACACATTTTTCTATTTTTATTCTTCCCTAATCTCTGAATTTTGAATTTAATTTATATACAATTGTATCGCTCTATACTCCAAAAAGAACCTGAAGGAAGAGTTATGCATAGGCGTGAATCAAATCCAAGGGAAAGCAAGGAAACTATCTATGAGTGAAAATCTTAGTTTTTCACATTTTAGTAGTTTGCGTAGTAAAAGTTGAATTTGTTTTATGCCTTAGGGAATTTTGTATACGAAAACCCTAAACTCTAAACATCAAATTCTCCCAAATAAAATGTCAATTCTTGGATTAGTTGGAATCTCAATTAGTTTATGTTATTATAGTAGAATTTAATTTTTTGTTGCAATTTGAATGATTTATATTCTATTCCACTTCCACTTTTCTATTGTTTTGATGAAGAGATTCTAAAAGAATAATAAAATTTGGAAATGGTGTGCAAAGTATGGATTCTCCTATTCGTAGTTTGCACTGCCTATTTCCATAATTTAGACAAATAGAAACCCTTTCTTCTATTTCAAGTTTGTATATGTGAAATTTGAACAGAATATAAAGGATTTAAACCGTAAAGTTTTGTTTTCTTAAAATAAAGAAGTTGTTTCTATTATAATAATATAAAATAAGTTTTGTATTTTGATTCGTTCTTTTTATACAAGTTTGTTTTGTTGGGCTAAGCATATTAGCTATTTTTTAAACTATTGTATGGAACTTAGGCTTGTATGAATATGGAAGTTTTGACATTTAAACAATTAGTATAGGAAGCGAAAATCTTAGAATAGGAATATTCCTATGCACGCTTAGGGATATTTAGTTAGCCTAAAATTACATACGTATAAATATATTAATAACATATATGTAGTAGCATTTAAAATTGTATTATATAGAATAAATAAGTTGATAAATAACATTAGACCCTTTCGGAAGGAAGTTAAGGATAATTATGGAAATTAATTCATAATTAAATGTGAAATAGGAGTTTTCCTTAAATGTCCTTATGCATAAATGCGGTGGGAAATTATATATATATAGTATATATATATATATGGTAGTGTGTTAAGAGAGCGGAAATCTGATTAAGTATGGGGATGCGAGGTCAGTCAAAAGCATACAGAAGTATGCCCAACTAATCTGGCTAAGAGCAGTGTAACTCTGAGACAAATGTGAAACACTACCTATAATAAGTACCCAATGTGGACGTGAGGTTAGTTCCAATTCGGTATGGTAAGTCTGTCTAATTAATCTGGCTACCAGTACCTAAGAATAGTCAGACTAATGTGAGGCGTCACGGTTTGGGTTACGTGTCATAAGTTGGATAACCAGTACGAGCCTGCTTTTAGGATGTGGGTATTAAGTGACTGTTGTAGGATCCACCTCCTTTCCACTCAAGAAGTATTAAAAGGTCAGGATTATCTTTTAGGTGCGGTGTTGGGAAATATATGGAAGGGGTCTGCTTTGGGGTTGAGGTATAAAGGGCTATTGCAGTGTCCACCTCTTACCATAAAAGAAGTATTAAGTGGCCTGATGAAATTTCTTACGATGTCAGTTAGGAAGTACTAGAGTGGGGTCTGCCTTTGGTTAAGGTATTAAATGAAGGGGATCTTCCTAGGATATTGTAATATTCCTAATCTTTGTTTAATATTATTCAAGAAATTTAATTAGATAAATTAAATAGAATAATGTGAGGTGATAAAGAGAATGAGATTGGTTAACTAATTCGGATCTTAATTAATTAATTAATTAATTAATTAATTAATAAGATTGTTTTAAACATAGAATAGAAAGGATTTAATGAGAGGGACATAATGGGAATAGCTCCTTAATTCATTCCCTAAACCCTTCCTCTCTCTCTCATTCATTCACATTTCGTTTGCTAAACCAAAACATAACATAAAGAGAGGTCGACCATTACATAGAAGAAAAGAAGAGGAAATCTAAGGGAATTAAAGCGAAAAGCTTAGGGGGACTAATCTACATCAAATCTCAATCTCTCTTATCCAATCTAATATGAATAATAGTATCCACCTCATTTATTTATGCTTCATTTCGGATCTATGAATGATTTCCAACTTGGTTGTGATAATATGTCATGTTTGGATTGATTATATCGTTATTTGAATGAATGATGATTTATTGGAATTTATCCGAAATTGTTTTGATAGGTTTTAAAGGCAAAACCTAAGTTTTTGATCTCCAATTGATTTGAAATTTGAATTGGTTGTATAAAACATTATTTTGGAGATGGGCTTTCAATTTCATAATTTTCCAAGTTCATATGAATATTTTATGAATTTCCGAAGAGGGAAAAGGTATTTATTTCGGGTTTTAATTATTAAAAATAATTAAATTAATATTTTGGCTTCGAAATTTTTGTATAAGGAAAAAGATGGAAATTCAGATTTTTGGTGATTTTTTGGAATTTCTCCTAATGGTTATGATTTTCTATGAATTTATTATTCTAGAAAAGTGTTTAATTAATATAAGTAAAGTGTATTAATTATAAGGGTTTGAAAAGATATTTGAGAAGGCAGAATGTGATCTACCAGTAATTTCTTAAAAGAAAATTGAAAAGTAATTTGTTATCCAATAATAATTTGACATGGGAAAGAATTAGTAAATATCTTTAGCTTAAAAAGGAAATAAATCGGTTTTAAAAGTATTTACAGAAATGGCATTGGCTCGGTAGCCTAGAGGCTCGATACCCCTAATATCATAGATATGCAATAACTATAAAGGCGGATGCATGAAATAGCTACACGATAGCATGTGATGAATTCGACACCTTGTGTTTTAGGGGATTCGATACCTAATTTTTGCTTAAGTATTTTAGAGGCTCGACATCTCTTATTTGCTTATGTGTTCTAGAAACTCGACACCCTTAAAGTTTAATGGGCTTGGCACCCTCAAGTAACGCTATTGATAATCCTAAGTGTTTTAGAGTTTCGACACCTCATGTGTTTGAGAAACTGAACACCTCATGTTTTGTTGAAACTCGATATCTTCTATATAGATATTCGATAACTGTATTTTAGCGGCATGATAGGCGTGTGTTTTACAAACTCGATAACCTTGTTTTAGGGGCTCGATAACCTTATGTTTACAAACTTGAACTAAGGGTTAGAGGCTCGACAGTCCTGTGTTTATAAATTCAAAAGCTATGATTTAAAGGCTCAATAGCCTTATGTTTTGTAAATTAAATAGTTATGTTTATAGGCTCGACAGCCTTGTGTTTTACCAAGTAAAAAACTATTTTTATAGGCTCGATAGTTATGTTTTCTAAAAGGTTGACATCCCTGTTTTGACAGCTGATGTTTAAAAAGCTATGTAAAAAAGATAGTGCTTTGGCATAAGATTTTAGCTAAGTATATGGGCTATGTTTTCTTGTTTTTAAGAATGATTTCAGGTGGTTTATCATTTCTAAAGATAAATGGTTTCAAGGAAATAAATGGTGTTTTAGCCCAATTTTATATGAATTTGCCAAAGAAAGATATTACTTAAACTTAAGTAATTTTGTATGAATGTGACTAATGATTGAACATATTTTGAGGGAAGATGTTATATGTTCTTGTTATCATTTGATCAGTTAAATTTGCATATTTATCATTGTCATACTTGCATTTTCATGACCCAACATTGCATCTTTGGATTTGGGAATAGAGTTACCAATTAGGTTGTTCTAGTAGTGAGTATGGTCAGACTAAACTCCAATGTGAGTAGAATTGCATCCAGGAGATCAAATAGATCAACTATGTTATGATGCATTGAACTGATCAAAAGATATGACTTATGGATTCAAAACCAGATAAGATTGTAGGTGGGACTTGTGTAAGGTCGTGCCCTATGCTTCAACCATTAGCCCCCAGTTGGTAAAGGTCCGCGATTCCAGTGCGTAGGGCTTGTCAGTAGTGAGACGAAAGGATGTTTACGCACAAAAAGGAACTCGTAGCTCTATATGCTCACCAGAATAATTAAATTGTTTCACTCATAACCGTATTTGAAGGCTCCTAACTGTATTTGGAGTTTTGGAAAATCTGGTTGAAGTTTTGGGCTAAGTCAGCCTGATAGGTTATTAGTTGACTTGCAAAACCATTAGGTTCATAGTGATCCAAGAAAAACTATGATTTGAGATAGACGGTCTATTTTTGGAAAGGGTAAACCTTCGGTGTACATAACCCGGATGAAGACTAGTCAGACTCACCCATGTTGCATGCATACATAGATCGTGTTATGTTTTGCTCTAACCGTTGTGGTTGTAGGTGCACGATTTACGATTGACATAATTAGATAAGATACTAATGAAGGGAAAACTCATTCCGCTAGCGGCATGGTCTCACTAGATATCTATTTTGGTTCAAGATGGTATATTATTATTCATACTAGACTTTTTGCATGATCCGAAGTTTTTGGTTTTCCCATTAAACTCTCGGATACTCATTTGAGTAGGTCGAAGAGTAGGGTTTTCAGGCTAGATGAATAAGCTTTTGGAGATGTGCAAGAGGAAAGCTAATATTAGAAGTTTATTTCCACTGTGTTGTTAGACATCTATGTTTTGTTTAAGTGGATGTAATGATAGGATTTATAACTGTCAAGTAGTTAGACTCTAATCACCCAAGAGGGCATCTTCATATATCGCTCTTGGAATATAATTGTACTTATTCCCCTCTCTTTTAGATCATTCTTCTGTATCTTATAAAGACTCGTATGCAGATTATGAAAAACCAAGATATGGAAGTAGAAAATAGAAGAGTGAATTTAGGTGGAGGAAGCACCACAACTAATGAAAATGTTTGGTCTAATACTAGAAGAAATCCGGGTCGACAAGCAAATGCTAACCTAAACGCAAATGCTAATGTGAGTGCTAGAACCCCACTAGTAGATATAAGAACTATGTATTAGTTCTTCGTGAATATGATGCAAGCTGAAGCTGCAGCTGGTTTGGCTCGAGGAAACGATGTTAATGTGGGAGGTGTTAATCCCATGGAACATGTTCGCAATAATTATGCTAAATTGAGCCATGATTATACCAGTCTTGGTATGCCTTTCTTGGAATAGAAAGTGCTATTGAAGTTGAGAATTGGTTGTTGCACTGTGAAAGGATCTATGCTGACTTAGGCTTGAATGATGAGAAGAAGAGGAGGTTGGCATCTAGACAGTTGCAAAGAGCTGCTTTGTATTGGTGGAACGGTGTGATAGTACAGTACCAGAGGAGAATTTGACTTGGGCTGAATTTAGAGGGGGATTTGAGGAAAAGTTTTTGTTTGAGATAGCCAAGTCAATTTTGCTCAAGAAGTTCATGGAATTGGAGCAGGAAGAGATATCAGCACTGGAGTATGCAACTAAGTTTGATGAGTTATCCAAGTACATATATGCTACTATTGATACTATGACCAAAATGAACGAGAAGTTCATTCATGGATTGAAGCCCAAGATTGCCAGAGCGATTATGCCGCATCTCAGAGATCCATGTGATGTAGTGGTAGAGACGGCGTTAAGGAATGAGTCAATACTTTCGACATTTGGAAGTGATAAGCCTGTGGATACTCAAGGTTTCAAGGTAAGAAGAAAAAGTCCTTCAAGAAGAAGGGAGCTCAGAAGGGCGGAGCTGCTAAGAAAGAGAAAGCAAGAATTGTTTGTTATGAGTGTTATAAGAAAGGGCACTTTGCTGATGAGTATCAATCTAGTGATGGAAAGAAGGCTGTGGGAAAAAAGGCTGTGGGAAAGAAGGGTATGAAGTGTTAACTGCAACCGGATGGGGCATTACAAGAATGAATGTCCAGAACCAGCTAAGGCTGATAAAGGGAAAGTTTTTGCTCTTGAGCCATCAGCTTTTGGACCAACTGCAGAAGAGAAAGGAAAGTCTGTGATGGGAGGTATGCTTTTGACTCATGGCATACGTGTTGAAGTATCATTTAATAATAGTGCATCACATTCTTTTATCTCGCAATGTTTGGTAGATAAGTTAAATCTAGAACCATCACACCTTATTGCTTCCTTAAGGATTGCAAAACCAATAGGCAACTCTTGGAATGAGATGTGGCCATTTAGAATTTGAGCTGTTAGGTCACGCATTTACCTGCAATTTACATGTGTTTGATTTTATGGGTTTTGGGATTATTCTAGGTATGGATTTGTTAAGCAGATATGATGCTAGGACATTTTGCTAGGATAGGAAACTATCATTGAGACACCCTAATAGTTGTGATAGGATTATATACTCAGTAGAAAATTCGAGTTTAGATGTATGTGCTTTATTGAGTGCAATGATAGTGGAAAATAAGGTGAATTAGGTTTTTATTGTAAGAGAATATGCAGATGTTTTTTAACCAGTTATAGGACTACCACTGAGACGAGCTATTGAGTCTCGAATAGATCTTGTACCTAGAGCTGAACCTGTAATAGATCGTCTAGTAGAATGACACCTACTGAGATGAAAGAGTTAAAGGTGTGGTTGGTTGACTTAGAAGGAAAGAATTTTACTCGACCAAGCAGTTCGCTTTATGGAGAGGCCGAGGTGTTCATGAAGAAACCGAACGGGTCGTTGAGGATGTGTATTGACCATCAAAAGTTGAATGAGAAGACCATAACGAATCGGTATCCTTTGATGAGAATAGATGATTTGTTTGATCAGTTGAGTGGACCCAAAGTATTTTGCCAATTGGATTTAGCAATAGGGTTCCACCAATTGAGAGTGGCGGAGGACAACATTCCATTAACGTCGTTTCGTACGAGATATGGTTCGTACGAATAGTTAGTCATGCCATTTGGACTGACCAATGCGCCCGCTTACTTTGTGGATTTGGTGAACCGGATCTTCCAAGAGTATTTGGATAGATTCGTGTTAGTATTTATAGATGACATTCTGATATATTCAAATAATGAGCAAGATCATGAGATTCATCTTAGAATAGTGCTAGAGACGTTGAGGCAACATCAACTAAAAGTAAACTTTTCAAAATGTTATTTTTGGAAGAAAGAAATGAAGTTCCTTGGTCATGTAGTCTTAGAAAATGGATTATCGGTAGATCAAGCTAAGACTGAAACTGTTAATAACTGGAAAAGACCCAAGAGTGTGACTGAGATAAGAAGTTTTCTAGAGTTAGCTAGCTATTCTCGAAGATTCATCAAGGATTTCTTTTGTAAAGCGGCATCTATGACTAAACTAACAAGGAAGGACATAAAGTATGTTTAGACCGATAAATGTGAAGAAACTTTCTTAAAGCTAAAACATTTATTGACCAATGAAATCATGTTAGTTATTCCAGATGGAAATCAAGATTTAGTGGTGTATATTGATGCATGTGGGACAAGGTTAGGAGTCGTGTTAATGTAAAGAGGTAAAGTGATTGCCTTCGCTTCTCCACATCTTCAACCATAAGAAGTTAGATATTTGACTCATGATTTAGAGTTGGCAGCGGCGATCTTTGCTTTGAAAGTATGGAGACACTATCTTTTGGTAGAACAATTTGAGTTATTTATGGATCATAAGTCTTTGAAGTATTTATTCTCTCAGAAGGAGTTAAATATGAGATAGTAAAGGTGGTTAGAGTTTTTGGCAGCTTATGATTTGAATATCGAGTATACGTCAAGAAAAGGAAATAAAGTTGCAGATGCGCTTAGAAGTAAACATCGAAGTGTGATGTTAGCTATGTTAGCAGAATGGAAAGATTTAGAGGCATTAACTACTTGTGGTGTGCGGTTAAGGTCAAATACTAATCTAGTCGGAATACTGCAATGTTATCTTGTTTGGAAGTTCGACCAGTAATGATCGAAAGAATTGCTTCTAAATAGAGAGGTGATCCATTACTAGCTTAACGGATTAGAAGACCTGAAGAGGGAACCAAAATTGATGATTTAAAAGGTTTTTGTCTTAATTAAAATGGATGGTTGTGGAAGAAGGAACAGTTGTGCATTCCAGATGTTTGTAACCTAAGGAAGGAAGTTCTTAAGGAGTGTCATTGATTGAAGTTTACTATTCACCCTGGAAAAACTAAAATGTATCAGGATATGAAGAGGATTTTCTCCTAGGATGGAATGAAAAGAGATGTAGGCTTATGGGTGAAACAATTCTTGAATTGCCAGCAAGTAAAAGCCGAACATCAGAAGCCAAGTGGATTGCTTCAGCCTTTAGAAGCACCACTTCGGAAATGAGATTATATATCCATCGATTTTATTGATGGGTTGCCAAGGTCGAATAGGGGAAATGAAAGCATTGGGCTCATGGTAGATAGACTGACCAAAAGTGCACATTTTATTCCTGCTAAGTCGACAAGGACGGCCCTTATTTTGGCGAAGTTGTTTATGAAGAATATTGTAAGATTGCATGGAATTCCAAGTAGTATATTTAGTTATAGAGATTCTTTATTTACAAGTGAGTTCTGGAAGAGTCCGCAAGAAGTGTTTGACACCAAGCTAAAGATGAGTATAGCTTACCATCCAAAAACGGATGGGTGAACGGAAAGAGTTAAAAAAGTTCTTGAAGATTTGTTAAGGGCTTGTGTACTAGACTTTGGAAGGTCATGGGAGGACCATTTGCAGTTAGTCGAGTTTTCCAATAGTAATAGTTATCAAACTAGTATAGGAATGATGCATTTCCAAGCTCTTTACGCAAGACCCTGCAAATAACCAGCATGTTGGTTGGAGACCGGAGATAGATTGCATGGTCCAGATATGGTGAGAGAAGCCAAGAAAAAGATTGAGTTAATCCGAGCAAGGATGAAGGAAGCCCAGTCTAGGCATAAAAGTTAAGTAGATAAAAGGCGTAAGGATTTAGAGTTCTCAGTTGGTGACCATGTTTTTGTTAAGGTATCACCGATGAAGGGTGTGGTACAGTTTCGTAAGATAGGAAAATTAGCATCGAGATCTGTTGGTCTGTTTCCTGTTAGAGAAAAGATCAGAAAACTCGCTTATCAGATAGAGTTACCCAATAGTTTGGCAGGAGTCCATAATGTTTTTCATGTTTCTCATCTTAGGAAGTGTGTGCATGATCCATAGACTATATTGCAATGACTGTATTGGAAGATTTAGTAGTGGAACATATATGACTTTTGTCAGACAACCAGTTCATATTGTAGCAAGAGATGAGAAGAGATTAAGAAACAAGACAATCAAGTTAGTGAAAGTCCAATGGAGTGACAATGAGAAAAACTATACTTGGGAGACAGAAGATAGGATTAGAGATACTTATCCAGAGTTGTTTTGATGGTATGTTCTATATATTTCATATAGACTTTTAGCTAGCAGGATATGCTAGTACGGTTGTTATGTGTTTGTCACACATGTTTGCATGATTAATGTGCTTGTTGATTTCTTTTTATAATTTTAAGGATGAAATTCTACAAGGGGGAGCCTGTAACACCCTTAATTTTTTTGTTTAACATTATTCAGGAAATTTAATTAAATAAGTTAAATAGAATAATGTAGGTGATAAAGAGAATGAGAATTTTTAACTAATTTGGGTCAGGCCTTAATTAATCAATTAATAAGATTGTTTTAAACATAGAGTAGAAAGGAATTAATGAGAGAGGCATAATGAGAATAACTCCTTAATTCATTCTCTAAACCATTCCTCTCTATCGTTCATTTATATTACATTTTCCAAACCAAAACATAACATAAAGAGAGGTCGGCCATTACATAGAAGAAAAGAAGAGGAAACCTAAGGGAATTAAAGGGAAAAGCTTAGGGAAACTAATCCACATCAAATCTCTATCCCTCTTATCCAATCAAAGGTGAATAATAGTATCCATCTCATTTGTTTATGCTTGTTTTCAGATCTATGAATGATTTCTGATTTGGTTGTGATAATATGTCATGCTTCGATTGATTATATCATTATTTTGAATGAATGGTGATTTATCGGAATTTTTATGGAATTATTTGGATGGATTTTAAAGGAAAAACCTAAGTTTTTGATCTCCAATTGATTTGAAATTTGAATAGGTTATGTAAAACATTATTTTGGAGATGGATTTTCAATTTCATAATTTTTCAAATTCAGTTAAACCAAAAATTGGCCAGTCATTTATGATGCCATGGCAAACCAAAATTTGGTCTAATATCTACTATATCATGATGGTGCCGTTAAACCAAAGATTGACTCAAGAACTAATACATAGTGATGTTATTCAAAATAGTCATTTATTGCCTATGGACTTTCGGGAAGGTAATGAAGTTGTTGAAAAGTTTGAACCGTATGTCCAGAGGCAAAAAATAGGTAAGTCCCTTAATTGTGCAACAGTCCACTTTTTATTTGTTAATGGACTAAGTAGATGATTATCATAAGTCACCGTCCTTTTTGTTTATATGCTTCTAGGTACGTTAGGCATTATGCAAGATAATTCTTAATTTAGACAAGGGTTTAAAGGATTTTGTTATAAGCCCAAATCCAAGTCAAAAATTTGTCATATGCATGTCCATAGTTCGATAACAGTTATATATATGCACAATTCATGAGAAATATGCTATGCAAAATTGTCCAAGTCCTCGTTCTCATTAGTTTTGAGAGTTACAAAGAATTCTTCATTTTGCCCCAGTTCAAGTTTAGGGTTACAACTTTTCAAATTTAAGAAGGGGAAGAGAATGATTCCCCTCTTTTTGATTAGCCAAGGGGCTGTTTTTATAGGAGTGGCGACAGGCGGCATGGCTGCCATATGTCCTTTAGCATCATTGATTTTAGGCATCCTTCATTGTGCTGATGAAATGCGGCAACCTTCTTTACATTGATGATTTAAGCCATCCCTTTGATAATTGATGATTTATGGCACCTCTCTGAACACTGGTGTTTTACGACAACATTCTATTCATTATTGATATGTGACAACCAACCAAGTCTCACAAAGTTCGAAATCCTTCATAATTGTTAGCATCTGGCATTCGTCTTTCCATTGATGATACATGACATCCGTAATATCATAGTTCTTCGATATCAATCATACCTCTTTAAAGATTAGCATCCTTCCTTTGCTTCATGCTCTACAACATTAAGGTGTAGAGGCTCGATGTCACTTGAATTGCTTGAGATCTGATATCTTCTTATCACTAGGCATTCGATACTTCTTCAGTGTTGTCATCCGTAACTATTTGTCATCTACTTTTATAAGTCTGATATCTTCCTTCGTTATTGCTAATGTTTGGCAACCGTTCTTCCCGAAATTCTTGTTGTTGAAGCCCGCTATTCTTTAAAAATTTGACACTCACGTTTGTTTGATATTCAGGATCATTCTCTATTTGTGGAAGCTTGATAATGTGCTCCTTTGTTGTAGTTCGACATCCCCTCTAGATTCATTATTCTTTATTATTCTTGTATGTTTAGACGGCCGACATTTCATAGGGTCATAAAAATTCGATATTGTCTGCTTCCTTATACATTCGATAACTTCTAAGGTTGTTATCGTTTGACATCTCTATAGATTAAAACCTTGGTGTGATACCTTTATCACTATTGAGGTTCAACAACCTCCTTGCCATGTTAATGTATGATATTTTTCTAGGTTGTCCAATTGTTTGGAATTTGATACTCTTAGATATTTGACACCTTTATGTAGAAGTATGACATCTTTTTTGGAGTTGCTTAAAGTTCGATATCTCTTCTTATCTTTAATTTCAACATTCTTTGTGGCACAACATGCTCTAGTTTAAGTAACATTATATTCCTTTACTTCCATGTTTATTCCTCTTAGAAAATATGTGGATAACATTTTCTCCCCTCCTTGTATAAAAAAAGATTTTTACACTTTAGTGTAAAACCAAGAATTTTCTCACTTTTTCGACTTTCTGTAAGATTTTCTCTTCAGCCTGTTTTTCCCAAAAAAACATAAAATAAACAATGATGATTTTCATTATTAACTTTGTATAGAACTACAAACAATCCCTTTTAGATCTAGTAAAGATTAGTTTATCATCTTCTTCATATATTGTATTTCGATGTAAAGCCAAGTTTAATTGAAAAGACCAGAGATTTGCTTGTTGAGAGGACTATAAATTCACTTGAGCAAAATCTATTATAATTTAGTTTGAATAGAGAACCAGAAACCCATATGGTACTAATACCATTATTTTATTTAAATAGAAGTCCAAAAATCCATCTGTCAATATTATAATTTAAATAGAAGACTAGAGAACCATCTGGTAATAAGATCTCTTTTCCGTACAGAAGACTAGAAACCCATTTGGCAATAATATCGTAATTCACTGAATAGAAGACCAGAGAAGCATCTGGTAATGATAATTTCTTAAATAGAAGACCAGAAAACTAATCTGGCAATAATATCTAAATAGAAGACTAGAAATTCATCTGGTAATAATATCTGAAAGAGGACTAGAATACCAATTTGGCAATAATATCTGAATAGAAGACCATAAACCCATCAGTTAATAATGTATGAATATAAGACCAGAAACTCATCTGGTAATAGATTTTTTTACCTTCCTTTGAAGGTTACTTTAACTTTTCCTTGATGCAAAATTGAACGTGTTTGAATGTTCTTCCTCTAGAAGATTGCTTTAACCCATCTTTAGGGTAGATTTGAACTTGCTCGATTAATTTCTTTTGATCCTTACCACTCTTTGGGTGGTGATTTAAGCTTTAATTCTCTTTGCCCCTTATCATAATTTGGGTGATGATTTAAGCTTTAATTCTCTTTGCTCCTTACTGCTCTTCGAGTAGTGATTTAGACTTGAGCCCCTTATTACCTTATAGGCAATGATTTAGGCTAGTCGGTGCATTTGGCTAGCCATCTTAGGCAGAACCAAAGACTTACTCTTTCCTCCTCTAGAAGGCACTCCGGTAAGGTCATATAGGCGGAATCGAAGGCTGGTTCGGTACTTTGGCCAGGCCATCTTAGGTGGGACTAAAGACTTACTCCGTCCTCCCTTTAGGAGGTGCTCCGGCAATGCCGCGTAGACGGGACCAAAGGCTTGCAGTGCTTTGGCCAGGTGACCGTAGACAGGACCAAAGGCTTGCTCTGACCTCCTTCTAGGAGGTGCTTTGACCAGGCCCTTCTGGTGGGATTAAAAGCTTTCTTTCGCCCCTTACTACCATCTTAGATAGTGATTTAGGCTTTTCCTCTTAGTTTCTTTCTTTCATTTGATTATTTATTCCGTAGATATGCTTGTCTCAATCTTCTTTATTTATCCATTGTAGGGAAGTAAGGCCTTAAATATTTGACATTCCAAGTTCTTGCTATTATGTTTCCATCTGGTCAACATAATCGATAAGTCCCAAGTGGGATTACTTCATGAATAACAAGAGGTCGTTCCCAATTTTTCCTCAATGGTCCGTCTGATGGATTTTTGGTATTTTCCATGACTTTTCGAGGTACTAAATCTCCTTTCCGAAATGATCTTCCTTTAACTTTGGAGTTGTAATACCTCGATATCTTTTGTTGATATTCGACCATTCGTATGGCCGCTTCATCCCTTAACTCGTTTATTAAATCTAAGGATTCTTTCCTTAATTCTTGATTGGGAGCAAATGCATAAGCAATCCTTCGATGAGATGGAACCTCAACTCCAATTGGTAGCAATGCTTCACATCTATATGTTAAATAAAAAGGGGTATGTCCCATTGCAGTCTTAGTAGAAGTTCTATATGCCTAGAGTACTAGCGGTAGTTCTTCTACTCGATTCTCTTTTGCTTTGTCCAGTCATTTCTTAAGGATTGTTTTAATGGTTTTGTTGGAATTTTTAATGACTACATTGGTCTTAGGATGAGCTATGGATGAAAAACGTTTGATTATCCCATTCTTTTCGAAGAATCGGGTGAATTCTTCACTTTTAAATTGAGTTCCATTATTGGATACATATCTTATATGGTATTCCAAATCATGTAACTATGTTTTTAATCACAAACTTTAATACTTTTCCTGATGTTATGTTTGGTAATGGTTCTACTTCTACCCATTTGGTAAAATAATCAATGGCTACCACCACAAACTTAGTTATGCCTTTAAATATAGGTAATGGCCTAATTAAATCGGTTCCCCATACGTCAAAGAGCCACGGACTTGAAACTGGGATCAATTCACTTAGGGGCATATGTGGAATTATAGAAAAATTCATACATTTCTCACACCTCTTTACATGATTCACTGTATCATTACTCATTTGGGGCCAACAAAAACCTTATCTCATAAACTTTTTTTGTTAATTTTATTCCATTAGAATGATCTCCATAGATGCCCTTATGTGCTTACACAGTCTTTAGCCATTTTCCAGACTAACACACTTAGGTAAAGGAGTGAATTCCTCTTTTTATAAAGGATTCCATTCATTATGGTAAAAGTTGGTGTCAGGCGCTTTATCTTTCTAGCCTCTTTCTTGACTTTTAGTAATTTTCCTTCCATCAAGTACTTAACGATGGTTGTCATCCAGTTACTTTCATATTAACCATTAATCTCTACATGAATGGTTCTTTCTTGATTTTATTCATTGCCATTTCTTGTTTCGTCCTCTTTATTTGCTTGTTCAAGAGCATGGATCTAGTCAACACCACAACCTCATTTTCTGGTTCTAAAGCGTGTTTTTCTTTATGCTGGGGTTTGTTGGAAATCTACAGGCACAATTCAAGTTTATGGTGCTCCTTGTGAGCTAGCTAGTTTTGCTAAGAATCGGCTTAAGAAGTTTTTCCTCTAGGAACTTGGTGCATGGAAAAGTCCTCAAACTGAGCTAACATCTTTAGTATCTTCTTGACATAAAGGATTAGTTTGGCATCTTTCATTTGATATGTTTGATTTAACTGATTAACCATCAATTAAGAATCGTTTAAAACTTCTATCCTTGGAATTTTAACTAAAGAGTTAGGGTAGGTCCTGCTACCATTGATTCATATTCAGCCACATTATTAGTTATGGGAAAACCTAACTTCATAGCATAATGCAGTCGGTGTGTGTCGGGCGCAATGATTACGTATCCTGCACCTGCCCCTTATTTATTTGATGCTCCATCAACAAATAATTACCACTATGGCTTCAAATCTTTTTTCATTTCTGACCGTTCTTTGATGAAACCCATGCATTCATTTACAAAGTTAGTCAGAGCTTGTCCTTTAATTGCCACTCAAGGTTGGAACTCAATATCATATTGGCTAACCTCAATTCCCTATTTTACTAGTCTTCCTGATGTCTCAGGTTTAGTAAAAACTTGCTTGAGTGGGAAGTTGGTAAAGACCTTGATTAGATGTGCTTAGAAATAGACCCATAGCTTTTGAGCGGTGAGCATTAAACAGTATGCCAACTTTTCTATGACCGGGTATTTGATTTCTGCATCTTTGAGCCTTTTATTAATATAGTATACTAGAAGTTTAGTTCCATTCTCTTTCCTTATTAAAACTAAACTTACTGCATGTTCGGAGACCGCCATGTAAAAATATAAAACCTCTTCCTTTATTAGGCTGGATAGGATCAAGGGTTTCTCAAGATTATCTTCCAATTCCTTGAAGGCCTTTTGACAATCCTCTCCCCTTCGAAGTTCCTATTTTTCTTAATTATGTCAAAGAACGGTATGCACTTATCAGTGGCTTTAGAAATGAATATATTTAAAGCTGCCACTCTTCCGTTTAAGCTCATCGCTTCTTTGCTTGTTTTTGGTTCTGCCATGTCCCTAATCGCTATGATTTGGTCAGGGTTGGCCTCAATTCCTTTGGCGCTGATAGTATATCCTAGAAATTTTCCAGATTGTATCTTGAATGAACATTTTTGCAGATTTAATTTTATCTTGTACTTTCTTAGTACTTCAAACATTTCCTCAAGATCTATGAAGTGATTGACTTCCTCTTGAGTTTGACTAGCATATCATTTACATATACTTCCATGTTTCGACTAATTTGTTCTATAAACATTCTATTTACCAATCTTTGATATGTAGCCTCTGCATTCTTCAGCCCGAAAGGCATAACTTTGTAGCACTATAATATTCCCCAATCTGTTATGAAACATGTGTTCTTCATCCGGCCTGAACATGGGGATTTGATTATATCTTGAGTATGCATCCACAAAAGACAACAGTTTATGTCTACTTGTGTATCAGCCAATTGGTCTATTCGAGGTAAGAGATAACAATCCATGGGGCATGCTTTATTCAAATCAGTATAGCCGACACACGTTCTCCATTTTCCATTAGGATTTTTCACTAATACGTGATTGGCTAACCATTTTGGGTAGAAAACTTCTCTAATAAATTCATTCTTAAGTAGTCTTTTGACCTCCTCTTTCAATGCATTAGCTAAAACATATCGAGCTGCCTTTTCGTTTGTCGAATAGGAGTGATATTTGGATATATGCTCAGGGCATGGTCATAATTATTACATCTATTCCGACCACGTCTGAATGGGTCCAGGCAAATACATCCTTACTAGACTAAAGAAATAAAAAAAAGTTTCCATCTGAGCTTGTCGTTTAACTCTTTTCGATCTTTATTGCTTTTGTTGGATCAAGCGAATCTAGGCTTACTTCCTCTAAGTCTTCGGTTGCCTTTATCTTTTCCTGCTCAATTCGACAATCTAGTTTGGTGATAATTTCTTTGCTATCTACTTCCTCATCTATCAGGTTTGCCTCTTTCCCTTTTCTTTTTCTCTTGGAAAAGTTAAATCTTTTTAACAAATTCTTGGCTTTCTCAGTTGTTATTGTCTCTTCGTTTGCCTTAGATGGATAGTTTGGAGGACCATCATCCAATGACTTTTTGATTTCAATTTTGATTGACTCGCCTTTGTCCAAATCATAACAAAATGCACTATCCTTTTTACATTGATCGAGTGTAGCAAAATGCAATTCTCGAGAGCTGAATTGCTCTTCTCTTATTATCCCCCACCCACTCTTAGTTAGAGATTTCACTATCAGATATTTTAGCAACACAAAAGTGTCTACTTTGTCCAGGGCTGGTCTCCTAGAAAAGGCATTATAGCAGGAAGGCCGATCCATTATGACGAACAAGGTTTCGAAAGTTCTAAATAGGGTGAGAACCCCATCTACACTAGAAGCTTAATCTGCCCCCACTAGAGTGGATCCTTTGTTATTGAACCCGAAGCTTGGCTCTAACTTCTCTTTTGGAATTCCCATCTGTTCGAAGGCATAATTGAAGATAAAATTCACTACGCTTCCGGTATCAACTAGAATTTTGGTTACGACGGAAAGTATGATCTATGCGGTTATCATTAGCGGGTCATTGTGTGGATGTCGTACCCCTCTTAACTCCTGCATAGTTATCGTCAGACTATGCTTCTAAAGCTGATATTTGCGGTCTTTGAGAGGTGGTTCCTCCTGAATAGAAAAGATTCCATCACTGGCCTCTCTTATATACCTACTTCTAGCCTCCTTGCTGTTTCCGGCTAAATGTGGACCTCTATGGATAACGTCTATTTGATTAATAGGTGAAATAGAATCTTGCTAAGAATCGTTTTCCACAAAATTCATGGCCTTGTAAGAAGTTGGAAGTTGCCTCCATCTTTAGCTATAGCAAAAATATAGAATATTAGTGTGTTTAAGGCCACGTAGTTAGATTTCGAGATCTCCTCCCTTCTTTCTCTCTTGCTCTCATCCCATCTTGGCTTCTTATTGGAGTGATCAAAGCCGAACCTTCCTGCTTCCTTCTTTGTCTGAGTCTCTTTCTTAGCATGATACATTTCATCCATACAGATGAATTTGTCAGCTTGGAAGTGAAAATCTTGAAGGTCTCTACAACCATGGATATGAAGTTCCTACCAAAAGGGGGTTTGCTCAATCAATCTCGAATGCATTGCCATTAACTTTTCTCTATCGGTCATGTTCTCTACTTTCAATGCCTCCGTATTGAATTTTTCAAGTATTCATAAAGCAGCTCTCCCGGTATATTCTTAATATTTACCAGCACACTAGAATAGGTAGTAGGGTCCTTGCACATATAGAACTATGCTGAGACTTCGTAAGAGAAATGCTTCCAAGAATAAATGCCCTATAATGTCTATACCACTTAGCAGTTGCTCCTTGAAAAGTAGTCGGAAAGAGCCTACAACGCACAGCTCCAAAAGCATTGTGAAGGTCCATTTGGCTCTCGAACGCTAGAAGATGATCATCGGGATAGGTGGTCCTATTATACCTTAGCGATGGAATCATAAAGTGTGATGGAATTTTGATAGACATTATTCTTTCTGTGAAGGGGATTCACAAAAATAGTTGTTGACTCTAGGATCAAGTGTCCTCTTTCCTTTGATATCAAGCATGTCCTTTGCCATTTTATAAGCTATATCTCTTAAGTAGGCTTCATTATTATCATAATCGTCTCTATAGGGCCTATGCTCCTTACACGAGATTGAACTTCTCGATTGTTCGCTACACCATTCTACTAATTCTTCTTAGAGATCTACTTTAACCCTATTATCTGCTAGCGATTTTGGAGAGAATACTGCAGCTCCAACCTTCTGGATTCCTCTTTTCTATGGGGTCATATCCATTTTGCCTTTATCCTTACTTTTGATCATGGAAGTATCTAGATTTCTCCTTGGAGATTCGACCTCTTCTCCTTCAGTGGGCCTTGTTGTTTTGGAAGACTTTTATGAAAGGACTTTCTCTAGTAGTTCTTGGATGCCGCCATTTTCTGCGTTAAGTCTTTGATTTTGGCTTCACTATTTATTAGCTTTTCTGGTTGTGAAGGTTAACCAGGTTCTACATTTTCTAGATTAAAGTGCAGAGTGACATTGTCTTCCAATGTTGTTTGTTGTACTATCTCCTCATTCTGAACATTAATTCTTTTACCTCTCACCAATTTTCCTGAAACAAAACTTCAGGTAATTAGTTTCAAGATAAAATTATAATGACCCGGAGGTTCAAGCCCCTCTTCTAGCGCTAAAATGTTAAACCAAAAATTGGCCTGTCATTTATAATGCCATGCCAAACCAAAATTTGATCTAACATCCACGATATCACAATGCTGTCTGTTAACCCAAAAATTGGTTTAACATCCATGATGCCATATTGAACTAATAAACTGGTTTAACACCCTTGGTATTATTTTAAGTGGAGTCATTTGATAGGTTCATCAAGGGGTTATTAAACCAAATATTAGCTTATCATCTAAGGCTTAGCACAAGATGATGTTATTTTAAATGGATCCATGCTACCAATAGACTCTTAGGTGAATTATAAATTTGTCCAAGAGTGCACATCATATGTTCAAGGGCAAATTTCATAAAGGTGCGATAGTTTATTGAACATTGGTTAATGGACAAAATAGACAACGTGTAAACCATAATCCATTATTCACATGAAGAGAGGCAAGATGGTTATTATGCAAAATAATGTTAATTCAATCAAGAGCTTAAGTGGCATTGTTTAAGAATAGGGCCTAAACGTCAAGTCCAAAAATTAGTCATATGCATATCTATGTTAAATAATAATCAAATTCGCATGATCAAGATAAGGCAATGAAAATCCATCGATCTAAGTCCTTGTTCAAAAGTTTCAAGAGTTACAAATCAATTCTTGATTTTTCCACAATTCAATTTAGGCTACAATTTTTCAAATTTAAGAAGGAGGGAAAGAAATAATTCGCCATCCCCTTGAATATTGATGATTTATGGCACCTCTTTGAACAATGTTGTTTTCCGACATCCTTCACCGTGTTGTTGACATATGGCAATAGTCTTCACATTGGTGACTTACAACATCTCTCTTCACATTAGTGATTTACGATATTACTTTAACACTGATGACTCACAACATCCTTCTCTAGATTGATGATTTATGGTATTGATTGTTATATTGGTGAAACATGGTATCCTCACTTGCATTGTGGCTTTTCGACACCTTTGATGGCACTGATGATATGCGGCATCTTTGGAAGATGTGTAAATTCGATATCTCTCGTACCTTTGAAGCCCGACATCCTTTACCACTTGTTCATGCTTTACAATAGATATATATGTAAAGGCCTGATATCTGTAGAGTTCTTATATACCCTCTTTATGGTTATATATGTGATACCTTTCAATGTTGTGGTATCCTTCAATGATGTGATATCTCCTTTAATGATGCAGTGTCTCCTTTAATGAAGCGGTATCTCCTTTTGTCTGCCTTCAAGTTCGATAATTTCCTTGCTATAGTTTCTCGGCATATGTTGTCATTCGATATCACTTCAAGCTTGTCCTATGCATGATGTCCTTAGGAACTGTTTTGAGATATGCCTTTTCCTCATATGCCAAATAACCTCAAAGGTTGTTGAGGTTCGTCATTTTCTTGAAGCATTTGAAGTGTAATAACTTCTGCTAAAGGTTCCATTGCTTTCGATGCCTTGAATTTCGACATGTCTCTGACATATTCGGCATTTTTATTTGTAGTAACATTTGCCCATCTCCCTGTATAAAAGAAGCTTTTTACACTTTAGTGTAAAAACAAGAATTTACTCACTTTTCTGACTTTCTATAAGATTTTCTCTTCAATCCTGTTTTTCTTGAAAAACATAAAATAAATTATGATAATTTTATTATTAACTTTATATTGAGCTATATACAACCTCTGTCGGATCTAATAAAGATTAGTTATCCTCTTCTTCATATAAAGAGATTTCTGTATTTTGATGTAAAGTCAAGTTTAATTGAAAGACTAGAGATTTTATCACTGGGAGGACTAAAAATCTATTATAATTTAGTTTGAATAGAGAATCAAAAATCCATCTGGCACCAAGACCATTATTTTATTTGAATAGAAGACTAGAGAACCATATGTTAATAATATCTCTTTTTGAATAGAAGACCAGAAACTCATTTGGTAATAATATCATAATTTTCTGAATAGAAGACCAGAAAATCATTTAGTAATAATAATTTCTTAAATAGAAGATCAGAAAACCAAACTGGCAATAATATCTGAATAGATGACCAGAAACTCATCTGGTAATAATATCTGAATAGAAGACCAGGAACTCATCTAGTAACAATATCTGAATAGAGGACCAAAAAACCAATCTGGCAATATTTCTTGAATAGAAGACCAGAAACTCATCTGGTAATAATATTTGAATAAAAGACCAGAAACTCATCTGGTAATAATATCTGAATATAAGACTAGAAAGTAATATCTAAATAGAAGATCAAAAACTTATCTGGCAATAATATCTAAATAGAAGACCAAAAAACCAATCTGGCAATAATATTTCCCAAATAGAGGACTAGAAACTCATATGGTAATAATATGTGAATAGAAGATCAGAAACTCATCTAGTAATAATATCTAAATAGAAGACCAAAAACCAATCTATCAATAATATTTTCCGAATAGAAGACCAGAAACTCATCTGGCGATAATATCTGAATAGAAGACAGAAACTCATCTGGTAATAATATATGAATAGAAGACCAAAAAACCAGTCTGGCACTAATATTTCCTGAATAGAAGATTTAGTCTTGAGCCCCTTATTACCTTATAGGTAATGATTTAGGCTAGTCGGTGCGTTTGGCTAGCTATCTTAGGCAGAACTAAAGACTTACCCTTCCTCCCTCTAGAAGGTGCTCCGGTCAAGCCTTATAGGTGGAACCAAAGGCTGGTTCGGTACTTTGGCCGGACCATCTTAGATGGGACCAAAGGCTTACTCCATCCTTCCTCTAGGAGGTGCTTTGGCCATGCCACGTAGGTAGTTTCAAAGGCTTCTAGTGCTTTGGCCAGGCCATCTTGATTTTCTTTATTGCCATTTCTCGATTTATTTCTTTTATCTACTTATATAAGGCCTTGAGATCTAGTCAATACCATGACTTCACTTTCAGATTCAAGGGCCTTGTCCTTGATTTCTTGAAAACTTAAAGGCATAATTCGAATTTCCGGTGCTCCTAATGAGCTTGCTAGTTTTGATAAATAATTGGCTAAAGAATTTTTTTCCTTTAAGAACTTGGTGTATGGAAAAGTCCTCAAATTAAGCTAACATCTTTAGAATCTTCTAGACATAAAGGATTAGTTTGGCATCTTTCGTTTGATATGTTTGATTTAACTGATTAACCATTAACTATGAATTGCTGAAAACTTTTATTACTGGAATTTTTAACTAAAGAGCTAGGATAAATCTTGCTACCATTGATTCGTGTTTAGCCACATTATTAGTTGCGGGAAAATCTAACTTCATGGCATAATGTAATCGGTGTCCATTGGTGGTAGTGATTGCGTACGCTGCACCTGCCCCATGTTTATTTGACGCTCCATCAATAAATAATTACCACTTTTAGATCTTTTTCCTTTTCTGACCATTCTTTGATGAATCTTATGCATTCATTTACGAAGTCGGTCAGACCCTGTCCTTTAATTGCCCTACGGGGTTGGAACTCAACATCATATTGACTAAGCTCAAATCGCTATTTTACTAGTCTTCTCGATGTTTCAGGTTTACTAAAAACTTGCTTAAGCGGGAATTTGTTAGGACTTTGATTGAATGTACTTGAAAATAAGCCCTTAGCTTTCGAGCAGTGAGCATTAAACAAGTATGCCAACTTTTTTATAACCGGATACCTAATTCCGCATCCTTAAACCTTTTGCTAATACAGTATACTGGAAATTGAACTCCATTCTCTTCCTTTATTAAAACAGAGCTTACAACATGATCGGAAACTGCCATATAGAGGTAGATAGGATCCATATACAGATATTCCCCTTCTACCGGGCTAGATAGGATTGGAGGCTTTTCCAAATGATCTTTTAATTCTTTAAAGGCCTTTTGGCAATCTTTTCCCCATTCAAATTTTTTCTTCTTCTTGATCACATTAAAGAACGGTATGCACTTATCAGTAGCTTTAGAGATGAATCTATTTAAAGCTTCCACTCTTCCATTCAAGCTCATAACATCTTTACTCGTGTTTGGCTCCACCATGTCCCTAATCGCCTTGATTTAGTTAGCGTTGGCCTCAATTCCTCTAACGCTGCCAATATATCCTAGAAACTTCTCAGATTATATCCCAAAGGAGCACTTCTGTGGATTCAATTTCATCTTGTATTTTCTTAATACATCAAACATTTCTTTAATTTTAACAAGTGATTGGCTTTCTCTTGAGATTTGATGATCATATCATCTACAAAGGAAACTTTGTCGAAATTTTTCGAAAATAAAAATACTTAGAATTTTTTCACAAATTAACGTATGCGAAAAATAGAAAATTGTTGAATGAATCTATAGCATACGATTAAAGAAGTTTGTGAAAGAGCCACATAGAGGATTGTGTAAATTGTTAGAAGTTTGTAGATATGAAGAAAGTCAGGGTATGAATTGTGTTTTATGTTTCCCAGTAAAGAATTGTGAGGATGCAAATTATTTAAGGGGGAAGTTTGTAACAAGCATGTTTTCTACTCTGTTTAAATAAATAAATTTAAATTTAAATAAAATTGTTTGAATTCAATATTTGATAATTATTATTTTGAAAGTTAATATTTATTTTATTATATTCTATTTAATAAAAGATTTTTGTTTAAATAAAGTGAATTAAATTAATAAATTCTTTTCAAATAATATACTTAAATTGAATATATTTTTTAAATGAATGTAAAATATTTTTGAAGTGTAAATATTTTTGAAGTGTAAATAATTGTTATGTGATTAAAATATTGAAAATAAATAAGCGGAGATTGAATTGAATAAATTATCCAACTATTGAAATATAAATTGTGGAATAAAGTATGAATTGAATTAAATTAGAATTGAATTTATTTACAAATAAATCAAAAGTGTTCTTTAAGGAAAAAGTGAAGAAAAATAAAATAAACAAATGAAGGATAGCCCAAAATTAACTAGCCAAGCCCATTAAAATTTCACTCCATTTCCTTTTCAATTCAAAAACCTAGCTCAGAATTCGAATCCACTTTTGAACCCGTATGCGTCTTCCCCTTTTATGGCCTAATTCGGAAATATCCCGTATAAAAAAAATCGCGGACGCTGATGCCAAGCGATCGACAATCGCTCGATGGGAGAGGCCGTGTCGCTACTTAGTGCGTGACTGATGCAAGTCAGTCACGTGAGGAGGACGACTCACGATCTGGAGAGGTGTTTAGGTTCGTGCAAATATGGCGTCAGGTGGCGACTTTAGCATAGTGGGAGGATGCTCAATTTTTTTGAGAAGCAACGATGTGTTAGGTTGGAGTGGAGAATGACAGTGACGACGGAAGGGCTATTGATGGTTGATACCATCTGAGGGCTCATGAGCGGATGCCGTCGATGTTGACAACGATGTAGTCGCTGTTTTGGTAGATCACGCATCATTTCAATGAGTTTTACACTCACGCATCTATATTTATATTCCTTTGCATTATATATGTATATATATTATCCTGATTATTTCTTGACTTGCTTAGTTGAATGAATTGCTTGATATATTGGTTGAAACGTTTGATTGGGATATCGGATTGATTGTGTGATATTGGATATGATTTTGATTTTATGCGGTGATTTTGTGTATGTTGGATTGTCCAAAATGCAAAGGTGATGCTGTCCGATTGCATTTTGATTTGAGTAGATTATTTATACGCTGTATGCATTGTAGAATGGCCGGAATTCGATGGAATTTGACCTGGCCATGTGATAAAGTTGTTTAGTTGATTGTTTGATGAGTTTGGAGAATTTTGCTCCATAATTTGTATTTTGGACATTCAAATAATTTTTTTTTAATATTTTGGTAAGCTTCAATAAATTATTTTTGGTGTTTAAAAATTAAATTGAAGTTTATTTGTAAATAAATAAGAGTCGTTAGAAAAATAAAATTATTATTGAAAATTGTTTTGGAAGTAAAAGTGGTTTTAAAATTAAAATAGAGAATTTTAATCGTATTGGAATGTATGGAATTTTTATAAGAATAATTAAAAGGTTTTAATAATATTTTCGAAAAGGAATATATTTTGTAAAGTGTATATTTTATAAATAGGATTCAATGAATATTTTTGAAAGAGGATTTTGAGTTTTTAAGCTTATTTTAAAGATAAGCCAAATTGTGAAATAACTTTAAGGATTTTAAAGGAAATTTCAAAAGGGGGATTTTTGATTATCAAAATTTATTTTGAGAATTTTAAAATGTATCCCCCTTTTATATATTAAGTGGTTCAAAATTAATTTATAATTTCGAAAAGGGACTTTTAAAAATATACAATTTTTATTAAAGATAGATTAAATCGTGAAATATTTAAATGGAATTGAGAACTTTGAGTTATAATTCGCTTTCGTATATGGTTTGATCTAAAATGATTGATATTGATGTTATTGTGTTTAAATTCTTTATAATGAGGATATTGAATAAATGGATTAGTACTACTGTTTGGGATGGAGCATTTGGTATTATTTTTTTGGTTATTCTGTTGACTCGTATTATAGAATAACTGTTGTTTGATGAATGTAGTTTACTAGCTTCTAGTAAACATTCAAGTAATACTGAGTGGTATAGGATGCTCAAGTAATATTTTTTCGATTAATAATAAGGAGTAGATGTCAATTATATTTAGGAGATGGGTTAGGAATTTGTGATATCGTCTAGAGGTGACTCCTTAGAGCTTAGTAGTTGAGCATTATAGTACTCTCCAAGGGCTACAGGCCAGAGATCTACTGGAATTTATATATTTATCCACATAGGACTAACTAGCCGAGAATATTATTATTTACTCTTATGGCTAAAGGTCGAGGAATTATTATGTTATGACACTCTCATTTAGACGTATGGAGTCGAGAGTACTTATTATTACTCTCATTAGGACTCAATTCGTCGAGAGTATATTTTGATGTATCCTCTAAGGGATAACTGATCGAGTATGATTATATACTCTTAGAGCTAGTAGTCTAGGATTATTATATGAAGATGCTCTCATCAAGACCCGTATAGTTGATAGTATTTGATGTGGCTCTCATCAGGACTCATCAAGTCGAGAGTATCAGTTATTGCTCTCAATAGGACTTATTAAGTCGAGAGTAGTTGTTGTCACTCTCATCGGGACTTCTAGACTTGGGAGTGCTTGTTATTACTCTCATTAGGACTTGTATGGTAGAGATTATTTGTAGAAATCAATGTCATAGGGTTCACGCCACTGTGGAGAGTGCGTGAATTAGACCCACCAGATAGGCTAGTTATCCATCCTAGCAGTCCTGATTGCGGGGTCGCACCTCGGATCTGTGATATCATCTTGTTGAGTTTGTAGGCTGAGAGTTATTTCTCTCATTAGAGCTATTGCCCCGACATCACTTAAGGACCAACAGTACATTACCAAGGGCAAGTAGGAATCATGGCCAATGATCGGCGTAGTCCGGCAGCGTGTTTATGACATGTGATGGATACGAGTGTCATGATTCTGGGAGTGACTTAGGGACTGTTGAAAACGGGCTGCGGTCATTTGCATTTCCTGGAGCAATGCCGTCTGAATGACTTAGGTGGATCCATTATATTCAGGATATTTGATATTACCACCTTATTAGAGATGATTATTGTTCGACATTAGAGACTGGCCGTGTATCCGTCTATCATTTGAGTTACCCTAACCTAAGATAGCTATGTGTTGTCTATTGACATTAGAGACATGCTGTGAGCTTGTCCATCATCCTCTCATAAGAGTATATGGCTAAGAGATCTTCTTTTTGTTTTATTGTTGCTTTATCTCCTAGGATTATTCAGTCGAGAGTTTCGTCTCTCCAAGGAGTATAGGTCGAGATATATGATTTTGCATATTGCATATTTGGTTGACTTTGATACTGATTTAAGTTCATGTTTTTGGATATCTTTGAGGACCTAACAATCAGAATTTATCACTTTTATTAGGACTGTAGGTCGAGATAATTATTTAGATAAGGTTTTCGATGATTTGTATTTATTTTGTTTTATTTGGGATTTGGATTCTTTGCAATCTCATAGGACTAACAGTCGGAAATCGGTACTTTTATTAGGAATAAAGTCTAGATAGTATTCTTGTATATTGATTCTCGTATTTTGTTTGGATTTCGTTCTATTTGGGTTCCATATTCCCTGATTTATCTTTTATGACTTAACAACTAGAATTTTTTACTTCCATTAGGGCTTGACATTCAGAAGTCTATACTTCCATCAGGACTGCAAGTTAAGACATTTTGGGTTGTTGACCCTATGATTTGGTTTGATTCAAGATTTATTCTTTTATTATGGATTTATAAATATGTTATTTGCTTATCCATAGTATTTTGATATTTCGATGGATTTGATTGTTATCACCCGATTTATAGATGTCATGATTCTTACTTGTTTATATGTGCCCATTAGGTGATATTTGGCAATGTATGGCATGGTATATTATTGTGATGTTTGTGATGGATGTACATTGTGTTGTATTCGTACTATGCATGTTAATACCATGCTTATTGTTATGTACCTATATTGGATTTAGATATAGTATTTATTGTCGTATTTGACTGTGTGCATATTCTATATATATATATATACATATATAGTTCTGTCCTGGCAAGCTCATGTATTTATTGCTTTGTGCTAATACCAGAAACGTATGGATGTGTTATTTGAGATTTTTAATATATACTAGTGTTAGCCCAAGAAAATATCATGCATGGTCGCTCCTAACAAACCTTATTCTCCGTATTACTAGACATGATTACATAGTAATTCTCTTTGTTAATATGGGTATAGAGGTAGGGCGTTACATATTGTGTTAGGAATAGGAATACACACACCCCCTTATAACTACGTCTTTCAATTAGAGCATAAATATTTATAATGTAATTAATAATATGCATAGGTATTCATATTGGTTACAATTAGGTTGGCTAGTTATTAATAGCATGGTAATTATAGGACTAAGAGATTGAAAAAGGAAGGAATAGTAATTACACATTTTATGGAATAACTACAAATTTAATGGGCAATAAATTTGTAGTTAACATAGTGTTAAAGAAATTAAATAGGGACTGATTAGCATTTATGGAGAAACTAAATTGGCATAATAGGTTGATTTTGAAATGAGTAAATAAATATCATTAGAGATTGTCCGATTTTGATATTAATAACTATTTATTAAGGATAAATGACAATTATTAGATATAAGAAGGAAACAAGAAATATAAGGAATAAGCATATAAATTAGGAATAATTATGTAGTGAACAAGTAGTGTTAATACTAGTGAATACATGTTGAAGGCAATATAATTTTCATAGTAGGAAATTATATAGCCTTAATTATATGTTCAAAACGAATGTGAATTAGTGGGCCTAGCCCAACATTTAGGCTTAGGATGATTGGTTTAGTTTAGTGGGATGGGATGCAAGGTCAGTAGAGTTACACAACAGAAGTATGCCGTTCACCGGAGGCTACCAGCGGTTGGGTATAGTTACTACTGATATGGGACATCTTTGACCATAGGACCCATGGGGAAGGGATATACGTTTGCGCATAGTAGGAGAAAATAAACCGGGGGTACGCTTCGGACTTGAAGTATTAAACGGCTCAGTACCTTTGAGGATGTTAAGGGGTTTAGTTAAGGGTTGAGGTATTAAGTGGTCATTGGGTCTGCCTGCAATCTATATAGAAGTCTTAAACAACGTACGATGGTACCTAATAGGGAAATGAGGTCTGGTTCAACTCTAACAAAAGGTACTAAGTAACTGGAATGAGAATTTTCCATGACTTTCATTAGGTTAGCCTAAATGGGATTTCGGCTGTGGGCGGCCGACGGGCTATGTCAGTATTGTTGTTGGACCAGTATTTAGTAGTAGAGTTGTCATATAGTCTTTGAACACCAGTGGTACCATGCGATCATTAGTAACGACTTTGGTTATGCCTTGACGGATTTTGCTTCCTACTAGTGTTGAATCCATATGGGATACACAAGTCCTTAAAGTTTTACTTAATTATTTGTTTGTTATTTGGAGGAGGAGGCTAGTTAACCCTTAGATGAGTCTTTGAGATGCATTAATAATACAATAATTAAATTATAAAGTCGTATCTATGGGTCATCGATCTCTGTAGTTTGGACTAATTAACTATCATTTACGTTGTAGAGGGCCTGTTTCAAGGTTGAGATATTAAAAGATCATTGGATCAGCCTTCTCCTTATTTAAGAAGCATTAAGTGGCCGGGGTTTTTGGGTAGCACAACGTTTAGATATATGTATATAGCCATATGTATAGTTATACCTCGGAGGAGGTTAGGCATATCGTACACACATATAGGATTGAATGGATTAGCCGTGAATAATAGACATAACACTGAAATGGAAATAAATCGACATAAATTAGTGTTATGGATAAATCATGCAATTTTCCAGTCACCGGGACCCCCTTCTCATTACAACCCATATGATAGATTTAGAGGGATGGACTACTAATGCAAGACGAGAACTGCAGATGGTGGAGTTTTCTCTTTCATGCTTGGCACCGACAAGGCAAATAGACATCCAAGGAATAATGTTGATTCGAAGGTAGTAGCCTTAGTCAGTACGTTTGTTCTATTATATTTTTCTATTCTGTTGTGAGTTTATATTGATCGCACTCAGGTCTACTTGTGTTTATTAAGGTTATCAAAACCAACGATCTGTGTCCTAATGGACTTGGAGTTCGATTTAGTCGAAATTCGGACCCACTAAGATGTGGGTTGTTATAGTCATGTCAAAATCTCTAATCAGAGGGACATGACAGCAATTGGTAATCGATTTATGTATTTAAACCGAAAGAAAATTATATAAAAGTGTAATACTTTTGTCTTTTGGAAATATTACATATATCTATCGAAATAATTTAATATTAAATAATTATTCTATTAACTATTATATATACACACACATATTCAGAGTATATATATTATATGCAATTAATTAGTATATATGTTTATTTTAACAATACCTTTGTTAACCCGCCTTTTGGCAAGGCTGTAGGCAGGCGGATTTAACCAAGTCGACTTCACGATTATCGAGGCAGGAACATGATGGATTCGGTTTAAAAGGATGAAGTTCACTTGGATGTGCCACTCGGCATTGAGGTGAGGTTATGCCGCTCGGTATTGTGGTGAGACGGCTATGCATTGGTGAGATAAGGTCTCTCGGCATTGGACGTTGTTCGGCATTGTACCTTGTTCGGTATTGTACCTCGCTCGGCACTGGAAGTCACTCGGCATTGGACGTCGTTCGGCATTGTACCTCGTTCGGCATTGGAAGTCGCTCGGCATTGGACGTCATTCGGCATTGTACCTCGCTCGGCATTGGAAGTCGCTCGGCATTGGACGTCGTTCGGCATTAGACCTTGCTCGGCATTGGAAGTCACTCGGCATTGGACGTCGTTCGGCATTGTACCTCGTTCGGCATTGGACGTTGCTCGGCATCGACGTCGCTCAGCATTGTGGTTCGGTCAGAGTCACTCGGCGTTATCGTTCGGCCTTGGTTGCCGTTCGGCATGTATAGGTCGGCATAGCAGGAGTTTGGCATTTTAAGGAAGGAGGTTCCACACTTGGTTGCTTCGAGTTGCAGGCAAGTTTACCCCGAGCCTTGGATAGAACTGCTTCGAGTCGTACCCGAGAGATGTGGATCGGCATTGGCGGGACGTTGGATGTCGTTTGGTGAAGGTTGGAAGTCCATATGTAGCTCGGTCGTTGGTGGAGTGGTTCGGCATAGGCCGGTCGGCACGTCAATGTGGGTCGTTTTCGATGAGGGATGTTGGCTTGGCTATGACCTTGGTGGGCCCGGGTCACTCAGAAAGCCCAACAACTCAGGATTTGTCTATAAATACAGCATGTGGGGGTTCAAAAAAGGGACCTTCTTTCTTCTCTCTTGCTTTATATTTTCTAAGGCTGAGATTACTCTGCCATCTTGTAACTGTAATCAATCATTACAGCAATAAAAAGGAAACTTCTGGAGTGGACGTAGGCCGGAGATAGCCGAACCACTATAAAATCTGTTTTTCTTTACTGCTTTCATTTTAATTTTGAATGTTCTTCACATTATTACTCTCTACATACACACTATCTCTGAGCTGTGACTGGTATTGGTGCTTTCACCTGGATTTGGGTGTTAGTGACCAATTTTGGCGCTAACACTTTGGTGCTTTCACTGAGAGCGCAAGTACTCAAGAATTTTGGAGTTAGGAACTTGGATCCTCGAAACCAATGGCTAGACCACCAACGAGGAAGCAAGCAGCGGAAAGGAGCAATCAGGAAGGAAGTCAAGCGGCCTCTTTTGGAGCTGGAGAGGATCATGCATCTATCAACATAACTCGGGACGAGATGCAAGTGATGATGAATTCTATGCAGGAGCAGATGATGAAACGCCAAGAAGAGATGATGCAGGCTCTTCTTAGGCAATTTGGATAACCAGAAACTGCAGGTGCTCAAGTTCGTGGAACTGGACCAGAGGAACTCAACCAGCGGACAGATGGAGTGATTCAGCAGGGTGCAGCTCCCAATCAACAAACAGCTAACAATCTAGATGGACCTAGACTCGGGGGTACACCACCAGGTAATGCTGGACCAGTTCATGGAGGGATACCGGATGACGCTACGCGGCCGGACGTCGATAGGAGTGCAGGAGTACGTGATGAGGAATATGTGCCAGAATTTCCTCGGGGACTTGGGGGGCAACCCTTGGTTGGAAACACTGGATTGGCTGACATTATCAGGCGGACTATTCGCGGAGGTCTGACAAACAGGGATTCAGAGGGAGTTAACAAGAGTCCGTTTACCCGGAACATTAGGACAGCTAGGAATCCGCCCAATTTCAACCTACCCACTCTGGAAGTATACAACGGGAAGACGGATCCCACCGACCACTTGATGAGGTACACTAGGCATATGAAAGTGCTGGGGGCAACGGAAAAGGTTATGGCCCGATGTTTCCCCCTATACTTGACTGATATAGCCGCTATGTGGTTCAGACAGTTGGAGGATGGATCCATTGGAACATGGGCAGAACTGGTGGACAAGTTCTTAGGTCAGTTTCGAGTTCACATAAAAAGGCCAAAGAACGTGATGACGTTGACGTCAGTTAAACAGGGGGTGGATGAATCGCTCAGGACATTCTTAACTCGATTTAATGCAGCAGTTGCTTCGGTGGATCGGCGGGATCCATCAATGGTTCTGATGGCTGCGGTATCAGGAGTCAGAGGTAATTCGGATTTCAAAGTATCGTTGATACGGGACCCACCGTTGGATCTTGGGGAATTCATTCATGAAGCTAAGAGATTTCTTTAACAAGAGGATGCATGTTTGGACATGAGGTCAAAGGAAGTAAACATGATTAAGGATGGAGGACTACCCGACGAAAGCTCAGGTGGGGGCAAGGATAAAGGGAAAAGGAAGCGCTGGGGAGAACCAAAGTTCTCCACTTACACAGGATTGAACGCAACATTGGAGCGGATATTCTTGGATACTCGAGATCGCCTTCCGTATCGAAGGCCGGCGAGGAGGGAGCCCTCAGAACGAGAAAGGGCGTCACGAATGCACTGTCTTTTTCATGACCTGGACGGGCATGATACTAACAGCTGCCGGCATTTGAAGGACATAATCGAGGTGCATATAAGGAATGGTCAGTTGTGACAATATGTCGGAACTTAGAATGCGGCGGTGGAACAGGAGCAGCCATCGCCTACCTTGAATGACGAGGGCATGAGGCCCAAGAATGGTGGCCGATTGGTCATCAACTAATCTTGATGGTTTGGAAAAAGTAACAAACTCTGGGCAAACGGTTAAATCACTTACTCATGTACGGGGTCGGAGATAACCCTCAGGCATTCTCTGAGATGATGGCTTACCGAGACGCCCTGGCTTGTGAAATCTGTTTTTTTCCTTTGATTTGGACATTTGCTTTTTCTGGTTTGGTTTGAACTCCCTGTTTTGCTCATTTTCTGGTTTGGATTCGGGTTTGGATGTTTGTTTTTTGGTTTGGATTTTTGATATGGATTTCTGGTTTTCTGGTTGAATTTGGATTTCAGTTTGGATTTTGGCTGAAAGATCATCGAGCATGGACTATGCTCGGTAAGGGTCCGGAGAGACCGGGATTCGGCCTAGGACTTAGGCCCCCTATTGTCTCCTATGCAGATCGTCGAGTATGGACTATGCTCGGCAAGGGTTCGGAGCGACCAAGATTCGGCTTAGGACTTAAGCCATGGCATTATTTGACGTTCAGGGACATTGAACCAGGAACACCATGGAATTACTTAACATAGGTCGTCATGTATGGATTGCGCTTGGCAAGAACCCGGAAAGGTTACATATTTGGATATTGGCTATGAACAGCTAAGGGTTTGGGCATGGACCCGGAACGGTCCCGGATTTGGACATCGACCCGGAGAGGCCATGGACATGGTTATTGGTCGTTGGATATGGATGGATTGGAACTTGGTTGTCGAGTTCAGATGAATATGGATTTGGATAAGGATTTGGTTACTGGATTCAGAATTGGATATCGACTCAGAGTAGTCGTAGATTCAGATAAGGATACGGCGATGGCACTTGGATAAAATGGATTGGATTATGAATCGAAAAGTATGGATGTGGATAACATACATACTTCGGATGTCGGACGTGAGGCTATTCAAAACACACCTTCCAATAACAAGGCATGTTTTGGGGGGCAAAGTGTTAACCCGCCTTTTGGCAAGGCTGTAGGCAGGCGGATTTAACCAAGTCGACTTCACGATTATCGAGGCAGGAACATGATGGATTCAGTTTAAAAGGATGAAGTTCACCTGGATGTGCCGCTCAGCATTGAGGTGAGGTTATGCCGCTCGGCATTGTGGTGAGACGGCTCGGCATTGGTGAGGTCAGGGTCGCTCGGCATTGGACCTCGTTCGGCATTGTACCTCGTTCAGCATTGTACCTCGCTCGGCATTGGAAGTCGCTCGGCATTGGACGTCGTTTGACATTGTACCTCGTTCGGCATTGGAAGTCGCTCGGCATTGGACGTCGTTCGACATTGTACCTCGCTCGGCATTGGAAGTCGCTCGGCATTGGACGTCGTTCGGAATTGTACCTCGCTCGGCATTGGAAGTCGCTCGGCATTGGACATCGTTCAGCATTGTACCTCGTTTGGCATTGGACGTTGCTCGGCATCGGACGTCGCTCGGCATTGTGGTTAGGTCAGAGTCACTCGGCGTTGCCGTTCGGCCTTGGTTGCCGTTCGGCATGTGTAGGTCGGCATAGCAGGAGTTCGGCATGTTAAGGAAGGAGGTTCGACACTTGGTTGCTTCGAGTTGTAGGCAAGTTTACCCCGAGCCTTGGATAGAACTGCTTCGAGTCGTACCCAGGAGATGTGTATCGGCATTGGCGGGATGGTGGATGTCGTTCGGTGAAGGTTGGAAGTCCATATGTAGCTCGGTCGTTGGTGGAGTGGTTCGGCATAGGCCGGTCGGCATGGCAATGCGGGTCGTTTTCGATGAGGGATGTTGGCTTGGCTATGACCTTGGTGGGCCCGGGTCACTCAGAAAGCCCAACAACTCGGGATTTGTCTATAAATACAGCATGTGGGGGTTCAGAAAAGGGACCTTCTTTCTTCTCTCTTGCTTTATATTTTCTAAGGCTGAGATTACTCTGCCATCTTGTAACTGTAATCAATCATTACAGCAATAAAAAGGAAACTTCTGGAGTGGACGTAGGCCGGAGATAGCCGAACCACTATAAAATCTGTTGTTCTTTACTGCTTTCATTTTAATTTTGACTGTTCTTCACATTATTACTCTCTACATACACACTATCTCTGAGCTGTGACTGGTATTTGGTGCTTTCACCTGGATTTGGATGTTAGTGACCAATTTTGGCGCTAACAACCTTTGACCTTCGGACTTTTTAAATAAAAAAGTTTCAGACCGAATGTATTTTTAGTTAAATATACAACCTTATAAATTTTATCAATCGATTTTCAACTTAGTAAAAGCAAATAAATTTAAATCTCGAATTATATACTATTCGTGAGATTATAATTTTAGGGTCAGCCTAGTATCGATTTATATAATTAAATTTTGATATTGTAAATATGGGCTTAACCCTGAATTAATAACTTAATTTTGAATTATGTATATATTTAAATTACTTTTGTGTGTGTGTATTGTACATATGTTTAATAAGGACTGATATATGTATGTCTATATGTATGTATGTATGTCTCTATGTGTGTATTGAAAATGAGTTCTTTATTAATGACATAAAGAATAATAAATGACTTCCCTCCTTAAATGACCTTACTAAAGGACCGATACGTACATACATATACACACACACACACACGTGCACGTGCGCATATTCAAACACTAGTACACGTAGAGATTTGAATCGATAGGGGTGGAATTTCATAAAAAAAAGGAGTATAACAACCATATTTCCATAACAAAAAGTTAGCACATCTTTGGTCCACAAAAGTCATATAATAATATTTAATTCAAGCAAGACAAAATATTACAACATCAAATGTTCACAAATAAACCCTTTTAGATTTCATGTTTTGAAAATTATGAATAGTATGGTTAATTTTGACGGTTTCTTAGATATCTTGTTCAATATAAATCATTAGACAGTCATTCATCATATCATCACCCAATCAGTTACGAAGTGAGGTCATAATAATTTTCATAGCTAAAAATACTCTTTCAACAGTGGTGGCGGCGATGGTTAACAATAATGTCAACTTCAACAACAAGTACACTAATGGATATAGACGATGTTTCTTTCTTTAAACCATCTATTTAACAATTTCACTAATTCCACCCACACCAGAAAATTGATTATCAGACTGTAAATCTAGGATGTAGTTGTCAAGTTGATGATCAAATTGCACTAAATCATTTGAAAAGAAATCTGATGGATAAAATTTAGAGAATTAGATTATTTTTTCCTTATCATACGATGAGAATGAATCACTTAGACTAAGACAAACCATACACGACAATAATTTTGTAATTAGCTCAGTAAAACGGTTATTCGGCTCTTGAAGTTGCATACCTATCACTTCATAGAAAATAGTAATGAAGATGTGTCTTTCCTTCAACCTTACGACGGGATCTTCCTTGAACTACAAACAAGCTATCGATATCGAGATGATAATATCATGTTTACCACAAAATAAAGAAACTTCTCTAAATAATTTTTCCTATCTGTTCTCTCTCGTATTTTGCAATTGTTGTTTGGTTATTCTCATAAGAGTCGTGGTATTGACTATATTTTGGTCTGTGTTTTGAAAAGCTTGAGACAAATCATATATGATTCCTAAAACATTCTTCATCAGGTGCAACTGAAAAACAAATTCAAAACTTTGTATGATTCGCAATAGGCTATCTAATTGTCCTCTGTGTTTATGATATTTGACATCTTCTTCAACGATCATAACAACTTCAACCATTGAAGGAAATAAATTAAGTATGCTCATAAGTGTATCATAGTGAGAACCCCACCATGTACTTCCTGCATGTTTCAATGTCATTTCTTATGAAGTATGCCTCTACGATTGCATAAGGCTCCCATAATATTGGATAAAAGTGCAACAACATGAAAAAAAGTTAAAATGAGTCAATGATTCTCTACAATGACAACAAATGTCAATTGAAGTTGATGTGCAAACAGTACAATAAAATACTTATTTCGCAATTGGCAATTCCGGTTGTAATAGGCCTATTGCAACTATCAGCTGCTAGTCTTAATATGCGAAGTTGTAATAGGGTCGAAGCATTTTACAACTGTTTTGGACCGCGGTAAGGGACCATTGTAATAAAGTCTTTTACAACTGTTTTTTGCTAGTTGTAATAGAGATTTTTATAACTTTTTCTATCAATTGTAATAAAGTTTTTTTACAACTTTTTTACCAATTGTAATAATGTCTTTTACAACTGTTTTGACCAGTTGTTAAAAAAATGTAACATTAAAAAAATTAAAGCATTTTTGCAACATGTATATAGATTATATTCACAATTACTAAAGATCCAAAATGAATATACATTCACATCATTTATACCGTCTCAATATATTTACAAATCATCGTGGTTCAAGCCAAAACTAATATAAAATAAAAGTATAATACAACACAATTGCATTATAGAGTATACAGATGATAACTGTTAATATGTTTTCTAGTCAGCAAACAGACCTCAAGCCCAAGTTCTGCTCTGTCTGTGTATGTTCAGTCCAGTCATACAGCAACACACATATTCTCATCCATCTGCCCACTACATGCTCATGACTTAGCGTCATAAACCAAACATCCTAGCTGCAGCCATCTGTCCACTCACACGGTGGGTAGCTCTTGCAAAAATGAAACTATTGATACTTGATATGCGATTTACCCAGGCGACTATATTTAGAATATCTTTAATTGTTGCATATAACTTCTCCTAAATTGTGTATTGGCTGTATCTAAATTTCATTGAAGTGTTAAATTGCATTAATGTTGGTAGGGTAAGAGTAAGAATGCGCTAGTCGGGAACAAAAAACTTAATAGTGTTAAAAGGAACCAGGGCATAAAAGCTTAACAATTTGCAAGAATATTGTTCTTCCAAACAACTACTGTCAACTTTTAATACTTTCAATTATTGTATTTGACATGAGTAGTCAGCAAGTTACACAGGTTTGATGTAAATAAAGCATTTAAATAAGGTAAAAAACTTATAAGCAAAATATATTTGTTGAAGGTGTGAATGAATAATTACCGCGCTGACTACTGAGAGTTGAAGAAGGGTGAAGATGTTGGTACTTATGAGGAACTATTTAGGAACCAAAGTGGTATTATTCACTATGAAGTTTGTGAGAATGGAGCCATTGGCTTGATTGCCAAAAGCCCAGTAACCCGATATGGATACGTTGAAGAAGGTAGCTATTGCTACTGCGTATTATAGGCACAACCCTTTGAACATCTTTCATGTTACTGAAGATGCTGCCATTGCCTGATTTTTTATATGAAAATTTATATTAGTTTTCAAATTAGTTGTAAAATTTGCATATACACTTAACACAGAAATGCATATGTCGTGGGGTTGTGCATATTTTTCGTCATAAGTTTAAGTGAAATATTTGCACTTATTAAAGCGAAATAAATTTGAATATCAGGAATGATCCCATTTACATATGTAGTTGCTATGATTGCAATAGCACTGAGGGCTCCAAATACACGAACTCGATGATCACCTAAAATCGTATAATCTTTAGATGGTGCTCGACGGAATACCCTATAAATTGATAAATGAAATTTGTAGTCGGAATAAATACTGTAAAAAGGGTAGGAAAATTATGCATAAAATTAGTAAAAGGTTATATATGTTTTGCTTGCATAAATAGCTCCAATGGTCGAGCATGCGCTCTAAGTAAGACAGAGGAGAAGGGAATAAGATTGATGTGCCTTAAGGAATGGAAGGATAGATATTTAAGCTAAAATTAGAAGGAATGCTCCAAATATGAGCACAAATTCATAAATCTTTATCAAACGATCTAGATTCGATATCAAGTACATTGACTACAAGCAATGAGTTGGTTAAAGATAAATGAAAAAAATAATAGTGTGATGACGATGAAGAAGAAAATGGAGTTACCGTAACATTTAACAGGGCTATAATTTTTTCACAATATTGACAAAAATAGGCTGCAATCACAAGTGTAAATATTAAAAATCTCAAAGCCAAACAAAATATGCTTATTATAACCTACCATAACATAAGTTAAACAAGATGGAATATAGTGAAAACTATAGGGAAATAGGTTTGCTTCATTTTATAGATCTTCTCACTTGCAAGGAGAGCAACACAATATTTATATTGGTACTTATCCTAGCCACCAACTTTTGTATGCATAGCTTATTAAGTGATTCGGGCTTATAACTTGCAAAAATAAGCAATTATACTTATTGTAAAACAAAATGGGTTTTACACCTATCCATGATCCACTTGATTAATGCCTCAAGCTTACAAAATATTCACATTGGCATATTTCACATAATATATCAGCCTAGTAAGAATAAAGTCTACTAAAGAAGTGGCATAAATATATATACCGTAACAGTAAACATCTACAAGCACGCCAATGTTGAACATCTATATAAAAAAATACAATAATGATAAGCAGCTAAAGATACAATATTACCGATGTTAGACATTAATATAAACCCAAAGATGAAAAATTCTGCATTTTTCATGGTGAACTTAAACTTTAACTCTAATTTTAACATCTACAATTTACCGAATTTGAAACCAACAAGTTATGCAAGGTACTACAATATTATAGGTACACCCACAAATTTTCAGAAGGTTCTATTAGCTGTAATTTGCTACTTTCAATTATCCCTTCCTCTACGACTGTGACACAATTTCTAATACACCATTAGTATAATGATTACTTCAAGTAAGAACTTAAGTTAAATAACAGAAGCATTGATACCTTATTTGCTTCTAGCTACAATTGTTAGTGTAGCACAATACTTTTGTTTCTATGTTTGCAAAGAGAGACAAGACAAGAACTTAAGTTAACATACAAAATATTATCAATTATAGGACTCTAATGCAATTCCAAGCATAAACGAAGATGAAAATGATTAGAACGGTTTTGATTTTTTGTCAATGTAAGATTTTGGAAATGTGCCACCACCAACCAACACAACTAGTATTTTATGGTACAAAAAAATAGTTTTGCGTATAATATCAGCAATCATACATGAGAAGCTATCCATTGTCATGTCAGGTTCCAAAATTGTATAGACAACTGAGAGCATAGATATTTTCTTTATAACTTATCCACTTATAGAAATAAAATTGCATAAACTATGTCTGCTCTTCATGTAGCTAATTTGTCACGTTGTTGTTTTTCCAGATTGTCTTATTGAAATTTTATAGCAAACACATGGAATCTCCTTAGATTTCTATAGAAAAAGATGTGCCATGTTCTTATGATATAGAAATTAACCATTAACATTATAATTTTAGCCTAAGATAATAATTTGGGAACAAATAACAAGATAAATCCAAAAAACTGTGCAGTTCTAACCTATCAACTTGCATTAACAACTTAGCTCTTGTCCTGTAGTTAACTTATCTTCAACTTGCATTGACCAGTGTCATCACAGTCAAGTCACTATCGCCTATAGATTGGAGTCTGTGTCGCCGACACGCCACCGATTAGAGTATGTGTGACGACCGCCCTATACCACCGGCACCAACAGTATATAAATAGTGTGATGTCTGTGCCCGGTTGATATGGGACGATCATCGGGGTTGAACTAAACTAATACAGTATATAACCTATCATATCTCACAACGCATGGATAAAATATAATATCACAGATATAACAAAAGAGACGATAATAACTACACTACGCCATAGATGGCCTACTGCAACGAAATTACATGGTGTTGCTAACTATAATGTAACGATAGGTATGCTGATTTTTGTCTATTACAACACTCGCTTCAAGGTGTTAGCATAGGTATCAACAAGATGTTGCAGTAGCTATAGATGTATTCAAATTAAAAAATTAATAAAATTAGCAATCCGCGTGAATACGATCCAACGGTCTACATTTACTCTGGTTGTTAAAATGGATCACCACTGCAATTTTTCCCAAAATTTCGTTTTCCCGCCTAGTTCAGAGTAGATCCCTTTTGGTTTTCATTCCAATTTGCCTCTTCCCATTCGCCTCCTCCCATTCGCCTCCGCCACCAAATTGTCACCCTCCTCTTCTTCTGCCTCCTCCCATTCGCCTCCGCCACCAAATTGTCACCCTCACCCCCAGCTACCCTCTTACCCATCGCGACCATCTAGCTCCAACCAGAGCCCCGTCACGACACCAAAACCCGAAGCCAAACAAAGTTTTCCGTTCAAACCTCTTTTGCCACCGCTGTCGTCGCTATCAGCTCTCACCTCCAACAGAAGACTTGCTCGCCACCAACCCCTCTACCTTTCTCCTTTAGACTACTTCACCTGAAAACCCTTCTAGCGCCTTAATTTCTTCCAAAACCCGAACTGCTGCCCTCGAGATTTTGGTTCACTTCTTACTTTCCATCGCAAGTTCAGAGCAGATCCCAGGCTGATCTCTTCATACTTTCCCCTATGATTGCGGTTGCTTCACTTGGTACTGGTAATTTCAATAAGATAGTATGCCCCCCATATGTTTGTGCAAATGCTCCTTTAACACTTGTTAATGTTTCAGAATCTGGCTGGGTATGTACTGCTTCTGGATGCCCTGTGCCTCCATCGCAAGTCCATCGCAAGTTCATAATCTGGTTGGTTGGTTCACCATTGAATCTGGATGTAGTTGTATTGGTTGAAGGTTGGTTGGTTGGTTTGGTAAGTTATGGAAGTGATGGTGGAAGTTGGTGATGCAGAGGAGTTTCAGTTGGCAGTGTGATGCCTGAATTAATGTTGGCAGAGAGATGTAGACGGAGTTTGGAGTTTGACAATGGTAGAGTGCTGTTGTGTATTGGTTACGGAGAGAAGCTAATGTGGTGATTGGAAATTGAAAAGAGTTTGCAGTAGAGTTTTGGTGTTTGGCCGTAGGGGATTCAAGCAGATTTAGGCGAGGAGATGGAGGATAGGAATTAAGCTCAGTCTTCATTTGTGCATCATTTTACGTCATTTCAAAGAAGGCTCGATCTTCCGAAATCTCCTGAATCGGATGAATCGGGCGGTGCCCCGGACCCCCGCCGGCGCTGTGCCCGAACCCGCTTCTCGGCTCGCCTTCGGCTCGGCACTCGGCTCGTCATATATTTGTCAGTGTCGGTGTCTGTATAAATTGAAACTGCATATGTAATGAGTGAACTGAGTAATGTAGTGAGGAATATCTGTATATGTGAATATCGGTGTTATTTATCATTGAATTGTAAAAATAGTGGAGTTAGGAATTTGTACTATTTTAAATGTTGAAATAAAATATTTATTTAAATAAATTACTGTTTGAATATCAAATTCTGTGCAATAGCATTTTATTAAATAAATATTTATTTCTATTAAAAAATCAAATATGCTCTACATTGTGGGCCCCACAAATTCAGAAAGTTAATATCTATAGCAACATTTTGGAATGTTGGTTCAGACACCTATGGATGTTGCTATAGACCCAAATATGGTTCTATTGCAACAATATTTCTTATGTTGCCTTAGATAGTCAAAATGTTGCCTTTGAGGTCTGCGGCAACGCGACAAAATGCATCACCGAGAAAGTGTTGCCTTTGCCCTTTTTTAGCCTACAGCAACATTTTTTGGCACTTCCTGCATCACTTCTTTGGTGTTGCAGCATGCAATCTATGGCGTAGTGCTATGTGAATAAATCATCAGAGTACAGATCCATACAGTTATACATCAAATGTCATAGAGTTTATACAATGGAAACAAAATCAATAACCATCGCAAATACAAGTATAAGCAGTCACTGGATCATGGTATCAACTCCAGTTAATCGTGTAACCAAAGCTTGGATACCAAACACCCTATACCGCAGGCACCAAGAGTACATAAATAGTGCATTGTCTGTGTCGGGCTGATATAGGATGATCATCAAGGTTGAAATAAACCAATATAGCATATAACCTGTCATATCTCACAGCGCATGGATAAATATAATATCATGGATAAAATAGAACAGACGGTAATAACTATGTGAACAAATCATCAAAGAATAGATCTACACGGTTGTACATCAAATGTCATAGAGTTTATACAATGGAAACAAATTCAATAACTGTCTCAAATACAAGTATAACCAATCACTGCTAAGGCTCCCCAGTGCCGCACAACGGAATAAGCATAGAATCCATATAAGTACATAATACGAGATAGCTCCATCCAGCTCGTCCTTCAAATAGCTACTGCGTCACCTAGACCTGTTATCTAATCTACTCATTTAAGAGCATCTAAGATAATAAGAAGCAGAGCATAAAACCTTAGGTCAGGCAACAGTCTGGTGTGAACGGTAAATGAGTCTCAAAATACTATACAGGTAAATATGGTAAAGAACAAGAGTGCACGAACCACACCTGACCTGTCCCTACAACCAAAGAGTTAGCATATAACACTAAAATATGCTACTCTACACTATCATAAAGATATACCATAAACCAAATAAAGGATGTCAATCTTTCAGGTATTCCTATCTCCAATACCTACTTTCCATGATACCTATGAGTGATAGCCTATTAAAGAAAACAAATAAAGCATCCATCAACAATCCTAACTATCACTCCCTGTGCCCTGAATATATAATAATTTGTATGGCCCCCAAGGCAGGGACTAATGGAAATACCAGTTCTCTGTTGTACTCTCGTATCTTGCATCCCAGAGCTGGATAAGTGTCTCGCAGCCTAAAGCTAGGCACTAGAAATAAAACTGCAGGTCCAAGGTATACATGTCCCTTAATTGACCCATGGGCATCCCCACTTACAATACCCCTGCTTCGAGTACAACTGCGAACTCTCCGAGCACCAATGATTCCTTGGCATATATACCCAAGCCTACCTTGCTCCATTTGGATAACGAGCCCTTTTTTCTCAATCCAGTTTCCATTATTCACGAGGAACACTTCCATATTCCCCGATCATATGGCTCCCTCCCTTACGAGCCACCACATTTGGAACCTACTCCAAATATGAGCCAACATCCAAAGACCATAGCTTTTCATCATGTTGTTATATCGTCATCCAATCTAATATGAATAAGCTAACACCTCCAGCACGATCTACAAAACCTCAACAATAGTCCCTAGAAGTTCCAACCCCATATCATGCACCATAATAACTCGGTGCCGAGTTATAGGTATAACTCGGTGCCGAGTTATAGGTATAACTCGGTGCCGAGTTATAGGTATAACTCGGTGCCGAGTTATAGGTATAACTCGGTGCCGAGTTATACACTTAGCCAATAAATGGTTAATTCCTCTTCCATGTCTCTAGTACTCTTCTTTTAGTGCCTTGGACCCCGACTCATCCCTCCTTGATAACTCAGGCCCAATCCAAAACTTCTTCTTCAAGTTTTAGAGATAACTCGTCATCACATCCAACACTTAGCCAAATTCCTGCATTATGCTATAGGCAACCTCCACTTGACAAACCCTTTCCATCCACGAAGTCGAGAAGTGCACATGAGTTAGCACCATAATTCGGTGCCGAATTATAGCCATAACTCAGTGCCAAATAATGACTTTAACTCCAACCAACTTGTGAGTTATCATGTAGCCTTTTTCCATTCTCCTGAGCCTATCTGCCAAGTTTTATCCAATTCCGACCAACTTTGCCTCCGATTTTCTCAACTCTCTGACCTAACTTTCTATGCAATCACAACATTAGCAAACAACATCAAATCATATCATCGAAACATAGAATATCAAGAAATTTCGTCCAATCAAACTTGTAATCCATCAAAATAAGTAAAACAAGGCAATTTCTAGCATAGATCTACATATAGCATGAATATATGAACATAAATCAAGGTGAATTCTAATCAATCTATATCATATGCATGGATTAACATGCCTTAAAGTTATAAAAGGTTTTTATGGCCTAAAGTCAATTTAAAACATGTTAAATCCTATAATTCTACCATACAAACATGTATAGCATAGTGAGAAGGCATAAACTACTCACCACTGACAAAATTCAACCAATTTATGTATAGATCTAATCTGAACAACGAATAAAAGCACTCCAAATCAAGTAATTTGATAATCTCTGGCTTCTAACTGAGGATCTAACCTCTAATTCGCAATCTACTTTGATTTAGAGAGCAATTTAGGTGATTTTGGATGAAATTAGTATGATCTAGGGCTAATTAGGGTTTAGACCTGATTTAGAATGAGAGGGAAATGTTTTAATTTGACTCTCCATCTCTCTATTTATAGTGTTCTCTAATTATACTAATGGGCGCACTAATGGGCTTAATTAATTACACATTAATCCTAGTCAGTAGCTTCAAAAACTTAAAACAGGCATAACTTTCTAACCTTAAGTCTGTTTTTCTATCATGACCACTCTACGAAATGGAAAACCATCATCTGAAGCAAAGGAACTAGTTTGAGACCCTAATTCGACTCCTATCAAAAGTTATAGTCCAAACAAGATATTCAGGGTCAAAATGGTCATATAATAATTCAGGAAAAATCGTAGGTGTGTAAAATATCCCTAAGAGTCATATTCCAAAATTATAGAATCATAAAACCTCATATGATAAAATAAAAATATTTTACGATCCTCCGATACAAAAATACGAGTTGTTACATTCTTCCCCCTTTAGGAACTTCACCCCCGAAATCCTCAAACAGGCCAAAGTATAAGCAACCATGGTCATTACGCATGCCCACCAATCATAAGCAACCATCAAACTTCTCAAACAAGCAGTAAGGCAACCAATAGTATAGTTAACATATCCTAGCATGCGAAATACTAACTTATCGAATATAGTATACAATGGTGAAAGTAGATATGATAAACGTTAGGTCCTACCATTCAAAGAGCTTTGCACACCTAGTCCTCATGCTCTCCTCCATCTTCCATGTACAATCGTCATCACTTCCGCTCCATTGTACCTTAATTATTTTCACCATCTTTCCCCTAAACTGTTTCGTATCATACCCAACAACACGAAGTGGTCTACGAGGTATAGAAACTTCTGGTTCTACCTCAATATCTTCTAGCTGATCCAGTGTGATCATAATGCTTGAGTCATGCACAAACTTTTGTAGATAAGAGACATGAAAAACATTGTGCACGCCTACCATCGTCTAAGGTAAGTCGACCATATATGTTAGCTTCCGAATTCTCTCGACTATTAGAAAAGGACCTACGATCTCGGTGCCAACTTCCCTTTTTTACCGAATCGAACTACATTCTTTAAAGGAGAAACCTTTACGAATACCATATCTCCGACAGAAAACTCCAAATCTATTCGTCTTTTATCTGCATGGCTTTTATATCGGTCCTGAGTAGCTTTCATTCGTTGTCGAATGACCTCAATATTCTTTGATGTCTCTCTAATCATATCTGGTCCAAGTATCGATTTCTCGCCTGCTTCCCACTAACATGAAGGAGCGTTACATGGTCGGGCATATAATACTTCATACGAAGCCATAACAATACTCGACTGATAACATTTGTTGTATGCAAACTCCGCCAAATGCAAATGATCATCCCACGATCCACCATAGTCTATGATGCATGCTCACAAGAGATCTTACAATATATGATTTACTCTTTTGGTCTGCCCATCTGTTTGCGGGTGATAAGCTGGACTAAGATGCAGCTTCGTTCCTAAGGTCTCTTGTAAGCTCTTCCAAAACCCACTAATGAACAACGGGTCTCGGTTGCTCACAATGCTCTTCGGCACACCGTGAAATCATATTATCTACTTTACATACAACTCTGGCAGCCTGGATGCCATCCTACTTGACTTGACAAGTATAAACCTTGCACTCTTAGTCAGCCGATCAACTATGACCCAAATACCGTCGTGCCATGCTCGAGTTCTCGGCAATCCATCAATAAAATCCATTGATACGTGCTTCCATTTTCATTCAGGGATCTCTAATGGTTGCAACAATCCACTAGGTTTCCTCTGCTCTACCTTTACTAATTGCAGTTCATACACTTAGAGATGAATGCCCCAACATCCCTCTTCATACCTTCCTAGTAGTAAGTTCGTTTCATATATTGGTACATCTTATTACCACTGGGATGAATGGTTAATATGGAATGATGACACTCTCTTAGCACTTCATTCTCAATCCATCAACATCGGTAACAAACAACCTCACGTCTTTACGAAGCCAACCTTCTAGGTCGAGTTCGTATTGCTTCATATCTCTAGATTCTACTCCTTCCTCTGTTTTAGCTATGATCTTCATTAGCCTAGCATCTCATTTCTGACTAGTACCGATCCTTTCAATCAGAGTATGTCTAATCGATAAGCTTGCCAACATTTCAGGTCCTAGCTCGCAGTGAGGCCTGAAATCAAATCCAGCAATATATTTTTTCTGCTTCCATTCCAAGAACATTGCTCCTAACCCAACATGCATTTTACTCAATTTCCCTTCTTAAAAATAAATTTTATTTGTAAATATTTTTCCTTTATAAAAAAAACAAAAAAAAAATCTTGAAAATGTCTGAGTTTCCGTTTCCCTACTCACTTGAATTTTATAATAGTTGTGAAAATCAATATAATCCATATGATTTCACTCCAAATTCGTATGGATATTTTAACAACAACTTTTGCATAAACGATTCAAATTTTGAACCACAAAATTTTCAAAATGATGACCAACCTTCATATCTTGAAAATAACATTTTGTCTTTACTTGAAATTTCTACACAACAAAATCAAATGATAAATGATTTATGTAATTCTTATTTTTGTGATAACTCAAGTCAAAATTTTCAAAGTAATCAAGATTTGAATTCACTTCAAAATGCAAACGATTTCGATTATAACCCATGCCAATCCAATTTCGAACTTCAAAATGAATTTCAAACTCAAAATGAAAATGGAAACAACTTTTCAAACGAATTTGGAAATAGGAATAATCTTAACCACTTTACAATTGAAAACTTTTGTCCTCAACAATTTCAAAGTGAAAATCCTCATGTTAATAATTATAAATTGGATTTTGTTTAACAAATGGCCGAAATTTACAATGATCACATGGATTCGTTGTTTGAAACATGTATGAAACAACATGAAAAACAAAATCAAATCCCAACATATGACAGGTCAAATTATAATCCATCTTTTACCCAAATCGACGATTTTCAAACAACAACTTTTGAAACTGAAAATGATGATCTTAATAAAGTTGTTGAAAACACGGTGATCGAGTTGGATTTCAATTCTTTTGAGGATGAGAAACTCGATTTAAGATTCGATCTTCCTTTTCTCGATTTAAAAATTTTGAACACAACAATTTTGGATTTTGAACTTAACACATGTAATAAAGTTGTTGATAATTCAATAAAGGAAGACGAATTCAATAAACACGATTTCTTTGGACTTTTCAAAAATGAGTTGTTAAATTCTAAAGGGGAAGATTTGAATCACCATTTCAATTCTGAAATCAATAATTTTGAAAAATTTGTTGATGATGAGCTTAACTTTCAATTTGGTGAAAATAAACATGAATTTCAATCAATTGTTCTATCACCCCCAAAAATCATCAAAAATAAAACAACTCATACGATTTTCAATAAAACGACGTTCGTTTTTCAAAATCCACATTCAACTTTGAAATCTTTTACGATTTGGTTTTCCAAGCTTAAGCTGTGTCTCGTATGCTTGACGAGACAAATGAATCGGTCATTGGAAGACCGTTTTATTTACTTTTTGACGATATACTTTCTGATCTCGTGTAAATACCGTTAATTTTTATTTAAATAAAGGTCATGTTTTTATTTTTATTTTTCTCTTCCACTTGGGTTGGGTTGACTGTGGGGACACATTCAAAATCAAGTGTAGGGGGGAGACTCATCTTCACTTTTAATTTTTCATGGTTTATTTTTTCTTTTTCTTTTAAAAACTAAAAAAAAATCCAAAATACAAATTTTCTTTTGATTTATTTTAAAGAAACACTATAGGATAAATATATGGTTTTGGTTTACTAAATTGAATTTTTTGAAAATTTATTCGTCTTAACAAAAATAAAAATGAAGTTTGATTACAAATAACAATGGTTTAACTAGTAGATAGGAAGATTCATATGTGTTAATTATGAAATACGTCCTAATTGAAAGTCTTTGTTTTAAAAAGTGGTTGATTTAAAGTGAAGATATAACATTTTTTTATCTTCTAAGTTAAATGGTGCTAAGATGATAGTGCGAAACTCTCTCTTCTTAAAAAAAACAAAAAAAAAACAAATTTCTTGTATATAAGTTTATATTTTGTAATAAACACCTAGAGTCATGTGTTCACACTCGTGTGTTCACTCGCCATGCTCTGTACGCTTCTCACGTAAGCCCGAAAGGCAGTGCATGATCGGTACATCTGGCCTCAGTTTATTTGAGTTAGGTGTGTGTATATAAAAATTATTTTACTAATAACGCATACAGTCAATAAGTGTTCACACTTGTGTGTTCACTCGCCACGCTCTATATTCCCCTCGCATAAGTCCGTAAGGCAGTGCATGGGTAATACATCTGGCCTTAGTTTATCTAAGTTAAGCATATGTAAATATTGTTAATATCAAATAAGAGAGTGTAAGCAATTGAAATCTAAGCACTATTTTAACTTGCTTGATTTGACTTGTTATTGAAAAGAAATAAAAATACCACTTTGATAAACTTTGAAATCAGCCAAGGATCCATTTCATGGTTACACTTTGTTATCAACCTAAACAACGAGTTAAACTATCGCCCATTTGTTATGATAACTTCGTTTTTGTTGAAAATTTTGACAAGTAAATGACTTAAATTTCAAGATAATTACCAAAACCTAAATTTAACTTATTTGTGTCGATTTAAAAGTAAACCCTTCATTTGTATATATTTTCAAAAACTTGCATTCATGTCTTTATAAATCTTGCATTTTGTAAATATTTTCATATCGCATTCGGATATTGTGGGTAGTATCCGCTGAAAACCCTTATGAGACATCACTCGTCCAACTGGGGAAACCCAAAGGTTTAACGGCTTGTTGCATATGCTCAATGCAATCGTGCTCCCTACAAAAACGAATTTATCTTTGTTTTAGTTTATTCGAGGACGAATAAAAAGATAAGTGTGGGGGTATTTGATGTGCACGTAAATGTTCATATTTTTACCACCATATTTAATTTATTTGAATTAAATAAATTATCATATTGGGACCCGCCGTTCGTAGCTCGATTGGTTTGGGAGCTGGGTGATGGGAACCAAAGGACTGCGTCCGGGTAGGTTCGAATCCCAGCGCCAAACCATCAGTGGGAGTTTCAACGTTACGCATCCGTGTGCGACGACTAAATAAAAGCGGGGTAGACACACGGCGTGGGGTTTACTTAAGTGAGTATCAATGAATACCATGATCTTAAGGTTCCCCATGGTCTCAAAAAAAAAATTATCATATTGGGTATTTTAACTTGTTTAAACCAAATTCGAATTATTTTCAAATTGTCACATATTCATCTCCATATGAGGGCAAAATAGTCATTTTTGTGCATATATTAATTTGAGAAAATTTAATTGGAAATTTCTATATTATTTTGTAGAAATTTGGCTTCATATACAAGTGGCTTCATGAAGATATATACATGCACAAGAGTGAATACAAAGGAATGGAGATGGAAATAATTCAAAGCCATGATCATGGAGGACCCCACCTACCCACCTTCCTTCATGTACAGATTAGAAGCTAATCCACATGCTAATGACCATTACACTTTCATGCACACATAATGGGTGATTATTGAAGCTAATGATAACTTGGCCACCATACTTTCTACAAGGGCATTTTGGGCATTCCCCAAAAATATGCGGTAGGGTTTCTAACTTGTATAAATACCTCTTATGTTTCATGTACCCTCTTCCTCTTAGTTAGTTTTTAGGCTCAAAATAAAACACAAGCTCTCTTTCTCTTTTCCATGGCTACATAGCCATTTTTATTTTCATGTAACTTTCTTTTTTTTATATGCAATGTTAATTAGTGCTCTCTTTTCTTTTACATGCTTCTTTTACTTTCTTGTTAGTAGTTAGTTTATTTTCATGCAAGTAGAGTAGATTTAATTTTATGCAAGTAGATTAGTTTTGCTTTTCATCTTGCTCTCTTTTTACTCTTGTTTTATTTCATGTTGCAAGCTACAAGTGTTGATATGATAACACAAACGAGAGGCTAATCCCTTCAATTTAGGGGTAATGAAGCCTCTAATCATGTAGCTTCAACATTTTGTTAATTATTGCTCTTTTTTGTGCTTAAATGAATGTTGATGTGATTTATTGTTTCATGTTGAATTTGATAGTCTATGTTGTTCATGACAAATAGGCTATGCTTAAACAATCACAAACAAAAATTGCCTCTTCATCTAAATATGATTATGGAAAAGAAATGAATGTTGAAATTGAAATTTGATGGTCTATATTTCTAATTAATAGTTAATAGACCTTACTTAAAATAGATTTTGCTTTCAACTTGTTGTCATTTTTCATGAGAGTTGAAAAGTTGTTTAAGGGGTGTGTTATATTTTGATGGCTTATGTTGAGCTAATTAATAGCACAAATAGGCCATACTTATGATAAACACATCAATTATACTAACTAATAACCAAAAAAGAGAGATCATAATTTCATAATTTGTTGAACTATGTGATCTAGAGAGTGAAAATTACCTCTAAATTGTCTTAACACTCTTATATTTTTATCAATCCTCTTTTGTCATTTTTCTCATTATTTTAGCTAATCACTCTAAATATTTGGTTAATTTGATTGAATAGGAAATTTAAAATCAACAATTCCCTGCGAATCGACCCGTACTCGCAAAGTACTACGATAGTATGCCGTGCGCTTGCGGTTATTTTAATTCTAAATTTATCGGCATTTTTCTAACTCAATAGAAAATTGCCAATAAATTTTGAATTAAAATAACCGCAAGCGCATAGCGTACTATCGCAGTACGTGGCGAGTACGGATCGATCCGCAGGGAATTGTTGATTTTAAATTTCCTATTCAATCAAATTAACCAAAGATTTAGAGTGATTAGCTAAAAAAATGAGAAAAATGACAAAAGAGGATTGATAAAAATATGAGAGTGTTAAGACAATTTAGAGGTAATTTTCACTCTCTAGATCACATAGTTCAACAAATTATGAAATTATGATCTCTCTTTTTTGGTCATTAGTTAGTTTAATTGATGTGTTTATCATAAGTATGGCCTATTTGTGCTACTAATTAGCTCAACATAAGCCATCAAACTATAACACACCCCTTAAACAACTTTTCAACTCTCATGAAAAATGACAACAAGTTAAAAGCAAAATCTATTTTAAGTATGGTCTATTAACTATTAAGTAGAAATATAGACCATCAAATTTCAATTTCAACATTCACTTCTTTGCCATAATCATATTTAGATGAAGAGGCAATTTTTGTTTGTGATTGTTTAAGCATAGCCTATTTGTTATGAACAACATAGACTATCAAATTCAACATGAAACAATAAATCACATCAACATTCATTTAAGCACAGAAGAGAGCAATAATTATCAAAATGTTGAAGCTACACGATTAGAGGCTTCATTACCCCTAAATTGAAGGGATTAGCCTCTCATTTGTGTTATCATATCAACACTTGTAGCTTGCAACATGAAATAAAACAAGAGGAAAAAGAGAGCAAGATGAAGAGAAAAACTAATCTACTTGCATAAAATAAAATCTACTCTACTTGCATGAAAATAAACTAACTACTAACAAGAAAGTAAAAGAAGCATGTAAAAGAAAAGAGAGCACTAACTAACATTACATATAAAAAAATGTTACATGAAAATAAAAATGGCTAAGTAGCCATGGAAAAGAGAAAGAGAGCTTGTGTTTTATTTTGAGCCTAAAAAATAACTAAGAGGAAGATGGTTACATGAAACATAAGGGGTATTTATACAAGTTAGAAACCCTAATGCATATTTTTGGGGAATGCCCAAAATGCCCTTGTAGGAAGTGTGGTGGTCAAGTTATCATTAGCTTCAATAATCACCCATTAATTTGTACATGAAGGTAGGTGGGTATGTGGGGTCCTCCATGATCATGGCTTTGAATTATTTACATCTCCATTCCTTTGTATTCACTCTTGTGCATGTATATATCTTCATGAAGCCACTTGTATATGAAGCCAAATTCCTACAAAATAATATAGAAATTTCCAATTAAATTTTCTCAAATTAATATATGCACAAAAATGACCATTTTGCCCTCATATGGAGATGGATATATGACAATTTGAAAATAATTCGAATTTAGTTTAAACAAGTTAAAATACCCGATATGATCATTTATTTAATTTAAATAGATTAAATATGGTGGTAAAAATATGCACATTTACGTGCACATCAGTCTACATTCCCTTTTCCTACAGTATAGGAAATACTAAGATCATAAGAGGCTATGAACTCTAATCACTGTTGCTATTAAAGGTTGAGATCCTTCTGAGAGAAAAGGTACTTCAAGGATTTGCAGTCCATAAACAGCTCAAACCTTTCTCCTAGCAAATAGTGCCTCCACATCTTTAAAGCAAAAACAATGCCGCCAATTCCAAATCATGAGTTGGATAATTTCTTTCATGCGGTTTTAGTTGTCGACTAGCATAACACTTTGGAAATCATAACACTTTTGAAATCATAACCCTTTGGAAATCATAACCCTTTGGAAATCATAACCCTTTGGAAATCATAACACTTTTGAAATCATAACCCTTTGGAAATCATAACACTTTTGAAATCATAACACTTTCCACCTAAATAGTTTAGATGTTGAAAATAGTATATATATATATATGAAAATAGTTATAAATTAAAATAGTTTATATATATATATATTAAAGTGGAAATTAGGTTGAAGGGCTTCTATTTGCAGGGTAATAAGTTTTAAGGACAACACTTCTGAATAATTAGTTTTAAGGACAATTTACAGCATAATAATAAATTCATTTATTTTTTTAAGTTATACAGGAAAATGATAAATCTTTTTATCATTATTTCTGTATAACTGAAAATGATAAATTCTTTTATCTTTTTTCTGTAAAATGTCCTTAAAACTAATTTTTCAGAAGTAGTGTCCTTAAAACTTATTACCCTGCACAAATAAGCCCTTGAAGTGAAAATCCCCTATATTAAAATACTTTTTAATAAAATAGTTTCCTCCAATTTCACAAATCGATTCAAATCAACTCAAATTTCAAATTTCAATTTAATTCAATCCTAGTTCATCAATTTCAATTCAATTCTATCTCTCAATAAACCGTTTTAATTTATATAGATTTCAAATATATATTTGAACTACAAATTAAACCATTTCAATTTCAATAGATTTCAAAGTTTAAATATTCCAACATTTACAATAACTCGATTTAAAACATTTCATTTACACTTCAAATTCAACTTTATTATTATTTAGTTTTGAAACATTCACTTAATCAATTCAAAAATCTCAAATTTCAAATTTATATAAAACTAAAGATCCCATTTCAATTTTATTTAAATTTGAAAATATTCCTTTAATCGCTTTTTCAAAAAATCAAGTTATAAATCATATCCTTAAAATCTCAAATTCAGTAAGTTTAAATCAATGCTTATCTAAATTCAATTATTAACAAAATTTTAAATTCCAAGTCAACATTAATTTATATTCCCAACCTTTTTTATTAAAGTTGTAAAAAATTATTTTTAAAATATTAATATAAGTTTAAATAAATACTTAAACATATTATATACTAATTAAATTAAATTTTAATAAAATAAATCTTATTATTAATTTATTATATATATATATATATATATTTTAAAATAGTAAAATTATAAGTAAAATCTTAAAAATTTTATTTTCAAAACTAACTTATATATTTAAAATTTCCAAAACATATAATTTTAAAATATCTAAAATTTTGGCTTATATAAATTAACATTTATATATATTATTTTAAAAAAACAATATTTATTGAAACTCATATATTTCCTTTCAAAATTTTGGAAATCATTTTCAAAATATAGACCAACGGTGTTCGTATAAAATTTTCTATCCTATGGTCAAGTGATACGGATATTTATCATTTCAATCCGCCATTTAAATATCTACGGGGTTTTCAATTATCGTTTCAAGTGGATTAAATTTATTAAATATAAGAATGTTAATCGTGAGTGATTGCTCAACTTTTGTGGCTAGAGACGATAGGGTAAGCAGATGAATAAGTGCGAATCAAAACAACTAACTACTGCAATCAATTCTGGATGGCGGCGAAAACCAAAAGCAAAGCACGATAGACTGGATTCGATGGAAGCAAATCAGAGTTAAGATGATCTAGAATGGAAACAAAAAATAAAATTGAAATACGAAATATATATATCTTTTCTTAACTCAATATTCAAAATTTAAAACACCAATCATGAAAATTCCTATATATATTAAAAATCGATATTTGATCAAAACACATATTAAATAAAATCTTTATATATCTTTTGAAAATTTCCAAATAGATCTTTATACCCAAAATATATTAAAGTTTTTATAAACATATATACACACATACTTCGAAACAAATACTTTAAAACATAGATTGTCATTGAAGTTATATAAATACTTTAGATATATTACACACCCACACATATATTAAAACCATATTACTTTTAAACACATATAAAAAATTGAAACAGAATATTTATAATATCCTTTTTAAAAAAAATCAAAACAGACAGTATATATAATTGAATATATATAACTCTAACAACCTACATATACATAACGTAGATAATACAGTTTATGAAAACTATGTATATAAAAACATAAATTTAAATAAATACATAACATATTATATAACTTACTTAAGCTTACATATATAATAATATAGATGCTACACAACATACATATATAACAGCAGCTAAAAATATATATATATAAACTTATAAATTTAAAACTAAACAGCCATATATATGAACTAATATATATATATACAAACATTTTATATCATATCTATATAAAATTTATACAAACAGATAAGATATAATACTAATATAAGCCTATCCATACCGATATGTATAAATACATATAAACTAACAGTATACTAATACCTATAAACCAGAATCGAAAGATATATACAAGTTATATATATATATATATAAATTTTCTGTAAACAGAACAAATCGAATAGTATTTACAGTACTATATAAAAAGAAGACCGTACTATATAAGGTAGCTGTTGCGGGTACGTGTTGAGGCGGTGCAAGGGTCGGGTAGGCTGAGGGGGTGCCGGAGGCTGTCTCGGTGGCGAAGGTGATCACTTGTGTCAGGTGGAGTTCGGCGGAGCTATATGCAACCAGAGGTGGAAGGTGATCGACAATTGATGGGTCAGGCTGTGGTGGTTCGGTACGGTGATGGGCTGTAGGCGTGCAGTGTTGACATGGGGTATGTGGAGGGAGGGCAGTGGAAAAATGGTGTGGAGTGGAGGCGGAAATAGGTGGACTGGTGGTCGATGCTTACTAGGAGGGAGGTTGTCAGTTATGCTGTGAGGGCAGAGGAATGGGTCACTTTGGGCTGCTGAAGGGGAGGAGCAAAGTGGAGACGCGGGCAGTGGCTTTTGCGTGGCTGTCATGGCATGGGGTGGGCACGGTTTTGAGGTCGGTGGCGGATGAAGGTGGTTGTTCGATCGGGCAAGGCAGTGCAGTGGTGGAAGAGAGGCGGAGGACCAGTGTTCACGAAGGTAAATGGATTTGAGTTAAATGAGCAGAGGAGGAAGATTACAAAGCTACAGGTGAATTATATATATATAAAGTTCTATATTATAATAATTTCTTAGAAACTGAACAGAAGCATAGAAATTGAAGAGACCACAGGAAATAAATGAACCGACATATAATAGGGAAATGGAAAAGCCAGAATTGAACTTTGGGAATAATATTAAAGTCGATGAACATTGGGTTTTAAACGGTGGGAAAAGAACAACCACAAAGAACAAAAAGACGAATTGTTACGGTTAACCATTTCCCGTGTTTAGTCGCATATCGGACACCAAAGCACACAAATGAATATACTGCGAAGATTGGCATGACGAGATGAACCGAACGGTACACCGATATTGGTGGTATGATCATCCTATCAAAAGTCGATATTTCGCTGCTAAACTACTGCAAATTCGTCGAAAATAAGATAAACGAAGCTAGAGAAGTCCAAATTTGATGAAACGAAAGATGATGTCTCACTCAGAAAATATTAATCATTTTTATCATATAAAAATATTCAGATTTCGAAAACATTTTATTTTCATCTAATTAACTGATTTTAAATTGGAATTGAAAATTACACAATAGAATTAACTTCCATATTTTCTGATGAAAATCTAACATTTGCTACGTTTAAATTGACATATTTCATGTATCAAATTTTCATTTCAAAATTATTGTTTATTTTCAAGCAAAATTTCAGTTAATTACGTTATTAAAACCGTTAGAATTTATGAGTCGTTACACTCACCCCCACTCAAAACTTTTCATCCTCGAAAAGGAATGAGATAGGAGAATAGAACAACCAGGAAAAAGATAGGTTTGAAATATAAAATACCAAATACCACAATTAATTCTAACCATATAAATTTCATTTATTTTTAAATTGGTTTATATTCAACTAATTGTTTTCAATTCATTTTATTTAATCAATCCAATTTATTATGTTCACATATGATTGATTTCAATACCATGATTTCAATCTATTGATTTGATTTTAGTTTATTAACATTTGTTGCAAAATTTTCCTTTCAAGGAAAAATTTATTTATTTTAACTCATTTAAAAAAAATTCATTTAACTTTACTCAAGTTAATTCCACTAAAATTTCAATTTCAATTATTCTTAAGTCCATATTTATTTACTTAAATAGTATTTTTTTATTTTTTTAATTTATTTCACTTAACATATTTTGCAACATATATTAAGTGTATAAACATTTTATAACCATATATTATTCAACAAATAAATTTTCCTTTTTATTATTCAATTTATTATCTGTAAATTCCCTTAACAAAACACCATTTTTGATATCCAATTACTTATATCATAGTGTATACTATCCAATTACATTCCAATTACATTTAACTTTTCTAGGTAAGTAATATTAATGTTTATGAATCTAATTAAACACTATACAAATTTTTCTTTTATTTACAACATTCATATTAAGCCAGATTTTTGTTTGAACAATTTATTTCTTATGTTTTCTCTTGTATAACCTTTAATTATATATTCACCCATACATTTTAACTTTTTGAATATTTTAGGTAAGTTATATATTAGAATGCAATTTAGTATTATACAAATAAGTTTTATTCAAATTCAACTATTTCAAGTTGGTTTAATTTCATTTATCATTTTAGATATTCCAATTATTCAAAAAGTTTCACTTTATTTCAATAATTGAAACCATTTATTAATATAAAACTTAAGATTCAAATTTTCGGTTTCACTTCAAACTATTTTGAAATAAGTATATACATATATATATTTTATACATCAAATCATACTCAAGAAATTCCAATCAAATCCTTCTTCAAAACAAAAGTGCAGCAAAGCTATTAAGTGGTCTCTCCGCTCTGAGACTCGAAAATGAATGTCGATGATACTGCAGTCATCACCGAAATTATTTTCCAGCGACATAAGAGGAGAGTACTGATTCATCTCTTTTGAAATTCTTTGAAAACAAATTTCCATTCGAAAATACTTATAAATAATATATTTTCTTTCAACTTTGAAAACCATCTTTTGAAAAGCACCGGAATTTAATTCTCAAATCCATAGTTTTTAAATTCATTTCATTTGTAAATCAAATTTATAAACTATGTTTAAACAATTTCATTCCCTTATAATACAACAATAGTTAATGATTTATGGATGTTAACAAAATGATAAATGATAATCTAGTATTATCATTTCTAACAACCATTTATTTAACTATCAAATTCAGAAAATTATACTTTTATATATGAAATATAATCATACATAAAATTATTCCATTTACAAATTTTGAAAACAATATTGTGTTAGTTTTCTCTATTCAAGTGTTTTGGAATTCCTATCGATAGCGTTGGCCAGACGAATCGATTGAAACCCCAAATCAAACTTAACAACTCAAACAACACAATAGAAAACATTTTATATTAATTACAAATACACTCCCTCACAAGATGATTCAAAATTAATTTTAAAACATAGATAGAGATTCAAATTTAGAGGGACCCTAATCAACAAGAATTTCAACCAAGAAGATATACTCGAAAGTAAGATAAAATAATTGAATTAAAAAAGAGGAAAGATGGATAGACTTATTTTTATCACGGCGACCTTAACCGGTCAACCGAGATTTCAGGAATAAGATCGATACGGAATTCAATTTCCCATATGGGAGGAAGAGAGGTGACTTCACCCAGTATGAGGATAATCTCTGATTATCGAAGTGGAGTCAAGATTACAAGGGAATTACCCTGAACGTCTACTAGAGAAACGGTTCGGGCTTTGGAAGAGACAACAGCATCAACACCGAGGATGTAGAGATCTTCTGTGAATCGATGCTTGTTGTAAAGGAGTTTCACCACTTTATAAATCATACTAAGGTTGGCGGGACCGCCGATGGGATTAGTCACACAAAGGATGAAGTTGACAGTTGAGGTTGGAGCTATGGGATGCTCCAGTATTAAAAGAACGCGAATAGGAGAAGACAAGAATGAATTTTCAGAACGAAAGGGAGGGTTCCAAAAATTCAAAGGAAATCCGAATCAAAGAGGAGAAATTCAAGCTCGAACGAAGGTGATTCTGCAATTAATTTCTACTCCATATGCTAAGTTTGCCTAAACCAAAGCTCTGATACCACTTGTAATGACCCGGTATTTCGAACCATTCGCATCCGCACATGTCAGACTTGAATTGCTCAAAATATCAGATTGTTAATTTATATTTGGGAAAACTCAGCATATACAATAAATAAAATCAATCACAGAATCACAGAAACAGAGTATTAGAACAATAAGTAGCGGAAAAGATAAATAGTAGTTCATGAAGCTACTATATAAACATCAGAGATTAAAGTAAAATACAACAAAATCTAAAATACAAATGAATCTCTAATACATAAGCAACTGACGAGTCTGAACATGAATGACTGGAACAAACTGAATAGATAGTTGAATCTCCAAGCGAATCTCCAAACTCCAAAGGGTGAGTCTCAAATGCTGTGACACTCAGTCTGACCCGAGCATAAAGCAAAACACAAAACACTCAAGTCAGGATTAACATTCTTATATTAATAAATTCAATTCAAGTAAAATGTCAATTGAAATACAAATAACTTAAAGGATGTTTGGGATTCCCATCCTCTAAGGATCCGTGGAACTATCTACTGTTAACCCGCCTTTTGGCAAGGCCGTAGTCAGGCGGATTTAACTAAATCGGTTGCTCGATTGTCGAGACTGGAATACGATGGGTTTTAGTCAATTGGATGGATATACAATCAATCATGGATGGTAATCATGATTATGAAGCCGGGATTCGGCATATTCGATGGACAAAAGTCGTAGGATACTCGAAATACGAGTTTTGACAAAAGTTGAGTTGTTGCGGGTTGCCTGGAGTTTGCTTTGAGTTGTATTTGGACTTGCTTCGGGTTTTCTTGATGGTTTCTCCGAGTCATCCAGGGTAATGCTCTGGGTCGGCATGTTGGAGTCTGGAGTGGGTCGGCATGTTGGAGTCTGGAGTGGGTCGGCATGTTGGAGTCTGGAGTGGGTCGGCATGTTGGAGTCTCGAGTAAGTCGGCAAGTTGGAGTCTCAGTGGGTCGGCAAGTTGGAGTCTCGAGTGGGTCGGCATGTTGGAGTCTCGAGTGGGTCGGCATGTTGGAGTCTCGAGTGGGTCGGCATGATGGAGTCTCGAGTGGGTCGGAAAGTTGGAGTCTCGAGTGGGTCGGAAAGTTGGAGTCTCGAGTGGGTCGGAAAGTTGGAGTCTCGAGTGGGTCGGAAAGTTGGAGTCTCGAGTGGGTCGGAAAGTTGGAGTCTCGAGTGGGTCAGCATGTTGGAGTCTGGAGTGGGTCGGCATGTTGGAGTTTGGAGTGGGTCGACAAGTTGGAGTCTGGAGTGGGTCGGCAATTTGGAGTCTCGAGTGGGTCGGCATGTTGGAGTCTGGAGTGGGTTGGCATATTTGAGACTCGTGTGGGTCGGCAAGTTGGAGTCTCGAGTGGGTCGGCATGTTGGAGTCTCGAGTGGGTCGGCATGTTGTAGTCTCGAGTTGGTCGGCATGTTGGAGTCTCGAGTGGGTCGGCATGTTGGAGTCTCGAGTGGGTCGGCAAGTTGGAGTCTCGAGTGGGTCGGCATGTTGGAGTCTGGAGTGGGTCGGCAAGTTGGAGTCTCGAGTGGGTCGGCATGTTGGAGTCTCGAGTCGGTCGGCATTTTGGAATCTCGAGTGGGTCGTCGTGTTGGAGTCTGGAGTGGATCGGCATTATACATACTCTAGGAAAGCAGTGGTCGGCTATATGGACTCGACTATGGTCCTAATGGGCCTAGATCACTCAAAAAGCCCAGTAACTCAGATTTTGCCTATAAATACAGCAAGCGGGGCTTCATAAAAGGGATCTTCATTCTATTTCCCTTCTTCTTCTTCATTAAGGCTACTCTACCATAATTATTTTGAAAACTCCGGACTATAACTGGAATTGATTCTCATATCAATAAAAAGGAAAATTTTGGAGTGGACATAGGCCAGAGTTAGCCGAACCACTATAAATCGACTGTTTTTTCTACTTTCTTTTTAATTTTTACCGCTCTTCATATTTATACTCTCTACATACACTCTTTCTGTTATTTGTGACTGTTAGTTGGTGCTTTCATTTACGTTTGGGTGTTAGTGACCAATTTTGGCGCAAACATATTGGTGCTTTCACTGAGAAAGCTAGCACTCAGGGATTCTAAAGCTTGGACTTTGGATTTAAAGGCTTAGAAACTCGGTTTCTTGGGAAGCTATGGCAAAGCAATCAACAAGGAGACAAAGAGCAGAAAGAAGTCAGCATGAAGGAAGTCAGGAGGCTTCCTCAGGAGCTAATCAGACCTCAGTTTTCATCACCAGAGATGAGATGGAAATGATGATGGATGCTATGCAGGAAGGGACACTGAAAAGGCAGGAGGAAATGATACAGAACCTACTCCAACAGATTGGACAAGTTGGAGTGCAAAACCAAAGGAATGGAGTAGCAGGTGATGCTGGAAATGAGGATCACGAAGCTAGAGCGACAGGAACAGAAGCAGCCCGGAATCAGGACCAAGGGCATGAAGCGACCGGAGTATGGGATAGAGTTGGACCATCGGGAATAGCCCCTGAACTAGGGGGCATGCCCCCCGAATCGTGTAGGCTCCATTCCAATAAGGATACCAGGCAATGATGGGCAATTAGGCGTTAATAAGGAAGTGGATGCTCATCTAGTAGGGCAGGTTCTGGGATTCCCTCGTGGACTCGGGGGGCAGGTTGGAGACAACAGACAAAGGCCGTTACTTGATGATAATGATAGGTTAACGGACTTAATCAGACGGGCTATGAGGGGAGGATTGGTGAATAGAGATTTGGAGGATGTGAACAGGAGCCCCTTCACTCTTATGATCTGGCAGGCAGGGAATCATCTGGATTTCAAACTACCATCGTTGGAAATGTATGATGGGAAAATAGATCCCACGGTTCACCTAACAAGGTATATGAGGCACATGGAAGTATTGGGGGCATCGAAGGAAGTCATGGCACGGTGCTTCCCTTTGTATTTGACGGATATAGCGGCACTATGGTTCAAACAGCTGGAAAGTGGCTATATTGGCACATGGACGGAGTTGATTGATAGGTTTATGAGGAAATTTCGGGTCCACATCGTGAGACCTAGGAGTGTGATGACTTTGACATCAATGAAGCAATGGAAGGGAGAATCACTTAAGGATTTCTTAACCAAATTCAATGCGGCAGTGGCTTCGGTGGATCGACCTAATCCGTCGATGGTTTTGATGGCGACAGTCTCAGGGATTGCGGATAATTCAGATTTTAAGATATCGTTGGAGCGGGATCCACCAATGGATCTCGGGGAATTTTACCATGAAGCGGAAAGGTTTCTAAGACAGGAAGATGCGAAGGCTGAAAGAGAAGGAAGAGAGGTAGAGGTTTATGCGGTAAAAGGTAGAGGTCCACCCAAGTAGGATTCAAACAAGGATGACAGAGGCGAAAGGAAAATGGATAACGAAAACACATCAAAAAGGCAACGGAGGGAATCAAAATTCTCTTCTTATACGGATTTGAATGAAACTCTAGAAAGAATTTATTTAGATACTCGAGGACCCCTCCAGTATCGAAGGCCAGCAAAGAGGGAACCCTCCGAACACGAACAAGCATCGGGAAAGCATTGCCTATTCCATGAGCTGGATAGGCATAACACAAATGACTACAGGCATTTGAAGGATATCATTGAGGAACATATAAGGAATGGTCATTTACAATAGTACATAAGGAATCGAGCTGTGGTAGTGGAACAGGAGCAACCACTGCCCACATAAGACGAAGCTGGCATTGGATCTAGGCATCGTCGCCTTATTATCAACTGAATGGATTTATGGCTTTGAATAAGTAGTAAACCCCAAAGTAAGGCGGCTAAGTCACTTACACATGTATGGGATCGAGGACGGTCTCTAGGCATGCTCTGAGATGATGATATACCGTGATGCTCGGGTTTATGAAATTTTGTTTTTTCTATTTTCTGTGAACTCTAGTTTCATTCTTGGTACTACGGACATTTGATTTTCTTTATTGTATGGACTTTTATTTTATCAATGGAACTCTGTGTTGATTGGATTTGGAATATTAATGTAATAGATAGTATAGGTCACACGGTTACGGTCCCGATCGGAGAGACGGGGCAGAAATCGTATGTCATGAGTCCCTTCGTCAGAGAGCGATGGAATGGACTCTAGCGTGGAATGGACCGAATAATATAAAAGTCCTTGACCGGAGAGTCGGGGCCGGAGAATATAAAGTCCTCGACCGGAGAGTCGAGGCCGGAGAATATAAAAGCCCTCGAACGAAGAGTCAAGGCCGGAGAATATAAAAGTCCTCGACCGGGGAGTCGAGGTCATAGAATACAATGTCTTCGACTGGGGATCGAGGCCAGAGAAGGATACCCCACGGATTAAGTCCTTGACCGAAGAGTCGAGGCCGGAGTAGGATAAAGTAACCCGAATTTGACTTACAGGACCTTAAGAGGTCCTAGATTTGGGTATGGACCTGGTGAGGTCCCGGATATGGATTATAGGACCCAGCGAGGTCCCGACTTTGGATATGGACCCGATAATCTCTCGGATATGGATTATAGGACTCGGCGAGTTCCTGACTCCGGATATGGACCCGGCGAGGTCCCAGCTATGGATTATAGGAGCCGGAGAGGTCCCGGGCTTGGATAAATTGATCCAGAGAGATCACGGATTCGATTAACGGATCTAAGTCTATTCAAAACACACCTTCCAAAGCAAGGCATGTTTTGGGGGGCAAATGTTAACCCGCCTTTTGGCACGGCCGTAGTAAGGCAGATTTAACTAAATCGGTTGCTCGATTGTCGAGACTGGAATACGATGGGTTTTAGTCAATTGGATGAATAGATAATCAATCACGGATGGTAATCATGATTATGAAGCCGGGATTCGGCATATTCGATGGACAAAAGTCGTGGGATACTCAAAATAAGAGTTTTGACAAAAATTGAGTTGTCGTGGGTTGCCTGGAGTTTGCTTCGAGTTGTATTTGGACTTGCTTCGGGTTTTCTTGATGGTTTCTCCGAGTCATCCGGGGTAATGCTCTGGGTCAGCATGTTGGAGTCTGGAGTGGGTCGGCATGTTGGAGTCTCGAGTGGGTCGGCATGTTGGAGTCTCGAGTGGGTCGGCAAGTTGGAGTCTCGAGTGGGTCAGCATGTTGGAGTCTCGAGTGGGTCAGCATGTTGGAGTCTCGAGTGGGTCGGCATGATGGAGTCTCGAGTGGGACGGAAAGTTGGAGTCTCGAGTGGGTCGGCATGTTGGAGTCTCGAGTGGGTCGGCATGTTGGAGTCTCGAGTGGGTCGGCAAGTTGGAGTCTCGAGTGGGTCGGCAAGTTGGGGTCTCGAGTGGGTTGGCATGTTGGAGTCTCGAGTGGGTCGGCAAGTTGGAGTCTCGAGTGGGTCGGCATGTTGGAGTCTCGAGTGGGTCGGCAAGTTGGAGTCTCGAGTGGGTCGGCATGTTAGAGTCTCGAGTGGGTCGGCATGTTGGAGTCTCGAGTGTGGGTTGGCATGTTGGAGTCTCGAGTGGATCGGCATTATACATACTCCAGGAAAGCAGTGGTCGGCTATATGGACTCGACTATGGTCCTAATGGGCCCGGATCACTCAGGAAACCCAGTAACTCGGATTTTGCCTATAAATACAGCAAGTGGGGCTTCAGAAAAGGGATCTTCATTCTATTTCCCTTCTTTTTCTTCATTAAGGCTACTCTGCCATAATTATTTTGAAAACTCCGGACTGTAACTGTAATTGATTCTCATATCAATAAAAAGGAAAATTTTGACATGGACGTAGGCCGGAGTCAGCCGAACCACTATAAATCGATTGTTTTTTCTGCTTTCTTTTTAATTTTTACTGCTCTTCATATTTATACTCTCTACATACACTCTATCTGTTATCTGTGACTGTTAGTTGGTGCTTTCATTTACGTTTGGGTGTTAGTGACCAATTTTGGCGCTAACATCTACTATGTAGTAATATACGCTATTATAATAATGTCTACAGTAAAGTAAACTATTAAAATAGCGTTAAGGCATTACCCATATCTCCCTTAACACATTTTTATGTATTCCCATAATCTATACAGTACCGTAATTCCTCCGTAAATTGGAGGGCTATCAGAGGGCACTCCATAGGTATGGTACAAACCAAACTCGTAGAAGGCGCGATAGGGCATGCGACAAGGCACTTGAGGCAATGCCAGGGTAGACATACCATTTGCATATCCGGACTGGTGGTAACGCATAGCAGCTACTACCGCCCACCTCGTGACACACTCCCAAATCAAAGGTTCACCCAATCGAATCACAAAAGCAATAGAATGGTATCGAAGGAATGTGCCCGGTCGGAGGAATGACCTCACTTGGCCCGGCGTGGCTCCTATTTTAGCCGCATCAAGTTGACTCATAGGAGTCAGGGCTACGTAAATACCATACAGAATCATCGCCAAACCATCCTACTTCATTCTGCAATCTCCACCACGTGCACAGTTGTTAAAGTGGTTTTTGGTATTGGCAGAGAGTATGACAATATTCGATCCCGTTCTCTTTAACAAACAAATGCTTTTTTCACACCGTGGTCATTTCATTTCAAATAATTCATACTTCATATCTAAATATCATATTCATTTCAAAACCATATCAATTTTGATAAAATATTCATTTCCAAAATCGTCACACTTTTTAAAAATATTATAACACTTTTGAAATCACAACACTTTGGAAATCATAACACTTTTGAAATCATAACCCTTTGGAAATCATAACACTTTTGAAATCATAACCCTTTGGAAATCATAACACTTTCCACCTAAACAGTTTAAATGTTGAAAATAGTATATATATTAAAATAGTTATAAATTAAAATAGTTTATATATATATATTAAAATACTTTATAATAAAATAGTTTCCTCCAATTTCACAAATCGATTCAAATCAACTCAAATTCCCAAATTCAATTTAATTCAATCCCAGTTCATCAATTTTAATTCAATTCAATCTCTCAATAAACCATTTTAATTTATATAGATTTCAAATATAGATTTGAACTACAAATTAAACCATTTCAATTTCTATAGATTTCAAAGTTTAAATATTCCAACATTTACAATAACTCGATTTGATACATATCATTTACACTTCAAATTCAACTTTATTATTATTTAGTTTTGAAACATTCACTTAATCAATTCAAAAATCTCGAATTTCAAATTTAAATAAAACTAAATATCCCATTACAATTTTATTTAAATTTGAAAATATTCCTTTAATCACTTTTTCAAAAAATCAAGTTATAAATCATATCCTCAAAATCTCAAATTCAATAAGTTTAAATCAATGCTTATCTAAATTCAATTATTAACAAAATTTTAAATTCCAAGTCAACATTAATTTATCTTCCCAACCTTTATTATTAAAGTTATAAAAAATTATTTTTAAAATATTAATATAAATTTAAATAAATACTTAAACATATTATATACTAATTAAATTAAATTTTATTAAATTAAATCTTATTATTAATTTATATTATATAAAATCTATATATATATTTTTTTAAATAGTAAAATTATAAGTAAAATCTTAAAAAATTGATTTTCAAAACTAACTTATAAATTTAAAATTTCCAAAACATATAATTTTAAAAAATCTATAACTTTGGCTTATATAAATTAACATTTATATATATATTATTTTAAAAAAACAATATTTATTAAAACTCATATATTTCCTTTCAAAATTTTGGAAATAATTTTCAAAATATAGACCAACGGTGTCCGTATAAAATTTTCTATCCTATGGTCAAGTGATACGGATATTTATCATTTCAATCCGCCATTTAAATTTCTACGGGTATTTATCATTTCAACCCGCAATCCCAAAATTTAAAATCAATGAAAATCGCTTGGGTTTATTATTTCAACCCATAATGATTTTCCCCTATTCCACACGATCGTTCAAGTATGTATCATTTCAACACATAGGGATTTATACATTAACAATGAACTTGCAGAGTGAGAACAAATATGATAATAATATAATATATCAACAACATGCATATATCATCAGTAACAAATAAAATAAAATATATACAACAGGATATGGTGTCATATATCACAGGTGAACAATTGCAGATAATGGCATACATATTTAACAATTAAATAACTATCAACAACATATTTTAATTATCGTTTCAAGTGGATTAAATTTATTAAATATAAGAATGTTAATCATGAGTGATTGCTCACCTTTCGAGGTTAGAGACGACATGGTAAGCACACGAATAAGTGCGAATCAAAACAACTAACTGCTGCAATCAATTCTGGATGGCGGCGAAACCCAAAAGCAAAGCACGATAGGCTGGATTCGATGGAAGCAAATCAGAGTTAAGATGATCTAGAATGCAAACAAAAAATAAAATTGAAATATGAAATATATATACCTTTTCTTAACTCAATATTCAAAATTTAAAACACCAAAAATGAAAATTCCTATACATATCAAAAATCGATATTTGATCAAAACACATATTAAATAAAATATTTATATATCTTTTGAAAATTCCAAATAGATCTTCATACCCAAAATATATTAAAGTTATTATAAACATATATAAATACATACTTCGAAACAAATACTTTAAAACATAGATTGTCATTGAAGTTATATAAACACTTTAGATATATTACACACCCACACATATATTAAAACCATATTACTTTTAAACACATATAAAAAAAATGAAACAGAATATTTATAATATCCTTTTAAAAAAAATCAAAACAGACAGTATATATAATTGAATATATATAAATCTAACAACCTACATATGCATAATGCAGATAATACAATTTATGAAAACTATATATATAACAACATAAATTTAAATAAATACATAACATATTATATAACTTACTTAAGCTTACATATATAATAATATAGGTGCTACACAACATACATATATAATAGCAGTTAAAAATATATATATATAAACTTATAAATTTAAAACTCAACAAACCTTATATATGTACTAATAAATATATATATATACAAACATTTTATATCATATCTATATAAGATTTATACAAACAGATAAGATATAATACTAATATAAGCCTATCCATACTGATATGTATAAATACATATAAACTAACAGTGTACTAATACCTATAAACCAGAATCGAAAGATATATGCAAGTTAAATATATATATATATATATAAATTTTCTGTAAACAGAACAAATCGAATAGTATTTAAAGTACTATATAAAAAGAAGACCGTACTATATAAGGTAGCTGTTGCGGGTTCGTGTTGAGGCGGTGCAAGGATCGGGTAGGCTGAGGGGGTGCCGGAGGCTGTCTCGGTGGCGAAGGCGATCGCTTATGTCAGGCGGAGTTCGGTGGAGCTATGCAGCCAGAGGTGGAAGGCGATCGGCAATTGATGGGTCTCTGTGGTTTTTCAGTACGGTGATGGGCTGTAGGACTGCAGTGTTGACGTGGGGTATGTGGAGGGCAGTGGAAAAATGGTGTGGAGTGGAGGCGGAAATAGGTGGACTGGTGGTCGATGCTTGCTAGGGAGGGTGGTTGTCAGGTATGCGGTGAGGGCAGAGGAATGGGTCGCTTTGGGCTGCTGAAGGGGAGGAGCAAAGTGGAGATGCGGGAGTGGCTTTTGCGTGGCTGTCATGGCATGGGGTGGGCACGGTTTTGAGGTCGGTGGTGGATGAAGGTGGCTGCTCGATCGGGCAAGGCAGTGCAGTGGTGGAAGAGAGGCGGAGGACACATGTTCACAAAGGGAAATGGGTTTGAGTGAAAAGAGCAGAGGAGGAAGTTCACAAAGCTACGGGTGAATTATATATATAAAGTTCTATATTATAATAATTTCTTAGAAACTGAACAGAAGCATAGAAATTGAAGAGACCACTGGAAATAAATGAACCGACATATAATAGGGAAATGGAAAAGCCAGAATTAAACTTTGGGAATAATATTAAAGTCGATGAACATTGGGTTTTAAACGGTGGGAAAAGAACTGTCACAAAGAACAAAAAGACGAATTGTTACGGTTAACCATCTCGCGTGTTTAGTCGCGTACCAAACACCAAAACACACAAATGAATATACTGTGGAGATCAGCACGACGAGACGAACAGAACGGTACACCGATATCAGTTGTACGATCATCCTATCAAAAGTCGATATTCCGCTGCTAAACTGCTGCAAATTCGTCGAAAATAAGATAAACGAAGCTAGAGAAGTCCAAATTTGATGAAACGAAAGATGATGTCTCACTCAGAAAATATTAATCATTTTTATCGTATAAAAATATTCAGATTTTGAAAACATTTTATTTTCATCTAATTAACTGATTTTAAATTGGAATTGAAAATTACACAATAGAATTAATTTCCATATTTTCTGATGAAAATCTAACATTTGCTACGTTTAAATAGACGTATTTCAAGTATCAAATTTTCATTTCAAAATTTTATTGTTTATTTTCAAGCAAAATTTCAGTTAATTACATTATTAAAACCGTTAGAATTTACGGGTCGTTACACTCCAGTCCTCTACTTATTGTGTTCTCTAATTAGACTAATGTGCTTACTAATGAGCTTAATTAATTACATATTAATTCTAACTGAAAGTCTGCATTTATATTATGTTCACTCTACAGAATGAGAAACCATTATCCTGAAGCAACGAAATTAGTTTGAGACCCTAATTCGACTCATATCAAAAGTTATATAACAAACAAGATGTTTAGGGTCAAAATGGTCACATAGAAATTTGGGAAAATCATAGCTGTGTAATATGTCCCTAAGTTTCATATTCCAAAATTATAGAATCGTAAGACCTCATACAAATAAAATAAAAATATTTTTCGATCCTCCAATACATAAAATACAGGTCGTTACAGTTTGAGTCGCTACCGATAGGAATCGCCATCGATAGGAGTTACTTGCCACCAAAGTATGGTGTCACTTCAGTCGGAGCCAGGATTTTTGTTTCTGTGAATTTTTTCATTAGCCGTCGATAGGGGAGATAAAGATGTAGGTTTTGTTGACTTAGGATCTACAAATCGAGGTGTTTGGATTTAGGTTTATTCTAGACTTAATCGGAGCCACTTTCCCAAAGCAGGAGAATGGAAAATGAACGATGGGAGGATAAAAAAATTATGACAAAATTTTAACTTATATATATTTACTTTTTAGAATATGTTTAAGTATCACTAATCAATCAAGCGTTTATTTTTAATGCTACAAATAATAATATTTCTTATAGTGTTTAGTATTGGTTTTCCAAATTTTTTGTAAATTTTTGAATTTTCTCTAACTAATGTACTTAGATTTCTAGGAAAACCAATTAGAATTAACTAACTATTATTAATTTTAAATGATTAGTTGCTAAATGTAAATTATTGTTTTATTATCATTTATAAATTATTAATTATAAATCGTTATATAATAAAAAATTAATTCAAAATTATTAATAATTTTTTTAAAATTATCAATCATAATAGATTATTAAGTTTGAATTATTAAATATTAAGTATATATTATTATTATTTATAGATTATTATTATAGATTATTAATTAATTTACTATTATTAATAATTAACTATACTATATTATTAGTAATTGAAAACATTATAAATTATAAATTATTTATCAATAATCATTAATTATTGTAGATTATAAATTATTAGCTATATAAGTTATCATTTATAAATTATTAACTATAAATCTTCATTTATAAATGATTAATTATTAAGTATTAGTTATTTATTATGGATTGCTATTTGTTAATTATTATAGTATTTTAAAATATTATGAACGTATTCAAAAAATTAATGTTAATGAGTTGTTATAAATAAGCATTTACGATGGTCAAAACTAATAAGTTTTTATAGATCTCTATTAAACTGGCTAAAACAAAAAGTTGTTAAAATTCGTTTGTTACAATTGCCAAGGAAAACCAGTTGTTAAAAACCCTTTATTATAACTGTCAGGAAAAACTAGTTGTTGAAAACCCTTTATTACAACTGTCAAGAAAAACCAGTTGTTGAAAACCTTTATTACAACTGTCAGGAAAAAAACCAGTTGTTGAAAACCTTTATTACAACTGTCAGGAAACACTTTCTTTTTCTTCTCTATGTACACGCAATGTGTACGATACAGGGAACAAAGGGGTAGTGCTACCGAATTTTTTTTGAATCATTTAAAATAAAATTATTTACAAAATATAATTACTACTGTGTTGGAAAGTAGGATGACCAACCATTAAAGTGTAAAATAATAACCTAAAAATTGAAGATTATAATCATACAATTTGTGTAAATCCGTTTGAAAACAAAATTGAATAGAATAATATTATATATTTGCAAAAATTAAACGTATGATTTTAACTGAAAATAAAATGTCAATACGAAAACAGCATATGATGAGATACAAGTGGATGATGGACTCAGCTAGGGCAAATGATGCAATTAAATGTAGATGTTTCCCAATTACCCTATTCGGAATCGCCACCATGTGGTTCACCAAACTTCCTCCGCGATCGATCTCTAGGTTTGATGAGTTAGCGACAAAATTTATGGAGCAGTTTAGGATCCATACCAGTCGCCCAAAGGACGTGATGTCTTTATCCAGTGTGATCCAGGCTCCAGGGGAGTCGTTAAAGGAATATTTGCAAAGATTTCACGTTGCTGCTACCGAAGTTAGCAACCCGAATGACCATGCTATACTAATGGCTATGATGCAAGGGGTAGATCCGGACTTAGAGTTTGGTGATTGGCTGGCAGGAAAACCATCGACTACCCTGGAACGTTTTTATTCAAAGGTGAACCAATTCATGTGAAGAGAAGGGGCCAGGTGGACGAGGCGAAGCAGCGCGCCAGGGCCAAGTAAGGAAGCGGTGCAAAGCAATATCGCCGTGAAACAACTTGGTGAAAACTCTAGCAAGGTCCAAGTCAATGTTCAGAATAAGCCGGGGCAGTCTAAAGAATCTGGAGGAGGAAATTCTGGAAAAAAGAGGGAAGCAGGAAAGTGGAAACCAAGGATCCCTACCTATAACGAATACACTCCTCTGAACGCATCGCTGGAGAATATTTATTTATCAACTTGTAATACATTCCAATACTGAAAGCCGTGCCCAAAAGAATCCACCAAGGAACAAAAGCAGACTGGGAAGTATTGTCGCTTCCATGAGACTTACGGGCACAATACCGAAGAATGTAGACACCTCCATGATGCTATAGAAAACTAATTCGACAGAAGAAGTTACAGCAGTTTGTTAAGAATCCACAGGAAGGTGGACATGGGACCTCCGACCCCAATCACGGGCAGATTCTACATCGACCTAAGGAACCCGCTCGGACTGGAGGTAGACTGGTTATAAACACGATAGTCGGTGGGCCTCACCTGACAGACAAGAGTTGGCAGGAAATGGAACGCTATGCTAGTTCCTTGAAGCATACGGATTTCGAATGCTTCTCGAGATGGGACCCCAACGAAACAGCAGCGGATGATGACAGATGATATTATATTTAGGTGTAGGGATGCCGACCAGGTGGAGGCACCTACAATCGACCTGATGGTCATCTCAGCCACGATTGGGCCGACATTCGTGAGAAGGATACTAATTGATTGCGGGAGTTCTGTTAATATTATCTTCAAAAAGGCGTATGACCAAATGAAGATGGAGGCGAAGGATCTAAAACCATCTAAAGCCCGCATTCACGGCTTTAATGGTGCAGCCACTGGTGCGATAGGTTTCGTTGAATTGCTAGTTGAGTTAGGGGAAGGTGAACGTAGGAGCGTACGGATCCTACCGTTCATTGTTTTAGATGTTGATTCCCCGTATAATGTGTTTTTGGGCCGACCGGCCCTGGCGGAGTTTAGGGCAGCTTTGGAACCATGGTGTTTAACCTTGAAATTTCTGATGGATAGAGGAGTTGGTGTAGTGCATGGCGATCAAGCGACTGGTCGTGCATGTTATGTGGCTGAACTGAGAGAGGCCCGGCGAAGAGAGAAGGGAAAGGTTGTGGATAACTCTGTCTGCATCCATGTTGCTCAAAATTGACAAGTAATGCCCGAGCCTTGGCTCGAGTAGCAGGGTCGGATCTAAAGAGACATAGATCCGAGAGACGATGATGAAGACCCCAAGGAGTCTACAGTAGCACCGGCTGAACTGACGATTGACATCTAGTCAGCCATGATGATTCATCACGGGTGCTTAAGATTGGATCACAACTCACCCCCTCAATGACTGAGGATCTTACTGATTTCCTCCGAGGGAACCTGGATGTTTTTGCTTGGACCCACTCTGATATGTGTGGGATTTCTCTCGCCATCGCAAGTCATATGTTGAACATTGACCCAAAGTATGTGCCAGTGAAACAAAAAAGGAGAGGTATGGACTCGGAGAGGTCTGCTGCTCTCAGAGAGGAGGTGGACGAACTCAAAGCCAATGGGTTCGTCCACGACGCCCTCTACCCTAAATGGGTATCTAACCACGTACTAGTGAGAAAAGCGAATGGGAAATGGAGGACCTGTGTTGATTACTCAGACCTAAACAAGGCATGCCCTAAGGATAGTTTCCCCTTACCCAGATTGATCAGCTGGTTGACTCAAAAGTAGGACATGAATTATTGTCATTCATGGATGCATATTCGAGATACAATCAAATCTCGATGCATATTCGAGATCAGCAACACACTAGTTTTGTCACGGACGTTGGATTGTACTGTTATATAGTGATGCCTTTTGGGTTGAAGAACGCAAGAGCAACTTATCAACGTTTGGTAAATTAGTTGTTTAAAGACCAAATTGGTAGAACAATGGAAGTCTATGTGGATGACATGCTCGTGAAGTCACGGCAGTCAAACGACCACATTCAAGACTTAGCGGAGATGTTTGATATACTCAGATACTACGGAATGAAAATCAATCCATTGAAATGTTCTTTTGGCGTTGCGTCGGGAAAGTTTTTGGGTTTTATTGTCAATGTGCGGGGATCGAAGTTAACCCAGAATAGATTCAGGCTATCCGCGACATACAAGCGCCCAGAACTATAAATTAAGTACAAAGCCTGAATGGAAAGGTCTCCGCGTTGAGTCGATTCATATCCAGAGCGACCGACAAATGTATTCCTTTCTTCGATGTGATAAGGAAAGGGAAGAGAAGTTTTTGAATGGACACCGGACTATGAGGATGCGTTCCGAACTCTGGTGAGACATTTGGAGAGGCCCCGGTTCTGTCAAAACCTGTAGACCATGAAGAGTTATATGTTTACTTGGCCGTGTCTCAGCATGCCATCAGTTAGCCTTGGTTCCCGAGGAGGACCGAATTCAAAAGCTAGTGTACTATGTCAGTAAACGTCTAACGGGGGCAGAGAGAAATTATCCTAAGATTGAGAAGCTAGCCTACTGCTTGGTGATTGCATCACGCAAGCTCCGTCCGTATTTTCAGGCACACCCGATCGGTGTTTATACCGATCAACCTCTACGACAGGTGCTCCAACGACCTGAAACTTCTGGAAGGTTGCTCAAATAGAACATTGAGTTGAGTCATTTCGATGTCACTTACCTGCCATAGAGGGCTATCCAAGGGCAAGCGTTAGTAGACTTCATTGCAGAATTCACCATATTAGATGAGCCAAGTAGTGGTGACGTCGTTACCCCCATTCGATGGAAACTATACACTGATGAGGCATCCAATAACCGTTGTTCTAGGGCTAGTGTAATTCTTGTAACTCCCAAAAACTGATCAATTTATTATGCTTTGAAACTCGATTTCCCAACTACAAATAACGAAGCCGAATATGAAGCATTGATTGATGGCTTTAAACTTACCCGGGAAGTCGAAGTAAAATCGGTTGAAATCTTTTGTGACTCACAATTGGTGGTGTACCAGGTACGGGGAGACTATCAAGCAAAGGGGCAAAGACTTACCCCATACCTTGCTTGGGTTCAAGAACTGTTGGCAAACTTTGAATATTACGACATTTCGCATATCCCGCATGGATAAAATGGGAAGCCGATTCATTGGCAAAATTCGCGAGTACTGGTGATGCACAACAGATGGGATTAGTTCCCGTCGAAACCTTACATGCCCCAAGCATAAATGAAATGGAAGTAGATTTTGTGTTAAGGATAGAAACTGAAAGGGAGTCGTGGATGACTCCATTCAAAGAATACCTGTTACATGGAACTTTGCCTGAGAGAAAGAACGAAAGATGACAAATCGTCCGCAAAGCCTCGAGGTATATAATGCAGGATGGAGTAATGTATCGGAAAGGATTCTCGGTTCCCTTACTTCGGTGCATCGCCCACGACGAGATAAAGCGGGTCTTGAAAGAAGTTCATGAAGGAGAATGTAGCGACCATACTGGGGGGAAGACACTAACAAAAAAGATCCTCCATTATCGATACAATTGGCCAACCGTGAATCAAGAGGCCGTGGACTATGTAAGAAGATGCGACAAATGTCAAAATTTTGCGAAAATCCCGAGAGCTCCACCGACGGAACTCACACAAATGGTTAGTCCCTGGCCATTTGCAATATGGGGGATCGATATAATCGGCTTCTTGCCAATCTCCAAAGGTGGTGCAAAATATGCAATTGTTGCGGTCAATTACTTTACCAAGTGGGTGGAAGCAGAGCCCTTAGCTACGATCACCACCAAAAAGGTCATTAATTTCGTTGTGCGAAACATCATATGCTGTTTTGGCCTCCCACGAACTATCATTACAGACAACGGAACTCAATTTGAAAGTAGGGAGTTCAAAGAATTCTACCAAAAATATTGCATTGAGAAAAGGTTTGCGGCAGTCGCTCACCCTAAAGCCAATGGACAAGTTGAAGTTGTAAATAAAATAATCAAGTCCATATTGAAAAAACGTTTGGAGAAGGCTAGAGGCAAGTGGGTGGATGAGCTTCCGACAGCACTCTTGGCTTATAGAACCACCCACAAGTCCGTGACTGGCCACACTCCATTCACCTTGGCATATGGCGCTGAAGCTATTATACCCGTGGAACTTGAAGTTCCCTCTCACCGTGTGGCTCATTGTGATCCTAAGATGAATCATGATCTTTTGCTGGAATCATTGGACTTTGTCGATGAGAAACGTGAAGAAGCAGATTTAAGGGCGGCTGCATATCGACACCGAGTCGCTCGATATTATAATGAAAAAGTTCGACTGAGAATCTTTGATGTGGGTGATCTGGTTTTAAAGTGAGTTTTTCCAATCCCATCACATATGAATCCCACATGGGAAGGTCCATATGTCATTGAACAGAAGCTTGGAGAAGGAACCTTCAAGCTAGCGACTGTTGATGGCATGACACTCCCTAGAGCATGGAATAGCGAGCATTTGCGTTGTTATTACACATAGTCTGTTTCTTTTGCATTTTAGTAGCAGTTGTTTCCAGTGTATGTTTCCTTTTGTTGTTCTTTGTTTCCAACATGTAATAAGACAATTCAGCCTGTCCCTATTTTTTATATATTCAATAAAGGCTTGAAGCTGTTTTTCTATGAATAGTTGATGTTCCATGTGTTACAATTTCATGGAAAAGTCAAATTGTAGTAATCTGTCCGGCATATGAACGTGAACTTAAAACTAAAAGTTGATCAACAAACGATTCAAAAATCTCTAAGTCCCCGGAGCGCGGACTAGAGTACTCTGAGTCCCCGGAGTGCGGACTAGAGTATAAACGATTCAAAAATCTCTAAGTCCCCGGAGCGCGGACTAGAGTACTCTGAGTCCCTGGAGTGCGGACTAGAGTATAAACGATTCAAAAATCTCTAAGTCTTTGGAGCACGGACTAGAGTACTCAGAGTCCCCGGAGTGCGGACTAGAGTATAAACGATTCAAAAATCTCTAAGTCCCCTGAGCACGGACTAGAGTACTTTGAGTCCTCGGAGTGCGGACTAGAGTATAAATGATTTAAAAACCTCTAAGTCCTCGGAGCATGGACTAGAGTACTCTGAGTCCTCGGAGTGCGGACTAGAGTATAAATGATTCAAAAACCTCTAAGTCCCCGGAGCGCGGACTAGAGTACTCTGAGTCCTCGGAGTGCGGACTAGAGTATAAACGATTCAAAAATCTCTAAGTCCCCAGAGCGCGGACTAGAGTACTCCGAGTCCCCGGAGTGCGGAGTAGAGTATAAACGATTCAAAAATCTCTAAGTCCCCGGAGCGCGGACTAGAGTACTCTGAGTCCCCGGAGTGCGGACTAGAGTATAAACGATTCAAAAATCTCTAAGTCCCTGGAGTGCGGACTAGAGTACTTTGAGTCCCCGGACTGTGGACTAGAGTATAAACGATCCAAAAATCTCTAAGTCCCCGGAGTGTGGACTAGAGTACTCTGAGTCCCCGGACTGCGGACTAGAGTATAAACGATCCAAAAATCTCTAAGTCCCCGGAGTACGGACTAGAGTACTCTGAGTCCCCGGAGTGTGGATTAGAGTATAAATAATTCAAAATTTTCCAAGTCATGTGGAAGCAGACCGGAGCTTATGTAACCCATAATATTTCAAATTTCAACTACAAGTTAGACAATAAGCTAAACAATGAAAATCGTGGAAGACAAAGAAACAAAATTTTATTTACTAACCCAAAATTAATTTCCATTACAACTTTTCCATAGTTTGGAGCAAAAGTCTATTCACAATGACTATAAAAATAAATAGAAACAACTACATGATTCAGGTTTATTCGGGCTGAACAAGTGAGGTGATATCCGGGGGAGGAAGAGGGACATCCAGAGGTGTGGTCCCCACGGGGAGGATTATCTTCAGGGGCCTATTTAGAGGATCATCAAGTTCCACCACCTAAGGTTCAATCTTAATTTCAGCTTTCTTTTTCTCCTCTTCCACAATTCACTCCCCCATGCTAAGTTTGTAGTAGGTACGGAGGAGCCTGTGATTTCAACCTTGTCATGTTCGTCTGCAGGCGAGGGATTCTCGAGTTTTTCTTCATCGAGCGCTCCGATCACTTGGGCATCGAGTCTAGGAGTATCCCCAGTGTGAAGTTCTTTCGCTATTTTCTCTTCCTTCTCCATGGCGACATCGCTCCTTGGAGTTGGTTCGGGATCAGAATGGCCTATATAAAGTCATTAAGGATAAATGTTAGAATAAATCTATTATTTGTCAAAAGTGATGGTACTTTGGACCCTAGAAGGAAAAATTACATACCAGCATCCGGCTGACTCTCAGCTGTTTTGGGAGTCTCACCCTCAAGAATAGGGGATAGAACGTGAACATCAAGCCTAGGCTTCTCTGGGTCATAGCCAACATGCTGCTCGAAAGGATCGAGTGATGAGCAACTAGCCGGTTGAGCGGAAGGAGGAACTGGAGACTCAGTTCTGGATGGGCCAGCAATGTCATCCTTCCCCTTCGATGAGGAGGAATCTGTTCTAAAGAGGGTTTTTGCTGCAGATAAGTCGAAAGGCTCGTTTCCTCAAAGCACTTCCTTCACAAAAGCTTCTTCATCAACCTCTTCGGTGCCCAGTTCAACTTTTTTAATTTTTACTAAAGTATCCCATGCTTCGTCCAATGATTCGAGGTAACCCTCGCCTAGAAAAGATAGATCCCGATGCATGATAACTCAAGCATTATACTCGGCAATAAGCGGATCAAATAGGCACTTAATTTCTTCCCTACCGGCTTCAGCAGCTGCCTCGAGGCGAGAATCGACCTCTGTCAGTGCCATTCTTTTACCCTCCTCATGGGTTGCATCCTTTAACGCTTCAGCTTTAGAAAGTTCCTCGTCAAGCTTCGTCTTTAAGAGTCGTGTTGCGACGATTTCATCGCAATATCGTTGTGACTCTTCCTGTGCAGTAGTTTTCTCTTCTTTCTCTTTAAGGAGCAGCTCCTCCAGTTCTTTAACTCGTCGAGCGAGGGTATCCTTTTCTTTCTAGATGGAGTCTTTCTCTAAGGCTAGAGCACCACTACGTTGAATTGCCTCATCAAGTTCCTTTTTGTGAGTGGCATCCAAACGATGGACTACCTCGGCTGTATCCTTGGCGTTTTTCTGTGCGACCTCAAGTTGGGATTTGTACGAGGATAGCTCTTCATCTTGGGCTTTAATGATATCTTTGTCATGAATGGCTTCAAGTTTCAGGCGATCAATTTCGTGTTGATGTTCCATAGAAACTTCTGAAACTTTTTCTACCAAATGAACGAACGCGTCGTGTTGAAAATAGACATCGTTATTGCAGGCAATGGTACTTTGTTTGACGTGCCCTGGAATAGGATGAATCGCAGGAAGAAATTTCAATCCGTCAAAGCATATCTTCGGAAATGTGGCCTTAAGCTCGGCTAATTTTTCAACTGTCGATGGATCGTGTGCGGAGGCTGGGGGAGTCTGCCTAGCCGGAGTCACAGACTTTTTATGGGGCTCACGAGATTGCTTGGTGCTGGACGAGCCAGAGTGTTGGTCACGAGGAGCTTCAAATTGAGATCCCTTCTGAGTAGATTTCTCCCTACTATGCTCTGAATGAGGGGAGGATCGTTAGGATATGAAGAATGGCTGTAAGTTTTTCTTCGAGAAGATGACAAATATCTGGGATGGTAGTCCCTATTGCCGCTGTCATCCCTGTCTCGGCGTCTACCTGATCCCGAATCCCGACTGAAGTGGTGGAAGATAGAGGACCCACGAAGGCGGTCGAAGCCGTGTGCGCCCCCCATATCACCTGCACAGAAACCAAGTGAGGACGAGTTAGTGAGAATCATACGATGGCTAAAATTTAAGTGTAGGGTGAAGTGTGAGTGCTCATGCGTGTCCTAGTGTTTCCTCCCGACGGACCAGTTTCTTTTGCTTTACTTATTGGAGTTTTCTCTCCTTGATGACGAGCCTGATCGCCTTCATTGCCTCTCGTGGGTGAATTAAGTCCCATGGCCTCTGTATCATTGAAGCCAAAATTTAGCAAGTCGTCAGGGATGGTCAGGTCTGATAGACCTTTTAGTGAACCCTCTAGATGTTAGGGAGACGACTCTTTCTCAACTGGAGTAATTGTAACTTTTGAGGTTCCGCCCACTGTTTTCTTTCTCAGTTTGTAGGCTAGGCACTTTTTCCTCTTTGAAGGAGGAGGCGGTTCATCGATGCCGGGTGCGTCAATTACTGGTGCTTAGTTGGGACTTATATTCTCATCAGACACTCCTGGCACCTCGGACTCTTTAATTTCACCTTCCTCAGATGTATTGGGGGCCCCTCTTGTAGGAGGCACAGATGGTCTGGCATGCTCTTTGCCTTTTTCCGTAGAGGATCCGGTTGTAGTGGCGCCGGTTGGGAGGCTAGTTCGATGACCCTCCGTCAATAATCCAAACTTCGAAAGCAATTCGTTGGAAATAACGGATTTAATCTCACGGTCTCCCATGGGAATGGCTCGAATGGCCTCGACGGCCTCAGAATACCCAGCGCCTTCAGGTCGTGGGCAGATACTTATAAAAGTAAAAGGTAGTTTAGAAAGGATGCACTTCGAGCCTTAGAAAAAAATCAGTCTAGGAATGAAACTTACTTCCTTCCAGCCATCTTCTCGCAAAGCCAGGGGGGCAGCGTACGTAAAACAACTCTTACTTATACTGGGAAAATTTACTCCACACCCCCATCAGGATTTGACATTTGGAATGTGGCTCGATAAATATGAAGGATGGACTATCAGACCGTCTTTTGAAGCGGTAGATATAGCGGATATCCTCGGGAGTAGGGAGTCTGAATAAGGTGCTCATGAAGAGAATACAAGTGCCATGAATAAACGCGTGACTATTAGGGTGTAGTTATGCCGGAGCAATCCCGATATACCGTAACACTTCATGGAGAAATGAATTGAAAGGTGGCACACTTCCGACCCAGCACATGAATTTGTTGCATGCTGTATACCCGGTTGGGGGCAGGTGAGGCTGATCTTGTCTTGACGAAACTAAAATGTCGTCGAAAGGGATTCCATGAATTGAGCACAACCGACGAAGAGCGACTTCGCCGATTTTTGAAGCTTGTGAATCAATAGGATTGTCTAGGATAACTTCTCCATCTATAACATTAGGAGCCGGGCCTATAACAACAGCGGATGGATCTAGAATACCCTGTGTAGAAGTTTTCGGTGGATTCGAAGTTCCTACTACCTCCTGCCGAGAACTTGGCTCAGGCTTATCAGAAACTGTAGCAGAGCTGGATCTTTTGGACATCTTCAACGAGCGTTTAATATGGGTAGATACCTGTTTAAACTATACTTGAAAGACAATCGATATCAGATATAATGACAATAAGATATTCCCCCCGCGTGGTGTGTAGACTAGTGCAACCATTCAAAAGTGAGTGCAAAGGAATTAAAGATCTAAAGACCGGTGATGCATGACCGAGTTCTATGTTATCATCTTTAGAGACCGTCATCGCTGATCGTCTCCTGCAGTTTGTTGTATGATTGACAGTAGTAGTCTTGGAATCAAACATTGGCATCATAAAGTGTGAGGTCCGCTGTTTTCATTTGTTGAGTTAAGTTTGCGTTTAAGATCGTTCAAGTTATGAGGGAGTTGGTTCAAATTAGGTCCTTGGGCTTATATGTTTTGTTGTTTGTCATGCTTTGTCCAATATGCTTTGGTTGATTGTGGAGGTAAGTTACTCAAATATGTCTTATGTTCGGGTTGAAACACTTTTGATTGCCAATGCCGACCCACTCACTCACTATCTCCCCCAAACTACCGAACGGCCTCACTCGGACTTCTACCGAACTACATCACTTCATCAGGTACCGAGCTATACTCACCAATACTTCTCTCCTCCACTTATCTCAATCTATGCCGAACTACTACCCTAAACTCCAGTCGAGCCATAGCCAATGCCCAATACCGGCCACCAACACAAACCTAGACGCCGAGCCGCATTATACCATTCGGTATCAAACCACTCTCCTCCGAATTATTGACCAACCCCCTCACTTTCTATCTCCCTCTCTAATTATTGAGCGCCTCACCTGACCTATGCCCACTACTCTTACAAACTCCTACCGACTCACAACACCTCGAGGGAGAACGACTCTCTCTCTCTCTCTCGGGTCGGCGACCTCCTCGCTAAGGCAAAACAACCAACTACCTACTCCTAGACTTCGCCAACCTTGCTTCCTAAAACCGTCCATGGCTGTTCCCCCCAAATCAAAGTCTACTCATACCAAAAGCATTTCATTATCGACGCCCGAACCCTTATTCACTGCGCTCCTCTCCTCTCGTGCTTGCCATGCTGGGACGTATTCCTATGTGGCATGGCCCCTAGTTCGAGTTCTAGAGGATATGGTTTGGGAATTTATAGTAATTCATGGAACCTCGCCTATACGATCACTTAAGAATGAGATGAATGCTTTTTGAAACTTGAAGTCGAGAATGGTTAGGGAGCGTGTTAGAGAGGATGATTGAACGGAGGGGTGTGGCAGTTCGGTAGAGAAATGGAGCTCGGGTTTTGAATAAAAAACTGATAGGAAGAGAATAATGAAGTAAAGTGGGGAGAAAAAGTGAGGCCTGAGCTTTTATACGGAGAGGGGAATGTGAATTGGTGTTTTCTTAAAGACCCGGTCGTCATGTTTCACGGGAGCGGCAAGACGATATGCCGACCCAGCCTAGGTAGGCCGACCAAGTGGATTGGCCCTCATATGCCAAACCCTTCCTAAAAAAATATAAATTTATAATAAATAAAATAAATAAATAATGATAGTAAAGGATATATCTATGTATATACGCATGAATAAGCTCATGTACACTGACAATTGAACATCATATGTGATAAAAAGATAGATATTATCTGATAAATAAAGGAGCATAGATTTGTAAAGTCTGCCATGATTCAGCCTTCATAAGGTCGCATACACTCAGCTTTTGGAAAATGAAAAACAAGATTTAAACAACAGATGATTGTCATTCTAGATAAGTTAACTTCTAAAAGCGAGGACTGGTTTCTAATTCAAAGCACGTCGTGTTGATTCACATTCCACACAACGCGCTTTGGGGGGAAAATGTTACCCGGCACTTTAGCCCGGCTACATGGCGATGGTCGTAGAGCCTATGGTTGGACTCAGACGAGACTCAAGCTAAGAAAGTGGTGGAAGTATAAGAGACCAGTGTAACTAGAATTCGGGTCGGTCTGTACATAGCTCGGTATATTTAGCACTGGCTCGGCCAAGGCAGTTCAGCGTTGGAGTGAAACCAGGGCAGGTCGGCCAAGATTGGCAAGAGCAAGTGGTTCGGTTGAGATGATTTCGGACATGGTGGTTCGGAGTGGTTCGGCCTTGGTCTTGCGGCTGACTTCAGTTCGGCCTAGATGAGTCAACAGCTATCGCTCGACCAAGGAAGGAAAGGCATGATGGATCGGTCTAGCTAGTTTAGCATATGTCATTCGGTCAGGAGTAGCCCGGCACGTGTGGGCCGGTGTATTTGGTTCGGTGCATAACAGGGAAGTTGATAGCTATCAGTTCTACCCCAAAGCGAGGCGATCGGCATGTCACTGCTTCGAGCCACGCCACTATTTGCTTCGAGGCCCGTGAGAAGTTGCTTCGAGTCATTTGTTAAGACCCCCCGGTTCGGCACTTGTCTCTCAGCCAAAGTCGATCGGCATACCTGGTTCGGCTGACTCAAGATTACCATATGTGGGCCAAACTATCTCAGCCTTGGGCCTGCACAAGGGATCAGCTTATCTTCATCTATAAATAGAGGGGCAGGGGTATAATTGAAGGGACCTTTTTCTGGGAACTCCAGGGATACTCTGCCATTTTTTGCATTCATCTTTTTTCTATTCAAACTTGTATCCAAGTTGTTTGTTTACGGATTGTATCTGTACTCAAGTAGTTGGGAAATTAATAAAGATTACATTCAAAGTGGACGTAGGCAGTTACGCCGAACCACTATAAATCTGGTGTTCTTGTTTCTATTGTTGTTTTTGCATTCTACTGTGATATTCCTCTGTTTTAATTTACTTTCTTCATTAATCTCTATACATAACTCTATTCAATGGTGTTAGTGCCCAATTTTGGTGCTAACATATATATATGTATGTATGTATGTATATTTTTATCGCCACTTATAGTTTACATTGATAAATAAAAGGTATGGCAATAATCCACATAAGGAGGCAATGAATGTAAGAGTAAATTAGAAGAGTGAAGATGGAAAGGTAAATTATGTTGTAATTAAAATCTAATCAAGTCTAATTGAAAAGGAAATAGTCAAGTGTAGATCTATTTTACCCCCTTTATCATCTTCTATTAACATTTAATTTAGTACCGTATGAGATTTCAAACTTAAATAATCCTTTTTTATGATATATGTAACAATCCATAATTTGTAAATATTTTAATTAAAATTTTATTTGGAAACTTTGATTTTTAAATCATTTGAAAGTGAATTTTTAGAATTTTTCCAATGTCAGTTTGAAATTTATTTTTCCAAATATAATGTTGTAAACAATTTCTGAAAATTTTATATTTTGTCAATTTTGGTCAAATTTTGAATTTCAGTTTGAATTTTTAAATTTTGGATTTTTATATTCTAATCTTTTTATTTGAAGTTGGATATAATTTTTATATTAGTCCTGCTTTTCGTTTCATAAAATTCTGATGTATACATTTTAAATTGGATAAATTACAGTGTTTTACACGCAATAAATTTCTCTATGTATATACTTTATATTTTTCATATATATCCACCCTTATTTTATCTCTCTATTTTTTTTGTTCAGACATTCATTTTATTATTTGGATGGTTATGTGTTTATATCTTTTATTTATGGCTTGGAGAAATAAATGGGTATATGTTATATCGTCTTAAAAGCTTGCCTTTTTAAAATTTTATTTATTAGATGTTTCTTATGTATATCTTCTATAAAATTTTAATTATTGAATGTTTCTTTTGTATATATCTTTTATTTAATGACTAGAAAACAAATCAATTAGACGTATGTTACTTTGTTTTAATTTGGCATACGTTACATTTGCTTTATTTCTTGCCTTTTTATGTGCCTATCTATTTAATTTCCTACCATAGCCATTCACTATTTTTAGCCGTTCTAGCCTTCTTTGGCCGTGTATTTCCCTACCAAATTATGCCAAAAATCTTCTCCATATATCTCTTCCTCTGATTGAAAGACTTTTGCATACGTTTCTTTTATTAAATAGGAATTAAATCTCCTTTATTATTTTCTTGCCATGCTTGTAGCCGTTCATTTTCCCTAACCCTAGCCGCCTATCACTCTTGCAAATCACGTACATATATTATCATCTCACATCTCATTCCCATTTACTTCCTGGAAAAAATTTATTATTACTAGATCTAAAGCCATGACCTCCTTCTCTTTCTCCTCTTCTCCATTTTTATTTTGTTTTGTTTATGCATGTCTTTCTCGGTCTCTACCACCTCTAGCCGACCAACTCCACCCCTCCACCACCTCCATGTACAGCCAACATCACCCCTTCATCACCACAAACAGGGCCGTGACCATAGACCTAAGCAACATCACCAAAACTTTGTTGAAACCTAGCCTAGATCACATATTCACCTTCCTCTTCCTATGTTTGCTCGGCCACAACAATTCCATTCACCTCCTTGCTTTTCCATGACCACTGCATCACCATAGCCATGCTTCATGTTGCCTTGACCCATGCCATAGCCATGACCGAGCACATAGAGACTTAGGGCTGAACCAAAACCCCTCTTGCCTTTGACCTTTTGGCCTTCCAATGAAGTTGTAACCTCCATCTCTTCAAATTCCTCACCATAACCGTGTACACACCACTTTGGTCAAGCTTAGGTGCCTCTAAACATGATGAGGCCAAGCACTACATGGTGTGGTCAAGCCCACTTGACCATGGCCTAGCCACTTGATTGATTTAAATCAAGGTTATGTCACTTTGATTCATTCTTTTCATTGTTTTAATCTATAAATCTTTGTGTTGAATTTTATTCTTATAATTTTGTAAATTGTTTGTATACAAGATTGGATCTTGACTCTCCATCACAAAAAAATCTTGTTCGTGCCTAGTCGTGCTTTCAGAATTTGTTTTGTGTCTCTTGTTTGTTATCTCCAGCTTTAAAAAGGTGAGTTTATCACTCTCAACATACGTACTTCTATAATTGTGAAACAATGGCATGTGAATTGTAGAAAATTTATATGTTATGTTAATATGTTCATATATGCCCGTGATATGATTATTTGATGTTAAATTATGTTTATATATTTGTTACATCATCTTATATGATTATATGTTCTACTGTTCATTTATTTACTGATTCTCACACTACAAGTTCCTTTCACTATGGGTTGAAATGATACATACCCGAACGGACTTTAGAATAAGAAAAAATCATTATGAGCTGAAATGATAGGCTCGAGTGATTTTTATTGTATTTTTATTTGACTTGGGATTGCGGGTTTGAAATGATAGAACCTGGATTTTTCTTTTTAAATTACGGATTGAAATGATACATATCCGTATCACTTGACCTAGGTTAGAAAATATTATACAGACCCATGGTTATATATTTAATAATATTTTCTGAAAATTTTTAAGTATTTTAAGTTTTAAGATTTATGAAAATTTTACTTAAAAATTTGGTTCAATGATTTTAAATATATGGAATTTTTATAAGTCAATAAGTGGTTTGATTTAAATTATAAAGTTATATTGGTTTTCTATAAGTTGGAATCTTTATATATCAATAATTGGTTTTAAATTGCTATTAAAAGATCTTTATTGATGATAAATAACTTAATAATTGAATTTGACTTAATATGGAAGTTTTAAATCTAACTTAGTAATTGTTATGAATTTTACTTTATGAAACAGACATGTTTTATGTAATAAATAATGTGTTTTGAACTGATAAAATGGAATACAGTTTTAATTGGACATTTTGTAAAAAAAATTATTTAACTAGAAAATCATAGTTAATTGATGTCTAAATGAATAGATCTAAAGGAAAAAAAATGATTGTTATATTAACTATGATAAAATATTCTTTTGTGAAATGTTATGTTTTGTAAAATAAATAGTTATGATTTTTAGATGGAAAATGTAACTTTAATTATGACCTAACTTGATAACTGGAAATTTGGTTTTTCAAATGGAAATTTTAAGTTAAGTAAATAAATAGAAATTTTATTTTATTTATGAAATGGGTATTTTAAACTAAAGTGTTAGGTTAGTGGTTAAAAATAAAAGTTAAGTAAAATAGTGTATTTTGACTTAATAAATGAATTATGGGTTAAATTGGATATTTATTTATAAAAAAATTTATTTCATTTAAATCATAAGTTAAATGATATCCAAATCAATATTTCTGAAATGTGAGATATGTTTTATAAGTTAAAAATGGCTAAAATTGAAGTTTTAATGTTTCTGAAAAGTTATAATATAATCTGGAATTGTATTGGCAGCATTTCCAAAGTGCTGCTGTTTCTGAAATTTAACTATGTTCTGAAATAACTAAAATACTACAGAACTTTATAAGTGCTGTTGTTTCTAAATATGAACTATTTCTGAAAATACCAATATGCTTACTACAACAGTTTATAAGTGCTGCTGTTTCTGAAACTAAACTATTTTGAAATACTAATACCTACTGTAGCACTTTATAGGTGCTGCTGTTTTGAATTTGACAATGTTTTCGAAATGTTAATATATTTACCGTAACACTTTAAAAGTGCTGTTGTGGTTGAAATTTCAATGAACTTTGGAAATGAATATATTTTGGATGATTTTGACATTGAAATTAAATGGTTTAAATGAATATGTTTTGTGGTGTAATATAAACCATTTTTGAAATTTATAAGTTAATACAATGTTTTCGAAATTGGTATAATTGAACGAATGAACTTAAAAATGCTAAAACCTTGGTAATGAATATTATTTTTAAGGGTGTTATGATTTTTCTAAATATTATGATTTCCAAATGATAACATTTTAAATTGATATGGTTTCAAAGTATTATGGTTTCAAAGTGTTTGGTTGCAAAGGTGTTATAACTTTGAAAGTACTATGATTTTGGAAATGAATTTACTTGAAATAGTATTTAATTAAGAATTTTATTTGAATATATTGATTGGCAATTGAAGATTTAAGAATATGACTTTATAAAGTGGTTTTGGTTTAAGATGATTTAAAAAGGAATATTTCAAGTTTAAATAAATTGAAAGAAATATTCAGTGATTGGAAATTTGGGTTTGTTCAAATGATATTTTGGTTTTGAAGTATAAACTAGTTTTGAAATGGATATGATATTTGGTTTTGTAGTATAAATTATTTTGAAATAAATATCCATGGGTTATAATAACGATTAGTTGTTAAAGAGACCGGGATCAGATATGGGCATACTCTCTGTCGATACCGAAAACCACTTTAACAGCTGTGTACTCGGTGGAGATTCCAGAATGAAGTAGGATGGTGGTGACGATCCTAAAGGTATATATACGTGGACCCGACTCCCGTGAGTTGGCTTAAGGTGGCTAAAACAGAAGCGATCATCGGGCCAATGAGGTAGCACCTCTGATTGGACACATTTCTTCGATACTATTTTATTACTTTGTGATTGATTTGGTGGCCACCCTTCGATTTTGATTTGGGAGTGTGTTCCGAGGTGGGCGGTAGTGGCTGCTATGCGTTTACACCAGCCCGTGTGCGTAATTGGTATATCTACCCTGGCATTGCCTTGTTGTGCGTGTCACCTACCATATCGAGCTTTACTACAAGTTTGGATTTGTGTCGTAGCCTGTGGAGTATTGAGGGTAGCTCCCGATCTGGGGTACGCTGATACTGGATAGACTATTGGGACTATTACGTGTTAAGGTGGAAAATGTAAAGCCTTAATGCTATTTAAAAGTAAGTTTGTTTTACTATTAGACATTATTATAATAGCGAAAATTACTACATAGTAAATAGTTTAACGGATCCTTGAAGAATGGGCGATCCCAAGCATTCTTTAAGTTACTTGTACCTTTATATTAAAGTTCACTTGAGTTGGTTTACATTGTATAAGTATGTATGTCCTGACTCGAGTGTTTTATGTTTTGCTTTACGCTCGGGTCAGACTGAGTGATACAACATTCAAGACTCACCTTTGGAGTTGGAGCTTTTCTTGGAGATCCAACTATCTATTTCGCTTTCAGTTATCCAGTTGATTCCAGTGATGTATTCTGATTTATACTTGATTATCATATTGAGACTTCTGTTGTATTTTGTTAACTCTGATGTATATCTATAGTAGCTTCATGAACTACTATTTCCTTGCTTCCGCTGCATTGTTATATTACTCTATGTCTGTGATTTATTTACTGTTTATTCTGAGTTTTGCCAAATTTTATTTACAATCTATTATTTTGAATTATTCAAGTCCGACATGTGTGTCTTCCTATGCACTTGGCGGGTGTAGCATGATAGGGGATTCTCGCATTTGGGTTTGGTAGCGAGCGGATGACTCTTACTCCTACATGTCCCTGCGGGGTTGGTGCAGTCGAGAGGCTGGCCATAAAGGCAGAACACAGGTACAACTGTATGCTACGGTGGGCGTTACCCCACTGGCGACGTCCCGTTACATTTGGTATCCGAGCTTTGGCTCTAGGCAAAGCTTAGCATATATGGTAAATTTATTTACAGAATCACTTTCGTTCGAACTTGAATCTCTTTCTTTTTGGCTCGATTTCTTTTGAATTTTTGGAACGTTCCCTGCGGTTCCAAATCCATTCTTGTCTCTCCCTATTTGTCTTCTTTTGATTCTGGAGTATCCCATAACTCCACTTCGAATGACCTTTATAATGAATAGGCGGTCTCGCCAAGCTTTGAATGATTGTAAAGGATTGAAACTCCTTTACGAGAAGCATTGATTCACTGAAGATTTCTGCATCCTCGGTTTACAATGCTATCTATCTCTTGTTATCCTGAATTCTATCCCTTGAGATCGGATGTAGGTTTGTCCCAGAACTCTACATCGATCTTATTCTTGAAGTCTTGTTGACCCGGTTAAGGTTGCTAGTGATTTATATAAGCTTATTCATTCTCGTATTCTGTTATTTAATCATCTTGTCTTTTGTTTCCAACTTATCTTCAAATCATTATTGAAGTATATTTGTAAACTAATATTTAAAATGTTTTATTATATATTGTGTTGTTTGAGTTGTTGATGTTGATTTGGATTTCCGATCGATTCGTCTGATCAACGCTATCGATAGGATCTCCAAAACACTTGAATAGAGCAAACTGACAACATATTGTTTTCAAACTTGGTAAATGGATAAAATTTGTATAATTATATTTTATATATGTAAAATTTTTGAAATTTAATAGTTAATTGAATTTGGATGTTAAGAAATAAAATTTGACTCTGTATATAGCTTGAAAATCATTGGCTTTTGGTTCATATATAAATAATTGAACTATAAAATATGGTTATAAATTAATTTGGAAATTTAAATGAATTTAATTCAAGAATTTGAGAATTTAATTTCCGATGGTTTCAAACTTTGGTTTTAAAATTTTAAAGGATATATCATTTAAAATATTTTCGAATAGAAATTGTTTCTAAAGAATTTTAAAAGTTTTAAACCAGTGCTCTTCTCTTTGTCGCTGGAAAATAATTTCGGTGATGACTGCTGCACCATCGACATTCATTTTCGAGTTTCGAAGTGAAGAGACCATTCTGTAGCTTTGCTACAGTTCTGCTTTGAAGAATTAAATTGATTTGAATTTCTAAAATTTGACTTGATTTATAATATATATATTGATATATGATTTAAAGTTGATTTGATATATATTATGTATATATATTTGTTTATCTAGAATAGTTTGAAGTTAACCGGAAATTTAATTCTTAGATTTTATCTTAAAGGATGATTTCAATTATAAAATGAGGCCAAAATTTTTGAATAAATATTTAAGCTTGAAATAATTGAATTAGAAAGTTTTATTTGTATAATACTCAATTGCATTCCAATATAACTTACCTTAATCATTCAGAAGTTGAATATGTAATTGGATAGTATACAATATAAAGGATTTTATAAATAAAATTTGAGTGGTTATAATAAATGTTATACACTTAAATTTTAGTTATAAAAGATTAATAGAGGTAAACAGAATAAAAAGTTAATTGAATAATTTACAATATAAAATGGTGTTAAAGGAATTTATAAATAAATTGGAGCAGTTATAAAAAGTGTAAATAAACTTAATAATGCGATTAGATATATTAAGTGGAATAAATTTAATAATAATTTTGGAATAAAGAAGAATGAAATTTAGTGAATAAATTATGAGTATAATAAATGATTTTCAAATTCATGACGTTGGAAAATTGTTAATTTAAGATAATTGTATGATGAGATAATGATATTTAAAAATAGTTAAGATTTATTTAACTTAGGTGAAAAATCAAATAGATGAAATTAATTATTAATGTAAGTTGAAATTTTCATGGTTTTAAATTTATTATCTTATTCTGTTTTCCAATCTATTTTCTTTCTGGTTGTTTCCATCCTCCTACCTTCTAAGTGGGAAATCGAATTTCGAATTGGTAAGCCCATGGAGCTTTTGTTTTCTCTCAGCATGACCTTACCACTGATTCTCACCAGCTCAGTGTTGCTGAGGAAAGTATTCCCGAGACTGCTTTCCGTACCGAGAATGGTTTTTCTATGAATGGTTAGTTATGCCTTTTGGTTTGACTAATGTCCCTGCTTCCTTTGTTGATTTGATGAATCGTGTTTCCGTGTTGTGCTTATCAAGTTTATTCTAGTCTTTGTTGATGATATCCTTGTCTTCTCCAAGTCAAGGAAAGAACATAAGTCGCACTTGAAATCTGTTCTGGAGACTCTTAGGAATCATCAGTTGAAGGCTAAAATTTTGAAATACCATTTCTGGAAGGATGAAGTCCGATTTTTTGGACATATTGTTTCTAGTAATGGAATTTATGTTGATCCAGTTAAGATCGCTGCGATCAATGTATGGCTTTCTTCTCATCTTCCTTTGTGATCTCATTCCATAACTCTATCTTTACAGTTGTCCTTATTTCTCCCTATCTTGTTACAAGATTGGGAAGGTTATTTGCTTATGCCAGTCTGTTTGAACTTTTCAAGAATCTTTGGTACTCATCTGAATCTGAGCACTGCTTACCATCCATAGACCGACGGTCAAACGGAAAGGTGAATCAGATTCTAGAGGATCTTCTTCGTGCTTGTGTTCTTGATTATGGAAGATCATGGGAAGATCATCTCTATCTTGTTGAATGCACCTATAACAGCAGTTATCGGGTATAATTTCAATCTTCTTTTCCTCTTGTCTTAATCCTATCTCATTCTATCTTGTTTCCCTGTTTTCCATGCCTCGTTCCTTTTCGGGGACGAAAAGTTTTGAGTAGGAGAGAGTGTAACAACCCATAATTTGTAAATAATTTTAATTAAAATTTTATTTGGAAACTTTGATTTTTAAATCATTTGAAAGTGAATTTTTAGAATATTTCCAATGTCAGTTTGAAATTTGTTTGTAATTTATTTTTCCAAATATAATGTTGTAAACAATTTTTGAAAATTTTATATTTTGTCAATTTTGGTCAAATTTTGAATTTCAGTTTAAATTTTTAAAATTTGGATTTTTAAATTCTAACTTTTTATTTGAAGCTGGATATAATTTTTATATTAGTCCTGCTTTTCATTTCGTAAAATTCTGATGTATACATTTTAAATTGGATAAATTACAGTGTTTTACACGCAATAAATTTCTCTATGTATATACTTTATATTTTTCATATATATCCATCTCTATTTTATCTCTCTATTTTTTTTGTTCATACATTCATTTTATTATTTGGATGGTTATGTGTTTATATCTTTTATTTATGGCTTGGAGGAATAAATGGGTATACGTTATATCGTCTTAAAAGCTTGCCTTTTTAAAATTTTATTTATTAGATGTTTCTTGTGTATATCTTCTATAAAATTTTATTTATTGAATGTTTCTTTTGTATATATATTTTATTTAATGGCTAGAAAACAAATCAATTAGACGTATGTTACTTTGTTTTAATTTGGCATACGTTACATTTGCTTTATTTCTTGCCTTTTTATGTGCCTATCTATTTAATTTCCTACCATAGCCATTCACTATTTTTAGCCGTTCTAGCCTTCTTTGGCCGTGTATTTCCCTTCCAAATTATGCCAAAAATCATCTCCATATATCTCTTCCTCTGATTGAAAGACTTTTGCATACGTTTCTTTTATTAAATAGGAATTAAATCCCCTTTATTATTTTCTTGCCATGATTGTAGCCGTTCATTTTCCCTAACCCTAGCAGCCTATCACTCTTGCAAATCACGTACAAATATTTTCATCTCACATCTCATTCCCATTTGCTTCCTGGAAAAAAAATATTATTACTAGATCTAAATCCATGGCCTCCTTCTCTTTCTCCTCTTCTCCATTTTTATTTTATTTTTTTATGCATGTCTTGCTCGGCCTCTACCACCTCTAGCCGACCAACTCCACCCCTCCACCACCTCCATGTACCGTCAACATTACCCCTTCATCACCACAAACAGGGCCGTGACCATAGACCTAAGCAACATCACCAAAACTTTATTGAAACCTAGCCTAGATCACATATTCACCTTCCTCTTCCTTTGTTTGCTCGGCCACAATAATTCCATTCACCTCCTTGCTTTTCCATGACCACTACATCACCATAGCCATGCTTCATGTTGCCTTGACCCATGCCATAGCCATGACCGAGCACATAGAGACTTAGGGCTGAACCAAAACCCCTCTTGCCTTTGACCTTTTGGCCTTCCAATGAAGTTGTAACCTCCATCTCTTCAAATTCCTCACCATAACCGTGTACACACCACTTTGGCCAAGCCTAGGTGCCTCTAAACATGATGAGGCCAAGCACTACATGGTGTGGTCAAGCCCACTTGACCATGGCCTAGCCACTTGATTGATTAAAGCAAGGTTATGTCACTTTGATTCATTCTTTTCATTGTTTTAATCTATAAATCTTTGTGTTGAATTTTATTCTTATAATTTTGTAAATTGTTTGTATACAAGATTGGATCTTGACAGTCCATCACAAAAAAATCTTGTTCGTGCCTAGTTGTGCTTTCGGAATTTGTTTTGTGTCTCTTGTTTGTTATCTCCAGCTTTAAAAAGGTGAGTTTATCACTCTCGACATACGTACTTTTATAATTGTGAAACAATGACATGTGGATTGTAGAAAATTTATATGTTATGTTAGTATGTTCATATATGCCTGTGATATGATTATATGATGTTAAATTCTGTTTATATATTTGTTACATCATCTTATATGATTATATGTTCTACTGTTCATTTATTTACTGATTCTCACACTGCAAGTTCCTTTCACTATAGGTTGAAATGATACATACCCGAACGGACTTTAGAATAAGGAAAAATCATTATGAGCTGAAATGGTAGGCTCGAGTGATTTTTATTGTATTTTTATTTGACTTGGGATTGCGGGTTTGAAATGATAGAACCCGGATTTTTCTTTTTAAATTACGGATTGAAATGATACATATCCATATCACTTGACCTAGGTTAGAAAATATTATACAGACCCATGGTTATATATTTAATAATATTTTCTGAAATTTTTTAAGTATATTTAAGTTTTAAGATTAATGAAAATTTTACTTAAAAATTTGATTCAATGATTTTAAATATATGGAATTTTTATAAGTCAATAAGTGGTTTGATTTAAATTATAAAGTTATATTGGTTTTCTATAAGTTGGAATCTTTATATATCAATAATTGGTTTTAAATTGCTATTTAAAGGTCTTCATTGGTGATAAATAACTTAATAAATGAATTTGACTTAATATGGAAGTTTTAAATCTAACTTAGTAATTGTTATGAATTTTACTTTATGAAACGGACATGTTTTGTGTAATAAATAATGTGTTTTGAACTGATAAAATGGAATACAGTTTTAATTGGACATTTTGTAATTAAAATTTATTTAACTAGAAAATTATAGTTAATTGATGTCTAAATGAATATATCTAAAGGAAAAAAAATTAATTGTTATATTAACTATGATAAAATATTCTTTTGTGAAATGTTATTTTTTGTAAAATAAATAGTTATGATTTTTAAATGGAAAATGTAACTTTAATTATGACCTAACTTGATAATTGGAAATTTGGTTTTTCAAATATAAATTTTAAGTTAAGTAAATAAATAGAAATTTTATTTTATTTATGAAATGGGTATTTTAAAATAAAGTGTTAGGTTAGTGATTAAAAATAAAAGTTAAGTAAAATAGTGTATTTTGACTTAATAAATGAATTATGGGTTAAATTGCATATTTATTTATAAAAAAAATTATTTCATTTTTATCATAAGTTAAATGATATCCAAATGAATATTTCTGAAATGTGAGATATGTTTTATAAGTTAAAAATGGCTAAAATTGAAGTTTTAATGTTTCTGAAAAGTTATAATAAAATCTAGAATTGTATTGGCAGCATTTCCAAAGTGCTGTTGTTTCTGAAATTTAACTATGTTCTGAAATAACTAAAATACTACAGCACTTTATAAGTGCTGCTGTTTATGAATTTGAACTATTTCTGAAAATACCAATATGCTTACTACAGCAGTTTATAAGTGCTGTTGTTTCTGAAACTAAACTGTTTTGAAATACTAATACCTACTGTAGCACTTTATAGGTGCTGCTATTTTGAATTTGACAATGTTTTTGAAATGTTAATATATTTACCTTAACACTTTAAAAGTGCTGTTGTGGCTGAAATTTCAATGAACTTTGGAAATGAATATATTTTGGAAGATTTTGACATTGAAATTAAATGGTTTAAATGAATATGTTTTGTGGTGTAATATAAACCATTTTTGAAATTTATAAGTTAATACAATGTTTTCGAAATTGGTATAATTGAACAAATGAACTTAAAAATGCTATAACCTTGGTAATGAATATTATTTTTAAGGGTGTTATGATTTTTCTAAATATTATGATTTCCAAATGATAACATTTAAAATTGATATGGTTTCAAAGTATTGTGGTTTCAAAGTGTTTGGTTGCAAAGGTGTTATAACTTTGAAAGTACTATGATTTTGGAAATGAATTTATTTGAAATAGTATTTAATTAAGAATTTTCTTTGAATATATTGATTGGCAATTGAAGATTTAAGAATATGACTTTATAAAGTGGTTTTGGTTTAAGATGATTTAAAAAGGAATATTTCAAGTTTAAATAAATTGAAAGAAATATTCAGTGATTGGAAATTTCGGTTTGTTCAAATGATATTTTGGTTTTGAAGTATAAACTAGTTTTGAAATGGATATGATATTTGGTTTTGAAGTATAAATTATTTTGAAATAAATATCCATGGGTTATAATAACGATTGGTTGTTAAAGAGACCGGGATCAGATATGGGCATACTCTCTGTCGATACCGAAAACCACTTTAACAACTATGTACGCGGTGGAGATTCTAGAATGAAGTAGGATGGTGGCGACGATCCTAAAGGTATATATACGTGGACCCGACTCCTGTGAGTTGGCTTAAAGGTGGCTAAACAGGAGCGATCATCGGGCCAATGAGGTAGCACCTCTGATCGGACACATTTCTTCGATACTATTCTATTACTTTGTGATTGATTTGGTGGCCACCCTTCGATTTTGATTTGGGAGTGTGTTCCGAGGTGGGCGGTAGTGGCTGCTATGCGTTTCCACCAGCCCGTGTGCGTAATTGGTATATCTACCCTGGCATTGCCTTGTTGTGCCGTGTCACCTACCATATCAAGCTTTACTACGAGTTTGGATTTGTGCCGTAGCCTGTGGAGTATTGAGGGTAGCTCCCGATCTGGGGGTACGCTGATACTGGATAGACTACTGGGACTATTACGTGTTAAGGTGGAAAATGTAAACCCTTAATGCTATTTAAAAGTAAGTTTGTTTTACTATTAGACATTATTATAATAGCGAATATTACTACATAGTAAATAGTTTAACGGATCCTTAAAGAATGGGCGATCCCAAACATTCTTTAAGTTACTTGTACCTTTATATTACAGTTCACTTGAGGTTGTTTACATTGTATAAGTATGTATGTCCTGACTCGAGTGTTTTATGTTTTGCTTTACGCTCGGGTCAGACTGAGTGATACAACATTCAAGACTCACCTTTGGAGTTGGAGCTTTTCTTGGAGATCCAGCTATCTATTTCGCTTTCAGTTGTCCAGTTGATTCCAGTGATGTATTCTGATTTATACTTGATTATCATATTGAGACTTCTGTTGTATTTTGTTAACTCTGATGTATATATATAGTAGCTTCATGAACTACTATTTCCTTGCTTCCGCTGCATTGTTATATTACTCTGTGTTTGTGATTTGTGATCTATTTACTGTTTATTCTGAGTTTTGCCAAAATTTATTTACAATCTATTATTTTGAATTATTCAAGTTCGACATGTGTGGATTTATTGTCGATTTGAATGGTCCAAAATAGTGGGTCGTTACAATATAATAGGATCTAAATCATAAGTTTATATTTAGGTACAAACATATATGCAGTAAACTAACATTAAATTTTGAAGTATGAACTGAATTAATTGGAAATAAATCACCCAATTTAAATTTATTTCAATATATGTTTACAATTAACGTCTTCCCTCTTTTTAATTAAAAGATTCCAATAAATTCTTTTATTTTGATTCTCACTCTTATTACAGAATCAACTATTACCTTATGAATATAATTAACATTAGTTTACATTTTATTACGTACATATTCTACAGTTATCATCTTAACTTATATTAACTGCAATATTTAATTACATTAAATTTCATTGATTTTCAAATTAATTCCAAACTGATTTAATCAATGCGATGTTAATAAATCAATTGTTACAGCTTAGTAACTAATATCTATTAATTCATTGTTTACAACCAAGGGTCATAAATTACTTACCCAAAATGATTTCATTTTCTATATTAACTAATCTCAATTTAATACATATAATTTCACCATAAATACAGCATTTAATTCATTCCTTATTGACTTACAATTATTTCCAATTTAAGCTCTATAATTACATTCCCAATTAGCTTTACCATTACAGTTGATTGAAATCACATTAACAACATTCAATCAACATTATTAAATTACATTAAATAAATTCCCATTTATAAATCATAAATTTAGTTTCTCCCAATATTAAATTCCAAGGTCTTATTTAATTTAATATGTTTAATTATAAAAAATGCGAGTCGTTGCAATCTTCTCCACTCAAAACTTTTCATCCTCGAAAAGGAACAAGAAGGAATTAAGAAGTTTGATATATTTTATTCAAAATAATCAATTTATAAACAATTAATTTACATAATTTAGTTAAATAAAAATTTGAAAATAACTCGACTTTCATAAAAAATTTCTCGGCAGAGTCTCCTTTGCGCGGATAGGTCCGAAAAATAATAATATCAATAATTACAATATATATATATATATCATATTTTAATAATAAAACATCCCAAACCATGAAAAAACAATTAAAATATCGTTCCAAAACCGTAATCCAAAAACGTACCTATTTGTCGGGCAACAAACTTTATTTATGAAACCAAAAACAGTAGCTATTGCTTCCATAAACTTGTATTCCACTTATATAATCCAAAATAGTGAGAATTATGTAAAAGAGAAATATTTAGTTGTTTCAATTAGTAACAAAGCAAATCAACACAAAACATATACAAACAAACAACACGACCATCATATACGACAAAGAATCCATTACACACCCATAGCAATCAAACTAATGGTTTGTGCAGTTTCAGACACTTTTCATCGTACAAGGGTGATGAATAAGCTATCAAGGGTACCTTACGCCCAACAAACTTTGGTACTTACTCAATAGATCATTCATACAACCTCAAACAAATTGAAATATCATTTCCCAAACTTCTCATCAGCCAAACAACATAGAATTTATATTATTTAAGTTTATTCAATCAGTTTCCCTTTTTACTCTTTTATTTATTTTCATTCATTCATACAATGTCAATTTCCATTAATTTACATTCATTTCTTACATAACTTATTTCCCATTCAATATTTAAAATCATCAACGAATAAATTTCTTAAATTATTATATTCATTTCATTGTAGTTTATTTCACATTTTTTTTTGGCAAGGCCATTTATTTATTTCATATTTTTATTTACTTATGTAACGACCTGGTATTTCGAACCATTCAAATCGACAATCATCCACTCATGTGTGACTTGAATTGCTCAAAACAACAGATTGTTAATTTATATTTGGCGAAACTTAGCATATAAAGTAAATAAATCAATCACAGAATCACAGACACAGAGTAATACAGCAATAAGCAGCGGAATAGATAAATAGTAGTTCATGAAGCTACTATATATACAACAGAGTTAAAGCAAAATACAACAGATATCCCAAATACAAAGTAATCTCTAATACAAAAGCTACTGACAAGATTGAACAAAATCAACCGTAGATAACTGAAATAACTGGAAAGCCGAACAGATATAAGATAGATCATCAAGCAAAGCTCCAAGCCCCAAAGGTGAGTCTCAAAAGCTGTGACACTCAGTCTGACCCGAGCATAAAGCAAACACAAAATACTCGAGTCAGGATTAACATTCTTATACCAGTAAATCAACTCAAGTGAAATGTCAACTGAAATACAAATAACTTAAAGAATGTTTGGGATTCCCATCCTATAAGGATCCATTAAACTATCTACATACATAGTACAATACGCTACATAGATAATGTCTATAGTAAAGTAAACTATTAAAATAACGTTAATGCATTACCTGTATCCCCCTTAACACATTTTTATATAATGCCGTAGTCTATACAGTACTGTAAACTCCACCAAGCAGGTGGGCAATCAGGGAGCACTCCATAGGTACGACACAAACCAAACTCATAGTGGGCGCGATAAGGCATGCGAGGCAATGCCCAGGGTAGGATACTACCGTTTTGCGGATCCGGACTGGTGGTAACGCATAGCAGCTACTACCGCCCACCTCGAGACACACTCCCAAATCAAAGGTGCACTCAATCAAATCACAAAGTAATAGAATGGTATCGAAGAAATGTGCCCGATAGGAGGAATGACCTCACTTGGCCCGGCGTGGCTCCTGTTTTAGCCACATCAAGCTGACTCACGGGAGTCAGGGCTGCGTAAATACCTCATATAGAATCGTTCGCTAAACCATCCTACTTCGTTCTGGAATCTCCACCACGTACATAGTTGTTAAAGTGGTTTTCGGTATTGGCGGAGAGTATGACAATATCCGATCTCGGTCTCTTTAACAAGCAAACGCTTAATACACACCGTGGTCGTTTATAATTTAAAACAGTTCATACTTCATATCAAAACATCATACTTATTTCAAAATCATATCACTTTCAAAATCATATCACTTTCAAAATCATTTTTACTTTTAAAATCATATTAAAGTATTCACATTTAAATCCATTTAATCTAAATCATAACAGTTCCAACTTAAACAATTTAAAAAGGTTTATATATATTAAAAATAGTTATAATTTAAAAATAGTTTATATTTAAATAGGTTATAAATTTAAAATAGTTTATATTGAAAGAGTTTATATCAAAAATAGTTTCAAATTAGAATTGTTTCATCCAATTCCACAAATCGATTCAAATCAACTTTAGTTCCAAAATTCAATTTAAATCACTCTCGGTTCCTCAATTACAATTCAGTTCAAATGCTCAATAAACCACTTTTAATTTATATCGATTTCAAATCCAGATTTGAACTACAAATTTAAACCATTTTTCGATTCAATGGGTTTCAAAGTTAAATACTCAACAATTTACCATAACTCAAATTTATAAATTTCATTTATAATTAAATATCCCACCTTAACTTTATTTAAATTTGAAATATTCACTTAATCATTTCTAATAGCATCTAAACAAAATCTCAAATTACAAGTTTAAATAAAATCCATGATTAAATATCTAACTTCAATTATATTTGATTCTAAAAACATTCACCTAATCCCTTTCATAATCATTTAAATAAAAACTCAAATTACACATTAAATCAAAAATAAATATTCAATTTCAATTTATTAAATTTGAAAATATTCATTTAATCGCCTTTAATCAAAATCAAGTTATAAAATCATATCTTTAAAATCTCAATTTCAATAAGTTTCAAATCATTTTTTTTTCAACTCTTAAACAAATACAATTTCAAATCAAATTTCAATTTATCTTCCCCACCTTAATTTATTGAAGTTATTACAAAATCTATTTTTTTATATAAATTTAAATAAATACTTAAACATAAAATATATTAATTAAATTAAATTTTATTAAATTAAATCTTATTTTATATATTTTTAAAATAATAAATTTATAAGAAAATCTTAAAAATTATATTTTCAAAACTAACTTATAAATTTAAAATTTCCAAAACATATAATTTTAAAAATCTATATTTACACATATATAAAAATAACATTTATATATTATATTTTTAAAAATCAATATATACTATTATATTATTAGTGAGTTTACTTTGAAAAGCACACAAGCCACCGTAGATTTTTGTCAGCTGAACAGTCGCGTTCTATGTTTTTCTTTCTCCTACCAGCTATCGATTTCCTCCTCCATTCGTCAGCTGCAAACAAAACAGCTAGGGTTTTTACCGCCTCTCTAAAATTTATTCCCTCCGCTAAAAATTGAAAAGCTGCGGTTCCAAGTGATTCTTTCGCACCATTTCTCCCCTATCAGCTCTCCGCTTCATCCATTTCCCCTCATCTACAAATAAAAAAATGTTCTTCCTCACTCTATCGTTGATGGCTGTCACACTTTTATTCAAATCCATTGAGTTATTTCTCAGGCGTGTAAACATCGCACCTTTTCCCATGCATATTCTCTCTTCCTTTCCCCATTTTCAAACCTGAATCGTTTTTCCTCTGCCCTATTGTATGTGTTTGGGAGTTATAGTTCTCGCATTTGGCTGCGTATTAGGTAATTTTAAATCATTACTTTTCATTTTTTTCCTTCCAATTGTTTATTTTAAATAAATTTTGAACCCTACATGTGTTAATGATAGGTTTTCATTTATTTGTCTTCACTGTTAATTCTATGATTTAATTCCATGGTCGATGCTTCCTTCTAAAATCAAACACATTGCAGGTATTTTTTTTCTACTCACTAATTTTTTTTCATGCTATGTCGTTTGATCATGGCTGATGAACAGCAAATTTATAAACTTTGACATCTTAAAACTATCCTCTGTTTTGTAGTATAATGCTTGCAAGGGGAAGCTCAAGATTTTAATGTCATACGGTGATCTGGAGCTGTAAAAGATGTAAGATTTTAATGATAAAACCAAATCAGATACTTCAGTGATAATTATATTGAGTTTTAGGTACTTCTATTAGCTCATTGTGTTTTGAGTTTTATTTATGCTGCTAATATTATTTCAATTGGGTGGACTATATATGGATGCTAAAATGTCATATATGCATTCAATTGTAGAAAAAAATTACTTTTTATATATGAAGATTTCATCTTACTTCAAATCGGAATTTGTTCGTTTTGAACAAATATACAAAGCAATATGCAACCACTATGTTGATCATGGGAAAGGAAGATTTTTTATGCGATGTAAAAGGTTTGATTTTTATACTCAAACAAATAGTTTCATCACTATGGTTATAGCATTATCTTTTCATTTTACATGTGATATGGAAATAGGGATTTACTGTCCCATTGTTAATGAGAAGAAAAGCTACATATAGTAAATAAAATATGTATTCTCTTTCTAACAATACCTCACATCGCGAGAGCTTAATTTTGCACCATTTATTGACTAATAAGTAAATTGCGATTCCTACAACCTTATCTTATATTAAAATTATGAGAACCAAAGTTCCAATTGAAATGCTCATATGACAACTATATGGCATTTGAAAAATAGTTTCAAGTGATAGTTAGTGTTACATTAACTCTTTATTGATTGTTTATAATATATTATGAGTACCCTATCAGGATAATACACAGCAAAGAACACCAAAATATGAAAATAAACTACTATATGCAGAAGCAAGAAAAACAAAACCACCAAATACAAATTCACTTAGTTATTTTCTCATTTTGCATAAAATATGCAGAAGATTAGTTGGCTATCATCTTAGTTCTTTTTTTTGTAATAATCTGATCGACCTTCCTAATTTAGATTTGTTGGCCTCCCCATTTTGGATTTATGTATCATTTAAGACATTTCCAAAGCTTTTATGCATATTGGAAAGCTCTTAACATCCTGTAAATGTAAGATTACGGCCAAGCCTATATATATATATATATAGTTTTTCCCCTTATATGCACCAATTTTCACCCTCGGAAAATTGATCAACCATTCATTATTTTGTCAATTAATAGTAAATTAATGGCTAGGAACGATGCCTCATAAAGGGAGGACGAGTTTGATAAATAAGTAGCTTCACCGGATATTATTTATGTTTGGGTGCAATACACGGATTAATGGGCAAGTTAACAGTGTTGAAAAATATGCTCTGTTGCTTACAGGCATTAAATGTATGGTTATTTCCTTTTGGTCAATTAACATTTTTTTTTATTTATGTAGGGTTAAGTGAGTTATTTATCATTTCAATATAGTACTTATGTGAAATTCTTTTATTTGAACATGCAATTAGTTACCGACCGTTACAAGTAATTTAATCATGGAAATTGATTTTCAATTTATGTTCCGTGTAATAGTTTATACTAAAGAAGTCATTTATTGATAGGAATTAATTACTAATTAATCAAAGGTACAACAATTCTAATTTTTTTAGTCATACGTTCCATATTCCTTCTTCCATGCTTCTTTAAATATACATTTTGGGAAAAGATAGTAGTGCTTTCTATGAGCAATTTATGTAAATTTGATTTGCAAGGTTGAAAAAACATTTATTTATTAATGTTTATGTTATTCTACCAAATAAATGGTTTCTTATAATGAGTTATAATTCGATGATTCATACAAATTACCTAATTTTATAGTAAAGTAACGATTATAATACAAGTTGCAAGTATTGATAAACTCATAGACAATAGAAATGCAATACAAATCTGATAAAGTTATTTGGCTTATGATGGTCCTATTATATATGTGTTTTGGTTACTTTATTTTCTATATCTTATACATATAATAGCAATAATACTAACGGGTAAGGTGTATCAATGTGGAATGATGTATTTAATGAACATAAATATATGCAACATTGTTTTGTGCTTGCTTTCAGTAAATCACTTTTGTTTAATTTTTAATATGTATTTACGTACTTAATACAGTATGTGAGGTCGTCGAAAATTTGTCAACTGCTTCTAGTTTAATGGAAATATTAAAATGAATTACCTTTATGAGGACTGATTGGAACATCACTTTTGCTAAAGATATCAATATTTATATAATTATGCGTGAATATCCAGAACATAATTTATATGAAACATGTTAATATATATTTGTTTTGCATATATATCAATCGTATTTTGGTAATTTATAGAATTTTTTCAGACATTTTATATAGCATACTTTCATTTTAATTTCTTATGGAAGTTTAAGTGTCCCTCCTGTTAGATTTATGATAGCTACTTAAAGTAATTGCATACATCTTCAAATTGTCAACTAACGAATGTATACAAGTACGCACCCATATCTAAGTTGTTCTAGGTATTATTACTATGCATACATATGCAAGTATATACACATTTTTGAGGAGTTATGGGTTTATAAACCGAGGTTATTTTTTGCAAATACAGTGTCTACTAGTAGTTGCATTCTAATGTCATTTTAATGGTTATATTATATTCCTTCTTTTTTTCAACCACACCCCCAAGAAAACTTAATACAATAAAATATCATTGTGAATAAAATGTCTTCGTCTATATATTACCTTATTCTTTGCACAAACGGGGACATACACTATATCTAAAAAGCATTCTTGATTTGTCCTTACATGAACACATATTGCACATTGCAAAAAATATTTCATGCAATTTCATATAATATGTTCTATATGCAGTTTCGAAACTATTTCCAACTTTTCCAAGCAATAATCAAGACCGACAAGTAGTTATAGTGCTGATACATCACTCTCAAGCTTAACGTATGATCACTATTCCAATTATGCTATAATGTACTTTAGACATCACTTCTGACAATATGTTCAATCTGTGCACCATTTCATGTTGCTCAAGTTTGGCAACTATGTTCCCACTCCCTATTTTCGTAAAATTTTCCACAGCAATGATCATATAATTTATTCTGCTTTAGGCCTTTAGAGGAAAAAAAGAAAACAAAGAATATTTGTATATATACCCACCTCCTATTTGATTGTGTAACAAAATTATGAATGCTGATGTCCATTCAGAAACAACAGAAATTGATTTAAACTAATTAGGATTGTAATTCTGGTTCACCTAAAATGTAATAATGTTTTTTCGTTATTTGAAATTTGGGTTATTGCAGTAGTCATTTTATTACCTTTTACCAATCTTTTGTTCTGTTTTTTGTTCAGGTTGTGCCTAAGTAGAAATGATATTCGACTGCTACTTGATTGTGTTTTGATTGTGTTTAGTAATGAACATAATTTATTTCTTTCATATTTACTTGATTGTGTTTTGATTATGTAAACCTCTTCCTTTTGTGCAAACACTTCGTTGGTATTTTCCTAAAATTAAAAACTATTACAAGCTTACTCAGGTTGAACCAATTATTAAAGTTGATGTCTAAAGTTCGGCTACTAGGTTCCCGCTCCTTATTTTCCAATTATATGCTATGTTGTAATAATTTTAATTGTAAGTACTATGGTCAGAACCAACTTACCAGTAAAATTATTGACCCGTATTTCTCTATTGAAAAATAAGAAAATATGTTGGCCTCATGACTTTATTCTCATTATTTCTACACCCGGTTTTAATTCAATCATTTTTTAATTTCGTTTACCTTAGGCTTTGTTAATTTAATTAGTCTGTCACATTCATTTGTTCTTTTTATATTCTAAAAGGATTAGTTACTCATAGGTTTTAGATATTGAGCAATCATGCCATGTTGATTTTTATTTTCATGCCATTCAAGAAAATTTTGCGACTATTATAACAATTCAATATTCCGCTAACTCCGTGTGCGCAGCACTGGTTTTAGATATATGAAATGCTACAAAGTTGTTTGGATACAGGACCATCAAGGTGTTCTGGTAAACAAACATGTTTTTCAAGAAAATTTGAATCCCTTCATGATATTCCTTTTGCATTCGCTTATAAGTATTACTTTTTTCCCATCTTTTCTATATTGTTGTTTTACATGACTAACACTCAAACTACCCCGACATCATTTATTCAAACAATCATATAATTTAATATGACTATTCACTCAATTACAGTAGATAGTTGTGTTTTATATCAGTGATCTTTTTTATTGATTACTACATGATGTACTAAAAATTACTTTAACCTTTTGTCATATTCTGGAAGTATTAAGATATTTTTTCAATATATACTGCCATGCCCCTGTCTGCATCAACTTCTAAACTAAATTTAAATGCATATTTTTAATCAATTTTAGTAACAATAAAATCTAAAATTGATTTATACTTTCTCTGCCGGGGTTACCTTCAACACATTGCTCTATTTTTCATATACTGATAAATACGGAACTTGAGATCTTTAGCAAGTTACGTAATATTGTTACTGTTTACTGATAGCAAACTTATCAATATGGTAAACAAGTGAACGTTCAATCCATTTGGGTTAGCCACTACGACGTGGTAAATTGACAACCTTTACCCACATATGATGATTGGTCAATGACGCTACAATGTTATCTGAACACTGTTTTTTTTAAAGCATATGGAAACAAATAGTCATTCTGCTTTGCTGCTGTTAGATAACTCCCTTTCATTTGTCTGTCAAATGCACTTTATTTCATTTGATGTAATTCTTTTTGTGTTGATATATTTGTCAGAAATTATTAATTTCTTCCTTGGTTGGAAATGTTAGTTCATCTATATTGTTTTTACTGTAGCCCAGTTAGTTACTATACTTTCTAATAAGTTTGATGAGCAATATCACATTTTATTATCCAAATGCTGAAGACAAACATTAACATATATCTTCCTACTTTGTGTGAAGCACGATGAACTATGCATCTGAATTGAATGAGCATGCGCCATCATGAATCATTCCATGCAACGGTTAATTTTTGTGAAGACAACTCCAAAATTTGTACTGAAACCTTTAGAATAACTGAACTATCAGCGTATGATTGTTCAACATTCCAAGTGATATATATGTATCACCTTGCCTCTATGTTTGTCCTTTTGTAAGTGAAGTATTTGTACTTCTCTGATATGTAGTGATGCATTCGACTTTCTTAGGTTTCATTATTCTCTTTACTTTAGTTTTCTTCTTGGTTTAGTTCATTTGAATTCTTTTACTAAGCTGACTACTTTAACTATGTTCACTTAAAATATTTGGACCAATGATGCTTGCAACTTACCTTCACAGAATACTAAACTCACCATCTTAAATTATTTGTAGTCAAATATAACCCCTATTCAATACGTTTGTAGAATACGTGAACTAGCTAAATCTTATTCACTTTTTTTTTAGTTTGTAAACTTCATGGTCTATATGAATTATTTTTGTACATAATTTCTCTGAGACGTGGCGACAGCTCTTTTATGGGTATAGGAACCCAATGACTTATTCCACCTAACTCACAATTTTCTATACTTTCTAAAGAAATATTTCATTCCAAGACTTGATCATCCCCATTCAATGTTTTGACCATACTCAATCTGAAAGCATATTATAGGACGTTTGTGAACAAACCCTATTTGGATGGTTTACATCAGTCAGCAACAATACATATTAATTCTCCTATTATTGGAAGAAACTTCAAGTTTGGGACAATTTTTGGTTATTCATGCTATCTTCTAAATATCTCTCATTTGTAACAATTTGATGGATTATGCATATCTATTTATTATCTAACAATTAATGATTGCATTCAAAAAAATTAGACTAATCTTATTTTAACATGATTTACGTAAATGATTATAGCTATAATGTACTATTATATTTTCAGCAGTTTTTAGCCAACACCGTGTGCATAGCAAGGGTTCGCACTAGTATTTATTAAAATCCATATATCTCCTTTTAAAACTTTGGAAATCATTTTCAAAATATAGACCAACGGTGTCCGTATATAATTTTCTATCCTATGGTCAGGTGATACGGATATTTATCACTTCAACCCGCAATTTAAATATTTACGGGTATATCATTTGAACCCGCAATCCTAAAATTCAAAATCAATGAAAATCGATTGGGTTTATCATTTCAACCCATAACGTTTTCCCTTAATCTATAAGATCGTTCGGGTATGTATCATTTCAACCCATAAGGAATTTCTAAACTAACAGGGAACTTACAGAGCGAGAACAATAGTAAAATAACATATTATAAAATGACATACATATTAATAGCAGTCATATATCATCATTAACAATTTAAATATAATATATATGATAGGTTAAGGTGTCATATGTCATAGGTAAACAATTGCAGATAATGACATATCATATTAACAATTAAACAACTAACCATTTAAATTTAACAATATATTTCAATCGACATTTCATGTGAATCAAATTTATTAAATATAAGAATGTTAATCGTGAGTGATTGCTCACCTTTCGAGGCTAGAGAGGTTAGACACATGACAAGTTACGAGTCCAAACAACAAATCCCAAAGCACAACACGATGAACACGAATTCGACGAACGAAACAAAGTGAGTTGGAATTCAGAAATCGATGAATATGAAATATATATAAATTTTAAAAATCTAATATTTACTCATATAAAATCTTTATAATGTATATCTTCCTTTAAAAACAATATTCGATTTGAAACACATATCAAAATAAATTCTTTATATATAAATATATATCCTAAAATCAATATTTAATTCGAAGCCCATATATAAAATTAAATATATACATACACATATATATATATAATATTCTTTAAAAATCAATATTATTTAACATACTTTAAAATCAGTATTTTTGCAAACATATATACGTTTTAAAATCAGTATTATTATAAAACATATATATATATATAAACACTATGCAAAATAATTTTGCAACATATATACATATAGAAAATTAACGCAAACATATACATATACATACATATATACATATACATATATACATATACATACATACATACATATATATATATATATATATATGTGAGCATATAACATATTATATATACCTATTATATATACCCTCCTTAAATATAAGAACAGAATCAACATGCCAAAGACTTTATAATATAATATATATAATACTCTTTTTTTTAATAAAGCAAAAGAAGCAGCAGGCTTATAGATAGACATGCAGACCCAAAATAAAGCAAAGGAAGCAGGTGAGATACAGGAAAAAGAAAATAAGCATGATTTCGAATCAATATATCTACAAATCTATATATAATAATATATATTTTTTTATAAAAAGGAAGGCTGCTTGATTAAACACGGCCAGGTAGTGCTAGGTTATAGGTGGAAGGAGGTGCTCAGCTTGGATGAGGTGGTGGGGAAATGGAGCTCAGTCAGAGGCTGCTGTGTGGGTGGTATACGATAACGAGGTCGGTCATGGGTGGTTAGAGGAGAAGAGGGAGGATGAGTGGAAGGTTGCATTGTAGTAGAGCTTGGTTACGGTGGATTGTGGGTTGTCACGGTGGAGAGAAGAGCGACAACACGAGCAAGGAAGTAGAGGCCGAAATGGAGGGCTGGACGTTGCACTGGCGGAGGGCGGTTGCAGAGATGGTGGGAAGACTGGGCTTGTGGCGAGGGAGACGTGGCCGATTTGAAGAAGAAGATGAGCATGGTTGAACGGCAAAAGGGGATTCCAAGAAAATAGGAGGAGCAGGCTTCTTGTATGCAAATATAAAATTTAGGCTTTTATGTGTTGTCACTTTTTTTTCAAAGCCAAAGCAACAGTCTTTCAAATCAAAGAATGCAACTTGAATTTGATACAAGCTTTGTACTGTATATATAGAACGAAAGAAAAGAGAAAAAGGAGAAATAGGGGCTAAGTACAGGATGGAAGGTAAGTAGCTTTTCACATGCGAATATAAAACAAGTCATAAAGAAAGTTAAGGCACGGAAAACGAACCACTATACTAATATGAACCGGCAAAAATAAATTGAATATAGGAATAGAAAAGTCATAATTAAATCTTTTGGAAATATTAAAAGGTGCTGTCTATTGGTTTCTCGAACAACCGAAAGGACAAAAGGAACCAAAAGGCTCGAACATGTATCAATCGGCTAATCGTTTTACCGATTTTGCCGTGTACCGGACGCCGAAACACACAATGAATATACTATGGAGATCAGCACGACGAGACGATCATAATGGTATACAGATATCAGCGATATGATCATCCTATCAAAAGTCGATATTTGCTGCCAAACTGATGCTAAAACTCCGAAAATAAGATAAATGGAGCTAGAGCAGTCCAAATTTGACAAAACGAAATATGACGTCTCACTCAGAAAATGATTTACATTTTTATTATATAAAATATTCAAGTGTTGAAAACATTTATTTTTCATCTAATTAACTGACTTAAATTGAAATTAAAAACAGAATTTACTTCCATATTTTCTGATGAAAATCTGACATTTACTACGTTAAAATAGACGCATTCCAAATATCAAATTTTCATTGTCAAATTTTATCGTTTATTTTCAAGCAAAAATTCAGCTAATTACGTTCTAAAAGCCGTTAAAATTTACGGGTCGTTACACTCTCTCCCACTCGAAACTTTTCGTTCCCGAAAAGGAACGAGGTAGTAGAACAGAAACAACATAGAGGAAATATAGATTTGAAATACACAGTATTAGATACAACAATTAATTTAAAACCATATAAATTTCATTTTTGGACAACATATTACATACATTTATATTGTATATAATTCAATTACATTTAAAATTTTGAATATTTCAGGTAAGTTATAAATGTTCTAGAATGCAATTGAATATTATACAAATAAATTTAATCATAGTTCAACTGTTTCAAGCTGTTTGAATTCCATTTCCATTTTAGATACTCTAATTATTCAAAAAAATTCACTTTATTTCAATAACTGAAACCATTTCTTAATATAAAACTTAAGAGTAAAATTTCCGGTTTCACTTCAAACTATTTTGAAATAAATATATACATTGTTATCCTGCCTTTTGGCAAGGCCGTGACACCAAGACCTTAACTATAAACCGAGAACAGTTCGTCCCGATGATCGGTTATACACAGATTCACTATGGATACTGGCGAATTTTATCTGATTCCGAATCGAGTTACAATTGATGTGGCACGACAAACAAAGCTATGAAAGCCAACGTTCCAAATTTCAAGTCAATCGGAGTTCGTATGCTTCAAGTATGGTCGATGCAAGCAAGGGAAGCCAACCCCTTCGAATCGCTTCTATTCGTATCCATCAACTGAAAGGCGTTGTTCGTATCCATCAAGCAACCAGGAGGAAACCTCATTCGTATCGATCTGTTCGGATCCATCGGGCTCACCTAGCTTCGTATCGATCAGGGGAGCACAAGTTCGTATCCATAGAAAGCGGTGTTCACCGCATCCATCATCTCCAGTTTGTTCGTATCGATCAACCAACGTCCACTTCGTATCCATCAAAACCATACAAAGCCGCTACTTCGTATCGATCGGCCAGTGATCGATACGAATAGAACAATGACGATCGATACGAACAGAGCAGAGCAGTTACAATTGATGCAAACAGAGCAGTTATGATCGATACGAACAGAGCCAAACTGGGTCGATACGAATGAGGCATATACATAGGAAAGACTCGATCGTTCAGCGTGAAGAGTGGAGCGGTCCAAAAAATTAGCACCACGTCAACTAGCAGGCACATGCCTGGACCGATACGAACAGAACGATGCGAAGAGGGATCGATACGAATTCAACAGCCTTCAGAAAACCCAAACTTGCATCGATCATAACTCAACATCTACAAATCCAAATGCCTCCAAATTTTCACAGGAGCTTGCATACAATCTAAAGAATGTTCATGATTGATCTCGACTCGATTGGATGAAATATTGATCGATACGAAGTTCGTTCGTATCGGTCACGGATCGAGTGCAAATGGCATGGGATCGATTGTGTAGGCCCACTCACGTGAGAGAAGAGGTCTTCCGAGATCTGAGCGAGATATTTGCAGCCTACGCCTATAAATAGCAGCCTTGGACCTACAGAAAATGGACTTTTGGCTCTTCTACGTCCAGACTCTGCCGAAATCATTGTTGTATTCAAGCTTTACTGCTGTAATTCATTGTAACCGGCAAGCAAAAGTTAATAAAAGTCAATAATTTCATAGTGGACGTAGGCCATATGCCGTACCACTCTAAATCTGTGTGTTTCTGCATGTTTTTCTTGCTTAGTTTTGGTGTGTTTGTTAGATCTGCCTCCTTTTTGATTTATATTCTTCATTTTATCTCTTCAAACATCCAAAGGGTGTTGTGCCCAATTTTGGTACAAACACTTTGGTGCTTTCACTAAGAAAACCCAGTTTTTCTCCTGCTCATTGGATCTACTATCGATACCAGATTGCATAAATCTAAGAAGAAGATCTAGATTTTCAAGTTCAAAGTTCTTCCATCCTATTCAGATTTGCATCAAGTCTAGGAAAGAGCTTCGCTATCCATCATGGTTAACACTAGGACCACTTCAACTGCTGCAGATCCAGAAGGACAAGACAAACAGAACTCCGTACAACTACCTCATGCTGATCAGAATGTTGCCGGACCATCAAATCTGCAAGGCCCTGTCACCAGGGAAGAATTTCAATTGCTAATGTAAGAGCTTACTCAAAGCCCTCAACAGCTTACTCAGCAACTGCGTGCTAATGCATAACTGACTAATCAACTAAATTGTCAAAGACGAAGGAGATCTAGGAGGGATCAGGCTTCCTATTCATCCACCGAAAGTTCAGCCGCCTTTGACTTTAATCATAGATCCACACGCCCACGGCTGGACGAAAGTTACACACAAGCCACTGGACATCAGCACGCATTGAATCTTGGGCAACCGAGAGTTGGCCCGTCAACCAGCCATCAGACTGGACCCTCCTCCCGGGGGGTGTAGCCCCATATTATATTACCGACAACCGCACTACGACCACTTCTACTGAATTGGGAGCTGATACTCAGAACCGAACGGATCCGACCCACCGTCAACACAACCATACTCCTGAGCCTTACATCCCAGAAGACCTAGAACCAAGGAGGCGAGACATGGACCATCGACAGCGACCGGCCCCTCCTCGCATTGTGGAACCTGACCACACCTTGGCCCAACATGCTCAAAATGTCCGAATGCCGGACATCCCAACGATGATCCGTCAAATGATCCGTGAAAGTCAGGGTCTTACTAATGACGACTGGGGAATCTCCCGGAGTCATACCCCTTTTACTGATGAGATACTCTATGCTGAACCACCTCGGCGGTTTAGAATGCCGACTTTACCCGTTTATGAAGGAAGCTCTGATCCTAATCAACATATCTTGAAGTATGAATGGTTAATGAATGCTGCATGAGCTGATGATGTAGTTAAGTGCCGAAGTTTCCCGATCTCTCTAGGGGGCATATCAACTATGTTGTTCACTCATTTACCACCTCGATCCATCTCGTGTTTTGACCAATTGGGGACAAAGTTTGTTGAGCAATTCCGCATCCATGTTGCAAGGCCGAAAGATGTTAATACTTTGTATAGTCTCACTCAAGATCCCAGAGAGACGCTTAGATGTTATTTGGAAAGATTTCATGCAGCATGCACTGAAATTAGTAACCCCAATGATAACTCAATTCTGATGGCACTAACTAAGGGGATTGACCCTGATTCTGAATTCGACAACTGGTTGGCGGGAAAACCCCCTGCGTCATTGGACCATTTCTATTCCAAGGCAGCCCAATCCTTGAGAAGGGAGGATGCAAAACATTCTAGGAAGAAGGATGATGTGGGGTCTAGTGTGGAAGGAATCCAGAGCAATGTTGTTGTGAAACAAGCCGGGGAGAGTTCCGGAAAAGTACAACTAAATATACAAAATAAACAGAATCAACTAAAAGGCAATGGAGATCAAAACAGGAAACTGGATCAGAACCATGGACCACGACGCAGGGCTTCTATGTTTGAAAATTATACCCCTTTGAATATGTCGTTGGAGAATGTGTATTTGCAGACCTGCAATACTTTTCAGTATAAGAAACCTGCTCCAAAACAATCATTGGAAAAATAGATCCAGACAGGGAAGTTCTGTAGATTCCACGAGAGCTATGGCCATAACACAAATGAGTGCCGTCATTTACAAGACCTTATTGAAAAGTTGATACGTGAGAGAAAGTTAGAGCAGTTTGTGTGGGTGCCGCAGTCAGGAGGTGCGGGCCCATCGAATCAGAACCATGTGCCAAATCAGGCAAGACAGGAGGAACCCGCTCGTACTGGCGAGAGGTTGGTGATAAATACTGTTAGCGGTGGTCCACATCCAGCAGATCGGAGCTGGAGGGAAATTGAGTCGTATGCCAGTTCTATCAGGCATGCAGGCTTTGAATGTTGTAGTAATTCAGAAGATAGGGCTCCGGCCAAGCAACAGAAAACGATGACAGATGACATCGTATTTCGATATCGAGATGCCGACTGGGTCGAAGCCCCTACTATTGATCCGCTTGTTATATCAGCTCGGGTAGGTCCTGCTTGGATGAAGAGGATCTTAGTAGACAGTGGAAGCTCGGTGAACATACTGTTCAAGCAAGCCAATGACCATATGAAAATGGAAACAAAGGATTTGAAGCCTTGTCAGTCCCGTATTCATGGCTCCAGTGGGTGCGCAACCATACCCACTGGAGTAGTTGAATTGCCAGTAGAGTTGGAAATTGGAGAACGCTGAAGAGTCCGGATATTACAATTTGTTGTGTTGGACATAGCCTCGCCATACAATGCTTTCTTAGGCCGATCGGTCCAAGCTGAATTTAGGGCAGCTATTGCCCCTTGGTGTCTGACTTTGAAATTCCCTACCGACAATGGAGTCGGAGTTATTCAGGGAGACTAGGCTGCTGGACGAACTTGTTATGTTACTGAGCTGCGAGAGGCGCAGCGAAAAGAAAAATGAAAGGGCGTAGAGGAATCTCTCTGCGTCCGCTTTGCTGAGAATTGACAATTGACGCCTGGACCCGGGCCCGGGTACCCCGACAAATTCCCAAGGGATCTTGACTCGAGAGATACTGAAAGTGAAGATGAAAGTAAAGATAGTCAAGCCTCCCTGGTCGAACTGACGATCGATGTTCCGATCGATGATAACGATGATTCTAAAATGATAAAGATTGGATCTCAGCTAAGCCAACGGATGCAAGAGGAATTGGTTGAATTTCTTTGGGCAAACCTCGACATGTTTGCCTGGACGCACTCTGACATGTGTGGGATCTCGCCGGACATCGCGAGCCACATATTGAATATTGACCCGCGGCATGTCCCGGTCAAACAAAAAAGGCGTGGTATGGATCCAGAGAGATCTGTCGCCCTTAAGGAAGAAGTAGAAAAACTCAAATCGAATGGGTTTATCCGAGATGCATTATATCCAGAATGGGTGTCAAATCCTGTACTTGTCCGAAAGCCAAATGGGAAATGGAGAACATGTGTTGACTACTCAGACTTAAACAAAGCTTGCCCTAAAGACAGTTTTCCACTTCTCCGAATCGATTAGCTCGTAGACTCGACAGTTGGACATGAGCTCTTATCCTTCATGGATGCATATTCTGGCTACAATCAAATACCCATGCACTTGCCCGACCAGGAGCATACCAGCTTCGTGACCAACATGGGACTTTACTGCTACAAAGTTATGCCCTTCGGACTCAAAACTGCTGGGGAAACTTACCAACGGTTAGTTAATCGAATGTTCGATAACCAGATCTGAAAAACCATGGAGGTATATGTGGACGACAAGCTCGTAAAATCGCGATTCTCCACTGATCATATCAAAGACCTGGAGTCAATGTTTAATATCCTCCGAGAGTACAGAATGAAGCTCAACCCGTTGAAATGTCACTTTGGGGTTGCATCCAAAAAATTCCTTGGGTTTATCGTCAATGCTCGAGGGATCGAAGCTAATTCTGAAAAAATCTGGGCAATCAGAAATCTTGAGACCCCGAGAACTATAAAGCAAGTCCAGAGCCTCAATGGAAAAGTAGCAGCACTAAGCAGGTTCATCTCAAAATCCACTGACAAATGCATTCCCTTCTTCGACCTGATCAGAAAAGGAAACAAAACTTTGAATGGACTACGAAATGTGAGGACGCGTTCCGAGCACTAGTTCAACATCTTTCTACACCACCTATTCTATCAAAGCCCATTGATCATGAGAGATTATACATCTACTTGGTGATGTCAGAAAACGCGATCTTTGCTGCCCTAATTTGGGAGGAAGATCGAATACAACGACCAGTATATTACATTAGCAAACGACTGACTCGGCCAGAGAGAAATTATCCGAAACTGGAAAAATTGGCTTATTGTCTTATCATTGCCTCAAGGAAGCTCTGCCTATATTTTCAAGCTCATCCTATCACCGTCTACACCGACAAGCCGTTACGACAGGACCTTACGCGGCCTGAGACGTGTGGTAAGTTACTTAAGTGGAATATCGAGCTAAGCTAATTTGACATCACTTACACTCCAAGGCGAGCTATCCAAGGACAAGTCCTAGCAGACTTCATCGCTGAGTTCACTATTCCGAAGAACTTTCCTGAAACTAGTGAATCTCCCAAGTACATCTGGAAGTTGCATACTGATGGTGCATCAAATGACCATTGCTCAAGCGCCGGAGTCGTGCTTGAAACTCCAGAAGGCCGATCTATATGCTATGCTTTAAAGTTCATTTTCCATGCAACCAACAACGAAGCCGAATATGAAGCCCTACTGGCTGGATGGAAACTTGCCAGAGATTTAAGAATCATTGCTGTGGAAATTTATTATGATTCACAACTGGTCGTGTGTCAAGTTCAGGGGGAGTATCAAGCCAAAGACCGAAGACTATCTGCTTACCTTGCTCGGGTTCAGGAGATATTGAACCAGTTTGATTATTATGCCATTTATTACATACCCCAAGAGGAAAATTAGAAAGCCAATTCGTTATCAAAGCTAGCCAGTACAGGTGAGGCACAACAAATAAGCTCGTTCCCGTGGAGACATTATCTTCATCCAACATCGATCAAATGGAAACAGATTGGATATTTGAGGTCATTCCCGATGGGGAGTCATGGATGACTCCGTTCAAAAACTATCTCGAGCATGGGACCCTGCCAGAATGCAGGAGTGAAAAGAGACAAGTTCTTCGAAAAGCTTCGCGGTTCACCATCCAGAATGGAGTCATGTATAGAAGAGGATACTCTGTTCCTTTGCTCCGATGTATTGCTCACGATGAGATCAAACGAGTATTGCATGATGTACACGAACGAGAATGTGGCGATAACACCGAGGCGCAAGCTCTTGTCAAGAAAGTGCTCCGATATGGATATTATTGGCCAACTGTAAATCACGTTGCATTAGATTACGCCAGAAAATGGGACAGATGTCAGAAACACGCTCGGATTCCAAGAGCCCCGCTTACCGAAATAACTTAGATGGTCAGTCCATGGCCGTTTGCAGTGTGGGGCATTGACATTATTGGTTCTCTACCTCTGGCCAAAGGCAGTGCAAAGTATGCCATCGTTGCAGTTGATTACTTTACCAAGTGGGCGGAAGCTGAGCCCATTGCTACCATCACAATAAAAAAAGTGATCAACTTTGTTGTACGCAACATTATCTGTCGATTTGGTTTCCCACACACCATCATCACTGATAACGGAACCCAATTCGACAATGTTGAATTTAAGAATTTCTGTCAACGGTTTCACATCCAAAAGAAGTCCTCCGCAGTTTCACGCCCCCAAGCGAATGGACAGGTTGAAGCTGTTAATAAGGTTATAAAGTCTATTCTAAAGAAACGACTGGAAAGGGCTGGGGGCAAATGGGTCGATGAACTTCCTATGGCTTTATGGGCTTGTTGGACAACCCATAAATCCACAACCGGCCACACTCCATTTTCTCTTTCCTACAGTTTAGAAGCCGTCATTCCAATCGAGTTGGAAGTACCTTCTCATTGCGTGACCTATTATAATTCGAAAACAAATGCTATATTACTTGCCAAATCTCTCGATTTATTGGATGAGAAGCGCAAAGAGGCTGATTTGAGGGCAGCCGCATATCGAAGTCGAGTTGCCCGGTTATATAATGTCAAGGTTCGACCCCAAACCTTTGAACTCGGCGATCTCGTCCTCAAGAGAATTCGTCTGGCTCCTTCACATATGAAGCCAACATGGGAAGGGCCGTATGTTATCAAATGAAAGCTCGGAGATAGCATATTTAAACTATCGACCGTTGACGGTCTCACTCTACCGAGAGCCTGGGACAGCGAGAGTCTTCATTGCTACTACACATAACAGGCTCTGTTTATTTATTTATTTAGTCTATTTTTCATTTGCGATTTGTTTATGCATTTAAAAATTTGAATTTGTAATAAGGCAACTGATTTTGCTGTATTTTCTTATTTCAGCAATAAAATGCAATCTCTTCGAGCCAGAGCTGTGATTTACTTGAAATGCTTCATATGACCATCACTATGCACGGAGAGCTAAGTTCCACCGTATGGTGGAATTTATTCAAATAGGGAGTGACTGTGATACGACTGGTCACTCACTAAGTGAAACCCGAGCTCGGGGACAAGCCATCACACTGAATCCAAAAAGGATTGATACACGACAATCCTTTAACTAACTCCAGATTCCCAGGTGTGAACTAGAGTATAAACTCATAAATGCAGTTTCGAAGAGGGTGGATCCGTCCACCTAACGACTTCACCCATATTCGAACCAAGTTCGAGGAGGATGGATCCATCCATCTAATGACCTCACTTGTTAACTCAGGGTAGATGTGAGTCGACCATCCGCGATCCAGATAGATCCATCGTACTCGGAGTGTGAACGAAATCCTAAAGCCTAAAAAGATGTGACCGACCGTTTGTCGGCTGACTCCAGACTCCTGGAGTGCAAGCTGGAGTATGAACATAAATACCAAATGGGTGTGACTGATCACCCATTAACTAACTCCGGATTCCCAGAGTGCGAATCGGGGTATAAACATTAAATAACTCCAGATTCCCAGAGTGTGAACTGGAGTATAATCATGGAATAACTCTAAATCCCCGGAGTGCGGATTGGGGTATAAACGCTAGTCGGGTGTAACTAACCACCCATGAATCAGTCTAAGTCCCCAAAGTGCGGACGAAGTTCTGAATATCAAACGGGCGTGACTGACCACCCATAAAATAACTTAAGTCCCCGGAGTGCGGACGTATCTCGAAACCTTGTACAGGTGTGACAGACCACCGATCTACAAGTACAATCCCCAGAGTGTGGATGCAATTCCGATAGACGAGCAAGTGTGATTCGACCACCTGAACTCGTCCTGTTTCAATTCTACTTCAGCGAAGTGTAGCTCGATATATTAAAGGCAATCAACGATTGTTAGCCAATCTTTTCAATTTCTCCCCGGAACTGGGGGCAGAACATGAGTGCTAACCACTGATCGGGACAGTGCAATATCGGAGTTTGACTTAGCGCTTAATCGCGATCTGAGACCATAACTCTGGAACTTAGCAACCAAACCCGAATCTGATTTAAGGGCTAAAACTCCATAAGTGTATTGGAATGAAAGTTCAAACGCTGAAGCACTTTGACAAATGAACACAAATCGAACCGAAGACAAAATGAGATTTTATTCCATTTATTCTTTGGAAGAAAAAGTAAGTACAAAACTATACCAAAAGCCCTACTAGCGGGGGCCGAACCCGCGTCTACACGGCCTACAAAAAAAACAAAAGCGGATTCCTCCCTATCTACCAAAAAAGAGTCGAAGAGACATATCTATTCTTTCTTCTTTCTCGACTTCTTCTTCGACGTCGACCCGTTGGAATCGCCGCTTGGTTTCCTTTTTGAACCCTTGCATTTTGACGGCTGATCACCAGTTGAGGGCATTATATCAACGTCCTCCTCCGAACTCAATTGGATAGGAATGCTTACCGGAGGCGGATTCGGAGGGACAAGATCAATGTTAGCAGGCGAAGGAGGCACATTTGTATCAACGACCGTTCCACCCGGGGAGATTATCCGCAAAGGGTCTGGGCCAGGTCCCACCATTCCGCCTCCAAAGTCACTGCACCACGCACCTGCTTCCATCTCAGCATTAATTTTAGCCAGTATTTATTCGTGAATTGTTTGAGCTTCGCTGGAGACACTAGCAGTTGGGCCCGAGGAGCTAGTCACAGGTGCACTCCCACTCATGACAAACGGCAGATCAGCAAAGGGGTCACTATGATGACCGAGGAGTTCCTCCATCATCTGTTCATCGAAGATAAGTGTGCTCCCTTAGATGTCATCCGTAGGTGCAGTAGCCGTTGTCGTGGTTGCTTTAGTCATGATAGCCTCCTGCTCATGATGTAACTCTTGGGTTGTAGGAGGCATGGCAGATGAAGCTCCTGTCACTGAGAAGAGACGAATAAAATGAGTTAGAGATTAATTCAATCAACATTTCCAGCTTTTGGTGAGCACAAAAGATGTTCAGAATACCTTCCTCAGTTTGACTTGTAGGCGGAGCTGGAGCAGCTTCCGTGACCTGCTCATGACCTGGAGACAACCGCGGTTGATCGGGATTATATGCAGGAACAGACTGGGGATCAACCGTGGATGTAGACGAAGGCTGAGTTGGCACCGGAATTTCAGAGCCCGCATCGTGGTGCTCAACACCAGAACCTTGTCCAGCCATAGATTGCTGAGTGCTAAGCTTCTCCTTCTCATATACAATCATGATGTCATGGAGAATTTTTCTTTCATCTTCGTTTAGCACCTGATTCTAAAGCTCGAACTCATCAACCGATTCTGCTTATCGTTCAGTTCTCTCATCCTGCACCAACCGGCCCCAAGTGTTGTACAGATGTGTTGGATAATTATCAAGCCAGGTCAAATCCCTGTGCTTCAACACTCTAGCGTTGTATGTAATCAGGAGATCTTCAATGTCTGCCTCTAACCTGGCTTCAGCCATTTTAACTTCATCCTCAACCTTAGCCTCAACCTCCCGGATTTTTAGTGATGCCACATTCTGTTCACCCCGAAGCACCACAGCCTATTCACACGCCTCCTGGGCTGCTTTATTTGCATCATCCTTCTCCTTGATGATTTCAGAAAGTTTGGCTTTAAGCTCATTAAGTTCTTTCAGAGCAGAATCCCTTTCGGCTATGACGGTGGTGTTTCGGTGGCCCATCTGCTCCACCAAAGCGAAATGCGTTTGTCGCATTCTTTCCATAGATTGAGTTAACTCATCAGCTTTTTGGGTGGCCTCTAATTCAGATTTCCGAGAGAATTCAGCTTCATCATTGAGCACTTGGATAATACGGTCTTTTTGGGCAAGGTCGGTTTCTAACTTCTCAATTATTTTTGCTCGCTCAAAAGCCACCACGGACGCTTTATCCACGGCTTTCATCCACTCTTTGTATTGGGTATAAATATCATGGATATAGTCATGCATCGTTTGTTTAGCCTCATATGGGATTTTCTTTAAGTGAGGAGGGAAGATAAAGCCGTCGAAGCAAATGTTCGAAAAATCTTTTCTCAACTGGGCAATTTTAATCGCTCCTTCCCCAGTGGGCTCAGTAATGGCTTGTTCAGTGACTATGGGAGTTTTGGCCTCAGTTCTACGGCGTTGTGAATCAGATCTGGGGGCTTGAGAAGATGGTTTTTGACGCGGAGGCTCTAAAGGTTGTTTCCCGTGTCCGGAAGGTGGTGTTGGAGCCCGAGGAGGTGGAGAGCATGATCGGGAGCGATATCTACATTCTCTATCCCTATCCCTCTCATAACGTTCTTGACTAGAATAACCGCGATCGCGGTTTCTATCATCCTCCCTCCGGCGGGACTCATAATATGAACTCGATGACTGGCGCGTTGAACGGGGGCTTCTAAGCATAGAATCTTGCCTAGTCATTGTATCTGTAGAATAAAAGAAAATCATAGTTAATAATCTCCTGAAGCAGACAACTTAAGACTGGAAACCGTGTAGTTCCGTGAAGTGTATATGTGTGTGCAACCCCCTGACCAACCGGAAATGTCGGCCACACTTGTGGGAAGAGACTCGCTTAAATCTAGAGCACTTTGAAGCCCCTCCAATCCGGTGTCGTGTTGAAGTGACACATAGTCCGAAATCAGAATATCAGCAAGTCCTTCAAAAGGATTCTCTACTTGCGAGGGAGGAGCCTCCGAAATTCTAACACTCGGGGCTGGCAAGGACACAACTATAGATTTCCATCTCGAAGATTTATGACGCTTGTGTGCTACTGCCTTGCCTTTCTCCTTCCCTCTAAACCTTGAAAACTATCAGAAAGCCCGGCTATGGGTTCATCGTCAATAGGCGTATTTTCTTCGTCGCCTTCCTTAGCTACCATGACCCCGGGCGCTTTATGCTTCACCCGCCTCTTCATGGCTGCCCTAAGCGTTCTTTCAAGTCTTATGCTTTGGTTTCGCTCGATCAGCCCAATGATCCTCAAGTTTCTGTCTATTAGCATCGAGTCTATATCTCTCATTTCGCTAGGCACTTCGTGGAGAATTCGCACTATTTCTTTGAAGTGAGCACCTTCGGGTCGCGAGATTGCAGCTGTAAAAGAAAGAAGATATTAGTCTCGACATCAACTATGGTTATCTCGTTAACTACTGGAAAAATTGCAAAACTTACGTCTGACCAACCATCGACTAGCAAACCCTGGAGGACATCGGACAGAACCACTCTGTCTTGAAATAACTAAGTCTAGTCCAGGATCCGGCCACCACTTGGCAGTTCCTAACTGCCTCTAGAAATGTGAACGAAGGACTGTCTCCCCGACTCTTAACGTTAAACAAGTATCTGATCTTGATCGGGGTCGGGGGTCGAAAAAGATGCTCCATGAATACAATGAATATGCTGTTCAGCAGCGCATATCCATTGGGATGTAATTGCAAGGGGGCAATTCCGAAAAAGCCAACACTTCCTGAATGTACTGGTTGAATGGGGGAAGTGTTTCAGCTATGCACGAAAGTCGATTGAAAGCTGTGAATCCTTCTGGGGGAGCGTGCGGCCTGTCATTTGGTCTGGGTAGCAGGACGTCGTCTAAAGATAAATCGTGTCTTAAGCATATTCGCCCTAGCATGTCTTCGGAGATGTTGGATGGCATGGAATCTTACGGGCTCGCAATAAAGGTTGCTCCCGGAAGCTCGTCCGGAGCTAGATCTATTACTTCGGCGGCGATGGTCGGGATCTCTATTATCAAAGAAGACGAGCTTTGAGGCTCCTACTGTTGCGAACTTGTAGGTTCCATAACTAGTCAACTCAGTAAAAACCATCATTAGATGATAATAAGCTCGTGTGTTCCCCAGTGTGAAGTGCATGAATGTGTTGTGCAGTGCAGTGCTACATATTACTTAAGAAATTCTACGAAAGTTTAAGGAATATTCAAACGACGAGACTTCGAGATTCAACCGGAGCGACCGTCATCGTTGACCGTCACAACTGTACCATCCAGACTTTAGAGACCGATCCACGTTAGAGTTTACTGAATTCTGTCAAGTCACAGTTCCATCGACGAACTTTGAGAGGTAGTCAAATATGCGGTTTAATGGTCAAAGTCCAGATATGTAGGGCTAAAGCTCGTCGGAGTCAAGGGATCAAATATGCATGAAGTTTCGTATCTATCTGTGTTCGAACTTGGATCGTTCCTTGCAAAAGCCTTAATTTCATATCGGTCAGAAACGTTCGTTTCGTATCGAGTAGAAACGTTCGTTTTGCACCGATCAGAAAACATCAACTTCGCATTGGTCGAATGCATCAACTTCGTATCGATCCACAAATCATACTTTGCATCGATCGAACACCTCAGCTTCGTATCGATCAAAGAGGCACCAAATTCATACCGATCAAGATTGGTTAGCTTCGTATCCATATCGATTTAGAGCAATCGATATGAAGTTTAAGAACCCACAATCGATACGAAATTAGAGGCAGGCGACCGAAGCAAAGATGATTGATACGGAATCCAAGAACCAACAAGTGATACAAGGTCAAAGCCAGGAGACCGATACGAAGCTCCCAGTTATGGATCGATACAAAATAAATCATCTTTTTCCCCAATTCGTCGACACGAAATTAAGGCCAAACAACTGTCCACCAGCTCCTTCGTATCCCTCCTCACTCCTTCTTCTCCAATCAACACAAACTTCATTAACCCTTCCTTGGCCTCACTCCGACCGAACTTCGGCAACAATATCCTTGGAATCTGCCAGGGATACGAGTGGAATGGCACAAGAATTCGAGTTTCGTCATTTGGAGTTGATTTTAATTGATTAATTACCTAATTAGAATAGTTAATTCAAGGAATTAATGGGTTAAATGACTCGAAGGTGAAGGCAAGTTTCTTTTCTCTTTTACTCTGATCGATACGAAGGCAGTGTATAGCAATAAGCGCAAGTGGAATTTTTTTCTAAGTCCAAAATGTATTTATATGCACCCGAACTCAAGGGAACACAGGCGATTTGTCTCCCAGTAGAATGAACCGGTCGAAACGGTCAAGAGCCAGAACGATACGAAAAGAGCTCTCTTCGAATCCATCTACGATCGATCTGAAAATAGCGTTTCGTATCCATCAATCCATCGACACGAAAGGAGTAGCCAGGTTGCACTGGAGCCACGTGACTCCATCGATACGAAGCCTTCATTTCATATCCATCAGTGAAGATTTTGTCGATACGAAGCGTTCATTTTGTATCCATCAAGAAGATTTTGTCGATACAAAGCGTTCATTTCGTATCCATCAGTGAAGATTTTATCGATACGAAACTCACAACAAAGTTTTACTTGAAGCATTGAATTTCATCGATACGAAGCACTTATTTCGTATCCATTTGCTCGAAGACCTAAACCTCATATCCATCGATATGATGTACCTCCGAGGGCTATCCATTTCGTATCGATAGCCATCGAAGCATGCATTCCAACATCCCGTATCGATCCAGGAGAGGATCAATACGAAAGAAGTTACTTAAAACAACCATCAATCGTTGCTACAACTCGAATTTCACATCGATTCAGGAGAGGATCGATACGAACTCGATCTAAACAAGAACTAAAAAATTCGGCAACGACTCGTGAACGAACAAACGTTGACGAGAGTCAAGTTTATATATACTCTATATGCCATAAATCAACATTTAATTCTTAAAATTTACAGAAATTGAATGCTCACCTGGAGAAAAGTACAACAATGAACGACAGATTACTATCATACAACACTCAGCTACAATAGTACATGGTACAACAATTGGCAGTCAACAGTTCATAATTTACATTTCTAAAGATCAATCAAATTTCACAGCTTTCAACGAAAAGATAACAACCGTTCAGATAAGTCGGATAAAACTGTTCAGAACGAAGGGTGTACTTTTCAAAGCACGTCATGTTCTCACAAGACGTACTTTGGGGGGCAAATGTTATCCCGCCTTTTGGCAAGGCCGTGACACCAAGAACTTAACTGGAAACCGAGGACAGTTCGTCCCGAAGATCGGTTATACACAGATTCACTATGGATACTGACGAATTTTATCTGAGTCCGGATCGAGCTACAATTGATGTGGCATGAAAAACAAAGTTATGAAAGCCAATGTTCCAAATTTCAAGTCAATCGGAGTTCATATGCTCCAAGTATGGTCGATGCAAGCAAGGGAAGCCAACCCCTTCGAATCGCTTCTGTTTGTATCCATCAACTGAAAGGCGTTGTTCGTATCCATCAAGCAACCAGGAGGAAACCTCATTCGTATCGATCCGTTCGGATCCATCGGGCGCACCTAGCTTCGTATCGATCAAGGGAGCACAAGTTCGTATCCATAGAAAGCGGCGTTCACCGCATCCATCATCTCCAGTTTGTTCATATCGATCAACCAACGTCCACTTCGTATCAATCGAAACCATACAAAGCCACTACTTCATATCGATCGGCCAATGATCGATACGAACAAAACAATGACGATCGATACGAACAGAGCAGAGTAGTTACAATCGATGCGAACAGAGCAGTTATGATCGATATGAATAGAGCCAAACTGGGTCGATACGAACGAGGCGTATACATAGGAAAGACTCGACCGTTCAACGTGAAGAGTGGAGCGATCCAAAAAATTAGCGCCAGGTCAACTAGCAGGCACATGGCTGGACCGATACGAACAGAACGATGCGAAGAGGGATCGATACGAATTCAACAGCCTTCAGAAAACCCAAACTTGCATCGATCATAACTCAAAATCTACAAGTCCAAATGCCACCAAATTTTTACAGGAGCTTGCGTACAACCTAAAGAATGTTCATGATCGATCTCGACTCGATTGGACGAAATATTGATCGATACGAAGTTCGTTCGTATCGATCATGGATCGAGTGCAAATGGCATGGGATCGATTGTGTGGGCCCACTCACGTGAGAGAAGAGGTCTTTCGAGATCTGAGTGAGATATTTGCAGCCTACGCCTATAAATAGCAGCCCTGGACCTACAGAAAATGGACTTTTGGATCTTCTACGTCCAGACTCTGCCGAAATCACTGTTGTATCCAAGCTTTACTGTTGTAATTCATTGTAACCAGCAAGAAAAAGTTAATAAAAGTCAAACATTTCATAGTGGACGTAGGCCTTATGTCGAACCACTCTAAATCTGTGTGTTTCTGCACGTTTTTCTTGCTTATATTTAGTGTGTTTGTTAGATCTTCCTCCTTTTTCATTTATATTCTTCATTTTATCTCTTCAAACACATCTGAAGGGTGTTGTACCCAATTTTGGTACAAACATACATATATATTTTATAAATCAAATTATAAACAAGAAATTTAAATCAAATCCATTTTTCCCAAAACCAAAGTGTAGCAAAGCTACTAAGTGGTCTCTCCACTCTAAGAGTCGAAAATGAATGTCGATGATGCTGCAGTCATCACCGAAATTATTTTCCAGCGACGTAGGGGAGAGTACTAGCTTACTTCTTTAAAATTCTTTGGAAACAATTTCCATTGTAAAATATTTTCAAATAGTATATTTTCAAAACTTTGAAAACCAAATTTAGAAAAGCACTGAATATTAAATTCTCAAATCCTTAAATTAAATTCATTTCATTTATAAATCAGATTTATAAACCATATTAATAAAGCTCATCTCCTTATAATATACAACAATAGTTAATGGTTTAGGAATGTTGACAAAGCAATAAATGATAATCTAGTATTATCATTTCTAATAACCAATTCATTTAACTATTTAATTCCAGAAAATTGTACCTTTATATATAAAATATAATCATACATAAAATTATTTCATTTACCAATTTCGAAAACCATATTGTGTCAGTTTGCTCTATTCAAGTCTTTGGAATTCCTATCGATAGCGTTGGCCAGACGAATCGATCGAAATCCAAAATCAAACTTAACAACTCAAACAACACAATATAAAACATTTTTATATTAATTACAAATACACTCCCTCACAGGATGATTCAAATAGATTTAGAACAAGGATATAGAGATTCAAATTTAGGGGGAACTCTAATCAAAGAGGATTCTAACAAGAAGATTGGCTCGAAAGGAAGATAAGATAATTAAGTTACAAAAGAGGAAAGATGGATAGGCTTATTAATCGCGGCAACCTAAACCAGATCAACCGAGACTTAGAAAACGAGAATATCATCAACAAAAATCAGGACAAACTGATTGAGAACCTCACGAGAAATGCGACTCATGAGATCGACGAAGAAGGCAGGAGCATTGGTAAATCCGTAAGAGATGATTAGCCGTTTATAGAACCCATTCGTCTGGGAGGGAAAGACAATAGGTCAAGCTCAAGGAATAAGATCAAAGCGGAATTAAAATTTCCCACTTCAGAGGTAAAGAAATGATTTCACCAAAGGCATCAGGATAATCCCTGACTATCGGTGTGGAGTCCAGATCACTAGACTGAGAATCAAATGAAAAGATGAAATTGCCTACATAATACTAAGGCAATCGATATTCGATCACAAGAGAATTACCCGGGTCATCTACTAGAGAAATGGTTCGGGCTTTGCAAGAGATAACAGCATCAAAACCGAAGACAAAGAAATCTCCCGTGAATCGATGCTTGTTGTAAAGGAGTTTCACCCCTTTACAAATCATATTAAGGTTGGCGGGACCGCCAATGTGATTAGTCACAGCTAAGGATGAAGTTGACAGTTGAGGCTGAAGCTATGGGATGCTCCAGTATCAAAAGAACACGAACAGGATAGGACAAGAAGGAATTTCAGAACAAGGGATAGTTCCAAAATTTCAAAGAAATCCAAATCTCAGAGGATCCTAACCAAGAATTCGAAGCTCGAACGAATAAGATTCTATAATTGATTCTACTCTTTCTAGGGTATCACTACCTTAACTCTGATGAGTTTTCTACTCCATATGCTAAGTTTTTCCTAAACCAAAGCTTTGATACCAACTTTAACGACCTGGTATTTCAAAATATTCAAATCGACAATCATCCACTCATGTCAGACTTGAATTGCTCAAAACAACAGATTGTTAATTTATATTTGACGAAACTTAGCATATACAGTAAATAAATCAATTACAGAATCAAAGATACAGAGTAATACAGCAAAAAGCAACGGAATAGATAAATAGTAGTTCATGAAGCTATTATATATACAACAGAGTTAAAGAAAAATACAACAGATATCCCAAATACGCAGGAATCTCTAATAAAAAAGCTCTTGACAAGACTGAACAAAATCAATTGTAGATAACTGAAATAACTGGAAAGAAAAACAGATATAAGACAGATCTTCAAGCAAAGCTCCAAGCTTCAAAGGTGAGTCTCAAAAGCTGTGACACTCAGTCTGACCCGAGCATAAAGTAAACACAAAACAGTCGAGTCAGGATTAACATTCTTATACCAGTAAATCAACTCAAGTGAAATGTCAACTGAAATACAAATAACTTAAAGGATGTTTGGGATTCCCATCCTTTAAGGATCCGTTAAACTATCTACATACATAGTACAATATGCTACATAGATAATGTCTATAGTAAAGTAAACTATTAAAATAGCGTTAAGGCGTTACCCATATCCCCCTTAACACATTTTTATATATACAATACTGTAAATTCCACCAAGCAGGTGGGCTATCAGGGAGCACTCCATAGGTACGACACAAACCAAACTCGTAGTGGGTATGGTAAGACATGTGACAAGGGACGCGAGGTAATGCCCAGGGTAGGATACTACCGTTTTGCGAATCCGGACTGGTGGTAACTCATAGCAGCTACTACCGCACACCTCGAGATACACCCCCAAATCAAAGGTGCACCCAAGCAAATCACAAAATAATAGAATGGTATCGAAGAAATGTGCCCGATAGGAGGAATGACCTCACTTGGCCCGGCATGGCTCCTATTTTAGCCACATCAAGCTGACTCATGGGAGTCAAGGCTGCGTAAATACCTCATATAGAATCGTTCGCTAAACCATCCTACTTCGTTCTGGAATCTCCACCACGTACACAGTTGTTAAAGTTGTTTTCGATATTGGCAGAGAGTATGGCAATATCCGATCTCGGTCTCTTTAACAACCAAACGCTTATTACACACCGTGGTCGTTTATAATTTCAAACAGTTCATACTTCATATCAAAACATCATACTTATTTCAATATCATATCACTTTCAAAATCATATCACTTTCAAAATCATATTTACTTTTAAAATCATATTAAAGTATTCGCATTTAAATCCATTTAATCTAAATCATAACAGTTCCAACTTAAACAATTTAAAAAGGTTTATATATATTAAAAATAGTTATAATTTAAAAATAGTTTATATTTAAATAGGTTATAGATTTAAAATAGTTTATATATTAAAATAGTTTATATTGAAAGAGTTTATATCAAAAATAGTTTCAAATTAGAATTGTTTCATCCAATTCCACAAATCGATTCAAATCAACTTTAGTTCCAAAATTCAATTTAAATCACTCTCGGTTCCTCAATTACAATTCAGTTCAAATGCTCAATAAACCACTTTTAATTTATATCGATTTCAAATCTAGATTTGAACTACAAATTTAAACCATTTTTTGATTCAATAGGTTTCAAAGTTAAGTACTCAACAATTTACCATAACTCAATTTTATAAATTTCATTTATAAGTAAATATCCAACCTTAACTTTATTTAAATTTGAAATATTCACTTAATCATTTCTAATAACATCTAAAAAAATCTCAAATTACAAGTTTAAATAAAATCCATAATTAAATATCTATCTTCAATTATATTTGATTCTAAAAACATTCACCTAAACCCTTTCATAATCATTTAAATAAAAACTCAAATTACACATTAAATCAAAACTAAATATTCAATTTCAATTTATTTAAATTTGAAAATATTCATTTAATCTCCTTTAATCAAAATCAAGTTATAAAATCATATCTTTAAAATCTCAATTTCAATAAGTTTCAAATCATTTTTTTCCAACTCTTAAACAAATACAATTTCAAATCAAATTTCTATTTATCTTCCCCACCTTAATTTATTAAAGTTATTACAAAATCTATTTTTTTATATAAATTTAAATAAATACTTAAACATAATATATATATTAATTAAATTAAATCTTATTTTATATATTTTTAAAATAATGAAGTTATAAGAAAAATCTTAAAAATTATATTTTCAAAACTAACTTATAAATTTAAAATTTCCAAAACATATAATTTTAAAAATCTATATTTACACATATATAAAAATAACATTTATATATTATATTTTTAAAAATAAATATTTATTAAAACCCATATATTTCCTTTCAAAACTTTGGAAATCATTGTCAAAATATAAACCAACTGTGTTCGTATATAATTTTCTATCCTATGGTCAGGTGATATAGATATTTATCATTTCAAACCACAATTTAAATATTTATGGGTATATCATTTGAACCCGCAATCCCAAAATTCAAAATCAATGAAAATCGCTTGGGTTTATCATTTCAACCCATAACGTTTTCCCCTAATCTATAAGATTGTTCGGGTATGTATCATTTCAACCCATAGGGAATTTCTAAACTAACAGGGAACTTGTAGAGTGAGAACAATAGTAAAATAACATATTATAAAATGACATGCATATCAATAGCAGGCATACATCATCATTAACAATTTAAATATAATATATATGATAGGTTATGGTGTCATATGTCATAGGTAAACAATTGTAGATAATGACATATCATATTAACAATTAAATAACTAACAATTTAAATTTGACTACATATTTCAATCGACATTTCATGTGAATCAAATTTATTAAATATAAGAATGTTAATCATGAGTGATTGCTCACCTTCTGAGGCTAGAGAGATTAGACACACGACAAGCTACGAGTCCAAACAACAAATTCCAAAGCACAGCACGATGAACACGAATTCGACGAATGAACCAAAGCTGGGCTGGAATTCGGAAATCGATGAAAAAGAAATATATATAAATTTTAAAAATCTAATATTTACTCATATAAAATCTTTATAATGTATATCTTCCTTTAAAAGCAATATTTGATTTAAAACAGAAATAAAAATAAATTCTTTATATATAAATATATATCCTAAAATCAATATTTAATTCAAAACCCATATATAAAATAAAATCTATATATATATAATATTCTTTAAAAATCAATATTATTTAACATACTTTAAAATTAGTATTTTTGCAAACATATATACGTATATACCTTTTAAAATCAGTATTATTATAAAACATATATATAAACACTATGCAAAATAATTTTGAAACATATATACATATACAAAATTAACGCAAACATATATATATGAGCATATAACATATTATATATACCTATTATATATACCTTTTTAAATATGAGAATAGAATCAACAGGCCAAAGACTTTAAAATATAATATATATATATATAATACTCTTTCTTTTTATAAAGCAAAAGAAGCAGCAGGCTTATAGATAGACATGCAGACCCAAAATAAAGCAAAGGAAGCAGGCGAGATACAGGAAAAAGAAAATAAGCATGATTTTGAATCAATATATCTACAAATCTATATATAATAATATATTTTTTTTTATAAAAAGGAAGGCTGCTTGACTAAACACGGCCAGGTAGTGCTAGGTTATAGGTGGAAGGAGGTGCTCAGCTTGGATGAGGTGGTGGGGAAATGGAGCTCGGTCAGAGGCTGCTGTGTGGGTGGTATACGATAACGAGGTCGGTCATGGGTGGTTAGAGGAGAAGAGGGAGGATGAGTGGAAGGTTGCATTGTGGTAGAGCTTGGTTACGGTGGATTGTGGGTTGTCACGGTGGAGAGAAGAGCGACAACACGAGCAAGGAAGTAGAGGCCGAAATGGAGGGCTGGACGTTGCACTGGAGGAGGGCGGTTGCAGAGATGGTGGGAAGACTGGGCTTGTGGCGAGGGAGACATGGCCGATTTAAAGAAGAAGATGAACATGGTTGAACGGCAAAAGGGGATTCCAAGAAAATAGGAGGAGCAGGCTTCTTGTATGCAAATATAAAATTTAGGCTTTCATGTGTTGTCACTTTTTTTTCAAAGCAAAAGCAACAGTCTTTCAAATCAAAGAATGCAACTTGAATTTGAAACAAGCTTTGTACTGTATATACAAAACGAAAGAAAAGAGAAAAAGGAGAAATAGAGGCTAAGTACAGGGTGGAAGGTAAGCAGCTTTTCACATGCGAATATAAAACAAGAGTCATAAAGAAAGTTAAGGCACGGAAAACGAACCACTATACTAATATGAACCGGTAAAAATAAATTGAATATAGGAATAGAAAAAGTCATAATTAAATCTTCTGGAAATATTAAAAGGTGCTGTCTATTGGTGTCTCGAACAACCGAAAGGACAAAAGGAACCAAAAGGCTCGAACGTGTACCAACGTGACTAATCGTTTTACCGATTTCGCCGCATACCGGACGCCGAAACACACAAATGAATATACTGTAGAGACAGTATTACCCAGTAATACTCTTTGTTAATGTGGGTCTCGGGATGGGGCGTTAAAGTTGGTATTAGTGCAAAGGTTCAGAACAATATAGAATATAAGACTCACGAATCATGGCCTAGATTGACTTAGAGTCCTGTCCCTTGGGTGTGTCAAGTAGAGTTTAGGATTTGATTCCTATTTAGAATAGAAGTATAAATGATTATTGAGAATAATCATTGGGATGTATCTATGAAAATTTTGAATTAATTTATAAATAATTTTTTATATTTAAAATTTAAGTGTGGTGTAGTTGTGTTCTGATCCGTTAGTGATCAGAGTTATGCAGTGGAAGCTGACAGACTATTTCTGCTTAGCTTAGTGGTTAGATGTTTATTTATGTTTGATTGCTTGATGTGTGCATGGATGAATGGATGTATTCTTAAGTTTCTATTAATATATTTTTAATTATATGAAGAAATATAGATTGATAAAGAAATATTTGGAAATTAACTTTGTGTTAAATTTCCCGTTGAGTGCATTAAGAATTCTGATCGATGAGCCTGATTAACATTATCGATAGGCATTCATAAACACTTCAACGAGACAGTCAGACACGGTGCTTTGAGTTTTAATATTTTATAAATGTTTTACAAGAGTTATAAATAATATTTAAAAAGAAGATAAATTTTTAATTGAGTTAAATATTCTTTTGAAAAAGGAAAAACATTTTACAGGAGTAAATCTAGAAGAGAATATATATATATGTTTAATAAATTTTAGTGGTGTTACTACAAAAATCAACTCAATCCCATCGAAGCCAAAGAGTAGTGAAAGGAAGTGTTACGCCATCAACAAAGAAACAAGAGTGACTCCATTGCAAGTAAAGTCCTTTCGCAAAGGAGTCGTCTTGCCGTAACTATTGCCTCCTTCCATTGAGGTTCTTCCTGCCGCAAGTGTTGTTCTGCCACAATCTTCTTCCTGCCGCAGGTGTTGCTCTGTTGCAAGAATTGCTTCAATATGAGCTTCCCTCCAACAACATAGCTCTTATTGCCAACATTGCTCCATCCACCAATGTAGCATCCTCCTTCGGCATACTTTCCTCCTCTTGTACATCTTCCATCTGCATGCATGGTGTCGCCGCCTTCCGCAAGCATCGAATATTATCTTTGAAGGAATTAGGAAGAAAAATATTTATATTCTTAGTATGAAAATCTCAAATGATAACCTATGTCTTTTGGCTAATACAAGTGACCCTTGGATTGGCATAAAAGATTTAGGTATTCGAATTTCAAACTCTTATCTAGACTTTCAAAACTTGATCTAGTAAGAGGTCTCCCTAAAATGGATTTTGAAGTAGATAGTATATGCGATGCTTGTCAATTAGGAAAACTTAGAAAGAGTTCATTTAAATTGAAAGATATGATTTCAACTTCAAAAACTCTTGAGTTACTTCATTTAGATCTGTTTGGTCAATCTCAAATTCGGTCAATAAATCACCGTAATTAGATTTTGGTAATTGTAGATGATTATTCTATATTTACATGGACAATTTTTCTGAAACATAAAAGTTATGCTTTTGATTTATTTAAAACTTTTGCAAAAAGAATTCAAAATCAACTTTCTTTAAAAGTCAAAACTATTCGTAGTGATCACGGTGGAGAATTTGAAAATGAAAATTTTGAGAATTTTTGTAATAAAAAAGGAATAACTCATAATTTTTCTTTTCCAAGAACTCCACAAAAAAACAAAGTGGTAGAGCGTAAATATAGGACGATTCAAGAGTGTGCAAGAACTATGCTTTCAGATAGTAAATTACCAAGAAATTTTTGGGCCTTCCATTCTGGCATCCGGGAAAGTAGGTTCGTTAGGATGTTTGTTACCTTTCATAGGTTGCTAGTACGTAGGATAGACAACATCCACAATCGTAGGCTTCTTCAGGCAGATCGACGCGGACGGAACATGACAAGTGCGCTCTAACGAATTCTAGAGCTTCACACTCTTTTATGTCTAGTACTCTGGTAGAGGGTCTTGGTCTTGATGCTTTCTTAGTGACTGACCCGGTAGTAGTATCAAATCCCGTAGAAGGATCGGCCTATTTGTCCATGTTATGTCAGGATTTGAAGTTGTTCATTTTAGGGGTTGAGTTTGACTGTAGTGCCTTTGTTTTGGGCTTTATGGGGTTTAGGTTGATTCTTGGTATGGATTGGCTATCCATGTATGGTGTTGTTCTTGATTGCGATAAGAGGGTAGTGAGGTTAGGCACTTGTAGTGGACGTACCTTGGAGGTATCTTATGATCCTAGAGGATCGGTCATGTTGAGTTACCTTTATTCTCTTGGCTTATCGCCTGATAGTTTGAGTTCGATACCCATTGTTAGAGACTTTCCAGATGTGTTCAAGGAGGTTGCTGGCCTTCCACCTTGAAGAGAGATCGAGTTCAAGATTTATCTTATCGATAATGCCAAACCGGTTGCTTTACCGGTAAGGCGTATGGCTCCTAAGGAACGTCGTGAGTTGAGCAAGCAGATTGGAGAACATTTGGAGAAGGGCTTCATTTGTAGGAGCATTTCTGAGTAGGGCGCACTCGTTGTCTTTGCCACTAAGGCGGATGGATCTCTCAGGCTTTGCATGGATTATAGGGAGCTTAATAAGCTGACGAAGAAGAATCGTTATCCTCTTCCCCATATAGACGATCTCTTCGACCAGCTGTAGGAGCCAAGGTATTTTCGTAGCTTGATTTGGCCACGGGATTTCATCAGTTGCGTGTGGCGGAGGATTGCATCGAGAAGACTGCGTTTAGGACTCTAGATGGCTTATTTGAGTGGTTAGTCATGCCATTTTAACTAACCAATGCTCTGACATATTTTGTGGACCTGATGAGTCGAGTATTTCGCGAATCGTTGAACAAGTTTGTGGTGGTGTTCGTCGATGACATTTTGGTTTATTCGCGAAGCAAGGAGGAGCATACTGTTCACTTGGAAGAAGTGCTTAGGACCCTGCGAGCACATAAGTTGAAGGTGAAGTTCTCCAAGTGCCACTTTTGGAGGGATGAGGTTTGCTTTTTGGGACACATCGTTTCAGAGGATGGACTTGTAGTAGATACGGCGAAAGTGGCAGCAGTACAAGATTGGCAGACCCCTAAGAATGTCACGGACATAAGGAGTTTCCTTGGTCTTGCGGGCTACTATAGGAATTTCATTAAGGACTTCGCTAGGATATCAGCTCCACTTATCCGCCTTACCAAGAAGAACTTGGCTTTTATTTAGGATGCCAAGTGTGAGGATGCCTTTGGTCGACTAAAGGAAGCTTTGACTATCGTGCCCGTATATGTATTACTGGATGGAACCAAGCCTTTCTCAGTTTATACGGATGCTTGTGGTACGGGGCTAGGGGCGGTACTGATGCAAGAGGGTATGGTAGTGTGCTATGCGAGTAGATAGTTGAAAACGCATGAGAAGAACTACCCGACACATGATCTTGAGTTGGCAGCTATAGTTTTTGCTCTCAAGTCTTGGAGGCACTATCTCTTAGGAGAAAGATTTGAGCTTTTCAGGGATCATAAGTCTTTGAAGTATCTATTCTCTCAGAAAGACTTGAATTTGAGACAGCAAAGATGGATGGAATTTTTAGCCTCTTATGACTTTGAGATTTCCTATACCCCTAGCAAGAGTAATGTAGTGGCATATGCGTTGAGTAGACGCAAAGTGGTTTTAAGTCATCTGTTTTTGGAATGGAAGCATTTGGAGTACATTGCTACCTTTGATTTTAGACCTTCATCGGGTTTAGCTCCGAGATTGTTAGCAGCCCTCGACATCTAGCCTACTTTAATGGATTAGATTAGAGCAAGGCAAGGTGAGGACAAAGAGTTAAAGGACATTTTAGATAAGCTTGGTAGAGGAGATTCATCACCACATCTTAGGCGCTATACCATGGACACTAGGGGATGGCTTATAAGGGATGGTAGACTTTGTGTTCCCCGTAGTGAGGATTTAGTAGATGCGGTGTTGCCCGAGTCACATCATTCTAGGATAACAGTGCACCCCGGTGGTGATAAGATATACCGGGATATAAAGAGGGAATTCTATTGGCCCGGAATGAAGAAGATGGTGGTGGAGTAGGTATCGAAGTGCATCACTTTCGAAAGGATAAATGCAGAACGGAAGAAGCCCGAAGGACTGTTGTAGCCATTGGATATTCCATTATGGAAATGGGAGAGCATCTCTGTGGACTTCGTGGATGGATTACCAAGGTCACGGAGAGGGAACACGAGCATTTGGATCATTGTGGATAGACTGACGAAGAGTGCTCATTTTATACCCATTAAGAATAAAAGGACGGCAACTTCTTTGGCGACACATTATGTAAGGGAGATAGTTAGGCTTTATGGAGTTCCCACCAGCATTGTGAGCGACAGAGATCCATTATTCACCAGCTAGTTTTGGAGGAATCTTCAGCAAGCCTTGGGAACGGAATTGAATCTGAGCACGGCATATCACCCTCAGACGGATGGAAAGACTGAGAGGGTAAATAGGGTTTTAGAAGGTTTGCTCAGATTGTGCATCATTGATTTCACAGGCTCTTGGGAAGACCACCTACCTTTAGTGGAGTTCGCGTATAATAATAGTTATCAAGCAAGCATTGGAATGGCACCGTTCGAGGCCCTCTATGGCGGACCATGTAGATCACTAGCCTATTGGTGGGATACCACCGATAGGATCTTGCTTGGACCAGACTTGGTGAGGGAAACTTCCAAGAAGGTGGATTTGATTCACAAGAGGTTGAAGACTGCACAAGATAGACAAAAGTCATATGCCGATAGAAGAAGTTCAGATTTGGAGTTTAAGGTTGGAGATATGGTTTTTGTTAAGGTTTCTCCTCTGAGAAACGTTATGAGATCTGGCTCAGTGGGTAAGTTGGCACCAAGATTTGTAGGACCCTTCCCTATTACCGCACGGATTGGGAAAGTGGCATACAGAGTTGATCTTCCAGATAAGTTGGCAGGAGTTCACGATGTTTTTCATGTTTCACATCTGAGGAAGTGTCTACATGATTCCGTAGTAGTAGTAGAACCCGATCAACTAAGGGAAGTGGAGGTAGAGCGCGAATCACTTGTGCGTCGTACACCCACCTGTATATTGGAACACGACGTCAAGAGATTACGCAACAAGGAAGTTCGTCTAGTGAAGGTTCAGTGGGGAGATGACCCCAAGGAGTGCACATGGGAATCTGAGGAGAGAATTCGAACTTCTTATCCTTTTCTATTTGAAGGTACACTTCAAATACCATATCTTTGATCTTTCCTTAGTTAGGGTCTTTTCGATAATCTTTAGGTGAAACCTATGGATGGTAGCTTGGTTGTAAACATGTCATTAGGGCATGTTATGTTTGATGGATGAAAATGATTGCAAGTGGATGCCAATGTTTGCAAATGGATGCATTGCATGCACCGGATAGATATTTATTAGGATAATCGGCCAACTAGGTACACACACCTGCATATGCATGCCTGTTATCTATTGCATTTGCACATGGTTGTACATATATGTGTGTGTATATAAATGGATGTTGCATATGGATGGTGCATTTGGGAGAATGATTGAAACATATTTATATATATAGAATTATCAATTATACTAGGGTAATTGCATACATTTGATTGCATGGCATAAGCATACTTGCATTACAGGAGGTCAACTGAATCAGTAGACCGACTACCTTTTCGCATTAGGTAAGTTCATATGCAATTCACTTTGCATAAATCATAAATTGCATTAGTTAAAAATAAGGGCAATGGTAGAAATGGATGTTGGTTGAATAGATGGATGTAGTTCTTGGATGCTGGTTGTTAATTACGTTCTTCCGTCTTTGGAGATTTCGGGGACGAAATCCTTTAAGGGGGGAAATTGTAACACCCCGATATTTTACGGGAAATATAATTATAAAGAAATTAAAAGCACATTGGGTACAGTGGTAAAGGCGCATGTTGACTTCCTTAGTGACCAGGGATCAAGTCTCGTTGTCGTCCAAAATCTGGAGCGATGTTTTTTTAGCTGGTTCGTTTCCAGTGATTTTCCTACGTATTTCAGCGTTATTTTTGACATGTGGCGGCCTCCCATTCGCTCCAGTGATGTAATATGACGAGATGACTAAATTTTATTGGTTGAGTGATGTGTATGGGCTAGAATGGATAACCATTAAGTGTATGGAAGAACCATATTTAATCTAAAATAATCTAATGGATTATATTCACTCAAACAATCTATAAATAAACCATCTAACCTAAACCTAATCTCTTATTCAGCCGTCGCCATAATTCTATGGTAAAATTACTGTGTATTATTCTTCCTCCTTTTCTCTACTAAATAAACAAATCTCTACCAAATTAAATTATCTATACATATTCAAACAATTTAGGGAATTTATAAGAATCAAAGGTAGAAAGATTAAAGCAAAGTTTTTTTCAAATTTATGCAAGCTCTAGTGCCAGGTGAGTGGGAATTAATATGAAATACAAAAATAAAGTAGTTCAATTTCAATTCTTCTCTAGCACGTTAATATGAATTAATTTATGTTATTATTTGAGAATAGATGTAAATTATTGCAACTTCTTCTTCTTCCATTTCTCAAATCTAATTCATGTTTGGTTTAAAATATGGGACATATAAATTGTCTATTCACATTTTATGGCATAAATAAGATTGAAATTTATGTAAATTATTGTATCTTCTTCTTCTTCAACTTCTCAATTCTAGTTCATGTTTGGGTTGAAATTTGGAACAAACAAATTGTTATTCATGTTTCATGGCGTAAATAAGATTGGTTTAATTAAATTGAATTAGAATTGTTATTCAATTTCTAATGGTAGAACATGTTAGTTGAATAAATTCGGAATATGTTACTTGAATAAAATTGTGGTTTTGATTTATATAATTACATAATTTTGAATATGGTTTTGGTACAAAATTGGGAAGTGTAAAGCAGATTAATGGAAATAAACAGTATGTAAACTGTAACGGTAAAATTAATTAATCTGGAAGTGATTTGGTAGGCAGACCTTGTAAAGGTCTGGATAAATGTTACATGTAGTTAAGACCAAAATATAGTTTTGCCTGTACGTACTAGGAGCGGGCAAGTAGGTTCGCAAGGATGTTTATTACCTTTCATAGGTTGCTAGTATGTAGGATAGATAGCATCCGCAATCGTAGCCTTCTTCCGGTAGATCAACGCGGACAGAACGGGACAAATGTGCTTCGGCGTAGGCTTCTTTAGGCAGATCGTTGGAGGATTTTGTGCAGCCGACCCAGCTGCGGGCGCTCTTTCGATGGACCGACACTTTGGATAGGGGCAAGTCCACATTGGTGACCGAGGAGATAGGAGGATAGGAGTCGAGTTTGGCGGAGCCTGAGCGCAACTTTGGGGTCCTGCGAGGTTGTTTGAGTCGGCGCCGATCAGACGTAAGAGACATTTAGTCACAGTGCACCGGTAAAGAGCATGACTTTCACGCTGTAGCACGTGGATAGGTAAGGACAACAGGTCCGACAGGCCGATTGACGTTTATTATTGCTGCATGGTTGACTTCCCTAGAGTGACCACGGACTTTGGCTTCTTAGGAACTGTATCTAAGAAGGATTCTCTGCATTATATTATTCACCCTCTGCGATATATGGGGAAGACCTGGATTAAACTATTTTATTCTTTCTGCTTCATTTTATTTCTCATTCACCAAACTTTATGTCGGACCCATTCCTATTTTTCCTATTTTCCCTAAATCATAGGAGGGCATGTCTCGGTTGCAGTTCTTTGCAGCTTGGAGGGTCATTGGAGCAGTTGTTATCTTCAGCTTTTGTTTCTTTTGTTTCATGTACTTCGTTTCTCTTTTCCGTACTTTACTCCATATATGGGGACGTATATTGTGAACTTTGTTATGCTTTATATTCTGGTGGAGACTACTTGGTACTTTTGGTTTCAGAAATAAATTTGGGATAATGTTGTTTTTAATGAAGCTGTTTTTCTATTAATTTATAATTAGTGAAAGTTTTCTTCCGCTGTAATATTTTAATCACTTTATGTTGTTGCCTTAGTCTCTGTGCTATGATATGGATTTTTATTTCACCCGACCACCCGTGCTTCTAGTCATGTCCGATTTTCGAGGTGCCTAGAGGTGCAGGGTGTCACACTATGTATTGTTCTACCCTGGAGGCATACTGTAACACCTTGTGAAATCAGCATTAGTTATTTAATCAGTTAGTTATTTAATTAGGCTTTAAAAATGGAATTTGTGCAAATGATGGAATTTGAACATGAAATTTACACTATTACGTTCATGGAAAAATCCTGAGCAACTTTTATATTTGGAGTTTTTGCGATCGGAGACCAAACAAAGAAGTTACGGACAAAAAACGAATTCAGAATGGAAATAATTAGAATAGAAAAATTAACGTTTATATATTAGTTACGGGGATCCACAGGTCGACAGGCTTATTACAACCGGTTGATATGTAGCGGTTGATCGGTGCCATAGAGTGATCGACTTGTTAGGACTATGATGGCTAGGGTTTGCCTTGGCCAAACAGCCTAGATTTATATAATTTAATCTAACAGCTTTGGCTAATTCGAGTGCCTATAAATTCAGGCCTAACCCTCTCTTCTCTTCTCATATTATTCTAAAAGCAGCAGCGAAGCTCTGCCATTTTCTCTTCCCCACTATTTTCTAAATTATAAAATATATTATTTATATTTGTATATGTACAAATTGGAGAAGAATAGGAGTCAAATAAGAGAAGAAGAGAAGTGAATAAACACTATGTGATAACAAGGTTATATATATATATATCCCTTCAACCTCGAATCTCTTCCCAGATCTATAATTCTAAAATATATATATATCCGTTTTCTGCATATTTCTTGAAATAAGAAGGAAATGAGTTGAGTCAAAGGTTTTGCTTCAAATCTGGAGATTTGGAACACTTTTAGAAGATGAGTTGGAAATTTATAATTTGTTTATGATATTGCTATTCTGTTGGCATACATTTGATTTTTAAGCCTAAATAAACATATGTGAATTATAGGCTAAAATTAAATGTTTTAAACATCGCTTACATATTCTTAGGAGATCTGATTGGACTTATTGTTACACCCTGATATGGAAATCAGTCCTAAAAGTTGTAGATATGAATATCGACTAGATATGAAATTTATTCCAGATCTGAAATTGGGTTGTAGATTATTAGTATGATTTTGACTATTTCCCTAATTATGTTGAATTGGAGATTTTCCATAGTTTAATTTGTGGGAAGAATATCCTTTGATTTTTATAAATTTGTTTATGTTTCCATATTACATAGAAAATGCAGCGTTTAATTTACCTAAGACTTTATGTAAAAAGGAAGAGAGTGTAAAGTACAGATTTATTCTTCGTAGTTTACACTGTCTATTCAAATAAAACGAAAATAATTATTCCTTGTAATTTCAAAGGAGGCAAATCTTTCCCTTTATTCTTGATCTTTCGTTTAAACTAATTTATGGAAATCACAACAGAGAATCTTCCTAAGAAATGTAATTTCAGCAAATTAAATATGGAAAAGAATATTCTATTTAAAGATTTGTGACTAGAATATATTTGGTAGAAATAGGTATTTATTCGTATTTATACGTGCTAATAACTATGACGGTTTATCCGCAACGCTCGTGTATAATATTAGTTATACGTAGTAATAACGTTGATTTGCGAATAGGAAATAGGAGAAAATTTTAGAAAGGTTGTAACTTCAATTAATGGGTAACAAAATTTGAAATGAATTTGGGAGTTATAAATCATTAATAGGGTAACTGGATTAATGAGATTGATAAATAAAGAAGTTAGGTTAATAACTATGAAATTATTAGGAAAGGTTACTGAATGGAAATTAGTAAATACACATAAATGTCTTAGGAAATGTACATTAGGATGATACCCTTTACCATGGACAAATTGACCTTTATGGAAAGAAAAAATAAAAGGGATTTATAGGTAACTGAATATTTAAGATAAATTATATAGCCTTAAATAAATGAAAGGAAGTTAGTAAGCTAAGTCCAATATCCAATTTAGGATTATAAAGCATGGTAATACTAAAGCCTAGGATAATATAGCTTAAGTTGGCAAAGCCTAGAATAATTAATTGGACTTAGTAGGTTGGGATGTGAGGTCGGTAGAGTTACACAACAGAAGGTTGCCCTTCACTTTGAGGCTACCAGCAGTTGTGTACACTACCTACTAATGCGAGAGATCTTTAACCATAGGACCAATAGAATAATTGGGCTTAGAATATTGGGATGTGAGGTCAGTAAAATGACACAACAGAAGTCTACCCTTCACTTAGAGGCTACCAGTAGTTGTGTACACTTATAAATGATGTGGGACATCACCAATCATAGGACCTATGGGAACGATTATAGGAATAATATAACCTGCTTAAGGATTAGAGGTATTAGTAGCTGATAGACTTACGTCAGTATTTTGTACCTTGGGAAGGGTAGGTAAATAATTTTGCTAGGTAGGAATATCGTGTGTGTAATATTAAGTTAATTTGTTTAACCTTAGAATAGTAGACATAATAGTTAAATAGAAACCAATCAGTATAAATTTATGTTATACACACTGTATAGATTTTCAAGTCACAAGAACATTGTTCTGACCCCCTCCTCATTATAACCTACATGATAGATTTAGAGGAACATGTCACTGGAGCTTGACGTGATTAATTGTTGGAGAAGTCTTCTTTTCTCTCATGCTCGATGCTAATGTGGCAATCTAATATCCAACAAATACCATTAATTCTAAGGTAGTAACCATAGTCAGTATTTATATCCTATTATTGTTTCTACTGTGAGTATTGATTTTTTTATCAATCTTTGATAATGCTCAGGCTTATTTGCATATACCAAATCCAACGATCCGTGCTTTTATGGATTGGGGTTTCGATTCTTATCGAAATTTAGGCTCATTAAAGTACGGGTTGTTACACAATGTATTTATTGTTTTGTGTTGATACTGTGTACGTATAGGTAAGTTATTTATTCGATGTTTAAATACATACCGGGTTCGAGTGGTAATTTTAGGTCTTAACCCACCCAGGTTCCAGTCCCAGCTTCGCATATTTTTAGCAAGTTTATTTTTCATCTTTTCTGTCATCGTTTTGACCTGAAATTACTTAATAAACATGTTACTAGCATTGTTGTATGGTTGTTATCATCAAAACACCATATATATTGTTCTTTCATTTTCCCCTTTTTGATGATGACAACCATACAACTTTATAATATAAAATAACAACTCCCCTTAAATATATGTTATAATAAATTTATTTCCCTCAACTTTATATAAATGCAGATATAAAATATGTAAAGCACAAGTTCTTGAAAAATGAAAGTGACTATAGCCAATTCATTTTTCATCTTTTCCATCATCGTTTTGACCTGAAATAACTTAATAAACATATTAGTAGCATTATTGTATGGTTGTTATCATCAAAACACCATATATATTGTGCTTTCATTCTCCCCCCTTTTGATGATGACAACCACACAACTTTATAATATAAAATAATAGCTCCCCTTAAATATATGTTATAATAAATTTATTTCCCTCAACTTTATATAAACGCCAATATAAAATATGTAAACCACAAGTTCTTGAATAATGAAAGTGACTAAGGATCGAGTAACATGAAATATTAACTAAACTATTTACTTGTGCGGAATATAAATATAAAAGTAAAAGTAATAAAGTAAATGACACCGGAGATTTTTATACTAGTTCGAATTTTTCGTCCTACGTCCAGTCATGAAGCTCTCCTTCGGTATTTCACAATCAACACCCTCACTTCACCCGAAGGAACTGGTTTACAAACTCCGCCTGAACAACCGAACAGGACTTCAACAACAATTACAAGCAGTGTAACAAATGTTACTTTCTGACATAGCAGATCTTGATATATAGAATTTCACTTTGATGTACAATAACTCCTATAAAGAAACCAAATGATATTCAGTGGAGGTGTAGAGACTAAGTAGTTTACTCAACTACAGTATGAGATATGGAGGTGAAGCAAACTAGTCGAAATATCTGAATTAGATGAATTTCTTGGAACTCGGAGAATTGCTTTAGGAATTGGGAGTTTAGGAGTGGAAATTAAAGCATAGAGTTGTGTTTCAATGTGTATTGATTCAAGAATGGTCGTGGGATTATATAGTTGTTGTAGGGATGCCAATGTAGGGCTTCAACCTTCCAAATTCTCCATTGATGAAGAGAAGTGGCTGTAGGAGCGAAGAGATGTAGCTTCTGGAGTGAAGAGACACGAAGGCACCAATTCAAAAAATAGTCATTTTTCCACCAGCTCGGTTGATTGAGGACCAAATTCAGTCTACTGAAAGTGGCCAATTTTGGTCCAAAGAGCAGGGCTGGATTAAATAGGCAGTTTTTTATAAGTTAGTTGACTTAGGCTAGTTCAGTCGACTGAGCAAGGGTTTCAGTCGACTGAATAAGCATAATTTCCAAAAGCTTGCTTAGTTCAGTGGTAAAAGCATATGCTCATCTCTCAACCCACCGGGTTTGAGTCCTAGCTTCGCATATTTTTAGCTAATTTATTTTCCATATTTTTCGTCATCGTTTTGTCCTGAAATAACTTAATAAACATATTAGTAGCATTGTTATATGGTTGTTATCATCCAAACGCCATATATATGGTTCTTTCATTCCCTCTCCCTTTTGATGATGACAACCACACAACTTTATAATATAAAATAATAGCTCTCCTTAAATATATGTTATAATAAATTTATTTCCCTCAACTTTATATAAATGCCAATATAAAATATGTAAAGCACAAGTTCTTCTCCCTCTTTGTCATCAACAAAAAGGAATGAATGCATAAGCATATTATAATTTAAAAACTCCCCCTAATTATGATATTTCTCTTAAGACATGATTCTATGTATTTTCCTATAAATGTGTACAATTTTTCTCCCCCTTTATAAAAAGAAATAAGAAGTATCATAGATAAGTTAAATAATTAATTATTAATGCAAAGTGGTGAGTATCTAATATATATGTCAAATGCAAGCAAAATGATACTCATTTTACAAAAAATGTAGGGTTTATGAGTTAGGAAACCATATCCAGTTGGAGTGGTTGATCGCTTAAAAATATAATTTTCATTATTAATTACACTGTCATAATAATTGCTAATGTATGATTGTCTATCATGATCGGTTAGATTAGCAGGAACTCATATATCAATATTAACTGTTATAGATTTAATATTTAAAGGATTTTTCTATTTCTAAGCACAATACTATCATGACATGGATTGGTTTTATAACTATCTCTACTTTTAGTACTAGACATTAAAATGTGTATACATTAATGCATATCCAGTACTTTTTCTACAATTATCTTGTCTAAACCAGTTCCATTATTGTGAGCTTTGCTATTAGTATTTAGGGAAGATAAATCATCTTTTTCTCCATTAAAATTTATGATTTTCTCATTTAATTTATCAAAAACAGTTTTGGAATCACATATTTCTTTTTGCAAAACTATATTATTATTTTAAAAAAATTCACGTTCTTTAATAATTCTAGATTCTTATCATTTAAAGTCCTATTCTCATTTTCAAGAGACAAAAGTTTAGAAATAGAATTGTTTAAAGAATTTTCCAAACATATATTTTTATTTTGCAAAACTTCAATTTCCTTTCAAGGATCAGTACTTTTAATATAAAATCATTTTGTAAAACAAGTTCTCCAACATTTTCAGAAACTTCAGTCTGTTTTACAAAAAATTTATTTTCTTCCGTTAAAATACTAATTTTACACTCACAATCATCTATTATAGCTGAAGCAATCGAATTGACCTTTTGTGATGTTTTACAATCTTTTAATAACTTCTCATGCGTTTGTAAAAGATCACTATATATAGAATCTAAGCATACCGATTTTAATCTGAGATTAAGCACATAGCATGTACCTTGATGCTATAGATTGTTGCTCGCTTCTAGAAATTTGCTTTTTGAACAAACACCGGAGGAACATGTTTACAAACTATATAGATTGTTGATCACTATATATACAGTATTTCACTATCAACACCCTCACTTCACCCGGAGGAACAGGTTTACAAACTCCACCTAAATAACCAAACAGGACTTCAGCAACAACTACAAGCAGTGTAACAAATGTTACTTTTTAACACATCGTATCTTAATATATAGAATGTCACTTTGATATACAATAACTCCTATAACCAAACCAAATGATATTCAGTGGAGGTGTAGAGGCTAAGGAGTTTATTCGACTGGAGTATGAGATATGGAGATGAAGCAAACTAGTCGAAATCTTTGAATTAGATGAATTTCTTGGAACATGGAGAATTGCTTTAGGAATTGAGATTTTAGGAGTGGAAATTAAAGCATAGAGTTGTGTTTCAGTGTGTATTGATTCAGGAATGGTTAGGGGATTATATAGTTGTTGTAAGGATGCCAATGTAGGGGTGCAACCTTCTAAAATCGCAATTGATGAAGAGAAGTGGCTGTAGAAGCGAAGGGATGCAACTTCTGGAGTGAAGAAACATGAAGGCACCAATTCAAAAGACTACCCATTTTTCTACTAGCTCAGTCGACTGAGGACCAAATTCAGTCGATTGAAAGTGGCCAATTTTGGTCCAAAGAGCAGAGCTTGATTCGGTGGCTGTTTTTTTATAAGTCAGTCGACTTAGGTTGGTTCAGTCGACTGAGCAAGGGTTTCAGTCGACTGAATAAGCATAATTTCCAAAAGCTTGTTTAGTTCAATGGTAAAAGCATATGCTCATCTCTTAACCCACCCGGGTTCGAGTCCCAGCTTTGCATATTTATGGCCAATTAGTTTTTATTCTTTTCCATCATCATTTTGAACTGAAATAACTTAATAAACATATTAGTAGCATTGTTGTATGGTTGTTATTATCAAAACACCATATATACGGTTCTTTCAGTATTACGTGATAATACACTTAGATAGTATGGGTATAGGGGTGGGGGTGTTACACTACAACACTGCCCTTCGTCATTGCAGCCTAGAATTTGACGTGTATGCATAGCATTATTTCTCCACTTCGCTAGCTTCAGCTAGCTCTTGCAGCCAACACTGCATATCATAACATCCTCATCATAACTCGCCCTACAGTTGCATGCACCTCCTAATCACATCAGCATACGGCCGCACAAACACACCAGGTCGCAGCCTACATCTCGCATACACGCATGTCACATCGCAATACCGCCCTACACCACCAGCACCTAATATGCATAAGATAGTGCGTTGCTGAAACGCCCGACTGATGTAGGACGATCATCAAGGATTAAAGAATAAAATAAAGCATCATAGAAGCTATTGTATATCTAACAGCGCATGGAATAAAATATAATATACAACACATATATGAAACAAGAGAGATGGTAATAACTAAGTGATCCAAATATCCGAGTACAGATCCACCGAGTTATACAACAAGTAACAAAGTCTATACAAATGGAAATAAACCCAAATGACTGTGTCATAATAATAATAGTAATAAGCAAGCACTGTTAAGGCTCCATAGTGTTGCACGGCGGAATCAGCATAATAATCCATATATAATATGTGGTAGCTCCATCTAGCTCGTCCTTTGCACAGCTACTACATCGCACCTAGACCTGTTATTTAGTCTACTCATTTAAGAGTACCTAAGATGACAAGAAGCAAAGCAGAAAATCTCAAGTCAGACAACGGTCTGGTGTGAGCGATAAATGAATCTCAAAATACATATAAGTCAATAAAGTAAGAATAAGGGTATACGAACCATACTTGACATGTCCTTGCAACCAAAGAGTTAGTACATAATGAACATAATACGCTACTCTACGAATATTGTAAAGGTATACTGCAAACCAAGTATGATGACAGTGTCCAGGTATCTCCATGACATCCGTAGAATGATAGACTGTCTCTAATACCTATTTCCAATGACATCTGTAGAGTGATAGACTATGTAAGAGAACAACTAAATCAATCATACCATCCATCAAACAATCCTCACTATCACTCGATTCGCTCTAGACATATTATAACTTGTATGACCTTTCCTCTATCAGGGACTAATGGAAATCCTAGTTTTCAGTGTACTAGCTTTAGCCCGAAGCTGATACTAGATCCATTCCACCAGTCCAGGGTACATGGATCCTTTTAAATGATCTTGGGTAGCCTTTCAAAGTACCCATGAGTGTCTTTACAATACCCCTGCTTTCGAGTACATCAGAAAACACTCCGAGTATAAACTATCGCTTAGCACGCGTATCCGAGCCCCTTCCTTGCTCCATCTAGTCTCTATTATTCTCACATTCCACATTCCTCCATTCCACTATAGAACCATTCAAACGTTATATCCATGAATCACCCTTCCTAGAACCCGCCCTTTGTGGATAACTATTCTCACGGCTCCTTTCAACATCGAGCCATCACCACCGAAACCTAACTCGTTTCAGCATCGAATTACCTTCATTGAAGTGCCAAAGTTTCATCGTGCTACTACATAGCCATCAAAACCCAAGCGAACAAAAAGAAATCTACAGCATGACTTGCAAAGCCTCTACTTCTCTCCTTAGAAGTTTGACTCCGACCTCATCAAAGAAAATCTCTCGATACCGATTAAAAGCTGTCGGTGCCAAGTTGGTACTTAGCCAATTTTTGCTAACTTTCTTTCCATGATTCTAGTGTTCCATCTTCCAAGTGCTTTGACCGCGACCACCACCGACAAAAGCTGTTGGCATCAACTCCAAAGCTTCTGGTGCTAACTCCAATAACTCTCATTCTCATGCCCTCCAAAGCTCTCGGTATGAAGTCCAATACTTAGCCAAATTCTTGTACTTTGCCTTCACTCATCACCCCTAACCTTGACTTAAAGAACCAACCATCCACCGAGCTTAGCACCTATAAAAAGCACTCGGTACCGACCAGAAGCTCTCGGAACCAAGTTCACTCCTTAGTTCCAATTCATATGCGATTTAAATCCAGGGCTCCTTCCACACTCCAGAACCCCTACTCCAAGTTTCATTCAATTCCGACCATCTTTGTCGTAGATTTTCCAATTCGACCATTTCTTTCCTAACTACCACAATGCACTAGCAAACCACATCAAAGAATAACATACAAACATGAAATATCATACATATACATCCATTCATACATGCAATACATAAGATCATGATAATCAAGCAAATCCTATTCTAAATCTAACTTTTACACTACCTTATGAACATGAACAAAAGGAGTTAATAAACCATTTAAAACCCACTTTAAATCCTTTCAAATTCAGCCAAAAATATCTCTAAAATGTGATTAAAGTTGGAAAACATTTTAGGATTAAAATCATATGAAAAACATCATTTTAATCATATAAACATGCATAGTAGAGTGAGAGGTCAAGAGCCACTCACCAAATACCAAAAATACCATTTTTTCTCCTTAGATCTAAACTGGCAGCAAAAGAGACGAGCACAATTCAGCCAAAATGATAATCTCTAATTCCCAGATGCTAATTACCCCTCTAATTATGATTTAAGCTAAGATTAGTAAGGAAAAGGTAGGATTTTGATGAAGTTAGGGTTAATGGAGATTTAGAGCTATTTTGGGGAAGACGGAAATGACTTAGATCGGTTCCTACAGCCTCCTCTTAGCATAATTTTTGAGATGGATTAGTGGGTCTAAGCATGGGCTTAGTAAATTACCCATTAATATGGGCCAACTGTAGCCAAAACTTAAAATAGCTATAAGTTTCAAACGGTAAATCTGTTTTCCTATTATAACCACTTTATAGAATGGGAAACTATCATCCTAAAGCAGTGGAAGTTTTTTGAGACCCTAATCCAGCTTCTACCAAAATTTATAGTCCAAACTAGATTTTTAGGGTCAAAATGGTCACATAGAAATTCGGCAAAAATCATATATGTGGAAAATATCCCTAAGGGTCATTTCCTAAAATTTCAGAGCCATACAACCTCATATGAATAAAAATAGAAATATTTTACGATCCTCCGATACGTAAAATATGGGTCGTTACATCTGCATACACCTCCATCGAATCGCGACTGCACCTCTCCATCGCAAAATCAATTCGCCGTCTTGATCCCCAACGCGGCCAAGCCTGCCTGCATTGCCTACAATACATCATAGCTCCCTCCTTGCTTGAGTCGATCGTCGATGCCAGTCGTTATTCCATGTTTTTTTGACGTGAATCCTAATTTAGGTTATTAGGGTAGAATTGAAATGGTGGTACGGGTTTCGATCTTCAATTTATGAAGTAAGTAGAGTTTTCTAGAATATGGGAAAAGAGATTGAGTTTAAATAGGTTCGGGCCTTATATTTTAGGCTCTAGTTTTTAATCAAATCGTTTCTCTTTTCTCTTCTTTTAAATAATTCTTGTATGTATTTGAAATTAAATTTCACTCAAGTTTAATTTAATTTACATATTTTTATACTGAACATATTTCAATAACCACCCGATTTCATTCAATTCGATGTCCGCTTATTTATTTTCCATTATTTTGATTACATAACAATTATTTACACATTATAAATATTCTATATTCGATTAAAACATTTTAGTTAAATTCAAAATATTATTCGAAAAGAATTTATTAATTTAATTCAGGTTCATTAAAATAAAATCTTTTATTAAATAGACTTCAAATAAAAAGAATTTATTTCCAAAATAATAATTATCAAAAATCGAATTTGAATATTTTATTTTAATTAAATTTATTTATCAATATAACGTAAAAAGCAAGACTGTTACAGACTTCCCCCTTAATAAAATTGCATCCTCGCAATTTCTTATAGGAGACATCATATACAACTCAAACCCTAAATTTTCTTCATATTTTACAAACTTCTATTAAACTTGAAATTAAAGAATCCTCTATGTAGCTTCCTCATTTTGATTTCTCTTATCTTATGGTATAATTTAAATAGACTCATTCAATGACTTTCTATTTTCGCATATGATAAATTTTGCGAAAATTTTCTAAGTGTTGGATTTTTCGTAAAAATTAGATAGTCTCTTGTGTATGGGGAGCATTCCACAAAATTGAAACAAAAATATCACAAAATATGTACATCAATCAATGGAGCATCCCGAAATACAAGGAAACAATATAATATCACACTATACTATGATACTACATAAAAACATACCTTTGTTTAGCATTTTAAAGAATGTTACCATACTATTTTACGAGCAAAAGTGAGCTATCGCTGCACAGTAATCCAAACGAGCTCCAAAAGTACCTATTCTCAACTTCCAATTTAAATATTAGTTGCATATGATGAAGTATAATAAGTATGCATTCATGTAATTGATAAAACAAACATAACATTCATATTTAACCACTTTATGGTAAAAGTTATAAAGGTCAAAACTCAACATTATGGATGGTTTCAAAGTAAAGTTGTAGATAAGTCAAATGGATTTTTGTAAAACCTTTCAGGTCATGAAAATATGGTGTATGCAAAAGTTATAGCCATTTTATTAAACATAACCATCTCAGAAAACCATATTTGCCTAATTGGTCCAGCGCTTTAAAATAGAGTTTTCACATAGTAAATTTCAAAATTTTGCAAAACTCTAATACAAAATTTGTTCCTTACTTACATAGCTTTCTAGAATGGGTAAGATTGTTAAAATTGGATAAACCATTTGGAAGATATGCTTAAATGAATTTCACCAATGTTACACAATTTCCAGTTTCAGCAATATACATTTTAAATTTATGTTTTAACCTCACTTAAGCTCAATATTTCACATTACAGTTCGAACTAAATTGTTCTCTAATGGCATAGCTTTCTGATGAAATTAAAATTGTAGAAAATGAATTGATAGTTTTAGAATGTTATGAAAACATGATGTGGAATGATATCGAAAACATGAAGAGGAATGGTATTAAAACATGAAGTGAGAATACTATCAAAAACATGAAGAATAATGCTAAATAAAACATGGAAAAGGAATGATTGTTAGGAAAATGGTTTTAGTATTTTGATTATACAAACATTACAACAATGCCACTAATGATTTTATCAAGTATCCAGGTCGTTCAAGAAGCAAATACATGTGCATAATCCAACACGTTAACATACATATGCACAAGTAAAATATATGAAGGATACTAATCAACTATGGGGTCTTCAAGCATTCAAAGATCAATTTTGGCATTTAAAAATCTATTTGGACTTAGATGTGTCAAGACGACAAGAAGAAATGGACTCAAGACCTTCAAAAGAATGTATATCATAAGTTGAGTTTATATCGAGTCGTTATAGTTTAGAACTGTTAAAACCACATAAACAAATTCTAAACCACTTCAAATTCCTATAAAACCTCTAATATATCCTAAAATATTTTAAAAAAATTTCTTGGAATTTTTGAATGCAACAAAAATGACAAAAAATGTTTAAAAATGAAAAATATGCAGCATTTTATTTCATAGCAGCAAAGCACGACACTTTGGTCGAAAATACTAAAGAGTCCAAATGGAAACATTCTTGTTATTGGTAACATTTCTAAACCAAACCGCCGTTGTATAATGCTATCAAAAATCCTTAAAATTCCTCCCATGAATATTTTTCTTAAAAGATGTTTCATGTCTATTCATTAATTTCTCCTCGCCCACAATGTAGGGTTGCACCTATTTAATGGCTACTTTTCACTCTTATATAAGCCTTCCATCTTTCCCAAAGTAATTACTCAATTGTATGCATTCAAACTCTCTTTCTTTCTATTAAAATTGTTTTTATCAAAAACCCCAATTGTTGTTTATTGTGCATTCAGTTATAAATCGTTTAGATTAGCAAATGAAGATGCTTTAGGCCTCACATGGTCACTCCACTTTATCCAATAAAGGCTGTATAATTTCATGTACATCTAGTTTATTCATCTATACATTGTTTGTGGTGGTTATAGGCGATTTTGTACTGAAAGTGTGACTAATCCGTGTATTAAAGACAATAATAGTCAAGTTATTTCTTTCCAAAAGAAAATAGTGAAGTCCTATAGAGGGAGTCTTCAGACAGTGTTGTTTGTAAACCTATTCCTCTAGGAGAAGTGAAGGTATTGCTAGTGAAATTCTGAAGTGGGGCTTCGAGGCTGGACATAGGATAGAGGGTCTGAACCAGTGTAAAATTGACTGTGTGATCCTTTACTATTTTCATTGCATTTACATTATTTATTACTATTGGCCATCTTAAATCTTGTGCATAGCGATTTAACAATGATACCGAAAATACGAGAGAAAATCTATCAAAGATATTAGGGAAAAGCTATCATAATATATAAAAGAGAGCTATTAGAAGTATGATTTAAAGAGCTAACCAAAGTATGAATTCAAGATCTACTAGAAGATTATTTAAAGAGTTGTCAAAAATATGATTTCAAGAGTTATCAAAAAGATGATTGAAAGAGCTATTAAAAGTATGAGTCCAAGAGCTATTAGAAAAGCAATATGCTAACAGTAATATAATATGAGCTACCAAAAATACATATGTCATCACATGTCGCAAGGTTATTCGTCCACTTTCGTCATATAAATGCGGCTCATAGTGCTCCTTACTACTAATTGGACATTTTACTTCCAAGGTGACATGTGGCAGTTTAAGACAATGTCACACCATCATCAAAGCATAATCCTCAATGTTTGATTTCCATTTGTCAAGCATCTTATGGTCAAAGAACCATATAAACAAGGAACTACCCCTAGTTAAGAAGGTGAACTTTCTCGAATTATCTTTCTTCCATTAAATCATTTGAAATCTTATAAACATGAAAGAGCTAGCAATGTATGCAATAAGGCATACTTTAATTTGTCAAATGCAATGAAGAACATGACTTTCCAATAATTGCACATTTACACTTGTTGTCTTCTAGGAATTATCTAACTATTTGAAGTGCTTGGTTGAAATTTTGATCAAACATTTATGATGATTTCATTGAGAGTTCAATTGGGGAACGTAAAATCAATTTTTCATCTTCTTCTTCTACTAACTTCAAAAATGACATATTCTCCATAAGGATTATCAAGACCTCAAATCATAGAAGGAATCATATTTAATCAATTTACATTTAATGATATAACCTAAGGGAAAGCGAAAGATTCCATTCTACAGCTCTCACCACCGAAGGAAGGCGTATCTTTCTAAGGCCATAGATATAGGCAGTAGCTACTTTGTTTTCATTCTGGCGGTCTCAACTAAATCAATCGCTTTTCCCGCCTTGCATTTTCATTTCAGTAGGGAGAAAGGGGAGTCTTATTTTCGTAGCGAAGTACTAGGTAAGAAAAAGATGAGATTACCTCATATTCTCCAAGACAATGGAGCTTAAATCATTTTCATATTGGAGACAAACATATCTTTTCTATCGCTCGAGGATCGGGAAAACTTGAAGAGCCAATCCAAAGAATAAGGAAAGTAAAATTGACTAGGGAAAACCCCTTCGATCAAAACACAAGCTAAAGGAACAATTTTCCATACAATCCTTCTCGTAGGGTAAATCGGATCAAGAAAGAAAAAGGATGCAAATAGTTAATATAAGAAAAGAAACATTAAACCTCCTTTAAGAAAGATAGGACAGAATAACAATTTTACAAAGAAAAATGAGGAGATTGTCGAAAAAGAAGAATATCGCCTAGAACAACTTTACATTAAGAAATTCAAGAAACCCCAAAAATCTAAGGAATACACCCCCTCCAAAATCTATGAAATACAACATCCACTTTTGAAATAATCATCTTAGCTTTTGCCTTGTAAATAGTGTATAATATTGAAACATTTCAGAATTATTTTTCTTTAGCACATCTATAGCTTTAACTCCTATAAAACTCATAACCATCATGATTTTTTCTACTTGTTCATTAATCTTCCAGCATAAGCATGACCAATTAAACTATTTGGTAACACGTATTTATGAGTATACTACTTCCACGTCCAAACTATTTGAATCTAAATATACACTTTTAATGAGAAATAAACATTCACATTTTTCGGTTGCACTTTGTTGAATTTTCTATTATTTTTCAAAATTTCTTCATCTTTTGGTTTATTTTCCCATTATTACTAGAGAAAAGGGCTATTTCTAATCTTTATATTTTGATGTCATATCGATGAAATTTTGAGGAGCATCGGAAACATGTTAAAGTTAGAAAAATAATCTCTACGTCGTTGGTACACCGTCATAATTTTTCAACGATATAGCAAACCTTTTCACCAAAGATTTTATTTTCCAAACCACTATCTTGTTGGGGAAAATCCCTTCAGATGATCAGTCTAAGGGAATAAAAAACCCAACGCAGTGGAAAAATAACGAACTGAATCGTGATTGTAGTGAGACGATACAAACAAAGATAAAAACCAGAACATACAGTCACAGATCTATGCAATGCAGAAAAATAAATAACTCCAGTATTTATAGTAGTTCCACTACCGCGAGGCAGTGTACGTCCACTTGGGGAGAGGAGATTTTTTTAGTCATTGAAAGATTAGAGTTACAAGATTGATTCACTTTTGGAGGTTATACATAAGAAGAATTTATAATACAAACAAAATTATGCAGAGTTTCAGCTCTCTAGGATGGATGCCATTGTTGTCCAGAAGCTCCACTATTTATAGAGTAAAGATATGAGGAGGGTTAGCTGCTATATAGTAGCCATGGGGTTTGGTTCGGCATGCATCTGGTCTGGCACAATTTGGTTCGGCAGTCCTGGTTCGTCATTACTCACTTCAGTTTCATGTTTCCGCTCCAAACATTTCATTCGGCAAACATTTCACCGCTCCAAATATTTGGTTCGGTCCTCCTCAATGCCGAACAAAACTGCAACACCAGACGAAATTTCTCATCCGACACTTCTATTTCTTTGCCGATCGAAGCCCTAGCTTTCTTCAATCACCAAACGAGATTACTTTTTCCTCAAATCTCAACACCGAACGAGATTACTTTCTTCAATCACGTTGCTTCTTCTTCCTCTATCACTCCTAGGGTTTCAAACAAGCCCTTCCTTGTTAGCTTCTCCACCGCGACTTCCTTCTTCTTCGTCGACGATGGAATCGGGTATCACCTTCAACAATCTCCACCTTGATACCATATTCCATCAAGCTATCCAAGACAATCTATACCTCAATGTTTCAAGCAATGAATACTTACCCAATGAGCTTCGGCAATGCCATCACCCATTATACTCTAACAACGAACTCCGGCAAGGCCACCGCCTGTCAACAAAGTGTTCGAAGTACCCAGTCAATGTAGAACCTATCAATCTCCACCATGAAAACAAACGTATCCATGAAACATCTCAACTCTCCCCCCGTGCCACCCCGTGGCACCTAGCACTTCATTAAGCGAATCAAGTCTGAGCAATGCTCGAACTTAGCAACAAGCAGTGACTTAGTAAACATGTCTGCTTTATTCTCCTTTGTGTGAACCTTCTAAAGACGAACTAGCTTCTCTTCACTCATCGAGACAAGGAACGACTCTCTCACCTCAATATGCTTTGTCCTCGAGTTGAATGCTAGATTTTCAGTTAAGTGAATTGCACTCTGACTATTACAATACACATTCACTCCTTCATATGCAAAGCCCAAATCACACAACAGTCGCCTCAAATAAAGCGCCTCCTTAGCTGCTTCAACCGCAGCTATGAGCTCTGCCTCTATAGTAGACAAAGCCACAATCGTTTGCAACCTTGCTCTCCAACTGATCGATGTCCCACCAATGGTGAACACATATCCGGAGGTTGACTTCCTTCAATCTTTATCACCGGCATAGTCGGAATCACAAAATTCAACCAAGCTGAAATCTCTTCCTCTGCCGCCAAAGACAAGTCCATGGTTTGGAGTTGCTCTAAGGTATCTGAAGATACACTTCACTGCTTCCCAATGCATCTTTCCTGGATTCTCCATGAATCTACTAACCAATCCAACCGCATGTGCAATGTCAGGCCTAGTGCAGAACATGGCATACATCAAGCTGCCAATTGCACTTGCATATGGGACTTTCATCATATAAGCCTTGTCCTTTTTCGAGATCGGAGAGCCTTTACTAGAAAGCTGTATGTGCAAAGGAATCGGTGTGCTGATTGCCATTGCCTCTTCCATGCTAAACCGAGCAAGCACCTTTCGAATGTACTCCTTTTGAGTGAGGCTCAAAAGTCCTAGCTTTCTATTCCTTTGGATTTCCATACCCAAAAATTTTCTTTGCTTCTCCAAAGTCTTTCATTTCGAATTCCGCTTTTAGCTTTAGCTTCAAACTATTGATTTCTGCTTTATCCTTGGAAGCAATCAACATATCATCCATGTACAAGAGTATGTACACCCATCTACCATTCTTTAAATGCTTGAAGTACAAACAAGTGTCTTTGATGCTACGATTAAAACCAAGTGAAAGTTTAAAAGAGTCAAACCTCTTATACCATTGTCTAGGCGATTACTTAAGTCCATACAATGACTTCTTCAATTGGCAAACCCAATTTTCTTTCCCATCTACAACAAATCCTTCTGGCTGCTTCATGTAGATGGTCTCATCCAAGTCTCCATGCAAGAAAGCGGTTTTCACGTCCAGTTGCTCCAGCTCCAAGTCATGAGCTGCGACGATAGCGAGCAAAATGCGGATGGATGTATGCCTCACTACTGGAGAGAATATCTCATCATACTCCAATCCATTTCTTTGTGAAAACCCTTTAGAAACTAGTCTAGCCTTATATCTCACATCATCCTTCAACTTGAACACCCATTTGCAACCTATGGCTCGGCTTCCTTGAGGAGGTGGTACCAAATCCCAAGTCTTGTTCCTCTTCAAGGAATCTAACTCCTCTTTCATAGCGCACATCCGCTTCGAACTGTCACATGACTTCAAAGCTTCATCAAGGTCAAGTGGCTCCTCAAGAACCACATGTAGGTCATAGTCAAACTGATCACCAAGGCTAAGGTTCGCAAACTGCCAATCACCATACCTTTCGGGAGGCCTAATAGTCCTACGACTGACCCGGGTAGGTACTGCTTCGCCTAAACTCCTTTTAGCTCCACCTTGAACTGAACTTCCTCTAGATTCTTGCACATCACCAGCACTACTAGAAGGTACCTATGGACCATCCTGTGATGTTTCATCAACTGCGTTTTCCTCGACAGTATCAACAACAACTCTACTATTTGGCTGGAACACAGGAACTTCTTCAATTTCCTTAGGCCTATCAGAATCTTCTGATGTGGTAGGTAGCTTCTCCTTCGGATTGAACATAGCAGACTCATCAAAGGTAACATGTCTAGAATGAACAATCTTCCAATCAACAGGGTTCCAAATTCGATACCCTTTGATACCATCGGTGTATCCCATTAGTATGCCCTTGTATGCTCTAGCCTCCAACTTGTCATCACCTGTATGGTGAACGTACACAGGACAACCAAAAATTCGGAAGTAGCCAAGATACACTGCTTTACCTCTCCACTTCTCCTATGGAATCTTCCCATCTATGGCTGAGCATGGAATTCGATTTATGATATGCGCCGTAGTTGATAATGCCTCAGCCCAAAAGCCTCTAGACAAGCCCGCCGTCAATCTTAAGCAACGAGCCTTCTCCAGTAGAGTCTTGTTCATCCTTTCTGCAACCCTATTAGATTGCGGATCTCCGGGTGTAGTGAAATGTCTCTGAATGTCATGTTGTCTACAAAAGTCTACGAACTCCCTAGAGACAAATTGACCGCCATTATCAGATCTCAGCACCTTCAACCTAGAAACAAATTGGTTCTCAATAAGCGCTTTCCAGTCTTTGAACTTCTCAAAACTCTCTGATTTGGCCTTCATCACATACACCCATACTTTTCGAGAAAAGTCATCAATGAAAGAGATAAAATACTTTGCTCCTCCAAGAGAAGGAGTAGCAACCGATCCCCAAACATCTGTATGCACGTACTCAAGTACTCGCCTTGATCTATGGAGTCCAACTCCAAAAGATACTTTAGTTTGCTTGCCTAACACACACTCCTGGCAAAAGTCCATCTTGTCGAAGCTTTCTCCTTTGATCATCTTCCATATTTGAAGCAACTCTAAGCTCTTCTATGAAATATGACCCAACCTGAGATTCCAAAGCTTTATGGCATCCAAAGCACGAGAACTGTCTACTCCAACATACGACTCTCCAAGAACTGTGGTTCCTTTCAGCAAATATAGATTTCGGAACACATCTCCTTTCATAAGAACTAGTGCACCTCTCAAAACCTTCAGACTATCCTTCTCGATAGTTACCTTGCATCCCAAAGATGCCAATTGTCCAAAGAAATTAAGGACTTTCAAAGACCTGGAACATACCGGACACCTGTCAAAGTGCGTATCACTCCGTCAAACATCCTGATCCTCACTGTAGCTTCACCCATTGCTCTACAGCTAGCATCATTACCTGTAAAAATAGAGCTTCCCTCTCGTCCAACGAAAGAATTAAAGTAATCCTTATTAGGTGTCATATGGAAAGATGCCCCTGAGTCCATCACCCAATGGTCTGAGACATCCGATACTGCTGCAGACAACACATCGTCGGATACAGACTTCTCCACCGCAAATGATGAAGATCCATCTTCATCCTTCTTCTTCAAATCTGGACAATCCTTTTTCCAATGACCAGGTTTCTTGCAGATAAAGCACTTCCCGTCCTTAGACTTTCCACTCCTGCCATTATCGGGCTTCCTGGACTTGGAACGCCCTATAGAGTGCCAATTCTTCTTATCTTCTCTACCTCTTTCAATAAATAGGCCATGACTACTACTTCCACCTCTACTTCCTTCACTTATCTCCTTCATCTGATCTCTCAAGCCCTCAGATAGGAGGCCTGACTTCAAAACTTCCACTATCAATGTGTCTCTAGCGAAGATAAGGCTGTTAGCGAAACCTGTGTATCACTCTGGAAGAGAACACAAAATAATCATTCACATTTACTCCTCATCCATCTTCAAGTCAACAGTCTTCATCTTCATCAAGAGATCATCAAAGAAATTAAAATGTTCCTTCACTGAAGTACCTTCTCTCATCCGTATGGTGAAAAATGTCTTCAGTAATATCAGACGGTTAGTCAGAGATTTCTTCAAGTAGAGATTTTCTAGCTTGGTCCAAATGCCCCAAGCAGTGGTCTCACTGCTAATCTATGAGATAACATTCTCTCCCATAGCTAGTTGTAAAGTAGTAAATGCCCATTTCTCTATCTCCTTCCTTTCCATGACTGAGATGTCAATCGTCAACTCCTCAAGGGCAAACACTAATGGATGGACTTCATTCTCATTAGAACAGCCTTCATCCTCCATTGCCACTTCTCGAAGTCTTTATCCCCATTCCATTTCTCAATTGCTAACTGTGATCCTGACGTGATATACATCCCTCTTGTATAGGGTCTTGTAACAACTGGAGTCACTTCATCTCCTTCCATAGCGTTTAACACCCTTCAATCAACCTTGCTGCTCTAATACCAGACTGTTGGGGAAAATCCCTATAGATGATCAGTCTAAGAGAATAAAAAACCCAACGCTGCGGAAAAATAACGAACTAGATCGTGATTGTAGTGAGACGATACAAACAGAGATAAACAACAGAACAGGCAGTCACAGATCTATGCAATGCAAAAAAATAAATAACAGCAGTATTTATAGCGGTTCCACTACCGCGAGGCAGTGTACGTCCACTTGGGGAGAAGAGATTTTATTAATCACTGAAAGATTAGAGTTACAAGATTGATTCACTTTTGGAGGCTATACATAAGAAGAATTTACAATACAGACAAAATTATGCAGAGTTTCAGCTCTTTAGGATGGCTGCCATTGTTGTCCAGAAGCTCCACTATTTATAGAGTGAAGATATGAGGAGGGGTAGCTGCTATATAGCAACCCTGGGGTTTGGTTCGGCATGCATCTGGTCCGGCACAATTTGGTTCGGCAGTCCTGGTTCGGCATTACTCACTTCAGTTTCGTGTTGTCGCTCCAATCATTTCGTTCGGCAAAAAAATTTCGTTCGGAAAAACATTTCACCGCTCCAAATATTTGGTTCAGTCCTCCTTAATGCCGAACGAAACTGCAACACCAGACGAGATTTCTCGTCCGGCACTTATATTTCTTTATCGATCGAAGCCCTAACTTTCTTCAATCAGCGAACAAGATTACTTTTTCCTCAAATCTCAACACCGAACGAGATTACTTTCTTCAATCACATTGCTTCTTCTTCCTCTATCACTCCTAGGGTTTCGGCCAAGCTCTTCTTTGTTAGCTTCTCCACCGCGACTTCCTTCTTCTTCGTGTACAATGGAATCAGGTATCACCTTTAACATATCCCACGTTGCATACACACACTCATGAAATAAATAATAAAACCCTAAAAACACAATTTTTTAGCGATCCCCCTAAATCTCCCCCTAATCCTTGCCTGTCGCCATCCCCCTTCTTCCTTCAGCTTACCGACCATCCACTAGCTGTTGCCGAACTTCTTGCCTCCAACCCCGATCTGACCTTCTGATTTGCCGGCTCTGGTAGTTCCTTAATTTTTAATTATTTATTGTTTGTTTCTTAGATCTTAAGTTTAAGAATCTATGTTCTATAGAAATGGTTTGTTTCATAGATCTCATAATCATATTGAATATCAACTTCTCACGTAAACTTAATCTGCCAGCTTCGTTTCCAAAACACCTAAGGTTTTTCTATTCTTGGGTAAGAGTGCTAGTTACTTATTAATACTAATATGATATTTTGTGATTAGGCTTCATAATTTCATAGTGAATATAAAATTTAGTTACAATTTTGATCTCATGATTTAAATCCTTATTTTCGTACTACATAATGTGCTTCATTTAATTTGTTCCTCTATACGAAGTAGGCTAGTATTTTAAATTTTCCATGGTGTTGTTGTTGTTGTTTCTAAGTAGCTTGTCCAGATCCTGTATTATTATTAGATTTATGGCTGAAAAATAAGATCATGCTAGTTCTAGGAAAATCTACAAGGTGAATGATCTTAGGATAAACTTTGTTTCCTCACTGGGAATGTTCTGATTCCTTGTATTGAAAATGATTATGAAAAAAAATATTAGATATTATGTTGAGAAACAAAATGTGTATGCAATGGGCATGGAAGGAATTATTTGGCAGAAAAATTAGCTATATATGAGTGTTTCACACTCATTATGGTGATCGATGCGTTCAACTGAATCTTCGCTTATCTAATCAATCTAAATGGAATGATGAATTGATAATAGTCCTGTAATGAAAATAAGATTAGATAAGCAACACACATCCCTCTTGGTCCTATTAGCATTAGATGCTTGATCACACCACAAAACAAGGCGGCTTTAGCGACACCTCCGTCACCAAAATAGCGACGGTTGGCGACGCCTAGGTGGACACATGGAAAATTAGTTAAAAAAGGTATGGCGCCACATGCCGTCACTAGCCGTCGCTAAGCTGAAACAATTTAGCCGTCGCTAACCTAGGTAAATAAGTCGTCGCTTGCCGTCGCTAACCTGGAATAAATTTGCAGCTCCAATTCTGTCTTTTAGTCAATCCAACCACACAACCAAATTCAAATCACTTTCCAACACATATACATTCAATTTCACAACCTATACCACTCCATCCATCATATAATCTCACACATATCACAAATAATCATATATATACACTATCCAAATCCAAATACTATCCATCAAACAACCAATACCAATCAAACGGAACCACCCAAATCCATCAAACAATGTAACCATACAACCAAATACCATCCATCAATCACATATATACACAAATGTCCACTAACCCATCAAACACAACAACCAACCAACATGTATCAAATATATACGCAAATGTCACTTAACTGGAAAACAAGATAATGAAAATCGGGCAGAAACACAAGCATACCTACTCATCATCGTTGCCCGACCCATCCTCTTTCGGCATCATCCCATGCTGTGCCAAGTAGGATGCAATATGCTCGTCCATTTGTTGTGCCAGTGCGCTCTTCCTCCAATTGTTTATCTCCTCCAACCGTTTTTTCATTTGAGCAATCTCCTCCTCGGCTTGGGATCTCCTGTGAGCCCTTTGGGATATTAACGCCTGTGAAATAGTTGATATTTAGTTATAATTTATGAACATTATAAACAATATGAATAAAAATAGTTGATTAATTATGTGACTAATATTTATAATTAACTATTTTACATTGGCTGCAATTTATTTATTTCAATTATTCAGCTTCCTTATTAAATTTATAATTTGTTCACTTAAGTTTAAATTCATTTGCATGTGTGAATTTATATATTAGTAAATGAAGAAATTTACCTCCTGATTTCCATAACTATACCGCCTATTTCGCGAAGGCGGATCAATAATGGCATCCCAAATACGGTTCGACTCCTTAAACGTAACCTCTGCCCGGCCGGTGGACTGTGCTACTCGAGCCTGTTCCGCTTCATACCTCTCCTGCATTTACGAACAATTGTTAGACACGATAAATATTCAATTTAAAGTTTATGAAATGTGAAATAAAGGAATATGAAACATTGTCATTAAGGATAAGCATGTTTACCATTACAGATCTCTATTTATCGTCCGTCCACTTGTACGAAACATTACCTTCCTCATATGTCTATTCAACGGCATGCGTGGCCGTGAACACCTCAGCCATAGTAGGCTCGCGATTGTATCTCGCCGCCTGAAAATATATACATATGAATAAACAATGTTACAAATATGATTAAACAACATTTTAGATTTTTATAAACACAATTTATAAATTTACCAACTCTCTCTTGTCTTCCTGGAAGGATTTGGAGCTTCCATGGTGCAACGTAGGATTTTTATTCCTATTAGCATGATTCCGGGCAGATAATTCCTACAAATTTAGATACACGATTAACGAAATTATAGCAACTAACATATGAAATTTTAAAAAAAATTAACAATGCAAAAGTATATAACTTACTTTCACTTTTGGAGTGTCCCAAAGCCGGAGATACTCAGCCCACACATCTGCGCCCATCCAATTTCTTTTTTTATCTGCATTTTTAGCCTTAGACAGAGTGTCTCTGTAATTTTTTCTCATCCTTTTATTCCAGTGATTGGTAAAATTGTCTATATCCTCTGGATCTACACGCACGACTGCCTGCATATTGAAATTAGTTTGAATTATGTAATTATATTAGTTTTCAACTGAAATTCAAACTTATACTTATGAGTACATCAACCAAAATAGCATTCTTGATATGTGGTGGGATGTCGTCCCAATGAGGCCAACAACCGGACATCCTACTCATAAATGCCTTCATGGAAACTTGTAGGATGAAATCAGAAGGCTCCACCTCAAAGCCCTGTACAAATTTTGATGTAGATATTTAATAAATTTAAAAAAATACTTCAAATAAATTTGATACTTACCCGGCGCTTTTCAGAACTACCTCCGCCAGTGGGCGTAAATCCGGTGCAGTGCCACTGGCACCCACACCGGGAGATAGAGAAGGCTCGGATCTCTGACTACGTCTCCTGCCATACATATCTACCACAGAGAAATAATATCACAGAATGAAAAGACATAAATTTATTAGTACAAAGCATGTTTCAGTAATCATCACATAAAACTTCCACTAAATCATAATAAATGGGACAAAAACTCATGAATACATATATAGAAATTTCAAAACAGAATAGTACATAGCTCAGAACATGGTCATCATTATTAATACATAGCTCAGAATAATATGGAGCTAAGAATAATACATTATACAACAAGCGATGCAAATATTCAGAGTTTTCAGTCTTCATCGTTTTCTGATTCAGACTCAGTCTCGTACTCTATCTCGTTTTCTTCGGTACTTTCAAATGCATCTAATAAAATATTTGATTCATCATTCAACGGCCCTAAATCAATGTCATCAATTATTATTATTATTGTATTTGGTTCAAGGTCCGCTTGATACACTGCTTCATCTGGAATATTATTTCCATCAAACGTAAACCTTGGCTTTGTTTTAAAAACAACTGACCAATCCGCTTCATTTCTTTTTAAGGATGGATACAGAGCAAAATAAACTTGTAATGCTTGCTTGGCTAATACGAAAGGATCATACTTATAGTAATGTGAGGTATGCTTTATTTCAATAAGCTTAAAATCTTTGTGCATGTTGATTCCAGAACCAAGAACATTAATGAACCAATTGCATTTGGAAAAAAAACATTTTCTGTGGGTTCTACATAATATGTCAACTCTAGAACCTGTGTTAAGACGCCGTAAAATTCTTTATATGCTCATCTGGATCATCACTGCCTTTGATAAATACACCGCTATTATATGTTAATTTTTCAGCCCCGTAATCTTTCGTGTTAAACTTAAATCCATTGACAAAGAATATTGGATAAGTCTTCACATTTCTTTTTGGTCCGATCGCAAGATGTCATAAACCTTCATCAATGACACGGTTTCTTGGATCATAAACATAGTTCGAAAACCATTTAGCAAATTCTTTACTGAGATCGCCAGATGGATGCTGTGATTCGTAGATACTGCAAATATGTAATTTGGGTTATAATTAATATGTACGTATAAGTGAATTATATATGAGTTTATTATTACCTAACAAATGGTGCAACTTCAGCACAATTTAGAAGAACATATGTGTGTGCTACATGGTAATCTCCATCGTCTAACCATATTTCCACACATTTTCCAACAGGTCGACCATGTTGTTTAAAAATAGATAACATTGTTTGAGAAGAATCTTGTTCAATGATTTCATCATTACGAGGAACGCTTACAAACGATAAGTTCACATCGTCACTGAAGTAATGAGAGAAAAAGAATGAAGCTTCTTCTTCAAGATATGATTTGCAAATCGAACCCTCAACTTGTGCTTTTTGTCTAACTTTTTTCTTCAAATGATTCAAGTACCTATTACAAAATAAATTTAATTTATATTTAGATATAGAAATCTAAATTTTAAATTGACATAAATATTGCAGATATTTAATATTACCTCTCAAATGGATACATCCATCCATATGGCACAGGACCTCGAAGAAGTGCTTCGGATGGAAGATGAATAGGTAAATGCTCCATTACATTAAAGAAACCTGGTGGAAATATTTTCTCCAGTTTGTAGAGTGGTATGGGGATTTCTACTTCAAGTTTACGTATACGATCTACTTTTAATGTCGTCGAACAAAGCTGTTTATAAAATATACTTAATTCTGTTATAACACTCCAAAATTTTAAGGGCAACAGTTTTTTGAAAGCCACGGGTAGTAAATATTCCATCATGATATGACAATCGTGACTTTTCATCCCACTCAATTTACTGTTTTTAAAGTCAACACATCTACGAAGATTAGAAGAAATCCGATAGCGAAATCTTAGTTCTTCCACCCACTTTAGCATGAGTTTTACTTGCTTGCTGTCTAGCTCATAGCATGCTTTCGGTTTTTTATTGTCATTGGGCTTCATATGAAGTTAGGGGCGTTTACAATAGTTTGCTATGTCAAGTCTTGAATTCAAATCGTCCTTAGTTTTTCCCTTAACATTCAAAATTGTATTAAACACATTATCAAACACGTTTTTTCGTTATGCATCACGTCAATATTATGTCGGAGTAAGAGATTTTTCCAATATGGTAACTCCCAAAATATACTTTGTTTGCACCAATTATGAATGTCTGATTTTCCTGGAATTTCAATCTGCACTCCAGTTTCATATATCTTTGGATAGTCCTTTACAATTTCATATAATTCTTTGCTTGACCAAATCTTTGGTGGTTGCATATTATCTTCTCTGTTAGCTATAAAGTTTTTTCTATCTCTTCTAAAAGTATGATTGGGATGGAGAAAACACCGATGACAATCAAACCAAGAAACTTTCTTTCCATGCCGTAAAGAAAATGCTCGTGTTTTTTCCATGCAATAAGGGCAGGCTAGACGACCGACCATACTCCAACCAGAAAGCATCCCATATGCAGAAAAATCACATAATAAAGAAGCGAACATACGAAAAAAAAATTTCTCAAAATGTCGTATGTCTCAACTCCTTCATTCCATAGTTTTTTCACCTCTTCGATCAATGGTTGTAAATAAACATTGATTCCCTGTGTTGGATCATGAGGGCCAGGGACAAAAATAGTGAGAAAAATATATGGTGTTTTCATACACATCCATGGAGGTAAATTATACGTAGTAACGATAATTGGCCAGGATGAGTATTTACTACCAAACTGAGAGAATGGTGAAAATCCATCCGTACATAAACTGAGTCTGACATTACGGCTTTCTACAGCAAATACGGGATAAGCCTTGTCGAAATGTTTCCATGCTTCTCTGTCAGATGGATGTATCAAAGTTCCTTCTTCCGGTGTTCTGACATCGTGCCATCGCATATGACATGCCGTAGCAGAAGATGCATATAACCTTTGAAGTCTAAGAGTGATGGGTAAATAATGCATTCTCTCGTACGGAACTTCTTTTCCTTTCTTCTTTCTTGGTTTGTATCTTTCCTCGTTACATATTCTGCATTTTCTAAGGTCAACGTCATCTTTCCAATACAACATGCAACCTTTTACACATGTATCTATCTTTTCGTACGGTAGACCGAAAGCGGACATCAGTTTTTTTACTTCATAATTATTATCGCACATCAGATTATTGGGTGGCATGTGTCGTTTTGCAGCTTGTACAACTGCTGTAAATGCAGCTTCTGTAAGATTGAATTTTGATTTCATAGTAATGTATTCGGCGGTTACTGATAGTTCGGTTCCGCTTTTACAACTTTACCACAACGGCCTCTTAGCAGAATCCAATAAATCATATATATTTTTAGCTCCCGCAGTCGGTTCTTATTCGACATTTACGTCTTCATCATCGGCTTGAATGTTAGGAAACATTGATCGTGCTGCATCTTCCACCATATTTTCTATCGAATTCGTCATAATACTATCATCCTCTAACGCTACAGGATTAGGTGTAGGTTCAACAAGTTCTCCATGATGATCCTAGAAATAATAATTCGGCACGAAACCATATTTATACAAATGTACTTCAACTATATCTGGTTTCCAATGCTTCAAATGTTAGCACTTACTACACGGGCAACGAATTTCTTCGTTATTTTGATTATTAGATTTAGCGAATCTAATAAATTCGTGTACATCGTTATAGAAATGTTCCTTTATTGAACCTTTCCTACCAGTTCTGACTTCATACATCCAAGTACGGTCGAGGAAATAATCGAACATTTTTCCTGATTTGAAAATATATGTTAGTAATTTCGACAGCACTTCAGTTCACTTCTCTTCTACGCATAACTTGCACTCAAATGGTATATTGTTGTTGTATTTTCTAAAAGAAAGTAATGTCATTTAGGACTAAAGGCTTCACACACCACACTTCTGTCTAATTTCGACAGCACTTTACTTCACTTCTCTTTTACGCATAACTTTGCATCCAAGGGTGTATTTTTATCGTTGTATTTTCTAAACTAAATTAAAACATTTTGGGACTAAATGCTTTAATTTTTTAGGGTCAATTATTTGTTGAAATAATATTTAATGCTTATTTTCAAATCAACATTATATTCATTTCAAATTTTTAAAAAATCAATTTGGGTAAAATATTTATTCTTGTTATATTTATTTCTCAATTTTTTGGAAAATCGGTTTTAGTACAATATTTGTTCTTATATTCATTTCTTAATTTCTTTACAAAATCGATTTTAGTAGAATATTTGTTGTTGTTATATTCATTTCCTAATTTTTTTTACAAATTCGATTTTAGCGGAATATTTGTTGTTGTTATTTTCATTTCTAAATTTCTTTACAATACAATATTTGTTCTTGTTATATTAATTTCTTAACATTTTATAAAATCTATTTTAGAAGAATATTTATTATTTTTATATTCATTTTTTAATTTTTTTACAAAACTGATTTCATTAGAATTATTTGTTGTTGTTATATTCATTACTTAATTTTTTTACAAAATCCATTTCAATAGAATATTTGTTGTTGTTATGCTATTTTCAAAATTTAATAATTCATTCAACTATTTAAATATTTTATTTAATATATTTGAAAATTTAAAACTTATTTCAACATTCAGTTAACTATTTTAAATGTTAACTTAACTATTTTGTAACTAAAATTTTAACTTACTATTTTATACTAACCACTAAAACTTATACACACTTATCAAACATTGTACACTTATCAAACATTGTACACTTATCAATAAGCATATATTAATCAACGATTACAAACTAATTCTTGAGTTTTAAGTCAACCCTAATTTTTGTTTATAAGTTAAATAATCAAACCACTTATTAACTTCCCTAAATCAACTAACATACCATTATCATTAACTAATACATAGTAATCAACAATTTCAAATCCATAATCAACTAATTTTCTAAATAAGGGTTTTAATTTAAATCCCAAATCAATTAATAAATTATTACCATCATCTAATATCAATTATTCTAACATATTCAGACTCATAATCAAATTATTTTCAGAAATTAAGGTTTAGAAATTATACCTAGAAATTGAGAAATCAGAGAAGAATGAGGGGACGAAGCAGCACCGGAGGGCGGCGACGGCTTCTGGAGGCGGTTGGCGTCGGCAGGAGTGGGTTGGAGGCGGGGTTAAAAGTGGCAGCAAATTGATTTGGGGGAAATGAAGTGATGAAAGCCGCTCTCGGCCAAACCTGTATAACCGCGATTAGTGACGGCCGGCAACGGCTAGTTTTTTTTAGTCATCACTAACCGTCGCTAGGATCTGTCACGAAACCAAGCCTGTTTTGTAGTATCGGTAATGTTCGCATGCCTTTTCTTTTCTATTATCCATGGATTAAAGACGTTCAATTTTTTTGTATATTTAATATGTCTAATATTCACCTATACGCGTGTACTTTTTATAGTTTATTTAGTGTTTACTTTAATATGAATATAATTGACCAAAAAGATGACTACATGCCAAAATTTATCAATGTTACCTTTGCCATATTTTTAAAATGTCACCACCTTTCCACATATACTTGCATTTGCAAATAAGCAGATGCATAAATTTATTTACTGTAAATTGAAATTCATATTTATCTAACTATTCACACTCATATCAATTACGCCAACTTTTTTATTTACCTTATGCGAACTTACCTAGCTGCGAGCCTATATAGTGGATTCATACCTATATATAGATGGATTCCTTACCACCTGCTGCTTAGATAGAAAGGGAGAATAATCCAAACCTTATCACGAGCATATGTAAAGGATAATAGGGCTTTTGATTAGTGAGTTTATATATCTGTTTCCTCCAAAATTTATCCTCATTCCTTGTAACTATAATATGCTTTTGATGACTCGCTCACAGGGCCATTTTCAAGAATGTTCATAATGTTCTTTTGTACATATAAAAAGGAGACAATTTGGCACAGGTCCCTAATAAGTTTCAAAATATACAAAAACCCCAGTAAAAAAGTTTGTAAATTAGGTCCCTAGAATTAAGTTATCGAATAAAGGCATACACTTATGCAATTATTCAGTGAATAATTGCAAACATTTATGCAATTATATCAAAAAATTGCAGACATTTCCACAATTATTCACTGAAAAATTGTGGAAATTTCTGCAATTTTTTCAAAAATTTGCGAAAAATTCCGCAATTATTCACCAAAAAAATTGCGGAAATTTCCACAATTATTCATCGAAAAAATTACATAAATTTATGCAATTTTTGGATATAATTGCATAAATGTCTGCAATTATTCAGTGAATAATTGCATAACTATATGCAATTACTTAGTAACTTAATTCTATGGACCTAATTTACATACTTTTTTTTACTGGAGTTTTTGTGTATTTTGAAACTTATTAGGGACCTGAGTCTAATACTCACTATAAAAAATCCATCGAACATTTCATTAAACCATTTAAAAGTTTAAGTGCAATGCATTTTCTCTCATATAAATAGCTTTTCTTGACCTTTTTGTTACATCTCAAACCTAAAGATTTCAATAACTAGCTTCTCTTGATGTATACTGAATCAAATTTGCACAAGATAAGGAGTGTAACGAAGTCAACTTCACAATGAGCTGTAGTGATATTCAATACAAGCTTATGTTGCATGTGTCATGCCAGTAAAAGCCTATTTTTCGAGCTTGATGAAGAAACAAATGGTAAGGAGATGGAGCGAGAACTTATAAATATGGTCGGACATAATCCACTCTTGCCTATAATACACTTGTAAATATGGTTTCACTTGCAAATAGGACCCAATTCCTCTGTCCCAATATTTCTGTGTTCATTCTAAGACGTCACGGACATGTATATTAAGATCATGTATTACAATGCCCAGTGAATTTTTCTTTACTTGGATTACACATATGCACTAGTAATAAACTATAGTTAGATAATTGTAACACTTGTCTTACGAGTGTTGGCTATTTGTTTCTTTTGTTGAAGTTAATTATTAAAAAGTCAAATTTTACATTGGTTAAAAATTACAGTTCTTGCGTAAGTCTGCGTTGTAATGTTCCAAGCATTGGTTAAATTGTTAGTTTGAGAATCAGATCATCTATCTACGTTTGTTCCAAGAAAATAGGATTAATATATAATAATACATGTCTACCTAAAACACTCACATTGCAGAGTTTTTTGCAACGGGCATGCATTCAAGATCACTACAAAGAAATAGGATAATTTTCGACGGCTCAAAACCGTCGGCAGTCGTCGAAATCTATCCGAAATTGTCGCCGCAATGAAATCCGTCGCTGTACAGAATTTCCGACAGCTTCCAACAACGTCCATCGCCGCATTTTAGACGGCTACAGACAGCCTGCCGACGGCTCCCGACGGCCGTCGGAAGACACGTGGACGATCACGGTGGATGCCATAAGCCGTCAGGAGCCGTCGGAATTTAGTCGTCACACGCCATCGGAAGCCGTCGAAATTTTTTTGCCTGCAGGCCATCGAGAGCCGTTGGAAAACCTGAAGCTGTTTTTTATTTTTTCTGTTGCATTTTGGCCTTCCATCCACAATCCATAAACACAATATATTCCACCCCACAAGCATATATCCAATTCAGATATTCAATATGAAATCAAACCATACAAACATAATCAAATCACATAAAGAAATAAATCAAACATAATTCATATAAAATAAAACCAAACTTCGCTACCATAGTTTACATACATCTCATTGTACTATATATATATATATATATATATATATATATATATATCAATCCTTCATCAACTCCCCACCATCAACTCCCAAATGTCAAAATTACTACCACCAAATGTATCATCAAACTATATACACAACATTTCAAATCCAACTCCACCAACTCAATGTATCATCAAAACTTACTAAACAATGACGCAAAACAAAAAACACATACCTATCACTCCGGTCAATCACCTCCAGAACCTCCCGAACCAATTGAGGATGAAAAGCGACCGCCATACTACTGCATGTACTTAGCAATACGCTGGTCCAGCAGTTGTGTCATCTCAATGGCCTGGCGACGGTTCTGCTTTTCCAACTGCCCCACCCTAGCTCTCAACTTAGATCTCTACTAGATCGATCTCAGCTCTGGCCGTTTGGCTGGCTCTCCTCTGTCTGCTGGCCTGCAATACTTATTTAATTTAGTCTATAATCTTACTATCAAAGGTATAACATAATGTGTTAATTGTTATATCTATAAACTTATTACTCAAACTAAAGCGATGTGAAGTTCTTTAGAACTAAAAGATTACTAAATTGTTATATCTTAATATATTATTCTTTAGAATAGTGGGTCGCTGTGGCGGTTGCGATGGACCGCTGCCATCACCTCTTGAAGAATGGGAAGAACTCCTCCTTTTGGACGACATAATACCTGTCACAGACAAATCATTTTAAAAGAGAACAATAACATAATAATGAAATATATTTTATAGTTAAATGACATAAATGAGATAAAGTACATAAAGTGCAAAGTATACATGATTCAGATTGGGTCTCATATTCCAACGATAAGCAGAATATATTGCATTTTTAACATCAATTGCTAAATAAATGATGTAAATGACGATAAGCAGATTCAGTTTCATAAATGACATAAATTACATAACTAACAAAATAAATCTCATCAATTACATAAATTGCATAATACATAAGAATTCAACACAGTATTTATCTCAATCCTCATTGTCTTCTAATTCAGATTCGGTCTCATATTCTACGTTATTTTCCTCCTTACTCTCGAATGCTTCTACCAAAATGTTTGATTCATCGTTCAGAGGTCCAAAATTAGTACGATCGTCTGTTATTATTATTTTGTTGTTTTGCTCAAGATCTGCCTGATAAGCTTGTTCATTTGAAATATTCTTCCCATCAACCGTAAACCTTGCCTTTGTTTTAAAAACTGCAGACCAATCTACTTTATCTCTTTTCATAGAAGGATAAGGAGCGTAATAAACTTGCAATGCTTGTTTGGCAAGTACAAAAGGATCGTACTTGTGATAATGCGATGTGTGCTTTATTTCAATAAGATTATAATCCTTGTGCATATTAATTCCAGAACCTGGAATATTGCTAAACCAATTGCATCTAAACAGAAACACCTCCTCTGCAGATCGTGAGAAATATGTCAGTTGCAAAATTTGAGTTAAAACGCCATAAAAATCATTTATGTGATTTTCTGGATCATCGCTACCTTTAACAAATACACCTGTATTATTAGTTAACTTTTCTGCACCGTATTCTTTGGTGTTAAATTTATATCCATTGACAAAATATATTGGATATGTCTTGACATTTCTTTTTGGTCCCGACGCAAGATGTTTCAACCCTTCGTCAACCACACAATTTCTCAGTTCATAAACGTACTTTGAAAACCAATCAGAAAATTCTTTACTGAGATCTCTGTGTAGATGTTTACTTTCATAAATACTGCATGTATGAATAAAATATTACATTAAATTCTACACGCGCATGCATTATGGAAATGAATAAATCATAAATTATTATTTTAAATTACCTAACAAATGGTGCAACCTCGGCACAATTAAGAAGAATATAAGTGTGTGCTACATGAAGATCTCTATCGTCTAACCATACTTCTACACATTTTCCAGAAGGTCGACCATGTTGTCTAAAAATAGATAACATTATTTGAGAGGACTCTTATTCATCGCCTTCATCATTACGAGGAACAATTTCAAATGATATGTTCACATGGTCACTGAAATAGTGAGATAAAAAGAATGAAGCTTCTTCTTCGATGTAAGATTTACATATCGAACCTTCAACTCATGCTTTTTGCCTTACTTTATCTTCAGATGATTCAAGTATCTATGAAAAATTAATTTACATTAACTTTAACTTCCGAATGTAATTAAATTAATAGGTAACATATTACATACATCTCAAATGGATACATCCATCCATATTGCACAGAACCTCGAAGTCATACTTTAGATGCGAGATGAACAAGTAACTGTTCCATTACATTAAAAAAAACCTAGCGGAAATATTTACTCCAATTTGCAGAGCAATATAGGAATATCTTCTTCAAGTTTACGTAAACGTTGCACTTTTAAAGTAGTCGAACAAAGCTCTTTGTAAAACAGATTAAGTTTCGTTATTACCTTCCAAACTTTTAAGGGCAATAGTTCTTTGAATAGAATGGGTAATAAATTTTCCATCATTATGTGACAGTCGTAGCTTTTCATTCCGCTCAAGCTACCGTTTTTAAAGCCAACACATGTACGAAGATTTGATGAAATCCCATCATAAAATTTTAATCCTTCCACCCATTTTAATACAACTTTAACTTGATTATTATCTAACTCGTAACATGCTTTGGGTTTTTTGCTGTCATTTGGTTTCGTATGAAGCTCAGGACGTTTGCATAATTCTTGTATATCACATCTTGATTTCAAATCGTCCTTAGTCTTTCCCATGACATTCAAAATTGGGTTAAAAACATAATCAAAGACATTTTTCTCGTTGTGCTTCACATCAATATTATGATGAAGCAGAAGATCTTTTCAATAAGGCAACTACCAAAATATACTTTGTTTGCACCAATTATGAATAGTCGATTTTCCTGCAATTTCTGTTTGCACTCCAGTTTCATATATCTTTGGATTGTCCCTTACAAGTTCGTAATATGTCTTTGTTTGACCATATCGTTGGTGGTTGTCTAGTTTTTACTCTATTAGCTAAAAAGTTTTTCCTGTCTTGTGACGCCCCACCTCTATACCCACGCTAACCAAGAACACTACGATGTAGTGCTGTCAATTAGCACGGAGAATAAGGCTGTTGAGGAGCGACCATCCATGTAACTTCTTTGTGCGAGTACCGATATGTCAGATAATATAGAATGCATATCATTTAAGGAGGAAATCCGACATACCGATACAAACTCAAAGCTATCACACAGTGGCTATATATAATCTTCGGAAACAAATATAGAAATAAACATAACATAAATCAGTCACAGACATCCATATCACAAAGGCGGAAGAAGATATGAATAAATACACAACACATGAAAGTGTACATCAGAGTAATGGTCAGAAAGATCCACGATAATACAAAAGAATAGCAACATGTGCTATACAAAAGAATAAGTACACAATATAGAGTCTATATCTCAAATGTGTACAACCAAAAACTACTAATCTAAGTAGTGCCAAAAGTCAGAGTAGCAAATCCCGGGAGGAAGTCAAGCAGAAGCACCTGTAACATCTCGGTCTGACCTGAGTATTATTTATAAGAAAATAATAAACGGATCAGTCTAGCTATAAATATCAGATAAAGTGATATAGAATAAGAGATATGACAAAAATGTATCAAAACCATAATAGCGTACTGTGATACGTACGAAATTGGAAATCAACAAGAGATTAATCAATACCACAAGAATCTTCTCAAAGATTAAAAAGAATGTCATACTCTTTATTTAATTCACCAAGCCACAATAAATGACATACATATTAATGCCAATTGTAAAAGTTGGTGAAACATTAAATTCAGAAATCAACACACGAAATCTAGAAATCACAAAAAGGGGGAAGTTCGAGCACACGGACGAGAAGCTATCTCATGGAAGCTATCCATTTAATTTTCCGAACACACGGACGAGAAAGGCAAGTCCGAACACACGGACGAGAAAGGCAAGTCCGAACACACGGACGAGAAAGGCAAGTCCGAACACACGGACGAGAAAGGCAAGTCCGAACACACGGACGAGAAAGGCAAGTCCGAACACACGGACGAGAAAGGCAAGTCCGAACACACGGACGAGAAAGGCAAGTCCGAACACACGGACGAGAAACATCGCACATTGCTAGTCTAAATCGCAAGAATGATCGTCATGATCATAAGGAAGTGTCAATTACACTAAGCTAGTGAATATAAGAGTTTAGCTTCATGTCCCATAACCACTTGCTTAACTCAAATATTTACGAACAAACTGTAGATTTCCACTAGAAAATTGTCACAAGAGAGTTTCAATCGAACAAGTCCAAAAATTAACCGACGAAGTAAACGCAAGCGTTTCATACCACTTGTTTTGCTAAGCCGTTTAATTATATTTTCTCATACGAATGAGGTAAAGGTTTGTATATACTAGTAGATTGGAAAACAGTTTTATAAACGAGTTTGATATTGAAAATAGAGTTGAAATCATTTTGATGAAAGAGTTTTGATATTTACTACTAGTATTGAAACCTTTATATTTTTAAAGTGACAAGTCATAGAAGTGATTGTAGAAACAATCAATTATAAAAGTTCACATTCGAAGACGTGAATAAAATTCAAAGAAATCAATTCTCAAAACCATCAAAGTAAGAAGTTCGGTTAAATGGCTTTCGGATAAGATTGCTTACGCAGAGTTGTACGAGATACCATCCCAAAGGAGGAGTCATCAAAGTCTTAAGAAATGATAACAACAAATAGGAGACAACACGAATCGATTAAAGTTGGAAATTCAAACAAATAAGCAATATAGGAAAAACTGGCAAATAGGAGCAGGTCGGTCAACCGGACTCCCTGAGTCGGCTGACCGGACCAGAGACAGAAGTGCTCGGGTAGCAGGTCGGTCGACCGGACCCTGAGGTCGGTCGGCCGAAGCCTGTAATCTGCACTTCCAAACAGAGGCAGGGAGATGCTAGAGTAGCAGGTCGGTCGACCGGACTCTGAGGTCGGTCGACCGGAGCCTGTTTCCAGCACTCCCATGCCAATCAAATGAATGCCAAACACTTCCGAAATGCAATCGGTCGAGCAACGGCGCTAAGGGTTTACGCCTATCGACTACCCAGCCTTATAAGCTCTTCAATGCATCACAAAAATCATGATCAAAGATCAAAGTTTAGATTTTTAAAGAATTGAACTCAAAACACTAAAAATTGGAATATCACCAAATCAATCCAAACCAAAAGCAATTGCACAAGAATAAGTGTTAGGAATTCATACCTAACAATCGAAGATAATTATAGTTTAAGATGTGAGATAAAAATCTCACCTTTGAACCCAAACAATTGAAGAAGAAGCTTTGAAGCAATGTCAAGAGCAATTACTCTTCACTCTCAACACAAGAAGCTCCAACTAAGATCAAAACAAGCATTTCCCAAATTTAGGTTTAGGAAATAAACTGAAATTGGAAAGAGAAAGAGTTGGAGAAGAAGGAGATGAAGCTTACCAATGGTGTCTCTTTGAATATGGAGCTAGAACTTGGTTTGCAAGTGGAAACTAGGGCTTGGGAATTCTAATTTCCCATCTCTCCCACCATTTTTGCTTTGAGACTGAAATGAGGAGGAAGTGAGGGAGAATGGGGAGGAGTGGTTCAGATTTGGGGGTTAAGTTGGCACAGGGGCTGAACCCAAAACCAAACCCAAAGTGCAAATGGTCAAATTTTTGACTAGCTCCAAACATATCGAAGCTTACACTCAAAAAGATCGCAAACGGCATTTTGGACTCAATGGAAGTGGTCTCGAGTCCTAATTCGACTGTTTGCAAAAAGTAGCTTTTCGGACTTCAATCCGACGAACGATGAAATATTTAAATAAAATATTTAAATATAAAATCGACAAATATGCGGGTTGTTACATGTCTCTTCTGAAAGGATGATTGAGATGGAGAAAACATCGATGGCAGTCTAACCATGAATTTTTCTTACCATTAGGTAAAGAAAAATCTCATATTTCTTCCATGCAATAAGGACAAGCTAGACGACCGGATGTACTCCATCCTGAAAGCATTGCGTAGGTAGGAAAATCACTTATAGTCCACAACAAAGAAGCAAACATACGAATTTTCTCTCTCTTTGAAACGTCGTATGTTTCTACTCTTTTGTTCCACAGTGTTTTTAACTCCTCAATCAACGGTTTTAAATAAACATCGATTCCTTGTGTCGGATCGTCAGGGTCAGGAACGACAATAGTAAGAAACATATATTGCGTTTTCATACACATCCACAGATGTAAATTGTGACGGCCTGGATTTTCGACCTCCGAAAATCGACATCAATATATCCACTGTATTACATGCCGAGCAATCGAGTGTCGGAAATACCAGATCATTAGGGGAAAAGAAGAAAGAGGTAGAAGAAGAAAATAGAAATAACAACATAGAATCTCACAATCGCAAAGGAACAATATACAGTAGATAATAACATGTCTTTATACAAAAAGAAACTATATCTGTTATTTACATATTACATCATCAGAGTACAACACATCAATAACACAATACCGGACAATTATAATAACTTGTCCTCTAAAATGTTGAATATACAGCCTATAATACACAGCGGAATAAAAACCAAATACGTGTGATACGTCTTCGTCATCCAGCTCATCTCCTGAGCTCCATAGCATCCTATCCGGTATCTGTAATACTCGGTCTGACCTGAACATTATAACAAAATAACGCCCGAGTCAGTTTGGAAAACCAACGTGAGAAAGCACACTCAATTTGAATTACTAAAGTTATCAAAATCCTTTGAAAAACAAAGGTATCTCGTATGACCACGCCACACATAAACACGACGGGTTTTTACCTTACAATAACCAAAACATTTCATATCAAAATCATCTGATATTATAATAGTGTCTAAGTACAAATACTTATTCAAATAGCTGAAATTGTTACAATAATTAAATTATAGCATACTAGGCTCTACAATTAAAACCGTAAATGAACGTATTGGAGAATGGATTCCATACGAATGACTAGGTAATGGGGTATCACCTATCACAGTACACGTTTACAAACAATGTAACGAGGATCACGCCGGGATCCCCTGCAACACAAGACCGAAATACCCCTAACCTGGATAGACCGAATATGCTATCACCCCGGGTGTTCTTACCCTTTCCGAGCTCCTTCCATGTATCGTAGTAATAATATCCGAGGGTATCTAGAAAGGTGATAAACATATCCTAATTGGGTGCGACCCAGTTAGCCTTGCTGCATCTCCCCTGCTTTTAAGTCATTCCCGGTTAATGAGGCTAGAGGCCACGATTACCTTTTAAGGAATTTTCACTTAGATTACTCATTGTCCTCCAATGACAATGTACTGATAGCATTCATCCATACAAGTCCATTCTGGGTCCAAACGGAACCGAAGGCACTACTCCTACTACATCCATTTTGGAAAAATCCTTAGGATTAGTAGCGATTAGCCCTTGCACTTCACTGCTCCATCTTTGACTCCATGCTCTTGTCTTCATTTCGAAAACGTACTCGTTGGATCGAAGTGGTTTTCGGATAACTTATCCGATCCTAGTCTCTTCGAAACAACGTTCGATGTTTCCGATAAACTCAACCCCGGTTATTTAGGAAATAAACAGACGAAAATAAGATCGGAGATCACCTCCTAACCGTTAATGGACGGATTTCCTTATAAACGTCCTGGAAGAACGAAATGAGTTTATACGTATAGTATAGCACCTCGAACGGTAACTGTACCATATAATTCCCATATTTCTCCTAGATATTCCTAAAGTTATTTTGGGTCCAGATTTAATAGTTTATTTAACTATCAAATAAACAATCATCCAACCAAATATTTTCCTTTTCCACTGAAAAACACTAAGTCTTCTTTCAATTTATATTTTCAATTACTTAAATCTCTTTATCCAAAATATATACTTATATTACCGAATTTAGTAAATTCACGAACTATCCTTTTCAAAAATATTTTGAAACTTTTTATTAAAAAATAATATGGAAAGTACCACTACGGTATCAACCATGGATTCATAGCTCAATGGTTACGTCCCTATCCCAAAGAAATCCAAAACTTAACTGCAGGCACTCACTACCTCTGATTTCTCCATGAAAGTATACCATTATTTTTTGAAAACTTTATTAAATAATTTCCTCAAAATAATACTTATAAAATTTCTATATAAGTTTCCAAGTTAAATTTAGGCAAATACTCTTTAATTAAAGTTATTATATAAAATATTAATATTGAATAATTTATCTTTTAAAATAATAATACTGATAAATTCTTAAATAATAATTGACTTAATATAAACTAACTTAATTGATAATTAAACGTACTTTAAACAATTTAAAACAACTAAGTAATTAATTTTCTGAAACATTTTTCAACACTTTTTTTTAATTTCTTATTTAATAATTAAAAATCCTTCTTCTTAAAACAAACTCAATTCCCCGATAAAAATATATTTTCCAATTCCAATATAACCAGTCCAGCATTTATAAATCTCTCTCGATTTATTCCCAATTTGATTTATTTTCCAATTCCGTAAATCCCCTTTTCTCATTTCTAAAATAAATCTACCATTTATTTTTAAGCTGATTTACCTATCTCCTTATAAATCCTCACCGTGAATTTAGTGTTATCCCGCCTTTTGGCAAAGCCGTGACACCAAGAAATTAACTAGAAACCAAAGGCAGTCCATCCCGAAGATCGATTATACATAGATCTACTATGGATACTGGCAAACTTTATCCGAGTCCGGATCGACACACAATTAACATGGTACAATGAGCAAAGCTGTAGAAGCCAACGTTCCAAATTTCAAGTCAATTGGAGTTCGTATGCTCAAGATATGGATCGATCAAAATCAAGGCAAAAGGCATCGGTTCGTATCCATCATGTTTTCTCCATTTTGTATCCATCATGATTGATCCTCTTCGTATTCATCGATGGTTGACATTTCGTATCGATTCCATTCGTACGCGCTTCGTATCGATCACCCACCTACCTAGTTCGTATCGATCATTTAACGGACCGATACGAAACTAATGCTTTCCATCAATACGAAGTGGCCCACGGTAATCGATATGAATCCATCAAGTGCCATCGATACGAAGCAGTATCCAAAGGATCAATACGAAAGTGTTGGCAAACATCGATACGAACTGGAACGGAGGCTATCGATACAAAGCAACTTCAAGGGAACGATACGAAGTGGAACACAGAGCATCGATACGAATTGACCCTCCATTCATTGATATGAAGAGCGCTTCCCGGGGTCGATACGAACCAAGCATGGAAAATGGGAAGAAGCGGTTGCTCGGCACGAAAAGTGGATCGCTCCTTGATTGTAGCTCCACGTCATCGAAGTGCAGTTGATCGATACGAATTGCTATCGATCCGAAGTTGATCGATATGTGTATGATCGATACGAACATGCCAGCCCATTGCAAATCCAAACTTGGATCGATCATAACTCAAAATCTACAAGTCTGAATGCCACCAAATTTTCACAGGAGCTTGCGCACCACCTCAAGAATGTCCTTGATCGATCTTAGGCCAAATGGAGGTGTTTTTGATCGATACGAAATGTACACGTATCGATCAGGGATCGATCCAAAAACACCCCGAATCGATCATGTGGGCCCACCCACGTGTGAGAAGGGGTATTCCGAGATCTAAGTCAGATTTTTTCAGCCTACGCTTATAAATAGCAGCCCAATGCCTCCAAAAAATGGACTTTTGGCTTACGCTGATACTCTGCCGAAATCAATATTATACTTCAATTGTACTGTTGTAATCTCCTTTAATCAGCAAGTCAAATTCAATAAACATCAATCATTTCATAGTGGACATAGGCAATACGCCGATCCACTCTAAATTTGTGTGTTTCAGCATTTTTTCTTATCTGTTGATTACTGTGTTTGTTAGACCTACCTCATTTTACATTTACTTTCTTCATTTTATCTCTTCAAACACATCCGAAGAGTGTTGTGCCCAATTTTGGTACAAACACTTTGGTGCTTTCACTGAGAAAACCTAGCTTTTCTCCTGCTTATTGGATCTACTGCCGATATTGGATTGCAAGAATCTAAGAAGAATATCCAGATCTCAAGCCTAGAAGTTCTTCTATCCTATTCAGATTTTCACCAAGTCTAGCAGAGAACTTCGCTATTCACCATGGTCGCTACTAGGACTACCTCAACCGCTGCAGATCCAGAAGGACGGGATAGGCAGAACCCGTGCAACTTTCCTCTACAGACCAGAACACTACTGGACCTTTGGATCCATAAGGCCCTGTCACCAGGGAGGAGTTCCAGCTACTGATGCAAGAGCTGACTCAAAGTCGCCAGCAGCTTACCTAGCAGCTCCGTGCCAACATGGAGTTAACCAATCGACTAAACCGTGAAAGACGAAGGAGATCCAGAAGGGATAAGGCTTCCTTCTCATCTACTGAAAGTTTAGCTTCTTTTGATTACAACCACAGTTCCATGCGCCCACGGCTGGATGGAAGCTATACACAGGCTACCAGACATCAGCGCACTTTGAATCTTGGGTAAGCGAGAGTTGGTCCATCGACCAACCACCAGACCAAACCCTCCTCCCAAGGAGGAACGGTTCCTTATCACACTATTGACAACCGCGCTGCTGCCGCTGCCATTGAGTTGGGAGCAGACACTCGGAACCGAACGGATCTAAACCATCGCCAACGTGATTATACTCACGAGCCTTATGTTCCTAAAGACCTAGAGCCAAGGAGGTAAGGTATGGACCGTTGACCGCGCCCTTTCCATCCTCGCATTGTGGAACCCGACCACACATTAACCCAACATGCCCAGAATGTGCAAATGACAGACATCCCGACAATGATCCGCTAGATGATCCGTGAAAGCCAAGGCCTCACCAATGACGACTGGGGAATCTCCCGGACTCATACCCCTTTCACCGATGACATCCTCTATGCTAAACCTCCTCGACGATTCAACATGCCAACTCTACCTGTTTATGAAGGGAGCTCTAACTCTAACCAGCACATTCTAAAGTATGAATGGTTGATGAATGCCGCATGGGCTGATGATGCGGTCAAATGCCGAAGTTTCCCAATCTCCCTAGGGGGCATCGCGACTATGTGGTTTACTCGCCTACCACCCCGATCTATTTCTTGTTTCGACCAGTTGGCTACGAAGTTTGTCGAGCAGTTTTGCATGCATGTCACATGGCCCAAAGATGTTAATACCTTGTCCAGTGTCACTCAAGCTCCTGGAGAGACACTCGGATGTTACCTGGAGAGGTTCCACGCTGCATGCACTGAGATTAGTAACCCTAATGACAATTCCATTCTGATGGCACTGACTAAGAGAATCGATCCCGATTCCGAATTTGGCTGCTGGTTGGCCGAAAACCCCCTGCATCATTGGACCGTTTCTATTCCAAGGCAGCTCAGTTATTGAGAAGAGAGGATGCGAAACAAACTAGGAAAAAGGATGGCGCAGGGCCCAGTGTGGAAGAAATCCAAAGCAATGTTGTTGTGAAACAAACCGGGGAGAGTTCCGGGAAGGTGCAGTTAAATATAGAGAATAAGCAGAATCAGCAGAAAGGCGATGGAAATCAGGGTAAGAAGCGGGATCGGAATCGCGGACCGCGACATAGAGCTCCCTTGTTTGACACCTATACTCCTTTAAATACATCTCTGGAAAATGTATGCTTGCAAACTTGTAATACTATCCAATATAAGAAACCTTCTCCGAAGCAATCGTTAGAGAAACAGATTCAAACTGGGAAGTTTTGTAGATTTCACGATAGTTATGGCCACAACACGAACAAGTGTCGTTATATATAGGATATTATCAAGAAGTTGATTCGAGAAAGAAAGTTGGAGCAGTTCGTTCGGGCGCCGCAAGCTGGAGGTGCGGGCCCGTAAAATCAAAATCAAATACCAAATCAGGTTAAACCGGAGGAACCCGCACGCACCGGTGGGAGGTTAGTGATTAACACTGTTAATGGTGATCCTCATCCAGCAGATCGGAGCTGGAGGGAAATGGAGTCATATGCCAACTCTATTAGGCATGCGAGCTTCGAATGTTGTAGTAACTTGGAAGACGGGGTTCCGGCCAAACAACATAAAATGATTACAAACGACATCGTATTCCGAGATAGGGACGCCGACAGGGTCGAAGCCTCTACCATTGACCCACTAGTCATTTCAGCTCAGATAGGTCCTGCTTGGATGAAGAGGATCTTAGTGGACAGTGGAAGTTCAGTGAACATACTCTTTAAGCAAGCCTATGATCAAATGAAGATGGAAGCGACAGATTTGAAGCCTTGTTAGTCTTGTATTCATGGCTTCAATGGAAGTGTGACTATACCCACTGGGATGGTGGAGCTACTAGTGGAGTTGGGAGTTGGAGAGCGCCGGAGAGTCCGGATATTGTAGTTTATTGTATTGGATATTGACTCACCGTACAACGCTTTCTTGGGCCGACTAGCCCTAGCTGAGTTCAGGGTTGCTATCGCCCCTTGGTGTCTAACTTTCAAATTCCCTACCGATAATGAAGTCGGAGTCGTTCAGGGAGACCAGGCTGCTGGACGGGCCTGTTATGTTGCTGAGCTGCGGGAGGCGCGACGAAAAGAGAAGGGAAAGGGCATAGAGGAATCTCTCTACGTCCGCTTTGCGGATAATTGGCAGTTAACGCCTGGGCCAAGGCCCAGGCACCATAATCAATTCCCAAGAGATCTTGACCCAAGAGATACTGAAAGCGAGGACGAAGTCAAAGACAGTCAGGCTTCTCCGGCAGAGCTGACGATCGATGTTTCGATCGATAATGATGACGATTCTAGAATGGTAAAGATAGGATCTCAGCTAAGCCAATAGATGAAGGAGGAATTGGTTGAATTCTCCAAACAAACCTCGACGTGTTTGCCTGGATGCACTCCGACATGTGTGGGATCTCGCCGGACATCGCGAGCCACACATTGAATATTGACCCGCGGCATGTCATGGTCAAGCAAAAAAGGCACGGTATGGAGCCAGAGAGATCTGCCGCCCTAAAGGAAGAGGTAGATAAACTCAGGTCGAACGGGTTTATCCGAATTGCGTTATACCTAGAATGGGTGTCCAACCCTATACTTGTAAGCAAACCTAACGGGAAATGGAGAACTTGCGTTGACTACTCAGACTTGAATAAAGCTTGCCCTATGGACAATTTTCCACTTCCCCGGATTGATCAACTTGTAGATTCAACAGCCGGACACGAGCTCTTATCCTTCATGGATGAATATTCCGGCTACAATCAGATTCCCATGCACATGTCCGATCAGGAGCATACCAGCTTCATCACCGATCTGGGACTTTACTGCTACGAAGTCATGCCATTTGGACTCAAGAATGTTGGAGCAACTTACCAACGACTAGTCAATCGAATGTTTGCTGACCAGATCGGAAAAACTATGGAGGTATATGTGGACGACATGCTCGTAAAGTCACGGTTCTCCACCAATCATACCAAAGACCTGGAAACGATGTTCAACATCCTCCGAGGGTACAGGATGAAACTCAATTCATTGAAGTGTCACTTTGGGGTCGCATCTAGAAAGTTCCTTGGATTCATCATCAATGCTCGGAGGATCGAAGCCAATCCCGAGAAAATCTAGGCAATTAGAAATCTTGAGACACCAAGAACTATAAAGCAAGTTCAGAGCCTCAACGGGAAGGTAGCAGCACTGAGCAGGTTCATTTCAAAATCCACCGACAAATGCATTCCCTTCTTCGATCTAATCAGAAAAGGGAAACAAAACTTTGAATGGAATACAGAGTGTGAGGGTGCATTCCGAGCACTGGTTTAACACCTATCCACACCACCCACTCTGTCAAAGCCTATTGATCATGAGAGATTGTACATCAACTTGGCGGTGTCAGAAAATGCAATCAGAGCTGCTTTAATACGGGAGGAGGACCGGATACAACGGCTAGTCTATTACGTCAGCAAACAACTGACCGGAGCGGAGAGAAATTATCCGAAGTTGGAGAAGTTAGCTTACCGTCTTGTCATTGCCTTAAGGAAGCTCTTCCTGTATTTCCAGGCTCATCCTATTACTATATACACCGACCAGCCATTACGATAGGTCCTTACGCGGCCTGAGATGTCTGGTAGGTTACTCAAGTGGAATATCGATCTGAGTCAGTTCGACATCACTTACACACCGAGGCAAACTATTCAAGGACAAGTCCTAGCAGACTTCATCGCCGAATTCACTATCCTGGAGGACTTGCCCGAAACCAGTGAATCTCCCAAATATGTCTGAAAGCTACATACTGATGATGCATCAAATGACCGCTGCTCAGGCGCTGGAGTTGTACTCGAAACTCCTGAAGGCCGATTTATATGCTATGCTTTGAAGTTCGATTTCCATGCGACCAACAATGAGGCCGAATACGAAGCCCTGCTCGTCAGATTAAGGCTTGCCAGAGATTTAAGAATTATTGCTGTGGAGATTTACTGTGATTCACAATTGGTCGTGTGCCAAGTTCGGGGGGAATATCAGGCCAAAGACCGGAGACTGGCTGCTATCTTGCTCGGGTCCAGGAAATATTGAATCAGTTTGATTATTATGCCATCTATTTCATACCCCGAGAACACAATCAGAAAGCTGATTCCTTGGCAAAGTTAGCCAACACCGGTGAGGCACAGCAAATGGGACTCGTTCCCATTGAGACATTATCTTCCCCGAGTATTGATCAAATGGAGACCGACTGGGTACTTGAAGCCGTACCCGATAAGGAATCATGGATAACTCCGTTCAGGAACTATCTCAAGCATGGGACCCTACCAGAGCGCAGAAGTGAGAAAAGACAAGTTCTTCGAAAGGCTTCGCGGTTCACTATTCAGAATGGAGTCATGTATAAAAGAGGGCAAGGTTTTAAATCTCGAATTTCGTTAACGTCTCATCTCAAAGAATTTAGAGAGCTTATCTTGTATCAGGTGAGATCTCGAACGAGATAAATGCATCTCGGTCGCCATCTCGGATTTACATCTCGGTTTCTAAAATTCATTTCGGAGTTATTTCGGAGTATATGCCATGTCGAAAATTAGTTTTCATACACCTAAATTTATAATACTAGTCACAACCTTAAGGAAAACACTATGCACTTACCTTGAATATATCACACGCTTATCATTTGTAATTTAGTATGGAAAAGTATCACTTGTATCATGTAAAATAAACAAATAACTAGATTTCATGAATAATGTTCAATATAATATCATATGAGATAAAGTAGACAAGAAACAAACCATAACATATGCACCTTTACTTTGTTTGATCATTCACTTAACTTTCCTACACAATATAATGTCTCATTTCTATCTTTTATGATTTATAGTGCTGCAAGGGAAATCTTAATTTTATAACTTCAAATACAAAATTCTACAATTAGAATTAAGATATTCTATGTCTGATTATAGTATTTAGTTATTAGCAAACAAAATCTCATTAAGCAACTAATAACATAGATATTTCAAACAAACATAGAAAATAACATACATAGTACAAACAATTTTCAAACATTTAGTAATATTATAAGAAAAGCAAAAAAATGATGTACGAATGAACATGTAATCATCAAATTAAATTAATAGATGACAGAGAATTCCTTTATTGCTTAAAAATAAGCCTTGAGGAAAAAAATTATAGTAGCAAAGACTAAATGAAATCAAATTAGGAATCCATTTGGAACATAAAGTTAAATAAGTCAAGCCCAAAATTTATAGCTGCAAAAAAATAGGGTTAGGAAAAAGCTCAAGAAAGTGTCGAAAAAAGAAAAATGAAATTGGATGTAAATTAATTTGGATCAGAAACCTAAATTAAAATCATAAAGTGAAATACTTACCATAATCGATGTAGATTTTATCATCTTCTTACACTCATCATTGCCGTAAAATAAGAGACGAAGAATAAATGAGATTTATATAAGAAATAAGGGTTAAAAAGTACAATTAAGAAGGCTTAAATTAAGGCAAAGGATGAGCCAGCCCAATACAAAAAAAGAGTTGATTTTTTCCAAAATTCAACAACTCGGCCGATATCTCACTGTTAAATCTCGTTCGAGATACCGGACGAGATACTGAAATATCATCCGAGATTTGGGTCAGACGAGATTCAAACGAAATAGCCTATTTCGAATCGCCCGAGCTTGAAAACGAGATCTCGGCCAAGATGAGCGAGATTTAAAACCTTGGAAGAGGGTACTCTGTTCCTTTACTCCAGTGTATCGCCCACGATGAAATCAAATGAGTATTACATGATGTGCACGAAGGAGAATGTGGCAATCACACCGGGGGGCAAGCTCTTGCTAAGAAAGTACTCCGATATAGTTATTATTGGCCGACTGTAAATCGCGACGCATCAGATTATACCAGGAAATGTGACAGATGTCAGAAATATGCTCTTATTCCAAGAGCCCCGCCAACCGAAATAATACAGATGATCAGTCCATGGGCTTTTGCAATATGGGGCATCGACATTATTGGGTCTCTACCTCCAGCTAAAGGTGGCATGAAGTACACCATCGTTGTAGTTGATTACTTTACCAAATGGGTGGAAACCGAGCCCCTTGCTACTATCACAACGAAGAAGGTGATCAACTTTGTGGTACGCAACATTATATGTCGATTTGGTCTCCCACATACCATCATCACTGACAACGGAGCCCGATTCGATAGTGTTAAGTTCAAGAATTTCTGTTAGCGATTCCATATCCAAAAGAAGTTCTCTGTAGTTTCACACCCTCAAGCAAATGGACAGGTCAAAGTTGTTAATAAAGTTATAAAGTCCATTCTAAAGAAACGATTGGAAAAAGCCGGGGGCAAATGGGTCGATGAACTTCCTATGACCCTATGGGCTTTTCGAACAACCCACAAGTCCACGACCGGCCACACCCCATTTTTGCTTTCCTACGGTTCAGAAGCCGTTATTCCAGTCGAGTTGGAAGTGCCTTCTCATCGTGTGACATATTATGATCCAAAGACAAATGCTATATTGCTTGCCGAATCTCTGGACTTACTAGATGAGAAGCGTGAAGAGGCTGATTTGAAGGTAGCCGCGCACCGAAGTCGAGTCGCTCGATTGTACAATGCTAAGGCCCGACCCTGAACCTTTGAACTTGGAGATCTCATGCTTAAGAGGATTTACTCGGTCCCTTCGCATATGAAGCTTACCTGGGAAGGACCGTATGTTATTGGACGAAGACTCGAAAATGGCACGTTTAAATTATCAACCGTTGATGGTCTCACTTTGCCAAGAGCCTGAAACAGCGAGAGTCTTCGTCGCTACTACACATAACAGGCTTTATTTATTCATTCAGTCTGCTTTTCATCTGCAATTTGTTTATGCATTTCGAAATTTGAACTTGTAATAAGGCAACTGACTTTGCCATACTTTCTTATTTTAGCAATAAAATGCAATCTCTTCGAGCCAGAGCAGTGATTCGTGAAATGCGTCATACGACCATCACAATGCACAGAGAGCTAAGTTCCATCCTATGATGGGACTTATTCAAATAGGGAGTGACTGTGGTACAACCGGTCACTCGCTAAGTGAAACCCGGGCTCGGGGGCAAGCCATCACACTGAAGCCAAAAAGGATTGATACACGACAATCCTCCAACTAACTCCGGCTCCCGGAGTGCAAGCTGGAGTATAAACCCACAAATGTAGGCTCGAAGAGGGTGGATTCGTCCACCTAACAACTTCTCCCATTTTTAATACAAGACTGAGGAGGATGGATCCGTCCATCTAATGACCTCACTTGTTAACTCAGGGTGGATGTGACCCGACCGTCCACGATCCTGATGAATCTATCGTTCCCAGAGTGTGAATGAAATCCTAAATATCAAAGGGTGCGATTGACCGCCCATAAAATAACTTAAGTCCCCGAAGTGCGGACATATCTTTAAACATTAAACGGGCGCGACCGATCGCCGACACACAAGTGTAGTCCCTAGAGTGTGGATGCGGTTACCAATAGATGAGCGAGTGTGATCTGACCACTCGAACTCGTCTCGTTTCAACTTCGTTTCGACTAAGTTAAGCTCGATTTATCGAAGGCAGAAAGCGGCCATCGACCGACCACTTCAATTTATCCCCGGGACTGGGGACAAAACTCAAGTACCAGCTACTGATCGAGACAGTGCAATATTGGGACTCGACTTGACGTTCGTTATGACCCGAAGCCATAACTTCGGGACATAACAACCGAACTCAGATCCGATTCAGAGACTAAAGCCTCACAAGTACACTGAATGGAAATTCGAGCGCTAAAACACTTATGATGAAAACAAAATGGAATTTTATTTCAACTATTCTTTGAAAGGGAAGGATAAGTACAAAAATTATTCCAAGAATTCCTAGAAGCAGGGGTCGAACCCGCATCTATACACGACCTACAGGAAGCAAAAAGAAATTCCTATCTATCTACCAAAAAAGGGAGCAAGAAGACATGTCTACTCCCTCGGTTTCTTCTTCTTCCTCCCAGGCGTCGACCCACTGGAGCTACCGCACGAATGCCTCTACGAGCCTTTGCCTTTTGGTGGTTGGTCTCCAGCCGAAGGAATTATGGTAATCTCTTCTTCCGAACTCACAGGAATTGGAATACTTACTGAATACGAAGTCGAAGGAATAGGAACACTCTCGACGTGGGAAGACGAGAGAGACACGCCAGTATCGACAACTGTACCACCGGGAGAAATCATTCATAGAGGAGCTGGGCCAGGACCTGCCATACCACCTCCAATGCCACTGGCCTGTGCGGCTGCTTCCATCTCGACGTTAATCTCTGCCATTATCTCTTCCTCATGAATTGTGTCAGCATCCATGGGGATGTTGCTAGTTGGGACCGAAGAGCTAGCTGTGAATGCGCCTTCGCCCATGACGAATGGCAGGTCTGTAAGTGGGTCACTTTGATGACCAAGGAGCTCTTCCATCATCTGTTCATCAAAAATAAAAACGCTCCCCTGCACTCCCTCAGTTGGTGCAGCGGCCTTTGTTATGGTTGCCTCCGTCATAAGGGCCTCTTGCTCATGATGCTGCATTTGGGTTGTAGGGGGCACGACCGGTGCAGCTCCTATCGCTGGATGAAGATAAGAAAAAATAGTAGTGACTTATCCTGATAATTCTTCAAATGTGGAATGAATTCAAGAAGTGTTCAGAATACCTTCCAAGGATTGGCTCGTAGGCGGAGCCAGAGCAGCTTCAGGGACGTGCTCCCGAGCTGGAGACAATTGCAGTTGATCAGGATTGTAAGCAAGCACGGATAGTGGATCAACTGCAAGAGTAGACTTGGGCTGGGTTGGCATAGGAATTTCAGAGCTCGTATCATGATGCTCAACGCCAGAACCTTCTCCAGCTTCCGGATGTTGAGTGACGAGTCTCTCTTTTTCAAATATGATGGTGGCATCATGGAGAACTCTTCTCTCATCCTCAGTCAACACCTGGTTCTCCAATTTGAACTCATTAATGGATTCATTATGGTACTCTGCTTTTTCCTCTTCAACCAAGCGGCACCAAGCATTATATAGATGCGATGGATAATCTTCAAGCCAGCTTAGATTTCAATGCTTCAGAACATTGACATTATATGTGATGAGGAGATCCTCAATGTCTCCCTCCAGCCCGGCCTCTGCCGCTCTGGCCTCAATCTCAACCCTAGCCTCGGCTTCTTACACCTTTAGTACAGCCGCATCCCACTCACTCCTAAGTTCCACAGCTTGATCACATGCCTGTTGTGCAGCCTTATTAGCATCGTCCTTTTCTTTGACGACCTCAGCATACTTCACCCTAAGCTCATTGAGCTCCTTGAGCGCATTATCCCTCTCGGCTGTGACGGTGGCGTTTCTATGGCCTATATAATCGACCAAAGTTAGGTGCTCTTGCCTCATCTGCTCCATCTTCTTGTTCGCCTCATCGACTTTCATCAAGGCCTCTGTTTTTGAGTTCCTCAGATTATCATTCTCAGCAGTGCGCACTTGCACTATGCGGTCATTCTGAGCGAGATCGGTTCCTAGTTTCTCAATTGTCTTCGCCCGCTCGAAAGCCACCGACGATGCTTTCTCTGCGGTCTTCATCCATTCCTGATACTGGCCATAAACATCATATATATAGTAATGCATCGTTTGTTCTGCCTCATTGGGAATTCGTTTTAGATGTGGAGGGAATATGAAGTCATCGAAGCAGACATTCGGGAAATCCTTTTTCAACTTAGCGATTCTAATCGCTCCTTCCTCGGTGGGTTCTATGACGGCTTGTTCAGTGGCGACAGGGGTTTCAGTTTCGATCCTCCGACATTGTTCATCGAGTCTTGAACTTTGAGAAGGTGGTACTTGATGCGAAGATTCTGAGGGTTGTTTGCCGGAAGCAGAAGATTGTGTTGGACCTCTAGGTGGCGGAGAGTGCGACTGGGAATGACGCCTATACTGCCTCTCCTTCTCCCTCTCCCTATCCCTTTCCCTCTCGTAGCGCTCCCTCTCTTGACAGGAGTACCCACAATCGCGGTCTCTATCGGCCTCACGTCTACGAGACTCAAAATATGAGCTAGATGAATGGCATGCAGAACGGAGGTGGCCAAGCATAGATCCCCGCCTTGTCATTGTATCTATAAAATGAAAAGAGGAACTAAGTTAGTAATCTTCAGAGATGAATAGCTTGTGATTAGAATTTGTGTGGTGCCATGGAGTGTGTGTATGCATGTGCAAACCCCCCAACCAACTAGTTGTAATAGCCGTACTCGGAGGAGTTGACTCTCCTATGTCTAAGGCGCTTTGGAGCCCCTCTAATCCGGTATCTTGGTGCAAAGGAAAGTCATCCGGAATGGGGTTGTCAGCCAGTCCCGCAAAGGAGCTCTCCATCCGCGAAGGAGAAATCTCTTGACTAGTAGCCCGCAAAGAGACTATGACGGTTTTGCGTCTTACATATTTTCGAGCAGTATACTTGCCTCTTCTTTTCCGCTTTAAAGATTGAGGACTTTGTGAAGGCCCAGTTGTGGGCTCATCTCCAGCAAACATATTCTCATCACCGCCTTGTTCGGTAATTACTATCCCGGGAACTCCCTTCGAGCTTGCCTCATCGGGGCCGTCCTAAGAACTCCTGGGAGTCCAATGCTTTGATCTCTATCAATTAGCCCTATGGTAATCAGACTTTCATCAGTGAGGACTTTGTCAATTTCTCTATGCACGATTAGAACCTCTTGAAGAACACTCACCATCTCCTTAAACCATGCTCCTTCAGGCCGCGGAATCGAAGCTTTAAAAGAAGGAAAGTGTTAGGCTCGGCATCGACTATTGTTATCCATTCAATCAACAAAAAGGTTCGAGCACTTACGTCTGACTAGCCACTGTCTTGCGAACCCGGTGGACACCGAATGAAGAACCATTCGGTCTTAAAGTAACTCAGCTTGCTCCAAGCCCAGACCACGACTTGACAATTCCTAACTGCTTCTAGGAAATTATAGGAAGGGTTGTCCCCGCGACTCTTTATATTGAATAAGTATCTGATCTCTTCTACCGTCGGAGGACGGAAGAGGTGCTCCATGAAGATGACAAACAAACTATTGAGCAAGGCATATCCATTCGAGTGCAGCTGAGATGGAGCGATCCTCAAGAAAAGTAGAACTTCCCGGATGAATTGGTTGAAAGGAGGAAGTGTCCCGGCTATACACATAAATCTATTGCAGGCTGTGTACCCTTCCGGAGGGTGATGGACTCTATCTTCTGGCCTCGACAGTAAGACATCATCCAGCGACAACCCATGCCTTAGGCAAATCCTGCCTAACATATCTTTAGAAATATTAGAGTAGACAGAATCTTGTGGGTGTGCGATGAAGACGGCTAATAACTTCGGCTACGATAGCCGGCATTTCGATTATGAGGGGAGGCGGATTCTGAACATCCTGCGACTGTGAACTTTCGGGTTCCATAGCTATTGAACTCAATAAAAATCATCATTAGACGATAATAAACATGTGTTCCCCCCAGTGTGAAGTGCGTGAATGTGTTATGCAGTGCAGTGCTACATAATACTTAAGAAATTCTACTGAATTTGTGAGATGTTCAAATGACAAGACTTTGAGATTCAACCGGAGTGACCGTCATCGCTGACCGTCCCAACTGTGCCATCCAGATTTTAGAAAACAATCCAAGTTAAAGTTCATCAAAATTTTCAAGTTACAGTTCCATCGACGAGCTTCGAAGGGCAGTCAGATATGCAGTGAAACAGTTAAGTTCAGAAATGCAAAGCTGAAGCTCGTCAAAGTCAAGTGTTCGACTATGCAAGATTTCGTATCGATCAGAATCTAAGCTTGGATCGATCGCCAGAAGCCCCATTCGTATCGATCGTGAAAGAATGAACTTTGTATCGATCACTAGAAGGCTAGTTCGTATCGATCCCAAGCCCTTCACCTCGTATTGATCACGGGCCGCATCATCATATCGACAGAACCGATACTTCGTATCGATCGCACAGTCAGGTTTTCGTATCGATCGCTTCGGATCGATACGAACTCCCACCATCTCCAAGCGATACGAAGCCGCTCCCTCCCTCGATACGAATCTCCATCGTTTTCAATCGATATGAACTTCCAATGTTTTCGAACCGATACGAGTCACTCTTCCTCATCCATAATCGATACAAATGACTCCTTCGTATCCATCTACCCTCCTTCTCCAAACGGCATAAACGCCATTCCTTCCTTCCTCGACCTTGCCATGGCCTAACTCCGGCCTCGACACCACCTGGATTGGCCACGACTTTGGATGATTTGGCATTAGAACTCAAGTCTCATCATTTTAATGTGAATTTATTGATTAATTACCTAATTTAAGTAATTAGTTCGAAAGATTAGTGGGTTGAATGACTTTGGAACGAAGGGAGTCTCTCTTCCTCAAAGTTTTTGATCGATACGAAAGCGAAGTGTAGAAATGAAAGCAAGTGAAAATTTGGCTAAGTCCAAAATGAATTTATATGGATGCAAAACCAAGGGAAAAAAACGTTTCGTCTCCCAGTGCTAAAAATTGGTAGAAATGGTCTTCAATATCATCGATACGAAGAGCTTTCTTCGTATCATGTACCCATATCGGTCAGGGGCGCAGCTGTTCGTATCCACCAGCGATCGACCACATATGTCATCGATACGAACGCCAATGCCAAGTCATGTTTAGACTGTTCATTTCCCATCGATACGAAATGACAATTTCGTATCATCCCTTTGAAGTCTACAAGATGTCATATCAATCGATACGAAGCATTTCAAAGACTTTCTTCGATACGAAGCAAGTATCCTAACTTCTCAGATCGATTCAGGAGAGGATCAATAAGAAGAAAGGACTTAAAAGGACCGTCGAACGTTGTTACAACTCGAATTTCTCATCGATCTAGGAGAGGCTTGATACGAAACTCGATTAAAAAAAACTAAAGAACTTGATAATGACCTGTGAACGTGCAAACATGAACATGAGTCAAGTTAACATACGTGCATCTATGACGGACTAATATTCAATTCTCAAAATTGACAGGAATTTAATGCTCACCTAATGACAATCAAAACAGTGAAGAACAAATTGTTAGCACTCGACACTCAGTTACAACAAAACACTGCATGATCGTTGGCAATCAACAATTCAGCATTTATATAACTGGAAATCAATCAAAGGTTGCATTTTTCGATGAAAGACAACAACTATTCAGCGAATCAGATAGGACTCTTCAGAATGGAAATTGCAGCTTTTCAAAGCACGTCATGCTCACACAAGACGTACTTTGGGGGGCAAATGTTATTCCGCCTTTTGGTAAGGCCGTGACACCAAGAAATTAACTAGAAACCAAAGACAGTCCATCCCGAAGATCGGTTATACACAGGTCTACTATGGATACTGGAAAATTTTATCCGAGTACGGATCGACCCACAATTTACATGGTACAATGAGCAAAGCTGTTAAAGCCAACGTTCCAAATTTCAAGTCAATCGGAATTCGTATGCTCAAGATATGGATCGATCAAAATCAAGACAAAAGGCATCGGTTCGTATCCATCATGTTTTCTCCATTTCGTATCCATCATGAATGATCCTCTTCATATCCATCGACGGTTGATGTTTCATATCGATTCCATTCGTACGCGCTTCGTATCGATCTCCCACCTATAGTTCGTATCGATCAGCCAACGGATCGATACGAAACTAAAGCTTTCCATCGATACGAAGTGGCCCACGGTAATCGATACGAATCCATCAAGTGCCATCGATACGAAGCAGTATCCAAAGAATCGATACGAAGGTGTTGGCAAACATCTATACGAACTGGAACGGAGGCTATCGATACAAAGCAACTTCAAGGGAACGATACGAAGTGGAACACAGAGCATCGATACGAATTGACCCTTCATTCATCGATACGAAGAGCGCTTCCCGGGGTCGATACGAACCAAGCATGGAAAAGGGGAAGAAGCGGTTGCTCGGCACGAAAAGTGGATCGCTCCTGGATTGTAGCTCCACGTCATCGAAGTGCAGTTGATCGATACGAATTGTTATCGATCCGAAGTTGATCGATATGTGTATGATCGATACGAACACGCCAGCCCATTACAAATCCAAACTTTGGATGGATCATAACTCAAAATATACAAGTTCAAATGCCACCAAATTTTCACAGGAGCTTGCGCACCACCTCAAGAATGTCCTTGATCGATCTCAGGCCAAATGGAAGTGTTTTTTATCGATACGAAATGTACACGTATCGATCAGGGATCGATCCAAAAACACCTCGGATCGATCATGTGGGCCCACCCACGTGTGAGAAGGGGTATTCCGAGATCTAAGTCAAAATTTTCCAACCTACGCCTATAAATAGCAGCCCAATGCCTCCAAAAAATGGACTTTGGCTTCTCTACGCTAATACTCTGCCAAAATCAATATTATACTTCAGTTGTACTGTTGTAATCTCCTGTAATCAGCAAGTCAAATTCAATAAACATCAATCATTTCATAGTGGACATAGGCAATACGCCGAACCACTCTAAATTTGTGTGTTTCTGCATTTTTTCTTATCTATTGATTGGTGTGTTTGTTAGATCTGTCTTATTTTACATTTACTTTCTACATTTTATCTCTTCAAACACATCCGAAGAGTGTTGTGCCCAATTTTGGTACAAACACTTATAAATTCAAATTTATCCACTGAAAATCACTTCACTTTATTTATAAATCTTGTTTATAAATTCCATAGTCTCATTTCCCATTAAAAACGGTTTCACAATGCTTAATCGATTTCTAAATTAAATTCCAGTTTTAAATCAATTTCCTAAATAACCCAACTATATTCCAATACCCCACACAAATTCCGATTCCACTTCCTTTTCATAAATTAAAATCTTATTTAAAATCTAGTATAACAATTTCATATTTTATTTCCAAATTTCCTTTTTATTTTTCCAACTATTTAAAATCTCGATTTTTAAAATAAATCCTTTTACACTTAACCAAATATCGCTTAGATTTTATTTTTTTAAATCCTTTTATTTAAATTATTCCAAAATTTCTATTTTTCCATATTCCAAAATTATTAAGTACAAATTTAAAATCAACTATTTATTTTACCCAAATTCTTTTCTTTTAATTAATCCAAATTTCAATATAAATACTTCACTTCCAAAATCCCTTTAAATTTCTTTTCAAAAACTCAGTGTGTATATATATATATATATATATATATATATATCTTTGTGGTATTTTAAAATATCAAAATCTAAGCCAGTAATAACATAACATCCAATAAATTCAATCACACAATAATCTGTCACAGATTTCTCAAACAAATCATATATCAATATATATAAAAATTAAATTCAACTTTTTTGAGGAATCCAGTTGGATCCCTCCAACTTTTTTTCCATGCATCCACAGATGTTAATATAACTATAAAAGTACCAATCCCTCTTCGAGAGGGATATCGTGGTATATAGGGTCATCCGCTATTATGCGGAGCGCATAGGGTCTCATCCGCTTATATATGCGGGAATATCAATCACTCTAATATATATACTACTATATATAACATCACATTCAACTGATAAAATATATCAATTCAACCAATCAATCAATAATAAATTTTAACCATTTAAAATTAATTAATGTAATCCAAAATTGAGTGAGATTAACTCACATTGATTTTTATTGTCGCCGGGACGTTTCGATTTGGAACTAAAACCGGACGACGATCGATTTTAGCCCAAATTTTGACTATCTCCAAATCCGTCCAAACCAGTTCCATTGCGAAGCTCTCGTCATTACAATCGCAACGCAAAAATCCGTGCCTCAATTCGACCTAGTATGTAGGAGTTATAGATTTTTATAAGTTATCGAACATTTCATATTAATTAAAATAACCAATAAAATATCCACCTAATTACAACTCTACCTCTCTCCCCAACTTCATCTTCTTCGTTCCAGGTAATGCACAGCAGACACACATACACAGAACTCACGTGCACGTTCCACCACTGATATGGAGATTCACTTCATGAAAATTGAAACCGCCTTCGCCGCCATATTTCTCTTCGAAATCTCCACCCTTCCATATCAAGATCTTCGAGCGTGCAACCCCATACATCTCACGACCTGCTACCATAAACTGCCACTGTCGACATGTCACACCTCCTCAACTTGACCACACCCTCCAAATTTTCGACTACATGTGTCAAACTTCGCCACGAATCAGAATCCAAACTCTATTTCATGAAATTCGCCTTAAATCCAACACATCAAGGAACCCTAGTTTACGGAGCAAGTCGGCCATCCCTCAAATCCTCCATCGCACACACATAGGACGTATCAGAGTGAAGCTCTTGGCAAATCATGAATTTTAAAACAAGTTTGGTATTTTTTTTATAGATCTAGAGATAGGAATTTTTGAATTTCCTTTGTGCTCATTTTTCACTGTTCGGCTATGTTTAAAAAGAAGAAGAGAGGGAAGCATGTATAGAAAAGAACAGTAGGTAGGTGGTTGAAAAGATAGAACATACAGCTGAAAGGAAAGGTTGACATGTTAATATATATTAATTAAATAAAAAAAAGATCTCGATTTATGCAACTTAAAATCTCGAACCCCTATCGAGGCATGCTAGACGTTTATAATGTTATACCCCTATTCCGAACACAATGGATAAGGCTTCAAGTCCTAATTCGATCGTATGGAGAAGATAGCTTTTTGGATCCAATTATTATATTGAATTTTCGATATTAATTTCAACGCGTTGATATTCCGTACGACCAAATGATAACTCCAAATTCTACGAAATTTGAAATCTGATAATAAGACACTATTACGATTCAATGGAACTAGTTTCGTCGAAATTCAAGACTGTACCCCAGAAGGCTATTTTTAAATGTCAATTTAAACGATATATTTTTAAAACTGAACAAATCACTTTTAAATTCAATTTAAAAAGTTCTATTATCTTCATTATTATAAATATAAATTTTATAAACCTTTAAATTATTTTTATCAAACCTAAAAACTCAAGATTCAATATTTTAACCAATTTTCGATTATTAAATCTAATAATTAAATTATCACATAAATGGTTATATTTGAAATTCAAGTTAAAAATTAACTTTTAAATATTTAAAATCAATTAAATATTCCAATTTCAAATAACCAAAATTTCGAGTCATTACATAAATTATAAGGTGTGGTGATAATGGGCCAAGGTGAATATTTAGCACCAAATTGAGAAAATGGTCAAAAACCATCCGTACATTATCCAAGTCTAACATTACGACTCTCCGCTATAAAATTGGGATAAGTTTTGTCGAAATGCTTCCATGCTTCTCCATCGGCTGGATGTGTCAATGTACCTTCTTCCTCTGTTCTCACACTATGACATCCCATATGAGATGCAGTTACAAAAGATGCGTATAATCTTTGAAGCCTAGGAGTGATGGGCAAATAATGCATACGTTTGTATGGAACTTCATTTCCCTTCTTTTTTCTTGGTTTGTACCTTTCCTTGTTACATATTCTATACTTTCTAAGAGTGATGTCCTCTTTCCAAAACAACATGCAGCCATTTAAGAAAGTATCTATTTTCTGATAAGGTAAACCAAAAGTCGACATAAGTTTTTTAACTTCATAGTGATTTTCACACATTAAATTATCGGGCGGCATATGCCTTTTTGTAGCTTGTACAACGGCTGTAAATCCAGCTTCGGTGATGTTGTATTTTGACTTCATCGCAATGTATTCTCCGGTTACTGATAGCTGGGTGCCGCTTTTACAACCATCCCAAAGAGGTTTCTTAGTAGCATCCAGTAAATCACTAAAAAAAATTTGCTTCAATATTTGGTTCTTCAATATTTTCATCATCGTCGTCAACTTCAACCGTAGGGAACATTGATCATGCTGCATCTTCAACCATATTTTCTATACGGTTCGTCATAACACTTTCATTACCAGCAATCTCTAATTCATTCTCTGCAGAAGTATGTGCTACAACTTCTCCATGACGATCCGAAACATAATACTTCGGCATGAAACTGTTTTTACACAAATGGACTTTCACAATATCGGGTAACACATACTTCAAATGTTTACACCTACTACACAGACAACGAATTTCTACATCGTTTCCATTATTACATAAAGCAAATTCAACAAATACGTTTATACCATTATAAAAATCTTCTTTTATTGAGCCTGTCTATCCCCTTCTTTGATACATCCATCTCCTCCGATCGACAAAATAATCGATCATTTTTCCTATTTGAAAAAATATGACACAAATTCAAAAATAAATAGTGGTCATTTTACGAATTCACATTTTATTTTTCAATGTATTGATACAAAAACTTATACGCGTCAATTTTACCCCACTTAAGAATACAATATAGAAATGTTGGTTTATGGTTATCTTTTTTTCCTAGTCAGTCGTCCTACTTCCCATTACAAACACAGTAAACACTTACATTTCGTACATTATTTCGTTTTAAACGATTCAACAAAATTTCGGTAGCACTTTCCTTTTGTTTCTTGCATTGTACACAATGCGTGTACACAGGAAACAAAAAAGAAAAGTGACGGTGAAATTTTGTGAACCATTTGAAACGAAATAATGTACGAAATGTGATTTTTTACTGTGTTTATAACTTGTCCAATACATGGACAAATCAAACAAGTATTATACGAGATGAATATAAATGGCTGCTTTATGACAAAAACGAATATTTATACAACGATCATGTACAACGCCCGTCGGACTGGGCCAAAAACTCTCTAAGGGACGTAAAAAAAGTAGTTTATAAAAAAAATATTTACTAATTTTATATATTTCAAAAAATTATTAATTTACCACATTTATTTCGCATATTTTATCGAATAAGGCTGCTTCAATATTGTTGTCATTTTCCAATGCGGTCAAATTTTTTTGAGACTCGTGCATTCATTATTGTTATACAAGTCAAGATGTTATACAACTCATGTCTTATTCCAATTAACACAATACAATGGTAGAAACAACACATATACAATGGTTTACACATACACACACAATCACAAATTATACATACTCTTTAAAATTTCATGATAACATATGAAATATGTATACCATGGGATACTATAAACCATTATTAGGCTATTGGAAACAATTACAATCACTAATTAGCCCTAATTTATCAACTTACGCAAATCTAGATTTAGGGTAAAAATTAGATTTTTCACGAAAATAAGAGATTATACCTGAGATTGAAAGCAATAGAGTGTGATTAAGCAGCCGTGGAGGATCCGAAAGCTTGAAATTGGTGATTGGAAGCTTGAAATAGGGATTTGGGGGTTTTATTTCTTTTTTTCATGTTGGAGAATGAGGAAGAAGAGGCTCGGCTGGAGCCTGTAATTCGCGAATTTTCGACGGCTGCCGACGGCCCGTCGGAAATTCGCCGTCGGAAGTCGTCGCTACGTGCTATCGGTATTTTAGCCTTTTCTAGTAGTGGATAAGTATGTGTTATCCTGCCTTTTGATCAGACAGTATACGGACTAACCTGACGAGTTAAACTTCGAAGTTATCTAGGCAGGACGTCCGAAGAGATAATCACAAAGTCCAAAAACCAAGTACAACTAGGACCACAACACAAGTACCAAGCTACTACAAAAAACTCAAAAGCTAAAGCCCTATAGTGTGGGGTTGGTACCAACCCATAAAACCTCCACCAAATCTTCTCATCTTCTGCCTATCTCCCTCCTTGTTGCTAGAAATGTACTTCCAATGTTGTTTGGATAATTCCATGCAACGCTCTATCAATCACCATGAACTCCTGAATCAGCAACTTTTTTCTTCTACAACTCAATCATTTGGACTTAGAAACAAGCTATTATTGATGCAAACAACTATAAAATCACGAAGCTAACCATAAGACGAGCCGAAGCAAAGTGTTCAAGATGGCCAGATTGGCCATCTTAGGGGTCGGTACCGACCCTTATCCTTGGAGTCGTACCGACCCGTAGTTACTTGATGATGTGACACCTTATTTTCATAGAGAACTAGTTTATAGAAAGTCTGGAGATCTTTTATTCGAGATATTAGGCTCCCTACCTCTATAAATAGAGGGGTAGAGCTCAATTTTCAAGATCTTTTGGCTTTAGTTCCACTCTACTATATATTCTTGTAATTCTGAAAATCTAAGTAGCGGAGTGACCCCTAAGAACTTTTATCCCCAAGTCGGAATTTAAGCAATAAAATCATTAAGTGGACGTAGGCCGGAGTTTGTCGAACTATTATAAATCTCTGTGTGTTCATTTTTGATTTTTTTTCTTTACTTTTTATTCTCTTCTACTTTCTATTGGGTGTTTGTGCCATTTTTTGTTCTAACATTTTGGTGATTTGATTTAGAGATACTTGAACTCGCTGATTCAAGACTTAGGAAGATTCTAAATGGCTAGACAATCAACTAGAAGGATTGTTGTTGGAGAAAATCAAACAGGGTGTGGCCAAGAGGCATCCTCAGAAGCTAACTTCTATTAATCTACATAAACAAGAATAAGACGGAAACTATAATAAACGGATTGCAGGAAAGGATGATGGCTCGCTAGGAAGGGATGATGAAGAGTTTCTTTAGAAGGATGGAACAAGTAGAAACAGCGGGAGTTGCAGCAAATCAAAATCAAAGATCAGGAGCCAGAGTGCAGGTAGCTAGAGATGGAGTAGAACCACCCAGAGCAAACCCCAACCCAAACATACAGGTCGGTACCGATCCCCAAGGGCTTACGGGCACGTGTCATCCTGGCCTTGCAAGGAATGGCGTACAGTTTGGAGTTGAAGCAGAGCGTTTCAATGCAGATCATATGCAGGAGCACAATCAGTGGAGTGCATGCTAGAATTTCCCAGTAGGAACGGAGGGAAGGTTGGATCAAAGACTTCCATTGGATGATAACCCCATGTTTGGGATGGCTTGTAGTCAGGTTCGAATCCTTTATGTGGCTTTTTATTCTCCACAAATTCTATGATATCATCGCAGGCCGCTTACATGTGTACGGGATCTCGAATGGTCCCTAAGCATGCTCTGAGTTGGATGTTTGAGATGATTATTTAGGATATATACGCAATAACACAATCTAGCCACTTACTCATGTACGGGATCTCGATTTGTCCTCAGGCATGCTTTGAGCTGGATACTAGAGTGTAATGCCCAGAGAGGCAACTATCATATATTTGATTCTAAGCTTGGTAAATGAACTCTCAATTATTAAAAACCATGAAAATACTGTTAGTCGCTATGCACTGGATCAACGATAGCCAAATATATAGATATAGAGTTCACGCGCAGTAATCGCAGCAGCAGCAATATAAATATAATAGCAGTGGGAATAAATAGAAAAGTAAAGCAAGAAGCAATCACAGCAAAGTTTTTATACTAGTTTGGATCTCTAGTCCTACGTCTAGTTCCAGACTCCTTTTTGAATTAACTAACAAACACCCTCACTTCGCCCGGAGGAATAGGCATCTAAGCAGCAGAAAAGGATTTTAGTACACTTGCCTGAGCGGCCGAACGGCACTTCAATATTTTCTTTTACAAAGAAATAACTTGACTATATATTGTGTCTTCAATACACTGAGTAGTTGAACTAGAGTACAACTTCTATAACCTGTAAAAATGATGCAGAATGAGTGTGCGTAGGTTAGGAAGTGGATTAGAACCAGACTTGTATGGTGTGGAGTGAAAGATCACTGGTCTAAATTCACTTTTAGAATGAATATGAAATTTGGAGCATTTGGAAGTAATATAAGAATGATTTGACTGAATATAATTATAATTTTCTTTTGGGATAGTGGAAGCCTTCCATAGGCGTGATAGAAAGCCAATAAAAAGTTGCAATCCTTCAAAAATTCGGTTCGCAAGAGATGCATGCATTGAGCATTGAAGAGGAGGCATGAAAGGGAACTTTATATATTTAGTTATAACAGTCACATAAATTCGTAGCAACCCTCAAACTGAAGCAATGTTTGGTGGAGTGGTTGGGGCGTGTCCTAATTCCCATGCGACCTGGGATCGAATCTCACCATAGCTATATGGTAGCAAGCTTTGATAAAAATTGTTGTGGTAGAGTGGTAATGGATGTGTGTTCCATCCTGGGTGTGTTGGGTTTGAGTCCCGCCCTTTCTTTTATTTTTCCATTTAGTTTCGCTTTATTTGAGATAATAAAATATGCTATCCACCTATTAACAAAAGTGTTTCTAGTGCAGTGGTTTGGCATACGTATTCCTGTGCAAGCGCGTAGGTTCAAATTCCACCTTGTCCAATTATTGAATTCTTTATTTTCAATGCCTTGTCATCTAGTGGTTGGAATGCACACTTCCTCCTATGCGACCTGGGTTCAATTCTCACTAGTGTTGCTTATTTTTAGTCCCTATGCACATTAAAGAAATCTTGTTTTCTCCACTTATTTTCCACGTGAAAAAGCCTGATGATTTCTAGTTCAATTCTAGGCTTGCACTATATACATATATAAATAAACTATTTTTGTGATGTTGTATTTATTATTCTTTACTATAGCTTATTTAAACTTCTTCATATGGCTGCCAGACCTGAAATTACTTAACAAACACATTAGTAGTATTGTCATATAGTTGTTATAATCAAAACACTAAAATTGTGTTTTCAACAAATACAATAATCTTAAAACACAAGTCCCCTTGCCAGAGTGTGAGCAGATGGACTTGTGCAGCATGGATTAAGCCTCCGATCGAAGAGTCGGGGCCAGAGAAAAGAATACAAGTCCCCTTGCCGAAGAGTAAGCGGATGGACTTGCGCGACATAGATCGCTTTAAGTTTCGATCGAAAATTCGGGATCGGAGTGCAAGAAATATGTCCCCTCATCGAAGCGTGAGCGAATGGGCTTACTTTTCGTTGAGTCCCCTTGCCGAAGAGCGGGCAGATTAAGCTCAACAATGATCCAAAGAGACCATGGACTTTGATCGCGTTAAGTCCTGACCGGAGAGTTGGGATCGGAGAGTAGGAGGTAAGTCACTTCGCTGGAGACAACTGGATGGGCTTACTTGTCGTTGAGTCCCCTCGTTAAAGAGCGATTAGATTGCGCTTAGTAAAGGTCCGAAGAGACTATGGATTTGATTACCAGCCCTAAATGGTCATCGACTTGGTTAACGGTCCAAAGAGACCATGGATTTGATTATCGGCCCCAAACGGCCGTGGATTTGATTAACAGTCCGAAGAGACTATGGATTTGATTGTCGACCCCGAACGACCATGGATTCACTTGCTGGTCCCGAATGACCACGATTTCAATTAATGATCCGGAGAGATCGCACATTAAATTAACTATAAAACCATGGATTCACTTGCTGGTCCTAAATGACCATGACTTCAATTAATGATCTGGAGAGATCGTACATTAAATTGACTATAAAACGATCCAGAGAGATCGCACATTAAATTAACTATAAAATGATCCAGAGAGATCGCATGTTGCTGAACATTAAAAGATCCGGAGAGATCGAGCGTTAAACTGAATATGAAATGATCTGGAGAGATCAAACTTTAAACTATATATTGATTTTGATAAAAGGATTTGAACACCTTGAAATTAAAATGAAGTGGATATCCTGGATGAACACGAGATGATTTTAATGTGTAATAACTCTAAATGAAATCAAAATGATAATGATGTAAATCCTGGATGAACACCGGATGGTCTTGATGTGTGATGTAGTGGATCTGAATGAAATTGGAATTATGATAATGTATAGACAATACCTAGGCAGAGTCTAGAGTCTTAGGCTATGACAGGTCTGGAACGACCCATGATTGACAAGAGAATCCAAAGAAACTGGATGATTCACAAAGATTGAAGTAGTTAGAGAGCTCAACTATCAAAGATTGATATCACATTTGTTTTTTAGCAAAGCACACCTTCCATACGCAAGGCGTGCTTTGGGGGAAAGTGTTATCCCGCCTTTTGACCAGGCCGTATACGGACTAACCCGACAAGTTAAACTTCTAAGTTATCAAGGTAGGACGACCGAAGAGATGACTACGAAGCCCAAAAACCAAAGTACAACCAGGGTCACAACACAAATACCAAACCACCACAAAAAATTAAAGAGCCAAAACCTCATAGTGTGAGGTCGGTATTGACCCATAAAACCTCCACCAAATCTTCCCATCTTCTGCATATGCTCCCTCCTTTATTGCCAAAACCCTACTTTCAATGTTGTTTGGTTGATTTCGTGCAACGCCCTATCAATCTCCACAAACTCCTGAATTAATAACTTTGTTCTCCTACAACTCCATCATTTGGACTCAAAAACAAGCTATCATTGATACAAAAAACTATGGAATCATGAAGCTAACCACAAGATGAGTCGAAGTGAAAAGTTCAAGATAACCAGATTGGCCATCTTAGGGGTGGGTACCGACGCTTATCCTTGGAGTCGTACCGACCCATGGTTACTTGATGATGTGGCACCCTATTTTTATGGAGAACTAGTCTATAGCAAGGAGAACTGTCTAGAGATCTTTTGTGCAAGATATTAGGCTACCTACCTCTATAAATAGAAGGGTAGGGCTCATTTTTAGGATCTTTTAGCTCTAGTTCTACTATGCTCTATATTCTTGTAATTATGTAAATCCAAGTGTCGAAGTTGTACCGACCCCTAAGAACTTTTTCTCCTAAGTCAGAGGTTAAGCAATAAAATCATTAAGTGGACGTATGCCGGAGTTTGTTGAACCACTATAAATCTTTGTGTGTTTATTTCTTACTTATTTTAATTTGTTTTCTTCACTTTTTATTCTTTTCTACTTTCTATTCGGTGTTTGTGCCATTTTTAGTTCAAACATTTTGTTTGAAATTTGGATCCCGTTTGTTTGTAAAATATCTTTATTAATAGTTTGAACATAAGTGCAATCTTTTGGTCCGACCGTGAAGTTTTAAAAATACCCTTATGTACAAACAAGAGGTTAGAAGTTCAAATCCTATAAAGATTAAAAATTAACATCTATTTTCAAATTGAAATTTTGGAACGTAAATAAGATTACAGCTTCGAAACCCCATTACGATAGAAAAATTATAATTTTTCCTTTAGATTTTTATTGATAATTAGAATAGAAGTGCAATCTTTTGGTCTGACCGCGAAGTTCCAAAAATACCATTATATGCAAACAAGAGGTTAGAAGTTTGAATCTTATAAGGTGGAACCCAGTGCACGAGGCTCCCACACGATAGCGAGCTCTGGGGAGGTCGATAATGTACGCAGCTTTTCCCTTGCATTGCAAAGAGGCTATTTCCGGACTCGAACCTGGGCGTCCAAATCACCATGTGGGTGACCTAATCATTGCGCCAAGGCTCCACCTCTTGAATCTTATAAAGAATAAAAATTAACATCTATTTTCAAATTTAAATTTTGGAACAAAAATAAGATTACAACTTCGAAACCCTATTTCAACAAAAAAAATTAATTTTTTTTAATTTCCGGTTTATTTTTTATTAAAACTACCTAGAAATTCTACATTTAATAATTTTACAAAATGGTTATACATGCACGTGCTTACATATCTCGTATAAATAATGCCTTTAGCTGTGCTTTATGCCGAGATGTTTTATTTGGCTCAAAATCTACCAGATGGTCTTCCAGGTTATCTAAGTCAGAGTTATGCCAAACTTTTATTATCAGTTTCAAGCCCAGAATTGATGTAGATACATCATTTCACTTTATTTATCCATTTTGGATGTTGAACTTGAAAGTCTAATTTTGATTAATAAAACTCTACCAATACGTATGTTTGCCAATAAATTTGAAGTTCGGTCTTATTATTATATGGGTAAAATTTGTTAAAGTAACTAGTAACCTATACACTTGTACTGATCTTGTATTACTAAGTTTTTTTCTCTTTTTCCTCAAATTTTAGTTATCATTGTTGTTCAACCTTAGACTTATGACATATGCACATGATTATCTCTTTCATATTTGCTGCATGCCACAAAAGAGTTGAAGAAGAGAAAAGGGACTTACTGCAACTAATAGTTCAACCGGTAATTTTTTTCCATTCCATTAATCAATAATTGATAGAGGGAATTAGTTTAAAAGAAAAATATGAGAGTGATTTTCGTCTACAGGACATAAGTTTTAAATTTTAGTTTGAAGGACAATGAATGTTATACTAGATTATCTAGTGTAGTTAATATGATGCTATATTAATATAGCATTCAGTGTGCTAAATTTTAAAACTTGTGCCCTTTATTTAAAAATGTGGTTGAAGTTTTTCTTTTCCCATATTTTCCTCTAATTATACATAAAAAAAGATATAAATAAATATATAAAAACTAAGTACTCTGCAAAATGTTAGTATTGTGTTCCTTCCTATATTTAAGAACATATAACATTTAAATATTGATTATGTTCTATGAGCTTAAGGTAATTTATTCATAACTAAGTGTCCTGATAAAAAATAATGTATTGGCACAATAATTATTTTTGAAGCTTTTTGCTACAATATGCTTTATCTATTCGGGATTTGCGAATTAATACACATGTGATAAAATAGATCAAATTATTTTGTTTTTTTCTATTTGTTAATAGAATTTATTTTCTCATATTACCTATATAAATGTGCTTGTTATGTACATTAGTCAAACTAGTTTTGCTTTTTAAATAAGATAAGATTTCATTTTCTAGACATAAAAGATAAAATGAGAAATTTGATTCATTGCCTACTGAAACATATAGTAGGAAATATGAACGGTAATAGTAATAAAATAATAATAATAATAATAATTGGTATAATGAATTGAAAGCAGGTTTTTATTTGAATGCATGTTTATTTTATTAGTTAGTTCCCCTTGTCATCAAATATAAAATTTTCTCTTAGAAATTGTTTGGCCTCATCTGATAGTATAGTATATGAGTGTTATATAGATGTTTGTATTTGTTGTGAAATGTAGCGACCTGCATTTTACATATCAAAGGATCATAAAATATTATTTTAAATTCATATGAGGTCGTATGACTCTTTAACTTTGGAGAATGTCAAATAGTGACATTTCTTATCCTTAGAATTTTTATCGGAAGATTTCGACCTTGAAAATCTTATACGGCCTGTAACTTTTGATAGAAGACGAATTAGGGTCTGAACCACTTTCATTAGATTGGGATGATGGTTTCTCATTCCACAGAGTAGTCATAATAAAAATTTAGACTTACCATTTAGGAAATATGATCATTTTAAGTTTGGACAATTTCTAGCCAGATTAGTGGATGATTGATTAGGCCTGGATTAGGTCCGTTAACCCATTTGGGAATTGTGCCTAATTAGGGATAAAGGGATAGTTTCTATTCACTTTCCCACTTCCCAAAACTAATCTAAGCCTCCATTAATTCATTTTCAACCAAAACGCTCCACTTTTCCATACTTTAATTAGCTTAAACACATCATTAAGGGGTGATTAGCCAGGAAAATCAAGTGATTACTCTTTTGACCATTCTGAAATCCATGCCATTACTGTTCGATCTTGGATTTGCATTAGAAATTAGGTAAATTTTTACTATCAGTGATAGCTTCTCTCACTATCTTATGGTTATTGATATAATTAAATTTTGGTTTTCTTGAAAGGGTTTTCGAAGTTTAAACGTTTTAAAACTTAGATCTAATATTATTAACATCTTAAAATTAAGATTAAAAAGATAGATTTTTATTTTAACTCATTTTACACCATTTACTAACCATAATTGTCATTTTATAGAAAATCGGATCTAAGATGATATATGCTCGTAAATTGTTTTTGGATGAATTATATGCATTGCTTGGATATTATGTGATGATGGTTGTGTGAATTGTTTTGATTTGTTTGCTAGTTGTTTTGTATACTTAGGAATATGGTATATTTGGTGTAAAGTAGCATCAAAGTGTTCAAAACACGATGTAGTTGGAATATGATGTTATTTGAAGTCCCAGCAGACCCCAAAACAAGTCACACAGGTCACTTGTAGTTGATTTGGTAGCTCAAATTATGGTCGTCAAAATATGGTCGGTGGTGGTAAAAATCATGTCGGCACTAGAGTGCTTTGAGTCGTGGCAAGATTTACTTCGGGTTTTGGACGGGAAAACTTTGAGTCATGCCCGAAGAATTATAGTCGATGGTGGGAGTTAGACTTAGACAAATTTTGGTCATGAAATCATGTCAGTATTTGGTGTTGCTTTGGGTCCAGATGGGAAAAGCTTTGGTCAAAGACGTGGTCACTTCGAGTTAGGCCAAGGAAAGACGCGGGAGGAAATTTTTGGTCTTAGCCAATTTTCAAGCATGATCACATAGTCAGTACTGACCATGTGAAATCTGAGTATTCTATGCAGCTTACTTCAAGTTTTTGAGGGAATGGCTTCGGGTTAGCTTTGGGGCAAGATGACATGGTTTGGACTTCTACTTTGGCCAAGTTTGGGGGTGGCCGCACATGGTTGGTGATGACCATATATAGTCAGTGCAAACCATGTTGGTGCTTGGAGAATGGAGATGAAATTCTTTTAGGTTTGGGCGATGCTTAGGAGACTTGTCGCGTGCGTTCGTACGTTCGGCGTTCGTTTTCGTTGACTGTGGCGTGATGAAGAATGATGATTAATAGCGAGGCAAAGATGCGTTGCTTCAACGTGATGGCTTCAGAACTTTGATATATGGATTCTATTATCAATATGGATATTTAAAAGTGTTCTAATGATGACGACTCGATCAAAGGAGTCATGATGATGATCCACAAGGACATGTTCGTGGAAGGGAACTCGTAGGTAGAACGAGGAAGGATTCTACAGTAGAAAGTGGAATGAGGAAGGGTTCCGTTACGATAAATGGAAACAAATGAAGCGGCAAAGTGCTTGAATACGCTTACGGATAGATTGTTGATACTCTAATTGTTTCTAGTGTACTCGTAAAGCCGGGGTATGTGAGGATGGTCATAAGGGACTTAGTCGGTTACCCCAGATCGAGGAAGGGATCCATGTACCCTGGATTGAGATAGGGATCAAGTGTCCAACATCTATATGGTTGGTGTTCGAATACCTAGAAATTAGGATTTTTCCATTAATCCCTGGTAGAGGAATGGTCATACAAGTTATCATATATTCATAGCACATTAAGTGACAGTGAGGATTTTTTATGGATGTTATGTCTGCCATGTTTGTTTGTCGCTCGAGGGATGTCACGGGACTAGGTTTTGCGGAGGTGGATGCCTAGAGACCCAATGTTATACTTAGAATGTTTTTTTTTGAAAACCCAGGAGAACCCGGTGGGCCGGTAAACTCCTGAGGAGGGTATAGTAAAGCCGTCCGCTGATCCAAGCCCCCATACCCCCGGGTAAAGTTACATAGGATAGGGAAGCGCATGGTAGGAATCGAACTTGGGTATTTTTACCAGAACCCAAGCCGCTTTCCACTACGCCGCACCCGCGGACATTATACTTAAAATGTTGTACTCCTTATGATGTGAGTATATTAGCATATACTATTATGTACTAACTCTTTGGTTGCGGCAACATGTCATGTACGATTCTTCGTACCATTTTTCCTTATTATATCGATTTTGATAGTATTTTAAGATTTTCTTATCACTCACAGCAGACTATTGTTTGACTCGAGATTTTATGCTCGCTCCTTATTATATCGAGTACTCTTAAATGAGTAAACTAGATAGCAAGTGTAAGCTGATAGGGTTAGGTGTATGCCCTAGGGGCAATTATATAATTCGTTACATATATCTAACTCGATAACCAATCTTGTTCAAAATAAAAGGTGTTTTCTTTCTATTATATACTTGATATAATATGTTATATTAATTAATTAATTTAATTAAAAGTATGTTTAATAGAAAATCCATAAAAGGTATGTTTTGTTATAGTAGTTACAAAGTGTTGTAACAATGAGTAATTTATAGCAATGAAAACAAATATACCATTTTAAATGTTCCTAATCAAGATGCATCGAGACTGGATATTGATGTATCTGTTGAGGCTATAATACGTAATGCTCTCTAAATATTAGGATTACGTACTGATAGTAATTGGATAACTAGGGAATGACTCACTCAATGGTTTTCTGTCGGTTAACATTACTAAGGTCAAACAAAAAATATCAATGTGACTTATTTACATAGTTCTCTCGACTTGAGAATACTGTGGATCTTCAATATGAAAGCTCTGCATTGATTATAGTCAAATCATGGCACGACATCCATCAAGTGACTATAGTTAGGTCAAGTGGAAGTATTGTAAGTGAAGCACTATTCATGATAGGAATCATCTCCTCAGTTATACGGGGTTAGTATCACGGTCAACTCAAGTCAACTCCAAGTCAAAGTCTCTGGCCAGAGCAGTTTGATTAATGATAATTGTTATTATTGAACCAAGGACTTTGTGTTTGGACTATAGAGTTGAATATGGATGATACTGGAATTTTGACCGTTACCAAATTCTATAAGTCCAAAGTGGTATAGTTTTGACAAAGAGAATTGGTATAAATAAAAGTCATAATCGGGTAATGATTAACAAAGTGAAATTGGATTTTATTGAAACCAAGTAAGCGATAAATTTGGCCAAAATGTCACATCACCTACTAAGTGATGTGTGAACATTATTATTCAAATAGTTCGATATTAATCGCTGACCAAATTTACACCAGATGAGTCACAATCGAAACGATGGATTCTTTTTTGACCAAACAATTCAATTAGTTTACAATTGTTACAAATTACTTAAATTGATTAATATTTGTGAAATATTAATTATAAAACTTTGATTATGATTTAGAGAATAAATATTATTAAACATATTTATAATAGTTATAAATATATCAATCGATATACGATAAGCGATTAAATTGGATTTAATTAAATAATATTTTTGGGCCTAAAATGGGATTTTGACCCATCATGGTGGGTGAGAATGTCGGCCGAAATATGGACTAAGGGGCGGTTGAAATTAGTTTAGAGATATTAGATTTTGGATGGCTCACATTAAAGTAGAACTAGTATGAGATGAGATCCACTATTTTCTTTCTTCTATCCGCTATTTAAACATCCCTATCCCTAATCACAAATGATCTTTAGCCACCACTCCTTCCTTAGGTGCTCCATCATATCAAGCTCAAATCAACTCAAAGTCGATCACTACTCGATAGTAAATGGACAACGATTCAAGGACTAACAATCTGCCGAATCGAAAAAAATTCAAAGGAGAAAGAGTTCATCCTTTCAAGTTATGCTTAAAGGCTTTAGTTCTTAGATATGATTTTCACAGAATTATAGCTTATACTTTCTTAATAATATTTTATTATGAACATATTATTATTATATTATTAGTCCAGTGACGATTCTGATATGTATTAATGTTGTCACATGTTAGTATGGTTATATATATGTATATACTTATAATTTAAAAAATCAACTTTTTATACAAATTAGATCTGTAAAGCCACCTATTTTATATGTTAATTATTATTATATCAAATTATATATAAATATATATATTATTTAATTATACATATATGGTTTATATTTAATTTCAATATCATACTATGATTAAAATTGATCATATAATTTCATATCTATTACTTGATAGCAATAGTAATTTTTAACAGCAAGAAATTAATTTTATAATTATTTATTAATATTTAATATTATTTAAATTAATATATTACATAAATAAATTATATAAAATCAAATACGTTATGAAAATTATTTTATATATTTCATAAAATTATTTTACCATAAGACAAGCTCTGAGCTAGAAAGTAAAAATTAAAAAAAAATTCTATTTTAAAAAATTATTATTATAATAAGCCAAAAATAAATAAGTTAATTAAAAATAAAATATGATCGAAAAAATGTGGAAAAAAATTTCATACTTCAAAATATCTTTTGTGATATATTGAAATCTAACATTTAAAAAAAGATTTCGAAAATAATTTAGTATTAATATTTTATGTAACTTCGAATGAATATTCAATTAAAATATATTTTAAAATAATAAAAAACAATACTATTGTGCTATACACATGATTTGGGATTTAAAAACTGAAAAATAAATTTATTTTTTTGAATAATATATATATATTACAAATATACTTATATATATGTATTTATATTAAAATAGAAATATAATATTATTTTATTATTATAAATATATTAGTACATATATTTTTCTTGGTTTTTAATTAAAAAAATTATTATTTATTTACAAACAATATTTAGAAATGTTCTAAATAAAATAGACTTTATAGGCCCAATATAGATCAAATATAAAGAATTTTTTTGAAATTCACCCATAACTTCAGCTGTGGGCTGGCCAAGTTCCAACATAGACGACACATAGAGCTATACAGATGGATTAGAAGGAGGTGATGCTTTCTCGTGTTTATATTTGGTTTTATTATTGCTTATTCCTCTATGCGACTCTGTAGAACTTAGATGGTGTTTTTTATTTTATTTAGAAGTGGTTTATCTTTCGAATTATAGCCAAGACGGTGTTTTTTTATTTTATTTAGAGACGGTTTATCTTTCAATTTTATTTATCAATTGTTTAAACTCTACTACTATTTTGTATAATTGTGTGAACCTGTGCACTCAGATTTTATGGTTCATTTAGTTATTACTGTCTTATTTGTTTTATATCTATGATGACTAACTATTTTATTTGATGCGCTCTGAGATATACGATAGGTTCTACGATTCTTTTATTTACTTTACAACCTTAACAATCATCATACATTGACCGGACACTATTGCAGTGCACTATACATGTATACTGAGTGCCGAAGGTGTAGGGCGGTCATCACAAGAAACAGAGATTGGTATTTATCTAATACAGTATTTGTCAAATTTGTTCCAATATTGAACAAGTTATACACATAATAATATTTTCGTTTCATAAATCATTTAAAGTTGAACAGTTTACAAAATTTTATCAGTGCATTTTTTTATTCCTTATGTACGCTATATTGCATATGATATGGGGAATAAGGGGAAGTGCTGTTGAAATTTTATTGAATCATTTGAATTCAAATGATTTAGGACATGTAAATATTGTTGTGTTTGTAATGAAAGGTAGGATGACTAACCTTAAAAAATGTGCAGTATTGATAATAATGAACAAGTAACCATCAAGTTATCCATAGTGAAATACAATATATGCTTTTCAATTATAATAATAATAAATAATATAGTTAATGGTATAAAGTATTAATAAATAAAATTTCTTAATCTTGATAAACTAATAATAATACATGATATTATTAATAAAAAATAATCATACATGTTATTGATGATAAAAATAACAATGAATGATATTTTTAGTTAATTATAATAATGTGTGATATTAATAATAGTTTAGATAATGAATGATATTATTAACAAAAAATAATAATATATTGTATTAAATGATAATAATAATACTATTGTAACATCCCTATTTGAAACTAAAATAAAATAAATATATTAAAATGGATTTTGAATTAGATATTTAAATATTTAAATATAAAATTTTGGAATTGAGATTTATATTGAGTTTAAATGTTGAATTAGTGTTTATAAGGATAAATAAAGTTAAAAGGTTATTTTGGATATTTTGTTGAATTTTTTTAAAAAATTGAATTTTTCAGATTTTATTGATAATAAAAGGAGAATATTGATCCAAAAATCAAATTTTAAATCTTAATTTTGTTTTAAAACTCCAAAAGTTATCTAAAAAATTGTTTTGGCAAAACAAATAATATTTTTGAAATTATGGAATTGATTTGATAAATAGAACAAAATGGATTAAAGCAGAAAGGCGATGTTTTGTTAAAATTATTTATAACGCCTTAGATAGATTTAAAATTAATATAGCGTCTTGAGTTGATTTTGAAACTGGTAGAATGGGCCGGTTTAAAGTTAGTTGGGGAAGTTAACTGAATTTAAAAATGAATTAATATTTTTTTTTATTGGACCACACCTCCCTTGGTCATGTTCGCCCTACCTCCTTTTCATTCTTATCCAGTTCTTTTTATTTCCCTTATTCCCCTCGGTCCTAAATCACAAAAACAAAAAATAATAATAATGGCACATGCGCACTCTAGAGGAGGCAAGCGATAGGAGGCGGCGTCAATGTCATGGAGGAGGCATTGACACTTATGTTGTGTGTGAGTTTTAGAAAATGTCGGACCTGAAGGGGTGACGATATGGGATGTGCACATCGAAGGTGGTGGAACGTAAGGGGTTGGAGACTATAACTTAGGGATGATGCTAAGTTGTTGATCGATATAGAGGAAGCATTGATAAAGAGGGACTGTGAGTAGTAGGGCGGGAATTTGAATGTTGGTAGGAAGTAAGCGATGAGCCTTTGGTGAGTATAGCATGTTTAACTTGATATATGAATGCATATAATTGATTATTTGCTTCGGTTATGTTGATATTAAGCATCTACAAGTTGATAAATGACTGCATATGAATGTTAGCATGTGAATTGGTTGAAATCATGGTTGATGATGTTGAATGTTATGAAATCCCTTTGCAAAATGGTGTGTTTAAATCAATTTATAAAGAGTTATGAAGTTACAATTAATTTTTTGTGGTGCTTCCATTAAAAATAATCTGGAATTGTGAAAAAGTTTTCAAAAGAATTTTTAGAGTATAAAACTAATTTTATTTTATATATGTAAACATATATATTATATCATTTTCGTGTACGTTGGATATTTCGTAGCAAGTTGGTTTGGTTATTTGAATGCAATATATGAATTAAAAATTTAAAACTATCGCTGCAAGTAGAATGAAATTTCCTTGCTATGAATTTGAGTGCTATGTAACTATTAGGTGAATAAATAATAATTGGGTTTGGTCAATGCTAGGTTAAGTATAATGGCAAAAGTTCAATTTTGAAAATAAAAACTAAGTATATATATTTAGTTTATAAGTCATGAGTATAATAAATGGATTATTTTATCAGAATATATTTTTGGGTGATTGAATGATTATTTAAATCTTGGGATTAGATTATTGAATTTTATTTCTCACCCATGCTATATACTCATGACTATATATATCCCATATGTATTGTTATAAAGTGATCATTATATTGTCATGTTATATTTATCATGTTATGATATAAAAGCATGAAATGATATGAATACCAACTCGTATTAATAAATACTTGATTTATTAAATGGCTATAGTATGATTTTGGTAAAAGAATATCAATTATATTTATTTTAATAAACATGAGCATATTTTGTGAAATGTAAAGTATAAGTATATGTTTGGGTGAATGGAAAACTTGTTTGATTTTGATGTAAGAGATTGAATGTTTGTATTTCACCCATGCTATGCAAGTATGCTTGTATTACACTAAGTGATTAAAAGCTTGTTTGATTTGGCAATGAATGAATTGTGTAATGCTTGGCTATGGCTGATGTGTTAAATATACCAAGTATATAGTAGTATTATCGAGTATGATTTAGATGAAACATATGCTTTGAACAACTATGTGAGCTTTTGAATACTTATTTGATTTTTAAAATACAAGTATATATGATGTGTGCTTCACCCATGATAAGGATATGCAAGTTTAGTTCTATTCTATGATCATACTGATGTGAATATATGAAATGTTGTATTTAAATTGCCCAATTATTGATGCATTATAATACGATGTGACAAAATGCACGTACACGATTTTTTTTGATGATAATGGGATATGATGTCATTTAGGAATAATTGACGTTAGAAAATCAAATGTTTTGTGACAATCTGCACCATAACGGGCTTGAATTTTCGCTAAATTGAAAAAACCAAGTCCACTAAAGTATGGATCGTTGGTTTGGTAACCTACAAATAACTAAATGCACATCAGAGCACTATCGCTATAAACTCACAATGGAATAGTAAGTATAATAAAACATATAGTTACTGACCAAGAATGGCATTTCCAATATCTAGTGTCCTTGCCAAGCATGTATAAGGAAACATGTATTTCCACTGTTCCTGCCTTGTACCGGTACATGTGCCCTAAAGCTATCCAGTGGACTGTAATGAGGAGGGAGTCAGAACAACTTTATACATAGCACTAGTTTATACCGATTGCCATCCATTAGATGTTATCTCTTATTTTTATTTAGTCGTCTCGACTCCACGTATGCGTACGATATGCCCCATCTACTCAAAGTAGAAAATAACTCCATACTTATATATACACACACACACACATAAAAGTACCACAGTCCCCCTTTGGACCAAGATACTATTTCCGCTAGTATCCGTAACCCAGCACCTCATAAGGATCCATCATCAACGCGGTATCGCGTCCTTATCGTTGTGCATACCATGGAACTCCCGTAGTACCTAATAATGGCATCACAATAGTTTAGCCATATTCTATTCATATTTAAAAGACCTCCATAAAGGGTTACCTAGCCTTGCCCCTGACAAACAATCTAGCAAAAAACTATAGTAGTGCATGACCTAAACGTAATCTACACTAGTAGGAGGTGTAACCATTTAGGCATAACCCTTGTCTTTCCGTTGATCACTCAGGACCGATGACGTTCTCGACCTATGTACAGCTCCTACTTCCTCATATGTTACTGAACACGCACTAACATAGCACCAAGCCTTATTCACCATCCCATTTATATTGCCTAATACAATCAAGGTGATACCCATTTGTTATTTAATACCCTCTAAAAGGTTGAAGCATACTCTACTTGTCCTTTGACACTTCGACCAAGGCAAACCTTCCTACTTGGGTATCCCTCACCTATACATAAACATATATAACTCCTTGGGTCCTGCAGTTGGATATGTCCCACATCGGTATAATATGTACACAAATGCTGGTAGCCTCTTGCTATTTTGGACCATTCGCATCCGCACATGTCAGACTTGAATAATTCAAAATACCGAATTGTTAATTTAAATTTGGCAAAACTGAACATATACAGTAAATAAGTAATCACAGATCACAGACACAGAGTAATAAATGCAGCGGAAACAGAAGATAGTAGTTCATGAAGCTACTATATACATATCAAAGTCAAATAAGGTACAACAGATGTCTCAAATACAATAATCAAATACAATATCAGAATACATCACTAGAATCAACTGGATATCTGAAACTGGATAGATAGCTGGATCTCCAAGCGAAGCTCCAACTCCAAAGGTGAGTCTTGAATACTGGTACACTCAGTCTGACCCGAGCGTAAAGCAAAACACAAAACACTCGAGTCAGGATGAACATTCTTATATCAATAAATCCAACTCAAGTGAAATAGCAACTGAAATACAAGTAACTCAAAGGATGTTTGGAATAACCATCCTTTAAGGATCCGTTAAACTATCTACTATGTAGTAGTGTACGATAAGTAGATAATGTCTATCAGTAATATAAAGTATCAAAATAGTGTTAAGGCGTTACCATTATTCCCCTTAACACATTTTATATAAGCGTTATAGTCTATGCAGCACTTTAAATTCCACCGTAAACTAGTGGGATATCAGGGAGTACTCCATAGGTATAACACAAATCAAATCGTAGTGGTCGCGTATATAGGGATACAAGTATGACAAGGCACATGAGGCAATACCCAAGGTAGTGAAACTACCGTTTGCCTGATCCGGACTGGTGAGAACGCATCGCCGCAGCGATCGCAACACCGCGAAACAACACTCCCAAATCAAGGGTGCACCAATCGACAACAAGTAATGAGTAGTTTTTGAAGAAGTGTGTTCGCTCGAGGCACCTAACCCCATTTGGCCCGGCACGGCTCCTGTTTTAGTCATTTCCAATTTGACACAAGTGTCAAGGCTATCCATTATCGTTCTCTTTCTTCAGTCATCACGTACATCATTCCAACCACTTCATTTTGGATCACACTCCGCGTATAGTTATTAAAGTGGTTTTCGGTTTAGACAGAGAGTATGTCCCTAACCGATTCCGGTCTCTTTAACAACTTTCGTAATTATTTCACCGATTGGTCGTTTAATATATTTCAAAACCAAATCAATTTCAATTTCAATTAGAATTCGTAAACCAACATTCCATTTGTCTTTCTAAAACAATTTCCATAACTTACGTTTCAAAACTTCCAAATTACCATTTCAAAATCTTATAATTCAAATTAAATATTTGATTTAAAACAATTCAAGTATTCATTTAAATTCGTATATAAGTTTCATTCCGAAATCATTTAAATTAATTTAATTTAGCATTCAAATCAATTTAAATTCAATGATCGACTTCATTCAATATTCATTAAGTAAATTTGTCATTCAAAATAATTTCTATTTAATTTCCACTTCATTAAATCAATTACTTAAGTTCAACTTCATTATATCAAAACTTCAAATTGAATTTAATTAGATTTGTCAAATCAAGTTCTTTAAATTACAAGTCTTACATCAATTCAATAAATCACATTTTATTTCTTGTTAAAGAAATTCAATTTCACTTATTCATTTACTTAGTTACAAATTTCAAAGCTTAATTAATAAAGAACTAAATTTCACTTATTCAAGAAGTTCAATTCCACTTATTGAAGAATTCAATTTATTTAATTTTTAAATAATTCAATCTCAATTAATTATTTAATAATTTCAAAACTTAATTATTATATAATTTCAACTTAATTATTAAATAATTTCAACTTTAAAACAACATTCTTTCATCAACTACTATGTTAATATTTTGATTCGGATTATTAAATATTAACATTTTCCTTTCATTAAAGTTTCAAGTTCCAACTTCGTTTCAAAACCATATTATTTATTCAAATAAAATCATTATTTTATTTTTAAATCAAATTATTGACCAATCGGGTTTTATTTAATTCTCTATCCTAAGTCAAAGTTTAATTTAGGTATTTATCATTTCAACCCGATTTCATTCCAATTCAAAATCAAAGCATAACAAAGGGAACTTGCAGTGTGATAACTGGGATGGTGTCAAAGTAAATAAACAAGCAATAACACAATCAATATCAATCCAAAAATCAATTCAAATAATCCCGAAATAATCTTATCAATTCACATTGTTGTTTGTGCAAATTAATATAATTGTTTCTAGAATCTACACTATCATTTCATGTAGATTAAAGATTATTACACTAATATTAATTCACATTTAAATGATTCAAGGTGTGGTTAACAATATTCCTACGTGTCATTTTATTTAACATTTAAAGGGGTCATATTATGCAAATGTCATCAATCAAATTAACACATATATCAAATCTAACTATCCTACGTCAATTTCAATTTCAAATTATTTATCACTTACAACATTCACAATTTAACGTCCAATGTCAACATCAACAATCAATCATTTATCAACCAAACTGGATTATCATTGTATAAATAGCAGATAATGGTGTCAGATGTCACAGGTGAACTGATACAGGTAATAGCATACATAACAGTGTAATTAACTAACAGCAGCATATTAATTGTCGTTTCAATTGAAATCAAATTTAATAAATAAAAGAACATTAATCGTGAGTGATTTCTCACCTTTCGAGGCTAGATAGATTGGACGATGAAACTGAGTTACGAAATGCAAGTACGACCACCAAATCAAAGCGAGATGGGCATGAAATTGGACGGACAAGCTGATAAATAGAAACCGATGAAAACAAATCAGAATCTATTTGATATAGATGATATATATATATATATATATATATATATATTATTATCATTATTTATAAATCAACATTTTAATCTTAAGGCAAATATTAAAATGTATATATATGCTATAAAACTATTGTTTAAATTTAAACACATAAATAAACTAACGTATACTAGTATATATAACTATATGACTTTATATATATATATATAATCGGACTTTAAGGTAAATCTATTTTTTATATATAATGACAGGGATAGCAAAATGGTGCATAGGCTGTCACAAGTACAGGTATGTAGCTTTGTACCATACTCATAAATATCTTAAAAATCAGAGCAATATATATATTTCTTTAACACATTGTTTTAAATATACTGTAACATGCATATCCTTCAACAAATAATATAATATAATATTTATAACACTTATTTCGAAATTTAATAATTTCACATATATATATGAACCAGTATATATATGACTTATATATACACGTAATGTAACTGGACTGTGTACATTTTAAGATCAAGATTATATCAATATACTTGTAAAGAATCAAAATATGTACATATAGACTATCATTTAAATATAAGATAATATTGACACAACTACATATATACTGCTTCAAACCATAGATATAGAATGTTGTCACCACTGCGTATATATGACTGTAATAAAATTCAAAAATCTTTATATAAAATAACCGATTTATATATTTTATACTAATTAAATCAACACATAAGGATAGATCATATAACATACACCATATACGTAGATATATACCTTAAAATACAAACTGCAATATAGCATTATACCACTATACTTAAAACTTAACATACTAAAACTATACTAATCTATAACTTATGGCACTAAAGCCTGCATAAATATACAATCTATACAGATACATTTATGCTACCGTGTAAACATATATATATATATATATAACTTAATACACGAAGCAGCTAATACTCTATATACCTATGTATGCTTAAGTTATAACAAACTGTTATATACTAGCAATATAACAGTGCCTATACAATATACTTTGAACAGGATAAACAAATCATATGTATTTATATATAACAAGTGAGTTGTTGTAAAACATATATGCATTCATAACTAATAGATATATATATATTACCATTTATATATAAGAGAGGAGAGATGCATGCGGTTCTAGGCTGCATGCGAAACTGGAAAGATGGTTGCAATGGGAGGAAACGGACGGTGATGGCGCTCGCCTAGTTGCAAGGCAGCGGGCTGCTCACGTATGGGTGCAAGCATGGAACACGGAGGAGGGTATGGGCTTGCCGGGGCTGGGAAAAGGAAGGTTACGGCCAATGATGGGGCGAGGCCGCATAGGTTAGGTTGTGCGGAGGGAGGAAGGTCGGTGCTCACGTATGATGAGGCCGTAGTTTCCGAGCACAGAGGGAGATGAAGGGAAGTTGCGTGAGCTCGGCTGGGTGGCTCGAGAGGGAGGCAGGTAAAGGTGGAGGCGGTAGGTCGGAGTGGTGGTGGATCGGGTGGAGGAGGGTTGTGTTCGGGCGAAGGGAAGGGAGGAGGCTCGTTGTGTTCAATGGCGTAGGGGAGGAGGATCTGGTGGGAAGAGGTACAGGAGAGGAAGAAAAAAAAATTGATAAAGAATTTTGCAAAAAAAATGGGAGGAAGGAGAAGTGACAGCCTGTTAGGAATGAAATGGTGGAATAATAGCAACTGACCGTTGAATTCTAGAGAAATATAAAAGCAAGCTGTTGATTCGGAAAATAATAATTAGAGCAATTAATTGTTGGTTGGACAGCACGTTTGAGATTTGAAACGTAAAGGAAAAAGTTAAGTCACAATTTAGAGTACCGTTACAACGAACAGTTTATTCTTTCCGTCGTACACCGGACCTCAGAGTACAGAAATAAATATACCGTAGAGATTAGCACGACGCGACGATCATAATGGTATACAGATATTAGTGGTATGATTGAATTATAAAAATTCGAATTTTCTACTGGCAGAAAATGCAGCAACACCGCAGAAAATTAAGATCGACGGAGCTAAAGAAGTCCGAATTTGGAAAAACGAAAAATGACGTCTTGCTCAGAAGATGATTTAGAATTTTTCTATGTAAAAATATTCAGGTTTCGAAAATATTTTATTTTCATCAATTACTAACTGATTAAATTGAAATAAAATTACACACGAAATAAACTTTCATATTTTCGGAAGAAAATTTACCAGTTGCTATGTTTAACTAGACGCATTTCAAATATTAAATTTTCGTTGCGAAATTTTATTGTTTATTTTTATTTAACGAAAATTTTCATTTAACACAAAACGCACGTTTCTTACGTTAAAATTATTATTTTGGTTTCTGTTATTGGTTACAACTATTTCATATTATTACATGTTTTTCATATGTATTACATTATCGGTCTTATCGAAATTGGTCGTCTACGAATTTGGTTTTGGATTTGTAACTTATATACAAAGAGATTTCCATTTAATAAATCGTAAAATTTTATTTCTATCGGGTTTTTAATTAAAATTTTATTTAATTTAGTATTTTTAAAGCGTTAAAAATACGGGTCATTACAGTACAGCTCCTACTTCCTAATATGTTACTGAACACGCACTGACATAGCACCAAGCCTTATTCACCATCCCATTTATATTGCCTAATGCAATCAAGGTGATACCCATTTGTTATTTAATACCCTCTAAAAGGTTGAAGCATACTCTACTTGTCCTTTGACACTTCGACCAAGGCAAACCTTCCTACTTGGGTATCCCTCACCTATACATGAACATATATAACTCCTTGGGTCCTGCAGTTGGATATGTCCCACATCGGTATAATATGTACACAAATGCTGGTAGCATCTTGCGGTGGGCAGACTTCTATTTCGAAACGCTACTGACCTCGCATTTCAACCCATTTTAATGACTATGTCATTCTTATCTGATCTAAGTTATTAGCTAACTTTAATAATTCACATCCATCATAAACGCATACTTGAGGTTACATGTATATATGTGGATATACATATGTATATATATTCATACTTGTTTAATTATTACGCCTCCAATGTTTAACTGTTAATGGTATTCCATTACTTTTTCATGCATTTACTTCTTATCTCATTTATATCAATTTAATTTCATTAACATCTTTCTCTAAAAGATCCAAATACCTTTTCTTATTTTCATCCCTTTTTCATTATTGAACTTTTATTTATATTATTTTCAACTTTTACCGTCCTTCCTTATTTAGTGGATGTTAATTGGGTTTTTAAATGAGCAAAAATCCACAGAAGACAGAACATCGAGACGAAGACAGAACGACTTGAAACTTGGAAGGCAAGCTCATATGGGCTATAGAAATAGGTCAGGAAAAACTGGGCCATTATGTAGCTAAGTCCATAACTCGGCACCGAGTTATGGCTATAACTCGGTACTGGGTTATGGCTATAACTCGGTATTGGGTTATGGTGCTCCATAGTTGGAAGCAATTTTTTCCAAGCTAATCACTAACTATTATATGCAAACCCAAGCGATTTCATAACATTTTGAATGACCTATCTTAAGAATTGATGAGTTAAATTCAGTAAACTACAGAACAAGCCAAGTTATAAAGGAACGATCATCAAAATAAGTCATCAATCTACGAAAACACAAGGAATGCTATGGAATGAAGTAAGAAGCACAATCCAGGAGGAATCATCAAGTTTCCCATTAAGGGTATAACTCTGTACCGAGTTATGGCTATAACTCAGTGCCGAATTATAACTTTAACTCATGGCACTTATAAATTTTTCACACTATCCTAGGCTGACATTTGGACCTTTCTGGTAGCGGGCTTCTAATCCAGTATGACTATTACCCCTATAAATACAAACCATAGAGCAACCAAGAAAGGATGTGGTTTTTTCCATCGATATGTGGAAGCTCTCTCTTCTCCAACTCATTCCTCTACACCATAGTCAACAAGTCATCCACTCTAGGCAATTCAGGACTTAGAATCAATCTAACCCATGTACTTATGACTTATTATCTCTCAAATCCTTTGTAATCTCAATCAAATCTATAAGCAATGAAGCTATAAAGTGGACGTAGGCCAAAGATTGTCGAACCACTGTAAAATCTGGTGTCTCTCTTTCTTATTTCTGTTTATTTTCTTTTATTATTACTACTATCTGCAAGATCAAGGTCTTACAAGTTCCCTACGACCTATGCTTAGGTGTTGATCCATTTTTGGCATTAACATTTTGGTGCTTTCAATGAGAAGATCTAAACCTGGGCTTAGATCTAGCTTGCTATTTTGGGTTAGAAGAGATCAAGTGGTTAGATCTAGGGAATTTTCTTTTAAGATTCATAGGCTTGCCACCAGGGATCAATAGAAACTAGAAAACAAAAAACCACTTCTGGAAGATCAACAGGAGCGACAGTTGGTGGTAGTGATGCAAACCCCCAATAAACTGAAGTAATCAATGCTAACAATCATCAAACAGAGGTTAATAGTGGAAATAGAGCACAAGTTCCTATGCTCAACATGATGTTGTGACTAAAGGAGAGCTTAACCATACAGTTAATGAACTTAACCGAATAAATGGCCGACAGCCAAAAGGCTCTCATGGATAAAATTGATGCTTTGCTAGAGCTGCAGCCCTGAATGCTCCAGAGCTAGACAAGAAACTGCAGCTGTAATGGAACATGAGAATTCCTCTACTTTGGGCTTGAAAAAGAGAAACTATAAACAAAAATAGAAGAAGGTTATTGGTGGAGCTGCAGGAATCGTGATAGAAGGCAATGGAAGTACTCCTCCTGATGGAATGCAACCTGCTGCAAATCCAAATCTTGGAATGAACACCCGTCAAGTGAACAACGCAATGCTTGTTTCTAACTCTGAAGATGACATGCAACTTGATGATGATATATTGGAACTGACCACTTGTGAAAACAGACAAAACGCCCGAAACGAAGTTCAAACCGCCCCAGAAAGACCAACTGTCCTCCAACGGGACCCTGGAGGAGTGGTTGTCCCGGAGAATAGAGAACCTAGACTTCAGTTGGCAAACCAAGACTGTTTGTGGAGTCAAACACTTGGCTTAGCCCTTGACAGCTGACTTGTAGACCACCATGTTAGCAAGGAGTATATCACTTACATGGTCAAACAATTATTGGAGGAAAGTAGGGGTAGAAAAAATAAAGACCGGGGTTCTGTGCCAAGTCGAACTACATTCACTGAAAACGTTCTAAAGAAAGAATATCCTATGAAATTCGCTATTCCAATTATGTCATCATATAACTGAATGATGAACCCTAAACAACACTTATACAAATATGAGTGGCATATGGATGGAGCGAGGGCCACAGATGCTATTTGTCGTAGATGTTTCCCTATCTTCCAGGAAGGAGTTGCTTCCATGTGGTTAACTAGATTTGCACCGAGATCTATTTCCACTTTCAACGAATTAAGAAAAAAGTTTCTAGAAAAATTTAGACTCCATATTGCATGACCAAAAGATGTGATGTCCTTATCTTGCTTCTTCCATGGACCCAATGAGTCATTGAAATCTTTAATGAACCGGTTCAACATCGTAGTTACTGAAGTAAGAAATCCAATGGAGAACATGATTTTTATGGCTTTGGTCCGAACCATTCAGCTGGATACAGACTTTGGCAGATGGATTAAAATGAAAAAACCCACTACCACAAAAGAATTTCATCGAAATGCAAACCAGTTCCTAAGACGATAAGAGGCAAGTAAGGTCGAAAGCAAATCTGTCGGTGAGCAATCAAAAGAAGTGGTTCAGAGCAATGTCGTAGTTAAGTAGGATGGAAACGGTTCTAGAGCTATAACAGGAAAGAATTTAAATTAGAAGAAGAGGAATCGGAACTCTAGTAGGCACGATGGGAATGGGAAATGTCTATGGAATCTCAGACCTAAGGATCATATGCCGTTGAATGATAGCTTGCAGAACATCTACCTTGCCACTCAGGGAAGTGAGCGATACAACAAACCGCCCAAGCAGGAGGCATAACAACAAAAGAAATCGACGAAGTTTTGTCGCTTTCACGAGACTCATGGGCATAACACAAATGAATGTCGACATCTGAAGGACTTAATCAAGGAACTAATAAGGAACAATAGGCTCTAATAGTATGTGAAGAAACCGCAGGATTCAGACCAACCTGCAGGACCCCAAGTTTGGAGAAATCAAGGAAATCAGCCTGGGCCCAGCGGAGAAGGAACTCGTCGGACCGATCAGAGACTTATCATAAGTACCATCACTGGAGTACCTCACCTAGCGTAGAAGAGTTAAGGTGAGATGGAGTGATACACTAGTTCTTTGAAGCATGCTCCTAAGGAAACCTATTATGCCATGGAAGATGAAGCCCGGCCAAAAAACAGAAGTTGATAAATGATGATATCATATTCCAAAACTGGGATACTTAAGGTATAAAGGTGCCAACTCTCGACCCAATGGTGGTAACAATCGGAATCGGGCCAACAGTTGTGCATAGGGTGTTGGTCGACAGTGGAAGCTCGGTTAACATTCCTTTTTGACAAACGTTCCATCAGATGAAGATCAGCATGAAAATGTGACTGCTTATAGGACGAAGATTCAAGGATTTACGGGTAAGCCAAAACAGCCAGTTGGAACGATTGATTTACCTGTAGAACTCGGAAAAGGAGAACGAAGGGTAGTTCTTATTCAAACCTTTGTGATAATCGATGAAATCTGAGCTTACAATGCTTTCTTATGCCAATTGACCCTTACTGATTTCAGAATAGCTTTGGCTCTATGGCGCCTTACGATGAAGTTCCCAACGGAAAATGGGGTTGAAGTGGTAAGAGGAGACCAAAGCGTGGTAAGAGAATGTTTGGTCGTCGAATTGCGTGAAACCAAACGACATGAGAAGGGGAAGAATGTCGGGAAGACTCTCTACATTTATGACCCGTAAGCATAGCAATTATAGAACGGCCCTTGGCTCGGGGACCATAGTCACTTTGACAAGACAATGGACCTTAGGAAGAAAAGTGCAGGGGATGAATGGGCAGCCTCGGAAAAGTTTACGGTTGTTGTGCCTATTGACATGGATGACCCAACTTGGGTCTTAAAGGTAATTCATTGCTTGAAGTCAAGATGCAAAATGAACTGGTAAAATTTCTTCGTGCCAATCTGGATGTGTTCGCTTACACGCATTCTGATATGTGTGGGATATCGTCGGAGATAGCATGTCACGCACTTAATATCAACCCCAAATTCACACCAGTAAGGCAAAAGAGACGCAGTCTGGGTCCGAATTGATCCGCTGCATTGAAGGAAGAAGTGGATAAGCTATTGGCTAATGGCTTTATCCGTAACGCAACATATCCTGAATGCGTATCAAACCCTATGCTAGTCAAGAAATCAAATAGGAAGTGGTGGACTTGTGTTGATTAATTGGACCTAAACAAAGCATGCCTGAAAGAGAGCTTCCCACTACCTAGGATTGATCAGCTTGTCTATGAAACCGCAAGGCATGAACTACTCTCTTTTATGGATACTTACATATAATACAACTAGATCATGATGCATGAACCCAATTAGGAGAACACCAGTTTCATTACTAACTTAAGATTGTACTAATATCGAGTGATGCCATTCGGCCTAAAGAATGCTGGTGCTACTTACCAGAAATTAGTAAATGCAATGTTCAAGAATCAAAATGCAATGACAATTGAGGTATATGTGGATGACATGCTTGTGAAATAACGAGTATTTGGAAACCATATGGATAATCTCTTGGAGATGTTTGAAATTCTTTGGAAGTATGGGATGAAATTGAACCGCCTGAAGTGCTTGTTTGTTTGTTTCATCAGGAAAATTTCTCGGGTTCATAGTAAATGCGAGAGGCATCGAAGCTAATCCAAAGCAGATAGCTTCCCTACGGAATGTCACAGCCCCCTCAACAAAGAAGGAATTGTAGAGCTTGAATGGTAAAATTGCAGCATTAAGACGATTTATCTCCAAAGCGATAGATGGGTGTATACCATTCTTCGACGGACTGAAAGAAGGTAAGAAGAACTTCGAGTGGAATCAGGATTGTCAGATGGCTTTCGAAGAACTACCTCAACACATGGAAACTCCACCGTTACTATTCAAGTCGGTGGAAGGAGAAGACTTGTTCATCTACTTGGAAGTGTTCCTCCATGCTCTAAGTGCAGCACTTGTATGAGAGGAGGCCAGAATTCAACGACTCATCTACTACATCAGCAAATGCTTCACTGGAGCTGAACGGAACAGCGATTCCTCGTTCTTACAATTTACAATGATTCCTCGTTCTTAGAATAGCGATTTACAATGATTCCTTCTTAGAACAGCAATTCGCCGCGGCACTCTTTTATTAATATTTATCTATGTATTTCCTATTTTTGTAAATAAGCCAACTAGGTACACTGGGGCATTGTAAATAGGCAGGACTTGCCTCCCTCTTTATTTTATCAACAAAGTTTCAGTTCCTGAACCAATGGAATCGCGTTCTTGTAAGCAAACCGCTGAGTTGACAATAAAATCGACTCAAACCGTCAGATCGACAGGGAAAATCAATCCTTGCCTCCTGCGAACCGGTGTTGCTCCGGCAGCATCGGGAAGGTCAATATTATCTCGAGAAGACTCGTTATCGCTCTAGCGGCATCGGAAAACTTATCATTCTCCTTATGCGCATCTCATAAGCTACACATCGCTGCTTGAACATATAGAACCGCGTTCAAGTATGCCATATTCCCTTGCGTGCATCCCATAAGCACGCATAGCTTCTTGAACCAGTGGAATCGTGTTCAAGTATGCAATAACTCCTTGCGTGCATCTCATAAGCCATGCAGTGCTTCTTGGAACAATGAAATCGTGTCCAAGTAAGCAGTCCTCCTATGTGCCACACTATAAGTTGCACAAAGCTGCTTGATCCAATGGAACCGCGTTAAAGTACGCAACACACCCATACTCCATTCAATAGGCTGCGTATCACTCCTAAAACCGGTGGAACTGCGTTCTTGAAAGCGATACGAATTACATAAATAGAAAAGTGCCTCTCACTCTCCGAATAAGAGGCATTGACTCCAAAACTGCCAAATCGACAAAAAATTGACCCAAACTCTCTAAGTACTAGTGTTGCCCCAACAATGCTCGGAAACCCTTTGTATCTAGGTTATTGATGTTACTTCGGTAACATCGATACTTTTTTAGAATCTCCTAAGAACCGACGTCGCTCTGGCAACGTCGAGGAGTTTATTTGTTAAAGGATTGGTATAAATCAATCCTTGATTTCCAAGAGATAGACGCGGCCCCGGCAGCGCCACGAAGATTCTAAACCACTGGATTGACGGCAAAATCTGATCCCTATCCTTCAAGCATTGGCGTCGCCCTGGCAACGCTAATAAATCTCAAATCACCAATCTGGTTGGGAAATCAAGACACACCTTCCAAAACTCGACATCGCTCGGAGATAGGCGACATCGTAGGAAAACTTAAGGGATTGAGCTGTTCGTGGGTTACTGGAGATAGAAACTGACACGTGGACGAGACCTCAATACCAAACTTAGAGAAACTCAACCATGATCAAAGTGCAAAATGCTCGAAATCGAGCATCCAAACCACAAGTTCTGAAGATAGGAGCTACCGTACAACTTGGACTGGGGACAACCAGAGAGTCGCCTGAAGTACTCGATATCTTATCAAATACTTAGGCCAAGCGTTAGAAGTAACCAGCTTAGTGGAGTAGAGGGCGGACACACTAATACTTGATCAAAATAAAACAATCACACCACAGTTCTATTACATCGAATAAAGAATTTTGGCAACCACAACAAAACTAAGCAAAGTAGTATACAAAAATCACTGCAAATTTCACTATTTACATGCACAGAGTAGCATTCAATAAACAAGTACACTACTCGCACTATTTGCATGCGAAGAGTTGTGGTAAATACACACATCATATAGTGCAACAATATATAATAGGGAAATTGCAAGACGGGCAACGTATTATGTACACACACAGTGGTATATAAATAGGCACAACACGTAAAGTACATGGAAAGTACACGGGAAAGATTACAATAGAAATGCTAACCTTTACATTACCAGTATCATTCTTTGTACCATTCAAACAGCAGGGGCCATACCCCCACAATATCGGCCTGTTTGGACACAAAAAAGCAAAATATAGACTCCACTGACGCAATAAGGAAAAAATACCAAGTACAGGCTTTGTACTTGTACAGACTCAAATAACATAAAGGACACATACGGAAGGGCCACGGGGACTACATTCCACCACTGCTCGAGTGCACCATCACTTCTTCCCGCCTTTGCTACCATTGCCTGGGCTTATCGAGATCTTCTTCCTGCTATCCTTACTAGTCTCTCCTTCTGTAGCGGGGCCAGATCCCTCGGATCCTCCAGTAGCTGCTCCTCCCTCCTTTGACATCCGCAGCTTAACAGTGGTCGGAGTCTTGCGCTTTGCCTCCTCCTTTTCCTTCTTCAATTGAAGCCCTTTCTTTTCCTCTTCCAACCTCTTTGCCATCGTCGTCTTTTATATTGGTTCCGACTCACCAGTAACTACTAAGTCTTTGTCCACGCATACAGAGACGTCCTCCAGATTTTGCAGCGCTTCTATCTACTTGAAATCAGGTCCAAGCCCAGAGTTAGAGATAGGAATTATGCCAAAAGCAAATGCAGAGACGGTGATGGAAGCAATGAAGACAACAATGGCTCCTAAGCTCTGAGTAGCTGAGGGTAGTGAAGGAAGAGATTGCCGACCTACAATTTGGGAAACACATATGTATATTTTAGTAAATGATTTTGGACTAAATCAAAGTGCTTGGAACAGTGGAGAGATGAGGGAAATACCTGATATGGGGGTTTGAGTTTGGTCATGAAGTACAACTTTGAAGTCTCCTCTGCTAGTCCCCATCTTAGAGGGTTGCACGATAGATGGAGAAAGGTGTGTCTCACCTAAGGCTTAAGAAGATAGACGAACATGAGCAGCTTCGAAAATTGTAGTTGTGGATGCCAGAATGATTACCATTTGCTCTTCGAAAGTAGGAACAAGTGTTTCACGCTGACCCGAAGAGCTTAGGCTAGCAAGAGCCTTGGTAGCGACATCAGCAAAATCCTTCTCTCTCTCTTCTTGAAGAATATGTCTACCGACTGCAAGAAGGTTGATGTCTTCAGAGCAGAGGTAGGCAGCCATTAATTCCTCCTCAGAGCGCATATTCCTAGCCTGCTTCGATCTTACTAACACTTCCTCCCAGACCATGATGAGAGTCCAGGGATAATCACCGCTAAGTCATTTCAGGCTGCCCATGTTCATTACATTACAAGTGTAGAGATAAAGCACGTTGGCATCCATCTGGCCTAACACCTCATCACACTCTGTTCGAAGCTCTGAAAGCTCCAACCGTGTGACCAAATGGTCGATCTCTTCTGCCAGTTTGCCACCTATAGCTTCTTCTTTCTCCTTAGCCAACCATGCGTTCTCCTCATAGAGTCGGTTAAGTTCAGCAGCCTATTTGGTGATGGTGGTAGCTTGACCAGCAATGGTTTGATCTCGGGATTTGGTAATGTTCCCTTCAAGGGTGATCTACTCTATTAGTTTGCCAGATTCTCTATGAGCATCCTTGAGCTGGTCTTTAATCATGATAATCACTCTGTCATGAGCTTGGTTCTCTTCGGTCAATAACTTGTCGCTGATGGCCTTTCCGTTTATGGTTGCATCCCTCTCAGCTTTCAGCTTGGCTATTTCAGTATCGCAATCCTTGATCGCTTTATCATGGTCTTCCCTTTCAGCCTCGAATGAGAGAATTTCTTGATAACTGATGTGATTCACGTCCAAAAGGGCCTTCAAGAGATGCTGCCAATCAAACCCAACCTCTAAGTCCTCATGGACTGTCTCGAGATTGCAAAAGGAAGTGGCTCCGTTGGTGGGCTTGATGTTCTTGTCAAACTTAACACCTTTTAAGAATAAATGCAGGTAGGAAGCTTAGAGCATGGGTGGACCCGGAGGGAATACAAACTTCTCCCTTTGGCTAGAAGAACTAGGGGTGGCTAGGGTAGTTATGGCTCGAGATAAAGGGACTTCCTGCATTGTGACTATTTGAGCTTCGATGCAAGGGGGAGCAATGGATAATGAAGCCTCGTGGCATTCATGAGAGTCTCTATGGCGCTAGTGTACATCGCCGGGAGCACTACTCCCATCGTCATGTTTGCTTTTATCTCTCATCTCATGCTCTCTCTCCCCAAGCAGCAGGCCTTCCCCTCCTTTATCTTCCTTCTCTCCTTGTCCGTTTCACGATGGGAGCGATAGGAAGTACCCAAAGTTTGACCCTTATAGGTGCTAGATTTTTAATAAAGTTGGTGGTATAATCCACGACCCATGGAACTTGAAACAAAAAGGGAAGTGGAGTTAACGCTTTGAATAGGAAAGTTGACTCGATGCAGAAATGTGTGTCCTTGCTCTAAAGTGAAGTGTGTAGTGCCGATGACCCCCTATGTAATCTACCAACTATATTGGCATGGTTTACGGGTTGGGTTCTTTCCACCTTTGCTCATAAAAGCGCTAGAAGAGATGTGATTTGCGATCCGATCTCATCTATCATCTTGCTAATCAAGATATCTTGGATTCATTTACATAAATGGAGACATCTCTTAGAAAATCAGAAGTCGATGTATCTCCAATGGGAGTTGTAGCAGCTTGGCTTCCAATAGATTGTGGAGTTCCAGCAGTAGGTTGCTCTGGAGGAGGGGAGATCGAGAGCTCGGGACTCAATGCCCCATTGGTTAGCAGATCCGGGAAACGTAAGTCGAGGGGATCAGAGCTCATCTCTGGTGACTCACCAAAAGACTCATCTCTTTTTTTGAAGATGTGAAAGTCACTATCATCATCATCTAAACCTTCTTCCCCTACTTCTTCTACCTAGGCCTGTCAATGGATACTCGAAAAATCCGAAATCCATCCGAATCCATATACCAATATATGGACGTTATCCAATATCCAAAAATCGGATGTAGATATCTGATATCCAAAAAAGATTTCGGATGCGGGTGCAGATATAAGTGTATCCATATCCGAAAAATATCCATCCGATCTGAAATTTAGTACGTTTATAGTTATTATTATTTTAAGTAGAAAGCTATATTAAGTTATAACTAAAATTTAGTACTTATATCAATTTTTTGAAGAAACTTCATATAACCGTTGGATTCCATATCCATAACCAATATGCATTTAGATGAGAAACACTAATTATATTCACTACTCATTCACTCACGCTTCTGATCCTCATTTTACAACCGCTCTCAAAAATAACAAAACCCTAAATCAAATTAAAACCTAAATCGCAGCCTCTTACTCCTAAATCACCGTCCTCTTGCTTCTAAATCGCTTCGTATTCTCTGAAATCGAAAAGAGAAACTTCTGAATCATCGCGTATTCATTACCAATCTGCTGAAATAGGCGCCTCCTACTCTTGAATCACTGCCTCTTGCTATGAATCATGTGTACTTCCCAAAGACCGAAACCTTGCTGTAGAAATTACAGGTGAATACTTGCAATAATAGAATTATTTTGTACTTGTAGCTCGATTTCATGCCTGTAGCTCGATTTTGCAAATCAAAGTATTAACCCTCATTAAGTAAAATTAAATTAAATCAAAGTATTAAATCTGTAGTTGTAGCTTGGTGACAAGTAAAAATAAATTTTGTACCTATAGCTCTATTTAGAGCACGAAAGTTTGGTGACAGTACCAACCACTTATGCTACACCTAGTCAATTGCATGTACACAAAGACTGAAAACTTGTAAATCAAATGTCATGCACACAAAGACTGAAAAGATTGGTTCATTTTCATATACGAAAAAATTGGTTTATTTCATTGATTATAGTATTGTTAATCCAAAAAATGGATCAATACCCTCGATTGAGTGTAAAAGCACCAGCCCTGTTCTTATAGAGAAATAATATAGAAAATAAATGTAAAAGGAGCCAAAATAGTAAAAAGACGAGAAGATTTTTATAGTGGTTCGGCTATTAATGAAGCCTACGTCCACTTTATAACTTTCTATTAACTCACTATTGTTACAAGTTGAATCGGATTACAATATGATTGAATCTTCTAAGTTAGATCAAGTCACAAGTTCAAGTGTTCACTGGAGAATCATAGTGAACCTTTAGATGACTATTGTGTGGGAGGAGAAGAGTGAAGAATAATCTATGCATAGTTCTAGCAGCCAGTCCCGAAGATTCCCTTTATGTTGCAAGGAGGACTGTATTTATAGGGGTTGGAGAGCTATTGGACTAGGCCGCTTTGCCAAGACCTACACTCGATGATACGAAGGTGCTTTGAAATTTTCATAACGATCCAACATAATCTGATGGATTACTAACGATCCATGTACTTAAGGGATTTTTGGACTTCTTCCTTTAGGTTGCACTACTTTCCTTATGTAGCTGCTCTCCATGTAATTTTGTAGCTTGTTGCCTTGTTTTGGTGATGGTTCACATACAGGTTAGGTTGTTCTACAACTTGAACAAGATGAATGTTCACTTCTCAAACTAGGTTGCTTGGAATACTATGAAACTTGGAAAACATCCTTAGAAAAGATATTGGTCCATGATGCAAGAGGCTAGAACGATCCATGGAGCATCCTTATGGATCGCTAGCGATCCATCCCTATAGTGGGTAATTCTTCTTGGCCTATTCTTCCGGTTATTTTGGTTGATTCTTGAATCGTTTTGGCTTGGTCTAGATGTTCAAGCTCATCTGGATTCCTTCTTAGGTAAAAACTCAGTTAAAATTTGCCCCTTAGTGTATGCCTTCATTGAAGACAAGGTGTGCTCTAGAAGTAACTACTTTTAAGTTTCCATTTTGTGAAATCTAGTTGATTGTGTCAAGGTTACCATGCGAATTTGACTTTGACTATTCAGTCGTCTATTGAGTTTTCAATGTGAATCGTCATCGCTCATAGAAACAAATCAATTTCGATCCCACAATTTTCAAAATGCTCATAAACAACATATAGATCATGCTTTGCAAATTTGGACAAGATAGGTGGCAACTAGCGATCCATAGTCTATGGATCCCTAGTTATCCATAGACTTAGCAAATTTTCTACAAACAATCCCTTATTTAGCTTTGCTCGAACCGACCTTTCTCACTTGCCTTTGTTCACGTGTTATTCTTGCTACCCGAGCCAACCATGAGACCAAATCCTAACCAGCCTTTGCAGTCACCACTGTTGATCTCTATCACTATAGCCTACCATTGTTGACCTCAGCTTCCCCTCGCCATCACCCCGAGCCAAACCCTAGCGCCAGAATCGCCGCTTTTTGGATCATTGCCGACCCTATAGATCGCTAGCCCTAGCCTGGATCGCCACGAACCCAAAATTGAACCTGTTTTCTTTTGATCTAAGGTTTGTGATGACGTGGTTATTGTATTAGTGGCGATGGCCAGTGAATTTGGGAAGATCTATGAGGATGGTGAACAAAGCGGGTTGATTGTGATTTATTGGAGGTAGATAGTGTAGTCGTGTCTTGCAATTGACGCATTCTGCTATTTCCGTCCAATAAATCAAAATCGACTTGCATATGACCTCAACGGTTCCGATGAGGCGATTTACCATGGACTTGATCATCCTGGATTAGTTTTACTACTGCACACTTAGTGTACCTGAGAATTGAAAGAGCTTTCCATGTTGCTTTGGATAACGGACCTGTTATCGATCGTCGATCGTTACTAGGTAAGTGTGGAAGGAATAACTTCAATGAATAACATGAAAAGCCTTTCTTCTTTTTCTACTACGAGTGACCTGTCTACATAGGATAGAGAATCTGTAGTGTTCATAACACTGAGCCCATCTCACATAGATAACACACTGCACTTGCTCTAGTCAATGATTGGAATCCGACAAGTAGGCACAAGTCAACGTCTTTTCGGAATTCATGCGTTAAACATACAAGGATTTCTAGTTAAAAATAGAGTTACCTGACCATGTTGAATAACAAGCTCTGTTATACAGAATGAAGCGTCTGTCATTTCGACATAAATCCAGTGGAGGTAGCCCGATACTTTCAGAAGTAGAATCAACATCAGTTATGCCTTCGCAAACGATTCCAGCAACGCCTGCTTCTTAGACATCACAGGCTCAATAGGTCAATTGGTGCCGATTGGTCTAGTCGTCGATCAAACTTCTTCGAACTTTAGAGTTTTACTTAACCCTCCGGAGAGAGTTTCTACTATCAATTCTGCTAAAGTTCTGCACAAAATTTGTTTACAGCATGGTATTCCAAAAGACGTTGTGCGCCTTCCACTGAAGAATGAGTTTGCACACATGCCACCTTCGGGGTACACCGCTTGCCGTCGGTTCATGTGCTTGAATGGTGCAGTGCCCTCATTCAACCATTTCTTGAGAGACACTCTTCTGAATTTGGGAATAGCCCCATTTCAGATTCATCCCAATGGCTATGCAATTTTGAATTGTATTCATATTTAATTTATGCGGACATTCAACCGTGCCCTAAGCTTCGACGAATTAAGATACTTCGTTTCATTCAAGAAGAGAGAGAGGAATGTCCGTCTCTTGTGATTATTGAGACTCAAATAAATCGCAAAATCGTGTTGCAACTCCAAAGTAACATGTCCTAGTTCAAGACCCAATATTTCTTCATTGGATGTCCTGAAGGATTTAGTCATCTTTGGACGACAGGGGTAAGTTTTCTCTTCACTCGTTGAGATTTATTATGATGGTGTGGACTTTTAATCGACTGGATGCTTCATGCACTTACTTCGAGGCCAAATAAAGATCCATCACCTTCCATACTCTGAAGGCCATAGATGCTAGAGAGAGATCGATCAAATTTTTGCTAACGGATGAGAATTTGCATCGGTATGGATTGTTGCATCTCGGGAGATCTGCTATCGCTGTTGAAGTTCCATCCCCTACCCATTCCAAGATTCAAACACGTTCCACTTCTTCATCACACGATTCCGAAGAGGGCGGTCTACCAGGTGGAGAAGGTCCATTCGGTGGATCAACTAGGAAATTCGTGAAGGGAAAAATGTTACGAATGGAACTATTAGTCCAAATAGGATGCCTTCGATCTTAGAGGAAGGGGAAGAGGAGTTCAAACAATGAGAAGGAAAGGTACGGTGATAATAGAAAAAGAGGAAGGTGAAATTGAGAGCGAAAGTGATGATGACCCCTCCTTTAGCGATGAGCAATTTTATGCGTTCCAGCGAAGGAGATCTCGAATCATGTGATGAAACTCCGGGAATGAATCCTATTCTCTTGGATTTGCCTCCACAAAAATTTATTACTAAAGATGCTTCCCCAGCAACTGGATGACTTCATGGTTTTCCACCTAAGGAACCGAGATCGACTTTTGAGATTTGAGTAACGTTTATGTGGGCATTACAGAACTCATAGGAGATGATTTTGAGTCTGAGGGATTGTCTCCTCACTCCAGTCATGCTGTTTCCAGATTTAGCCTGACTCCCACTATAGCCGCTTCCCGACCTGTTTTCCAGAATTACGTCCCACATTCGAACAATTAGTTGAGTTAACTTTCGATTGTAGATGTTTGCCTTCAAGGCAGAGTGGGAGATAGGAAAAGAAATATGTGAATGCTTGAAAATCTTTTATGAAGTTACACCTAAATTTTCAAGAGTTAGATATCCAATGACTAATTTATATTTTAAAATTGTATGATGTTTATGAAAGTATTACAAGTTGGGAGTTAAGTGAGCATGATTATATTAGCTCCATGGCATAAATGATAAGAGTTAAATTTGACTGGTATTGGAAGACTTGAAATTTAATGGTATGTATTGGCAAGATTTTTGATCCTCGTTATATAATGACCTACATTAAATTTTTCTTTAATATGATTTATGGACAAGAAACACAAGTTCATGTAGGAAAAATTAATGAATCGTTGAAAGCTCTTTTCTATTCATATGAAAGAGAAGGTGCATCATATATGAATGTATCTACTTCTTCTTTTTCATTGGATGATAATTCTAATAGTGGGCCTAAAAAGAGGTCAAAATGGATCTTAAATGGAGGAATTATAGAGAACAAAAAATCAAAAGTTTACGACTTTCTAAGTTGGAGCTTGATAAATATTTAGAAGATGAATTATTGCCCATTGAAGATGATGACAACTTTGATATTTTATTGTGGTGGATAACAAATGGTCCTACGTTTCCTATTTTTACAAGAGTTGCTCGTGATATTTTAGCTATTCATATATCTACTACAACATCTGAATCCTCATTTAGTAGTAGAGGTAGATCGATTACCAAAACTAGATCCTCATTATCTTCAGATATAGTAGAATCCTTAAGTTGTATTAAAAATTGGTTATCGTCGGACATTGGTAGGTTTTCTTTTAACATATTAAAACTAGTTTAGAAAGATAACCATTTAATGCTATTGATTGGAAAAACTCATTTAATAGGCAAAGGCATAGAGCTCGTGGATGAAGCATCAACTCCAATATAGAGATGGTCGCACTAGGTAAATATTTTTTCTCAAAAACATTAAAAGCGAGAAGCTATTGTTTACAGCAGCAACGAACAACAGCGAACAGCTGCTGTAGAGACTCACTGCTACCGTTGAACACCAGCTGCTCGCTGCTGTTGAATAGCAGCAGCTCACCACTACTGTTGAACAACAGCACGTGTGGATAAAGCATCAGCTCCACTATAGTGATAGTCGCACAAGGTAAACTTTTTTTTTCAAAAACATTAAAAGCGAGTACCTGCTGTTTACAACAGCAACGAACAGCTACTGTAAAGACTCACTGCTATTGTTGAACAGCAGTAGCTCGCTGCTGCTGTAAATAGTAGCAAGCAGTTGTTTACAGCAACAAATAGCTGCTGTAAACAGCAGTTGCTTACTGCTATTTACATATCCATGCTAATGTACATTAATGCTTTTTAGTGTTTTCATATACTTATGGTCTAAAGTGATGGTAAGAATCTAAAGTTCGTTGAAGTTGTCTTGATTATCAAAATTAATCTATTTAACCTAATGATTTGGTTTTGCTCGTTTTTGCAGGAAAAGTTAAAAAGCTATGGTGGGTGGAAGAAAAAACAAAATTTATCTCTTTGTTTTCCTATGTTTTTGCATATTTGAATTATATTATCATATGGACTCATTAAATATTATGTGTGTTGCTATTTTTTCGTTTGAAAAACTGATGAAGTATTGTAGTTTATATGTGTGTGTTAATGTGTAAGTTGTGATGTTTTAGTTCAAAAATTTTAGTACGACAAAAATCTTGTTCAATTTCAGATGTGGATATTTCGGATATTCGATAATATCTGCATCCTATTTTTGGATGCAGATATTTTTGGGTATTCGAAAAAATCAATGGATGTGGATACATATGTTAATTCGTTGATATGTGCGGATATCAGATGCGGATTCAGATGTGGATTTAAATTTTCAGATGCCGGTACGAATATAGCCATATCCTCATCCGTTGACAGGCCTACTTCTACCATCACTTGTTTCCCATCACTCCTTCGAAACGGCTCATCTTCCTCTTCAGGGATCGAGGACATCATGTGTGTCTCATCCCTATCTGTCATAATGTCCACCTCGGAAGGTAAGTCTGTGTCATCTTCAAGAACTTCATCGAGTTGAATGTCACCCGATGGGCCGACCATATCCTCTTAAACCTCCTCGTCAGAGTTACGAGCATGGGAGAAAGAACAAGTGTCCCTCCTAAAGCCACTCGAAGTCAAGGGCTCTTCATCCATGGTAGATCTCTTAGGATGAAGCAAACTGAACTGTCGAAGGTTCTCGTTCGTCAAAAGGAACTCTATTATGGACTCAGAAGCCCTCACAGCTTTTAGAGCCTCAAGCATTGCTTTGAGCTCGTCGCTGCTTTCCCACCTTGGGATAACTATAGAAAAGGATAAAGATATTTAGGAATGTGAAGCATTCTAGTCATGTAGGAGTTAAGGAATGAAGAATTACTTTTTGATATCCAGAGACGGTTGAAGCCCTATGGACACCGAACAAATAAATATTCATTTTTAAAAGCTGAGCATTTGTTATCAAGGTCTCCGTCGGCTTGTAACCTCTCCAGACTTCTATGGTTATGAAGAAGGGGCAGTCTTAACACCTCTTGAACTATAAAAGGAATATCAGCTCATTCATCCTTGGAGGTCGCCCAAGCCTGATCATGAATATAACATATAATGAACTTAGGAGTGCATGGCCATTAGGATGAATTTGAAATGACACAAGCCCCAACTCCTAGAACACCACCAATAGGAATTGATTGAATGACGGCACGACACCGCTCTGGCACATGTACCAATTGCATGCGGTAAAATTTTCTAGAGGATTATGTGCAAATTCAGCTCGAGTAGGCAATTGAACATCATTTTCTGGAATGACATGATGCGTACATATGTTCCTTAGCACCTTGGTCATTAGGATATGAAAGCACTTATTCCAGAGGGTCGGTTAGGATTCTCATCTCGGGAGGTTGCTGATTGAGCACGGTACCGACGGGTATAAGCGGGCTATAGAAGTCAGTAGGAGCATGTTAACTTGACCCCACAAGAATAGATGGGGGAACTAGGGAAGTCGATGATTCAGCCTCTGAAGATGTGGATGCCCTTTCACTAGACTTACGGTGAGATGATTGACATGTCATTCTAAACAATAAAACTCGTTGATCACAGACAGGTACGCTTTATTTCTAGTAAGAATTCCCATTGGATAACACTTGAAATCCAAAGAAAGTTAGCGTGTGCAGACCAATTGGATTCCAAGTGTTGACCGGGACAAGTGTAGTGTGTTATCTTGGTCGAGTGAGTCCAATGTCCCAAACACTACGAACGGATCACCCGTGTAGATAGCTTGCTCGTATTGGCAAAACGATCTACATCATCCATTGAAGTTATCTTTCTATACTTACTCGTTAACGATCGACAATCGATAACCCATCTGTCGTCCAGAGTGACGCGGAAAGCTTGTTCTTTTCAAGATCACCGAGAGTGTAGAAATAGAAAGGCAATGCGACGGAGCCATCCAATACGCTCAAATTAGATACAAGTGGATGTATTGGAAGTTAATCGACAATTGAAACTTAGTGAATTTCATGAAGGAAGATAGTTAAGGCTAGAGAGTATGATTGATGTCCAGAGTGGCGCGCGTTCGACCATGGCAAACCCTAAATCCAACATAGATCGAATACACCCAAACTCGGCCATCTTCGCTCCATTCATATTGGAATCGACCAAGCTCCCCTTCGCCATCGTCGTCAATGCCCAAACCCAATTCACTAAAGTCCAACCTCTAAAATGAATCAAGACCTGGGGTTTTCGATTTGACTTGGGTCGTCTTCTTGGAGTGCCAACTTTGGTGGCGCAAGTTCACTGGGTGGCGGCGAAATGGTTTAGGCAGCGGTAAAAGCAAGGCGACAGCGGTAGGGCAAGGTTGGGGCATGGGTGAAGTTTAAGTCGGAGGTAGGCGAACCCTAGGCTAAGTTGGCTAGGTAAACACGAGAAGAACTCGGGTGGAGGCAATGAAAGAGTCGGAATAAAAATGCAAAAACAAGTAAAAGGAATAACTTAGAGAAATAGTTTAAGTGGGAGAAATTTCCTCTCAAAATTTTCACTAGGTACTTAACTTAGTACCAAGTTATCAATTTTTTCCTGATTCAGCTCTGAATTAACACAGAGATCCTACATTCTTGTTTAAAACACTGTGCGATCTCCAGAATGAAGATGAAATCGTCAATGCAGGAAATTGAAATCAGGATTGGAATCATAACAAATAACTAGTAGGAAATTAACCAAGTAAAAGCAACGTCTCGAGATAGAATCAAAGTGAACAACTCGAATTCACCAGTTAATAATCAAGACTTACCTCATTCCAGAGCACACTTTGTTTTCAACAAAAGCGTACTCTGGGGGGCAAATGTTAATAGAGTTTTTGACCAAGCAGAAATCTATGGAAAATAGAATGTCGAGACAAAGACAGAACGACTTGAAACTCGGAAGGCAAGTTCATATGCGCTACGGAAATAGGTCAGGAAAAATTGGGCTACTATGGAGCCAAGTCCATAACTCGGCACCGAGTTATGGCTATAACTTGGTACCAGGTTATGGTGCTCCATAGTTGGAAGCTCGAATTTTCCCAAGCTAACCACTAACTATTATATGAAAGCCGAAGTGATTTCATAATGTTTTGAACGACCTATCTCAAGAATTGACAAGTTAGCTTTAGTAAACTGCAGAACAAGCCAAGTTATAAAGGAACGATCATCAAAACAAGTCATCAAACTACAAAATGAAGTAAGAAGCGTGATCCAAGAGGAAGCATCAAGTTTCCCATTAAGGTATAACTCAGTACCAAGTTATGGCTATAGCTCGTGGTGGTTCCAAATTTTTCACACTATCCTGGGCTAACATTTGGACCTTTCTAGTGGCAGGCTTCTGACCTAATATAATTGTACACCTATAAATACAAACCATAGAGTAACTAAGAAAGGATCTGGCTTCTACCATCACTACGCGGAAGCTCTGTCTCTATTCCAACTCCTTCCTCTACGCCATTGTCACCAAGGCAGCTACTATAGGCAATTTAAAGACCTAGAATCGGTCTAACCCCTGTACTTGTGACTTATTCTTTTTCAAATCATTTGCAATCTCAATCAAATATATAGCAACAAAGCTACAAAGTGGACGTAAGCTAAAGATTGCCGAATCAGTGTAAAATCTGGTGTGTTGCTTTCTTATTTCTGCTTATTTTCTTTTATTATTACTACTATCTGCTAGACTATGTCTCACAGGTTTCCTACAACCTATTCATGGGTGTCGATCAATTTTTGGCGTTAACAGTGGACTTTCCATTGCTTTTTTATACCATTACTTGTCACTATTCATTCTATGATTTACCTTCCTTTTTATCGTTTATTATTTGGTTTCTATCTTATCTCTATTGCATATATATTAGTTTTTCCTTTTAACCCGTTATTATTATCACATTTATAATTCTTTAATTCATTCTTAGGGATTTCTGCATTTTAATGTATTGGAATACGTCTCATTCAAAAGGAAAGGTTAACACTGTAAATCTGTATATCTTATCCAACAAGGGAATAGCGTTATGTTTGGAATTATAAGCAATTATATTTTTGTAGTTATTGAAATAGAATGTACAAAATACGATAAATATCCATATTTTATACATCTTTTTCTTTTAGGCATATTACTTATTATTTTAACCGGTACACTTTTATTTATGAATTTGAACTTAATAATCTATAGAAATTTACATTACAACACTCTAAATTGCAATGAATTAAAATACTACTTAAATCGTAATAATTTATTTTTATAACTTCTAATTTACATTTATTTGCATAAATCGTTCGATCTACAAATCTGGAACTACTATATAATTTATCAGATTCAGGGACTACTACTGCCCAATACTTTCTAGATTCATATACATACAACATTAAATTTAAGTTATCAATCACATACTATGTAAGCAGGGTCTTAGATTTCATTGCATGCATATAATTAAACCTACAACTCCAAATAATTAAATTCAAGCATTCAAGGAACATATTTACAACAAAATAAATATATAATTTTCCTACTCACCTTTAAGCATTCAATTCTCTAGATTCAATCCCTATTATTCCGGTTTGACACCTTTTTCTCTCTATTGGAATATGTACCGTAGGAATATACATATTCATTAGAAATGTAGATTTCAGAATAGATTTGGATTTAATTTAAATTTGGATTTAGATTTACCATTTATTTGCAAAATTGATTCACCCCTTATTCTTCTTCTCTTTTATTTCCTCTATTCTCCACATATATACATATATAATATACTAATTTTTATAATTTATACATTTCCTAGAATTTGTGGAGAGAAGAAAATGGCAGAGCTTCGCTCTTTGATTCAGAAAATATGAGAAGAAAAGCGAGGGGTTGGGACTGTATTTATAGCACATGAATCAATTCCATCCTTTAGATTATATATACGTTAAGAATTTATTTTAATTAATTTGTTGTAATTGGGCCAGCACACAGTGGATGTTATGGGTGAATTTCAAATTTTTTACCATATTAGATCTTTATTGGGCCTACGAAGTCTAATTTATTTAGAACATTTCTAAATTTAATTTAAATAAAATCTTTTATTTTACTTAAATTTACAAATTATAGATAGAATTTTATTTTATTTATATTAAGTTAAATATAATAGTACACATATGTATCATGTACATATATATGTGTGTGCATATGTAACATATAATCCGTGCAAGATATAACATGCCCGTATATAAATGTTAGAATTTACATCGCAACGGACATGTTAGCTCATCCTACATGTATTAAATGTTGTCCAAATGTATGTATGTAAACTTATTATTTACATAAATATTAAAAACTATGTAAATTTATATATATATATATATATATATTTGAAGAAAATGAGTAATCCTCACAAAAAGAGAGTATTCATATAATTTTATTCTACACTTAAGAAGAACCTACTAACAAGCTCGGCATGTAGAAAAACCTCCTCATACAAATAAGAAAATAAAACTCCCTCCCAAAAACCTATGTAACTAAGGTTCATCATATAATACAATAACAAAATGTGATGAATGCTGGAATCCTCAAGATTGGCAGAATCCATCCAATCCAGTAACTATATCTGTAGCTGCTAAGAAAAATGAACTAGAACCAATCTCTATGCACTGCAAAATTGGCATCTTTGCACCCTAAACACTAATTTTTAACAATCTATGACTTCTTCTAATATTAACTTCTGAATTACTTCTACATTTTCTTTTATCAAATTTGGAAGTTTGAGTAGAATCACAAGCATGAACAGAAGAAGGTTTAGATCTTCCTAAAGATCTCAGGCAACATTACAAAATAAATTTTGTAGGCTCGATATGAAAATAAATTTCATTCTCCTGAGTTGACAAATCACCCTCATCATTCATACCAGTAGCAGTTCCAGCCATCCCTATGTCAGAACTGTTAACTTTATCATTTTGTTATTTGCAGCTCTTAACCCACTATCACATGCGGCCTTATTCAAAAAAGTACAAAACACATGTTAAGAAACCCATGTTGAATAACCCATGTTGAAGCCTTGTTGAATTGACTTGCCAAAGACACTTCCCAAATTTAACACCGGAATACCCAAACTGTTGCAAATTTTCCACATCCCTTTATTGCCATGCAAAATCCAAGATGTTGTATATGTATCCACACACATATTCATACATTCATCAGCCATATATGATTTTCCAGAGATTAGAATACACACAGTAGGCTATACTTGCATATTATTCAAAACACTGTGCGAATTTACATGGTCATTATCATCTGTTGTTTCAACTGTATCAGTACATGAAGCTGTAGCATTCCACTCTTCAATAATATCATAAGTAACCGAACTATTCACACAATCATCAATAGATTCATCAATATTTGAAACTCCAAAGATCAAAATACACGGTATAGGTTGTGTAATCTGTATCTTGCGAATAATATAAACCCTAAGATCTAGAATTACATGAGTATCACATATGTAATGAATTAATAAAACATACCTCCAGACATCTTGTATACGAATCAACAATGGTTGTTGTCGAAGGCTGTATCAATGGATAAAGAAGAATAGTTTCTCTCTCTTTTCCTATATTTTCTTTATGTGTTTTCTTATTTCCTTTGTGATGGGCAAAGGTTAATATTTATAGGCAGAGAGAGGACCAAATTTCCAGATTTGTAGACTTAATCTTGATCGTCCATCAAGATCAAGATGAGAGAAATTAACGCTCTAGATTATAACCGTTTTATTTATTAGCATATTAATAGGAAAACCCATTAGATTCTATTGAACACATAATGAGGAAGGAAACAGTCCATTAATGTACCACATAATGAAGAAGGAAACGTTTCGCATTAATTTCCTTACAAAACGGTCAAATTTCCTTACAGTCTCCCACTTGGTCAATAGTAAAATCCATTAATGTTTTCGTATTAAGGTCATAAGGCGCGCATGATATGCTAAACTTTTCTTTAGTCAGTTATCATAAGTGTCTTGGCTAATCTAGTGGTTAATGGAAGTCATCACGTGTACACGTTATTTTGCAACATGCTTACTTCCATGTACTATGACATTGACAACTTTCATAACTAAACCGTAAATGAGCATAACTTAATGGTCACATAATGTCTTGAAGCAAAAGACTGTTTCTGTTATCATTTATCTAAATGTAAATGTGTACACAATATAAAACAGAAATAAAAGATGTCTAAATTATTAAGAGCTCAATAATTGTTATGACTAGATAAGTACAAAATAAATGGCATAATAAGAAGATAATTAGGAACTATCTGCAAGACCCATGCTATCAGTATGTCTCTGAAAGGTCTTTAGAGGTAGTCCTTTCGTGATTATGTCTGCCACTTGTAAGTCTGTACTTATCGATTCAACAATAATTTTCTTTAGTTTAACATCTTGCTTCAGTAGTAGGTATTTATGGTCCATGTGTTTGGAACCTTTGGTTATCCTATCATGCTTGGAGAAAAAGGTTGCAGCTTCATTGTCACAGTAGACAGTTAGTGGCTTAGAGATAAAACTTAAAGTGCCAAATTGTGAGACAAAATTACGCAGCCATGTTCCCTGAATTGAAGCCTCATAACATGCTACGTATTCAGCCATCATAGTGGATCCAAAAAGCATCTCAGATTTCTGGCTTCTCCATGATATTGCACCTCCACATAAGAGGTACACATAGCCAAGAGTGCAGATCCTAGTGTCAGGACACCCAGCAAGGTCTGAATCAGAATAACCAGTTACCTGTAGGTAACTTGATTTTCTATAGGTGAGCATGTAATTCCTTGTTCCCTTTAGGTATCTCAATACCTTCTTTGCAGCTTTCCAATGAGCGATTCCTGGGTTACTTTGAAATCTACCCAGCATACCAACTGCATGACTGATATCAGGTTTTGTACAGACCTGTGAATACATCAAGCTCCCTACAAGAGATGCATAAGGATATTTGGTCATTTCTTCTCGTTCCATAGGAGTCTTTGGGCACTGCTCAAGAACAAGTTTGTCTCCTTTCTACAGTGGGACAGGACTAGAGGAATAATTCATCATGCCAAATCTCTCAAGAATTTTATCAATATATGCTTTTTGAGACAATCCTAGAATTCCTTGTGATCTATCACAGAATATTTCTATTCCTATCACATAGGAAGCCTCACCCATATCTTTCATTTCAAAGTTCGTTGAGAGATAATCCTTAGTTTCACGTAATAAACCAAGGTCGTTGCTAGCTAATAATATGTCATCAACATACAGAATCAAAATTATAAACTTGCCCCCACTGAACTTGAGGTATATACAAGGGTCAACTATGTTTTCTGTGAAATCGAAAGCGGTAATGATTTCATGAAACTTTAGATACCATTGTCTAGAAGCTTATTTCAGTCCATATATTGATTTCTTAAGTTTGCAGACCATGTCTTCCTGTCCTTCAATTATGAAGCCTTCAGGTTGACGCATGTAGACTTATTCTTCCAAGTCTCTGTTTAGAAAGGCTGTTTTCACATCCATTTGATGTAACTCGAGATCATAATGAGCTACTAATGCCATGATAATTCTAAGAGAATCTTTCCTGGAAACAGGAGCAAAAGTTTCATTATAGTTAATGCCTTCTTTCTAATTAAAACCTTTGAAAACAAGTCTAGCTTTATATCGTTCAATTTTACCATTGCAGTCACGTTTGGTCTTGAAGACCCACTTACAACCGACTGCTTTATGTCCTTGCGGCAATTGAACGATTTTCCAAACTTGATTATTATCCATAGATTTCAGTTCATCTTTCATGGCATCAATCCATTTAATTGAATTAACATCCTTAATGGCTTGTGAATAAGAAATTGGGTCCGTAGTTCCTTCAGATTCTATTAGATGAAGCATATAATCATCAGAAATAGCTGATCTTCTTTGTCCTTGAGATCTTCTTAATGCTAGTTCCTGTGGTACTTCATCAACATTATGATTGGTGATAATTTCATTATGGATTTGTTGATCATTTATTGGGTTTTCCTCATTGTGAACAGGTTCAACAATAGGATGATTCCCAATATCTTTCGAAATAGAGGGTAAGATAATGGGTACCCTTATTTCATGAATGACCACTTCTTGTTGTTTTGTACTCCCACTGATTTCACCATTCTCATAGAATTTGGCATTGCCGGTTTCAACAATTCTTGTACTATGGTTAGGACAATAAAATCTATATCCTTTAGATTTTTCTGGGTAACCTATAAAGTAACCACTGACTGTCTTAAAATCCAATTTCTTTTCATTTGGATTTTACAGTCTAGCTTCAGCTGGGCAACCCCAAATTTGGAGATGTCTTAAACTAGGTTTCCATCCTTTCCAAAGTTCAGAAGGAGTCTTTGGAACGGTCTTACTTGGAACTCTATTTAAGATGTAGACAGCTGTTCGTAATGCATCCATCCATAATGATATAGGTAAATTTGCATGACTCATTATGGATCTAACCATTTCCATGTATGTACGATTTCGCCTTTCAGCTACACCATTCTGCCATGGAGATCCAGGCGTTGTGTATTGTGCAACAATTCCAAGTTTTTGAAGAAGTCTAGCAAAAGGTCCAGGATGTTGTCCCGTTTCATCATACCTTCCATAGAATTCACCACCCCTGTCTGACCTAATGATTTTCACTTTTCTTTCTAATTGCCTTTCGACTTCAGTAATGAACACTTGTACAGCATCCACTGACTGAGATTTTTCATGCAACAGATAAAGATAGCAATAACGTGAAAAATCATCGATAAAAGTGATGAAGTATTTCTCTCCTCCAAAAGTTGGAACATCAAAAGGTCCACAAATATCTGTATGTATTATTTCAAGAAGTTGTGTACTTCTTGTGGCTCCTTTCTTTGTGTTTTTTGTTGTTTTTCCTTTAATACAATCAACACATGTTGTAATGTTAGCGAAGTCTAGGTCCGGTAGGACACCATCTTTCACTAACCTCTTGATTCTTTCACTGGATATATGACCCAGTTTTTTATGCCACAAGAAGTAAGAGTCATTCTTGGATGACTTTCTTTTAGTTTCTTTTCCATGCAGGGTGAGTTGGATTTCAGCATTTTGTTTAAGATGAAGTTTATAAAGTCCATCAATTAATATTCCAGAACCAATAAGACTAGAATTTTTAAATAAACTAAAATTTCCATTTCCAACTTCAAAAGAATATCCAAATTTATCAAGTACACTTACAGAAATCAAATTACGGGAAATAGACGGAACATAAAGAGTTTGACATAAATCTAACTGATAACCGCTATCTAAAATAAGACGAAAAGTTCCAATAGCTTCAACTGGAGCTTTATCTTTATTCCCCATGAAAATGAAATTCTCACTTGGGTTTGTGGTTTGGATCGTAATGAATCCCTGCATAGAATTTGAAACATGAACGTTAGCAGCAGTATCAATCCACCAAGTAGAAGAAGGTACATTAGTAAGATTTGATTCAAAATGACTTACGAAACCCATTGGGTTACCTTTCTTTTCGAACCATGCTTTGCGCTTAATGCAATCTTCCTGGAAGTGTCCAGGTTTCTTACAGAATTTGCAGACGTCATCCTTCTTTTTCTTCTTGGATGGTTGAGTGGCGTCATCAGATTTGGGTGGTGCTCTTTTATGCTGTGAGTTATCCTTTTTGCCAGCTTGTATTCCAACCCCTTGAGTGAAATAAGCAACTTTAATGCCTTGCGAGCCTTGCCTAGACTCCTCTTGAACCAGTTTGTTAGTCAATTCATTTAGACTCCACTTTTCCGTAATAGTGTTGTAATGAATTTTGAATGGTTCATACTGAGGAGGTAAGCTAGTGAGAATGAATTGGACGAGAAAAGCATCGTCCATAACCAATCTCAAGTTCTTAAGTTTGGCAGCAAGGTTAATCATTTCAATGACATGAGCGCTCATTGAGCGAGAACCATCAAACTTCATGGTTACAAGATCTACCATAAGTTTCCAAGCAAGGGATTTGTCTGCAGTCTTGAATCGATTTTCAATGGATTGCAAATATTCTTTTGCGCTTTCAGTTTTCGGTAGAGAGGTTTTGATGTTGGTATCAATCACCATTCGCATAAACATCATGCTGAGCCTATTAGATCGTTCCCAATCATCATGGAGTTTGTTTTCCTCTGGCGTACTTGTGTCAGTAAGTGGGGCTGGCTTTTCCTTAAGGAGAGCCATGTCCAGTTCAAGTACGCCTAAAGAAAACTCAACTTGCTCTTTCCATTCTGAGTAGTTGGTTCCATTGAGTTTGACGATAGACGTAGCGTACGAATTAAGGTTTGAGGGCATTGCAACTGCAGATATAAAAGAAATGTAGGCTTCTTTATTAAAATAAAACACAACATGTCATAATAAGAGGTTAGGTTTAGCGCCTCCTGTGGGTAGGCAGTAGAACCATACTCATGAAAGAATAATAAACATTAATATTTCATGCGTTATTGTGCAAGCAGCAGCCGCCTGTGGACGAGACTGCATGCATCAGACCAGAGGAAACAAGGAAATTAAGTGCGGAAGCGAAAACTAAAACAAGAGAGAAAAGAGATAAACATTAACGTTTTTTTTTGCATAAACTTTTGTCATTCTTTCAATTAATCCACAGCAAGGATAATAAATGTCTAGTAACTCCAAGTAAATTCCATATATGAATTTAACATATAAATAACTATTTTGCAAATCATATATAGACAATTATCTTGCAAGTTCCAGGTCATGAATTTAATATCAAACTAGAAAACAATTGTTTTCAATATGTATACTTTCTGAAAAGTATTCGCATAAAATAAGTTGTTCCATATTATACAGTATGTCAAATATTAAAGTAGAAAATTAACTTTTGCTGAAATATGAACTTTCCGGATCCAGATCTAAGAATACAGTAAATAGAACAATATTGATAATCATGATTACTGTAGGAACTTAAATAATATGAATATTAAACTTGAATCATATTAATATTAATAATCATTATCATTATCATAGTAAAATTACAAACATCATATCATAGATCTATGGTAGTTTCATTTTATATATTGACGGATAATCATGAATTCTAAAATAGGCTCTGATACCACATGTAATCTATATCTTGCGAATAATATAAACCCTAAGATCTAGAATTACATGATTATCACATATGTAATGAATTAATAAAACATACCTCCAGACATCTTGTATACGAATCAGCAATGGTTGTTGTCGAAGGCTGTATCAATAGATAAAGGAGAATAGTTTCTCTCTCTTTTCCTATATTTTCTTTATGTGTTTTCTTATTTCCTTTGTGATGGGCAAAGGTTAATATTTATAGGTAGAGAAAGGCCAAATTTCCAGATTTGTAGACTTAATCTTGATCGTCCATCAAGATCAAGATGAGAGAAATTAACGCTCTAGATTATAACCATTTTATTTATTAGCATATTAATAGGAAAACCCTTTAGATTCTATTGACCACATAATGAGGAAGGAAACGTTTGAGGAAGGAAACGGTCCATTAATGTATCACACAATGAAGAAGGAAACGTTTCGCATTAATTTCCTTACAAAACGGTCAAATTTCCTTACAGGTTGTGCATGTGTATCACTGTGCACATATCCACTTTCTTCAATACTAACCATGTCCCCTATATCTTCCACCACACTTATCAATTTTGACCCTTTAGAATTTTCAACTGAATTACCTGTATTATTCAGCAATCCTGAAGTAACCAAATTATCATCTCCAGAATCAAAAGTATTTAATATTTCAAATTTATTACTCAATATAATCCTATCAGATCTGATATTTATGCATTTAAAAATTGTTTTAGAAGCTTGCATACCCTTCTTACTAATGTTAATTCCCCAATCCGAATTGATATCACTACTGAGAATGAAAACATTAAAGTCATTTATAGATGCCCCCAATATTCTAAATTGAGGCCAAAAAATGCCTTAAGTTGCCCTTGTTATTATGAGAGGCAAAATAGCTTCTGCCCTTAAAAATGCCGCCTCTAAAGAAAAATAAAGGCAGATAGTTTATTTAATTTGCCTTTAAAACATTGTGTGACACGCAAGCAAAAAATAAACTGTAGTGCTATTAAAGGCATATCTAAACGCCTCTAAAATTTATAGAATGGAAGAGACACGTACAAATGCCTATGTTGTTTCATTTAAGCTCCAAATGCAGAAAATGGCAAAAATATCTTCCCCTGATGAACACTATAATCAAAGGAAAATATAAAAGCAATATTATAATAACATTACATGGACTTCCATTGCAAACAAACCATGCTTCAACATATTATTATACCTTTAATTCAACAAACTGAACATATTGTAGCATTCAATATAATGGACAAAACAATGTAAAATGGCAACATTGACTAGGTATAACTAGCATCAAAAAATATTTTATACATTTTCATCCAGAAAAGCATTATAATAGAGAACTAACATTTGGATTAGTGCATGACATAAAACTAGAATTACATCAAAGTTTTCTCCTCGTAGGAATCTGCTTCAGCATCACTAGAATCAAAATCTTTGAAGAAGACCAAAATGACATATTCCACAGTTGATGCATCCCAGTTACTTGCCCGATGTGGATGCGTGCATTGTTGTTGAAAATCCATATCATTGAAATTTGATGAAATATTTCGTATAAGGTAAGATTGAGATGCTTATAATCTAGACAACATGACTGATGACCAAAACTGCAAATGAAGTTAGACATGCATAAAATGATGTTAACAATACATAAAATAATTATTCTAAATTTTGGTATATATGGTGATATGTTATGGATGAACAAAGTAGATATCCTACATATGTAGGTATGCTATTACATACGGTTTTAGCAGTGTATTACATTGACAAGTAAGAAAATGTCACATAACTTCAATAGAACACAAAACTAAATGCAGGCCGTAGTATTAGGGAGTTGCTTATATGTACAATATTGAATGCAAAGTGTAATAATATAAACTATTGAATATTTTGCATCATTATATATGCATATGTACAAATTTACCAGTAATATAAATATGTAAAATAACCAATATTATACATAATTTGCAGTATACATGCTAACAAAGAATAATGGTCTGATAACTCTACCAATACTATACAGCCAAAATTATATTTACATACTTTCAATAGTAATAAAACATATTTCAATACATTAGGCATTGGATATAATATAAAAAGAAAATTCATACGTTTGAACTAACACTAAGAAAATGAGTATTGTAGAAAGAGAGATTCTTAGCATTCTAAAAATATATCTCATAAAGAATTATAACATAGTGGCCAAAGAGATATCGAACTTACCATTGTTTACGCTGACACATATTTTCACTTGTGAACCAAATCAAAAGCCTCAACAACATCATAATAGTGACCATGCTTTTATTTCTACTCCAATGAAAGTCACAGGGATCTAGCTCCATGATCTGAGTCAGAATGCACTATTCATCATCAATGGCAGTTATTTAGAGCATCTCCAACAGTTTGGAGTGCGGAAATTCGATTTTCCACACTCCAAAATGTTGGAGCCCTCATTTCTACAACAGAAATGAGGGCAGGCGCCTGTTTAACAGGCGCCTGGGCATCAGGCGCCTGTTCAACAGGCGCCTGAGCATAAGGCGCCTGTTCAACAGGCGCCCGTGTTCAACAGGCGTCTCGTTCCCTGTTGCCAGGCGCCTGTTGAACAGGCGCCTGAAAATGAGGCGCCTGTTCAACAGGCGCCTGGCAACAGGCGCCTGTTTAACAGGCGCCTCACTCTATTCTAATTTCTCAGCCCGAAGGCCCTACTTTCTGCACTATTGTAAATTCTCGCACTCTGTTGGGGTTGATTTCGGGTGTGGATTCGAGATTTTGCAACCTGTTGGAGATGCTCTTACAGGCATATCAAGTCGGTCACTTCAACCAATGCATTCAATATTATTAGTACTATGTTATGTTTTATTGCTTCCTAGCTATAACAAAGTCATATATTCTTCTTCTTCCAAATCAATAGTATGATTCATCTCTGAATTACATTACAATGAATATATAGTGCCTTATAAATAAAAATATGAAGCTTCTCTTAGTGAAAAAAAGAAAACAGCTTAAAAGTGATATAATATTAGTTGTTTCCCTTAAAAAAAGCCCTAAAAGCCTACAATTTACAAGCGATTATGACGTAGTCATCAAAATATGGTGATATTCAAGATTTCTGTTTGACGTTTGTCTCTAAAATATGAAACTACAAACTAACCTAGCATAGAAATACACTTGACAGAACTTTTAACTATGAGACACTGTCTATATCAAAAGAGGTTAAAGACTATCAATTTCATCTACTATATGGTATATAGATAATCTTATACTCTTCTTGACCAAATGGAAATTATGTACACTATACATATGTCATGTCTGTTTAATATGATGACACTTAAAAATTGCTATGGAAGTGTATTAATTGAGTCCGAATAGATATTTGGCAAATGATCTCCAAAAACAATCATGAAAAATAATTTAGGTTTCCCTCGTAATTGAGTGTCAGCTCCCCATCATTTTCTTGCTAATTATTTGCACACAATTTCAACTGCAACAATATATAGACATAATGGTAACTTATCTCAAACAAGCTTTATAAATTAAATAAAAAATAAAAGTGTGTGCCTGAATGGATGTCAATTTATCAAGTATCCATGGAGAAGAAACTAAAGTGACACAAGTGGTTAATTTTTACAAACACAGCATAAATTAGTAACATTGTGATAATTTGGCAGCAATATTCCATAAAACTTCCTAAAGAACAAATGAGTTCATCTAAATCAAGAAAAATAACACCACCCAAAGAATATAAAGCAAGAACTCTCTTGATTTTATAGCCACAAAATACCTAAAGTTCATAGGTCAAGCATGAAAGAGTCAATTTTATAGCCACATCTATTCTATTATATAAGTAATTGAATACTTGACCTTAGTATTCTGCTCTCCCATTCATTCTAAGTCAATATACTCAACTCTCCTTAGTTCCAGGATCAAATTTTCTTTTTAACACTCTATGTGCTCTATTTTTTCTTCAAACCATGAAAATATTAATTGCTGCCTCTTAGAGTTCCTATGATACATCTCAAGGCGTTATAAAATCAGTTACGCACGTATCCCTTCATTTCTTCTTCATTTCGATTCTTTTTCCATATTCATTCTTAGCTTCTATCATAATCCTTCTCCTTAATTCAAATGATTATTGGGCATTTATTAAAGAAAAATTCCATGCTTTTCATATTTGACTGGTATATTTTTCTCACGTTTATTTCCCCATATGTCTTTCTTATACTCAACCTCAATAACCATTTATTCACATCTATTATCAATTTGAAGTCGTTTCAATACTCAAACATCTTATTCTCACAACCTTCAATGTTTCAACATTAAGTAATGAAATGGATAATTTAAGAACATCTTAAGGTAAATTTAAATTTATTTATTTTGGATTTTTAAAAATTTTAAGGGTCGTTCTTAGTTTCCTGTTTAATAACGATAAAAGTTGATTTATTAATCCAATGTTTTGAGGGATTGTATGTCATTTTCTATCATATATATAATTAGATTATCGATTTTGTTACTTATTTCGCTATAATTTCTTTTGACTATTATTCATTTATGTTTATCCAAATAAGTTGTATTAAATGTCCAAAAAGGTTTACAAAATTTTGAAGTTAATTTGTCTTATATATTAAATTATGAAAAATAAGTTCATAAATCCACATTGCATTTTCAATTTTTCAATTCATTCTTTCTACTTTATCTAGCAATCCACATTGGTTTAATTGATTTTATTTCAACCTTACATCAATAAAACCATCAAATTAGTGTATTATGTAAATCACTTTAGTTCATCATTTGTTCATCTTTATTTCGTTATAATGTTTGTTAAATATTCATGTTATGAATAATCAATCTATTACACACACATTGTATGTATATTCTATTTATTTTTCTCATTTTATCTAGGTTGAATAATGCATGCTCCTTAATTCAATGTACAAAATTTTCCTATATTCGCAAAACATATCTGTATTAACTTAACAATTAATGGCCACTCATCTCAATTATTTACTAGACTAAATATCAACAGCTGTTCATATTTGGTTTCCTTAATATTTTACATGAGTTATTGGACTTAATAATACGTGATGCTAGAGAATCTTCCGTAGTTTTGTAAAATCTATAATAGGTAAAGTTGAACTATTTTTTATTCTCATATTTTGAATTTACAACGACTTTCATTTAATTTTTGTACATTTAGTATAATTATGAATTTCATCTACTTTACTAGATATGAAGGGTACAACTGGTTTACTTACACATGGATACCAAAAATATTTAATTTTGCATAATCAACTACAAGTATAGTTGGTCATGTTTCCATTTTGAGACATAAAATATAAGTAAATCAAGTTTGGGGAAAATATCATTTATGAGGTAAAAGAATAATCAAATAATAATATTTCGTATCATAATTTGGAAGCAAAAACGTATAAATGTATTGATAGAACTTTTATACTATGTACCATAGATGATTTATATTAAAAATAAAATACTTTCTTTTAATTTGATCTCATACTAAGTAGAGAAGATTTAAAACACTACTATCAATCCAAATTGTACATGTATTTAAATATATGTTAAATATAGGATAAACTATCTTAAATTGATATCACTTACATTTGGAAATTAACTAGTAGGCATGCTTATTAATGTAATGCTTATCAAGTTAGGAAGAATTGGTAGTTAATGTTATCGTTTATCGTATAGTCACTATGCTATAAAATATTAATTATACCTCATAGGCTTCAAAATTATTTAAGCAGGTCTACCGATAGTTTTTTGTTAGTATTGTCCAAGAAAAAACTATTCTAAAAACTGCAATTCATAAACATGCGCTGTCAAACATTTCTAAATAGTAGCAGAATCCATTAGGTTATATTAAAAATTGCCTCTTCATTTTAGATCGTATATTCTTATATAACACAAAACATGTTATGAGTACGTAGTCATTAATAATTACTATAATTTTAGTTACCATTGGCAAATTCAATTGGTTGCTAAAATTGTGATAGCAACCAAACAACTGTTTCGATTTCTTATTTGGTTATTAACTCTTTATGCAAGGATTAAAAACACATTAAATGATACTAAAAGAAGGATGCTAATCACGTTGAATTCCTAGCATGTTATTTTTGAGTTTGAAAGGAAGGTATTAATTACATTTTGCATAACCTAAAATAGAAACCCAAAGGACTCACGGATAAGCTAGAATTTATTTTAAGATACTAAATTCCAAATAAATAAAAGCAACGCTTTCCTCTTTGAATCTCCCAATGTTCATTACCAAGATGCTACCAATAATTATTTGTAGCCAAATGAAACTCACCAAAAACTGTCTCCGCTTCTCTAGTTACATTTGTCACACAATTTAGGTTTCCTATTTCAAATAAGAAGGATTGAGATGTTGCAACTACATAAACATAAATTTTTACAAGTTTGTAATGATAACCTTTTAAAAGGTGCAAAATAATAAAAAAGAATTAACTTATACAGTAGACACATATCCGCGGACAAATTGTGTAGCCAAATGAATTAACTCATCTGAAATTGTCTCCACTTTTCTAATTACATTTGTCATACATTTTAGGTTCTCCTATTTCAAATAAAAAGTACAGAAAAATAGGTACAAGAACAAACTTAAAAAAATTAGGTTGAAGGACAACAAGTTTGTTTTTTTAGGCTGAAGGACAATGCTAGTTATAACTAGCATTTTGTATAGTGTAAAACTGAATATAATGCTAGGTATAACTAGCATTTTGTATAGTATAAAAGTTGAATATAATGTTAATTATAACTAGCATTTATCCTTCAGTCTGAAAGTCTGAAAATTAAACTTGTGTCCTTCAGCCTAATTTTTTTAAAAAGTTTGTTCTTTTTCCTAATTTCCTCTAAAAAGTATTGAGATGGTGCAACTACGGAAACTTAAATTTTTACAAGTTTGCAAAGATAATTCTCTAAAAGGTGCAAAAAATAATAAAGAATTAACTAATACAATAAACACATATCCACAGACAGGTTGTGAGGTAATTATAGCACATGTACTTCATGAACGTGTATCATTTCAAACTAATTAAATACCATGGTTTCAAACTAATCAAATAAAGAGGAAAAAATAAAAATAATTAACTTACCCAGATATGTACAGAAATTGAAAAATTGGAGATGCAATAGTCAAATCGAGACATCATTCATATTTCCTTGACCTTCCGACTACACAAGCTCGTCACCCTGTAAGAGTTTCCATCAAATTTGGTTAAGCCCTAATTTTGGTTTGAAAAGGGAACGAGAAATGAATTGGGGAAAGGTTAATCAATAGAGTCAGAGCTGAAGAGAAATTACAGATGGAAGAAGATTAACTCTTAATCTATTACAGCTATCCAGATTAAGACCAGGCCGAATCTGCCCTGCTTTCATTATTTTTTCAAGGTGAGTATAGTGATGTAAATTTTACAGGTGGAAGAAGAAAGGTAAATAATATATTTTTGCGCCACCAAGGCACTAACACGTAATGCAAGAAAAAACAACGCGGTAATTTTCCCTCCTGGAAGAAAATATTTTGAGGACTAACAGGGGCATTTATAATGGCCTTAGTTATTAACATCAGGGAACAAAAAGAAATTTGCCTCTAACAAATGATTAATAGGGGCACAATTCTTAATTAGCCTCTAACTTGATGCCTCTAATACTTACAAATTCAGTAGTGTATGAGCAAAAGTTTCCTCCATCTGATTAAATAAATGAGCTTTCGAAGAATAATTTGACACTGCTTGGTCTAATAGCATTATATCAAACTTATTTGAGCATTCTTCCCTTAACTGAGTATCCCATATCACAATCAAACTGTTATATTCAATTTTTACTTTACTTACAGATCCATGAAGTACATTAGACTGTTTCTTCCTCAAAATCACATTATTCATGGTATAATTTTCCACATCAAAAGTAGTACGATTTTCATAGTTAAAATTTACAGCAGAGTTCAATTCATCAAAGTGCCAAAGCAGTTTATTAAATAGACTTAATCCCTCTACCTTCTCACTAGAATAACTATCAAGAAATATATTTCTTAATTTTAAAAACTTTAAACAAAAGTAATACCCATGCTCATTTAGTTTCAATGGTTTTGGCAGAGGTGGAATAACCAGATTATACTTCAAACTTGAACTCTTCTTATGATCAAACAACCCTGAATCAATATGATTTCCAGAATCAAATTTACAGCCGAATTCAGTGCATCAAAATGCCAAAGAATTTTTTCAAACGGATATAATCCTTCCTTCTTTTCTTTTGAATGGCCAATAAGAAATACATTCTTTAATTTCAAGAATACCAGACATAAGTAGTACCCTTGTTCTTTCAGATTCAATGATTCTGACATTGGTGAAATATCAAGTTCATTCTTCTTCAAACATGAAAACCTCTTATGTCCAAATAACCCACACTTAAAACATCGAATAGGATCCCTGCACTCCTTTGCTTTATGTTTTTCCCCACCACATCTGAAACACAAAGATTTGAAAAAAAATTCTTGCGCTCCGTAACCTTTGACGAATCAGATTTGGTTTAAAGCAGGGAAAAAGAACTGATTCTTTAACAACACTTGCATATGATCAAGATAAGGGATTACGAATTGGATTGCAAAGATGATAATAAAGATTCAGATTGCATTGCAGAACTGATCGATTTTGTGGAAGAGGTAATTTGGAGAAAGACTACTGTACAGTGGAAGCCATTAATTCGGATTTCGTGTATCAACTTTATTTTATTAAAAAAATTATATATACCTCGCGCTCGAATTGTTTTCCTTACAAATTGCACATGTTTAAATCAGTTAAAAAAATAATTTTTTATTTTTAAGTGATATTAAGATTTATATATTTGTAAAGAAGTATTTTGAATTTGTAGAGAAAGTTTAATTTTAGATCCTACTTTTAAAAGCGTTTTGAATTTGTGAAGCATGTTTAGTAGTTAGATTCTACTTTTAGAGGCGTTTGAATTTGTAAATAAATTTTAATATTAGATCCTATTTTTAAATGATTAGGATTTGATAATAGATGGAGGGGCGTTTTTGGTAGTTCACGTTGATACCAAAAAAGTGTGACAACAAAGCTATAACAACTATTAATAAAGATATATACTACTTATATATATAATATTAATGATGTATATACATATATATTATAATATTAAAATTTTAAATAATATATATATACACATAATATATATAAAAAATTAATCATTTTGAATATATATATATATATATATGTATGTATGTATGTATGTATTACAGTAGCAAAATTATTATTAATTTTTATTTAAATATATAGATATATAGGTATATTAATAATATTTAAATAAGTATTAAATATATATCCACTAATTATGAAAATATATATATATATATATATATGTGTGTGTGTGTGTGTGCGCATGTATGTATGTATGTATGTATATTTTTTAAATTTTCCAAATCGAATGCATGGCACAACAAAAAAAATATTTATAATTTTATTGTATTAAAAAATATATATTAATTAATTAGTAGAAATATAATAAAATAATAATAAAAAATATTTTTGGGTCATATTATTTAAATTTTCAAAAAATAAATCATGATATTTTAAGGATATAATTTTTTTTCAGAATTTTCTCAATCAAAATGTTATAATTAATTAAATATTTTCAATCAAATAATAAAATGATTTTTTTTAAATATAAAAATTGATTTTTTTTGAATTTTTGGCAGAGAGTTTATATAGGGATAAAATAATTTTATAAATTTAAAATTTAATTTTTGAAATATATAATATTTTATATGAATTATTTAATTCGTATATTGATTTAAAAAGAATAAATAATAGTAAATAATTGTTAAAAAATAATTGGCAGTCACCAAAAATTATAATTATTGTTAATATGCATTTATAAAATATAGATCAATTATTTACATGATATGATAATACAGATATATTTGTCATATAATTAAATTAAATGACATGGTAATATATACATATATTATTGATAAAATGATAATAATTAAAATTAAAATATATGCGGCTATGCACTTTGGAACTACATAAAAATTGTGATTTTTCAATAAATACATACATATAACAAATCTAGTATATGACAACATCGATTCATATAAGAACCGTCACTTAACTGTCAATATATATATATATATATATATATGAATAATATACTATTATTCAAAAATTATAAATAATATAGTATATTAAATACATACCTAATACTAATGCCTTTAAGTACATCATGTAATGATGAATTCTCCCTTTTTTGAAATCTTCTCGATTCGGCAGATTACTAATCCTCGAATCGTAGACCTTTATCTATCCTACAGTTGTCGCCTTTCAAATAGATCTGAGTTAAATTTTGTTAGAGTTCCTTGTTGATGAGGTCAACCAATAATGATGAGGAAATGGCGGCCAAGAAGTCCTTTTTGCATTAGAGTTAAGGGTCCTTTTATAGTGGAAGAAATAGAGAGAAATATGGATCACATATCATACCATTTCTCATCAAACCTCAACCATCCATCTCCAAAGCCCTCTAGCCTTTTTAGCCATGTCCTACAAACCCTATTGATGTTAAAGTAACATCTTAAAATCATGGGCTAACAGCACATTTAAGCCCAAATAAATATTATTAATTAAGTCTAATTTAATTACTTGTCTATATCGCATATCGATCGATATATTTATAACTATTATAAATATATACAATAATATTTATTCCTCAAATAATATTCAAAATGTAATAATTAATATTTCATAAATATTAATAAATTTATAGCAATTATAAACTAATTAAACCGTTTGGTCTAAAGAGAATTCATCATTTAGGTTGTATGACTCGTCAGGTGTAAATTCGGTCGACGATTAACATCGAACTATTCAAATGTTAATGTTCACACGTCACTTAGTAGATGGTGTGACATTTTAGCTAAATATCTCGCTTACTTAGTTTCGGTAAAATCCAATTTTATATTATTAAGTGTTACCCGGTTGTGACATTTATTTTACACTAATTTATTTCGCAAAACTATATCACTTTGGACTTATGAAACTTGGTAATGGTCAAAATTCCAATATCGTCCATATTCAAATCTATAGTCCAAACACAAAGTCCTAGGTTTAATAATAACAATTATTATTAACCGAATGTTCTAGCCAGAGACTTTAACTTTGAGTTGACTTGAGTTGACCATGATACTAACCCTATATAACTGAGAAGACGAATCATGAATAGTATTTCACTTCCTATACTTCCACACGAACCAATTATAGTCATTCGATAGATGCCATGTTATGATTTGACTGTAATCAAAACAGAGCTCTCATATTGAAGATCTCCAGTATTCTCAAGTTGAGAGAACTATGTAAATCATCGATATTTTTTGTTTGACCTTAGTTATATTAACCAGCAGAAAACTATCGAATGATTCATTCTATAGTTATCTAATAACTATCAGTACGTTACCTCTTGGTGCCCCAGAAGTTTAGAGTAATAACTGTCCAACATTTGGAGAGCGTTATGTACTCTAGTCTCAACTGTTACATCGATATCTAGTCTCAATGCACCTTGACTAGGAACATTTAAAATGGTATATTTATATTTATTGTGATAAATTACTCACGGATACAACACTTTGTAACTACTACCACAAAATATGCCATTTATGGATTTTCTATTAAATATATTTTTCATTAAATTGATTGATTAATTAACACGTTATATAACGTATATTATAGAAAGAAAATACCTTTTATTTTGAACAAGATTGGTCAACGAGTTAGATATATGTAACAAATTACATAATTGCCCCTAAGGCATACCCATAACTCTATCATAATGTACATTCTTTTTTTTAATTCCTTTTTTCTTTATTTCATACCATTTTTGTTCTAACCTGATTAATGTTAATTTTGTTTACATGTTAAGTATCCGCTAACGTTAATTGACGTTAATGTATTACCATTTATTTCCCGATTTTCTTTCCTCCAACGTAAACCGTGTGGTCCCACTGCCAAACCTTCTACCACACTTCAGCCTTACACGTAGCCCTTCGACATCTACAAACTGGAATTATCTTCTTCTTCTCCAATATCTATGGCCCACAAAACCCTCGAGATCGAAATGAACTCTGGTCGAACTGTCTCACCTTCTCCTCTCATATTAATGGCCCCTGGGTGGTCGGAGGCGATTTCAACACCACCAAATCCCCAACTGAAAGGAACTCAGGCAATCTATCCCAAGACTCTGAAGCCTTCAACCAGTTCATCAATCTTTGCTCCCTAATAGACCCACCCATCAGCAACCGCCTCTACACTTGGTCTAATCGCAGATCAGATCCCTCACTTGCTAAATTGGACCGCTTCCTCTTCAACCCAGCCTGGGAGGACTTACACCCCCTCTCCAGTGTCTCGGGTCTAGCCACAGTTATTTCCGACCACTGCCCTCTCCTCCTAGACATGGGATCCCTCACTAGTCATATCAGACCTTTTAGGTTTGAACGCCTCTGGCTCCTTGAGCCATCATTCGATAACTTCATCAAAGAAATCTGGTCTCAGCCTTCCCCCATCCAATCAGCCACTGTCAGGGTCGTCTCCAAGCTCCGTTCCCTACGAAAAATCATCAAACCCTGGGCCAAATCAGTTTCGGGCTCCATCCGCTCGCGCATTTCCGCCATCCAAGATGAGATTCTGGACCTAAATATCTTGGAAGAATCCTCTCCTCTTTCCGATTTGGACCGATCTCGCCTGAGAGAACGGGAAGCTGACCTAGACAGATTGTCACTGCAAGAAGAAATAGGTTGGAAACAACGTTCTAAAGCGAAATGGATTGAAGATGGTGATAAGAACACTGCTTACTTCCACCGACTCGCCAATGGCAGACGTAGATCCACTTTTATTCCTGAAATTACCCACGACAACAACACCACCTCTGACCATTCAGTCATCCTTAAACTTTTCACCGACTACTACCGAACCATTCTGGGCAATCACCACCCCCCTCTTCCTCCAATTGACTGGAAGCTGCTCTACCCGGAGAACCTTCCCATCCCCCTTGACCACCCTTTCACTGAAGCAGAAATTTTGGCAACTCTTAAAAGCATGTCTGATGACAAGGCTCCTGGCCCGGATGGTTTCGGGCCTCTTTTCTTCAAACACTACTGGGAAACAATCAAACACGACATCATCGAAATGTGCTCTGAATTTCATGCCGACCCATCATCCGTGGCCCGCATCAATTATGCAAATATCATCCTCCTCCCAAAATCCCCCGGTGCCACCTCCCTTTCGTCCTTTCGTCCTATTAGTCTCCTAAACACAACCTTCAAGATCATAACCAAAGTCCTGGCCAACCGCCTTCAAACCTTCATAGCCCCTCTAATTGGAATTGAGCAATCTGCATTCATCTTGGGCCGTAACATCATGGACTGCGTAGCAACGACCCAAGAGGTCATATCCTTCTGCCACTCTACTTCAACACCAGGCATGCTTCTCAAACTAGACTACTCAAAAGCTTTTGACTCAGTCAACTGGCAATTCATCTTGGAGCTCATGGAACACAGAGGCTTCCCCACAAAATGGTGCAACTGGATATACTCTATTCTCAACTCTAGCATGTCCTCGATAGTCATTAATGGGGCCTCGGGAGGTCTAATCAAATCGGCCCGTGGACTGCGACAAGGAGACCCACTTTCCCCCTTGCTTTTCGTCCTGGTGGCTGATGTGTTCAACCGTATGATCAAGTTAGCAATCTCGAACAACATCTTTCAGGGCATCAAACTCCCCAATTCAAACCTAGTCATATCCAACCTTCAATTCACCGACGACACCATTCTATTCGCATCACCTATGATCAACCACATTCACTGCCTCAAAGTAGCTCAATACTCATTCGAACTCATATCTGGCCTGTCCATCAACTTTAGTAAAAGCTCCATCATCATGCTCGGAAACACTGACCATCTCGGGCAAACCTGTTCCAGCCTGCTCAACTGCAAGATCGCACACTTCCCCATCCCCTACCTCGGTGTCCCAATCTGTCCAACCAAATTACACAGATCTGATTGGCTCCCCCTCATCGCCAAAATCAAAAATAGACTCCAGTCATGGAAAGCTCACTCCTTGTCCTCAGCAGGGCGCCTAGTCCTTGTTAAATCTGTCCTCTCAGCAATTCCCACATACTGGATGTCGCTGTACAAGCTCCCTTCCTGGGTAATCAAAAAAATTGACTCGATCAGAAGTTCCTTTCTTTGGAATGGTAGTAATATAAAGAGACTCGTGAACTGGCCGACCGCTTGCCTGCACTCGAGAAACGGTGGCCTTGGAATCGTTAACCTTCATGACTTCAACATCGTGCTCCTCGCTAAATGGCTCTGGCGGTTCCTAACCCCTGGCTCCTTTCTTTGGAAATCTTGGATTTCCTCTCTCCACTATCACTCAAACCCTCATCTTGCCCTTCATGCCCCCACCGGAATCAAACCATCACCCTTCTGGTCTGGAGTCGTATCAACCCTACCACGCGTCAAACGGCTCTTCCACGTCAACCTGGGAAATGGGGCTAATTGCCTCTTCTGGCTGGATACATGGCATAACCAGCTTCCCCTCTCCTCCATCCTTCCCAACCTCTTCTCTCATACAGCTAACATCTTCGCTTCCACCCTGGACATTTCTTTTTCGGGCCTAGTTCAGCTTCTCCCGACCTCCTACTTCGACCTCCACACCCTCACCGAGCTTCACCTTGCCACCTCTATCCTCCATAACATCCATCTCATCCCCCGACCTGACTCCTTTACCTGGGCCCCCAATCCAACAACCGGCTTCTCAGTTGCCTCCTGCTACACTCTCCTGAACAACCCCGGACGCCTCTTCACCTTCCCCAGACTTTGGAAGTGCCGGATCCAGCCCCGCTTCGCTTTCCTGCAATGGTGCCTTATTCACGGGCGAATCAATACAAGAGACAGGCTCCTTCGCCATAACATCGTAGTCGACCCCTACTGTGTCTTATGCTCTACCACAACAGAAAGTTTACAGCATCTTTTCTTTGAATGCGATTTTGCTGTCAGGGTCTGGGCTGCGACGACTGTTCACATTCTTGGACACATTCCCACATTCAACTCGTTTTTCGACCACTGGCAGTACAACCCCCCCAACTATCACCTAGATCTCATAGTAGCTATATTCAGTTGGTGCATTTGGGCCGAGCGAAATGCACGTGTATTCTGCAAGCCCATATCCAACTTCGAAGGAACTTGTAGTCGTATTATATACTACTTCTCATCTGTATCAGGTCACAGCTTCTCAGCGTCGTTCAGGCTAAGATTGCCATACCCCAGCTCTCCACCAGCTGAATCCTCGGGCAGCACTTCAGCAGTTCCTTCTGGCAGACATCGAGGGCATCACTAACCGCTATATAGGTCTAGTCTTTTTTCATTCCTGTTGTTCGCAATATGTATTTTGTATATAAAACTCTGTCTCCCAATGTTTATATATATTAACGTTTATTTTAACGTTAATTAATTCTCATTTATTAATTCTTTTAATATATTAATGTTAATGTTAATTTTTAATATTAGTTAGGGTTTCTTTCTTTTTTTGCAACGTTAACGTTAATTTCACATTACTTAAGGATGAAGTATTAGTTTATCGTTAATTACAATATCTATTTCCTCTTTGCATTCAATTTGCTTATTTTCTTCCATGCTTGCTTATTTGATTGAACGTTATTAATTTACATTTATAATTAACAATTGCTTAAATGCTAGGCTGCTAGTATTTATTGTCTCCTTTATTTTTTTAAAGGCTAATATTCATTAACTTCACCCCTTTAAATTCTTATTTAATTCCTATTCAATACTGAATTAATTATGACTACCATATCCATTTCCATTAACATTTATATTTAATGCCCACTTTAATATTAAGTTATTAACATTTACTTCCCTAATTAATTTTAAATTGTTTCCGATCCGAAAACTTCAAACTTTAATAATGTTTTTTTTATTTGAACTCCGATCGTAAAACTTTATATATGAAAATTGATCAGAAAATCGCCACGAACATAATGGTGCAATTTTTGTAGCCAAATTCTAACATTTACAAAAATTCTATTTTTTTGTATTACTAATTATTAATGAATTCTCCTTAATTAATTATTGTCATATTTACGGGGTGTTACGTGTTTTGAAAAGTAATTAACTAACATTTGATTATAACTATATAAGATTATTACCACTAGATGCTAGTATCCATCCTAGAGGACTGATATGGAGGCTACAACCCAAATCATGATGAGCCTGTCCAGCGTCATTATGTCCAAACGATCTGTTGCTCGAACATATGATGAAATTGAAGGTTTTTGGAGGTGTAATGCAAATGATGAGAAGTAACGCCACATAATTTAAAGTTAATGTGGACTATAGCACAACTAAGATTATCACACCCTCAGATGTCAAGGGCAGTGCAACTAAGGGATCACGTGAAGTGCACTCGCAACTGATTGAAAGTATATAGGTGATAAGGACCGCGATGCTTGTCGAGGCAGATAGTCTATTAGAGGGTGGATCCATATGGGATCACTAACGTGTTTTCCTAATGGGAACTCACATAAGATAATATGATAACACACTCTCATAAGTAAAAGTTGAAAATGTTGATTTTAAAATATTAATGATTTGAAATTTTGACTTGTATTTATACAACAAAAAGAAATTCATGTAATATGGATAGATGTGATATCTCGATTGACTAAAGTTGAGGCTGTGAGTCATAATGAGTAGAACCAAGACATGATATCCCACTTGATTAGAGTTGTAGTTGTGAATCACGGTGAATAGAGCTATAACATGTATTATCACCGATTTGTGAAAATGAATTATGAGTAGGATCTGGTACTGTGTGAGTAACATCTATGTATTAGAAAATGCCGCCTTTATACCTGACAATGCACATTTATTATTCATGAATTTGTTATATAGCAAGATTTCTAACCTAACTCGGGATTTTTTATATACACAACAACCTAAGATCAGACTGAGGTTGTTATATGGGTTTGATGTTATACTTATATAGGCTTTGGGGTCTATGACATGGAGATGGAGTCGATGATGATGACAGATATTTATTTATCTTATGTTATCTATCTTATGAGATGTGATGGCATGATGTATTATGTTATTTAGCCTTGTAATTTATATGAGATGTAAATGTATGATATATGTATCAGACATCAGTTATGATACACACATGCACACACACTTATTACCTATTATTCGACTCCGATTTATATTAAATTGGCTTTATTATTCTATATATCTCAAATACAATATTATTCAGTTTGGGAAACTCATATACATTGCTATGTGTCGAGACAAGATACGTATTATTCATATGATTTCAATTATTATAACATGTCCATGTTGACCCAAAGTAGTGTGCACTAGTGATCGTTCCACTTGAGTCCTTTGATTAGGCTATCATACAGTGATTTCACTCTACGATAATCCGGTCATTAGGGTGGGGCGTCAAAACTATGGTATGTTAATAAAGAATAATAATATGTGTTAATCTTAATGAATAACATTATATTATATAATTAGTAGTTGAATAATAAAAAATAGTATTAGTAATAAAATCAATAATATATGCGTATTATAGTTTGATTACTTGAAATTTCAAAACTGGATTACTTAAAAGTTTGAAAAGATATTATTAAAAAAATATGATTTATGTTATACTTTATAGTAAAAGATGGATTACTTAAAAGTTCAAAACTAAATGCACAAGAACGATGGGAAAAGAAGAGAGTGATTTTCTTGCATTATAAAAATGGTGTTGAAGCATCCATAAAAGTGGCATCTTATGGTAAAACAAAGCTGATTGAAATCAAATGCCCATGTTCGAAATGTCATTGCCTAAAATTTTAGGATTACAATATTGTAATTTTACTTTAGCATAATTTTGGTTTTGTGCCAAACTATTATGTGTAGAGATATCATGATGAAGTAGTGGAGGCAAGGCGTGATTCGACAATCATAGTTGAAGATGAGAAGGAAATCGTTGATGTCGATTTTGATAAACCTTCTTCGGAAAATAGAATGATGGAAATGGCTTAAGATGTCGCTAGTATGAGTATGCGGACCAATGAACCTAATATGGAAGAACCACTGAACTCGAAAGCTAAAAATATCAGCTTGTTAGAAGCTTCAAAACAGCAGTTTTACAAAGGTTATTTAATGACACATTTGGTAGTGACATCTTGGTCAATCAGTATATATTCTGAATAAAAGATGATAGAAAACCTAATGAATGCAATTCTAAGTCTATGTAAAGAAATACTTCCTTGTGACAATGTATTAGCAGAGAACTAGTATTCACTAAAAAGAAGAAGTGTCCTCATTCGGTTTGCCATATAAAAAGATAGGCACCTATCCTAGTGGATGCATGATATATTAGAAGGAAGATAAAAATATTTTAAGGTGTGAATTCTGTAACGGACCAAGCTATAAGCTAAAAAAGTAGTGGTAAAGATGTATTGTTCACCCATATGCATTATTTCATGCATAAATCTAAACTACAAAGGTTATACACATCTTGTGCTACCACAAAAAAATATGCGATAGCATAGTGAAGAACGATCAGATGAAGATGTTTTATGTCATCCTTCAGATAGCGAGGCTTGGAAATATTTTGATAGCATATGTGACGACCGTCCATGACCCCTGCACCGAACCTAGAGATAGTGCGCTGTAAAGTGTGCCAGGCGACCATGGACGATTGCCAGGGTAAATTTAAACAACAGAATCTATCGTATTACTCACAGCGCATGGACAAAATACAATAGAATATATATATAGTGAAGCTTCACAGAATAGAATCTCATCAATAAACTTCATAATAGTTGCATACAAACATCTGAACAGTCAATACATCAAGCCTCACTACATAACACTCAGAGAATATACAAGCAGCGGAACATCCAGTACATATAGTAAGAAGATAATATGCAAGCCTCCAGCTCGTCTTCGACATCAACATCGTGGAAAGCAAGAACAGCACCTGTCACCTGCTACCTAGTCTGTCCGTCCCAAAATGGACGAACAGCCCAAGGCAATAAGAGTTAAAACATAAAGCCTTGAGTCAGACACAGTCTTAGTGAGCGGTAAATTAACTAACAACATACCAAAAGAGCATAAAGGAAAAGGAATAGGAATACAACCCTCCCACTCCACCTCTTTCTACAGTGATAGCCCCCAGACACACACTAAGCAGAAGCAAACATAGAAGAGCATACAATTTAAAGTAAAGCAATTATCACTCGAGTCAAGGGCGATGTTTTCCAAGCACAAACCCCCAAGGCCTAAACCAAGATCAGATAAGCACCCAGAAAACACTGCTCTTGAGACCGAATGACGATACAACCAAACATCCATGACTATGGCTATCACTGTTATCATTGCTTCGATATCATCGTTAATTGAATGACCGGCTCATTCTTTCATCCGTCCGTCAAGGGCTAATGGAAACCCTGGTTCTAGACATTACTCCCGCACGTCGTCGTGACCCGTGCCTAGGACTATCGAATCTGCCCAGAGTACTTGACTACCAATCAGTAGCCTTCAGGGACTATCGAATCTACCCAACGTACTCTTTCTTTGAGCATGCTAGAACCTTCAACAACGATGAGATCTCAGCCTTCTAGTCATCCTCCTCGACGACTATTTCCATACTAGCTCAAGCGCCTCTCGAGCAAACCATTATCCTCAAACTCGAACCATATCACCGAGTTATCAACATGCTTGGATTGATCCCGTCTGGATTAATCCAAGACTATCTCATATCATGCTTCGCTTCATCACATCCTCGCAAAGCCTCATCTCAACATCATCATCCAATCTATCCATATGAGCTTCCACATCCACTACATATGCCACAAGCAGCTTTCCCAATCCAAGAGCCTTCCTCTTAGCTTTTGAATCATCTTCGGTCTAAATCAAATCATCAATCATCTAATTCATAGCAATCAATCAAGTCAAACATTAATTCAAGTAAACAAGCATTCAAATATGATCTAAATAGACAATTATAACAACAATGGCAATTTCGTAATTAAAGAGTCAAAAGTCTAACAAGCATGAAAACATGAGCAATGTCTCTATAATCTTGATGAATGAACTTGCATAAGTTAACATGTAGTAAAATGGAGATCAAATCATCATGGACAATGGATCTATATGGATCTACACATATGATTAGGAAAATGCATGGAAATCTCTACTTTAACACCAAATCAAGCCAACGATCCGATATACTCCTTTGGATCCGTATGAGAGATAATCACCACTCACCAAATCACCTAAACACCTTAAAAGCAACACAATTCAGATCTGGACAGCGAAGGATCTAACTCGATCTATCACCAATCCGCTTCAAACGATGAAATCTCTCTTCGAAGAATGTAGATCTTCAATCTAAGCTCTTCGATCTTCGATTTGGATGAAAGGAAGCACAAGATTAGAGTGGAGAAAAGAAGTGAAGAAGTGTAGAAGTTGAGCTCTCAAAATGGCAGCACTTCGTCGTTTCAAAATCCGGATCCCAAAAAGTGAGGAAATGAACGTGTATTTATAGCTGAAATTCCTAAGCCATCCGCCTCCTTAAGTCGTCCACGACCTATAGACCATCACGACCTACGACTTAAGAGATACCACGACCTAACAGATCCTCCGACCTAACTCTGTGCTACCTAACACCATGCGACCTAACACAGATGCGGCATGGCGACCTAATAAATACCACAACCTAAGACAGAAACAACCTAACGACTTAGGCATCGACGCGACCCATCATAAGTCGTCTTCGACTTAACGACTTACCATAAGTCGTCTTCGACTTAACGACTTACCATAAGTCGTCTTCGACTTAACGACTTACCATAAGTCGCGACCTAAAATGTCACGACTTAACAACTCACGCGACCTATCAACCCACGCGACCTAACTACTCACGCGACCTAACTAGGTTACGACCTAACACTTAAGTCGTATGGACGACCTAACTATCTTAGGTTGCTTACGACCTAACTATCATAGCACCCCATAGGTCGCTTACGACCTAACTATTACTCCTAGGTCGTTAACTCGCAAAGTTTCCTTATGCCGCTAACACTTAGGTCGCCACTTCCTTTAAGTCGCCCAATCCTATAAGTCGTTCACTCGACCTAAGCCACCACACGACCTAACTACTATACGACTTAACTCCTATACGACTTAACTTCCTTAGGTCGTTACCGTCCTAACTTCCTTAAGTCGTTTCACTCCTTAGGTCGCCAACTTTTATAAGTCGTCCCATTCCTTAGGTCGCCCAATACCTTAAGTCGCTCCACGACCTAAGTCCCCAGGTTGCACCACTCTCTTAAGTCGCTCACGATCTAACTCCTACGCGGCCTAAGTTTTGAACGACTTAAACCCTAGACGACTTAACAACATGCGACCAAACGATAACTGTTTTACGATGTTTCGATCGGTAAAAATACGGGTCGTTACAGCATATATCCATATTTTTCTATATATACACATAATGTCAGACTTATTTTGTATATAGATGGATTTGCACCATTTTCATCATTTGGTAAACCTTATTCAACATGGCCAATTATTTTAACACCTTATAATTTTCCACCATGAATGTGTATAAGAATCCATACATGTTTCTAATAGTTATTGTTCTTGACCAAAACATCTAAAAAATGGAACAAATGTATATTTTAGCCTTTAGTTTATGAGTTGAAAATGTTATGGATAGAAAAGGCTGTAACTAACGACGTGTCAAAGAAAAATAATTTAGAATGTATGCTTCTTTATTATGGACAGTAACAACTTTCTTGCATACGAGATCATCTAAGGTGGGAATATAGACAACAAATTTTCTTGTCCGGTTTGCATGGATTCGGAAAAATCATTTCGATTAAAAAATGGGGGTAAATAGTATTGGTGAGATCGTCATCAGTTTTTACATCCAAATAATCATTTTAGATTTGATAAGAATAACTTCAGAGTAAATAACATTAATCTAGAGCTACCTAGATATCTAAATAGTGAACGGGTGTATGAGCTCATGCAACATTATCCCAAAATACACGAGACATGAAAAGAGCTAAAATCGGTGGTATGTGACAACATCATAATTAGTGCAAGTAAAGTATATTTTAGGAGTAACTATATTGGAAGAATCTAAAACTTCGACATAATATATCGAAATAATGCATGACGAGAAAAATGTGTTTGAGAACTATTTTAACATGATAATAAATGTTCAAAATTCAAATGTCTTGCTTGTTACAAGTTGGAAAATAATCAATATTAAAAACTATTGGAATGGGTAGGAAATTTAAAATTCCCAAATGGAATTGCTTCTAACATGGAACGATGTGTTGATATGATGGATCTTCAATTGTTAGGTATAAAGAAGCATTATTGTCATATATTTCTCGACATTTTATTTCTGATAGTATTTAAAGAGCTATTGCCACCAAAGGTTTGTATGCCCATAACCAAGCTTAGCTTATTTTACAAAGATCTATGCTCAACGACTCTTAATAAAACTCATTTAAAGAAATTGGAAATAGATGTACTGAAATTGCTGTGTAAATTGGAGAAAATATTTCCTCTTGGAGTTTTTAGCTGCATGGTGATAGAGTTAAGGGTATTCCCTAGGGGCAATATGTAATTCATTACATATATCTAATTCAATAACCAACCTTGATAGAAATAAAAGGTGTTTTCTTTTTTTTAGCAATGCTAGCCGGCATTGGAGTGGCCCATCCACTATTATTAATACTCATTTCAAACAAGTGCTCGACACATGCACCAGAAAGGCTAACAAAGAAAAGAAAAGAATGGGAGCTAGGCCAAGAAACCTAAACTACTATAAACTAGAAGAGACTATAACCCCTCCGTAGAGGAGGAACCACTATCTTCAACATCCAACACAGGACCAATAACATGAGTATAGCTAGAAAACAGAGCTGCCAAATTTAGAATGAAATCCATCGAGTCACTAAAGTATAAGTATTTTCGATCCTAGGTTTCGTCGGCCAAAACAATTCTATTATCAACACCATCCTTACCTAGTGTAGTAAGAACAAGATCGTTCCCAACAACGTGGTAATATAACCACCATTCCTTACCATCACCATCTACAAACATATAATAACTATCGTACTTCGGAGAGTATCTCATTTCAGATTTCACATGCTCCCAGGCGTGCTCTAAAGAATTCCACTTAAGGAGGAACCACAATAGGTTCATCCATCAAAAATAGCAGGGGAGGGCCTGAACACGTGCCAACAGGAGGAAAAACATTAGCCACAAACAAAATAGAGGCGACGAACATAGGCTTTGGAATCCACTTCCTAACAGGAGGTATATGAAGAGGAATCTTAACTGGAATAGGCATACGGGAATCATCTAAAAAGTGCTTACATGCTTTAGCAAGGTAACCAAAAGAGTGAAAAGCAATGCAAATTTCAGGTTTCCAACTGTAATTAACATCGACAAAAACATCCCTCCCTTCAGCAATACGAAATTTCAGCTTAGAAGGCAGAGGCTTGTCGGGGGTTATTTCAATCAAAGCCTTATCATAAACTAACATCCTTCGAGCCACAGTGTCAGCATCAAAACTTTTAACTTGCCAACAAGGATAGTAACCAATTTGGCCCTACCAATGGTTGCAAAACCAACGGGATATGAGTAAAATGAGCCTATATAGGAATAGACAATATCTAATCTCTAGCACTATCGACTGAAGGACTCCACATCATAATAATAATGGCTTTCCAGCAATAATTGACTATTTTGCTTCTAGAACACGTCGCTTTTCTTCAACATTAGTAAATTTGAGATAATACATACTATCACCATAAGGCCTCCTCCAAGCTTCCAAACATGACAATAAAAGGTGTTTTCTTTCTACTATATACTTGATTTAATGTGTTATATTAATTAATTAATTTAATTAAAAGTATATTTCATAGAAAATTCATAAATGGTATATTTTATGATAGTAGTTACAAACTGTTGTAACCGTGAATAATTTATCACAATACAAATAGATATACCATTTTAAATATTCCTAGTCAAGATGTATTGAGACTGGATATTGATATATCCGTTGAGACTAGAGTACGTAACGCTCTCCAAATGTTAGACAGTGTATTACTCATGCTGTTGGGGATACCAAGGGGTTACATACTGATAGTAATTGGATAATTATGGAATGACTCATTCGACAGTTTTCTGTTGGTTAATATAACTAAGGACAAACATGAAATATCGATGTGATAATACACGGTTCTCTTGACTTGATAATACTAACGATCTTCAATATGAAAGCTCCTCTTATATTATAGCCATATCATGGCATGGTGTCCATTGAGTGACTATAGTTGGGTTGGGTAGAAGTTTTGAAAGTGAAACACCATATAAGAAAGGATTCATCTCCTCAGTTATATAGGGTTAGTATCACTGTCAACTCAAAGTCAAAGTCTCTGACTAGAGCATTTTGGTTAATAATAATTGTTATTATTGAACCAAGGACTTTGTGTTTGAACTACGAAGTTGAATATGGACGATATTGCAATTTTGACCATTACCAAATTCCATAAGTCAAAAGTGATATAGTTTTGATGAAGAGAATTGGTGTAAATAATAGTCACAACTGGGTAGCGCTTAATAAAGTAAAATTAGATTTTACCAAAAACCAAGTAAGCGATAAATTTAGTCAAAATGTCACACCGTCTACTAAGTGAAGTATGAACGTTAATATTTGAATAGTTCGATATTAATCGCTGACCAAATTTACACCTGACGAGTCACACAACCAAAAACGATGACTCCTTTAACCAAATGATTTAATTAATTTATAATTATTATAAATTAATTAAATTAAATAATATTAATGAAATTTTATTTATAAATTTTATTTTTATTTGATAAATGGATGTTAAACATACTTATAAAAGTTATAAATACATTAATCGATATACGATATCGATAAGTGTTTTAAATTAGATTTAGAATGCAAAATATTCATTCGGGCTCAAATAGGTTTACGGCCCATCATGGGGCTAATAGGATCGGTTGAAATAAAAGGGCTAGGGGTGGTTAGGATATGGGTAAAAGGGCTTGAAAATGGATGGCCAAGATTAAAGGAGATAGAATAAAAGATGAGATCCTAAATTCTCTCCTTTCCATCCTCTATATAAGCATCTCTTTCTCCATTTGATCATGATCTTTTGGAGCCTTCGGTTCCTCTTATTGCTGGCCAAAAAATCCCCTCTGGTCTCTTCATTTAATCAAGCCCTAATCAAATCAATTCAATTTCTATTCGATGGTCGGTGGTCGACGGTTCAAGGACTAGCAATCTGTTGGATCATAAATTATTTCTAGGTGCATATAACATTATTTCAAGGTGTGCTTAAGGGCTTTAACTGCGAGGTACAATTGTAATTTAATTACAAACATTAATTTATAATTATGATGTTCACTTATCTGAATATAGTATTATTAGGTGATGATTCAAAGATGTAGATATATTGTTTCAAATTTAGTTGGTTGTATGTATGATTATATAAAAAAATAAAAAATTATGATTATTCATCCATGTATAGCATGGCTTTGAATTAAATAAAAACATTTTTATTATTATTTAATTAATTTAATATATAATATTTATACATATATTTGTATAGTTTACGATTTAGATACTATATTATACATATGTAAAATATGAAAATAAAATTTCATACATGAAGTTTAAAAAATATAATATTTTCGGTAGAAAGAAAATATATATTTTATTTATATATTATTTTTAAATAATATTAATCAATATCTCATATAAATAATTATATAAATTTATATATCTATTATAAAACATATTTAATATTTTATAAAAATTTATTGATGCATATTAAGCTCACAAATGAAAGTAGAAAAAAACATTTTCTTTTATTTTTACATATTTAAATTAAAATTCAATAATTTAAAGTTGAATTTTAAAATTGTTTTAAACTATAAATTATATACTAAAATTTGCATATTATTAAATTTCGTGTAAAATTTGCTGGAAATTTTAAAGTTAAACTTTGTTTGGAAAAATAATAATTTTTTTAAATAATTTTACTTGATTTTACTAATATATATATATATATATATATATAATTTAAAAACTAAAAAGACTGGTCTATGTGCAAGACCAGCTCAATAAACATATTTAAATACAAAATTATTTTATTATTTTATTTATATTACAATATATATAATACATATATAAGTATTTAACATATTCATTTATGTGTATATAAATGTTAATTAAAATTATTTACTTGTATCAGTACCATTTTCGACATTACAGCAAAAAAAATATTTATTATATTTAAATGATATAAATATATTTATATAGTAATTAATATATATACATTTTGTTAATATTATATATTTATATTCATATATAAATATTTATATACTTATACTGAATTATAAATAAATAAATTTTAATATATATATATGGTGTGTGTATTGAAATATTTTATTATAGAAGCAACATTATATATACGCATACATTTAGACAACAGATTTACATATTGGATGAGAAAACATGTTTGTTGGGATGTAAATCCCATCATCTATATACGGGCATGTAATACCTTACGCGGATTAATATGTTGCACATGCACACTCTTATACATGTGTACGTGATATACACACACATATATACATATTTAATATAACATAAAATTAAATAATACAATATCAATTTATAAATATAAATAAAATAAAATATTTTATGTAAATAAAATTTAGAAATGTTCTAAATAAATTAGACATTATATGCCCAATAAAGATCCAATAAGAGAATTTTTTTTAAAGTTCACCAATAACTTCAGCTACGGGCTGGCCCGATTCCAACAATGGTATCAAAGCCCAATAGCCCATTCGGTTTAAATTAGTCATGTTAGAGTTAACTAATTAAGCTCACATCCCAGTTAGTATGGTGTCTAAAAAGGTAGTGTAACACCCCGCAAAATCTGAAAGAATTAAATAAGTAGATTAAATTAAATTTAGTAGAGGTAAAAATGGAAATTTTGTAAAAGTTGGAATTTGGCCATGAAATTTGTACCATTAAGTTCGTGGTGAAATTATGATATGTTTCCATATATAATATGCTGAAAACGGAGCTCAAACGAAGAAGTTATTGGCATTTGAAATTTTCAGGTTTAAAATAATTTAATTCAATTTCAAATAAATTATTAAGTTTAAAATTTGAAAATTTATTGAGATTAGATTTGGAGGTTAAGGAATTGTTAACGTTGAAAGTATAATAAATGAATTAAATAAAACCAACGGTACAAAACTAATTATGTTCCCAAAATAAGCGGAGGGGTCGACCGTCCACCCCAACCGGTCGACCGCTAGCGATCGACCGGTGTATATAGGGTGGTCGATTGCTCTTGTTGGTAGCGGCTAGGGTTTTCCTATCAACGAACGTTTTAGATTTATCCATTTTAACCTATTTTAACTGTAACGACCTGCCTTTTTGGACGTTTTAAGCAGACACACATGCCAGACTCAAACCATGAAAAGGGCAGATTGTTATGGGGTAAATAAGAAAAAGAGAAAGAAATAAAACAAATACAGAATCTCATAGTAGAATGACAAAATATAATAATCAAATAACAGTTCATGAAGTTGTTTTATAAATACATTTGATTATTCTTTTACAACACAAAATCAGAGTTACATAAAACAAGAATAAATAAATAAATGCAGTGGAACAACATGATGCAGCGGAATAAATAAAAAAAATAGTAATAGTACAAATCTTCGTCTTAATCCTCCAGAAATAAGGTCTTCAACCCTTAAATGCTCAGGCTGAACCGAGAGAATTGAAAAGACAAAACACTCGAGTCAGAACTAAAAGATCTTATGTAAGTTAAATCAACGGTAAATATGAGTGCAATGGCGTCAAAGATGTTTAAGGGGTTTGACATCTCCTATCCAGTGCCTAACGTGAGTGCAATAACTTAAGAGATGTTCGGAATTCACATCTCCTAAGGATCCGTTAAACTATCTACTATGTAGTACAATACGCTATTATAATATGTCTACAGTAAAGTAAAAGTATTAAAATAGCGTTAAGGCGTTACCCATATCCCCCTTAACACATTTTATATATTCCCATAGTCTATACAGTATCGTACGCTCCTCCGTAAACTGGAGGTTTACCCAGAGGGCACTCCATAGGTATGGTACAAAACAAACTCGTAGAAGGCACGCTAGGGCATGTGAACACGGCACTCGAGGCAATGCCAGGGTAGATATACCAATTGCGGATCTGGACTGGTGGTAACGTATAGCAACTACTACCGCCTACCTCGGAACACACTCCCATAATCAAAATCAAAGGGTGGCCACCCAATCATCACAAAGTCATAATATGGTATCAAAGAAATGTGTCCGACCGGAGGTGCGACCTCACTTGGCCCGGCGTGGCTCCTGTTTTAGTCACATCTAAGATGACTCACGGGAGTCAGGGTCACGTCATACCTTATACAGAAATTGTTCGCCAAACCATCCTACTTCATTTCTGGAATCTCCACCACGTACGCAGTTGTTAAAGTGGTTTTCGGTATTGGCAGAAAGTATGACAATATCCGATCCCGGTCTCTTTAACAACCAAACGCTTATTTCACACCGGATGGTTCTTTTACGTTTCAAAAAGTCAATTTACAATTGATATCAAAATATAAATTCTCAAACCATATCATTTTCAAATCATATTCACTTTCAAAAATCACATTCACTTCCAAAATCATATTTACTCAAATATGTCATTTCACAAAATGTATCAATTCCAAATTTCAATTTAGGTTGTATCCTCATCAAGGATTTAAATATAAATGCTTCAACTTTACATAATCTAAAAATTTAGAAAATAGTTTAGATAATCATAAATAGTTTTAATAGTTTAAAATAGTTTAAATCGATTAAAATAGTTTAAATAGTAAAATATAGTTTAAGTAGTAAAATAGTTTAAATAGTAAAAATAGTTTAAATAGATTTAAATTTGATTTAATTATATTTAAAATAATTTAAATAGACTTAAAATAGATTAAATAGATTTTATTAGGTTTAGAATGGTTTATATAGATTAATTATAGATCAGATTGAGTTAAATTGTATTAAGTAGATTTTTAAATAGATTATATAAATTTAAAATAGATTAAATAGATTTAAATTATATTAAATGGATTTAAAATAGATTAAATAAATTTAATTAGTTTAAAATAGATTAAATTGGGTTAAGTAGGTTATAATAGATTTAATAAATTAAAATAGTTTTAAATTGATTAAAGTAGTTTAAATAAATTTAAAGAAGATTTCAAAGTTATATCCAAACATTCCCAATAACTCAATTCCGATGTATTCATTTCCATTTCGACACTTCGACTTTAAAATTCCAATTTAAATCCTTTGAATAATTCATTAAATCAATTCCTTTTTAGCATTAACACTTGGGTTATCGAAAATACTTCAGTTTATATAAATCAATTTCTTTTCAAAATACTAGTTAACTGAATTCAAAATTTCAAAGATTCAAAAATCATTTAATTTAACCAATCCGGTGTCCGTATATAATTTTCTACCCTAGGGTCAAGTGATACAGATATTTATCATTTCAATCCGCAATTTAAAATTTTACAGTTATATATCATTTCAAACCGCAATCCCGAATTAAATAAAATCCATAAAATCGTTCAAGTCTATCATTTCAACCCATAACGATTTTTCCCTAATCTATAGATCGTTCGAGTATGTATCATTTCAACCCATAGGGAACTTGCAGAGTGATAACAATATATAAATCAAACATAACATCCAATCATCCAATATCAACAACCAAACATCCATCATAATCATCCAATTCGACCAATAAATTTCAACAAATAACAGGTTATCATTTACCGGAAATTAACAGACAATTTAAATTCAATAATAGATTAAATGACAATTTAATTCAAATTAAATTCAAATTGAACGATGATTAAATGCAGTAAAAGTCAAATTTAACCAGAATAACAATTTAAACACACCTAACATCAATCAATAAATTTCTAATCACATCATAAATTTAATTTAACTAACATAAGATAATATAGTAGTTGTGAGTGGGTTAAAAACACTCACCTTTAAATTAAATCGATTTAAAATCTAATTTAAGCCCAAAATTTAAATGGTCTCAAAATTCGTCCAAACCAGCATCAAAATGTCCGGAGTTTCAATACGATCGCAGCGGAACAAACCGCACGTAAATCGGACCTCGTATGTAAAAGTTATGTGAGTTAGAACGAGTTGATATTTAAATTTAAATAAAAATAAAACAAAATTTCACTTCCCACTCACACATGGCCACGTCACCGCTTCGTTCCAGAACCCTATCCCTAATGCATCACAGAAACCCGATCGTACCCCCTCACGGCCGCCGCTCGAACTACCATACATCGCCGCCTCAATCCACCAGCTCGCGGCCACCCAGAACCCACCTAGAACGACACGCCAACCTCCCCACAACCACGCGACCCTTTGAGCCTCAATGATCAACGCGATAAGCAAAACCGCCACCGAGAACATAAAACCCTAATCGAATTGTTTTGGTCGATCTGACCATCAATTCGACGAACGATCCACCCCGATGAACTCCCCTCGGTCCTCTCTACAAAACTGTACCCTTAAATCGACGATCCATCGTCGTTGATCAAACCCCGAACGGATGGCCGAGAATTATCCTTCAAATTCCGAATACACAGAAACCCAAATGGAAAAACTAACTGCAGAATTGACTTGCGCTCGTCGAGAGCTACAAATCGGTATATAATTCGATAGGGTTTGAGGAGTTTTAATTTTCGATTGAAATTTGATTTGAAATGGAATTGAGAATTTGTTTGCCTGTTATTGAGAAGGAGAAGTGGACAGATGAAATTGTACATACAGATAAATGGAATAAGAAATAGCTAGAGTTTTTAACGGGCTATTTATAGGTAGGTCAGAAATAGAGATGAATGGACAAGAATGATTTTCAAGTTGAACGATAGAGACCCGAAAAGCCCGTTCTGCCTCCGGAACGAAAATGGGTCATCCCATATATCAAAATAGATGTTTTCGATAGTTTTAAACTCAATGGAACATGTTTCAAGTCGTAATTCCATCGTAAGAAGAAGTTAGCTAAAAATCAGCTTATTTCAAATTGATTTCAATTAAATTGAATTCTAGGCATTTCGAGTCCGTACGATCAAACGACAAATCTGATCGCTACGAAACTTGAAATCCAATAATAATTCACTCTTACGGATCCAATAAAACATGTTTCGTCAAAATTCGAGTCAGTGGCCAAAATGGCTATTTTCACGTTAAATAAATAAATTAATATTAACTTAATTTAGTTTCTTTTCAATTCAAATTTGATAACCAACCATTTTCATCAATTTGGATTACTTGGACATTTACAATAATTTAAAACAATTTTACATATCAATTCAGTGTTTAAATATTACACTAATTACAGTGTTCAATTTCTACTATAATTAAATCCAATTAATTATAATTTAATTTCAATAAATTGATTAAATTTGATTTTAATCTTTATATTCAATCAATTATTACTTTAATAACATAGTTAACATCTGTTTATATCTTATTTCGCTAATATGCTATAATTTCCACTTTTATTTGCATTATTTACTATATTTCTCTTATATTGAATTTTTGTCAGTTATATTATAATTTAAAATCTCAACAAATTAGTTTATCTTTGTTTCACTCCTTTTATTACATCAATTGTTGTCTTGCAAATATAATAACATTCCCTACATTTTATTACATTAATTATTCTACCATTTCATCTTACTTTCCATTAAAGTAATCTTTAATTCATTTAATTCTAATAAATCCATTCATTATAATTTAAATTCCAATAAACTGAGCAAACTTGATTCCAATTCTTTTTATTCAATCAATTGTCAAATTATGCATAAAATTTTCATTGGTTACATATTATTGAATCAACATTCCCCAATTATCAATTTTACCTACATTAACTACGCTAATTAAGCGAATTAATTGCAATCGATTTCCAATTTTAAATTTAGCAGGCTAAATAAATAGGTAACATATAATAATAGTCACCATTAACCTTTAGTCACATTTGTATATTTGTTATCTACACACAAATGTCATAATTATTTACACCACTTATTAAATTCAATCACAATTTATTGCTTACTATTTAATTAATACAACACTTAAATTATCAATTGTTCTTATAATTCAGTTATCAATTGATACAATCATTATTATAATAAATTTACAATTTATAACCAATTATAACCTTTTTAATCCTTTCAATTAATTGAATTACATTTAAAGCAGTTATCAATTACCTTAAATTAATACCATTTCATTTGATTCCAGTTATATTCTATATATTTAATCACAATTTTTTTTTCAGCATTAAATTACAAAACCTTATTAAATTAACAATTTTTTTATTATCGAAAATTACGGGTCGTTACATTCATACTACGTTTCTAGTACGTTTCAATCCTTATAAATAGGACCCTACCCTCTCCACTTTTATTCACAAAAATATTTAGGAATTCAACGAACCTCTGCCATTTTCTCTCTTTAGTTAGATTCAAAAATTCAATTAGGAATTTACGTAAGGATTCTATTTCATTTCTTATTGTTCTTATAATCCATTCTCTTCTCTTCCAACCTATTTGAATATAACAAAATTATATATACCAATCCCTTGCTCTGTGTGTGTGTGTCTGCGTGTGCGCGCGCGCGTGTGTGTATATATATATCAAAAGAAGAGATCTGGAAAAGAGTGCTTTGACGTTGCAAATCCATACAAGAAAGGCTAAGGATAATCTATGAGGGAAACCTTAGTATTTTTATTCCAGTAATTGTTTAGTATACTATGGATTTGAATATGCCTTATCAGTTTTGAGTTTAAGAAAATAAAACAAAATGACACCCCCAAAAATCCTACAATTTGAAATGTCAATTCTTATTGAATTCTCAATTGTTTATATTAAACTATTGGAATATGTAGTTTTTGCAGTCTTTGGTGATTTCAATTTCTATTCCACTCCTCATTTATTCCAATTTAATTATGAAGTTTCAATTAAGGAATAGGGTGTAAAGTATGAATTTATTTATAGTTTACACCATTTATTCCATACGAAAATAAAAGAGAAATTCCATCGTTTAATTCACTGTAAAAGAAGGGTTGAATAGAAGTTGAAACAAGAATTGCAAGTTCTATTTTTGGGATTATTCCATGATTTGATGTGATAGAATGAGTTGAAATTTTTATTATGTAAAAGTCTGTTTATTACAATTTTTGGATATGAATGTTCAATCCTTTGTTAAGGATATTGAAATCCCTTGTTATGGATATTAGAAATACGGCACCATGGATAATATGGAAAAGGACTTGTATTATTGTTGTTAGAAAGGAATTGACATTTAACATTAGTTAGAGCGTAATCTCCGCATGCATAGAAAATAGTAGGTGTGTATTTATTTATATATTAATTACCGTAAATAGCATACAATTATAACGTATAATTGTGTAGTTAATTAGATAATAATTGTCGTTAAATCCCCCTTAAGAAAGTGATTGAATTGAAAGGAAAAAAAGAAGGAATTCTTATACAGCCTAATTAATGGACACGGTGAGATGTTTGATAATATATTAAGAGTGTTGTAAAATATGACTAAGTCATAAGTGGTGTGAGGTTAGTCAAAAGACAAACGGAAGTTTGCCCAGCTAATCTAGCTACCAGTAGTGTGACTTTGGAGCTGATGTGAGACATTACCTGTGATAGGTAAATATGATGATGCGAGGTTAGTCCCAATTCTATAGGGTAAATCTGCCCAGTTAATCTGGCTACCAGTACTTACGAATGGTTAGGCCAATGTGAAACATCACCATGGGTACAGGTCATAAGATGAAGGACCTGCTTCGAGGTTTTGGAGCTTTTAAGTGGTTGTTTAAAGGCTTGCCTTCTTCCTCAAATGAAGTATTAAATGGTCGGGATTGGGTTTAGGCCTGACTAAGGATATCTCGGAAAGGTCCACATCAATAAGAAGTATTAAGTGTCCGAAGAGATTTCCATGCAATGTTAGCTAAATAGATACATATGTGGAGTCCGCCATGGGAACAAGTATTAAATGATGGAGGCCTACCTCAATTGAGGTCTTAAATGGTCAGAGTCTACTTATTTTCCATTAAAATGTATTAAGTGACTTGGGTTCTATCTCTCGCATTGTTAGACATTTATGATGTTGGTTATGGGTTAAAGGACTGGGAAACCTACTTCAGGAATGGAAGGTATCAAGTGGTTGATTGAGGTCCCGCAACCTTTCCTTATATGAAGTATTAAATGGTTTTAGAAAACGTAAGACATATTACAATTCTAACATATACTGCCCAAGTACTAAAATAATAAGGCTCGAGGTTTTTATTCACCAGACACTTGTTGTTCTGACTCCCTCCTCATTACAACATAGGTTAAGGAAGGAGCGATGACGATGATGATGTATAACATCCCCCATTTTGAGATCCAAAATTAAGCACTACGATTGCTGCAATCATCCATAGTATTAATTTCCGATGATAAAATACGGCCATGTAAATCATATATAACATCGGAAGCACATGAAGATGAAAATTTTCAAAACTTAATTCGTTAAATAAAAATTCACATTTCATTTCAAAATAAGATTTCATATTCATTACATAATCTAATAAGATCGCTCGTTCAGAGAATGTATAATTATTACAAAATACTTCAAGAGCAACATATGAAAATGCCTTATTGGTTGATTAGAGTCTAATACTTGGAAATTATACAGTTTGCCAATACATCCATTAAGAAAAATGACAATAACATAGCTGATAAAATAAATCTCTTAAATAGCCATCTTGCCTCCTGCACGTCTTCGAAACCTTATTCGTCAAACTGAAATCCTAAAAACCCTTACTTCCTGCCTACTCAAATGAGCACCTGAGAGTTTAAGGAAAAAAACAAAAACTTCGTATCAGACAAACAGTTTGGTGTGAATAATAATATACCATCTCGAATAAAACTATATACCTAGTGAGACCACACCGCTGAGTGGAATGGGTTTTCCCCTTACTAGTATCTTCTTAAAATATGTCAACCAGAAATCATGCGCATGCATCCACAATGGTCAGAACAAAAAATAATATGATCATATGCATGCATGCAACATGGGTAAATTTGACTAATCTGTCAACATAGGGTTATGCATTTCCATGGTTAACCCAATCTCCCCAGAATGGACCAACTTTCTCAGATCATAGTTTTCTCATGGTTACTAAGAACCTATTAGTTTTCATATGACAACCAACAACCTATCTCCAGATACAGTTAGGAGGTCTCCAAACAAGGTTAGGAGGTATCGGGACAGCCTGTCCTTAATTAAGCTTAAGCAGATATACCAAAGTCTCTGGCTACAGTTAGAAGGTAAAATTAATATTCCCCAAATAAGGTTAGGAGAAACAATAATACTCTAAATACGGTTAGGAGTTACATCCAATGCTCCAGATACGGTTAGGAGTCTTCCATCAACTTATTTGAGCTTATAGAGATACGAGTTCCTTCATGTGTGTAAACATCCCTTCATCTCACTAAGCCCTATGCACTAGAATCATGGACCTTTTCCAACCGGGGGCTAACGGTTGAAGCATAGGGCGCGACCGTACACTAGTCCCATATTAAACTTATTATCTGGTTTTAATCAAATCTTTTGATTAGTCTAAGGCATCCTAACACAATTTGATCTTTCTGATCTCCTACATGCAATTCTACTCACCTAGGAGTTTAGTCTGACCATAATCACTACTGGGACAACCTAGCTGGTTCTTCTACTCTTAAACCTTTCCCAAAATGCACTTATGGGTCATGATAATGTGAGTATGACAAAAATAAACATCCAAATGCAACTGATCGATGATAACAAGAATATATTGCATCCATCACTCAAATATGTTCAATCAATGGTCCTTGGCATCATATAATTACTTATTCTTAAGTAATAACTCCCGCTAGAAATTTCATATAAAAATTTGTGCTAAACAATAATTCATTCCTTGAAAACATTTATCATTATATGCTCAATCACCTTCATTCATATTTTAAAACAAGGAAAATATAGCCCACTATTTTACCAATCCCTAATGTTAATTTATAATCCAATATAAAATAGTCGTGTATGTTTTCGATATCGATATAAGGATGTCGCACTTCTTCATTATAGGGCATACCGCCATTTATTAGAATATGTTCATAATTATAAACTTGCGGCATCAATATAGCCAGCATGGGATGTCGCGTCGCTTCTTATAAAAGCTTTAGTAAAGAATCTAGTTTATATAACGTAAGGCTAAAATGTCGAAATCATTGTTATCCTAATATAGAAATATATAGGTTGCCGAACCTATTAAATATAGCCTTTTATACGTAAAATATATGGATGCCGACATTGATGACATACAACATTAATATTACAAAACCATTGATATCAGTTGCTTTACAACAGCGGCTACTATGTCGTATATAAGGGATATCAAAACCATGATATAGCAGCATCATTTCCACAAAATAGTTAAAGTCAAAGATAATATTTGCGGCATCACTACCTTAAGCTATGACATCAAAATAGGAAGCATGCAGCATCACTACCAGTATAGTTGATATCAAAAATAATTGATATAAAAAATAATGCTATGCGGCATCATTTAAAACCTGGGTGAAGACTTGCAGCATCAATGTCGTATGTTATAGATTTCAAAACAAAGAAACAAGGGAGGTCGGAATAGTTCTGGTGTGTTATGAGATCACCATGTCAATATTGATTTGATGTCGAAGACCTTATACTATATGACTTCAACCCGAGCAGATTCATTACATACCAACATAGTTGATACCGTATGCATCCATTCATGTCGATGTCGAATTCTAAAGTGGTGACATAAATGTTGGCCATTACCTAGGGTTCAGGATCCATATTGGCATCATGGCAATATCGTAATTAATATAAAAACTATTTTATTTCTATTAAAAGCAATTACTTTTCACCAACTCTTAACCCTTGTCAATTTTCTATTGGTTAAAACAAACTTTATCAATTTCTTTCATAAAAATTGCCATTAATTGTTTTCTTTCCTCAAACCCATTCCACACCCAACAAATAATATTAATCATTTAATATTTATTTATAAGCTTTTCTAGCTTAATAAACTCTTAAAATCATAATTACTTGGGAAAACCCCTGAAAATATCTAGAAATTAGGATTCACGTATTCTTTAACATATAAAAATTTTGGAACCAAAATCATTATTTAATTACTTTTAATAATTAATACCCAAAATAAATGCCCTTTTCTCCTTAGAAAATTCATAAAATATTTCTATTAATTCGAAAAATTATAAAATAAAAACTCATCTCCAAAATTATTATTTTCACAACATATCCGGAAATCAAATCAATTAGAGGTCAAAAACTTAGTTTTTCTCTTAAAGCCTACCATAAAAATTCCAATAAATCATTATTTAACCAAACAATGGTATAAACAATCATGGCATAACATAAAATCATCAACAATTCAGATCAATCACAATTTGAGAATAAAACAAATAAATATGAGATGGTTTACTATTATTCACCTTCGATTAGATAAAAGTTTGAGATTTGATATAGATTTGTTTTCCTAAGCTTTTCCCCTTGATTTACTTTAATTTTTCTCTTCTAATCTCCCTAGTAATGTTGGCCTCTTCTCTTTAGCTTTAGATTGTTTTGGTGTTGTAAAATGAGAATGAATGAGTGGGTGAGAGCTTAAGTGTGAAACAAAGCTCTATTCCTATTTTACCCTTCTCATTTATTCTTCTCTATGAAAGTTAAAAACAACCTTATGATTAGTTGAGGACTTACCCAATTAATTATCAAATCTCAATCCCCTTATCACGCCACACATTATTCTATTTAATCTATTTACTAAAATCTTATGAATAATTTTAATTAAAATTAGGAGTGGTACAGGGTCTCATCCTTAAAGAATTTTGTCCTAGAAATTCGCAAAGGATTTCACAAAGGCATATCAACCATGCAAACATCTGTATCAACACATAATAACAATACTAGCTTACCCCACTAGCAAAAAGTCTAGATACAACAAATATAGAACATACCATCAAAAATATGTAGGATAGGTCTCGTTTAATTCTGTCTTCCATATCCCAAGTACAGTGTTTGTCGTTGTCACTCCACTGGACTTTCACTAACTTGACTGTTTTGTTCCTTAACCTCTTTTCATCTCTAGCCACAACTCGCACTGGTTGTCTAACAAAAGTCATATCTGGTTCGCTACTAGACCTTCCAATGCAGTCAGAGTAATAGTTGTCACTAGACCATGCACATACTTTCTAAGATGAGAAACATGAAACACATTATGGACTCCTGCCAAACTGTTCGGTAACTCTATTCTATAAGCGAGTTTCCCAATCCTCTCTATGATAGGGAATGGACCTACATATCTCGGTGCCAATTTCCCCGACTTCCCAAATCATATCACACCCTTTATCTATGATACTTTAATAAAAACATGATGTCCAACTGAGAACTCTAGATCCTTATGCCTTTTATCTGTGTAACTTTTCTGCCTAGACTGAGCTTCCCTCGTCCTAGCTCGGATTAACTCAATCTTCTCTGTGGCTTCTCTCACCATATCTAGACCAAGAACCAATCTTTCTTTGGTCTCTAACCAACACTTTGGTGATTTGCACAGCCTTCCATACAAGATTTCAAAAGGCTCCATTCTTGTACTAGTCTGATAACTATTGTTATAGGAAAGCTCGACTAAATGAAAATGGTCTTCTCATGATTCGCCAAAATCTAGCATACAAGCTCTCAATAAATCTTCAAGTACCTTATTGGCTCTCTCTGTCTGCCCATCCGTCTATTGGTGATAAGCGGTACTCATCTTAAGCTTGGTACCAAATATCTCTTGTAGACTCTTCCAGAAGTCACTAGTGAATAAGGTATCCCTGTCACTAACTAAAATACTAGGATTCCCATGCAATCTAACAATATTCCTCAAAAACAACTTAGCCAACACAGGTGTGTCCTGGTTGACTTAACAAGACTGAAGTGTGCACTCTTGGTCAGTCTATCCAATATGACCCAAATACTCTCATTTCCCTTATTTAACCGTGGCAACCCGTCAATGAAATCCATAGATATAGAATCCTATTGCCACACCAGTATATCTAAAGGTTGAAGCAATCCACTTGGCTTTTGATTCGGCTTTTACTTGTTGGAAATTCAAACATTGCTTTATCCATAAGCCTACATCCCTTTTCATACCTTCCCAGAAGACACTCATCTTCATATCCTGATACATCTTAGTTCTCCAGGATGAATAGTAAACTTCAATCGATGACACTCCCTAAGAACTTCTTTCCTTAGGTCACCAATATGTGGAACACACTATAATCCTTTCTTTCTTAATAATCCATTCTGGTCAAAAATAAAATCCTTTAAATCATCAATCACAATTCCACCTTCAAGCCTTCTAATTCTTTCGGCTAGTAATGGATCATCTCTCTACTTAAAAGTAATCCTTTTGATCAATACTGGTTGAACTTCCAAGGAAGATAACAGGGCAGTATTCTGACTAGAGCTAGTAGTCGATGTAAACTACATACTGCAAATAGTCAATGCCTTTAAATCCTTCCATTCTACCAATATAGCAAACACCACATTCCGATGTTTCCTGCTAAGTGCATCAGCAACTTTATTTTCATTCCCTAGTGTATACTCAATACAAAAATCGTAAGCTACTAAAAACTCTAGCCATCTCTGTTGTCTCATATTCAACTCCTTATTAGAGAATAAATACCTTAACGACTTATGATCTGTAAACAACTCTAATCGTTCTCCTAAAAGGTAGTGTCTCCACACTTTCAAAGCAAAGATCACTGAAGCTGATTCTAAATCATGGGTCAGATATCTAATTTCATGTGATCTAAGTTGTCGAGAAGCGTAGACAATCACTTTATCTTTTTGCATAAAAACGGCTCCCAATCCCATTCCACATGCATCAGTATACACCACCAAATCCATATTACTATCTGGCAAAACTAACACGGGCGTGTTGGTCAATAAGTGCTTTAGCTTAAGGAATGCTTCCTCGCTTTAATCGAACCAACCAAACATTATGTCCTTCCTGGTTAGTTTAGTCAGTGGTGCTGCTATCTGAGAGAAATCCTTGATGAATCTTCGATAATAGCCAGCTAATCCAAGAAAACTTCTTATCTTAGTCACCATCTCGTGTCTCTTCCAATGATTAATGGCTTCTATCTTAGCTGGATCTACTGACAACCCTTTTTCTAAAACTACATGACTAAGAAATTTCACTTCTCTCTTCTAGAAATGACATTTTGAAAACTTTGCTTTTAGTCGATGCTGCCTTAATGTCTTAAGCACTATTTTAAGATGAATCCCATGAATCATCCATAGAATATATCAGAAGGTCATCAATGAACACCAACATGAACTTATCCACATGCTCTTGGAAAATTCGATTCATCAAATCCATAAAGAAAGCAGGCGTGTTAGTTAATTCAAATGGCATTACTAACCACTCGTACGAACCATATCTTGTTTGAAACGCCTTCAATGGAATATTGTCTTCCGTCACTCAATTTATGGAACGCCTGTTGCCAAATCCAACATGAAAAATACTTTGGCTTCACTCAACTGATCAAATATATCATCAATTCTCGACAAAGGATACCGATTATTAATCGTTTTCTCATTTTACTTGCAATAATCGATATATCTCAACAACCCATCTGGTTTCTTCACGAACACCGCGGCCGCTCTTCAAGGTAAACTAATTGGTCTAATAAAACTCTTTCCTTCTAAGACCACCAGTTGCACCTTTAACTCTTTCATCTCAGTAGGTGTCATTCTACTAGGTGGTTTACTTACGGGTTCAGCTACAGGTACAAAATCTATTTGAAACTCAATAGCCCATTTTGGTGGTAGTCCTATAACAGACTCAAAAACATCTGCATACTCTCTCACAACAAAAACCTGATTCACTTCATCTTCTACTTCCACTGCACCCAATATATCACAAAAATTCAAACTCGAATTTCAACTGAGTGCATAATTCAATCACTACTACTAGGGTGTTCTAATGATATTTTCCTATCCTGCCAAAATATCCTAGCATCATATTTGCTCAACCAATCCATACTAGAATAATCCCAAAGCCCACAAAATCAAAACAAAAAAGTTGCATGAGAAAGCATGACCTAACAATTCAATTTCTAAATGGTTACATCTCATCGCAAGAGTTACATACCCTCCTATCGAATTCGCAACCCTTAAGGAAGTAACAAGGTATGATGGTCTCTAAACTTAACTTATCTACCAAATATTAAGAGATAATTGAATGTGATGCACTAGTATCAAACGGTACTAACTAGTATGTTATGAATTAAAAGCGTACCTTCCATTACAGACTTTCCTTTCTCAGCGGCAGTCGGTCTCAATGCAGACGGCTTTAAAGCAAACACCTTTCCTTTGTCAGCTTTGACTGGTTCTAGACACTCATTCTTGAAATGCCCTACCTGGTTGTAGTTATAAAATGTTACACTCTTCTTTCCCGTTACCTTCTTACCTAAGGGTTTCTTCCCATCCCTAGAGCGACACTCATTGGCAAAGTGTGCCTTCTCATTGCAGCCATAGCAAACAATATCAGCCTTCTTTCTCTTAGCTGCTCCACCTTTTTGAGCTCCCATTTTCTTAAAGAACTTCCTCTTCTTACTTTGAGAACCCTGAGTCTCCACTGACTTCTCCTTTCCAAAGTCGAAAGCATTTCCTTATTCCTTATCGCCATCTCCACCACTACATTACTCGGATCTCAAAGACATGGCATTGTTGATCTAGCAATCTCCAACTTCAAACCCGAGATAAACTTCTCATTCCTCTTAATCACAATATTTATGATGGCGTATGCATACCTAGACAGCTCATCAAACTTATTGGCATATTCCAACACTGATATTTCTCCTTACTCTAGATCAGCAAATTTCCTAAGCACTGTTGACTTGGCTACCTCGTATAAAAACCTCTCCTAGAATCTCCTTTGAAATTCAGCCCAAATCAATCCCTCTTCTGGCACACCTATGATTACCTCATTCACTAGTATAAATCAGCTCCCTGCAACTGCCTTGATGCCAACCTCCTTTTCCGCTCATCATTCAAACCCAAGTCAGCACTCACAATGTAGTAGCCAATTCTCTACTTCAATCACATCCTCAGTTCCAAGAAAAGGCTTTCCTCCAAGCCTAGTACAATCCTGGCTCAACTTAGCATAGTTGTTGCCAACAGGCACCACAGAATTAGCTCCCCCCGCATTAGCAGCATTACCTCCAACCAAACCAGCAGTTGCTCCAGCTTGCATCATGTTGATAAAGAACTGATACATAATCACTATATCCACTTGTGGGGTTTTAGTACTTATGTTAGCTTTGCATTTGGATTAGCATTTGCTTGTTGACCTGGATTCCTTTTAGTATTAGGCTAAACATTTCCATTGGTCGTGGTGCTTCTGCCAACTAGATTCACACTTATGTTTTGTACTTCCATATTGAGCTTTCTCATATCTGCATACGAGCCTTAGTAAGATACAGAAGAATAATCTAAGAGAGAAGGGATAATACATAATTATATATAGCAAAATATAAGTACATTACTATAGCGTTATCCCATACCCCAATCTTATTTTTCTAATTCATTTGGATTATGTTTTCAAAACTCTTTTAAGTTTAAAATTCTTTTAAGTTTTACATAAAACTATGTTCTGATACCAAATTATAACATCCTCCATTTTGAGACCTAAAACTAAAAGGTACGAATGATGTAGGCATCCATAGTATTAATTTTCGATGACAAAATGTGGCCATGTTAATCATATATAACATCAGAAGCACATGAATATGAAAATTTTCAAAAATCAATTCATTAAATAAACTTCCACATTTTCAAAATAAGATTTCATATTCATTACATAATCACATTGATCCCATGTTCAAAGAAAATATAATAATTACAAAATATTCTAAGAGCGACATATGAAGACGCCCCCTTGGTTGATCAGCAAGTGACCAAACGAACTCTGATTGAACTAAAAATTGGTATGCACATAGTAGAAAACTTTAACTTTCAAATAAAAAAAGAATCGATGAATTCCGACAGGAAATGAAAGAGATATGTTGTCTCAAACATGTACTCAGGCCATGTTTGCAGCAACTCAGAAAACGGAAATATGTACAATCCTGAAAACCATCTCGGGTTCAACTTACAAGCATGAAACAGAGGACCAAACGACCTCAGATTGACACAATGGAGGTAAGAAAACTCAATAAGTGGTAGGTGGTTTCCTCAATACCACCAACCCCAACAACTGCATAAATGCAAGTCGCTAGATAATTGCACAAAGGCAAGACAAACTCAAAAAATAGATTTTTATACTCCTATTTAACTTAAAAAATATTTTCAAGGTTATCAAAATCCTTTTACTACATAAATGGTTCATTTATCAAGACAATTCAAATTCACATTTTCACTTTTTCACCAAAAAATACTTGGCAATTATAAAATTTGCCATTACATCCATTAAGCAAAATGAAAATAATAAGGGGAAAAACAAAAACTTCGAGTTAGACAAGCAGTCTGGTGTGAATAATAATATACCATCTCGAACCAAAATAAATATCTAGTAAGACCATGCCGCTGAGCGAAATGGGTTTTCCCCACACTAGTATCTTCTTAGAATATGTCGACCATAAATCATGCACATGCATCCACAATGGTTAGAATAGAAAATAACATGATCATATGCATGCATGTAACATAGGTAAGTCTGACTAATATGTCAACATAGGGTTATGCATTTCCATGGTTTACCCAGTCTCCCCAAAATTGACCAACTGTATCAGATCATAGTTTTCCTTGGGTTACCAAGAACCTATTAATTTTCATAGGCCAACCAACAACCTATCTCTAGATATAGTTAGAAGGTCTCTAAACACGGTTAGGAGGTATCAGAATAGCCTGTCCTTAATTAAGCTTAACCGGATATACCAAAGCCTCCAGCTATAGTCAAGAGGTACAATTAAGTAATATTCCACAAATATGGTTAAGAGAAACAAAAATACTCCATATACAGTTAGGAGTTACATCTAATGCTGCAGATATGGTTAGGAGTCTTCCATCAACTTATGTGAGCTTATAGAGCTACGAGTTCCTTTATGTGCGTAAACATCCCTTCATCTCACTAAGCCTTACGCACTGGAATCGCGAACCTTTTCCAACTGAAGACTAACAGCTGAAGCATAGGGTGTAACCCTACACTAGTCTCCATTAAACTTATTATCTAGTTTTAATCATATCTTTTGAGTCTAAGGCATCCTAACATAATTTGATCTTTCTGATCTCCTGGATGTAATTCCACTCACTCAAGCGTTTAGTATGACCATACTCACCACTTGGACAACCTAGTTGGTTCTTCTGCCCTCAAACCTTTCCCAAATACAGTTATGGGTCATTATAATGTGAGTATGACAAAAATAAACATGTAAATACAACTGATCAACGATAACAAGAATATATAACATCAATCACTCAAATATGTTCAATCAATGGTCATCGGCATCATATAATTACTGTAAGTAATAACTCTCTTTGGTAATTTTATATAAAAACTTAGGCTAAAAATAGTTCATTCCTTGAAAACATTTATCATTATATGATTAATCCCCTTGATTCATATTTTAAAACAAGGAAAATATAGCCCATTATTTTACCAATCACTCGTGCCAATTTATAATCCAATATAAAATAGCCATGTATGTTTGCGGTATCGATATGAGGATGTTGCAACTCTTCATTATAGGGCATATCGCAATTTATTAGAATATGTTCATAATCATAAACTTGCGGCATCAATATGGTCGGCATGGGATGTCGCGTCTCTTTTTATAAAAGCTTTAATAAAAAAATTCTGTTTTATATAACGTAAGGCTAAGATGCCAAAATCATTGTTATCCTAACATTGAAATATATAGGTTGCCAAACCTATTAAAATAGCCTTTTATACATAAAATATATGGATGTCGACATTGATGACATACGACATCAATATTACAAAACCATTGATATCGATTGCTTTACAACAGCGGCTACTATGTTGTATATAAGGGATATTGAAACCATGATATAGCGACATCATTGCCACAAAATACTTATAGTCAAAAATAATACTTGCGACATCACTATTTTAAGCTATGGCGTCGAAATAAGAAGCATGCGGCATCACTGGCTTAGTATAGTTGATATCAAAAATAATGGTATGCAGCATCTTTTAAAACCTAGGTGAAGACTTGCAGCATCAATGCCATATGTTATAGATTTTAAAACAAAGAAACAAGGGAGGTTGGAATAGTTCTGGTGTGTTACGAGATCACCATGTCGACATTGATTTAATGTCGAAGACCTTATACTATATGACTTCAACCCGAACAGATTCATTCCATACCAACATAGTTGATATCGTATGCATCCATTCACATTGATGTCGAATTCTAAAGTGGTGGCAAAAATGTCGGCCATTACCTAGTGTATGACATTCATATTGGCATCATGGCAATATTGTAATTAATATAAATCTATTTTATTTCTATTAAAGGCAGTTACTTTTTACCAACTCTTAACCCTTGTCAATTTTCTATTTGTTAAAAACAAACTTTATCAATTTCTTTTTAGATAAACTACCGCAAATTGTTTTCTTTCCCAAAACCCATTCCGCACCGAACAAATAATACTAATCATTTAATATTTATTTATAAGCTTTTTTAGTTTAATAATTAATATAAAATCATAATCACTTGGGAAAAATCCCCAAAACTCTTTAAAAATAAGAATTCACATATTCTTTTACAAATAAAATTTTTGAAACCAAAATCATTTTGTTATTATTTTTAATAATTATAACCCAAAATAAATGCCCTTTTCTCCTTAGGAATTTCATAAAATATTCCTGTAGAAAATTATAAAAATAAAACTCATCTCCAAAATTATGTTTTTTACAATATATTCAAAAGTCAAATCAATTAGAGGCCAAAAACTTAGGTTTTACTCTTTAAACACAGTTAAAAATTCCATAAAAATTCCAATAAATCATTTTTTAACCAAACAATGGTATAAAAGATCATGTCAGAACATATAATCATCAACAATTCAGAATCAATCACAATCCAAGAATAAAACACATAAATATGAGATGGTTTACTATTATTCACCTTAGATTGAATAAAAAGTTTGAGATTCGATATAGATTTGATTTCTTAAGCTTTTCTCCTTGATTTTCTTTAGTTTTTCTCTTCTAATCTCCCTAGTAATGGCCGACTTCTTCTCTTTAGCTTTAGATTGCTTTGGTGTTGTAAAACGAGAATGAATGAGAGGGTGAGAGCTTAAGGGTGAAACAAAGCATTATTCTTATTTTGCCCTTCTCATTTTTTCTTCTTTATGGTAAGTTTTTAACAATCTTATTAGTTGATTAGTTAAGGCCTAATCCGATTAATTATCAAATCTCAATCCCCTTATCACAACATATATTATTCTATTTAATTTATTTATATAAATCTTCTTAATAATGTTACTCAAAATTAGGGGTGTTACATGACGCTTGAAGATGACATTTACAAAGCTTGTGGCAGTTGTTGTTATTTATTTATGATGCATTTTATTGTACCCATCAAAGAATACTTTTGGATAAACGATGCAACGATTCTTGTGGTGACTATGTTTTGTTCTATATTATGACATTTGGAATGGGTAAGATTTTTTATTATACTTTGTTCCTTCCGCTATGAGTTCTGAAAGAATAGTTATAGCTTTGTATTGTTATTACTTTTACCAACCAACATCCAGCTTTGGAATGGGTGTAAGTTTCAATGGGCCTTTTTTAAGTTGGGATTTATGCCTGTTTTAGGGTGGGTTGTTACAAGTAGTGTCTAGGATTGAATTTGGGTAATTTAGTACTCTACCATACTTGGCTACCAGCCTGGCCCGAACAGATATGTGAGACTATTATAAAAGTTGGATGTAAAAGTTATTCATATTATACGCTGTGCAGTTAATGCCCCGCTATTACCCCGCTATAACCCCGCTATATCTCATAGCGGATTTCTACCGCTACGATTTTTCCATATAGCCCCAAAATATAGCCTTTCCGCTTTAAGCCCCGCTATTTCCGCTATATCCCGTTATTCTCGCTATATTCCGCTATTTCCGTTATATCTTCTTTAATAAAATGAATTGAAAAATTGCATTTATACATTATAAAAATTATGAAATTAGTTTATTTGATTTAATTTTTAATATATTTTTAGAAATGAAAATACTCTAATATTCTACTAAATCCAATTATGTTATATAACAGTTTTATGTTTATTTAAATTATATTCGCACATGTTTTTATTTAAAATTATTTATGTATTAATTATAATTCAATTGAATGATATTTTTTCATTTAATTACCATTTATATATTTGAAAAAACATTAAGTACGAGTTTTATATGCTATTTTAGAGTCATCCTCTATATCCCGCTATATCCTCGCTGTATCCCCGCTATGACTTTTTGCACCTCCACCGCTTTGAATCCGCTGAGCGCTTTAACTGCATAGAAATTTATACGTAATAGTCTTACGTATTAATTAATATAATATTATACATAAGACTATTATATAAGTAATATGAATATAAAAGTTGCAAAGCAGTAAACCTTATATAATATGAATGTATAAATTAAAGATGGAACATTAAGAAACCCTTAAATAGACTTAAGGAATAAATACATACGTATATGTACATATGTCGTGATTTCTAATGTGTCCGACACTTGAATCATGAGTATATTTCATAAGAAATAGATTATGCTATAAGTCGATATCACTCGATATAACATATCCAAGATTATGAATCTTTAATATAAAGTTGTCCTCTATCATTTATGTATTAATAAATTACTTGCGTACTCTTTAGTTGTTGAGCTTTCCTCAAGCTAAGGATGTTATGTGTGGTCCTATTAATATATTGAATAGATGAGGTAAGATAATTGCACGTACTTGTTGAGCTTTCCTCAAGGTACTTACATTATACTTAGGCTACGAAGTGATAGGTCCAAGTGAATAATCCCAATTTACTTGTCAAGCTTTCCTTAAGGTAATGGCGGGATTAGGATAAGGTACCATTGGTTAGGAGTTATATGTAATACAACCGATAAAGAGTTATCCATCGTATGTGGCCCTATGATTTATTGAGCTTTCCTCAAGGTCGGAATCCCAAGTCATACGAGTCCTAACACCTACTAGTGAAGTCGAAAGACTTATATGTTTTGACTTAGGGTTTGGTGAAGCATAAAAGGCTGGTGGGAGCCTTATTAAGAAAAAAGAATAATAACATTTAACCTTTCTTATATTGTAAGAACATATGCTATATAATGTTATCATAATCTACATCGATAAATTTGTGCATTTAATATGATTGACAAAATGTTTATCAATTAAGATATACAATTGAACTGAATTAAAGATTGACAATTAGAAATATAACATATACTTACCAACAAATGCTTATTGCATGTTAACATTTCAACACCCATGCAAGCACTTGATTTTTCAACTGCTAAATATGTTTGTAATTTGATCGCTTACGTGTTTATTTGGTCGAGACCGTGTATTGCATTCTATGAGTTCCAAACTTAAAATCAATTCAAGGCTATGGATATTTGATCCATATAAAATCATATATAAATGTTATATGATGAACGGTCACAATTTGTAGTGTACATTATTTCGATGAAATTAATTCATCTGAAATAAGCAAATAAACCATATTGTGAGATCGAGTATTCAATCTGATTAATTACAATAAAGATTGTATTGTGTTAAATGTAACACTAGACCAAAACTACAAAAAAGATCTAAGAACTCGATTGTTGAGATGTCAGTTTGATTAGTTTATGCAAAGTGCGACATATTTGATGTCCTTAAATATTAAGGATGATTGAATGCACTTTTGTAAAGAGTTCATTATGATGTTGTAGTAAGGATATTCTTTTAAATGTTTGACCATTAGAAAGAAAAATGACTGTATAAGAGTGTTTGCACCAAAAATGGTCACAAACCCCAAGTGTAGTGAAAGCACCAGCGTATGAATACGAATCAACAGTATTCACACACAAATCACAGATCTAAGCAAGTTACAAGCAGCAATCAAGAAATAATGAACAGTGACACACAATTTATAGTGGTTCGGCTATCTCCGGCCTACGTCCACTTCAAGGTTTTTTATGATTTTATTGCTCGATGCTTGAAGATTACAATTTCGTATGTTGTATTACAACTGATTTGCTGAATTAAGTCTGAATCTAAGGCAGCAATGGTGATCTGGAGGTAAATCTGGCAGAATCTGGGCGCTCTTTAGCTCTCAAAATTGTTCGACCTCTTTTCTGAATGACCAGGGGCTCTATTTATAGGTGTTGGAGGCTGATATTTCGCCTAAAATGAGGGGAGACCAGTTCTGGTACGTCAGGGGGCCCACATGCCCGCTTTATGGAAATCCGGGACCACACCGGGATCGATTCGACCCTAGGTTCGAATCGATCAAGAAATTGTCCAATCAAGCTGAAATTTGGTGTGGACATTCTTCAACATGTGCTCAAGCTTCTGTGAAAATTTCATAGCATTTGGATGTGTAGATCTCAAGTTATGATCGATTCAAGGTTGTATTTCTAGATGCGGCGTTCTGTTCGAATCGATTACGTTCGAATCGATTGCTTCGAATCGATCATGGCACGCGTGCTCGTGGTGATGTGGCGCGCAATCTTCGAGTCGATCCTCCTTTTTCTCCGAGTTTTACTGAGTCGTGGTCGGGGTTTCAGCTATGTAGACGTGGTGGATTCGAAGAGAAGGATCTGAGGGTATACTCCTTCGATTCGATCAAATGTACGTTCCTTCGTATCGATCGAGGGACAAGTAGTTCGAATCGATCTCGTGTGCAAGTCCTCGAATCGATGGTTTCGAGTGATGTTGATCGATTCGAAGCTATGCATAGCTCCCGGATTCGAACAACCTTTTACTTGATGGATTCGAACCAAAGTTGGGTTTATGGTTTCGAACGTGAGGCTATCTTGTGGATTCGAAGGCGGGAATACTCTGATGGATTCGAACTAAGGGAGGCTTTGGATGGATACGAAGTGGATGGAGTCAATCTTGATGGAGTCGACCTTAATGGACACGAACCATATGGAGACGAACACAAGCCTATGTCCTTCGCAACTTTTGGCAAAGTCGAGATACCCAAAGATTAACTGAAAATCAATATAAACATGATCGCTTTATGATCCTACCCGGAGAGGTAGGATCCGGGGTGCAAGAAGTGAGTTGCTTCGCCGGAGAGCGACAGGATCAACTCGCTTAAGCATCGTTTCCTATTCACCGGAGAGTGATTGGATCAGGATTCGATAAGAGCCCGGAGAGGCTATGATCGGCCCACAATTTAGGCCATGACATCGCTTAATGTTCAGATACACTGAACCGGAGTGCAGGAGGTGAGTCGCTTCGCCGGAGAGCGACAGGATTGACTCACTTAACGTTGTTTCCCCTTCACCGGAGAGTGACAGGATGGGATCCAGCATGAGCCCGGAGAGGCTATACTCGGTCGGGAACGACCAAGACATCGCTATACGCCCTAGCTGGGCCAGAGTGCAAGGGATAGAAAGCAACGCCGGAGTGCAATAGGATCTTTTTATTCAATCGCTAAATCTGGAATGGGTTTGACAAGGGTCCGGAGTGACCATCAATAGTACGGAGAGACCGTAGAATTTCATTCTTAACTTCCACTGGAAAAAATTGATAACAATTCGGCTTCGAACAGCCATGGACTTGATTGAAAATGCTATAAGCTATGAGTAAAACATGAACTCACTGCATCCAACTTAAGACTGATCAAAACACGCCTTTTACCAAAAAGGCATGTTTTGGGGGGCAAAATGTTATCCCAACTTTTGGCAAAGTCGAGATACCCAAAGATTAACTGAAAATCAATGATTATTAGTCATGAACATCGATTGTGCATCGCAGGTTCACCACGGATATCGATGAATTTTGTCCGAGTCCGGATCGGGCTACAATTGATAAGACATGTCAAGCAAGGCCAGATAAAACAACATTCCAAATCTCGAGTCGATCCGAGTTCGTACGCCCAAGATATCATCGATGCAAGCGAAGGACATAGGCTTGTGTTCGTCTCCATATGGTTCGTGTCCATTAAGGTCGACTCCATCAAGATTGACTCCATCCACTTCGTATCCATCCAAAGCCTCCCTTAGTTCGAATCCATCAGAGTATTCCCGCCTTCGAATCCACAAGATAGCCTCACGTTCGAAACCATAAACCCAACTTTGGTTCGAATCCATCAAGTAAAAGGTTGTTCGAATCCGGGAGCTATGCATAGCTTCGAATCGATCAACATCACTCGAAACCATCGATTCGAGGACTTGCACACGAGATCGATTCGAACTACTTGTCCCTCGATCGATACGAAGGAACGTACATTTGATCGAATCGAAGGAGTATACCCTCAGATCCTTCTCTTCGAATCCACCACATCTACATAGCTGAAACCCCGGCCACGACTCAGTAAAACTCGGAGAAAAAGGAGGATCGACTCGAAGATTGCGCGCCACATCACCACAAGCACGCGTGCCATGATCGATTCGAAGCAATCGATTCGAACGTAATCGATTCGAACAGAACGCCGCATCTAGAAATACAACCTTGAATCGATCATAACTTGAGATCTACACATCCAAATGCTATGAAATTTTCACAGAAGCTTGAGCACATGTTGAAGAATGTCCACACCAAATTTCAGCTTGATTGGACAATTTCTTGATCGATTCGAACCTAGGGTCGAATCGATCCCGGTGTGGGCCCGGATTTCCATAAAGCGGGCATGTGGGCCCCCTGACGTACCAGAACTGGTCTCCCCTCATTTTAGGCGAAATATCAGCCTCCAACACCTATAAATAGAGCCCCTGGTCATTCAGAAAAGAGGTCGGACAATTTTGAGAGCTAAAGAGCGCCCAGATTCTGCCAGATTTACCTCCAGATCACCATTGCTGCCTTAGATTCAGACTTAATTCAGCAAATCAGTTGTAATACAACATACGAAATTGTAATCTTCAAGCATCGAGCAATAAAATCATAAAAACCTTGAAGTGGACGTAGGCCGGAGATAGCCGAACCACTATAAATTGTGTGTCACTGTTCATTATTTCTTGATTGCTGCTTGTAACTTGCTTAGATCTGTGATTTGTGTGTGAATACTGTTGATTCGTATTCATACGCTGGTGCTTTCACTACACTTGGGATGAAGAGAGAATAATCACTTTTGCTTCATAAAGAAATATAGGAAACGAGAATCGTAATAATAATAATAGATACCTAACATTGGAATAAGAAATACGATTTCTATTTTGAAATGTATTTTCATATAGAAAATTATTTTCTATGTGATTTATTTCTTTGAGTTCAAGATATTTTATCAAAGAACTCTCTTTTGTAAACTAGCTATAGTATATGAAATATATAATCTATATTAAGTGAATGAGGGACCTCCGAATTTAGTACGCTATTATAGTAATGGAGGAAATAGTGGAAGCATGCCATATAGTACTTATTGATTGCATCAAATTATGATAATTAACATACCAAACATTATTTATGAAATAATGACTATTTCTGTGTCGACTAAAAAAATAAACATAGTTATATTTCAATGTGAATATTATGAATATTCTTTATGAAATAAAACTATAATATGGTATTTGTTCTCACAACAAAAGTGATGCATTGGAAAATACTAAAGTATCTAAACATATTTACAATTATTTTGTAATTGTAGACTAAGCCGTAGTTTTAAGAAATAATTTGTTTGAACTAAAAAAACATGGCAGAAACACCCGGTAGAAAGTAGAAGAGAATAAAAAGTGAAGAAAATATATATTAAAAAGAGTAAGAAATGAACACATAGAATTTTATAGTGGTTCAACACACTTCGGCCTACGTCCAGGTAATGATTTTATTGCTTAGGAGCAGAAGTTCTTAGGGGTCGGTACAACTCCGACACTTCGATTTTCAGATTACAAGAATATAGAGTAGAGTGGAGCTAAAGTTAAAATATCCTGAAAAATGAGACTTACCCCTCTATTTATAAAGGTAGGGAGCCTAAAATCTCTCACAAAAGATCTCCAGGTCGTTCTTCTTGTAATAGACCTGTTCTCCATGAAAATAGGGTGCTACATCATCACTTGTATGGGTCGGTACGACTCCAAGGTTAGGGGTCGATACCAATCCCTAAAATGGCCAAACTGGTTATCTTGAAATTTTTTCTACCGCTTATCTTGTGGCTAGCTTCGTGATTCCATAGTTGTTTCTATCAATATTAGCTTGTTTTGGAGTCCAAATGACAGAGTTGTAGAAGAAAATAGTTGCCGATTCAGAAGTTCGTGGAGATTGATAGAGTGTTGCATGGAATCAACCAAACAACATTGGAAGTAGGGTCCTAGCATCAAGGAGGGCTAGTAAGAAGGAGATGGAAAGGTTCGGTGGAGGTTTTGTGGTTCGGTATCGACCCCTAAGGATGGGTCGATACCGACCCCACACTTTGGGGTTTTGGGTCGTTGGATTTTCATGGGGGATTTATATTTGTGTTGTGATCTTGGTTGTACTTTGATTTTTAGGCTTCATGGTCATCTCTCCGGGTGTCTTGCCTTGATAAATTCAAATTTTGACTCATCGGGTTCGTCCGTATACTGCCTGGTCAAAAGGCGGGATAACACTTGCCCCTCCAAGCACGCCTTTCGAATGGAAGGTGTGCTTTGCTCGAGAATAAATGTGATGTAAATCTTCGATAGTTGAGCTCTCTGGCTATTTTAATCTTGGTGAACATCCAGTTCCTTCGAATTCTCTTGTCAATTACGAGTCTTTCCAAACTAGTCATAGTCTAAAACTATAGACTCTGCCTAGTTGTTGTCTATACATTAATACGATTCCAATTTTATTCAGAGTCATCACGTCACATATCAAATCATCTCGTGTTCATCCAGGATTTACATCATTATCGTTCTGATTTCATTCAGAGTTATTACATATCAAAACCGTCCCATGTTCATTCGAGATTATCTGTTTCATTTTACTTTCAAGGCATTCAAATCCTTTTATTAAAATCAATATAAGTCTTAAGTTTTGATCTCTCCGGATCGTTTTATATTCAGTCGAGGGGATGATTTCTCCGTATCATTAGTCAAATCCATGGCCATTCAAGGCCGATAGTTAAATCCACGATCTCTCTAGATCATTAATTAAAGTCTTGACCATTCGAGGCCGATAATCAAATCCATAGTCTCTCTGGATGGTTAATCAAATCCATGATCATTCAGGGCCGATAGCTAAATCCGCGATTTCTTCAAATCTTTAATTAAAGTAATGAACATTCGATGCCGATAATCCAATCCATAGCCTCTCCAGATGATTAATCAAATCCATGGTCTCCTGGATACATGCTAAGCCTAATCCGCTCGCTCTTCGGCAAGAGGACTCAACGATAAGTAAGTCCATCCAGTCACTCTCTAACAAAGTGACCTACCTCCTACTCTCTGGTCCTAACTCTCCGGTCAAGACTTAACGCGATCAAAGTCCATCGTCTCTTCGGACCCTTGCTGAGCCCAATCTGCTCACTCTCCGGCAAGGGGACTCAGCGACAAGTAAGCCTATTTTCTCACGCTCCAGTGAGGGGACTTACTTCTTGCACTCTGGTCCCGTCCCTTCGGATAGGAATTTATAGCGATTAATATCATACAAGTCCATTCGCTCACTCTTCGGCGAGGGGGCTTGCACCATGCACACTAGCCCCGTCTCTTTGGACGAGACTTTAAAGATATCAATATTAGTCATTACATTCAATATGGGTTTCAATAATCAAATTCAAATATCAAAAACAACATAAAATAGAACATCAAGGTAACTATCTTGCTGAGCATTACAGTCTAGCATCCAGCCCGGAGCATGCCAAGGGACCGTTCGGGATCCATACACAAGTTAGTATCTAGACTGTATTATTGCATGGTTTTTTGAAAAGGGGAAATAGAGTGCGAGAACCAAACATGATTCCTTGCCATCCCAATCAAGAGATGATGATCCTTGACTTTGATCCAGGGCCATTTCCATTGGCTATGGTTGATGGCTGCTCCTGTCCCATCACTGCAGTTCAATTCCTTACATATTGTTGTAATCAATTATCTTTGACATGTTCCTCGATCAGATCCCGCAGGTGACTGCAATCATTTGTGTTATGCCCATCTAGCTCATGGAATAGGGAGCATTTTCTAGATGCCCTTTCACAGTCCGTGGGCTCTCTTCTCACTGGCTTTCGATAGGGGATCAGTCCCCTAGTATCTAGATAAATCTACTCTGGGGTTTCACTTAAGTCTATGTAAGAAGAGAAATTTGAGTCCCTCCTCTTTCGCTTTGATCCGTCAAAGCTATCATCCTTAGTTCGCTTTCCTTTGCCTTTGCTGGATCCTTCTCCGGGCAGTCCTCTGCCATCCATGGTATTGATTTCTTCCCGATTAGCATCAGCGTCCTCCTAGCGCAGAAACCTTTCAACCTCATGATAAAATTCTACGAGATCCCTAAAGGATCTCGTTCAAAGACACCTTAAATTCCGTCTTCGCGGCTATCCCTGAAATTGCAACCATCAAAACCATTAAAGGGTCTAGCTTATCGACTGTAGTTGCCATCGCATTGAACCTTGTTAGAAAACTCCTAAGGGTCTCTCTGGCCCTCTGCTTCATACTTGCTAATGTCATTACATTCTTGGGTCATGAGATATGGACCCAGAATAGCTTCACGAATCTATTCACCAACTCAGCCCATCTACTGATGGAATCATTCTCCAGTTAATTAAACCATATCGCCGCCAAACTTGTCGAATAAAAAGGGAAACACCGTCCCATAACCACTTCAGATGCACCCAACATCTCTATGTGCTAGATGTACCTTATTAGATGAACCGTTAGATCCGTCTTCCCATCGTACATTTCTAGTGTAGGTAACTTGAAATGAGGCGGATTCCTAGCATACTGAATATTCGGAGTGAATGGACTCCTACTCACATCTTCCAAGCTCTGGTTAGGCAATCCACTCCTCATAGGTCATCTTACCATCTCAGCTAGTCCGTCATCGTCATTCAAATGGATTCCCAAATTTGTATTCTCGCCCTGCCTCCCGACTCTACCAGGTAATTCTAGCACTTATTCCTCCAGTCGTGCTTCAGCATTCTGAGTCGCATTCATACGCTCCACATCATCTCCAGGATGCACCTCGTTCCTTCCTAGGTCAGGACGACCCATGCCCCGAGACCTTGGGGGTCGGTACCGACCCATATATTTGGCTTGGGGTTCATCTTGGGTCATTTTACTCCACTTCCAATTTGCAGCACTCCGGCTTTACCTCTTTGATTTTGATTTTCTACAACTCTAGTTGTTCCCATCTGTCTCATCCTTCTAAAGAAATTCCCCATCATTTCTTCATGGCGTGCCATCATCCTTTCTTATAATACATTCATCATAGTTTCTATCCCATCCCTACTTATGTAGATTGATGGGGGTGGGCTTCTAAGGATGCCTCATAGCCGCCCCATGTTGATTTCCTCCAGTAATGACCTTCCTAGTCGATTGTCTCATCATTGAGAATCTTTTCAAGTATTAAATCTACAAGTTCAAGTATTTTTCAGCGAAAGCACCAAAATGTTTGAACCAAAAATGGAAAAAACACCCAATAGAAAGTAGAAGAGAATAAAAAGTGAAGAAAACAAATTAAAACGATTAAGAAATGAACACACGGATATTTATAGTGGTTCGACAAACTCCGGCCTACGTCCACTTAATGATTTTATTGCTTATCTTCTGACTTGGGGGCAGAAGTTCTTAGGGGTCGATACAATTTCGAAACTTAGATTTTCAGAATTACAAGAATATAGAGTATAGTAGAACTAGAACCAAAAGATCCTAAAAATGATCCCTACCCCTCTATTTATAGAGGTAGCGAGCCTAAAATCTTGCGCAAAAGATCTTCTGACCGCTTTTCTTGCTATAGACTAGTTCTCCATGAAAATAGGGTGCCACATCATCACTTTTGTACGAGTCGGTACAACTCCAAGGTTAGGGATCGGTACCGATCCCTAAAATGGCCAAACTGGTCGTTTTGAACTCTTCGCTTTGGCTCATCATGTGGCTAGCTTTGTGATTCCATAGTTGTTTGTATCAATATTAGATTATTTCGGAGTCCAAATGATGGAGTTGTAGAAGAATAAAGTTGCCGATTTAGGAGTTCATGGAGGTTGATAGTGTGTTGCATGGAATCAACCAAACAACCTTAGAATTAGGGTTCTAGCATTAAGGAGAGCTAGTAGGCAGGAGATAGGAAGGTTTGGTGGAGGTTTTATGGTTCAGTACCGACCCCTAAGGATGAGTCGGTACCGACCCCACACTATGGGGTGTTGGGTCCTTGGATTTTTGTGGGGGATGTATATTTGTGCTGTGATCTTGGTTGTGCTTTGATTTTTGGGCTTCGTGGTCATCTCTACGGGTGTCTTGCCTTGATAACTTCAAAGTTTGACTTGTCGGATTCGTTCGTATACTGCCTGGTCAAAATGCGAGATAACATAATTTTTATTATATGACTATGAGTCATATGATAATGGTTAATTATATCTCAAACAATTAAGGGCTATGCACCCAATTAGTGGGAGTGTCATAAGAGTTGATAAACTCTTCGGATTAATACATATAAATGTATGCAATCGTTAGTCTATTAGTCCATTTTTCTTCGTCATATTCACCTATAAGTTACACAGACATGGACATGTGTATTTGATATGCATATATAAGTCTATGATAAGCTCATAGAATATAAACTGAAGTAAATAAAATAACATGCAACAGAAATAATTAAATTTGATCGAATGGTTGAGTATATTGGAAAGAATTCTGTATGTACTTAATAAGAATAAAGGTTCGGTCTCAAAGGTAACTCCTCCCTATAATACATAATGATGTATCGATAAGGAGTAACCAAACATGTTGGACAAAGCATGATTAATGATGAGTGAACTTGAGTTAAATTCTCTCTATGAGGTGTGTTCTTAAGAGTTGTACACAAGGTTAAAATTAATACCATCCAAAAAATAATTTACAAAACCATACGAGATAAGGGTTTATAAGAAACCCCTACATATCCTAGACCAAGGAGTTGGTAGGTTGTGCCAGTCAAAAGACTGCACGTAATAATTGTACGTAAGAGGTCTTGCATGAATCGTCCAAAGAGAATTTTAGGAACGATGGTCCTAATTTATGTCGTAAACTTAAATATATTGTAAACTGATGCAAAATCAGTTTTATATAAGGCAATTCATAAAATGCTTATGAATGCCCTCTATGTTGCACTGAGAAACAGTCGTTGTTTCAAGAAATACCAACTTCGTAGTGAAGGAGTTTCTTTGAGAAATTATTGGTATAACATGAATTTGGATACAATCCAAGCATAAAACTGATTATAAGGGATGAAATGAAATTAACCGAACGTAAATTAACACAAATCCATTAAAATGTCTAATGAGTATTCTTATACATTAAAGAGAAACCGTGAGTTTCTTGTCAATGTCAAGAATGAATAATCCTTGGTTGTTTAATTAAACCATAAAGAGTATTGACTCTAAAATATGGTATGATGCAATAATCCAAAATAAATTCTAAGTAAATTATCAAAATATGATTTCCTTAGTTGTTTAATTAAACCATAAAGAGTATTGACTCTATAATATGGTACGATGCATTAATCTGAAATAGATTCCAAGTAAATTATCAAAATATGATTTTGATAGCTGTATCCTAATGGATACGATCCATTGGCTATAAATGTGACTTTATGAGAAAAACAAATACAGTTGGAAATGCTCCAAATGAAAGACTATGTCTGATTCAATGAAAAAACTAAGTACATCACCTTAAATAGCGCCGCAATAAAGAAATGTATATAAATATAAGTGGACAAATTTACAACTGAGTTTAGGGTGATTCCAAATGTTCCCATAACATTGTTATATGATAGCAATGCCACGATATGGTTGATAATATAACTTAGAGCTCACTAGAAGTCGAGAGACATACTCTGAATTGTTCCATATGATAAAGGTAGTTTATCAACATCAGAGAGATTTGATTGACAGGGTAGATAATTGAATCATAATAGAATACTTGTTCACTGAGGGACTGTCCCAATTGGATTTGAGGAAACTGTAACAACCCACACCTTAATGGGCCCGAATTTTGACTAAATCGAAAATCAAGCATATTAGGGCACAGATCATTGGTTTTGGTAACCTGTTATAAACACAAGTATATCAGAGTGCGATAAATATAAACTCACAGCGGAATTGAAAAATATAATATAACATACGTATTGACTAAGGCTACTACCTTGGAATATTATTCCTTGGATATTTGATTGCCTTGTCAGCGTCATACATGAATAAGAAGACTTCATCATCTACCATTCTCATCTTAATCCAATATCCAGTTCTTCTAAATCTAACATGTGGTTTGTTACGAGGATGGGTCAGAACAGCATTCTGATGATTGGAAAATTACATACTTTGCCCATCCCATTAATATATGGAAATTGATTTACATTTAAATGTTATGTCTATTATCTATGGCTAATCCGTTAATTCTTATGTGCGTGTATGATATGCCTAACCTAACCTTCTTCAAGGCATCATTGTGTGTATGTGTGTGTGTATATATATTCATATTTATCTAAACATTTCACTACCCAAAACCCAGGCCACTTAATACTTCTTAAATAGGGAGAAGGCAAACTCATCGACCATTTACTACTTCAAGTCCCTGAAGTGGGCCCTTCGCAATGTCAACGCAAGTCAATTGGTTCTGGCTACCGAGACCGATAACCCCTATATGTCTTTGTAATATAATATATAATTTAATTATCATATTACTAACACAACTCAAAGGCTCATCTAAGGGTTAACTAGTCCACCTCCACTAAACTAGTTTTTCATCTAACCATCTACTTTGAGGTTTGTACGTCTCCTATGTTGATTCTACACTAGTAGAAAGCAAAATCCATTAGGGCATAACCCGAATCTTTGCTACTGCTTGCTCAGGATTACTGGGCGTCAAAGCCTATATGCTAGACTTACCACTAAATACTGGTACCAACAACTGGCATAGCCTGCCGATCCTCCACAGTTGACATCCTGTCTAGACTAACTTAAGTAAGTCAAGGAAAATGCCCTTTTCATGTACTTACTACCTCTTATTGGACATGAAGAGGACTCCTTTTTTCAAATGGTATCGGGCCGTTTAATACTTCAAAACCAAGGTGAACCCTCGATATATTTTCCCATACCCGTCCACAATGCATATTCCTTCCCTACAGGTCCTATGGTTGTAGATGTCCCACTTTAGTAGTAAGTATACACAACTGTTGGTAGCCTCAAGGTGAAGGGAAAACTTCTGTTGTGTAACCCTACTGATCTTGCATCCCAACCTACTAAACTAAACCTCCACCCAAAGCCTAAGGTTGGGTTAGGCCCATTGATTCCCATTTGTCCTAAACATATAATTTAAGCTATATAATTTTCTACTGTGAAAATTATATTGCCTCCTACATATAATTAATAGTATTAATACTTAATTATTTGTTACGTTATTATTCTTAATTTGTACGCTTAAGCTTTGGTTTCCTTGTAATGTCTAATAAATGTCTATTACTCATAATACTTAGTCATTAATTGCCAAAATTAGACAATCTCTAATTAATCCTCATTTAATTCCTTTATTCTATTTACAAGTTACAAAATCTACCTATTATGGCTATTCATTTTCTCATAATTGCCGTATTAAATTTCCATAATCAAAATCCATTTAATTCCCTTTTAACTCTCTATTAATTACAACTTACTGCCCATTAAATTTGTAATTAATGTCCATAAATTCTAGTCCATTAATTATCATGCTATTAATAACTAATATGTATAGAGTCGTAAATTAAGCTATTTATACATTTCTATTTTTGAACATTAAGCGTGGTTGTATTTATATATATTGTGTGTGTGTGTTTCTAAACTAGAACATTCCTATCCACATTTTAATTTATCAGAGATACCCTTCTAAAATGAATTACCGTTATATTTTTTTATTGAATGCATAGGCGCTAATCCTATACGTTTATTTTAAGCCTACAATTCATCAGATCTTATTTAGGCATAATAATTAAATAAGAATTCAACGAGATAAATTTCAATGTTATAAATAAATTATATAATTTCCCATTCATCTTTTTAAGTTTTCCAAATCTCCATATATGAATCCAATCCTTTAGTTGACTTCTTTTTCCATTTTAACCCAAAGGAATATGTATAACAATGCATAAACATATTATTAGAATTAAAGATCTGAGAAGAGATTAGAGATTAAGGGGAATATAGATTGAATTTTACCTTTTCCGCGGTATTGATTTGCTTCTTCTCTTTTATTTTCCGCCCTTCTTCGATTTGTGTGAAAATATATAATATTTTATAAATTTTAGAAATAGTGGAGAAGGAAAATAGTAGAGCTTTACTGCTTGAATCAAAATATATGAGAAGAGAAGTGTGGGTTTAAGCCTTTATTTATAGGCGCATGAATCAATCGTAACCATTAGATTAAAATAATTAAATCTGGACCATTGGCCAAGGTTCAAACCCTAGCCGCTCCCTAATATGTGGTCGCTAGCGATTGACTGGCCCAATGAGGTGGTCGACCAGTGCGGTCCCGTATTTAATGTTTATTTATTTCCTTTTTTGTATTTAATTATTTTTTCTCTCGAAACTTCAAACACTTTTAACTTTTTCGTTTAAGCTCCGATCGTAAAACTCTAAATATAAAAGTTGCTCAAAAAATCATCATGAACACAATGGTGCAAGTTTCGTGATCAAATTCCAACATTTGCTCAGATTCTATTGTTCGAGCCTTATTAATTATTGTAAATTTTAGGGGATGTTATAGAAACCAATTGGGGAAGTAAGAATACGATTCCATAATTAACCCGAAGTGAAAGTGGGAGATTGATAGAGTTAGGGATATGCCCGAGGGGCAATTATGTAATTTGTTACATATATCTAACTCGATAACCGATCTTGTTCGAAATAAAAGGTGTTTTCTTTCTATTATATACTTTATCTAATGTTTTATATTAATTAATTAATTTAATTAGAAGTGTATTTAATAGAAAATCCATAATAGTAGTTACAAAGTGTTGTAACCATAAGTAATTTATCACAATAAAAATAAATATACAATTTTAAATATTCCTGGTCAAGATATATCAAGAATGAATATCGATACATCCATTGAGACTAAAGTACATAACGCTCTCTAAATGTTGGGCAGTGTATTACTTATGGCTGTTGGGGGCACCACGGGATTACGTATTGATAGTTTTTGGATAACTATGGAATGACACACTCGATAGTTTTTTGTTGGTTATAATTAAGAACAAACATAAAACATTGATATGACAATTTTATACAGTTCTCTTAACTTGAGAATACTATCATCTTCAATATGAAAGCTCCTCTTTGGTTATATTCAAATCATGGCACGATATCTATTAAGTGACTATAGTTGGGTTGAGTGGAAGTATTGAAAGTGAAACACTATTCAAGTGAGGATTCGTCTCCTTAGTTATATGGGGTTAGTATGACGATCAACTCAAAGTCAAAGTCTCTAGTCAGGGCATTTCGGTTAATAATAATTGTTATTATTGAACCAAGGACTTTGTGTTTGGACTATAGAGTTGAATATGGACGATATTGGAATTTTTTCCATTATCAAATTCCATAAGTCCAAAGTTATATAATTTTAACAAAGTGAATTAGTGTAAATAATAGTCGCAACCGAGTAACACTTAATAAAGTAAAATTGGATTTTACCGAAAACCAAAACCAAGTAAGCGATAAATTTGGCCAAAATGTCACACCATCTGCTAAGTGACGTGTGAACGTTAATATTCGAATAGTTGGTATTAATCGCTTACCAAATTTAAACCTAATGAGTCACACAATCGAAAACGATGAATTCTCCTTTGACCAAATGTGTTAATTAAATTAAAAAATATTTATGAAATTTTACTTATAAATTTTATTGTGATTCGATAAATGAATATTAAATGTATTTATAAAAGTTATAAATACATTAATCGATATACGATATTGATAAGCGTATTAAATTAAATTTAAAATATAAAATATTCATTTGGGCTTAAATGGGTTTAAGACCCATTATGGGGCTGATAGGATTGGTTGAAACAAAAGGGCTAGGGGCAGCTAGGATCTGGGTTAGAGGGATTGAAAATGGATGGCTAAGGTTGTAGGAGATAGAGTAAAAGATGGTATCCTAAATTATCTTCTTTCCATCCTCTATTTAAGCGTCTCTTTCTCTATTTGATCATGATCTTTTGGAGCCTCCACTTCTTCTTATTATTAGCAGAAAAATCCCCTCTAGCCTTTTCATTTAATCAATCACAAATCAAGTAAATTGAATTGCTATTTGATAGCCGGTGGTCGATGGTTCAGAGACTAGCAATCTGTTGGATCGAAAATTATTTCTAGGAGCATATAACATTGTTTCAAGCTGTGCTTAAGAGCTTTGGCTGCAAGGTACATTTCTAGTTATTTACGAACATTAATTAATAATTATAATGTTCACTTATTTGTACATAATATTGTTATTAGGCGATAAACAACTAATTCGAATATTTAGTTATGTAACAGATTTAGTTGGTTGTATGTATAGGTATATGTGATTATATAAAAAAATTGTGATTATTCATCAATGTATAGCAAGGCTTTGAATTAAAAAACATTATTTTATTATCTAATTAATTTAATGTATAACATTTACATATATTTGTACAGTTTATAATTTAAATACTATATTATACATGTGTAAAATATGAAATAAAATTTCATATATGATGTTTAATAAATATAAAGTTCTCTATAGAAAGAAAATATTATTTATCTATATATTATTTTTAAATAATATTAAATTGATTTATCATATAAATAATTATATAAATTCATATATCTATTACAAAGTATATTTTATAATTTATAGAATTTTATTGATGCGTGTTAAGCTCGCGGTAGAAAGTAAAAAAGAACATTTTTTTTATTTTTAAATACTTTAAGTTAAAATCTAATAATTTAAAATTGAATTTTAAAACCATTTTAAAGTATAAATTATAAACTATAAATTTCATGTAAATTTTGCTAGAAATTTTAAACTTAAATTTTGTTTGGAATTTTTTTATATTTTAAATCATTTTATTAATATGTGTGTGTGTATATGTAATTTGAAAGTTCAAAAAATTGGTCTATGCGCAAGACTACTTCAATAAATATATTTAAATAAAAACTTATTTTATTATTTATTTATATATATGTGTATGTGTGTGTATTCTATTATACTTATATATATATATAAGTATTTAACATATTCATTTATATGTATATAAATATATAAAAAATTATGTATTTGTATAAGTACCATTTTCAACATTACAGCAATAAAAATTTATTTATTATATTTAATTGATATAAATATATTTATATAGTAATTAATATATATAAATTTTGTTAATAGTATATATTTGTATTCATACATTAATATTTATAAGTTTATACAAAATTATAAATAAATAAATTTAATATATATATATATGTATATATATTAAAATATTTTATTATAAAAGAAAAAGTGGAAATTAGCCACAAGGGCCTCTTTAGCAAGTGCAATTAGTTTCTAGGACGCACAACTGAAATAATTACTTTTAAGGACAAAGTGCAAAATAATTAGTTTCTAAGGCCTAAAAACCTATGAAATTATGTCCTTGAAAGTAATTGGACTGCTGACTTTGTCCTTAAAGTAATTATTCTGCTGACTTTGTCCTTGAAATTAATTTCTATGGATGTGTGTCCTAGAAACTAATTGGACTGCAAAGTTTGTCCTTTTAGTGAAATTCCGCAAAGCAAAAAGTATATATATGCATACATTTGGACAATATATTTGCATATTGGATAAGATAACATGTCCGTTGCGATGTAAATCCCAGCACCTATATATGGGCATGTTAAGCCTTGCATGGATTGTTATGTTACACATGCACACACTTATATATGTGTATGTGATACACACAAATAGATATATGTACGTAGCATAAAATTAAATAATACAATATCATTTTATAAATTTAAATAAAATAAAAGATTTTATTTAAATAAAATAAAAGATTTTATTTAAATAAAATTTTGGAAAAGTTTTAGATAAATTAGACTTTATATGCCTAATAAAGATACAATAAGGAATTTTTTTGAAATTCACCCATAACTTCCGCTGTGGGCTGGCCAAGTTCCAACAATGGTATCAGAGCCCAATAGCTTATGCGGTCTAAATTAGCCATGTCTCATTGTCAAATTAAAAAGTTGAAAATGACTATTTTTCCCCTTCATAATTTAAATAAGGTTATTTACCAATTTAATCAAATTATAAGTATCATTGTATTATTATTAAATTTTTATTATAATATATCTTAAAGTTTTAGGGTATTACACGATCAATTATGTTACTATTCCAATCAACATCAATGCATAATTGGTAATACATTATATTTGATTTATATTTCCAATGATGCTGCTATTATACCAATTATTGCATGATTGATTATCTATCAAACTTTGTTTATGTTTCTAATATTTGATGCATACTCCTCCAAGTTAAAATGCAAAACTTAGTTCTCTCTGTATTAATTTTAAAAAAAATCTAATTCAACTTAAATTGACCTAATCCAATTACGGGGAAATGTTTTAAATAATTTTTATTCTAGATCAAATTTATTAAAATTCTACTTTGGTTCAAATTCAAACTATAGTCACCTCCAACAAATAATTATTGGCATGATATAAAAGGGAAATGGATGTTGCTATTCACCTCCATCTTAGGCCAAAAGAAGCATAGGTACAAAACAGAAATTTAACACAATGGGAGTTGGTTAGGCTGAGAGTTTAATCTCACTGGACGGAGTTAGGAATGAATAAATTGCCAAAGTGGGAAAAGTGGAAGTAGATTATATGCCAATTTTCTTTGTAGATTTATATTTTTGTATAATAGAGTTTGACACTTAGAGCAAATTTTACATTTTTCTACCATCACATCATTTTATGATCTACTTGGAAAATGTTCATTTAATAGTCGTAGCCCAATAAAGCTATAAAGCTCTCGCCAAATAGAATTATAAAGGACTAAATATGGCAACTCGACAAAACAACCGATTAGGCAGTTAGTAAACTTATATTTAACTTGGTAAATAAAAAAATGGTTGTTTTACCTATCAAATGTAAAGCCATGTCCTCGTTGTATAATTGATCCTGGTTGGTTTGAAATTAGTTTTTCTAAGACATACGACACTGCCAGAAACAAAGAAATAATTACAATAATATTTCATTTTTATATCTTAAAAGTCTAAATATTAGGTTGTAATGGATAAGAAAATTTTAAATTGTGCCACGCTTCTAATAATACATGAACTTCGTACAAAGGATTGAAATGTATCCAACGTTACACATTATTTTAGAAGTCTTTTCAGCAATAACGACCGTAATGGTGCATGATTGCCAAATTCAAAAGTTGAAAAAATAATAATTTTGTCCCTTCTTAGTTTACATAAGATTATTTACCAATTTAATCAAATTAAGTATCATTGTAATATTATCGCATTTTAATTACGTTTCCTCCCTTAACTATCTGTTCTCAAATCACACCAAACTACTTACGTTAATCAATATTGATGATTTAAACTTTGAATAGAAAAAAATATTATTTTTGAACATGCATATTTTAAGTATTTATTTTATAAAATTTAAAATATTAAAATTAATTGTATATTTTACAAATTGCTATTTGCTCATTTTAAATCATTGTATATATATGATATATATTTAAAATATATAAAAAATAAATTTAAACATGTTAAATGGTTTCAACAGTAACGAATAAAACATTATTTTGAAATATATATATTATAATATAATTGTATTTATATTTAATAAACATCAACAATGTTTATTTAGTAATAATATGTATATGTATATATAATAAATCTTTATTAAAAATATATGTAGTTTCAGATTAAATAAAAACCTGGCCAAGAATAATAAATATAAATATATATTATTTTAATAATAATTTTTTTGAAATTTCTTTTATGTAAATTTTAAATATTTTATATATTATAAAATAATATTATTTTTGTTTCGATAGTAAAGTTATTTTGTAAAATAAGTATATATTTATTTTAAATAATTCTGTCGATTTAGATTTGAATTTAAAATAGTTTACCGAGTCAAAAATTAGATATTTTAGATATTAAATTTGAATTCGAATTTATTAACCTTTTCAAATCAAATCAAATATTTTAAAACTTAGTTTATTCGATATAAAATTATGTTCATATTTTTACACGTGCACATGCGCACGCGCATACGCATAGATATATACATATATATACGTGTGTGAGTGTACTTAAATAATAATATTTTAAGAAAGCCAATGCACATATGAATGTCGAATGTATACCTTATATATGCAAATCCCAACATCTGTATATGTATACGTTAACTATGTACACATTATTATTTGCAAATTCATGTTATACACATATAAGTATACAATGATATACACATAAACTGTATACAAATTAATTTTAATTAACTCGTTAATTAATTAAATTGGATAATTAAATAAAATTGGATTTTTAGATAGGATCGAATAAAACTCGTTAGATTTGGCAATTATGATCCAAATAGGAAAAAAAGTTGAAGTTCACCCTATTTACTCGTTGCTTATCAGGCCAAATCCAATAAAAAGAAGCATCCAACGCTTGCTTAGAAGATTTATGATCGATTTCTGGTACATTTGGAATTAAAGAGTTCAAAGAGTATTCAAGAGGAAATATATCATGTAGAAAAAAACCCCAAGCTGAATCATGGTGGTTCAAGATCCAATGTCGATTATCGTAATGGTCTAATAATTATAATTTAAATTTAGTTACCATTTATATCAAAATATAATAAGCATATGAAATTATTTTTTTACACTATCACAAAAGGCTAAAATAGCAACAGACTTTTCCGACGGCCGTCAACGGCTCTGTCATCAAAGTTTTCAATAGCCTCCGACGGCTATTTATTCTAAATATTTTACCACATTATTCTACCTTATTAATTACAGAAATTTGAAATTTATTTAAAAATACTAATTTAGCTCCTAAAAATTAAAGAAAATATTTTTATTCGGTTATTCAATTTTAAGGCGGTTTATGATTAATTAAGTTAGTATTTTCAATAACCTTTTTATTCTGTAATTCGATATTTAACTTTCTTGAAAATCGAGCTCAAAAAACCAATCTATGTAACTTTTAGTCCGTCCATTTTACAATTCCAGTGAAATTTATGATGCATAATAGTGTTATGAATTTAAATATATTTTTTAACCATTGTTTAACAAATTATGAATTTTTAAATATATTTAACGTTATAAATTCATATAAAAAACGTTCAATAGAAAAATAATTTTTTTTAAATCTTATGTCGATCCAAACTGTGACATCCCGGAATTTCGAGCAATATCAATTTAATAATCTATATTAAATATTAAATTGATTTGATGATAATTGATAATAAGATATGAATTGAATTAATAATTTTCTTTTAAATGAATATTTAACTGATAATTATCTTTTTAAAGGCTAATAAATTGTTTTCTATTTATTTATATATATATTTGTATATATATTGTAAATAGTCAATGTTTGTTGTAAATTTGATTTAAATTCAATATTAAATAAATAATCATATGGCTTTAAAATATACTTAAGATTTAAGTTAAGTTGTTTAAATGGTTTTAGCTTAGATTTAAATTAAATAAATGACTTTGTTCTTTTAGAGTATAGCTTAATAAAAAATAAGTAATAAAGAGTGAATTCTTTTATAAATCATTTTAATTTAATAATGAGCAATATTATTAATGTAATAGTTTTACAAGTTGATTTTAAAAATAAATAGAAATGGATATATATATATATATATATATATATATATATGCGTATAATGGGAAGAAACTATGGTTTGAAGTTACAATAAAATAAACTTTATAAATATTAAACTTAAGTATAAATCAAATGTATGAAATAAAATAATTAATTTACTAGTATTTAATAGTATAAGTTGTAAAATAAAAGAGTAATAAATAAATACATTTATGCTAGGAGATAGAGATAAATTAACAAGCTAACTTAATGCCATAACCATAACAATTACAAGTAGAAGCTTAAGTAAAATATTATGTACACTTTAGAAACATATTGGCAGGCTTGAAAACATCTAAGTACAAGATAATAGATAAGGCAAGTAAATATTATAATCTATAACAAAGGATACATGTTGCAGGCAGGCCATCACTTCTGTACATACGAATAAGAATGGGGAAGTATGCTAAGCTAAGTAAACAAATAAATGTATGCAAGTTTTGTACTTAAAGGAATAAAGTAATGGTTTGTGTAAGCTTGATATGAAACAAAGCATTCAATGCTATACCATAGTACACAAGACATTTCATTTCCAGCTTCTTTTTGGGATAAAAATCTCTGAAATTTTCGTGTACTGGTCAATAAGCAAATAAGTATACTTGTTTATTTATCAAACTATCTCATTCCATTTCATTACAAAAGACTTTGCAACCCCAGTTTCTAAAAGTTTATACAAAACTGAAATCAAATAAGGAAACAAGCACTTCAGTTTCAAATTTAAAATGAAAGCATCTCGACTATAACAAGATTTCCAGACCAAGGCATGTTCAAGTTTTAAAGCCATTTCAAATTTTCTGGGATCAACAACAAAGATATACAAGTTTTCAAATTCCTAGTTTCAAGCTTTTCCCTGTCTTCAAACCAAAAAGAACAAGCTCGGTTAAGTGGTCAGGTGAGTAAACATTTTTCAAATTAAAACTTAAGTAGCTAATCTCCTGTTGCATATGAGTTCGGTGATGATGTTTGTTTATATGTATGAATGTGCAATGTTTGTGAATTTATATAAGTGTGCATATCTATGGTTTAAAACATCTAATAGTCTCTGCTTTAAACTGTAACATGAGACATCCTTCAGTTTTTATGCACATGATTTACAGGTTAAGTAGATTAGTGATGTATGTATAGAAATATGTTTGTATGATTGTTTAAGACTCTGGAAACAGGGTGTATGTTTGATACTACTGTGATCATCTCTGTTAAAAGTCCCAGAGGTTTAAACTAAGTTCAAAACTTCAAATACTTCTTTCTCCAATCTTCTTTAGGCTTAAGTGGTTAAACCAAAGTGTGTTGTTTAATTTGAACTAAGCTTTTAAAAAGAAAAATAACTGCAGAAAAATTTATAAGTAGAAACATTGTCTGGAAAAATGAATATACAGAGCAACTTGAAAATGTTAAAAATCAAATCTTGTAATTTGTTGATTTAAATATATATCTGGAATCGTATATAAAAGATAGGATTTTTAAAATTAAATTTACAAATTTTAATGTAAGTTTGAATGTGTTGTTTGGGTTTGTCTAGAAAGCTTGTTTCCGAGCATTTCCGGTGATCGCAAGGTCGAGGGTGGTCGGGATTGTGTGAGGTGGTGAAGGAGCCTACGTGGTTGCTGGGAAAAATGGTCGGCGATGATCTAGATCATCGAGGAGACAGCGGCATGCTTTTGAAAATCGTAGACCTAATTTTGTCTGGGTCGAGAGTTTTGGTTGGATCGTCGTCATCAGGCGATCGAGTGTGGCGTGCTCATGGGATTTGGTAGTGGGGGTATGGACGAGATCATGGCCGGAGTTGTAGATTTTCTGGCGGTGCAGTTCGACGTTGACAAGGGGTTTTTGTCGACCGAGTTTCTGGGCTTCGTGAGTTCTTCAGCTCGATTTCGATACTTTGAAGTTCGCGACGATCAAGGGGGTCAAGATGGTCGGTGGGGTCAGGGGCAATTGGTGGGGCGTCGAGGTGGTGGTCGCCGTTGATCAGGTCCAACGTGCATGTGCACGGTGACAATGTGTGCATCTGAGTTTTAGTTTGGGGAGATGAAGTGGATACTTGATTTTTCTCGAGCAAAATGAGGAAGAGGCCGAGTTTTTTTCGTGTTTGACTCGAAGTAGGTAGAGGAGTGGTTGCTTTGATTGCTACAGGGTTGATAACCTGTTTGTATTCGTGTGGGTAGGGTTTCACAGGGGAAGCTCGGGAATTTTGTGGGTTTTCTCGAAGCAAATGGCGAATTTTCTCGGGGCAAGCTGGGTAGACTCGGGTTGATGTTGTGGTTGCCAGTTTTAAAAAGCCTGGCAGTTTTTGAGTACAAATTTAAAAGCAGGTTTAAAAAAATAAGTTTAAACCCAAAATTTAAGATAGATTCAAATTTCTTTTGTCGCCTGGTTTTAAAGAAAGAAGTTTTATAAAAACAAAATGTTTTACAACTTTATAAAGTTTGAAGTATATTTGAATGTGTTAAATTTTACTAAGTTAAAATTTGTAGTTATATTGAATCTAAATCTAAAATGAAATGTAAAGGTAAATGCAATGATAAAGTGTTTCAAATGCATTTGTAAGTGAGCGTTTGATTTATATATAAGAAAATGTTTTATCCCTCAAACAAAGTGAAGATTTATAGATTTGTAATTATTAAGTAAATTAAAATGAGTAATTTACTAATTTGATTAGTTAGTGATTTAATTAATTAGTTTAGTAATTAAGATTAAATTAGTTAATTAAGGGCTTAAGATAATTAATTGGTAATAAATGGATAATTAAGAATCATTAATTAAATAAGAGTTGATTGTTAATCTATGATTATTAATTAATAAAGTAAGTAAGAATTAATTAAGTTACATTGAATACTTAATTAATAAAATAATTAAGGATTTATTTATGAGTAGTAAAGATGAAATTTAATTGTAGTTAATGATAAATCTTAATTTAATTACTTTAGAAAAGTAATTTAAAGGAGTGTTAAAAATGAATGAATGTTATTAACTAGGATGATTAAATAATGGAATAAATATGATTTATCTTGATGATTAATTAAGCTTATTAATTTAAGATAATCAGTAGTGGATTATTTAAGTATAATTACTAATGGGAATAATTAAAAAAAATTATTTCGCATTGTAATAAATTCAGTTTGATATGAATTGTTTAAGTTAATTAATTTAGTTTAATTAATTTAAATAAACCTTTGATGATATGGTAAGTATAATTACTTAAGGAAGTAATTAATTATGGATGATTTAAAAATGAGAGTAATTTGGGTATAATTACTTTGTATAAATTAATCAAGGGATTAATTAGAGAATAATTAATTATGGAGTAATTAAATTATTTATTGAAGTAATTAAGGGTAGTTAATTACTGAATGGAGTTAATCTAGGTGATTAACAATTTGGTTAATTGAAGATATATTACTAAAATAAATGTAATTAGAGATCATTAAATATTGTAATTAATGATGTAATTTAAAATGGATTTATTTAGAAATAATTAATAAATGAAGGAATTCATTAATGTAATTAATTTAGAAGTAGGGTAATTGATTTTAGAAATTAAGGGTTACTTTCTATAATTGGTATAAGATAATTAAATTGTGAAAAATAATTAAATGATAATTACTTAAATGTAATTAAAGATAATTAATCAAGAAAGGTTAATTAAGATGGAAAAGTAGAGAATGATTAATTAATTGACTTGGAATTAATTAATGGTTATGTAAGCTAGATTTATATTGATAAAGTAATTAATTTAATTTACTTTAAATTAATTAGAGATTTGTAATTAATTTAATTTATTTTAAAATAATTATAAATGAGGTGATTATTAATCTTTATTTATATATGATGGATGATATTGATTTCCATGATTGATTGTGATCTCAGATATAGATCTATTGTGTTATGGATGCTTGGTTAAGTATGATGATATTGATTATCTGTTTGAGTAGATAATATGGATTATCTGTTTATGATGATGATGTTATATATATTGTTATATTGTGATTTATCTATCTGTGAGTATATAGATAATTGAATTAAATTGTTTTAACTTTAAAACAACTTGGCCTTAAAAGACACGGTTTGGATTTCGATGAGACCGGGATCGGGTTTCCGTATACCGGGATTCTAGGTCTGGAGACCCGAATACCACATCGATCCAAAATAACGTTAGGTCGTGAAATTCAAATGGAGCAAGTGAAGACTCGAGGTATAAGAACTATACGTCAGTATAACTCCGTGGGTGATTCCGTAATGAGTTTGACGAAGATAGTACTTATAGATTCGAGATGGTGATTCAGAATGCAAGGGTTATTGTCGTTAACTCTGAGGGTGATTCCAATACGAGTGTAACGAGATAATGCCTTCGATTTCGTTCGAACCCGGAACGAACTTGTATGGATTGAATGATTTCAGAACATCGTCAGGTGGACGATGAGCATTCTAAGAGAAGTGTTCTCTAAAGGTAATCGTAGCCTCAAGCCTCATCAACCGGGAATGGCTAAAACAGGGGAGGTGCAGCAAGGCTTCGTGGGTAGCACCCACTTGAGAGTAAGATATACCCCTGTCTAGAGTCCCTTTTTATTCGGCTGTGTGGCGGTTGCTAGCTACAACCGCGGGGTTTCTTATCCGGGAATTATCCAGTAAGGGATGTTCCGGCCTTGTGTTGCAGGGAACTTAGGGTGGGTTCTCGGTACGGTGATCTAGGCCACGTACTGTGACGGGTGGTACCCCAGTAGCCCTGCCATTGTATGGAATCCAAAATCCAATAAGTGCCATCGGATTTGATTGTATACCTATGTATGCTGGAATTTAATCATGTAACAATTTCAGCTATTTCTTATTTACTTGAAAACCCTAGACACTATTATAATATCACTGGATTTCCTATCAAAGTTTTGGTTAGCGTAAGGTAAAAACTTACCCATGTTTATGTGTGGGGAGTCTTACGTGATACCTTTGTTTCAAAGGCTTTTCAAAGTTAAACAGCTTTAACCGTTTACCCATACCAGACCCATGTCTGACCCGGAGTTTATTTCTGTTTTTCCTAAACTCTCGGGTACTCAAATTTTTACGAGTAGCCAAGGGTAGCAGGTTAGCTTTGACGAATTGTGGAGGAGCAATGGAGCAGGAGGCTTCAGCGTGTAGATATATATTGGTTCCGCTGTGTTAGTGTTTATCTGTATTTCCGCTGTGTTATATTTCTGTGTTGTTTTGAGATGTATCGAGTTGTATTAACTAGACAGGTGTTTATAACTGTCTAGTATGTGTTGTATTATCTGTGTAACTCTGATGTATATGATACTATGTAATCTATTATGTGATATATTATATTTCAATCGTTCCGCTGTTGAGATTCTGTTGTTGTTTCTTCTTCTTCTCTATCTTTTCTACTTTCTCACCCCTTTCTTTCTTATCGATGATGCGATTTTCCGGGCGTGGAATTTCGGGTCGTCACAGGTGGTATCAGAGCGTTAGGTTGAGCGAATACCTAGGCTCTGGAGTGGTGTCTATCCTGAGAGAGCGTACTTGTAATTTTTATCTATATATATATATATTTATCTATTTCTACCTGTCTATTGGGTTACCTGTTCGGGTTTCCCAATATAAGTTATAAAGGTAGATAGGGTGGTGGAGTGCGTAACACGACTACCAATGGTTGAATTTGTTGAGATTGGAAGTGTATCTGTCGAGACTGTAAACCTAATACCGTCTTGAGTGAGCTTTGAATGGTGTAGTTGGATGAGCTAGAGTTTGGATATGTCGGTTGGACAGAAGCTAGTGATGATATCTTTATACCTCAGGATGTAGTAGCTGTGTGATGAGATGCAGTGAATATGGATGTTTCCGATGATGTTTCTTTGGAACAAGTTTTAAGAGTGTGTTTGCTTCGGTGGTGTGGCTGAGTGCAGCAGAGTGTTTCTGTTTGGTTTGAGGTTCGAGTTTCTTGAAGAGCCTCTGGATTTGTAGTTTTTGGGCATCGGTGTCAGCAGTGTAGCTCGGAATGTTCTGTGTGTGGACAAGGAAGTTTCCTGGCTTAGCAGTGGAGTTTAGAAGCAGCAGAGTGGTTCCATTTCTTCGTTGGATTAACTAGATAAGTGTAAGCTGTTCTGCTTGGTAAAGAGAGAACAGTTTATTTTTGGATATTAGGCTGGGTTGATCGCAAAAGTGACTTGCGATAGTTTGAGCATTCTCTTGGGTTGTTAGAGATTTTCTTTTCTGGATGTCTTCAGGAAGTCAGAGTTTTGTTAGCATCTGGAGATTGAGTTTGGTATCGACTGGATTTCAGAAATGGTACCGATAGTTCAGCTTAATAGTAGGATGGTTTTGAGTTGGTGAAGCAGCTCAGGTTTTGGAGGAACTTCTGAGTTTTATTTTTGAATCTGTTGAACCATATTTTTGGAATTTGTTGACCCGTCTTTGCTTGTGTTCATCATCAGCATTTTCATCTACTCAGATCAGAGTTGTGCAGCGGAAGCAGTTGGGAGTGCATCTAATTTTCTTTTCTGGAGAAGAGAAGTTGTTTTCTACGGATGATAGTAAAGGTTGCGTTCTTGATTTTGGCCGGTCTTGAGAAGATCATTCTACTGGATTGTTTTTGGATTCAGGTTGTTTTGAAAGGCATCAACGGAGATGTAGCTGATCAGTAAGGATGTAGGAGACCCAGGATCGTCCGAAGGAATTTGGATTTCGGAATCAGAGATTTGATTTTGGATAAGTGATTGATCTTCGGGACTGAATTGTCAGTTTGGATAACTGGGATTCGATGTGTTTCACGTGTCTCTGGGGGAGTACGTGTATGAGTTGTCTCTGGTTGTAGAACCAGCAGTTCAGGGTGTTTTGGATGTTGAGTCAGACTTGTCTATAGTCTGACTTCCTATCTTGTTTTGTAGATCTAGTTGTGTGTAGCTTAGTAGTATTGATTGTTTGGATTCTATAGAGCGAGTAACCCGGTATTTATTCTCGGGGAAACTCGAGAAAATTCTATCCAGTATTTTGTCTGGATAGTTAGATTTGTTTGATTGGATGATTGATTGCTATGGTTGTTAGTATATATTGATGATATATGCTTGTGTTTGAAATTAAATCTTTATGAGATTATTAAATTACCTTTGTTTTAAATTTCGGGGACGAAATTCTTTTAAGATGGGAGGAATGTGACATCCCGGAATTTCGAGCAATATCAATTTAATAATCTATATTAAATATTAAATTGATTTGATGATAATTGATAATAAGATATGAATTGAATTAATAATTTTCTTTTAAATGAATATTTAACTGATAATTATCTTTTTAAAGGCTAATAAATTGTTTTCTATTTATTTATATATATATATTTGTATATATATTGTAAATAGTCAATGTTTGTTGTAAATTTGATTTAAATTCAATATTAAATAAATAATCATATGGCTTTAAAATATACTTAAGATTTAAGTTAAGTTGTTTAAATGGTTTTAGCTTAGATTTAAATTAAATAAATGACTTTGTTCTTTTAGAGTATAGCTTAATAAAAAATAAGTAATAAAGAGTGAATTCTTTTATAAATCATTTTAATTTAATAATGAGCAATATTATTAATGTAATAGTTTTACAAGTAGATTTTAAAAATAAATAGAAATGGATATATATATATATATATATATGCGTATAATGGGAAGAAACTATGGTTTGAAGTTACAATAAAATAAACTTTATAAATATTAAACTTAAGTATAAATCAAATGTATGAAATAAAATAATTAATTTACTAGTATTTAATAGTAGAAGTTGTAAAATAAAAGAGTAATAAATAAATACATTTATGCTAGGAGATAGAGATAAATTAACAAGCTAACTTAATGCCATAACCATAACAATTACAAGTAGAAGCTTAAGTAAAATATTATGTACACTTTAGAAACATATTGGCAGGCTTGAAAACATCTAAGTACAAGATAATAGATAAGGCAAGTAAATATTATAATCTATAACAAAGGATACATGTTGCAGGCAGGCCATCACTTCTGTACATACGAATAAGAATGGGGAAGTATGCTAAGCTAAGTAAACAAATAAATGTATGCAAGTTTTGTACTTAAAGGAATAAAGTAATGGTTTGTGTAAGCTTGATATGAAACAAAGCATTCAATGCTATACCATAGTACACAAGACATTTCATTTCCAGCTTCTTTTTGGGATAAAAATCTCTGAAATTTTCGTGTACTGGTCAATAAGCAAATAAGTATACTTGTTTATTTATCAAACTATCTCATTCCATTTCATTACAAAAGACTTTGCAACCCCAGTTTCTAAAAGTTTATACAAAACTGAAATCAAATAAGGAAACAAGCACTTCAGTTTCAAATTTAAAATGAAAGCATCTCGACTATAACAAGATTTCCAGACCAAGGCATGTTCAAGTTTTAAAGCCATTTCAAATTTTCTGGGATCAACAACAAAGATATACAAGTTTTCAAATTCCTAGTTTCAAGCTTTTCCCTGTCTTCAAACCAAAAAGAACAAGCTCGGTTAAGTGGTCAGGTGAGTAAACATTTTTCAAATTAAAACTTAAGTAGCTAATCTCCTGTTGCATATGAGTTCGGTGATGATGTTTGTTTATATGTATGAATGTGCAATGTTTGTGAATTTATATAAGTGTGCATATCTATGGTTTAAAACATCTAATAGTCTCTGCTTTAAACTGTAACATGAGACATCCTTCAGTTTTTATGCACATGATTTACAGGTTAAGTAGATTAGTGATGTATGTATAGAAATATGTTTGTATGATTGTTTAAGACTCTGGAAACAGGGTGTATGTTTGATACTACTGTGATCATCTCTGTTAAAAGTCCCAGAGGTTTAAACTAAGTTCAAAACTTCAAATACTTCTTTCTCCAATCTTCTTTAGGCTTAAGTGGTTAAACCAAAGTGTGTTGTTTAATTTGAACTAAGCTTTTAAAAAGAAAAATAACTGTAGAAAAATTTATAAGTAGAAACATTGTCTGGAAAAATGAATATACAGAGCAACTTGAAAATGTTAAAAATCAAATCTTGTAATTTGTTGATTTAAATATATATCTGGAATCGTATATAAAAGATAGGATTTTTAAAATTAAATTTACAAATTTTAATGTAAGTTTGAATGTGTTGTTTGGGTTTGTCTGGAAAGCTTGTTTCCGAGCATTTCCGGTGATCGCAAGGTCGAGGGTGGTCGGGATTGTGTGAGGTGGTGAAGGAGCCTACGTGGTTGCTGGGAAAAATGGTCGGCGATGATCTAGATCATCGAGGAGACAGCGGCATGCTTTTGAAAATCGTAGACCTAATTTTGTCTGGGTCGAGAGTTTTGGTTGGATCGTCGTCATCAGGCGATCGAGTGTGGCGTGCTCATGGGATTTGGTAGTGGGGGTATGGACGAGATCATGGCCGGAGTTGTAGATTTTCTGGCGGTGCAGTTCGACGTTGACAAGGGGTTTTTGTCGACCGAGTTTCTGGGCTTCGTGAGTTCTTCAGCTCGATTTCGATACTTTGAAGTTCGCGACGATCAAGGGGGTCAAGATGGTCGGTGGGGTCAGGGGCAATTGGTGGGGCGTCGAGGTGGTGGTCGCCGTTGATCAGGTCCAACGTGCATGTGCACGGTGACAATGTGTGCATCTGAGTTTTAGTTTGGGGAGATGAAGTGGATACTTGATTTTTCTCGAGCAAAATGAGGAAGAGGCCGAGTTTTTTTCGTGTTTGACTCGAAGTAGGTAGAGGAGTGGTTGCTTTGATTGCTACAGGGTTGATAACCTGTTTGTATTCGTGTGGGTAGGGTTTCACAGGGGAAGCTCGGGAATTTTGTGGGTTTTCTCGAAGCAAATGGCGAATTTTCTCGGGGCAAGCTGGGTAGACTCGGGTTGATGTTGTGGTTGCCAGTTTTAAAAAGCCTGGCAGTTTTTGAGTACAAATTTAAAAGCAGGTTTAAAAAAATAAGTTTAAACCCAAAATTTAAGATAGATTCAAATTTCTTTTGTCGCCTGGTTTTAAAGAAAGAAGTTTTATAAAAACAAAATGTTTTACAACTTTATAAAGTTTAAAGTATATTTGAATGTGTTAAATTTTACTAAGTTAAAATTTGTAGTTATATTGAATCTAAATCTAAAATGAAATGTAAAGGTAAATGCAATGATAAAGTGTTTCAAATGCATTTGTAAGTGAGCGTTTGATTTATATATAAGAAAATGTTTTATCCCTCAAACAAAGTGAAGATTTATAGATTTGTAATTATTAAGTAAATTAAAATGAGTAATTTACTAATTTGATTAGTTAGTGATTTAATTAATTAGTTTAGTAATTAAGATTAAATTAGTTAATTAAGGGCTTAAGATAATTAATTGGTAATAAATGGATAATTAAGAATCATTAATTAAATAAGAGTTGATTGTTAATCTATGATTATTAATTAATAAAGTAAGTAAGAATTAATTAAGTTACATTGAATACTTAATTAATAAAATAATTAAGGATTTATTTATGAGTAGTAAAGATGAAATTTAATTGTAGTTAATGATAAATCTTAATTTAATTACTTTAGAAAAGTAATTTAAAGGAGTGTTAAAAATGAATGAATGTTATTAACTAGGATGATTAAATAATGGAATAAATATGATTTATCTTGATGATTAATTAAGCTTATTAATTTAAGATAATCAGTAGTGGATTATTTAAGTATAATTACTAATGGGAATAATTAAAAAAAAATTATTTCGCATTGTAATAAATTCAGTTTGATATGAATTGTTTAAGTTAATTAATTTAGTTTAATTAATTTAAATAAACCTTTGATGATATGGTAAGTATAATTACTTAAGGAAGTAATTAATTATGGATGATTTAAAAATGAGAGTAATTTGGGTATAATTACTTTGTATAAATTAATCAAGGGATTAATTAGAGAATAATTAATTATGGAGTAATTAAATTATTTATTGAAGTAATTAAGGGTAGTTAATTACTGAATGGAGTTAATCTAGGTGATTAACAATTTGGTTAATTGAAGATATATTACTAAAATAAATGTAATTAGAGATCATTAAATATTGTAATTAATGATGTAATTTAAAATGGATTTATTTGGAAATAATTAATAAATGAAGGAATTCATTAATGTAATTAATTTAGAAGTAGGGTAATTGATTTTAGAAATTAAGGGTTACTTTCTATAATTGGTATAAGATAATTAAATTGTGAAAAATAATTAAATGATAATTACTTAAATGTAATTAAAGATAATTAATCAAGAAAGGTTAATTAAGATGGAAAAGTAGAGAATGATTAATTAATTGACTTGGAATTAATTAATGGTTATGTAAGCTAGATTTATATTGATAAAGTAATTAATTTAATTTACTTTAAATTAATTAGAGATTTGTAATTAATTTAATTTATTTTAAAATAATTATAAATGAGGTGATTATTAATCTTTATTTATATATGATGGATGATATTGATTTCCATGATTGATTGTGATCTCAGATATAGATCTATTGTGTTATGGATGCTTGGTTAAGTATGATGATATTGATTATCTGTTTGAGTAGATAATATGGATTATCTGTTTATGATGATGATGTTATATATATTGTTATATTGTGATTTATCTATCTGTGAGTATATAGATAATTGAATTAAATTGTTTTAACTTTAAAACAACTTGGCCTTAAAAGACACGGTTTGGATTTCGATGAGACCGGGATCGGGTTTCCGTATACCGGGATTCTAGGTCTGGAGACCCGAATACCACATCGATCCAAAATAAGGTTAGGTCGTGAAATTCAAATGGAGCAAGTGAAGACTCGAGGTATAAGAACTATACGTCAGTATAACTCTGTGGGTGATTCCGTAATGAGTTTGACGAAGATAGTACTTATAGATTCGAGATGGTGATTCAGAATGCAAGGGTTATTGTCGTTAACTCTGAGGGTGATTCCAATACGAGTGTAACGAGATAATGCCTTCGGTTTCGTTCGAACCCGGAACGAACTTGTATGGATTGAATGCTTTCAGAACATCGTCAGGTAGGAGATGAGCATTCTAAGAGAAGTGTTCTCTAAAGGTAATCGTAGCCTCAAGCCTCATCAACCGGGAATGGCTAAAACAGGGGAGGTGCAGCAAGGCTTCGTGGGTAGCACCCACTTGAGAGTAAGATATACCCCTGTCTAGAGTCCCTTTTTTTTCGGCTGTGTGGCGGTTGCTAGCTACAACCGCGGGGTTTCTTATCCGGGAATTATCCAGTAAGGGATGTTCCGGCCTTGTGTTGCAGGGAACTTAGGGTGGGTTCTCGGTACGGTGATCTAGGCCACGTACTGTGACGGGCGGTACCCCAGTAGCCCTGCCATTGTATGGAATCCAAAATCCAATAAGTGCCATCGGATTTGATTGTATACCTATGTATGCTGGAATTTAATCATGTAACAATTTCAGCTATTTCTTATTTACTTGAAAACCCTAGACACTATTATAATATCACTGGATTTCCTATCAAAGTTTTGGTTAGCGTAAGGTAAAAACTTACCCATGTTTATGTGTGGGGAGTCTTACGTGATACCTTTGTTTCAAAGGCTTTTCAAAGTTAAACAGCTTTAACCGTTTACCCATACCAGACCCATGTCTGACCCGGAGTTTATTTCTGTTTTTCCTAAACTCTCGGGTACTCAAATTTTTACGAGTAGCCAAGGGTAGCAGGTTAGCTTTGACGAATTGTGGAGGAGCAATGGAGCAGGAGGCTTCAGCGTGTAGATATATATTGGTTCCGCTGTGTTAGTGTTTATCTGTATTTCCGCTGTGTTATATTTCTGTGTTGTTTTGAGATGTATCGAGTTGTATTAACTAGACAGGTGTTTATAACTGTCTAGTATGTGTTGTATTATCTGTGTAACTCTGATGTATATGATACTATGTAATCTATTATGTGATATATTATATTTCAATCGTTCCGCTGTTGAGATTCTGTTGTTGTTTCTTCTTCTTCTCTATCTTTTCTACTTTCTCACCCCTTTCTTTCTTATCGATGATGCGATTTTCCGGGCGTGGAATTTCGGGTCGTCACACAAACTATTTTGGACCTATTTCCAAAATATGATAAAAAAATAAAAAAATTTAAGGTACCGATCTTGATTCTCAAATTTATAGTCATTCGTCTATTTTAGACTAAAAACCTTTCATTCGAAGGTCAAACGATCTTCAAACAAGATGAAATTTGGGTCACCTATACTTTATAATGTATCTAGCCAATCCGTATGGCGAGAATCGAAAAAAATAAAAGGAAAAAAAACAGACTCAAAATATATCATTTTTCAAGGAGTTGTATAACACTTAATATATATTGTTAGCACAACTTCTATGAAAATAACCTGTTTGAAGTCTAAATTTTTTTTCTATTTATTTTTTTAAATCCAACTATGCAGATTGGATAAATGTCGACGGCTATAAATTTGATAATAAAAATAGTTTGGATCGACATAAATTTGAAAATAAAAATTATATTTTGAAAATGATTTCCAAAATATGATATTAACGAAATCATTCCAAACAAGATGATATTAACGAAATCATTCTAAACTATTTTTCATTTAAAGGTCACGGCTATAAATTTGAAAATAAAAATTGATAATTTAAACCTATTTATTTTTCTTTTATATTTTGACCAATTCCTTAAATCGATATAAAATTCAAAAAATTTATTCTTTTACAATAGATTTATATTATATGAATTTATTATGTTAAATAAATTTAAATTTAACAATTAATTATCAAATCATTAAAAAATTATCGTGTAACGTATAAACATGACCTTTTTAATATTTTGAAACAAAATTGGGTTATTGTAAAAAAATTATAACAAATTAAATTAAACTTAATTTATTTTAAATAGGGACAAAATATAAATTAATATATTTAACAACCGTCGAAAGCCGTCGAATTTTAGTCGTCTACGGCCATCATAAGCCATCGAATTTTAGTCATCGAGGCCATCATAAGCCATTGAAAAGTCACAAATATTGCTTAAGCCAAACTCATTTTCTTCCTTATTTCCACCTTCCTAAACCCTAAACCCAATCCCAAAAACCCCCCCAATTTAATCCAAATCCATCCCTAGCTGCCGTAATCTGCCACAAGCCATCGCATTCTTCATCAAATTGGAATCTCCAAGATTCTAGGCCTTCAATCCATCGAAAATTAGGCATATTCTTCCTCTAAATAAGTTATTTTGAATTATGATGAAGCTAATGTTAATTTATGCTTAAATTTATTGATAATAGCCTATTGATTTGTTATAATTGTGTATATTGGGTGATTTGAAAATGTAAATTAGGGCTAATTTGTGTTGATTAGTGTATATGTTTATTAGTGCAACATAAATCAGTGTTAATTAGTGCATGTGTTAGCTAAAATATTGGCAAAAACAATTTATTTACATAATCTCTTTATTAGTTTATACCATAAATTATACATAAATTTAGTTTACATGTATGTGATACGTGGTAATATAAATAAACTAGTATGTAATAATTCAAATTAGTGTTAGTTAATGTTGAAAAAAAACAATTTTTATTTACTCTTTAATTGTTGCGAATTAAAATAATGAATTAGTATATAATGCTAATATAAACAAATTATTACATAATGTACTTTATTTTTTAAATCCCTTAGATTTTTTGGCCCCTTCTTAAAAGTGTTGTATATGATCGTTATATAGATATTCGTTTTTACTAATACGGACATCAATATTCATCTGATACAGTATTTATTGGATTGTCCTTGTATTGGACAGTTACAAACACAATATAATAATTACATTTTGTAAATCATTTCATCTTAAATGGTTCACAAAATTTTGAAAGTGCTTCCTTTTTGTTCCTTGTGTATACGCATTTGTATAGGATACAGGGAAAAAGGAGAAGTGTTGTCGAAATTTCGTTAAATCGTTTAAAATAAAATGATTTCCGAAATGTAATTATTATCCTATTTGGAATGGGAAATGGGATGACCGACCATCAAAAGTAAAAAATAATTAAGTGAAAATATAATATAATATTTATAATTTTCAAAATTGGAAATAAGAGTTTATAAAAAAAGTAAAAAAATAATATATTATATAATTGATAAACATTAAAATATAAAAAAAAATATGTATAATGCTAATATAAATAAATTAGTGTATAATATACATTATTTTTTAAATCCCTTAGTTTTTTGGCCTCGTTTGATAAGTTTTTATATTATCGTTATATAGATATTCGTTTTTACTACAAAACGGACATCAATATTCATCTGATACAGTATTCGTCAGATTTGTTCCTGAATTGGACAAGTTACAAACACAATATAATAATTACATTTTGTAAATCATTTAATCTTAAGCGGTTCACAAAATTTCAACGGTATTTCCTTTTTGTTTCCTATGTATATGCATTTGTGTATGATACGGAGAACAAAGGGGAAGTACTGTCGAAATTTTATTGAATCATTTAAAATGAAATGATTTGCAGAATATAGTTATTATCGTGTTCGTAATGGGAAGTGGGATGACCAATCATCAAAGGTAAAAAGTAATAAAGTGAAAATATAATATTATATTCGTATTTTATTAAAATTGAAAAAAAGATTTTACAAAAAAAAAGTAAAGAGAAAATATATTATATAATTAATAAAAAATGTCAATCCATAAAAAATCTTAATTTTTTGAAACTTACTATAATTTTTAAAATTTCTATCATATTTTTAAATAGGAAAAAATGATCAATTATTTTGTTGATTGGAAGAGCTGGATATATCAATGAATGGGAATGAAAGGCTCAATAAAGGAATATTTTTATAATGGTGCACATGAATTTATTAAATTCGCTAAAAGTAATAATGGAAACAACGACGAAATTCATTGCATGTGTAGTGGGTGCAAACATTTGAAGCATTGGAAACCAAAATTGGTTATAGTACATTTATGTCAAAACGGTTTCATGCCAGATTATTATGTGTGGGATCGCCATAGAGAACTTATTGCACCTAATCCTATAGTGTCAGATGAGGAGGTGGATAATGTTAATGTTATGGTGAATTCCATAAAAGATATGATTGAAGATGCAACACGATCAATGTTCCCTACTTTTAAGTTGATGATGAAGATGTAAATGTCGAAGAAGAACCAAAATTGGAGCAAAGAAAATCAATGATTTATTGGATGCTGATAAGAAATCCCTATGGGATGGATTTAGAAGCGGCACCTGATTATTAGTAACTATCGAATATATTGCCATGAAATCCAAAGTCAACTTCATAGAAGTCGGATTCATAGTAGTTGTACAAGTTACAAAACGACATATGCCACCCGATAATTTAATGTGTGAAAATCATTATAAAGTGAAAAGACTTATATCTGTTTTTGGTTTGCCGTACCAAAAGATAGATACATGTTTAAATGGTTGCATGTGTTTTGGAAAGATGACACCAATCTTAGGAAGTGTAGAATTTGTAATGAGGAAAGATACAAACCAAGAAAAAAGAAGGGAAAGGAAGTTCCATACAAGAGAATGCATTACTTACCCATCATATAGGTTATATGCTTCTTCTGCTACATCACCTTATATGAGATGGCACAGTGTGAAAACACAAGAAAAAGATATCTTAATACACCCAGTTGATGGGGAAGCATGGAAGTATTTTGATAAGGCTTATCATGCTTTTGTTACACAGAGCTGTAATATTAGACATGCTTTGTGTACGGATGGATTTTCATCACTCTTAATTTGGTTCTAAATATTCATCTTGGCCTATTATCATTACACCTTATAATTTACCCCTATGGATGTGTATGAAAACTCCATATATGTTTCTCGCTATTGTCGTCCCTGGCCCTGACGATCTGACATAAGGAATCGACGTCTATTTACAACCATTAATTGAAGAGTTGAAAACACTATTGCATGAAGGAGTTGAAACATACGACATTTCAAAAAAAGGAATTTCCATATGTTCGCTTCTTTGTTATGGACTATTAGTGATTTTCCTGCTTATGCAATGTTTTCTGGTAGGAGAACGGCCGATCGTCTAGCTTGTCCTTATTGCACGGAAGAAACAAGATCATTTTCTTTAACGCATGAGATGAAAATTTCATGGTTTGATTGTCATTGGTGTTTTCTCAATGTTAATCATACTTCCAGAAGAGATAAAAAATTCTTTATAGCTAATAGAGTAGAGACTAGACAACCACCAACGATTTGGTCAATCGAAGAAACATACGATCTAGTAATGGAATATCCAAAGATACATGAAACTATAGTACAAACTGAAATTCCAGGTAAATCGATACTTCATAGTGTTAGTCCCTGAGGAGTTGGTTTTGATGACAACAACCTTAGAATAGATTATAAAATATAAATACTAACATTACAAGTTTAGATATATATATGTATATGCAGGATCTAACCATGCAGGTATCAAGAATGAAGACTGTACAGTATAAAGATTCAAGATATTGAGATAGAAGACTCATGAGTATCAAGATTATCAAGAGTTCAAGAGTTCAAGGTTAAGTTTGTTTTATTAGGAATATTTGTTAAAACTCATAGAAAAGCACTGACATCTTAATATCCAATTTATTCGTGGAATGGAATCCACTTCGAGCCTGTTAAAGGGATGGAACCCTAGGTAGGATGGAACCTACGAAAATCTAGTGGGACACTGTTTTGTATCCACTAATTTTAATTCAAATGATTTTACAAAATTATCTTGTTTTCAAAATGATTTCAAAACTTTCCTTTTAAAAGATTCAAAACTCTCTGTCCTGATTTTAAATAATTTTAGCCTCAAAAACATCTTTAATTTCAAAGTCAAATTACTCCTGATTTTAAACTATCTTTTCAAATAATATATTTAACTTTTAAAAATTTATACTTAGATTTAAATATAAAATTATAGTTAAATTATGTATATATTATTCTTTATATTTACTTATGTATTTTAACTATAGTTAAGTATATTTATAAAGTTTAAAATAATTTTAATATAAAATAGAGGTTATTTTCAAAGAAAATGAAAACACCAAAAATTCCTTTAGGATGTCGACATGCCCATATACCCCATGTCGACATAGTGTCAGTTGGCTTCAAAATTCAAATTTCAAAAGAAGTGTTTATTCGCCATAACTCTTCATGAATGGTCATGGTTGTTGCTCTTCTATAAATACGGGTCAGTTTCATGAATTTTCAATCACATTTTTCTGGTTTTCACTCCTCTTCTTCTTCCACATTTCTTAATACAAAATCATACCATTACTCTGCCGAAATCAACATCGAATCATACTCGATTACTTCTAGTGTGATTCTCCATCATTATCTCTACAAGATCCAAGTGCTATTCAGAGTTATATACTTCTTTGTAATCAATCGAGCGAGAAAAGGTGTAATTATAGCCTTGGAAATCAATTAAGCGGGAAAGGTTGTGATTTTAGCCTTGGAAATCAATTGGGTGAACTTGTTGCCCCGGAAATCAAGTATCTCTACCCAGAGGATTGTTATTCTGGAGGGTGTACCTCGTAGCCTTGAAACCGAGGGTTGTAATTATTGAATTGGCTTTGAAAGGAAATCCGTACTTAGTTGCGCGGGACTAGATGTAGGGTAACTCCGAACCAGTATAAAATCCGGTGTGTTCTTTCCTTTACTGCTTTTACTTTATATTTGCATCTATGTTTGATTCTGTGTTCATATCTGTGTCTGATTAGTGCATACATTGTTAACAAATTAAGATAAACTCAAAAAGATTAACAGATTTCTTAAAACACTATTCACCCCCCCTCTAGTGTTAATTCTAGTCTTAAGATCCTTAATCCGCATTTCTCACATTTGGTATCAGAGCTTTGTTTTCAAAAGTTTCATAATCTGAATTTTGAAAAGTTTTATAATGGCTATTTTTGAAAAATCTATTAAAACTAGTTTAGAATTGTTTAAATCATCATTGTTCCATGAGTCTGCATATGAATGTTATTCAAATCCTAGTTGTCTACCCAAATTTTATAATGTGCAGGAAAGATGCTTTATGGGTATCAAGGAATCAATCCACAATGGACAATCTGTGCAGATCAAAAGGGATAAGTGGATACTTGATAGTGGATGTTCTAGACACATGACTGGTAATCCGGATATGTTGAATAATATTATATACAAAGACGGAGGACTGGTTAACTTTGGAGACAACTCGAAAGGATACGTGATTGGCATCGGCAAAGTCGGTAACTCTGAACTCCTATTTTTACTAATGTTTTGCTAGTTAAGAATCTGAAACAGAAACTGCTAAGTATAAGTCAACTATGCGATAAAGGATATAAAATTAAATTTGAAAAAGATAAATGTCATATTGAAGATAATAACTCAACCATAATATTTGAGGGAACTAGGAGAAAGAATATTTATATTCTTAGTATGAAATTTTCAAATGATAACCTATGTCTTTTGGCAAATACAAGTGACCCTTGGATTTGGCATAAGAGATTTGGACATTTGAATTTCAAACTCTTATCTAGACTGTCAAAACATGATCTAGTAAGAGGCCTCCCTAAAATGAATTTTAAAGTAGATAGTTTATGTGATGCATGTCAATTAGGAAAGCTTAGAAAAAGTTCCTTTAAATTAAAAGATATGATTTCAACTTCGAAACCCCTTGAGTTACTTCATCTTGATTTATTTGGTCCATCTCAAATTCAGTCAATAAATCATAGTAAATATGTTTTTGTAATTGTAGATGATTATTCTAGATTTACATGGACAATATTTTTGAAACATAAAAGTGATACTTTTGAATGTTTTAAGAACTTTACAAAAAGGATTCAAAATCAATTATCTTTAAAAATTATAACTATTCGTAGTGATCACGGTGGTGAATTTGAAAATGAAAAGTTTGAGCAATTCTGCAATAAGAAGGGAATAACTCACAATTTCTCATTTCCAAGAACTCCACAACAAAACGGAGTAGTTGAACGAAAAAATAGAACGATACAAGAGTGTGCGAGAACTATGCTTTCAGATAGTAATTTACCAAAACACTTTTGGGCAGAAGCTGTTGCTACCGCCTGTTATATTTTAAATAGAATTTTAATTAGACCTTTAACTGATAAGACACCTTATGAACTTCTTCATGGAAAGAAACCTAAGGTATCATACTTCAGAATTTTTGGAAGTAAATGCTTTATTTTAAATACAAAAGATAATTTGGATAAATTTGATCCTAAATCTGACAAAGGAATCTTTATCGGATATTCTAATAGAAGTAAAGCTTATAGAGTTTTTAATTTAAAATCTAACACCATCGAAGAAACAATGCATGTTTCGTTTGATGAAAATTTAAAAGATTTTGAAATTACAAATGATGAAGAAGATTTAATTACACAAAATCAGGAATCAACCGAAATTAATAATGAAATTAATCATCCTAATAAAAGGATTAAACTTTTAAAGGATCATCCTATTGAAAATATAATAGGAGATATGCAATCTATTGTTACAACTAGAAATCAATTAAGTAAAATGAGTAATGTAGCATTTATATCAACTATTGAACCCAAAAATCCTAAAGAAGCATCAACTGATGATTCATGGATTTTGGCTATGCAAGAAGAATTAAATCAATTCACTAGAAATGAAGTTTGGGAACTTGTTCCTAGACCTAAAGATAAAACTATAATTGGAACTAAATGGGTTTATAAAAATAAAATGAATGAACAAGGTGAGGTCGTTAGAAATAAAGCACGATTAGTCGCCCAAGGTTATTGTCAAGAGGAAGGTATAGATTATGACGAAACCTTTGCTCCTTTAGTAAGATTAGAAGCTATTAGGATTCTACTTGCTTTCGCAAATCATAATAATTTCAAATTATTTCAAATGGATGTTAAAAGTGCATTTTTAAATGGTTTTGTAAAAGAAGAAGTATATGTTGAACAACCACCACTTTTTGAAGATGAAAATTTACCAAACCATGTGTACAAACTTAAGAAAGCTCTATATGGTCTAAAACAAGCTCCTAGAGCCTGGTATGATAGACTAAGATCTTATTTATTACAATCTAATTTTGAAATTGGTAAAATAGATAATACTCTTTTTATTAAAAGAAATAAAAATGATATTCAACTAGTACAAGTTTACGTAGATGATATCATTTTTGGTTCAACTAACTTCGAAATGAATAAAGAATTTTCTGAAATAATGACGAAAGAGTTTGAGATGAGTCATATGGGTGAATTAAACTTCTTTTTAGGATTACAAATAAAACAATTAGATAATGGTATTTTTATTAGTCAAGAAAAATATGCTAAAGAACTAGTTAATAAATTTGGTTTGACTACTACGAGTGGAAAACCTACTCCTATGGCAACCAATGAATATCTAAGTAAAGAAGATCTCTCGAAAGATGTAGATCAAAAGTTGTATAGAGGAATGATCGGATCATTGCTCTATATCACTGCTAGTAGACCTGATATCATGCATAGTGTATGTCTTTGTGCAAGATATCAATCTCAACCTAAAGAAACTCACTTAAAAGCTGTAAAACGTATCATAAGATATATTAAACACACCTCTGATTATGGCTTGTTTTATCCTAAAAATGATTCATTTGATTTAATATCATACTGTGATGCTGACTATGCTGGATGTAAATCAGACCAAAAAAGTACAAGTGGAACTTGTCACTTTTTGGGACACTCTCTGGTTTCCTGGTTTAGTAAAAAGCAAAATACAGTTTCTCTATCAACAACTGAAGCAGAGTATATTTCTGCTGCTTTGGCTTGTTCTCAAGTAATATATATGCAACAAACCTTAAAAGATTTTGGATTAAATATCTCAAAATCGCCAATTTATTGTGATAATACTAGTGCAATAAATTTATCTAAAAATCCTACTCATCATGCTCGAACTAAACATATTGATATTCGACATCATTTTCTTAGAGATAATATATCTAAAGAAGTAATTACTCTCGAATATATAAACTCTGAGAATCAAATCGCTGATATCTTAACAAAACCCTTAAATGATTCAATATTTACTAAATTAAGAAGAGAATTAGGTATTTTTTCCATAACTGAAATATAAAATATAAATAACAAGTATAATTAATAATTAATATGAAAATAAATCATATAGTTAAAATATAAGAACTATGTCGACATCCCCTAGGAAGACATGTCGACATGTAACGTTTTTATTTTTTAAAGATTTTCCCACCAAATTTCAAAAAATCAGTTATATATTCTTCTCTATTTCGAATTCTTATTCATTCTCTCAGTTTTTTCTTCAGTTTCTATTCTGAAATATATAAAATAATGGCATCTTCCTCTAAATCAAACATAAAAAATAATGGAAATTTTTGTTTCCACTATCCAAATTGTTCAATTCATAAATCTTCTATGTTCAGAAACACACATTAGTTTCTTCTCTTTCTTTCCGTTGTTATTTATGTTTTTATGTTTTTCAAACGCAAATGTAAATACAACCATATTCATAATAAATAAACTCGTGTTCTTATATGTGTTAGTATTATTGTGAATTCTTAGTTAGGATAGTTAATAGTTTAAGATTATATTTTAGTTAAGTATTGATTATGTATGATAACACTATCATTATAATCACAAGTAATGTAGTCTTAGTTTCAGGGGGAGTTATATAGAGTTATATGGTTTTTATTGATGACAAAGGGGGAGAAATATAAAATAGGAAAGTTAGGCATAGATTAAGGGGGAGTTGTTAGTTTTAGGGGGGGTTATTAGGATAGAAGTGATATTTTATAAACAAAGGTTGTCATCATCAAAAAGGGGGAGATTGTTAGTCCCTGAGGAGTTGGTTTTGATGACAACAACCTTAGAATAGATTATAAAATATAAATACTAACATTACAAGTTTAGATATATATGTATATGCCGGATCTAACCATGCAGGTATCAAGAATGAAGACTGTACAGTATAGAGATTTAAGATATAGTAATAGAAGACTCATGAGTATCAAGATTATCAAGATTATCAAGAGTTCAAGGTTAAGTTTGTTTTATTAGGAATATTTGTTAAAACTCGTAGAAAAGCACTGACATCTTAATATCCAATTTATTCGTGGAATGGAATCCACTTCGAGCCTGTTAAAGGGATGGAACCCTAAGTAGGATGGAACCTACGAAAATCTAGTGGGACATTGTTTTGTATCCACTAATTTTAATTAAAATGATTTTACAAAATTATCTTGTTTTCAAAATGATTTCAAAACATTCCTTTTAAAAGATTCAAAACTCTCTGTCCTGATTTTAAATAATTTTAGCCTCAAAAACATCTTTAATTTCAAAGTCAAATTACTCCTGATTTTAAACTATCTTTTCAAATAATATATTTAACTTTTAAATATTTATACTTAGATTTAAATATAAAATTATAGTTAAATTATGTATATATTGTTCTTTATATTTACTTATGTATTTTAACTATAGTTAAGTATATTTATAAAGTTTAAAATAATTTTAATATAAAATAGAGGTTATTTTCAAAGAAAATCAAAACACCAAAAATTCCTTTGGGATGTCGACATGCCCATATACCCCATGTCGACATAGTGTCAGTTGGCTTCAAAATTCAAATTTCAAAAGAAGTGTCTATTCGCCATAACTCTTCATGAATGGTCATGGTTGTTGCTCTTCTATAAATACGGGTCAGTTTCAACGAATTTTCAATCACTTTTTTCTAGTTTTCACTCCTCTTCTTCTTCCACATTTCTTAATACAAAATCATACCATTACTCTACCGAAATCAACATCGAATCATACTCGATTACTTCTAGTGTGATTCTCCATCATTATCTCTACAAGATCCAAGTGCTATTCAGAGTTATAGACTTCTTTGTAATCAATCGAGCGAGAAAAGGTGTAATTGTAGCCTTGGAAATCAATTGAGCGAGAAAAGGTGTGATTGTAGCCTTGGAAATCAATGGGGTGAACTTGTTGCCCCGGAAATCAAGTATCTCTACCCAGAGGATTGTTATTCTGGAGGGTGTACCTCGTAGCCTTGAAACCGAGGGTTGTAATTGTTGAATTGGCTTTGAAAGGAAATCCGTACTTAGTTGTGCGGGACAGGATGTAGGGTAACTCCGAACCAGTATAAAATCCGGTGTGTTCTTTCCTTTACTGCTTTTACTTTATATTTGCATCTGTGTTTGATTCTGTGTTCATATATGTGTCTGATTAGTGCATACATTGTTAACAAATTAAGATAAACTCAAAAAGATTAACAGATTTCTTAAAACACTATTCACCCCCCCTCTAGTGTTAATTCTAGTCTTAAGATCCTTAATCCGCATTTCTCACACATAGTTGGTGCAAACAAAGTATATTTTGGGAGTTACCTTATTGGAAAGATCTCTTACTTCATCATAATATTGACGTGATGCATACAAGAAAAACGTGTTTGATAATGTGTTTAATACAATTTTGAATGTTAAGGGGAAGAATAAGGACGACAATAACTAAGTAAAACTTGTTTTAAAATGGGTGGAAGGATTAAGATTCCTTGATGGGATTTCTTCTAATCTTCGTAGATGTGTCGACTTTAAAACAATAAACCGAGTGGGATAAAAAGTCACTATTGTCACATGATGATGGAAAAATTGTTATTCGTAGATTTCAAAGAACCGTTACCCATAAAAGTTTGGACGGTTATGTAACATCCCCCATTTTGAGGCCCGAAACTAAATGTTACGATGCTGCAGTCATCCACAATATTAATTTCTGGTGACAAAATGCGGTTATGTTAATTGTATCGATAACAACAGAAGCATAAGAATATGAAATTTTTCTAACATATTTCAATAGTAAGCCTTTTCAATTCATAAATAAATAAAATTTCATATTGATTACATAATCCCATTCGATCCCACGTTCAGAGAAAATATAATAATTACAAAATACTTCAAAAGAGACATATGAAGATACTCCCTTAGTATATTAGAGTCTAATACTTGACAGTTATAACTTCTATCATTACATCTATTTAGACACAAAGCAACACAGTGGAAAATAAAAGCTTCTACTAATAGTTAGCTTGCCTTCTGCACATCTCTAGAAGCTTATTCGTCTAACTTGGAAACCCATCTTGAAAACAAAAGCTTTGGGTCGGACAAAAAGTCTGGTGTAAATAATAATTTACCATCTTAAACCAAAATAGATGTCTAGTGAAACCACGCCGCAGAGTGGAATGGGTTTTACCCTCATTAGTATCTTAACCAATTATGCCAATCAAAATTCATGCATCTGCAACCACAATGGTTAAAGCATAGTAAAATAATCATTTGTAGACATGCAACATGGGTAAGTCTGACTAATCTGCCTTCATAGTGTTATACACTCCCTTACCCCACCTAAAATCCTATAATGGATTATCCATCCCAATTTAATAGACTATCTGTCTAAATTTAAATGACTGTCCATCTAAATTTAATCTGACTATCCATCTTATATTTATGTGGACTATGTGCCTCATATATAAACATTATTGGGATTATCTATCCCATACTGCATGGACTACCTATCATATATGGTTTATCTAATTAAAATTCATGTGGACTATCCATCACACATGTCCTATTTGTCTAAAATCATGTAGACTGTCCATCATACATATCATAGTTTTCCTAGGATGACTATGAACCCATCATGAACCATATAAAGACTATCCATCTCTGACATTATATGGACTATCCATCACACATCCCATAGTATTCGTAGGATGACTTAGAACCCATTAATCATCAATTTAAAATTTGAATATAACATTATTCACCCAAGTGACCAACCTATGTCCATTGGTATTCCCAATTAGGTTGTCAAACCTTTTAAACTTATGGCATATCGAAAATAATATACATTGGTATCCCAATACTCATAGAACATATGGCTTGTCAAGCTATCAATATAACAGTTCGAAATAGAAAGCTTACAGCATTCATGCCGTAAAAAATGATATCAAACCTCTATCTGAGATTCGAAAACAAAATTCTGATTTTATAAAGTATAAGGCTATACAACCGAAATCATAAGGTTATTAATTTTCTTAAAACATAGGTTATCTCGCCTTTAAAACATAACTTTTGGTTGGCATGAAAACAAGGCTTCTCGACCCACAAAGCATTAGTTTCGAAATAAAAGAGTTACGGCATCAAAGCCACATAACCTAGTTGCCGAAAACAGGGAAAGCATGTGATGTTGGAGCTGACAAGCTACGACATCAATTACTCAAGTCGAAACCAATTTCTTACGGCATCAATACTTTAAAAATTTGTGATGTCAAAAATATGGTACTTCGGCTATTATGCTGCTAAATAGTTGATATCGAAAATGATGACTTGCGGCATCAGAACCATAAATCATTTGATATCAGCATCATAAAACTTTGATAACTACGCTGCTACTTGAAGGTCGTTGAATATAAAGACATGCGGCATCAAAGCCTTTAAATCATAGGTTTCAGGGCTAAAGAATTATGGCATCAATGCCTTGTGATATGGAATTCAAAAATAAAAGGACAAGGGATGTCAGAATGGTTCTGGTGAGTTACGAAATCACTGATGTCGTAATGATGGTATGTCGAAGTCTATACATATACAATTTTATATATCTTCAACCTAAATAGATTCATTCCATACCAACATAAGTTGATATTATATGCATCTATTCACGTTGATGTCGAATTTATAATGGCACCATGGACATCATCCATCATCAAACATACGACATGGCAGTATCGTAATTAGTATGAAAACTATTTTATTTCTATATAAAGAAATTCCTTTTCACCAACTCTAATCCCTTGTCAATTTTGCATTGGTTAAAAAACTAACTTTACCAGTTTCTTTTCAGAAAACTGCCGCAAGTCGGTTTTATCTTTCGAAAAAAGTTTACCACCTTAATTAATTAATACCCTTAGCTAATATTAGTTTAAATGTTTTTCTAGAATAATAAATTCATAGAAATTCATAATCACTTGGGAAAAATCCCAAAAAATCATTATAAATCAGAATTTATATATTCTTTCTCCTTTAACAATTTCAAGACCAAAATAATTATTTAATTATTTTTAATAATTAAAACCTGAAATAACCACTATTTCCTTCTTAGGAAATTCATAAAATATTCATATTAACTAGGAAAATTATGAAAACCCATCTCCAAAATAATGTTATACACAACATACAATAAAATAAAATCAACTGGAGATCAAAAACTTAGGTTTTACCTTTAAAACCTAGCATAATAACTCCATAAAATTTTCATAATATTATTCTATTCAAACAATAATCAAACATCCATAACATGGCAATACAATAAAGATCGCACAAGAAATAGAGACGATTAATTACTATTCACCTTAGATTAGAAAATAAAATTGAGATTTGATGGAGTTTAGCTTCCCTAAGCTTTGCCTTTGAATCCCCTTTGATTCCCTTCCTACCCTTTAGGAATGGTCGGCTCTAAGTTTTTCTTTTGATTGTTTGTGAATGTAAAATGAGAACGAATGAAAGAGGGAGGGATTAAGGGATGAAATAAGGCTCTATTCCTAATTTGCCCCCTCTCATTTATTCTCTTCTATATTAAGTTTTAAAACAATTTTATTAGTTGATTAGTTAGGCTTGACCTAATTAATGATCAAATCTCATCTTCCTTATCTCGCTACATTATTCTATTTAATCTATCCAATTAAATTTCTTGAATAATGTTAAACTAAAATTAGGGGTGTTATAGGTTATAACGGAACTTAGTTTGTTTTATAAAGAGCTTTGTTCGACTACTTTAAAAGTTGAACGTCTACATAAACTTGAAGTAGATATTCTTATACTACTCTGCAAACTAGAGAAAATATTTCCTCTAGGTTTCTTTAGTGTAATGGAGCATTTACCGATTCATCTTCCATTTGAAGCACGTCTTTGAAGTCCTGTGCAATATTGATGGATGCATAAATTTATATTTTTGTATAATAGAGTTTGACGCTTAGAGCATATTTTACAGTTTTCTACCATCACTTCATTCTATGATCTACTTGGAAAATGTTCATTTAATAATCGTAGCCCAATAAAGCTATAAAGCTCTCGCCAAATGAAATTATAAAGGACTAAATATGGCAACTTGACAAAAGAACCGATTAGGCAGTTAGTAAACTTATATTTAACTTGGTAAATAAAAAAATGGTTGTTTTACCTATCAAATGTAAAGCCATGTCCTCGTTGTAAAATTAATCCTGGTTGGTTTGAAATTAGTTTTTCTAAGACATACGACAATACCGAAAACAAAGAGAATTACAATAATATTTCATTTTTATATCTTAAAAGTCTAAATATTAGGTTGTAATGGATAAGAAAATTTTAAATTGTGCCACACTTCTAATAATACATGAACTTCGTACAAAGGATTGAAATGTATCCAACGTTTACACATTATTTTAGAAGTCTTTTCAGCAATAACGACTGTAATGGTGCATGATTGCCAAATTCAAAAGTTGAAAAAATGATTATTTTGTCCCTTCTTAGTTTACATAAGATTATTTACCAATTTAATCAAATTAAGTATCATTGTAATATTATCGCATTTTAATTACGTTACCTCCCTTAACTATCTGTTCTCAAATCACACTGAACTACTTATGTTAATCAATATTGATGATTTAAACTTTGAATATAAAAAAATATTATTTTTGAATATGCATATTTTAAGTATTTATTTTATAAAATTTAAAATATTAAAATTAATTGTGCATTTTACAAATTGTTATTTGCTCATTTTAAATCATTATATATATATATATATATATGTGATATATATTTAAAATATATAAAAAATTAACTTAAACATGTTAAATGGTTTCAACAGTAATGAATAAAACATTTTTTTGAAATATATATATTATAATATAATTGTATTTATATTTATTAAACGTCAATAATGTTTGTTTAGTAATAATATGTATATGTATATATATTAAATCTTTATTAAAAATATATGTAGTTTCAGATTAAATAAAAACCTGGCCAAGAATAATAAATATAAATATGTATTATTTTAATAATAATTTTTTGAAATTTCTTTTATGTAAATTTTAAATGTTTTATATATTATAAAATAATATTATTTTTGTTTCGGTAGTAAAGTTATTTTGTAAAATAAGTATATATTTATTTTAAATAATTCTGTAGATTTAGATTTGAATTTAAAACAGTTTACCGAGTCAAAAATTAGATATTTTAGATATTAAATTTGAATTCGAATTTATTAACTTTTTCAAATCAAATAAAATATTTTAAAACTTAGTTTATTCAATATAAAATTATGTTCATATTTTTACACGTGCACATGCGCACGCACATACGCACAGATATATACATATATATACGTGTGTGTGTGTATTTAAATAATAATATTTTAAGAACGCCAATGCACATATGAATGTCGAATGTATACCTTATAGATGCAAATCCCAACATCTGTATATGTATACGTTAACTATTATTTTGCAAATTCATGTTATACACATATAAGTATATAATGATATACACATAAACTGTGTACAAATTAATTTTAATTAACTCGTTAATTAATTAAATTGGACAATTAAATAAAATTGGACTTTTAGATAGGATCGAATAAAACTCGTTAGATTTGGCAATTATGATCCAAATAGGAAAAAAAGTTGAAGTTCACCATATTTACTCGTTGCTTATTAGGCCAAATCCAATAAAAAGAAGCATCCAACGCTTGCTTAGAAGATTTATGATCGATTTCTGGTACATTTGGAATTGAAGAGTTCAAAGAGTGTTTAAGAGGAAATACATCATGTAGAAAAAAAACCCAAGCTGAATCATGGTGGTTCAAGATCCAACGTCGATTATCGTAATGGTCTAGTAATTATAATTTAAATTTAGTTACCATTTATATCAAAATATAATAAGCATATGATTTTTTTTTTACACTATCACAAAAGGCTAAAATAGCAACAGACTTTTCCGATGGCCGTCGATGGCTCTGTCATCAAAGTTTTCAATGGCTTCCGACGGCTATTTATTCTAAATATTTTACCACATTATTCTACCTTATTAATTACAGAAATTTGAAATTTATTTAAAAATACTAATTTAGCTCCTAAAAATTAAAGAAAATATTTTTATTCGGTTATTCAATTTTAAGGCGGTTTATGATTAATTAAATTAGTATTTTCAATAACCTTTTATTGTGTAAGTCGATATTTAACTTTCTTGAAAATCGAGCTCAAACAACCCATCTATGTAACTTTTAGTCCATCCATTTTAAAATTTCGGTGAAATTTATGATACATAATAGTGTTATGAATTTAAATATATTTTTTAACCATTGTTTAATAAATTATGAATTTTTAAATATATTTAACGTTATAAATTCATATAAAAACGTTCAATAGAAAAATATTTTTTTTAAATCTTATGTCGATCCAAACTATTTTGGAAATACTTCTAAAATATGATAAAAAAATAAATAAATTTAGGGTACCGATCTTGATCTCAAATTTGTAGTCATTCGTATATATTTAGACTAAAAACCTTTCATTCGAAGGTCAAACGATCTTCAAACAAGATGAAATTTGGGTCACGTATACTTTATAATGTATCTAGCCAATCCGTATGGCGAGAATAAAAAAATAGAAGGAAAAAAAATAGACTCAAAATATATCATTTTTCAAGGAGTTGTATAACACTTAATATATATTGTTAGCACAACTTCTATGAAAATAACCTGTTTGAAGTCTAAACTTTTTTTCTATTTATTTTTTAAATCCAACTATGCAAATAGGATAAATGTCGACGGCTATAAATTTGAAAATAAAAATAGTTTGGATCGACATAAATTTGAAAATAAAAATTATATTTTGAAAATGATTTCCAAAATATGATATTAACGAAATCATTCCAAACAAGATGATATTAATGAAATCATTCCAAACTATTTTTCATTTAAAGGTCACGGCTATAAATTTAAAAATAAAAATTTATAATTTAAACCTATTTATTTTTCTTTTATATTTTGACCAATTCCTTAAATCCATATAAGATTCAAAAAATTTATTCTTTTTACCAATAGATTTATTTTATATGAATTTATTATGTTAAATAAATTTAAATTTCATAATTAATTATCAAATCATTAAAAAATTATCGTGTAACGTATAAAAATGACCTTTTCAATATTTAGAAACAAAATTGGGTTATTGTAAAAAATTTATAACAAATTAAATTAAACTTAATTCATTTTAAATAGGGACAAAATATAAATTAATATATTTAACAACCGTCGAAAGCCGTCGAATTTTAGTCGTCTACGGCCATCATAAGCCATCGAATTTTAGTCATCGAGGGCCATCATAAGCCATTGAAAAGTCACAAATATTGCTTAAGCCAAACTCATTTTCTTCCTCATTTCCACCTTCCTAAACCCTAAACCCAATTCCAAAAACCCCCAATTTAATCCAAATCCATCCCTAGCTGTCGTAATTTGCCACAATCCATCGCATTGTTCATCAAATTGGAATCTCCAAGATTCTAGGCCTTCAATACATCGAAAATTAGGCATATTCTTCCTCTAAACAAGTTATCTTGAATTATGATGAAGCTAATGTTAATTTATGCTTAAATTTATTGATAATAGCCTATTGATTTGTTATAATTGTGTATATTGGGTGATTTGAAAATGTAAATTAGGGTTATTAGTATTTCAATCCAAAAAATAATGTTTAATTAGGGCTAATTTGTGTTGATTGGTGTATATGTTTATTAGTACAACATAAATCAGTGTTAATTAGTGCATGTGTTAACTAAAATGTTGGCAAAAACAATGTAATTACATAATCTCTTTATTAGTTTATACCATAAATTATACATAAATTTAGTTTACATGTATGTGATACGTGGTAATATAAATAAACTAGTATGTAATAATTCAAATTAGTGTTAGTTAATGTTGAAAAAAAAAACAATTTTTAATTACTCTTTAGTTATTGCGAATTAAAATAATGAATTAGTATATAATGCTAATATAAACAAATTATTGTATAATGTACTTTATTTTTTTAATCCCTTAGATTTTTTGACCCCTTCTGAAAAGTGTTGTATATGATCGTTATATAGATATTCATTTTTACTAATACGGACATCAATATTCATCCTATACAGTATTTATTGGATTATCCTTGTATTGGACAGTTACAAACACAATATAATAATTAGATTTTGTAAATCATTTCATCTTAAATGGTTCACAAAATTTTGAAAGCACTTCCTTTTTGTTCCTTGTGTATACGCATTTGTATAGGATACAGGGAAAAAGGAGAAGTGTTGTCGAAATTTCGTCAAATCGTTTAAAATAAAATTATTTGCAAAATGTAATTATTATCCTGTTCGTAATGGGAAATGGGATGACCGACCATCAAAAGTAAAAAATAATTAAGTGAAAATATAATATAATATTTATAATTTTCAAAATTGGAAACAAGAGTTTATAAAAAAAGTAAAAAAATAATATATGATATAATTGATAAACATTAAAATATAAACAAATTTATGTATAATGCAATATAAACAAATTAGTGTATAATATACATTATTTTTAAATCCCTTAGTTTTTTGACCTCGTTTGACAAGTTTTTTATATGATCGTTATATAGATATTCGTTTTTACTACAAAACGGACATCAATATTCATCTGATACGGTATTCGTCGGGTTTGTTCCTGTATTGGAAAAGTTACAAACACAATATAATAATTACATTTTGTAAATCATTTAATCTTAAACGGTTCACAAAATTTCAACGGTATTTCCTTTTTGTTTCCTATGTATATGCATTTGTGTACGATACAGATAACAAAGGGGAAGTGCTGTCAAAATTTTATTGAATCATTTAAAATGAAATGATTTGCAAAATATAGTTATTATCGTGTTCGTAATGGGAAGTGGGATGACCAATCATCAAAAGTAAAAAGTAACAAAATGAAAATATAATATTATATTCGTATTTTATTAAAATTAAAAAAAAGATTTTACAAAAAAAAGTAAAGAGAAAATATATTATATAATTAATAAAAAAATGTCAATCCATAAAAAATCATAATTTTTTGAAACTTAATATAATTTTTAAAATTTCTATCATATTTTTAAATAGGAAAAAATGATCAATTATTTTGTCGATTGGAAGAGCTGGATATATCAACGAATGGGAATGAAAGGCTCAATAAAGGAATATTTTTATAATGGTGTACATGAATTTATTAAATTCGCTAAAAGTAATAATGGAAACAACGAAGAAATTCATTGCCCGTGTATTGGGTGCAAACATTTAAAGCATTGGAAACCAAAAATGGTTATAGTGCATTTATGTCAAAACGGTTTCATGCCAGATTATTATGTGTGGGATCGCCATAGAGAAATTATTGCACCTAATCCTATAGTGTTAGATGAGGAGGTGGATAATGTCAATGTTATGGTGAATTCCATAAAAGATATGATTAAAGATGCAGCACAATCAATGTTCCCTACTTTTAAGTTGATGATGAAGATGTAAATGTCGAAGAAGAACCAAAATTGGAGCAAAGAAAATCAATGATTTATTGGATGTTGATAAGAAATCCCTATGGGATGGCTGTAGAAGTGGCACCTGATTATTAGTATCTGTCGAATACATTGCCATGAAATCCAAAGTCAACTTCATAGAAGTCGGATTCATAGTAGTTGTACAAGTTACAAAACGACATATGCCACCCGGTAATTTAATGTGTGAAAATCATTATAAAGTGAAAAAACTTATATCTGTTTTTGGTTTGTCGTACCAAAAGATAGATACATGTTTAAATGGTTGCATGTGTTTTGGAAAGATGACATCAATCTTAGGAAGTGTAGAATTTGTAATGAGGAAAGATACAAACCAAGAAAAAAGAAGGGAAAGGAAGTTCCATACAAGAGAATGCATTACTTACCCATCATATAGGTTATATGCATCTTCTGCTACATCACCTTATATGAGATGGCACATTGTGAAAACACAGGAAGAATATATCTTAATACACCCAGTTGATAGGGAAGCATGGACGTATTTTGATAAGACTTATCCTGCTTTTGCTACAGAGAGCTGTAATATTAGACATTCTTTGTGCACGAATGGATTTTCATCACTCTTACTTTGGTTCTAAATATTCATCTTGGTCTATTATCGTTACCCCTTATAATTTACCCCCATGGATGTGTATGAAAACTCCATATATGTTTCTCGCTATTGTCGTCCCTGGCCCTGAAGATCTGACATAAGGAATCGACGTCTATTTACAACCATTAATTGAAGAGTTGAAAACACTATTGCATGAAGGAGTTGAAACATACGACATTTCAAAAAAAGGAATTTCCATATGTTCGCTTCTTTGTTATGGACTATTAGTGATTTTCCTGCTTATGCAATGTTTTTAGGTTGGAGAACGGCCGATCGTCTAGCTTCCTTATTGCACCAAAGAAACATGATTATTTTCTTTAACGCATGAGATGAAAATTTCATGGTTTGATTGTCATTGGTGTTTTCTCAATGTTAATCATACTTCTAGAAGAGATAAAAAACCTTTATAGCTAATAGAGTAGAGACTAGACAACCACCAACGATTTGGTCAATCGAAGAAACATACGATCTAGTAATGGAATATCCAAAGATAAATGAAACTAGAGTACAAACTGAAATTGCAGGTAAATCAACGCTTCATAGTTGGTGCAAACAAAGTATATTTTGGGAGTTACCATATTGGAAAGTTCTCTTACTTCGTCATAATATTGACGTGATGCATAACGAGAAAAACGTGTTTGATAATGTGTCTAATCTTCGTAGATGTGTCAACTTTAAAACAATAAACCGAGTGGGATAAAAAGTCACTATTGTCACATGATGATGGAAAATTGTTACTCCTAGATTTCAAAGAACCGTTACCCGTAAAAGTTTGGACGGTTATGTAACATCCTCCATTTTGAGGCCCGAAACTAAATGTTACGGTGCTGCAGTCATCCACAATATTAATTTCTGGTGACAAAATGTCGTTATGTTAATTGTATCGATAACATCAGAAGCATAAGAATATGAAATTTTTCTAACATATTTCAATAGTAAGCCTTTTCATTTCAAAAATAAATAAAATTTCATATTCATTACATAATCCCATTCGATCCCACGTTCAGAGAAAATATAATAATTACAAAATACTTCAAAAGAGACATATGAAGATACTCCCTTGGTTGATTAGAGTCTAATACTTGACAGTAATAACTTCTATCATTACATCTATTTAGACACAAAGCAACACAGTGGAAAATAAAAGCTTCTACTAATAGTTAGCTTGCCTTCTGCACATCTCTAGAAGCTTATTCATCTAACTTGGAAACCTAAAAACCCTTACTCCCAGCCTATTCAAATGAGCACCCAAGAGTTTAAGGGGAAAACAAAAACTTTGGGTCGGACAAAAAGTCTGGTGTAAAAAATAATTTACCATCTTGAACCAAAATAGATGTCTAGTGAAACCACGCCGTAGAGTGGAATGGGTTTTACCCTCATTAGTATCTTTACCAATTATGCCAATCAAAATTCATGCATCTGCAACCACAATGGTTAAAGCATAGTAAAATAATCATTTGTAGGCATGCAACATGGGTAAGTCTGACTAATCTGCCTTCATAGTGTTATACACTCCCTTACCCCACCTAAAATCCTATAATGGATTATCCATCCCAATTTAATAGACTATCTTTCTAAATTTAAATGACTGTCCATCTAAATTTAATCTGACTATCCATCTTATATTTATGCGGACTATCTGCCTCATATATAAACATTATGTGGATTATCTATCCCATACTGCATGGACTACCTATCATATATGGTTTATCTAATTAAAATTCATGTGGACTATCCATCACACATGTCCTATTTGTCTAAAATCATGTAGACTGTCCATCATACATATCATAGTTTTCCTAGGATGACTATGAACCCATCATGAACCATATAGAGACTATCCATCTCTGACATTATGTGGACTATCCATCACACATCTCGTAGTTTTCCTAGGATGACTTTGAACCCATTAATCATAAATTTAAAATTTGAATACAACATTATTCACCCAAGAGACCAACCTATGTCGATTGGTATTCCCAATTAGGTTGTCAAACCTTTTAAACTTATGGCATATCGAAAATAATATACATTGGTATCCCAATACTCATAGAACATATGGCTTGTCAAGCTATCAATATAACAGTTTGAAATAGAAAGCTTACAGCATTCATGACGTAAAAAAATGATATCGAACCTCTATCTGAGATTCGAAAACAAAACTTTGATTTTATAAAGTATAAGGCTATACAGCCGAAATCATATGGTTATTAATTTTCTTAAAAAATAGGCTATCTCGCCTTTAAAACATAACTTTTGGTTGGCATGAAAACAAGGCTTCTCGACCCACAAAGCATTAGTTTCAAAATAAAAGAGTTACGGCATCAAAGCCACATAACCTAGTTGCCGAAAACAGGGAAAGCATGTGATGTCGGAGCTGACAAGCTACGACATCAATTACTCAAGTCGAAACCAATTTCTTACGGCATCAATACTTTAAAAAATGGTGATGTCGAAAATATGGTACATCAGCTATTATGCTACTAAATAGTTGATATCGAAAATGATGACTAGCGGCATCAGAACCATAAATCATTTGATATCAGCATCATAAAACTACGATAACTACGCCGCTACTTGAAGTTCGTTGAATATAAAGACATGCGGCATCAAAGCCTTTAAATCATAGGTTTCAGGGCTAAAGACTTATGGCATGAATGCCTTGTGATATGGAATTCAAAAACAAAAGGACAAGGGTTGTCATAATGGTTCCGGTGAGTTACGAAATCACTGATGTCGTAATGATGGTATGTCGAAGTCTACATATACAATTTTATATATCTTCAACCTAAATAGATTCATTTCATACCAACATAAGTTGATATTATATGCATCTATTCACGTTGATGTCGAATTTTATAATGGCAACATGGACATCATCCATCATCAAACATCCGACATTCTAACCTATGACATGGCAATATCGTAATTAGTATGAAAACTGTTTTATTTCTATATAAAGAAATTCCTTTTCACCAACTCTAATCCCTTGTCAATTTTGCATTGGTTAAAAAACAAACTTTACCAGTTTCTTTTCTGAAAACTGCCGCATGTTGGTTTTATCTTTCGAAAAAAGTTTACCACCTTAATTAATTAATAACCTTAGCTAATATTAGTTTAAATGTTTTTCTAGCATAATAAATTCATAGAAATTCATAATCACTTGGGAAAAATCCCAAAAAATCATTATAAATCAGAATTTATATATTCTTTCTCCTATAACAATTTCAAGACCAAAATAATTATTGAATTATTTTTAATAATTAAAACCCGAAATAACCACTATTTCCTTCTTAGGAAATTCATAAATTATTCATATTAACTAGGAAAATTATGAAAACCCATCTCCAAAATAATGTTATACACAACATACAATAAAATAAAATCAACTGGAGATCAAAAACTTAGGTTTTACCTTTAAAAACTAGCATAATAACTCCATAAAATTTTCATAATATTATTCTATTCAAACAATAATAAACATCCATAACATGGCAATACAATGAAGATCGCACAAGCAATAGAGATGATTAATTACTATTCACCTTAGATTAGAAAATAAAATTGAGATTTGATGGAATTTAGCTTCCCTAAGCTTTGCCTTTGAATCCCTTTTGATTCCCTTTCTACCCTTTAGGAATGGTCGGCTCTATGTTTTTCTTTTGATTGTTTGTGAATGTAAAATGTGAAAGAATGAGAGAGGGAGGGCTTAAGGGATGAAATAAGGCTCTATTCCTAATTTGCCCCCTCTCATTTATTCTCTTCTATATTAAGTTTTAAAACAATTTTATTAGTTGATTAGTTAGGCTTGACCTAATTAATTATCAAATCTTATCTTCCTTATCTCGCTACATTATTCTATTTAATCTATCCAATTAAATTTCTTGAATAATGTTAAACTAAAATTAGAGGTGTTATAGGTTATAACGGAACTTAGTTTGTTTTATAAAGAGCTTTGTTCGACTACTTTAAAAATTGAACGTCTACATAAACTTGAAGTAGATATTTTTATACTGCTCTGCAAACTAGAGAAAATATTTCCTCCAGGTTTCTTTAGTGTAATGGAGCATTTATCGGTTCATCTTCCATTTGAAGCACGTCTTCGAGGTCCTGTGCAATATTGATGGATGTATAAATTTGTGAGGTAATAATATTGAGTATATTAAATATTAATTTAATTACATAAGTAAAATTTAATTAGAAATAATTTTTTAATAGATACTTAAATCAGGTGAAAAAATAAGTTAGACAAAAACATTGTTAGAACCCCTCTTCTGGGCTTTTAATGACAACAACTATACAATCATATATACAAGAAATACTATATCTATTTATAGGTATATGATAGAATAAATCACTCCACTCATAGGTATCATGGTGTGAAGACAATCTTGAAGAATGATAGATCATACTATTGAAGTAAGGTCATATATTTGTACCACAGTCTTAGAATGTCTTGTATAATCCCATTGAGTTATCATAAGCACACACGAAAGCATACCATCAAAACACTTAGCAAATTTTTAAAAACATACTTAGATTTTACAAACAATATAGTCTCAGTCGTCTGGGACATAATGTGAGACATCTGACAGAAATTTCGGATTAAAATGAAATGTCTCAAACGTCTACCAGTATATGCCAGACGTCTGACACTGTTTTAACTGTCATATTTTGAACAGTCACTTCTCTTCATTTTAAACATTCATGCCTTCTCCCATAATTGCAACTCTTGATCAAAAGAAAGCTCTTCGAGAAGACATACTCTTTGAAATACAACTCTTTGTTACCTATAAATATATCAAACGATTGAGATTGAGTTTTTAACTTACAACTACTAGCACTCTCTATTTTTTATAAGTACTTAAACTCTCTTGGGCTATTATAGATTTCATACTCGCAATCAATTACAATCAAAATCAATATTTTCGATAAACTTACTTCCTATAAATCCAAGAACTTACTCACAAACACTCAAGGGAGATTATAGGAAGAATTGTACTAGCAGTCAATATTCATGTTGTATAGAACACAAGCTTGTCAAAGAAACACTTTTGTATAAGCCTATTCCTCCAAGCGAAGCAAAGATTTTTAGTTAGTAAAATACTGAAGGGGAGCTTCGGTACTGGATGTAGGATGGGAGGTCCAAACCATTATAAAAACTCTTTTTATTCTTCAGTTTTATACTCTGCTATATACATTTGTTTATATTACTATATACATACTTGTCTTATACACAAGCCATATTATATATGATCCACTAGACTTTCATTTGGTATCAGAGCAAGGATTTCAATTTACTGTAACACATGATTGAAATTTTTTTATATGGCAAGTACATTTCAAGAAGGCCAATTAACTGCTCATCCCCCACTATTTACCGGGTCTAATTATGCTTACTGGTCTACACGTATGCGAATTTTTATAGAAGCTAATAGTTTAGAGATTTGGAAAAGTACTCAAACAAGATATGAAGCACATACCACTGACATAAGCAATTAATACGATGCACAGAAAAAATGGCAACTAATAATGACAAAGCCATGAATGTATTATTTTGTTCACTTAATAAAATGAATTTTCATGAGTCATGCTTTGCACAGCTGTATATGATATATGGGGCACTTTACAAGTATTTCACGAAGGCACATCAAAAGTCAAGCAAACAAAATTTTCTATTTTGCAAAACCAATTCTCATCTTTTAAAATTAAAGAAAATGAATATGTTATTGACATGTATGCTAGATTTCAAACTATACAGCACGGTCTCATGGCAATTGGATCAAATTCACTGATTTTGATCTAGTTACACGAATTTTAAATTCCTTGACTGTCAATTGTGAAAGAAAAGTTTTAGCTATCGAAAAAGCTAACGATCTTTCTCAACTCAAAGTCAAAGAATTAATAGGAAATTTGGTGCCATATAAAGCTAATTTGTAGGCAAGAAAGGGGCTAAATCAAGAAAAAAAGAATATTGCCTTTCAAGAAAATAACGACGATTTTGATTTAGAAAAGGAAGAAATTGTGCTAATCGCCAAGAACTACAATAAATTTAAGAAATTCAAGAAGATGACAAAATTTTAAAATGGTGGAAATTCGGATTCATCAAATCAAACATCAAGCAAATGTTATGGATATGACAAGTTTGGCCATATGAAGAAAGATTGTCCACGGCTCAATAATGACAAAAAGAAAAACAAATTCAAGAAAAAGCGAAGAGCCATTCAAGTAACTTGGAATGACTCCAATTCATCTTCTTCTTCTAATAGCGATAGTGAAAGTGACTCAAAACAAGCGAATGTTTGTTTTATGGCTAGTACCGATGAGGTACGTCCTGAACTAACGTATGATAAAATTTTGGAAATTAGTAGACGATATGTATAAAGAATCGAAGAAACTAAATAAGGAATATGTAGGAAAATTGAATAGAGCAAAACTAAAAATTGGTTTACTAGAAGATGAGAAAATAATTTTAGAAGAGGAATTAGAAATAGCACAAAAAGAATGTAAAAGATTAACCTATCAAAATAACGCTTTATTACATGATCTAGAAGATATAAAAATCTTGGAAAAGAAAAGCTTGAACTAAAAGCAAGTTTAGATTCCACCAATGTTGAAATCTATGATCTTAAGACTAAGTTAGATCAAATTACCAATAACATATCAAGGTTTAATAAAGGAAAACAAAACATAGAAAATTTGATCAGGATATCAAGACCATCAGGAAATCGAAATGGATTAGGATTAAAGCTAAGCAAAAGCATAGAAACTATAGTACACTTTATACTAAGTTCAAGAAACCTATATCTAAAATTAAGATTAATACTTCTTACATAAATACCGTCAAAATATGGATTCCTAAATCGAATAACAAGTTAATTAGGCAGAAACATATAGATGAATACTTGAGAAGTATTGTTTATAATAATTGCGTTTTTTAAAGGTCCCAGACCCAGTTATGTAAGGACCCGATTCTTCGACTTCCGAATATCGACATCAATACGTCCACTGTATCGACTGCCGAGCCATCGAATGCCGGAAAACCAAATTCTTAGGGTTTAAGAAAGAAGAGGTAGAAGAAAAGATAGAAGAAAAAGAAAGAAGAACAACATAACAACATCAGAAACAGAAACAATATCAGAATCTCACATTCGCAGCGGAACAATATATAATAGATAATCACTAGTCTTTTAAAACAAAGAACTATATCAGTTTATACATACATCAATCAGAGTCAATATACAACTCAATACAACAATGGACAGTTATATAAACTTGTCCTCATACAGAATACACAGCGGAATAAATAAACAAGTATGGATGTACGTTTCGCCATCCAGCTTGCTTCCAAAGCTCCAGAATATCCAGAATATCCTGATAACATAACTCTAGGCTTCCCGTGTGGAAAATAATGGGCACCCAGAGTTTAGAAGGGAAACAATAAACTACGAGTCAGTCATGGTGACTGGTGTGAGATCGTAAAACAGTTATTTTTCACAAAGAAAATAAAATTTATTCGAAATGCTTTTGGAAAATGTAACTACCATAAGACCTCCCGCCACACACACAATGCAAACGCAAAATTGGAGGAGATTTCTTCTTATGATAGTCAAAGATGCTTACTACGCAAAATTAAATCATTTTTGATATTATTATTAGTGCATAGTGTAGAAAACATTTCGAAAGTATAATATAAATCTTAGCCAGCATAGGCATTCCGCACTTATGCCTACTATAGCTACCATCTAAACAGTGGTGACCACCATAAGTAAATGGCAGGTTCTACAACTAAAACCGCACAAGGCTCGTATTGTTTCTTTGGATTTCCAACAAATGGTCAGGCCAAGGAACTTCCCATTGCCACATGGAAACGCCTCTGGAAAGACATCCCGAGAAATAACCTAACATTACGGTTAGATCTCTGCCAACACAAGGCCGGGTTACCCTTAACTGGGTATCTACTGACACGAATATGTCTTCCCCCGATCGTAATCGATCTTCCCGAGGATCCTCGATTCCAACAACCACAAAGAAATAAATTTGCAGCAACAACATAGGTTAAATATCTGGGCTCCATACCATGATACCACCTCTATCCAAAAGGAATGACATACACTAAAGGGGCGCTACCCCCTAATAACCTTGCTGCATCCTTCCTGTTTTGACCATTTCCGGGGTGTGAGGTCCGACGAAGTCTCGTCCACAAAGCTACGCTTTTCACAAAGCCATGCTTCGGGTCAAACAAATGATCAAAGTAATGATCACAAAGATAAATGATCAAACAAATGATCATATCACAAATGATCAAACAATGATCATTTCACAGCAACACTCAGCATGCCACGTTACCAAATTGGGAGTATATCGCTGATAACCTTCAACTACATAACCTCTGAGCTCGTACGTCTCAGAGAAGGGTGTTAAGCTAAGAGAATAAATTCTCCGCCACCAACAGAAATGTATTTGAAAGAAATCAGCTTTATATCTCAATCTGTAACGTCAGACATACAATCCATACAAGTCTGTTCCGGGATCGAACAGAACCGAAGGCACTTCTTACGAAGCCCTTGCAAATCCGGATAATTTTCTAATCACGTCCGGACTTCCCGTCACTAAGGGTGATAAAACCTCTATATCGGAGATCAACCGATGTAGAGTAACTCGACGGTAATCCTTCCGTTTTCAAAAATATCTGGTCTTCAACACCGGTCATCAAATGCAATCCATAACGACGTATCACATATTCGGAATGGGTTATACGACCCAAAGGTCCTTTCCCGGCTAACCCGAATAGTGAGCGCTTATTCAAAAATAAGTGTGGCATTCAAATTCAAGCAAATCACAACAAATACCCATTCAAGGTAATTATTGATAGTCGGTTATTTAACTATCAATAGAGATGCGCAACATCATCAGATTTCAAATAATTTTCCCAAATTATTTATTTTCCAAAATATCTTTACTAGATATATAATTTCCAAACTTCAAAAATAAATCAACGCTTATTTTTTTAAACGAATTTTCATTTCCTTTATAAATTCCATAGTGAATTTATATTTCAAATATCTACTGATATACGATTTTCAATCGATTTCAAATATTCACTTTAAATTTATCTTTACAAAGATAAATTTTCAAAAACGTTTCATCTCATATTGGAAAAGCATTTCCATACTTATTTAATAATAAGTAATTCACAAATCTTATTTATTTTCAACATTTGTAAATATTCAATATACTTAATCAAAATTAAGTATATATTTTATTCTTCAAGGAAATCATTTACTATAACAACATCTATTTGAGTCAAAACGAATGTTACGTAAAACATCGTTACGACGACTCAAAATCACTAGTATAGGGATTCGAAATTAAGATAGATATATAAATCCCAATACTATAAAAAAACATTTCCTTTCGGAAATCATTTACTATAACAACAGTGTTATAGTCCACCATTTCCTTATTGCTAGAAAACGTCTATTTCAACAATGAATGTTGAAATCTATGTATTCGATATTTTAACACGTTTTAAAACATCTTTTAAAACAATTAACTTCATTTTTAATATTACTTCTCCAAAACATATCCATTTTTATTTAATAATGTATTCACTGTCCAAAATCGTGAATATACTTTATTTACCCAATTCAATGTTTCTACACATTTTATTTCAAGAATTATCCACTATCCAAAATCGTGAATAAAATTCCCAACCCAACTCTTATTATTGCATCGTTTAACTTAAAGGATAATTCGCTATCCAAAATCGCGAATATATCTCCTTTGATAACTTCTATGTTTAATTTATCAAATTCAATTGATTTCGAATTTGCAAACAATGTTTATAAATTCCATTTCTATTTATAACACTCCGATTTATAAATCTCCTTTATTATCCAATTCAATTTATAACTCAATTATATACCAAAAGTCCAATATTATAAGTTAAATACTTATAATCCATTTATTTATAAAATCGTTCCTTTAAAACTTCACAAATTTTAAATCTTATTACTTATAAGATTTCATTTATAACCTTATTTTCAATAATAACCGAACTACTTTTATAATTCCATTGCTTTGATTTATAAAATATATATTTTATAAATCTCATCTATGAACCATTCATACTTATTCAAAAACCTCAATTAAAATGCCAAAATCCGATTTATAAGTTAATTACTTATAAATCTTTTGTTTTACAAAATCTATTCATTTTGTAACCTCACAATTTATAAATATAAAATTTCGTTCACTTATGAAATCCATTTATACTTCATTTTAACACTTATAAAACTCGTTTAATAATCCCAATATTTTAAATTTATAAATATCAATTTTGTACATCTTTTATATACATCGTTTTTAATAATTCAAAAATCCCAATTTAAACCATTTTATAAATTACTTTAACTATTTATTTCAAAAAAATCACCTTTCGGTTATATTTCACAAAAATCATAATTTTTATAACTTTAAAAGTTGAACGTTTATTTATTTAAGATGAATCAATTCAAAAATTTAATAAAACGTATACCTTAAAAAAATCACTTTTTTCAATTTGAAAAATCATCACTTTAAAAATCCTTTAAAAATTCCAATTTGGCCCAATGATGCAACACACCAAATAGTCAATCACAACATCCAACATCATATATCGATATGATAATCAACAAATATCACAATATCTGTAATCAAATAAATACTGGTGAGGAATCCAGTTGGATCCCTCCAACCTATTTCCCTGCATCCACAGATGTTAGCACAATACCAATTCCACTTCGAGGTGGAATATCGCGGTATATGGGATTTATAAAAATATCATCCGCTATTATGCGGCGCAATAGGGTCTCATCCGCTATATAATGCGGGAAATCAACAACTGCAATATATACATATGCCAATATATATATATATATATATATATATATTGTTATATACTACTATATATACTATATCACATCCAAATAGCAATCAATCAATAACTGCATTTCCAATTTTAAATTTGAGTGAGAAGATCTCACCTTTGCTTTTATTTTGCAATCCACGTCCAATCCAGTTTGTTTCTTTTCAGATTTTGACCTTGTATAAACAATTTATACAATTTATTAAATTTGAACCATTCGAATAATTAAATTACCATTTTATAATTCAATTAACCAATGATTTTACTAAAATTTGATTTTAAACATTTTTATTTTAATTTCCATATACATATTTAATTATCCAAAGCTTTTATTTCAGACTAATGATTTACTTTTTAGGCTGATTTTTTTCTTATAAAAATATTTTTTTCCCTTACTGTAAAATTCTTCTTTAACATATATTTATTATCTCCTTCCTTAAAGCACATACTCTTATATTTAAAAGCTTATATAGATATATATATTAAAATAAAAACAGGATTATTTTTATAACTTACTGTAAAAATTATCTGTTTTATGCTTTTCACATTTTCCTAAACTAAAATTGGATTAAGCAGAAAAAATTTGGCAAAACGATTACCAGAGAAAATCCTGCCTTCTTCAAACCCAATTCCAGATTCACCCTCTCCCCACCGATGATGGGTCGCAACCCAATTTCCTCCACGCGCGCGCGTATGCTCAAACTTCCGCCTCGTCTTCGAGCTTCGCCTACGCCACTTCGACTTCAGCCTCCACGCGAGACCATCGCGAGCCGCCCCATCGGCTACATCACGAAAACGACGACGCCATCGTGATTTCCTTCATGCGCCACGAATTCGATTTACAGTAAATTGAGGAAGGAATGACTTGATTCCGTGAATCGCAAGCTTCAACCTGCCGCTATCCTCCCTGTGTAATAATTTGTTTCGAATGATCGAATATACTTGGCTTCTGATTCGAACTCGCTCCCAATCCCCCCTTCGTTCGCGACTTGCTCGGCCTTGCTGTTTTGATTACGAACGAATCGGGCTTGTATTGATTTTGAAATATAGAGCGGCCATTAATTTCTTCTTTTGATTTCTATTTCGAAATGAGGAACCAAGAGAAAGGAAGTTGCGTGATTTTAAAAAGAAACGGGGAGGAGACAAGGAGTACGTGATTTTCTTTTGAACGAGACTTCAACCATTCTTTGCACGATTATTTTCGTGATTCTCTGCGTGATTAAAGGAAGAAAAGTAGCTGACGTTGACCAAATTTAAATTTAAATTTTAAATTGAATCCGATTAAATTTCAACGCGTTTACTCACCGTGTGCTCACATAACAACTCCGAAAAATACGAAATTTGAAATCCGATAATAATTCAATATTACGGACTCAATGGAACGGGTTTCGTCGAATTCCGAGACTGTGCCTCGGAAGGCTATTTTTAAATATTGATTCAAACGATATAATTTCAAAACTGAATAAATCACTTTCGAATTCAATTCTTAAGCTTCTATTATCTTCAGTGTTATCAATATGAATTTTACAATCCTTTGAAATATTTTTCTTCAGCTTAAAATTAAAGATTCAAATTTTCATTCAACTTTCAATATATTAAATTTTATAAAATTTAATCGCCAAATCCATAGTTATATTGGGGATTCAAGCTAAACCATCATTCAAATATTTAAAATTACTTAAATATTTCATTTTTAAATGTTCAAAAATTCCGGGTCGTTACAAGTTAGGTATGGCTACCTTCCCCACTAACACATAGGACCCTAATAGAGGAAGTGGGTACAAATTAAACTCTTATTATTTTACAGGTACCTAAAAACAAAGTTAAAAGCAAGGAGAAATGGATACTCGATAGCTAATGCTCCAACCCTATGACAGGAAATACACACATGTTATCAAATATAGTATATATCGATGGCGGCACCATGACATTTGAAGATAATTCAAAAGGATTTGTCATCGGCATTGGAGACATCATTAACGTCGATATATCTACTTCTCCCCTTATTACTAATGTTTTATTAGTAGAAAATTTAAAATATAACTTATTAAGTATAAGCCAATTATGTAATAAAGGATTCAAATCGATTTCGAAAAAGATAAATATAGTATATTCGATCAAAATAAAATTTTAATATTTAAAGGATTGAGAAACCGAAATATTTATGTTTTAAACATAAATGTTAAAAATAATAGTGATTTATGTTTAACTACAAATCATAATGACCCATGGCTATGGCACGAATGCTTTTGTCATATAAGTTTTAAATATAAAAATAAATTAGCAAAAAATGATTTAATAAGAGGATAACTCAAATAAAGTATAAAGTTAAAATTTATGTGATGCATGTCAACTTAGAAAATTAAAGAAAAGTTCATTTAAATCTATAAAGGAACCTTCTACAAAGTAACCACTCGAATTACTCCATCTAGATTTATTTGGCCCAACTCAAGTACGATCAATAAATCATAATAAATATGTTTTTGTGATTGTCGATGATTTTTCAAGATACACTTGGACACTGTTTTTGAAATATAAAAGTGACACGTTTTAAATATTTTAAATTTTTGCTATAAGAATAAAGACTTTAATGGATTATAAGGTTAAAAGTATAAGAAGTGATCATGGTAAAGAATTTGAAAATGAAATTTTTGCAATAAAAAGGGGATTAGTCATAATTTTTTATTTCCACGAACATCACAACAAAATGGTGTGGTAGAAAGGAAAAATCGAACATTACAAGAATGTGCTCGAACGTTGCTAAGTAGCAGTGGTATACCAAAGAATTTTTGGGCTAAAGCCGTTGCTTCTGCGTGTTATGTATTAAATCGTGTAACACTTAGACCAATGACTAAGAATACATGCTATGAAATATTTTTCGGTAATAAACCTAAAGTATCATATTTACTTGTTTTTGGTTCTAAATGTTTTATCTTGAGTACTAAAGATAATCTCGGAAAATTTAATCTAAAAGCCAATGAAGGAATTTTTGTTGGTTATTCAGATCGGAGTAAAGCTTATAGATTTTTTAATAAATGAACTAACACTATAAAAGAAAGTCCTCATGTTTCCATTGATAAAGATTTTAAAAATAACAAAAATGATGATGAAGAAGAAGTTTTCGATAATAATAGTAATAATAATAATAATAATACTATTGTAACTGAAAATAATAATTTCATAAATAATGATAACAATAATGATAATCATTTAAGAACTTCACCTCGAATCCTAAAGGATCATCAGATTAATAATGTAATTGGTAACTTAAACACAAGAGTTTCAACTAGAAATCAACTAAATCAAATGACTCATGTAGCTTTCATATCTAACTTAGAATCCAAAAATTATAAAGAAGCATCAAAAGAATATTTTTGGATTATAACAATGTAAGAGGAACTTAATCAGTTTGAACGAATGATGTATGGGAACTCGTACCAAGACCAAATGACCAATCCGTAATAGGAACAAAATGGGTTTTTAAAAATAAAGAAGATAAAAATGGAAACATAGTTCATAATAAAGAAAGATTAGTTGCTAAAGGATACAACCTAGAAGAAGGAATTGATTATGAAGAACCGTTTGCCCATGTAGCACGTCTTGAGGCTATAAGAACGTTACTTTTTCATATCATCATAATTTCAAATTATTTCAAATGGATGTTAAAAGTGCATTTTTAAATGGTTTTATAAAAGAAAAAGTTTACGTTGAACAACCGTCCCTGTTTGTTCACGAAAAATATCTGGATCACGTTTTCAAACTTAAATAGGCATTATATGAACTAAAACAAGAACCTCATACTTAGTATGAGAGACTAAAACACATTTAATAAATTCCAGTTTTCAAATTGGTAAAATTGGAACAACATTATTTATATAAACAGAAAATGATGATATACTAATTGTACAAATGTATGTTGACAATATCATATTTGGATCAACTAACGAGAAACTATGTAATGATTTTTCTACCATAATGAAAAATGATTTCGAGATGTCTCATATGGGAGAATTAAATTTCTTCTTAGGTTTATAAATAAAACAATTAGAAAATGGGATTTTTGTAAATCAAGAAAAATATTGTAGGGAATTGTTAAAACGGTTTGGAATGGATAATACATCTAGTAAACCCACTCCAATGAGCACTAGTTTGCATTTGGATAAAGATGAAAATGGAAAAGGATTTGACCAAAAATTATACAGAAGCATGATAGGATCTCTATTGTACTTAACGGCTAGTAGACCAGATATAATGATGAGTGTATGCTTATGTGCACAATTTCAAGCACAACCTAAGGACTCACATCATCATGAAGTTAGGAAAATTGATATTTAACCAACACCAAAGATTATAGGCTTTTTTACCCGAAAGGCAGCTTCTTCGAACTCGTATCATATAGTGATGTGTTGGTGGTTGCGAAACAGATAGAAAAAGTACAAGTGGCACTTGTCATTTTATTGGTCAATCGCTGGTTTCGTGGTTTAGTAAAAGGAAAAATTATGTTTCCCTCTCGACATATGAAGCCGAATATATCTCCACTGCCTTAGCATGTACTCAAGTAATTTACATGCAACAAACATTTTACGATTTTAGAAAAATTATAACTAAGTCTCGTACATTGTGAAAATATGAATGCTTTAAATTCGTCTAAAAATTCAATTAACCATTCTCGAACTAAACATATTGATATTCGTCACCATTTTTTAAGAGATAGTGTTGAAAAGGTATTATCACTCTAGAATTTTTTAACACAAAAAATCAAGCTGCAGATATCTTCATTAAACCGCTATGTGAATCAACTTTTATAAAACTAAGACAAGATCTTGGTACATGTTCACTTATTGAATTAATTTCATAAACATTAACTGATAATTGTCATGAATATTAAACTTTAAATTTATTCCTATCACAAAATTTTCAGTATGGTTATTTTTAGTAAAGTATTAAAACGACCATATTAAAAAATGTTAACAAGTTTATGGTTAGACAAGTTTTGTCCTTACAAATTATTTACTATAAATAAACAATATGCTCTATTTACTTGGAATTTTTTTTCAAAAAATACATAATAATATTTTTAATATAACAATAGAAGATCTAAAAATGTCTTTCGACCACGACTTCGCTTATTCAACAATTGATTTTAGCTATCCCTCATCTAACAGTACATACGTATCACCAAAAAACCACTTCTCCTTCGAATAAATCATCCTCACTAAATATTATAGCATCACCCACACATCACACCGCTACTCTCCAAAAGGAAAGAAAGTCAAACGAGCGATTACTCTTGACTCATTGTTTATCAATACTAAATTTGATGAAATTTTTCACTACTAACAAGAAATGATGGGAGTTCAAAGAGAAATGTATCACGAGCAACGAAGACAAGGAAATAGTCTTAACTTTCTTGAACAGTGTATTCTGGCATTCTGTGGACATTAAGAAACGAGGGATTGCTTACATAAAAAATCTCCTCATCTAATAGAGACTCGTATAAAAACTCATAACATTACTCCAAGAAACTTATGGGAGGCAAGGCCATCAAACCAAGACTGGAATCACACTCTGGTTCATCCGGATTGGTTTCCACTTAAGCCTTCAACTGTGCAAACTAACAATAACACAAATTCTTGGAATCAAACTGAGCACAAGAACTTGGAATCATTGGAGGAGAAATAATCTCTTTTCAATGATAATTGAATATGACTATATATATATATATATATATATATATATATATAATATGCATATGTATTTCTTTGATAATTATTATAAATATCACTTATCATGTTTTCAAAATAAATATATGAAATACAAATTCAAAATATATCCTTAAAATTCAAAAATGCAGAACTTACCAGCTCCTAGATGTCTGAGGAAAAATGTCAGACGTTTGGCAAAATACCCGGGTTGAAAATCTGACTACTCCTAGACATCTGGCAAATACCCTCAGACGTCTAACAGAATTTTCGGCTGCCACTCTGAACAGTCGTATATACTTTCTATCTTATAATTTTTTTACCCAACTCATTTTAGTTTTTTCTAACCAAATAAAAAACCCTAGCTTCCTCAAACATTCCAATTTTTCACTCATGACACCCAAAACTGAAAACCCAATTGATAAGATATCTAAGAAAGCCAATCTTCCTCCTCTCAACCAACCACTGCCACCGATTCTCACATCCAACAATGGTTTCGCAATAGCCCAAGCGCTATAAAGAGATTTGAGGATCTGAAAATTAAAAAATTTCATGCTGGCTTATTCTATCAGTTATCTAAATTTGAAGAATACCGACTTCAACAACTAACCCTGGCGGGTGGCATTCGACCCCTAATCAATGTCAATGAAAATGAGGTAATTATCGATCAACTTATTGTTTTCCTCTTATATGCAAATTTATGTAGCGAAAATATTTGGAAATCTGAGAATGAAGACGGATGGTTATGGACAAGTGTTTATGGTAAAGTTTTAAAGATAAGTGTAAACACGGTTGGGAGAATACTAAATTGTTATTCTAATGGTACTACATTACAAGAAATAGTTTATTATCGAAACTTACCACGTAACCAAGTCACACATGAACTTTGGGAAGATAGAATGCGAGAATGGAAATCAGCTAATCTTTGACCACGAGCCAGATTGTTAAATAGAATGCTAATCAACACTGTTCTACCTCGATTAGATAGCCATGAACAAATATATGAGGACGATCATAAGGCATTGTATGAAATTTTTGGTAGTATTCGTGTAAATTGGGCATGGTTTATCCATGATGAAATAAAACACTATTGGAGTCGTTATCGCTAAACTATCATATATGCTCCTTACATTATGAGGATACTAAAAGCACTGGACGTACCAACTTACATATCTCACTTCAAAGAAATTCCCGTTAAAGAAAGTGGAATAGGATTTTTCAAGTTAATGCATCTTCCTACAACACCACCTCCTCACATTTCCCTTGCTCAATGGATTGCTCAACAACAACTACACCTAGTGCCTCCACAACAAAATCAATTTCCTCCTTCACAACCATCTGCTCCTTCTCAGTATGTTACATGATATCAATCTGAACCAGAGATTTATGAAACCGAAGATTTATGAAGCCCGTACTAAAACTAATCAAAATGAGTCTGCACGACACTTAACGCTTCGAAATCAAGGATGATCATGATGAATCAAAAATCATTGGAAAAGAAAATGATTGGTTTGGAGAGGTCTTTTTCAACACGCATGACCAAGATTGAGAAAACTATGGAAAAAGTTGTATCCACTTTGGGCAAGGTTATGAGGAAAGTCTGTGGTAGATCTTCTTCTAGACCATCTTCATCTCTTTCGCCTACACTCCCTCTATCACATACTCCTATCCCTAAGCCTTATGAGTCATCTCATAGTGCTGGAGCTTCTGCCTATAATAGAGGCAAAAATATTATACAAGAACAACCGGAGGAAGAAGAAGGAGAGGAATCTTGGCCTAATCCACCATCACCTAAACACATGCAGCATGCCTCTTTTCAATGTCTATCTATTCATGAAGATTCTGAGTACAACACCTTAACACATCAATAGCCAAGGGACTATCAAACTGATCCATCGGCTCATTGGGAGTACTATGAAAATCAATGTGGGCTCTCTTTCAATAACCACGGGTATCAGTAATTTCTTTTTATTCTTAGTGATTTTCTCTTTGTGTTGTTGCATTATGTTTATGTTGACCAGTATTGTTTTTGTTTGTTTATGACTGTGATGTTCGTAAAACTAGTGTTATGCAGTTGAACTATGTATTATTTATAACTGTTTTATGATCTGTTTATATCTATGATATTTTCTTTTAGTATTCTGTGCTCTGTTTCTATGTAATACACGTCTACATTATTCTTTTTGATAATGACAAAGGGGAGAGTTAGAATATTTGTGTGCACATGGATAGGGGAGATTAAGAATATTAGAATATTTGTGTGCACATAGACAAGGGGAGATAACATATTCGGGGTGAGTTTATTTTTTAAATATCATTATAAAAGATTATATAGTTGTCATCATCAAAAGGGGGAGAATGTTAAAACCTCTCTTATGCGATTTTAATGACAACAACTATACAATCATATATACAAGAAATACTTTATCTATTTACAAGTATATAATAGAAGAAATCACTCCAGTCATCGATATCATGGCGTGAAGACAATCCTGAAGAATGATAGATCATACTATTGAAGTAAGGTCATATATTTGTACCATGGTCTTAGAATATCTTGTACAATCCCCTTGAGTTATCATAAGCACACACGAAATCATATCATCAAAACACTTAGCGATTTTTTAAAAACATACTCAGATTTTACAAACAATATAGTCTTAGACGTCTGGGACATAATGCCAGATGTCTGACAGAAATTTCGGATTAAAAACCTGAAATGACTCAGATGTCTGACAATATATGCCAAATGCCTGACACTATTTTAACTGTCATATTATGAATAGCCGGTTCTCTTTATTTTAAACATTCATGCCTTCCCCCATTGTTGCAACTCTTGATCAAAAGAAAGCTCCTCGAGAAGACATACTCTTTGAAATACAACTCTTTTTTACCTACAAATATATCAAACGATTGAGATTGAGTTTTTAACTTACAACTATTATCACTCTCTATTTTCTATAAGTACTTAAACTCTCTTGTGCTATTATTGATTTCATACTCTCAATCAATTACAGCCAAAATCTGTATTTTTAGTAACTTACTTCCTACAAATCCAAGAACTTACACTCACAAACACTCAAGGAACATTATAGAAAGAATTGTATTAGCATTCGATATTCATGTTGTATATAACACAAGCTTGTCAAAGAAACACTTTTGTATAAGCCTATTCCTCCAAGCGAAGCGAGGATTGTTGGTTAGTAAAATACCAAATGGGAGCTTTGAAACTGGACATAGGATGGGAGGTCTGAACCAGTATAAAAACTCCGGTATGCTCATTTTTATTCTTTACTTTTATACTTTGATGTATACATTTGTTTATATTATTATACACACACTTGTCTTATACACAAGCCATATTATATACGATCCACTAGTCTTTCAAACACGAGTTGAAGGTTTGATTTGCAAATCATATATTGAAGAAAAAGCTTCTTTACTTTTTTCTCATTGTTTTAGTACCATGTGAATTTATCATTTGAAATTATTTTATGTAATGATAAAGGTGTTGAACATGATTCTTCTCAAGTAATGTTATCTATTTTTAGATAACATGGTCACCTATAATGTAACGACCCGTATTTTTACGGATCAAAACATCGTAAAACAGTCGATATTAGATTGTTAGTATTGTTAAGTCGACCCGAGTTTAGTTCGACTTAAGGTTAAGTCGTGTAGGAGTTAAGTTGTCTAGAAGTTGAGTCATGATGTAGCTTAAGTCGTTCAAAGGTTGAGTCGTGGGGTAGGCTAGGTCAAGTGAACGACCTAAAGGATTGGGAGAACCTACAGTACTTGACCGACTTAAGAATTTAGACGACTTAAGGAATTGACCGACTTAAGAGGGATGCGAGCTAAGGAGTATACAACCTAGTGGAGTGGAGCGACTTAGTAGTTAGGTCGGCAACGACCTAAGGGTGAGTAGCGACCTAAGGGTTAGGTCGTATCCTGGTTGAGTGTTAGGTCGCGTGTGTGTGTTAAGTCGTAGGGTTGATAGGTCGTTAGGTCGTGGTATTGTTAGGTCGCTAAGCGCGTAAGTTGTTAGGTCGCGCGTACGATAAGTCGCTGGGTTTTGGCTTAGTGTTAGGTCGCGTGGATGCTTAAGGGATTAGGTCGTAACTCGTTGAGTCGAGTTAAGTGGTAGATCGTCAAGGCGCATCTCAGTTAGGTCGCACCTGTTGTTGAGTTGTTAAGTCGTAGGACTGAGGGGCTTAAGTCGCAACGCTGTTAAGTCGCATGGAGGTTAGGTCGGAGATGCTGCTAGGTCGTAGGTCGCTGGCATATTAAGTCGCAGATGCGCATTGCTTTAAGTCGTTAGGCGTTAGGTCGTCTACCTGTTGAGTCGTAGGTCGGAGATAGGGATAAGTCGGAGACGACTTATAGAGGCAGACGACCTAAGTTTTCGGCCTATAAATACTCGTCCATTTCTTCATTTTTGGGATCCGGATTTCGAAGCGACGAAGTGCTGCCATTTTGAGAGCTCGACTTCTACACTTCTTCACTTCTTTTCTCCACTTTAATCTAGTGATTCCTTCCATCCATATCGAAGATCAAATCGAAGATTGAAGAGCTTGGATTGAAGATCTTCATCGGTCGAAGAGAGATTTCATCGTTTGAAGCGGATTAGTGATAGATCAAGTTAGATCCTTCGCTATCCAGATTTGAAGTGGGTTTCTTTTGAGGTGTTTAGGTGATTTGGTGAGTGGTGATTATCTCTCACACGGATCCAAAGGAGTATATCGGATTGTTGGCTTGATTTTGGTGTAAAGTAGTGACTTCCATGCATTTTTGTAAATCTAAGTATAGATCCACATAGATCCATGGTTCATGATGATTTGACATCCATTTTAGTATATGTTAACCTATGTAAGTTCATTCATCAAGATTATAGAGAGATTGTTCATGTTTTCATGCTTGTTGGACTTTCGACTCTTTATTTACGAAATTGCCATTATTGTTATAATTGTCTATTTAGATCATATTTGAATGCTTGATTACTTGGATTAATGTTTGACTTGATTGATTGCTATGAATTAGATGATTGATCATTTGATTTAGACAAGTTGGTCGAAGATGATTCAAAAGCTAAGGGAAAGGCTCTTGAATTGGAAAAGCTGCTCGCGGCATATGTAGCGGATGTTGAAGCTCATATGGATAGATTTGATGATGACGATGTTGAGATGAAGCTTTGCTATGATGATGATGAGGCGAAGCATGATATGAGATATGAGATAGTCTTGGTCTAATCCAGACGGGATCATTCCAAGCATGTTGATAACTCGGTGATATGGTTCGAGTTGAGGATAATGGTTAGCTCGAGAGGCGCTTGAGCTGGTATGGAAATAGTCGTCGAGGAGGATGACTAGAAGGCTGAGATCTCATTGTTGTTGAAGGTTCTAGCATGCTCAAAGCAAGAGTACGTTGGGCAGATTTGATAGTCCCTGAAGGATAATGATTGATAGTCAAGTACTCTGGGCAGATTCGACAGTCCTAGGCACGGGTCACGATGACGTGCGGGAGTTATGTCTAGAACCGGGGTTTCCATTAGCCCTTGACGGACGGCTGAAAGAATGTGCCGGTCATTCAATTAACGATGATATCAAGGCAATGATAACAGTGATAGCCGGAGTCATGGATGTTTGGTTGTATCGTCATTCGGTCTCAAGAGCGGTATTTTCTGGGTGCTTATCTGATCTTGGTTTAGGCCTTGGGGGTTTGTACTTGGAAAACATCGCCCTTGACTCGAGTGATAATTGCTTTACTTTAAACTGTATGCTCTGCTATGTTTGCTTCTGCTTAGTGTGTGTCTGGGGGCTATCACTGTAGAAAGAGGTTGGAGTGGGAGGGTTGTATTCCTATTCCTTTTCCTTTATGCTCTTTTGGTATGTTGTTAGTTAATTTACCGCTCACTAAGACTGTTGTCTGACTCAAGGCTTTTTGTTTTAATTCTTATTGCCTTGGGCTGTTCGTCCATTTTGGGATGGGCAGACTAGGTAGCAGGTGACAGGTGTTGTTCTAGCTTTCCACGGTGCTGATATCGAAGACGAGCTGGAGTATTGCATATTATTTCTTACTATATGTACTGGATGTTCCGCTGCTTTGTATTCCCTGAGTGATATGTAGTGAGGCTTGTTTTATTGACTATTCAGATGTTTGTATTCAACTATTATGAAGATTTATTGATGAGATTCTATTCTGTGAAGCTTCACTAGTTCTACTGTATTTTTTCCATGCACTGTGAGTAATACGATAGATTCTGTTGCTTTAATTTACCCTGGCAATCGTCCATGGCTGCCTGGCACACTTTACAGCGCACTTTCTCTAGGTTCAGTGCAGGGGTCATGGGCGGTCGTCACATTTGGTATCAGAGCCTTGGTTAATCGATTTTACCCAACACTCGCTGACGTAACTACGTATGAGAGACGTAATTGTATTTTGATGGATGATTACTATATATAATATAGTAGCTTAGTAGAGTTTTAGTCCTTTATGCAGTTGTTTCCCTAGGTGTGCTAATCATTCCTTTTTATAGATATTGAGAATGAGTCGAAGAGGGAGACCATCTGCTAGGGAAGGCCGTGCTACTGAAGGGGCTGCTGATTATGCTGCTATGTTCGAAGCTATGATGACTTCGATCATGAGAAGGATGCCAGCTCCGGGGCCATCGGTGGATGTTGGAGTTCAAGTTCAAACTCCAAGACCGGTGGATTTTGCTAAGTTGTGTAAGGACTATACTGCTCTTGGAGGAAAGGTTTTCTTGGGAACAGAATCAACTATTGAGGTCCAAAGGTGGATAGATGCTTGTAGGAGGATCTTTGGTGATTTGGGAATTGAGGATGCAACTAAGAGGAAGTTAGCATCAAGACAGCTTCAAGGGAGAGCTTCTGATTGGTGGAACTCTATTACCATCAATACTCCAGAGGAAGAGATTACTTGGGAGCAATTCCAAGTCAGATTTGAAGCTAAGTTCATTTCTACAGCTCAGAAGTCTGTTCTGTTCAAGAAGTTCGTGGAGCTCAAGCAGGGAGGAAGACCAGTTCTTGAGTATGTTTCTGAGTTTGAAGCTTTGTCCAAGTATGCCCGGTCGTATATTGAATCTGCTTATCAGAAGAATGAGAAGTTCGTGACAGGCTTGGACAGTTATCTTGGGAGACAGTTGGTGGATCATTTGGACGATTCATTTGAGAAGCTTGTGGAGAAAGCTCTCAGGCACGAGAGTCTGTTTCCTAAGGAAGGATCTATTGTTGCTGTGACCAGGGGAGAGTCTAAACCACAGCAGAGTGGAAACAAGAAGAGGAAGCAGCAGCAGTAGAAGGGTAAGGATGGCTAGAAGAAGCCGAAGGGCGAAGTGACTTGCTACAATTGTCAGCAGATGGGCCATTTCTCGAAGGATTGTAAGAATCCAAAGGTACCGATGAAGTGTCACAACTGTGACAAGCCGGGGCATATCAGGAAGAATTGTCCAGAACCGAGGAAGGACATGCAGATTGTGCAAGCTTATGCTTTGGGAGCTGTTCCGTCGTCTTCGAAAGCTCCTACCGCTGAAGAGAAAGGGAAGAGTGTGGTGGTTCAAGGTACTCTTTTCCTATGTGGTGTTCCAGTTAGAGTTCTGTTTGATACTGGGGCATCGCATTCTTTTGTTTGTAATGAACTTATAGGCCGGTTGGGTTTAGAACCAGATATTGTTGATAGGCCATTGGTTGTGACTAATCCAGTTGGAGGTTCGTCTTGTTTGTGTATGTTATGCCGTGGTGTGATTGTATCGAGTCATGATTGCTCTTTTATTTGTGATTGCTTTGTTCTGAACTTTGCGGGGTTCGGAATTATTTTGGGTATGGACTGGCTTAGGAAGTATGCGGCAAAGGTTGATTGTGAAAGGTTGGAGGTGACAGTCGAGAATGTGGAGGGGCGAAAGATTGTGATACGATGTAAGCATGAAGAAGGCGTCTTCATGAGCTTCATGTATTCGCTGGTTGTTCCACGGGATGGACTGTCAGCTGTGCCAATCGCGAATGGATTCGAGGATGTCTTTGACGAGGTCAAAGGGTTACCGCCGCATAGAGAGATCGAGTTTCGTATAGATCTAGCTGAAGGAGCCAGACCTGTTGTGATGCCTCTTAGGCGGATGGCGCCTAGGGAATAGCAGGAGTTGAGGGTGCAGGTTGATGACCTTTTACAGAAAGGATTCATTCGGCGTAGTGTGTCCGAATGGGGTGCACCAGTTGTGTTCGTAACCAAAGCAGATGGATCGCTGAGGTTATGTGTGGATTATCGTGAGCTGAATAAAGTGACTAAGAAGAACAAGTATCCATTGTCGAGAATAGATGACTTGTTTGATCAGCTTCACGAAGCTAAGGTGTTTTCTCAGATGGATTTGGCAATGGGATTTCACCAGTTGAGAGTGGCTAAGGATAGTGTGCCGAAGACTGCTTTTAGGACACCATCCGGTTTCTTTGAGTGGCTGGTAATGCCGTTTGGATTGACTAACGCGCCAGCATATTTTGTGGATCTTATGAATAGAGTGTTCAAAGATCAGTTGAACAAGTTCGTGCTTGTGTTCGTGGATGATATTCTGATTTATTCCAGAACTGAGGAAGAGCACAAGACGCACTTGCGTATTGTTTTGGAAATTTTGCGGAAACATCAGCTGAAGGCTAAGTTTTCGAAGTGTCACTTCTGGAACAGTGAAGTGAGATTCTTAGGCCATGTTATTTCTGGAAATGGAATAGCGGTTGATCCCGCTAAGGTGGCAGCAATCCAGGATTGGGTTAGACCTAAGAATGCATCTGATATGAGAAGTTTTCTTGGATTAGCAGGATATTATCGACGGTTTATCAAAGACTTCTCCAAGGTGGCTGCACCGTTAACAGGATTGACGAAAAAGAACCAAGTGTTCAGATGGGATGCTAAGTGTGAGCAAGCTTTCGGAATCCTGAAAGAGCGACTGACGAGTGCTCCTGTTTTGACTATTCCAAGTGGGAATGATGAGATGGTGGTTTACACCGACGCATGTGGTACTGGACTTGGAGCAGTGCTGATGTAGAGGGATAAAGTTTTTGCATATGCAAATCGACAACTGAAGCCGCATGAAAGGAATTACCCGACTCATGATTTGGAATTAGCGGCGATTGTTTTTGCTCTGAAGATGTGGAGACATTATCTATTGGGAGTTCGATTCGAGTTGTTTACAGATCATAAGTCGTTGAAGTATCTTTTCTCCCAAAAGGATTTGAATCTTCGGCAGCAGCGGTGGCTAGAGTTTTTAGCATCATATGACTTTGGTATAGCTTATACTCCGGGAAAAGGTAACGCAGTGGCAGATGCGTTAAGTCGAAAACATGCAGGTTTGGGAGCCATGTTTTCAGAATGGAAGAATCTTGAGTATTTAGCTGAATTTGACTTCAGGCCTAGATGCGAATTGGAACCTGAGATGTTGGCAAACTTATCGATAAGACCGACTCTTGTGGAAAGGATTGGCGAGAGCCAAAAGCGAGACGATAAGCTTGTCAAGATTATCCATGATTTGGAATATGGATTGGACCTAGAAAAGGATAAAGGATTCGAGGTCGATCAAGAAGGTTGGCTTCGGAAGCAAGGACGACTAGTTGTTCCCGATATGGATGAATTGAGGAGTGAAGTGCTGAAGGAAAGTCATCACTCGAAGTTGACAATTCATCCAGGTGGAAATAAGATGTATCGGGATATGAAGAGAACCTACTACTGGGAAGGTATGAAGAAGGATGTTGGAAATTTTATTTCCAAGTGCATGAACTGCCAATTGGTAAAGGCCGAACAGAAGAAGCCAAGTGGATTGCTTCAGCCATTAGAAGTTCCTACATGGAAGTGGGAACATATATCGATGGATTTTATTGATGGACTACCTAGAACCAGAACGGGAAATGAAGGAATTTTGGGTCATTGTAGATCGTCTGACTAAGAGTGCAAGATTCATTCCTGTTCGATCGACTAGGACTGCATCAAAGTTGGCTGAGTTGTATGTTAAGTGGATAGTTCGATTCCATGGTATTCCGAAGAGTATAGTGAGCGATCGAGATCCATTGTTCACTAGTGGATTTTGGAAGAGCTTCCAGGAAGTTTTGGGAACCGAGTTGTGTTTGAGTACAGCTTATCACCCTCAAACAGATGGTCAGACCGAGAGAGTCAACCGAGTTTTGGAAGATCTCCTCAGAGCTTGTGTTTTGGATTTCAGAGGATCATGGGAAGATCACCTTCATTTGGTGGAATTTGCATACAATAACAGTTACCAGTCCAGCATTGGTATGGCACCGTATGAGGCATTGCATGGAAGACCGTGTAACTCTCCGACATGTTGGTTAGAGACAAGAGAAAAGCTGATGCTTGGGCCAGAGATGATTCGACAGACTTCGGATTGTATAGAGATCATTCAGCAACGAATGAAGGCAGCCCAAGATCGTCAGAAAAGTTATGCCGATAAGCGTCGTAAGGATTTGGAATTCGACGTAGGTGATATGGTTTTTGTGAAGATTTCTCCACTGAAGAATGTTATTCGATTCGGGAAGAAAGGAAAATTGACTCCGAGATTTGTTGGACCATTCCTGATCATCGAGCGAATTGGAAAGCTCGCCTACAGATTGGAGTTACCGGAGAAGATGTCGAGTGTGCACAATGTTTTTCATGTATCGTATCTACGGAAGTATGTGCACGACTCGAATACAGTGGTTTCTGCTGATAGCTGTGAAGATTTCGAAGTTGATCCACTCGATAAGAGACCTCGTAAGCCGCTTCGTGTTGTGGAAACCGACACGAAACAGCTTACGAGGAAGGTAGTTAAGTTGCTCAAGATACAATGGAGTGATGATGATAACGACTGTACGTGGGAGGTGGAAGAGAGGATGAAGGCAGCTCATCCTGAACTCTTCAAGGTATGGCCCTAAGGTGTCGTGTCATCTAACGACATTGTAACTTGTTCTAAGTCTTAGAATTCTGCATGCTAAGCTAGAATTGGATGCATGGTTTGTTGATTGCTATGGATGGTAGGCATGCAGAATAGTCTTTGATTGCTCTGTTTGTTTGGAATTTCGGGGGCGAAATTCCTAAGGGGGAGAGAATGTAACGACCCGTATTTTTACGGATCGAAACATCGTAAAATAGTCGATATTAGATTGTTAGTGTTGTTAAGTCGACCCGAGTTTAGTTCGACTTAAGGTTAAGTCGTGTAGGAGTTAAGTTGTCTAGAAGTTGAGTCATGATGTAGCTTAAGTCGTTCAAAGGTTGAGTCGTGGGGTAGGCTAGGTCAAGTGAACGACCTAAAGGATTGGGAGAACCTACAGTACTTGACCGACTTAAGAATTTAGACGACTTAAGGAATTGACCGACTTAAGAGGGATGCGAGCTAAGGAGTATACGACCTAGTGGAGTGGAGCGACTTAGTAGTTAGGTCGGCAACGACCTAAGGGTGAGTAGCGACCTAAGGGTTAGGTCGTATCCTGGTTGAGTGTTAGGTCGCGTGTGTGTGTTAAGTCGTAGGGTTGATAGGTCGTTAGGTCGTGGTATTGTTAGGTCGCTAAGCGCGTAAGTTGTTAGGTCGCGCGTACGATAAGTCGCTGGGTTTTGGCTTAGTGTTAGGTCGCGTGGATGCTTAAGGGATTAGGTCGTAACTCGTTGAGTCGAGTTAAGTGGTAGGTCATCAAGGCGCATCTCAGTTAGGTCGCACCTGTTGTTGAGTTGTTAAGTCGTAGGACTGAGGGGCTTAAGTCGCAACGCTGTTAAGTCGCATGGAGGTTAGGTCGGAGATGCTGCTAGGTCGTAGGTCGCTGGCATATTAAGTCGCAGATGCGCATTGCTTTAAGTCGTTAGGCGTTAGGTCGTCTACCTGTTGAGTCGTAGGTCGGAGATAGGGATAAGTCGGAGACGACTTATAGAGGCAGACGACCTAAGTTTTCAGCCTATAAATACTCGTCCATTTCTTCATTTTTGGGATCCGGATTTCGAAGCAAAGAAGTGTTGCCATTTTGAGAGCTCGACTTCTACACTTCTTCACTTCTTTTCTCCACTTTAATCTAGTGATTCCTTCCATCCATATCGAAGATCAAATCGAAGATTGAAGAGCTTGGATTGAAGATCTTCATCGGTCGAAGAGAGATTTCATCGTTTGAAGCGGATTAGTGATAGATCAAGTTAGATCCTTCGCTGTCCAGATCTGAAGTGGGTTTCTTTTGAGGTGTTTAGGTGATTTGGTGAGTGGTGATTATCTCTCACACGGATCCAAAGGAGTATATCGGATTGTTGGCTTGATTTTGGTGTAAAGTAGTGACTTCCATGCATTTTTGTAAATCTAAGTATAGATCCACATAGATCCATGGTTCATGATGATTTGACATCCATTTTAGTATATGTTAACCTATGTAAGTTCATTCATCAAGATTATAGAGAGATTGTTCATGTTTTCATGCTTGTTGGACTTTCGACTCTTTATTTACGAAATTGCCATTATTATTATAATTGTCTATTTAGATCATATTTGAATGCTTGATTACTTGGATTAATGTTTGACTTGATTGATTGCTATGAATTAGATGATTGATGATTTGATTTAGACAAGTTGGTCGAAGATGATTCAAAAGCTAAGGGAAAGGCTCTTGAATTGGAAAAGCTGCTCGTGGCATATGTAGCGGATGTTGAAGCTCATATGGATAGATTTGATGATGACGATGTTGAGATGAAGCTTTGCTATGATGATGATGAGGCGAAGCATGATATGAGATATGAGATAGTCTTGGTCTAATCCAGACGGGATCATTCCAAGCATGTTGATAACTCGGTGATATGGTTCGAGTTGAGGATAATGGTTGGCTCGAGAGGCGCTTGAGCTGGTATGGAAATAGTCGTCGAGGAGGATGACTAGAAGGCTGAGATCTCATTGTTGTTGAAGGTTCTAGCATGCTCAAATCAAGAGTACGTTGGGCAGATTCGATAGTCCCTGAAGGCTAATGATTGATAGTCAAGTACTCTGGGCAGATTCGACAGTCCTAGGCACGGGTCACGATGACGTGCGGGAGTTATGTCTAGAACCGGGGTTTCCATTAGCCCTTGACGGACGGCTGAAAGAATGTGCCGGTCATTCAATTAACGATGATATCAAGGCAATGATAACAGTGATAGCCGGAGTCATGGATGTTTGGTTGTATCGTCATTCGGTCTCAAGAGCGGTATTTTCTGGGTGCTTATCTAATCTTGGTTTAGGCCTTGGGGGTTTGTACTTGGAAAACATCGCCCTTGACTCGAGTGATAATTGCTTTACTTTAAACTGTATGCTCTGCTATGTTTGCTTCTGCTTAGTGTGTGTCTGGGGGCTATCACTGTAGAAAGAGGTTGGAGTGGGAGGGTTGTATTCCTACTCCTTTTCCTTTATGCTCTTTTGGTATGTTGTTAGTTAATTTACCGCTCACTAAGACTGTTGTCTGACTCAAGGCTTTTTGTTTTAATTCTTATTGCCTTGGGCTGTTCGTCCATTTTGGGACGGGCAGACTAGGTAGCAGGTGACAGGTGCTGTTCTAGCTTTCCACGGTGTTGATATCGAAGACGAGCTGGAGTATTGCATATTATTTCTTACTATATGTACTGGATGTTCCGCTGCTTTGTATTCCCTGAGTGATATGTAGTGAGGATTATTGTATTGACTATTCAGATGTTTGTATTCAACTATTATGAAGATTTATTGATGAGATTCTATTCTGTGAAGCTTCACTATATATATGTTCTATTGTATTTTGTCCATGCGCTGTGAGTAATACGATAGATTATGTTGCTTTAATTTACCCTGGCAATCATCCATGGCTGCCTGGCACACTTTACAGCGCACTTTCTCTAGGTTCAGTGCAGGGGTCATGGGCGGTCGTCACATATAAGAAAATGTACTGAAACATGGTTGACGACAGAGATTACCATGTAGCAAAAACTTATGTACTTCTTGATTGCGCTGAGGTTGCACCAATTGTTAGGTATTATTACTCAATAACTCTCGATATTTGAATTTTTTATTTTATATTATTTCAACCGTAGTTAAAGAATATGTGCAATTATAATATTTGTGGTATTTACGAATCACAACATCCATACGGCGATCTCAGTAAAGAATTTGCTGATTGATTTTCAAATTACGTTTATGATCCGAGAAATTGTGTAGTCGACGAAGTTTGAAATATCTTGCATTAGGACAGAAAAGTAATGTCAAGACATATCAAATATCTTCATCAATGGATTTAAATTCAACACTAAAAACTATGGTGCTGAAAAATTAACTAATAATGCCGGTGTATTTGCTAAAGGTAGTAATGACCCAGATGATTATATAAATGATTTTTACGGCCCGTTAACCCAGTTTTGGAATTGACATATTTTATATGACCTGCAGAGAATTTTTTTAATTTAGATGCAATTGGTTCGGCAATGTTCCAAGTTTTGGAATCAACGTGCACAAAGATTATAATCTTATTGAAATAAAACATAACTTGTATTACCATAAGTATGATCTTTTTTTACTAGTCAAACATGCACTACAAGTTTATTTTGCTCTATATCCATCTTAAAAAAGAGATAAAACAAATTGATTAGCATTTTTAAAACGAAGGCAAGATTTACGTTTGATATAAAGAATATTCCAGATGAACAAGCTTATCAGACAGATCTTGAGCAAAATAAATGAAATAATAATAACTGATGATCATATTGATTTTGGGCCTCTAAACAAAGAATTAAATGTTTTAGCAGAAACATTTGAGACTACAGAGGAAAATGATATAGAGTACGAGACCGAGTTTGAATCGGAAAACGACAAAGATTGATTATAAATGTATGTTTGGATAGAAGGTAATTTATGTGATTATTAATGTTACATGTTTTCTTATAAAAATGATATGTTTTCCCATAATAAAATGATATGTTCTCGCATGATAAAATTAAATGTCTATAACAGATATTATGTTGCCACGCCAGATATCTTCACATTAATCAGGTTCCCCCACTTCTAGTCAGAGAGAGATTGCGGCGGGAGGCGATGGTGGCGGCCCATCACAGTAGGTAGATCGTCCCACAGTCATGTTAATAAGTAAAACGAGTGGGTAAGCATCAAATTTATTGCAACATCATAAATATTTTGTGTATGATATATTATTCATAATTTATTAAATGTCTATATCATAATTAATACAAGGGCTTCGAATTGGAGCCCTCGGATGTTGTTTTTGATATTTCCAAGACTGCTTATAAGAGCAGAATGACCGCCTGCTGGCCTAAATGGAATAATATCCCAGCCCATATTGTAGAGTGTATTTGGTAGGATTTTTACATAAGTGTAAATGTGTATTTCATTTTATATATTATCACTATACAATTTGTTGACTAAGTATAAACATATAACTTTTTTTTTCAATGTGCAGGGAGCGATAGACTTACAGGGATTTGATTATTTCCTCTGTAAAACTACTGGGTCAAAAAAAATTGAAAAAATTACTGCGATATAATGTCGGGCATTAAAAAAAGGGGGAAAGCCTGATTGGATGAGTGCAAGCGTATGAGAAGCTTGGGTTGATTACTAGAAAAGTCCATAAGCAATTGTAAGTTTACAAGTCTCGTATATTTATTAAAAATTTAATAGAATTAGTATAATAATTACATTAATTTACAAATGTAAAGTATAATGTTCATGTTAAATTTAGATGCAGAATCTTCGCGAAATTCTGCAAATAGAAATAAAAATTATGTCACACACCGTGGGGGTTCCAAGTCATTCCAGCATTACCGTCAAGAGCTAGTAAATTTATTAATTGCGATTATAAATACTTATTACATTGTATCATATTATATATATAATAATAATAAGACATAATAATTATTTCAGGAAAGAGAGCATGGTCGTCCCATTTCCTACTAGGACATGTTTACTCGTACTCACGCCATCGAGCATCTCAATGAAGACGATTCAATCACATACACATGGCATGACACGAAATCACAAGAAGCCATAGTAAGAATATTTTAAATTATAAGTTATTAATAATCACTTTAAATTATAAGTTATAAACTACTAAAATAATGTAGTATGAATTTTAGTTGCAATTCTATTTGTGATCGCAGGATAAATTCATGCAAGAATAAGAGAAACCGCTCAAGAGAACAGGGCGCGAGGAGCTGACCGCTGAAATGGAGAACCAAATTTTTGACGTTGTTATGGAGCCACCAATGCAGAATATGCATTATAGTCTTGGGAGCTAAGAGCTAATGTTTATATATAATATATTTATAAATAACGTATAATGCACTAATTTTATTAATCACACTACATGAAACTCATACACTCTGGTTAAACGCAGGCAAAGCAACTATAAAAGAACTCAAGACATTTGGGAGATTGTAGAGTTGAGAGTACGGATTGCTGACTTGGAGGAACGAGACATATGCCATTCTGCGGAGATGTATCAAATGCTGGATGAGCACATTGCTACGTATATGCAACAACATGACACTTTTTCTCCATCAGAGTGATCTGGAGGCAATGAAGATCGATAGGTATGATTTTTTTTTGTTTATGATGCGACATTGTATGTATACGCACTTTAAGATGGGTGAGGTGGTTTGACTATTTTGCAAGGTAGTTTGAGAGTCGTATATACTTTGAGATGAGTGAGGTTGATGTGATTTGATATTTATAATACATTTTAAGTTGTTGTTGGATGGATGAGATTGATTTGAGGTGATGGTTGATATATTTTGAGATGTTGACGGAAGTTTATTATTTGTGGTATATTGTTAGATGTTTGAGGTTGGTTTATTGTATATATTGATGTTTTTTTATTATTGATGTGATATATGTGATTTGGACTTTGATATATATGATTTATATGTGTGAAATTGAGCTGTGATATATATTGTTATATATGTCTTGTTTGGGGATGAAATGCTGCTGTAATAAAAAAAGCTCCAAATTTCCGACGGCTTTCGGGTAGCCAATTTTCCGACGGCAAGCGGTGACTTGCGACAGCTAATTGTGAAAGGCATGGCCTTCTATGTGTACACAACGGGGCATCGAAAGCCATCGAAATTTCATCAATGGCCGTTGGAAAAATGCTGATGGGGCTATTGAAAAGAGTGTCGAAGAACAGTTGTTCGACGACTAATATTTCGAAGGCTATTTCCATCGGCTTTCGACGGTTGTCGATGACAAATAGCCGTCAGAATAACTGTTGTTTCTTGTTGTGTTATCTTTCAATATAACGAGCTCCATAGAGAACCAACCTCATGATAGATTTACTTTAAGACTCATAAGTTCTAGCCGGGGAAGGATCAACCACTAGTAGATGGATTGATGAGGCTGCAACCGAGTTTGTTATAAGTCATCCATATAACTTGATTTAAATAATATATAAATACGTATTTATAAATTCTCATAAATATGCAAAACAAAAAATAGGAAAAATATTAAGTGTAGATAAAAGAGCTTGGAAGTCAAGGTGTGGAAGTCACGAGTGAAGTTGAGGAAGATGTCTTTAGGTGGTTTGGCTCTTCACCAACCAAAATGGGTGATCTTAAGCCCAAATTATGAAAATATTCCTTCTGTAATTGCTTGAGCTTATTTAAAAATAATTACATATTCACGGAACTTTAAGTTTGCCCTTAATATCTCATCATAAACATAAGTTTACGAAACAAGGAGGATGTTTCTTACATTCAGAGTCAGGGTAAATTGAAATCGTTAATATTATTACTATCAATTATCTCCTTGCCATTAAGCATTTGACAAGGTATGACATTCAGCAGTGTCCAAAAACAAACAATAATTTGCTCCATTTAATCCATCCTTAGGGTGCCCATTACTTCACACAAATCAAAAATATCTACATCACTAGAAGAATGTTGAATTCTAAGGATGGATAAGTTAGTAACTTTATTCTAAAGTTGTGAAAAAATGCATGTCTATTGTAGCATGTGTACTGCCATATATCAATATCTGCTTTAAGGAGACTGGGAAATTTTAGTATTGTATATCTATTTATCATTTTTTCTTTTTTTCTTTTTTCATTTTTCCTAAATTTGCAAAAATTGCACAATAGGTTACACTTTTGTTTCATGATAAGTTTTAAATGAACAAATATAATTTACGGATTCAACTCTTTGAAGTTCAAAACATATAAACGCACCCACTCATTAAAGAGGTACATAATCTAAACTGAAAGAGATGCAAAAAAGAAAAAATTGAATTACTATCTCTTTGTAGATTTAGATTACTTGCTTGATGCTGACAAAGACCCTTCTCACTTTTTACCTCCATAACATTAGAACTTGAACTTGCTTGAAGAGGAACCTTCACCACTTTCTCTCTCTTTCTTCCACTTCTTCTTGTCTGATCTTGCATTAATCACTGGTACAACCTTGTCGACATCAAGAATATCTTGAGAGTTTTTGGACATCAATTTACTCAGAATTTTATCCATTTGCTGCTTTTCTACGGCGCCCATTCCTTTTCCATCTACAACAGGAAGAAACTTGTGATATTTTCCTTCATGTTTCAGTTATTTTGGACTACATGTAGATGCACTTTAAACATATATTGTTAGAAATAAACTCAAGCAAGGCTACATATGCCGAACCAGATCAACTGCCCTAGTCGATTATGCATAGTTCTTGCACATTCAGGATGAAAGAAGAAATAAAATATATATGATAGTACTAATACAAACCTTATCCCACATGTGCAGGTAAAGCGTTTAACGATTTTATAGCGGTGGAGGTACAAAAAACTTTAGGAAAATATATCTGGGATACACTGAAAGATGATGGAGGTATAAAAATCTTTATTAGAGACAAATCAAATCTCCAAAGTTGGTTTGTTTCAATTATACGTCCTCTATATTGAAAAAAAAAAGAAACACAGTTTAAATCCTATATAACAAAACCAACGAATATCATGACTCGTGTAGTTCAAACTTGATAAATATATAGAATTTTAATTTATGTTGAACATTAGGACTTGAACTTAGACCTACACCTTAAATGGTGGGGTTTTAAGCGGATTTATTATTTAACAGTGCTAAATTAAAATTGTGTAACGATCGAAGTGAGCTAATTACTTTAACGGAGCATTAGCGAGGCTTTAGTGGTACACTACCTGCATAACATCCTACAACGTATATTATTTTCTTACGGACTATATACCTACAAGAATAAAGCTTGTATTATTTGTATGTTCCACTTGCTTATGTTTTCAATTAAGATCCAAAGCCGACTACCGTAATAAAGAAAAATACAATAAGCAACAGTGGGTGAAAGCATAAAAATAACAATATATTGACCAAAAAAATTTCTAGGACTGTTGATGTATTTCAACGAAGATATTTTGTTTTTAAGCTAGTAATCCACTACAAGATACACTATTAATAACGACGGAAAATAACCGTCAACGGCAGTCGTTAACTGACACAAATAACCGTTGCTTTTTAAGTCGTCAATTGAAGAAAAGACGACGGTCTCGTCTTTAACTTTTTGACTGCTAGCGATGGTCTAGTTGTCGCTATCGAATGAAGGTCGATGGACACGTGGCATGAATCCATGCACCATGTATATGCCAATAGGGGTCGTTAGCCGTCGATAACCTGTGATTAATAAGCCGTCGCTAGCCGTCGATAACCTGGAACTTCTGTTTTATAAAACAACTACTATTTCAACCATCAAACCACACATAATATATTCATCTGTCTATCCACCTCATATACAATATATATAAACTCAATTTTACAAGTACAACCATCGCATACATCGCATAATATCATACATGTCAGACATAACCAAGTTTATATCATAAAAGTCAATATTTACATCAATATTCAATCAAACAACACAACCATACCTACAAATCTTCTTGTCCATCAAAACAAACAACCATCAAACATCCACAAATTCATCAAACATTCACAAACAACACAACCATCAAACAAGTATTAAATCCATCAACATATGTCAAATAATTACAACAAGATAATCAAATATCCATCGAAAACACAACCATACCTACTCATCATCATTTCCCGACCCATGCGAAGGAAATGTCTCATATTCTGCCATATATGCCGCAATCCGCTCATCTAGCAGCATAGTCAATCCTCTGCTCTTTCGCCAATCATTCAACTCTGATATCTGATCTTTGAGCTGTGTTATCCCCTCTTCGGCCTATGATTTCCTATAATCGGCCTGATACATTCTCATTTGTAAATTAGTTAATAATTAGTTATAATTATACGTAATATTAAATAAAATTTATAAATTAGTCAATGAAGTAGTTAAACTCAATAAACATTATCTTCTGATTGTTGTAACTATATTGCCTATTTCGCATGGACATGTCAGTCACAGCATCGAAAATCTTATCCTCCTCCTCAACAATCAACTCTTCTTGACCGGTGGATTGGAGCATTCGAGCTTGCTCTATTTCAGTCTTTCCTGGGATTAGGAATAGAATAAGATCACAATAAATATTCAATTTACAATTTATGTAATGTGAAATAAAAGAAAAAATTAAAGCATTTTTAGCATTATATCTTGAGATTAGGGTCTATCCAAGTAGACGTAACTGAGCCATCATCATTGGTGCACTCGATGCCATGAGTCCGACTGAAGACCTTCGAATATGCATGCTCATGACCCTTATCCTTAGCCTGAAATTATATATGAATGAACAATGTATATATATGATTAAATAATGTTATAATTATTTTATAGTTGCAGTTTATAAATTTACATTTCCTTTTGATATTATTGGAAGGATTTTGAACCGTCGTGGTGTACAACAGGATTTTTATTCCTGTTTGCCGAGTTATGCTCGGCAAATTCCAATAAATTTAAATATATAATTCACTAAATTAATGCAATTATATGAACTTTAAACAAATTTTAACAACAATATGAAACTAGAAAACTTTCTTTTGTGGCGGGAGTTTCCCAGTGAAGTTGAAATTCCACCCAAAAACAAACAAATTATTTAAAAATAATTTTGAACCGAAAATATGTGATTTTTTTTCCAAATTTCAAAATATCATTTATTATTTATTGGAAATTTAAAATTTGAAATAAGGTGTCGAAATTAATTTTTTATTAATATTTTATGTAATTTCAAATGAATATTCAATTAAAATATATTTTAAAATAATAATAAATTTTTCCTATGTTATACACATAATTTGGAATTTTATAATTCTAATAATTTTTAATTAATATATATATATATTACAAATATATTTATGTAAATATATATATTAAAATAAAGATAAAATATTATTTTATTAGTATCCATATTTTTCACGGTTTAGAAAAAATTTAAAAAAATATATTTATTTTAATATTTAAATAACCTATTTATATTTAAATAGATATATTACAATAATATGCATACATATGTATATATATATTACTAATATTTTATTTATAAGATTTTATACACACACACACATATGTGTGTGTGTATTCAAATATATTATACATGTACATAAAACTATTTAAACAAACTTAACTTATACATTTATATATATAATATTTATATATAAGTGATAGTTTATATACATACATATATTTTCATATCGGATGAAATAATCCTAACATCTATACCTGGGCATGTTGTACCTTTAACGGGTTGACATGTTACACATGCGCATACATATATATACATGTATACGATACATACATACATACATATATATATTAATAAATTAATTAAATAAAACAATATAATTTATAAATTTAAATAAAATAAAAAAATTATTTAAATAATATTTAGAAATGTTCTAAATGAGTTAGAATTCATAGACCTAATATATATCCAATAAGGAATTTTTTTTTGAAATTCGTCCATAACTTCTGCTACGGCCTGGCCTATTTCCAACAATTATATCAGAGCCCAATTGGTTGTGTGGTCTAAATTAGTCATGTTATGGTTAACAAACTAAGCTCACAACCTAGTTAATTAGTAGGGTGCCTAGAAACGTATGTCTAGGATTGGGTTTGGGTAATCTAGTACTCTGCTCTACTTGGCTACCAACCTGATCCGAACAAACATGTGAGCCCAAAAGATTGCCCTAATAGGAGAGGCCCAATTTGAATTGGGCCTTGAGTTAATTTTCAAAATTATTTGAAAATTAAAAATACAAGAGTTTAAATTTAAAAGTCAAATTTAAAATAAGACATAAATATATTATAAAAGTTATAATATAAAAAAATTTCAAAATGTTAGAAAATGTATATTAATTTTGAATTTAAAAAATTTATTAATAAGATTAATAAAATAAAGTAATTAAATAAGTTAATTAATTAACAAGTGTATACATATATTATATATTATGATATATGTTATATATTTTTTTAAATTTAAAATAACATAAGTATACATGTATGTATATGAAATGAATTTTGAAATTAATATAATTTAATTAAAATTGTTTAATTAAATAATTTAATAAAGGTTAATTAATTAAATAAATTAAAGTTTAATTAATTAAATGAATATACACATATATAAGATAAATGTATAATACTATAAAGATTATAGTATGTAATAAATATTTGATATAAATGTTATATTATGTTAATAAAATTAATTAAAATGTTAGTTAATTAAAAACTAGTTAAATAAGATTTAATTAATATACCATTATACACAAGACTATTATATAAGTAATATAAAATATAAAAGTTATATAATAATAAAAATTATATAATATGAATGTATAAACTAAAGGTGGAATATTAAAGAAACCCAAAATGACTCGATGAATAAATACATATGTAAGTGTATGTATATCGTTATTTTCGATGTGTCCGACACTTAAATCACGAGAGTATTTTATAAGAAATACATTATTCCATAAGTCGATATCACTTAATATAATATATTAAAGATTATGAATCTTCAACATAATGTAGTCCTCTGCCATATATATATATATATATATATGTTAATAAATTACTTGCATACTCTTTAGTTGTTGAGAAAACTTAAGCTAGGGATGTTATGTGTAGTATTATTAATATACTGAATAGACGAGGTAAGATAACTAAATGTATTTGTTATGCAAACTCAAGGCACATATACTATACTTAGGCCATCACGATATGGTAGATGCGAGTGAATAATATCTTTCAATTTGTTGATCAAACTCAAGGTCAAAATGAGATTAGAACAAGGAACCATGGGTTGGGAGTTGTATGTGATGCAATCGATAAGGAGTTATCCATCGTTTGTGAGGCTATGATTTGTTAAGCAAACTCAAGGTCGGAATCCCAAAAAATGAGTTCTAACACCCACTAATGAAGTCGAAAGACTTATATGTTTCATTTTGAGTTTGGTGAAACATAAAATACTAGTGGGAACCTTATTTGAAAAATAAAATGATAAGATTTAACTTTTCGAATATTGTAAGAACATATGCTATATAATGTTATAATAATCTACATCGATAAATTTGTGCATTTAATATGATTGATAAAACGTTTATCAATTAAGATATACAAATGAACTGAACTGAAAATTGATAAATTGAAATATAAAATATACTTACTAATAAATGCCTATTGCATGTTAATGTTTCAACATCGATGCAAACGTCTGGTTTTACAACTACTAAATTCGTTCGTAATTTGATCGCTTACATTTTTATTTGGTCGAGACCGTGTATTGCATTCTACGAGTTCCGAATCAAAAGAAATACACAACTATGGATATTTGATCTATATAAATGTTATATGGTGAATGGCCGCAATTTGTAATGTACGATACTTCGATGAAATTAGTCCATTCGAAGCAAACAAATAAAGGGTATTATGAGATCGAGTATTCAATTTGGTTGATTACAAAAGGATCGTATTATGTTAAATGTAACAATAGACCAAATCTACAAGATAGATATAAGAACTTGATCATTGAAATGTCTGTTTGATCAGTTTACACAAGGTGCAGCATATTTGATATCCTCAAATATTAAAGGTAATTTAATGCGCTTTTGTAAAGAGTTCATTATGTTATTGTATTAAGCATTTTCTTTTGAATGGTTAGACCATTTAGAAAGAAAAACGAATATATAAGATTAAATGTGAGTTAAGGTACAATTGAGATGAAAAGAGTGAATGGTCACTTCCGCTTTATAAAGAAACATCGAAAACGAGAATTGTAATAAAAATTATATGAAACTTAACATTGGAATAAGAAACATGATTTCTATTCCGAAATGTAATTTTGTACCAAAAATTATTTCCTATAAGATTATTTCCATGGGTTCAAGATATTTGATCAAAGAACTCTCCATTATAAACTAGTTGTAGTATATGAAATAAATAGTCTATATTAAGTGGATAATGGACCTCCATATTTGGTACGCTATTATAGTAATGGCGGAAATAGTGGGAGCATGCCATATAGCAATTATTGATTGCATCAAGTTAGGAAAACTGTTTTTGTAAAATGTACCGTGCATTATTTATGAAATAATAACTATTTTTCAGCATCGACTGCAAAATAGGCATAGTTATATTTCAATGTAAGATTTAGGAATATTCATTATGAAATAATACTATAATGTGGTATTTGTTTTCAAATGATGCATTAGAAAATAATAGTATCTAAATTCATTTAGTTATGTTGAAATATAGACTGAGTCGTAGATTTAAGAAATAATTTTTATTATAAGGTTATTAATCATATGATATTGGTTAATTATATCTCAAACAATTAAGGGCACTGCACCCATTTAGTGGGAACGTCATAGGAGTTGATGAACTCTTCGGATTGATACATATTGATGTATACAATCCACTACACTATATTGGTAGTTTCGTAACTCCCTTATGCAGAAGAATTGCAACGGTTCTGAGCCGTTGCTAAATAACAACGGTTTCGAGCCGTTATAAAATCATTAAGAACAGCTAAAGGCCGTTTTACTTTTGCCCTAATAATGCCCCTACTCTTGTCTAACTTCATATTCCAGATCGCCAAAGTTTAATATCCGATTTCAGGTCCCTGTATGAATTCTGGCATTGGTTTTGCAATTGCAAAGGTATCGGCCGATTATCGACGCAGTTCAAAAAGAATCGGGTGATCTCATTATATCGAAATTTGTAATCGATCCGATCAAGGTATTTAATACAAATCGATTTTTATTTTTATTCCTTGTGAATGGTTCGTTATGTTTAAATCATCAATTTGGTTCAGTATTTTCAAATGAATGGTTTGGTATATGATAGTTTTCGAATGTAATAGATTTCCTGGTTTGTTATATAATAGTTCGACTTTTATTCCTTATAAATGGTTAGATTTTAATTTGTATTCCTTATGAATGGTTCGGTATATAATAGTTTTTGAATTAAATTTAAGTCTTGTTAGATTGCAGTTTGATTTTGATTCTTCAATTTGGTTCAGTTCAGTAATCTGAGTTCTCATTTGCAGTTACAACTTGCAAGTCTTATATGATTAAGTTGCTCATATCCTGTTTGAAATTTATGTTTGAAATTTGATTTACTCGGTATGTTTGTCGGACATTAACTTACTAAATGATATTTGTGGTAAACCATCGTTTTATTTTTTATTTTACAATCTTTCATCTGTAAAAGAATCTCTTAATGGTTGAAACAAATTTACTTTAGAGTAGGAATTTGTAGAGCTTTATTTTTTTTATAACATATTGGTAAAATATTATGTTTTAATGGTTACCAAAACTTCATTTAGCAGTTAGCAAAACATCATAATTAGCTAAAATTATTGGTAAAACTATTGTTTGAATCTTTGGTTATTCGTCTTTGATTTATTGAGATGAGTATGGTTATTGTCCATTAGCTAAAATTAGAACAACTATATGCTCATATATATGTCCTTTGCCATGCTGTGTCTACTGTTTATTCAAATAACAATTACCTTGATTCTGTTGTTGTGTTTGTTTGGTTTGTCATATGGTGCTATGCACTAAAAGTCCCATATTGCCAAATTTAACACTAGGCATCCATGTACATCAATATTCCTTTCAGTCAACCAAAACCAATATATCTTTAGCATCAAAATTTCACACCATAAGCTTGGATATACAAAGAGATGTAAACTGTGTATATTGGTGTGCTTGGAAAACTGTTGTTGTATTTTATGTAAAATAGTCTATTGTTAATTATTTTTTTGTAGGAGTGCGCGTGTGTCTTCATAATCATATTCTTTATTTTTAGCTGCAGTACATATATAAAGAACACTTAACCTAGTATTTTGGTGCATTTTCATGGGTTATCTTAATTAGTAAGAGTATAATGCTAAGAAAAACTTTTGTATATATAATATTTTGTTTAACTATGTTGTATTAATAAATAAGAATATTCACTAAGCCTTGATCTTTTATATACAGGTTCTTTAAAATTTAATAAGAGTATGTAAATTTGTATGCATGTAAGTTTCAGTGGTTATAACAAATTATATATAAACTTAGAGTATGTAAAAGCGCTATAGTGTGAGAGTATATGTGTGCATGTGTGATTGGAAGTGTGAGTGTTTATTTTTATGTGGTCGGGCATGTTCTGTGTGGAAATGAGTTATATATGCATGAGTTAGAAGAATAGTGTGTTATTATATATGTGGGTGCTGTGTGTATCCAAGTCTAGGCTTTTGAATGTGTTAGCTTCAGCAAGTGTTTGCATGTGTTCTTGCAAGGTTCAGATTTTATATGTCTTGAGAGAATAAACTAATTATTTATGATGTTTATTGTATGAAAATTTATTATATGTTATCATTATTTTTCATGCGTGAATTTTGTTCTAAAACAAGGGTTACACTAATACGAGCAAACGCACCCTTATTCGTGAATGATTGTTATGTCACTCAACACATATATAAGTGAACTATACATCGAAATAGTTTGAGTTGTGTTATGTGTTTGTGTATGTCATAGGATAATATAATGAGCTGATAGAAAAATAATTGACAACATATCATATATGATATAACAGGTCAGTATGTCTTCTAGTATAGACAAACAGTGGGTGAAAGAATCTGATCGAAGAACTACATGATATGTGGAAGGAGTGCAGAAGTTTATTGACTTCGTTGTGGAAAATGGTGGTAATAAGAAAATCTATTCTTGTCCTTGCACACATTGCAAAAATATGAAAATGAAGATTAAATGTAATGATCCTAAACTCGGCCTTCGAAAATCGGCACCCGTACTTCACTTGTACTCAAATGTCGTAGATTCAAACGCCGAATCTGGCTCACCGGAGCTTATAACACAGTAATTATAACAACACAGCGGAATAAAGAAATGGATAATATCATATACAACTCCAATGAATACAATATCCAGAATGATATACAATAATGATATCAATATGATACAAGAATATCAGAGATAAATAAAGATGCTACAGCGGAAAACAGAAGTGATACTCCAAGTGATCTTTAAAAGAGAATGAGTCCAACAACTCCAACATCAAGCTCGAACCACCATCACATTTCACAAAGATAAGCAAGGTCGATCGTCGGGGAACTCCGAACACTAAACTAGCTCCAACTAATCTACTAAACCTGACTATCTGAAAAACTCAACTCTAGACTGCCCGTGTGGAAAATTATGGGCACCCAGAGTTTAGGAAAGGAACAATAAACTCCGAGTCAGTCATGGGACTGGTGTGAGTAACAAAAACAGTTTATCTTTAAAACAAACAACAAAAGAATTTTAAACATTGAAATCCGCAATGCTTTTTGGAAAATGAAACTACCATAAGACCTCCCACCACACACACAATGCAATCGCAGACTTGGAGGAGATTTCTTCTTATGATAGTCAAATATGCTTAATACGAGAAAACTCTCTTGATATTATTACTAGTGCATAGTGTGAAAATCCTTTCGAAAATATAATAATAATCTTAGCCAGCATAGGTACCATTATATTATGCCTGCTATAGCTGCCGCCTGAGGAGACAGGTTATACAACTGCAATCGTAAAGGGCTCGTATTGTTTCTTTGGATTTCCAACAAATGGTCAAGCTAAGGAACTTCCTACTGCCACATGGGTACGCCTCTGGAGGGACGTCCCGAGAACTAACTAGCTCTCTGCCAACACAAGGCCGGGTTACCTCTTACTAGGTAACTACTACACGAATATGCCACCCCCCGGTCGTTTGCGACCTTTATCCGAGGCGCCTCGATCACAAAGCAACAATCACACAGTAAATGAGATTGGAGCAACCACACAGGTAAATATCTGGGCTCCATACCATAATATCACCTTTTTCCAGAAGGAAATGACATACCCTAAAGGGTGCGACCCTCATAACCTTGCCGCATCTTTCCTGTTTCGACCATTTCCGGGGTGTGAGGTCCGATGAGGTCTCATCCACAAAGCTACGCTTTACACGAAAGCCATGATTTGATCAACAAATGATCAGCAACACACAACAACACTTAGCATGCCACACTACCAAATTAGGAGTATATCACTAATAACCTTCAACTACATAACCTCTGAGCTCGTACGTCTCAGAGAAGGGTGTTAAGCTAAGAGAATAAATCTCCGCCGCCAAACAGAATTATATTTGAAAGAAATCAGCTTTATATCTCAAAGTGTAATGTCAGACATACGGCCATACAAGTCTGTTCCGGGTTCAAACAGAACCGAAGGCACTTCCAAAGAAGCCCTTGCAATCCGGGTATTCACAATCCCGATCGGTTTTCCCATCACTTAGGGAATCTCTATACCGGCGCGACTCAGTGCAGAGACGATCGACGGGTTATCCTTTCGTTTTCGAAAATATCCGGTCTTCACCACCGGTCTTCAAATGCAATCCATATACGACGTATCATTATTCGGAATGGGTTATATGACACAAAGTCCTCTCCTAGCTAAACCGAATAATGAGCGTAATATTTTAAAAACATATGGATATTGGAATTCCAATTAAGTCACAATTTATTACCCAAAACTTCTCTTTCAAATGGTTTTAAACAAATTACCATTTTAATCTTTTACACAAAAAGATTCATCTCACAAAGTTCACCCAGTTTCATAAAGATCCATTCACAGATTTTCAAATCGATTTCCATTTCAATTGGATTAACTCATCCAATCTTTAAAATAAAGATTTAACTGATAGCTTTCAAAACAATTCCATTTCGACCTTTTATACAAAAGGTACACCTTTCCAATTTCAAAACAAAGTTCAACAATCTTTCACGAAGATTTATTCATAACTCGGAAAACCATTTTCATTTCAATTTGAAATTCTTTTGATACAATTTAGAAATTTATTCCTTATATGAAAGCTTCTATTATTTGAAAACAAATAGTTTTCATTTCGGAAAATCTGATTCATTTATACGAGTTAAAGTCCTTGGGTTAAATTCAAATTCTCAAAACCATACTTTTAAAATGGTTTAAATTCATATAAACACATTTATGACATCTTTAACCATAATTTCCAAACATGGAATTCAATTCAAAATTTTGAATTCAAATTAAATTATTTAAATTGGAAACTATACCAAGTTATTCAAAATAACTTTTATCTTAAAAACTCCTTTTCAAAAGCTTTAACATTTAACCCAAATCCATTTCCAAAATCAATTGAAATTAAAATTTCAATTTCAAAAACATTAAATTTAAATCATCTGTGACTTAATCGATTTCCTCGTGAAATCCATATTTGTGTGTGTAAGAGTGTGGTCCAGGGGTTTAACACAATAGTGCAACATCATCAGTCATTACAGATACAATCACAACAATATCGATAAGCGATATAATTCTATAACGCTTATCTATATACACAGAATCACAGATAGATAATATAAATGCATTATGAATAAATAAATTACATTCATCACAGCTTGAATTAAAACAATTCTAATCACAAAGCATCACACAGTAGGGATATCGAACAATTCACAGCATTCAATAGAATATAGTCATCCATAAGTAAGGTTAATGAATCATCTAATTAATTGAAACCAGATTAATCACTAACCCAGGTTAATTACAAATTATTTTAATTAGTAACCTTTAATAATTAATTAACTTTAAATTTTAAATTAATTAACCTTAATTAATAAATGAATAAATCATTAATTAATTAACCCTTAATTATTTACAAAAATGATTATCCCTAATCACAATTTAATTACATTGAGCAATTAGTTTCTTGATTACTCCCATAAAGTAATTATACTTACACAATTTTATAAATGATTATCATTAATTAATTAATCTAATTTATTATTAAAATTAATCACATTAATTAATTATTTAAATAATCTTAGTTAATGACTTTTCATTAACTATATTCATTAACCAATACTTTAATTACTTCTTTAAGTAATTAACTTTAATTAATCATTTATAAATACAAATTAATTAGTTCTTAATTACAAATTAATTAATTTCTAATTACATAATTAATTTCTAAAACTTAACTTAATTAATCTTTAATTACTTGATAAATAAATTCCTAATCATTAATTAATAGTCTAAAATTATCTAATTAATGATTCTTAATTACAAATTAATTTAACCTTAATTAATTTATTAAACCTTTAATAACTTAATTAATTCAAATCATAAATTAATTAACTTATTAATTGAACCACTTAATCACCTTGATTAAAACAAATTAGCCCTTAATTAATCACCTTGATTAATTTATTACCTTGATAAATTATCCCTTTATTAATCACCTTCCTTAAGTGATTAATCAATAACCAATTAACTTACACCTTCAAGTTAATTTACTTTTAAAAACATTTTAACTTCTTAATTAACTTTTCTAATTACGTTATTAAGTTTATTCAAAATAAACTCTTTAAAATAAAAGTGATATATATATATATATCTTAAACACCTTTAACTTAGTTAACATAAAACAATTTTGTTTAAAATTTCAAAACTGTTTTATACTAAAATCTACAGACCCGAGACACATTCAAAATTACCCGAGCCAAATTCTAATTTACTCGAGCCCTACTTCGATTTTTCCCTCACCTTCTTTCTCCCGAGTATTTTCGCAAATTCCTTCGAGACAAACCCGATGAAACTCGTCTTCCCCAAACACCACAGCAACCCAGACCAAAACACTGACACGCGTGCACGTGTACACTAATTTCGATCGCCTCCGATCACTGCCCCGACCTTCAACACGTCGTCGACGATCGACTCGAGTTCCCAGACCACCCAAAAACCCAAAACTTCGGGCAACTCACACAAACTACTCGAGAAAACTCGAGTACCCATCTTCCTCAAAATCAAACTTCACCAGGAACAAAAATACACCGTGCACGTGCACGGTGGCTCCGACCACTCCTGATCAACGTCGCAACCTTCCCAAGGTCGGCGACGACACCCTCAGACCATCCAAACTCCAACTCCTTCGATTCTCACTCGAAATTGAATTCGAGTATCTCAGAACCAAAACCTGGAACCACATACCCACCTGAATAACCCTCGAACTCGCAACGCCGATCATCTGAGTTCCAGCGCTTCCAGCCACAACTTCGCCAACACCCATGCTTCCAATTCCCAAAATCTGGTGGAACTCGATCCACCAGAGGCACCGTGACGATCAAAATACCCGACCCTATCAAAACTAGGGTTAAGAAATAAATCTGGCCACCGCCACTTCCACGATGATTTGAACATCTTTCTGACAATTTTGCCGAGCTCACACATCACTCCTCTACCTCCAGTGGAGACCCCATCCTCTCCGATCACTTGGATCATCTGTAACCACCTAAATCCCAATTTCTGTTCAACCCAGAAATGCATACCCAAAACTTAATTAGAAATTATGATTTCTCTTCCAAAAATCATGATTTTGGATAATGTTTCAGACCATATGCCTGAAACAATGATTTAAGATATTTGATTTTTTTTCAAAACTCACCCTTTCCTGTTCTAATTTGTTTTCCAGAGCAGTTTCAATTTTAATTCATTTAAATAAAAATTTAAACTCTAATTCATGATTAAACAAACAACTTTAGTTTAAATCCTAAGTCCTAACAGTAATTGGATCAAGAGATATTGAATTTTGAGTAAAATTTGAACCTGGAAACTAAAACAGGGAACACAGATACATGCACACATTTAAACATTCATATATATACACAGGAAAATGCCAGAAAACTCACATATATTCAGAAAATAGCATGCAACCATATTTATTCAAATACTTAAACTTTAAAAAAAAGTGATGTTACTCATCTGATTAGAAAAGGAAGAACAGAGCATCTTGATTTTGAAAACAGCTTTCGATACTTTAAAACTGGAAAATGCTTTGAAAGTTGTTTAGTTGGTTTGAAATTAAGCTTCAGTTGTAAGATATGTTCTGGTATGCTAAGTTGTTGAACGAATGAAATAAGGAAGATTGGTATATGCGTAATAAGTATACATGTGATATTATTTTACTTGTACAATTTGGTCAGAGATTTTTCCTTGCTTGGAGGCTGAAATGATCTATATTGTACTAGAGATGATAGTATTTATGCTAGCATTAACTTCTATTGTCTTGTCTTGTTTTATTTTGTCATACTTATCCTTTTTCTGTTGAATATACATGGATATCATTTTCTTTGAAAACGTGTGTTCCTAAAGACTATATATCTCTAGAATTTACCTTATGTGTTACTTATGTGTCTATATAACCATATCTTTTCCCTTTCATATTTATTTTTGTTTTCTTTTACAAGTGTACATACTTATTTTTTTTTCATATTTGAATGTATATTACTTTTCTTTTTATACTTTGTAATATAAATTAATTTCTATATTTAATATGTTGTTTAAATTTAGCTAATGTGTTACTTTATATTTTACATAGTTTATTAACATGTTGTTTGAATTTATTAATGTATTTATTTTATTTTATTTTTATAATTTATCTTATATATATTAATTTCTAACTTATATATTTATTATACTTATATAAATTTCATAGTTTCTAGTGTTGAGATATATATATATATATATTTATTATTTTGTAAGTATACTTTGTTTGTATTTTATTTTACTTCATATATTTATTCCTACTTTAACTTAAAATTTAAACTAAATATATATATATATATATATATAAATTCAAACTTACTCATTTATGCACATATACATATATATTCACATATATATGCAAGATTTCAATTCAAATGATTCAACACATATTTTACTTGAATTTGGAGAAACTCAAATTTGTTTACCAAATTATTTTAAAAAATTTATTCAAAAATTAAATTAATTATCAATTTAAATTTAGTTAAAATCCGGGATCGTTACATTAAATTAGATGACATTCATTATCATCTACTTAGATGGGGAATTATCCAATCATATACCATTTGGCATTTTCATGGGGAAGAGTCGGTAGGGAACCAAAAAAACTCGTTAGTCAAGCCATAAGTACCAATGAGTCTGAACTTCCTAGGATGGAAGATCTGGTCAATGATGCAGATATATTTCATCATTTTCAACCTACAAGTTTGCCCGATAATATTGGAGAATCGCCTACAGTTGATGTCGATTGGCAGGCCAATCAAAGTAGGAAGTATAAATCACTTTTTGGTGGTGCAAAAGAGACATTGTATCCTTCATGTCCAAAAGGGATAACAAAATTGTATGCCATTGTGAAGCTGAATAGCTTGAAAACTCAGTATGGCTTTTCCGACAATGGTTTGACTGCACTCCTCGAATTTATAAAGGAATTACTCCCTGAAGGTAATACACTACCAACAAAGTACTCCAACATGAAGAAGATGATGAAACAAGTTGGGATGGATTACAAAACTTATGATGCATGCATTAATGACCGCATTTTATACTGGAAAGATGATGAAAACAGAGTTGGTTGTGGACAATATACTACTACCGGATGAGAACACAGCCAAACAAAATCATCCTCTTGCTATGACCTTTAGTGAAGTTGGAATCGGTGGTTTTGTGTGCCATCCAAAGATTTTAATTCGATATCTTTAGACGCAGGAGCAGGTATATATTATTATTATGCTTTGGTAATTTAACATAGTGATGAACCTTTTTACAATTGTTTGCTTCTGCTAATAAAACAAGCTGAACAGTTTCCATTGCTTTAAATACCACCTGTCATTTCAAAACCGATGAATCGAATACATGTTTAATGAGATGTTACGGATTATCATTCATGTTGTTGTGATTTTTGCCTATAAGCTCAACAGTTTGACACATATACTCACAACTTTAACCATGTCCATCCTCAATTGTCACAACTCCAGTAATAAGTCTATATGCGTTCAGAATTATAAACCTATGCACAATAGTGTGTTTTTTTTCAATGTAGGCACCTCAGATGCAGATCGCCAGCAACAGTTTATCTAAGGGTTTATACTTGTTGTTTGTTTTCGAATTGGGATTCTAATTTGGTGTTTGTATATTGGTTTTGTTTAGAATGATAGCAACAGAAGTAGAGTTTATCTAGAGCTAGGATTATAGCAGTGTATTACTCATTGTTTATTTGATGTAGTTCAAGCTTGAATAGTACTCTAAAATCAAAGAAAAATAGTTGTTGGCACTAAAAAATGCAGCGCATGAAAATGTGACTGCTCATACGCATTTTAATAATTTCCATATAATTATATAAAGTTATAGCACTGATATCAATCATCTTTGATATTAGTTGAGAAAAAAACCTTTCGACAACATTTTATATAAAGTTAGTCTGGTTTTGTCCAGAATGAATGATAATTGGTTCAGGAATTTGTTGTCTTTGTGTATTTTTTACGATTAATGTATGTAGTGTTGTGTGTTCAGCAAGAACAATCAATAGTAAAAGGTAGGTTAATGTTGTATACGGTGATTGTTTAGCATTTCAGTTCATTGTAAATAACATGATTAGGATTACTTGAGGACCAGCATAATGCAACTAACATGGCATTATCATATCATAATGTTTTAATGAAATGTAATTAGGTTTCTGTAATCGGTAGAGAATATGAACTTTTAACAATTTCTCCATGTATCCTCCTTAATCAATAATCTACCATAAACTTAGGCAGCAACATACGGTTTGAAATGCAAAATTCAAAACTGCAAGTACAAAGAGTAACAATTAGTCCTCAGTTTATTTCAGTTTCCAATGTAAATTATTAAAAATGAAAGCAGAAACCAAAAAGGCAAATTTTCACTCTATGTTCATGATTAATCATGCATGAGTCTGGGTTTTACTGTACTTTTTCTTTATGTCGAGATGAAAAAAAGAGATTGGTATGAGTTGCTTTAATTGTTTAGAACTAATCAAAGCATGCCTATGTTTTTTAGCAAAGGGTAAAAGCTAAGGCATTCGGTCTTGCAACTTATTTATGTGGTTGAAAAAAGAAAACACATTCACATACCTAAAATAAACATTTTACATCATTTGTACATGACAATTTGATTATATCTTGAAGTTGTTGTGTGTCGTCATATTTTTGAATAAAACTTCATAAGCTCAGTTTTACTTTTATCGTTCTCTGTACCGATTTTTGTGCAATGATGGAAAAATTACATGAGAAGAGTTTTGCGGCAATGATGATCAGGCAAGAACAGATTGGAGGAAGGCTTCGAGACAATGAACTATGTACCGATTAACGATAGATCTCTGCATTGTACATTGTAACATGCTTGCCAAAGTATGTACTGTATATTGTAATACTGTTGTTGTTGCTGCTGCTGAACTATGTAGTGTAATGTATTGTTGTTGAACATTTTAATTTCAAGATTTGTTATGTTTGGTCTTTGTGTTGAATCTATAAAAAAATATTTGGTGTAATGATCTTTCTTTTGTGATATTATGTTAAATTTGCAAATGTTGTATTGAGTATGATAATTAAATGACTGTTACTATAGGAGGGCCAAAAAATAATATGAAAATTAGCAACGGTTTCGAGCCGTTGCAAAACCAAAAGTAGCAACGGCTCAAAGCCATTGTAAAATAAGGTTTTACAACGGCTTTAAGCCGTTGCAAATTATGGTTTCGCAACGGCTGGAAGCCTATGCTAATTTTTTGCCACTGCCAGTTTAGAGCCTTTGCTAAATCCGTTTGCAATGGCTCAGAACCGTTGCGAAATAGCATTTTTGGTGTAGTGATCGCAAGTCTTTTAATACCAAAACTGTTCCACGTACTTTGTTATATTCATCGGTGATTTATCACCGACATGGACATATGTATTTGGTATACATGGACATATGAATTTAGTACACATGCAGTATGCATATGATATGCTCACAAAGTATAAAACGGAAGTAAATAAAATGTGAGCGATAAAATAAAATGATTCGATTTTATCGATAGGTGAGTATATTGGAAAGAGTTTCAAATGTACCTAAAAATAAATAAAGATTCAATCGAAAAAGTCATTCCTTCTTGTGATACATAAGAATGTATCAACAAGGAGTAGTCGAACTTTTTTAAACAAAGTACAATTAATTGTGAATGAGGTTGAGTTAATTTCTTTCTATAAGGTCACGTACTTAAAGGTAGTACACAAGGTTGATAATATTTCATCCAAATAATAGTTTACAAAATCATACAATAAATGGGTTTATAAGAAACTCCAACATATCCTAGGCCAAGGAGTTGGCAGGTTATGTGAGTCAAAAGATTGCACATAATAATCGTATGTGGGGAGTCTTGTATGAATCGCCCCAAAACGAGTTTGGGAACGACTGTCATTAGATGATCAATTAATGTTTTGAATATAAGTTTTGTAAAACTAAAAACCAAATCAGTTTTATATAAAAGACATCATAGAGTGTTTATGAATACCTATTATGTTGCACTGAGAAACAATTGTTGTTTCAAAAAATACCAACTTCATAGTAAAGAAATTTCTTTGAGAAGTTGTTGGAAGTAAAATAGAACTGGATATGATCCAAAGATAAAACGGACTAAATGAGGTAAAATGAAATTAGCTAACCAAAATGAATACATCGCATTAGAATATCTAATAAGTATTCCCGCACATTGAAGAGAAACTATGAGTTTCTTATCAATGTCGAAAATATATAATCCTTGGTTGTTTAATTAAACCATTAAGAGTATTGACTTTATAATATGGTATGATGCGCAGATCCGAAATAGATTCCAAGTACATTATCAAAATATGATTTTAATAGTTGTACCCAAAGGGATATGATCCATTGGCCGCAAATGTGCCTTTAAGAGAAAGAAAAATGTAGTTGGTATATAGCAGGCCACATTAATAAGAATACTACCGTGAATTTCAATTGTTGAAAGTAACGTAATAGATTCACCATTCGATGTGCTCAAGTTAGTTCGGACTTACTCATAAAATTATTGCTTAGTATGACTTTTTTGGACTTATGTGTTGAAATAGAAAATTATAAATAATGATTTAGAATAGACCGTTAGCACATAATAATGAAAGTGTCCCGAAGTCAGTGAGAGCAATATTGAGTTTGTGGGTTTTTGGATATGATCCAATAAATGATAGAAAGTATCATTTTATAAGCATCAGAACTGAATAAATATTTTGATAGAAATACAAATAGTTTTATTATCAATCAGAATGCAGAGGAAGCATGTGTTTATAAGAAAGAACGTTAAAAGGCATATTGATATTTCTAAATCATAAGTAAACACCACACCGTCGATTGTTAACGATGCACTTGTATTAAAATCAGTTTCTATTGTTTTAATACTTGATATTGGATTTGTAAATGATGTCTTTTTTAGTAAGTTTAAAAGATATTGGGAATGTCCTAATTAAAATGTTTAATATGAAACATGTAAGATGGATTCCTTATACATTAGCAATAGGAATTATCTTACATGTTATATTGTCTATAATATCATGGCGTGTTTATGTATTTGATATATGAAGAAAATATCAAATCCAAACTGATATCATTAAATGATAGTTTGGAATGTTCTCATGTATTTACGAAATACTAGAGAATTGTTTATAGAAACAACAAACTTCCAATGAAGGAGTGTTCGGACTCAAACTTCATAAGTGATATCGAGTATAAAGCGTCAATAATAAATTCAAATTAAGAATCTTTAAGTTGGAAGTGTTCCTAATGAAAGACTGTGGTCGATTCAATGAAAAAGGCTAATTACATCACCTTGAATAGTTTGTTGCAATAAAACCAATGTATATAAATATAAATGCATAAATTTATAACTGAGCTAAGGGTAATTCCAAATGCTGTCAATCCCATAGTATTATTTTATGATAACAATGCTACAATATAGTTCATAATAGAACTTAGAGCAAACTAGAAGTCAAGAGATATACTCCGAATTGTTCCAAATGATAAAAGTAGTTTATCAGCGTCGACAAGAGTTGATTAACATAGTAGATAACTAAAACATAATAGCATACTCATTCACTGAGGAACTGACCCAATTAGTTTTGAAAAAACTGATGGGGGAAGTTGGAATAGTATTCCATAATTGACCCTAAGTGCAAGTGGAAGATTGATAGAATTAGGGGTATGCCATAGGAACAATTATGTAATTTGTTACATATATCTAACTCGATAACCAATCTTCTTCGAAATAAAATGTGTCTTCTTTCTGTTATGTACTTGATATAATGTGTTATATTAATTAATTAATTTAATTAAAAATATATTTAATAGAAAATCTATATTGGTGTATTTTATGATATTAGTTACAAAGTGTTTTAACCATGAGTAATTTATCACAATAAAATATAAATACACCATTTTAAATGTCCTAGTCAAGATGCATTGAGACTGGATATCGATGTATCCATTGAAACTAAAGTACATAACGCTCTCCAAATTGTCGGTAGTTTATTACTCATGATTGCTAGGGCCCCCAAGCGGTTACGCACTGATAGTTATTGGATAACTATGGAATGACTCACTCGATAATTTTCTGTTGGTTAATATAACTAAGATCAAACGGAAAATATCAATGTGACTGATTTACACATTTATCTCTACTCGAGAATATTGTCAATCTTCAATATGAAAGCTCCGCTTTGATTATGGTCAAATGTGATTATAGTCAAATCATGGTATGGCATCCATCGAGTGACTATAGTTGGGTCAAGTGGAAGTATTGGAAGTGAAGCAATATTCAAGAAAGGATTCGTCTCCTCAGTTATATAGGGTTAGTATCATGGTCAACTCAAGTCAATTCAAAGTCAAAACCTCTGGCCATAGCATTTCAATTAATAATAATTTTTATTATTGAACCATGGACTTTGTGTTTGGACCACAGAGTTGAATATGGATGATATTGGAATTTTGACCATTACCAAATTCCATAAGTCCAAAGTGATATAGTTTTGACGAAGAGAATTAGTGTAAATAAAAGTCACAACCACGTAAACCTTTACAAAGTAAAATTGAATTTTATTAAAACCAACTAAGCGATAAATTTAGCCAAAATGCCACATCATCTGCTAAGTTACATGTGGATGTTAATATTTGAATAATTCGATATTAATCGATTACTGAATTTACACCGAACGAATCACACAACCGAAACAACGAATTCTCCTTTAACCAAACGATTTAATTAATTTTTCATTGTTATAAATTGATTAATATTTATAAAATATTAATTATACAATTTGATTATGATTTGATGAATCAATATTATTAGATATATTTATAATAGTTATATATATCAATCGATATATGATATTGATAAACGATTAAATTGGATTTAATTGTATAATATTTTATTTGGGCTCTAAATGGGTCTAAAAGCCCATGAAGAGGGCTGAAAATTCGACCATAAGAGGGGTTAATGTAGCCATAAGATGTTGTAACATAGACATTAAGATGGAGGGCTAAAATGGAAGAGAATTGGTAAGAGACGATGTAGGATCTTGATCCTAAAATATCTTTTAATTCTCCTATATATAAGCATCTCTATCCTCAACCTTTAAAGGATTTTGGAAGCCTCCAACCGATCTATTATTGGCTGAATTCCTCTCTTCCATCTCTCTAATTTCTCAAGTGCAAATTAAATAAATCGATTGCTATCCGATAACTGAAGGTCAAGGGTTCAAAGACTAGTAATATGTTGAATCGGAAAAGGTTTCAAAGAGAAGAGCTTATCTTTTCAAGGTATACTTCAAGGCTTTGGTACTTAGGTATGGTTTTATCAAATTACAGTTTATAATTCTCTATATAATATTTTGTTCGGTATATATATTATTGTTATTATATTGTTAGTTAGGTGATGATTCTGATATGCAATAATGTTGTCATAAATTAGTTTGGTCATATGCATGTATATATTTATGTTAATATAAAAAAATGATTTTTTCACACATCAGATTAGTACAGCCACATATATTAGATAATAGAATCAATATTTTATTAAATTACATATATATATATATATACACATATATATATGGTTTATATTTAATTATAACATTGTACTAAAGTTAAAATTGGTCGTATAATTTTATACATGTAATTTTATAGTAATAGTAATTTTTGACAATAAGAAAATAATTTTTATTATTATTTAATATTATTTAAATAAATTTACTATATGAATAAATCCTATAAAATCAAATATGTTATGAAATTTATTTTAACGTCGAGTAAGCTCTCGATAAGAAAATAAAAAATTAAAAAAAAATTGTTATTTTAAAAAATTATTATTTAATTTGACCGTAAATTAATAAATTATTTAAAATAAATTAAAACAAAAAAATGTGAATTTTTTTTCAAACTTTATAATATCATTTATAATTCACTAGAAATTTAAAATTTGAAAAAAAGCGTCGAAATTAATTTTTCATTAATATTTTATTTACTTTTAAATGAATATTGAATTAAAATATATTTAAAAATAAAAAAAATTCCTATGCTATACAGATGATCTGAAATTTTATAAAAAAGAATTTTTTATTAATTTAATTAATATATATATTTATTTATCTATTACAAATATGTTTATGTAAATATATATATATTAAAATAAAAATAAAATATTATATATATTAGTACATATATTATTCATGGTTTAAAATAATTATTATTTATTTTATATTTAAATAGATATATTATAATAATATGTATATATATATATTATTAATATTTTATTTGAAAGATTTTGTATATATATATATATATATTTGAATATATTATACATTTACATAAAACTATTTGAACAAACTTAATGTGTACATATATATATATATATATATAATATTTATATATAAGCGATAGTTTATATACATACATATTTTTGGACAACATATATTTTTATATCGGATAAGCTAACATGTCGTTGCGATGTAAATCTCAACATCTATACACGGCCATGTTATACCTTGCATGGGTTGACATGTTACACATGCGCGCGCGCACACACACATATGCATATGACACACGCACAACACACACAAATATATATATATATATATATTAATAAATTAATTAAATAAAACTATATAATTCATAAATTTAAATAAAATAAAAGTTTTATTTAAATAATATTTAGAAACGTTCTAAATGAATTAGACTTCATAGGTCCAATATAAATCCAATAAGAGAAATTTTTTTGAAATTTGCTGATAACTTCCACTGCCGCCTGGCTTAGTTCTAACAGACTGGGATTAAGATAGGAGGCTCAAATAGGATGTTTTTTCCTTTTGATCATTCATATGAGACTACTGAGCTATTCACCATATATCTTCCCTATTGAAGGATGGTCATGTTTCTTCAGGATTTATTCCCTTGACATACTTACAGGACTATTTCACATCCTGAAAGCATGGTGGATCGGTCATTAGTAGGGAACATATTAATCGTAATCAGTTGCATTCCATAAATCTCTCATCAAGATTATTTCAATCCAAATTGTACATACATGCCCGATATGTTTTAGGAAAATTACAGAATGTAAAGAGATCTATTCTAGAGGAATTTGACACGTATTCAAAAGCAACAATAAATACTTTATTTTTAAGCCAAATGCATCAAAAATGCAAGGTCTATGCGGAGAACAAAAAAGGACTAACGCTTTGAGAATGTTAGCTTATGGCACCCCTGTAGATGGCTAGACGATGCATATCAGATTGCAGAGAGTACTGCACTAGAAACTCTTGAAATTTTTTGCCAATGTGTGGTAGACATTTATGGCACCGAGTACCTTAGATCTCTAAACAATGATGATTTTGTCCAGATTAGAGAAATGCATGAAAGCAGAGGATGACCTAGAATGCTGGGTAGTCTCGATGGTATGCAATGGGAATGAAAGAACTACCCCAAAGCATATCATAGAGCCTATAATGGTAACATAAAAAACCAACTACTATTTTGGAAGCGGTTGCTTCGTATGATTTGTGGATTTGGTACGCTTTCTTCGGAATGACTGGATCTAATAACGGCCTAAATGTTATAGAAAGGTCACATTTATTTAATAATCTAGCACTTGAAAACGTAATTCCCGTGACATTTAGTCTAAGCCAAAATGTCTACAAACACGATTATTATCTTGGAGATGTCATTTATCCAAAATGAAGCACAATTGTGAAGACTATGTCCAAATCCAATAATAATGAAGCATGCAAATTTTGCTGTGATGCAAGAGGGACAAAGAAAAGATATAGAATAAGCTTTTGACGTCCTTCAATCCAGATTTGCAATGGTCAGTAATCCTTTTCGATTATAGTCTCGAGAAAAAATGTCCACAATCTTGTTTGCTTGTATAATTCTCCACAGTATGATCATTGAAGATGAAAGATATATGGATAATGATCATCGTCACTACGATTAGATGATGCAAAGCAACCGTCAAATATATTCTGAGATGACATTCTTGTAACAAAAGAAGCTTTCAACATCCACATAGATTGTCAACTTTCATTCTGAGACATACAACTTTACAATAGGCTTCAAAAAGATATATTGAATCATATTTGGAATCACTTTGGAGAACGTTAGTTCACTTGTAGGTCTATTAACCATGTTTGTATGCCTATTTATTTTCTATTCGTACTTTCTTTTACGTTGCACTTACATTATTTTTCCTTACATAACTATTCATTTTGTGTGGTATTTTTTTATATGGGTTCTAGAACATTGATTAATAACCACATAAGACAAATTTCAAAGAATACAAAGTACAATGATAATAATACAAATTGCTAGGCTTAAAATAAACTATGTCCGAGGTAACTTAGTTATTTGTCTTTTGCACTCCATCCAATTAGGCTTAAGCTTCATCCATTTCTATCAAATCCTTATTCCATATTAGTTTTTTTCATATTTTCAACGTCCAGTTTTCGCTTTCAAATGTTCAAGATCCAACTTTTGTCGCTTAATCTCGGCAAACTTTCGCATTATATCAATCTTCTCTTATGCTTGCTTCGATCTTCCTTGATGTCTTTTTTCGTGAATTTCATGGGTGGCGTTCACTCTGGAATGCAAGCCGGCTTTGGCTTTACTCTTTTCTTTGCTGCTATGAAACCTATTTATCTATAATCTTTGGTAGCTTTTCAAGTAAGCACATCGAGCTCATTTTCTTCCTCAAATGGCATTTCTCTACCCAATGAGTCTCCCGGACTATAGTAGTATGATGATTTTGATGCTTTTTTCTTTCCATTATCCTTTGTTTAAACATTCCTCAAGTTCTTTGCATTATCAGAATTTTACTTCGGTTGACTTGTCAATAACTCATAATAGTTCGAGTATAGGTAATATTGTGGTTTTTTAACATCGTTTTCCCTCGCAAAAAGCTTTAAGAACTCCTCATTCTCCATTCTTTCTAATAAAAAAAGGAAAATAAAAAAAATAAGATTACATACCAAAGAAAAATGAAAATCATGAAACATACCAAATTATCTTCACTTTCTATTCCATTGGGATTAGCATTTTTATTTTATAAATTTGTGATTCGTAAAATTGAGTTTGTCGATTTATTTTATCGAATCGACCTTGAATCACTAACAATTAACGTATGTTGTCCGAATGCTTTATGTTGAAAGTATTCATTATTTTCTTTCAAAACTTATCGCCAGACTGGTCATTACTCTGGATCAAATCTTTGTTATAATGATAGTAAATGTTGCACAAGTTGTAATCTTCATCGTTTTGTCATATGTTGAAAGAATGCTGGCTCGGAGAAGTACCCTGTTGCTCATTATCGTCTTCAAAGCGTAATTTTGAGAATTCGAAAGATGTGAGAACTCTCCGAATGGTGAAGACATATGTAGTTTAGGTTTGATATAAGATTATTATAGTGTATAAGAAGAAATACTGAAGAGTTTGATGAATTTTTTAGGATTGAAAGTGAGTTATTTACTGAAAAAAGGTGGAAACATGGTTGTTATAGTAGCCGTTGGGCCTTGAGCGTTCATTTAATAGGCGTGCAACCTTAGACGCTTATTTAATAAGCACATGAAGCTGGATGCCTATTAAATAGGCACTAAAGGTTGGGCGCCTATTAAAAAGGCACTCAGAGACAATTCAGCATACTGAATTGACCCCAGAAGATTAAGTGTAATCGACACCGTTGGTCACCCCCATTTCCTTCCCCTTCATATTAAGGCCGAGTCTCCTTCTGTATTGGAGAATCTCTTGCTATTTCTTCCCACACCACCACTGTTGTCTACCAATCTACCCTTAATTGCACCAGCCACCAAACGCTAAAGCATCACTTCCACTTGCTGTTGCTTCAGTCACCACCTCAGGCTCCACCTGCATCTGTCTAGTCGATTGCTCCACGTCCTCCGCCATCTTAATTTTGCCTCTGCTATTATTGCTCAATTGCTGATTGAAAGACCGAAGTACTAATTAAAATAAGAATTTAAGTCTTTTGACTAAGAATTTAATGTTTTAATGATTTAATTTTGACTAAAACTATTTTTTTAAGTCCCCCTCTTTAAGCAAGATTCAAGTTAGACAAAATGCTTATTTCAACTCATTCATTCAGTTTTTTGATCGAGAAGTTAGTGCTAAGTGAACAAATTTAGGTGTTTGTTTAAAACATTTACTGCTAAGAATTAAATAATAAAATCATTTACTGTTAACTAAAAAGAATTTGTAGGATAATAGCAAATATTTGTTTGGGGATGATTTATATTGTTTTCATATATTTTATGAATGACTTAGATTCTTGTCATATTTTGTGAATGAATTGAGTTGCATTTGAATGAATGAGAAATTGTGTTAATTATACGGATATCATAACTGATATTGATAAAATGTTATAAAATGAGTTAACTAAACAAAATTTAACTAGAATGTTTGGATGTTTTTAAGTGTGTAAAATGCAAGTATTTTACATTAATTATATTGTGTATCTTAGATTAAGATAGGAACCAAAAACAAAATCTTGGCTGTTAAAATAGATAGAGAGAATAATGCAAAGATGAAAAAGCAAAACCATTAGTTAGCTCAATTTTAAATTTATTTCACGCACTAAAAAAATCTCATACTTCAAATTAAAGTTGAAGAAACAAATTTTGAACATGAAAATATTGATTCTAATGTTGGTATCCATGAAAACGAAGAGTATACAAATGTTTGGGTTACTTATCGAGTTTATTGACTATTCCGATCATGGTTGCTTCGGTGAAAAGAAGTTTTTCGAAATTGTAGTTGACGAAAGATGAACCTTTGAACTACTATATCGCAAGAAAGATTAAGTGGATTAGCTATTATTTAAATTGAAAATGAGTACTTGGATAAGCTTAACCGCGAGAAGATAACAGATGAATTTGCTTCAAAAAATGCAAGAAGCAGGTGCTTTTGTTAGTATGTATTAATATGTTATGATATCATGTATGCATTCAGATTTTTTGACATGTAATCTAAATGACTTGATTTAGCAATATTTTGTGATTAACTTAAAATTTTATTAGTTGAATTGTCATTTGGTTCGACCTTTCGTACATATAGAAGTTTTGTTGTTTTGTTTAGGAAAAACGGGGCAACAAAATTGAAAAATAAAATAGTTTGTCTACAACATCATATGCCTTTGGGCCGACATTAGTTGGTTAGTAGTTTAAGCTACAAGACCAAATGTCATGAGTTCGATATCCGAGATTGATACTTGTTGACATTAACGAACCATGTTAAAATAAATAATTTAATTAATTAATTAATGAATGAAAGAGAAGACTAAGGTACTAACTTAGTACATTAGTTGTTAAATATAAAAGAAGTTACTGGCTTACTGCATTAGTCGTTAATAACACTTTGATAACTGTTATGGTTATATATTTAATATATAATTTTTAGTGTCGATATGAAATTACTGGGCAAACTGTTATGGTATGTAACTTTATGTTTGAAATACTTATCTGTAAGTTACATTTTGATATGCTATGTAACTGTTACGGTATGAAATTATAGAAATGCTTAATATATATTTATCTGTTTGGAATGCTTATCTATTATGTATGAAATTACATGAATTCATAATTTTTAATATATAATTTTCAGTTATATATTTAATATATATACTGATACTAAGTATATATTAGGTACTAAAAATTAAAGTTACTAGCCGGTAAATTTATGTAAAAATAAATATTTTGTGATACAACATTAGATTATGAAGGTAAAAATTATATTAGATGAATCAGTATGTGGATGATGATGGTAAATATAGTGAATCAGAAGGTAAAATACATACCTGCTTTGAACAACTATGCCCTCTATGCATCTATTTCTCCATATTATGTAATGATGATGTTGCTAATGACATGGAGGAAGTCCATGTTGTTGGTTTACAAAACATAATCAATATCAAATATGTTGCTAATGAAGTTGGTGTACATCTGAAAGCTTCTAAAGTAAAACAACCGGACTAGGTTTTATATGATTAAAATAAGTTTACTTCAAAACATTAGAGTACTGTTACATGTGAAATTCAACAGACATGATGCTTTTACTCATAGCGGAGCACATAACTTAACATTAACATGAAATAAACATCTTATAGGAAAAGAATAGCATTTGATGACAATATCATAATTATCAATAATAGTTGAATTTTTACCTTCACAAAGCGCCTCTGTATCCATAAATAATTCGACGTCCTCTTCAAATTGGATTTTATAACAACCAAGGTTTTCCGCTCTCTACCAATCACTAAGACATACTAATGCTTCAACCATATTAGGAGCCAATGAGGCCCTAAATGGATTAACAACTCTTCGACCAAGACTAAACGTACTTTTGCTAGCAATAGTTGAACTAGGAATGGCTAAGATATCTTTAGCGATTTTTGAAAGTATTCGATACTTTGCTTGATACCTTTCCACCAATCTAACAAATGAAAATCTCTACTCGTAAGGTTTTCAAATGGATCATTTTGATATCGATCAACCTCATTATTTATCTTAAGTGATTGTTCTTCCCTTCTTGTTTGTTGAAGTCTTTTTAACCTTTTACTTCTAAGACTATCATCAAATTGCTCATCAATCTCTTTATTTCTTACAATAACATTAGATCCAATTACATTTGGTATATCCATGCCCTTTCTATATTCATCATATAGCTCATTTAAAGCATGTTTTATAAGACCAAGAAACTCATTCATTTTACCACTATTCCAACCTATCTCGAGAAAGCTAATCTTTAAAGATTGAAATTTATATCTTGGATCCAAGATATGAGCTATAAAGATGACTTTGTTAATTTCTTCAATACTACCCTAATATTTGTCGAATTTAACTTTGATCATTTTTGCAACATTTTGCAAATTAGAATCATGAATAGTGTTACTAGCTTGCTCAATTTCATCTTGAACTAATATAACCTCATCGAAAATTAATAAAGAAGTAACACTCTTAGTTGCACTAAGTCTTAATGTAGTTTCAAAAAATCCCTTCAAAAACTCAATCAAAACTCGACCTCTTTCCCAATCTTCTACTTTTGGAGGTCCCGTTCTTTTCACTAAATTTTTCGTTTTATCTTTGATCATCTCATTGAAGTAAACTTTAATTGGTTCATCTTCCATACACATTCTATCAAATACTTTTCGAAATTTGTAAGCAATATCAAGCATTTTAAACGTTGCATTCCATCTTATAGGGCAATCAAGTGGAACAATAGCCATTTTATCATTTTTCATCAAGTTAGAGTAATATCTAAACCTATCCAATCTCGAAGGAGAGGAGTGGATATATTTTACTAAATTCCTAATGCCTTCAACAGCTTCGTAATAATACTTTAGTCCATCTTTAACAATTAGATTTAAAACATGACACACACATCTCAAATGTAAATACTTTCCACTAAGCAATAAAGAATCAGAATATTCTAATCTCTTCTTTATATAACCAATTGGTGTATCATTAGCGCTAGCATTATCAACTGTGACGGTAAAAATTTATCTATGCCCCATTCATTCAAACAATTCTCTAATATCCTTCCTATTTCATCTCCTTTATGACTATTAATCTTTGTAAATGCTATAATTCTCTTATGTAATTTCCAGTCACCATCCATAAAATGTGCAATAACGACCATATAATTAATGTTCTGAATGGTAGTCCAAGTATCGGTGGTTATACTAACCCTTTGATCTCCAATTACACTTTTTAATTTAGCCTTTTCTAGTATAAACAAATCCCAAATAGTTAATGCACGTTTTTTTTCTATTGGGTACTATAAATCTTGGTCGAAGTTTGGCAAATAGTTCTCTAAAGCCTTCACTTTCTACCATCCTAAATGATATATCATTCTTACCAATGAATTTTGCCAAAGCTAATGTACATCTATTTTGATTAAAAGAATGTGGAACCAAAGATCCAGCCAACCCATCTAGAGGTTGACTGTTGTCCACATCGTTTTCTTTTATATATGGGAGATTACCGACATAAATAAAAAAGGTGATACCGTAAGCTAGTTGTTCCTTGCTTGGAATCGGCCGTGCACTCCATTTTGCAGCACTTACATATTGCAGTCGCCTCCATTTCCCCATTGTCCTTCTTCCTAAAAATCTTTGTCATGTGGTCCCATACTATAGATTTTGTCGGTCTTGATTGTGACGATCCACATTTCGGACGGTTTAAATCGACAATAATCCACACATGTCCAACCCAAACAATCTGGAACATAGATAATCAATGGGGTTAATTAAGAAAAATAAGAAAAGAAGAAAACAAACACAGAATCTCGCAGCGGAATGATAAAATATAATAATCAAATAAACAATTCATGAAGTTGTTTATATTACACATTTGATTACAATTTATATAGCATTTATCAGAGTTATATATACCACAGGGACAAATAAAATAATGCAGCAGACAACATGATGCAAGGAATAATAATAGTAATAATATACCAAATCTTCGTCTTCATCCTACAGAATAAATCTTCAATCAGTTGAAAACTCAGGGCTGACCCGAGCATAATGAAAAGACAAAACACTCGAGTCAGGACTAAAATATCCTTATGAGAGTCAAATCGATATCAAATAACATGAGTGTAATAGCGTCAGAGATGTTTATAGGATTTCAAGTTTTCTATCCAGTGTATAACGTGCGCGCAATAACTCAAGAGATGTTACGGGATTTTCCATTTCTTAAGGATCCGTCAAAATATTTATATGTAGTAGAATACGCTACATAAATAATGTCTAATCAGTAAGATAAATATTTTTCTTAGCGTTAAGGCTTTACATTAATCCCCCTTAACGCGTTTTTAAGCATTGTCGTACAGTTTGCATATAACGCCCCAGTAGCACGTTGGGGGAAGAGGATGCGCCGTGATACGACAACACTAAACCAAAATCGTAAGGGTCTCGTATAGGGATAAAAGTATGACAAGGCACGTGAGGCAATGCCCAAGGTAGGATACTACTAGTTCGAGTCGTAGGGTTGGCGGTAACGCATCGTAGCCACGACCACCCACCGCGTCCATCCATCCCATATCGAGTCAAAGGGAGTATATCCCAAATCAAGGTGCACCAATCGAAACCAACAACAAGAGGAATAATATGGACCGAGTCCAAGAAAATCGAAGAACGGATGTCCGCTAGGGGTAATTAGCCCACTTGGCTCTGTCAATCCATCCTGCTTTAGTGATTTCAAATTCGCACAAGTGTCAGGGTCAATCCATCATCGTTCTCTTTCTTCAAATCCAGCAAATGACGCCAAATCCAACCACTTCGTTCTGGAGTCTCCTCCACGTACACAGTTGTTAAAGTGGTTCCAATATTGATAGAGAGTATGCCAACAAGAGGTCACGGTCTCTTTAACAACCAAACGTCGTTTTACACACCGGTGGTACTTTTATATTTCGAAAACAATTCATATTTGATATCAGGACATCATATTCACTTCAAAATATCATTTTAGTTCGAGATCATCATATTTACTCAAAATATACTATTTCACTTCAAAATCATTTTCGCCTCAATATCTCGATTTTGCTTCCAGAATTGTTTCGAATTTCAATTTAGGTTATAACTTCATTTTAACCCAGTTCATATTTAAATCAACGATTTAAATATAACAGTTCCCACTCTGGCCAGTTTGAATTTCTAGAAAATAGTTTGAATAGTTTAAAATAATTTAAAAAGTTAAAATAGTTTAATATAAAATAGTTTGAGTATTGAAAATGGTTTATATAGTAATATAGCTTAGAAAAATCAAAATAATTTGAATATTTAAAAAGATAGATTTTAAATAGTTTATATCAAAATAATTTATTTGAAAATAGTTTCAAAGTCAAACTGATCCAATTCCAAATTTTCCAATTCAAATCAATCCAATTTCCATTTCAATTTAATCGATTCCATTCCGATTTCAATTCGAATTAACTTCGATTCCAATTTCAATTTCAATTCAATTTCAATTCCAAATTAATTTCAATTTCAATCCCAATTAATTTCAATTTCAAATCGATTTCAACTTCAACTATTTGATCCAATGCTTAAATTTCAACTCAATTCTCAATTTTAAAGCATTTCAATTTATATAAATTCGAGTTCAATTTCAGAATATCGATTTAAATCACTTAAATTAAATTTAACTTCAATATTCAATTTAAGATTCAAATCTTCAAAATAATTCAATTTCGAGCTCACTTTTGAAATATCGTTTTAAATTACATTCACTTAGCAATATTTCAAAGTTCGAATAAAACTCCAAATAATTTAAAACAAATCAATTTCCAAACTCAAATCATATTTCAATTATAGCTTAAAAATCTCAAATTTCATTTTTAAACAATTTCGTTTTAACACATTTTAATTCCATATTTCGAGCTCAAGTTCGAAAATAATTCGACTTCCATAGATTCGATTTTCTTACTTCTCTAAATCAAATCATTTAAATAATTTCAAATCAAAATTTTTAAAATCATTTAATTTAACTAATTCGATGTCCGTATATAATTTTCTATCTTATGTCCAAGTGAATCAATTATTTGGATTTTAATTTCAGGGATGGAAATATATCATTTCAATCTAAATAAATGTCATAGGTATATATCATTTCAACATATTTCTTAATTTATTCGAAATAATTCAATTTACAGTTTTATATACTGTAAATAATATACAGGATAATAACATGATATATATATATATATAATCATCCAATCATCCAAATATCAACCAATTGGCATTCATTATAAACAATCATCCAAACAGTTAATAAATCACATCAATTAACCAATTATCAATGATCGGAAATTGTACTAGCAGTTTAATTCTAATTTCCATTTAATCGTTAATTCAAAATTTCTAAAATATAAATTTCTACGTGGATTTCCATGTCAATTAAATTCACTAAACAACAATCAATAATTTAAATCACTTCGGAATTTCAATTTACCTAACATAAAAATAATTTAGTACTTTGTGAGCGTTATAAAACACTCACCTTTTGTTTGAAACTGGAAATTCTTCAGAGTCAAATAAATCGAATCACACTCCAAGCTGTAGCCTTCATCGACACGATTCCAACGTCTCTCGTTTCGTTCAAATCGGACCTCGTACAGAAGAATTATGCAATAATTAATATAACGATTTTAATTAACATATAAAATTAACAATTTTAATTAAAGTAAATATAAGTAAATAAAAGAACTTAACCATTTGGCCGCATACGCTCCTTCCCTCCCAGCTTCAATCACGACCATTTGCTCCTTATTAATATTATTATTTATACGAACGAATGCTCAGCCCCGCCGACTGCCATAGCTCCACCATCCCTCTCGTGCGCATGCACCTCCTTCCTGTAAGGAATGCGGATTACGGATCTTAAGGCTAGGAATAACACTAGAGGGGGGGTGAATAGTGTTTTTAAGAAATTACTAAATCTTTTTGAGTTTATGTTAATTTGAACACAAATGTATGCAATATTCAGACATAGATATGATCACAGAAACAAACACAGATGCAGAAATAAAGTAAATGTAGTAAAGGAAAGAACACACCGGATTTTATACTGGTTCGGGGTTACCCTACATCCAGTCCCGCACAACTAAGTACGGATTTCCTTTCAAAATCAATTCAACAATTACAACCCTCGGTTTCAAGGCTACGACGTACACCCTCCAGAATAACAATCCTCTGGGTAGAGATACTTGATTTCCGGAGCAACAAGTTCACCCAATTGATTTCCAAGGCTACAATCACACCTTTTCTCGCTTGATTGATTTCCAAGGCTGCAATCACACCTTTTCTCGCTAGATAGATTACAAAGAAGCCTATAACTCTGAATAGCACTTGGATCTTGTTGAGATAGTGATAGAGAATCAAACCAGAGATAATCTAGTTCGATTCATTGTTGATTTCGGCAGAGTAATGATAAGATTTTGATTAATAAAATGTGGAAGAAGAAGAGAAGTGAAAAACCAGAAAAACTGATGTTAAATTCGTTGAAACTAACCCCTATTTATAGAAGAACAACAGTCATGTCCATTCGTGAAAGGTTATGGCGAATAGACACTTCTTTTGAAATTCAAATTTTGAATTTAACTGACACTATGTCGACATGGGGTACTAGGGCATGTCGACATCCCAAAGGAAATTTTAATGTTTTGTTTTTCTTTGAAAATAACCTTTATCTTATATTAAAACTATTTTAAACTTTATAAATATACTTGACTATAGATAAAATACATAGATGAATATAAAGAATAATATATATAACATTTTACTATAATTTTATATTTAAATCAAAGTATAAATATATTATAATTAAAAGATAGTTTAAAACAACCGAAGTTTAAAAAACAAGAATATTTAAGGCTAAAACATCTTTTTGAAAATCATTTGAAAAGATAATTTTTAAAGGCTAAAACATTTTGAAAAACAATTTTGAAAATCATTCTGAAGTAGTTTTTAAAAAAAATCATTTTGAAGTAGTTTTGCAAGCTTCTTCCTACAGAATATCTCATCATGACAGGACTCGAGAACTTGTACAAAACCAGAATGTTCGTGGGTTTGTAAGCCACTCGTCGTAGGTTTGTAAGCTACTTGTCATGGGTTTGTAAGCCACTAAAAGGTAGAAATGAGTTCCATCCCAAAAGAAAAATGTAGTGAAGATTTCAGTGCTATTGTGAAGTTTTAACATAATTCTAGACTCAATACGTATCTTGAAATATTGAACTCTTGATAATCTTGATACTCATGAGTCTTCAATCTTGATATCATGAATCTCTATACTGTACAGTCTTCATTCTTGGTACCTGCATGGTTAAATCCTACATATACATATATATCTAAACTATAATGTTAGTATTTATATTTTATAATCTTATTCTAAGGTTGTTGTCATCAAAACCATCATCTCAAGGACTAACACTTCCGCCTTGCCTCGTCCTCTCCAGTGCACGAATCGGAGCCCCCAAAATCCAAACTCTAAACAACCGTTGACCTCGCCATTGAGCTCCAGGTGAGCCACACCCTCCTCAGCACCGCTGCCTCGCCGCGTCGCGCCTCCAGGCCGTGACTTGTTCGCTCGTTTATATATATCGGTTTTTCTTTCGTTTTTTTCTTAATCGACTGAGAGATGAAGTGAAAGAAAGGAGTAGGATACGGGGACACAGATGTAAACGGCCATGTACGAAAAGTTTGTTGAGGGAAATATATATTATTAAAAATTAAAAAATATCTCGCTTCATACGTCCGAAATTCTCGAACTCCAAACGAAGCATGCCGCCTAATGCTCATAATGTTTTACCCCATTCCGAACACAATGGAACTAGTTTCGAGGCTTAATTCGATCATATTCAGAAGATAGTTATTCAAAATCAAATTATTTAAATCGAATTCCTTTAATTAATTTCTACGCGTTTCAAGCTTGCACGGCCAAATGACAAATCCGATCGCTACGAAACTTGAAATCCTATAATAACTCACTATTATGGAACCGATGAAACTAGTTTCGTCGAAATCCGAGACAGTGGCCAAAATGGCTATTTTTACACGTTAGTTAGAATATAAAATTTTCGATTTCTACTTATTCACCTTTAAATTCAATTTTAAAAGTAAAGGATCTTCATTCTTGTTTAAATAAAATTTAAATCAATTTTCGATATCATTTTCAATCATATTAGATTCAGAATTCAATTATTTAAATAATTTCCAATACTAAATTTAAATAATTTAATTATCCAATATTAAAATCTCAATGAATTTTACTTATCGACAATTTATTTATTTTCAACTAAATAAGTCAACGTTCACTATTCAATCCAACTATTTATTATAAATACATTCAATATGTAAATTCATTTCAATATCTGTTATTGTCAAAATCTTCGAAATTGGTTATTTCAATATTTTATTCAAGTTCATATTAAATAAATTACATAAATAAACATTAAATTTTTATTTCTAACCATTTTTATCCCATAATCATATTAAATTTAATAATTCAAAATAGTTAAAAATACGGGTCGTTACATTGATGGTTTTTTACAATGAATTTCTATTCGACTTTGCATGTCAGGTTGAGTTTGTCCCGCTTCATTCGCTGCACTTGATTCACTAGATTCCATAAGAAACCTGCATCAAATAGAAATTACTTTAATTTAGTAACGTAATAAATAGTGTCGAACTAATATTAGTTGTTGATTAATTATTCAAATAGCCGTTTTGACTATTTAAAAAAATGCCGAATTGGTAATTGAACCGCAAAATTTCAGTTCCAAGAATAAGAAAATTTTATTGTATGCTGAAATTACTAATTAGAATTAATTATTTCAGGAATCTATTGATTATGTATCTCACACAGTATTCAGATACATAAAATTTTAAAATTTTATTAACATTAGTTAAAAGTAGCGTAATCATTATTAATACAAGAATAGAGAATAAGATAAACATGCCATATTTAGTATAAAAAGAAATCATTATTAGCATAAAAATAGGAAATAAGATAAACATGTATTATATTTATTATAAATTGAAATTTTGAGCAATCACGTTGTCAATTTACCTCTTGGACTTGTTTAAAGGAATCTTTCACAGAGAAAATGCAGGTTGAACAAACATGGAATACAGATGAAGCCTCCTCTGATTGTGAAATTTATATTGTAATGGTTATTTATTAACAGGATCATTACTAAGCAACGAGCTTCCATGTTTTTAATTTATTTGTGATGATAATCTCAATCTCCGTCAGAGCAAAAAAGAGATAACAGGGATTCTAGATCTAAAGGCAATTCATAATTCCAGATCTAGGGTGATTCCAGATCCAAGACAATTCCAAATACAACGTCTTTTCCAACTTCAATTCACGATCGAACGATGACGGGTCCACTAAACAGCACAGACTAAGGTTATTTCAACACGATTCTTCTCCACCTTAGACTTTCGACCCGCAAACATCAACCGTCAGCCATCATTTTTCGATTGCTGCTTATCGATCGACCAATCGATGATCGACTAAGGTCAGTCCACTAAACCGCTGTTCTAAATTTGATTAACGATTTGACTTAATAAATAGTTTGTTTCCGATATGTTTCTCTAGCTTACTTTGTTTCAAAAGCATTTGGGATTGAGACTTTTTTTCTTCCTTTTCTTCTATTATTTCATTTTATTACATGAATCAATTATAGTTCATTTTGATTCACAAGGTTCCTATAAACATAAATAACTAGTGGTATGTAAATTGTATACATGCAATACACATTGTCTGAGGCATTGCCAGGCATTGTTTGATAAATTAATTATAAATCAATGTTTTTGTTGAAGTTAGCTACTGATAATAAGTAGATGAAATTAATTATAAATCAATGTTTTTGTTGAAGTTAGCTGCTGATAATAAGTAGATGGTAGAAATATATACCTACATAATTGACATTTAGAACCTTCTATTTTTTTTGAAGTAATCTTGTTTCAACATCAACAGATATTTATAAGAATGCACATCCTTTGAATTTTCTTATTCAGATGATTTAAGCACTTCACACATTTCATAAACATGTAGAGTAGCCTTTATCGACTAAATAATCCTGTTTCAACAACAAAAAATATTTATAAGAATGCACATCCTTTAAATTTCCTTATTCAGATGCTTTAAGTACTTCGCACATTTCAGGTATTCATAGACATGTAAGTTAGCTTTTAGTTGACTGAGTTCATATGATCATCTAATCTATTACATTTTATTTGCATAAACATGTTAGTAGGAAATAGGAATGATTTCTTTTCTAGAACTCATAAGGATACATCAAACAAAATCAAGCAAGAATATAAATGAATCTAAACTTACAAAACCAAACTTAACCACATTAGCTGCATTCTCATGGTTTTACAACTGTTTTTCCATGTTAAATGAATCAATTAGTACATCTAATTAGACAAAAGATAAAAAGCGTTTCTACATTGTTATGTCATGTGCGTTTTACAAGTATTTCAAGATTGATAAATATAAAAAGTTTGAGATTGATGAATAAAATAAATTTGCCATTTTAGAAGTTGGAGATGAATTCAATGTTGACAAATAGGCATGCTAAAGGCATAGTTGAGGAAGGCAGTGGGCTAAATTCCATAAAAGATTATGTTCTTCATGGTAACAATGGGGTGAATATACCATTGGTGATAATATAATAGAAAATGGTACTGTTGAAGTGCTCGAACAAGGTACGACACTATAGTGTGATAAATTTGTTAAAAAACATACACAGGGGCTTGCAAGATATTCTAAAAATATTGTTGACGAATGCTTTGAAGACAATAAAGGCGAAAATAAGGTGTTTTCAAGAAGGGTGGCAGTTGACACTAAGAAGAAAATTAACACGGAAGGTGGTGATGTATGTACAGCTGATAATTGACACAAATATGAGATATGATTTTGTTTCAGGTAAAAATGGTGTGGATTCAAGTACAATGATGTTGCTGACAGTTGTGGATATGGTGAATATACTGTTGGTTTATTTGAAAGAAAAGTGTGAAAAAACATTTGTAGGGGATGGACTGGATGGGGTACAAAGTGCAGATATTGTGAATGATACATGTAATCATGGTAGAGCAGGGACTTTGCTGCAGATGTTCTTTTTGAGTTGAACGAATAGGAGGCGTTTAAAGACAGTGATCAGGTGCATCTTCAATCGATGAAAGTAGCAAACGGTGGATTGATGGATACTGAAATGCCCGAACTCGTTGATCGGAAGATACCGAACTCTAGCTATCTCTGACTCGTTGATCCGAAGATACCGGGAAAGAGATCTACGATTCTTCAACGTTGATCTTGCGCACAAGATTCCGTGAATCGGCTTCAGCAAACGATGATTCGAGCGCACTCGAATGACGTAAGTGGAGATAGGAGATACACTCGACTACCAATTGAAATTGAAAGCACAAAGCTAACAAAAGAGAATTTTATTCAATATTCAACAACCTTACAAAATGACACAACTTGCCTATTTATAGGCTACAACACATATCCAGAAAAAAATTCCAAGTCTTAAGTCGTTTCCGACTCATCACCTACGACCCACGACTCATCATAAGTCGTATACGACTTATCAGCTTACAATACAGTGACATAACAACATATTACAACAACACATAGTTCAGCCGCGTCATACGACCTAAAATACAACTTATTACGACATACGACTTAAAAGTAACGGCTTAACAACTATACAATGGAAACAATACATATAGGTCGTCGACGACTCATCATACCATCCTTGCGACCTAACTTCCATGCTCCAGCTTCCATCTTCGACTTAAGGAATCAACGGCTTAGATTAACTCGGCATATGATTCAACGGCATCCATCTTCACGCGACTCAACTAAGTCGTAACTCTTCACCGACTTATCACTTCCTTTAAGTCGTAGTTGACTTAACACTTGTGTCTTCTCCTCCTTGAGTCGTGGGCGACTCATCTCCCTGTTAAGTCGTAGACGAGTTATAGTTGCTTTGTTAAGTCGTAAACTCGTCGCAACTTCCCTTTTGGTTTTCCCGTTGAGTCGTGGACGACTCATCACCGCCTCCTTAAGTCGTGTACGACTTACGCCTTTATCTTGCGCTGCTTCCTTGTTATCTCGTGGTGCTCCTATAAGTCGTGTACGACTTATGTTTACTTTTTTAAGTCGTGTACGACTTATGCCCTGTGCTGCATCATCACTAAGTCGTGTACGACTTAGGCTATCTCTTGTACGACTCATGTCCTTAGCTTCGATAAGTCGGTCACGACTTATGCCTTGGGCAATTATAGCTTGGCCTACATCATCCTCCCCAGGTTGAAAGAAATTCGTCCTCGAATTTGCATCTTCCTCAACACCAGTTCGTTCATCCCCGTGATATGGTACGAGATGTTTAACATTGAACACGTCAGACGTATACACATCATCTGGCAGCTTCAGTTTATAAGCATTTTCATTGATTCGTTTCACAACTTCCACCGGACCAATTTTCCTGGCTTTCAACTTGTTGTAAGCGCCCACTGGAAAACGATCTTTTGTTAACACTGCATAAACCATATCACCTTCATGAAATTCAACACTCCTTCGTTTCAAATCTGCAGATTGTTTATATTTCTCATTTGCTTTCTCTAATCGTTCTTGAACGATTTTATGACACTCCGTCAGCCCTTCAACAAAATCAGCAGCTTTCTTAATTGTCTTCTTTGATTGTGGCACTACCGTTAGATCCAACGGTCCCTTTGGTAAGCTCGAATAAACAATCTGGAATGGACTGAACCCAGTACTTCGATTCACAACATGGTTATGGGCAAACTCTGCTTGGCATAACTTCACATCCCAACTCTTCAGATTATCTTGAACAAGACACCTCAACAAATTTCTCAATGATCTATTAACCACCTCTGTTTGTCCATCAGTTTGCGGATGATAAGCACTACTAAATTTCAGCTTCGTCCCGACCATTTTCCACAAACTCAACCAAAAATGACTCAGAAATCGAGTATCTCTATCCGACACAATAGATTCTGGCAATCCATGAAGTCGATAGATCTCCTTGAAAAACAACTGAGCAACATGAACAGCATCTGCCGTCTTCTTACAAGCAATAAAATGTGCCATCTTCGAAAATCTGTCCACCACCACATATATGGAATCGTTACCCCGTTGGGTTCGAGGTAAACCCAAAACAAAGCCCATACTCACATCAACCCATGGTTTAGTTGGTACCGGTAACGGCATATATAAACCAGCATTAGTCGCAGTTCCTTTCGAAACTTGACAGATATGACATCTCTCAACAAACCTCTCCACTTCTTTCCTCATCGATGGCCAAAAGTAGGATTGTGAAATTAACTGTAAGGTACGGTCTCTTCCAACATGTCCTTCTTCATGTAACTCCTTGATAATCTTCATTCTCAAACTACCCTCCGGTATGCACAATCGATTTCCTTTGAACAGAAAACCATCTACCATCACGAACTCATTCGTCTCTCCCTCCTTGACTTGAACAACAAACTTTGCAAAGTAAGGGTCATCGGTAAATAATTCTGGCAATAGTTCAAACCCCATCACTTCAATCTTCATTGTTGTCAACAAATGACTCCTCCTACTCAAAGCATCAGCCACTCGATTCGTCACCCCTGACTTGTGTTTAACAACAAAAGTAAACTGTTGAAGATATGCGATCCACGATGCATGTCTCGCTGAAATCTTGTCTTGTCCTTGTAAGTGCTTCAATGCTTCATGATCAGTGTAGAGAACAAGCTCCTTCTGAAATAAGTAATGTCTCCAGTGTTTGATTGATTGCACAACAGCATAAAATTCCACATCGTATGTACTGTATCTCATTTTTGCTCCTGACAACTTCTCACTGAAATATGCAATTAGACGTCCCTTCTGACTCAGCACTCCTCCAATCCCAACCTTGGATGCATCAGTATGTAGTTCAAACACCAACTGAAAATCAGGTAGCACTAGAATTGGTGCAGAGGTCAAAAGATCTTTGATTCGTTCAAAAGCAACCCCGGCTTCCTCCGTCCATGCAAACTGTTTACCTTTCATACAATCTGTAACAGGCGCCATCACACTACTAAAGTGTGGAATAAACCTTCGATAAAATGAAGCCAACCCATGAAAACTACGAACTTCCGTTATCGTCTTGGGCTACGGCCAATTTCTGATCGCCTCAACTTTACTTTGGTCAACCTGTATTCCTTTCTCTGAAACAACATACCCCAGAAATAAAACACTATGCGTCATGAACACGCATTTCTTCGTTGCAGCATAGAATTGTTCTTGTCGCAATACCATCAGCACTTCTCTAAGATGATTCAAATGTTCCTCTGAACTCCCACTGTAAATAAGAATATCATCGAAATACACCACCACAAATTTCCCAATGAACGGTCGAAAAATCTGATTCATCACCCTCATAAAAGTACTCAGTGCATTTGATAAGCCAAACGGCATGACCAACCATTCGTATAGACCCTCCCTGGTTTTAAAAGCAGTCTTCCACTCATCTCCTGGTCTGATACGAATTTGATGATATCCGCTCTTCAAATCAATCTTCGAAAAGATAGTTGCTCCGCTTATTTGATCCAACAAGTCATCCAACCTCGGCATCGGAAATCTATATCGTACAGTAATCTTATTCAATGCTCGACTGTCAGTGCACATCCTCCACGTTCCATCCTTCTTGGGTACCAGTAAAGCTGGTACATCACAAGGACTTAAACTCTCCTGCACACGCCCCTGCTCAAGTAATTCCTCTACCTGCCTCCGCAACTCTTCATGTTCCTTCGGACTCATTCGATAATGTGGTCTGTGTGGCAACACAGCACCTGGAACAAGATCTATCTGATGTTGTATATCCCTCAGCGGTGGCAATTCCGTTGGTAACTCCTCTGGAAATACATCGTCAAACTCTTACAAAATTGGTTTAACTTCTTCTGGAATCTCAACCTCTTCATTGCTCTCTCGCCCAATTAACAAAAACACTTCAGGCTCTTCCTCAATCTCCTTAACAAATTCTTCCAAAGATAATAAAGTTTTGAGCTCTTCAATCTCTTCTGACTTACTTTCTCCTTGTGATCTCTTCTTTGGAACTAGAGTAATCTTTATGCCTTCGAACATGAAACTGTAACTGTTGGTCCGTCCGTCATGCTGCACAGCTCGATCATACTGCCACGGTCTCCCCGCAACAAATGACAAACGTCCATATCTACGACATCACACCAGATTTCATCTTTGTATTTCTTCCCAATTGAAAACTACACACAAGCTCTACGTCCAACTTTCACTTCACCACCCTTCCTCAACCAAACTAACTTGTATGGTTTAGGATGTTTCTCGGTTTTCAAGTCCAACTTCTTCACCGCTTCTGTAGAGATAATATTATCACAACTCCCAGCATCAATAACAAATTTACAAACTCTTCCCAGAATAGTGCATGTAGATTGAAAGATATTGTTCCTCAACCAACTACTTTCCTCCTCTTGCTTCGGTGTTAAACAACTTCTCCTCATCATCAATGCGTACCCGTCATCTCCTGACAGTAAGTCTTCCTCCTCAATTGGTAAAGAATTAGAACATTCAGCTTCTTCATCCTCATCCTCAACTTCTGCAATCATGGTTCTCTTCTTTGGCTTTGGACACTCACTGCTTTTATGACCCAATTCCTGACAATTGTAACATTTGAAACCATTGTTAACCCTTGCCTTCTCAACCTCCTTCACCACTGGTCTACTGATAGGTTTAGAAACATTAGAACTCCCACCAACACCCTTCACTTGATTGTTAGAATTAGTATACACACCACTTCCTCGTCGTCCCTGTTTCTCCCAAGCCAACGCTTTCTGATGTGCTTCCGCTACAGATCTTGGATCGAACATATTAACCATATCCTGGATCTGCATTCTCAATCCCCCAATGAATCTAGATGTCAGCTGCTCTTCCGTTTCCATAATATCATTCCTTGCAATAAGTTGATAGAATTCATCAGCATAGTCATTAACTGTCTTTGTGCCTTGCCTCAAGTTTTGCAAACGTTGATACATCAAAGATTGATAATTGTAAGGTAAGAACGTTGCTTTCATCAATTTCTTCATCTTCTCCCAAGATTCAACTTTTGACTTTCCCATCCGATCACGTGTAAGTTTGGTCTGCTGCCACCATGCCAAAGCTCTACCCCTCAACCTCGTAGCAACCAACTTCACTCTACGCTGTTCTGGAACTTCCTTGAAGTCAAAAATCTCCTCAACATTAGCTACCCAATCTAGAAACTCCTCCGCTTGCATACCACCTTTGAATTCAGGAATTTCCGTCTTCATCCCCGACTCCCACTTGTGATCATACTCAGAGTAATTCCTTCCTTGTCCTCTTACACTACCACCATCATACTCCTCTTCAAAATCAGATGTATATCGTTGTCTATCTCGTCCACCCATATCTCTGCTACCATTACGCCTTCCACCATCATCCCTTCTATCGACATTCCTCCGTTCTCGATCATTCACGTTCCTCCCACGCCCTTGATCATTTTCAATACTTCTGTCTCGATTGGAATGTGGCGAAACTCTACTACCTCCATGATTAGATTCAGGCGAAACCCTTCTCCGATTTTGATTCATTTCTGTCATAAGCTTCTCTAACCGGCCAATTCCTTCGTTAAGCTTTTCACTAAAATTCTCATTGATTCTTTGCTCCATCTCATCAGCTTCTTCTCTTCGATACAAAGCTTCTACGTTTTGGTGGCGATTAGCTCTTCTTGGCGGCATACTTGAAAATTTCACAACTCTTCAACACTTCAAATTTCAAACACAATTCGGACTTTGATCCAAAGTGAAACGGATCGAAAACTTCCACTTTGTAGCAAATCGCGATGAACACGATGGACAAAGTTTCGGCCTCCAATGCAAATCCGATCAAACAACTTCGAACAATGATGAACAACTTCACTTGCTCACGGCTCAACTTCAAACTTCTCAATGATTAGGCTCCAAGTCTCGATCTAGCTATGATTGGCTAGAACAGGCTCTGATACCAAACTGACGCAGCGGATTAATCAAAACGATCTTCAATCGATGAAAGTAGCAAACGGTGGATTGATGGATACTGAAATGCCCGAACTCGTTGATCGGAAGATACCGAACTCTAGCTATCTCTGACTCGTTGATCCGAAGATACCGGGAAAGAGATCTACGATTCTTCAACGTTGATCTTGCGCACAAGATTCCGTGAATCGGCTTCAGCAAACGATGATTCGAGCGCACTCGAATGACGTAAGTGGAGATAGGAGATACACTCGACTACCAATTGAAATTGAAAGCACAAAGCTAACAAAAGAGAATTTTATTCAATATTCAACAACCTTACAAAATGACACAACTTGCCTATTTATAGGCTACAACACATATCCAGAAAAAAATTCCAAGTCTTAAGTCGTTTCCGACTCATCACCTACGACCTACGACTCATCATAAGTCGTATACGACTTATCAGCTTACAATACAGTGACATAACAACATATTACAACAACACATAGTTCAGCCGCGTCATACGACCTAAAATACAACTTATTACGACATACGACTTAAAAGTAACGGCTTAACAACTATACAATGGAAACAATACATATAGGTCGTCGACGACTCATCATACCATCCTTGCGACCTAACTTCCATGCTCCAGCTTCCATCTTCGACTTAAGGAATCAACGGCTTAGATTAACTCGGCATATGATTCAACGACATCCATCTTCACGCGACTCAACTAAGTCGTAACTCTTCACCGACTTATCACTTCCTTTAAGTCGTAGTTGACTTAACACTTGTGTCTTCTCCTCCTTGAGTCGTGGGCGACTCATCTCCCTGTTAAGTCGTAGACGAGTTATAGTTGCTTTGTTAAGTCGTAAACTCGTCGCAACTTCCCTTTTGGTTTTCCCGTTGAGTCGTGGACGACTCATCACCGCCTCCTTAAGTCGTGTACGACTTACGCCTTTATCTTGCGCTGCTTCCTTGTTATCTCGTGGTGCTCCTATAAGTCGTGTACGACTTATGTTTACTTTTTTAAGTCGTGTACGACTTATGCCCTGTGCTGCATCATCACTAAGTCATGTACGACTTAGGCTATCTCGTGTACGACTCATGTCCTTAGCTTCGATAAGTCGGTCACGACTTATGCCTTGGGCAATTATAGCTTGGCCTACATCATGCCCTCAAGGGATCTAACTAAAGAAATGGTGAGCTAGGCCCCTCAAGGGATTTTAACTTAGTTTGTTATCAGAATACTCAACATTCATAACCTGTCTTATGCATCTCGTTGTAATGGGCTTTGTTAGGCGGTTGGCTTTGCGTTATTTTGCATACTCTTATTCTCCCTGCCTCAAATTTAATGTTTTGCTACTATTTTCCATTGCTTTTTAAGATTGGACCTGCACTTTTTATTCTGTAATAAAAATCCAACATGTTGATGAACCTTAGATTTTTGCTTTTTAAGATTGGGCCTGCATTTTTTACTCAGTCTGTTTCAATGTTCTTGATTATTTCCATGTAATATTCCATTTTGTCCAACTGCGTCTCGCAGAGAGGAAACTAATTTCAATTCAATATTTGATTCTAAATTTTTGCTACTAACTCAACTTAGCCTTTTAACGAATGATGTTATTTGCTCTACGAAGCCTGTGCTAATCTCTACTATTAATAATGAAAATTCATTGAATAGATTTCAACCGCGTCTTTTCAAACTACCGAAAATACCCTTAGTTATGTTTGCCTCTTCGTCCAAAATAAAGAAAGGAAAAAAAAAGAACGAGAGTATTAGCAAAGGGTCATATCAAATAATGGTACAACACAAATACAGTGCACGCGAAAGGTGTGGTGCAACTTAACTACTATTTATTTTACCAAATATTATTTTAGTATTGCGGAAAAGTTGATATGACTGATACTGTAGCTGTACACAATGCATATGACTATTAGTTTTATACTAGAATCTAAAGATATTACAGAGCAGTTTATTTGTTCTACGTACAGAAGTCGCACTGTAAACGTGCTTGACTTGCCAAATGCAAGCAATATCGTATGTATATTTCTTTTCTCTCTCTTCTTTTTTATGTTTTTTTGGTTTCCGAAATGATATATTTAGCCAAAAAATAAATAAGTATATGATGTGGTACTGTAATAGCATGACATAACGTTTCTTTGACATCTCGGGTTTCAATAAATGAATTAGTAGAGGGCTCTATATCTTTATCTTTACTACTAATAAAGAGAATATGATGATTAGCATTTTCACGGTCTCTTTTTGAAATTTCGAAAACATTCTTATACATCAACGAAAATTCACCATCGGTTTGCAACATCCACCACCATCCATTTTCAACTACCCATTAACGAAATGTTACTACCAATTTGTCACCGACACCACTAACAAAACAACTTGAAATAAAAGCGGTGTGATTACAAAAACTTTTGCGCTTACAACACACATCCGCTCTACCTACTAGATGCACATACGTGCAGTTTATACTAGTAGCTGATAATTATAATGTATTTCAAAGTTGCCGTTGTTCTATTTATTACTGAACTTCACATCGTCCGTTCTAGTTTTTACCATCAACGTTCTACATTTTCACTGTACTAAACTCCGTTTTTTGTCTATTTCAGTGTTATTATAACTAAGTTAAAATCCAAGTTGTTGCTCTCAAGGACATAAATGGTGAGCTAGGCCCTTCAAGGGATTGTACTAAAGCATGAGGCAATCGGTACATTTCTAATGCAGGAAGGATGGTATTCGGTGATGGAGGGCATGACCGGAGGAGTGCCCATGATCTGTAGATCCTTTAGGTGAATGATTAATGTTAGGATGGTCAGTGATGTGTATAAAATTGGAGTTACAGTAAATGAAAGGGAATTTAACTGAAAGTAAAGATAGTGAGTGCCCAGATATGTAGGCGTTTTAGGTGGGATCAAATGACTAATGTTAGGATGGTCAGTAAATGAAAGTGAAGATGGCGAGGATGGCAATCTTGGATGAAGTGGGACATGACATGAAGCATAGGGCTACATTGTTCAGGGACATGGTAGAAAAGGCTTTTGATAAAGTAGTTTTATTTCACTTTGTATTGTATGGTTTCCATGAATATCAATTTTGACAGTTGTTCATAAGGCGATTTTATAATTTGTTGGCCAACATATGCCTTCGAGTTAACTGACTGTGAAAGTTTAACTGCAAAATAAAATTATACACACTATTAACATAAAACCAAAATACATAGATAAAGCATTGATAAAATAATTCGATATAAGCTCATGTACAAAATAGTTTGACAAAATAATCGGTTTAACTAAAAGTGGTACATGGAACATCATTGTTTGTTGTTATAGGTTGGATGTCACTGTTCCTGTACACTTAACAAATTCGTGAGGTTTGAACGTGTTGAGATGGAAAGCGATCGTTGCACCAATTTTATTGTCATTGTTTTTTAATAGTAACGTTATAAAAATATGACTCGACGATCAAATGCAGGTCTACTTGGACGTGCGTATAAACTCGTTTCAATAATCATAAGATTATCTCAAATAACATTAAATTTGATAATTTTTTGGGCTTGGCCAGTTGGTTCAGTAAGCATGCTGCATCACTCTACCACCAACTGTAATATATATTGAATATATATGTAATATCAGGGTGGCCATAAGTTTCGCCTTTTTCCATCCTCACCAGTAGGGGTGTAAATCGGTCGGACCGGACCGGACGGAGGTGTGTTCAGTTTATGTCCTAAATAAAATCGGACCGGACATGGACCGAACGAGATTTATGTTCGTACAAATTTTGTTGTCCTAGCTCGTGTCCTAAATGAAATCGAACGGACTCGTACATACATTTTTCGGACACGGACCCGAACGGACACGGACGGACAATGTTATTTACATCAAATTTTATGTTGTTTAATAGAATTTCCATCAGATATACTGAACTATAAGAAATTCGGACGAATTCGAAAGAACTCGGACCGAACAATATTTTTTCTCGTACAAATTTTCTTGTCCTAGCTCGTGTCCTAAATGAAAATCGAACGGACTCGGACGGACATATTTCGGTTACGGACACGAACGGACATCGGACACTCGTACAAAATTTACAGCCCTACTCACCAGTCACAAGCAATTATGTAACCGTCATAGAGAAGAAAATTTTACATAATGAAATTTAAGTAGCTGTGCCCAGTAATGCATAAATAAACATGAGTACATCATTTGTTATGATGCGTGTGTTGTGGGTGGGTGGGGGTGGGTTGTGCGGAGCTTTCCCGCATGTTTTTGTAAAATTGACAAATATATAGTAAGAGGGTTGTAACATATCTTTCTTTAATAATAGTTGTAATACCTTTGGTGTCACGTTTTTTTGGTATCAGCGTGAACTAACAAAAATGTCCCTAATACCAAATCTTAATATCATTTGAAAATAGGATCTAACAGTTTTTTTTTACAAATTCAAAACGTTCGTCTACAAATATATATAATCTTAATATCACTAAAAAATAACATCTAACAAATAAAATTCTTTTACAAATTTAAAACATCCATAAATAAATACCATCAAATCTTAATATCACATATAAATATAATCTAACAAATAAATTATTAATTAATAATATAAACAAAATTTCAAACTTAAAAAAAATTGATGTTGCAACTTAGACAGTAACTGATTGAGTATAATGCGAAAATAAAAGAATATCTTTTTTTGGAAATCAGACGCCAAATTTATCGGTATCTTAGTCTTATATATATGTTAGCCATTAGTGCTTTTGTCTAGAATAACTATTTACATTTAATTACATTTCATTCTTATATATGCCCGAGTACTTGTGTGTCGAAGCATTGGTGTCCTCCAAGAAAAAAGAAAAGAAAAGGAAGCTCTCAAAACATTAATCAATAACTGTGACAACAATGTCATGGATCAGACTTTCCAACAATTTAACCAAATTTTACAACAACAAAAGCAACATATAGTTCCTTTGTAAACAACTAATCCATAATAAAAAAAATTGAACAGATATATCATCTACACAATTCCTACGTAAACTGATAGGTTAAAAGTTGCTGTAGCCAAATCGAACCCAAATTTATCAATTTCACTCAAAGGATACGCGGTTTATATGATGGAATGTATAAATTATACCGAACCAAACTCGTAAATCAACCAAATTTAGTTTAACATCGTGAAACAAAAAATTTGGAACAAAGAAGATAAAAACAACAAATTTAGTACATGAGAGAGAATTTCTTAACCGAAAATGAAAAGGAAGTCAGATGATTACTAGAGAGAGTCATTGACGAGAGAGAAAAGGGGAATTAGGGTTACGTTTTGTTTGTGCGAATTGGTCGACTAATGATGATGAAATGTTTCTTTCCTGCGAATTGGTGATTATTATGGTTAGGTTTTGTTTTGCGAGAAATTAACGTTAATTTGTATGGGCCTAGCCAAATTTAACGGCATTAAAGATGAAATGTAATTTGCTCGATTCCAGTTTTGTTTTTTTCCAAGTAAGAAGGCATGCGGAAAGAAATGAAGATTTCCGTAGAAATAGTGGAAATTTCCGCTGAGTTCCATCACACACCGAAAGGAATTTCTTTTGAATTATTTTTGATGGAAAAACACGAAAACCGAAAATCTTGAAAATATTCAAAAGGAAATGCTGGAAAAGCGTTAAAGCGGAATAACCAGCTCTGGTACTACTAAGTATTGGTGTTAAAATAAAGCACACGAATCGTAATTTATGTTTGTTTAATTCTGTTATAAGTAAACAATATTGAAGGCCCAGAATCTACTTGACATCCTTACGTGTGTTAGGATATTGAAGACCTGGTTTCTAATTAATACGGTGTTACTGATATTGGTGTCAAAAGTAACAATTAGGAAATCGAAGAGAAAAATAAATCAACTCGCCCCTGAATCAGATTCTTCAATTCAGGTTTGCTGCTGCTGCTTCTTCCTATTCCTTTTTTTTTCGCTGAATTGAGATCGTGATGAACTAAATCTCTTTTGATTTTGTTTCAATTCGTTGTTTAAAATGAAATCGCGATTCAGTATTGGACTTCAATATTTTCATTCTGAAATAGGATCGTACATTTCACACGGGTTGAGATCCAATTTAACTGTTGGATCGGGAAGACTGCGATTCCTTCCAAATCGCGTTTTGGAACTTATGATCTCGCGATTTTTGCAATCACTGATCTGCCCATCTTTAATCATGCTCAACAATCAGGCTATTTTTATATGGTACAAATAAATGCACAAACTTACAGCTGTCTAACTCTCACACACATTTGTCCTTTCATTTTAAACTGAAGTTTGAAGTGTTAAAAAGGCTTAAGCTTAGTAGGACTAAAATGGAATATACATCATGCAGTTTTAGTAAAGAAACTGTCTAGATTCAATAATACGATATCATGGAGAGATGTAACAAATCAAATCAGTGCAAGATAGATAAAATGGAAACAAGCTGGTGTCATTTTATGCGATAGGAAAGTACGAAAGAAACTAAAAAGAGAACTGTATCGAACAACGATTGATAATGTGTCAGCAAGATGAGGAGATAATAAATACATTGAAGGAAATAAAACAAAAATGAAAATCTAAATCGATATGAGAAGAGAGTATTAAAAATGTTCTTAAAAAGTTGAATTTAATTAAATGTTTGCGTAAAAATTGACACACCCAAAAAATATTTGAAGAGAAGAAAAGTTTATAAAACAACTGAAAACAAATAAACACAGAACAAACAAGATTTATAGTGGTTCGGCGTTCTTTAGTTTACGTCAACTTCGATGTTTTTCTCTTCTTATTGTTGAAAGAGAGTATAGTTCAAGGAATAAGCAAAAGTGATTAGAGAGCCCAAAATGACCTCCGAAATGAAGCCCCATATGCTCTATTTATAGGTGTAGGTCGGCGGAAAAGTCTCAAACACGTTCTTGCCCACGTTCTCCATGTTCTCCCGACGGTTGGTGTAGAAAAGACGTGGTCAGCTTAGTAATTGGTATGAGTTGGTACCTAACCATAGCTATATGGCGGTATCGACCCATAAAACTTTACCAACCATGACTTAGGACTTTTGGAGATTGTTTGCCTTGCCATTAGCTTTATGGTTCCCGACTTGTTTGAGTTGTTTTTAGCTTGTTTCCGAGTCCGATTGATGAATTGGTGGAAGAATGAAGTTGTTGACTTGAAGTGCTTGAGGAGACCGTTGGGTAGAAGTATGCGAACGGTGCTATGGAGTTTGGAATGGGCTCTTGGGACCATAGCTAGTATGCAGTAGGAAAATGGTGTGAAAAACACGAAGGAACATGGGTACCAAACCATATACTTCGTTAATTTTCCTCGTGAAATTTGGGTTCCATTTCTAAGCTCGGTTGTGCTTGGGAAGTTGGAGGTAAATTGGGCAAAAGCTGATGGGTCGGTGATGATCCATGATGGGTCGGCGATGACCCATCACTTAGTGATTTTTGACCTTGAAATTCTTGAAGTAGCTTCCTCTTTGCCTTTTTATTCTAGATGTGCTTGGTTTTTAGGATTTGTTGTTAGGGCTGTCAATTGATACCTGAAAAATCCGAAATCCATCCGCATCTGAAAAGCGGATAAATATCCGATATCCGGAAAAAGGGATGTGGATGCGGATACGAAGACATCTGCATCCGAAAATTATCCGTCCGGTTTTCTTCAAGATTATAGTTCAAATTATGTGTATTTTAGTACAGTGAAAGATATTTGTTTATTATTTTATTGTGTTAGTAGTTTATATGCACTTAATGCTTTTTAACTGCTCGAAACCATTTATTATCATCATATTTGTTAATTTTTAACACTTTTATAATCAACGAGATTGAAAATTATTTATGTTAAACTAATTTTTTTATAATTCTTGATTTATCGGTCGTTAGCGGATATGATAATTATTCGATATCCGTCCGTATCCGCGGATGCGGATATTCGATATTTGAAAATGATTTCGGATGCGGATGCAGATATGGCATTATCCGCACCCGAAAGCATCCGTTTATAGACTTATTTGTAGTTATCTCTTCGGGCTTCCTGCTTTGATAACTTTTAAGTTTGACTTGTCAAGTTCGTCTGTATACTGCCTGGTTAAAAAGCGAGATAACACTCGCCTCTCAAATCACGACTTGCGAATGGAAGATGTGCTTTGTTCAAGAACATGTTCCAGACATCAATCTTCAATAGTTGAGCTCTTTGGCTATTTCAATCTTGGTGAATCGTCCAGTTCCTTCAGATTCTCTTGTAAATCAAAGGTCGTTCTAAATCTGTTAAAACCTAAGACTTTAGACTCTGCTTAAGTATAGTCTATACATCATCATCATTCCGATTTCACTCGGAGTTATTACATCACGTGTTAAAATAGTCTCATGTTCGTCCGGGATTTATCAGTTCTACTCTAATTACAAGGCGTTTAAATTCTTTTACCAAATCTGTATCTGTTCTAAGGTTTGATCTCTCCAGATCATTTCATATTCGGTTTAATGCACGATCTCTCCGGATCGTTTATATTTGGTTTAATGTGCGATCTCTTTGGATTATTTAATGTTTAAGTTAAGAGGACAATCTCTCCGAATCGTTAATCAAATTCATGGTCGTTCAGGGCCGACGATTAAATCCGCGATCTCTCTGGATCGTTAATTGAAGTCGAGGCCGTTCGGCGCCGATAAGTAAACTTATGGTCTTTCCGGACCGTTAATCAAATCCATGGTCTCTCCGGACCATTAATCAAATTCATGGCTGTTCGAGACCGATAATCAAATTCTCGCGATAATCAAAATTTTGGTCTCTCCGGACCGTTAATCAAATTCATGACCATTTATGATCGATAATCAAATCCTTGGTCTCTCCGGACCATTAACCAAATCCATGGCCGTTCGGGCCGATAATCAATTCCTTGGTCCCTTCGGATCATTAATCAAATTCATGGCCGTCCGGGACATATAATTAAATCCTCATTCTCTTCGATTCCTTGCTGAGCCTCAATCCGCTCACTATCCAACGAGGGGACTCAAGAACAAGTGAGCTCATCCGCTCACGCTTCGGCGATGTGACTTACTTCTTGCACTACAGTCTTTGCTCTCCGACTGGGACTTAAAGCGATCAACATCGGTCATTACAAATAAGTGGATAAGAGATCAAACATTCATTTACATGGTTCAAACATAAACACCAAACACACACCACAACATCCATTCGGGTGTTGCGGCCTTGCATCCAACTTAGAGCGTTTCTAGGGATCGATCGATATCTCATACACGAATAAGCGGCTCAACTGCAATACCACATTGTTTATCGGGAATAGGAAAGCAAAATAAGGGAAACGAACCTGAGTTCGTGCCATCCCAATCAGGAGATGACTATCCTCAACCTCGATCCAAGGTCATTTCCATTTGCTGTGGATAATGCATGCTCTTGTTCCACCACTGCAACTCAGTTTTTAACATACTGTTGTAATTGACTATTCCTAACCTGTTCCTCGATCAGGTTGCGCAATTGCCTGTAATCATTTATGTTATGTCCATCTAGCTCATAGAATATGCAATATTTTCCGAATGTCTTCTCACAGTCCGTGGGTTCTCTTCTTGCCGGCTTTCGGTAGAGGATCTGTTCCATGGTATCCAAGTAAATCCATTCCGGGGTTTCATTCAAATCTGTAAAAGAAAAGAATTTTGGTTCCCTTTTTTGCCGTTCGATCCTTCAAAGCTATCATCCACATTTCTTTTTCCTTTGCCTTTGTCTTTGCCGAATCCTGCTCTAGACGGTCCTCCACATCTGCAACGTTGACCTCTTCTTTATCAGCTTCAGCATTCTCATGGCACAGAAACCTTTCAGTCTCGTAATAAAACTCCGCGAGATCCATCGGTGGATCTTATTCCAAAGCAACTTTAAAATCCATCTTACTAGCCACTCCAAAAATTGCAGCCATCAAAACCACTGTTGGATCTGACCTATCTAGTGCGGCAACCGCCGCATTGAATCTTGTCAAAAAATTCTTGAGGGACTCTTCGCCCCTCTGCTTCACAGTCGATAATGTCATCACATTTTTGGATCGTGAGATGTGGATCCAGAACTGCTTCATAAATCTATCCACCAGTTCAGCCCCCAATGGAACCGTTCTCCAGCCATCTAAACCATAGCGCAACTAAATCCATCAAATACAAAGGGAAACACCGTACTTCCTCTGACGCACCCAACACCTCTATGTGCCAGATGTACCTCATCAAATGAACCGTTGGATCCGTCTTTCCATCATACGTCTCCAACGTCGGCAGCTTAAAATCAAGCGGATTTTTAGCGTACCGAATATTCGAAGTGAATTGACTCATGTTCACATCCTTCAAGCTCCGGTTAGACAGTCCATCTCTCATTGCTCGTCACACCATCTCAGCGAGTCTACTGAATATTCGGAGTGAATGGACTCATGTTCACATCCTTCAAGCTCCGGTTAGGCAGTCCATCTCTCATTGCTCGTCACACCATCTCATCGAATCTTTCATCATCGTACAAGGGAATTTGCAAGTTTGCATTCTCAGCTTGCCCTCCGTTTCCGCGAGGAAATTCCGGCATGTACTCCTTCGGTCATGCATCAGTGTTTTGATTCACATTCAATCGATCAGTACCAATCCCTGGATGTGCACCATCTCCTCCTGGAATAGCTCTAGACATACCCCCCGAGTCCATATGGCTCGGTATCGAACAGTCTTAACTCTTTCGGGGGCCGTTCCATCTCCCTCCATTCTATTTCTAGGTATGCTTACTCGGGCTTTCGGTCTTCGATTTTGGTTTCCAGCAACTCCGGCTATCCCTATTTGCCCCACTCTTCTGAAGAAATTCTCCATCATCTCTTCTTGACGGGCTATCATCTTCTCCTGCATTCGATTCATCATGGTCTCTATCTCATCCCTAGTTATGTAGATAGATGGAGGGCTGGCTTCGGTGGACGCTTTCTGGCTGCTCCCTTGTTGATTTCCTTCCGCAACAGCTTTCTTAGCAGATTGTCTTTTCATCTTAATCATCCCCAAATCTCAAATTAGTAAGTTCAAGTAGTTCTCAGTGAAAGCACCAAAATGTTTGCATCAAAAATGGCACACACCCAAAAGATATTTGAAAAGAAAAATGAAGAAAACAACTGAAAATGAGTAGACACATAACAAACAAGATTTATAGTGGTTCGACGTACTATGGTCTACATCCACTTAAAGGTTTTTCTCTTTTTATTGTTGAAAGTAAGAGTACAATTCTTACGGTTCATTGACCAACCATATGAAATTACAAGGAATAAGCAAAAGTGATTAGAGAGGCCAAAAAGATCTCCGAAATGAAGCCCCATATGCTCTATTTATAGGTGTAAGTTGGCGGAAAAGTCTCAAACACGTTCTTGTCCACGTTCTCCATGTTCTTCCAGCGGTTGGTGAAGAAAAGACGTGGTCAGCTCAGCAATTGGTATGAGTCGGTACCTAACCATAATTATGGGTCAGTACCGACCCATAAAACTTTGCCAACCATGACTTTGGGCTTTTGGAGATTGGTCGCCTTGTCGTTATCTTTGTGGTTCCCGACTTGTTTGAGTTGTTTTTAGCTTGTTTCTGAGTCCGATTGATGAATCGGTGGAAGAATGAAGTTGTTGACTTGAAGTGCTTGAGGAGACCGTTGGGTAGAAGTATGCAAACGGTGCTATGGAGTTTGGCATGGGCTTTTAGGACCATAGCTAGTATGCAGTAGGAAAATGGATGGTTCGGTACCAAACCATATACTTAGTTAATTTTCCTCGTGAAACTTAGGTTCCGTTTCTAGGTTCGGTTATGCTTGGGAAGTTGGAGGTAAATTGGGCTAAAGTTGATGGGTCGGTGATGATCCATGATTGGTCTGCGATGACCTATCACTTAGTGATTTTTGACCTTGGAATTCTTGAGGTAGCTTCCTCTTTGCCTTTTTATTAGATGTGTTTGGTTTTTAGGATTTGTAGTTATCTCTTTGGACTTCCTGCCTTGATAACTCTTAAGTTTGACTTGTCAAGTTCGTCCGTATGCTGCCTGGTCAAAAGACGGGATAACACTAATAATATGATTCGAGATAAAAATGAACTAAGGAAATTGAGAATCCATGTTCCCAATCATTTGGGAATAAGGCAAGGATGATGATGATGAAGATACCCTTTTGTTTGGGGGAGTTGGGTGGCTGTTCCGCTCTTTGGGAGTTTTTTGATTCGTTTATCATTAAAACTAAGAGAACTGATGACGGTGAAGTGTTAAAATCCAAAAATAAAATGAAATAGCTTCTTGCACAAACTGTTTTGTTTATGCTCAGTTTCATTTTATATCCAAGTCTACTGCAATTTAAATATTTCTACCTGAAGGTTCCCATATTGCATTCACATGTGTGCTGTCTGTGATGTGTCAGTCATGAAATGTAGAGAGATATATAAGTGACCATTCTGTCCTGCAAGAAAAAAATACCTTTAAAATACATCAGGGAACATTCTGGTTTATGATGTGCGCATGCATGTTTATTTGTTGAGATTGGTGGTGGAGGTTGGGTTAGGTTTATAAACTGATTTTGAGCTACAAATGAGGAGTTTATACTGCAATCCTACTTTTTCCTTTGTATCGTTTATTTTCGCTGGTATTTTTTTGCCTAGTTCCCATATCACCAAATAGATTAGCAGCATAGACTGAACAGTTATTTGTATCCAAACTTACTGTTTCTTTTTTCTTGGCTTTGCTATTGATTCCTAATAAACAATTTTTCGTTTAATCACTACAAAAACTGTCCAAGATCTCGTTATTTTTCAATGCTAATATTGCCTTGAATAGTGGATAAAGCCTATTAAAAATGTGATGAGAATAGTCTTACGCCATAAAATGAATAACGGTGGCTTAGTGTAAAGAGACCACCATTCACAATATCAAGATACATGATTCCTTAAGACTCGGTCACTATTTTTTTTAGCTCTCCTATAAGTCATCATGTTTGTTAGGTTTTGACTAAGAGCTCAAATCTTATTCATTTCACAAGTTAAATATTTTTTGGTGTAACATAATTTTGCATTGTATTCTTTCCAATGTACTGATATAAAAACCTAAAAATGCAAATTGAAGGACATACATGGAGAACCGGATAAAATCATGCTAACAAGTGGCATGGAAAAGAAGAAAACAATCGATGAGGCTGAACCAGCATTGCTTCCACCATTAAAGCAAGATAGGTTTGGATTTGTGAAACAAGATCAAGCCAGTCCTCAGGAAGGCCCCACTAAAAGCAAACCTGTCAACGAACAGGAGCGGTACGTGCTTGATAATGCATTTTTGTACTAATTATGACAGTCACCATACCATGGTATATAAAACAATGGATAAATAATTGTTATGGACATGATCGAATGATTAACTGAATTTGTTAGTGGGTTTGTTTAATTGTATGAAATCCCATTTTTTGGTCAAATTTTAGAACGAAAATATCATGCAATGCAGGTTTTATCGCTTAAGCTCCTACCCTAACATATTGGATCTCCTCTCGAATTTCAAAATATCCAATTTACATAACGGTCCACTTCTACCCATTCTTGCAACGGTAAGCTGCAAACTTAGTGCAATGTGCAGTTGTTGAACATATTACTTCAAAACATACGAGTATAAGTGGTATTCTGCATTTCAGCCATGAATATATGTTCTAGTTCCTATATTTATATTTACTAGGAACAGGATTGTTTTCTGAAATGTGGTTTAGTTAGTCTTAATGTTACAAGTTGTGTCCAGGGTAGAAAGAAGAATCAGGAAGTGGAGAAAAATGATCGGTGTTGGAGGCAGTGACTGGAAGCAGTATGTTCGGAGAAAACCAAATGTGGTTAGAAGGCGTATCAGAAAGGGGATTCCTGATTGTCTTAGAGGGCTTGTTTGGCAATTGATTTCTGGTAGTCGTGACCTCCTCCTTATGAATCCAGGAGTTTACGAGGTAATGATATTTTAGGTTACTGCATAGATATTTTCCTATTCTGCCATAAAAGAAGTTTAACTGCTGAGATAAATCTGATATACAGTTCCAAAAAAATGAAAATAAAAATGAAAAAGTTGTCATACAAGCTCCGATCTGATGACATCTGACATTGCGCTGCATTCCAAGACGACGATACGATATTTGCTTACTTAAAACCAAATTATTATGTCAAGTTGTTTTGTTTAAATAATCAGAACTCGTGCTATAGTTAGCAGCCACGAGATTTATGGAGCATTTGAAGTCATCCTATGTATATTCTCTTGTGCTTAATACTAATCTAAAATTTGTGTTATAATGTATATCTTTGAGCAACTCATCTTTAAATCTGGTTGAAACACAAATAAAAAAGAACTTGAATGGAAAATCAGAACTAAGCTAGTTACAAAGGACTGGTGGACTTTTGAACTGACATTGATGATACCTTTACCAATCTTATCTTTATTAATAATTGGAATAGAGTTGCAATTTTTTGGTCCGACCGCGAAGTTCCAATAGTAGCCTTACATACAAACAAGAGGTTAGGAGTTCAAATCCCACTTAAAACAAAAATAACATCTATTTCCAAATGAATATTTTGATACACTAATAACATCATAAGTTCAAATCCTAATCTCAACATAATTAATAATATTTTTCTTTACAATTTTCAACTCTTACTTAACAAGGCTATATAAAAAATAAAATTTAACAATTTTATACAATTATACTAGGGTTTTTTATATGCACGTTCATTGCACTTGCCAAAATATCTCGTAGAAAATAATAATAATAAAACTAATATTTCACACCTTTAGGCATGCATAAGATTCTCATATCATGCAGTGTCTGCTGTGCAGCAACTTTTGATCTATGAAACATCTTCATCTGAATTGGATATAATTCGAGACATATCCCGGACTTTTCCATCACATGTATTCTTTCAGCAGAGACACGGGCCAGGTCAGAGGTCATTATACAATGTTTTAAAGGCATATTCTGTGTATGATAGAGATGTTGGTTATGTTCAGGTTTGTATACTCGGTGTGTATCCTTTATCAAGTTAGTATAGAAGCGGTATAACTGTTTTCTATTGTTGAATTTCAGGGAATGGGGTTTTTGACTGGTCTTTTGCTCCTTTATATGAGCGAGGAAGATGCATTTTGGTTACTTGTTGCTTTATTGAAGGGAGCTGTTCATGCACCAATGGAAGGGCTATATTTAGTTGGTTTGCCACTTGTGCAGCAATATTTATCGATGTTTGAGCAGCTGGTTAAAGAACGTTTGCCGAATTTGGGTAAACATTTTTCAGAAGAAATGATCAATCCAAGCATGTATGCAAGCCAATGGTTCATAACCGTTTTCTCTTACTCTTTTCCCTTTCCTTTAGCTCTTCGAATATGGGATGTATTTCTGTACGAGGTTAGTGATTTTCCCATAACTTTTTACATACAACATTTTTTAAAGATGGCTCCTGACTATCTATAAATTTTACCTATATTTATTGCTAAAAATGTAACTGTCAAATTAGGTATGATTCTTCCTTAAATGCTAGTTTGCAAAGGAGATAGCTTAATAGGTCATAATCATCAAGTTATCTCATACCATGCAATGTTACTTTACATACCGGTATACCACAATGCTTTGAAAATCCAACGTCTGCATCAGTCCATTCTATCGACATTGATCTGATGGTAGCTCTTTCATATCACAGTCACACATATGGCGCCGACCTACTTTCATCTAACATATAGGTCGCCCTTTTTGGAATTTGGAAAGTGATTGCAAACTTTGATTATCACTTTTAAGTTGTACTTACCCGAATAAGTTGAATTTATCCCATAAAAACTAGTTTTTAAGGGATTATATTCTCATCAACCTATTCCATACTAGATGATGTGAGAGTTTGTAGAAAATGCATAGAAACTCTCATATTTGTACGTTTTCACAATAGATTGAGTAGGGAATCAATTACGACTTTCTTATTATAATTGTTACACTAGTTATTTATATTCCAATTGCCATTTCACTTTCACCGGTAATACTTAGTAAATGTTGTGTTCGTATATTATTCTACTAATACTTAATCGTGTGACGCACATGCATGGGGGGGGGGGGGGGGAAGGGTGTGGGGTGAATCAAGAAATCAAATTCTAATTTAATATTTATTTAATAACAAGTGGTGGAACCGATAAAATATTCATATTGATGCGACTTATAGTTGCCTTAGTTTAACATAAAGGTATCTTTGAAATCAAAAAAATATTTTACACAAAAAAAAATACATAGGAAAGTGCTTAACCAAGGTCTGATTTTACGTAATTTAAAATTATAATAAAAACCAACTTTTGGGTATTGTAGAAAATAGTTAAATATGTTAGACAAAAGATGTTCTATTAAACTTGTGGTGTGACACCAATATCAGAAATAGTATTCTGAAAGATGTCGTTGAGAAAGGTCATATTCCATTTTCCGCTAATTAACCGATCTTAATTTATATTCAATGTTAGCAAAGGGGTACATCAAAAATGTTGTGACATAAACTTTTATTGTGACACCAAATATATTCATCGTATATTAGAGTTATAAAGAGGAAGATTAATGTTTCTAATTCATATGCCTCAGCATAATATTCTTATAGTGAAATTTGAATAACAATTATTATATAAAAATGTAAACAAATAGCATGAGATTGAGAATCTTTATTACACCAAACTTTCACAATGCATCAATAATTATTGCGACAATGACACCATATTAAAAAGTATTATATATTATATGTATATGCATACACACACAGAGCTCATATATGTTACAAAAGATACTCATTGAAATGTTTTATTTAACCAGAATAGTACAAATAAAATTGAAATAGTGATAATCTTTCTGTTAGAATCAAACTCAGTGATTTATGCGCCAAAGTATGGTATGACATCAACTTTTGTTGTCACACCAAACCCAATGACATTAATATATTAGGGATGAAAAGGTCATTTTGGTACGATAAGCATTTTGGATCAAATTTAAAAGTTAGAATGTATTCATGGAAGTTTGTTTATATTGGTAAATCACGGTTATGTTTGACCCATCATAAAGTATGCAACATTAAGCTACGATAGGTTCAAGATTTTTGAAATAGTTTAGCGAAATATATACGTGCAAAGGAATTATGTGTATTTTAGAACTCGGATTCAATTAGGTTGATTGCTTAGGAATGGATAAGATTTCAAGTCTAGATCATTGCACGCTAGTGTTTAAGTTTTATAAGAAGGACATTTATGATGCAAGTATTTAAATTTTATAAGGACATTTAACTATCCAACATTGCGTTTGAAAGCAATATCCTCTTCCTCTTCAACCTATTCAACCCAACTAATCCATAATCATATTTGCATAAGTACTATAGTTTGCATTAGAATTATAACAAACCTGTCGGTTCATCCTAAAATAAAACACTATTAATCTATTCAGCATATGTGTTAAAATTTGGTATGTGGATCCTCAAATTATTATAAATTCAATATTAAAAGGTTCATGGTCGACACGGTCTCTTAAAAGAGTGAATGATGGTTTAATATAGGTAGGACTGGGCTGATATTGGGTTTGCTCAAGACAAAACTAATTTTAGTTACCCTTGGTATGTCTTTTACGTCACTTAAAACATTCTTGTATGGTATATTATTCAAATTAAATAGTGTAAATAATGATTTGGAGATAATCATGCACTTTTACTAATTTAAAAAGAAAAAAAAAGTTGCTGAGAGGGTTTGATGTTGAAGCCATTACTTTGAGGAGATAAAGCTCAAACCAGTAATGCTTCATTGAAGTTCTGCAGTTTATCTCTACTAGAATAAAAGAATTGATTTTTGTATATGATACAATGGTCTACTTCGTTTCAACGTCAAGGTGTCATATTTTTGGCACCTCTACATCACGTGCATGCACACACATTTTGCGTGTTTTACACTAGTTGTATAAAATAATAATAACTATTATTAAAAAAATTACATCAACAGTAATATCTCTTTGTCTTCGGTTGCCTAACCATTTGGGTTGAGTACTTAGCAGGCTCCTTTCAAAACCCGGCTTGGATATAGGAATCATGAAACTAAACTGAAGAAGGAAACAACATAACCTGAAAATGTTGTTGCAATTATTTTTAACCATATTAATAATTTTGTAGCGACTTAGCGAGTATTGTCGACAATACGAAAATATTATCTGCAATATTGCGCCCATGCTGAAACCCCTGAAAAGAAAAGTATTGTCGAAATGTTTTGTAATGTTGACGATACTCCTAAATGCATTGTTTTGTGCTGCATATTATGGCAAGTAGTATAAAAATTACTAATAGAGTGGTTTCATTGTTAATTAATGCACAATAATTAGGTTAATTCACCTATATAAAAAAATTAGTTATCGGTTTTTTGGCAAATCAAATAGTGTATTTCTGTAGTTGATTGTCACCATGAATTGATTGCGTGATTACTGTTTTTAGAGAAATAATAACAATTATCCTTTTGTTCTCTGTATTGCATTAGATCATGCCAATTTGTTTGATTATTTGAGTCGTTGAAACAAGTTTTTGACTATCCTGGTTGTTTGCTGTGAGACAAAACAATTACATTTAATCCAGCATTAAATTCAGTGAACGTTTGATTGGTTGACTTGAATGTAAAGATCAAATAAGTTATCAAAATTTCCACCTAGAGTAGGAGGTAATCACCACTGATTAAGAAGGCCATGTCCTAAAAATTTTGCTATATTTAATGTACTGTATATTCATGAACCTTTTTTAGGGGAAAAAAATTCACAAAAAAGAAGAAAAAAGAAAGAAAAGAAGCAGTAGATTTGCATCGTGTATGAGTGTGAATTAGGATGTCAGTAGTAAGATCGCTGAGCTGTGGGGGTTGTAGATTAGGTTGAAAATATGAGCAAGAAGATAATAAATTGAGGATGTAATGGTGAATGTTAGTTTATTTGTTCCACAATTTACAAGACAAATATCTGGATTTAGTTGGTTGGAACAGCGGGACAACAAGAACTAGGTAACAATGATTTGAAATCTGAGATTTCTTCCCGTTGATTTCATTATGAGCTACTTGCTAGTTTTAGGCTTCTTATTATCCTTACAGAATTGTTGCTGTATTTTTAATGTTAAATTTAAATTAAACCCATGTTCCTCATTAACTAAGGCTGTTCCATAAATACTATATACTGAAATTAGTGTATATACATCTTTCCAAATGCTTTATGACACACAATTTACTAACTTAACAGGGTGTCCAAATTGTTTTCCAAGTGGGATTGGCTCTACTGACATTCTGTCACGATGACTTGGTGAGCTTGTGACTTCCTTTTGTATTTGCAGTTACTTCAGTTTCTGATAAATAAAATAAAAATTCAATTGTTTGGTAGGTAAAATTCCCTTTTGAGAAACTTATACACGCTTTGCGCAACTTTCCTGAGGAAGCATTGAACCCAGATACCTTGCTTCCACTTGCCTTCTCAATCAAGGTCTCTATCTAATCCTCTCATCCATTGAATAAAATAAAAAAATTACGTTGAAAAACAGTTTATTTACGTTCATAAGTTTACATTGGTCTTGATACCATTTTCACGTCAGAGTTTTAATATTCTTAGTTCACCGTATAAGTCAGTGTTTACTGTCGAATAATGACTATTATATTGGAAAAGGTTGAACATGTGATTTTATCCAATCGAGATGGTTACTAAAATGCTTTCAATTGAAATCCAGGAGAATTTTCCGTATATTAGACAAATAATTTCATGTGCATAACACAAATAATTACATGAGTTATATATTATTTACCGTGTCATGTTCAGCAAAAAGCTGCATCGTGTTCAAAAAAGCTGCATTTCATAAAATTTAGGTGTCGAAAATACTGGAGGAGCTCAAACAAGAGTATGAGAGCAGAAACGGTGGTTCACTGACAAAATCAGCATCCACAAATAAACAGCTAAAATCATTGAATTCTTTAAAGTCTAAACAGCCTTTTGGCTCATCATGAAATTCTATTTTATGTATAGAATGATACTCATTTCTAAATTGCATCTCCTTCAGATATTGAAGGATTTGGTTTAAACTACATTAGGTTGTTGATTTTGTATAGATTTACTATAAATTGTGTTCAATCCATTTTGTTGTAATTGCTAAAACGGCAATTGTGCTCGAAAGTAATGGCCAGTGTCGCTTGTGCTGTAAACTTGTTTTGGAACTACACAACTTAAAATTAATTTAAAGCTACGGCTCATTTAATTGTATGATATAAAAGTTTTTTATTTTTACTTTTTTAATCCTAAATTTTAAATATTCTTTTTAATGTTCATTCATAATTGCAGCAATATGTCTCTTTGAAAAGTGCTTCAAAAATTATATCACTTTCTACCACCTTGTCATAAAGCGAGAAAAAAAAAAGTTGACCCAATTTCAAATTGTGACAGGCTTTATTTTGTTTTCCGTCTTCGGGGTCTGAAATCAGCTCATTTTACGTTAGTCATGATATTCAAATGGTACGTTGTATTGTGGTGGAAAGCTCCCTTTGTGTTAGTTATTACTTATTTGTCAACGGTTTCAACCCACCATTCATTACATGCTTTCTCCATTGTATCTCGAAAACCCCAAAACGATCTTTTTGTTTTTTCATCTCAAATCTATCATTTTGTCGTCAAAAAAATGAAAATTTGACAAAATTGTGTCTATTACCATAATTATACCATCGTTCTCTTAACTGAAATGTAAAATATTTGCATATTAAATTGCAAATATTTGCAATTTTTGAAAAATACAAATATTTACAATTAAAATTGTAAATATTTGCATTTTAAACTGTAAATGTTAAATTTAAAAATAAGGACGCTTCTCTAATTTCCACTAAAATAAATTAGTATTCCAAAATGATTCAAACCTTGGCACTAAAGGTTCCCATCGGAATTCCCACATTACGAGAAAAACACTAGAATGCTGCTTATATTCGAATCAAGTCTTAACCTCAATGAGGCCTTTTGAGAAACAAAATGTTACACTTTAGCTTGGTCCTTGAGGCAGAGATGACTAAGTTGAGAACAATATCTACATTCTTGAGGTACAGACCATTACATTTATTATCATAGTACGTTCTCGACGTGAATTGTGAATTGCATCGAATTTACGGTTTAAAAAAAAGTGAAGCCTCACATGTGCTAAGGGTGGCTATAGTGACTAAGTTGGGAAAATAATATGTGCTATTGAGGTATAAACCATTACAATTTATGGTATTTGAAACAGAGCGCAAATATAATATAGAAATTGATATGTATAGAAACATTATGGATGCTAGTATAAATCGCACGTACGTGCATCTAATAGCTAGAAATATTTACTTTTTATTTAATATTTTTTTTATAGACCGATGTGTGCTATAAGTTCAAAAGATGTGGTAGTCACCGTACTTCTATTTCAAGCAAATTGACATTGAAATTTCATTGATAGTTGGTTGGTAAGGGAACAATGATAGAGGTAAGAAGTTGCAAACCGATGGTTGGATTCCGTTGACGGATGTAGGGCATTTTCAAAATTTTAAAAAGACACCGTGGAAATCTTATTCATTAAATTTTCTTTAATAATAGAGATAACAATCAGCAAAACCGACACATTTATTCTTAATTATTTATCGACGGTTAATTGATAATTAAAGGGAAATCTGAACATAGTTGTCTTTTCGGACATTTTGACCATTCCATTGTTTAAAAATATTCGAGAGACGAACTTCGCTATATAATATATTAAGCTTTGGATAAGTTGAACAAATTAGATATTTTGGGCTTAAAATGGATTTTAGGCCCAAAGATGCCATATTTATGTTGTAAATAAAAGGCTAGTGTAACCCAACAGTCATCACCATCAGAAATCAACTCCGGTATTGAAAATATTCCTTAACAGCTTTCTGATGGCAGTTAATTACCACTAGTTACAAATCACGTCTACAAATTTACAGAGTATAAATCAAACAATTTATATACAAAATTGTTCGTCCCGACAAGATGAAGAAGTGACAAAAATTTGTATTCTAATATGATGCTCGAGGTGGTCGGAAATCAATGGAGAAATTTCGTTCGTCCATGGGTAGGCGGTAGTGGATGCAAAAATAGGTCATATGTATATTGCATTGTATTACAAGTTAACCCCCGATATCTTTTACCATATGGTCACATCTTTGGTTTTGATTTTTTTTGAGATATATGAAATATTGAAGTTGGTTAAACTGTCAAGTCATTTGAATAATAATGTTGATGGAATATGATGTTTGTTTATTGTTGTTATTCCCTTACTTATTACACACTATTGATTGTTCGAGTGTTGGGAAATTCTATTATGGATAATAAATTAGCAAATCAGTATTTTATGATAATCATCTACAGATTTAAAACAATAATAATAATTAATTGAGAATAAGTTTAAAATTGTAACTATGGATATGCACAGTTAAAGCGATCAGCTGTTCTATAGCGGTGGAGGTGCAAAAAATTATAGCGGGAATAAAGGAGGATATAACGGAAAATAGCAAATGTGCAAAAAGCTTTATTATAAATATCAAATTTAAAGTTAATTTGTTCTCGTTCTCATACCATTTGCGTAGGAAAAAGAAATATTTTTTTAATCTTATACAATAAAACTGAAGAATATCATGACATGTAAACTAAAGTTGTTGACTACAATAAATTTCTAACTTATATTGAGCATTTATACCTTAAAATTAGATCTATAACCTAACTTTGTTGGTTTAATTTTAAAGAAATCCACTCAAATCAATCTTTGTATATTAATTTGCTAAAGCAGATTCTAAAAAACCTTGATTTAGCGGGTGTAGCGGAAAATAGCGGGACTTAAAACAGATCTACTGTTTAATAGCACTAAATTGAAATAGCGTAGCGGTTGGAGAGCGCTATGCGCTATACCGGAGATTTTACGGGGCTTTAGCGAGCCTTTAACTGCACAGCTACGGACTTAATGTGATTATTTATAAATTTAGGAGTAAGATTTGTAATAATCATAATAGGATAATGTTACTATCATTATCAATCCTGAAGGTATAAGGCATGTCGACATAGCCATGACACATTCAAGCAATGTCGAAAGTATGAAAATAAACCAATGCCGAAAGCATATAATGCCGCCCCTCATCAATAAAGAATAATGGACAATGTCGTAGGTCATCAATGAAGCCAAAAATATCGAATGCCATCAATGTCGCATTCCGCTTATAAAGTTTAATGAATGATATCGTGCCAAAGAAATTGAAAACAATGCCGCATGTTAGTAAGAAAGTGGCAACATTGGAAAGCTCTATGTCGAACACCATCAATGTTATAATAGAATGATATGGCATTGATATTGCGTCGCATTGATGTCTCATTCCATCAAGAAGCACTTCTTTCATGATGCCAGAATAATTAATGTTGCTTTAGATTAGTACCGCGTCTTTTAAATGCCGCTTTATTCTAATGTCACCCTTCAAAGCAATGTCACGTCTCATCTGTGAAGAATGGATATCGCATCTAGTTAATATCGCATCTCATCGATACCGCTTCTCCATTGATGTTGCCTTTTTATTAATGGTGCTTCTCTTTGATGCTTCCCATCATCAATGCCGCTTACTATCAATGCTGTCTGTTATTGATGCCCATATCACCAATACGGCCCTTTATCAATGCTATCTCTTATCAGTGCTGCTCATCGCCAATGTTGCCATTTGTCAATATCGCCACTCGTCAATATCGCTACTTGTTAATGTCGTGCCTTAGCGATCTCGCATTTCTTCAACCTTTAAAGGATGTTGTAGATCCACAATGCAATGTTGCTACGGATGTCGCCAATGAGGATTATCAAGGTGGGTTGGATGCTAAGCATTAACACATAATGCCAAAGTTCATCATCGTACAAATGTATGCTGAAGTTCATCATTAACCAAGGTACAACAACATGAACCATCAATATGGTTGATGTCAAAGGTCAAGCATGCGGCATGGACACGTGACAGCTATGCCGCATCTTTCAACCCCTATAAATACGAGCCTAGGGGCATGAAGAAAGGGGATCAATTTTCTTTTCTCAACTTCTTACATTTCAAATTTGTAACCCTAAACTTATTTGAGGATTTAGTGCTGATTGTACTTTTCGCACATAGGACCTTGTCCATTCCACAATTATATGGAATACGAATAAAGATGTCTTCAGTTATGATTTGTTTTCAAGTTCTAACGCACTTGTGATTTTTATCATAACTTGCTTCAAATTCCAAAAACACTCATAGTCACGATTCTACCAGAATAAGATTATTCTATATTGATGACATAGCTTCGACATGAATTTGAGCATATATGAAATCATGACTTCATTATGGAACTGGAAGCTTTAAAGCCTATTTCCCTAAGCCCTTTCTCAACCAAGTGTCTATTTTTCCAACACTTGTTGAGGCCTATAAAGGGTCAGCTAAGCGTTACTCATCTAAATTCCTCTTCTCTTGCAATTTTTAGGTGTTAGCGAAGAAATTCGTTCACATTTTGACGCTAGAAGGAGGGCTCATCCATAAGTGGAACTACTTTAGCTTACATATATAGGGCTTAGAGAATTTATCCCTACCAAGCATGTCCCATTAAGGAACCATTCCAAGCTAGCCAACCCTTGATTCTTAACATCATTTAATCACATTAACTAAGCTTTGCTTAGTCATGTCAATTAAACGTGTTAAAATCTTCGAACAAGGATCCTACGAGCCTCGAATGATTAGGCCAACCTACAAAATTACAAGTGATCCTTAGCTTCACGAAGAGCAAGTATTAAGATTAATGGCACTACAAGTAATGGAAGATAAGAAAAGACAAGCGGCTCTTTATGACCCAAAACAATGAGTCTGAATCCATTCCATATAGGGCTAGCACCAATCTTTGCCCTAGGAAAAAAATACAAAAGAGATAACATCTTCATGAAAATGAGAAAGGAGATCCAACTCAAAGCTAAGGGAACTATCTTCAAAAAGGAAATAGAAAGAGATTTCGATCAATTTACTAGAAAGTGGAGGAGTGTGTTTGATCGATCAAAACGAATGAGGCACAAAGCTCCCCAAAAAGAAAACTAATCATCGAAGATGAGGAATCCGTCACAAGCAACAAAAGAGTTAGACACCAATCAATAGGATCACTCTCCAAAAGATCAAGTCTTTCTAAAAATTACTCTCTTACTACCTCTTATGAGAATATCTACTTCTTTACTAAAGGCAAGCTCAATTATTGACCTTCATAAAAGAAGCGACCAAAGAATGAGAGAAATCTTGGAGGATTATATTGTCTTTATCATCATTCTAATGGGCTCGATAGGAATTAATGTCGAAGCTTGGAAGGAATAATCAATAATTTCCTAGGATAAGGAAAGGTTGATGAATTTGTAATTATATATTAAACAAGTCAGCCAATGAAGGGAGATTCTCTACTTAAGATAAGTGTATTCACATGGTTAAGGGAAAAAACTCTTAAAATAAAGGAAAAAGCTTTTGGTTACACCAAGATGGCCTGGTCAAAACGCCTCCCAGACGATGGATGGAGAAGCCTTTGGTCCTACCTAAGATGGCCTAGTCAAAGCACTGATTAAGCCTTTAGTTCTGCCTACGTGGCATGGCCGAAGCATAAGCACTTATTTCCACCTAAAACAGCCTGTTTAAGGCACCTCCTAGAGGGAGGTCAGAGTAATCCTTTGGTTCCGCCTAAAAACAACTTGTCCAAAGTATCTGCAAGCCTTTGATCCCGCCTACGTAGCCTGGTCAAAGCGCCTCCAAGAGGGAGGATGGAGTAAACCTTTGGTACCACCTAAGACAGCCTGACCAAAGTACCGAACTAGCCTTCAGTACCATCTATAAGACCTGACTGAAACACCTCCTAGAGGGAGGTCGGGTAAGTCTTTGGTTCTGCTAAAAGATGGCTAACCAAACACACCGGACTACAGACCTAAATCATCACGTAAGACGATGATAAGGGGTTTGATCCACCATCACCTAAGATGGTGCCAAAGAAATCAATTCAATTCAAAAGCAAAAACAATCTTTTAGAGGAAGATCTGCCAAAAACGAGCCATTTGTCCTCCAAAAAAAATAATCAATCTTCTAGCGAAAATCTATCAAATGTGGGCCGTTTATGCTCCAAAGCAAAGGCAGTCTTCAATTACTAGATGGATTTTCAGGTCTTCCTTTATTACTGCTAGATGAATTTTCTAGTCTTCCTTTAACAGATGGGATTTCTAGCCTTTTATTATTATTATTACCATATGGATTTTTCGGTCTTCCTTTATTACCGCCAGATGAATTTTCTAATCTTCCTCTACCAGATGGGATTTCCGATCTTCTATTATTATTGCCAGATGAATTTTTTGGTCTTTTATTATTATTACCATGAGTTTTCTGGTCTTCTATTATCATTGCCGAATGGTTTTCTGGTCTTTTGTTATTACTCTCAAATGATTTTCTGGTCCTCCATTTAAGATTATATGATAAACCATATTAAAACCTTAAGGCAAGGTATCAACCATCAAGCAATTTCAAAGACAAACCAGTGTTCAATTCAAGGCTACATACCATGCTAAGGTACCGAAAACAAGTTATATATCTAATTTAGCAAACTCAAAATGGAAAGTGCATGCGGTACATTCAAGGTAACATTCATTTGAATACAAGTTCATATATTATCTAATATGTTGTATACAAAAGTCAAAGGTACAAAAATTGAGATCCAAAAGGATCTAATCAAGGATCTACAAGCAATTCCCTATTAAAGGACAAGGCTCTACGCCAACTTTTTTAGATCTTCGAAACTGATGAAGAATCAGTAATGTGGCGATTGGCCGCATCCAAAAGTTCTTTGTGTTTCTTCTCCTTTTTCTGAATAGCATCTGCATCGCCAACTGAGTCAATTTGAGTCTTCAGTGCACACTTGAGAAGTCTTATTGGCTCCTTTTAAAGTAGAACCTTACTCTTTAATTTCTTAATTTACTGCTCAAGAGTATGCTTTTGTGCTCCAGCTTTTCAACTTGACTTTCATAATCATTCCATTTCCTGTTGAAAAATTGCATGCACTCAAATTTGACTTGTCTACTCCATTTGGGGATTTCTTCATTGCTTAGACCCGAAGGTGGATTTAACAGAGTAGGAAATTCTTTACTAGCAAAGGATTGAGATCTTGTTGTTCTCCCAGGAGTAGGAGTAGGAGTAGGAGTAGGAAGGCTGGAATCTCCTTCACTTGCAATAAGTTCCAAGGGTTGACATGATACTTGATTTTTTTAATAATTTCACTTTAAGGTCATTTATCTGTTGGTGTAATCTAACTATTTTTGTATCAACCTCAATTGAAGGATTAGACCCTAAGACCACATCTATCTTCTCTTTCACTCCTTTCAATTCTTTGTTCTTTTCTTTAATTTGATTCTCTAAGTTGAAGGTCATTTCTTTATAGTTATTAAATGTTGATCTTAATTGATAACACTTCCTATGCCACTCCCGTGCTTCTGGATTGTTCGAAAATTGCAAAATTGAAGCGTCTCGAGAAGGCTGTCTCTTTTCAATATCAGCTATCAATTTATCTTTAATATCGTTCAACCGAGGGATCGGATGCGAGCGCTAACTGGCTTTCCTATTCAGAACAAATAAAATGGAAATTAATAGAGGAAAATAAGTTCTTTCATTTAGTAACAGCAAAAGTTTACAAAGAACAAGAAAATTCAAATTACATCACAATTCCATTCTTGAACTTTCAAATAACTCTTAAAGTTTTGAAACAATGTTTTTGGCCTTTTCAAATGACCCAAAGTTACAGTAAGGGTAGAATCAAAAGGAGCTTTAATCCTTTTTGGGGTATTAACTGGAGGGAATCGATGATAGTCCCATTTCTCGACTGGAGGGCTAGCATGATCACTTAGCAATTTAGCATGACAAGTTCGAATTTCACTAAGTAGTTTGTCCTTCTTGTCGTCCAGGAAATCAAAACGAAATTGAGGGAATCGTGTGTATACTTCTTGTAGATCTCTTAGAAAGCAATGCCTTGCTAACTGAAATGTCCTAAGAGTTAAAGATTTCTCTTTAAAATCCTTCCTTGACTTGACAAAATTACTCAAGAGATCCATGGGAATGAGACTACTTGAGGTTTCCTTAATATGGATAGTATGTTAAAATTAGACTAATAAAAGGGAAACAAAAGTGATAAAGGTCATAAGCTACTTGAATTACATACTACAATCATACAATCATTCAGGTTCATATAATATTGATCTCTTATATAATTCAGAAATAAATCTCCCTTTATTATACTTAATCTTTTCGGAAGGAAGAGTATTAGGAGAAAGGGGAACACTTGCTACCCTAGGTAAGTTCCAACAATCCCAAGATGAGGATCGCTTCCATGATCATCTAGATATTATTTTTGAAGGTGTCTAAGCAAACTCCCACTATTTTCACTCAAGTAAGAAAAGTCCACAAATTGACCCTTGGAATAGACTTTATAGAGCAACTCCACCAAAGCGTTTAGGTCATCAATTAACATGCAAAAGAGTCATTAATTCAGTATTCTCTCTCGCAATCCTTTCTCGCTATAGATGAGCTCTTTTCAAGCAAGGGGCGGTTTGCTTCTCCTTAAAAAATTGTAACCGTACGGTATCACCAAATAGGCGTTTGTATTTGTCAAACAAGACATTATATTCTTTAAATAACTTTTCAAGTTCCCTATTCATTCGATTCTCCCTGTTCACACCCTTTTCATAAAGAGTCTCGTAATAGTATTTGTCATTTTCCTTAACTAAAATAGTAAGCTTATCAATTAAGAGCTAAACAGATAGTATTAAACATCTAAAATAATGAACTCCATACCTGTGAGGCTGGAACTTGAGTATGAGTTTTCTCCTTCGGTTGATGGCTGGAGGGAGTGTTGTCTTTTGAAGTAAAGCCTGCATCATGAGCAGACGAATCTAAGTTAGGATCACCAGATCCATCTCCCCCATCTTTTGGTCCTCCAAGACCCATTCCATCACCATCATTATAATCATCATTGTCATCGTCATTATCATTATTATCTTCTTCTTCTTTGTTGGATTCTGTTTCTTCATTGATTGGAGGATCATCAAAGATTAGCCACTTTCCAGCGTTAACCTTTTCTTCAGTAGGAAACTCTTTCCAAAGAGCCTTCTTATCTTTCTTCAGTTTAAGACTAAACTTTCTTTTAAAATTTTTGTTCCAATCTAGGAGGGATGGAAAATCTAATTCTAGGCACTTTTGAATGCTATTAACATATGCCACAAACAAGGCTTCTTCATAACATTTCTAAGTAATCTTAGGAAGGGCATCATTAAGGAAAGAGATGAACTTCATTTTAGCATCACTGATAATACTAGTCGAGTATGCTAAGGTGCTAGTTTTCCTTTGTAGCTTGTCCTCCAAGAATTGGTTCTTATTAGATAGCTCGGCCTTTTCTTCATTAGCCCTCTCGAGATCCGCTTTTTAACATTTTCACTTCCTTCTTAACTAGCTCAGTTTTCTCCTTATTGACCTTCTTGGGGTTTGCTTTCAATGCCTCCACCTCCTTTTCTAGCAATTGCTTAGCATTTTTCTCCTCATTGAGTGAGGAGACGAGATTCCCTTTCTCAGTAACAGTTTCGTCTCTTGCCGACACAATATCAATTATGATGTGATTAAGCGAAGAAATTTGTTTTTTAAGCTCAAATATTTCGTTAGAAGGCCCTTGAGAAGCCCCTTAGAGGAGAAACATATTCTTTCCCACCTGAAATGTGTTGCAAGTTTAAGTTGGGATAGGATCTATGGAGATAAAAATTAACCAAATGAGAGGAAATAGTACCGATAAAAGCTGCTTATGAATAATGAAAAGATGATCTTTGGAATAAATTAAGGGTTGCGATGACCCAAGAGAAATAATAGAGGAAGATTGGGTAGCCAATCGAACAAAATCATCAAAACTAGCCATAGGAGACTGGACTTGGGCCTCCGAAGGAAGATGATCTTTCGGGAAAGAAGACAGCCCAAGATCAGCATAAAAATGAGTGTGATCTGTTGGGTAAGTAGGAAAAGAAATCTTGAGGAGGGGATCCGAAGAGCGAGCATCCTTAGTGGATTCTTGAACTTTATGCTTAAGAGATTCCTGATTGGCAACCTCAGCACTCGAGTCAATGGTCACATGTTCCTCCTCATCCACAATAGTAGGAGTAAACTCACCTACAAGCTTAGGCCTTTTGTTTGGAGAAGAAGATGGAATATCAGCAGGAACCTCGACATCTGCTTCCTTTTCTAATGCTTCAATTGCTTTGACAAAAGAATCCTCGATGGAAGAAGGTTTGCTCAATCGAGATAAGGCAGAAATTTCATCTTTAATTTTCCTCTTTTTGGGAGCACCATCTTTAACTTTTGTCTCTTTAGAAGCGATAACAAGAGCAGACGAGACTAAAATAAACAAAATAAGTCAATAAAACAATGATATCAGGAATTCCACACTAGTTATATTAAAAACTTATCAATGGACTCAAGTTGAACTAGAGAAGAAGTAGAGAAAGCATTACGATTATTGATGACTAGCGACCGTTTCCCTTTGGATATGTTGGTCCAGAATCAATGAGTAGTGACAAAGATTCGCTTTTGTTAGAAGTGTGAGTCTATCACCCATGCTCTTAGATGCCAGAGTCAAGGAGTTGACAGTCTCGCTATCAGAGGAGCTTAGACCTAAAGAAAACATCCATTGTGAGAAAAGTGACAAATATAACATAAGTAACAGAAAACAAAGACTTATCTATAACGAAGAAAATTCCCCTAATCCTAGAATAGCATTTGACATTAAGAAATTGATTTTCCTATCTCTTGGTCTTATAAACGACATTGATCAAGCTTTTCGAAAGGAGATGAATGCAATATAGTGGATTACCCTACCGCTCGCCTATCTTAGCAGGGCTAGCTATGGTGTGAAGAATTTCAGCACTGGGAGAGGGACGCTTGGCTTCCCTATCATGAACTTCCAAGCAGGTCAAGTAGGTGCATGAATTTGGAGTTAATTGAATTGGAACAATGTTTAGGTGCTCCAAGAATCTCAAAAAATATGTGTGTTGGGGTGAGGGCGAAAAACCCTTCTGAATGATTGTCAATTCTGCCAGAAGGATCGATAAGAATAGCTTCTATACATGCGATTCCAAACTGCTTAAGAATGGAATCCACCTCTTCTTGAGTTGTAATATATGACAGATTAAGAAGATGATCCTCTTTCTCAGTAGATGGGGAAGCTTTAGGACCCTTACTGGACTTCTTGATTCCTTTCTGAACTATTTTCTTACCTTCCATTTTTCTACTAGGTGATATTATTCCAAATCAGAAGATATTAGATATTTTGTGAAATTCAAATTGTTCATAGGTTATTATATGCTAGAACAAAAGGTAGCATATCAATTATGAAATACCTAAGTAATAACATAAAAATGTCAAAGTCAAAGTCCATTATGATATTTATATTAAAGTCAATAACCATAAAGTGATCTATTTCGAATTCATAAAATACCTACATTTTTAGCCAAAAAAATATATACAAATAAGTGGTATAGTCATGGTAAGGGAATAAATTTATGGCTATTTAGTAAAACTTGAATGAAAAATTATCCTAAATGTATCATGAATCTTACGTCGAACCAATAAAAATATATCCAGTAGGCAAATTAATGTCGAATGTCACATTAGCTACGTTATAAAATTATGATGTAATACCGCAGCTACGGCCAATGTCAAAATGATAACCGGCATCAATGATCAATGTCGATGTAGGTCGATAATATTTTTATAAGTGGTCCATAAAATTACTACAACAACTATGTCATAAAATAACAATGCCGTATAATGCCCATATAAGAATGTTGGAAATGATTACCAAAGACAGATAATAACATACAACCAGATTATCAATGTCGTGCAACAACCCCATAAATCAATATCAAATCTAAACGACCATGTTTTTAATTAATGTCAAATTCACGTGTGCCATGTTTATGGTTAGTGATCAACATAAACTCTCTTATCACAACAACCCTTGTGTTTTCAAATAGGTTGTCACATCGCTTTTCAATTATTGACGAAAATAAAGGTGTTATGGTATAGTTTTTCTAAACTTCAGAATAGATCATTAAAATAGTGGAAAAAGAGTAAACTAATTATTGTCAAACATCATAATGATGTCTTAGGACATCAATGCCGAAATAGAATAGAGAAATATCGGGTTTCGGGTCTAATAAACTGTTTGTTTCATCGTTAAACTAGAAATGTCCAGGCTTTCAAATCAATGTTGCCTAAATATTAATCAATAAAAATTAACCAAGCTAAACCTCATCCGATCCCTATAATTTATGCCAAAATTTGGTTGAGTAGAACAAACTGTGGAATGCTTTGAAGGAAGCTAAAAGGTCTGAATAGAAAAAAGTGAGTGAACAAGGTGAATCAATCACTTCTATGGTTAGAAGGAGTGACAGACTTTCCTCCAAATAAATATGACCATTATCTGATAGAATGTAAGGGGTTCTAATACCTCTGAGAGGTGGTTAGATATAAAGAAAGTGGTGATTGATTGTAAATGCTCTGTTATTGCTTTGATTGAGACTAAAATTAAACAAGAGTCTCTACCTTCTTTTGACAAACATTGGGACAATAGTTGGTGTAGATTTGATAAATCTATTCATCATAACAAGTGTAGAATTCCGATTTATATGAACAATGAAATGTGGGATGGACATGTTATTTGTGTGAGTAAACAACATATTAGTATCATTCTCTACAACAAAGCCGAGGTAAACTAATTTGTACCATCGTGTATATAGCTAACCATGAAAGTGATAGAAAGCAATTATGGGACATTTTAGAAAAGAAGCAAATATTTTTAATATTCCATAGGTAGTGCTTGGAGACTTCAATTGCCTTAGACTTATAAAAGATAGAAGTGGGGGAAATATTTTAACTTTCTATAAGACCCATGAATTAAATAACTGTCTCCTAAAATGTACACTGATGGAAAATGAAGTCAGAGGATCAAATTTACTTGGCGATCAGGCCCACTTAAAGATATTGGATGCAAACTGGATAGGATTTTAGTTAATTATGATTGGTTTCAGAAATTTCCAGACTTGAATGCATCAGCTCTTCCTGCTTTATCAAGTGACCACATACCTCTTCTTCTTAAACTCACAGCTGACCAGAATTTAGAGGGAGCTAGACCTTTTAAATTCAGTAATCATTGGACCCCTTTCCAAGATTACAAAAGTGTAGTTGAGGATCATTTAAATATTCCACTGTATGGCAATCAACTATACCTTATTCTTAGAATGCAAAAGGAGGTCAAAGCCAAACTCAAGGAATGGAGTAAAGACAAAAATAACTTGCAAAATGTCGTAGAGCAAAGTAGAAAAAGATGCGAGCAGCTACAACAAGTACTGGATGAAAATCACATGGATGTCAATGCTCAATTATATTATTCTTCTAAACAAGAACATCAAAATAATCTACATTTGTTATCATTATCTCTGAAACAGAAAGTGAAGTGCGAATGGTTAACTCAAGCAGATGAAGCCACTAAATTCATTTATGCTAAACAAGCTAAAAGGAATCATATCAATGCATTGTCCAACTTTGTAAATGAAATTGGTATGTCCCTAAAATCAGATATTCAATTATGCGAGGAATCATTACAATACTTTGAACAACTATACATCATAGGAATTCAAAATAATGTTTTTCTTGAAGTTATTTGCAAGAACCAAGTCTTAGAGTGTGGTGATGTATATCTAACTGAAGATATTTCTTCGGAGGAAGTAAAACTTGTCGTGTTCTCTATTGGGATAGACAAAGCACCAGGTCCATATGGGTTTTCTGCTAAATTTTTTCAAACGCATTGGGAAAAATTGAAATAAAATATTCATCAAGCCATGCAAAGTTCTTTTATGGAAGATAAAATCATCAGAGAAATCAATCATACTTTTTTATCATTGGTTCCAAAGAAAAGCCCTCCTAGAGGAATGAGCGATTATAGACCTATTGCTTGTTGCAATTTCATTTATAATTTTTAAGCTAAAATTCTCTACAGTAGACTAAAACAAGTGCTTGAATTCCTTATCTCACCAAATCAACATGCTTTCATCCCTAATAGAAACATTTCAAAGGGTATAATGCTTGCACATGAGCAGATAAGAGGATTCAACTCTAGTGGTGCTGATAGAATGTGCATAAAAGTGGATCTAAAAAAGCATATAATATGGTAAATAGAAAATTTCTAATTCATATGCTCAAAGCTTTGCACTTTCCTGAGAGATGGTGTAAAATTGTAGAGGAAATGATTAATGCTGCTAAATTCCCAGTCCTGTACAAAGGTATACCAAAGGGGTATTTTAAAAGCAAGAATGATATAAGACAAGGTGACCCTCTTTCACCTTATCTTTTACTATAATTATGGAATATTGTACTGTGCTGATGGAGTTAAAAGAATGCAGTGGTAAAATAAAACTTGCAATAAAGAAAATATTTGAGAAACTTCAAAATTTTGCAGGGTTGCAAGTGAATAATGATAAAGTAAAAATCTTATTTAGCAAAAATTGTTTGGCTATAAAAGAAGTTTGTAACATTCTCCAATTACAAGAAGGAGAACTTCCAATAAGACATCTTGGGTTGCCTTTATCCATTTTATATTATCAAAGAAAAATATTGTGATAGGTTGATTGATAACATCAGAAAGGAAGTGAAGGCTTAGGAATGCAAATTTTTAAGCACAGCTGGGAGATTAGAACTCATAAAATCAACTATCACACTTACTGTTCTATTATGGTGTTAGAGCTTCAAAACTCCTACTGCGACATTAAATAAAGTGACCAAAATTTGCTCTAACTTCATGTGGAAAGGTAAATTCAAGAAAATACATTGGGATGATGTGCGTCTTAGTAAAGCTGGACGTGGTTTGGGAGTGTATAATTTCAAACATATGAATGAAGCTTGTGATCTTAAACTCAAGTGGAATTTTCTTGAAAAGGAGAATTTATGGTCTAGCTGGATGAGGGAAAAATACTTGGAGCAAGAATCATTCTGGGAAACTAATTCAAAAAATAGCAAATCAGGGACATGGAAATGGATGTTAGGCCTTAGCAAAAAGGCAATCCAACACTTAGAGAGAAGGGTGGTGGATGGCAAAACTACTAGTCTATGGTTTGATCTTTGGATTAATGGATCTAATTTGTTGGAAATATTAAGTGGTAACAGTTTGGAACCGATGAGAGGCCATTATCTGAAAGTTAGCTCAGTTATTAAAATGGACAATGGAAACCAAGGAAAATTCAACATACTGCTACTGTTGTAGATGAGATTAACAACATCATCATTTATAAAGATTAAAAAGACTACTGGTTCTGGAAAAATGATTCTCAAGGTAATTTCACTCTTAAATCTATTCTCAACAGTTTGAATCCTAAAGTCCCAGAGGTGCAATGGTGTAAATTTGTTTTGGATAAATTTCATAGTCCTAAGATGTCAATGCGCCTTTTTAAAGCTTTAACAAATAGACTTTCCACAAAGCATAGACTGAGACAAAGATGTTTGATTTTGGATGATGAGAAATGTCTTCTGTTAATAATGACATTGAAATAGTTTCTCATTTATACTTCAACTGCAATTTCACGAAATATATTTGGAGCTGGTGCAAACTAAAATTGAGACAACAATAGAGCAATCATTATGATTTAACTAGTGAAATACAACAGTTCTTAACTAAATACAGCGACAAAGATCGTTATGGAGACATGACTAGATTAGCAATCTCAATCACAGTCTGGGCATTTTGGCAAGAGCGTAACAATAGAGTGTTTTATAATATATGCCAAAAAAGTTTGAAGTTTGTAAGCAAGTGGAATACTACTTTAAAGTGTTGATGCTGAAATCAAAGAAAAATGCACCAAATAGCCAGATCTACAAAGAATCAATCGAATTATGGGGCATAACCATTCGACACCAAAGCGAAACCACTTGATTCTACCTGAGTCACCACTTATCCTATCCAATAGCCTCACTGTCAAGCATGAGTTGATTTGGAGGAGATAACACCCAAATTGGAAGTTGTAGGTAGCATATCTGAGCTGAAGGAACCACGAAGAGCATGGTTTTTGGAGTCGCCATTGTAGCGAAGCTGAGTTTAATGAAGCAACACGTGTATGTACAGTTTTGTTGGAATTTTATAGTTAGTAGAGCCTTGTACTTAACTATTTATTATAGTGTGGTAATAAAATCTTAATGACCCTTTTCAAAAGAAGTAATAATACTCTGTTTTTCGAAGATTTTGATGATAAATATTACTATTTTGGAGTAAATAATATTATGGTTGCTTTTACAAGATTTATTGAGAAATGATATATTATTTAGAATAAATAGTACTGAGAAAATATTTGGAAAATAATAAAAATGGTTGAATTACTCTTCTTATTAAGGTATATAATAGAGAGATACCTAAGAAGTATTTTGGGTTAAACTATTATTATTTTCATGATGAATGACAATATAATTTGAGTATTTTAAAAAGAAAAATATCGTGTGTTTGAAATAGTCGAGTTGAGTTATTAATATTTTGACTTGAGAAATAAAAAAGGCGACTAAAAAGATTTTCGTGGTAAATTACTATTTTGACAAAAAAAATATTATTTTTAAGAGAAATAAGTTATTATTACTACATACTGACTGAAAGTTTAGCCAACCTCAGGGAATTTTGAGTAGACCGTACGCCACTTAGAGTGAACTAATGATATTTTGATTATAAGTAATTACAAGGTTAGTGCTAAGAAATTGAGACATAGTTTCTAAAGTAGTTCGATGGGATGATCTACGACAACTTTAGTTCTTTTACTTTTATTTCTTAAGCTTTAATTACAAAGCTTGAAATTAATGCAGCAATATTGCTATGTGAATTACTAATTTGAGCATATTCTTACGAGGAAAAACTAAAAAACCAGTCTTTGTAGCCAAGCATGTGGAGGCCCTTAAAAATCTGCTTGTCTTATAATCTAGATGGCTTAGATTCTCAGATGTATCATTTGATTTGAATGGCTTAGATTAATTGCTTATGCCTCAAATGTTGATATAGTCATTGGTGCTAGTTGGACGGTCCAAATCTGTCATTTTTTGTATGCTTAAATGTGTGTGCACGCGCTGCGATAGGGGAGTTATTGAATAATAGTGTCCTTGGTCATAACTTTAATCGAAGGCGATTGCCGCTACAGATGCTTTTATCAAAGGAGGTGCACAACTATTACTTTTGGTAGATACTTTATGATAGCCGTTTAGGGATAAGGACTTTAGAGGTTATCTAGCTCCATATACAGCAAGATGGATGGTTGTTGATGTGTTAGGCACCGTGAAATGTCTAATTGGACCATTAGGACCTCTTGCTTTTATCAGATATGAACCAAGCATGCATGATTTTGGGTAATAGGCGTTGGTTCGATATGAGGGATAGACGTGGATCTTTTGTTAGAGGCTGGGGAGGATGGGAGACTTAAATTGGATAATGTGGCTATGTCTGCTAGTGTGGTGGTAGTCTGGAATTATAGTCTTAGTAGGAATATTAATGTACGAGAATATTTGAGGGGATGGTAAAATGACCTTGGGAACCCTATCCTATAAAGTGTACTTCTTCATGGTTGGTTGTGTTGGGCCATTGTCGTAGCGGGTCGCACTATTCCTAATTGGACCTTGTAGTTGGATCTACATAGGGCTTTTGTATCAACCTCTAATTTTTTTCTATGAATTCATGTAACATCCCCCATTTTGAGGTCCGAAACGAAGTGCTACAAATGCTGCAGTCATACATAGTTATTAATTTCTGTGACATAATGTGGTTATGTTAATCATTTTGATGATACCAGAAACACATGAATATGAAAATTCAACACAAATTTTAAAATTAATTTTTTCCATCTCATTTCACAATAAGATTTCAATTTCATTACGTAATCCCAATTCTCAAACCATGTTCAGAGAAAATATAATTATTAGAACATATTCCAAGAGCGACATATGAAGATGCCCCACTGGATTATTAGAGTCAAATATTTGACATTTAATACAACTTGCCATTACAACGCAAAAGAGAAATCAAAACACAGTGGAAAATAGATATATAGCTCCTACTAGCTAGATTGCCTCTTGCACGTCTCCAGAAGCTTATTCGTTTAAAGGGAACCTAAAAAGTCCTTACTCTCAACCTACTCAAATAAGTACCCAAGAGTTTAAGGGGAAAACAAAAACTTCGGGTCAAACAAAAAATCCGGTTTGAATAATAATCTACCATCTCAAACCAATAGATATCTAGTGAGACTACACTGCTGTAGAACGGGTTTCCTCTCACTAGTACCCAATTAAACATCTTAACCATATACGTGCTCTTGCATCCACAATGGCTATAACAAAATAATATGATAGTGTATAAACATGTCATATTTATTGTATTACCTATCCCCCATTTATTAGACTACCCATCTAAGTTCTTATTGACTACCCGTCTTATATTCATGTGGACTACCCATCTCACATTTTAGTTTACTTAAAATAATGCGGACTATCTATCTCACATTTTATCATTTAAACTGATGCAGACTATCCATTTTACATCTCATAGTTTTCCTAGGATGACTATGAACCTTTAAATTAACCAATTAGAGACTATCCATCCCCGGCATGATACAGACTATCCATAATACATCCCACAGTTTTCTTAGGTCGACTATGAACCCATCACTTGGCCATTTAATTCATGTTATCCACATGTTTCTATTTATCCTATGTTACCCACATGTTTAACTTTACTCCATGCTACCCACATGCTCAACATTAACCCATGCTATCCACATGTATCAATTATTTAAATTAGTGTCCCCAATTAAGTTATTTTCCCTTAGTTATTTAAATTTCATGGTGACATACATCGGTAACCCCCAAAAGATTTGATGTTAAACTCATTAAGGTATACCTTAGTATCCCTAAGGTTTGAAATTAAAATCATGCAACAAATGGCTTTTATAAGCTTGAAATGCATTAACGTCGACATCTATACCATGTCGATGTAAAGCATAAGGCTCTCCGCCTATTTTAAGACTCGACGACCAAAACATGCGACATCATGAGCCTCGATGACAATGAAGTCATCGATCCTTATGATACATAGGCTATCTGCCTATAAGAAACTCAAAGACTAGTTAAAATTGGCACGAGGTAGGCTCGATAATAGGTTAAAAGCGGCATGGGATAAACTCGATAACAATTCAAAAGCGGCCTGGCTAGACTTGATAACAAGTTGAAAGTGGCATGGGGTAGGCTCGATGACCATCTGGGCCTTCGAGGCCCAAATCTTGGAGTCACTTATAAAATAGTGCGACATCAATACTATAAAGGCCAGTGAGTATAAACATCAATATCGCCATGTCGAGGCCTATCCCTTTTTCTCTTTGTTACTTTGGCCTCGGTGATGCTTAAAACCAATGCGCTGCATGCCAAACTCGTTGGTATCATGCGGTATTGTTTTGTTCCGGGTCGATGACACAGGATGGGGAGATATGGCTCGACATAGCTAATATCGACATGGTAAAACTGTAATTAACTTAAAAATTGTCTAATTACTATAGAAAGATATTCCTTTTCACCAAACCCCTATAATTTGTCAAAAGCTTATTGGCTAGCAAAACTTTACCAATTTTCTTTACTGGAAAACCGCCACACCCTATTTCCAAGATCCAAAACATTATCTCAAATAATTAACTAATAACCATAATTAATTAAACTTTTATATGCTTATTATAGCATAAATAATTCTTCATAATTCAAAATTACATGTGAAAAATCCCAAAAATTCACAAAAATTAGAAAATACCTTTATCTACATCATATAAAATTTCAGAGCCCAAAGCCTCATTTAATTATTTAAAAGTTTAAGACCCGTAATTAAGCCACTTCCTCCATAGGAAATTTATAAAATAATCTCTATAATTTGGAAAATTATGAAATAAAAAACTCATTTCCAAAACAATGTTTTCCTTAACATATCAAATAATCATTTGGAGGATAAAAACTTTGAATTTAACCCAAAAACCAAATTAAACCATTTCTAACAAATTCCTAAAATTCCTACTAACCATTATTTTATACAAACAATGATTATTAGATCATAACTTGACCAATCAAACATATAAGATTCGGGTATTACCTATAACTGAATCAAAACAAAGATTTAAGAGATGAAAAGTGTTATTATTCACCTTAGGTTAAAGGTTTGAGTTTAGATTTGGTGTAGCTTTTAATCCTAAGCTTGCTATTCCTTAAATCCTAGATTTTGATCTCCCTATTGCTTCCTAATGGCCAGCTTTGATTGAGCTTTCATTTTGGTTTTTTGGTTGTGAATAGGAGAATGATGTAGGAGGTGAGGGTTTAATGAATGAAGGGTTCATCCATGCCTATTTTGCCTCTCCCATGTATTCTTCTATATGTATTAATTTTAAAACAATCTTACTTAGTTCATTAAGTTTGGCACAATTTTAAAACAATCTTGCTTAGTTCATTAGGTTTGGCACAACTACACTAATCAACCAAATTTCATTCTCCCTAATCATAAACATTACTCTATTTAATCTATCCAATTAAATGTCTTGAATAATGTTAACTAGAAATTAGGAGTGTTATAGGCTCCTCTCTTAAAGAATTTCATCCTCGAAATTCAGTAAGGACTACAAAATAAGCATAACAGATATGCAACCAAAGCTAGTATATCCTACCAGCCATAAAATCTATATACAACAAATACAGAACATACCCTCACAATAGCTCAGGATAAGTATCCCTAATCCCATCCTTTGTCTCTCAAGCGCAGTCTTTCTCGTTGTCCCTTTACTGAACTTCCACCAACTTGACTGTCTTGTTCCTTAACTTCTTCTCATCTTTCGCTACAGCCCAAACTGGTTGCCTAACCAAAGTCAGATCTGATTCTACTGCTAAATCGTCTAATGCAGTCGGACTGATAGCAGTCTTTGATCATGCACATACTTCCGAAGATGAGAAACATGAAAAACGTTTTGGGCACCTGCCAAATAGCTCGGTAACTCTACTTGATATGCAAGATTTCCGATCCTCTCTTTAACTAGGAATGGTCTAACATATCTCGGTGCCAGTTTCTCTGACTTTCCAAAACATATCGCATCCTTCATCAGTGATGCTTTAATGAAAACCTTATCTCCAACTGAGAACTTTAGATCCTTACGCCTTCTGTCCGCATAACTTTTCTATCTAGACCGAGCTTCTCTCATCCTACCTCGGATTAACTCAATTTTCTCTATTGCTTCTCTCACCAGCTCTGGACCTAAGACCAACCTGTCTTCGGTTTCCAACCAACATGCTGGTGACTTGCATGGCCTTCTATGCAATGCTTCGAAAGGCACCATTCCTATACTTGTTTGATAACTATTATTTTAGGAAAATTCAACCAAGTGTAGGTGGTGTTCCCATGATCCACAAAAATCTAGTATGCAAGATCTTAACAAATCCTCGAGTACCTTATTGACTCTCTCTGTCTGCCCATCTGTCTAAGGGTGATAAGCGGTACTCATTTTAAGATTGGTACCTAACACTTCCTGTAGACTCTTGTAGAACTCACTAGTAAACAAGGTATCTCTGTCATTTACTATACTACTATGAATCCCATGCAGTCTAACTATGTTCTTCATAAATAACTTAGCCAAAATAGGTGCCATCCTGGTTGACTTAACGTGAATGAAATGGGCGCTCTTGGTCAATCTGTCCACTATGACCCATATACTCTCATTTTCTTGATTCGACCTTGGAACTCATCAATAAAGTCCATGGATATCGAATCCCATTTCCAAACTGGTATATTTAAAGGCTGAAGCAACCCACTTGGCTTTTGATATTCGGCTTTTACTTATTGGCAATGCAAATATTGCTTTGCCCATAAGCCAACCTCCCTCTTCATAACTTCCCGAAAGAAACTTCTCTTCATATCCTGATACATCTTGGTTCCTCCAAGATGAATCATAAAATTCGATCGATGACACTCCTTGAGAACTTCTTCCCTTAGGGTCCTAACATTCAAAACACGCAATCGTCCCTTCTTTCTCAACCACCCCTTCTGGTCAAGGCGAAAATCTCTCAAATCATCAATCACAGTTCCAATCTCAAGTATTCTAATCTTCTTGGCCAATAATGGATCATCTTTCTGCTTAGAAGTAATCCTTTAGACCAAAACTGGTTAAACTTCCAAACAGGATACCATGGCAGTACTCTGACTAGAACTAGCAGTCGATCTTAACTGCGATCTTAGCTGCACACTACACGTAGTCAATGCCTCAAGATCCTTCCATTCTACCAACATAGCTAACATCACATTCTAATGTTTTCTACTAAGAGCATCTGCTACTTTATTACCTTACGACCCATCTAGGTTCTTCACAAATAACGCGGTCGCTCCCCAAGGCGAACTGCTTGGTCTAATAAAGTTCTTTCCTTCTATGTCCACTAGCTGCATCTTTAACTCCCTCATCTCGGTAGGTTTCATCCTGTTAGGTGGTCTACTTACGGGTTCTGCTCCTGGCAAAAGATCTATTCGAACTCGATAGCTCATTTCAGTAGTAGTCCTGTGACTGGCTTAATAACATCTACAAATTCTCTTGTTACCAAAACACAATTCAACTCTTCTTCTGCTTCTATAACATTCAACAAAGCACAAATTCCTGGACTCGAATTCTCTACTGAGCATACTATTCTGTCACTGCTACTAGGACGTCTCAATGATATTTCTTATCCTAGTAAAATATCCTAGCATCATATCTATCTAACCAATCCATACCCAATATGATCCCGAAGCCTACGAAATCAAAGACATACAAATTCCATGCAAACTTATGACCTAATAAATCAAATTCTAACCAGTCACATCTCATCCCTAGAGTTGCATACCCTCCTATTGAATTCAAAACCCTTAAGGAAGTGACTAGGTATGAAGGTTCTAAGCATAACTTATCAACCAAACATTGAGATATAAATGGATGCTATGCACCGGTATCAAATAATATCCTAAGTGGTATACTATGGATCAAAAGCGTGCCTTTCATCATAGATTTTCCCTTCTCGGTTGTTGTTGGTCTAGAGGAAGATGGTTCCAAAGCATAGACTTTACCCTTCTCAGCCTTGACTACTTCTGGACACTTGTTCTTGTAGTGCCCCACTTGGTCGTAGTTAAAGCACTTCACAATCTGCTTCCCCACAACCACATTTCCATCAACCAAGCGACAGTCATTAGCATAGTGCCCTTTCTTATCGCACTTATAACATACAATATCTACCTTCCCCTTCTTAGCTGCTCCTCCTTTCTGAGCACCGTCTTCTTAAAGATTTTTCTTTCCTTATTTTTGGATTTCAGAGTCTCCATTGACTTCTCCTTCCCGAAGTTAGAAAGCATTTCTTTGTTTCTAATCGCCATCTCCACTACTACATTTAATGGATATCTGAGAAGTGGCATGGTTGCCCTAGCGATTTCTGGCCTTAACCCCCGGATAAACTTCTAGTTCCTTTTAGTGACAATGTCCATAGTGCTATATCCATACCTGTACAGCTCATCAAAGAGTCGAATTGGTCAGTCTACTTTTCTTTGACTCCCACTTTGTTCTCAACGATTCCGATTCCAGCAAACTACGGCTGAAAATCAAGTAGCTAGCCAATGTTTATACTGGGGATCGAACCGAAAACAACTTCGCAGAAACTTCGCAGACACTTCGCAGAAAACTCCAACACTGACATCTCCCCTGCTCCACATCCATAAATTTCCTAAGCAAAGCGGACTTAGCTACCTTGGACAAAAATCTCTTCTCAAATGTCCTTCGGAAATCAGCCCAAGTTAACTCTTCCTCTGGCACACCCACTATAACTCGATTCTACCAGAATATTGCCGCACCTTGTAATTGCCTCGAAGCCAACCTTCTCTTCTGCTCATTGTCCAAACCAAGATCAGTAAAAATTCTCTCACAATACAAAAGCCAATTTTCTACTTCTACAGCATCTTAAGTCCCCAGAAAAGGCTTCCCACCCAAACTGGTATAATCTTGACTCAGCTTGGCATAGTTATTGCCAATTTACGCCATGGGATTTGCTCCTTCCATATTCATAGCATTTCCTCCAACTACCCCTGCAGCCGCTCTAGCTTGCATCAAGTTAACGAAGAACTGATACATCATCCTCATATCTACTGGTGAGGTTCTAGCACCTATGTTGCCATTTGCATTTTGATTAGCATTTGTCTGTCGACCCTGGTTTCTTCTAGTATTGGGTCGAGCGTTTCCGTTAGTTCTGGTGCTTCCTCCTCCTAGATTCACTCTTTCGTTTCAAGCCTCCATACCTTTCTTTCTCGTAAATCTGCATACAAGCCTTAGTAAGATACAGAACGACCTAAGAGAGAGAGAAATACATACATATATATAGCAAAATACAAGTACGTTATTATTGCATTATCCCAACCCCAATCTTATTCTTTGATTCATTGGTTTATGCTTTCCAAATCTTTTAGTAAATTCATTTTAAGTTTACATAAACCTATGCTATGATACCAAACTATAACATCTCCCGATTTGAGGTTCAAAACTAAGTGCTACGGATGCTGCAGTCATCCATAATTATTAATTTCTGGTGACAAAATGAAGCTATGTTAATCATCTTGATAATACCAGAAACACATCAATATGGAAATTCAACACAATTTTTATAATAATATTTTTTCATCTCATTTCACAATAAGATTTCAATTTCATTACGTAATCCCAATTCGCAAACCACATTCAGAGACAATATAATTATTAAAATATATTCCAAGAGCCATATATGAAGATGCCCCCTTGGATGATCAGAGTCAAATATCTGGCATTTAATACAACTTGCCATTATAACACAAAAGCAGAATCAAAACACACTGGAAAGTAGATATATAGCTTATACTAGCTAGTTTGCCTTCTGCACATCTTTGGAAGCTTATTTGTCTAAAGGGAACCTAAAAGCCCTTACTCTCAACCTACTTAAATGAATATCTAAGAGTTTAAAGGGAAAACAAAAAATTCAGGTCAGACAAAGAGTATGGTGTGAACAATAATTTACCATCTCAAACCAATATATATCTAGTGAGACCACGCCACTGTGTGGAATGGGTTTTCCCTCACCGGTACCCAATTAAACATCTTAACCATATATTGTACTCCTGCAACCATAATGGTTATAATAGAATAATATGATAGTGTATAAACATGTCATATGTACCGGATCACCCATCTCTCCATTTATTAGACTACCCATTAGTTATCCGGCATTTTGACCAGGCTATATCCGAACATACTGGACAAGTTAGACTCGACTATCATCAAGGCCAGTAGCCCTGAGCGATGATTGTGGGATCAAAAAATCAAGCATAGATGATAATACGAAGCAGAAGGACGAAAGCCCACTACTCCCTGAAGATGGATCAGCTACGATCCATATTCAACATTATGGATCGTATCGATTCCACAACTCAACTTTGCAGCGATGATCGGTCAATAACTCAAAATCTACACATGCTATCAACATGAAACTTGGAGTACAAGATTACTACAACATGTGAAACACCCCTAAGGATCTTATTCCAATTTGAGGAAGTTGGAGGATCGGCATAACTCCCTTTGGAGGGATCGGCAGAAGTCAGAATTCAAGCAACACTACTTCATGGAAAATGTGATATCTCACAAACCGTACGTTGGAATTGCACAAAATTTAGGGAGCAAGTAGCTAACATCATAGGACACCCTCCATAGGGACCGCAGCACATTTGGACACACTAATGGGGATCAGTACCGATCCCTATTGTGGGCCCCGATGGGCTTGAAATTTTTTGGGTGGCCTCGTCTTGGTCTCCCGAACCTTTTATCGAAATTTCAATCCGATTCGTGCATGTCTTCCCCTATAAATACACCAGGCATGGCATCAGAAAAGGGATCCTTCTTTCTACTAAAAAGGCTCTTCCATTTTTATTCTTCATTCTTGTATTAATGGATCCTAGTTGACCCAAACATTCTTGTAATCATAATCAAGTGCAAGATCAATAAAAATATGAAGTGGATGTAGGCCAAAATTGTCGAACTACTATAAAAATCTATGTGTTCATTTATGATATTTGCTCTGTTTTAATTTCTTTCTTCATTTAATCTCTACTAGATTCTATGGGTGTTGATGCCCATTTTTAGTGTCAACATTTTGGCGCTTTCATTGAGAATCGAATTCTCACCTGGATTGGATCTCATCATCTACTTGTGAATTCCCATATTCGCGAGATAGATCTAGCGTTCTACTGGTAAACTTCCTATTCTACTCAGATTTGAAGAAAATCTAAAGAAAGTTGATAGCCATGGTTAGAAGAATTAAATCAACTTCCCGTGGAGCTAAAAGAAATGATGATGCTAGTGTTCTTGTTTGGAGTTGTTCATGTCCATTTGGAAGGGATCAGATTCACTAATGTATGCAAGTTCTTAGGATCAGATGCTAAAGTTTGCACTCAAGTTAGCTAAAGGCTGGCCCCTCTCTTAAGGCCAAAATGGCTGATCCCTCTCTTAAGGCCAAAATCGCCGATCCTTCTCTCAAGGCCAGAATGGTCGATCCCTCCATCAAGGCCATCATGACCGATCCCTCCTTCTTGGGGTCTAGCACCGGTCCCTTCATGACCGACACCTAAATACATATACATGCTCAGTACCGATCCCTCCAAAGAATCAATACTGATCCCTCCGAAAGAGCGATACCGATCCCTCCAACATATATGTATGCTGATCCCTCCAGCATATATACCGATCGCTCCAAAAAGTATATATCGATTCCTCTGCAAGGTGTATATACCGATCCCTCTGCAAAGTTTATATATTGATCCTCTGCAAGATGTATTTACCGATCCCTCTGCAAGGTGTATAAACCGATCCCTATAGCACCGATCCCTCCTTAGCACTGCAACCGATCGCATGCCAACAACCATCTTCATGACCGACCTCTTCCACCGATCGCTTATAGTCGATCCCTACATTCACCACCGATCCCTCCATACTCCATATGACCGATCCCTCTTATAAAACATTCAATACCGATCCTTATGCCGCGTTCATCCAGAACTAAACCCTTGTTCAACTGATCCCTGCACCACACTCAACTACAACTGATCCCTTTAGTCGATCCCTTTCACATTCAAAAAGGGAACATAACCGTATCTTCCTTCCTGGGGGCAAAAAGGTATTGAGACCGATCCTTCCTTCTTGCCATACATAAAGACAATGCATTCTATCCGCTTCTCTTACATCCTATGACTGACCGGGGCATAGGGGATCAAGTGGCAGTTGCTGTATTGCAGCCAAGAAATGGACAAGGAACTTCTACTTAAACGAGACGCCCAAAGGCTGGAGAACCAAGATGATATGACACGAACTAGGATCGGTTACTGAATCAGGCTTCTAGGGTAGATTACAAATACTCTCAACTGACCAGCTTCCAAACGCCTGACTTGCCGGCTATGACACAGTGCCTTGTGTGACGACTGCCCTACGCCTCTTATTATGCCATCTCAAAGTATAGATATCCATCATCAATGTCAAACCCGAAGTAGTCACCCATTCCACTCGAAGCAAACAAAGGAAGTTCTGGTCCAAGGTCAAACTCGGATAAAACTAACATTTTCTCTAAGCAAACACTAGTATGACTCCAAGCATCGTTCGTCACCAACCCAGCACTTCAAATTCAGCGACCCCAAGCGAACCAGGGGCTGAGTCCAAGCAAATAGAAAATTTTCTTGGGTCAGACTCCAAGTAAATTATCACCAATCCATCACACGTTGGATAATCATGCATACAACATTCACAAGCATTACAAACAGCCATAACTTGAAATTGGACTGACTATCAACGACTGGAGCATTTCCCCCAGTCGAAGCTCATTCACTGAAGCGATTTAATATGCAGAATATCCCAAGAGATTCAATATGCCAACTATGCCGGCGTATTCTGGAAACACAGACCCCAAGAGCATCTCATGAAATATGAAGAGCACATGAATTCCGCCAGAGCGACAAACGCAATTAAATTCTGATTCTTTCTCATATTCCTTGGGGGAGTAGCGATCGATTATGTGATTTACACGATCACCGCCTAGGTCCATCTCCTCGTATAATCAGCTGACTAAGGAGTTCACCGAGCAATTCAGAATGCAAGTGACTCGCCCAAGGTTTTAAATCTCGCTCATCTCGGCCGAGATCTCTGCCGAGATCTCGTTTTCAAGCCTGGGCGATTCGAAACAGGTTATTTCGTTTGAATCTCGTCTGACCCAATTCTCGGGCGATATTTCAGTATCTTGTCCGGTATCTCGGATGAGATTTAACAACGAGATATCGGCTGAATTTTTGAATTTTGGAAAAAATCAACTCTTTTTCCATATTGGGCTGGATCATCCTTTACCTTAATTTAAGCCTTCTTAATTGTACTTTTTTTAACCCTTATTTCTTATATAAATCTCATTTAATCTTCGTCTCTTATTTTACGGCAGTGACAAGTGTAAGAAGATGATAAAATCTATATCGATTATGGTAAGTATTTCACTTTATGATTTTCATTTAGGTTTCTGATCCAAATTAATTTACATCCGATTTCATTTTTCTTTTTTCAACACTTTCTTGAGTTTTTTTTCTAACCCTTTTTTTGCAGCTATAAATTTTGGGCTTTACTTATTTAACTTTATGTTCCAAATGGATTCCCAATTTGATTTCATTTATTCTCTGCTGCTATAATTTTTTTTTTCCTCAAGGCTTATTTTTAAGCAATAAAGGAATTCTCTTCATCTATTAATTTCATTTGATGATTACATGTTCATTCGTACATCATTTTTTTGCTTTTCTTACAATATTACTAAATGTTTGAAAATTGTTTGTACTATGTATGTTATTTTCTACGTTTGTTTGAAATATCTACGCTATTAGTTGCTTAATGAGATTTTGTTTTCAAATAATTAAATACTATAATCAGACATAAAATATCTTAATTCTACTTGTAGACTTTTGTATTTGAAGTTATAAAATTAAAATTTCCCTTGTAGCACTATAAATCATAAAAGGTAGAAATGAGACATTATATTGTGTAGGAAAGTTAAGTGAATGATCAAACAAAGTAATGGCGCATATGTTATGGTTTGTTTCTTGTCTACTTTATCTCATATGATATTATATTGAACATTATTCATGAAATCTAGTTATTTATTTATTTTACATGATACAAGTGATATTTTTCCATACTAAATTACTAATGATAAGCATGTGAAATATTCAAGGTAAGTGCATAGTGTTTTCCTTAAGGTAGTGATTACTACTAGTATTATAAATTTAGGTGTATGAAAACTAATTTTTGACATGACATGTACTTTGAGATAACTCCAAAATGAATTTTAGAAACCGAGATGTAAATCCGAGATGGACGATCGAGATGTACTCATCTCGTTCGAGATCTCACCCGATACAAGATAAGCTGTCTAAATTCTTCGAGACGAGACGTGACTGAAATCCAAGATTTAAAACCTTGGACTCGCCTTAAGGATGCAATGTTGTTATCCCCAACTTATCCCAAGTGCTAGGCGAGCCGCTCAAAGACTTTTGGTAGAGATTTAACACCGCCGTCACTAAAGTGAGCAATCCCAATCGACCTCGAGACACACTTTGGCGATTGGTTACCTGGAGAGTCTCATAAGACCTTGAATCATTTATGTTACAAAGTGAACCAAAACCTAAGCAAGGAGGAAGTAGAGCAGACTAGGAGAAAGAACGATGCGGGCCCGTTAGCTGAAGGAAGTCAAAGTGAGGGTAGCATCGATGCCTTAGATGAGGACTCGGATTCTAGGAGACGACCTAGAATCCCAAAATCTGACTCATATACTCCTTTGAACGATTCAACCAAAAACATCTACTTGGAGACTCATGATTCAAAGCAGTACTGGAAACCAGCCTCGAGATAATCCACCGAAACCCAGAAGAAATCCGAGAAATGTTGTATATTTCAAGATACACATGGTCATAATGCAAGCGATTGCAGACACCTCCAAGATGTGATCGGAAAGCATATCTAGAAAGGAAAGCTTCAACAATATGTGCAAGCCTCGCAAAATGGCGGACAGGAAGCATCCGACCCTTACCAATAATGACCTTTGATTATCAATTGGACCGCGTACGATCAACTTCCAACCGAGGAGGGCTGGGGCAAAGTGGAATAGGGAGCATTCGACTCTGCTTCACTTATCAATAAGATTTATTTCATTTTCAATTATGTTGCGAAGTATGACCAACTTGAACTAAACTACTTCCAAATGATGCATGTGACCAAGTAATTAAATTTGGGTGCAACCAACCTTCACGGACCATGATTGGATCTTTGGAGGATCATCAAGACGAGTGTGATTCAACCACTCATCAACTACCATATGCCCCTGACTTGGGGGAAAGGACACGAAATGGAAAGTGGGTGTGACTCGACCATCCACTTCCTACTCCGTGTTTCAATTCTGATAGAACATATATGCCTTACTCAGAGCCCGACAAGGTCAAAATCTAATACAAGGTGGACACGACTGACCGTCCACTCATTAACCTCCATGCTTGACTTGAAGACCAGAGAAACACTTGGAGTGGATGCAACCGACCATCCACTCCCAGCTCATACTTGAAGTTCGCCAAAATACTTATGCATCTCCCGAAGCTCAGCATGACCGAGGTCCAACTAAAGTGGACGCGATTTGACCATCCACACATTAACTCCTGCCCTGGAAACATGAAACAGTTTGGAAGCTCGACTTAACGTAGGCATGACTGACTACCTACTCATCAACCACCACCTCAACACGTGGACACAACTGCAGCTTGAGGTGGATTGACTTGATCGTCTACCCGAAAACTCTCTCCCTTGACTTTCTGGAAGGAGTACTAAGCAATTGGACGAGACCTGACTGTCCAATACAGGCATGGATGTGATCTAGCCATCCATTACTTACTCCCTTCCTCTACTTGATTGGAGGAGCTACAATCACCAGGTAGACGTGAATTGACTGTCCATTTGTCAAGTTTTTCATTTGATGTTGGGGGCAGAATTCCATTCCATGGATGAACGTGGTTTGGCCGTTCATTTGACAACTCTTACCTCGAATAAATCAAAAATGGGTGTGACTGACCTTCCATTGACTAACTCTGATCCCCATAGTACAGACTGGAGTTTAAACACCAAAAAATTGGATGTTGTACGACCATCCACAGACCAACTCTGGTTTGCAGAGCGCGTACTGGAGTATAAACACCAGATGGATGTGACTGACCATCCATCGACCAACTCTGGTCCTCAGAGTGCGGACTGGAGTATAAACATCAAATGAGTGTGAATGACCACCCATTATAAAAATCTGGTCCCCGGAGCGTGGATTGGTGTATAAACACAAAATGATGGACGCGGTTCGACTGTCTATTGATCAAATCTGGTCCCTTAGCGCGGTCTGGAGTATAAATACCATAAAAAGTGGACGTATTTCGACCGTCCTCTTCTCAACTCTTGCCCTTGACTTAGAGGAAAACACACGAATCAAAGTGGATACGATCTGACCATCTCCTTCCTTACTCGAGCTCGAAGTTATTCAAAACGCTCATCTTACTTCCAAGGCTCGATAGAAACAGGATCCAAATGGAAGTGGACGTGGTAGGACCGTCCACGCATCGACTCCTACCCTGGATGCAGGGGCAATTTGAGAGCCCAAGCGTAAATTGGACGTGGTTCGACTATCCAATCCAAAGAGGAAGTGATACGTCCATCCATGACCTTTTTTGCGCATGAGGTACGGCGAACTATCCAAGCCTTCCCTGAACATCGGCAAGCCCAAAATCCAAACTAAGACATGGACGCGGTTCGACCGTCCAGCAAATAACTCTGGTCCCCCTATGCGGATTGGAGTATAAACACAAATTAGGTGCGGTTCGACCACTTGCCAACAAAGCCTTATTTCCAGAGTGCAGATATGAATATAAATAAATAAATGAGTGCGATTCGACCACTCAATATTCCATAAACTTCGACCTAAACTCGACAGGTGGTGTATAAACTCACTACGGATGGAATTCGACTGTACATGATCTGATTCTGCTAACTCAAGAATGAAACCAGAGTACAAACTACTACAAGCTGAGTACAACATTTTACTATAGCTCTAGCTGGGTGATCTTTACAACATAAGGCAATGACTGCAAGGAGGCATCAGTACAAAACCAATCAGAACGACATCCGATGTTACGGGTGACCAACTATATCCTATATCAGATCGAGGGTCAATATCGATCTGCACCAACTACAAATTGATGTGGTCCGAACATCCATTGAATAACTCCGATCACCAGAGCATGGATAGGAGAATAAACCACGAATGAGTGCGACTTGATCATTAATTCTCCAGCACCCTCCTTCGACCCGTCGGAGGAGTATGAAACCAAATGAGCATGACCCGACTGCACCTGAGCCAACTCTATCCCTAGATCTGGCTGGAGAATACGAATCAAAATGGACGTGACTGACCGTCCAGCTCCAAATGAATGTGACACGACCGTTCAATCGTTGACTATTATCATGATCCGACTAGAAGAGCAATACAAAACGGACGTGGCTCGACTGTCCGCACACTGATCCTTGCCGTTGGTCCGGCAGGGAGAGCATCAGATTGGACATGACTTGGCTTCCTACTTATCGACGTACGCCCTAAACTTGGGGGCACGAGCGAGAAACAAGATGAATGCAAACCAACCATTCATCGATCAACTCTAAGTATTTGGAGCTTATATGGGAGTATAAACATGACTAGGATGAGACTCGACCATCCATGCAGTACATTTATCAACCCGAGGCCAAGGGTGGAAGTGTGATCATCCAAAGACTGACCGCGATAGCTTAATACTATGGTTCATACCTAGAGTTTACAATGACTCGAGGCTACGACCGTAAGGATGCCTAGAGATAGACTCGAATCAATGCCCAAGCTCATGGGAAACTAATCATCACTCCAACCCGAATGACAAGTAACAGATCATGAGTACATTGAATGGAAAGACGTTACTCGAATATACAAGCAGATTCAAACTCAGAGCAAGAGCCAACTATGTAGTTGTGCGCAACATGAGGCTGAACGCTACTCAACATTTGCTTCAACGTGCTTCTAAGATTGATCTTCGGCCATTTACAGATAATCGCTCAAAGCATTTAGAGCCCTTCACTATCAAACTTAATAAATCATGACAAGACTCTGGGATTCGACTGGAGTAACCGTCATCATTGGCCGTCCTAACTAGATTTCACGTTGACTGTTATGCGAAATAGTTATGTTTGAACTCAAGGAATCCAAGGCTACACCTGCTGAGCTGACAATCGACATTACAGTCAGCCATGGCGACCCACTACGGGTACTGAAGATCGGATCACAACTCAGTGCAACGATGATGAAGGAATTAGCTGGCTTTCTCTGAATGAAACTTGATGTGTTTACTTGGACCCATTCTGACATGCATGTGATCTCACCGACTATCGCGAGCCATGTATTGAATATTGACCCGAGGCATGTCCCAGTGAAACAAAAGCAACGCGGCATGGATCTAGAGGGATTTGCTGCACTTAAAGATGAGGTGGATAAACTAAAAAACAATAGGTTTACCCATGGCACCCTCTACCCGAAATGGATATCCAATCCAGTTCTTGTGAGAAAGCTAATGGAAAGTAGCGGTCATGTGTCGACTACTCAGACCTAAACAAGGCGTGCCTAAAAGACAACTTTCCACTTATGAGGATCGACCAGCTGGTAGACTCAACCGTTGGATATGAACTACTTTCATTTATGGATGTGTACTCCGAATACAACCAGATCCCGATGCACTTCCCCGACCAGAAGCACACTAGCTTTATTACCGATCTAGGGCTATATTGTTATGTTGTGATGACGTTTGAATTAAATAATGTTGAAGCTACTTACCAGAGACTGGTCAACGGGATGTTCAAAGACCAAAAAGGGCAATCGACGAAAGTATATGTGGATGATATGCTTGTGAAGTCACGACGATTAAACTACCACATCGATGACTTAGCGGAGATGTTTAGTGTTCAATGGAAATATGGAATGAAACTAAATCCCTTGAAATGCTCTTTCGGCGTTGCGTCAGGAAAATTTCAGGGTTTCATGATCTACTCTCGTGGAATCGAAGCCGATCCCGAGAAGATTCAAGTAATTCGAAACATCCAAGTGTCGAAGACGATTAAGCAGGTACAGAGCTTAAATGAGAAGGTTGCCACCCTAAGCCGCTTCATCTCCGGGGCCACCGACAAGTGTATTCTTTTCTTCGACTTGATCAGAAGAGGGAAGAGGAACTTTGAATGGACGCAGGATTGCATAGTTGTGTTTCAAGTTCTGGTAATCACTTAGAGAGACCTCCCATCCTATCCAAGCTACTGGATCATGAAGACTTATACATCTATTTAGTGGTGTCAGTACACGCTATAAGTGCCACACTGTTACGTGAAGATAATCAGATGCAGAGGCCTGTATATTATGTTAGCAAGCGATGACAGGTGCTGACAGAAACTACCCAAAGCTGGAAATACTCGCGTACTACCTATTGATTGCATCACGAAAGCTTCTCTATTACTTTAGGCTCACCCCATCAACGTCTACACCGACCAGCCATTACGACAGGTCCTATAGCAACCGTGGACTTTTGAAAGATTGCTCAAATGGAATATTGAGCTAAGCAAATTCAATATCACTTATCTCCTCGGAGAGCTATCCAGGGACAATCATTAGCAGACTTCATATCTGAATTCACTGCATCAGACGACTATCCAAAGAGTAGTGGAGAACCGACCAACTGACGGGAAATGTACTGGATGGAGCTTCCAATGAGCGGTGTTCTGGCGTCAGAGTTGTGTTAATGACTCTTGAGGAACGATTGATCTACTACGCCCTGAAACTTGATTTCTCTGCAACAGATAACAAAGCTAAGTATGAAGCATTGATCGCCAGGCTCAAACTTACTAGAGAACTGGGAGTGGAAACTTTACATATCTTTTTTGATTCCTGGTTAGTAGTATGCCAAGTCAGGGAAGATTATCTTGCTAGGGGGCAGCGTCTTGCGCCTTATCTTGGCCGGGTCCAAGAACTACTAGCCGACTTCAAGTATTACACCAATACACATCCTCAAAGAACAAAATGAAAAAGCCGAGTCACTGGCCATGCTGGCCAGTTCTGGGGATGTGCAACAAATAGACTTTGTCTTGGTTGAACTACTTAACATTCCAAGCATTGACAGATGAAGATCGACTAGATCTTAGAGATGGAGTTAGAAAAGGAGACATGGATGACTCGTATCAAAGACTGTCTACAATGGGGGCTCTTTCCTAGACGGTGGAATGAAAAATGATAGATCCACCCCAAAGCTTCATGTTGATCATCCAAGGAGGAGTCATGTACAAAAAGGGTTTCTTCGTTCCCCTACTTCGGTGTATCGCTCATGATGAAATCAAACGAGTCTTGAGAGAAGTCCATAAAGAAGAATGCAGCGATCACACCAGGGGGCAAACCCTAACAAAGAAAATACTCCGTTACAGGTATTACTGGCCAACTCTCAATCGAGATGCAGCTGATCACGCTAGACAATGTGACAAGTGCTAGATTTTTGCAAAAATTCCGAGAGCCCCACCGACAGAAATTACACAAATGGCCAGTCCATAGTCGTTTTCCACTTGGAGTATTTACATCATCAGCTTCTTGCCGATTCTAAAGGTGGTGCGAAATACGCCATCGTAGCAGTTGATTACTTCACCAAATGGGCTGAAGCAGAACTTTTAACATGATCACGACGAAGAAAATAATCAACTTCATTGTCTGAAACATCATCTATCATTTTGACCTTCTACAAACCATTATATCTGATAATGGAACCCAATCAACACTGCTAAATTTAAAGACTTCTACCTGCGACATCATATTGAAAAGAGATTTGCGGCAGTTAGCTCGCCCTCAAGCAAATGGACAAGTTGAAGCCGTGAACAAAATTATGAAGTCCATTCTGAAGAAACGTTTGGAAAAGGCTAGAAGCAAATAGGTGGATGAACTCCTAATAACATTATGGGCTTACAGAACCACCCACAATTCCACGACTGGCCATACTCCATTCGCCTTTGCTTACGACTCCGAGGCCGTCATCCCTATAGAACTTGAAGTCCCCTCTCATCGAATAACTTATTATAACCCCTATTTCATTATAAAATAATATATAAACAAGGAATTGCAATCCAATTGCAATTAAACTAGAAGAAATTAGCGACGACTCGTGAGCATACAAATGCATCCGGGAGCCAATGATAAGAATGATTACTTGAACGTGCATGTGTATATTCAAAAAATTCGATTTCTTGAAATAGATAGAAATTGAATTTTCATCTGGAGTTATTAAAGAAAAGACTGGATCAGATAGCCAAAGCTTACTAGCCCTGTAGAACCAGACATAAATAGCAACTAATGGAATACAATCCTGAATTTATACTGTTGGAAATCGACTAAGCGTCATGATGATCAAAGAGGGATACACCACTCTGGGAAGATAATTCAACGGAAGGATAATGACTATTCAGGAAACTAGACGGATTACTTCCCGGAGAATCTAACTTGCTTCAGTTCAAAGCATGTCATGTACGCAACAAGACGTACTTTTGGGGACAAATGTTATCCGGCATTTTGACCCGACTATATCCGAACTAACTGGATAAGTTAGACTCGACTGTCATCAAGGCCAGTAGCCCAGAGTGATGATTGTGGGGTCCAAAAATCAAGCACATATGATAATATAAAGGAAAAGCATGAAAGCTCACTACTCCCCAAAGATGAATCAGGTACGATCCCTATTCAACTTTATGGATCGTATCATATCGATTCCACAACTCAATTTTACAGCGATGATCGGTCAATAACTCAAAATCTACATATGCTATCAACATGAAACTTGGAATACAAGCTTACTACAACATGTGAAACACCCCCTAGGGATGTTATTCCAATTGGAAGAAGTTGGATGGATCGGCAGAAATCAAAATTCAAGCAACACTACTTCACGGAAAATGCGATATCTTACAAACCATACGTCGAAATTGCATGAAATTTGGGGAGCAAGTAGCTAACATCATGGGACAACCCTCAAATGGACCACAGCGCATTTGGACACACTAATAGGGATCGGTACCGATGGGCCTGGAAATTTTTGGGTGGCCTCTTTTTGGTCTCCGAACCTTCTATCGAAATTTCAGTCCAACCCGTGCACGTTTTCCCCTATAAATACAGCAGGCATGGCATCAGAAAAAGGACCTTCTTGCTACTGAAAAGGCTTTTCCATTTTTATTCTTCATTCTTGTACTAATGGATCCTATCTGATCCACATTCATGTAATCATAATCAAGTGCAAGATCAATAAAAATATAAAGTGGACGTAGACCAAGATTATCGAACCACTATAAAAATTTATGTGTTCATTTATGATATTTGCTTTGTTTTAATTTCATTCTTCATTTAATCTTTACTAGAATCTATTGGGTGTTAATGCCCATTTTTGGCGTCAACACCATCTAAGTTCTTATTGACTACCCGTCTTATATTCATGTGGACTACCCATCCCACTTTTTTTATACCTAAACTAATGTGAACTATCCGCCTCACATTTTATCATTTAAACTAATGCGGATTATCCATCTCACATCTCGTAGTTTTTATAGGATAATTACGAACCCTTAAATTATCCAATTAGAGACTATCCATTCCCGGCATGATGCAGACTATCCATCATACATTCCGTAGTTTTCCTAGGTTGACTATGAACTCATCATTTAACCATTTAATTCATATTATCCTCATGTTTCTATTTATCCCATGTTACCCGCATGTTTAACTTTACTCCATGCTACCCACATGTTCAACATTAACCCATGCAATCCACATGTATAACATATTTCTATTGGTGTCCCCAATTAAGTTATTTACCATTAGTTATTTAAATTTCATGGTGACATACATTTGGCAACCCCAAAAGGTTTGAAGTTAAAACCATGCAACAAATGGCTCTCCACCGTTAATAAGCTCGAAATGCATTAACGTCGACATATATACCATGTCGATGTAAAGCATAAGGCTCTCTGCATATTTTAAGACTCGACGACATGCAGCATCATGAGCCTCGATGAAAATGAAGTTATTGATCCTCATGATACATAGGCTATCTGCTCATAAGAAACTCGAAGATTAGTTAAAATCGGCATGAGGTAGGCTCGATAATAGGTTAAAAGCGACATAGGGAAAACTCGATGACAAGTCAAAGCAGCCTGGCTAGGTTCGACAACAAGTTGAAAGTAACGTGGGGTGGGCTCGATGACCATATGGGTCTTCGAGGCCCAAAGCTCAAAGTCACTTATAAAACAGTGCAACATCAATGTTATAAAGGTTGGCGAGTATAAACGTTGACATCGCTATGTCGAGGCCTATCCCTTTTTCTCTTTGTTACTTTGGCATCAATGAGGCTCAAAAGCAATCCACTACATGCCAAACTCATTGACATCATGTGACATTGTTTATTCCGCATCGATGACACTAGTATGAGGAGATATGGCTCGATATAGCCAATATCGATATGGTAAAACTGTAATTAACTTAAAACTGCAAAATTACTATAGAAAGATATTCCTTTTCACCAAACCTCTATAATTTTTCAAAAGCTTATTGACTAACAATACTTTATCAATTTTCTTTACTTAACAATCGTTGCACCCTATTTCCAAGATCCAAAGCATTATCTCAAATAATTAACTGATAGTAATAATTAATTAAACTTTTATATTCTTATTCTAGCATAAAAAATTCTTCATAATTCAAAATTACATGGGAAAATCCCAAAAATTCAAAAAAATTAGAGAATACCTTTCTCTGCATCATATAAAATTTCAAAGCCCAAAACCTTATTTCATTATTTAAAATGATTAAAACCCGTAATTAAGCCATTTCCTCCCTAGGAAATTCATAAAATAATCTCTATAATTCGAAAAATTATGAAATTAAAAATCCATCTCCAAAATAATTCTTTTTGTAACATATCAAAATTTCAAATCATTTGGAGGATAAAAACTTTGAATTTAACCCCAAAACCGAATTAAACCATTTCTAAAAAATTTCAAAAATTTCCATTAACCATTATTCTATCCAAACAATGATTATTAGATCATAACTTGACTAATCAAACACATAAGATTCAGGTATTACCCATAACCGAATCAAAACAAAGATTTAAGAGATGATATTATTTATCTTAGATTAATGGTTGAAGTTTAGTTTTGATGTAGCTCTTAAACAAAGCTTGCTTTCCCTTGAATCCTAGATTTCGATCTCTCTATTGCTTCCTAATGGCCGACCTTGATTGGGCGTTCCATTTGGTTGTTTTTGTTGTGAATATGAGAATGATGTAGGAGGTGAGGGTTTAATGAATGAAGGATTTATCTCTGCCTATTTTGCCACTCCCATGTATTCTTATATGCGTATTAATTTTAAAACAATTTTACAGCACGACCACACTAATTAACCAAATCTCATTTTCCTTAATTATATAAATTATTCTATTTAATCTATACAATTAAAGGTTCTGAATAATATTAACTAAAAATTAGGGGTGTTATAACTCATGCAACATTTTTCCTTCTAAGTCTGTTCCTACAGCGGGCGGAGGCAGACTAGTCCAATCACATTAAATGTTGGGGCATGTGTCAACATTAAAAGCCTTTGCCTCTTGGTATTTCATTGCACCTACGGTTTGTGGAGCCCATGATGTGAAAAAGTAATTGAGTAGGATCATGTGGCCAAGATTCTCTCCGACTCTTTCGGTTTATGATTGATATTGTTACTTTGTGCTTATTTAAATGCGAGCTTGCCCCTTCCACTTCTTCTTCTTTAATTATGCTTTTAGATGATGTTTTTTTATTAAAAGCTGAAAAACCACCGATCTTTCTTAAGAAATTTTGACTTTTCTCATAATTAAGCCTTCCCTTTTTTGTTTTCTTTTTTCGTTTTACTTTCATTGTTGATGCTGAATAGGTATATGTTTATGTATACACTTAACTCTTATAGAGAATCTTATAGGAAATAAAAGTACGCTATTTGGTTTTATTTTATTGTACGTTACTATAATATATTATTGGTAATGTTATGAGCATATAAAAAACATACAGCTATGAATCCCTATGAAAAGTGTTTATCAATTATAGTTGAGAATGAATTCATAACCATGCACATTGAATCGAATTATCAAACTCTTATCCTTAAATATTCCTTGTCAAGGTACATTGAGAATGGGATATCAAATTACCTGTTGAGACAAGTGTACATGATGCTCTCCATATGATGGATGCTGAATTACTCATGATCATTAGGGGCATCAAGCAGTTACGTACATGTAATTGTTTAGAACATTTACAAGATAGTCTCACCGAGAGTCCTCTATAGAATAGTGTATTTAAGATAATTCGAGGATTTTATATAATGATGTGTAGTGGTCTTCTAACTTAAGGGTATTATGGATCTTTTACATGAATGTCTCACTTTGATTATGGAAGCTCACTCATTATCAATTTGAGCTACGTTAAATTTTAGGAATTTGTTGAAGTGTGAGATGTGAAACACTACTCAAGAGAGGATTCATCTCCCTTAATACAAAATGTTAGAGCTAAAGTAATTAGGAGTCGACTCAAAGTCAAAATCTCTAACCAAAGCGATTTCGATTAATGGATAATGTTATCGAATCGAACAAAGTGACTTTTAAAGTTCGAACTTGGCATTTAACAATGGACATTATTAGAGTATTTACATGACCTAAGATCTAGATGTAATGACCGTAATTTTTGGTAATTAAAAATAGTTGATTTAATAAGGTTTTGTGATTTAATGTTGGAAGAAATAAATTTTTTGATTAAATAATAAGAATATAACGGGAATGAAATGTAATAGTATTAATTTAAGGTAATGGATAACTGCTCTAAATGTAATTCTTATTAATTGAAATGATTTAAAGAGTTATAATCGGTTATAGATTGTAATTAATTGTAATAATGTGTATGTTATTTGATAATTGGATTAAGGGAGTAATTAATAATTTAGATGTTGAATTAATTAATGAATAAGTAAGTAATAAAGTGAAATTGAATAAAATTAGCGTTGTGTAAATAAATATAACATTTGTGTATAGATAACAGACATACAAATGTGATTAAATATAGAAGTGGTGACAATTGTTATTTGTTACCAATTTATTTAAATCAATTGCAATTGAATGCCATTAAATGTTACGTAATGTGAGTAAGACGATAACTGTAAAAGGTGTAATTGATAATTTAAATATGTATAAATTTATGAAATAGTATATAATTAATTGCAATTGATAAAAATTAGTGTTGTGGTAGTAATTATAACACTTGTTGTGGATAATAACCTTAAGATGTAATTAAAGTTAACAGTGACAATTATTATACGTTACCTATTTATTTAGTCCGTCAAATTTAATTTGAAATCAATTGCAATTAATTCATTTAATTAATGCAGTTAATGTAGATTAAATTGATAATTGTAGAATATAAATTTAATAAGATGTAACCCAATGTAAATTTTATTCATAATATGACGATTGATTGAATAAAAAGAATTGGAATCAAGTTTGATCGATATATTTGAATTTAAGTTATAATAATGGATTTATTGCAATTAAATGTAATTAAATACTACATTAATGAAAACTAAGATGATAATTGTAGAATGTTAGTGTGACAAGATATAAACAAATGTTAACTATGTCTGTAGAGTAATAATTGATTGAAAAAAGGACTGAAATCAAACTAGAACAATTTATTGGAATTTAATTTTAATTTATGGGATTTAATTACAGTTGAAATTGAACACTGTAACTGGTGTAAGATTTAACAATGAATTGATATGTAAAATTGATTTAAATTATTGTAAATGTCCAAGTAATAAAAAATGATGAAAATTGTTAGTTATTAAATTTGAAAATAAAAAGGTGATTTAATTAATTTAATATTAATTTATTTAATTAACGTGAAAATAACCATTTTGGAAACTGTCTCGAATTTCGATGAAACTAGTTTCATCGGATCCCTAACGGTGAATTATTGTAATATTTCAAGTTTCGTAGCGATCAGACTTGTCGTTTGATCGTACAGACTCGAAACGCGTAGAAATCAATTTAATAAAATTCAATTGAAATCAATTTGAAATAAACTAATTTTCAAGCTAACTTCTTCATACGATGGAATTTGGACTTGAAACCTATTCCATTGAGTTTAAAATTATCGAAAACATCTATTTTGATATATGAGATGACCCATTTTCGTTTCGGAGACAGAACGGGCTTTTCGGGTCGTTTATCGTTCCAATCCAAATCGATCTGGTCCATTCTTTTCTATTTCAGCTATACCTATAAATAACTCATTATAAACACTAGTTGTTCCTCATATTCTTATTTTTGTACGTACATCTTCTTCCTCCTTCTCAAACCTAATTCCCAAATTCCAAAACCTAATTTCAAAAAAAAAAACCGAAAAAAGAATTTGCTCCAGGTTTACTTCGAGTTTCAGAAGAGAAAACTCTGCAGCGACTTAGGGTCAGAGAGAGTTCGAGGCTAAACAAGGCGGATCTGGGTGTAACGCCCCACTCTGAGACCCACTGTAACAAAGAGTATTACGGGAGTAATACTGTCTGTTAAAGCGGAGAATAGAGTATAGTGGAAGCGACCATTTGTAATCAAGCTATAACTATCTACTGAATACGTCGAAAGGATGGTATCTATATTTTTTTTTCAAGTGGTTTGACATATTCAGTAAATACTTATAACGAAATTACAAATGGCTAAAGATCTATCAGGACAAAGCATAATATTAAATGATAAAACATCACAGAACAGAATCACATAACAAATATAAAATCCCAGAACAATACATCGTCAATACAGATCCAAATACAATAAGTGGGTACAAAGCTACTGCCCACACATGTGCGTTAAAAATATGTACATATCAAAGTCTGAATAATAACAGAGTAGCGGAATAGTGGACAAATAAAAGCGCTATCTATCAGCATAGCAGATAATGTCCAAGCGGAAGCACAGAAGCTAAGTCCAGAGACCTAACTTGAAACAACTCGGTCTGACCCGAGCGAAAACACTCGGGTCAGGCTAGCTAAACAATCAGTAATAATTGAGATATATAGTAATGTTGTACATAAATAAAACAGTACTTATCCAAAAAGAAGTATATTATGAACCACATGAATATAATGACGATCCCTAATCATCAATAAACAATAAAAATCTCCAAAGAGAAATCAACACCAAAGTGTAGAATAAATAAAATCGCCTCATATCATCGGCGTAGCCAAAGCTATAAAAAGATGCCCATAGGCAATAATCCCAAGAGTGACCAGAGTCTGTAATCAATGCCCAAGCAAAGATCAATGCTCCAAAGAGCAATGGGGATATACTGAAAAGTCAATGAAATCCAACACTGAAAAGCAGTGTCCAGAGACACTGTGAATCTACAAGGTAATCGCACTTACATCGTATGGTTCCATAGAACCAACACCGAATGGCGGTACTCGAATGGATATAAAAATCATCAAATAATACCAATATTGCACGTGCACCGACCAGAGTCGTTGTTGCCAAGTACTGTAGAGTTGTGATCGATCACTCGCATAGATGCGGAACGCGCGAGACGGCAAGATCCTTCCCAGAAGGATAAAGGCCCAGAGGCGCATGCCGAAAAAAATAAACTGCTCCATAGAGCAGGTGTCCAGAGACGGTTGCCAAGAGGCGTGGTGACCCAGAGGTCCAGTACTGGCCGCCCAAAGGCTAATGTGTCACCAACTTCTTGGAGAGGAACCCGTAAAGTGTTAACAATGAGTCCCATACCCCACGTTCGCACTAAACGGTTTACTAACCAATAGCAAGCTCACACTCCAAACAATAAAAAGTCCACCTCGTATCATCGGTAAACTAGACCCAAAGGTCAAAACGATCAATCGAATAGGTCGGGGATTAACTGGAAAGGAAATACACACGGTTCCATAGGCCGGAGATTTCCTAACCATTTAAGCACCTTTCCACTTCGCTCGACGTGCTAAAAAGTGAGTGTGAGATTTTTTATTATAGAAAATAATGGTGCAAAACGGATTTATAATTGATTTTGAAATCACTTTAAAACGGTCTTTTGAAAGGTCTCCTATTATGGAGTAATTAATTTAATAATTAAAATAATATTATATAATAATTTTCAAAAGCCATTTAGGAGTGAAAAATCTTTTGAAAATGATTCATAAAACCCGTGTACGAAATCTAGACACAAATCTCAAAGAAATCAATGAAAACCAGAAAATCATCAAAAATATTCTAAGTGTTTTTAAACATTCAAAAACAGCTGTGAACCCAAGTTCGACAATTTATTTGGACCAGCAAACTGTGTCCAAATGTCATAAAAATTTGCAGGCATGTAGTCTAACATCCCTACTTTAAGATGCAAAAAGAATTTCTGGATTCCGAGTTGAGACGAAGTAGCAGCGACGTCTCAAAGTTGGACCCAGAACAAGATTTACACTGTTTACAAACAGCGACCAGAGTTCAACTTCGACACGAAATTCGAAGTACCAAACGAATACCGATGATGCCCAAATTTTATAGAGATGAAGTTCGAAACTCCACCTTTCCAACGAGACCAAAAACGTCGAATTCCGACTTCCGATGCGATCGAGGTGGCATCGCGAAGTGGGGGTACAAATCTGGAACAGAGGTGATTTCTGATTTTTTTTTTTTTTTTTTTTCTTCTTCTTTTCGACGCGGGCCCGGCCAGTTATAGCTTGATTACAAATGGTTGCTCCCACTATACTCTATTCTCCGCTTTAACAGACAGTATTACTACCGTAATACTCTTTGTTACAGTGGGTCTCGGAGTGGGGCGTTACACTGGGCGCGCTTCGAGTTCCAGAGGCGAAATCCCTGGAGCTACTTCGGGTCAGGAGACAAATGACTCGGGTCTCGGGTCATTTTGGCAAAAACTCAGAGAAAGCACCGGGTAATTGAGGCGGCTACTCGAAGTAAGACCCCAAGTCGAAATTTTTCAATCTTCTAACGTTAATAACATTAGCATAAGAGCTCGGATTCACGCGTGATTTTCTCCATTGGGATCATATCGGAATTCCGGACATTTTGACGTCAGTTTGGACGAATTCTGAGATGTTCAAATTTGGGCCCTATTTTGGATTTCAAATCGATTTGAAATCGAAGGTGAGTGTTTTAACCCACTTACAACTAGTAAATTTTCTTATGTTAGTTAAATTAAATTTATGATGTGATTAGAAATTAATTGATTGATGTTTTGTGTGTTTAAATTGTTATTCTGGTTAAATTTGACTTTTATTGCATTTAATCATCGTTTAATTTAATATTTAATTTAATTGTCAATTTAATACCTGTTAATGATAATCAGTTATCTATTGATGTTTATTGGTTGATTTGGATGATGATTGTGATGGATGTTTGATTGTTTATATTGGATGACTGGATGTTGTATTTTTATATTGTTATAACATTGCAAGTTCCCTATGGGTTGAAATGATACATACCCGAACGATCTATAGATTAGGGAAAAATCATTATGGGTTGAAATGATAGACTCGAGCGATTTTATGGATTTTATTTAAGTGGAAATTAGGGAGGCATCCCTATCATACTTTCATATTGTAAAGCGGGTCCCTGTCAAAGTTTCATTGTAAATCGGGTCCCTATTTTCTAGAAACAAAGAAAAATTGTTGCTGAAATGTCAGCAGCTTTTATAAATAAGTGCTGATATTTCAGCAACTTTCCTTGTCAAAGTTTCATTGTAAATCCGGTCCCTATTTCTAGAAACAAAGAAAAATTATTGCTGAAATGTCAGCAACTTTTATAAATAAGTGCTGATATTTCAGCAACTTTCATACACTATGTTCACAGTGTACATAAATGTTGCTGAAATGTCAGCAACTTTTATAAATAAGTGCTAATATTTCAGTAACTTTCATACACTATGTTCACAGTGTACAGAAAAGTTGCGGAAATGTCAGCAACTTTTATGAAAAGTTGCATCATGCTCTGCAATAATCGTGAATAAAAAACAGGGACCTAATTTACACTGAAATTTAGTGAAGGACTTTTCGTGTATTTTGAACCTTAATAAGGACATGTGCCAAAAGTATCCTTTATTTAATTCGGGATCGTGGTTTGAAATGATATATAACCGTAAAATTTTAAATTGCGGATTGAAATGATAAATATCCGTATCACTTGACCCTAGAGTAGAAAATTATATACGGACATCGGATTTGGTTAAATTAAGTGATTTTTAATTCTTTAAAAATTTGAATTCAGTTCGATGGCATTTTGAAGTAGAAATTGATTTATATAAACTGAATTATTTTTGATAATTCAAGCGTTAATGCTGAAAATTGGAATTGTTTAATGAATTGTTCAAAGGATTTAAATTGGAATTTCAAAGTTGAAATGTCAAATATAAATGAATTTATCGGAAATTGAGTTATTGGAAATGTTTGGATATAACTTTGAAATCTATTTTAAATTAATTTAAACTATTTTAATCAATTTAAACTATTTTAATTTATTTAATCTAGTATAACCTATTTAACCCAATTTAATCTATTTTACCAATTTTATACTAATTAAATTTATTTAATCTATTTTAAATCTATTTAATATAATTTAAATCTATTTAATATATTTTAAATTTATTTAATCTATTTAATCTATTTTAAATTTATTTAATCTATTTAAAAATCTACATAATATAATTTAAATCAATTTAATCTATAATTAATCTATTTAAAACATTTTAGACCAAATAAAATCTATTAAATCTATTTTAAATCTATTTAAATCATTTTAAATCTAATTAAATCAAATTTAAATCTATTTAAACTATTTATGATTATCTAAACTATTTTCTAAAATTTCAAACTGTGTAAAGTTGAAGTATTTATATTTAAATCCTTGATGATGATACCACTTAAGTTGGAATTTGGAAGTGATACCTTTTGTGAAATGACATATTTGAGTAAATATGATTTCGAAAGTGAATATGATTTTGAAAGTGAATATATTTTGAAAGTGAATATGATTTCGAAAGAGGTATGATTTGAAATTGAATATAATATTTTGATATAAATTATGAATTGACCTTTTTGAAATGTAAAAGAACCATCCGGTGTGAAATAAGCGTTTGGTTGTTAAAGAGACCGGGATCAGATATTGTCATACTCTCTACCAATACCGAAAACCACTTTAACAACTGTGTACGTGGTGGAGATTCCAGAAATGAAGTAGGATGGTTTGGCGAATGATTTTTGTATAAGGTATTGACATGACCCTGACTCCCGTGATTCAGCTTAGATGTGACTAAAACAGGAGCCACGTTGGGCCAAGTGAGGACATTCCTCTGATCGGACACATTTCTTCGATACTATATTTTGACTTTGTGAGGATTTGGTGGTCACCCTTTGATTTTGATTTGGGAGTGTGTTCCGAGGTGGGCGGCAGTAGCTGCTATGCGTTACCACCAGTCTGGATCCGCAATTGGTATATCTACCCTGGCATTGCCTCGAGTGCCGTGTTCACATGCCCTAATGCGCCTTCTATGAGTTTGGTTTGTACCATACCTATGGAGTGCCCTCTGATAGCCTCCAGTTTACGGAGGAGTTACGGTACCGTATAGACTATGGGAATATATAAAATGTGTTAAGGGGGATATGAGTAACGCCTTAACGCTATTTAATACTTTTACTTTATTGTAGACATAATATAATAGCCTATTATACTACATAGTAGATAGTTTAACGAATCCTTAGGAGATGGAAATCCCGAACATCTCTTAAGTTATTGCACTCACATTAGACACTGGATAGGAGATGTCATACCCCGTAAACATCTCTGACACCGTTCCACTCATATTTATTTACCGTTGATTTAACTTACATAAGATCTTTTAGTTCTGACTCGAGTGTTTTGTCTTTTCAATTCGCTCGGGTCAGCCTGAGCATTTCAGGGTTGAAGACCTTATTTTTGGAGGATGAAGACGAAGATTTGTACTATTATTATTTATTATATTTATTCCACTGTATCATATTGTTCCGCTACATTTATTTATTTATTCCTGTTTTATGTAACTTTGATTTTTGTGTTGTAAAAGAATAATCAAATGTATTTATAAAACAACTTCATGAACTTTTATTTGATTATTATATTTTGTCATTCTGATGCGAGATTATGTATTTGTTTTATTTCTTTCTCCTTTTCTTATCCACCCCATAACAATCTGCCATTTTGAATGGTTTGAGTTTGGCATGTGTGTCTGCTTAAAACGTCCAAAAAGGTAGGTCGTTACACTAGATGTCCTAATAACATAGTGATGATGAAAAGAAAACATACATAATATTGTTGCTTAAGGGTAGCCATTTAAATTGATTAAATATAAGAATTTTACCCAAATAATCTATAAGCATCTAACTTACGCCCATTAGTATACTTTAGCAAAGTTCATTTGTGTTTTAGTATTTAAATTGTTTAAATATTAACTAAGGATCAATTTCACATCTAAGGGTCTCACAACAAAATTCCTATGCATTTTGAAATAATTTAGCTATAACTTATAAATGTTATAAATTATAAAATTTTGTAATATCAATATAAATGGTGTGTGTATATATATTTAAGGAAAATTATTTTTATAATTGGGTATAAAATTATTTTTCTAATTTGGTATATTAAATTAAACAAGACCCTAAATAAATTAAATAAATAATATATTCATTTAAGTATGTGAAATATATATATGTATGTATGCATGTATGTGTATGTATATATAAATATTAGTAGGACTACATATTATTTAATTAAAGTTATATTGATTTGATCACTAATTGAAGTATACATATGTTATGTATATCTAAAGGATAATAATTTAGTATAGACTAAATGGTAAAGGTACGATCCACAATTTAAGGAGATACTTTGGGATATTTGTATCCCTTATTTTCCTATAAATATTGTCTAATCCTTTCATTATTTACACAATAAAATCAATAGAAAATTCCATTGATAGGTAACATGTAACGATCCGGAATTTTGGTCATTTGATTTTGAATATTTAATTAATTTTAAATATTAAAATATTGGTTACAAAAGTTTAATCACTTTATTTCAAATATAGGTATTATTTAAATTTTTCGAGTTGTGATTTTAAATACGGGATTTTAATTTGAATATTGATTTAATGGATTGAATAGCTTTGTTTAAATTCCTTTTAATCAATAAATAATAATAGTGAATTCATTTTGTAAATTTATTTGCAAAAATAAATGGGTCCGATAAATAATCAGGAAATTTATTTTTAATATAACTACTTGATTTTTATTAACGCATTTTTAGTTTAATTTATTTGATTTTTCCATAATTTTTAATTTGGGAATTATTTAAATTATTGTTTGATGATTATTTGGCAAACGGTAGTGTTTTTATGATTTTACAAAATAGTGTATATTATTATTGCTTTGAGGTTGCATCGCTATTCTGTGCACGACTATATTTTTGTTTTATCGTTCGTCGTTCATATGCGGACGAAAATCTTATGCTATGAAATTTGCAAATGTAATATATAGCAACCCTTAGACAGTCAAGGATATTTCTTCCATTTCACTGCCTCCCTTTCTCTCGTGTTCCAGTAAGCGAAATGAAGAAACAAAAAAGTAAAAAATTCGTCTCCTAAAAATCAAATCCTATGATATATTCACTGAAAAATTCTAAAACAACTTTCTTTGGACTTGTTTTAAGGATATAAATGGTATGCGTTTTAAGGGGTGCGACTTCATTTCTTGAGTTCGACAGTTTTATAGGAAAACTAGAGTTTAGTTTTTTGGGAACTGTGGTCGGCAATTTGCAAATCGGAGTTGAGATTTGGGTTCAGGAGGTAGTGTAGCACCTACGGTGAAGTTTTGGCAAAGTTCGAGCCTAAGATGGAAATGTGACTTGATGGGGTCATGTGGGAAGGCTATCGGGTAGGGGTGAGGCTCCATTCGTGTTGAGGAGGGCAGAGGAGTCGAGGTGGTGGGGGATTGGGTGCTTTGGCAAAGAGCAAGTCGTAGGTGAAGTCGATTTGAAGAGCAGTGGTGTGTAGCTCGATTTCCAACGTGCATGTACGGGTGAAGGGGCAATGTTTTTGTGCAGGAAGAAGTAATTAGGAATTCGAGGAATATGGATTAAGGTTTAGTTAAGGGTAATTATCTTAATGATGCAATTAAGTTAATTAATCGTTTTAAATTATTCGATAATATATAAAATTCAATATCTTGCTCATACGAGGTCCAATCGAGATAAGAATTTTTGCGTTGTGCTCGTAATAGCGAAAGCTATGTGATGGAGCAAGTTTGGTTGAATTTTAAGTTAATGGAAATTTGGGCTAAAATTGAATGTCGTTCGACTTTAGTTCAAAAGTGGAATGCTTCAACGCTAACTGAAATTTCGATGAGTATAACTCACCTCTTTGGACAAATCAGTATGTTATATAGTAAATAAATTTTACCATTTTGAGTTTGGTTGAAATTATTGGCTGATTGGTTAAAATATCCGCTTTTAAAGTGATTGGCATTTAAAATTTGAAATACAGGAATTTTAATGAGAAATATGAATTTCTCGATATTGTTACTTTTAATTTCCAGTTATTTACTTGTTGATTTGTTTCAATTATATATATCTGTGATATAGATTGTTATATTCTAAATTTGATTGCTGGCCATTTTGGATGTGACAACATATGTGAAAATTGAACCTTTTTAGTAGAAAAGTGTTATAGTAACTATTTGACCTCGATATAGTATTTTTGAAATATTATAAATTGTTGATTTGGTTTTAAAATGATTTTAAATCTAATTGTTTTGGAATTTCAATGATAGTATAATTTAAAAGAATTTTTAAACTTTTCTATTTTACTTCAACTTATTTCATTTTCTTTTCTAATATATATATATATATATAAGTAAATGCTTTAGGAATTATTTTTGGAAGTATTTGTTTTAATAGAAACTTGTTATAATAATAATAGTTGTATTTAAAAGTAAATAAAAGGGGTTACCTTTTATTTAAAAGTGATTTTTGTTTTAAAGAAGATGGAAATATTTTGAAAATAAATATTTGTGGGACATTTTAGTCTAAAATGTTGTAAATAAAATAAAAGATTTATAAATGGTATTTTATAAATTTATGGAGAGTCTCATAAGTAATATTTTATAACAAGGGAAGATATTTTTATTAGATAAGTTTGAGAAATAAATCAAATTTTTAGATTCATAATAATATGTGGAATGGTCGTTTAAGAGAAAGTAGTTGGATCTATTTTGGAAACTAGAAGTGTGATAAATTTCGAGACGTATAAGCGGTGTTATATAAATTAAAATGAATTTATAAAAAGAAATCAATATCGTTTTGACAAATTGAAGCAATAAATTCCATTTGGAAATTTGTTGAAATACATGGAAAGTTTGTGTTATGGAAAGCATATAAATTTTATAATGATATTTGGAATTTGTTTGTATTTGGAGTTTGGTGTTATATTTGAAGTTTGATTTAAAAAGGGAGTCCTGGTAATTTTATTTAGAAAATTTATAAAAGAAAATTTATAAATGAATTTGGAGTTTTATAAAGAGTTGCAAATAAGTTGGGGTTTTATAAAATAAGTTATAAATGGTATCTTATAAAAAGAAGTTTTTATAAAAGATTTTATAAATAATATAAAAGGTGTTTATAAAGGAGACATTAAATAAAGTTTGGGAATTTATAAATGGAGGCTGTAATTGTGTTATATATATAAAGGAATTTATAAATAATATTTATGAAAGAAATTTTATAAATGAATTTAGAGCTTATACTTATAAAGAGATTTTTGTAAAAGATTTATTTTATAAAATAGATTTGATTTCCCAAAATGACCTTAATTATGGTGGTATGGAATATTCTTTTCCATAACTAACACCAAAGGAATAGTGCTTGAGTTACTATTATTATCTTCATTTAAAATGATAATGTTAGAACTCAAATTTAAGTGTGGTTCGAAAAAATCCTTCTTATGAATTGTAGATATACTTATATTATTAAAATAAGTATATTGGAAAGTTTTCCTAAGTTTTTAAAATGAAATGGTTTGTGAATATACTTATGCAGTTGAGATAAGTATATGAATATTTTCAAAGTATGGAAAAGTGTAGAGAAGGGTTTGTGAAATATATCTTTGTAAAAGTATTTTGATATAAGTATTTACAAAGTGGTTTTATTTAATGAAATGTTTAATTAAAGTGGCTATAGGTGCTTTGTGCATAACCAGTGTTATCTTCCTTAAGGAATTAAAATCTCAGTTTGTATTGTTTGTTTGTTTGATAGTTAAATAACCTACTATCAAATGTTGGTCTGTTTTGAACTATCGTTGTCGGTTCGAAGAGAACATGATCAAATATATTATCCATAAACCACTTCGAACTGGCATAAGCATTTGAATCGGAACATCTTGAAGATAATTGAAGATGAAGCTTTTGAAGTGCAAGGGTTACTTACTACTAATCCCGAGGGTGATTCCAAATTGGATGTTGTAGAGGTAGTGCCTTCGGTGTCGTTCAGACCCAGAACGAACTTGTATGGATGAATGCTGGCATTGCATTATTGCTTGAAGGGCAGTGTTAGCATTACAAGTGGGTTTTCTATTCTAAAAGGTAAAATGTAGCCTCAAGCCTCATCAACCGGGAATGGCTAAAACTGGGGATATGCTTCAAGGCTAAGTGTGTCGCACCCATTAGGGTATTATCATCATCCTTTCTATATATATATGGATTTGGTTGTACATGAGAGCTCTCGAAAAAGGTTGCAAAAGCAACCGGGGTGATGAAATATTCGAAACTATCCAGCAAGGGGTTGGGTTGATCCTAATTTGTAAGGGTTCTATGTGAGGTCCTCAGTACGTTTTCTAAAGGTGTACTATGTTAGGCGGTACCCCAGTGTATGGTCATTGTATGGAATCCATTCTCCAATAATTGCCTTTGGACTTAGTTGTATACCTATTATGCTGGAATTTAATTAATGTAACAATTTCGACTATGATTCAATATTTACTTTAAACCCTAGACACTATTATAATATCACTGGATTTTCTATAGAAATATTTTGTTATCGTAGGGTAAAAACTTGTCCGTATTTATGTGCGGCGTGGTCTTATGAGTTATCTTTATTTTGAAAGGTTTTTATAACATTAAAAATCCATTTGAGGTGTGTTTCTTACGCTGGTTTACTAGACTGATTCGGGTATTATTTTCTAATAATGCTCGGGTCAGACCGAAAATATTTATAGATTCAGTTTGGATACTTGGAGCTTCAAGGGACGAGCTTGATGCCTCCAAGTTGTATTCATGTATATTTATTTCCATCACATTAGCTATTTATTTAACATCATTTGTAAGGACATGTTGTCACAACTGTCCAGGTTGATGATTTGTGTACGGTACCCTGATTTTGATGTATATATATTACAGTTTTCTTTGTAAAGATCTGTTGTATATTATATATTACTCGGCACGATGTGAGGTTCTGTTTTGTCTTTTATTTTTTTCCCTAACAATCTGTCTTTCCAGCACTTGGATGCTCGCCACGTGAATACCGTGGATGTATTAATGTTGACTTTTGAGGGTCTAAAAGACAGGTTATTACACATGGTATTAGAGCTTAGATTGGGCGAACACCTAGGATTTGGTGGGGTTAACTCATTTGAGATAGGATAAATAAGACCCTAGGATGAGTTTGAATGTGTGTGTGTGTGTATGAGTGCGTATTTGTTAGTGCTATAAAACTGTGTTATGTTGTGTTGATTTGTTGGTGGAGTAGTTTATGGATTTTGCTCGATACAGAAGGAACAACAGTATCGATAGGTGGTTCCAAACTCTTAAACAAGGTAAACCGACATAGTATTGTTTTGAAAAAGTGGGTAAATGAATAATTTTACCTAAATTATATTTTATATATAAAAAATAATTTTTAGAAAATTAATATAGTATATGTAGTGTGTTTGGTTGTTAGAAAATGATAATATTTGGCTATTATCATTTATTGTTGATTGGTTGGACTCGATAGTTTATGAGCCTTTATTGTTAGTTAAATTTAATATGAACACCTTGTGAATTCAGTTTCATAGTTTGGCTATAAGATGTTCGATGATAATATTGAGTTGAATTTTAATAAAATTATTTGATATAATTTATACAAAGATAAACAATTATGAAATGATCTTATATAAGAAGTAAGATTTTATAAATATGGTTTATGAAAATAAGATTTAAGCTGAGAATTTGAGAACTTGAATCCCAGCAATTTTGAAAAACATTTTAAAAAGTTTTAGATTAAACAGTAATAATATTCTTTTGGAAGTATTTGTTGATAGAAATATTTTTAAAATGGATTTTTAAAGAGATAGAAAGCACTGAATTCACTTCAGTGGTTGGAAAATAATTCCGATGATGACTGCAGCATCATCGGTGTTCATTTTCGAGTTTTTAAGTGGGGAATTGCTACCAAGGTAAATGTGTTTAGAGTTGTTTTGGTAAAAACGGGTCATGATTTAAAAATCCCAAAGGAATGATTTGTTATATACAAAGGGATATATATATATATATATTATCACTGTTTCAAAATGCTTTGAAATAAAACCCGGGTGATTAATTCTGAAGTCCTCAGTCAAGTCGTGTGATGGCTGCATGTACCCTATGCGTTAGAATAGTTTGGTTTGGCATCTCATTTTGATATGCTGTTTGGGAAATTTTCCTTTATTAAAAATGAAATGGAATTTCTTATGATTTTGGACAGTCGGGACTTCCAAATTTGATATAGAAATTGAAGCTAAGTGTTTTATGAAAATATAAGAAAATAAGTTTTTGTAACTTATAAATTTGAAGAGATAGAAATTTAAAACAAGTTTTAAATTTGTTAAATATTCTGGTTAAGTAAAAAAAACTTTCAATATTGTATATATGCTCTTAGGAAGTAGAAGAGTATTTTACAAATATGAGCTTGAGATATAGAATGTTATTAGACTTAAGTAACGTTTTTTAAGTAAAATAATGATTTCTTAAAAAGGTAATTATAATCTTGGGAAATGTTTTTTTAATGAAGATAAGTGTTTATAAAGTGTTTATAGGCTTAAAGTAATATGTTATGAAATGACTCAGAAAATGAATTCTAGTATTAATTAAGAATATGAACTTAAATTTTAAAGTGTTGATGAAACCTATGTTTTTAAAAATGTTTATAAACTTAAGTAAGGTCTAATGCATAAAAAATTTTAGTATTAAAGGGAATATGCTAAGAATTAATAAATGTGAATTAAAATTAGTGGTATAATTAAGAAAAGTAAATTTGAAAATTTAGCTATGAGATGAAATTTAACTTAAGTAAAGTAAAGTTAAATAAAATGATATATGAAAAGGTTTGTAAATGAATTTTAGTATTAAAGGAAATACTATTGGAAAATTAAGTGAAATTTAAATTTGAATGAGAATAAAAAAATTTGGTATAATTTAGGAACCAATGGAATAAATACGTAAGTTGTACGTAGATCATTTTATTCGCATAACTGATTTTGATCCAGTTTCGAGTACATGATTTCGAGATAATTTACACCGGTCCGAACAAGGATTTTTCACACGACTCTTAACGGCAAACACTCGATATGGATTTTCGATTTGCTTCTGAAGTTCTCTATCGTAGTATATTCTATGTGAGGAGAATGGATGTTTCAAATCAAGGAACTTGATCGAAGTCCGCAATAGGGAAGTCAAGTGAGCGATACTATTTCAGAAGTGAAATTATGTGATCGAGCGAGCAATCAGATTTGATATTGCATATGGGTGGTATATGTACATCGTACGGGCTTTAATAAATTATATATGATTGCACATTAAATGGTTGGATATTATTTGTAAGTAAGATGTAGGTTTATAAAAGCAAATGCTAGTTGACGCTTTTAGTTTCATAAGTAGAGTTGGTTGCCCGACTAATAGGTACTTATTTATAACTTTGGTTTGGTTTGATGATTTTATGCCCCAAATATTAGAGGCCACTTGGCTTTTGTTTTCTTTTGTTGGTTTGGGCCCGTAGTGGCAATTTGTAGTTTTTCCGATCGAGCCGTGCAAAGGAGACGCTGCCGAATTTTCCATAACTTTAGGACTTAGAAAATTTAATAAGCTATTTCAACTAATTGGTTTTGAAAAAGTTTAAGGATTTAGAGACATTTTCGTGCCTTTGGGGATTTCGGGGATGAAATTCTTTTAAGGTGAAGAATGTAACGATCCGGAATTTTGGTCATTTGATTTTGAATATTTAACTAATTGTAAATATTAAACTATTGGTTTAAAAAGGTTTAATAACTTGATTTCAAATATAGGTATTACTTAAATTTTCTGAATTGTGAATTTAGTATTTGAATTGTGACTTTAAATATCGGGATTTTAATTTGAATATTGATTTAATGGATTGAATAGCTCTGTTTAAACTCCTTTTAATCAATAAAATAAAAATAGTGAATTCATTTTGTAAATTTATTTGCAATAATAAATGGTTACAATAAATAATCAGGAAACTTATTTTAATATGACGACTCGATTTTTATTGACGTATTTTTAATTTAATTTATTTGATTTTTCCATAATTTTTAATTTGGAAATAATTTAAATTATCGTTTGATGATTATTCAGCAAACGACAATGTTTTTGTGTTTTTATAGAATACGTTAACCAGTATATATTGTTATCGTTCTGAGGTTAGGTCGCTATTCTGAGCGCGATTGTATTTTTTTTATCGTTCGCCATTTATACACGGATGAGAATCTGTGCGATGAGATGCCAGAATTTGCAAAATAAATATGCATCAACCCTTAGACAATCAAGGTCATTGCTTTCTTTTCACTGCCTCCCTTTGTCGCGTGTTCCAGTAAGCGAAATGAAGAAACAAAACAAAGTAAAAATTTCATATTCTAAAAATCAAAATCTCATGATATGTTCAATGAAAAATTCTAAAACAAGCTTCTTTGGATTTGTTTTGAGGAGATCTTCAAGATGGTATGCATTTTAAGGGTTGCGACTTCATTTCTTGAGTTCGATAGTTTTATAGTGTAACGAACGGGATTTTCGACCCTCGAAAATCGAAATTAATACATTTTAGATATTCACGTGCTGCAAATCCAAGTGTCAGAAAGCACGATTGTTTAGGGAAAAAGAAAACAAAGATAGAACAGAATCTCACACGAATGAAATAACATATATTATTTCAACAAAAATCTTTATAGAAGAAAATTTTGAATACAATATCAGAATCTAACATAGATTCAGCCTCGATAGTTATAAACCCTATGTTCTTACAAATGCTTGAAAATAAAAACAGATGCAATAGATGCAGTATATAATAGAATACATCCATACATAAATAAAGATCTCCAGCTCTCCTTTGGAAACTCCAAGCATCTCCAACTAGATCTCAAACTACTCGGATCTGACCCGAGTATTAAAAATACCCGGATCAGGCTTGATAAATCAACGTGAGATACTTGAATTTTTTTTAATGTATGGATCATGCTGATGTCAATCAAAACCTTTAAAAAGAAGGTATTTCATTAGACCACGCCCATACATAAATATAGACGAGTTTTTACCTTATGATAACCAAACACTTTTATACCGTATTAATTTGATATTATCTTTGGTGACATTCCTTTGAAAACACTTTTCAATTAATCTATCAAAATAGCTGAAATTATTACATTGATTAAATTTGATGGCATACTAGCTACAAAAGTAGGTTCTACAATCAAAACTGTAAAGGCAACGTATAGAAATTGGATTTCCAACATGATAGGGAACTAGTGATCATTCAGACTCAAAAATCCACGTATAATAATCCTAGTTCACACCAGTCGCTTTACACGATCTCTGTCAGCCTCCGAACTATATTACTACACCACCATGGAACAAAGTACTTCTCAGTGGCTTTACACAGTCTCCGTCGGCCTTTATACTTTTCCATTCATACAATTAGGCAACAAGTGCCAAGAGGGACATCTTTCCCTAATAATAGCCCGAAATTTGTCCTACAAACCACATAGTATCCTGTATCATTCCTGGTATGTAAGGCTCCTAAGGTTACGTTCCATAAAGCCACGCTTTTCTTTTGGCAAAGCCAAGCTTTGATCATCATAGATTCCACTTTGAATGCCACATTTCCATTCTTTCGATCACTATTGACTTTCACGAATATACAACCTCTGAGCTTGTACGTCTCAAAGAAGGGTGTTAAGCTAAGAGAAGTTGCCTTCTCTGCTACCAAACAGGTGTATGTTTGTAAAAGTCAACATTGTGATCTCAGAAATGCAATGTCAAACATTCATCCATACAAGTCCATTTTGAGACTGAATGAAACCGTAGGCACTCCTCCTACTACATCTCGTCGGGAATTATCCCTAGGATTAGTAGCGATTAGTCCTTGTAATTTTAGATTTTCATAATAGAGCACTACTACCACCATGAATATACGATATGGTAAATTTCACTCCAAGGGACTGGTGGCAAGTAACCCTTCATCATGAAGATCACCGCCTTCAAAAATATCACCTTCATCATATCTCCACTTCCAAACATATACATTGGTTCGAAGTGGTTTTCAGATAGGAGTTACCCAATTCCAACTCCGGTTCCTCCAAACCAATATCGATTAAAAAGAAGTTAAGTCCATATGTGATTATCAACCATCATTCAATTTAATTCGTCTTTTTATTAATTCATAAATATCTCAGAGAGACATATTATTTAAAAAATTTCCATTTATCTTCTTAACAGTCTATGGAATCATTAAGCCTCATTTATCAAATCATTTGGTTAATTAAACCTTTTTGAATCTTGGAGTAATTCCAAATCGTTTCACCTTTTATTTAGGAAAACATTTCCAAATCATTTATTTAAATCTCATATTGGAAAACAATATTGAGTAAAAAGGATCATGGAAATTATACTGATCCTACTCAATATCAATTTTCGTTTTCAACCTTTACTATCCATCGAATAACGGTGAACTCACCATTTAAATTCACACGGATAGTACGGATTCCCTTCATGGAATTTAATACCAAGTATAAGAAGATCGTTTCTACGGAATCCAGATTATTTAAATCTGGAAAATTTGATCTTTTATACTTTGGAAAATTTGATCCGAGTAAATCAAATTTACTATCCCCTCCGTCGGGCTAGTCCAGGTAGCTAGTGAGGGCATGCAACTGGTTTCCCAAACCCAAGCCTAGAGACTACCTCTTTGTCACCCATAAGGTGGTAAATTTATTTGATCTACTCAAAATCTTTTACCATACTTAATTAACTTTTAATTATTTTAGAGCATCTGGGCTTTCCTTTCGATCTGTTTCATTCCTCGGTCAGATTTTTTATGACACTCACAAATGGAACAAATGTACTAGTCATTTCCGCATACTCATTTTTAACCCTTTTGATCATTTTTAAATTATTTAATTATTTATTTGAAAATTTTCATAAAATATTCGGGAAAGAATACTCTAGTTAAAACCATTGTTTGTAAAAGTTATTAAAAAGTGCTGCAAATAGTGTTTTAAAAGCTATATTAATCAAAACGCTTTTGAAAATTCATTTATATAAATCAAATCTATTTTAAAACATTTTAAAATATTTATAGAATTTATTCCATATTTTTAAAGAGTTTAACAACATCATTTTAAAGAAATCCCCTTTATGCATTCCGAACTGCAAAACTGCGATTATTTTGAAAACTTGTTTTGGACTTATTTAAAAACATACAAGATGAAATATTGATTTTCTTTCAACATTTGAAAGCTATAGATATAATAGTTTGGAAAATTCTTATCTCGAAGAATTTCGGGCTATATTTCATTCTATACTCGTTTGACTTTTACGGCACGAAATCACGAACTACCATTGCGCGACGCGCCTAATTTTGACCTTTTTCAATTTCTTTTCAAACTTCATGGATACACTCTCAAATGTTTATATAAAGTTTCTAAATCATTTTAAACTCATTTAAACAAATAGTTTCATATTTCAAACTCATTTTCCATTTAATTTCATATTATAATACTATATTATTATAATATTCATTTCAACTCCTTTTTAGATATTTAAAACTATTAAGAGGCTAAACAACTCCGTACACATATTATTTATGGATTAAATTTTCATTTAATTAACTATGGTTAATTACTAACCATTTGTCTTATCATTTATCAAACCAAGTTATCAACCATATCGCGACCATATAACTAATCATAATATCAACCAAGTTATCATCCAATATCAACCCGTATTCAATATATTAATCTCTAATTTAACATGTATATTATCACTTTAAGCTTTATTTAAATAAAACTAAGATTGAGTACTCACTTATGGCTCCACCCTCCAATCATTTTCGTAGACTTCTCTTTTGATTCTGGCTGCAATTCTTCCTCTTTTTCTTGCTCCGGAGCTTCTCAAACTCCTCCTCCTTCTTCTTATATGGTTCGACCTAAGCTAGGGTAGGCATAGACATGCTTCTTTTTGGTGTGATGCTCTCGAATTGCATGGGGAATGGGGAGGCCGTGAGCTATGGAGGTGGTAGGGTGTGGTTTGCACTTGTTTTGAAAGTGAATCAAGGTAAAGTGTGTTTGTTTATATATTTTGCCAATATTTTGAGGTATTTTCTTTTCTACTTTGAGGAGGCCATAAGAGAAAATATGGGGAAGAAGCAGAAGCTTAGGCTATGAAGAATGGCTTGAGAATTATGAAGGATATGGCCCTGTATTTATAGGCTAAAGAGTTGTAAAAATATCTAAAACACCATCATTATCCATCACCATCACCATGTGCACCCACCCCCTTCTTTTCGATCACGTTCCATATGTTGTCCCCTCCTCTATATACCTCCATCACTTCACTCTCTTACAAGCCATCCATTCATGTCCTTATGCATGTGGGTATGACTTTAGTTTGCTTAATGATGAAGTTTTGAAAAATATCTTAGATATTTTCCTATATGTATATATGTATGTATGTATGTGTGTGTGTCTATATATATATATATATATATATATATATTCATGTGCATGTTAGGGTGTGCATGTGTATGTTATATATGTGCACAGACATATAAACAAGGTTGCAATAACTTTTGAACAACTTCCGTTCGTTAAACCGTTGAAAATCGGGAGACCGGTTCCCGATCATATTTTCACTTATAGGTTAATTTACATATAAATGTAAAAAAAAAAATTGAAAACTCATTTCTTATCATTTTTAACTAATTACAATGATTAAATTTGATTTATAAAACCATATAAATTAATATTAAACAATTGTTTTTACAAAAAGTGCTATTATATCAATAAAGTGATACGAATTTTCTTATATTTTCAAATCAAGTATATATCTTTATAAAACTATTATAAATGATTTATTATCACTTTATAACTATTTAAAACGAATTAATATCATTTAAAAACCATTATTTGAGTAATTATAATAATTATTAAATCATTAAATCTCATTTTAAAATCATAAATCAATCTTTAAATATTATGGTATTACTGATGATGTCATAAATACATTAAATTTCCAAAAATAAAATAAATAATTTTATTTAATATTCTTGTTCAATTATAAAAATAAGTGTATGTATCCAACTCCGTGCGCGACGTTTGATGATTATAGAGTTGTTTATCAATAAAATGGTTTTCAGTCATTTTATCGCTATTTTTCTAAAGTATATATTTTACGACCATTTTCCCAAAATAAGTTTATTATTATTATTTATTACTTGAAACATGATTATTTGTTGAAAAATAATCTATATTTGAATATTTAAAAGTATTTAAATATCTTTAATAAAAGCGATCATATTATGGGTCATTACAAATGGGCAAACTAGGGTTTAATTTTTTGGGAATTGTGGTTAACAATTTGCGAATCGGAGTTGAGATTTGGGTTTGGAAGGTAGTGTAGCACCTATGGTGAAGTTTTGGCGAACTTCGAGCCTAAGATGGAAAACGCGACTTGATGGGGTCGTGCGGGAAGGCTGTCAAGTAGGGGTGAGGTTACGTTCATGTAGAGGAGGGCGGAGGAGTCGAGGTGGTAGGGGATTGCGTGCTTCGACGAAGAGCAAATTGTAGGTGAAGTCGGTTCGAAGAACAGTGGTGTATAGCTCGAGTTCCAACGTGCTTGTACGGGTGAGGGGGCTATGTCTTTGTCCAGGGAGAAGTGATTAGGGATTTGAGGAAGATGGATTAAGGTTTAGTTTTGGGTAATTATCTTAATAATGTAATTAAGCTAACTAATTGTTTAAATTATTCGATAACTTTTAAAATTCAATATCTTGCTCATACGAGGTCCAATAGAGAAAATGCTTTTTGAATTGCGCTCATAATAGCGAAAATTACGCAATGGAGCTGCTTTGGTTGAATTTGGAGTTAATGGAAATTTGACTAAAATCGAGCGTCGTTCGATTTAGTTCAATACCGGAATGCTTCGGCACCAACTATTCGGTGTGTATAACCCACCTCTATAGATAAATCAGTATATTATATAGTAGATAAATTTTACTGTTTAAGTTTGGTTGAAATTATTGGCTGATTGGTTAAAATATCTGCTTTTAAAGTGATTGGCATTTACAAATTAAAATACAGGAATTTTATCAAAAAATCCGGATTTCCCGATATATTACTTTTAATTTCCAGTTATTTGCCAGTTGATTTATTTCGGTTAAGTATATATCTGTGATATAGATTGTTAAATACTAAATTTGATTATTGGCCATTTTGGATGTGACACCAACATATGTGAAAATTGAAACCTTTTAGTAGAAATGGTAGTTATAACACTGGTTAAGGGCTATTATAACTATTTGGCCTCGATATAGTATTTTTGAAATACTATAAATTGCTGATTTGGTTTGAAAATGATTTTTGATTTGGGAAAATGATTTTAAATCTGTCACTTTTGGAATTTCTATGATAGTTTAATTTAAAAGAATTTTTAAACTTTTCTATATTATTTTAACTTCTTTCATTTTTCTTTTCTAATATATATATTTAATTAAATGTTTTAATAATTATTTTTGGAAGTATTTGTTTCAATAGAAAATTATTATAATAACAATAGTTCTATTCAAAAGTAAATAAAAGGTGTTATCTTTTATTTAAAAGTGAGTTTTTATAAGGAAGATGGAAATATTTTGAAAATAAATTTTTTGACATTTTATATAAAATGTTGCAAATAAAAGAATAGATTTATAAATGGTATCTTATAAATTTAAGGAAAGTCTTATAAGTGATATTTTATAAAAAGGGAAGATATTTCCATTTGATAAATTTGAGAAGTAAGTCACATTTGTGGATTTATAATAATATGTGGAATGGTCATTTTAGTGAAAGTAGTTAGATTTATTTTGGAAACTAGAAGTGGATAAATTTGAAGATGTATAAGAAGTGTTTTATAAATTGAAATGAATTTATAAAAGAAAATCAATATCATTTTGATAAATTGGAGCAATAAATTCCATTTGAAAATTTATTGAAATATATGGAAAGATCATGTTGTGGAAAGCATATGAACTTTATAATGATATTTGGAATTTTTTTGTATTTGTAGTTTGGTGTTATATTTGAAGTTTGATTTAAAAAGGGTGTCTTGATAATTTTATTTAGAAAATTTATAAAAGGAATTTTATAAATGAATTTGGAGTTTTATAAAGAGTTGCAAATAAGTCGGGGTTTTATAAAATAAGTTATAAATGGTATTTTACAAAAGGATGTTTTTGTAAAAGATTTTATAAATAATATAAAAGGTGTTTATAAAGGAGAATTAAGTAAAGTTTGGGAATATATAAAAGGAAGCTATAATTATGTTATATATATATATATATTATAAAGGAATTTATAGATAATATTTATGAAATTAATTTTATAAATGAATTTAGAGCTTATACTTATAAAGGGATTTTTATAAAAGATTTATTTTATAAAAGAGATTTGATTTCCTAAAATGACCTTCTTAACTATGGTGGTTCAGAATATTCTTTTCCATACTTAACACCGAAGGAATAGTGTTTGAGTTATTATTATCTCTTTTTGAAATGACACTGTTTTAACCCAAATTTAAGCGTGGTTCGAAAAAAACCTTCTTAAAAATTGTAAATATGCATACTGTTAAAATAAATATATGGGAAAGTTTTCCAAAGTTTTTAAACTGAAATGGTTTGTGAATACACTTATGCAATTGAGATAAATATATGAATATTTTTAAAGTATGGAAAAGTGTAGAGAAGGATTTGTGAAATATATCTTTGTAGAAGTATTTTGATATAAGTATTCACAAAGAGATTTTAATTAATGAAATGGTTAATTAAAGAGGCTAATAGGTGCTTTGTACTTAACTAGTATTATCTTCCTTACGGAATTAAATCTCTGGCTGTATTGTTTGTTTATTTGATAGTAAAATAACCAACTATCAAATGTTGGCCTGTTTTAAATTATCGTTGTCAGTTCGAAGGGACCAGGATCAAATATATTATCCGAAAACCACTTCGAACTGGCATAAGTGTTCTAATTGGAACATCTTGAAGATGATTGAAGACGGAGCTTTTGAAGTGCAAGGGATACTTACTACTATTCCTAAGGGTGATTCCAAATGAATGTAGTAGAGGTGGTGCCTTCGGTTTCATTCAAACCTAGAACGAACTTATATAGATGAATGCTAGCATTGCATTATTGCTTGGAGGGCAGTGTTAGCATTCCGAGCGAGTTTGCTATTCGAAAAGGTAAAACGTAGCCTCATTACTCATCAACCGTGAATGACTAAAATATGAGATATGCTTTATGGCTAATTGGGTCGCATCTATTAGGGTATTGTCATCACCCTTTCTAGATATATTTATTTATTTATGGATTTGGTTGTGCATGATAGCTCTTGGAAAAGGTAGCAAAAGCAACCGGGTGATGAAATACTCAAAATTATCTAGTAAGGGGTATGGCCGGTCCTGATTCGCAGGGGGTCCATGTGAGCCCCTCGGTACTTTTTCTAGAGGTGTATTATAGAAAACGATACCCCAATGCCTTGTCATTGTATGGAATCCATTCTCCAATAAGTGCCTTTGGACTTAGTGGTATACCTATTATGCTGGAATTTAATAAATGTAACAATTTCGGCTATGATGTAATATTACTGTAAACCCTAGCATTATAATAATATCACTGGATTTTGTATAGAAATGTTTTGATTATCATAAGGCAAAAACCTGTCTGTGTTTACGTGCGACATGGTCTTATGAGATACCTTTATTTGAAAGGTTTTTATAACAATTAAAATTCATTTGAGGTGTGTTTCTCATGTTGGTTTACCAGACTGATCCGGGTGTTATTTTCTAATAATGCTTGGGTCAAACTAAGCATATTTACAGATTTAGTTTGGATACTTAGAGCTTTCGAAGAAGAGCTGGATGCCTCCAAGTTGTATTCTTGTATATTTATTTCTACTGCATTAGTTATTTATTTAACAACATTTGTAAGAACAGGTTGTTATAACTGTCCAGGTTGATGATTTGTTTAGGGTACCTTGATTTTTATTTATATATATTACAATTTTCTTTGTATAGATTTGTTGTATATTATATATTACACAGTAGGATGTGAGATTTTGTTCTATCTTTTCTTTCGTTTCCCCCAATAATCTGTCTTTCCGACAGTTGGATGTTTGGCATGTGAATATAGTTGATGTATTAATGTTTACTTTTGAGTGTCTAAAAGGCAAGTTGTTACCTAACATTAGAAGGAAGTTTCATCCTTATAACTAAGTTATTGTTTGAATAAGGGAGCATCGATATTCAAGGCGAAGGACATCATTATCTAAGGTAATAAATTCTTATGTTAATTTATTTACATGATTTATATTTTCGACAGTAATTTTTATATTTAAAATCCAGTTTAAAATATTTAAACGTATATCTTATGTTTATACAAACACATATTTAATATATTACGAGTATATATGCACATCCAGGTGGACCTGCATTTGACTGTTGAACCATAGTTTTACAGTTTAACTATTACAAAACAAAGACAATAAGATTAGCGCAACGATCATTTTTCACTATTTCTAATTTTCTTGAGGACCTTAACATTATAGCTTGCCTCATCCACATTATTTTCGTGCATAATTTAAGAGCATAATCGAACAAAACATTAAGTGAATTCAGATTATCGGTCTAAATGTTTATCACATCAATTTATGAACCAATTTGTAGCATAAAATTAACAACCATCTTAGCACTATGGTAATTTTTTGAGCTTTGACAACAACTTCCGTTATCATAATATTAAATGATTAAGAACTTGACATCTCTAACTGCATCTCATGTTTGTGCCAATTATCTTTTGGAATGTACCAATTTTCAGGTTTACCGAGTTCACAAATCAATGGGTCTTAACTTTGAGAACATAGAAAATAATAGGCACTTATATTGAATGTAAGTGCAAGATGGAACCCAAAAGAAATCTCTCATTTCAATTCATGAAATCGATAGAAACAATCTTTAATAGTAAACTTCAAAAAACAAACTATAAAAGATAATTCTTGCTCACTATACATACGTATAACTTCGAATGTGAATTTCATATCTAAAATCCTTGATTAAACCATTTCACAAACTTGAGATATTAGTTGAAAGTTAATCATTGTAGCTTACATTGAATGGTAAAGTCAGATTGTTGGTAATGGTCTAATATCTTAATTAAAAACCTGGCAATCATTTTTACACATTATTAGGAGCAAATGGTCATTTTAAGCTGTGTCATTAGCAAAGCACTTTCCCTTTACTTCTTTTAACAGGACTGGATTTCATACTTTATTTTCAAATCTATGATACAAAAATGACAATATGTGTGTGTTAGAACATTAGCATATTGTTTACTAAGAAGTTGTGGTCCATTATGATTAGAGTCATTCCACTAATATTAGCATTTGTCGATGCAACGTTTAAATTTAAGACTTGAGAATTTAAGCTTTAAATTAGAAAAATAGTCACTTGTGTTTGTCAATATAATTAACAAAGAAGGATCAACTAAAGTTTCGAATAATTAAATTACATTTTGGATGGTTCGACCAAATAAGGATAACAAATACTATATAGATGTAACCTTTCAAAATTCAACGCATAAGGTTAAAATAATAGTGTGTCACTATCAGCACCCGGCTTCTTGCTACAGGCCACCGTGCGCGATTTATTTTACACTACGGTCGGTAGACAGCCGCCGAAGCTAGCAGGGCTCCCAAGGTGACCGACCGCCGACCATGGTGACTGCTAGCACAAAGCGGGGTGTCGATAGCAATACACAAATAATATCATAGATAAAACAATGTAAGGATCATCATTACTTGTTCGGGTATAAATATAACCGCTAAAATTAACGGAGTAAATAAGAAAATACATGAATTAATTTGATAAGAGAAATTAAAGTGACAATCTAAGAACTTTTCATTTAAAGGTATGTAGTTATTTGGAGTAATGGGTAAGTTAAATCAAACATGGGGGAAAATAACAAAAATGTCCTAAATTTACAGTATCATTATATAACAAAAATAGCAAAAATTTGTCTACTACTTCTACCATCTGCACAAATTGAATGTGGAAGATTTTGAACCAGCTGAAGTTAGTCACAAATGGCTCATTAATAAGTATACAAAAGAGTTGTTAATAAGTTTACAAAAGATTAATTAGTCACAAATGCATCATTACATATGTTTGCCAGATGCATAATTAAACCAAAACTAACACACATTATTTGATTCACCCATTTATTAACATACTACAAAAGTTTTATTGTATGTCTATTACTACCAAGTATGGTTCAAGTAAATGAATACAATCCATGCAAGTGCTGACTGTCTAAAGCACAAACTCCAGAACATCAAAGTATAAGACCTCGAAAATTGATACTTCTCAATAAATTATTTCATTTTTATTATCGGTGTTCGGTGTTCACAAAACAATATAGTCCGACAGCCATATTAGTAAACATGATTAAAATGAAATAAAAACCAAATCAGCAATCTGAACTTGAAAGGAAATACAATCTATACCATAATAACCATCAAACTGTCATACATAGTTGCCAATGTGAATCTTTGTATGAAGCTCAATACAATATAAATATCATTATGAACTTAATAGTAATGAAAATAACTCAAAATTTTGGCTATCAATAACATCCATGTAAGGCCTTAGAAAATCATGCTTGACATTTGTTTCGATGTTGCTGGTACAATCTAGCATTTCAAACATGTTGAAACATTAAAATCAACTAATATTGCAGCCAAATCAGCCAAATCGTGAACATAATCGTGCATCGTGCCTTCTACCCCTGATGGAATTCTCTTTAAGTGTGATGGGAAGACATAACCGTCAAAGCAGATATTCGGAAAGTCCTTCCTCATCTGAGCCACCTTAAGAGCTCCTTCTGCTGTGGGTTCAGCAGGAACCTGCTCAGTAATCATAGAGGCTATCGTCTCGACTCTCTGAAGATGAGTCTCAGATCTAGAGGTATGAGAAGACGACCTGTGGCAAGAAGGCTCTGGTGGATGTGAAGTTTGAACAGGAGGAGGAGACGGAAGTCTAGGAGGAGGAGAGCATGATCTGGATCGATGTCTATACTCTCTGTCACGCCCGTACCGGTCCTGGTTAGAGTATTCGCGATCGCGATCTCTATCTGAATCCCTCCTGCGGGAATCATAGTAACCAGAAGCTTTTCGGGCTGAGCGAAGATTCCCGAGCATTGATGCTCTCCCAGACATAGTACCTGAAAATGTGAAACAAGGAAAGAGTTAGTGACTTCTTAAGTTGGTCGATTTACAGTCGTGAATCATGCAGTGTAGTGAAGTGTATGAATGTGCAACCCCCCGACCAACCAGAAATGTCGGCCGCACTCGTGGCAGGCGACCCGCTCGGTTCATGAACACTATCGAGCTCCTCCATCCCGGCGTCATGTTGAGACGACACAAAGTCCGGAATCGGAACATCGGCAAGTCCTTCAAAAAGATTCCCTACCGGCGGGGGAGAAGCCTCCGCAATTCTAATCCCCGGGAAAGGTAAAGACACGACCACAGATTTAAATCTCTCAGATTTAGGGCGTTTGTGAGCAGCGGCCTTGCCTTTTCTTCTTCCTTCCGAATCCAGGACATCGGCAGAAGGCCCAGCAGGGAGCTCGGTATCGGTGGGCGTTCTTTCTGGATCAACTTCTTCGGCAATCACGACTGCGGGCGCTTTGCGCTTCACCCGTTTCTTCGGGACCACTCTATGTATCACTTCCAGATGTATGCTCTGTCTTCGTTCTATCAACCCGACAGCCCTCAAATTCCTGTCGGTCAGGACTAAGTCTATATGCCTCTCTTCGCTCGGAAACGCTTGAAGAATCCGAACAAGCTCTCTGAAGTACGCGCCATCGGGACGAGAGATTGTGGCTATAGGAAAGAAAAAGTATGTCAGTTTTTGAAGTCAGTTACTAATCTCAATGATTCAAGAGAGAGATGGCAACACTTACGTCTATCCAACCACCGCCCAGCAAATCCAGGGGGGCATCGAACGTAGAACCATTCAGTTTTATAATAACTTAGCCTTCCCCAAGAGCCCAGTATGATGGGGCAACTCCTGACCGCTTCCAGAAAGGTGAAAGAGGGGCTGTCTCCATGGCTCTTGACATTGAATAAATATCGGATCTCGATCGGCTTCAGCGGTCGAAAGAGGATCTCCATGAAGAGAACAAAGGTGCTGTTCAATAAGGCATACCCGTTGGGATGCAGCTGAGATGGTGCTATGCCAAGAAACGATAACATCTCCCTTATATAGTCATTGAAGGGAGGAAGTGTCCCCGCCGTGCAAGCGTGATGGTTGAAAGCAGTAAACCCCTCCGGGGGATTGTGTGGCCTGTCACTTGGCCCAGGAAGTAGCACGTCGCCAAGCGACAAACCATGCCTTAAGCAAATCTGTCCTAACATATCTTCGGAGATACCCTACGGCACGGAATCTGTTGGATTGAGAATAAACCGAGCACCCGGACGCTCATCCGGAGCTAGCTCTATAACTTCGGCTTCAATAATCGGTATCTCTATGGTTGGAAGAATAGAACTTGGGAGTTCCGGCGGCTGAGAACTTGAAGGGTCCATGGCTAGCTAGCTTATAAAAAATCATTGTTAAACTGGCAAATAACACTCGTGCATCCCCCAGTGTAAAGTGTGTGAGTGTGTTGTGCAGTGCAGTACTGTATACTATTTGAGAAGATCAACCGGATTAAGGAAAACATGTAAACGACGAGACTTCGGGATTCAGTCGGAAGGATCGTCATCGTTGACCGTCACAACCGTGCCATCCAGTTATTAGCTATCAGTCCAAGTTAAAATGTGTTATTATTTTAGTAAGTTCCAGTTTCATCGACGAACTTCAATAGGCAATCAGGTGTGCGGTGAAAAAATTAAGTCCAGTTAAGCAAATCTGAAGCTCGTCGGAGTTAAGTGGTCAAAGGCACTAGAATTTTCAATATCGTCGAAATTAAACCAGTGGTCAACCATCAAAAGTTCAAGTTCAAGACAATCGCTCCGGTTCAAGTTCAAGACGTTCACTAAGGTGCGAGTTCGAATCGATTGTTCATGGTGCGCAGTTCGACTCGGTTCAAAGCCCCGCATTTCGACTCGCTTCGAAGCCTCTGCTTCGACTCGGTCCAAAGCCACGCGCTTCGACTCGCTTCGAAGCCTCTGCTTCGACTCGATCCAAAACCCCTATTTCGACTCGATCAAAAGGCGTACTTTTCGACTCGATCCAGGGCCATTGTTTTGAGTCCATCAGACACAGCCCCTTCGTATCGATCCACAGATGCCAAGCGTTCGACTCAATGCGAAGCTCCACCATCGATCGATACGAAGGCCTCCGCCTCATCATCTCGAAACTCCTGCTCCAGATTGACACGAAGCTAAGGCCAAGGACTTTTCGATCGATCGTGACACTGATGGATTTGGTGTTAAGAATCGAGTCTCCTCGTTTACGTGTAGACTCGCTTATTGGATTACCTAAATTTGTTAATTGGTTCGAGTAGTTGAAGATGTAAATCAGTTCGAAGGCGAGAATGTTTTTCTTCTTTGCTTTCTCTAAGTCTTAGAGCGATACGAAAGCAAGGCAGATAAAGATGAAAGGTAAAAAGTGGAAAAATGGCTAAGTACGAGGTATTTATATGGACTCGAAAGCAAGGGAAATAAATGATTCAAATCCTAGTGGAGTCGAACACGTGCTTCGACTCCCTCTTCAGTGCGTTGATGCGGAGCTCCCTTTCATATCCTTTGTCCTCGACTCCCTCTCCGGTGCAGCAAAACAAGCAGTTCGAATCCATCAGGGAAGCGCATTTCGACTCGCTCCATTTCGACTCGCTCAGTTCACAGCCATCAGGGAAATTCATTTCGACTCGCTCCGTTTCGACTCGCTCAGTTCACGTCCACCATCGAGTCGAACAAGCGCTTCATATCCATCGAACCCTGCGTCTATCGATGCAAATTTCCTGTTCGTATCCATAGTTTCCAACTTCTTCACTAGAGCATCGATACGAACAATTTGAATCCATCAAATCATGGCTTCTAGAGGCCAACTCCGTCAATTCAACATACTTACTTCGCATCCATAAATCCAATAAAAAATCATCTTCGATGTTTCAACCCTTCACATCGATTTAGGAGAGGATCTTTACGAAGGAGCATGCAAAAGCAACCATCGAGCATTGTTGCAGCGAATTTCACATCGGTTCAGGAGAGGATCGATACGTAATTCAAAAGTAAAATAAAATGACAACGATTCGTGGACGTACGAACGTCAACGAGAGTCAGGTTAACATATATGCATGAATGACGGACTAGTATTCAATATTCTGGATTTTCAGGAATTAGAAACTCATCCATTGACGATTACAACAGCAAACGAGTAACCACTAGCATACAGCAATCAGTTGCAACAATACATGGTATAGCAGTCGACAGTCGACAGTTTACATTATTAAGAAGAACGGTCAAAGGTTACAGCTTTCATCAAAAAGACAATAACTACTCAGAGTAAGGATAACAGTATTTCAAAGCACGTCATGTTCCCACAAGACGTACTTTGGGGGGCAAATGTTATCCCGCCTTTTGGCAAGGCCGTAACACCAAGGAATTGACTAATAACCAATGACGGCCCATCCTAGAGATCAGTTATACACGGGCTCACTAAGGATATCGATGAATTTTGTCTGAGTCCAGATCGAGCCAAAATTGGTAGGACATGACAAGCTAAGCCATGAGAGCCAACCTTCAAAATCTCAAGTCAATCCGAGTCTGTATGCTCAAGTTATGAAGGATACAAAATTGGATGAAAAAAAATTACCGTTCTACTCGCTCCTTCGACTCGCTCCCTTCGACTCGCTCCATATCCCTCAGATGCCAACTTCGACTCGTTCCTGTTCGACTCGCTTCACAGCCATCTGAAATACCTGCTTCGACTCGCTTCGCTCAGAGGCCTTCTTCGACTCGCTCCCTTCGAACCACTGAGCGACTCCATCAACTTCAACTCCACTGCTCAAACCTCCCAGAACTACTCTCTTCGACTCGCTCTAGTTTGGAACCATCGAAAGTGCATGTTTCGACTCGCTTCGCCAAAACAGCTATTCAACTCCATCGAATTCAACTCCGAATGACAAAGTCACCGTTCGAATCGATCGAACCACGCACTTCGACTCGATCAATCATGGCCCACATCGACTCGCTCAATCAATGCGTGCTTCGACTCACTCAAAACAGCGTCAAAGGCAGAGCGATCCAGAAAGCGCCACGTCATCGAGTCAAATAGAAGCGAGTCGAAGGAAACAGCCTACCGAATATCCCATTTCGTAATCGATCATATCTCTCAATCTACAGGTCCAAATGCTATGAAATTTTCACAGAAGACTACATGCACGCTAAAGGATGTCCACGCCAAATTTCGACTCCATTGGGCGAAATCTTGAGCGAGTCAAAATCTGTTCGTGTCGATCGCAGATCGGACCAAAACTTCACGGGCTTGGGCGTGCGGGCCTGGCCACGTGCCAGAGAGGGTCTCCCAAGATCTGAGCGAAATATCAGCTTCCTACACCTATAAATAGACCCCCAAAGCCAACAGAAAAGGGGTTCTTCTTCCTCTTAGAGATCTCCAATGTCCGTACTCCGCCAGATCCAGATCTGAACTCAATTGCTGCTACCACAAATGAAATTCATTGCTGCAAATCACAATTGACTGCTGTAAATCATTGAATTCACTTGTAAACACAAAAGAAAGATCAATAAAGCAAACTACTTCATAGTGGACGTAGGCTATACGCCGAACCACTCTAAATTCTTGTGTCTCCTTGCACTTTAATTATTCTCATTTCTGAAATTTGGGTTTTTGTTAGATAATTCCTCTTTTTTCATTTAATTTCTTCACTTTATCTCTTCAAAGACTTCCGAAGAATGTTGTGCCCAATTTTGGTACAAACAGAAATTCATAAAAAGTTTATGAATACCTATTCCATCGCATTCAGAAACAATTGTTGTTTCAAAAAAATACCAACTTCGTAGTGAAGGAATTTCTTTGAGAAATTATTGGTAGTAAAATGGAATTGGATATGATCCAAAGTTAAAACTGATTACGTGAGATGAAATGAAATTAACTAACCTAAATGAACATAAATACATTAGAATGACTAATGAGTATTCTTGTACAATAAAGAGAAACTGTGAGTTTCTTGTAAATGTCAAGAATAAATACCCATTAGTTATTTAATTAAACTATGAAGAGTATTGACTCTATGATAGGGTACAATGTGCTAATCTGAAATAAATTCCAAACACATGATCTAAATATGATTTTGATAGTTTTATCTGAAGGAATATGATCCATTAGCTGCAAATGTGTTTTTATGAGAAAGACAAACGCAGATGGAATATAGTGGTCGCATTGATAAGAATATTATCATGAATTTCAATTGTTGAAATTAACATAATAGGTTCACCATTCGATGTGCTCAAGTTGTTTTGAATTTTACTCACAAAATTATTGCATGGTATGACTTTATGTTTTGATACGTCTGTGTTGAAATAGAAAATTCTAAATAATGATTAAGAGTAAACTATTTTCGTGTAATAACTAAAGCATATCGAAGTCAGCGAAAGCGATATTATGTTTGTGGGTTTTTGGATGCGATCCAAGAAATGATAGAAAATATCGTTTTAAAAGCATCGAAATTGAACAAATGTTTTGATAGAAATATCAAATAGTTTGATTGTCAATTAAAATACAGAGGGAGCCTGTGCTCATAATAAAGAAAGTTCAAAGGTACATAGATATTTCTAAACCATAAGTAAATAATACTTTGCTAATGATGTAATTGTATTAAAATAAGCTTTAGTTGTTTTAATACTCGACATTGGGTTTGGAAATGATGTCTTTTATAGTAAATATAATAGATATTGGGAATGTCCCAAACGATATGCAAGGACACCTTATTAAAATGTTTAATAGGGAACATGTAAGATGGATTCCTTAAGCATTTGCAATAATAATTATCATACATGTTATGTTGTCTACGATATCATGATTTGTTTATGTATTCGACACTTAAAGCAAATATCAATCCAAATTGATATCACTAAATGGTAGTTTGTAGTGTTCTCATGTATTTACGAAATTATAGAGAATTGTTTACAGAAACAACGAAATCCTTATGAATGAGTGTTCGAACTCAAACTTTCATAAGTGATATTGAGTATAATATGTCAATAATAAATTCAAGTTAAGAATCTTTAAGTTGGAAATTTTCAAATAGAAGACTATGGCTGATTCAATGAAAAGGCTAAGTATGTCGCCATGAATAATGTCAAGGTAAAAGCAATGTATATATAACAAATGCACAAATTTATGAATGCGCCGAGGGTGATTCCAAATATTGAGAATCGTATTAAATTGTTATACGATAACAATGTTATGATATAGATCATAACAAAACGTAGAGCTTACTGGAAGTCGAGAGACATACCCCGAATTATTCCACATGATAAAGGTAGTTTCAAATTTAATGGAAACTTAATATGTAACGACCCGCAATTTTTAACATTTCGAATTGGAATTTTTTTTTTAAATATTCATATCTGATTTAGATTTAATAAATTATAAGAAAATCAATTTTTAATTAGTAGCTTGATTTTTGATGACATACTTTCACTTTAATATGGGATTTTCCTATAATTTTTAATTTTTAAAATATTTAAATTATTGTTTGACATATTTTTGGCAAACGACGGTATTTTTGAAATTTCATAGAATAAGATAACCAGTATATTTTATTATTGTTTTGAGATCATATTGCATTGTTGTGCACTATCATATTTTTTTTCTATCGTTTACTGTTCGTAGACGAACAAAATGTTGTGTACCGAAGTGTCAGAAATATTTAAATAAACATAACTCCCACCTAAGACTATTCTTCATTTTCCACTTTCCCTCTTACTTTTATTCTTTCCTCATTTTCCCTCCTAGTAAAAAAAGGAAAAAAAAGAAGAAAGCAACTTCCATCTTTAAAAATCAAAATCAAGAGTTATAAACCACTAAAAATTATGAAATTAGTTCCTTGAGTCCATATCGACGAGAACTTCGAATCCACGTGAAGATTGATGGGTGCAGTCGATGTGGGTGGAGTTCGACTATTTATAGCATACCTAGGGTTTGATGTTGGCGGAGAATCAGGCATCGATTGATGAATTGGAGTTTGCGATTGTATTTCTTGCACGAAGGAGCATGGTGGTGAAATAATGGGCGTATGTGGCCATGGGAGGAGGAACGTGATATTAGGGTTTTTGGAGAGGGTCGTGCCCAAGTCGCGATTTGTAAGGGGATGTCGAGCATGATGATTTTGGGTCTGGCGACTCGAGATTGCGGAGAGGAGTTCATCAGTGAAGTCCATTAGTCGAATGGTAGAGCGTAGCTCCGTATCATAGTGGATCTGTGAATGAATTTGGGTATGCATATACATGCAAAGGAGCGGCTATTTAGGGAAGAAAGTGATTTGAGTGGATAATTTATTTTAATTAGAGTGATTAAATAATTGATTATTTTATCAATTCAAAAACTTATAAATTGGATAACTTTTGCGTACGAGGTCCAAATCAAAGATAGGTTTTTGCATTGCGCTCATGGGAGCATTACTTACGCATTAGAATTGATTTCGTCAAGTTTGGAGCAAGTGAAATTTTGAGCTAAAATCGAACGTCGTTCAATTTTAGATCGAACCTGAAAAGTTCAGCGTCAACTGGAATTTTGGTGAGCTAACTCACCTTTGATTGAATACTAGATATAAATTATTGTTTTTGTGCTTGAATGATTTATTGGTTTGGTTTGGTTGAATTTCTGCCTTGAAAAGCGAATGACATATAAAATGAAATATAGAGAATCTTATAGAGGAACCCGAATTTCCTCACCATTGTTGATTTTAAATTTCAATTATATACTTATGTTATAATTGTTGATTGTCAAAGTTTGTGTAACAACCGGGATTTTTGTAAATTTTAATTATCGACAAAATGACGATTTAATTAGTTGTTAATTGTTAAATTGAGTTTTGAACCCAGTCTGAATTCTTTTAAACATTTGGTTAAGAAAATATTTTGGACTTTGAATGTTGGCCCATGGGTGTTGTATTGGGTATCTCGAATTATAAACCGTTCCCCTTTATCTATTTTTGTCAACCCTAAATCGAAACGAGAAAGAAAAAAATGGCGACATCGTTCGTTCCTCCCTCCTTCATTTTCGAATACCCGACCCAATTCATTTCTCGTAGAAAACCCTAAGTCTAAGAAAAAGAAATGGTGGCTCTGTCTTCTCGTTCGTTCCTCTTAGCTCGGAAATTTGGGCATGCTCGTCTCGTCGTCAAATTGGGGCTTCTTGCAATGTCAAGCATTTGTGAACGATTGTGGCTGCTCCTCGATTAATCGAGTTCGACTTCGCCTTCTCGACCAGAAAAAGGTGAGTGAATGACCCTCACTCACATCTAGTTTAAGCTCGTTATTCGTAAATCTTGTTGTTTGTTTTCTCGGCTACCACTGCTATGAACTTGAGTGGTTTACCACTCACATATAGTTCATATCATTTTTGGTGATTTCTGGCTTATGCTTATTCGTGACTTGGGTATTTGATTTTTTGAATTGTCAAATGTTTATCTCGACAGTTTCGTTTGGATGTTGATGTTTTCCTGACTTTGTTTTGTTGGTATATTCAGAAATTATTTGATTACCACGATTTTTATTCATTTCGTGGTTATTACAGTGTTGGATCCTTTTTGAGTTTGATCATTTTTGATTACTGGCATTTTAATGGCTCCGTCCATTCAAAATGATTTACTTCGTTATGTGGTTGATGAGTTTGTTTGACTTGGCCAGATTTTCGTTGTATTCACTTCTTGCTTGTAGTTGTCTCTGGTTGTAGTCTTCGTTCTACTGTTCTCTGACCATATGACATTGGCTTCATTACCTTGTTGCTACTGAGTTGTTTCATTAGGTCTGAACTTGCATCACTGTAGTAGTTTTCTTCAATTCTCTGGCCTCTTCACTGTTGCACTACATTGTTTTGTTTATCACATTCCATTCAGTGGCACTATGAAGTAGATTGTTGATGTTGTTTCAGTACTTCATTGTTTCACTGTGTTCATCCTGTAGTTGATGACACTTGAGTTGGTCTGGTCTTTGATGTACTTGAGTTAGTCTGGTCTTTGATGTTGTGGCCATGTTGAAATTGTGCATGTTCATATATCTGGTCTAGTTTGCTTGCATATCCATCACTGTGCCTTTTTTTGAACTAGTGCTCTTGACTTGTTGCACTGTTGCAGTGTTGTGTAGTTTTTGGTATATAACTTTCTTGATCCATTGTTTTGACCTGTTGCATTGGCACATGATACCATTCGTGTAGTTCATCTCTGATCTGTACATGTCTGTCCTTGATATTGGGTTACATTTAGCCTTGAGTTAGTCTCCTTGTAATACTTGTTTTGAGTTATCGTGTAGCCGAGCACTTGTGTACTTTGTGCATTCATCTGGTTGCCAGTCCCATAGTCACTTCCAGTTACCTGTAGCATGTTTCCTTACTTGAACTGCTGTAGTTTGATGTGCAGACCTGAATTTTCAGTCTTTGATTGATTGTTTCATCCACACTGCTATGTTGTTATATTCCACGATTTCGCTCAGTAGTTTACAGCTTCAGATTGATTTTTGTTATTACCAGGCTTTAATTCGATTTTAATCATCGATTTCGAGTTTTAAAATATGGTTGCTTTTGGATTCGTGTTGTATTGGTTGGCTTCAATGCTGGAAATTGTTTGACCTTGTGATCAATTGTGACTTTCACTGAGCTTTTGTGTATCTCTTGTGATAGTGGCGAGGCAGTACACGCGTGCGTGTACTGCAGCCCTATCGGATTTGACAGTTTTAAATTGATGTTTCGATTTGTTGATTTGTTTCGTTGGTTGATTTCAATGTTTTGGAGTTGTATTCTGATTTGGGTTGTTTATTTGTTGTTTAACACTGTTTAGTGTTATATCTGCCGTTATCCGATTCTTTTATCGAGGAGTCGGATATACGAGATTTCTGTGAATGTCGTCTGTTTGACTATCTGATTATTATTGCTGCTATGCACTAATAACTGAGTTTGAATTAGACTGACCCGTGTATTATTTTCTTTTGAATGTAATACTCGGGTCAGACCGGAGTTATTTCAGGTTGTAGATTTCCTTCTTTGAGTTGCTGTTCGGGATTTGAAGACTTTTCACATCTTCTGAAGTTGTCAGTGTCATTTTGTAGTAGTCGTGTCATTGTATAGAACGATATGTATTCATGTATATTAGTCGATAATGTACTTGTATATATAACTTCTAGAGTCGACAGTTGTAGTTGTATCATATGTATCGTGTCAACTATATTGTAACTGACATCGGTTATATATATATATATATGAGATTTTTGTTAATCTGTGTTCCGCATTTATATTATCTGTGTTATTGTTATATCTAATGTCCTAAACTATTATGAACTATCGTAGTTTGTTTTATACTGATAATTGGATATGTCGATGAGAGTAAATAAATAATAGAAGAAAAATAAAAAGTATATACCACTCCTATCGAGATAACCAATATTAGTGTAAGGCCAATTACGGATGGTCGCTCCTATCCAGCCTTATTCTTCGTAATAATAGACAGTATTTCTTTTAATACTCTTTGTTATTATGAGCATAGAGGTGGGGCGTCACAGTTGGTATCAGAGCTTGGGGTTTATGGACATAATATAAAACATAACTTGGATGGAACATATGTTACAACTATCGGTCGATGTTTTATTTGTGATTCGAGCCAAAACTAAAGTTTTGAAATTTTGATGAAAGTTTTTAAATATCATTATTTAAAAATAAAAAGTGGATTTGTGTTCTGATGATTTGATTGATTTCAGTACTGTGTATCAGAGTGCGCAGCAGAAACAGTGAAACTGTCTTCGCTGGGTACAACTGATAATCTATTTGATTTAGAAATTGAAATAAATTTCATTTGTGTTTACATAGCTGTAATTATTTTGTTTCTTTGAGAATTTCGAATTCGAATTGAGGATTCGAAGAAATTGCAGATATGTGATTTTTGCAGTTTTGAATTATCTTCATTGAAGATACATTCGAATGATTTCTTTGCTCATTTTATAATACGTGCAAAATTTGAATTACACGTTATTGCATTTATTTTACGTTGAACCGATGCTTGGTTATGAAACGTATTTGTTGCCGTCATTTTTATAACGGGATTTTACACCAATGCTATATTTTGAAGCACGGTGTTTTGTGGCATTTTGATGAATAAAGATTCACTGATATTACATTTTGATGTAGATTGTTTTGATGTGATTTTTGACGTTTTAAAACTACTGTCGCTTTGGCTTCAGTAACCGTCAGATTTTAAAAAGTGGATTTTCAAGCGGTTATTCCGCAATGCTGTTTTGTGACCGTTTTTACGGTATTTTGAGAAGTACGATTTCCTTACCGAAATTGTTACTGATTTGCTGTTTTAATCACGTGATTGGAAAATCGTTTTACAAATGAAAATTGTTTTATAAATTTTTAACGATTTGCGTTTTCAAAAGAATGAGAAAGCGACTTAAACGATTCAGCAAAATCGAGGATTATGACCCCTTTCTTTTACTGTTTCGCTTAACTCCGGACTTGTTCAGTTGAGAATGTGAATTGTTATTTTTACAAAATAAATAAAAATTGTTTTCAGAAATTTTATAGTTTGCGATTTCAAAAGAATGAGAAAGCGATTTAAACGTTTCAGCAAAATCGAGGACTATGACCCCTTTCTTTTACTGATTCGCTTAATTCCGGACTTGTCCGTTTGAGAATGTAAAGTGTATTTTTACAAAATACACAATTTTGCACTTTCAAGGAAACGATGAAGAGATTTAAACGATTTAGCAAAAGTGTGGAGTATGGAACCACACTTTTACTATTTCGGTTAATTCCGGACTCGTTAATTGAAATATTCGTTGTTTGATGATTTTGATGAATTTTGCACTTTCAAGGAAACGATGAATAGAATCAAACGATTTAGTAAAACACGTGGTATGGGACATGTGCGTTTGCTATTTCGGTTAATTTCGGACTCGTTAATTGAAATATTTTGATGCTTTCGTGTGCTTTCGAGCCACTATGAGGACCTTCGGGTCATATGATGGACCTTCGGGTCAAATACCAATACTAGACCTTCGGGTCATATGTTGGACCTTCAGGTCATATGTTGGGCGCCAAAATTATGATGACAGTACTTGGTAGGCTTCGGCCATATGAGATGCATGTGCGGCGTAGCTTAGACTCGCCATATGATGGGATCGATCCAAGCTTTTATGTTGATTTTCTAGTCTTCTTAATTGATTTCTAGATATTTGTTGTTTCTAATTATCTGCAGGTAATTAGATATCTGATGTTATGAGATTTAATTATCGTATCGGTAATTAAATATTTGTTGATATGAGTTCTGATTATCGTTTTTGATAATCGGATATTTGTTGCTTCTAATTATCGCTTGTGATAATTAGATATTTGTTGATATGAGTTCTGATTATCGTTTTTGATAATCAGATATTTGTTGCTTCTAATTATCGCTTGGGATAATTAGATATTTGTTGATATGAGTTCTGATTATCGTTTTTGATAATCGGATATTTGTTGCTTCTAATTATCGCTTGTGATAATTAGATATTTGTTGATATGAGTTCTGATTATCGTTTTTGATAATCGGATATTTGTTGCTTTTAATTATCGCTTTTGAGAATTAAATATTTGCTGATTTGAGATTTAATTATCGCTTGAGATAATTAAATAATTGCTGATTTGAGATTTAATTATCGTCTTTGATAATTAAATATTTGTTGATTTTAGATTTAATTATCGCTGTTAGATAATTAAATATTTGTTGATTCGAGATTTAATTATCGTCTTTGATAATTAAATATTTTCTGATTTGAGATTTAATTATCGTCTTTGCTAATTAAATATTTGTTGATTTTAGTTTTAATTATCGCTTTATATAGTTAAATATTGGTTGATTTGAATTTGATTATCGCTCGAGATAATCAAATATTTGTTGAATTTGATTATCGCTTGAGATAATCAAATATTTGTTGAATTTGGAATTTGATTATCGTTTTTGATAATCGAATATTTGTTGATTTGAAATTTGATTATCGTTTTAGATAATCGAATATTTGTTGAATTTGATGTTTTGTGATATTCGTTTTCGATAATTTGACATTTGTTGATTTGTTTTCTGAATATCGTTTGGATAATTGGATGTTTGCTGATTTTATTGATATGAGATTTTCTAGTCTCCAATAGATTCTAGAATATGCTGATTTTATTGAATCACTGTTTTCTATCTATTTCTGTTAATAGTTAGAGTTTTACTGATTTTGAAATTTGTGTTTTCCAGTTAATTGTTGAATAACTGGATATTGTCAGTTTGCGAATTGTGACTTGTGCTTACTAATCATCTTTGTCGATAATTAGATACTGTTGTCTTGTGAATTTCTGTATTTTAATTATCTAGTTGATAACTGAGGATTGCTAATAATTGTATTTATTCAGTTTTGCTGTTTTCTAATTATCTATCGGATAATTAGATTTTGTTGAGAATTGGTGAATTTCTTTTATGAAATTAAAAGATTCCTTTGGGATTTGAATACTCGACTTTTATTTTTCTAGCTTAACCAGTTTATGTTAAAAGAATAATAATGGTTGACGACCTTAATTATGAAAATTGCGGGGACGCAATTTTTATAAGGAGGAGAGTCTGTAACAACCGGGATTTTTGTAAATTTTAATTATCGACAAAATGATGATTTAATTAGTTGTTAATTGTTAAATTGAGTTTTGAACCCAGTCTGAATTCTTTTAAACATTTGGTTAAGAAAATATTTTGGACTTTGAATGTTGTCCCATGGGTGTTGTATTGGGTATCTCGAATTATAAACCGTTCCCCTTTATCTATTTTTGTCAACCCTAAATCGAAACGAGAAAGAAAAAAATGGCGACATCGTTCGTTCCTCCCTCCTTCATTTTCGAATACCCGACCCAATTCATTTCTCGTAGAAAACCCTAAGTCTAAGAAAAAGAAATGGTGGCTCTATCTTCTCGTTCATTCCTCTTAGCTCGGAAATTTGGGCATGCTCGTCTCGTCGTCAAATTGGGGCTTCGTGCAATGTCAAGCATTTGTGAACGATTGTGGCTGCTCCTCGATTAATCGAGTTCGACTTTGCCTTCTCGACCGGAAAAAGGTGAGTGTACGACCCTCACTCACATCTAATTTAAGCTCGTTATTCGTAAATCTTGTTGTTTGTTTTCTCGGCTACCACTGCTATGAACTTGAGTGGTTTACCACTCACATATAGTTCATATCATTTTTGGTGATTTCTGGCTTGTGCTTATTCGTGACTTGGGTATTTGATTTTTTGAATTGTCAAATGTTTATCTCGGCAGTTTCGTTTGGATGTTGATGTTTTCCTGACTTTGTTTTGCTGGTATATTCAGAAATTATTTGATTACCACGATTTTTATTCATTTCGTGGTTATTACAGTGTTGGATCCTTTTTGAGTTTGATCATTTTTGATTACTGGCATTTTAATAATGGTTGACGACCTTAATTATGTTAGAAGAATAATAATGGTTGACGACCTTATTTATGAAAATTGCGGGGACGCAATTTTTATAAGGAGGGGAGTCTGTAACAACCGGGATTTTTGTAAATTTTAATTATCGACAAAATGACGATTTAATTAGTTGTTAATTGTTAAATTGAGTTTTGAACCCAGTCTGAATTCTTTTAAACATTTTGTTAAGAAAATATTTGGGACTTTGAATGTTGGCCCATGGGTGTTGTATTGGGTATCTCGAATTATAAACCGTTCCCCTTTATCTATTTTTGTCAACCCTAAATCGAAACGAGAAAGAAAAAAATGGCGACATCGTTCGTTCCTCCCTCCTTCATTTTCGAATACCCGACCCAATTCATTTCTCGTAGAAAACCCTAAGTCTAAGAAAAAGAAATGGTGGCTCTGTCTTCTCGTTCGTTCCTCTTAGCTCGGAAATTTGGGCATGCTCGCCTCGTCGTCAAATTGGGGCTTCGTGCAATGTCAAGCATTTGTGAACGATTGTGGCTGCTCCTCGATTAATCGAGTTCGACTTCGCCTTCTCGACCGGAAAAAGGTGAGTGAACGACCCTCACTCACATCTAATTTAAGCTCGTTATTCGTAAATCTTGTTGTTTGTTTTCTCGGCAACCACTGCTATGAACTTGAGTGGTTTACCACTCACATATAGTTCATATCATTTTTGGTGATTTCTGGCTTGTGCTTATTCGTGACTTGGGTATTTGATTTTTTGAATTGTCAAATGATTATCTCGGCAGTTTCGTTTGGATGTTGATGTTTTCCTGACTTTGTTTTGCTGGTATATTCAGAAATTATTTGATTACCACGATTTTTATTCATTTCGTGGTTATTACAGTGTTGGATCCTTTTTGAGTTTGATCATTTTTGATTACTGGCATTTTAATGGCTCCGTCCATTCAAAATGATTTACTTTGTTATGTGGTTGATGAGTTTGTTTGACTTGGCCAGATTTTCGTTGTATTCACTTCTTGCTTGTAGTTGTCTCTGGTTGTAGTCTTCGTTCTACTGTTCTCTGACCATATGACATTGGCTTCATTACCTTGTTGCTACTGAGTTGTTTCATTAGGTCTGAACTTGCATCGCTGTAGTAGTTTTCTTCAATTCTCTGGCCTCTTCACTGTTGCACTACATTTTTTTGTTTATCACATTCCATTCAGTGGCACTATGAAGCAGATTGTTGATGTTGTTTCAGTACTTCATTGTTTCACTGTGTTCATCCTATAGTTGATGACACTTGAGTTGGTCTGGTCTTTGATGTACTTGAGTTAGTCTGGTCTTTGATGTTGTGGCCATGTTGAAATTGTGCATGTTCATATATCTGGTCTAGTTTGCTTGCATATCCATCACTGTGCCTTTTTTTGAACTAGTGCTCTTGACTTGTTGCACTGTTGCAGTGTTGTGTAGTTTTTGGTATATAACTTGCTTGATCCATTGTTTTGACCTGTTGCATTGGCACATGATACCATTCGTGTACGTTCATCTCTGATCTGTACATGTCTGTCCTTGATATTGGGTTACATTTAGCCTTGAGTTAGTCTCCTTGTAATACTTGTTTTGAGTTATCGTGTAGCCGAGCACTTGTGTACTTTGTGCATTCATCTGGTTGCTAGTCCCATAGTCACTTCCAATTACCTGTAGCATGTTTCCTTACTTGAACTGCTGTAGTTTGATGTGCAGACCTGAATTTTCAGTCTTTGATTGATTGTTTCATCCACACTGCTATGTTGTTATATTCCACGATTTCGCTCAGTAGTTTACGGCTTCAGATTGATTTTTGTTATTACCAGGCTTTAATTCGATTTTAATCATCGATTTCGAGTTTAAAAATATGGTTGCTTTTGGATTCGTGTTGTATTGGTTGGCTTCAATGCTGGAAATTGTTTGACCTTGTGATCAATTGTGACTTTCACTGAGCTTTTGTGTATCTCTTGTGATAGTGGCGAGGCAGTACACGCGTGCGTGTACTGCAGCCCTATCGGATTTGACAGTTTTAAATTGATGTTTCGATTTGTTGATTTGTTTCGTTGGTTGATTTCAATGTTTTGGAGTTGTATTCTGATTTGGGTTGTTTATTTGTTGTTTAACACTGTTTAGTGTTATATCTGCCGTTATCCGATTCTTTTATCGAGGAGTCGGATATACAAGATTTTTGTGAATGTCGTCTATTTGACTATCTGATTATTATTGCTGCTATGCACTAATAACTGAGTTTGAATTAGACTGACCCGTGTATTATTTTCTTTTGAATGTAATACTCGGGTCAGACCGGAGTTATTTCAGGTTGTAGATTTCCTTCTTTGAGTTGCTGTTCGGGATTTGAAGACTTTTCACATCTTCTGAAGTTGTCAGTGTCATTTTGTAGTAGTCATGTCATTGTATAGAACGATATGTATTCATGTATATTAGTCGATAATGTACTTGTATATATAACTTCTAGAGTCGACAGTTGTAGTTGTATCATATGTATCGTGTCAACTATATTGTAACTGACATCGGTTATATATATATATATATGAGATTTTTGTTAATATGTGTTCCGCATTTATATTATCTGTGTTATTGTTATATCTAATGTCCTAAACTATTATGAACTATCGTAGTTTGTTTTATACTGATAATTGGATATGTCGATGGGAGTAAATAAATAATAGAAGAAATATAAAAAGTATATACCACTCCTATCGAGATAACCAATATTAGTGTAAGGCCAATTACGGATGGTCGCTCCTATCCAGCCTTATTCTTCGTAAAAATAGACAGTATTTCTTTTAATACTCTTTGTTATTATGAGCATAGAGGTGGGGCGTCACAGTTTGGTAATTGGGTTATGTTGGATATGACATTGATATATGTTAAAAGTTGAAACTTTTCAGTATAAAGGTAGTAGTAGCATTGGTTATGTGCTATGAAAACTATTGGCCTCATTATAGTATTTTGGAAATACTAATATTTGTGTTTTTGATTTAAAATTGTTTTGATTCAGAGAACGATTTGGGATTTTCGATGGCTTTTTATTTAGAAATGGGTTTTTAACTTTTATATTTTACTCCAACCTTTTGGAGATGTTCTAAAAGTATTTTGGGAAGTATTTATTTTACAGAAAATTTAGTATAATAATTATATTTATTTTTTATAATAAAGTGGTTATGTTTTGGAAGGTAAAAATGCTTTGGAATATGTAACGACCTAGAATTTTAGTTATTTGAAACTGGAATATTAAATTGATTTTAAAATATTTAAAAGTTAATTTTTAACTTGAATTTCAAATATAATGATTTATTGGATAATTTAATAATTGAAAATTGGTTAAATAGTGGAATCTTGAATTTTAAGCAAGATAAAAATAATTTCAAAGGCTTATAAAATCATATTAATAAGAATGAAAGTAAATAAAATTTTAAATTGAATTTAAAAGTGATTTACTCGATTTTAAAAATAACTCGTTTTAATTAACGAGTAAAAATAGCTTTCCGGGGTACAGTCTTGGAATTCGACGAAACCGGTTCCATTGGATCCGTAATAGTTTATTATTGGGGATTTCAAATTTCATAGTGATTGGATTTACCATATGGTCGTACGGGATAGAAACGCGTTGAATTTAATATCGACAATTTAATATAATAATTGGGTTCAAAAAGCTATCTTCTCCATACGATCGAATTGGGACTCGAAACTTGTTCCATTGCGTTCGGAATACGGGTATGACATTAGAAACGCCTAGCGGCACACTTCAATAGGGGGTTGAAATAAATATATAGATATTTTGGGATTATATATATATATATATATATATATATATATATCATCAGTTATCTTTTCAGCCGAAATTTTCTTATCACCATTTCATATCAACCGCAATTTTAGTCAAACTCTAACATGTGCAGCCACCCTATCATTTTAAAACAAAGCAATATAAAAGAAGAAGCAAACAACAAAAGAAAAAAAATGTGTTAACATTCAAAAATAAATTTCTCCAAATTTACTCAATTAAAAATCTTGAAACAAACTTTAAAATTCATATTTCGATGGAAGCTTTGAGGTGATATGCAAATCGCAGTGTTCGATGTTTGACTTTTAGCAGAGCATAGTTGAAAATTAGGGTTTTGGTTATAGGGAGTTGTGGTCGATGATTGGTGGATTTGAGATCATATTCGAACTCGTCGTAGAGGATCGCATCGTCTGGTGGAAATTGGTGACGTGTGGCACTGTGTAGGAAGTCGCGATTGTAGCGAGGCATGGAGAAGGTCATCAGGTCGCGTTCGAACTTGGGATGTCGGAGAGGGATCGAGGATATCAGGCAGGTCGAGTTCGAGAAGAGATTTCCGTTAGCGAAGTGGGTTTGTCGAACGGTGGCCTCTAGCCCCGTGTTAGTCGTTTGCATGCACTGTAAATACCGTGCACAAGATGAAGCTACTAGAATTTGGAGAAGAAGAATATATGCGGGTCTGGTTTTGGTTCGTGGGCTGGGCGTAGTCGGGTAGGTGATGAATTTAAATAGTGATTTAAAATTTTATAAATTGCTTTTAGAAAATGCCAATGCTTATAAATTAAATAACTCGTTCGTTTTAGGTCCAAATCCAACGTGGTCAGTCGTGTTGGATTCATATTGACGAATTCTTCGACATGTGATTGGGTTGGTCAAGATTTGAGCTATTGGAATTTCGCGATAAAATCAAACATCTGTTTGACTTTAGAAAAACCAAAACGTTAAGGCGACAATAAAAACCAAGGTGAGTAAATCTCACTCATTTGGATTTCCAATTTAATTTAAAATGGTTAAAATTCATTTGTTTGATTGATTGGATGAATTGATAAATTATTATTATCAGTTTGGATGATATATTATATATATTATATATATATATTAGTATATATATTAGTAGTTGGATATATTCCCGTCTATTGGAGCGGATGAGACCCTATGCGCTCCGCATAATAGCGAATGACCCTATATTACCGCAATATCCCCGTTGAAGTTGGATTGGTATTTTTATGTTATCTAACATATGTGGATGCAGGGAAACGGGTTGGAGGGATCCAACTGGATTTCTCAAATATATATTGATTGTTTTCATATATAGTGATATATGATGTGAATTGATAATTTGTTATGGATTGTTGTGTGATTTGTTTTATTGGATGCTATAGTATCACTGGCCTAACTTTTGGTATTTTAAATACCATAAATATTATTTTTGGAATTTGAAAGGATTTAAAAGGAGATTTTGAATATAAAAATATTTATATCGAAATTTGGATTATTTTTAAAGAAATTGATTTGGATAAAAACAATAATTAATTTGCGGTTGTATTTAACTATTCGTAAAAATATTTTAAATAGAGATTTTAAAATAATTTATATAGAAGATTTTTAAACAATGGAATTTTAAACGATATTTTTGGAAAATATGACAAGGAGTTTGAAATCGATATTTTAAATAGATTTGTGAAATATATGGAATTATTTAAGAAATGGATTTATAAAATGAATTTTATAAATGGGATTAGTTTTATAAATAAGTGAAACTCTAAGGAGTTATAAATTTATAAACGATGTTTATAAATAAGGGAAAATGAAATAAATTGATAGATTGGAATATAATTTCAAAGGGTGAATTTATATCGAGATATGAAAATAGATTTTTGGAAAAATAGTGGATTCTATTTTTGAAAAGTGAGGATGGTTAGGAATCAGAATGATATCGATGTGTTATGGATTGAGAGGGGTTTACAAATTGAATTGGTTATTGGGATTTTAGAAATATATATTTTTATCGAGAAGTTATATTGTTTTAAAAGAGAATTTTTATTATTTCAAGCTATGTAATTTAAAGCTGCCGTGGAAGTGGATTTTTCAAATATTTAATATTAATTGAAATAAATTTCTAATTTTTATAATCAGCTTTGTAAATCGTTTAGTTTTATTTAAAAATGAGTTGGAAATGATTTATTGATGTTTTATTAAAAATGTTTTGATATTTTCAATAGTTACTTAAACTGGTTTTAAACAATAAATTATTATTTATTAAAAATACTTATACATATATATAGAGAGGTTTGGAATTATTGAAATTTATTTATAAGTTCTCTCGAGATTTGTAAGCGGGGTTTATTTAACAAATGAGATTTTATAAGAGAAAATCTTATAATGAAATTCCGGGGGCTTAAGGAAATTTCCGAAATGTTAGAAAACAAGAACTTTGGGATTGAATCTAAATTCATAAAGAACTTATAAGCGGATAGATGAGGTTATAGGTGAGTATAATCGATTTTGGTAAATGTAAAAGGAATTAATATAAATTCCGGAAATGTCGGAGATAAGATATGAAATAATTCCTGAGTATTGATATTAGAAATGATTTCGGAAAATGGATTTATAATATTTTCCTAAGTGTGAAAATGAAAGGTTTTTGGAAATATTTAGCGACGAAGGATTTATATCGAGACATTTTTTCTAAGTACTGGATTATAAATCGAAATTGGAAATATTTCAATAAGTGTTGAAGTAAGATATGGGTTGAAATATCCTGTTATGGATATAAGTATTCGAAAATGTTTTCAAATATTGAAATATCGAAAGAGATTGAATGTATATCTTTGTAAAGATATTTTGAAATGAATGTTTTGAAAATTTTATAATATGGGCCTAGTGACTTCTTATGGATGTTATTTGATAGTTAAATAACCGACTATCAAATTTGGCCAAATTCGTTGATCGTTTCAAAGAGACCGGGATCAGATTTAATTATCTGAAAACCACTTCGATTTGGTTTGTGCGTTACGAATTGTGATATCTCGAAGATAATGGAGATGGTGATCTTGAAGGAGATTCAGTTTGTCCTGACCCAGGACAACTTGCATGGATGAACGTTATCATTGCATTGCTTGCCTGGAAGGTAGTGTTAGCATTCCAAGTATGAATGCTATTCTAAAGGTAATCGTATCCTCAAGCCTCATCAACCGGGAATGACTAAAATAGGGGAGACGCAGCAAGGGTGGCACCCAATTAGGGTATGTTATCACCTTTCTAGATACCCTTAGAGATTTATTATAAATTATGGATATGGTTGTGCATGGAAAAGTGAGTGCTCGATTAAGGGTGGGAACACTCGGGGTGATAACATATTCGGTACTATCCAGGTTAGGGGTAGGTCGGTCTTGTGTTGGCAGGGGATCCCGACGAGGTCCTTGGTACATTTTTCTAGAGGTGTACTGTGACAGCCGGTACCCCAGTAGCCCAGTCAGTGTATGGAAACCATTCTCCAATAAGCGTCGTATGGTTTTGATTGTGCCCAACTATGCTGAAACGTGAGATGCAAGCATTTCAGCTATTTTCTAATTTACTTTCTATAGACACTATTATAATATTAGATGATTTTGATATGAAAATTTTTGGTTATCGTAAGGTAAAAAACCCATCGTGTTTATCTGTGACGTGGTCTTACGAGATACCTTTGTTTTTCCAAAGGATTTTGATAACTTTAATAATTCAAGTTGAGTGTGTTTTCTCACGCTGGTTTTCCAGACTGACTTGGGTGTTATTTTATTATAATGCTTGGGTCAGACCGAGTATTTTAGTTTCAGTTTAGGATGCTATGGAGCTCAGGAGACGAGCCGGAGAAGTCTCGGGCGTATTTCATGTACTTGGTTATATTCCACTGTGTGTGTGGACTGTATATTCAACACTGGTGAGGACAAGTTATAGATAAATGTCCATATTGATGTATTGATTATTGTACTCTGATGGTTGTGTGTGTGTGTGTATATATATATTGACAGTTACAGATTCTCTTGTATAAAAATCTGTTATTATATTTTATATTTGTTCTGCTACGATTGTGAGATTCTGTGTTGTTGTTCTATTTTCTTCTATCTCTTTCTTCTTCACCCCTAATGATCTGGTATTTTCGACACTCGATTTCTCGGCATGCTATACGGTGAAAATATTGATGTCGAATTTCAAAGGTTGAAAAGCGTAGATCTTTACAGAATAAATATTTGTGAAACGCTTTGTATAAAAATGTTGTGTAAAAGAATAGATTTACAGATGGTATTTTATAAATTAATGAATAGATTTATTAATGATATTTTATAAAGGGAAATTAATATCATTTTAATAAAATAGAAAATAAATCACATTTGTGAATTTATAGTGATATATGAAATGATCGTTTTATGAAAATTATTTGGTCCTATTTTGAAAACGAAGATCTGTGTTAAGTATAAAAGGATTTATAAAAGGGGTTTTATAAATAAATTTGAAAATTTATAAAAGTAATTTATAAATATAAATAAGATTTATAAAAGGAGTTTTATAAATAAATTTGGAGATATATAAAAGGAGTCTTATAAACAATTTTAGAGATTTATAAAGAAGTTTTTATTAACTAATTTAGAGATTTATAATAGGAATTTATAAGTAGAAATGATTACAAAAAGGAATTTTATAAATAAATTTGAAGATTTATAAAAGAAGTTTTATAAATATAAAACAAATTTATAAAAGGAGTTTTGTAAATACAAAAGGGATTTATAAAAAAGGATTTTATAAAAGGAACGGGATTTGATTACTGTAAATGATCATTTTAAAATTATGGTAGTATGGGAAGTATTTTTTTAATACTTAACACCAAATTCCGAGGTAGGGAAGATCGTCCCTATCTTAAGAATTAAGACAGTATGTCGAGGCAAGGATAGTACGTTAATTTATCCAACTACATTATAAATCAAGTGATAGTACAAGTTTGAAATCGGAAAGTGGAGGTAAGTATATTTGGTCTAATTTCCACAAGATCCGTTTACTTACACAAAAAGGAAAATTGTTTTGGTTTATAGTAACAATGTTTTAAAAGACATTTATTTTGGCCCGGTCAATATGAATTTGGAAAAAGGAGAAATTATTTTATAAGAATTGGAAATGCAATGTTTTGTGAATATGCTTATACTGTTGATGTAAGTATATGCAAAAGTATTCCGAGTATTAAAGGTGAAATGTTTTTGGAAGTATACTTGTATAGTTGGATAAGTATATCAATGTTTTTAAGTGTTGAAAAGAGTAGAGAAGATTTGTGTATATCTTTTTTAAAAGTATGTTAATACAAGAATACAAAGTGATTTTTAATTAATGAAAGGATTAATTAGAGAGACTTAGTGGTTGCTTATGTGCTTAACCATGCTTGGTTTCCATATGAAGTTAAATCTCTGATTAGATTGTTGTTTATTTGATAACTAAATAACCGATTATGAAAACTTGGCCAGTTTTGAAACTATTGTTGTCGAATCGGAGAGACCGGGATCATATATGTTATCTGAAAACCACTTCAAATCGGCATAAGCGTTCGAATTAAAGAAGATGGAATCAAAGACGTAGTTCTTTAAAGTGGAAGTGCTACTTGCTACTAATCCTGACGATGTAGTAGAAGTAGTGCCTTCGGTTTGTTCATATTCTAAACAACTTGTATGTATGAATGATGACAATGCATTATTGGTTGGATGGCAGTTTTAGCATTCCAAGTGGGATTTTCTAAAAAGGTAAAACATAGCATTGAGCCTTACACTTGGAAATGACAAAAATAGAAGTTGTGTCATGTAACGACCCAGAATTTCACTGCTTTGATTTAATAATATTTAATTAATTTAAATATTCAAATAATGATTTTTATAATTAAAATAAAACTCTTTTTGATAATAAATAATTATGGTGAAATAGCTTTCAAATTTAGTTTACAAAATATTTAGTTCGATGAAAAATAGAAAATTTGACTAGAAATCTTTTTCCGAATTTTCAACGTTCCATCGTATAAAAGTTGTTTGACATACTGTAAACACTTTAATAGACATATTTTCACACAAGCGCACACACATGCGCGCGCACACACACACAAATATATATATATGTGTGTGTGTGTGTGTGTTACAAACATAAAATGGTTAGGATATAATGAGATTTATTAGTTTACTTAAGTTAATTAAGTTGGTTTAAAATAAAATAAAATATAAAGATGCCTTGAGAGAAAAGACGTGACATTTTGGCAACTCTTAGTACTTTAGGTATTTAATGGCATGTTGGCTTAGGAATATAAGAGGAGGACAAGGGGAAAACATGTCGAAACATGGAGGGAACAAGGGTGGTGAGGTGGCGTGAAGCTAATGGAGGGGATGATACAAGGGTATATTTGTAATTCCACTTATTACATTTATATAGAAACTAATTTTCCTAATTTCTTTTCCATTTTCTATCATTCTCCTTCTCATATTGAAACTTCCTAAGCTTTTTAAATATCTTCCACGGCTACTAAAATATTTCCTAAGTTATAAAAACCATAGTTTTTCAGTTAAATCTCTTCCATAACCTTCTAAAACACTTCTACATTTAATACTCCACTTCCTTCATTTGTACTCACACTTCATCCGACCATAACTTCCTCTAGTATACACCAAATTAAGATTTTATTTGTTATAAACCACGTAGAATTCAAGTGGCTAAAACTTTCATTTGAACCACTTTTTTCAAATTTCGAATATTTTTGGATCAAAAATACTTTTTTGACTCATTTTCGAACCCATATTTTCAAGTCCGAAAATACCTCATCTTATTTTGACTATATCTCTCTCAAATGAAATCAAAATTTAGTGATTCTTTTTTTGAAATTGTAGAGAAAAGAATTTTCAAGAACTTTTCATTTGAGCACTTTCCGAATTTTCGAGAGTGACATGGCCAAAAATAAAGGAGAAAATGACCCATTTTCGAAATGATTTTTGTTGTTCTCCAAGCTTTGCAAGTTCTAAAGTATTTCAAGTTTTTAAAAGAGTTTTGCAAAATTTTGATGCGTAAACTTCATTTTTTGTGGAAAGGTTCAATTTTATTATGTTGCCCATCTTGTTGTAGAATATTTTATTTGGATGGTTAAATTATCATGGTTTGGATGTGCATATGTTGCTAGTTTATGGTTTAGCATAGATTTGTGAATCAAATGTTAAAGCGATATTTTTGGTTATAAAGTAATGATCTTTGTCTTGTGATTTGAAGTGATATGGAAAGTTAGTAAGTAAAGTTAGTAAATGGAAAAGTTAGTAAGCAAGGTTATCACTTGAAAGGTGTTTGTGTTCGACATAGCGATCCATTGAGTTTTTAAATTTGATTACTTACTTTGTTTTAAATAAATTTTTTTTTAAAGTGTATAACGTTTTGTTTTACTTACAAAACTTAATATTAAGTTCATAAAGTTAAAGTTAAAAAGTAATGTTTTAAAAGACTATTTGAGATGTTAATCAAGTTTGGAAGTTATGGTATCCATAGCGATGGTCGCTATGGATGCAGTTTCGATAAAAGTCTGTTTTTTTTTAATTTAGTTTCAAGCTTTAAAATTATTTTGGAAAGGTTTTATAAACTTAATAAAAATGTTTTAGAAAGTTAACTAAGTTTTAATAATTAATCATTAATTAAGCTTGGTAATTAATGATTAATTAAGTATTAAACATAGTTCATTAATCTTAATTAAATAAAGATTTACTAGTTAATTATCCTTTAAAAGTATGATTAATTTTTAATTAATTATGAGTTAAGTATATGATTTATTTTTAGTTAATTATTAATCAAATATAAGATCAATTATTTATTTATTTAATTAATCAAGTGTTTAATTATTTTTTATTATAAATTAATTAAGGTTTTAATTTAAAATAATTATTTATTAAAGTTTTATTTTATTATTTAAGTTTAATTAAAAGATTATTTAATTAATTAATAGTTAATTATTAATGAAAAATTTAATTTATTATTTAATAATTAATAAAGGATTAATTAAGGGTTTACTTTATAAATAAATTATTTATTAAAGGTTTAATTATTTATTAATTTATAAGTAAATTAAGTTCAATTTAGTAAAGATTAATTATGATTTAATAAGAGTTTAACTTGTAATTATTCATTCATGGAGTTTTAAGTTTTTAATCCTTGTTTTCCAAGAATCAAATTGTTTTAAGGGTACTTCTTTTTTTAAAGATGGTTTTGAACATAAGGGATTCAAATGTCGATACCATTAAGTAGGCAAACAATTGTGAAAGAGTTATGTAAATTGTTTGATTGTGTGGACATGTGCTAACAGAATAAATCCTCGTTCTGCTATAATGTAATTGTTTATTGTGTGGACATGTGCTAGTAGAATAAATCTTCGTTCTGCTATAAGTTGATTGTTTAATTGTTTGGACTTCTGATAGTAGAATAAATCTCGTTCTGCTATAATGTAATTGTTGTTTGTGTAGACATGTGTTTCAATAGAATAAATTTCCATTCTGCTATAAACTGATTGAATGTTTGGACATCTATTTAGTAGGAAAAATCACCATCCTGCCATTATGTTATTTGGACATGTATATGCCGATGTTTATATTGACATGTTATTCCCTATTTTGGATATAAATTGAATTTACATACCAGTTGACCTATGTAAACAAATGTTAAGTGAATTGAAATTCAAATTGAAATTGAATGGTAACTTAAGTTAGTACCATTGGGATTGTTAAGCCTCTTTTGAATTTATAAAGTGGGGTTTTGAGTTAATTTTAGTTCTTCAACCAAGTTGAGTTTTAAAGCTTATAAATGATTTTCAAGTTATACTAGTGTTTAACAAAGGTATTTATAATTAATAACTTGTTTATAAAAGGAGTTTTTACTAAATAAAAGGGTTTTCCTAAGTGTTTCACAAATGATATTTTATAAAAGGATTTATTAAAGGAGTTATATTTTTGGAAGAAGTTTGGACTTTGAAAATAAGTTGGGTTTTGAATGAGTTTAGGAAAGTGGTTTATAAATGGTTTAGTGATTTGAAAAGGGGAGTTTTATAAATGGTTTAAGATTTATAAAAGGGTATTTTTCTAAGTTAAAATTGGGAATTTATAAAGAAGCTTTATAAATAGATTTGGAGATATTTATGAAATAAAGAGATTTTGGAAAGAAATTGTTGATTTTCATGGCGTAATTCGAGGGGAAAAGATTGCCTACAGTTTACTCTGTTTTCTTTGGGACAGAGATGTAACCATTGCGTAAACTATGATCCATGATTGATATTGAATGGTACTTTCCATATCTATTTTTAAAAGTTTTCCAGTATTTTTGAAAAGAATGGTTTGTGAATATACTTATTCCAGTGATATACGTATATGAATAATTTAATAATGTTCTGGAAAGAGATTCTAATTAATGGGAATTTAATTAAATAAGGCTTAGTGGTTTCCATGGGAAATATGATCTTTGTTTGATTATTTGATAGTTAATAATCGACTATCAAATCTTGGCCTAAGTATGTAATCCTTCTTAATTTTGGTGGTAGAGAATCAATTCCCTACTTAACACCGAAGGATTTCAACTCTAGAAATATCTAGGAGAAACACAGAAATTATATGGTACGGTTACCATCGGTGGTGCTATACTATACATATAACTCATTTGTTTTTCTAGGACAAATGATAAGGAGATCCGTCCACTTAAACTGTTAGGGGTGACTGCGCTCTTATGTATTATCTGATTATTTCCTAAAGAACCGGTATTGAGCATTTTGAAAATCGACGATTGGTTTTTGAGGGGCCCGGTAAGTAGGGGAGTGTACTTGTAAGAGATGACTCGTACTGTAACCACTCCAAAAAACCATATTCTATGAAGGAGTTTCATGATATATTGAGATGTTGGAATCCATGTGTGGTTCTGAAATTTGTTGGGGTATGGGAATCCATATGTGATTCCAAGATCTATTTGAGATATAGGAATCTGTGTGTGATTCCAAGACCCATTGGGATACTGGGATACATGTGAGATTCCATGTTCTGTTTTGATGGTGGTACGTGAGCTGGAATGCCCGATGTAGCCTCATTAGCAGTAATGACTAAAACTAGAGATTGGAGGCATGGCCAGTAGGGTTGGCAAACCTAGAGGCTGTAGTCGGCTCCACCTAAATGTTATCTACAATTATTATGCAGGCGATGCACTCGGTCTTAGCGAGACCAACTATGTTTTTTTATGGTACATCACTAGGGATGTATACTGCTTCAAAAGGATATCTCTGTTCCTTGTGCAGGAGAACTGTTTCTCAAGGTACCGAGAGCACCTCCAAGGAATCCTACACAATTAGCGAATGCACTTTATCGGTTTTTGATTATACACCAATTACTGTTGTGATGTACACTCACGAGCATCATAGCTACTTGATTATTAGTATTTTCACCCTTAGACATTGTTATAATATCACTGGATTTTATGCTATAAATGTTTTGGTTATCGTAAGGTAAAAACCCATCCGTGTTTATGTGGGGCGTGGTCTTACGAGATACCTTTGACTTTAAAAGGGTTCTAAACATAATAATTCGATTGTTTGAGTTTACTCACACCAGATCCATGTCTGACTTGGATTTTTATTTTCTTTCCCTAAAACTCTTTGGTGCTCAAATTTTTACGAGCAACCAAGTAGTTCAGGTTTTCCCCCGGATGCATCTTGGAGGAGCTTGGAGTAGGACGCTTCATCGATAGCTAGTTATTATCTTATTTACGCTATATTATATTTATCTTGTATCAGTTAGGTAAGCACAGGCCGTTATAACTATCCAAGGGTAGAATTGTATTAATATGACTCTGATGTATCATTTTTGAAATGACTTTGTAAATTATTACGTTGATTAAAATATGTTATTCTATTGCGTTGTGAGATTCTGTGATTGTTTTTGTTTCTTCTATCTTTTATCTTATCTTTCACCTCTAACGATCGGTTTTTCCGACACTTGAATGCTCAACACATAATATAGTGGACGTATTAGTGTCGATTTTCGAGGGTCGGAAACCCTGTTCGTTACATTGTGGTATCAGAGCGCAAGGTTAAGTGAGAAGCTTGGCCTTGGTGGGGTAAAGTCATTTAAGATTGGGTAAGTGAGACCCTAGAATGAGTATGAGAGTATTATATATAAGAGCGCGTATTTGTTAGTGATATAAAATATTTTATATTGTGTTGATTTATCTGTTGAGGGGCTTAAGAACTCTGGTCAAGACGTGGGATGCCATAGTGTCGATAAGGGTTCCTAAACACTTGAATAAGGCAAACTGACACAGTATTGTTTTGAAATTGGGTAAATGAAATAATTTTACCGAGGATATATTTTATATATAAAAGAATGATTTTCAAAAATAGTATAGCATTTTTGAGGTGTTGTTGTTAGGAGATAATAATATTTTATTATTATCAATTAGGATTTTGTTAGTCATGCTTATCCGGTTGAGCATTGACTATTGTCAGTCTGTATAGGTAGCTTCCCTTTTTAGATTCGGGTTGGGTAAATAGAAATTGAGAAAACATTGAAGCGAACACCTTATGAATTAAGTTTCATAATTTGACTATAAGGCGTTCGATGTTAATATTTTGATAAAAATTTGATCTAATAAAAAATGTTTGTTAAAAAGTTAGAATACTTCGAAATAAATATTTGAAAAATGGTTTGATAAAAGTTGAAATTATAAAATGAATTTACAAAAAGGTATCTTTTAATTACAATAATTTAAGTTGAAAACTTGAGAACATAAATCCCGGGGATTTTGGAAAATGTTTTCAAGGTTTTGGAAAATAATAATAGTATTACTTGAAAGTATTTATTTTTGGGTGAAGAAAAATTTTGGGAATGAAAATGTTAAGTAAGAAGTATTTTATTTGGACTGGTTAGGAGAATGAGGTCTTGATTGTTTTGTGATGATCAAAATAATCTTCTAAGTGACGATCGGATGTTTGCCTAGGCGAATGTTGTAGTGCATTTAGTAAACTATTCTCTTTATTATATTACAATCGAAACAAGTTCAAATTTAAACGAACCGAAAACAAGTTGGTGGTAAATATTTTGTTGGAAAAATGAAAAGTATTCTTTCAAAAATGGGATTTTGAAATAAAAGTAAAATTTTTAAGTTAACTAGTTCGAGCGGCTCGAAAATAACTTAAAATTGAGAAAGAGATGTGTTCGGATGGTAAACACATCTCTTGCGAATTACCCTTCTTAGTAAGGGAGTGTATGATACTATTTGATAATACCCAGTTACATGGTATCATTTTGGAACTACTCGGGCTATATAATATATATATATAATATATATAATATATATATATATTCTATGATTAAAATATATTGTTTCAGTTCAATTGTTTTTAAATAAGACTGGGTATTTGGATCTTGAGTTTTCTTAGGGAAATAAATGCAAAATGGAATAGTTGAATCAAATAGGAGTATATACTTTTAGGGTGTAGTGGAGTAGTATCCAAATTGAACCTAAGTTTAGTTTTATGAAATTTTGATAAATAATTTAGTGTAGATAGAATTGGTATTAGGGGGAACCAATTAAAGAAATGCGTAGGTTGGACGTAGATAATCTCTTGTTTCCATATAGTTTGATCCAAGATTCGAGTACATGGATTTAAGGTGATTCACACCATTCCAAATAAGGATCTACTACTCGATTTTGACGACGAGCCCTTGATGAAGGTTTTTGGTATGAGATAAATGTTTTCTATCATAGTTACAGCTACATAAGGAGAATAGGGATTCCTAATCAAGGAGCCTGATCAGAGCCCGCACTAGAGAATCAGGCGAGCGATACTAGTTCGGAAGGGAAGTTATGTATCCGAAAAGCGATCGAGTCATATTTTTGTATAAGAATGATCTATGTACATCATACAAACTGATGTATAGTGTTAATGTTATCTGGGTTATGGTTGTGGTTAAATTTCGGGGATGAAATTCTCTTAAGGAGGGAAGAATGTAACGACCCTGAAATTTCACTACTTTGATTTATGAATATTTAATTAATTTCAAATATTCAAATAATGGTTTTTATAATTAAAATAAGACTCTTTTAAATACTAAATAATGATGGTGAAATAGTTTCAAATTTAGTTTACAAAAATATTTTGTCCGATGAAAAACAGAAAATGTGACCGGAAACTGTTTTCCCGAATTTTCGACGTTCCATCGTATAAAAGTTGTTTGACATACTGTAAACATCTTAGTAGACATATTTTCACACACACGTGCGCGCACACACACACATACATACATACATACATACATATACATATATATATATCTGTGTGTGTGTGTATGTATGTATGTATGTTACAAACATAAGATGGTTAGGATATAATGAGATTTATTAGTTTACTTAAATTAATTAAGTTGGTTTAAAAGAAAATAAAATATAAAGATGCCTTAAGAGACAAGATGTGACATTTTGACAACTCTTGGTACTTTAGATATTTAATGGCATGTTGGCTTAGGGATATAAGAGGATAACAAAGGGAAAACATATGGAAACATAGAGGGAACAAGGGTGGTGAGGTGGCGTGAAGCTAATGAAGGCGATGATACAAGGGTATATTAGTAATTCCACTTATTCCGTTTATATAAAAACTAATATTCCTAATTTCTTTTCCATTTTATCTCATTCTCCTTCTCATTTTGAAACTGCTTAAGCTTTTGAAATATCTTGCATGGCTACTAAAATATTTCATACATTATAAAAACCCTAGTTTTCCACTTAAATCTCTTTCATAACTTGCTAAAACATTTCTACATTTAATACTCCAATTCCTCCATTTTTACTCACACTTCATCCGACCATATCTTCCTATAGAATACACTATATCAAGATTTTCTTTTTTCTAACCATGTATAATTCCAGCTACTACAACTTTCATTTGAACCACTTTTTCAAATTTCGAATATTTTTGGGTCAAAAATACATTTTTTGACTCATTTAAGGACAAATATTTTCAAGTCCGAAGATACCTCGTCTTATTTTGACTATATCTCCCTCAAAATAAATCAAAATTTAGTGATTCCTTTTTTAAATTGTATGGAAAAGAATTTTAAAGAACTTTTCTTTTGACTACTTTTTCAAATTTTGAGAGTAACATGTCCAAAAATCAAGGAGAAGATGATCCATTTTCGATATGATTTTTGTGGTTTTCCAAGCTTTCTAAGTTCTAAAGTATTTCAAGTTTTCAAAAGAGTTTTGCAAAATTTTGGTGAGTAAACTTCTAACTTTCTGTGGAAAGATTCAACCTTCATTATGTTGCCTATTTGGTTGTATAATATATTGTTTGGATCGTTGAATTATCATATGCTTTGGATGTACATATGTTGGTAGTTTATGGTTTAACGTAGATTTGTGAATCAAATGTTAAAGCGATGTTTTTGGTTATAAAGTTATGCTCTTTGTCTTGTGATTGGAAGTGATAGGGAAAGTTAGTAAGTAAAGTTTGTAAATGGAAAAGTTAGTGAGCAAGATTAGCACATAAAAAGTGTTTGTGTTTGACATAGCGATCGTCTGAGTTTTTAAATTTGATTACTTACTTTGTTTTAAATAAAAAGTTTTCTAAAGTGTCTAACCTTTTGTTTTGCTTACAAAACATAATATTAAGTTCAAAAAGTATGTTAAACTTAAAAAGTAATGTTTTAAAGGACTATTTGAGCTGTTAATCAAGTTTGGAAGTTATGGTATCCATAGCGATAGTCCCTATGGATGCATTTTCGATGAAAGTCCGTTTTTTTTAAATTCAGTTTCATACTTTAAAATTATTTTGGAAAGGTTTTATAAACTTAATAAAAATGTTTTAGAAAGTTAATTAAATTTTAATAATTAATCACTTATTAATTAAGCTTGGTAATTAATAATTAATTAAGTATTACATAATATTCATTAATCTTAATTAAATAAAGATTAGTACCAGTTAATTATCCTTTAAAAGTAAGATTAATTTTTAATAATTATGAGCTGAGTATATGATTTATTTTTAATTAATTATTAATCAAATATAAGGTCATTTATTTATTTTTTAATTAATCAAGTGTTTAATTATTTTAATTATAAATTAATTAAGGTTTTAATTTAAAATAATTATTTATTAAAGGTTTAATTTATTATTTAGTTTTAATTAAAAGATTATTTAATTAATTAATTGATATTTACTAAAAGTTAATAATTAATGAAGGTTCTAAATTATTATTTAATAATTAATAAAGATTAATTAAGGGTTTAATTTATAAATAAATTATTTATTAAAGGTTTAATTATTTATTAATTTATAATTAAATTAAGTTCAACTTAATAAAGATTAATTATGATTTAATTAGAGTTTAACTTGTAATTAGTCATTTTATGGAGTTTTAAGTTTTTAATCCTTGTTTTCCGAGAATCAAATTGTTTTAAAGGTACTATTTTTAAAGATGGTTTTGAACACAAGCGATTTTGATACCATTAAGTAGACAAACAATTGTGAAAGGGTTATGTAAATGCTTTGATTGTGTGGACACATGCTAGTAGAATAAATCCCTGTTCCGCTTTAATGTAATTGTTTATTATGTGGACATATCTTAGCATAATAAATTCCCATTTTGCTATAAGTTGATTGTTTGGACATCTGATAACCCCCGTTCTGCTATAATGTAATTATTGTTTGTATGGACATGTGTTTTAGTAGAATAAATTTATGTTCTACTATAAAGGACTAAATGTTCGGACATCTATTTAGTAGGACAAATCACTGTCATGCTATTATGTTATTTGGACATGTATATGCCGGTGTTTATATTGATACTTTATTCCTTGTTTTGGATATAAATTGAATTTGCATACCAGTTGACTAATGTAAACAAATGTTAAGTGAATTGAAATTCAAATTAAAATTGAATGGTAACTTAAGTTACTACCATTGGGATTGCTAAGCCTCTTTTGAATTTATAAAGTGAGTTTTTGAGTTAACTTAAGTTCTTTAACAAATTGGGTTTTAATGTTTATAAATGATTTTCAAGTTATACTATTGTTTAATAAAGGTATTTATAAGTAACAACTTGTTTATAAAAGGAGTTTTTACTAAATAAAAGGGTTTTCCTAAAGTGTTTCACAAATGATATTTTATAAAAGGATTTGTTAAAGGAGTTATATTTTGGAAGAAGTTTGAACTTGGAAAATAAGTTGGATTTTGAATGATTTTAGGAAAGAGGTTTATAAATGGTTTAGTGATTTGAAAAGGGGAGTTTTATAAATGGTTTGGGATTTATAAAAGAGTGTTTTTCTAAATTAAAATTGGAAATTTATAAAGAAGCTTTATAAATAGATTTGGAGATATTTATGAAATAAAGAGATTTTGGAAAGAAATGGTCAATTTTCATGGCGTAATTCGAGGGGTAGAGATTGCCTATAGTTTACTATGTTTTCTCTGGGATAGAGACGTAACCATTGCTTAAACAGCGATCCATGATTAATATTGAATGGTACTTTCCATATATAATTTTAAAAGTTTTTAAGTATTTTTGAAAGGAATTGTAACATTTTCATTGGAGGTCCAAAATTAATTACTACGGATGTTATAGTCATCCATAGTTATTAATTCTCGGTGACCAAATGTGGTAATGTTAGATACACTGATATAACAGAAACATATGGGTATGAAAAATCTTAATCTCGATTTAAGACAAATGTAACAACCCGCATATTTATTGATTTTATATTTTAATATTTTATCGTTAGTCGGATGTTAGTCCAAAAATCTACTTTTTGCATACGGTCAAATTAGGACTCGAGACCCCCTCCGTTGAGTTCAAAATGACGTTTGCGATCTTTTTGAGTGTAAACTTCGATATGTTTGGAGTAAGTGGAATTTTCGTCACTTTTTCCCGCCTTTGACTTTGGTTGGACTGCACCTTCTTTAACTCAGCCCCAACCCACTTCCTCTTCCTCACTTTATCAAACACTTCAAGCTTTGTCAAAAATGGAGGAGGGAATGGGAAACTAAAACTCCAAACTCAAATTCTATTGCAAATCCAACATTCAACTCCAAATTCAAGTAGAAGATAGTGGATTCAATCTTTGGATTGCTTCTCCTTGCTTTCAAGCTCCATCTTCATCCATTTTAGTGAAAAAGTGAGATTTTTAATCTCACATCTTGCCTATGACTGTCATTGGATTGTTGGGAATGATCCCCCATCACTTTAGCATTCATATTTGCAATTGGTTTGGATTGGATTGGTTAAAAACTCCAAATTTTAGTGTTTTTAGTGAATTTCCTGCAGTTAGGTCGTTCTGCCTCGGAGCTGACTCGTTCTGGACTTAGGTCGTTCGTCCCTAGGTCGTAGGTCGCTAGGACTTAGGTCGTTCGCCCTAGGTCGTACGTCGCTAAACACATAGGTCGGTTGTCCCTTGAGCCATAGGTCGCTCGCGTGGTAGGGCATCTGACTTCATTTAGGTCGTGAAACTTAGGTCGCTCGATGGACTTAGGTCGTAGGTCGCTCAGGGGAGGTTAGGTCGTAGGTCGCTCGGCCATACTTAAGTCGCGAAACCCCTTAGGTCGCTCGTGTGTTACCTCATTAGGTCGCTCGCGTGTTATAAGTTAGGTCGTGTACCTCGTTAGGTCGCGAACCCTATAGGTCGCGTACCCTTTTTTGCTCGCGTACGACCTTGTTTATGTTAGGTCGCTTCCTTCGTTAGGTCGCTTCCTTCGCTAGGTCGTTAGGTCGCGTGGCCATCCTACTTAGGTCACTCTGTCTTTCACCATTAGGTCGTAGGTCACAAGACCCGGTACCTTTAGGTCATTAGACCTTATTTCTTTAGGTCGTTTGACCTTATTACAGTTAAGTCGTAGGTCGCGCGTCACTGTTAGGTCGTGAAACCCCCCTTTAGGTCGCTTGGCCTGCATCTGTTAGGTCGTTAGACCTATTGCCAAGATAGGTCGCTGGCCTCTAGGTCGCGTGCCTTTAGGTCCCCAGTTTTAGGTCGGCCATGTTAGGTCGCGAGTCTTACTTAGGTCGCGTACCTTTCAACACTTAGGTCGTTCGACCTATTTAACTTTAGGTCGTACCTTTTCACTTTAACCCGGCCACGTTTGGTCGCATGGGGACTTCCACTTTGATGGTTTTGGAGCTGAATTCCTTGGATTTTATTCATGTCTTCGAATGTGAAATTTTGTGATACGATTTGTTTCAACAATTGATTTATGACTTGTCACTCTAAAGATATGAAGGTTTCAATACTAGTAGTAAATATCAAAGCTCTTTCATCAAAACATTTTCAACTCTATTTTATTACAAAGCTCTTTTCCTAAACCGTTTTCCAATCTATTAGTATATACAAGCCTTTACTTCACTCGGATGAGAAATCGAATTAAACGACTTAGTAAAACGAGTGGTATGAAACGCTTGAGTTCACTTCGTCGGTTAGCTCTTGGACTTGTTCGATTGAACCCTTTTTGTGACAATTTTCTAGTGAAGATTTACAGCTTGTTCGTAAATATTTAAGTTAAGCAAGTGGTTATGGGACATGAAGCTAAACTCATATATTTACTAGCTTGGTGTGATTGACACTTCCTTATGATCATGACGATCATTTTTGTGATTTAGACTAGCGATTGAGCGATGTCTCTTTGTCTGCGAGGGAGACTAGACCCCGCTTTTGTGATGTTTCGCCATCACTTATATGGGGTAGCACCCCATGGTCTTCGGGCCATTTCTGTGTGGAAATTTAATGGATAGCTTCCATGAGATAGCTTCTCGTCATGTGTTATACGCGTTGGTGAGTTTTCATGCTCCCGTTCATGTGTTAGGACTTCCCCCCTTTTATGTGTTTTCTGAATTTCTGGTGATGATTTCTGGAATTTGTGCTTCACCAATTTTCATGATTTTCATTGATATGATATCAGTTTTTGTGCATTGGTGAATTTATGTGTTATTGACTTGTTATGAATACAAGTTTAGGGTATGATACCCTATTTTATCTTTGAGAAGATTCTTGTGATATTGGTTAATCTTTTGTTGATTATCATTTACATACTTATAGTAGTATGCTGTTATGGTTGTTACATGCTCATGCCATATTATTTATTCTATACCTTATCATCTGATATTTATAGCTAGACTGATCCGTTTATTATTTTCTTATAAATAATACTCGGGTCAGACCAAGATGTTACAGGTGCTTCTGCTTGACTTCTCTTCAGGATTATTCTGACTTTTGGCTAACTACTTAGATTAGTAGTTTTTGGACGTACACATTTGAGATATAGACTCTATGTAGTGTACTTATTCTTTTGTATAGTACGTGTTGCTATTCTTTTGTATTATCGTGGATCTTTCTGACCACTATTCTGCTGTACACTTTCATGTGTTATATATTTATTCATATCTCCTTCCGCCTTTGTGATATGGATGTTTATGACTGATTTATGTTATGTTTATTTCTATGTTTGTTTCCGAAGATTATATATAGCGATCGTGTGATAGCTTTGAGTTTGTATCGGTATGTCGGACCTCCTCCTTAAATGCTATGCATTCTATTCTATTTGACATATCGGTGCTCGGACAAAGAAGTTACATGGATGGTCGTTCCTCCACAGCCTTATTCTCCGTGCTAATTGACAGCACTACATCGTAGTGTTCTTGGTTAGCGTGGGTATAGAGGTGGGGCGTCACAACAAATTTCTCATTTCATTACAAATAGTATTTCAGATTCATTACATAATCCCAATTTGTAAACCACATTCAAAGAAATATAATTACTATAAAATATGCCAAGAGCGACATATGAAGATGCCACCTTGGTTGATTAGAGTCTAAATATAGGCAAATAAACAACCCTGCCATTACATCCAAAACACGGTGGAATCAAACAGAAAGAACTCCTACTAGCTAGCTTGCCTCCTACACACCTTTGGAAGCTTATTCGTCTAAAGGAGAACCTGAAAACTTAACTCTCAAACTACTCAAAATCAATTGAGCATCCAAGAGTTTAAGGGGAAAACATAAACTTCGAGTCAGACAAAAAGTCTGGTATGGATAATAACCTACTATCTCGAACCATATAGATATCTAGTGAGACCATGCCGCTTAGCGGAACTAGTTTCCCCTCAATGGTATCTAAAGCCAACTTATAATAATCATATACCGTGCACCTGCATCCACAATGGTTGAGACATAACATAATAAAATGCATCATGATGATATGCAAACATGCAATATACTCTGGATTTCCCATGCCCATTCTTCTAACTATCTGTCTCAGGTTATAGTTTCTTGGGTCACAATTAACCTATTAGTTTTCATGGACTAACTAATAACCAGTTCAAAGTTTACGGACTATTCGTCTGATTTCATAGTTTTCATGGGTTCCCCAAGAATTATTGGTATCTACCAATAGCTTCATCCAATTATAGTTTTCATGGGCTCACTATGAACCTATTGGATTCTCCAATAACTTCTCTCATGTCATAGTTTTCATGGGTTAACTATGAACCTATTGATCTTTGTCAATAACTTAACCGGGATATAGTTTTCATGGGATCACTAAGAACCTATTGGCCCCTGCTAATGACTATTTCCATACATAGTTTTCTTGGGCTTTCAATGAACATGTCTAAACTAACAACTATTTGATCAGTCTTTGAGCATCCCATGTTCTGGTCTACCTGACCTCCTGGATGCAATTCTACTCATACAGGAGTTAAATCAATATATATTCACTACTGGGTCAACCTAACCGGTTATTCTGCCCTTAATACCCCAAAATGCAATTATGGGTTAATTATAAAGTGAATATGTTTATAGAAGAAGCACATATGTTAACTGATTATAACATAACAATATAAACATATATGGTTTAAATTCCTTGTAATCATTTTCAAATGAAACATGGTTAATATCTTTAACCTATTATCTTTAGCAAGGAAAGTTTCTTCAATGACTCCAAAGTTAAATGCCATTTCAAAATCTCTTTCATATTGCCAAGAGTTTATCTTTAAAAATGAGATTGAGTTCTTTGTTTTAAAACTAAGGCTTTCGAAACGTTAGACCTTCTCTTTCGAAACCATTGAAACATGCCTTTCAAAAGTATTCAAACCTTCTTTCAAAACACTTCAAAATATACCTTTTGAAACACTCAAACCATTTCTTTCGAAAGCATTGAAACCTTCCTTTCGAAATCCTTAAATCACTCCTTTCGAAAGCATTGACATCTTCCTTAGGAAAGTATTAAAGCATTCCCTTCGAAAGTATTAAAACTTATCTTTCAAAACCACTTAATTCAAGTAGAATTATAGAAGCATAGCTTCGAAACCATTTGAAAGTATCTCTTTCGAAATCATTGGATTTAACCTTAATTATAACTTAAGGGTCAAGGAGAACATAAACGAAAGTAACCCTTTTGAAAACATTAATCTTCAAGTAAAAGAATTTGGGGAACCGATGGCTTCGAAACTACCCTTTCGAAAGCATTGATAAAAGCGGCTACAAAAAACCTTTCGAAAGCATTAGGAAGTGGCTTTAATATTATTAAAACAAAACCTTCCCTTTCGAACTCATTGTTATAAGGCTATAAGAAAAGCGGCTTTTAACCAATTTGAAAGATATGAAGACGGCAGCTAGGTTTTGACTAGGTTCAAAAACAACTACCCTTTCGAAAGCTCCTTTTCAAAACTTAAATATGCGGAAACTCTGTAACGACCTACCTTTTTGGACATTTTAAGCAGACACACATGTCATACTCAAACCATTCAAATGGGCAGATTGTTATGAGGTAAATAAGAAAAGCAGATAAAAAAACAAATACAGAATCTCGCAGTGGAATGACAAAATATAATAATCAAATAACAGTTCATAAAGCTGTTTTATAAATACATTTGATTATTCTTTTACAACACAAAAATCAGAGTTACATAAAACAGGAATAAACAAATAAATGCAGTGGAACAACAAGATGAAGTGGAATAAATATAATAAATCTTTACTACTAATAATGAGAATTCCTTGAATAGGAATTCAACCGTGTCTTTTTGAAATACCAGAAATACCCTTCATCTCTACTATTAATAAAGAGAATTCATTCCATTAATTTAATCTATGTCCTTTTGAAATACCTTTAATACCCTTCATTAGGGGCATGACTTTTGCATATATATATGGCAGCAATAGAGATTGAAGTGAATGGAAGACGAGCAGGGTGAAATTTTGTGGGCTAAAATATACACACGCTGAAATAATTACATCAGTTCAATTCTACATGCCAGCCAAGTCATTGGCATACTATGTTTATCAACATCATTTTAATTGCTACTTCATCTATTAGCTTATATACACTAAGAAAAGATATGTCATGGACGATGTGGGACTAACCTAATTTATAAACCCGACATTAGCACCAATTCTTATTAATCCAACAAATGAGGATAGAAGAAAAAAACGTGACAGAATAAGAGAAATTAGGTTGGGTCAAGTTAGGAATCTTAGTAAGAGAAATTAGGTTGGATCAAGAAAACAAACAGAATCATCATATCAATAATTACACTACAAGTTACACAGTAACATCAAAATATCTTTACCCGCTATATCATTGTTTTCATTGTTTTAATTATTTTTCTCCATCATTATGTTTGCCTCACATGCTTCCTCTAACCGCAAGTCTTCACAACCAGTATCACGTCACTATGGCGAATCCGACAACCTCCTCAGTGCTTGACTGCTGCTTACTAACATAGGTTAAGATCGAAAATTACAAAAGGTTAAGTAATTCCAATCTGACCCTGCTTGAGACAGTCACTTTGATTTGGTACTGTCAAACCCAACACCTAATATTGTCGTCAAGAAGTTGCACTCAGTAGAAACATGCATTCGGTCTCGCTACCAACACATAACTCATGCTTCTACAATGGCAGTTGCGATTTTACGAAATTAGTCATAAAATGTGATGCTAATTTTGGGATTCAAGTATCAAGAGCGGATGCCTATCAATCTAAAGGTTAATAGCGTATTGCAGATTACACTTTCATCCAATTTGTTTACATATAAAACAACAAGGATAAGAATAGATCCCATGATTGAATTTGGGCATCATCGCATATATCAGAAACAAACAATGAATTAAGATACCAAATAAAAAATTGTAAAACAATCAGGCACTATAAAATTGGAAGTTTTTATGCCAATCAACAAAAATAACACACCCGAAATATAGATCTATGAGTCTCTGTGGGCTGAGCAATAGGCTAATCAAATGTTGAAAATTATCAACACTTGCTTCCAAAACCCCCCATCGACATGAACGTGACAGCTTAAACAAACATACAAAAAATTTGGGGACGTTAAAATGCTTTAAGTAAAGCGAAAACGGTAATTATGGCCAACTTTTGCTTTGACAAAGCACGTGAACCCACATCTCACGCTCTGCTTCATAAAGGCCCAACATCATTACCAAACCCGGCCCACCAAATTATTACTCTCTTCTCCCTACATAATGCCTCACTAGCCCACAGTCAATCAGCTTCACTTCAGAGACTGAACACTAAACAAAATGGTTACTGTGAGTTCCACACTGCTCACTCCATTAGTATTTATGTTGGAAAGGGAGAAGAAAGTATTAATATTTTGTTGGAAGGGGATCAAATGATCAATTGTCATTAATTACTGTAGTCCAACACGTCGGATTCCAACATATCAACTTGATCAGTTCACCCCAGCAAACCAAAGAGGTGGTCCCACTATTGATGTGTCGGAAACATCGGATGCGTCTGACGCAATGCTAAAACAACCTGGGCATTTTTTCTGTTGAACACACCCTTAACGTGTTTGCATTTATGTTTGCATATAAAACCGTTATGTTGTAAAATTTGTTGTATTCAAAGTATATGGATTGCTGGCTTGACGATAATAAATATATCGTGTATGGTTAAAAATGTCAATAATATTATGTTAACTTGCATCCTTCTAGAAATTACCCAAATATTACACTCATTAGTTTGCTAAGGGTATGGAGTCAAGTTCATTTTCCCGAAACCCGTCACCCATCAAAGCTATATATTCTTCAAAACTAAGCACCTATCAAAACTGTATATGATTTTTTTACTTCCCATCTTTTAGAGGTAGTAAAAGCAAACAAAACTGTATAAATATAATTTGAGTTGTGCCACATAAAACAATAAATACAAGGCAAAGTGATCAAAGTATCACATTGAACAAAATGACACACACTTATGAACTTTACAACTTCTTATGTGCATAGCACATGCCATGCACTTTTGTCACTAGCAGTAGGGTAAATCCTCCATCAATAGCAAAATTATGTCCACTATTAATTTCATCGTACAATTCAACTAAACTTCAATTTTATCTTTAATGTACAGAATAGAAGTTCAGTTAGAAAGAAAGAATCATTGATGGCTACGTATGGTCGACTTCACTAAAGTTGGATGCAGCAGAGGAGTTGAACTATCGTCCTCATAATTTAGAAAATTTTCTACAATTTGTGAGAAAGTAAATAATGGGAAAGTTGATGATGCAACGACCAAGTTTGACCTTAAATTTTGAATTCAATTGAGCTGCAGGTTAAAAGTACCGAACTTCGATCCCCACGGCTTTATATTTGAGTATTCAATTGGAGATTAATAAGTATTATTGTTCAGATCTTATTATTATTACCTTTTGCATCATAATTTGTTTTATTTACACTTTTGTCACTCTACACATTTCGTCAATTTCCGAATCATATTAAATAGTTTCAGTGAAATTGTTAACTGACCTTCGTTTCCTTCCTATTAATGCATAATGGAGTTTGCAAATGCATATCAAGATCAAAACACTGCGATTCTCTTCATCTGAAGGTGGTAATATCTATAAATTTTGTTTCTTATTAAACACTGATTCCATTGCATCCTCAGTACCTCACCTTCTTATGTACACATCTATTTCATTATATTGGAAATTTTGAATATTTTACCAAATACAACAAACTATGCTATGAGTAAGAATAATAGAGCGAGTATGGGTTCTATGCTCTGTTGAATAGGAATTCAACATATCTGCCAAACTACCATTTCAACCCTTTTTTTCAATCATGCGGTTTATTTTTATGATTCCAAATTATTGCTTAGAGTGTTTTTTTTCTTCTTCTTTTTGTATGATTCTGATTTTTATTCCACAAAGGAAGTTCTTCGCAATTTTTAATTTTTCAAATCAAAATCAATTCTTTTTCTTTAGGTACTTTATATTCATTAGCTTTTTCTAGATCTTATTGTTTTTAATATCTTATATATTTCCATTTTCCTTATGTTGCTTTTTAAACACTAATGAAATAACAACCAAAATCTCTATCTTTACTATTAATAATGAGAATTCATTGAACTAATATCTCTACTATTAACAATCATGCAGTTTATTGTTTTGTTTTGTCATAACTTTTCAACTATTGCTTACGTAGATTGTGGTTGATAAAGGTAAAACTTAACGCGTGTTTCTTCATTCTACCGTTGGAACTAAAATTCATAACAACACTTAAAAAATATAATAATTCAATTATTAAATAGTTATAATATTTTATAAATAGCAATCGGTAATACGACTCAATGATCAAATGCAGGTCCACCTGGACGTGCATATATACTAACTTTTTTGAGGTTGATCCAACTGTCTTCAATGTGAGAAGATAATCAATACTGTGCACATTTGTTTTTGTGCCCAGTTTTTCACCTACGGAAGAAAAGATGAAATAGCGGCACTTTGATTTCAAAGGGAAACACAGCGTGAAAAGGTAACATCATAAACATCAATTATTATGCAGTAGCGACAAACTAGACATAACAGTAATAAAAAAACGCATATATAATATGATTGATAGGGCATCGAGAGAAACTTGGCTGCAAGTTTTGAATTAACTAAGTATGTAGTACAATCGAACTAATTGAAATTTAAATGAAAATACTATTGTCCTCACTGTGTGTACGCTACAGTTAGTCCCAACCATGTCATGAATGTAGTGACCGTTTAGGTTTCAATTACCTTTAGCTACAGAATAATATAGTTCAATAGAGAAATATAATTTTGAAATTTCCTATTTGTGCCTAATTTGCAAGGTGCAAGAACAAAACATGATAACAGAGGGACATTAAGGGTAAGGCTACCATGCTGCAAGAACAAAACATGTAATTAAAAACTTTATAATTTATACACCATTTATTAATAGACATATAAACACGGTTTACGTTGAAAAATGTATAAAACTTAGTGCAATTTCATCAACTTAGAAATTGATTGCTTTAATCGCTTTGTGAATTGAATTATTAAGGATCAACTACTTTGTTGATGTAAAGCCGAATAGTAGTTTAGTTTCACTTCTTCTTTTGTTTTTCATTTTTTTATAAATATTTTTATAAACAGGAGTCAAATGTCAGAAACACGGATATATAGAGGTTCATATGTATAACAAAAGCCACGGTGAAAGTCTTATGCATTGAATTCTCCCTATTGCTAGACTAGATAGACAAAGAGATAGAAGAGATGAAGCCATGTAGTAAAATGATGATGCATATAATATGTTTCCATATTAGCTAAAAGAGCATATGGATGTATAAGTACAAGTATCATTTCCATTTCCAGTAGTATAAAATAAACTAAAACAAAAGAAACGAATAATAAAACTTTAGTATTATAAAAAAATTGATTCATGGCTATTCTTCAGTTGTTTTGGTCATCTCAAATGCTACTTTAGGTTCAGTTTATGCAGACAATGATACTGCCAAATTTACTTTTAGTGGTATAACTATAAATGCATGCACATTATGATTTGCAGGCCCACCCGAGCGTGCATATACACTCGTACTAATAGTACAAATCTTTGTCCTCCGAAAATAAGGTCTTCAACCCTGAAATGCTCAGGCTGACCTGAGCGAATTGAAAACAGAAAGCACTCGAGTCAGAACTAAAAGATCTTATGTAAGTTAAATCAACGATAAATAAATATGAGCGGAACCGCGTCAGAGATGTTTACTGGATTTGAAATCTCATATCCAGTGTCTAACGTGAGTGCAATGACTTAGGAGATGTTCGGGATTTCCATCTCCTAAGGATCCGATAAACTATCTACTATGTAGTACAATACGCTATTATAATATGTCTACAGTAAAGTACAGTATTAAAATAGCGTTAAGGCGTTACCCATATCCCCTTTAACACATTTTATATATTCCCGTAGTCTATACAAATACACTAAGCCCCACAAAACCGATGGGATACTCAAGGAGCACTCTATAGGTACGGTACAAAACAAACTCGTACAAGGCGCGCTAGGGCATGTGAACACGGCACTCGAGGCAATGCCAGGGTAGATGTACCAATTGCGGATCCGGACTGGTGGTATCGCATAGCAGCTACTACCGCCCACCTTGGAACACACTCCCAAATCAAAATCAAAGGGTGGCCACCAAATCATCACTAAGTCATAATATGGTATCGAAGTAGCATGTCCGATAGGAGGAATGACCTCACTTGGCCCGGCGTGGCTCCTGTTTTAGTCGCATCTAAGCTAACTCACGGGAGCTAGGGTCACGTAAATACCTCATACAGAATCATACACCAAACCATCCTACTTCATTTCTGGAATCTCTACCACGTACACAGTTGTTAAAGTGGTTTTCGGTATTGGCAGAGAGTATGACAATATCCGATCTCGGTATCTTTAACAACCAAACGCTTATTTCACACCGGATGGTTCTTTTACATTTCAAAAGTAAATTTACAAATGATATCAAAATATCATATTCTCAAAACCATATCATTTTCAGATCATATACACCTTCAAAAATCACCTTCACTTATAAATCATCTTTACTCAAATATGTCAGTTCACAAAGGTATCAATTCCAAATTCGAACTTAGGTTGTATCATCAAGGATTTAAAACTACTTCAATTTTACGCAATCTGAAATTTTAGAAAATAGTTTAGGTAATTATAAATAGTTTATATAGTTTTAGAATATCTTAAATAGATTTAAAATAGTTTAAATAGTGAAATAGTTTAAATAGATTTAAATTTGATTTATTTAGTTTAAAATGATTTAAATAGATTAAATATGGATTTAATAGATTTAAATTATATTAAGTAGATCTTTATACAGATTAAATAAATTTAAAATAGATTAAATAGATTTAAATTATATTAAATAGATTTAAATTATATTAAATAGATTTAAAATAGATTAAATAAATTTCATTAGTTTAAAATTGGTAAAATAGATTAAATTGGATTAAATAGGTTGTAATGGATTAATATAAATTAAAATAGTTAAATTGATTGAAATAGTTAATTTAATGAAATAGTTTAAATTAGTTTAAAATAGATTTCAAAGTTATATCCAAACATTTCAATAACTCAATTTTGATAGATTCATTTATTTATGCCACTTCAACTTTGAAATTCCAATTTAAATCCTTTGAACAAATCATTAATCAATTCCAATTTCAGCCTTTACATTTGGATTATAAAAAATAATTTAGGTTATATAAATCAATTTCTATTTCAAAATACCAGTTAACTAAATTCAAAATTTCGAAGATTCAAAATCATTTAATTTAACCAATCCGGCGTCCAAACATAAAATTTTCTACCTTAGGGTCAAGTGATACGGATATTTATCATTTCAATCCGCAATCTAAAATTTTACGGTATATATCATTTCAAACCGCAATCCCGAATTAAATAAAATCCATAAAATCGCTCGAGTCTATCATTTCAACCCATAACGATTTTTCTCTAATCTATAGATCGTTCGGGTATGTATCATTTCAACCCATAGGGAACTTGCAGTTTATAACAATAAAAATACAATCATCCAGTCATCCAATATCAACAATCAATCATCCATTTCAATCATCATCCAAATAAATCAATAAACATCAATAGATAACTGATAATCAATACAAGTATTAAATTGACAATTTAAATTCAATATTAAATTAAACGATGATTAAATGTAATAAAAGTCAAATTTAACTAGAATTACAATTTAAACATACCAAACATCAACCAATAAATTTCAAATCACATCATAAATTTAATTTAACTACATAAGAAAAATCTAGTAGTTGTGACTTGTGAGTGGGTCAAAACACTCACCTTCGATTTTAAATCGATTTTAAATCCAAAATAAGACCGAAAATTTGAACAGTCTCAGAATTCGTCCAAACGAGCGTCAAAATGTTCGGAATTTCGATACGATCTCAGCGGAACAAACCGTGTGTGAATCGGACCTCGTATGTAAAAGTTATGACAATTAGAAGTTAAACGATTTTAAAATTAAAAGGAAAAAAACAAATTGAACTTGCACACGTCATTTCATCTGCCTGGGTATGCGAGAACCCTAATTCATGCTATCTCACTTCAAACATAGCCCGTTCATCAGCACCTCCATGCCATCGTGGCACGCCAGACGCCGCCGTACCCAGGCCAGAGGCGCGCCTCCACTAGCGCATCGACAGCCGACCCTCCCATGACCACGTCTTCGACTCCGAGCATCCCTGAAATGAGCAGGCGCCGCATAAAAAATGAAACCCTAATGAATTTTAGGCGATGATCCACCCGTCAATTCGCCAAACAAACTACACTGATGCATTGCATGCAACGATCTCCACAACCCAGTAACCTCAAATCGACGATTGGCCAAAGTTGATCGTTACACGATGAACGACCGAGATTAATTCGCCCAATTCTGGCCACATTGAAACCTAAGTCGGAAATCAAACAGCAGATCTGACTTGCGCTCGTCGATAGCTTCAAATCGATATATAATATGATATATTTTGAGGAGTTTGATTTTTGATTTGATTTTTGGTTTGCAATCGAGTTTGGAATTGGAAATTAGTTCTGCCATTGAGGAGAAGTAGACAGATAAAATGTACGTACTGAAAAAAGGAATAAGAATATAGCCAGGGTTTATAACAGGCTATTTATAGGTAGATCAGAAATAGAAATGAATGGGCTAGATCGATTTAGAAAGTTGAACGATAAACGACCCGAAAAGCCCGTTTTGTCTCCAGAACGAAAATGGGTCATCCCATATATCAAAATAGGTGTTTTCGGTATTTTTAAATTCAATGGAACAGGTTTCAAGTCCAGATTCCATCGTATAAAGAAGTTAGCTTACATTCAGCTTATTTTAAATTGATTTCAATTAAATTCAATTAAATTTAATTAAATTGATTTATGAGCGTTTCAAGCCTGTATGATCAAACGGCAAGTCCTAATTCTACAAAACTTGAAAACCTACAATAATTCACCGTTACAGATTCGATGAAACTGGTTTCGTCAAAATCCGAGTCAGTGGCCAAAATGGCTATTTTCACATTAATTAAATAAATTATTATTAAATTAAATTTATCACTTCTTATATTCAAATTAATTAACTAACCTTTTTTTCATTTTTGATTTCATAGACATTTACAATAATTTAAAACAAATTTACATATTAAATTCAGTGTTAAATATTCCACTAATTACAGTGTTCAATTTCAACTGCAATTAAATCCAATCAATTAAAATTTAATTCCAATAAATTGATTAAATTTGATATTAATCTTTATATTTAATCAATTATTACTCTGACACCATAGTTAACATTTTGTTTATCTTTCATTACATTAATATTCTCCATTTTCCATCTTTTATTTGTATTAACTACTATATTTCCATTATATTGAATTCTGTCGATTTTCACATTAATTAAAATTTGAAATCCCTAATTAATTAATTTATCTAGATTTCATTCTTTTATTAAATCAATTATTACCTTATGAATAAAATTAACATTTCTATACATTTTATTACATTCAAACTTTGCAGTTATTGTCTTAACTCACATTAATGTAACATTTAATTTCATTTAATTATAATTGATTTTCAATTAAATTTAACAGACTAAATAAATAAGTAACATATAATAGTTTGTCACCATTAACCTTTAGTCACATTAATAAGTTTATTATTTACAACCAAATGTTATAATTACTTACATAACACTGATTTTATTCAATTACCATTAACTATATATTATTTCATTAATTAATTCAGTATTTACATTTGTTTTCCTATATTCACTTTATAACCAAGTATAACCTTTAAATCATTTCAATTGATTGGAATTTCAATTAAACTTATTAATAATTAACTTAAATTAACATTGTTACATTTCATTCTATTTATTACTTCACTAATAAATTACAAATTTTTATTTCTCCCAATATTGAATCACAAAATCTTCATTAAATTCACATGTTTTAATTATCGAAAATTACGGGTCGTTACACTCTCCCCCACTTAAAACTTTTCGTCCTCGAAAAGGTAGAAGAAGGGAAAGAAGGGAAAAGAACGAATTAAGTAATCAATATATCTTATTCAAAATATTAAATTTATAACAAATAAATTTAAAAAGTTAAATAATTTAAATAAAATATATCAATTAAATCCTTTATATTCAAGTTAACAAAAGTTTGGAAAACATTTCACAAAATTTTCTAAGCCCAAAATTCACAGAAAATTTCGGCAGAGTCTCCTTTGTACGGAGAGGTCTGGGAGAAATAATAATATCAATAATAACAATATATTTCATATTTTTCAAAATAATATATCTCAAACCACGGGAAAACAATATAATTTCTCTAGAAAACCGTAATCCAAGAACGTACCAATTTGTCGAGCAAATAACGTTTATTTTATGAAACCAAAAGCAGTAGCAATTGCTTCCATAACCTGTATTTAACTTATATAATCCAAAAGAGTTAATAATTATATAAAAGAGAAATATTTGAGTTGTTTTCAACTATTAACAAAAAAAACATCACCACATAACAATAATCATTTGAAAAACAACAATACAACATAATTTTCAACAAAGAGAACAATCATTCATCCATAACATGCAAAACAAATGGTTTGTTCGGGTTTAGAACTTCTAATCGTATAAAAATGATAAATAAACTACTAAGTAAACCATACACTCAGCAGTCGTAGATAAGACTAAATATATTATTTATACATCTCTATATGAAATAGAAGTATCCTTTCCCAACCAATCCATAAGTCCAACAAACCAAGAATTCAACACAATTTAAATTTTCTCTATTTATCATTTTCACAACATTAATTGTATTTTTTTTTCTTCATACAATAATTTTCTTTAATTCACGTTCATTACTTACAAAATTTTAATTTTTTCATTCATTCAGGTAAGGCTTATTCCATTAATTTACATTCTTTACTTACATAAGTTATATCCATTTTAATTATTTGGATCCTAAATAAGTTCATTATTGAAGTACTGTATACATTTTATTTCAGTTTACTTCACATTTACAGTTTAGTTTAGTTTGATTTTCTTTTTTTTCTCATTCATATAATGTTTATTTTCATTAATTTACATTCGTTATTACTTACAAAAGTTCATTTCTCTTTTATTCATACAATGTCATTTCTTTCATTTCATTACTTCACACTCATTGCTTAAGTAAGTTAATTTTTTTTTCAATTATTGGGTAAATTTCTTTACAATTCAATTTCCATATAAAATATTATTGAATATTAACTCCATTTCTAAATCATTTCCAATGTTCTCCGAAGTTATAATAATTCAATTTATATAATACTCATTTTAATTCTAAATGGCTTCAATATTAATTCAGTTTATAATTATTTACTTACAACATTCACCCTTACTATTAAATTCGATTATAAATAGTTTAGATGTTAACTTAATTTTATAAACATTTTTCTTACATTATTCGCTTTAATTACATTTAATTAGTGGCATTTCAATCTATTAACTTCAGTTCATAACAATTTATAACATTAGAATTCTTATTTATAAAGTAATTATGTTGAACACTTTCATCATTTTTTTTCCAATTTTTACTTGTATAATATTCTGTTACATATTCTTTTTAACATTTCAACTTTTAAATACTTTGGTAAGATATATATATATATATATATATATATATATGTCTTTTAGAATGCAATAGTAAGTTACACAGTTATTATATTTATTAACAGAATGTTCAATAGTTACATTTTCTTATTTCCATTTCCTTTTTATTTATGGTTTTCAAAATTTCAGTTTCTTATCTATTTCATTAATCATTTTAACATCAAATTTCTTATTTTCATATTAGAAGTTTCCAATTATTAATATAGTCAAAATTCCATTCATTATAATTAATTTAAATTTCTAATTTACAGAAACTTAAGAACTAAACAACCGGGTTCTTTTCAATTATTTTAAAATAATATATATAATCATATTTTTTATATATATCAAATCATATCTGGAAGTTAAAATCAAGATTAATTTACCGAAACAAATTTGCAGTAAAATTACTACAACGGTCTTCCCACTTTGAAACTCGAAAATGAACGTCGATGATGCGTGCATTCATCATCGAAATTATTTTCCAGCGACGGAGAGGGGAGTACAGAATTTATTTCCTTCCAAAATTTTCCTTTAAAACGTCTCTTTCAAATCATCTTGAAATATTTATATCATGAAATACTTCTGAATAATACTAATATTATATTCCAAAATCTTTTGAAAGAAATTTCAAAATACCGGAACTTTAGTTCTTAACTTCCAATTTACATTTACTTTACTTGTAAATCTCATTTTACAATCAATGTTTATAAAATTTCCTACCAAACAAACAACATATTACATCTAACTATATCATTTGTAAAATTTATTATTTTATATACAAAAATATATAATAGGCAAAATTATATCATTTACCTATGTTTCAAAACATATTGTGTCGGTCTGCCCTATTAAGTGTTTAGAAATCCCTATCGATGTCATAGCGTCCTACGTACCGACCAGAATTTATAAATACAAAACGGAACAAATTAACATAATACAAAACCTTTATAACACTAACAAATACGCTCTCTCATATATATATATATATATACACACTCAACGACTCATTCTAGGGTATTACTACCCTATTTTATATGAGTCAGACCCCAAAAAGCTAAGATTATCGCTAAACCAAAGCTATGATACCAACTGTAGCGACATGCCTTATTGGACGTTTTAAGCAGACACACATGTCGTACTCAAACCATTCAAAAGAGCAGATTGCTATGGGGTAAATAAGAAAAGCAGAGAAAGAAAGAAAACAAATACAGAATCTCGCAGTGGAATGACAAAATATAATAATCAAATAACAGTTCGTGAAGCTGTTTTATAAATACATTTGATTATTCTTTTACAACAAAAAAATCTGAGTTGCATAAAACAGGAATAAATAAATAAATGCAGCGGAACAACAAGATGCAGTGGAATAAATATAATAAATACTAATAATACAAATCTTCGTCTTCGTCCTCCAGAAATAAGGTCTTCAACCCTGAAATGCTCAGGTTGACCCGAGCGAATTGAAAAGACAAAACACTCGAGTCAGAACTAAAAGATCTTATGTAAGTTAAATCAACGATAAATAAATATGAGTGGAACGACGTCAAAGATGTTTACGGGATTTGACATCTCCTATCCAGTGTCTAACGTGAGTGCAATAACTTACGCGATGTTTGGGATTTTCATCTCCTAAGGATCCGTTAAACTATCTACTATGTAGTACAATACGCTATTATAATATGTCTACAGTAAAGTAAAGTATTAAAATAGCGTTAAGGCGTTACCCATATCCCCCTTAACACATTTTATATATTCCCGTAATTTATATAGATATTGTAAGCCCCACAAAACCGGTGGGATACTTAGGGAGCACTCCATAGATACGGTACAAAACAAACTCGTAGAAGGCGCGCTAGGGCATGCGAACACGGCACTCGAGGCAATGCCAGGGTAGATATACCAATTGCGGATCCGGACCGGTGCTAACGCATAGCAGCTACTACCGCCCACCTCGGAACACACTCCCAAATCAAAATCAAAGGGTGGCCACCAAATCATCACAAAGTCATAATATGGTATCGAAGTAGCATGTCCGATAGGAGGAATGACCTCACTTGGCCCGGCGTGGCTCCTGTTTTAATCACATCTAAGCTGACTCACGGGAGTCAGGGTCACGTAAATACCTCATACAGAATCGTACACCAAACCATATTCCTACTTCATATCTGGAACCTCCACCACGTACACAGTTGTTAAAGTGGTTTTCGATATTGGTAGAGAGTATGACAATATCTGATCCCGGTCCCTTTAACAACCAAACGCTTATTTCACACCGGATGTTTCTTTTACATTCAAAAGTAAATTTACAACTGATATCAAAATATCATATTCTCTAAACCATATCATTTTCAGATCATATTCACCTTCAAAAATCACATTCACTGTCAAATCATCTTTACTCAAATATGTCAGTTCACAAAGGTATCAATTCCAACTTAGGTTGTATCATCAAGGATTTAAAAATACTTCAATTTTACACAGTCCGAAATATTAGAAAATAGTTTAGGTAATTATAAATAGTTTATATAGTTTTAGAATAGCTTAAATAGATTTAAAATAGTTTAAATAGTAAAATAGTTTAAATAGATTTAAATTTGATTTATTTAGTTTAAAATGATTTAAATAGATTAAATATGGATTTAATGGATTTAAATTATATTAAGTAGATCTTTATATAAATTAAATAAATTTAAAGATTAAATAGATTTAAATTTTATTAAATAGATTTAAAATAGATTAAATAAATTTCATTAGTTTAAAATTGGTAAAATAGATTAAATTGGATTAAATAAGTTATAATAGATTAATATAAATTAAAATAGTCAAATTGATTCAAATAGTTAATTTAATGAAATAGTTTAAAATAGATTACAAAGTTATATCCAAACATTTCAATAACTCAATTCCGATAGATTCATTTATTTATGCCACTTCAACTTTGAAATTCCAATTTAAATCCTTTGAACAAATCATTAATCAATTCCAATTTCAGTCTTTACGTTTGGATTATCGAAAATAATTCAGTTTATATAAATCAATTTCTATTTCAAAATACCAGTTAACTGAATTCAAATTTTCAAAGATTCGAAATCATTTAATTTAACCAATCCGGTATCCATATATAAAATTTTCTACCCTAGGGTCATGTGATACGGATATTTATCATTTCAATTAGTAAAATAAAATTTTACGGCTATATATCATTTGAAACCGCAATCCCGAATTAAATAAAATCCATAAAATCGCTCGAGTCTATCATTTCAACCCATAACGATTTTTCCTTAATCTATAGATTGTTCGGGTATGTATCATTTCAACCCATAGGGAACTTGCAGTTTATAACAATAAAAATACAATCATCCAGTCATCCAATATCAACAATCAATCATCCATTTAAATCATCATCCAAATAAATCAATAAACATCAATAGATAACTGATAATCAATATAGGTATTAAATTGACAATTTAAATTCAATATTGAATTAAACGACGATTAAATGTAATAAAAGTAAAATTTAACTAGAATGACAATTTAAACATTCCAAACATCAATCAATAAATTTCAAATCACGTCATAAATTTAATTTAACTACATAAGAAAAATCTAGTAGTTGTGAGTGGGTCAAAACACTCACCTTCGCACTTCAAATCTCATCTGCCTAGGTATGCGAGAACCCTAATTCACGCTATCTCACTTCAAACGCAGCCCGTTCATCAGCGCCTTCGCCCCATCGCAGCATGCCAGACGCCGTCGTACCCAGGCCAGAGGCGCGCCTCCACCAGCGCATCGACAGCCGACCCTCCCACGACCATGTCGTCGAGTCCGAACGTCCCTGAAACGAGCGACCGCCGCACAAAAAATGAAACCTTAATGAATTTTAGGTGATGATGCACTCGTTAATTCGCCAAACAAACTACGCAGATGCATTGCGTGCGACGATCTCCACAACCCAGCACCCTCAAATCGACGATCGGCCAAAGTTGATCGTGACTCGATGAACGGCCGAGATTAATTCGCCTAATTCTGGCCACACAGAAACCCAAGTCGGAAAACAGACAGCAGATCAGAATTGCACTCGTCGAGGGCTTCAAATCGATATATAATATGATATATTTTGAGGAGTTTGATTTTCGATTTGATTTTTGGTTTGCAATTGAGTTTGGAATTGGAAATTAGTTCTGCTATTAAGAAGGAGAAGTAAACAGGTGAAATGTACGTACTGAAAAAAGGAATAAGAATATAGCCAGGGTTTATAACAGGCTATTTATAGGCAGATCAGAAATAGAAATGAATGGGCTAGATCGATTTAGAAAGTTGAACGATAAACGACCCGAAAAGCCTGTTTTGTCTCCGGAACGAAAATGGATCATCTCATATATCAAAATAGGTGTTTTCGGTATTTTTAAATTCAGTGGAACAGGTTTCAAGTCCATATTACATCGTATGAAGAAGTTAGCTTACATTCAGCTTAGTTCAAATTGATTTCAATTAAATTTAATTAAATTGATTTCTGTGCGTTTCAAGCCCGTACGATCAAACGGCAATTCTGATTACTACGAAACTTGAAAACCTACAAAAATCCACTGTTACGGATCCAATGAAACTGGTTTCGTCGAAATCCGAGTCAGTGGCCAAAATGGCTATTTTCACATTAATTAAATAAATTATTATTAAATTAAATTTATCACTTCTTATATTCAAATCAATTAACTAACCTTTTTTTTAATATTTGATTCCATTGACATTTAAAATAATTTAAAACAAATTTACATATTAAATTCAGTGTTAATATTCCACTAATTACAGTGTTCAATTTCAACTGCAATTAAATCCAATCAATTAAAATTTAATTCAAATAAATTGATTAAATTTGATTTTAATCTTTATGTTTAATCAATTATTACTCTGACAACATAGTTAACATTTTGTTTATCTTTCATTACATTAATATTCTCCATTTTCCATCTTTTATATGTATTAACTACTATATTTCCATTATATTGAATTCTGTCGATTTTTAACATTAATTAAAATTTGAAATCCCCAATTAATTTATTTATCTAGATTTCATTATTTTATTAAATCAATTATTACCTTATGAATAAAATTAACATTTCTATACATTTTATTACATTCAAACTTTGCAGTTATTGTCTTAACTCACATTAATGTAACATTTAATTTCATTTAATTATAACTGATTTTCAATTAAATTTAACAGACTAAATAAATAAGTAACATATAATAGGTTGTCACCATTAACCTTTAGTCACATTAATAAGTTTATTATTTACAACCAAATGTTATAATTACTTACATAACACTGATTTTATTCAATTACCATTAACTATATATATTTCATTAATTAATTCAATATTTACATTTTTTTCCTATATTCACTTTATAACCAAGTATAACCTTTAAATCATTTCAATTGATTGGAATTTCAATTAAACTTATTAATAATTAACTTAAATTAACATTGTTACATTTTATTCTATTTATTACTTCATTAATAAATTACAAATTTTTATTTCTTCCAATATTGAATCACAAAATCTTCATTAAATTCACATGTTTTAATTATCGAAAATTACAGGTCGTTACACTCTCCCCCACTTAAAACATTTCATCCTCGAAAAGGGAGAAGAAGGGAAAGAAGGGAAAAGAACGAATTAAGTAATCAATATATCTTATTCAAAATATTAAATTTATAACAAATAAATTTACAAAATTAAATAATTTAAATAAAATATATCAATTAAATCCTTTATATTCAAGTTAACAAAAGTTTGGAAAACATTTCATAAAATTATCGAAGTCCAATTTTCACAGAAAATTTCGGCAGAGTCTCCTTTGTACGGAGAGGTCTAGGAGAAATAATAATATCAATAATAACAATATATTTCATATTTTTCAAAATAATATATCCCAAACCACAGGAAAACAATATAATTTCGCTAGAAAACCGTAATTTGAGAACGTACCTATTTGTCGGGCAAATAACGTTTATTTTATGAAACCAAAAGAAGTAGCAATTGCTTCCATAACCTGTATTTCATTTATATAATCCAAAATCTTATAAGAATAACTTCAACCCCTTTCGATAGCTTATAAGAATAACTTCAACCCCTTCGAAAGCAAGCCTTTGACACCATCCTTTCTACATTCTCCAATACACTACATTACCAATTTCTTGATACCCTGTGCATTGGTTTCGAATGGGTTCAAAAGGCCTATTGGGCATGGTTTCGTAAGCGAGCAAGTGGAAGTGGTGAAGTGGTAAATTATATCAAAACTGATTTTTATGCCTTATAAAGTAACTTCTTTTCATCTAAGTTGCCAATTTTTCAAAATATAATTGGGTGCCATTCCTTTTTCAAATATCCTTTTTCTAACAAGGTTGTCGAATTCGATAATTTATAACTGAAATTATTTTAACAAATAAACCATTTCCTTCCATAAATCATTTAATCATTTAAGTACTTCAACTTAAATAATTTAATAACCATGTTAAAAAACTTTAGAAAAATCCCCAAAAATCATCAAAATTCACTTTTAATATGTTTTCTAACATATTGAAATTTCAGACCCAAAATCAATATATTGCCGTAACTAATTTAAACCCGAATTTGTCCATTTCTTCCATTCGAAAATTCATAATAAATTATCCATAACTTGGAATATTACGAAAATTTAAACCCATTTCCAAAATAATGTTTTACAAAACATATTCAATCCTTATGGCATTCGAAACCCATTTACATGATTCTAACCTTAAAATCGAATTAAACCTTTACACAAAATACTTGTTTAAACCCAACATGGCATATAATCAAAGAATATCATCATTCAATCCATTCAAACGGTTCTAAAACCTTAAACCCGAATTAAAATGTTCAATAAAACATATATGAGATGGTATAGATTATTATTCACCGTGTTTGGATAAGGAACTTGAGATTTGATCTTGCTTAATTCTTCCTTGCTTGAATCCTTAACTTCTAATTGATTTTGATCCCCTTTTCTCCTAGGGGTATGGTCGGCCTTAGTTCTCCTTTTTTTGGTTTGTGAACGTATGAATGAAAAATGAGGTAAGGGTTTAAGGGTTATAGGGTTATGGTATATGGCTATTTCCCCTATTACCCATGCCTTACTTAACTTAGTTTTCATCTTATAAACCATTCTTATGAAGTTACTTATGGGCCATTTTATAAATCCATTTAACTAAGGCAGGACCTTAATTAGTTTTCAAATCTAAATCCCCTTATCACTCTAAACTCTACATTATTCTATTTAATTTATCTAATTAAATCTCCTGAATAATGTTATTTAAAATTAGGGCTGTTACAGGAATGGTTTGTGATATACTTATTCCGGTGAGATAAGTATATGAATAATTTGATAAATATTTTGGAAAGAGATTCTAATTAATGGGAATTTAATTAATGAGGCTTAGTGGCTTCCATATGGGAAATGTGATCTCTGTTTGATTATTTAATAGTTAAATAACCGACTATCAAATCTTAACCTAAATATGTAATTCTTCTTAATTTTGGTGGTAGGGAAGCAATTCCCTACTTAACACTGAATGATTTTAACTTTGGAGATATCTAGGCGAAACATGGAAATTATGTGGTACAGTTATTGTCGGTGGTGCTATACTATACGCATAAACTCGTTTGTTCTTTTAGGACAAATGATAAGGATATCCGTCCACTTAAATGGTTAGGGGGTGATCTTTGCTCTTATGTATTATCTGATTATTTCCTAAAGAACCGGTATTGAGCATTCTAGAAATCGACGATTGGTTTTTGGAGCGCACGGTAAGTGAGGGAGTGTACTCGTAAGAGATGACTCATATCATAACCACTCTAAAACCCATATTCGATTCTATGAAAGAAATTCGTGATATATTGAGATGTTGGAATCTATGTGTGGTTTCGAAACCCATTGAGGTATGGGAATCCATGTGTGATTCCAAGATCTATTTGAGATATGGGAATCCATGTGTGATTCCAAGACCCGTTGGGGCATTCGAATCCATGTGGGATTCCATGATCTGTTTTGATGGTGGTATGTGAGATGGAATGCCAGACATAGCCGCACTAGCGGTAATGACTAAAACCAGAGATATAAGACTTGGCCGGTAGGGTTGGCGAACCGAAAGGGTGCAGTCGGCTCCATCTCGATGTTATCTACATTCGTTATGCATGCATAGGGCGATGCACTTAGTCTTAGCGAGACCAGCTATGTTTTTCCTATGGTGCATCACTAGGGATGTATACTTCTTTGGAAGGATCCTTGTGTAGGAGGACCATTTCTCAAAGTACCGAAAAGCACCTCCGTGGAATCCTACACAATTAGCGAATGCACTTTATCGATTTTCGACTATACACCTATTATTATGGTGATGTACACAGCATCACAGCTACTTGCTTATTATTATTTTCACCCTTAGACATAATTATAATATCATTGAATTTTCTAATATAAATGTTTTGGTTATTGTAAGGTAAAAACCCGTCCGTGTTTATGTGCGGCGTGGTCTTACGAGATACCTTTGATTTTAAAAGGGTTTTAAACATAGTAATTCAGTTGTTTGAGTTTACTCAAACCAGACCCATGTCTGATCCGGAGTTTTATTTTCTTTCCCTAAAACTCTTGGGTGCTCAAATTTTTCTGGGTAGCCAAGTAGTTCAGGTTTTCCTCGGATGCATCTTGGAGGAGCTTGGAGCATGAGGCTTTATCGATAGCTAGTTATTATCTTGTTTCGGCTATATTATATGTATCTTGTATCAATTAGGTAGGGACAGGCTGTTATAACTATCCAAGGGTAGAATTGTATCAGTATGACTCTGATGTATCATTTTTGAAACGAATTTGTAAAGTATTATGTTGATTAATATATGTTATTTCGTTGCGTTGTGAGAATATGTGATTGTTTTTGTTTCTTTTATCTTCTATCTTCTTCTTTCACCCCTAACGGTCGGTTTTTTCGGCCCTTGAATGCTTGACACACAATACAGTGGATATATTAGTGTCGATTTTCGAGGGTCGAAAACCTCATTCGTTACATGCCGTAGGGCTATGTTGGTCGCTCTCATTAGGGTATGGTCATCGCTTGATCTAGATCAATATTTATGGATTTATGTATGCTTCAGATCTAGTACGGTTTGTCATGTTGGCAACCGAGGGGTGATCATATTCGGCACTATCCAGAAAGGGGTAGGCCGGTCCTGATTCGCAGAGGTGCAAGGTTTGCAGCCTCGGTATATTTTCTCTAGAAATGTACTGTATAGAAGGTAGTCCCTTACCTTGTTATTATATAGAATCCATTCTCCAATACGTGCTTTACGGACTTAGTTGTGCCCAATTATGCTGGAACATGAGATGCAAGCATTCCGGCTATGTTATATATTGTTTTTAAATCCTAGATATTGTTATAATATCACCGGATTTCTTATGGAAATGGTTTGGCTATTTTAAGGTAAAAACCCATCCATGTTTATGTGCGGTGTGGTCTTAAGAGATACCTTTATTTTTGAAAGATATTATAACATCAAAATTCCATTTGATTTGTGTTTCTCGCGCTGGTTTACCAGACTGATCCGTGCATTATTTTCTTGTAATGCTCGGGTCAGCCTGAGCGTATTTCTAGATTTAGTTATGGATCCTTTGGAGCTTCTGGAGACGAGTTAGATGCCTTCTAGTTATATTCATGTATTTTATTTTTCCGTTGTATTTGTTATTTGTATTTATCAGCATTTGTAAGGATAGACTGCTATAACTGTCCAAGCTGATGATATGTTAGTTTACTTTAATGGATGTATGTCTATTACTGTTTTCCTTTGTAAAAATCATTTGTATATTATTATATTACCCGTCATGATATGAGATTCCGTTCTGTCTTTTCTTTTCTTTTACTCCAACAATCTGTCTTTCTGGCACTTGGATGCTCGGCACATGAATATCGTGCATGTATTAGTGTGGACTTTTGAGGGTCAAAAAGGCCAGTCGTTACAAGTGGTATCAGAGCTTCGGTTGAGCGAACATCTAGGCTTTGGTAGGGTAACTCATTAGAGATAGGGATAGTAACACCCTAGAATGAGTTTGAGTGTATATATAAGAGTGCGTATTTTTTAGTGCTATAAAAATGTTTTATATTGTGCTGATTGACTTGTCGAGTAGTTTATGAATTCAAGTCGATACAGAAGGAATAACGGTATTGATAGGAGTTTCTAAACTTTTGAACAAGGCAAACAAACACAATATTGTTTTCAAAATTTGGTAAATGAAATAATTTTACGTAGAATCATATTTTATATATAAAAGAATGATTTTCAAAAATTGATGTAGGTATCTATGATGTGCTTATTTGTTAGAAAATGATAATATTCAGTTTAATCATTTATTGTTTGATTACTTGTGCTCAACCAGTTTATGAGCAGTTTTACCTTTTCACTACATGGGTTGGGTTGATAGCAATTTGTGGGAATATTAAATATGAACACCTTGTGAATTAAGTTTAACGATTTGACTATAAGGCGTTCGATGATAACGTTGGGTTAAATTTTAATTTTAATAAAAGTTGTTTATTATAATCTAAACAAAGATAAATATTTATGGAGATATTTTATATAAGAAGGTGAAATTATATAAATATGGTTTATAAATAAAAAGGATTTAAATGAGAATTTGAGAACATAATTCCCACACTACAAGAAAAACAGTCTTTTATAGCGGCATATAGCCGCTATTAAACACAACTATAGCGGTTTGATAAACGCTGTATATCGGCATGTTATAAAAAAGAATTGCACATTTCTAACACAAAAAAAACGCTATAAAAGAGCATGATTTCATAGCATAAAGTAGCCGCTATAAAAGAGCATGATTTATAACGCCTATTTTCTGTTATCCTTTGACAGTAACCTCATACATTGCATTATCTTTTTATAGCACTTATGTCATATAGTTATAATGCTTTTTAGGAGCTCTGCTTTATTTTACTATATATTTGATGCACCCCACTATTACATTTTAATAATAACAATCAAAATGAATCTTCTTTAAATAGATAACAATTTGAACAATGTATGAACGAAAAAAAAATCAACAAATTTAACGCATATTCGTGATAACAAAATTAAGCCGAATTTATTAAACAACATTATGCTTACGAGTACAAAAATACAAAAGCAAAATTCTGTGATAAATAAAATGTTGGGCATTCACAACCCACCCATACTCAATACAACTTCATACTAAATAATTTAAGTACTGTGAATCCGATCACATACAACAAAATTCAAAACATGACCTAACGCTAGGTCTTTATTCCCAAACCATAAACACACTCAACAACCTAGACTAAGCAACTGACTTATTAAACACTGGCCATGTAGGTGATCAAATCTACAACCCTTGTGCTGCAAAATTATATCCAAAATAAGCATAGTAATAAAACATAAATCAAATGTTCAAAATCGAGAATTCAAATTGGGTATTACCTGTATCCCCATTCGTTATCATACTGAGACGACCCGCCCTTCACGACCCTCGAAAAATCGACATAAATACACCCACTGTAAAATATGCCAACCGATCGAGTGCCGGAAAGACAGATTGTTGAGGGAAAATAAAGAAGATAGAAGAAAGAAGGAACTAAACAACATCAGAATCTCACAATCGCAGCAGAACAAAATATAATAAATAATAACAGATCTTTACACAAAATGAAACCATATCTGTTATATACAATAAATCATCAGAGTATATCACAATTGAACAACAATTACCAGTCTGGCAGTTATATCAGCCTACCTCACAACTGCTGGCAATTTCAAACAACCATAGCAGCGGAATAAACAAGTACGAATAATACGTCTTGAACTCCAGCTCCTCTCCTGAGCTCCATAGCATCCTATCATGTAATCTATAATACTCGGTTTGACCCAAGCATTATAATGAAATAACACCCGAGTCAGTCTGGAATACCAGCGTAAGAGAAATACATCCAAACTGATTATTAAAGTTTCAAAAATCTTTTGAAATCAAAAGCATCTCGTAAGACCACGCGACAAATAAACATGTCGGGTTTTTACCTTACGATAGCCAAAACACTTTTTATCAAATCCTCTGATATTATAATAGTGTCTATATACAAATACTTATTCAAATAGCTGAAATTGTTACATGATTAAATTCCAGCATACTAGCCACAAAGTGGGTTCTACAAACAAAAACCGTAAAAGGCACGTAGGGAGAATGGATTTCCAACTAATGACTAGGCACTGGGGTACCACCTGTCACAGTACCTGGTCTAGATCAGTGTACCGAGGACCACGCCCGATCCCCTGCAACACAAGATCGGAACTACCCCTTACTGGATAATTCCGAGTAAGATCACCCCACGGTTGGGATCAGCAACCGCACCACTAAGCCGAAATAAAAAGGGACATCTAGACAGGGATGACCTCACCCTAATGGGTGCGACCCACATAGCCTTGCTGCATACCCCTAATTTTCAGTCATTTCCGATTGATGAGGCTCGAGGCTAAGCGTTACCTTTTTAGAACATATCACTTAGAATGCTCGTCGTCCACCTGACGATGTTCCGAAAGCATTCATCCATACAAGTCCATTCCGGGTTCGAATGGAACCGAAGGCACTATTCCTACTACATCCATTTTGGAATCACCCTCAGGATTAGTGGCGACTAGCCCTTGCACTTCACTGCTCCATCTTCGACTCCGAACTCGTTTCTCCACGAAAACGTACAAACCGGATCGAAGTGGTTTTTGGGAATTTAATCCCGATCCCGGTCTCTTCGAAACGATCAGCGCATTGGCCAATATTGATAGCATTGGCCGATATTGATAGTCAGTGATTTAACTATCAAATAACATTCACAAACATCCATCAAACATAAATAATTCCTCAAATTTATGTTTTCCTCAAAATATCTTTGCAAGATATATTTCTATTTTCAACCCTTTGAAAACAGTTTAAACCCACTTCCTTTTACGAAAATAAATTTCCCAAACATTTTCTATTTATACTGAAATCACCAAGTACAAACACTTAAGATTTAAAATAATTTAAATCACTTTATCCAAAATATATTTTAAGAATATTTAAGGTAAAACTATTTTTTTATAAAATAAAAAACTAATTTTAAAATAAAAGTTACAAACTTCCACATAGGTTTCAAATAAAACTTTAACCCAAACTATCTTTAAATAAATTCATTTTATAAAATATCAATATTAATAATATTCTTTTTAAACATAATACCAATTAACCCTTTAAAATAATTACTATTATAACTAATTTAGTAAATATTACTTTTAAAATTTTCACAACTCAAATAATTTCTTAAAACATTCTTTTAAAACAATTTCAAAACTTCTAACTTCTGCTCAAAAATCTGCTTTAAAAACGTACTTGGCTTTTCAGGGAAATTCACTTCCATTTCAAAATACCAAAGAATTCTTCTTATAAATCCTGCTTGATTTATCTCAATTCAAATTTATGTTCAAGTCCCGTAAATTTCTCCAAACACTTTAAAATTAAACACTTTATTTATTTTTAACACATTTTCCATTCTTGGAAAATCACTTCCAAAATATATACTTGAATTATATAAAATCAGTTACCAAATTCTTTAATCAAAATAAAATTTTGGAAATTTATAAATGTTTTCTTGCATAACTTAAATCAAAATTTCTTTTTAACATAAAGTTATTATATCAATACTTATAATAAAATTTCCCTTAGAAAACATAATACCAATTTATCTTTAAAATAAGTAAATACCATAATTAGTTAATAAATACTTATTTTTCACTTAAAGGAAATTAAAGATAATAATTTTTCTAAAATATTCTAAAAACACATTTTTAAACTTTCCAGTTTATACTTTGAAAGTCCTCTTTTGAAACATACTTCATTCCCCAGGAAAATTACACTTCCCATCCTTTTAAAATAATCTCACTATTATTTTAAAAACAATTTGCACCTTCTCATAGAAATTCCCATAGGAAATCTATGCTTCAAATTTATTTCCAGATAAATATCTCATTCCATTTATAAACCCAGTTTATAAAATTTCCATTCTTCGTTTCCTTTTTAAATCCCAGTTTCAGAAACACTTCAAATTTCAAACCCATTTCTTGAAATTTAATTTCTTTAAATTCATTACTCAAAAATTCCTTTTCATTTCCCTTTTAATCCCCATTTCATTCTATTTATACTTTAAAATACCAGATACAAACACAGCATAACAAAATTCCCAAATCAATCTATCACAGGATATCAATGGAATATATCACAGATTATGAATATAATTTCTATATTGTGAGGAATCCAATTGGATCTCTCCAACCTGTTTCCCTGCATTCACAGATGTTATCACAACAGCAAATATCAATCCAGACTGATATTAATATTCATATTCAGCCAATCACTCAATTATTTAAATATTAACTTTTTAAATTAAATGGCATGCAGATGTGAGTGAGATTAACTCACCTTGCATTTAAAACACCGAGCGTTATAATTTCAAATTAAATCGAGCGCTTTCGATTTAATCTAAAATTTTCACGAGCTTTAATCATTCCCAGATCTGCTCCACTACATAGCGCTCGTCGCTGCGATTCCGGCGTCGCCAGTTTCGTCGAATTCTGGTAATGCATACAAAAGTTATGAAATTTATAAGTTTGTACACAATTTATATAATAAAATCCCCTTTTTATTTTTATTTTTACCAAACGAAATCATGGCCGTTCGAGACAAGCTCCAAATCTCGGCCGTTCCTTCTGATTACTTCTTCACGTTCGAACCTAGGTAGCCACGAACCCCCCCCCCCCCCCCGCCTCGATTTTCCATAAATCGCGACCAACCCAAAATGTTACAACTTGATCGACGAGCTCCAGATGACGCGCCATGCTTCCCTCTACTCAATGCTACCAGCCTCGTCAAGATCGACAATCCCTTTTCCCTTGAAAACGCGAATGAACCCATTACCTTCTCGATTCAATCTCGGTGAATCTACACCCCCATCGACGATCTCGACCGTTGGATAGGTCGAGCTCGGTGAGCTCTACCTTTTTCATGTTGGAAGTTTTCAAAATAGAGGGATTAGGAGATAGATCGAGATGAAGTTTGAAGAACTTTGGCCATTGATTAGAACAGAACGGCGGCTACTGTGAAGAAACTAGGGTTTCGGCCCCTTTGTGATTATATATACGTTATATAAATATTATTTTAATATTAAATCCATTTTAAAACAACTTTTTCAAACGATCTCCAAATGACACATGCCGACAGGCGATTATAATGTTTTACCCGCATTTTGAACACAATGGAACGTGTTTCAGAAGCTAATTCAACCATATATGGAAGATAGCTTTTTGAATCGATTTAAAATATTAAATTATCGATTTAAATCTCAACGCGTTTCTCACCCGTTCGAGCAAACGGTAACTCCAACCACTACGAAAATTGAAATCCGATAATAATACACTATTACGGATCCAATAAAACTAGTTTCGTCGAATTCTGAGACTGTGCCCCGGAAGGCTATTTTAACTCGTCGATTAATTCGAGCGATTTCCAAAATCATCGAAATCATTTAAAATCTCACTTTTAAAACTTTACTAACTCAATTATAAATCAAATAGAATTTATATTCACATTAGAAACCATCCAGATTCATTCCGAATCAAAGTCTGATTACTTGCATTATTATTATATATTAATTTCCATTATTAAATTAATATAAAAATTCCAAATTTAACTTATCGATTTTTGATTCCATCCAAAAGTCGAACAGCATTATTTAAATCCAAATAGACTTAAAATAATTCCTAGAAACCATTTTCATAACCATTTACATCCAGATTCACAAATTTCCCAATTTCAAATATTTAATTATTATTATTCAAATCCAATTGAATTGTCATATTTGAAATTTAAACTAATCATATTGATTTAACCAAAAATTCTAATTTCAAATCAAATTATAATTCACATTCAACATTTAAAATGAATTAAATGTTCAAAATCTAACGACCAAAATTCCGGGTCGTTACATTCCTTCCCCCGTATAAAAATTTTGTCCTCGAAATTTGCTAAGGTAGGAAAATGTTACTAAGCTCATTTACGTACCCAAATTTACTTAGTTAAAAACTTACATTCACTTCACCAAAATTCTTAGCTCAGTTCCAAAATCATTTGCTTATTTCTAATTCAAAAGCTTGTTTTCTACATCATTTTCAAAATCAACTATTCTAGTTAACCAAAACTTTCAAAATTCCCAAAAAAAAATTAATTCCCAAAATTTTTGACAGCGTCTCCTTTGTACGGAGAGTGTTTCACAATATCACAATAGATATAAATATATATACATCGACCCACACGGTCGGAAAACAAAATATACCACAATATATATATATATATATATATATATATATATATATATATATATATCATTTCCCAATTTTATTGCGTAGGCGTACCTTAGATTAGCATTTTAAAAGCAAGCGGCTAACTTATATTGCATCTACGCGTTCCAAACTCTATCGATTGTGTGACGCCCCACCTCAATACCCACGCTAGCCAAGAACACTATGGTGTAATGCTGTTAACTAGCACGGAGAATAAGGCTGTTGAGGAGCGACCATCCGTGTAATTGCATTGTGCGAGCACCGATATGTCAGATAGAACAACATGCATGAGAGGAAGTCCGACATACCAATACAAACTCAAAGCTATCACGCGGTGGCTATAATATCTTCGAAAACAAATATAGAAAATAAACATAACACAAATCAGTCAAAGACATCCATATCACAAAGGCGGAAAAAAATATTAATATATATATAACACATGAAAGTGTATATCAGAGTAGTGGTCTGAAAGATCCACGATAATACAAAAGAATAGCAACATGTGCTACACAAAAGAATAAGTATACATTATAGAGTCTATATCTCAAATGTATACATCCAAAAACTACTAACCTAAGTAGTTAGCCAAAAGTCAGAGTAATAGATCCCTGGAGAGAAGTCAAGCAGAAGCACCTGTAACATCTCGGGCTGACCCGAGTATTATTTCATAAGAAAATAATAAACGGATCAGTCTAGCTATAAATATCAGATGACATGATATAGAATAAGAGATATGGCATAAACATATAATAACCATAGTGGCATACTACTATAAGTATGTAAACGATAATCAACAAGAGATTAATCAATATCACAAGAATCTTCTCAAAGATCCAAATCCACAAAAAGGTAATGACACACGAATTCACCAATGCACAAATATTGATAAAACATATCAATGAAAATCACGAAAATTGGTGAAGCACAAATTCCAGAAATCAACACACGAAATCCAGAACAAATTCCAGAAATCAACACACGAAATCCAGAAATCACAAAAAGGGGGAAGGCCTATCACACGAACGAGAAGCTATCTCATGGAAGCTATCCATTTAATTTTTCGAACACACGAATGGCCCGAAGGCCTTTGAACACACGAACGGTCCGAAGACCATGGGGTGCTACCCCATATATGTGAGTAGAAACATCACACAAGCGGGGTCTAGTCTCCCTCGCAGACAAAAAGACATCGCTCAATCGCTAGTCTAAATCACAGAAATGATCATCATGATCATAAAGAAGTGTCAACCACACCAAGCTAGTAAATATATGAGTTTAGCTTCATGTCCCATAAACTTGCTTAACTTAAATATTTACGAACAAACTGTAGATTTTAACTAGGAAATCGTCACAAAAGGTCAGTCGAACAAGTCCAAGAATTAACCGACGAAGTAAACGCAAGTGTTTCATACCACCTGTTTTGCTAAGCCGTTTAATTAGATTTCTCATCCGAGTGAAGTAAAGGCTAGTATATACTAATAGATTGGAAAATGGTTTAGGAAAAAGAGCTTTGTAATAAAATAGAGTTGAAATCGTTTTGATGAAAGAGTTTGGATATTTACTACTAGTATTGAAACCTTTATATCTTTAGAGTGACAAGTCACAAAGCGATTGTTGAAACAAATCGAATCACATAAATTCACATTCAAAGACGTGAATAAAGTCCAAAGGAATCAATCCCAAAACCATCAAAGTAGGAATGCTCGTGAGACCAAAGGTGGTCGAATTAAAGTGATGTGCGACCTAACATAGTCGAGGTAAAAACTGCAAGCAGACCGAGCGACCTAGTGATAAGGCCGAGTGACTTAGTGGTTGCGACCTAAGGTTCATGCGACCTAAAGGTTATAAGGTCTAATGACCTAAAGGTATTGGGGTCTTGCGACCTAACGGAATTAAGGTCATGCGACCTACGACCTAATGGTGCAAACGACCTAAAGGTATGCGACCTAAGGTGGTGAGGTCGAGCGACCTAAAAGACGTAAGGTCTAACGACCTAACTAGGCGAGCGACCTAACGAAATACAGGTCGAACGACCTAAGTGTAAAAAGACGAGCGACCTTACGTCTCAACAAGGCTGGGCGACCTAACGCGATACAACCTAGTAGTCAAACGATTTAAGAGGTCTGGCGACCTAAAGGAAAATAAGGTCTAACGACCTAAGGGAGATAGGGCCAAGCGACCTAAAAAGGTAAACAGGTCGAACGACCTAATTAATCTCGCGATCTTAGAGGGTGACGAGGCAATGCGACCTAAACATTTAGGACCGAGCGACTTTAAGGTGGACTGGGGTCAAGCGACCTAACTAGATGAATGGTCGAGCGACCTAAGGAAAAACAAGTCGAGCGACCTAAGATGGAACGACCTTCCATACACGCGACCTATCAGTGGTGCGACCTAGCGGGGTGAGCGACCAAACACGGTCGAGTTAAGTAAAGGCGCGACCTAAAGAGGTGCGACCTAATGGGTAGGTAGGGTCGAGCGACTTAGTGGTCGAGCGACCTAGTAGCAGAGCGACCTAACAAGGTAATAGCCGAGCGACCTACGACCTAAGTTCCGTAAACAACATTCCCATGCCAGAGCGACCTAAGGAAGTGAACGACCTAAGCCCAGATCCATGCCAGAGCGACCTAACGTGGGACGAGCCAGTTCTGAGGCAGAACGACCTAAGTCCAGGAAATTCACCAAAAACACTAAAAATTGGAGTTTTTCGCCAATCCAATCCAAACCAAAATCAAATATACATGCTAAAGTGATAGGAATTCATCCCCAACAGTCCAAGATAGTCATAGGAAAGAATGTGAGATAAAAATCTCACCTTTTCACGAAATTTATGATGGAGAAGCTTGAGAGCAAAGTAAGAATCAACCATAAGCTTGAATCAATCTCTTCTCTTTGGATTTGGAATAGATGTTGGATTAGCAATGAAGACTTGAGCTTGGAATTTTAATTTCCCATTCCCTCCACCATTTTTGAAGAAGCTTCTATGTTTAGGAAATGAAGAATGAAGTTGTGAAGAGAAGGAGGGGGTTGGGCTGAGTTAGTGAATGGTTCAGCCCAAACCAAAGCTCAAAGCAAAAAGTGACGAAAATTTCACTATCTCCAAACATATCGATGTTTATACTTAAAAGATTGCAAACGACGTTTTGAACTCAATGGAAGTGGTCTCGAGTCCTAATTCATCTGTATGCAAAAAGTAGCTTTTCGGACTAAAATCCGACTAACGATAAAATATTTAAATAAAATATGTAAATATAAAATTGACAAATATGCGGGTTATTACAGACTCCCCTCCTTAAAGAAATTGCGTCATCGCAATATATAAGTTGGAAAATAAAAAGTAACAATCGAAAAAGCATATTAACACAAAAGAAATTTGAAATAAGAAGTTCACCTCAAAGAGCATGAGAAAGTAAGTCCGGATGTGTTCGCTTGATGAATTCTCTAGTTTCCCAAGAGCAATCCTTAGGATTTGAGGACCATTGAACTTTAACAAGCGAAACATCTTTATTTCGAAGTCGTTTGACCTCCGAAGCAATAATTCGAATAGGATGCTGCTCATAAGTTAAATTTCGGCGAAACTTCAATTTCTTCCACAACACCGGGCTCAAGCATAGAATCGGAATCCCGAAGGCACTTCCGCAATTGAGAAACGTGAAACACGTCATGCATGGCAGAAAATTGAGCCGGTAAAGAAAGACGATAAGCCATGGAACCAATACGTTCGGTGATAGGAAATGGCCCAATATATCGAGGCACTAACTTTCCCAATCGACTGAAACGTACAACACCCTTCATAGGTGAAACACGAATAAATACGAGATCTCCAATAGAAAATTCTAATTTCCTTCTTCGGTTATCGGCATAGGATTTTTGTCTACTCTGAGCTTCTTTCATCCTATGACGAATAAGTTCAATCTTTTCTATGGAATCACGAATAAAATCTGGACCTAAGACCAGCTTCTCACTGGCCTCAAGCCAACAAGAAGGAGATCGGCATGGCCTTCCATAGAGTGCCTCGAAAGGTGTCATACCAATACTAGATTGGAAGCTGTTATTATAGGAAAATTCAACAAGTGAAATATGATCTTCCCAACTTCCACCAAAGTCAAGAACACAAGCACGAAGAAGATCTTCAAGTGTTTGATTCACACGCTCAGTTTGTCCATCGGACTGGGGGTGATAAGCGGTGCTAAAATTTAGCTTTGTTCCCAAAGCTTTTTGAAGACTCTTCCAAAATCCACTAGTAAACAATGGATCACGATCGCTAACAATGGAAGTAGGGACTCCATGCAATCTAACAATTTCTTTGATAAAGAGTTTGGCCAGAAGAGGAACGGTTCGGTTCGACCGAACGGGAATAAAATGGGCGGATTTAGTAAGTCTATCAACAATCACCCATAAGCTATTATGACCCAAACGAGAACGGGGAAGGCCATCAATAAAATCCATGGAAATTTGATCCCACTTCCAGACTGGAATTTCCAATGGTTGCAATAACCCACCGGGCCTTTGATGTTCAGCCTTAACAAGTTGGCAAGTTATGCAACACTTAACAAAGTTGGCAATATCAGATTTCATTCCCTCCCAGTAATAAAGTCGCTTCATATCCGCGTACATTTTACTACTACCGGGATGAATGGAAAGTTTGGAACGATGAGAATCTTCTAAAATATCTTTACGAAGATCTCTACTGTTTGGTACGATAAGTCTACCGAATTTTCGAATGCCGCCACGAGAATCAATATCAAAGTCCTTCGAACCTTCAATATCGGTTTTATCCTTAAAGTTTTGGCTAAGAAGAGCCAATTCAGAATCTAGCCTTTGAGCTTCGAGAATGCGGTCTAAGAGAGAAGGACGAGCCTCAAGGCTACATAAAACAAAAGATGAACATAAATCGGAGACACGATCTCGAATTTCACAAGTGGATAAAACCTCGAGATCTTTCCATTCAGATATCATCATAGAAACAACTGCTTGTTGCTTACGACTAAGAGCATCAGCAACTCGATTTCCCTTTCCAGGAGTATAGAGAATATCAAGAACATAAGAGGCAAGGAATTCGAGCCAACGCTGTTGACGCAAATTAAGTTCCTTTTGAGAAAATAAATATTTCAAAGACTTATGATAAGTATAAAGTATAAATTTTGCTCCCAAAAGATAATGTCGCCAAATTCGAAGGGCGAAAACGATAGCCGCGAGTTCTAAATCATGTGTGGCATATCTAGTCTCAGCCGGCTTCAATTGCCTAGAAGCATAAGCAATAACACGTTCTTTTTGCATAAGAACGGCACCCAAACCAACGCGAATAGCATCGGTATAAACAACAAAATCTTGATTCCCTTCGGGAATAACAAGAATAGGAGCATCAAAAAGGAGTTCTTTTAATTTCTGAAAAGAAGTTTCACATTTGTCCGACCAAATGTATTTAACACCTTTATTTGTTAAGCCAGTAAGAGGAACGACAATTTTAGAAAAGTCCTTAATGAAACGACGGTAATAACCCGCCAATCCAAGGAAACTACGGATTTCCGTTACACTCTCTGGTCTCTTCCAATTTTGAATCGCTTCAATCTTTGAAGGATCCACTGATATTCCGGATTCGGAAATAATATGACCGAGAAACTTCACACTAGATTGCCAAAAGTGGCATTTAGAAAATTTTGCTTTTAATTGATTTCTCCTAAGAGTTTCCAAGACAATCCGAAGATGCTTTTCATGTTCCTCCTCGGTTTTGGAATACACAAGAATATCATCAATAAAGATGAGAACAAACCGATCGAGGAAATCTTTGAAAACTCGATTCATAAGGTCAACGAAATAAGCTGGAGCATTCGTTAAACCAAATGGCATAACTAGCCATTCATAAGATCCATAACGAGTACGGAACGAAGTCAAAGGAATACTATCCTCTGCAATACGAAGCTGATGAAAACCGGTAGCCAAGTCCAATTGTGAAAAGACTCTAGCACCACTAAGCTGATCGAATAGATTATCAATCCGAGGTAAAGGATATTTATTCTTAATAGTAAGATCATTAAGCTTGCGGGAGTCGATGCAAAACCTGAGTGTACCATCGGACTTCTTCACAGAAATTGCTGAAGCTCCCTAAGGCGAGGAACTAGAGCAAATAAATTGCTTCGTCTCTAATTCGGATAATTGTTTACGCATCTCTTCATTCTCCTTATTGGACATGCGATAAGGAGGACGAGTAATAGGTTGAGCTTCAGGTATAAGATTAATTCTGAACTCAATTGCTCGCTTAGGTGGTAATCCTAAAACGGGCTCGAATATGTCGGAAAATTCACGAACGACGTGAATACTAGAAATGATATCCTCCTCATCATCATTATCATCATCATGAGGATTTAAAGAATATAAAGATGCAGCTAAAGTGGAATCCGAATCTTTAAGAATAATAGAAATCTGCTTAACAGATAATGGATGTCGGAGATAAATGGTCCGCTTAGGACATAGGATATGAGCTTCATAACGGTTAAGCCAATCCATACCCAAAATCATTCCAAAGCCTAAGTAACGCATGACATGCAAATCGGCTAGGAAAGAAAAATCACACAAAATAATCTCCACATCTTTACAAAGCAAACTAAGAGTTGCGGATCCACCAACCGGATTCGCAATTCTCTGAGAAGTCATTAAAGCAACAACACTTAAAGAAAAAGTATCGACAAGTTCCTTTGATATAAAAGAATGGGATGCACCCGTATCAAAGAGAACTCTAATAGGTTGATCATGAAATATAATAATGCCATCAAGGACAGAATGAGACATACCTTGACCGCGAGATGTGTTGCCAGGAGCTTGAGCAACGTTTAACTTTCCCTCCTTACCTTGAAGCCTGGGGCATAAATGCATATAATGATCCGGGCTTTTACAATAGTGACAAGAACGGGGCTTTGAACACTTGTTCACAAAATGGTCCCTAGAACCACAGTTGTAGCATTTTCCAACATTAGGGGTAGAAGTCTTTGCTGTCGGAGGTGCAGGTTTCCCCTTTTTGTTGGGATAAGGACCTTTGAATTTATTCGGCCTTTTCTTGTTGTTGAAGTTTGGTTTGGAACCCACCACTTCAACCTCACTTTCCCTATCCGCCTCTTCAAGACGAAGAGCGATATCAATGAGTTGGTCGAAAGGAACTTCTAATTTTAGAAGTAATGGCTTCTTGAGATTTTTGTTTAAGCCATAAACGAATCTTTGATTCTTCTTCAATGGGGTGTTGATGTATTCAACCCCATATTTAGACAGTGACTCGAAGGATGCGACATAATCTGTCACAGAGGATTTACCTTGAACAAGGTCTATGAAACGTCGAGCCAATGTCACTTTCTCTGCTTCTGGTACGAATTTTAATTCGAAGCGTTCCCGGAATCGCTCCCAGGTGAGATTCGCTTCATTGATTTCAGAAATAAGAAGTTCGTACCAGTCCAATGCTCTTTCTTGGAGCATACTGGAGGCCACCTGAACACGGTGAAGATCGATCAGATTCATGCGAGAAAAGATTCGATCGCATGTTCTTAGCCAAGCCTGGACTTCAATAATAGTTTCAGAACCTTTGAACGGTTTCCCACCCAAGTTGGTATAATCGCTGCATAAGCGTGCAAATCCAGACTTAGGGTGAGTAGGTTCCTGATTAGGACCAGCTGCCTGAGCATTCTTTACTAGATCAAGAAGCTGTTGAGCAGTCATAAAAACTCCATCCTGGGGAGTAACAGTAGATGGTCCAGCTCTGGGACGGCCTGGTCTAGACATTCTCTTCTTTAAGGAAGAGAAAAGAAGAAAAGTTATTTTCCAAATAAATATCAAGCAAATCTTGATAGATAGGACAAGGATACATAAAAGGAAATAGGATAAATCGGTATGAAGACTCGAATTAAATCCTAAGGCACGACTCCTAAGTTGGACTTAGGACGATGATCCTTGTTAAGTTATTCTACATTGTTCCGAAGTTTGGCTCTGATACCAAGCTGTGACGCCCCACCTCAATACCCACGCTAGCCAAGAACACTACGGTGTAATGCTATCAACTAGCACGGAGAATAAGGCTATTGAGGAGCGACCATCCGTGTAATTCCGTTGTGCGAGCACCGATATGTCAGATAGAACAACATGCATGAGAGGAAGTCCGACATACCAATACAAACTCAAAGCTATCACGCGGTGGCTATAATATCTTCGGAAACAAATATAGAAAAAACATAACACAAATCAGTCACAGACATCCATATCACAAAGGCAGAAAAATATATGAATATATATATAACACATGAAAGTGTATATCAGAGTAGTGGTCTGAAAGATCCACGATAATACAAAAGAATAGCAACATGTGCTACACAAAAGAATAAGTATACATTATAGAGTCTATATCTCAAATGTATACATCCAAAAACTACTGATCTAAGTAGTTAGCCAAAAGTCAGAGTAATAGATCCCTGGAGAGAAGTCAAGCAGAAGCACCTGTAACATCTCGGTCTGACCCGAGTATTATTTCATAAGAAAATAATAAACGGATCAGTCTAGCTATAAATATCAGATGACATGATATAGAATAAGAGATATGGCATAAACATATAATAACCATAGTGGCATACTACTATAAGTATGTAAACGATAATCAACAAGAGATTAATCAATATCACAAGAATCTTCTCAAAGATCCAAATCCACAAAAAGGTAATGACACACGAATTCACCAATGCACAAATATTGATAAAACATATCAATGAAAATCACGAAAATTGGTGAAGCACAAATTCCAGAAATCAACACACGAAATCCAGAACAAATTCCAGAAATCAACACACGAAATCCAGAAATCACAAAAAGGGGGAAGGCCTATCACACGAACGAGAAGCTATCTCATGGAAGCTATCCATTTAATTTTTCGAACACACGAATGGCCGAAGGCCTTTGAACACACGAACGGTCCGAAGACCATGGGGTGCTACCCCATATATGTGAGTAGAAACATCACACAAGCGGGGTCTAGTCTCCCTCGCAGACAAAAAGACATCGCTCAATCGCTAGTCTAAATCACAGAAATGATCATCATGATCATAAAGAAGTGTCAACCACACCAAGCTAGTAAATATATGAGTTTAGCTTCATGTCCCATAACCACTTGCTTAACTTAAATATTTACAAACAAACTGTAGATCTTCACTAGGAAATCGTCATAAAAGGTTCAGTCGAACAAGTCCAAGAATTAACCGACGAAGTAAACGCAAGCGTTTCATACCACCTGTTTTGCTAAGCCGTTTAATTAGATTTCTCATCCGAGTGAAGTAAAGGCTTGTATATACTAATAGATTGGAAAACGGTTTAGGAAAAAGAGCTTTGTAATAAAATAGAGTTGAAATCGTTTTGATGAAAGAGTTTGGATATTTACTACTAGTATTGAAACCTTTATATCTATAGAGTGACAAGTCACAAAGCGATTGTTGAAACAAATCGAATCACATAAATTCACATTCGAAGACGTGAATAAAGTCCAAAGGAATCAATCCCAAAACCATCAAAGTAGGAATGCTTGTGAGACCAAAGGTGGCCGAGTTAAAGTGATGTGCGACCTAACATAGCCGAGGTAAAAACTGCAAGCAGACCGAGCGACCTAGTGATAAGGCCGAGCGACTTAGTGGTTGCGACCTAAGGTTCATGCGACCTAAAGGTAATGAGGTCTAACGACCTAAAGGTATTGGGGTCTTGCGACCTAACGGAATTGAGGTCATGCGACCTACGACCTAATGGTGCAAACGACCTAAAGGTATGCGACCTAAGGTGGTGAGGTCGAGCGACCTAAAAGATGTAAGGTCTAACGACCTAACTAGGCGAGCGACCTAACGAAATACAGGTCGAACGACCTAAGTGTAAAAAGACGAGCGACCTTACGTCTCAACAAGGCTGGGCGACCTAACGCGATACGACCTAGTAGTCGAACGATTTAAGAGGTCTGGCGATCTAAAGGAAAATAAGGTCTAACGACCTAAGGGAGATAGGGCCAAGCGACTTAAAAAGGTAAACAGGTCGAACGACCTAATTAATCTCGCGATCTTAGAGGGTGACGAGGCAATGCGACCTAAACATTTAGGACCGAGCAACTTTAAGGTGGACTGGGGTCAAGCGACCTAACTAGATGAATGGTCGAGCGACCTAAGGAAAAACAAGTCGAGCGACCTAAGATGGAATGACCATCCATACACGCGACCTATCAGTGGTGCGACCTAGCGGGGTGAGCGACCAAACATGGTCGAGTTAAGGAAAGGCGCGACCTAATGGGTAGGTAGGGTCGAGCGACCTAGTAGCAGAGCGACCTAACGAGGTAATAGCCGAGCGACCTACGACCTAAGTTCCGTAAACAACATTCCCACGCCAGAGCGACCTAAGGAAGTGAACGACCTAAGCCCAAATCCACGCCAGAGCGACCTAAGGCCCAGCGACCTAACGTGGGATAAGCCAGTTCCGAGGCAGAACGACCTAAGTCCAGGAAGTTCACCAAAACACTAAAAATTGGAGTTTTTTGCCAATCCAATCCAAACCAAAAGCAAATATACATGCTAAAGTGATAGGAATTCATCCCCAACAGTCCAAGATAGTTATAGGCAAGAATGTGAGATAAAAATCTCACCTTTTCACGAAATTGATGATGGAGAAGCTTGAGAGCAAAGCAAGAATCAACCACAAGCTTGAATCAATCTCTTCTCTTTGGATTTGGAGTAGATGTTGGATTAGCAATGAAGACTTGAGCTTGGAATTTTAATTTCCCATTCCCTCCACCATTTTTGAAGAAGCTTCTATGTTTAGGAAATGAAGAATGAAGTTGTGAAGAGAAGGAGGGGGTTGGGCTGAGTTAGTGAATGGTTCAGCCCAAACCAAAGCTCAAAGCAAAAAGTGACGAAAATTTCACTATCTCCAAACATATCGATGTTTATACTTAAAAGATTGCAAACGACGTTTTGAACTCAATGGAAGTGGTCTCGAGTCCTAATTCGTCCTTATGCAAAAAGTAGCTTTTCGGACTAAAATCCGACTAACGATAAAATATTTAAATAAAATATGTAAATATAAAATTGACAAATATGCGGGTTGTTATAGATTGCCTCCCGTACCTGTACTTACTCAAACAAGCACATAAGTTTTCACTAATATGAGATTTTAGTGACCTTCCATACATTTATCTTAGCTAGACATATCAATTTCATAGCCTACACAACAAATTTACATAATTTTACATGTAAACCACATTTTATAAACAATCACAAGTTTCAATACTATTTTAAGTTCTTTTACAAATTCAAACTTCATTGTATTCCACTCGAATGATTTACATTCAAGTTTTCTATATACAATTCATATTTACCCTAAACAATTCATATTTACTTCAAATCGGTTTATATGCCTTACTTACATTCAATTCATTTTTAAGCAAAACAACTCATGTTTAATTCAATTGATCTCAAAAATCAATTTATTTAACTTCTCCCCAATTCGAATTGATTCACAATCAAATTTTATTTGCAATTTGATATATTTGCATTTCTTTAATGATCCACCTTCATTTATATGCAAAACCACTTAATTAGATTCCAACCCATTCCAATATATTCAAAAACCAACTTTATTTGCTTCTTTAAGCCAATTAAATTCCGTTTACAACAAAACGGCCAATTTCTATGCACGTTTGTTGTCATTCAAACAAATAACCATTTCTTAGGCTTATAACCAATTTAAATTAATTCCAACCCAATTTATATCAATTTCATTCCATTTTGAATTATTCACAACCCAACATTCTCATTTCCCTCACATTATTAATTTAAATTCCTATTCTTACATTCCAATATCATTATCCAAACATGGTTCATTCAAACCATTTCATAAGATTGACAACAACCATTTCACAATTTACTCAAGTTATTTCAACTCCATTCCTTCTTGCATCAATTCTATTTCCATTTTAATTTGATTCTCATTCAATCAAATTTCAATCCTTTTACAAATTTTAATTCAATTGGTTTACTTACTCAATCCCTTTTTAACTTTAATTCTCCTTCTCAATTCATTTCTGAATTTATTAATAACATGACCATTCTAATTATTCTATACCAGAACTGGGTTTAATTTGCTTCTCATATTTAACGAGCTACCAAAATTTTATCATTCCAATACAATTTCCATTTAATTTAGTTTACTCTAGATCCATCTTCAAACTTGTCTTTATTTAATTTAGCTTACGCTAAATTCACCTTCAAACAAATCTTTTGAATTCAGTTGAGTGAAAATTTAATTATTCAATATCATTTCAACTAAATTAAATTTTCTTTCAGTTTTAATCCCTACCGATTTAGTTCAAGTTCAACTAACTTTCATTTAGCCAACTTAAATTCATATCACTTCCTTTACTAATTTAAATAGGAATTTTTCATTCAATATTATTTATAACCCAACTGAATCTTGATTTCAATTTAGTCCAAATTCAACTCAATTACTTTAATTTAAATTAAATCCAATTCGATCCAATTTTATTTCCCCATATTCAAAACTTATTCACTCACTTAAGTCCATTCACATCCTATATTCTTCTTTGCCTTATCTCATTTTACATTTCATTTTGGGATGTAAAATTTGGATTTTCCATAAGATACCAACCATTTTATTTTTGGTTTCACAATTCCATTTCCTATTCATAAGTTCACTAACTTATTTATTTAAAAGCTTATATTGCTGTCGGAGTCATTTTCACCTTATAATCACAATTCCAAATTATATATATATATACCACTTAATAGCTTAAGGGTATAAATTTCCATTACACAATTATAACCCATAATTATAATCATTTTACATTTCAACCTTATGTCCAATTAAATTCAATCCCAATTTCAATTTTATTTATCATATCCTGAGTTAAATTCGAATATATTTTATTCACTTCCATATGCTCAAATTAAATTTTAACTTCAGGATTAAAATTCCATTCTTCTTTCTTATTAATATCAACTTCTCTTATAAGTTCAATAGTTGATTCATTTTAACTTTCACATTTTTATTTTAAATAGAATTCCCAGAATTCATGTGCCCGGTTTAATTTCAAAACCATTTTGAAATAATAATCAACACATACCCACTTGGTATGTCAAATCAAATCTCCGGATTCCAAAACACTTGGTTTTACCAAACAAATTTTCCTTTTTGAAATTTCTAAAACAACTTGTATACCCAACAAGTCCAAACAAATATCATAACCAATCACCATGGTAGCAATCCATCACTTTAGAAACTCGAAAATGAATTCTAATGATGTGGCCATCATCATCAGGATTATTTTCCAGCGACTGCAGTGAGTTCAGTGCTTCTTTACTTCCACAAATTCCCTTTCAAAACAGTTTCCCATTCAAAGACATTTTCCCAAAATAATACTCCATTATTTTCTTTAACACTCTGGAAAACATTTCAAACATTCCCAAGATTGCCAACCTTTGTTTAAATTCATTTAAAACCTTTTTCAAAATTTTCGGGAATTAAATTCTGGTTTAAATCAAATTTTTGTTATACTTCTTTTGGATAAATCATACTTATTGAATTCTGGTTGGTTATAAACCATTTCTAATTTATATTCTTATTTGATTACAATATTAACAACCAAACATCCAAATATATAATAATTTCAGAAAATTATTTCTTTTATATCAAAATATAATTTTGGGTAAAATTATTTCATTTACCCTCTTTTAAAAACAATACCATGTCGGTTTATCTTGTTTAAGAGTTTAGAAACCCCTATCGATACAGTTGTACTTCCCGTACCGACCAGAATTCATAAACACTCAACCGATAAGTCAACACAGTATAAAAACAATTTTTATACTCACTAACAAATACGCTCTCATATCAATTAATACACTCAAACTCATTATAGGGTACCGTTGACTCTATTCTTAATGAGTAATTTTTCCGACCAAAGCCTAGGTTATCGCTAACCTAAGCTCTGATACCAAGTGAGACGACCCGCCCTTCACGACCCTCGAAAAATCGACATAAATACACCCACTATATAATATGCCAACCGATCGAGTGCCAGAAAGACAGATTGTTGAGGGAAAAGAAAGAAGATAGAAGAAAGAAGGAACTAAACAACATCAGAATCTCACAATCGCAGCGGAACAAAATATAATAAATAATAACAGATCTTTACACAAAATGAAACCATATCTGTTATATACAATACATCATCGGACCATATCATAAGTGAACAACAATTACCAGCCTGGCAGTTATATCAGCCTGCCTCACAACTGCTGGCAATTTCAAACAACCATAGCAGCGGAATAAACAAGTATGAATAATACGTCTCGAACTCCAGCTCCTCTCTTGAGCTCCACAGCATCCTATCTTGTAATCTATAATACTCGGTCTGACCCGAGCATTATAATGAAATAACACCCGAGTCAGTCTGGAATACCAGCGTAAGAGAAATACATCCAAACTGATTATTAAAGTTTCAAAAATCCTGTGAAATCAAAAGCATCTCGTAAGACCACGCCACAAATAAACATGTCGGGTTTTTACCTTACGATAGCCAAAACACTTTTTATCAAATCCTCTGATATTATAATAGTGTATATATACAAATACTTATTCAAATAGCTGAAATTGTTACATAATTAAATTCCAACATACTAGCCACAAAGTGGGTTCTACAAACAAAAACCATAAAAGGCACGTAGGGAGAGTGGATTTCTAACTAATGACTAGGCATTGGGGTACCACCTGTCACAATACCTGGTCTAGATCAGCGTACCGAGGACCACGCCCGATCCCTTGCAACACAAGACCGGAACTACCCCTTACTGGATAATTCCGATTAAGATCACCCCACGGTTGGGATCAACAACCGCACCACTAAGCCGAAATAAAAAGAGACATCTAGACAGGGATGACCTCACCCTAATGGGTGCGATCTACATAGCCTTGCTGCATAACCCTTGATTTTCAGTCATTTCCGGTTGATGAGGCTCAAGGCTAAGCGTTACCTTTTTAGAACATATCACCTAGAATGCTCATCATCCACCTGACGATGTTCCGAAAGCATTCATCCATACAAGTCCGTTCCGGGTTCGAACGGAACCGAAGGCACTATTCCTACTACATCCATTTTGGAATCACCCTCAGGATTAGTAGCGACTAGCCCTTGCACTTCACTGCTCCATCTTCGACTCTGAACTTGTTTCTCCACAAAAACGTACAAAATGGATGGAAGTGGATTTCGGGAATTTAATTCCAATCCCGGTCTCTTCGAAACGATCAGCGCATTGGCCAATATTGATAATCGGTGATTTAACTATCAAATAACATCCATCAAACATAAATAATTCCTCAAATTTATGTTTTCCTCAAAATATCTTCGCAAGATATATTTCTATTTTCATCCCTTTGAAAACAGTTTAAACCCACTTTCTTTTACGGAAATAAATTTCCCAAACATTTTCTATTTCCACTGAAATCACCAAGTACAAACACTTAAGATTTAAAATAATTTAAATCACTTTATCCAAAATATATTTTAAGAATATTTAAGGTAAAACTATTTTTTTATAAAATATAAAAACTAATTTTAAAATAAAAGTTACAAACTTCCACATAAGTTTCAAATAAAACTTTAACCAAACTATCTTTAAATAAATTCATTTTATAAAATATCAATATTAATAATATTCTTTTTAAACATAATACCAATAAACCCTTTAAAATAATTACTATTATAACTAATTTAGTAAATATTACTTTTAAAATTTTCACAACTCAAATAATTTCTTAAAACATTCTTTTAAAACAATTTCAAAACTTCTAACTTCTGCTCAAAAATCTGCTTTAAAAACGTATTTGGCTTTTCAGGGAAATTCACTCCATTTCAGAATACCAAACAATTCTTCTTATAAATCCTACTTGATTTATCTCAATTCAAATTTACGTTCAAGTCCCGTAAATTTCTCCAAACACTTTAAAAATAAACACTTTATTTATTTTTAACACGTTTTCCATTCCTGGAAAGTCACTTCCAAAATATATACTTGAATTATTTAAAATCAGTTACCAAATTCTTTAATCAAAATAAAATTTTGGAAATTTATAAATGGTTTCTTGCATAACTTAAATCAAAATTTCTTTTTAACATAAAGTTATTATATCAATACTTATAATAAAATTTCCCTTAGAAAACATAATACGAATTTATCTTTAAAATAAGTAAATACTATAATTAGTTAATAAATACTTATTTTTCACTTAAAGGAGATTAAAGATAATAATTTTTCTAAAATATTCTAAAAACACATTTTTAAACTTTCCAGTTTATACTTTGAAAGTCCTCTTTTGAACATACTTCATTCCCCAGGAAAATTACACTTCCCATCCTTTTAAAATAATCTCACTATTATTTTAAAAACAATTTGCACCTTCTCATAGAAATTCCCATTGGAAATCTATGCTTCAAATTTATTTCCCAATAAATATCTCATTTCATTTATAAACCGAGTTTATAAAATTTCCATTCTTCGTTTCTTTTTTAATTCTCAGTTTCAGAAACACTTCAAATTTCAAACCCGTTTCTTGAAATTTAATTTCTTTAAATTCATTACTCAAAAATTCCTTTTCATTTCCCTTTTAATCCCCATTTCATTCTATTTATATTTTAAAATACCAGATCACAAACACAGCATAACAAAATTCTCAAATCAATCTATCACAGGATATCAATGGAATATATCACAAATTATGAATATAATTTCTATATTATGAGGAATCCAGTTTGATCACTCCAACCTGTTTCCCTGCATTCACAGATGTTAGCACAATAGCAAATATCAATCCAGACTAATATTAATATTCATATTCAGCCAATCACTCAATTATTTAAATATTAACTATTTAAATTAAATGGCATCCAGATGTGAGTGAGATTAACTCACCTTGCATTTAAAACGCCGAGCGTTACAATTTCAAATTAAATCGAGCGCCTTCGATTTAATCTAAAATTTTCACGAGCTTTAATCATTCCCAGATCTGATCCACTACGTAGCGCTCGTCGCTGCGATTCCGGCGTCGCCAGTTTCGTCGAATTCTGGTAATGCATACAAAAGTTATGAAATTTATAAGTTTGTACACAATTTATATAAAAAATCCCCTTTTTATTTTTATTTTTATTTTTACCAAACGAAATCATGGCCGTTCGAGACAAGCTCCAAATCTCGGCCGTTCCTTCTGATTACTTCTTCACGTTCGAACCTAGGTAGCCATGAACCCCGCCGCCTCGATTTTCCATAAATCGTGACCAACCCAAAATGTTACAACTTGATCGACGAGCTCCAGATAACGTGCCATGCTTCCCTCTACTCAACGCTACCAGCCTCGTCGAGCTCGGCACTCCCTTTTCCCTTGAAAACGCAAATGAACCCGTTACCTTCTCGATTCAATCTCGGCGAATCTACACCCCCATCGATGATCTCGACCATTGGATAGGTCGAGCTCGGTGAGCTCTACCTTTTTCATGTTGGAAGTTTTCAAAATAGAGGGATTAGGAGATAGATCGAGATGAAGTTTGAAGAAATTCGGCCATTGATTAGAATAGAACGGCGGCTACTGTGAAGAAACTAGGGTTTCGGCCCCTTTGTGATTATATATACGTTTTATGAATATTATTTTAATATTAAATCCATTTTAAAACAACTTTTTCAAACGATCTCCAAACGACACATGCCGACAGGCGATTATAATATTTTACCCGCATTCCGAACACAATGAAACGTGTTTCAGAAGCTAATTCAACCATATATGGAAGATAGCTTTTTGAATCGATTTAAAATATTAAATTATCGATTTAAATCTCAACGCGTTTCTCACCAGTTCGAGCAAACGGTAACTCCAACCACTACGAAAATTGAAATCTGATAATAATACACTATTACGGATCCAATGAAACTAGTTTCGTCGAATTCCGAGACTGTGCCCTGGAAGGCTATTTTAACTCGTCGATTAATTCGAGCGATTTCCAAAATTGTCGAAATCATTTAAAATATCACTTTTAGAACTTTACTAACTCAATTATAAATCAAATAGAATTTATATTCACATTAGAAACCATCCTGATTCATTCCGAATCAAAGTCTGATTACTTGCATTATTATTATATATTAATTTCCATTATTAAATTAATATAAAAATTCCAAATTTAACTTATCGACTTTTGATTCCATCCAAAAGTCCAACAACATTATTTAAATCCAAATAGACTTAAAATAAATCCTAGAAACCATTTTCATAACCATTTACAACCAGATTCACAAATTTCCCAATTTCAAATACTTAATTATTATTATTCAAATCCAATTGAATTGTCATATTTGAAATTTTAACTAATCTTATTGATTTAACCAAAAATTCTTATTTCAAATCAAATTATAATTCACATTAAACATTTAAAATGAATTAAATGTTCAAAATCTAACGACCAAAATTCCGGGTCGTTACACTTACTAAGCCACAAGCTTAACAAAGTTATCATTCAAAGCAATTCCAGCCTTGGCATCAAAAATGCTCGACCTTCATTAAATAAAAATAAAAAAGGAATTCCATCAAAAAAATTCAAGAACTCCATAGAAAAACCAGTATCCGAAAATTATACTAGTAAAATATACCTGCTGTCGCCAATAAAATCAGTAGATACCAAATCCTCTTCTGTATACCCCAAGATGCCCTTCAGATTAGCCCTAGACTCCTCTCTGTGAATTCGACAAAATCATCAAATGAAAAATCCTATTTTAGTATATGAATGCAATTAATAAGTGTAAGGTATGCTAGTATTGTAACTTACTTGATAGCAGCCTTGATCTGATCATAAGTAGCAGCCTTCTCCAATCTAACAGTAAGATCAACAATAGAAATATCCACAGTAGGAACTCTGAATGACATACCAATAAGCTTTCCATTCAATGAAGGAAGCACTTTGCCTACAGCCTATTTTCATTATAAATTGCATTGTTGATTTCATATTATTTGAGAAATATCATTAAAATGAAGGTCTCACCTTGGCAGCTCCAGTGCTGCTAGGAATAGTGTTAAAGCTAGCTGCTCTTCCACCTCTCCAGTCCTTGGAAGAAGGTCCATCAACAGTCTTCTGAGTAGCTGATGTAAAAAACAACTAAGGTCAACTCAAAAGGAGAGGATGTCTTGTATAAACAATTCGGCTTAATTTAAGTTGGTGAGTACCAGTGATTGAATGTACGGTGGTCATTAATCCCTCGACGATTCCAAATCTAATTGTGCACCATGCCATAACATATCATATACTGTCCATAATGCCACCATGCACACCCAAAACCCCTCTACCAACATTCTCTGACCATCAAATACCCTCCTACATTCTACAACCTCTCATTGCCAGCTCTACCAACCACCGCTACAACTTTAACTGCCTTCCACTTCAATTCACTTAACTGCATACACACACACTCCACTTCATACACACATATTTCCTCTTCGACTTCAATCCATTTAACTGTGCCTGCATACCCACGCCATTCCTCAAACTGTCGTGCAACTGTCACCTAAATACAACCATCTCCTCACCTAAATTCAAGTGAAATTATTATATTATCAATTTAGTGATTTATCATAAGCATTAGATGAATTATTACTATTATTATTGTTATAAAATTGGTTGATTTAAAAAAAATATAATGTATTATTATTATTCAAAATTTAGTTAATTTTTATCAATCTTAGTTAAATTATTACATCATCCATCGACCAAGTTCTTTATCCGCTTCCGGATCATGTTTCATTTGTAACGAGACATTCATCCAAGTTAGAGCAATTCTTTTAAGCAGGTACTGTGGATTAAAAGGAAATGTATCTACCACTATTAACATCAATATAAAAAACAGACATCTTTTGATGGGGTTCACTTTTTAGTGAATAATTTAACACACATCTTTTGATGGGGTTCATTTTTTTTTATAAAATTTAGTTAATTTAGTAAGTAATTTGTTATGAGTATTAATATTATTATTGTTATTATTTTAAACATAGTTAATTTTTATAAAACTAGGTTAATTTATTGTTATTGTTGTTATTATGATTGTTGTTGTTGTTAATATTATTATAATAAATATTAATTTATATAAAAATTAGTTGAATTATTATTATTATCATCAACTTATTTACTTTTTGTAAGATTATTTAATTTTGATATAACGTAACAAACGAAGTTAATTTTTATAATTTTAGTTAATTTATTATTGTTGTTATTGTCATACAAATCTAGTTAACTTTTATAAAATTTAATTAACTTGGTTAATATTTTATAAGTTATTATTATTATTATTATTGTTCAAAATTTAGTTAATTGTTATCAAACTTAATTAAATTTAAAAACTTAATTATGTTATTATTTTTATTATCAACTTAGTTAATTTTTATATGCTTATTTGGTATTTATAAACTTAATTAACAAAGTTAATTTTTATAATCTTAGTTAATTTTATTGTGTTTATTTAAATTTTATTGTTATGGTTAGTTAATTTAACTAATCTTAGTTAATTTTATTATTATGATACCAAATTTATTCTTCATATCAAAAGGATAATGATGCATTAATGCCAACAACATTCATTCCGTGAGGCAAGAAAATGAGCAAATATCATACGAGATTTTAGGTTTAAATTATCATCAATATACCAAATGATTATACTATTATAAACTGACTTGTAGCTTACAACAAGGATGGGCATTGGATAAGTAATATTTAAGAATCATCAATATACCAGATGATTATCTATTTGAAACCATCGTAAGATGAATGTGTTGTTATCTTTAGAATGTAGCTTTCATGTTTCAGTTTAAATTACCAAAGTAACACATATGTTGTACGTAATTCTAAGACTTACCTGATTTAGTCCGTGTTTACTGAATAACCAACTATAAATGAATATAATGGTTTGTGCACTTCTTTCTTTTTATATTACAAAGGCTAGCTTAATTCACTCTTATATTTATTGTGCCAATTGACTATCATTCCATGTGTACATACATACATACATACATACATACATACATACATATGTGTGTACACATCTTTGCCTCTTTACATATGTAATTTTTGTTAGTTTTGTACCATATAAAATACCTCGGTTAAATTAGGATGTTTCACATGAAAGGCTTTAACAAGTTTACAACTTCAACAAGTCTATGATGCACATGGTATAGTATCCACCTCGTAGGGAAAATCACGTTCAAAAACATTTGAGGCAAAAGAAATAATAAAATAAATTTAAACTTAACTAACCAACAATTTGATCCTTGTCAGCAACAAGTTCAAGTGTGGCTTTAAAAGCAGGTCTAAAAGCTTCACTAGGCAGCATCTCTTCAAGAAGAGCAATGACTGAGTGATGTTAACCCAAAGCAATAAACTTTCTTATCAGACTCCTTATAATGATAACAACAAATCTTAAGAGAAGAGAAGAATATGCGATCTTGGACAGTGCAGGCTTTATAATTTAATTACCTTTTGAAGTTTGCACGGCCGGTTTTTTTAAATTCCTGTAGCAATTGAAACCACGAATTGAAAAACTCTGTTGCTACATTGAGTTTTTGAAGAAGTCCAAGTGTCAAAGAACAATTGTAGTAGAGGCGTTAGCAACCCGCAAAATTAGAATTTCTTTGCCATGGATGTTTGATAAATAAAAATACAAATGAAAAAAAGAAAAATTACATTTGAAAAAGGTAAGTGCCAAATTGAAAATGGATACTAGATGTGAGACTAAAATATGTACCAAAACTTTAGTAAATCAAGCAAACAGAAGATCTTAGAAAATGAATACTAGATGTGAAAATTTTATTTACAGTTGTATAAAATATTCAAAATGAATGCTAGATTATGTGACTATCTTCATGAATAGATTTGCAAGGGCCAGTGAAATAGAAATTTGTTTAAAGATGACTAGTAGATAGTAACTCGCTTACGAAAAAACATATTTATGGTTTACTTGTCTGGCACCACATATTGTATAGCTTATGAAAAACGACCATTAAAATGAAAATTAAAAGCAAAATGCTCGTGTAAACTTCTCTTTTATAACAAAATAAGGTACTAAAATTTTATCTTTTGAGTCTGGTTATGGCATGAGTTTCATAAAACCAGTGCAGCTAGTTTTTTAAACCTGCTGCAACTCTCTGTTTTTGAATTGTTGTGTTTGATGCTAGCTGAAACGACTGTGATTATAGGCAAAAAAACTAATAAAGCCACTATGAATCTAGAAATGATGGCATTACTTGATATGAAAGTGAACATTCATTATATGAATCTTAAAAGAGTGGCAATGAGCCATGCATGCACATGGTCATAAATGAAGTACCTACTAATTTATCAATTGATATACAATGTTGACCCATAACAAATCAGTTATGTTGTTGATCTTAACATAAATGCATAGAAAAACATTTGTTGTTTATCTACTATTATCATTTTCAATCTTATATGGTACACTAGATTCCCGAATAAATGGTAGATGCCTTAATGCATAATAATTGAAAGTTAGAAATCATACCTTTCTCCCAATGCTTTTATAGTATTGAAAACCTCATTGGAGGTGCCTACCCATCTTACAATCTCCACCAATTTCATTATAGGAGGAGGATTCATAAAATGCATTCCTGACACTTATCATAATGTACAAAGACAAAGCCTGACTTAGAGTTGCTCTTTAGCATAAATGACTCCAAAATAGTTACTGCAATAAGTGCTTAACAACATTGAACTGTTTTTAAGGGTCCAAAATAAATCCCTTAAGGTCTTTGTTTCTAATGGCTGAATGTTGATTGATTACACTTTTTATAACATCAGAATTTTATTCTTATCGCATGTTTCCATAACGTAATAAACATTAAGAGACCATTTTTGACTTTATTTGAAAGAAGATATTTCAAATAAAAGTAACCATTGTATTAAATCATATATTTTTCTTGGTACATTAACATTGTAAAAGCTAATTGTCAAAACTAATCTTTAAATTTCAATATAAACTAAAATATGCGTTAAACTATACTAATAACCATTTTTTAGTGCAATATAAAAAAACAACTTATTTGAAACAAAAATACCTAAGAAGGACGATTAGTCGTAGAAGCAATATGGGTTATTGAAATTGAACTAGTATTTTTTTTTGAAAGGGTACTTAGATACAACATGTCACCGAGACAATATAACACAAATCACATGTTAATATATGTTCGAATCACGCTACGCAAGTTTCAAACTTGTGACCGCTCGCACCAAAGTCGAATCACTTAACCACTAGGACAATGGTGCTTGTCAAAATTGGTTGCAATGAATCTATAAATTTCCCTCAGAAATCAAAACTTACTAGACTTTTGCTCGACTTGTGATGCATTGTTGTTTTCTTCACTATCGGTTGGTGATTGAGAGAAGGAAAGTAAATCCATGGATTTTTCAGGTGCTTCTTCCATTTCTCGAATAGTTTTCAGGATTAATGTCTTGAGGAAGTCATCACTTGAACTGCATGGATCAATACAGTCAATGGATCTGCCATCTGAGCCAAAGGTCAATATACAATTAGCATATAGAAATAAATTTATATTTTTCAGAGGAAAAAGGCTGCAACATCGGTCATGTTGGGTGCAAAAACCATAGCAAATTTTCTTACATTTATTCTGTTGTATTGTTCATGTTCCACACCACCAGCCATAAGATTAATAGCCCAATCAAGTAATGCTGCTTCGGTTGGTGGCAGAAACCTTACAGGCTGAGAGAACTCTTCTTCACTACTACATCGCATAACCTGATATGGTGTCATTGAGCTAAAAACTCCCATGGGTAGTTCTCGAAACCATGCCTATCAATGTAATGATGAATTCATAATTTGATTCAAATAACAAAGGAAAAAAAGGAACATCTTGAGAATTACGAAACCAATAACATATAACATTTCATTTCCTCTCGTAAATCATAGGTACCATCGATACAATTAATTAGATGTAAAATAATTAAATATTTATTATTATTATTATTATTATTAACTTAGTTTATCATAAACTTTGCTAATTTATTATTACTATTGTATACTTAATTAATTTTTATAAAATTTAATTAACGAAGTTAATTTTTATAAACTTGGTTAATTTATTATTATTATGTAAATTTAGTTAATTTTTATAAAACTAATTCAACTTGGTTAATATTTTATAATTTATCATTATTATTCGTAGTATTATTATTATAAACTTCGCTAATTTTTATAAAAATTAATTTATTTTGTTGTTGTTGGTTGTTGTTATTATTTATTATTATTATAAACTTAGTTAACTTGGTTAATGCTATATAATTTATTATCATTACTATAATTTAGCTAACTTGGTTAATAATTTATAATTTATAATTATTATTATTATGAATATTAGTATTAGTATTATTCTCAACTTAATTAATTGTTATGAAAATTAGTTAATTTTTATAAACTTAGTTGCTAATTGTTATTATTGCTATTATGATTCTTGTTGTTGGCATTATTAGTAGAATTATTATTATAAATTTAGTTAAATTTCATAAACGTTGATTAAATTATTTTTATTATTATTATTATTATTATTAACTTAGTTAATTTTTATCAACTTATTTAACTTTTATAAAAACTTAATCAACGAAGTTAATTTTAATCCTATTAATTTAATTTGATTATTATTATATTAATTTAGTTATTTTTTATAAAACTTAGTTAGCTTGGTTAATTTATTATTATTTATTTATTATAATCACTATTATAAATTTAGTTAATTTTTATAAGCTTATTTAATTTTTATATAACTTAATAAACAAAATTAATTTTTATAATCTTAGTTAATTTATTATTATTATTATATAAAAAATTTAGGACATGTATAAAATTACAATGATTATTCTATTTGACTGCGTATAATTTTCTAAATTTTATGTTGTATAATTTCACTTGGCCTGATTGATAATTTTCTTTTTCATTAAAGAGGCATACTTTACCAGTATGTTATTAGTCTAGGAGGACTAAAATGAATTAGAATAAAATTATTTACAAATATAACCATTTTGCTCTACACCAACTCCCTTACCCCTCCCCAGCAAGCTTATGACTTTAAGTTAACAAAGCACCTTAATTTTACACAAGCATTAAAAAGTTCACAAGCTCAAGGTAAACGTTTAGTTGTTATGTGGGATCTATTACTGCTACAATGTTAGTTGACGTACAAATGAGGCCTTTTCTCCCTATAAATTATCCAAGGTAGTAGTCTGCGATATGGTACCAATCCTTAATAATTACCTATAATCATGTTGTGTCAACGTGATATAGTACCTAAAAAAATTGCTAATAATGTATGTGTGGTTATCTATCTCAAAAACTACTGACAATGCCTTTTCATAGTAGGTGACATGTTCAAAAATAATGACTGTCTTGAAGACTGAAAATAAGTTATGCAAACAACAACTACTACTACAACCGATTCTACGTATATATGTCTTTTATTTTATCCTTTTGCTGATATATTTTAACTTCAAATGATATGTAGTTTAAGTTGTTCACTAACCATGCCGGTGACTGAAATAGTGATCAAGTTATTTGCACATTTCAGAATGTTAAGGAAACTGATTGCCAAAAAATTTGATTCCCTAGATGTAAAAAAATTCCTGAAAAGATCAAGTTATTGATGCCAAAGGATCAATATACTAATAACAAATAAAGAAAAGTTTCTCTTCGATTTTTCCATTGGTTCTTACAATTTTTCCTTTAAACTTTTTTGATTGCCATGACTATGTAGTAAGCTATAGGATTACTACACTGGGTGATATCCGCTTTGATAATGAAATGAGTTGATTATATGGTCTCAAAGTTACTCCTAATTTTATAGTTTAATTTTATTAGATATTTAGTTGGCTTCGGTAAGTGCTTAGATATTTAGTATAGCCACTACAAAAACAATTAACTATGGAAAGAGATTGAAGGATACTAAAATCATAAAGCATCTTCATCTTTTCCATTATCATCCCCTATAGTAACAAAAGGTATAATAATGCTTGAAATACCCAAAAACTTTCACTGTAAATGTATTCAAATGTCTCTTCCACTTTTGAATAAAAACTAAGTGCAAACAACAAAAGGTAAACACATACAGCAAAAAAATAATGTATAAGAAAGTTTAGTAAATGCATACACCAAAATTATTCAAAGATCTCTAAAATTTTAATAACCAGATAGTTAATATAAAACATACTTACAACAGCACAAGATCATTTTAATAGTTTTGGTGAATGTAGAAGTTAATAATTGTAGTTTCTGTCATTCTTTGCAGCAAAACAACAATTTAATGTCATTTAAGGATAAGGAAATGGAAGGCATAAGACTAGAAGATTGGTTGTGAGAAGGATTTCACAGTAAAAAAGAAAAGAATACGATGGTGCATTATAGATTATTCTTTTTAGTATGTTCTAAACTCAGAATTTTATCATAATGAGTATTTCTTTCCTATGTAATAACAACTATAAATAAAGGTGAATAACAGTGAATATGCATTACCTGCATAAGTGCAGCACCTTTTAGATTTTTCAGCTGATCGTAAAATAATAAATGCTCCCTACCTGTTAATGTTTCCCAGAAAAATGTTACTCATGGAAAATTACTCTTGACATAGAATTACAAGCTACTCATGGAAAATGTTATATACCTAACTAGGAATCGGATTTGAGCTAGTACCAGCAGTAATAGCAAGGGCTTTTCTTTTTTCACTGTCGTTGCTGCTTATGCTTTCTTGATTTGTAAGAGTTTTTGTGTTGGTTTCATTTGACAATAGTATCTACTGTGGAGCAGCCAATCCAAGGACAACATATTCCTTGCAAGTCATTCTGGATAAATCCGAATTGACATTACTGTTCGAGGAGAAGGTCTGACCCAAAATAGTGAGAGCGGTAGACAGTGTGAACTTCTCTTTCTTGAACAACACCGCTTTCATTTTCTCATCCATATAGCCAATGTTACACAAATGAACAGACCAAACCAGAGAAAACAAAGCATCACTACAATCACACACCCAGCCATTGATGCTGCAATCTCCATGAATCTGAACACACAGTAGCAGATGCAACCAGTCTAGGTGACACAAATAGCATAGTGGCATTTCAAATTTTAGGCACACAATTTCAGATACCAAGACAGACCCTAATCTTAATGACGTAATATATAACAACATCCAGTTTATCATCTAGTCAAGGAGCAACATCCGATACGTCAAGCGACGATGTCCAGACTTCGATTATGAGTAAATCGTGACTTACAGATAATTCGACATCGAGCGACTGCAAAACCCTAGTTATTGAGTTTAGTCTAGACTTCTTAGCAGTTGATGGCATCTTCGAATCGGTAGTGAGTCAACTTAGATAGGCATTAGATTCGGTTCTATATAGGAGTGTAATTCGGGATTCTGAAATGGAATTTTAAATAGAGAAATCATCTCTTTTTCAATGAAAGGAAAAGATGGCCCCTTTTGTCGATAAGCAAAGTGCTTGTGGCAAGCTGAGATCGGTAACACGAGGCGGGTAGGATGAGTTAGGGGCGGAGGCGGTGATAAGGAGGAAATTTTGTGATCGAGGATTTGAGGAAATAATCTCAGGAACAGGGAAGAGGGAAAATATTGGAGAAAGAGGGAAGATGGAAATAATTTAAGGAATACGCGGCCATCAAAATAATTTGGGGAGCCCGCTCTTTTAAAGCGTTACATAGCCGATCCATTCTTTAAATAAAGCAAGTTAAAACAACCAATAACACTATGAAATAAGCAGTTATCTATTGGCGTTATAAAAAACAACTTTTCTTGTAGTGCCAGTGTTTTGGAAAATTATTTTTCAAAGTTTTGGGGAAAATAATAATAGTATTATTTGAAAGTATTAATTAACAGAAACATTTAAAAGGATTTTAAAGAAGATAGAAAGCACTGAACTCACTTCTGTTGTTGGAAAATAATTCTAGTGATGACTGCAGCATCATCGACGTTTATTTTTGAGTTTCTAAGTGGGGGATGCTACCGTAGTAATTTGCTATAGAGTTATTTTGGTAAAACAAATTTTGATTTAATCTCGAAAGTATGATTTGATATACAAAAGGAGATATGTATATTGTTATTATTTCAAAAAAAATTTGAAATAAAACCCCATGTTTAGTTCTTAAGTTTTCAGTTATGCATTAGGGTTGTTTTGTTTATGCATCTCATTATGATGTGTTGTGTGGTAGTTGTAATTTATTGAAATAAAATGAATTTTTGACGATTTTGGACAGTTAAAATCTTCCGAATTAATATCGAAACTGAAGCTAAGTGTTTTTGTGAAATTATAAAAGTAGAGTTTTGTAACTCTAGAATGGAAAGATAGTAAGTTAAAACAAGTTTTAAATTTGTTATAAATCCTGGTTAAGTAAAACAAATCTGATATTGTATATATACTCTTAGGATGTGGTGGAGTATTATACGAATATGAACTTAAGTCTTGAATGTTTATAAATGTAAGTAATGTGTTGTGAAATGGTTCATAAATGATCTTAGTATTAAATGAAAAATACTATTGGTATAAATAAATATGAATTAAAAGTAATTGGTATAGTTAAGAAATCAATAGAATAAATACATAACTTGTACGTAGATCATTTTATTCACATAACTGTTCTTAATTCAGATTCGAGTATATGATTTCGAGGCAAGTTACACTAATTCGAACAAGGTTTTTCACTCGATTCATGATGGTGAACACTTGATATGGGTTCTTGATATGATTTTGAAATTTTCTATCATAGTATATGATTATGTAAGGAGAATGAAAGTTTCTAATCAAGGAACCTGATTGGAGTCTGTGCTAGGGAAGTCGACCAAGCGATACTAATTCGGAAGTGAAGTTTATGTGATCGAGCGAATGATCAAATTTTATATTGCATATGGATATATATGTACATCGCACGGGCTTTAATATATTGTATGCTTCTTAATTTAGAAATGCGGTTTATATGGTTTGATGGAATTTGTAAGCGAGATACAGGTTCATGGAAGCAAAGGTTTGCTAGTTGCTTTTGGTTTCATGAGTAGAGTTTGATTGCTTGACAAATTGGTATGTATTTATAGTTTATCGGGCGTGTTTGCTATGTGTCATACATACTCTATAAGGTATATCATAAGTATGTATTGTTGTTGTATTGTCCGTAGATATGGGAGTCCTAGATATGGGCTTATATTGATATTATGATTTGTTTGGACCAAGTCGTGCAAAGAAGGTGCTACCGAAATTTTCCGCAACATATGCGATTTTAAAAGATTAATAACTCATCTTAATTAATTACTTTTAACAGCTTAAGAGTGTGAAGACATTTTTTTCTTCCTTTGGGAATTTCGGGGACAAAATTCTTTTAAGGGGGGAGAATGTAACGACCCACAATTTTTAACGTTACAAATTGGAATATTTAATTTATTTGAATATTCAGATCTGATTCAAATTTAATAAATTATAAGAAAATAAACTATTAACTAACAGACTTTATTTTTTACAATGTATTTTTACTTTAATTTATGGCATTTTCCCATAATTTTTAATTCGAAAAATATTTAAATTATCATGTGATGTATTTTTCAACAAACGATGGTATTTTTGTAATTTCATAGAATAAGATAACTAATGTATTTTATTGTTGTTTTGATATCGTATCACATTGTTGTGCATGGTCGTACTTTTTTTTTATCGTTCGCGGTTCGTAGGTGAACAAAATATTATGTAGCGAAGTATCAAAAATATTTAAATAAACAAAACTCCTACCTAAGACTATTCTTCATTTTCCACTTTCTCTCTTACTTTTCTTCTTTTTCTAATTTTTCCTCCCCGTAAACAAAAAGAAAAAAAGAAGAAGAAAGCAACTTCCATCTTTAAAAATCAAAATCAAGAGTTATAGACCACTAAAAATTATGGAATTAGTTTTGTTGAGTCCATATCGACGAGAGATTCGAATCCATGTGAAGATTGATTTGTGTCGTCGATGTTGGTGTTCGCAACATGCCCACAGTTTGATGTTGGTGGAGAGTTAGGCGTCGATTGAGTAATTGGAGTGTGTGGTTGTGTTTCTCGCGCGAAGGAGCATGAGGGTGAAATAATGGGCATGTACGGTCATGGGAGGGGGAACACGACATTAGGGTTTTGAGTGGGGCCGTGCCTAGGTCGCGATTTATAAGGGGATGTCGAGCATGATGATATTAGGTCCGACGAGTCGAGATTGTGAAGAGGAGTTTATCGACGAAGTCCGTTCGTTGAACAGTGGAGTGTAGCTCCTTATCATAGTGGAGTCATGCACGAATTTGGGTATGCATGTGTAGGCAAAGGACAGCTATTTGGGGAAGAAAGTGATTTGAGTGGGTAATTTAATTTAATTAGAGTGATTGCATAATTAGTTTCAATTAATTCAAAAACTTATAAATTGAATAACTTTTGCGTAGAAGGTCTAAATCAAATGTGGTTTTTTGCATTGCGCTCGTAGGAGCATTATCTATGCACTGGAATTGATTTCATCAAATTTGGAGCAAGTGGACTTTTGAGTTAAAATCGTTCGATTTTAGATCGAATTGGAACGTTCAGCGTCAACTGGAATTTTGGTGAGCTAACTCACCTTTGATTTAATAGTATATGATATATAGTAGATCTAAATTATTGTTTTTGTGTTTGAATGATTTATTGGTTTGGTTGAATTTCCGCCTTGAAAAATGAATAACATATAAAATGAAATATAGGGAATTTTATAGAGGAATTCGGATTTCCTTACCATTATTGATTTTAAATTTCAGTTATACACTTATGTTATAAATTATTGAATGTCAAAGTTTGGTAGTTTGATCATATTGCATAAGACGTTGACATAATGTTAAAAGTCGAACCTTTTTAATGATAAAGGAGTAGTAGCATTGGTTAAGTGCTATGGTAACTATTGGCCTCATCATAGTATTTTGGATATAATAATATTTGCTATTTTTGATTTAAAACAGTTTTGATTCAGAGGATAATTTTAAATATGGCATTTAGGATTTTAGATGGCTTTTTATTTAGAAATGGGTTTTTAACTTTTCATTTACTCCAACTTTTTCAAAATGTTTTAAAAGTATTTTAGGAAGTATTTATTTTATAGAAAAGTTAATATAATAATGACTGTTTAATATAAAGAAAAATAAAGGAGAATTTATCTTTAATAATAAAGTGATTCCGTTTTAAAAGGAAGGTAAAAATAGTTTGGAATAAATATTTATGAAACACTTTATATAAAAATGTTGTATAAAAGAATAGATTTATATATGGTATTTTATAAATAAAAGAATATATTTATAAATGATGTTTTATAAAAGGGAAATTACTATCATTTTGATAAATTGGAAAATAAATCACATTCGTGAATTTATAGTGATATATGAAATGATCGTTTTATGAAAAGTATTTAGTCCTTTTTTGAAAACGAAGATTTGTGTTAGGTATAAATGGATTTATAAAAGGAGTTTTATAAATAAGTTTGGAAATTTATAAAAGGAATTTATAAATATAAATGAGATTTATAAAAGGAGTTTATAAATAAGTTTGGAGATTTATAAAAGAAGTTTAATAAATAAATATGGAGATTTTTAAAGAAGCTTTATTAATTAATTTGGAGATTTATAAAAGGAATTTATAAACAGAAATGAGATTTATAAAAAGGCGTTATACAATTAATTTGGAGATTTGTAAAAGAGGTTTTATAAATATAAAAGAAATTTATAGAAGGAGTTTTGTAAAATGAAAGGGATTTACAAAAGGCATTTTAAAAATGAATGAGATTTGATTTCTATAAATGATCATTTTAAAATTATGGTGGTATGGAAAGTATTCTTTTCATACTTAATACCTGATTCCGAGGTAGGGAAACTTGTCCCTATCGGGAGAATTAAGAATGTATGTCGAAGCAAGGATAGTACGCTAACTTGTCTGACTACATTGTTAATCGAGGAATAGTACAACTTCGAAATCGAAAAGCGGGGATAAGTATATTCGGTCTAATTCCATACGATCCATTTACTTACACTAAAAGGAAAGTGGTTTGGGTTTATAGTAACAATGTTTTAAATGACATTTGTTCTGGCCCGGTTAAACATGACTTGGGAAAAAGGGTAAAATATTTTCTAAGTATTGGAAATGTAGTGTTATGTGAATATACTTTTACTATTAATATAAGTATATGGAAAAGTTTTCTAAGTACTGAAAGTGAAATGTTTTTAGGAGTATACTGATACAATTGAGATAAGTATATTAATATTTTCAAGTGTTGAAAAGAGTAGAGAAGATTTGTGTATATCTTTTGTAGAAATATTTTAATACAAAAATTTACAAAGTGATTTTTAATTAATGAAAGGATTAATTAGAGAGGCTTAGTGGTTGCTTATGTGCTTAACCATGCTTGGTTTCCATATGAAGTTAAATCTCTGATTGGATTTTTTTTTATTTGATAGTTAAATAATCGACTATCAAATCTTGGCCAATTTTCAAACTATCGTTCTCGATTCAGGGAGATCGGGATCAGATATGTTATCTGAAAACCACTTCGAACCGGCATAAGTGTTCGAATTGAAGACATCTTGAAGATGATAGAATTGAAGATGGAGTTCTTTAAAGTGCAAGGGCTACTTGCTACTAATCCTGAGGATGTCTTAGAAGTAGTTCCTTCGGTTTTTTCATATCCTGAACAACTTATATAGATGAATGCTGACATTATATTTTTGCTTGGAGGGTAGTGATAGCATTCCAAGTGGGATATGCTAAAAATATAAAAAGTATCTCAAGCCTCATATTCGGAAATGACAAAAAACGACTTGTGCCATAGGGCAATATGGATCACTCCCATTAGGGTATGGTCATCGCCTGATCAAGATCAATATTTATGGATTTATGTATGCTTCGGGCCCAGTATGGTTTGTCACGTTGGCAGCCGAGGGGTAATCACATTCAGTACTATCCAGGAAAGGGTAGGTCGATCCTGATTCGTAGAGGTGCAAGGTTTATAGTTTGGGCACATTTTCTCTAGAGATGTACTATACAGAAGGTAGTCCCTTACCTTGTCATTGTATGGAATCCATTCTCCAATACATACTTTACGGACTTAGTTATGCCCAACTATGTTGGAACGTGAGATGCAAGCATTCTAGCTATGCTATATATTTATTTTAAACCCTAGACATTAATATAATATCACTAGATTTCTTATGGAAATGGTTTCGCTATCGTAAGGTAAAAACCCATCCGTGTTTATGTGCGGCATGGTCTTACAATATATCTTTATTTTTGAGAGATTTTATGACATTAAAATCCATTTGATTTGTGTTTCTAAAGCTGGTTTACCAGACTGATCCGGGTGTTATTTTCTTATAATATTTGGGTCAGCCTGAGCATATTTCTAAATTTAGTTATAAATGCTTTGGGGCATTAGGAGACGAGTTGAATGTCTCTACGGCGTATTCATGTATTTTTTTTCCACTGCATTTGTTGTTTGTATTTATCAGCATTTGTGAGGATAGTCTGTTATAGTTGACCAGCTAATGACAGGTTAGCTTACTCTGATGGATTTATGTATATTACAATTTTCCTTTGTAAATATCATGTGTATATTATATATTACTCATCACGATGTGAGATTCTGTTTTATCTCTTTTTTTCTTTCACCCTAACAATTTGTCTTTTCAGCACTTGGATGCTCGACACGTGAATACTGTAGATGTATTGGTATCAACTTTTGAGGGTCGAAATGGCTGGTCGTTACATAATAGCAAACTAGTTGTAATGACCCGAAATTTTACCGCCTTGGTTTATGAATATATTTAATAAATTTTAAATATTAAAATAATAGGTTTTATAATTAAAATATATCTCTTTTAAATAATAACAAATGATGGTAAAATAGATTTGTAACGACCCAAGATTTTGCCACTTTAAAATGGGCTATTTAAATATATTTTATATAATCAATAACTGGATTTTTATTAGCAAATAAACCTATTTTAATTATTTCATAAGGATGATAAAATAGATTTTAGAATTTTTTTACCAATATAGATAGTTCAAATAAAAAAGAAAATGTGATCGAAGAACGTTTTTCGAAGTTTCTATTTTTCAGCACCGAAAAGTTATCGGGAAACGCTGTGCACATTTTGTTTAACATGCACACACTTATAAACTGGGGGTTGATCAAATTTTCAAACAATATATATATATATATATATATATATATATATATTTGCATATGCATGTATACATACATGAATACTTAATAATATATATACATTCATGATATGAGACTTATGCATATTTATATACATATATGTATAATATCACCTAAGTTAGTACCTAAACATCACCTAAAACACTTAGGTTAGTACATGAAAGTATGGAAGGGGGATGACATGTGGAACAAGAGGGAGAGGGGAGGTATGGGGGCATGCATGCATGTATTATTTTATTAAGACCGCTTTATATATATTTTATTACTTTCCTAAGTCTATAAATGCCACCTCCATTTCATAATTTTTATTTTACAAATCCTACTTCATTTCTTCACTTCCTTGTTTCTTGTTCATGTCCACTTCAATGGCTTCCATCTCCAAATTCCTAAGAGAAAAAGTTAGTAAAAACATTTCAAAACATAGCTTCAATCACTCTGTTTCAATTCCTAAACTCTTCTCTTCACAAAACAAGATCCTACACCTCAAAACCACAAAGGCTGAGCCTTGTTCTATCCATGGACGTGCCTATTGTTTACTAGGCTAAGCCCGTTTAGCCTTCCAAGGATCCACATCTTCACTTTGTTGAGCTAGGAGAAAGTAAGCTAGGTCGAGAGCAAGTTTATTTTTATTTAGATAAGTTACCATGAGTAAATTTGTGTTTTTAAAACTCAAGGTACTAACTTTTTTAAGTTGTAAAATTTATGAGTTAAAATGTTGCTTAAGTATGTAGTAATGTTATATGTTGTGTATGCATGCATATATGTTGATTGCTTATGCTGAAGTTTGAGTAGGCGATAAAGATTATACCTTGAATATTGGAAAAGTTGGTTAGTATTTGTGAATTAATATTCTTGCTTATGATTGTGCTACAATGTTATGATGTGATATTGTGATTGAATGTTGTATGTGGGTTCATCACATGAAGATAGCGATTCGCTAACCAAAAGCGACATAGAAATCCCTCTTTTTGTCAAAAAGTTGTTTTTTGTTTCAAAGCGAAATGTTTTTAAGTTTAAAACTTTGATTTTGGTTTCAAAAGTTTATTTCCATGTTTTAAAGAAGACAAGAGTTCAAAGTTGAAGTTTTTAAAACTTAGAAAATCAAAATTTCAAGTTTTGAAAATTACGGGTTCGTATAGCGATAGTCACTATACGCGCAATTTGGAAAATCTAACTATTTTTCTAATCTAAACTTGTTTTAACTTAAAATATTTTGAGAAAATGTTTTCTAACTTTAATTTAATAATTAGAGGAAAATTATTTAATTAATTAATAAAGGTAACTAGTACTTAATCATTGGTTAATAATGGTTTTTAAACGTGTTAATCAATCAAGTTAATCATGATTTGTTACTTAATTAAAGTTAATTATTATTTAATTATTAATTAAGGATTAATTAATTATTATTTTAAAAAGGGGTTTTATTTAATAAATCTTTGAATAAAGTTAATTATGTTTTAATAAGATTTAATTACCTTTAATTAGAGTTAATTACAATTTAATAAGGATTTGATTCTCATTTACAAGGGTTTTAATTTATTTCCAAATCGCTTTGAGTTTAAGTAATCAGTTCTGTTTCAAACTGTTTTCTTTTCAAATTTGTTTTTAAAAAGGGGATTTCTGTGTCGCTTACCCTTAAGTAATCCCATATGATTAGGAAAACTAAATGGCATCTATTCGCTGAACCATTTTTCTAATACAAATAACTTGGACATTTACTTAAGTTGATTGATGGTTATATGTCTATCCCTTATATACCTGTTTTTATGTAATGCCGTGTTGGACTGGATAAGTAAAACCAAATTAAAAACACCATTGTGGTCATTAAGCCTCCGTTTGATTTTGTAAGGACAAACATTTCATTTGCTTTTTGAAATGGTTTCAAAGTTATTTTAATTCGAATAAGATATTTAAAGAATGATTTGACAAATGGTTTTACTAAAGGTGTTTTTAACTAATAGGATTGGTTTCCCATGTTTTAAAAAGAAGTTATTATAAAGAGTTTTATAAAGGAATTTGGTAATTTATAAGATGTTTTTGGGTAAATGAATTTGAGTTTTTAAGCAAAGAAGATTTCATAGAGATTTATAGATGGATTGCTTATTAAAGGAAGCTAATTTGATTAAGGTTATCTAGGAAGTTGTTTAAATATGAAAGGTTTATAAAGAAGTTTTATAAATGATTTGGGGTATTTATAGAAGAATTTTTATAAAATGATTTGGATATTCAGAAAGGGAGTTTATAAAAAGGTTTGGATATTTAAAGAAATTATATGAAAAGTTGGATATCTATAAAAGCAATTTATATAAATGATTTTGAATACTTATAAAAGGGTTTTATAAATGAATTTGGAAGTTTGGAAAGTATTCTAAAAGGGATTTGAATTTCAAGTAAAAGAGATTTCATGAATGAAATCGATTAGATTAACAAGGATTTATCGAAAGAAGTATAAAAAGAATTTGAGATTTGGGTTTACCTAAACTGACCTTTTAAAAATGGTAGTATGGAACATCCGTTCCATACTTAAAACCGAGGGAATAGTGTTTAGGGTTATCCTTACCTCCAATTTAAACATTTCTTTAATCCTTTTTAACAAGATTTGGAAGTAAGAAGTTATTTGCAAATGTCTTGTGAGTATGCTTATGTTAGAGAGATAAGTATATGAATGTTTTAGACAAACGTTTTGAAAAGAGATTTATTAAATAAAGATTTGTTTTGAGGCTTAGTGGTTTCTATGGATAAATAAATCTCAAATGGAATTAGTTGTTGTTTATTTATTTGATAGTTAAATAATCGACTATCAAATATGGACCCAAAACGTAACTTTGGAAATATCAGAAGAAACACGTGAGTTATATGGCACAGTCATCTCCGATGAGTTGTACTATGCGTTTAAACCTTATTTTGTTCTCCTTGGACAAATGATAAGGAAACCGTCCACTAACGATTAGGAGGTGAACTCCGCTCTTATCTTTGACTGTTTATTTCCTAAAGAATCGGGGTTGAGTTTACCGAAAACCATCAAATGTTGTTTCAAAGAGACTGGGATCGGATATGTTATCCGAAAACCACTTCGATCCAGCTTAAGCATTTCGGAGTGAAGACATCTTGAAGATGATGGATGGTGGAATTTGAAGATGGAGCTCTTTGAAGTGCAAAGGTTGCTTGCTACTAATCCTGAGGGTGATTCAAAAATTGATGTAGTAGAAGTAGTGCCTTCGGTTCGTTCATCTCCTGAACGACTTATATGGATGAATGCTGACATTTTGTCATCTGGAAGGCAATGCAGCATTCCAAGTGGGAAGTGCTATATAAAAGGTAAAACGTAGCCTAAATCCTCATCAACCGGGAAATGATAAAAATCGGGCATGCAGCAGGGCCATGTGGGTTGTTCCCATTAGGGTATGGTCATCCTAAAATCTAGATCAATTACTACCTACTCATGTATACTTCGGGGTCCATGTGGGTTGATCATATTTGGTACTACTAGTCAAGTGGTTGGCCAGTTCTTTGTGGCAGGGGTATAAGATGTTCTTGTCAGACCCCGGTGCATTTTATCTAGAGATGTACCATCGGATAGTTCCTTACCTTATCATACTACAGAATCCATTCTCCAATACGAGTCTTTATGGTTTTAGTTGTATACATATTATGCTGGAATTTAATTAATGTAACAATTTCGACTATGTTAATTATTTACTTGAAAACTGTAACGGTCCGCAAATTTATCACTTTGATAAATTATATTTATTTTTGAAAAATTTCAAATAAAAGGTTGATAATAAAAATAATATTTTTTGAGCGATAATAAATAATATTTTGAATAAATATTTACAAAAATATTTTCCTTGAAATTTAAATCGATAAAATGGTCGAAAACCGTTTTATCGATAAACAGCTCTATAATCATAAAACATCGCACACAGAGCTGGATACATACACTTATTTTTATAATCAAACAGGAATATAAATAAAATCAATTGATTTGTTTCTAAAAATAAAATGTGTTTTTAACATGTTAATAATGTCCTTAAATATAATAATTGATTTATTAAATTAAATTAAGATTTAATGATTTAATAATTATTCTAATTATTCTAATAATTATTTTTAAAATGATAGTAATTCATTTTAATGATTATAAAGTGTTAATAAATCATTTATAATAATTTTATAAGGACATATAATTGATTTGAAAATATAAGAAAAAATCGATATCGCTTTATCGGTATAATAGCAATTACTGTAAATAATTTTTAATATTAATTTATATGGTATTATAATTCAAGTGTGATCATTTTAAATTATCAATAATGATAAGAAATTTATTTTTAAATTTTATTTACAAATATATGTATATAAATTAATAAGTGAAAATGTGGTTGATAATCGGTTTCCCGGTTTTCAATGGTTCAACGAATGAAAGTTATTCGAAGTCATTTGAAATGTTGTTATCCTCTTGTGCACATACATGTACATGCATATACATGTCACATGCATGCCATAACACACACACACACACTATATATATATATACACACACATGTACACTTAAACATATGCATATTACAAAATATTAAAATAATTTCCTAAGACTTAATACTTAAGCAACCAAAAAGCAAACATCAACTCACCTTACCACACCATCATCACCACCATCACCTCAACATCACCATCACATGGGGGAATGAGGCTGCAGTGCATGTAGGGGAGGGGGTAGGAGGGGTGTGGGTCGAGGGAAAAATGGTAATTTTACCATTAGATATTTTTTCCAAATTTTCTCCTATAAATACCCATCCACTTTCTCATTATTTTTCACCACATTCTTATCATCTTCTTCTCCACTTCAAGCTTTTTTCATGGCTTCAACACTTAACAAAATAATGGCAAAATATTTAGCAAAAGAAAATTAAAATCATAATATATATATATATATATAATCAAATCCACTTCAAACGAAGACAAATCTCCTCCTCTTTACCTTAAAAGACCACGGCCAACTCCTCCATTCACTAAGGCCGTGAGCTCCACCCTCTACAAAGCTAGGCAGAGCTCTTCCATAAGTCTCAAGCTCGATTTCATTAACTTTGATTCGATCGTAGTAGAACTATAGCCGATTTTAGACTAGCCCGTGGGAAAAATGAACGTGAGAAACTCCTAAGCTATAGTATTATATGCTATTGGATATTATGTATGTTGATTATGATTGTTGATGATGATTGTTCAATATGAATGTTGAATATATATATGCAAGTCATGGAAATACACGTCGATAAGCACAAAGGAAATCACTTTCCTTTATTTAATGAATTGGTGTATATGGGATGTTAACCTCTTTAAAAAGGTTTAAAAATGAGTTTAAAATGTTTTATAAACATATGAAATTTTTTTGGTGAAGTTTGAAAGGTAATTGAAAATTTAGTCAAAAATAGGCGCGTCGCGTAACGGTTGTTCACGATTTCGCACCATAAAAGTCAAATAAGTATATAGAATGGAATATAGCTCGGAATTTTTCAAGATAAGAATTTTTTGAACTATTATATCCATACTTTTTAAATAAAGAAAAAAAATCGAGATTTCGGTAAGTAGATTTTGAAATATGAGTAAAACAAGCTTTTGGAAAAATCGAGGTTTTGCAGTTCGAAATCCATAAAAGTATTTCTTTAAAAATGATATTTTAAAGTTGTTTAAAAATATGAAATAAATTCTAAAAATATTTTAAAATGTTTTAAAAGTGATTTGAGTTATAAAAACAAATTTTCAAATAATAAAAAGTCATTTTGATCAATATAGCAAGCACTTTCCGCAGCACTTTTCTATAACTTTTGAAATATAATTTTAAACGCAACCGTTCTTTCCCAAATCTTTTGTAAATGTTTTCAATGATTTATAAAGTATTTGAAATATGATTTGAAGGATTTATGGAATGGTCAAATGTTAAATGCTTTAGAGTCGACCAAATTACTTGACCACCTTATGGGTGGCAGAGAGGTAGTGTCTGGGCATGGGTTTGGAAAACTAGTTTCCTGCTCTTCCTAGCTATCTGGAGTGGCTTGACGATGGGATAGTAAATTTTATTTATTTGGATCAAAATTTTCTAAAGTATAAAGGATATAACTCTCTAATATAAATAACTTTGATTTTATGGGGATAATCTTCTTGTACTTGGTGTTAAAACCCAAAGAGGGAACTCGTACTATTTGAGGAATTTAAAAGGTGATTTTGTCGTTGTATCGCCCATAGTACTTGCTGAATACGAGAATTGATATTAAGTAGAATTAGATGATTTCTATAGATTCTGCTCACTTAATATTTACTGGTTTCGGATTAACATCCTAGATAACTTGGTTTTTACTCAATCAAAATTCTGAGTTTTGAATTAAGAATCTTTGTTAAGATTTGAGTGAAATGATTTGGAAATATTTTCTTAAGTGAAAAATGAAATAATTTCGATTAATCCCAGTTTTAAAAAGGTTTTGAGTAATCAAAGGATTTGATAAGAGAGGTTTGATGATCTCGTATATACCGGAAAGAATGTTTTAGAAATATATATTTCTAGAAAATATTTTGATAAAAAGAAATTAATCAATTAAAAAATGATTCCCTATTCATAAGAACATCTTTTTATCGATGATTAGTTCAAAGGAACCGGGGTCGGATTTGGGGTAATTCCTATCCGAAAACAACTTCGAACCAATTTACGTATTCGAAGTAAAGACATGGATATGATTTGGAAGATGGAATGTAGCGCTGCTTATCACTGACCCTCGAGGGAAATTTACCATATCATATTATGTGGCAATAGTTCTTCATTTAAGATATTTGATGCAAGGATTCTCACTACTAATCCTAGGGTTAATTCCCAACGGGATGTGGTAGGAGAGTGCCTTCGGTTTGTCTTGTTCCCGGGCAACTTGTATGGACAAATGTCTAATGTTGCATTTCTAGTTACATAAATTGATCTCTATGAACGCATCATCTGTTCGGTGGCGGAGAAGGCAACTTCTCTTAGCTTAACACCCTTTCTTGAGATGTATGAGATCAGGAGTTATACGTTTATAGAAATGAGTTGTGTGACTATGGGATGGTAATGTGGCATTCAAAGTGGAATGTGATATGTGAAAGGTAATCACTACCTCAGGCCTTATCACCCGATAATGGCTTAAACAGGGTACGCCGCAAGACTATGTGGTTCGCAACCATTAGGGTATGGTCATCACCCTTCTAGATTAATCTTTATATGTTGAGTATGTGGTGTATGCTATGGGGCCTCGGATAGGTCGGTAACGACCGAGGTGATGTCATATTTGGTTTCCATCCAGGCCATGTATGAGTGCCAAATAAGGATAGACCGGTCTCGCCAGATGTAGAGGATTGTATGTGTATCCTCGGTACATTTCTCTAGAGATGTACTGTACGAAATGTAGTCCCTTACCTTCCATTGTATGGAAATCTATTCTCTGAACGAACCTTGTAAGAGTTTTGTTTGTAGAGCCTAACATATCTGGAATTTAATAATGGTAACAATTTTGGCTAAGAGTAATAAGTTTACTTGCAAATGTTTTTAAAGGAATGTCATTAAAAATAATATCAAATGATTTTGCGTATCAAATGTTTTGGTTATCATAAGGTAAAAAACCGTCCATATTTATGTATGGGCATGATCTTATGAGATATCATTTCTTTTCAAACTGTGTATTTTGAGTTTCTCATACCAGTCCCATGACTGAACCAAAGTTTATTTTCCTTTCCCTTAAACTCTGGGTGCCCTAATTTTCCCAGGTAGCCTGGTAGTCAGGTTTAGTTTGAAGAAATCTAGAAGAGCTCGGAGCATGGGGTTAGAAGAATTTTCTGAAGATTATTATTCATTTCCACCACACTTATTTACTATTGTATTCCGCATTTGTAGGGATAGATATTTATAACTGTCCATGTTTAACTCTAATAAATGTATTTGAATTTCCGCTGTAAAGATTATATGTTGAAATAATATATGTTATTCCATCCGTGTGAGATTTTGTTCTGTCTTAATTTTCTTTCTTACCCATGATAATCCGCCTTTTCGGCACTTGGATTTGCGGCACATGAATACCAAGGATGTATTAGTGTCGGTTTTCGAGGGTCGAAGAAACGGATCGTCACAAAAACCCTAGACATTATGATAATATCACTGAATTTTCTATAGAATATGTTTTGGTTGTCGTAGGGTAAAAACCCGTCTGTGTTTATGTGCGGCGTGGTCTTACGAGAAGCCTTTGATTTAAAGGTTTTTTTTATAAAGTTAAAAACTTATGTTTTACTCACACCGGACCCATGTCTGACCCGGAGTTTATTTTCTTTTTTCCTAAACTCTTGGGTGCTTAAATTTGAGTGGGCAGCCGATTAGTTTGGTTTTTCGCAGATTCATCTTGGAGGATTTTAAAGCAGGTGGCTTCAGCGAGCTAGTTATTTTCCTTTTTTTCTATTGTATTATATGTATATGGTATCAGTTAGGTAGGGACAGACTGTTATAACTGTCTTAGGGTAAGATTTGTATTAGTATGACTCTAATGAATGACTTTGTAATATATCATGTTGAGCAATAAATATTGTTCCATTGTGTTGTAAGATATTGTGTTGTTTAGTTTCTTCTGTTCTATATTTCTTTTTTCACCCTTATGACATGTCTTTCGGACGACCAAATGATCGGTACACGAATATCGATGATGTATTAAGTGTCGTCTTTGGTAGAAATAAAGGCGGATCGTTACACCCATTCACTAAGGGATTGACCCAATTGGTTTGGTGGAAACCAATTGGAGAAGTTGGAGTAAGATTCCATAATTGAACCCAAGTGCAAGTGAGAGAATGATAGATTTATGGGTATGCCCTAGGGGTAATTATGTAATTTTTTTACATATATATGTTACCTGGACGCTTAGCCCGGCTACAAGATACTGGTTGAAGAAGTCAATTTGGATGGTTCGGCCTGCGCATACGGGTCGGCCTGTAAACATGGCTCGGCTGGAGTAAAGGGGTTGTACATCATTTGGCTAACGTCGCTCGACTAAAGGAAAAGGTTAAAGGAGCACAGTACATGTCGCTCGGCAAGGGTGGCTCGGCATTGGGGCGTTCGGCATGAATGCCTTAGTCACATGCCGCTCGGCCATAAAGGAAAGGCTATGTGGCTCGATGACTCCTCGATCGGCCATAAAGGGAAGGCTATGTGGTTCGGTGACTCCTCGATCGGCCTTGAAGGGAAGGGTATGTGGCTCGGGGACTCCTCGATCGGCCTTGAAGGGAAGATTTAGTGGCTCGGTTGTGGGGCATTCGGCATGGCGCCTTGTTCATTCCGGCTCGGCAAGCATCCATCGGCAAGAGTCACATGGCAAGCATCGCTCGGCAAGAGTCGCTCGGCAACTGCCGTTCGGTATGCTTGGTTCAGCATACAGAAGTTGTCTATTGTGAGCCGAGTCATTTTTGTTCCTAGGCCTGAGTAGGAAGTCCAGCCTATCTTCGCCTATAAATAGAGAGGCAGGGGTGCAGCGAAGGGGGCCTTTTTTTAGAACTTCGGGGAGACTCTGCCATTTCAAAGACTCATATATTTTCGATCCAAACTTGTAATCAAGTCGTTAGTGCATGGATTGTATCTGTATTCAATAATTTAAAGAAGCAATAAAGATTAAAACTCAAAGTGGACGTAGGTAGTTACGCCAAACCACTATAATTCTAGCGTTCTTGTTTCTGTAGTTAATTTTGCATACATTCCTCTATTTTAATTTACTTTCTTCATTAATCTCTCTACATAACTCTACTCGAGGGTGTTAGTGACCAATTTTGGTGCTTCCACTGAGAACAACATTCTCAGGCTGTTAGGATCTCCTTTGTTGCTACTGGATTGAGGAAATCCACCAAAGAAGATCCGATTTTATCCACAAGAAATCCATTGATTCTATTCAGAGTTCCAACCGATAACTCTACAATGGGAAGACCACGTACTAGATCGGCCTCCCATAATGCATATGTCAACGAAACCGCAAGCGTCCAACAAGTAGGACCCAGTAATCAACAAGCTAATCCGGGCACAGGGACCATCACCACCCAAAACCAAACGGAAACTGTCACCAGGACAGAGTTCAACGAGCTGATGAGAGAACTGATGGAAAGCAGGAGACAGCTTAACGAGCAGATTCAAGCTAACGCCGACCTCATGACTCAGCTTACTCAACAACAGCATCAAAATGTTGGAGGAAGTCCTGCTTCCTACTCCTCGTCCGACAGCTCTGCTTCATATGATGAACCTCCGAGGCGTTGACGCCGTAAAACTAAAACAACGCAAGCAGGTGCAGTGCACCAAGAAAATCGCGCTCAAGCTGAAATAGTAAACTTAGGATCTGGAGCACGGGTGGAAGCTGGACGATTGGCTCACCAAGGTCATGATGAAGCAGGTCCCCAGGATACGTGTTTGGTAGATCGCCAACAGAGGAGGCACCAACCGGAACGGTCCCGCAGGATGGATTCCAACTTTCCATCTTCCATACAAACCCCAGACCTACCAGCCATTGTCAGACAGCTGATGAGGGAAAATCAAGGTTTAACTAATGATGATTGGGGTGTATCTAGGAGTCATACTCCGTGCACAGATGCTGTCCTACAAGCTGAGTACCCCAGGAAGTTTAATATGCCGACTATCCCGGCTTACGAGGGGAAGACTAATCCCCAACAGCATGTGATGAGGTATGGGTGGATGATGGATTCAGCTAGGGCGAATGATGCAACTAAATGTAGATGTTTCCCAATAACTTTATCTGGAATCGCTACAATGTGGTTTACCCGACTTCCGCCGTGGTCTATTTCCAATTTTGATGAGTTAGCGACGAAATTTGTGGAGTAGTTCAGGATTCATGCCACTCATCCCAAGCATGTTATGTCCTTGTCTAGTGTAATTCAAGCTCCAAGGGAGTCGTTAAAGGAGTACTTACAAAGATTTCACATTGCTGCTACTGAAGTTAGCAACCCGAATGACCATGCCATTCTAATGGCCGTGATGCAAGGAGTAAATCCAGATTCGGAGTTTGGTGATTGGCTGGCAGGAAAGCCTCCGACTACATTGGAACGTTTTTATTCGAAGGCACATCAATTTATAAGAAGGGAGGAGGCTAGGTGGACGAGGCGAGACAATGCACCAGGACCCTGCAAGGAGACTGTGCAAAGCAACATTGCTGTAAAACAATCTGGTGACAACTCTGGAAAAGTCTAGGTCAATGTTCAAAACAAGCCTGATCAGTCAAAAGGATTCGGAGGAGGAAATTCTAGAAAGAAAAGGGAAGCCGGAAAGTGGAAACCAAGGATCCCAACCTACAATGAATACACTCCTCTAAATGCATCTTTGGAAAATATTTACCTATCGACCTGTAATACTTTCCAATATCGAAAGCCATGCCCAAAAGAGTCCATTGAAGAACAAAAGCGGACTGGGAAGTATTGCCGCTTCCATGAGACCTACGGGCACAATACCAAGGAGTGTAGGCACCTCCATGATGCGATTGAAAAGATGATTCGACAGAAAAAGTTACAGGAGTTTGTGAAGAACCCTCAGGAAGGCGGACAAGGGACATCCGACCCCAATTGCGGACAGACCACACGACGGTCTGAGGAACCTGCTCGGACAGGAGGAAGATTAGTCATAAACACGATAGTCGGTGGGCCTCACCCTGCAGACAAGAATTGGCAAGAAATGGAGTGCTATGCTAGTTCCTTAAAACATTCAAATTTTGAATGTTGTTCAAACACAGAAGATGGAACTCCGGCTAAGCAACAGCGAATGATGACGGATGATATAGTGTTCAGAAGTAGAGATGCCGATCAGGTGGAGGCACCTACCATTGACCCGATGGTCATCTCGGCCACTATTGGGCCAGCGTTTGTGAGAAGAATACTGACCGTGGAAGTTCTGTTAACATCATCTTCAAAAAAGCATATGACCAAATGAAGATGGAGACAAAGGATCTAAAACCATCTAAAGCCCTCATTCATGGCTTAATGGTGCGGCTACTGATGCAGTGGGTTTTGTTGAATTGCCAGTTGAACTTGGAGAGGGTGAACGTAGGAGGGTGCGGATCCTACCGTTTATCGTTTTGGAAGTCGATTCTCCATATAATGTGTTTCTGGGTCGACCGGCCCTGGTAGAGTTTAGGGCAGCTTTGGCCCCGTGGTGTTTAATCTTGAAATTCCCGATGGATAAAGGATTTGGTGTTGTGCGTGGCGATTAGGCGACTGGTCGTGTGTGTTATGTGGCTGAGCTGAGAGAGGCCCAGCGAAGAGAGAAAGGAAAGGTTGTGGACACCTCCGTCCGCATCCGAGTCACTGAAGATTGACAAGTAATGCTCGAGCCTTGGCTCGGGCAGCATGATCGGATCTATAGAGACATAGATCCGAGGGATGATGATGAGGAACTCAAGGAGGCAAAAGCAGCGCTGGCTGAACTAACGATTGACATTCCAGTCAGCCGCGATGACTCATCGTGGGTACTAAAGATTGGATCGCAACTCAACTCCTCGATGATCGAGGATCTTACTGATTTTCTCCAAGCGAATCTGGATTTCTTCGCTTGGACACATTCTGATGTGTGCGGGATATCTCCCGCCATTGCGAGTCATATGTTGAACATAGACCCAAAATACGTGCCGGTGAAGCAAAAAAGGAGATGGACCCGGAGAGGTCCGCTGCTCTCAGAGAGGAGGTGGACAAACTCAAAGCCAATGGGTTCGTCCGCGACGCCCTTTACCCAGAATGGGTCTCTAACCCTGTACTGGTGAGGAAAGCGAATGGGAAATGGAGGACCTGCGTGGATTACTCAGATCTGAACAAAGCATGCCCTAAGGATAGTTTCCCTCTACCTAGAATTGATCAACTGGTCGACTCAACAGCAGGGCACGAGTTATTGTCATTTATGGATGCGTACTCGGGATATAATCAAATCTCGATGCACATTACAGATCAGGAACATACTAGTTTTGTCACAAACGTTGGACTGTACTGTTATGTAGTAATGCCTTTCAGATTGAAAAATGCAGGAGCAACTTATCAACGTCTAGTGAATTGGATGTTTAAAGACCAAATCGGTAGGACGATGGAAGTCTATGTGGATGACATGCTCGTGAAGTCATGATAGTTAAATGACCACATTCGAGACTTGGCGGAAATGTTTGATATACTCAGGTATTGCGGAATGAAAATCAATCCTTTGAAGTGTTCCTTTAGCATTGTGTCAGGAAAGTTGCTGGGTTTCATTATTAACGCACGAGGAATTGAAGCTAACCCATAAAAGATTCAGGCTATTTGAGACATTCAAGTGCCCAGAACTATAAAGCAAGTACAAAGCCTGAACGGAAAAGTGGCCGCGCTGAGTCGATTCATATCCAGAGCGACAGAAAAGTGTATTCCTTTCTTCGATATAATAAAGAAAGGAAAGGAATTTTTTTGAATGGACACCCAATTGTGAGGATGCATTCCGAGCTTTGGTAAGACATTTGGAAAGTCCCCCGGTACTGTCGAAGCCTATATATCATGAAGTGGTGTATGTATACTTGGCCGTGTCTCGACATGCCATCAGTACAGCTTTGGTTCGCGAGGAGGACCGAGTTCAAAAGCCAGTGTACTATGTCAGTAAACGTTTAATGGGAGCAGAAACGAATTATCCTAAAATTGAGAAGCTAACCTACTGCTTGGTGATTGCATCACGCAAGCTTCGTCCATATTTTCAGGCACATCCGATCAGTGTTTACATCGATCAACCTTTGCAATAGGTACTCCAATGTCCAAAAACCTCAGGGAGATTATTAAAATGGAATATTGAGTTGAGTCAGTTCGATATCACCTACCTGCCACGAAGGGCCATACAAGGGCATGCGCTAGCAGACTTCATCATGGTATTTATCGTGTCCGACGAACCAGACGGAGATGATGTTATACCCACTATTCGATGGAGACTATACACCGATGGGGCATCCAACGACCGTTGCTCTGGGGCTGGAGTCATTCTAGTAACCTCTGAAAACCGACCTATTTGTTATGCCTTGAAACTTAATATCCCAGCTACAAATAACGAAGCTGAGTATGAAGCATTGCTTGCTGGCTCAAAGCTTATCAGAGAACTCGAAATAAGATCGGTTGAGATCTTTTGTGACTCGCAATTGGTGGTATGCCAAGTACGAGGAGATTATCAAGCAAAGGGGCAGAGGCTCACTCCATACCTCGCTCAGGTTCAAGAACTATTGGCAGACCTTGAATATTACGGTATTTCGCACGTCCCGCGTGAACAAAACAGGGAAGCCGATTCATTGGCAAAATTCGCAAGTATTGGTGATGCACAACAGATGGGCTTGGTTCCCGTCGAAGTTTTGCAAATTCCGAGTATAAACGAGATGGAAGTAGATTTTGTGCTAGAAACAGAAATTGAAAGGGAGTCATGGATAACCCCATTCAAACAATACTTACTATATAGGACTCTGCCCGATAGAAAGAACGAAAGATGACAATTCATTCGCAAAGCTTCATGATATATAATGCAGGGTGGAATAATGTATCGGAGGGGATTCTCGGTTCCCTTACTTCGGTGCATCGCCCACAACGAGATAAAACGAGTCTTGAGGGAAGTTCATGAAGGAGAATGTAGTGACCATACTGGGGGGCAGACCCTAGCAAAAAAGATCCTCCGCTATGGGTGGTCGATTGTGAATCGGGATGCTGGGGACTACGTAAGAAAATGCGACAAATGTCAAAGGTTTGCGAAAACCCCGAGAGCTCCACCAACGGAATTCACACAAATGGTTAGTCCCTGGCCATTTGCGATTTGGGGGATCGATATATTCGGTTCCTTACCAATTTCCAGAGGTGGTGCAAAATATGCAATTATTGCGGTTGATTACTTTACCAAGTGGGCAGAAGCAGAGCCTTTAGCTACAATCACCACCAAAAAAGTAATTAATTTCATTGTACGAAACATCATATGCCATTTTGGCCTCCCACGAACTATCATTACGGACAACGGAACTCAATTTAAAAGTAGGGAGTTCAAAGAATTCTGCCAAAAGTATCACATTGAGAAAAGGTTTTCAGCGGTCGCTCACCCCAAAGCGAATGGACAAGTTGAAGCTGTAAATAAAATAATCAAGTCAATATTAAAGAAACGTTTGGAGAAGGTTAGAGGCAAGTGGGTGGATGAGCTTCCGACAGTGCTCTGGGCTTACAGAACCACCCACAAGTCCGTGACTGGCCATACTCCATTCACCTTGTCATACGGCAGTGAAGCTGTGATACCCATGGAACTTGAAGTTCCCTCTCATCGGGTAACTTATTATGACCCCAAGACGAATCAGAATCTCCTATTGGAATCGCTGGACTTTGTTGACGAAAAACGTGAAGAAGCTGATTTAAGAGCGGCTGCACATAGGCACCGAGTTGCTCGATATTATAATGAAAAAGTTCGACATAGAATTTTCACTATGGGTGATCTCGTTTTAAAGTGAGTTTTTCCGACCCCATCACATCTGAATCCCACATGGGAAGGTCTATATGTCATCGAACGGAGGCTTGGAGAAAGGAACTTTCAAGCTAGTGACCGTAGATAGCGTGACACTTCCTCGCGCATGGAATAGCAAGCATTTGTGTCGATTTTACACCTAGTCTATTTCTTTTGCATATTAGTTGCAATTATTTCCAGTGTATGTTCATTTTGTTGTTTTTTGTTTTTGGCATGTAATAAGACATTCTAGTTTGTTCCCATTTATTATAGTCAATAAAGGCTTGAAGCCATCTCTTTCGTTAACTATTGATGTTTCCGTATGTTACAATTCCGTAACAAAAATTAAGTTACATTAATCTGTCTGGCGTATGAACACACACACACGGACTTGAAAAATCTCTAAGTCCCCGGAGTGCGGACTAGAGTACTCTGAGTCCCCAGAGTGCGGACTAGAGTATAAACGACTCAAAAATCTCTAAGTCCCCAGAGTGCGGACTAGAGTACTCTGAGTGCCCAGAGTGCAGACTAGAGTATAAACGACTCAAAAAAATCTCTAAGTCCTCGGAGTGCGGACTAGAGTACTCTGAGTCCCCGGAGTGCGGACTAGAGTATAAACGACTTGAAAAAATCTCTAAGTCCCCGGAGTTCGGACTAGAGTACTCTGAGTCCCCAGAGTGCGGACTAGAGTATAAACGACTCAAAATTCTCTAAGTCCCCATAGTGCGGACTAGAGTACTCTGAGTCTCGGAGTGCGGACTAGAGTATAAACGACTCGAAAAAATCTCTAAGTCCTCGGAGTGCGGACTAGAGTACTTTGAGTCTCCAGAGTGCGGACTAGAGTATAAATGACTCAAAAATATCTAAGTCTCCAGAGTGCGGACTAGAGTACTCTGAGTCCCCGGAGTGCGGACTGGAGTATAAACGACTTGAAAAAATCTCTAAGTCCCTAGAGTGCGGACTAGAGTACTCTGAGTCCCCAGAGTGCGGACTAGAGTATAAATGACTCAAAAATCTCTAAGTCCCAAGAGTGCGGACTAGAGTACTCTGAGTCCCCGGAGTGCGGACTAGAGTATAAACGACTCGAAAAAATCTCTAAGTCGCCGGAGTGCGGACTAGAGTACTCTGAGTCCCCAGAGTGCGGACTAGAGTATAAATGACTCAAAAATCTCTAAGTCCCCAGAGTGCGGACTAGAGTACTCTGAGTCCTAGGAGTGCGGACTAGAGTACTCTGAGTCCCCAGAGTGCGGACTAGAGTATAAACGACTCAAAAATCTCTAAGTCCTTAGAGTGCAGACTAGAGTACTCTGAGTCCTCGGAGTGCGGACTAGAGTATAAACGACTCGAAAAAATCTCTAAGTCCCCGGAGTGCGGACTAGAGTATAAACGACTCAAAAATCTCTAAGTCCCCAAAGTGCGGACTAGAGTACTCTGAGTCCCCAGAGTGCGGACTAGAGTATAAACGACTTGAAAAAATCTCTAAGTCCCCGGAGTGCGGACTAGAGTACTCTGAGTCCCCAGAGTGCGGACTAGAGTATAAACGACTCAAAAATCTCTAAGTCCCCAGAGTGTGGACTAAAGCACTCTGAGTCCCCAGAGTGTGGACTAGAGTATAAACGACTCAAAAATCTCTAAGTCCCCAGAGTGCGGACTAGAGTACTCTGAGTACCCGGAGTGCGGACTAGAGTATAAACGACTTGAAAAAATCTCTAAGTCCCCAGAGTGCGGACTAAAGTACTCTGAGTCCCCAGAGTGCGAACTAGAGTATAAGCGACTCAAAAATTTCTAAGTCCCCAGAGTGCGGACTAGAGTATAAGCGACTCAAAAATTTCTAAGTCCCCAGAGTGAGGACTAGAGTACTTTGAGTCCCCGGAATGCGGACTAGAGTATAACTAATTCAAGCTAATAACTCAGTCTCTGAAGCACAGGCTAAAATATAAGCGACTTAGAAATCTCCGAGTCATGCGGAAATAAACGAGAGTTCAAGTGACCCACACAACCTTGGATTTCAAATACGAGATGAGTGGTGAAGCTAAGTAGCAAAGATCATAGAAAAACAAAATTTTATTTACTAATCGAAAGTTTAGTTTCACTACAACTTCTCCTGAACCCGGAGCAAAAAATCTACTTACAACGACTACGAGAATAAATAGAGATAATTACATAATCCAGGCTTATTCGCGTTGAGCGAGGCATGATAGCTACTTTTTTGACTTCTTCTCCTTCTTCGGTTTCTTTGAAGACTCCTCCCCCGAGCGTTTTTTCCTAGACGCCTTGCTTGTAAGGGAAATGGTGCCTGGGGAAGGAAGAGGGACTTCCTGTGGCGAGGTTCCACCGAGGAGTATAACCTTCAAAGGCTTGTTCAATGGATCATCAAGTTCCACCACCTGAGGCTCAATCTTAATCTCAGCTTTCTTCTTCTTTTCTTCTATGATTTGCTCTGCCATGCTCGATTTTGAAGTGTGTTCAGAGGCCCCCGTAATCTCAATTTCATCATGTTCCTCCACGGGCGATAAATTTTCAGATTTGTCTTCATCGAGCGCCCCGATCACTTATGCATTGGGTCCGGGGGTCTCTCTAGTCTAAGTTGCCTCTCCCGTTTTCCCCTCCTTTTCTGCGGCAGCATCGCTCCTTGGAGTTGGCTCGAGGTCAGAATGGCCTGCACGAAATCGTAAGAGACAAATGTTAGGATACATTTATTATTCATCAAAAGCAATGGCCCTTTGAACTCTAAAAAAAAGCTATGTACCAGTTTATGGTTGACTCTCAACGGTTCAGGGAGTTTCACCTTCCGGAATAGGAGATAGAGCGTGAATGTCAAGTCTAGGCTTCTCTGGGTCATAGCCAATATGCTGCTCGAAGGGATCGAGTGGTGACTGACCAATCGGCTGAATAGGAGGAAGAACCGAGGACTCGGTTCCGGATGGACCGGCAGTGTCATCTTTTCCTTTTGATGAGGAAGAGTCCCTTCCGTAAAGGGCCTTTGCCGCAGAAAGGTCAGTGCGCTCATTCTCCAAGCACTTCATTCACAAGGGAATCTTCATCAACCTCTTCAGTTCCCAACTCAACTTTTTTGATCTTTACTAAAGTGTCCCATGCTTCGGCCAAAGATTCGAGGTAACCCTCGCTGAGAAATGTTAGGTCGCGATGCATGAGAACTCGAGCATTGTAATCGGGTATGAGTGGATAAAACATGCACTTAATCTCCTCCCTACCAGCCTCAGCAGCTGCCTCGAGGCGAGAATCGATGTCCGAGAGCGCCATTCTTTTGACCTCTTCACGGGCTGCGTCCTTCAGCGCTTCAGCTTTGGAGAACTCCTCGTCAAGCTTTGTTTTCAGAAGTCGTGTAGCAACGATCTCGTCACAGTATCGTTGCGACTCCTCTTGAGCAGCGGTTTTTTCTTCTTTTTCTTTAAGAAGTAACTCCTCCAATTCTTTAACTCGCTGAGCGAGGACATCCTTTTCCTTCTGGATGGAGTCCTTTTCTAAAGCCAGGGTGCCACAGCGCTGGACCGCTTCATCAAGTTCTTTTTTTGTGTAGCCTCCAGACGATTGACTGCCTCAGCTGTGTCTTTAGCATTTTTTTGAGCAGCTTCAAGCTGAGATTTATACGAGGAAATCTCTTCATCCTGTGCTTTGATAATGTCTTTGTCATGGATAGTTTTGAGTTTCAAGCGATCGATTTCATGCTGGCGTTCCACCGAAACTTCAGAAACTTTTTCCACCAAATAAACGAATGCGTCGTGCTGGACGTAGACATCATTAGTACAAGCAATGGCACTTTGTTTAACGTGCCCCGGAATAGAATGGATCGCCGGAAGAAACTTTAGTCCATCAAAACATATTTTTGGAAATGTGGCTTTAAGCTCAACTAGCTTTTCTGCTATCGATGGATCATGTGCAGGACTGGAGGAAGTTTGTTTAGTCGAAACAACAGATTTCTTGTGAAGCTCATGAGACTGCCTAGTGCTTGATGAACCGGAGTATTGATCACGAGGAGCTTCAGATTGAGACCCCCTTTGAGCAGATTTATCCCTGCTATGCTCTGGTTAAGGAGGAGGATCATTGGGGTAGGAAGAGTGGCTATAAGTTTTCCTTCAAGACGATGAATCTCGAAGACGATAGTCTCTATCGCTGTTGTCATCCCTATCTCGGCGTTTTTCGAGCCCTGAGTCTTGGCTGGAGTGATGAAAGATAGAGGAACCACAAAGGCGGTCGAAGCCGTGTGAACATCCCATGTCACCTGCACAGAAATCAAGTGAAAACGAGTTAGAAATGATCATATGATGGCTAAAACTTAAGTGTGGAGAGGAGAGTGAGTGTTAGTGTGTGTCATAGTGTTTCCCCCAACGACCGGTTTCTTTAGCTTTACTTATCAAAGTTTTTTCTCCTTGGTGATGGGCTTGAACACCTTCGTCACCTCTCACGGGCGAGTGAAGTTTTAAGGCTTCTGGGTCGTTGAAGCCGTAGTTGAGCAAGTCATCGGGAATAAGGTCAGACAAGCCTTTCAATGAACCCTCTAAGTGTTGTGGAGACGGCTCTTTCTCCATTGAAGTAATCGTCACTTTCAAAGTTCCGCCCACTATCTTCTTCCTCAGCTTGTAAGCTAGTCTCTTTTTTCCCTTTGAAGGGGGAGGTGGTTCATCAGTGTCATGTGCTTCAACCACCGGTTCCGGAGCAGGACTTACATTCTCACCCAGTGCTTCTGACACTCCAATTTCTCTAATCTCACCCTCCTCGGATGTGTCGGGGGCACCACTGGTATGAGGCACTGAAGGTCCGGCCTATCTTTTACCCTTCTTCGACGCGGGTCCGATTATAGTGACACCGGATGGAAGAGTTGTTCAGCGACCTTCCGCCCACAACCCGAACTTTAAGAGCGACTCATTGGAAATGACAAGTTTGATCTCTCGGTCTTCTACGGGAGTAGCGCGAATGGCCTCAACGGCCTCAGAGTACCCAGTGCCTTCGGGACGTGGGCTGATACTTGTAAAAATTGGAAGAAGTTTAGAAACAATCCACTTCATGCTTTAGACAAGTATTGATCTGAAAATGGAACTTACTCCCTTCCAACCATCTTCTTGCAAAGCCTGGGGGACAGCGTACATAGAACCATTCCTGCTTGTATTGGGTGAATTTACTCCATGCCCCTGTCAGAATTTGACACTTGGAGTGTGGCTCGAGGAAGATGAAAGATGGACTATTAGACCATCTCTTAAGACGATAGATGTAGTGGATGTCACCAGGAGTGGGGAGCCTAAATAGGATGCTCATAAAGAGAATGCAAGTGCCATGGATGAACGCGTGGCTATTGGGATGTAGCTACGACGGGGCGATCCCGATATACTGTAGCACTTCGCGGAGAAAGGAGTTGAATGGTAGCATGCTACCGACCCAGCACATGATTTGTTGCAAGCTGTATATCCAGCTGGGGGCAGGTGAGGACGATCTCGTCCCGATGGAACTAATACGTCGTCGAAAGGGATTCCGTGAATCGAGCATAGTCGGCGAAGAGCGGTTTCATTGATTTTTGAAGCTTGGGAATCATTAGGATTATCTAGAATAACGGCTCCGTCTATCGCGTCAGGAGCCGGGTCAATAGTTGCCGCTGACGGGTTTGGGATATCCTGTGTAGGAGTTATCGATGGATTTGAAACCCCGACTACTTCTTGCTGAGAACTCGGCTCAGGTTTGTCTGAAACTATGGCAGAGCTCGACTTTCTAGACATCCTCAACGAGCGTCGAATTTGGGTAAACACCTGTCTGAACTATACTTGAAAGACAATCAGTATTAGATATAACGATAGAAATATTCCCCCGTGTGGTGTATACTAGTGCGATCATTCGAACATAAATGTGAAAAAGTTAAAGATTTAAAGACTGATGAAGTGTGATTAAGCATTGAATTGTCATCTTCGAAGACTGTCATCGCTGATCGTCTTCGAGGACTCATCCTATGTTCGGTAGCATCGGCCTCAAAATCGGACGTTGGCATTATACGTTTTGGGCTGTTGTTTACTTTTGTTAAATTGGCTAGCGCTTATGGTTGTCACAATCATGGAGTCATTAGTCAGAATCAGTCTCATACGCTTGTGTGTGCTTGAGTTCTTGTCCTATGATTAGGCGTAGGTGTAAGTGGATTTGGCATGTGTTGTGTTCAAGATAGAATGATTTTGACTGTCAATGCCGACCTCGAGGCTCGAAGCCGAGCGACTCCCAAAACATGCAACCGAACGACTCTCTAGACCAGAGACACTGACCCGTGCTCTCACTCCACAAACACCGAGCGGCCACGTCGCTTGATGAGTGACTGGCCGGTCCACACTCTCTTATTCTAAGCCGAGCGACACACTCACCCTTACACTACTCCCAACAGGGATTTACCTACCAACCTAACTTCCTACTGAACCGTGCTCTCCTTCGAGAATTCTCAGCTAATCATACGAGCAACTTTCTCATTCGGTAAGCCGAACCACACTCCATTTCACAGTTTCGACATACCCTGTTGCTAAACTCCTAACAACCCAACGTCACAACGAATAGGTCGCCGACTGTCCTCCCTCGATCGTATGATGAGTCGAATGCTACAGGCCTACATCAATTTCCACGAACCATCGATCCTTCTCCTTCTCTATTTCCACGACTTTGAAGTCAGAACCACGACCACTTCTCTTAATAACTTATTCTGTTACCATTAAAACCGAGTCAAACATCTAGCCTAGAGCACGCTCCTATCTCCGATTTATCCTTCCATTCGTCGTTTCCCACTAACTCCTATCTAGGAACCTAAGTGCTCAGACCTCAAACGAGATTCCGAGCTAAGGGGGAAGAGTTAAAAATGGAATCCGTACCTATAAAGGAAATTGGAAGATTGTGTAACTGTGGGGCTTCGAGCCAGAGTCCGTTCGGGTTCAAGGGTGTCTAAAGTAGCAAGGCAGGAGATATAGTTTCGAAAGGAAGAGGTAGCCGAAGTTTGGGAGAAGGTAAGTTATAAGATCCTGTAGAGTCAAAGTGAAAGTAAAGAAAAGAGGAAGAGAAGTGTTGGCTTTTATATGGAGATGGGGAGGTGAACAGGCATTAGCCAGTGGATCCAGTCAAAGTATCTCACTGGTTCGGTGAACAATCACACCGAGCGACAATAAGTATGCCGAACGAGTGGTCTGACGTGTGTACGTCAACCGAACCGCACCAAAGATGATAGCGCAATGGAGAATCAGATCCTTTGTATAAGAAGAGTGAGGGGCATGGATTCCTTATGGTTCAAAGCGCATCATGATGACTCTCATAATACGCTTTGGGGGGCAAATGTTACCTGGACGCTTGACCCGGCTACAAGATGCTGGTTGTAAAAGTCAATTTGGATGGTTCGGCCTGCGCACACGGGTCGGCCTATAAACATGGCTCGGTTGGAGTAAAGGGGTTGTACATCGTTCGACTAACGTCGCTCGACTAAAGGAAAGAAGTTAAAGGAGCACGGTACATGTCGCTCGGCAAGGGTGGCTCGGCATTGGGGCGTTCGGCATGAATGCCTTAGTCACATGCCACTCGGCCATAAAGGAAAGGCTATGTGGCTCGGTGACTCCTCGATCGGCCATAAAGGGAAGGCAATGTAGCTCGGTGACACCTCGATCAGCCTTAAAGGGAAGGCTATGTGGCTCGGTGACTCCTCGATCGGCCTTGAAGGGAAGGTTTAGTGGCTCGGTTGTGGGGCGTTCGGCATGGCACCTTGTTCATTCCGGCTCGGCGAGCATCCATCGGCAAGAGTCACATGGCAAGCATCGCTCAGCAAGAGTCGCTCGGCAGCTGTCGTTCGGTATGCCTGGTTCGGCATACAAAAGTTGTCTATTGTGGGCCGAGTCATTTTTTTTCCTAGGCCTGAGTGGGAAGTCCAGCCTATCTTCGCCTATAAATAAAGAGGCAGGGGTGCAGTGAAGGGGGACCTTTTTTTGAGAACTCTGGGGAGACTCTGCCATTTCGAAGACTCATCTATTTTCGATCCAAACTTGTAATCAAGTCGTTAGTGCACGTATTGTATCTGTATTCAATAATTTGAAGAAGCAATAAAGATTTAAACTCAAAGTGGACGTAGGCAGTTACGTCGAACCACTATAATTCTTGTGTTCTTATATCTGTAGTTAATTTTGCATACATTCCTCTATTTTAATTTACTTTCTTCGTTAATCTCTCTACATAACTCTACTCAAGGGTGTTAGTGACCAATTTTGATGCTAACAATATCTAACTCGATAACCAATCTTGTTCAAAATAAAAGGTGTTTTCTTTCTATTATATACTTGATATAATGTGTTATGTTAATTAATTAATTTAGTTAAAAGTATATTTAATAGAAAATCCATAAATGGTATGTTTTGTGATAGTAGTTACACAGTGTTGTAATCGTGAGTAATTTATCGTAGTGAAAACAAATATACCATTTTAGATGTTCCTAGTCAAGATGCATCAAGACTGGATAACATGTATCCATTGAGACTGGAGTATGTAACGCTCTCTAAATGTTGGGCATTGTATTACTCATGACTGCCAGGGGCACCTAAGGGTCACTCAATAGTTTTCTGTTGGTTAGTATAACTAAGGTCAAACAAAAAATATCAATGCGACCGATTTGCACAGTTCTCTCGACTTGAGAATAATGTGGATCTTCAATATGAAAGCTCAACTATGATTATAGTCAAATCATGGCACGACATCCATCGAGTGACTATAGTTGGGTCGAGTGGAAGTATTGGAAGTGAAGCACTATTTAAGAGAAGATTTGCCTCCTTGGTTATATGGGGTTAGTATCACGATAAACTCAAAGTCAAAGTCTCAAGCTAGAGCAGTTCGGTTAATAATATTTTTTATTATTAAACCAAGGACTTTGTGTTTGGACTATAGAGTTGAAAATGAACGATATTGGAATTTTGACCATTACCAAATTCCATAAATTCAAAGTGATATAGTTTTGACGAAGAGAATTGGTGTAAATAAAGTCACGGCTGGGTAACACTTAATAAAATGAAATTAGATTTTACCGAAACTAAGTGATAAATTTGGCTAGAATGTCACACCACTTGCTAAGTGACGTGTAAACATTAATATTCGAATAGTTCGATATTAATTACTGATCAGATTTACACATGACGAGTCGCACATCCGAAATGATGATTCTCTTTTGATTAAGAAATTTAATTAGTTTATAATTGTTATAAATTAATTAAATCAATTAATATTTACGAAATATTAATTCTAAAATTTGACTATGATTTAAGGAATAAATATTATTAAATATATTTATTATAGTTATAAATATACCAATCGATATACGATATCGATAAGTGATTAAATTAGCTTTAACTAAATAATATTTTCTATGGGCTTAAATGTAATCTTGGCCCATCATGATGGATATGATTTCTAGCTAAAATAGGGAGATAAAGGGTGGCCCAATTAGAGTAGAGTTGTTGGTTTTTGGATGGCATGGATTGAGGGAGAATTGACATGATATGTGATCCATTATTTTCTCTCTTCTATCAACTATTTAAACACCTCTAACCCTAACAAAAAAACTTTTTGCTGCTACTCCTTCCTTCTATTACTAGCCGACTTTATTCCTTAGGTGCCTTATCATATCAAGCTCAAATTAACTCAAAGTCGATTATTATTCAGTACTCAAATGTCAACGGTTTAAGGATTAGTAGTCTACCGGATCGAAAAGATTTAAAAGGAGAGAGAGTTCATCATTATAAGGTGTGCTTTAAGGCATTGGTTTCTGGTATGTTTTTCATCGAGTTCTAGTTTTTATTTTCTAAATAAAATTTCATTATATACATATATATTATTATTATACTATTAGTTTAATGACAATTCTTATATGTATTGATGTTATCAAAAGCTAAATTGGTTATATGTATGTATTCACATATAAAAAAGCAAATTTATATACATATAAGTCAAATACGTACAACCGAATATTTTATATAATTATTTACTGATTTATATATATATATATATATCATTTAATTATACCGATATAGTTTATATTTAATTATAATATCATTCCATAGTAATAATTAATCATATAATTTTATAATGTATATTTATAGCAATAATAATTTTTGATTGCCGTCGATTTTTTTTAATAATTTATTATTATTTAATATTATTTAAATTAATATAGTATCTAAATAAATCTTTTTTTTAGCAAAGGCTAGCGGGGTTAACAGGGCCCCTACCTGATTTTATTGCCAAAAAATAATAAAATACAAAGCTTGCCCAAAGAAACAAGCGGCAAAAAAGGAAAACACACCGGGATAAACAAAGGAATACAAACACACATAGCGAACAATACAATCTACAACCCAAATCACCAGCTATCTCCAAGCATCTCTGAATATCGAAGGAAAAGAGGGTTGCATCTTCAAAGCTATAAAAATTTCTGTCTTCAAAACTTTCCATAACACCTGCCCATCTCTCCTCTTCTTTTCAAAACAAATCTTGTTTCTTTCAAACCACACTATTGTCATATACTTCTTCAAGCAGATTGTAAGGCATCTCGCTTTCATTATTCGCCACCTTGTTGCTTTGTATATCATGTCAAAATCCATTGACCTAAGACTGGCCAACAATCTACTTCCAGCAACCTGCATCATCTTGTTAAATAGCATCATTGTATAGGGACATTGCAAAAACAAATGGTGCACAGCCTCTGTTTCATTAGCACAGAAAACACAAGACAACCCAGTATCATATCCCATCTCCATCAACTTGCTTTTAGTTAACAAAGCATTTTGAAGAACTTTCCAAAGCATCAGATTGTTCCTTGGAGTTGAATCAGAAGTCCAAATGACCTTACTCCATTTAAAAGCTTGGTTACTGGGGTTGTGCAGTTGCTTATACACAAGAGTGACAGAGTGAGGCTTAGCATTCCAATGCACAACATCAGCATCAACAAGAGGGTAGTAATTTCTTTGTATTTCATTCCAAACCGACCTTATGAATTGGTTAGAAGAGAATGGAATCTGCAGATAACCTTGGGTAATAAAATCCACTGCTTTGGCATCATTAGGAATACCAGATTGTTGTATCTGTTGATAGGTGAGAAGAGTATGCAATAACACACCTTTGGCAACCCATGGATCATACCAAAATTTTACAACAGATGAGTTTGCCCTCCTATGGACAATGAGGGGAAGCAATGTTGCACGCAATCCCATAATCTTTCTCCATGACCAACTGCAAGTTTATGGAGTAGGCAAAGTCCAGAAACTTGCCCTACCTATTCTATGTGCCCAAACCCAATTAACCCACCCAGAATTCTTCTTGACAAGTATGGAATTTAAGTGAGTACTGAAAGCAGCTATATTCCAGTTGACAACGTTTATAACTCCCAGCCCTCCAGCATTCAAATTCTTTTCAAAAAGACTGAAGGAACATGGCAGAGGCTTCCTGTTATTGATGGAGCCAGTCCAGAAAAATCTAAGCATTGCACTTCTTACCTAGGTTAAGTATCTGTTAGACCACCTGTCAAGTATAGAAACTATCTTTGAAGACCAGAGAGTTGCATCAGGCCAGCGGTTAGATTGGAGGAGATCCCAGTAATAGCTATACTTGATTTTGAATAGTTGAGATGCAAACCAGTCATCAAGTAAAAATCGGACAAGGTACTAATAACACATTGAATCGAGGGAAGATGAGGCTTAGTAAATATCATTATATCATCTGCAAACATCAAAGTAGTTACATTTGTTAGCTTGCACTTGGGATGGTACCTGATCAGACCAGCAGTGTACTTGGTTAACATATATCTAGTGAGCACTTCCATCACAAGCAGAAATAAGTAAGATGAGATCGGATCACCCTGTCTTATACCCTGCCTACTCTTGAAGTAACCAACCGGTCGTCCATTAAGAACAAGGGAGAATCTAGCAGTTGAAATACATTCGTACACCCACCCAACAAAAGGCTTTGGGAAATTCATTAAGGCCATTATACGCACAATGGTGGACCAGTGTATGGAATCGTATGCTTTTGTGATGTCAAGCTTTAACATTGCAGAAGGTGGAGCATTTAATCTCGAGTACCCACAAAGAAGCTCTTGGGCAAGGAGAATGTTGTCAAAAATACTTCTGTTGGGAAGGAAGGCAACCTGATTTTGCGAAATGATATGAGGGAGGACTTGCATTAGCCTAGAAGCGATTAGTTTTGATATACACTTATACACTACATTACAGCATGAAATATGTCTGAAGGAAGAAACAGTGCAAGCATCAGCACTTTTTGGGATAAGCACAATGTTAGTTGAGTTGACCTCAGTTAGTAGAGTGCATTTATTAAAAAAATTGTGAACAGCCCTGCAGACATCCAATTGTACAATGTCCCAGCAACTAACAAAGAAGTGAACATTGAAACCATCAGGCCCACCACACGATTTTCTATTCATGGCGAAGAGAGTTTGCTTTATTTCCTCATCAGTGACTTGATTGACAAGCATAGCAGCCTGCATATTGGATAAGGATGGTAGGGAGATGTTGTTCAACATGTCAATGTCAGGACTAAAGTCAGTGGTGTTACCAAGCAAGTCTTCAAAATAGTGAAGAAATGCAGCATCAATTAGCTCAGGAGTGGAGACAGGAGTACCATCATGAGAAATAATTGTAACTATATTTTCTTTTGCTTGTTTGATTTTGATCGAGGAATGAAAAAACTTAGTGTTACGATCACCAAATTTGAACCACTTACAGTGAAACTGCTGCTGTTTCATACCACTTTCAATATCAAGGGCTTTGTTGAGAAGCGCACATAGCCTACCTTCCTCCTCAGCAGCCATAGGGTCATGAGGGTTGTTCATCAAAAAATCTTGCGCTTCCTTATACCTTGTCTTCAATATAGAAGTTTGCTTGGTACCATCACCATACTTCTCCGTTGCCCAAGCTCTCAATTGCTTTTTAACCTGCTTAAGCTTCCTGTAAAGAATAAACATAGGGTTACCATAACAATAAGTGGACCACGCTAAACCCACAATAGGTTTGAATTCAGTGGAGCTAGTCCAATCATTAAAAAATTTGAAACTTCTTTTTTCATTTTTCATATTGGGGCCGTTAGCAAGAATCAAAGGGGAGTGATCAGAGAGAATGGGGTGGATAAGATTGACAGCGAGATTAGGCCAGACAGATTGAGCTTTGATGTTGCAGAAGGCATGATCGATAGTGGAGAAAGTTCTGACTCCACTCCTACTTTTATTATTCCAGGAGTATCTAGCACCAGAAGAAGATATCTTGAGGAGATCAGAATCAGATATGGCAATGTTGAAAGGTAGGATATGCTTTGGAAATAAAGGCTGACCACCAAACTTATCATCAAGCTGAAGGCAGCTATTAAAGTACCCCATGACCAGCCATGGATGCGATTCTTGCCTAAGAAATGGCAAGAAGTCGAAAAGATTTTGCCTTGAAACAGCAGAGTTATCTGCGTAGATAAAGGTTAAGTAAAAGGAAGATTTGGATTGCTGGCAGGTGATTTTTGTATGTATGAATTGCCTAGAAGAAAGAACAGAGGAGATGGAATATGCAGTAGGATCGAAAAGGATGAAAATCCTACCATACTCAGCATCAGATAGGTTGTGGCGAAAATTCCAATTAGGATTGATGTAACTGGCAGCCCTAGAAGTTAATGCAAGATTGAGTTTTGTTTCTAGGATAGCAAAAATTTTAAGTTTATGGGAAAGGATAAGATTTTTAACTTGATCAAGTTTCAATTGACTATGAGCACCCCTAATGTTCCAAACACCTATGTTTTGTAACATCATTAACTAAAGAGATTGATGGATAATGTTCTTTCTGCTCCTGGTTGCAGGAGATTGGGAATCAGTGGTTCCAGTCTTGGATTTTGAAAATTTCTTAGCTGCCATTCTTGATTTACTATCACTGTTACCATGGCAATTATCCTCACACATTTGTTTTCCTTTGTCATACCATCCTAGAATAATTGCATTATTAACATAAGGGAAAAGGGATGTTGTAGAAAGAATTACAGAGGACGATTGTTTATTGGGGGGAGCAGGAGAAGATGAAGATGGAACAGATGAAGATGGCTCAGAGAATTTAGATGAAGAAGCTGAAGCATTTTCATGCATTGAAAAGGCAAGATCAAAAATGCTATTTGCGTAATAACTGATGATACTGTTTTCAGGTGAAAGCATGTCTTGGATATTTGTGTCATTAGTAGCCCCAATTTGAGCCTGACCATAATTAGGTTGAAGGGAAGCTTCATGTTGGATGTTCGCAGCACTGATATGCACATGCACAGTTGATTCACCATGCACAGAGTTTAAAACTTGTATTTCATCACTATCTGCAACATGGTTGCAATTACCAGAAATAACCCTGCCTTCTTCGTGTATTTCTCCCTCCTCAAAACCTATTACATCTTCTATTTCCTTTTCCTCCTCTTCCTGCATAGCTTTATTTGTTGCTCCTATTATTTCATCTGCAAGCACTTGAAAACAATTGACCATACTAATATTAGTATTACGACTAGATAGAGTCTTATGCTTATCAATTAATGCTCTATCCTTGGAAATATCCTCCACATTTGCAGTGGAACACTGCAAAGACTTGGCACCAACAAAATCACTTTGTTTTTCACCAACTTCTACATGACTGTTTTCCTTGTTCTTGCTTTTATTGTAATTAACCTTTTTCCAAACCTGTTTTTGATTTTTATTTGTGCTCATCAGCCCATTCTTGCCATTCACTGCCTCCCTTATACTATGAGATACATTTACTTCATGAATAGTGGCCTTAGCATCAGTCGAAGCAAAAGAGCAGTTACTGTCAGAATGACCAAATTCTTTACAATTTACACACACCTCTGGTTTCCATAAGTATTCAACTGAAACTTTATGATCAGAGCCATCCATCAACTTTACTAGAAAATTATTTACCAGCTCTTTGTCAGGTGTTACTTCAACTAAGCATTTAGCATACGTTATTCTTTCCAATCTCTCAGTTGACTGATCCATGCACAGGAATTTCCCCACCCTCGTTGCCAACCAATTTATTCCATAATGAGACCAAGCATAAAGTGGTATATTATATAACTTTATCCAAACAGGGACAGAACGAATTGTCCCACAACTATTACCTACCGTAACATCCCAAGGCTTTAATATAAACAATTTGTTTCTCATAATAATAGGATCCGATTCAGAGATCCTTTGTTTATCCTCAGCAAAAGAAAAACTGAAAAGGAAAAGAAAACCATCAGACTTAACTTTAACCTCACCTCTGAGCTTCCAAACTTTCTTGAGGTGATACACAACAGACACATAAGGCAGAGGTTTATCCAGGAAAAACCCAACTAGGTAGTCTTTCCACACATCAATGCCAGCCTGAATAATATCACGTGATGGCACAAGCACGTCACCAGAGAACTGTAGGGGGATTTCCTGGGGGATGTACGCGCCTGCATTACGAGGCTTCGATTTGAATAGCGAGGTCCAAGGCAATGAGTCAAGAGTAGAAGGATGGGTTGGAGGTGGAAAGGGACAGAGGGAAACAGAAGGTGACAAGCTTGAAGGGATCTAAACAGAGTCAGCGATAGGAGATGGATCAGGAGACGGAGGAGGAAGAATGGAAGGGGGAGCTGAGACAGGGACAGCTGGCTGATGCGACACAGATTGAAAGGGACTGACAGACGGTGGAAAGGTTGAAAGAATGGGGGGCAGGGGTTGGAACAGTAGAAAGGACGGGAAGAAAAGGAGTAGAAACGGTCCCCATGAAAGTTTTGAAATTATATATACTATTAGTTATGCGTATCTAAATCTTGTAAAATAAAATATGCTTCAAAATTATTTTGTGACTTTTATAAAATTATTTTATCATAAAGATAAGCACTCGTCTAGAAAATGAAAATTCAAAAATCAATTTTGCTATTTTAAAAATTATTATAATAAACGACCGAAAATAATAAATTAATAAAACATAATATTTCATCGAAAAATGATGAAATTTTTTCAAACTTCAAAATATTATATAAGATTTTATGGAAATTTAAAATCTGAATAAAATGTTTCGAAAATATTTTATATTATATAAGATTTTATGGAAATTTTAAGTTGTTGTACATACGATTTGGAATTATTAAAAAATTATCTTGTTAATATATATATATATAAAGATATTATAAATTAGTTCATGAATATATATATTATAAAAAAATATTTTGTTGATTTATATATTTAGTTCATAAAAAATATATACTATGTATTTATATATTATTTTAACATATATTATAATAATATGCATATATATTATTAATATTATATATATATATATATAATTTTTATATATAAATACATACATACATACATATATATTTTTTTCTTTTACATAAAATTATTTAAACAAAATTAGCGTGCGCAATATCTTCTCAGATTATGGATGCCCAGATAAAAAAGTGACGGTAGCAATTAACAATAATGGGTGGAACTGTTCAGTGATACCAGTGAGCCAAGAAATTAAAGGAAAAATTCAATATATGCCGATATTTAGTGGTCGAGAAAATGATATCTGGGTCTGGAAGCATTCTGGAAATGAATTTACCACTAAATCAGCTTGGAATGAGGTAAGACACAAAGATAATAAAGTAGAATGGAGCAAAATCATCTGGAATCGTGTCAATAGCCCTAAAATGGCTTTTACTGCATATAAAGCGGTGCTTAATAGATTACCCACAAAGGATTGACTCTCAAACTGAGGGATTATAACAGATAAGATGTGTGTGTTATGTAATCAAGAAGAAGAAACTCATGAACATCTCTTTTTTTCCTGCAATTTTTCGATAGAGGTGTGGAATATGTGTAAAATCTCAATAAATTCATCGGTTAGCAGATGAAATAAATTACCCGATTCAGAAAAGGGACGGCAAAGACATGGAAACCAAACTGAGTAGCATTACTATCACTGTAATAGTTTGGAGTGTGTGGAAGGAGAGAAATCGCCGAGTATTTCAGAACAATGCAAAGAAATTACAATGAAGTCAGTAAGGTTGCTTTAAATGACATGCGACTGGTGCAATGAAAATCAAAAACTAGAATCTCACCTCACGGGAACGAGACGGAGCACAAAATGGAGAAGGGGATCTGAGCTATCCATTGGCAAATAACCCAAGTACAAGCTACCTTGTTCGACTCCGGTCGCCATGAATGAAGAAGAAGCAGCGTTTTGTCTTTTCTTTTTTAGGAAAGGTCGAGAGTTTGTTTTTAACAAATATAAATGATTTGTTTGTATGATATGGGCCAGTGGTTTTGGGTCTCATCTTGGGCTGAAATGCCTTAATAAAGCTCTTACCTATTTTCAAAAAAAAATTAGCGTGCGCACACACACACATATATATTATATTTATAAAAGAAACAGGTTTAATACATACATATACTTGGAAAACATACAATACATATCGGATGAGCTAACGTGTCTGTTGCGATGTAAATCCCAACATCTATGTACGTGCATACCATACCTTACACAGGCTATCATGTTACACATGCACACACATACATATATGTATATAATACAAAGTATATTTATGTGTAGTTATATAAATTTAATAAAACTATATAATTTATAAATTTAATAAAATGAGAGATTTTATGTAAATAAAAATTTAGAAATATTCAATATGAATTAGACTTCATAGGCCCAATAAAGGTCTAATAGAGTAATTTTTTTGAAATTCACTATAGCTTCCACTGCGGGATGGCCTAGTCCCAATAGTTACATGCCTTTACCAAGTTTGAAAAATCGAACCATCACGGCCAATCGCAGAGCGCCACATGAGGCACACATTAAATGCATAGCGGATGAGTTGGACGATGGTTTCTTTGTGAAATAACAAGCCCGTCTCTATTTACAAAGATGAGCATGTGATTCTCATAAGTGCAATTAGCAAGTCGATTAAGGCACGGCCTGGCCCAATCAAAGCCGATCCAGCTAATCTACAATCGGTCAGCACATGTTGGCCCAAACTCAAGCCAGCCCCAAGCCAGCCCCTATACTCTGTAACATATCAGGTCAACACTAGCGGGCTCATCCCAAAGTGGATTCAATAGCCAACTCGTTAGACAAGGACATGACGACTAAGCATAACCCGGCCCAGTCCTCACCGACCCGGTTCACCTGCGACCGCCCTCTCATGTCAACCCACACTCAATGGCTCCAGGTTAACCTGTATACTTAGTAGTATTCCAAGGCTATCGTTGGTCGACACAATTCGAGACAACCTCAATAGCCAGCTCGGTAGATAAGACCGGCTTAAGCGTGACCCGTCTTTGGCATGGTTTTATCACATTCACCTTCAACTGGTCCTAAGTTACTCGTCTCGTCATGTCATAGTCGGCCTGGCGCCTCCCTTGCAACTTGTTCCTTAGAACCATTTAACTCTCTTCAACAAACTTAGGCATTAAGTAACCAACCTACTTATGACAGTTTGCATCCAATCTACCAGGCCAACCCATCAAAGCGGCCTGGCACGTTCCTTAGAACCATTTAACTCTCTTCACAACCGGCCTGGCACGTTCTTTGCATCTTGATCCTTAGTAGAATTCAACTTCCTTCAAGTTCATCTGTAACCTAAACAAAGCCACTCATCTGCCTTGCCACATAAGTGTGCAAAATTAAGCGATAAGCTATACAACAGGTTTGTTTGTGCCAAAATGGTCATAAACACCCTGTTATAAGTGAAACCAATGTCCAATATTTAGATCCAAACAGAGAAATATAGATTCACAGATCACAGAATATATTGTAGAAAAGTAAATGAACACGCAAGTTTTAGAGTGGTTCGGCAAACTCTGGCCTACGTCCACTCCAATGTTCTTTTATTTATACTGTAAGATTACAAGTACAGTTGTTTTTGCCTTAGAAAATTAATGCAGCAAGAGATAAGAAGCGAGGAAGGAGAGTCAGCCGAAAAGTCCTTTGCAATGAGCCAAGTCCACTATATTTATAGGTGAAGACGTCAAAAGAACCTCCAGATCTGCATGACCCGGTCCACCAATTTTTGGATCGATCACACACAATTGGAACGATCGGGGACGATCATTTATGAAATGACCCTCTCTTTTATACCTTAATTTGTAAGGATTTTTTGTTTACATAGAGATATATATATATAGGATATACATATACATATTTCTGAAGCCTAGAGTCATTTTTTTCTCTATCAAACAACATATATCCAGGATCAAAATCTTAACCAATATAAATATATCAGTATATAAATCAGGGTATGCACATACATGTGATGATGCATGTGCCTCTCTTGTTTGAATCAAAGTTCTGGAAAACAAGAGGATAATTTGATTGATTCAGTTTAATCAATCCACACATAGTTCAATTCAATATATACAATAAAATTCCATCCATACATGTATCAATATATATATATATATATATTAAACTCCTGATTCCTTGCTAAATTCTCTATGGAGTATAATTCCTAGAAACTAGACAATTGTGTTATGGTTATCTATAAATTAATGGTGTAGTGTTTGTGCTCTGGAAAATGATATAAGCTTCTATCATTATCTATGTTTGATTTTCTTATAAAATCTGTTCAGAGTACTAACTCTTTTCTGAAATGTTTTTAAGTGTGAAATCATGTTTCAAAGGCTTAATTCCTTGATGCCAATATGCTAGACTAAATGAAATGCAAACTTGAGTGGGTTTCCTGTAACCATGGGTATCCCGAAACATTGTTCGACCAGTCTCTTTGTTCTGGTATGACCCATATGGTCTTAAAAATACATTTTTGATCAAAGTATTAATAAAGAGAAATTCAAGTTCATGTTAAAATACAATGATAACTGGTATGCTAAACTCTGAACCAAACATATTTACATGGGTATACCTATATACATATGTACCATTTTGAACCTTGCTTTCAACTCCTATATGACAGACCCTTCCCTTATTTAAAAATAAGGTATAAAAACATTTGTATAAAACAAGTTGAATTATGGAAACATTACAGACATATAAATACATTCTCCCTATGCTTATTATCTTTTGTATACATATGCCATGGTAGAAAAATAAAACCATTTAATTTTTCTGAGATTCAACTATCCAGATTTCCCAAAACTTATCCCTTTTCAAAGACTCAAGATTGACTAATACATTTATAAAATGTAACCACCCTAATTATCATGGTGTTCTTGCTCAATTCACTTACAAGATTTAGATTAACCACTTCAACATATCAGATAATATCTAGATTTATAGATTCCAGTTACAAGTCAATTTCTTAGCAAAATACTTAGCAAAATATCCATACAGTATTCAATACTCAATACAAGTAGCAATTTAAATTATCAATACATGCAGATTTCATCATTTAGGCTCTTATCTAACTAAGGTTAGCATGCTATAATCTTCTTCTCAAAGCCTTGCTCCTACTCCTACTTAGTTGTTGCAGTCCCTGAAAATGCATTTGAAGCTGCCCCATTTTTAATGAGACACCCCATATGCCATTAGCACACTAGGGTCAGACACATGTCTGGTATGAGAAAATCCACTAAAACAATTTGTAAATCAAGTTAAAGCTAAAACATGGATATATGTATATAACTCTGCCTTTAGAAAACAAGTAATTCATGTGTGCATGTTCTGTGTCAGTGTGCAGGTGCACACTTAAGTCTGCCTTTCCAGAAACCTCAAGATGATATGGTACATTCATACATTCATATAATTCAATCATGAATCAAATAAACATCCATACAAAACAAGGAAATCACCCAAAATGAATTAAATCATTTATTCACTATTCAGATTTCATTCCAGGAAAACTCTAGTTCCTCTTTATATCAAATTCTCTTACATTGATATATTTATCTATCTTGGTCTCATCTGCAATTAAATTGAATCCATGGACACACTGTAATGGACTAATTCACTCCATTACACAAAGATCTCAGGACTTAAACAAGCCATGTGTCAACTTGTATTACTCAAGAAAACAAGTCATTCCTGCAGTGTTCTTGACCCCATTTCCTATCAGTTTTAAATTAATAATGATACTTCTGATTTTTCATGACTAAACCATTCAGTGAATTATTTCACTAAAACAATCATTCATGTTATGGCATACCACATCATTCATAATCAAACAGAGGCAAACAGTCAATTAAATAAAATGTGTCTATTAATTAGATTCTGCACATATATATATATATTCTTGCAATTTTTAAAAAGGGTATAGGCAATTAACATTGGCTTATGGCTTTTGAGAGAGAGAGTTTTTCTTTTTGCAAACATCTGTGCTTAAGTTGAACTCAGAATGACCAAGTTTCACTGAATCACAAAATTTATTTTCTATGTGTATGAATATTTATACATTTTCATTGAATCAGGAGCATCAGCACATAGGCAACCCCATTGCACCCCTAATTCCTTTTTGTCTTAAGCCTCAGCACTTATACATAAGTATATTGCAGCTCAATCATGTTTATATTTTGTGGGTTGAGCCAAAACCAACACTACTTGCCTATATTCAACATTTTATTCTCTGGGTATTTACTTATATTTCTAAACCTTAACATATCAGAGAGATCTGAGTTTATAAAACACATGTATACTAATAATACTTAAAACTTTCATATGATAAAACAAGAAGAACAACCAATTAGAAATCAAAACATTTTCATCTCTGAAATCACAGATAGATAAACACATATGAAAATACATTTTTAAGAAAAATTAACTTATAAACTAGCTGCCTACATTAGGACTTAGTGCCTTAGATTTTTATGAGTGAGTTTTCTCACCTAGCTCTCTTCCACTTCCTAGTTGATTGGTAAGCTTCTGCCTTCAACCCTTTTCTCCTCTTGTATTATATTTATATAATATCTATATATTTTTCTCAAGAGCTATCCGGGAAGAAGAAGGTTTCTCATCTCACTGCCTATTTATGCAGGGTTTTTCTTAGGGTTTAAGATGTTGGCTAAAGTCATTTTTTCCCATCAGAAATCATGCCATTTGCATTTAGTTTTTAAACCCAAAATCTCACCCTCCCCCGGTTTGAGTTTGTGGAAAGAAAAGTAGTTATCTTCTTTTGGTTATTTTCAGAAATTTTACTTTTCCAGAAAATACTTTTCCTCTTGTCTACTATCATGCTAAAAGTGTGACTTGATATTATTATTTATCAAATATTCTTCCTAATTCTATCTATACAAAACACTTCTCTTTTTTATCTTATTTTTCTATTTTTAGCTTTCATTTAAATAGTATGTACTTCCTTTATTTATTTATAAGAGGATTTCTTCTTTTTATATCTTCATTCTTTTTCTTTCTGCCTATAATTTAAAATATGTTTATATATTTTATTTTGCTGATTTGAACTCTAGTATTTTATTAGCATATCTATATATATGTGTATAAGTCTTACTGAATTAATTAGTACACCCATATGTATATATTTATACATTATTTTGTACTGACACACATGCACATGCACACTCAAAAATACTCAGTAGCATCCATATATATATATTTACTTATCATATAGCTTTTAAGGATTTAATCTATATGTATATATATATATAATATTTCCATACACATCAACATGTATTTATTCTTAGAATTCAGGAATTTAGCTTTAGTTCATGTGTATTTCCTATGCACACATGTACACACATACAGACACACCATATCAAGCTATATCAATTCCCCTTTAAAATTGATTTAAAAATTATTTTAAACTTATTTATTTTTCAAAATAAATTCCTAAAACCTTGGGTCATTACATACACCCCACCTTTTTAGAAATTGTGTCCCACAATTTTCCTAAGCTTAAATAAATTTTAAACTTAATTCAGAGAACAAGTACATTCTCAACCAAATAGATTTTTAGTTCTATCATAATAACTAAAAATATATACACCTAAAAAGGAAAACAAATTAAAAATCAGAATTACCTTTAATCTGAAAATAGTTTAGGATAATTCATCCTAACTTTGTCTTCTAATTCCCATGTGCAATCACTAGGATCAAGACTCCACTGTACCTTCACAAGTTTCAGAGATTTATTTCTCAACTTCTTCACATCTTTTGCCAAAATTCCCACTGGATCCTTTTCATAAATCAAATTAGGATTTATCTGCACTTGGGTTGGGGTCTCAAGAATTTCTGCCTTATCATGGACCCATCTTCTCAATTGTGATCAGGCTTTTAAATCTCCCCGAGATGGCCGAGATGAAAAATCCGAGATATCAGCCAAAATCCGAGATTTGGCAGCCTATTTAGTTATAAGTGTTTTAAATATCGCCCGAGATAGCCGAGATATTTTCCCGAGATATTGGCCAAAATCCGAGATTTAAAACACTGATTGTGATACATGAAAAACATCATGCATCCCTTGCATGTTTTCTGGTAATTCCAGCTTATATGCCAAGGAACCAATTCTTTATAGAATTTTGTATGGCCCAATATATCTTGGGGTTAACTTGCCTTGTTTCCCAAACCTCAGTACAATTTTCATAGGTGATATTTTGATGAAAACAAAATTTCCTACCTCATATTCCACCTGCTTCCTTTTCATGTCTGCAAATTTCTTTTGCCTATCTTGAGCTGCTGCCATTCTTCTCCTTACCAACTCAATTTTCTCTTTAGTTTCTTATATGTACTCAGGCCCTAGAATAGCTCTTTCCCTTGCTTCTACCCAACATACAGGTGACAAGCATGGCTTGCCATATAAGGCTTCAAAGGGAGCCATTCCTATGGTGCCTTGATAACTGTTATTGTATGTAAATTCAGCTAAATGGAGATAGTCTTCCCAGTTAACTCCAAAATCCAGTGCACATGCCCTTAACAAGTCCTCTAAAACCTTGTTCACCACCTCAGTCTTCCCATCTGATTGTGGATGGTAGGCAGTGCTCAAGCATAATTCACTTCCCATGGCTTCTTGAAAACTTCTCCAGAATCTTGAGGTGAAGATGGTATCCCTATCACTCACAATAGTTTTGGGAATGCCATGCAATCTTACCACTTCTTTCACAAATACTTGTGCTAACTTTGGTGAATTCCTTTTTGATTTGACTGGGATGAAATGTGCCACTTTAGTTAGCCTATCAACTATCACCCATATGCTTGTGTTTCCTCTTTTTGATCTAGGCAGTCCATCTATGAAATCCATAGATATATCTTCCCATTTCCACTGTGGTATGGTAAGAGGTTGCAACAACCCTGATGGCTTCTATGTTTCTGCCTTGACTTGTTGGCAAGTCATACACTTTGCAATGTATTTGGCTACATCTGATTTCATTCCCTTCCACCAGAAATCTCTTTTTAAGTTTTATTACATCTTTGTACTGTTTGGGTGTATGGAGTATTTACTTCTATGATATTCATTCAATATTTCCTCCTTCAACTCCATGTTGGCACACATATTCTATTCTGGTTTCTTAAATAACCATTTTCGTCAATATGGTAATTTATCACTTCCTCCCCTTTTGATATGAGAACTTTCTTCTCCAATAAGTTTGTGTCTTGTTCTTACATTTTTCCTACCTTCAAAATTAAATCTGATTGAAGTGTCATCAAGCTTAACTTCCCTCTATTTTCCTGTGCACCATGCACATGTACATCCATGTGCACACAGTCATTCTTCCCAATTTCTAACTCAGCAAGCAAGGACAAGTCCTTAAATTCTTCTATCATCATCATAGCTAATTTAGCATGCTGTCTACTTAGAGCATCAGCAACTTTGTTTGCTTTACCTGGTGTATAGAGTATGTCCAAGTCATAAGCAGCTAAGAACTCCACCCATCTATGTTGCCTCATGTTTAAATCTTTTTGTGAAAATAAATACTTTAAAGACTTGTGGTTAGTGTAAAGTTCAAACTTAGTTCCTAACAAATAATGTCTCCAAAGTTTCAAGGCATAGATCACAGCTGCTAATTCAAGATCATGTGTGGCATACCTTACTTCATGGGGTTTAAGTTGTCTGGATGCATATGCAATGACTTGGCCTTGTTGCATCAACACTGCACCCAAGCCAAACCCACTAGTATCAGTATATACCACTAATTCTTCATTTCCCTGGGGTACTTTCAAGATTGGAGCATTCACCAAAGCCTCTTTCAACTGTTCAAAAGACTTCTCACACTTCTCTGACCAAACAAAAGCTTGGTTCTTCCTGGTTAAGTTAGTAAGTGGTGTAGAAATTTTTGAAAAATCTTTTATAAATCTCCTATAATACCCTGCCATCCCCATAAATGATCTCACTTCACTCACTGTGCTACGCCTCTTCCATGCTTGAATAGCCACTACTTTATTGGGGTTTACAGAAATTCCTTTGGCAGAAATGACATGGCCAAGGAAATGTACTTCCTCTTTCCAAAATGCACATTTTGAAAATTTTGCCTTTAAATCTTTTTCCCTTAATCTAGACAAAACCAGGTGCAAATGATTTTTATGTTCTTCCACTGTTTTGGAATAAATTAAAATGTCATCTATAAAAATAAGCACAAATTTGTCTAAATAATCTCTAAAGGTCCTGTTCATTAAATCCACAAAATATGATGGTGCATTAGTCAAGCCAAATGGCATAACCAGAAATTCATACAACCCATACCTAGTGTTAAAGGCAGTGTACTTAACACTTGACTCCTCCACCTTCATTTGATGAAAACCAGATGCTAAATCTAGTCTAGAAAATACTCTTGCCCCAGCTAATTGATCAAAAAGATCATCTATCCTTGGCAATGGATATTTATTTTTAATAGTTACTTTGTTCAATTCTCTATAATATATACAAAGTCTTAAAGAACCATCTTGTTTCTTAACAAATAACACTGGTGCTCCCCAGCAAGAATTACTGGATCTTATAAAACCCTTTTCCTCTAATTCCTCTAACTGTTTCTTTAATTCTTTTAGCTCATTTGGCCCTATTCTGGTTGGCTTTTTAATCACTGGGCTTGCTCCTGGAACTAGATTGATTTGAAACTCTACTGGTCTATGGTGTGGAACACCCTTAACCTCCCCAAACACATCCAAGTATTTATTGACTATGGGAATTTCTTCAATAGTAAGTTCACTGGAATCTTTTTCCAAGTCAATTAAATGATATAATTTCCTTTCTTTAGCCACTTCACATAAAATTATGATCCTCTGGCCCCTAAGATTTTGCAATGATATGGTGGATGATTCTAAGTTAATTATGGTTTTAAATTGCCTTAACCAGTCTACCCCCAATATAACACCTATATTTGGGTAGTTTAAAACATATAAATTGGAAATGAAATTGTTTCCACCTATGTTTAATTCCACATCCACACAAATCTTATTTAAAACACTAGAACTCCCCGGTGGACTTTGTATATGCAATGGGGTTTCAACCAATATGCAATTCAATTTTAGCATTTTAACTAGTTCATAAGAAATCAAAGAGTGAGTTGCCCCAGTATCATATACTACTGCTATGGGTATGGTACAAATAAGTAATGTACCTTCCACTTGGCTATGGTTTTCTGCATTAATCTCCACTGTGGATTTGCCTTTGCCTTCCAAATTTGCCAATTTTCCTTGCTGTTTATACTCAGGACAATTCCTCTTCATATGCCCCTCTTTCCCACATAGATAGCACTTGAAAGCTCCTCCTTTCAATTCTGGGCACCTAGGCTTGATATGTCCTTCCTTTCCACATTGATGACACACAAATTTTTTCTTGGTTTCCTTAGCTTTGACATCTCCAGTGCCTTTGTTACTGACCTCTTCCTTCTTCTTATCATAAGGGTGATATCTCCCCTTACCCTTCTTGGTGTTATTGTTCTTAAAATTTCTGAACTTTTCCCTTTCCTTGTCATGCTGCTCTAACATCAAAGCCAAGTCTATTACTTGATCAAATGTCCTATAAGCATAAGGTAACATGGCTCTGCTAAGTCCTGGGTTCAAACCTTTAATGTATCTATCATTCTTGGATGCTTCATCTGCCACAAGCATTGCTCCATATGTGGAAAGCCCCTCAAACTTTTGAGTGTATTCAGTGACACTCAAAGTTCCTTGCCTAAGTCTAATAAATTCTTCTAGTAAGGTGGTCTTAGCTGATGCTGGTACAAATCTTGCTTCCAACATCTCCTTGAATTGATTCCAAGTGATTTCATTCTCATCTCTCCCTGTAATGATTACTTCCCACCAGCTTAAAGCTGCTCCTTTCAGCTGTCTTGAAGCCACTTGCCTCTTCCTTTGATCATCAAGCTGCATGTCATTGAAAATCCTATCTAATGTTCTCAACCATGCTTGAATTTCCATAATACTTTCTGTCCCTTCAAAGCTTTTGCCTCCTAAATGAGTATAAGTCTTGAGTAATTTGGAGAGCTCTTCATGGGGATTTTCTTGCCTTTGTCCTGCCCCATCCCTAAATGCTCTCACCAAATCTTGCAGATTGACCATTGGTGGTGCATTGGAGGATCCAGCTCCTGATTTGGTGGTCTTCCTACCATAGTTTGCTAATAATAATTTACATAGCTGGTTAGTTTGTATTTATTTTTTTTATTATTTTTTTTTAACTCAAACTTGATCATCCAGTGATCAATCCCTACAAAATATTTTACTTATACTTTTGTTTCTTAAGTTTTTAATTTCATAGAAGGATTTGATTTTAATTTTCAACTATGTTTTAGTAACATAGCTCTGATACCAAATGAAATGACCCTCTCTTTTATACCTTAATTTGTAAGGATTTTTTGTTTACATAGATATATATATATATAGGATATACATATACATATTTCTGAAGCCTAGAGTCATTTTTTTCTCTATCAAACAACATATATCCAGGATCAAAATCTTAACCAATATAAATATATCAGTATATAAATCAGGGTATGCACATACATGTGATGATGCATGTGCCTCTCTTGTTTGAATTGGAGTTCTGGAAAACAAGAGGATAATTTGATTGATTCAGTTTAATCAATCCACACATAGTTCAATTCAATATACACAATAAAATTCCATCCATACATGTATCAATATATATATATATATATATATATATTAAACTCCTGATTCCTTGCTAAATTCTCTATGGAGTATAATTCCTAGAAACCAGATAATTGTGTTATGGTTATCTATAAATTAATGGTGTAGTGTTTGTGCTCTGGAAAATGATATAAGCTTCTATCATTATCTATGTTTGATTTTCTTATAAAATCTGTTCAGAGTACTAACTCTTTTCTGAAATGTTTTTAAGTGTGAAATCATATTTCAAAGGCTTAATTCCTTGATGCCAGTATGCTAGACTAAATGAAATGCAAACTTGAGTGGGTTTCCTGTAACCATGGGTATCCCAAAACATTGTTCAACCAGTCTCTTTGTTCTGGTATGACCCATATGGTCTTAAAAATACATTTTTGATCAAAGTCTTAATAAAGAGAAATTCAAGTTCATGTTAAAATACAATGATAACTGGTATGCTAAACTCTGAACCAAACATATTTACATGGGTATACCTATATACATATGTACCATTTTGAACCTTGCTTTCAACTCCTATATGACTGACCCTTCCCTTATTTAAAAATAAGGTATAAAAACATTTGTATAAAACAAGTTGAATTATGGAAACATTACAGACATATAAATACATTCTCCCTATGCTTATTATCTTTTGTATACATATGCCATGGTAGAAAAATAAAACCATTTAATTTTTCTGAGATTCAACTATCCAGATTTCCCAAAACTTATCCCTTTTCAAAGACTCAAGATTGACTAATACATTTATAAAATGTAACCACCCTAATTATCATGGTGTTCTTGCTCAATTCACTTACAAGATTTAGATTAACTACTTCAACATATCAGATAATATCTAGATTTATAGATTCCAGTTACAAGTCAATTTCTTAGCAAAATACTTAGCAAAATATCCATACAGTATTCAATACTCAATACAAGTAGCAATTTAAATTATCAATACATGCAGATTTCATCATTTAGGCTCTTATCTAACTAAGGTTAGCATGCTATAATCTTCTTCTCAAAGCCTTGCTCCTACTCCTACTTAGTTTCTGCAGTCCCTGAAAATGCATTTGAAGCTGCCCCATTTTTAATGAGACACCCCATATGCCATTAGCACACTAGGGTCAGACACATGTCTGGTATGAGAAAATCCACTAAAACAATTTGTAAATCAAGTTAAAGTTAAAACATGGATGTATGTATATAACTCTGCCTTTAGAAAACAAGTAATTCATGTGTGCATGTTCTGTGTCAGTGTGCAGGTGCACACTTAAGTCTGCCTTTCCAGAAACCTCAAGATGATATGGTACATTCATACATTCATATAATTCAATCATGAATCAAATAAACATCCATACAAAACAAGGAAATCACCCAAAATGAATTAAATCATTTATTCACTATTCAGATTTCATTCCAGGAAAACTCTAGTTCCTCTTTATATCAAATTCTCTTACATTGATATATTTATCTATCTTGGTCTCATCTGCAATTAAATTGAATCCATGGACACACTGTAATGGACTAATTCACTCCATTACACAAAGATCTCAGGACTTAAACAAGCCATGTGTCAACTTGTATTACTCAAGAAAACAAGTCATTCCTACAGTGTTCTTGACCCCATTTCCTATCAGTTTTAAATTAATAATGATACTTCTGATTTTTCATGACTAAACCATTCAGTGAATTATTTCACTAAAACAATCATTCATGTCATGGCATACCACATCATTCATAATCAAACAGAGGCAAACAGTCAATTAAATGAAATGTGTCTATTAATTAGATTCTGCACATATATATATTCTTGCAATTTTTAAAAAGGGTATAGGAAATTAACATTGGCTTATGGCTTTTGAGAGAGAGTTTTTCTTTTTGCAAACATCTGTGCTTAAGTTGAACTCAGAATGACCAAGTTTCACTGAATCACAAAATTTATTTGCTATGTGTATGAATATTTATACATTTTCATTGAATCAGGAGCATCAGCACATAGGCAACCCCATTGCACCCCTAATTCCTTTTTGTCTTAAGCCTTAGCACTTATACATAAGTATATTGCAGCTCAATCATGTTTATATTTTCTGGGTTGAGCCAAAACCAACACTACTTGCCTATATTCAACATTTTATTCTCTGGGTATTTACTTATATTTCTAAACCTTAACATATCAGAGAGATCTGAGTTTATAAAACACATGTATATTAATAATACTTAAAACTTTCATATGATAAGACAAGCAGAACAACCAATTAGAAATCAAAACATTTTCATCTCTGAAATCACAGATAGATAAACACATATGAAAATACATTTTTAAGAAAAATTAACTTATAAACTGGCTGCCTACATTAGGACTTAGTGCCTTAGATTTTTATGAGTGAGTTTTCTCACCTAGCTCTCTTCCACTTCCTAGTTGATTGGTAAGCTTCTGCCTTCAACCCTTTTCTCCTCTTGTATTATATTTATATAATATCTATATATTTTTCTCAAGAGCTATCCGGGAAGAAGAAGGTTTCTCATCTCACTGCCTATTTATGCAGGGTTTTTCTTAGGGTTTAAGATGTTGGCTAAAGTCATTTTTGCCCATCAGAAATCATGCCATTTGCATTTAGTTTTTAAACCCAAAATCTCACCCTCCCCCGGCTTGAGTTTGTGGAAAGAAAAGTAGTTATCTTCTTTTGGTTATTTTCAGAAATTTTTCTTTTCCAGAAAATACTTTTCCTCTTGTCTACTATCATGCTAAAAGTGTGACTTGATATTATTATTTATCAAATATTCTTCCTAATTCTATCTATACAAAACACTTCTCTGTTTTATCTTATTTTTCTATTTTTAGCTTTCATTTAAATAGTATGTACTTCCTTTATTTATTTATAAGAGGATTTCTTCTTTTTATATCTTCATTCTTTTTCTTTCTGCCTATAATTTAAAATATGTTTATATATTTTATTTTGCTGATTTGAACTCTAGTATTTTATTAGCATATCTATATATATGTGTATAAGTCTTACTGAATTAATTAGTACACCCATATGTATATATTTATACATTATTTTGTACTGACACACATGCACACTAAAAAATACTCAGTAGCATCCATATATATATTTACTTATGCATATAGCTTTTAAGGATTTAATCTATATGTATATATATATAATATTTCCATACACATCAACATGTATTTATTCTTAGAATTCAGGAATTTAGCTTTAGTTCATGTGAATTTCCTATGCACACATGTACACACATACAGATACACCATATCAAGCTATATCAATTCCCCTTTAAAATTGATTTAAAAATTATTTTAAACTTATTTATTTTTCAAAATAAATTCCTAAAACCTTGGGTCATTACATACACCCCACCTTTTTAGAAATTGTGTCCCACAATTTTCCTAAGCTTAAATAAATTTTAAACTTAATTCAGAGAACAAGTACATTCTCAACCAAATAGCTTTTTAGTTCTATCATAATAACTAAAAATATATACACCTAAAAAGGAAAACAAATTAAAAATCAGAATTACCTTTAATCTGAAAATAGTTTAGGATAATTCATCCTAACTTTGTCTTCTAATTCCCATGTGCAATCACTAGGATCAAGACTCCACTGTACCTTCACAAGTTTCAGAGATTTATTCCTCAACTTCTTCACATCTTTTGCCAAAATTCCCACTGGATCCTTTTCATAAATCAAATTAGGATTTATCTGCACTTGGGTTGGGGTCTCAAGAATTTCTGCCTTATTATGGACCCATCTTCTCAATTGTGATACATGAAAAACATCATGCATCCCTTGCATGTTTTCTGGTAATTCCAGCTTATAAGCCAAGGAACCAATTCTTTATAGAATTTTGTATGGCCCAATATATCTTGGGGTTAACTTGCCTTGTTTCCCAAACCTTAGTACATTTTTCATAGGTGATATTTTGATGAAAACAAAATTTCCTACCTCATATTCCACCTGCTTCTTTTTCATGTCTGCAAATTTCTTTTGCCTATCTTGAGCTGCTGCCATTCTTCTCCTTACCAACTCAATTTTCTCTTTATTTTCTTGTATGTACTCAGGCCCTAGAATAGCTCTTTCCCCTGCTTCTACCCAACATACAGGTGACAAGCATGGCTTGCCATATAAGGCTTCAAAGGGAGCCATTCCTATGGTGCCTTGATAGCTGTTATTGTATGTAAATTCAGCTAAATGGAGATAGTCTTCCCAGTTACCTCCAAAATCCAGTGCACATGCCCTTAACAAGTCCTCTAAAACCTTGTTCACCACCTCAGTCTTCCCATCTGATTGTGGATGGTAGGCAGTGCTCAAGCATAATTCACTTCCCATGGCTTCTTGAAAACTTCTCCAGAATCTTGAGGTGAAGATGGTATCCCTATCACTCACAATAGTTTTGGGAATGCCATGCAATCTTACCACTTCTTTCACAAATACTTGTGCTAACTTTGGTGAATTCCTTTCTGATTTGACTGGGATGAAATGTGCCACTTTAGTTAGCCTATCAACTATCACCCATATGCTTGTGTTTCCTCTTTTTGATCTAGGCAGTCCATCTATGAAATCCATAGATATATCTTCCCATTTCCACTGTGGTATGGTAAGAGGTTGCAACAACCCTGATGGCTTCTGTGTTTCTGCCTTGACTTGTTGGCAAGTCATACACTTTGCAATGTATTTGGCTACATCTGATTTCATTCCCTTCCACCAGAAATCTCTTTTTAAGTTTTGATACATCTTTGTACTGCCTGGGTGTATGGAGTATTTACTTCTATGATATTCATTCAATATTTCCTCCTTCAACTCCATGTTCTCTGGCACACATATTCTATTCTGGTTTCTTAAATAACCATTTTCGTCAATATGGTAATTTATCACTTCCTCCCCTTTTGATATGAGAACTTTCTTCTCCAATAAGTTTGTGTCTTGTTCTTGCATTTTTCCTACCTTCAAAATTAAATCTGATTGAAGTGTCATCAAGCTTAACTTCCCTCTATTTTCCTGTGCACCATGCACATGTACATCCATGTGCACACAGTCATTCTTCCCAATTTCTAACTCAGCAAGCAAGGACAAGTCCTTAAATTCTTCTATCATCATCATATCTAACTCAGCAAGAAGGTAAGTTATCTTCTTTTGGTTATTTTCAGAAATTTTTCTTTTCCAGAAAATACTTTTCCTCTTGTCTACTATCATGCTAAAAGTGTGACTTGATATTATTATTTATCAAATATTCTTCCTAATTCTGTCTATACAAAACACTTCTCTGCTTTATCTTATTTTTCTATTTTTAGCTTTCATTTAAATAGTATGTACTTCCTTTATTTATTTATAAGAGGATTTCTTCTTTTTATATCTTCATTCTTTTTCTTTCTGCCTATAATTTAAAATATGTTTATATATTTTATTTTGCTGATTTGAACTCTAGTATTTTATTAGCATATCTATATATATGTGTATAAGTCTTACTGAATTAATTAGTACACCCATATGTATATATTTATACATTATTTTGTACTGACACACATGCACATGCACACTCAAAAATACTCAGTAGCATCCATATATATATTTACTTATGCATATAGCTTTTAAGGATTTAATCTATATATATATATATATAATATTTCCATACACATCAACATGTATTTATTCTTAGAATTCAGGAATTTAGCTTTAGTTCATGTGTATTTCCTGTGCACACATGTACACACGTACATATACACCATATCAAGCTATATCAATTCCCCTTTAAAATTGATTTAAAAATTATTTTAAACTTGTTTATTTTTCAAAATAAATTCCTAAAACCTTGGGTCATTACAATTTATATGAGCTCTAATGGAGCTGTGATCGATCATGGAGGTATTCCATGATGTAAGTCACTTGTTGTCCAAATTTCGTGCAATTCTGACGTACCATTTGTGAGATATCGCATTTTCCATGGAGTCGAGTTTAATCGTAGTAAATCAAGTGTGATCGTTTCATGCTTAATCTCGTTGAGCTTTGAACGATCATATAGGTTTCCTACGATATAAGCAACTTACTCGCCAAATTTCTTGCAATTTCGACTAATCGTTTGTGAGATATCGCATTTTCCATGAAACTATGGATCGTTCTAGTAGATTTTGTACGATCGTTATGGAACGATCAATATTTTTTTCTGATATTTGTGAGTTTTGACATGTGATCAATTTCGGGGACTCCTTTCTTCAATATATTAATGTTCACAAAGTTTCATGGGTAATGGAGTTGTAGATCATCGTTGATTTATGTTGTTTTATGGATCGTTCCCGATCGATCCATATATATTCTTCCTTTGCCCATAACTCGAGCATACGAACTTCAATTGATTTGAAATTTGAAATGTGGCCTCATAGGGCCTTCCTTATCACTTCTTATTGAGTGCACTTTGATTGGGACCCAGTCTGAATCTGCCCAACTATTGTCCATAGTTCTAATTATCATCGATTTGCAAGCCCGATAACCGTCTCTCCAAGCTTCCTGCCTTGATGATCACAGAAGCCATTTAGCCAACTTTTATTATATACTGCCTATCAAAAGGTGGTATAAAAAGGTTGTACTGTAGTAAAGCGGCCAAAAGTTTACTTATTCCCGTAGCTCGCCGTCAGCATTTAATGCACATTAAATACAATGCATACGCCTAGTACGGAATAACAACTGGCATGTTTCTCAACCACACATTGGAACCTTCCTTCATAGCTGTCTTCCATTAGTTCGGGTGACCAAATCAATGGCCGAGCGCCTTTCCTACCTGTTTTACTATGCAATCTCATCCATCATCTTTTGTAGCTACTATAAATACCCCCAGCCATGCAACTTCAAAGGGGTAGGAAATTATTAGAATTTTGATTATTTTCTCCCATCCATAGCTCCTCCCAAGCAAGTCAAATCCCTAAGCTCTTAAGATTAGCTAATTATTTAGCCTTAAGTGCTTTATTTCTTATTATTCTCTTGTAGTTCCTTGTAATTATAAGAGAAAAACATGGTAAGAGACTTCATAGTGGATGTAGACAAGTTTGTCAAACCACTCTATATCTTTGTGCCATTTACTTTACTTTGCTTGTTTTCTTTCTCATTTTACATTTTTAAGCTTAGTAATTAACAGGTAACATTTGCTTTTACAATGCATTAGACTAATCTCGAGGTTGGCTAATTCTTTAGTCAATAATTTGCACTAACAAATTTTTATTAGAAATATATGATGTATCCATCTTGTTGGAAATAATATATAATTTGTGGTGTAATGGAAATTCCAATCAGATCTTTCAAATGTGAGATAAGAGCAAAAGTTTATACCAGCCATTTCAATGTGCAAATTGCAAGTATTTGAATTTTTTCTTTGAAATGCAAATAAAATGCAGGTGATTTCAAATATTTGCAATTTCTAATTCAAATTGCAAATATTTGTACAAATTTTTTTAATCAAATTTTATGACATATAAATATTATTGAAAATATCGTAAAGTTCATGATTTAACGGTGAAAATAAAATTCCAATTAAATGTTTTAAATATGAGGAAATGTAAATACTTTTTGTGCAGGTAAATTGTAAATATTTATAAATTATGCTTGATAACACAATTGTTTTGTAAATTATATGAAAATACAAGAGAATCAACGCATATGAATATTGTTCGAAAAGTTCAAATTTGTTACTTGATGGTGAAAACGAAATCGCATTCAAATGTTTCAAATAAGAAATTTCTTCTTTAATATATATATATATATATATAATATTTTAATAGTATCATGGACCGAATGGATATAACGCTAAATTTTATAAGGAGCACTCGCATTAGATGAAAGACTTGGTTGTTAGTATAATTAATGATTCTTTTGGAAAGGAGAGAATTATTAGAGTGTGCAACCACACCTTTCTTCACCAAGTTCACTTGCATGCCTTGGAGATAACCCAATTCAGACCTATTGCTTGTTGTAACATGGTTTACACAATTTTGGCCAAGGTATTATGCAACAGAATGAAATTGTATATGGACAGCTCGATTCCTGATAATCAAGTAGCATTTATTTTAAATAGGGCTATAGGAGACGGTATCCTATTAGCCCTCAAATTGGCTAGGGGTATGGGAAGAAACAACAACGAAATATGTGTATAAAAATAGATCTTCGGAAGGCAACTTCATTATACCTATGATGAAAGAGATGAACTTCACTGATAAATTGACTAAAATCATTGAATGGTAAACACACCAAGCTTTTCGATTATGTCTCAAGGTAAACCGTTTGGTTTCTTCTAAAGCACTTTAGGGCTGAGACAAGGTGATCCGCTTTTGTTTTTTTGTTCATAATTTCAATAGAACTTTTATACACTTCTAATGAATCAAAAAGCGAAAAAAGGGAAGAACACTCTAATTAGAGTGTGTAGAGTTACGCATATAATATGCACGGATGATATTGTTATATTTGTTATGGCTGATGTAAGAAGGGAGGACTCTATTAATGAGGTTTTCAGAGAGATGAATAAATTTACTGGTTTAAGGATAAGCAACGAAAAGTCTAAGATCTTTATGTGGAGAGGAGTCAGAAAAGGAGAAGATATAGCCAGCGTTTTAAACATAGGAATAAGCAAACTTCAGATTAAATACCTTGGCATCCCCTTATCATATGTTAATATCAAAAACTCAGATTGCCAATACCTTATGGACAAAATCAAAGGTAAAATCAAGAGATGGGAAACTAAGGTATTGTTTGGTTTGTTATTTTTAGTTTCGTGTTTTCGTCCATACAAAATGCACACGACGCATTTATATTGTCGAAAATGACAAATTTAGAAAACGAAGTTAACATACAAAACAGAAAACAACTTTTTTTTATTTTCCGCGTTTTGGGAAATAACACAAGCACGTAAAACAATCCGTTCTTCCGTCGTCCCTCTATCCACTTCATCCTCTCATCCGTCTTTCTTTCATCCCTTCCGTCGTTCCTCCATTCTTCTCATATTTGAGATACATAATGAAAATCGAAAACATAAAATTTGTTTTTAAACCAAACACCACCTAACCTTCTTAGCCTAGTTGGAAGGTTGGAACTCATCAAGTCTAAAATTTACCTTATGGTTCAGTTTTGGCTATGGTGTTTCAGTCTTCCTTCTGTAGTGCTACATAACATTAAGCATACATGTCTAAACTTTTTATGGAAGGAGAAGTTAAGAAAAGTTCCATGGGACGTTGTTTGTAAAAGCAAAGGAGAAGGAGGTTTAGGCATGAGACACCTTAAAGACATCGGTACATGTCTTACTATTAAAAGAATTTGGAAAGTTATCAACTGTGGGGGTATTTGGGCTATCTAGATGTGGATAAGTATTTGAAAAATCAATCGTTTTTGGGAAATTAATATCAGACAAGGTGACTCGGGCTCCTAGAAAAACCTTCTTCGTAATAGAGATGAGGCACTAAAATGTTTGGAAAGAAAAATTGTTGATGGCCAGACTACATTGAATTTTTTGGTAATATCAAGAGGGGGAGACTAGTGAATAAACAGTGTCTAAATACAATGGAGAGAGTTAGAGGAGAAGAGATGCTATTCAAAGGTATCATTGATGATGACAAGTGGAGAACAGATAGCTTCAGTTTTTGGGTCAAATGAGAAATGATACCATGAGCGTGAAATTTTTAACTATAAGGAGAAAAAATATTAGGCTTGGAAATGTAGCAAAAACGACAAATATAGTTTGAAAGTCATTTGGGAAAATTTCTCACCTCTCATAGTAGTGTGCCTTGGGCTAAATTTATATGGCATAACATACGCGTTCCAAAAATGGCTGTATGCATATATAAAGTCATCAGCAACTTTTTCCAACAAAGAAAAAACTATATCAAAGAGGTCTTAACATCGACACAACATCTGAATTTTGCAATTTAGCTTGTCTGATATCATTTCGCAAAGTTGTTTTTTCATTGCAATTTAGCTTATATGTATGGAAATCGTGCCGCATCAAGTTAAAATGGCCTGCAGCTCACACCGATATTCTAAGCTTTAACGGTGAAATCGTAGGCATGACATTGCAGTTTAGAAAGAATTGGAGAAATGATGGTATTACTAAGTTAGTAATTTCTACGTGCATATGATGTGTGTGCAAAAAAAGGAATAACTAGTTGTTTGTTAACAAACACATTACAGAGAAACAAGTATGCCAACAAATCTTAAATCTGGTCAAAATTAGAGCTAATAAATCCAAACATATCATACAAACATGCATAGATGAGGATATTTGTAAAGAATGGGTTTAAAGCTAACCAACCACCCTGGATAGGTGGTTCATCTGGCTGTTCATGCACGTTCGTAGCACCGCTCTCACTATTCTCTGGTATTCTCCAAGATTAAATCTGTTTTAATTTACATTCTTTTTAACTGTTATATTATAGAAATAGAGTACATTTTTGCATGTAAGTCCAAGAACGGAGATGGAGCAGCTTTACCAGCTTCATATCTAACTTTATCCGCAAAAGAATTTAGGACATGGGTTAGTCTCGGACTTCCAAACATAGAGTATTCAACAATTTTTCAGAATTAATACTCATCTCTGTTAGATCAAGCTAGACCAACAAAGTGCATCACAATTCATTCGAGGCAAAGTGGGGCTCTAGAAGTCACAGCGAGACAGAAGGACTGCTCTTTTAAGTTTAAGATCTGTAGCTTACAGATCTGGAATGTAAGAAGAATCTCCAAGTTCGTAGGATATTCCTTCAAAAGAAGCAGATTCTAATCGCATGTTTGTTGGGACAATCGAAAGGTCCATACATGTATAGATAGTGTATGGATAGTGGGAGGAAGATGGATTATTTTCATAGGCCACGACAATGAAAATTTATGGAGTGATGAAGAAAAACGAGATCTGCCATTAAAGAGGAAAGTTGTAGTTTTATAATTCAAAAATAAATGAATTGAATTTCCGTGTGCGAACGAAAATGAAGTGAAATGATATTTGAACAGTGATACTAAGGCCATTTTAGATAATACGTTTGTACATATTTGAGCTTTTTTGTTTGTATGTACATACTTTTATAGTTTTTGCAATAAAGCTTCGAGAACCTTATCCAAAAAATAAAATAATTGCAGTTTTACAGTAAATCTGCAAACTAATTCTTTTTAGTCATTTTTACTTGCAAACAACAGCAAGAGAGCGTTGATCAATACTCTGAAAAATGAAAAAAAAAATGAATCTGAAACTTAGGGAGGAGTATTTGGTGAAATATATCTATTATCTATTAAATAATAGTAAAGCAGAAGATTTTCTGACTCTCTCATTGATTCTAGGAATTTTCTCTCTTCTCCTTAATTCTCTCTTTAGATATTTTATTTTCAAATTCTTTAATTTATTGCTTTACACTTATTTTACTAATTCTCTTCTATTATTTTACATTTTGGTACATATATTCTAAAGTTTATATAATTATTTACATATAATTTATCAGCTACCTTCTAATATTTTATATTTAAGTCCGTACATTTAGGTTAATTAAATAATCCAAAATTTAAGCTATTTAAATAAATTCATTTAATATTTTTTATAAACACTAAAGAACGACAATTTAAATATGTATAACACTTAAACAACTAAACCATAATATTAATTTTTCATTCAACTATAAAGTTATATATATCACATACACCAATAATAAAAAATTGTAGTTAATTTATTTCAATAAATTTATCATACATTTCATTGTAAATTCTACTTTAACTACAAATGCCTACATTTAAAATTACCATAATTATTCACAAAATTTACCTCACTTTTCTTCTAATATTTTACTTTTCACCCTATATGTATTAATTAATTATGCGATCTAAATTTAAACTAATTAGATAAATCCAACTAACTAATATTCGTTAATTCATTTACTAATTTATGAAAATATCAATATGTACACCATATTCATATTAACAAAATTTTAAAAAAATGATTAATGTAAAGATACCTAAGTTACATAACTTAAAGAACTAAAAGTGAATACATAAATAATAATAGTAAGTCCTTTTCTCACATTTCTCTCAATAAATTTATCATGAAATGCATTACAAAATTATATTTTTTGTACTCCAAACGCCTACATTATAAATTTTCTATAATCATTTACAGCCTCCCCTCAATTCCTTTACAATATTTTACATTTAAGGTCATATATTGTAATCAATTACGTACATAACTTTAAAACTTTTTAAATAATTTCACTATACAATTTTTCACCGATTTATCAAATAAGTATGATCAATATGAACCATATTCATATTAACAAAAATGATAAAAAAATTCATTCAAATATATAAATACATCAATCACATAACATAAATTATATTAATAAATAATAACTACAAGTTTAAAGTTTTATTTATTTATATCAATATGTCTATCATGCATTACATTGTAAAACCCTTTTTTAATGTCAAAAACCTACATTTTGAATTTATCCAGTGTTAGCACCAAAATTGGTCACTAACCTCGTTCAGAAAGATTGTGTAGAGATATAAATGATGAAAGTAAATTAAACAGAGAAGACAGTGCTAATCTAAATGCAGAAAGTAAGAACACCAAATTTATAGTGGTTCAGCGTAATTGCCTACGTCCACTTTGAGGTTAAACTTTATTGATCTTCTTTATTGTTGATTACAAATACAATTCGTGAATCAAATGCTTGAATTAAGTTGTTTAAGTAGAGAAGATGAGTTTTGGAAATGGTAGAGTCTCCCCGTCTTCTCTCCAAAAAATGATCCCTTTCACTGTGACCCTGCCCCTCTATTTATAGGCAAAGATGGGCTGGACTTCCCAAGTGGGCTGTTGGCCGAACACTCCAGCCCGAGTATAGTGAGCGCTGTATGCCGAACCACAGATGTGCCGAACGCTCTGATGCCGAACGGTCCCGTCTATGCCGAACGAGGTGGTTGATGTTTGGGAAGTGTAGGGTGTTAGTCAGTTGAAGCCGAACGCTCTTCTAGACGCCGAGTGCCCTTACGCCGAGTACTTCTAATCCCACCGGGTACTACGCCGAGTACTCCTGTATGCCGAACAGTCTCGTATGCCGAGCAGTCTTGACGCCGAGCGCTCTCGTTGCTGAGCACTCTGGTATGCCGAGCAGTCTTGATGCCGAGCACACTTGTTGCCGAGCACTCGTTGGATGTTGGGTGCCTCGCCGAACACTCCTGGTTGTCAAGTGCCTCGCCGAACACCATGGGATGTCGAGTACTCCTGTATGCCAAGCAGCCTTGACGCCGAGTACTCTTGTACGCCGAACATTACTGGACGCCGGACACTAATGGATGCCGAGTACTATGCCGAGTACACATGGATGTCAGTTGCTTCGCCGAACACTCCTGGACGGACAGTGCTTCGCCGAACACTCCTTGATGCCGGTCACTCTCTGATGCCGAGCACTTATTGCCGAGTACTAGTTGCCTGGTCAAATCCCCAGGAAACACTTGCCCCCCAAAGTGTATTGCGTGGCCGAACGTGATGCGCTTTGAATCTGGTACAATCTACCTCGGAGGTACCTTCTCGAGAGTGCTAGCGAAGGAGGTGCAAGACGAACGAGATATAGATGCCGAACGATACGCTCGAAGCCGAACGTACCTCGTGTGCCGAACGTCATACTGCTACGATGCCGAACCCTTCGGTGTTGACCGGTTCTACCGGGTATAGCCTCTTCAACTTCTACCTCCCTCTATATAACCAGGTCCTCACCGTCTCTTTTCCCTTTATGCCTTCTTTTCAGCCATTCCTTAGAGACTTTCAACTCTCCCCATCCTACCAGATATAAAGCCTATATAATCCATTCTCAACTTCGATCGTCGAATTAGGTATCAATCCTTCTGTGATTTAGATTACTTCAACACAAGACTTAGGTTGTTTTCATGGGAAACGTGACCTTTCCATGATCGTATAATAAGCGTCGAGCAGAAATGGCTCGCATGCTTGGAGTTGTCTAGTTAGGGCTAGCTCCTTTGCGCTGAACAAGAATGGAAGGAAAAGAAAGATGGGATGCTGAACGGTGTAGTCTTCGCCGAGCGATCTGTCCCTGACGTTCGGCGCAGACGGAGATGGTGTAGGGTGAAGTTGACATCGTGGTGGAGAGCCACTTTTAGCCGAATGATAACCCAGACCGAACAATCGACATGTCGAACATTACTTAAATGCCGATCAATTGACATGCCGAACAATACAATTGCCGAACACTTGACATGCCGAACAATACAATTGCCGAACACTTGACATGCCGAACAATTCAATTGTCGAACACTTGACATGCCAAACAATACAATTGCCGAACACTCTTTAAACCGAGCCAAACACAGCCGAACACTATACTTAGGACGAATAATCTTGAATGCCGAACATTACTTAAATGCCGAACAGTATAAATGTCATACTACACTTAGGCCGGTTACTTTAGAAATCATATGTCTTTTGAATCTGGAACTGTAATCACCTCAAGGCGGGCTTTTTGAGACGGTCAGCGATGACGGTCTTCGAAGGCGATGATTCGAAGCTAATTATTATATCTTTTAAAACATTCTTATTGTCTGTACACAATTGCTTGCACTAGTTCACACACCACGTGGGGGGAAAACTCGAGTTGCTAATTCTAACGTTCGACGTTTTTCAAGTATAGCTTTCTCAAGCATTTAGTTATTTATTCGGGATGTCGAGAAAATCTAGCTTCGCCACCATATCCGACAGGCCTGGGCCGTCATCGAGGCAAGGAGCCGCAGATACTTCCAACCCGTCAATCTCTCCCGCTCATAACTTGGCGCCCGATGCTCTGGAGTCAACCATCTTACTGGACAATCCGATCGATTCTCAAGCCTCGAAGATCAACGAGGCCGCTCTGCGACGGATATGTTCCATTCACGGGATTCCCTTTGCTGACGTGTTAGTTCCTTCGAGACACGACCGCCCTCATCTGCCCCCAGTCGGGTACACAGCCTGCAACAAGTTCATGTGTTGGATGGGCAGCGTGCCTCCATTCAATTTATTTCTCCAGGATGTGCTACAGTATATAGACATAGCTCCGTCGCAGCTGCACCCGAATGGCCATGCGTTTCTATATGGGACTTATTTACTTTTCATGGCCGTCTTCTCCAGACCTCCAACCCCCGGTGATATCCGATACATTTATATGTTCAAGAGACGGAAAGATAGCCCTTCCTTCATGTTCCTTGAGCCATACCACAAGTGCCAGATCTTGACAGGGGCCTGTAGCAAATTCTCCCTGTACAAACAGGAATGGTTCTATGTGCGCTGCCCTTCCGGTTTCGCTAGGAGATGGGTTGAAGGCAGTAAGTCTCTCTGCCGAGTTACTATTCGTATTTAACCCGAGCATGTCTTTCCTAACTTTCCGTTTCATCTTTTCAGGTATCAGCCCACGCCCGGAAGGCCGAGGATATTCTGATGTTTTCGATGCGATTAGAGCTCTTCCGGCCGAGGATCGAGATATCCGAGCTATCATTTCAAATGAATCGCTGTCGGGGTTCGGCTTGCTAGCCCCTGGTCGTCGGATCAGCCTTCCAGAAGGTGTTACAATTCCCAAACCTCCATCTGGTAAAGGGAAAAAACTTGTCGGACCGTCGTCGCGTCGCGCTCCCGACACGCATGAAGAAGGCGAGCGCAAAGAGGATGATGCCCCTGAAACTCAGGGCGAGAACGTGGGTCCCGCTTGGAATTCGGCAATCGAAGTTCAGGATATTGAGATCCTCCCCTTCGAAGGGAAAGAAGAAGTTGAAATACACGGTTCAAAAGGAGAAAGTTGGTGGCACCTCAAAAGTTACGCCTACCCCTCCTGAGAAAGAGGCTTCTTCGCAGCATCTGGAAAGTTCCTTGAGAGGTCTATCGAACCTTTCTATTCCCGAAGACATACTTAATTACGGTTTTGATGATCCTGAAGCTCTCAAATTCTCTTCGCCCGCTAGAGGCAATGTAGGAGTTCAACTCCCGGCTCAAGGAGACAATACTCCGATTAGCAAAGATAAACGAACGGGTCCGTCGGGGGGAACACTTAGGAGACACACGCACATGCGCATTCCATAATATACTTCAAGTCTTTTTAATTCGTGAATTCTCCTTAACTCGTTGTTATCTCCCTTCTTTGCAGGTGATATGGGCCGCTCACACGGACTTGATCACCTTCAGGGGTCTTCTATATTCCATCACTCCGGACGGGATTCCGGTTCAGGCAGACGCCGGGACCGAGGTGATTATGAAGATAGGGACAATCGTCCGCGCGAGTCGTCTCACCGCAAGAAAGCACACTCTCAATCTTCCCAGTCCCGCGATCTTCCTCCTCCAACTGAGCCGGATAAAGAGAAGTCTTTGCAGAAGGGTTATCAGTCTGATGCTGCTCGAGAACAACATTCCAGTTCATCGAGTATGAGGCAAGTTCGAGAGCAGCGTAAAAGAACGGAATTCTCTAAGCCTCCTCCTCCTACTCCTGCCGTGGACCCAACTGTTGCGGAAAAGATGGTCGACCTTAAGGCCAAGTTTTCGAAAATCTGTTTTGACGGCTTGAAATTCCTCCCAGCCATCCATCACATTCCTGGGCACGTGAAGCAAAGTGCCATTGCCTGCAACAATGACGTCTATGTTCAACATGACGCATTCGTGCACTTGGTGGAGAAGATCTCGGAAGTATCTGTCGAGCGTCAACACGAGATTGACCGTCTGAATCTGGAGGCTGACAGCGATAAGAAAATCATCAAACTCCAAGACGAGGAGCTTGCTTCGTATAAGTCAAAGCTAGAAGCCGCTGAACAAGGTGCGAAAGATACTGCTGAGGCAGTTGCTCGCTTAGAGGTGGCTCACAAAAAGGAGCTTGACGAAGCAGTTCAGCGCAGCGGCGCCCTTGCCCTAGAAAAAGACTCTGTCCAAAAAGAAAGGGACGCGCTCGCTACTCAAGTCAAAGAGCTGAAAGAACAACTCTCCAAGGAGAAAGAAGACAAAATAGCTGCTCAGGAAGAATCACAACGATATTGTGATGAGATTGTTGCTACCCGACTCCTGAAGACAAAGCTCGACAACGAACTTGCCGGGGTCGAGAAAATGAAGGATGAGGCCCGTGAGGAGGGCAAAAGAATGGCTGTGGAGGAGCTTGATTCTCGCCTTGAGGCGGCCGCAGAGGCCGGCAGGGAAGAGGTCAAGAGTATGTTTGACCCGCTGATCGCCGAGTACGGAGCTCGCGTCCTTATGCACTGCGACCTAACATTCTTGGGCGACGGCTACCACGAATCCCTGGCTGAGGCATGGGAAAATCTGATAAAGATCAAGAAAGTCGAGTCAGGCTCTGAAGAGATCGACGAGGATGCATTGGTGAAGGAGTTCCTGAGGGGGAATGAGCCATCGGATTTATCCGCAGCATTGGCTCTTTATGGCAAAGGCTCTTCCCCTTCGAAAGAGAAGAACGACGTGGCTGGCCCGTCAGAGGCCGACGCTACTACTCCTCATATCGCCGCTCCTTATGCTGCTCAATCGGCCGATCGGTCGGCGCTTGATCCATTCGAGAAGCATGCCAGTTACGATCCCGAAGATCCCGGGCTCGGCGTTCATGTGTTGTCACCTATCCTGGAGGGTGAAACCCCGCGCGCCACCGATAGCCAACCGGATCCTGGTAGGAAATTCTTCTTTCTCTAGAAGTCGAAGAGATCCCGTCATTTTTCAGCAATGGTTATTCGTTCTAATGCCCACTTCTTATATTTTCATGCAGGTTGTTCTGACGCCGAGCTAACTCCGAGGAGCGATGACGCCAAGGAGGAAGCAGGGAAAACAAGCGACGTTGCTCACGCAGGGATAACTCCCGGTCCAGACGCTCAAGTGATCGGGGCGCTTGATGATGAAAAACTTGATACTTCGTCTCCTGCCGAAGGAAGCGATGAAGTAAAATCACTGGCGCCTCTGAACATACTTCAGAGACGAGCATGAAGGACCGTCTCGCCGACGAGGAGAAGAAAAAGGTCAAAGTCAAAGTTGAATCTGAAGTACTGGAACTCATTGACCCGCGGAACAGACCTTTGAAAATCATTCTCCCGGGCAGGTCCAAACCGCTAGATGTTCCGTCTCCTACTCCTGACTCCGTCTCTCTAGCAAGCAAAAAGTCCAAGAAAAAGCGTGAGGGAGAGGAGTCGTCGGAAACACCAAAGGCAGACAAGAAGAAGAAGTCGAAGAAATAATCGATGCACTTGTTCAACAAGTTTCCTGATTAAGTTTTGTAATCGTTTTTTATCTCCCATGATTTGTAGTTTGTATAGAGAGGTCTGAATTTTGTAGGAGTGATCATGTATCCTCATTTTGGACTTATTGAATAAAGTTTTAGTTTCTTTTTTGTTTGAATGATTCTCTTGTCTTTATTTGGTTTGCTGACTAATTGTAGCCATAACTCAAGTTCTTATGAGTTGCATTATCTACCGGTCCATTCTTGTGCAGTTCAAACATTTTTGGACATGGCGTACCTCTCGTTCCACATCTTTCGAGTACTTGGACTTCTTGTTAACTCTATGTCCCGGGGACTTGGAGGCTTGAAATAGTTTATGCTCTAGTCCGCGCTCTGGGGACTTAGAGTACTCCGATCCGCGCTTTGGGGGTTCGGAGATTTGGAACCGTTTATACTCTAGTCCGCGCTCTGGGGACTTAGAGTACTCCGATCCGCGCTCTAGGGATTCGGAGATTTGGAATCATTTATACTCTAGTCCGCGCTCTGGGGACTTAGAGTACTCCGATCCGCGCTCTGGGGATTCGGAGATTTGGAATCGTTTATACTCTAGTCCGCGCTCTAGGGACTTAGAGTACTCCGATCCGCGCTCTGGGGATTCGGAGATTTGGAATCGTTTATACTCTAGTCCGCGCTCTGGGGACTTAGAGTACTCCGATCCGCGCTCTGGGGATTCGGAGATTTGGAATCGTTTATACTCTAGTCCGCGCTCTGGGGACTTAGAGTACTCCGATCCGCGCCCTGGGGATTCGTAGATTTGGAATCGTTTATACTCTAGTCCGCGCTCTGGGGACTTAGAGTACTCCGATCCGCGCTCTGGGGATTCGGAGATTTGGAATCGTTTATACTCTAGTCCGCGCTCTGGGGACTTAAAGTACTCCGATCCGCGCTCTGGAGATTCGGAGATTTGGAATCGTTTATACTCTAGTCCGCGCTCTGGGGACTTAGAGTACTTCGATCCGCGCTCTGGGATTCGGAGATTTGGAATCGTTTGTACGAGTCTGTATGTCGCGCAGGATAATGTAATTTATCATCCAATTAAGAGATATAGAAACTTCATAGAAAATGTGGCTTCAAGCCTTTATTAATGAAAATCAACTAAATCGCTCGATTACAACTTTAAAAGGAAACTAAGTCGTTATTGAATGGAAACATGCAGGAAACAATAGTGCCTATAACAAGAAAGGGAAACATGCTAAATGTAATAGTGCCGCAAATGTTCACTGTTCCATGCTCGGGGGAGTGTCGCGCCATCAACGGTCGATAGCTTGAATGTTCCTTCTCCAAGCTTCCGTTCAATGGCGTATGGACCTTCCCAGCTGGGATTCATGCGTGATGGTACCGGGAAGACTCGTTTCAGAATGAGATCTCCCACATCAAAGATTCTTGGGCGGACTCTGCCGTCATAGTAACGCTTGACTCGATGTCTGTGCGCCGCCGCCCTTAATTCAGCTTCTTCCCGCTTTTCATCGATGCAGTCCAATGATTCCAGCAAGAGGTTTTGGTTCGTCTTGGGATCATAGTATGTCACTCGGTGCGATGGAACTTCAAGTTCCACGGGTATAACGGCTTCAGAGCCGTATGCCAAGGCGAATGGAGTGTGGCCGGTCGCGGACTTGTGGGTAGTTCTATACGCCCATTGTTTGTACCAAAAATGGGCACAACACTCTTCGGAAGTTTTTGAAGAGATAAAAGTGAAGAATGAAAATTAAAACTGTGGATTATCTAACAAAAACTCCAAATAACAGAAAGTAAATTGCAAAGACAAGCGATTTAGAGTGGTTCGGCGTTTTGCCTACGTCCACTATGAAGTTTGATGATTTTATTGCTCGATACTTGAAGGTTACAGTAGTTTATAATGTAATACAACTGAATTTCTAAGTTAAGTCTCAATCTAAAGCAGCGGCGGTGTTCTGGAGTAGATCTGGCAGAATCTGGGCGCTCTTCAGTACTTAGAATTCTCCGACCTCTTTTCTGAATGACCAAGGGCTCTATTTATAGGTGTAGGAGGTTGATATTTCGCCTAAAATTCGTGGAGACCGCTTCTTGCACGTGAGGGGGCCCACATGGCCGAAATCTGGAGATCCGGGCCCACTTTGGGATCGATTCGACCCTTGGTTCGAATCGATCAAGAAATCATCCAATCGAGCTGAAATTTGGTGTGAACATTCTTCATCATGTACTTAAGCTTCTGTGAAAATTTCATGGCATTTGGACTTGTAGAACTCGAGTTATGATCGATTCAAGATTGTATTTCCGGTTGACATGCTCCCTTCGAATCGATGCTTTTCGCGCTCCAGGAATGGATTCGAAGTAGAGCAACTTCATGGATTCGAAGCACTCCATCTTGATGGATTCGAAGTAGAGCAACTTCATGGATTCGAAGCACTCCATCTTGATGGATTCGAAGGAAGGCATCTTGATGGATTCGAAGGAAGGCATCCTGATGGATTCGAAGCACGGCATCTTGATGGATTCGAAGGAAGGCATCTTGATGGTTTCGAAGCACTCCATCTTGATGGATTCGAAGGAAGGCATCTTGATGGATTCGAAGCAAGGTCACTGGATGGATTCGAAGCACAGTGACACCTATGGATTCGAAGCAAGGTCACTGGATGGATTCGAAGCACAGTGACACCTATGGACTCGAAGCAAGGGAAACCTGATGGATACGGAGTGTGGCCACATTGATGGATACGAAATTGGGCTCACTGATGGATACGAAAACATGGCCTTTCCCTTCAACTTGCATCCATCATAACTTGAGCATATGAACTCGGATTGACTTGAAACTTGGAACGTTGGCTCTCATAGCTTTTCTAGTCATGTCTTATCAATTATAGCTCAATCTGGTCTCAGACAAAATTCATCGATATCCAGGGTAGACCTATGTGCACTAGATGTCCATAACGAGCGACTCTAGGTTTCTGATCAATTCCTTGGTATCTCGGCCTTGCCAAAAGGCGGGATAACACCCATAATGCTGTCGGGAGTTCATCTACCCATTTGCCTCCAACCTTCTCCAGACGCTTCTTTAGTATGGACTTGATTATTTTGTTAACGGCCTCGACTTGTCCGTTAGCTTTTGGGTGTGCAACGGCGGTGAACTTTTTCTCGATGCCGTACTTTAAACAGAACTCTTTGAACTCTCTACTTTCGAATTGCGTTCCGTTGTCTGTAATGATGGTGCGTGGAAGGCCAAAGCGGCATATAATGTTTCGTATAACGAAGTTAATGACCTTCTTAGAGGTGATAGTGGCCAAAGGTTCTGCCTCAGCCCATTTCGTGAAATAGTCGACTGCAACTATTGCGTATTTCGCACCACCTTTGGATAGAGGCAAAGAGCCGATTATGTCGATTCCCCAGATCGCAAACGACCAAGGACTGATCATTTGTGTGAGTTCCGTTGATGGAGCCCTCGGGATTTTTGCATATCTTTGACACTTGTCGCATTTTCTTGCGTAGTCCGCGGCATCCCGGTTTACGGTGGGCCAGTAATATCCATAGCGGAGGATCTTCTTTGCTAGCGTTTGCCCCCCAGTATGGTCGCCACATTCCCCTTCGTGAACTTCCCTCAAGACTCGCTTTGTTTCATCATGAGCGATGCACCGTAATAATGGGACTGAGAATCCTTTTCGGTACATGGATCCACCCTGCATTACGTACCGCGCAGCCTTCCGAAGGACCTGTCGTCTTTCGCTTCTTCTTTCTGGTAAAGCCCCGGTTGTCAGGTACAGTTTGAATGGGGTTATCCACGAGTCCTTCTCGATTTCTGTTTCCAACACGCGATCGATTTTCATCTCGTCTATGCTCGGGGCATGCAAGACTTCAACGGGATACAATCCCATTTGTTGAGCATCGTCGGTACTTGCGAACTTAGCCAACAAGTCGGCTTCTTTGTTCTGTTCTCGCGGGATATGTGAAATGTCATAACGCTCAAGATTTGATAGTAGTTCTTGGACCTGAACGAGGTACGGAGCAAGCTTTCGTCCTTTTGCTTGGTAGTCTCCTCGTACTTGGTAAACCACCAACTGCGAGTCACAAAAGATTTCGACTGATTCGATCCCGAGTTCTTTGATGAGCTTCAAGCCAGCGATCAGTGCTTCATATTCAGCTTCGTTGTTTGTAGCCGGGAAATCGAGCTTCAGGGCATAACAGATTGATCGGTTTTCCGGAGTTATAAGAACTACGCCCGCGCCGGAGCAACGGTCGTTTGATGCACCGTTAGTGTATAATTTCCATCGAATGGGGGGAATGATGTCGTGATCGTCCGGTTTGATGGGTATGGTAAATTCAACGATGAAGTCTGCTAACGCTTGCCCTCGGATGGCTCTCCGTGGTAAGTACGCGATATCGAATTGGCTCAACTCGATGTTCCATTTTAGCAATCTTCCAGAAGTTTCCGGTCGTTGAAGTACCTGCCTCAGGGGTTGATCGGTATAAACACCGATTGAATGCGCTTGAAAGTATGGGCGCAGCTTGCGTGATGCAATCACCAAGCAATAAGCCAATTTCTCGATTTTAGGGTAATTCTTCTCTGCCCCCGTTAAACGCTTGCTAACATAATATACCGGCTTCTGGACTCGATCCTCCTCACGAACCAAAGCTGCGCTTATCGCATGAGGGGATATAGCCAAGTAAACGTACAGCATCTCATGGTCAACTGGTTTAGATAGCATTGGTGGGCTCTCCAGATGCCTTACCAGATTCCGGAATGCTTCCTCGCAGCTAGACGTCCATTCAAAATTTCTCTTTCCTTTCTTTATTATGTCAAAGAACGGGATGCACTTGTCAGTTGCCTTGGATATAAATCGACTCAGCGCAGCTACTTTTCCGTTCAAGCTCTGTACCTGCTTTATAGTCCTGGGCGCTTGTACATCTCGAATGGCTTGGATCTTTTCTGGGTTGGCTTCGATTCCCCTAGCGTTGACGATGAATCCTAAAAACTTCCCTGATGCAACGCCGAAAGAATACTTCAGCGGGTTGATCTTCATTCCATAAAACCTGAGTATGTTAAACATTTCAGCTAAGTCTTGAATGTGGTCGTTTGACCGTCGTGACTTCACGAGCATGTCATCCACATAGACTTCCATGGTTTTGCCCAGCTGGTCCTTGAACATTCGATTCACCAGACGTTGGTAAGTTGCTCCAGCATTCTTCAATCCAAAGGGCATCACTACATAGCAATACAACCCGACATTTGTAACGAAGCTGGTGTGTTCTTGGTCCGGAATATGCATTGGGATTTGGTTGTATCCTGAGTACGCATCCATGAATGACAATAATTCGTGTCCTGCTGTGGAATCGACCAACTGATCGATCCTATGCAACGGGAAATTGTCCTTAGGGCATGCTTTGTTCAAGTCGGAATAATCTACGCAAGTCCTCCATTTCCCATTCGCCTTCTTTACTAGCACGGGGTTGGAGACCCACTCCGGGTAGAGGGCGTCGCGAACGAACCCATTTGCTTTAAGTTTGTCCACCTCCTCTCCAAGAGCGGCGGATCTCTCCGGATCCATTCCTCTCCTTTTTTGCTTGACTTGGACGTATTTCGGGTCTATGTTCAACATATGACTCGTGATGGCGGGAGAAATCCCACACATATCAGAATGCGTCCAGGCGAAAACATCAAGGTTTGCCCGGAGGAAGTCGCTAAGGTCTTCAGTCATTACGGGGCCTAACTGTGATCCGATCTTCAGTATTCGCGAAGGGTCGTCACGGCTAACTGAAATGTCAATTGTTAATTCAGCCGGTGCCGCCTTCTCTTCCCTGGGTTTCTCATCGTCGTCTCTCGGATCTATATCTCCGTAGATCCGAGAACTATGCCCGAGCCAGGGCTCGGGCACTACTTGTCAATTATTCGTATTCAGGATGCGGACGGGATTGTCCGCAACCTTTCCTTTCTCCCTCCGGTGGGCCTCTCGGAGCTCGGCCACATAACAAGAACGACCAGCTGCTTGGTCACCATGAACAATGCCTACTCCTTTGTCAGTCGGAAACTTCAAAGTCAAGCACCACGGGGCTAGTGCCGTACTAAATTCAGCCAGGGCCGGCCGACCCAAGAAAACATTATACGGAGAGTCCACATCCAAAACTACAAAGGGTAGAATTCGTACCCTCCGACGCTCGCCTTGTCCCAGTTCAACTGGTAACTCGACATATCCTACTGCATCAGTCGCAGCGCCGTTAAAGCCGTGGATACGAGCTTTGGATGGTTTCAAGTCTTTTGTCTCTAGCTTCATCTGATCATAGGCCTTCTTGAAGATGATGTTGACTGAACTTCCACAATCAATCAAAATTCTTTTTACATATGCTGGTCCGATCGTTGCAGATATGATCATGGGATCGATGGTCGGAGCCTCTACCTGATCAGCGTCTCTGTTCCTGAACACAATATCGTCTGTCATCACGCGCTGCTGCTTAGCAGGGGCCCCGTCCTCTACGTTCGAACAGCACTCAAAATCTGCATGTTTCAAGGAGCTTGCATATCGTTCCATCTCTTGCCAGTTCTTATCTGCGGGATGAGGTCCGCCGATAATTGTATTTATGACCATTCTTCCAACAGTCCGAGCAGGCTCCTCAGGATGACGTGGAGCTGGTGCACGACCTGGGTTGGACGTTCCCTGTCCTCCTTCCTGTGGATCCTTTACAAATTCTTGCAACTTCTTTTGTCTAATCAATTTCTCGATAGCGTCATGCAGGTGTCTGCATTCTTCCGTGTTGTGTCCATAAGTTTCATGGAAGCGGCAATATTTCCCAGTCCGCTTCTGTTCTTCAGTTGATTCTTTTGGACGTGGTTTTCTGTACTGAAAAGTATTGCAGGTGGATAGGTAAATGTTCTCAAGTGGGGCGTTTAGCGGAGTGTACTCGCTGTAGCTTGGAATTCTCGACTTCCACTTTCCCGCTTCTTTCCTCTTTCCTTGACTTCTTCCTCCGGACTCTTTGGGCTGCACAGGCTTACTCTGGACATTGACTTGGACCTTTCCCGAATTGTCTCCAGATTGCTTCACAGCAATGTTGCTCTTGATTGACTCTTGGGCAGGTCCCGGTGCCTTATCTCGTCGTACCCACCTAGCTTCCTCTCTTCTTATGAACTGGTGTGCCTTGGAGTAGAAACGCTCTAGCGTAGCCGGAGGTTTTCCTGCCAGCCAGTCTCCAAATTCAGAATCCGGATCTACACCTCTCATTACAGCCATTAGGATTGCATGGTCGTTGGGATTACTGACTTCAGTTGCCGCAACGTGGAATCTTTGTAAGTACTCCTTCAGCGACTCTCCGGGATTTTGGATTACACTTGACAGAGACATCACGTCCTTCGAGCGTGTAGTGTGTATCCTGAATTGCTCAATAAACTTCTTTGTCAACTCCTCGAAACTTGATACGGATCGCGGAGGAAGTCGGGTGAACCACATAGTATCGATCCCAGATAGAGTAATCGGAAAGCACCTACACTTGGTGGGATCATTTGCTCTGGCTGAATCCATCATCCATTCATACCTCATTACATGTTGTCTGGGGTCAGTCTTTCCTTCGTATGCAGGAATAGTTGGCATGCTAAACTTCTTGGGGTACGCCGCTTGCAGCACAACATCCGTGAACGAAGTATGACTTCTTGACACTCCCCAGTCGTCATTTGATAAGCCCTGATTTTCTTTCATCAGTTGCCTGATCATGGCTGTCAGATCGGGTGTCTGTATGGAAGCTGGGAGGTTGGAGTTAGTTCTACGCGCCTGTCCATGCTGATGCCTCCTTTCCTGGCGATCTGCCAATCGTGCGTCTTGAGGCTCAACATTGTTAGCATTTTGATGATCTGGAGCTCCATCCTCCATCTGTACTCCGGTTCTGAAGCTCCCAGTTCTGGCTTGGTCGCGGTCTCCAGCTGTTCGAACAGCAGCATCCGCCCTTGCAGCTTCAGTCTTGCGGCGTCTACGCCTGGGTGGTTCATCAGAAGAAGTAGAGCTGTCAGATGAGGAATAAGCAGCAGGATTGCCCCCAGCATTCTGTTGCTGTTGTTGAGTGAGTTGTGCTATCAGGTTGGCATTAGCTTGCATCTGTTCTCCCAGTTGTCTCCTGCTTTCCCTAAGTTCTCTCATCAAGTCATTGAACTCTACTCTGGTGACAACTGGAGTCTATTCTTGAGCGGCAATCCCTGCACTCGGGATCGCCGGTTGATTGCTAGGTCCTGCTTGTTGCACGCTAGCAGTCTCTCGGGCATCCGCATTAAGAGAAGCTGACCTGGTACGTGGTCTTGCCATTGTAGAGTTATCGGTATGAACTCTGAGTAGAATCAACGGATGTCCTATCAGTAAGTCGGATCTTCTTTGGGGGATTTGTTCAATCCAGTAGCTTCAAAGCAGATCCTTGAGGTCTGAGAATTCGATTCTCAGTGAAAGCACCAAAGTGTTAGCACCAAAATTGGTCACTAACCTTGTTTAGAAAGATTGTGTAGAGATATAAATGATGAAAGTAAATTAAACAGAGAAGACAGTGCTAATCTAAATGCAGAAAGTAAGAACACCAAATTTATAGTGGTTCAGCGTAATTGCCTACGTCCACTTTGAGGTTAAACTTTATTGATCTTCTTTATTGTTGATTACAAATACAATTCGTGAATCAAATGCTTGAATGAAGTTGTTTAAGTAGAGAAGATGAGTTTTGGAAATGGCAGAGTCTCCCCGTCTTCTCTCCAAAAAAGGATCCCTTTCACTGTGACCCTGCCCCTCTATTTATAGGCAAAGATGGGCTGGACTTCCCAAGTGGGCTGTTGGCCGAACACTCCAGCCCGAGTATAGTGAGCGCTGTATGCCGAACCACAGATGTGCCGAACGCTCTGACGCCGAACGGTCCCGTCTATGCCGAACGAGGTGGTTGATGTTTGGGAAGTGTAGGGTGTTAGTCAGTTGAAGCCGAACGCTCTTCTAGACGTCGAGTGCCCTTACGCTGAGTACTTCTAATCCCACCGGGTACTACGCCGAGTACTCCTGTATGCCGAACAGTCTCATATGCCGAGCAGTCTTGACGCCGAGCACTCTCGTTGCTGAGCACTCTGGTATGCCGAGCAGTCTTGATGCCGAGCACACTTGTTGCCGAGCACTCGTTGGATGTTGGGTGCCTCACCGAACACTCCTGGTTGTCAAATGCCTCGCCGAACACCATGGGATGCCGAGTACTCCTGTATGCCGAGCAGCCTTGACGCCGAGTACTCTTGTACGCCGAACATTACTGGACGCCGGACACTAATGGATGTCGAGTACTATGCCGAGTACTCATGGATGTCAGTTGCTTCGCCGAACACTCCTGGACGGACAGTGCTTCGCCGAACACTCCTTGATGCCGGTCACTCTCTGATGCCGAGCACTTATTGTCGAGTACTAGTTGCCTGGTCAAATCCCCAGGAAACATCCAGTTAGTTACAAAACACTTCACAATATCACTTACCATTGTATATTAAAGTCGATATTTTCAAATTAATTATGTGATCTTGAATTTAAATTATTTAAATAAATTCAGTTAATAAATTTTTGGTAATTCATCAAATAAATGCTAAGATATAACGGTTTCAATATGTATACCATATTCATATCAGACGCAAAGGTGATAAAATTAGTTTTTCATTTAAATACAAAGGTATATAAGTCACCTAACATAAATAATATGCATAAGCAATATTTCCAAATTTAATATATTATTCATATATCTAAGTATATTATATTGTATTATATTGAAAAATTCTGTTTTTAGCTTCAAATACGTACATTTTAACATTTTTACAATTATTTCCTAAACCGCCCTCAATTATTTCCTATTATTTTATATTTAAAACCATGTATTTAAACTACTTACGAAATCTCAAATTTAAATAATTTCAATGAATATTTAGTCTATTCTTCTAATAAATCATAAAAATATATGTCAATTTTAACACACAGACTCACATTATGGAAAATTGTAAGACTATTTTTTTATTCAACAATAAAGATATATAAATCACATGACATAAATTATGTACATAAATATCATAACAAATTAATTTGTAAATAAGTTATAATTCCTTTATATTAAGAATTTATCATACATTATATTACAAAATTATGTTTTAGCTTCAATATATCCACATCAAAATTATATATTTTTTTACAAAATTCCTCTTGATTCTTCCTATCGTTTATTTTCAAGTCCATGTATGTAGACTAATTACATAATTTTATATTTGACTTATTTAAACGAATTTCGTTAAGTAATATTTTTCAGTTATCTAATAAATTACTAACATACGTCAGTTTCAACATGTATGTTATATCGATATTAACAAAACTAAATAAATTACTTTATTATTATATATATGTATACAACATAAATTATGCACAAACACAAACCAGTTTTAATTTATAGTTCATTTATTTCACTAAATTTATCATACATTATATAACAAGTTCTCATTTTAACATTAAAGATATAATATTATATTTTACAATATTACCGTGTGCAACGCACGGGTTACACACTAGTTAAATAGGAAAGGAGAATCCACTTCCTGTTGATGTGACACGTGTTAATTTTTTTACATCCATTGCTTTCAAAACACATTTTTTATTTCATCCGAAGCTTCTATTACTTATATCTTAAAGCAGGAACTTCCAAACGCTGACGTTGACACACCTAATCATTCCATTTCAAAATAATACTGAATCAGCGGTTCCTTTTTTTTAACAAAATAACCACCAGCCTATCACGAACCCTCAAAACCGCTCCATTTTCTTCCCGACACATTTCATTACTAAACAATTTTGTGCCTCTGTTTTTTTCCCTTTGCAGCAATTGTTCCCTCTCTCTTCCATCCTCACCCACTATCCACTGAATATACCTTTCCCTCAACTTCTTTTAACCTAACATTTACATCGCCCTTTCCCACCGATTGTATAGAGTATTCCTTCCCACTTTATGTCGGTACACACACGATCCCAAGCTTTGTTATTTCCACAGGGTCTTTGATTCCGACTGCCTTATAACTCCTATATCGATCTATACTTTTCAGGCGCCTTTTGCATTGGTGATCGGTGTACGGTTGTGAGGCGTAGGCATATTTCATCATCTTTGATGTTTTGCTTTGGTAAACTGTCTGATTAGTGTACTTCTCTTTGGTAAACCAATGCCTCTTAGACCTTTAGGACTTATCAATGGCTAATAAATACAATATAAAGGTAATCATTTTGGGTTGCATTGAGTTTATTCTCTGTATAATCTAACAGTTCAAATATTGAAAAATATCAACAATATGTTCCTTTAACATATTCCCTTTATTTTATGTTTAATAACCATTTGGATCTTTTAACTTCATATTAGTTTGGTGTAGCATGTTCCCATAGAAATTATGAGTAAAATTTAAGTCGAGGAGAGCCAAGATATCATGAATTTTTTGGAGTTGTACTTTTATGGCATCAGTTAGTTTCAGTCCAAATAAGAGTCATCATGGTTTTTGGAAGAAAATTTTGTTCCCCCTGTTACCACTTTATAGTTTTGAAAGTTATATTTATATAAACAGACATACATCCATGGCATCCATTTCATAAAATTTTGCCGTTGAATGCGAACCTAAGTTTGGTTCACTTCTTCGTTTTATTACTGAATTTTACTCTTTAACTTTGTGGTTATAACTGTCTTTGTAATTAATATTGAACCTATGTATTGTCTCAAAATATAGTCCATATTTGTCATCAATGCTCACTTTGTAGTCAGTAACTACCTTTGTTTGTGCTAATACTATTTAGAACCTATGCAGATTGTTTTCCTTTATTATTAATGTTCCTTCAATTTCAATTATATTCGTTTCTCCTGTTAATATAATTTGTTCCACACATCTTCTTAAAGCAGCCGTTACATGTAATGAGTGCCAAATCAAAGTCCCCCAGCCATCTATTTGTTTAGTAAAATTACAAAAAAAATCACTATTCTACACTCAAAATAAGACATCATCAAATTGAGAGGAGAATTAATTAAATATACTTACCTCAACACTGCCAAGAATGAATTGTAAATTTTATTTCATGATATTTATTTCGTACTACACTATTTATTATAAAATAATAACCCAGTACCAAAAAATAATTTATACTAATAACCCTGTACTTTACAGAGGTTAGAAAAGCATTATAATTTTGGGCAAGGTATTCACAATAAAACTTTGTACTAGACAACAACTAAATGCATAAGTGAACGTTACACCCGACATTTATGCATGTTGTTTTATGCTTGCATAATCAAACTGCAGCTTATTTTTCTTCTCCGTAGGATGGTGATAAAGAACTTGATGTAGCAGCACCACCTGAAAGCAAGATTCGGGAGAAGAGGCAAAGGAACTAATTTTTGAAAGCTTATTAAACCATGTTACCGTTTAATTGGATCTTTTCTTCAAACCCTGATGTCTGTTTATCCTATCGCTGTATTTTTTTTCCACTTTGCACTTGTGAACCCATGGTGACGTTATCAATCTAATTTCTCCTGCAGTACATATATGCATGTTTTTTTTAATTATAATGCATGGTTTCTATTTTAAAATTTCTTTGGAATTGTACTATGCAGTTTCATTGAACACATATTCAACATTTTTGTTTTGCTGTTCTGCCGCATCACTTTTTCATATGAGTCTGTCCTACTAAATCAATATTTTAGTGAACAAGTGTTATTTCTTATTAGAGAACGACTATAAAATCATTTATCACTATGCGTTCATGCAGGAAATACTTGCGTATACTATTGACAGTGTTGTCCTCAATCACATTATTGTTGGCTGAACATTGGTCATCTTTAATGCTAAAATTAGGATTGAATCATGGACATGATTCATGCACTTGCACTGTGACGCATGACATAAATGGAGTACTATCCTTGCAATTTTACTGTCCTTTAAATAACAAATGCAATTGAATAACTGTTGAAGGAACTATAGAAGCTTGCTATTAAAAGCGTTGAGCTGGTTATGTTACTCTTTTAAATGCTTTTGCCACTACAAAGACAACCAACTACTTTGATGTTATCCCACCTTTTGTGAATAGCGACTCAACTGCTGAAAGAAGAAGCCACGACTTAGCAAGTTAGCAAAACAACAAGTTAATTGCCTTGAAACTCCAAGTGACTTAACTGTTCAAGGCTCCTAACGACCTAAGACCTAAGACCTAAGACCTACGACCTACGACCTAAGACCTAACGACCTAAGACCTAAGACCTAAGACCTAACGACCTAACGACCTAAGACCTAACGACCTAAGACCTAACGACCTAACGACCTAAGACCTAACGACCTAACGACCTAAGACCTAAGACCTAACGACCTAACGACCTAAGACCTAAGACCTAACGACCTAACGACCTAAGACCTAACGACCTAACGACCTAAGACCTAACGACCTAAGACCTAACGACCTAAGACCTAAGACCTAACGACCTAACGATCTAAGACCTAACGACCTAAGACCTAACGACCTAAGACCTAACGACCTAACGACCTACGACCTAACGACCTACGACTTACCTCCAGATTTTCCCTATAAATAGCCACCTGCTCCACATTGAAAGGGGACTTTTTTCCGGACTTTTTCCAGACTTTGAAGCGCCGAAACTCTGCTACATTCACGACCTCTACAACACCTCTACTACCAAAAACACTTGAAACTACCTAAAGAGAAGATTAGCTACATTCAAGATGGACTCCAGAATCTCTTTTGCATTGTAGTGCTAATTACTTGTATCGATTGTTGAACAATCAGAGGAATTCTTGTAAAACTTGTAATCGAACTTGTGATAAAGAAGATAAAGTGGACGTAGGCTTGACTTTGAGCCGAACCACTATAAAAACTGATGTCTCTTTACTTTTACTGCAATTATCTGCTTGTTTTAATTCCCGTACCAACGGGTGGTGCTTTCACTTTATTACTACTTACATCGGGGTGTTAGTGTTCATTTTTGAGCGTTAACATTTTTGGTGCTTTCACTGAGAACTGAACTCAGGGAATCTACTGCTTGGAAGTTGAGTTTGAAGGTTTAAGAGTTTAGATCTGAAAAACTATGACAAGGCAATCAAATAGACGACAAAGACAGGAAATAAGTCAACACGAGGGGAGTCAAGAGGCTTCCTCGGGAGCGAACCAAACCTCAGTCTTCATCACCAGGAATGAGATAGAGATAATGATGAGAAGACAAGAAGAAATGATCCAGAATTTATTTCAATAGATTGGGCAACTTGGAGCGCAAAATCATAAACCAGATAGAGCGGAACCATCAGAGGCGGCCCCTAAGCCAGGTGGCATCCCCCAGGGGTGTGTTGATCCAACCTTAGGCAGGACACCAACTGACACTAGGCCACTGAGAGCTAACAGAGAAACGGAAGCCCAGCCAGAAGAACAGATTCCGGAATTCCCTCATGAGCTCAGGGGGCAGGTCGAAGGCAATGAACGAGAACTACAGCTCAGAGATAATGACAGGTTAGCAAAGATAGTCAGGCGGGCTATGAGAGGCGGATTGGTAAACAAAGACTTGGAGGATGTGAATAGGAGTCCATTTACCATAGCGATCAGGCGAGCTAGGAACCCACCGGATTTTAAGTTACCATCATCGGATATGTATAATGGGAGGACAGACCCTACGGTTCATCTGACAAAGTATATGAGGCATATGGAAGTGCTGGGGGCATCAGAGGAGGTCATGGCCCGGTGCGTTCCATTATACCTGGCAGATATTGCAGCATTATGGTTTAGACAACTGGAGAGTGAGTCTATTGGAACATGGAATGACTTGACTAAAAGGTTTATGAGACAATTCAGGGTCCACATTTCGAGGCCCAAGAATGTGATGAGTTTAGCGGCACTGAAGCAAAGAACTGGAGAGTCTTTGAGAAGCTTTTTGACGCGGTTTAACGCAGCCGCAGCATCGGTGGATCGACCAGATCCATTCATGTTTATAATGGCAGCTGTATCGGGCATAGCTGATGGCACAGAGTTCAAAAATTCACTGACAAGAGATCCCCCTATGGATCTAGGGGAGTTTTACCATGAAGCCGAAGGATTCTTACGATTAGAAGACGCAAATGTTGAAAGAGAAAAGGAAGAAGGAATAGAAGTTTAAGCACTTAAAGGCGGGAAACCTCTTGAAAAGGATTTTGGCAAAGATAAAGGAAAGCGGAAAGCGGAAGATAATGATGATAGGTCAAAGCGAGCGCGAAGGGAGCCGCGTTTCACCACTTATTCGGAATTGAACGAAAGTTTGGAGCGAATTTACCAAGATACTAGAGAGCAAGTTTCTTATCGCAAGCCAATAAGGAGAGATCCGACCAGCAATGAAAGAAAGTCAAACAAATACTGCTTATTCCACGAGTTGAATGGTCATAGCACAAATGATTGCAGGCACTTGAAGGATGAAGTTGAAGGGCATATCCGTAATGGTCTGCTATCGTAATATGTGAAAAGGGGAGCAATGACGGTGGAACGGGAATGGCCACCACCTGCACCTGTTGGGGACGGCTCAGGATCGAGACGTCAACTTGTCATCAATTGATTGGTGTAATGACGAATATGTAGCAAACTCCACACCAACGCGATTAAGTCTTTTTATACATGTACAGGACCGCGAACGATCCTTAGGCATGCTCTGATACGACTACTAATCGCATCAGTGTAGGTGTTTGCACTTTGACGTCCCTATTTTGCTTTTGTTTTCCATTTCTTATGCTTAGACTTGATTATGTCTGACATTTCTGCTAAAGACTTATTTTCAATAAAAAAAATGCTACTTGTGATTTCATAACGGCTAAGCCACTTACACATGTACGGGATCGTGAACGGTCCCTAGGCATGTTCTGAGATGGCGATAAACCATTGCAACAAACAATCCGGGAATTCACTCGAACGTGAAACCTGGTATTGATGATACTAAGTCCCCCCGGGCACACATAAACTCGCCTCGAACGGCACTCGACCGTGAACGGTCACAACTCGCCTCGAACGGCACTCGACCGTGAACGGTCACAATTCGCCTCGAACGGCACTTGGCAGCGAACGGTCACAATTCGCCTCGAACGGCACTTGGCAGCGAACGGTCACAATTCGCCTCGAACGGCACCCGACCGCGAACGGTCACAATTCGCCTCGAACGGCACCCGACCGCGAACGGTCACCATTTGCCGCGAACGGCATCCGACCGCGAACGGTCACAGATTGCCTCGAATGACATATGATCCCGAACGGACGTCATTCGTGGTCAGACAAAACTATCAATTTTTCTTTGCAGGTCATCAACAGGACATGAACATCCGGCTTATAGCATTACAAAACATGCCTTCCTCTCGCAAGGCATGTTTTGGGGAGCAAGTGTTATCCCACCTTTTGTGAATAGCGACTCAACTGCTGAAAGAAGAAGCCACGACTTAGCAAGTTAGCAAAACAACAAGTTAATTGCCTTGAAACTCCAAGCGACTTAACTGTTCAAGGCTCCTAACGACCTAAGACCTAAGACCTAAGACCTACGACCTAAGACCTAAGACCTAAGACCTAAGACCTAACGACCTAAGACCTAAGACCTAACGACCTAACGACCTAAGACCTAACGACCAAAGACCTAACGACCTAACGACCTACGACCTAACGACCTAAGACCTAACGACCTATGACTTACCTCCAGATTTTCCCTATAAATAGCCACCTGCTCCACATTGAAAGGGGACTTTTTTCCGGACTTTTTCCAGACTTTGAAGCGCCGAAACTCTTCTGCATTCACGACCTCTACAACACCTCTACTACCAAAAACACTTGAAACTACCTAAAGAGAAGATCAGCTGCATTCAAGATGGACTCTAGAATCTCTTTTGCATTGTAGTGCTAATTACTTGTATCGATTGTTGAACAATCGGAGGAATTCTTGTAAAACTTGTAATCGAACTTGTGATAAAGAAGATAAAGTGGACGTAGGCTTGACTTTGAGCCGAACCACTATAAAAACTGCTGTCTCTTTACTTTTACTGCAATTATCTGCTTGTTTTAGTTCCCGTACCAACGGGTGGTGCTTTCACTTTATTACTACTTACACCAGGGTGTTAGTGTTCATTTTTGAGCGTTAACATTTGAGAACTTTTGGTTAAGTAGAGAAAAGATGGAAATATTACATATTGATGTTCATTGATATCCGACAATCTACCATCCACTAATTTACCATGTACATTTTGTTAGATAAAAATGATGTTGAATATTTTATACAAATTCAAATGTTTATAAATCCTGTCTTCATATGCATTTCCGGCACACTGAAATTACAGGTACTGGTTGAAGCTATGTTATAGGGTTTTATTCTCGTGTTTATTGTGTACTTTAAATTTATTTGCAAAAGACATAGAGGGAGGATTATGTCACACTGCATGCATGTCTACCCGAATTTTTTTATTCATTTATATACATCTGATAACTTCTGGTTTTTTCCACCTTTGTACTTACGTACTCAAACACATTTTTATCTCGAACCATTGTACATACAGTCATTACCGTGTTGTCGAATTTGCAAAACTCAGCTTTGCTACTCTCATTCTATTCTAAATTTTCTCCATAGGTATCGGTCCTTATTGGATTGGATATGATTGCTGTTTTTTCTACATCAGAAGAGAAGAGCTATGATCTTTTGTTTATTTTCCCATAATCGCTATTATTACTTATTTGATTGGAAACACAATTGGTTCAATATAATGTGTAACAGATTTCTTAATATAAATTGGAGATCCGTATGACATATTTAATTGTGGTAGCTTATTTGACATGTTGCATTAAGATAATTTATGGCTATGAGATCCAATCCTATGAAATGTTTCATATTCCCTTTGTGGTAAATACTTGGGTCAATTCATGTACCATCAGTATTCCATCCTTTATTTGCCGTAAGGGGAATTTTTTTTAAAGGAAAAATTATTTAAAAAATTTATTCATAAGGACAGGCACAAAAAATTTTCTTCCAAAGGACAGACGCAAAGCCCATTCGCGCGTCAAAACATTTTTCCATTTCGTTCATTCGTCTTCCAGTGCAATTTTCAAATCCACACTCATCTTCACGATACAAAATTAAAATTAAGAAAAAATGGCAAACGAAACCACAGCAAGATCACTACTCCATCTCAATCGCATTCGTCAAAAAATAAAGAACAAGTAGAGTTTGAGAACGAATCTGATACCTTATCCACTCAATATGATATTCGACAAAAACCTAATACCCTAGCGCCTCATTTTAATTATCAGCTCGAATCTGGAAACAAAGAAACTAAATCTAAGAATCGAGACGAAATTGAAAACCTAGCAGTTGAGACACAGCAGAAATCAACAAAGTTAAAACTATCAAAAAGGCTAATGGAAGAAGATATACAGCAATAAAGGGAAAGAAGAACAAAAAGGAAACATGAAGAAAACAGAACAGAAGAAAAGGTAAATGATATTATTAAATGTAGCATAACAAATCCATTGTACATTGATTATGATACTATTGAACTTATTTTACAGAAGAATGAAGAAACCATGCAGGAAAAAACACCTGGTGACAAATCAACTGGACAACAAATGCAAAAAAGAGAATTAAGATCGAAGAAAAAAAGTGAGAAAATAATTTAGCAGCAACTTCAACAGGCAATTAATACCATTCAGTTATAAAACTGATACTATTAAATCTTTAGATTTATTTTAATATTGTTAATATGTATAACAGGAAAAAGCAGAAACAAATAAGGCAAAGCAAATAGCTGTTGAGGAATTTGAAGACGAACAAGCGAACACGGTAAATGTACAAGCCATATCACTAATAAAGATTTTCATGTTCAAAAAGTGATAGTTATAGTTTGTTTGGTAGAAGACAAAGCTTAGTTGGTTTAAAAATAGATTTCATTGCTATTTGTTACAAAACTGATACTAATATATTGAAAATATGATACCAAACATCTGTTAGAATTAATGTGATACTTTGTATTTAGGAAAATTAAATTAAGCACACAAATAAAAACTGATACCAACATACTGCAATAGTGATACCTATAGTCTAATTGTGTGTAGCTAACTCATTTTAGTTTACAAATTATTTCACCATCTTTTTTCTAGTACAACTGAAACTAAATTCTTACAAAATGGTACCCACTGTATAAAATGTTTTAGTTCATTTGACAATGTTGTAATTTTTCAATAAAATGATACCTATAATTCACAAAATGATACCCATTGTATAACAAACTGATACCTATATTTCAAAAAATGAACATATTGTTTGTTTAATTGAAGACAAAACTTCATATATTTTTAAAAAATATATATATACTTTATAACAAAACTGATATAGGTATATTCATAAAACAATACCCACTATCACAAATATAAAATTGAAATCAATGAAATGAAAAACTGATACCTACTATCTGTTTTTATGGACATCATATCTTAAAATTGATATACTGTTTGTTAGAACCAAACTGATGCATACACCTTATAAACATGCTACTCACTTTATCTTTTGTAAACTTTATACTTTTAATTATACAAATTACTGTCATTGTAATTTGCAACAAAGATAACACAAATATAAGCTAAAAATTATACATGCAGTATGTTTCTTTTGAAGTTATTATGTACCAATTTTAGAAGTATTTCAACCATATTTATTAAAAAATTGATACCTACATTTAGCAAAAATGATACCAAATTTTAGTTAAATAAAAATACCATGTTTTATCTCATGTTTGTAGAAACTGAAACTGCTATATCATGTTATATATTGTTTTGTTTCAATGCTGTTTGTTTCACTAACAACTTAATGCCACATTTTCATGAAATAGGATGATGATGATTTTGTCAATCAATGTCGTAAAAGCATGCATGCAACATCAGAACAAACAACAAAACAGATAGCAAAATCGGAACATGTTAAGCCAGAAACTGCTTATAGATGTGGCTTACAAGCTATCTTCAAGATATTAAAACTGGTCAAAGAAAAAAAATGGATTGACCAAAAAACAATTTGACATCTTAAAGAAGACATCATTTTACAACTTCTTCAAAGTCATCTATGAAGAAAAAATAACAATGAAAGAGTGCAAAAAGCATCAACAAAACTTGGATGCTTTATACAACTGCTACTGTATGGAAACTGATACCTTCATCGTAGGAGAAGACAAAATGAAGGTAACTGCCAGAGATATAAGCTTGCTGTTTGGTCTGCCATTAAAAGGAATAAACATAGAACCAACAAAAAAATTGACGAGCAGAACCATTCCACCAGACTGCAAAGACTTTGCAACTAGAAACTTTGGCACAAATACTTACAAAACAAGAAATGTTGTGGAAAGAAGAATAAAACAAGAAATATCAAAAAGGAAAAAAGAAAATTAAGAAGATCTCCCTTTGTTGATAGTAATGCAAATACTATTGACATTTTTCTTTCCCAACAACCAACAAAAACTGAGATGGGGAATTCTACCCTATTTGATTGACAGTGAAACAATGCAAACTGTCTCATGGCCACAAACAATAGAGAAAATTTTTAGTAAATTTGTCAAAATGTTTATCTCTAAGCCAAGAGACATGTCTGGATGTTCCATGCTTCCATTGGTAAGATGTGTTATGCAAAATATTATTAATTGAAAAAAATTGTTATATTCAACATTCTTATCTAATTATATCTTTAAATTTTTATAGTATTGCATCTGTGAGAAAATGAACCTTATTCAACCAAGAAAGCAACTTGCTGAAGATTTACCCAGATTTGCACGATGGGATGTAAGAAAACTTAAAGACATTGTTGTGAAACAATTGTTGAATGATATAAAAGTTGGCAATGTAAGTTAAAGTTAATTCTTACTTACAGTAGTAATTATCAGTGTACATTTTATGTTCTCTCTATCTGTAGTATCAGTTTCAATACTTAGAATAATTATTTGTCTCTGCATAGTATCACATATGTCTCTTTGCAGTATCACTTTAGCTTCTGATTAGTATCAGTTTCAATTTGTAGCTTTAAATTTTTGTTTAGTATCAATTTTTCCTCAGCATAGTACATCTTGTCATTTTGCACAGTATTAATTATAATATACAATAATACTTGGTATCATTTTTAACACTGCACACAATCATTAGTAAGTATACATAGTATCAATTTCATTACTATTCTATTTTCTTCTACTAAACTAATCACTTATTAATGTCAGTTATAACTTATAAGTTACAACATACTAGCATAAAACATTATCATTTAAATTTTAAAACAAAATTACTATTTCAATTACACAGGTAAAAGAAATAAGCAATATTCTTCCACATGAACAAAAGCTACTCCAAACAGGATCGACAAAAGAAGAATCAAGTGACAAAATAAAAGAAAACCAACGGAAAAAAAGAAAAATTGAAGAAGCCGAACAGAGTGCTCGATCTTTTGAAGATTTTGTAAGCCTTAATGTTTTGCAAATGCACATTAAAGATTTGGAAGAAGAAGGTAAGAAGACAAAGAAGCAATTAGACAAAGAAATGAAGTTGAGGATAAAGGTTGAAAAAGAAAATTTGAAATTGAAAGAACAATTGAAAGAACTCAAATCAAGAATAGAAGAAAATGAAAAGAAAAATTCAGAAGTTGAACTAGAGAGTAAGCACATGGAAGATGAACCTGACAACATTCTAAATGAACATGCACAGGTAGAAACAGAAATAGAAAACAGAGAAAAGAAATCCACAACTGAAAGCAATGAAGAAGAGAATGAAGACAAAAATGCTGAGCCTCATGTGGAAAACGTTAACACAGCAACTAAAATAAATGAAGATGAATGTTTAAATATAGAAGCCCAAAATGAAGAAAAAACATTCACAGCTGAAAATATTGAAGAAGAAAATCCAGAGTGTCAACAAGAACCTACAAAGTGTCAAGCAAAAATAACACAAATGGACAGATACATGATTTTTTACTATTGAAAATAACACTGTTTGATTCTAATTCATGCTTGCTTATATTATAAATATTAAATAATTCTGAGTATAAGTTAAAATAAACTGATACCTAAATGTATTAAAAAATGATACCTACGTTCCATTGCTTATAACTTAATGGTATGTAAATTGAACTATTTATGTTCACCATCATTTAGTAGAGAACTAATACCAAAATAATGCACAATTTATATGTATCAATTGTTTGATTATAACTGATGGTTGGTTATATTACAAACAATTTTCACTATGAAGTAAATCAAAACTGATGCCTATATGTATGAAAAACTGATACTTACTTTGTGTTTGAAAAACTGATATCTATGCAAAAATGATACCCATAAACCACCACTATTAAAATTATTGATACTAATAATATTATATTCATTCACCAATAACAAAAACTGACAACTTCTTATTGGTAATACAGATTCTTAACTGAAAAAAATGTAGAAGAAGTTGAAGACACAACTACTGACACTAATACAGAACAAGTTCATCAAACAACTGAAACAGTGTTGAACAAAACAAATGAAATAGTGTTGGAAACAAATGAAGATAAAACAATGAAAAAAGATATAAAAGAGGCTCAAAAATTGGGAGAAGATACCAATAAAGAGAGCAAAGTTGCACAATACGGTGATGTAGTACAAGACCTAACACCTCCATCTTTCAATCTCAAAATCACACAACAGTTGCAAGAGGGAATAACAGAAAAGGACAAAGAAAACAAACCAGCAAAACCTTCTGGTCGGAAAAGGAAACAAATAGTTCATAAGCCATCTTCTTATGTGAAAAGAATAAAAACAAGAGAAAGGAAAAAAAAAGCCCCAGCTTTGAATATGGTCAGAGAATGAAAAAAACAGCAAAAAAACAAAAACCTGAAGTAAATGAAAATGATGAAAAACTGGAAGAAAATGATGAAAAAGAAAGTGCAGAAGAGTCAATCCCAATGCCAATTCAAGTAATAGAGCCAACACTTTCAAATTTAGGACTACGACACTGCAGCAAAACTTTGGCATACTTGAATATAGAACAACAAAATACAATCAAAACTTTCTTTTCTATGACATCATCAAAAGAGTAAGTACACAAACATATATACTAATTTTGCTGGTTAAAATAACATTGTATAATTGATATGTGCCTTATTTTCTTAAAACAGAGATGTAGCATGGACAGATAAAGACACAATTAGAGGAGGATGTACAATAACAAAAAAAGTACTACAAGAACTTCTTGAAGAAAATGCCACACATGGATCGGTACACACTTTTTTTGTTTAATAATACTACTACCAATAAAAATAATTAAAAAAAATAATGTGTAATAGCTATGTCCACTGCTATTTGTACCAAAACTGATACCTATTTATAGCCAAAAATGATACCTAATTACTATTTATTACAAAGTGGTGGTTTATTAGTTGAATTATGTATTAACTGACATGTATGACAAAATAAATACCAAAATAGTGCAAAACTAATTTCTAGTACCGGTTGATATCAATTAATACTTTTTTTTCTAGTAGCAATTGATTTAATAGAATGTTCAAAAATGATACTACAGCAGTGCAAAAATTATACCCAGAAGTTGTTTCATCATATTTCATGCCTAGTTATTCTTGTAATTTGTAATATATATTACCACAATTATAATAAAAGGTACTAATTATTATTGAATATTGCTTCACCAATAACAAAAAATTACATTTTATTTTTATTAATATAGATAATTGACTGGTATTTATCTAAATGTGGGCTGAAAGAGCACAACTATGCATTCACAACAATAATGACGGTAAATAAAACTTTAATATGCAATAATATCATAAATGCTACATATATATTGAATTCTGACTTATTTTTTAATTTAACAACAATCTATAGTTTTAAATGTACAAGGAGTTATAAAATCTTTAGTGCTGCCTTTCCTTGAACAAATTGTGGATGATGAATACACAGATGCTATATATTTCTCATTGCATTGTGAATACCATTGGACACTAGTAACTTTGACATACCCAACAATGCAATGGAGTCATCTAGATTTTAGACGTCCTAGAAGAAATTCTAATGAAAGAAACAACCCCAGTCTAAAGCAGGCAATGATATTGGTATGATATATTTTTGTTATGAAACAAAATAATTTAATTAAACAAATCAAACATTAGCTAACTTTGTATTGTTTTGTCTTCAATAGAGAAATAAAATTGAAGAAATACTGAAAGAACTTTGGAAAAAGAAAAATATACAGGATAAGGAGGTGAAGGCAAATGAAATGCATCAGATACCATGTGCACAACAAGGATCAGACACGTAAGTTGTTTATGTTGTTCAAAATGATACCTACTGACAGTTAAACTGACAAAACTGATATTGCTAATATTCTTTTAAACAGACTTGTCTGTGGTATATACGTGATGATATTCATCATATCAATGAACAAAAGTCAAATACCACTCAAAATAGCCCCTGAACAAATGCTGAAATCAAGAGCGAGAATTGCACATCAGATATTAACTGACAAAGAGCACTGCTGGAGCTTAGCCAAATTCATGTCAAGTTTGGAAGAAGAAAGATAAATGAACAAATCAAACAACTTGCAAAAAGTGCTACTATTTTCACATGAACTGATGTACATTTTAGATATTTTGTTATATGTAGTTGAATTTAATTTCTGTTTAATGTTGGTACAATCAATGCTTGATATTAGTACAATTTGTTGTACAAACTATGAACATATTTCTGGTGATGTTCTGTTCTTAAAACAATGTTGATCTTACTTGTAAAAACAATGATGATCTGGTGGAATGATTTGCTGTAATTGATTTTCATTTCTTTACCTGAAGTTTATATTATAACAAGATTATACAGTGAATGTTCTATCATGCAACTATTGTTCTTACTATTGAGAAAGTATTTTGTTTTAAACATGGGATTAGTTTTGAAGTTCAAAAAAATAAATTATTTTAAAAGTGATTAAGTTTAATTAATCTATTTTTGTGACATTATTTATTAATTAAATAATTTGATTTAAATTAAATAAATAATGTAAGTAAATAAAAAACGAAATGTTGTTTAAATTAACCTTAATCTTTTGAATAAATTATGTGTTAATGATAAAAAAAAAACTATTGATCCTACATGATATTATCAGTTTTATGATTCAACTACCGGTTGTATAATAATATTATAAGATTTCATATCATATATCAATAGCAAACAGTAACTGGGTATCGGTTTTAATAACTAATAGTATCAGTTTTGCTCAAACTGACACTCAACATACTTTATGAAACAACAATTAACGCCAGTGTCAGTTTTTGCTAACACAAGATATCATTATAATTATTAATTAGTACTAATGTCTGTTGTAGAATGTATTATAATACACGAAACTGATACTAAAAACTAACCAAAACTAATACTAAAGTCCTTATATCCAATCAAACAAACATTATCTCCGACCAAAAGAAAGCATGTATCAATTCAATCATCTTCTTCAATCAAATACACAATGATTATCATATCCCATATACTATAATATCTACTTTATTATAAATAACTAAAATATACAAAATTAAACAAAACTGATATCACACAAAGAAAAAATGATACCATAATTTATACCAACAGAATGCGTAACATGATACTAAACAACTGATATTAACAGTATGCAACAAATATCAAAACAAATGTTTGAAATAAATAAATAAATAAACACCAAAACTAATATTGTAAAAACATATAACTAATACTAAAACTGATACTATCATTTATACTACATAGCTGAAATTAAAATCAAGTTGATAATATGCTATACTGAACACAAATTAATAACAAGGTTCAATTACAGTAAACCATCAAAACAAGTCACACAACCACTTATTAATCTAAACAAATTCAAAATGTAAAATCAAATCCTCATTGAAGCTTGACAATTCCGTTTATTATGACCAAACTGCTTGCACTTGCCACATCTATTTTGCTTGTTCTGAAAATATGAAAATCCTCCTTTGCGCTTGATTGATGGTCTACCAGCACCACGTTTCTCCTTTGGTGGCTTGATAACATCTTGAATGCTACCATCAACAATAGGCCTATCATAATTTGGAATAGGATTTATAGCATTGACATAAGAACATCGATAAGCATCAACAGTGAAATACTTCTCGACAAAATCATATACAGACAACTTAGACTTGTTCATACACTTTATAGCATGAGCATAAGGAAATCCCGTAATTTTCCATTGGTTGCAACTACAAACCCGCTCCTTCAAATCAACACAATGAGAGTTTGGAGATTTCACTTCATAAGCAAAATCAGAAGATTTATATACATCCCATCCAAATCCTTCTTCAATCAACTTATCTAAACGTAACTCCATAGAAGGACATAGACTTGTTCTCCACAAACGACATTCTTCTCTTCTTCTAGCCATTTGTTCCATAATCTTAACACGAATACCATCTAAACACAAAGTAATAGGCAATGTTCGTTCATTTAAAATCCAACTGTTAAAACTTTCTGCAACATTGGAACTATTCGCCATAACATTTCCCTGGAAAAAATAAATCCACCCACTTATCAAATGGCTTATCCTTTAAAAAAATTAACACCAGCAACACCACCAATTTGACAAAACTTAGAATATGCTCCTTCAAATTCATATAGATTTGAAGCTCTAGAACACATTTTGAATAGATCAACAATAGACACATTTGCATTTTTAGCTTTCACTGCTGAAAGAAGATTTTGTTCCATATGCAAATAGCAATAACTGTGATAATCTGAAGTAAAAACATCACGAACACCTGAAAGCAAACCTTGGTGGCGATCTGACATAAAAACTAAAGTACGCTCTTCTTGAAGCATTTGTTTTAAATGGTTCAAAAACCATGTCCAGTTATCCACATTTTCTACAGAAACTACACTCATAGCTAAAGGGAAGAAACCTGCAAATGCAAAAATAATTAGTAAAAAAAACTAAAAGTAATTACGACCACAAATATAAAACAATTCATAAAACTGATACTGACAGTAACAAAACTGATACCTAAAACCTGATATGACCATTATAAAAAATATTAATAACCACAACATTATGCACATTAATCTTCATTCTAAAACAACAAAGAAACAAAAATTGACATATATTATGATACAAAGGAAATTTCAATACTACATAACTATAAATGATACCATATATGAACATACTTGAAACTGATACTAAGATTATACACAAACTGATACTAATCTCCTGTTTAGCAGTATGAAATTATTATACCAAATACAAACTTACAATTCAATACAATGAAAATTCTGATACTAGAAACTTGCTACTTATAAACTACATTTCTTAAAACTGATACCAACAGAATACAAATCTTCCAAGGTAACTTAACTCAAAGATGACAGAAAAGGGAAGCAGCAATAAACAGAGGAGACTAAAAACAATATTAGACTGACTTAATATGACGGACCTACTATTGATGTCAAGGTAGAAAATGAATACAAATTTATGGCTTCCCCTAATACTATAATTTAATATTACAATATGTTTATAGACTCTGTCCGTGTGCGTAGCACGAACCTCACACTACACAACTTGAAACTTCTCTATATCCCAGATTTAGACACTCCATATTCAGTTACTCTAGCGATCCTTTTCAGTTTTTCCTAAAAAGAAAACTGTCTCTTCGCTCCAAATTAGTACCAATTGTCGTTCGATCTCTTTCTCCATACCGCAGATTTTGTTGCCCTCATCGCGATTCTAAGATCTAAATTTAGGATCATATGGTCCCCAATCGACATCTACTCCTCACAAAGACTCTACTTTCACTCGCAACCGGGTATGCTTCTCCTCCTCCACTCACTATAAGATCACCAAGCGTCGGTGGGTAAAAGTTATTTTGATTGTATAATTATGTAATTTCTATTAGTTTGCAACCACAGTTTGCAGTCTTTTTTCTTTTTAAGAAACTACCAAACTTATGCAAGATTTTAGGCATTTAGGTAAACTTTTAATGGAATTCATCTGTATTGGCTATTCAACTTAAAATATTTTTATCAGTAATCAATTTGTAAGATGTAACAACCATAGATTGATTACCATGGTTATGGGAAGAAGAAAGGCTGTCAATTGCTTGGAGATAAGATTGTTTTCTAGCTTGATTCCTGCATGTATAAATCAGTTGCGTGAAGTGCTTGTACTTGATAATTTGTGGACTTATGTAGACTTGTAAATGGGCCGAACCCATATTTGTTGAGTCAGGTTAGATTGCATGAGCAAGAGTGTGTATAAATATGTGTTCAGGCATTGTAAATCAGGGTGGAGAATCTGAAGCAATTTACATTCCTTTCATTTCAGTTCATTAGCAAAATAGATCAGTTCCTTTCCTCTTTAATCTCTTGTTCTTAGATAATTCTTGTTAGTTGGATCTTATTTTAATTTCAGTTCATTTCCTCGTTCATTTTAGCAATTACATTTCCCAGTTTATTACATTTCTGCCTTTATACAGTTTTAGTTCTTCTTGTTTCTTTTATATACAGGTGTAATTTCTTGTTGTTACATTCCTGCATCAGTTCAATACCAGTTCTTGTTTCATTTTCAGCATCTCACCATTCACCATTCCAGTTCCTTTAATTCTTACAATTTGTTCATATTGATTGTTATAAAATGCTTTTAATTCCAGTTCTTAATTTCTGCAAATTCCCAGTTCTTTGCAATTACAATTCTTGTTAAAACTTGTATTTCATCCTCTGTTCATATTTCCTGCAATTATTTTCAATTCGTTTACCACTTAAATCCTCTATTAAAATCTTCATTTCATTCAGTTCTACCATTTCTTGCTTAAATCCATCACCTGCACATACAAACAGCCACTGTATCATCATCACACTTCATCAAAACACCACAAACTATCACCAGAAAATCAACACACCACCATGAACAAAGATAATGACTCACCAGTGCCTTCCAATTGGTATCAGAGCTGATGACTGGGGCAACCTTTGACAACCAGTCAGATCCTTACTTCGCCAACACTTGTTCCCAAATCTTTCCACCATATCAAGATCTAGCGTGGGCAAGGCAAAAAGAAATCAGCTATCCATATCAAGATCCTCATCTACCAAATCCCTACCCTATGCAAATGCCTGTATTTCCTCAACCTGCACCCCCAAGACTCCCTGCAAATGCTCCAAGAATGTCTAATTTTTCATCAAGAACCACCTTACTACCAAATAGTTCAAATCATTTCCAAAGCTCAAGAACTGCTACTAACGATACTTTTAACATCTCTCAAACCCAAGATTTTGAATCACCGGCATGGCTAATATTTGAATTAGAGCATTCAATCAAGATCTTGGAATCAATGGAGTTAAGCGCCATAATGATGATCATCGAATCTATCAACAAAAAGATTGGTGATACTATCACTTCCCTTCACAGCAGCCTATTAGCAACATCTCTTTCAAAGATTGAGAAAAAAAGGATCAACGGGCTTCCTTATAGAATTTGGAATATTTGCATCGAATTGACAAATGAATATCCAAAAGGTTATGACTTATATCTCGATGAATTTGGGCTCTTCGCTATGATCTTGGATGAACTATTAAAGAATTCTTGTATTACTGCAACTAAATGTGTACCGACTGATTTCTCTTGTGATAATAACCAAGGGTTAGTTCATTTAGATGTACACGAACCGTTGATTGAAAATACGAATGGATTCTTGTCATCAAACGTATGCGAACATGATTCATCAATTCCCCAAATTTCTGAAGATCTGATTGCTAAAGATGACTCGTTTTCTGATGCTGGTTGCCTACCTGTAGACCAAGACACTGTTGTTATTCAAACAGCCCATGGGATAGTATCATTATCTGAAATTGAAATTTTCAGTTCTTACTGTTGTCATTTAGACACTATTGTTCAAGTTAATGTTGCGCAATCTCCACAAACTGTATTTGAAAATAGCGTTGAGACTGACAAAGATGATAGAGTAGTGAATCATGTTAAAGATAAGGCTGATCAAAATGATGTTATCATGGTTGATAATATTGATCAAGAGGAGCTATCTAGGTCTGGAATGTGTCATGATGTGGTGCTCAAGTGTCAAGGGTGTACAATGCTTGTTGATCTGCTCCTGTTTCCTCTTGAAGTATGCCAGGTGGTATTGGGAGCTCAAGGAATGAAGAGCTTGGGTGAAGTCACCCTTAACCTGGAACAATTTCAGGGACAATTTACTATGATGTTGTGCTTTCAAGTTGCTTCTGCATAAAAGCCTATCTCTCTCATGCCCTCAGAAATTGAAGAAACTATTTTCATATTCGATCCCGGTGGCGGCTCATTAGCCGGTGTAGTGAAATTGAAGTGTTTTGATTGAATGGTGCATAAAAATTCTAATTAAAATGGATAGGTTGGTCATCCGACCTTGAGGACAAGGTCATTTTTGAAGGAGAAGAGAGATGTAACAACCATAGATTGATTACCATGGTTATGGGAAGAAGAAAGGCTGTCAATTGCTTGGAGATAAGATTGTTTTCTAGCTTGATTCCTGCATGTATAAATCAGTTGCGTGAAGTGCTTGTACTTGATAATTTGTGGACTTATGTAGACTTGTAAATGGGCCGAACCCATATTTGTTGAGTCAGGTTAGATTGCATGAGCAAGAGTGTGTATAAATATGTGTTCAGGCATTGTAAATCAGGGTGGAGAATCTGAAGCAATTTACATTCCTTTCATTTCAGTTCATTAGCAAAATAGATCAGTTCCTTTCCTCTTTAATCTCTTGTTCTTAGATAATTCTTGTTAGTTGGATCTTATTTTAATTTCAGTTCATTTCCTCGTTCATTTTAGCAATTACATTTCCCAGTTTATTACATTTCTGCCTTTATACAGTTTTAGTTCTTCTTGTTTCTTTTATATACAGGTGTAATTTCTTGTTGTTACATTCCTGCATCAGTTCAATACCAGTTCTTGTTTCATTTTCAGCATCTCACCATTCACCATTCCAGTTCCTTTAATTCTTACAATTTGTTCATATTGATTGTTATAAAATGCTTTTAATTCCAGTTCTTAATTTCTGCAAATTCCCAGTTCTTTGCAATTACAATTCTTGTTAAAACTTGTATTTCATCCTCTGTTCATATTTCCTGCAATTATTTTCTATTCGTTTACCACTTAAATCCTCTATTAAAATCTTCATTTCATTCAGTTCTACCATTTCTTGCTTAAATCCATCACCTGCACATACAAACAGCCACTGTATCATCATCACACTTCATCAAAACACCACAAACTATCACCAGAAAATCAACACACCACCATGAACAAAGATAATGACTCACTAGTGCCTTCCATAAGTTGCATAGCCGATACGTACTGGAGTTGTTTGAGATATGCACCATATATTTTTCTCTATTATTATAGCCATTTCAATTCATAAATGCAATTTGCAAATGTTTTCAAGTCCACACGGATATAAATAAGTGGAATGTAAAGAGTACAATAGGAGTCTGAATACTTAAACGGTGAGCAAAAATATACATATTTATTCAAAAATAATTGGTAAGGAAATACATTTCCTACCTTTTGCAAAATGCTATTCAACTAATCTATTCTTTAGGAAAGGAACATAAATTTAGGTGTATTGTGGTTTTTACCAATGTTTTTGAGTTGTCTATATTTTCTGATCTTACATTTTAGTCTTATAACATTAAATATATAGCAGCAACGAATACAAACATCTCATTTGTCAAGAAAAATAGTGGACCAGATCCTTTGGTCCCATAATTACATATACCAATTTTTTCACTCCGTTTCTTATATTTTATTAATTTTTCAAGTAAATTTGTTATTAATATATGGTGTGGATTCGCTAGGCACACCGGACATGGTGGAATGTGAGTAGGAGCTTTATGCTAAATAATAGTATGCTTGGTGTTGACATAGCGTGGACACATTCCATAGTTTAATTAATTATATTCATTTTTTAGAGTGTTACATGATACCTATCGAATTCTGTATCATGATCTTAGATAAATGATTTTAAGGACGAATTTTAATTTCAAATGGAAATTCGATATATATTTATTTAAAGGTATCGGTTTACTGTAGTTATATGATTTGATCATTTCTCTTAAACTTGGAAACCCACATGATATATTTATTTATGGTCTTAACATGGAAACCTACTATAGTATGGTACGTAATGATAAGGTAAAATTTATTTCATATTCTGCAATAGTAGTTTTGTATAGCTTTTTACATCTTCTTTAGTCAAATTGATTCAGGGGATACAAGTAGTGATTGCGATGACAATTGGAAAGAATAGCTGAAGCATAAATGTAGTATTCAGAAAATCGACATGAAAATGAATTGTAGTGATTTTAATCGATGTGTATGATTTCAAAAAAGACAAAGACAAAAAAAAGTTGCATAAATATTACCAACTACAATGTTCATAGATGGTGGCTTCTGTATATACACAACCATTATATGTAATTTATAAAAATTGGCTCTTTAAACTTTATTTTGAATATTTCATAAAAAGAAACAGCATTAATTCAGACCTACAAACCAATATAATACTTAATTTTGGCTATTGAAAACACCAAAAGTGGATATCCCCACTTATCAAGGATCTATGTGCTTCTACCAAACTATGGATGACACACTTGCACCTTAATATGGTGGTTCTTATAAGACACGGTCATTGACTAATTATCACAACTCCTGATCTAATTTATTGACATCGCATTTTAGAGAAATATTAGGATTGTGGAAATTAATTGGATTGTAAGTTTCTTTAATTTGATATTATGTCAATTGTCTTAGGAAGAAAAAAATCATAACTAAATAACCTATGTTCAACTCAACCTCAAATGTGAAGATTAGTTTGCTGTGTCAAAATTGTGGAAGCTTTATCTTTACTCTATTACCTGATATGTAAAACTTGACAACTTCATATACTATTTGTATGTGGCGATTACAATAGAAATAATATTAAAAGTTAATTTCATTTCAACTTAGTTTAACATCGTCTGTATTTTAGTTTTACGTATAGGATTGTTGGATATCCAAATGTAAATTATATCGTTGATGTAGTAAAGTGTAATAAGGCCATCTAAGGGGAATAATTTCCAGCTCAACTGTATGCCTGTGTAACAAAGAACATACAGAATGAACAATGTTTATACTGTGAGCAAAAACATATAATTTAGATTTTAGAAGCAGAGTATCTGTTTTTTCATCCAATAAAATAAGCAAATAATGATTATATTAATTTAGAAACATCTACCTAAAGATAATCAAATGTTTTGCAATAAAAAAATTATTATGATGAATTTGATTGCTTAATATATAAATGAACGTGAAGACATTTCTCCTTCTTATGAATTTTTAATGTTTTTTTGATAAAAGAGTGGTACTCAAAAGAGGAGAGCACTCTTAATTATACTAGCAGGGAACTAAAAACCATACAAGTGTCTATGGAGATTGTTTGTACCAAAAATGGGCACAACACTCTTCGGAAGTTTTTGAAGAGATAAAAGTGAAGAATGAAGATTAAAACTGTGGGTTATCTAACAAAAACTCCAAATAACAGAAAGTAAATTGCAAAGACAAGCGATTTAGAGTGGTTCGGCGTTTTGCCTACGTCCACCATGAAGTTTTATGATTTTATTGCTCGATACTTGAAGATTACAATTCTTTATACTGTAGTACAACTGAAATTATATGCTAAGTCTCAATCTAAAGCAGCAGTGGTGTTCTGGAGTAAATCTGGCAGAATCTGGGCGCTCTTTAGTACTTAGAATTGTCTGACCCCTTTTCTGAATGACCAGAGGCTCTATTTATAGGTGTAGGAGGCTGATATTTCGCCTAAAATTCGGGAAGACCGCTTCTGGCACGTGAGGGGACCCACATGGCCGAAATCTGGAGATCCGGGCCCACTTTGAGATCGATTCGACCCTTGGTTCGAATCGATCAAGAAATCATCCAATCGGGCTGAAATTTGGTGTGAACATTCTTCACCATGTGCTCGAGCTTCTGTGAAAATTTCATGGCATTTGGATTTGTGGAACTCGAGTTATGATCGATTCAAGTTGAAGATTTTCGTGTTCTTCGTCCTATGGATTCGTTCGAATCGATATGGTTCGAATCCATAGGTTCGAATCCATGCCTCTGCACGTGAAGACGGTGACGTGGCGCGCATTTCTCGCATCGAGCCGCTTTTTACTCCGGGTTGACAGGGTCGAATCCATGGCTTCAGTTGCTTTGACTTGGTCAATTTGAAGTAGTGGATTCGAAGTACATGGATTCGAACGTATGCTCGTTCGAATCGATCACTACACCTTATCCACTCGATTCGAAGCTACTCTTGCAGGATGGAATCGGAGCATAGTCATAGGATGGATTCGAAAGACTCCAACCTTGGTGGATTCGAAGGAACTTCCTTTAACGGAGTCGAAGTTATGGTTCTTTTCATGGATTCGAAGGATCTTTCCTTCGATGGATTCGAACATAAGCATGTGAGGATGGATTCGAAGCACGGCTATTTGGATGGATTCGAACCAAGGGCCTGCTTGATGGAGTCGAAGCAAAGGTACTCCTCATGGATTCGAAGCAATACACGTCTGATGGATTCGAACATAGGCTTCGCCTATGGATCCGAACTAAGGACTCTCTACTCTACTTTTGTCGGTGATATCTTGAGCATACGAACTCGGATTGACTCAAAACTTGAAACGTTGACTCTCATGGCTTAGCCTGTCATATCCTAGCAGCTTCGGCCCGATCCGGACTCGGATAAAATTCGTCGACATCCATAGTGAGCCTGTGGATGACCGACCTCTAGGACGGACTGTCATTGGATTACTAGTCAATTCTTTGGTGTCACGGCCTTGCCAAAAGGCGGGATTACATTTGCCCCCCCAAAGTACGTCTCAGTGTCAACATGACGTGCTTTGAATAGTTGCAGCCCAACGTTGCACAATTATGACATGCTCTGCCGAAAGTTGTATTCTTTGTTGCTGTATTTGACTGTCGTACGATCGTGATCAACTTGTTTGCCGTTGGGATTATGACGAAATGAACGTTTGGTCCCTGTAAATGATAAAGATCAAACACTAGTCAGACATATGTGCATATATGTACCACTTTGACTTTGGTGAACGTTGCATGTTTGCAAGTCGTTGTTAGTTCGGACTGTTATCGAATTCTGCATCGGTCCTCTCCTGAACCGATTTGAGATTCGAGTTAAAACATTATTTTTATGATTGTCTATAATTATCCCTTGGTATCGATCCTTTCCTGAATCGTTGTACAAGGTGGACAAGTAGTAATTTTTATATTTGGAGCGATGCGTTTATCCTCATTCGATCGTTTGTCGATGGATTCGGGGTGATGATTCGAATCGATAATCTTTGATACGCCAAGAGTCGATGGTTTTGAAGTTAGCACTTCGAATTGATGGGACACAGTGACTTCGATTCATCTTCCGTTAATTGCCTCGAATCGATGGAGCTTCGAATTGATGGGGTTCGTATCGATGGGGCTTCGCATCGATGCTACCCGGATGGACTCGAAGCTTTGATGAGTTTGATAGTGATGGATTCGGAAGTATGGGGTCGAAGCTGACTCGTGACGTACGCACGTTGGAGTTCGAATTGGTGAATTTGAATTGTCTACTTCGAATCGACGATGCTTTGATACTGCATGGATGGATTCGATGTGGTTTTAAGGGTTCGAAACTAGATGGATTCGAATGCGATGGGTAACCGAGCGATCGTCCGAATCGATGGAGTTGTGACCTGTTATGATCGGTCAACACGACCGGGAGACGAAGAGCCTCGAGTCGTCCTTGGAATCCATATAAATACGCGAGGCCAATTTCATTTTACTTTTTACTTTTTTGTGTCGCAGTCGCTCCTTTCTTCGAATCGATCCTCCAAAGCCGGAATAACTGTGCCTTGCGTGAATCCATCAAATTTTCCCAAGTTCCCATCTGTAACCGAATTCACTCAGGTAACTAAGGGATCGATTCGAATGATGAAAGATTAAACTGGAACCTTTGTCATTAATTTCAACTCCTTTTCTCGAAAATCATGAGGAATAGCGCGACCGGAGATGGGTCGACTCGACAGATCTGAGGAGCGAATCCATTCGTGTCGCATCGATCTTGAGTGTTAATATGGAGGAGTGTCGCTGCTTCGTATCGATCCAGGAATGTCCAGTTCGAATCGATCTCGAGGGCAAGGCTTCGAATCGATGACTTGGAAGGAAAAAGAAAAAGGGCATCGAATCGATCGATTCGAAGTAATGTTATTCCGATTGATTCGAAGGAATTGAATTCTGATCGATTCGAAGTTATGCGGAGCTCATGGATTCGAAGCGCTCCTCCATCCTAAGGCTTCACCGAGTCGACCCTAATGGAGTCGAGGCGTGTGGATTCGGCCGTCATCGATTCGACTCATATTGATTCGAGTCGATCGATTCGATCGCGCTGGCATCTGTTCTTCTGACTTGCTCCAACATCTGAACTACGGCCAACTTCAAGTTGAACTTTGATGAACCTAACGAACTTTAGCATACTTGACTCCGACGAGCTTCGGCCCTGCATAACTGAACTTGACTGTAGGATTATACTTGAATTTCCTTTGAAGCTCGTTGATGGAACTGTGACTTAATCAACAATATAACTGATTTATACTTGAAGTGGTCAGTAACGTTTGGATGGTGTGGAAGTGACGGTCAGCGATGACGGTCATTCCCAGTCTCGATTCTTGGAGTTTCGTCGTTCGTACACCCCGTTTTAATCTGTAGAATCTGCTTAAGTAACGCACAGCACTTGCACTGCACGACACGTTCACACACTTCACACTGGGGAATGCACGGGCTCTTTATGTACTTAACGTTTCTTTATGATGAGTTAGTTAATTATGGAATCTTCGAGCTCCCAACAACAAGAGGTACAGAGCTCGACTCCTCCGGTGCTTGAGATTCCCGATATTCCTGTCGACGTAATCGATCCAGCTCCAGATGAATTGCCAGAGGCTATATTTATCGAGGACCCCGTTGATTCAGTCCAATCTAATATTTCCGCACCCTTATTGGGTCGAATATGCTCGAAACATAACATATCTCTGGACGATGTGTTATTACCCAGTGCCGATGATAGACCGCACAATCCGCCCGAATGATATACAGCTTTCTATCGCCATGCTTGCGCGGCCGGAACTCTCCCTCCTTTCAATCAATATATCAGAGGGATGCTATCATATTTAGGAATCGCTCCTTCGCAACTTCATCCCAACGGGCACGCATTACTGAACAGTGCCTTTGTCATATTTATGGACTGTCTCTTTCGCCCGCCAAGGCCAACCGAGATTAGACATATATTTAACTTCAAGAGTAAGGGTGATAGCCCGTCTTTTACATTTTTGGAGGCAGTTAGAAATTGTCAAGTTGTTGTCGGAGCCTGGACCCGACTGAGTTATTTCAAGAACGAATGGTTCTATGTTCGATGCCCTCCGGGTTTCGCTAGGCGATGGTTGTCTAGACGTAAGCGCCTTAACCTGTTCTCTTGACCAATAGCTTTTTGGCGTTAGTATTGACATCTTATTTCTTTCACAGCCATTATCTCCAGACCCGATGGTGGGTACTTCAGGGGTATAGTCCGAAGTCTTCAAGAAGTTCCGAGTGAGCTAAGACATATCGACACGGTGATGAATGACTATAACTTAAGAACTCTTGGTCTGATCGAAACCAATCAAAGTATAGTTATCGAGGGGTTGGCAAAGTCCGCCTCCAAGAAGGAAAACAAGAAGAAACCAAGAAGAAAACGACGAAGACACCGCTCAGAATTACCATAACCAAAGCGAGTGACGAAGAAAGAACCCATACAGATGCGGAGCCGATGGCTGATCTCTCGGGAAACTTTGAAGAGTCGGGAGAAAAACGGAAAGGCAAGGCCGCCGTTTCCAAAAAACTTAAGTCCAAGGGGTGGAAATCTGTAGATGTGTCTCCTCCCACTTCCGGAGTCATGATTTCTGAGGCCGCCCCTTCTCGTTCGAGAGATTCTTTCAAAGGGCTTGACGATATTCCTATCCCAGATTATATATCGATTTCCCATAATCCTGGGTTGGAGGAATTTCAAGATGTCCTAAATATGAACGAGCCCTTTCCTTTAAGTGCGGTCAACACTTCCGGTCGGTTTGGGGGTTTACACATTTACACACACTTCCACAGCACTTCATGACTTTTGCATAGTAAACATTGCTTTAGCGGATCCTAATCCGTAATTCTTTTTTATCGCAGGTGAAATGTCAGGCAGAGGATCTACTCTGGATAGGCTCCGTAATGTGCGCCAATCTTCCCCATATTATGATTACCGTAGAAGAGAATCGGATAGAGATCACGGGCATGGTTATACCAGCCAGGAGCGCCATGATAGGGATAGAGACTATTGGCGTGGCCGCTCTGGCCATGATCGCACTGACAGAGATCGGGGGCACCAGCACCGATCCCGATCTCTTTCTCCTCCGCCTCCTAGGGCCCCCGTAGATCTCCCTGGGCCTTCTCAGCAGCCGCAACAGCCTTCTCAATCTTCACGGCCCGATACTCAGCGGTTAAGAGTGGAACCAACAACAGCTGCTATGGTAGAACAGGCTCCGGCTGAATTGACAAGTGAAGGAGCCATCAAACTTGCGCAAATGAAAAAAGATTTTCCTGAAATTTGTATGGATGCCTATGTCTTCCCTCCTAATCTTAAAAGAATTCCTCCGGATGCTGAGAACATTGCTCATAATTATATCCGTGACTTCTATGCTCAGTATAAGGAGTGGTACAAAGCGGCAGCGAAAGCATCGAAGGTAGCTTTTGACCGGGCGAGGATCATTGAGGAACGTGATGCTGACATTGTTAAACAGAAACGCATTATTCAGGTTCTTCAATCCGAAATGGAGACGCTCCGGAAGTCAGAGCTTGAAGTACTCCAGAAACATGAGGATGCCATGGCCAAACTGGCGAGGATGCAACAGGAACACTGCGCCACGGTAGAAGAGATGAGTCACTGCAACACCACTATTGCAGCTGAGAGAGACTTAGCCATTAAGGAGTTGAACGAGCTCAAGGCCAAATTTGCCGAAATGGTGAAGGAGAAGGACGATGCAAACACCACTGCCCAAGAGGCTTGCGACCAAGCTGTATCTCTTAGAGCCGAACTTACGGCGGTGGCGGCTAAGTCTAAGTCTGCGGAAGCAGAAATTCAAGAAAAGATTTTGGAGGAGCGGTCCAGGCTGGACGCTGAGTTTGATGATCTCTTGGTTACGTACAACGCCAATGTGCTGGAGCACAGAAATTTAGCGTGGCTGGGAGATGACGCCATGATTCTTTACAACGCCTGGACCAGGCTGGTGGAGGAGAAGAGAGCAGCACATCCAGATGAAACACTTGATGACTTTGAGCTCGAGATGCGCTTGCTCACTGAAGATGAAAGGAGAACTCTCCACGAAGCGGTGATTTCCTTGGCAAAAGAGAGACTTGGTGTTCAACCTTTAGAGACAGGCAAAGGCTCGGGGATCGCGCATCACGAGGCAAGTGTTGAAGCTGTAATTCCAACATTGCCCGAAACCACTGGTGCGGTAGATCCCCAGTCCGTTCCTGCATATAATCCTGACCAACCGCTATTATCTTCCGCCGATGATTCTGCCCATGTTCCGGTCCAGACTAAGGAAGGTATTTGAACGCTTCCCGCATTTTAGTTGTGAAGAACCTTAAGCAACACACTTGACTAACAATCTTCGCTTTGTCGCATTTCAGTGACTGAAGTCGTTGTTTCTGCGCCTCTTGCACTATCAGTTCCATATCAAACGCAAGGGGCTGTTTTTACTAAAGCCATCACGACTTCTACCTTGGTTGGCGAAGAGGGAGATGCAAACATGTTTTCTTTTAGCACTCAAATGATTGAGGAGCTTCTTAATGAACCCATCAATCCCTCAGTTAACCCGTCTGATGCAATGAGTGGGGCTGCTCTGGCCGTTAGTTCATCTATGCCAGCTACTGGTACATCCGATGTGGCCCAAGCATTCCGCGAGGATGAAGTTCTTGCTGAGATTGATGCCGAGATGGCAGCAGGGACTGCTGGTATGAATCCGCCTGGGCCTGCCCCATTAATGGTGATCTCACCGGGCGGTACTGTAGTTATTGAAGCTGCTCCTGTCCCGCTTCCCGCTACTACTCCTATGCCTCCAGCTCGACCTTCCGGAAGAATTTCCGTCGTCTCAAGTTCTGAGGAAGACGTTGATGTTATGTCGCTGTCGGAGGACAAGCCCGAAAAGAGTAAACGGTTGAGGGGAAAATCAGGTAGCGGATCTGGTGGAGCTACCCCGAAGAAGAAAATAAGGAAGAAGAAAGATTGAACTCTTTCTTTAATTTTCCGTTGCATGGGGTAGTATTTTGTTGATTTTTCTATAGCCGTGTATAGATGTGGATTCGGCTCCCACTAGCAGAAATTCTTTGAACCACTTTGTAATCAGACTCTTTTTGTTGATAGTGGAAATGAGAATGAATTCCCTTTTGTCTTCAACTTGTTATGTGTTATGGTTCTGCCCTCAGTATTGGGGATAAGTGTGGAGTTGACATACGTTTATACTCCGCCTCGCGCTTTGGGAGTACGGAGTTAAGTAAATGTTTATACTCCGCCTCACACTCTGGGAGTACGGAGTTGAGTAATGTTTATACTCCAGCTCGCGCTCTCGGAGTCCGGAGTTTGTTGATATTTATACCCAGCTCGCGCTCTCGGAGTACTCTGGGGTTTTGTGAATGTTTATACTCCGTCTCGCGCTCTGGGAGTACGGAGTTGAATGAATGTTTATACTCCGCCTCGCACTCTGGGAGTACGGAGTTAAATGAATATTTATACTTCGCCTCGCACTCCGGGAGTACGGAGTTAAGTAGAGAGTTTGTACCCAGCTCGCGCTCTCGGAGTACTCTGGGATTTTGTAAATGTTTATACTCCGCCTCGCACTCTGGGAGTACGGAGTTAGGAAAACGTTTATACTCCGCCTCGCACTCTGGGGGTACGGAGTTAAGTAAAGAGTTTGTACCCAGCTCGCGCTCTCGGAGTACTCTGGGATTTTGTAAATGTTTATACTCCGCCTCGCACTCTGGGAGTACGGAGTTAGGAAAACGTTTATACTCCGCCTCGCACTCTGGGAGTACGGAGTTAAGTGAAGGGTTGTCGTGTATCAACCCGTTTCTGGCCTGATGTGATGGCTTGCCCCTGAGCTCGGGTTTCTTTTAGCGAGTGGTTGATTGCTTCATAGCCACTCCCTACTTGAATAAATTCCACTGTGTGATGGATTTTCTTGATCGATTCGAACCAAGGGTCGAATCGATCCCAAAGTGGGCCCGGATCTCCAGATTTCGGCCATGTGGGTCCCCTCACGTGCCAGAAGCGGTCTTTTCCCGAATTTTAGGCGAAATATCAGCCTCCTACACCTATAAATAGAGCCCCTGGTCATTCAGAAAAGGGGTCGGACAATTCTAAGTACTAAAGAGCGCACAGATTCTGCCAGATTTACTCCAGAACACCACCGCTGCTTTAGATTGAGACTTAGCATATAATTTCAGTTGTACTACAGTATAAAGAATTGTAATCTTCAAGTATCGAGCAATAAAATCATAAAACTTCATAGTGGACGTAGGCAAAACGCCGAACCACTCTAAATCACTTGTCTTTGCAATTTACTTTCTGTTATTTGGAGTTTTTGTTAGATAACCCACAGTTTTAATTTTCATTCTTCACTTTTATCTCTTCAAAAAATTCCGAAGAGTGTTGTGCCCATTTTTGGTACAAACACTTTGGTGCTTTCATTGAGAGCAAACCCGCTTTTTTCTCCTGCTCCTTGGATCTACCATCGATACCGGATTGTATAAATCCAAGAGGAAGATCCAGATCTCTAATTCATAATCCTTCCATTCTATTCAGATTTGCATAAAGTCTAGGAAAAGGATTCATCGTTCAAAATGGTTAGCACAAGAACCGCTTCTACAGCTGCTGGACAAGAAGGTAGGGATGGACAGAATCCTGCTCAACAGCAGCCATCCAACCAAGACAACGTCGCTCATTCAGAACCGTCTGGACCAGTCACCAGACAGGAGCTCCATATGTTGCTTCAAGAGCTAACTCAAAGTCGGCAACAATTGGCCGAACAGTTTCGTGCTAATATTGAATTAACAAACCAACTGAACCGCCAAGGCCGCCGCAGGTCCAGACGGGATGATATCTCCCGATCATCTACTGAAAGTTCCACCTCATCGGACCACTATCACAGATCTACCCGCCCTCGATTAGACGGGAGTCATGCACAAACGGCCGGATATCAACCCGCCTTGACTATTGGACAGTTGAGGGCAGGACCGTCGACCAGCTTTCAGGCCGGGCCCTCAACACAAGGAGGCCCTACTACACAGCATACCACGGACAACCATGCCGCAGCTGCCACAATAGAAACAAGGGTTGATACCCAAAATCTTTCAGAGACAAATAATCAGCAACGTAGGCGTACTCCTGAACCATACGTCCCAGGAGACGCTGAGCCAAGGAGGCAAAATTTGGACCGTCGACAGCGCCCGGTCCGAACTCGCGCTGTGGAACCCGACCACACCTTAGCTCAGCAGGCTCAAAATATAGCAATGCCCGACATTTCGACTATGATACGTCAGATGATCCGCGAAAGCCAAGGTCTTACCAACGACGATTGGGGGATTTCTCGAAGTCATACTCCTTTCACGGACGAGATACTATACGCTGAACCTCCTCGGCGATTCAGAATGCCAACTCTCCCTATGTACGAAGGAAATTCTGATCCTAATCAACACATTTTAAAATATGAATGGTCAATGAGCGCCGCAAGGGCCGACGATGCAGTGAAATGCCGAAGTTTCCCCATCTCACAGGGAGGAATTGCAACAATGTGGTTTACAAGATTACCTCCTAGATCTATCTCTTCATTTGATCAATTGGCTAAGAAATTTGTTGAACAATTTCGCATGCATGTCGCTAGACCCAAAGATGTTAACACCCTGTCCAATGTTACCCAAGCTCGTGGGGAAACGTTAAGGCGTTACTTGGAGAGATTCCATGCGGCATGTGTGGAAATTAGTAATCCCAACGATAACTCAATTTTAATGGCATTGACTAAGGGAATCGACCCCGATTCTGAGTTTGGAAACTGGTTAGCTGGAAAACCACCCGCATCGTTGGACCGTTTCTACTCCAAAGCCGCTCAATTCTTACGGCAATAGGACGCGAAACAGTCTAGGAAGCAGGACGATGCGAAGCCCGGAAGTGAAGGAATACAAAGCAATGTAGCAGTTAAACAGTCCGGTGAAAATTCCGGAAAAGTTCAATTAAATATCCAGAATAAACAAACTCATCCAAGAGGCAACAGTGGTCAAGATAAGAAAAGAGACTCAAATCGAGGCCCACGACGTGAGGCTCCAATGTTCGATAATTACACACCGTTGAATACATCGTTGGAAAATGTGTACCTACAGACTTGCAATACTATGCAATACAAGAAGCCGGCTCCGAAGCAATCGTCGGAGAGGTAGATTCAAACAGGGAAGTTCTGTAGATTCCACGAAAGTTATGGCCACAATACCAATGAGTGTCGACACTTGCAGGACCTCATTGAGAAGTTGATCAGGGAGAGGAAGTTAGATAAGTTTGTGCGGGCGCCGTAGTCTGGTGGTGCGGGTCCGTCAAATCAGAATCGTGCACAAGATCAAGAAAGACAAGAGGAACCCGCTCATACGGGTGGAAGGCTAGTCATAAATGCTGTAAGTAGTGATCCTCGTCCAGCGAGGTGAAGCTGGGAAGAAATGGAATCATATGACAACTTAATCAAGCATTCGAACCTCGAGTATGATGATAACTTGGATGATAGACCTTCGACCAAATGAAAGAGAGCGATGACTAACGACATCACTTTCCGAGACAACGATATTGATTATGTCGGAAGCCCGACTACTGATCCACTCGTGATATCGGCGCAAGTAGGTCCAGCTTGGATGAAGAGGATACTGATTGACTGCGGGAGCTCTGTGAATATCCTTTTTATACATGCTTATAATCAAATGAGGATGAAAGCCAGGGATTTGGAACCTTGCCAAACTCACCTCCATGGATTCAACGGTAGCGCTACCATACCTATTGGGATGGTGAAGTTACCAGTTAAGTTGGGATCCGAGGAACATAGGAGAGTTCGGACATTACAGTTCGTTGTGTTGAACATAGTCTCGCCATACAACGCTTTCTTAGGACGACCTGCCCTTGCTGAATTCAGAGCCGTAATTGCCCCGTGGTGCTTAACTTTAAAGTTCCCTACCGTCAACGGAGTTGGAGTCGTCCAGGGCGACCAGGTTGACTTGAGAACAATCATACGCCGAAATCGAGTCGCCCGATTACGCAATGCCGAGGACCGACTTAAAACTTTTGAACACAACAGGAGTGTCATTAAAAAAGAATATCCGGCACTCCCGCACATGAAACCAACATGGAAAGGGTCACACGAGATTAAGCAGATGCTCGGGGATGGTATATATGAGTTAACGACCGTTGATGGTCTAACTTCACCAAAGGCCTGGGATAGCGAAAGTCTTCGTCGCTATTGCACATAACAGCTATGTTTATCCATTTAGTTTAAAGTTCCATTTTTTAAATTTGTTTCTGCATTTCGAAATTAGAATTTGTAATAAGGCAACTGACTTTGCCATGTTTTCTTATTCCAGCAATAAAATGCCATCTTTTCGAGCCAGAGCTGTGATTCATTAAATACAATGTACAACATCACGATGCACGAAAAGCTAAAATCCATCACACAGTGGAATTTATTCAAGTAAGGAGTGGCTATGAAGCAATCAACCACTCGCTAAAAGAAACCCGAGCTCGGGGGCAAGCCATCACATCAGGCCAGAAACGGGTTGATACACGACAACCCTTCACTTAACTCCGTACTCCCAGAGTGCGAGGCGGAGTATAAACATTTACAAAATCCCAGAGTACTCCGAGAGCGCGAGCTGGGTACAAACTCTTTACTTAACTCCGTACTCCCAGAGTGCGAGGCGGAGTATAAACGTTTTCCTAACTCCGTACTCCCAGAGTGCGAGGCGGAGTATAAACATTTTCAAAATCCCAGAGTACTCCGAGAGCGCGAGCTGGGTACAAACTCTTTACTTAACTCCGTACTCCCAGAGTGCGAGGCGGAGTATAAACGTTTTTCTAACTCCGTACTCCCAGAGTGCGAGGCGGAGTATAAACATTTACAAAATCCCAGAGTACTCCGAGAGCGCGAGCTGGGTACAAACTCTCTACTTAACTCCGTACTCCCAGAGTGCGAGACGGAGTATAAACATTCATTTAACTCCGTACTCCCAGAGTGCGAGGCGGAGTATAAACATTCATTCAACTCCGTACTCCCAGAGCGCGAGACGGAGTATAAACATTCACAAAACCCCAGAGTACTCCGAGAGCGCGAGCTGGGTATAAATATCAACAAACTCCGGACTCCGAGAGCGCGAGCTGGAGTATAAACATTACTCAACTCCGTACTTCCAGAGTCCGAGGCGGAGTATAAACATTTACTTAACTCCGTACTCCTAGAGCGCGAGGCGGAGTATAAACGTATGTCAACTCCACACTTATCCCCAATACTGGGGGCAGAACCATAACACATAACAAGTTGAAGACAAAAGGGAATACATTCTCATTTCCACTATCAACAAAAAGAGTCTGATTACAAAGTGGTTCAAAGAATTTCTGCTAGTGGGAACCGAATCCACATCTATACACGGCTATAGAAAAATCAACAAAATACTACCCCATGCAACGGAAAATTAAAGAAAGAGTTCAATCTTTCTTCTTCCTTATTTTCTTCTTCGGGGTAGCTCCACCAGATCCGCTGCCTGATTTTCCCCTCAACCGTTTACTCTTTTCGGGCTTGTCCTCCGGCAGCGACATAATATCAACGCCTTCCTCAGAACTTGAGACGACGGAAATTCTTCCGGAAGGTCGAGCTGGAGGCATAGGAGTAGTAGCGGGAAGCGGGACAGGAGCAGCTTCAATAACTACAGTACCGCCCGGTGAGATCACCATTAATGGGGCAGGCCCAGGCGGATTCATACCAGCAGTCCCTGCTGCCATCTCGGCATCAATCTTAGCAAGAACTTCGTCCTCGCGGAATGCTTGGGCCACATCGGATGTACAGTAGCTGGCATAGATGAACTAACGGCCGGAGCAGCCCCAATCATTGCATCATACGGATTAACTGAGGGATTGATGGGTTCATTAAGAAGCTCCTCAATCATTTGAGCGCTAAAAGAAAACATGTTTGCATCTCCCTCTTCGCCAACCAAGGTAGAAGTCGTGATGGCTTCAGTAAAAACAGCCCCTTGCGTTTGATATGGAACTGATAGTGCAAGAGGCGCAGAAACAACGACTTCAGTCACTGAAATGCAACAAAGCGAAGATTGTTAGCCAAGTGTGTTGCTTAAGGTTCTTCACAACTAAAATGCGGAAAGCGTTCAAATACCTTCCTTAGTCTGGACCGGAACATGGGCAGAATCATCGGCGGAAGATAATAGCGGTTGGTCAGGATTATACGCAGGAACGGACTGGGGATCTACCGCACCAGTGGTTTCGGGCAATGTTGGAATTACAGCTTCAACACTTGCCTCGTGATGCGCGATCCCCGAGCCTTTGCCTGTCTCTAAAGGTTGAACACCAAGTCTCTCTTTTGCCAAGGAAATCACCGCTTCGTGGAGAGTTCTCCTTTCATCTTCAGTGAGCAAGCGCATCTCGAGCTCAAAGTCATCAAGTGTTTCATCTGGATGTGCTGCTCTCTTCTCCTCCACCAGCCTGGTCCAGGCGTTGTAAAGAATCATGGCGTCATCTCCCAGCCACGCTAAATTTCTGTGCTCCAGCACATTGGCGTTGTACGTAACCAAGAGATCATCAAACTCAGCGTCCAGCCTGGACCGCTCCTCCAAAATCTTTTCTTGAATTTCTGCTTCCGCGGACTTAGACTTAGCCGCCATCGCCGTAAGTTCGGCTCTAAGAGATACAGCTTGGTCGCAAGCCTCTTGGGCAGTGGTGTTTGCATCGTCCTTCTCCTTCACCATTTCGGCAAATTTGGCCTTGAGCTCGTTCAACTCCTTAATGGCTAAGTCTCGCTCAGCTGCAATAGTGGTGTTGCGGTGACCCATCTCTTCTACCGTGGCGCAGTGTTCCTGTTGCATCCTCGCCAGTTTGGCCACGGCATCCTCATGTTTCTGGAGTGCTTCAAGCTCTGACTTCCGGAGTGTCTCCATTTCGGATTGAAGAACCTGAATAATGCGTTTCTGTTTAACAATGTCAGCATCACGTTCCTCAATGATCCTCGCCCGGTCAAAAGCTACCTTCGATGCTTTCGCTGCCGCTTTGTACCACTCCTTATACTGAGCATAGAAGTCGCGGATATAATTATGAGCAATGTTCTCAACATCCGGAGGAATTCTTTTAAGATTAGGAGGGAAGACATAGGCATCCATACAAATTTCAGGAAAATCTTTTTTCATTTGCGCAAGTTTGATGGCTCCTTCACTTGTCAATTCAGCCGGAGCCTGTTCTACCATAGCAGCTGTTGTTGGTTCCACTCTTAACCGCTGAGTATCGGGCCGTGAAGATTGAGAAGGCTGTTGCGGCTGCTGAGAAGGCCCAAGGAGATCTACGGGGGCCCTAGGAGGCGGAGGAGAACGAGATCGGGATCGGTGCTGGTGCCCCCGATCTCTGTCAGTGCGATCATGGCCAGAGCGGCCACGCCAATAGTCTCTATCCCTATCATGGCGCTCCTGGCTGGTATAACCATGCCCGTGATCTCTATCCGATTCTCTTCTACGGTAATCATAATATGGGGAAGATTGGCGCACATTACGGAGCCTATCCAGAGTAGATCCTCTGCCTGACATTTCACCTGCGATAAAAAAGAATTACGGATTAGGATCCGCTAAAGCAATGTTTACTATGCAAAAGTCATGAAGTGCTGTGGAAGTGTGTGTAAATGTGTAAACCCCCAAACCGACCGGAAGTGTTGACCGCACTTAAAGGAAAGGGCTCGTTCATATTTAGGACATCTTGAAATTCCTCCAACCCAGGATTATGGGAAATCGATATATAATCTGGGATAGGAATATCGTCAAGCCCTTTGAAAGAATCTCTCAAACGAGAAGGGGCGGCCTCAGAAATCATGACTCCGGAAGTGGGAGGAGACACATCTATAGATTTCCACCCCTTGGACTTAAGTTTTTTGGAAACGGCGGCCTTGCCTTTCCGTTTTTCTCCCGACTCTTCAAAGTTTCCCGAGAGATCAGCCATCGGCTCCGAATCTGTATGGGTTCTTTCTTCATCACTCGCTTCGGTTATGGTAATTCTGAGCGGTGTCTTCGTCGTTTTCTTCTTGGTTTTCTTCTTGGTTTTCTTCTTGTTTTCCTTCTTGGAGGCGGACTTTGCCAACCCCTCGATAACTATACTTTGATTGGTTTCGATCAGACCAAGAGTTCTTAAGTTATAGTCATTCATCACCGAGTCGATATGTCTTAGCTCACTCGGAACTTCTTGAAGACTTCGGACTATACCCCTGAAGTACCCACCATCGGGTCTGGAGATAATGGCTGTGAAAGAAATAAGATGCCAATACTAACACCAAAAAGCTATTGGTCAAGAGAACAGGTTAAGGCGCTTACGTCTAGACAACCATCGCCTAGCAAAACCCGGAGGGCATCGAACATAGAACCATTCGTTCTTGAAATAACTCAGTCGGGTCCAGGCTCCGACAACAACTTGACAATTTCTAACTGCCTCCAGAAATGTAAAAGACGGGCTATCACCCCTACTCTTGAAGTTAAATATATGTCTAATCTCGGTTGGCCTTGGCGGGCGAAAGAGACAGTCCATAAATATGACAAAGGCACTGTTCAGCAACGCGTGCCCGTTGGGATGAAGTTGCGAAGGAGTGATTCCTAAATATGATAGCATCCCTCTGATATATTGATTGAAAGGAGGGATAGTTCCGGCCGCGCAAGCATGGCGATAGAAAGTTGTATATCCTTCGGGCGGATTGTGCGGTCTATCATCGGCACTGGGTAATAACACATCGTCCAGAGATATGTTATGTTTCGAGCATATTCGACCCAATAAGGGTGCGGAAATATTAGATTGGACTGAATCAACGGGGTCCTCGATAAATATAGCCTCTGGCAATTCATCTGGAGCTGGATCGATTACGTCGGCAGGAATATCGGGAATCTCAAGCACCGGAGGAGTCGAGCTCTGTACCTCTTGTTGTTGGGAGCTCGAAGATTCCATAATTAACTAACTCATCATAAAGAAACGTTAAGTACATAAAGAGCCTGTGCATTCCCCTGTGTGAAGTGTGTGAACGTGTCGTGCAGTGCAAGTGCTGTGCGTTACTTAAGCAGATTCTACAGATTAAAACGGGGTGTACGAACGACGAAACTCCAAGAATCGAGACTGGGAATGACCGTCATCGCTGACCGTCACTTCCACACCATCCAAACGTTACTGACCACTTCAAGTATAAATCAGTTATATTGTTGATTAAGTCACAATTCCATCAACGAGCTTCAAAGGAAATTCAAGTATAATCCTACAGTCAAGTTCAGTTATGCAGGGCCGAAGCTCGTCGGAGTCAAGTATGCTAAAGTTCGTTAGGTTCATCAAAGTTCAACTTGAAGTTGGCCGTAGTTCAGATGTTGGAGCAAGTCAGAAGAACAGATGCCAGCGCGATCGAATCGATCGACTCGAATCAATATGAGTCGAATCGATGACGGTCGAATCCACACGCCTCGACTCCATTAGGGTCGACTCGGTGAAGCCTTAGGATGGAGGAGCGCTTCGAATCCATGAGCTCCGCGTAACTTCGAATCGATCAGAATTCAATTCCTTCGAATCGATCGGAATAACATTACTTCGAATCGATCGATTCGATGCCCTTTTTCTTTTTCCTTCCAAGTCATCGATTCGAAGCCTTGCCCTCGAGATCGATTCGAACTGGACATTCCTGGATCGATACGAAGCAGCGACACTCCTCCATATTAACACTCAAGATCGATGCGACACGAATGGATTCGCTCCTCAGATCTGTCGAGTCGACCCATCTCCGATCGCGCTATTCCTCATGATTTTCGAGAAAAGGAGTTGAAATTAATGACAAAGGTTCCAGTTTAATCTTTCATCGTTCGAATCGATCCCTTAGTTACCTGAGTGAATTCGGTTACAGATGGGAACTTGGGAAAATTTGATGGATTCACGCAAGGCACAGTTATTCCGGCTCTAGAGGATCGATTCGAAGAAAGGAGCGACTGCGACAGAAAAAAGTAAAAAGTAAATTGAAATTGGCCTTGCGTATTTATATGGATTCTAAGGACGACTCGAGGCTCTTCGTCTCCCGGTCGTGTTGACCGATCATAACAGGTCACAACTCCATCGATTCGGACGATCGCTCGGTTACCCATCGCATTCGAATCCATCTAGTTTCGAACCCTTAAAACCACATTGAATCCATCCATGCAGTATCAAAGCATCGTCGATTCGAAGTAGACAATTCAAATTCACCAATTCGAACTCCAACGTGCGTACGTCACGAGTCAGCTTTGACCCCATACTTCCGAATCCATCACTATCAAACTCATCAAAGCTTCGAGTCCATCCGGGTAGCATCGATGCGAAGCCCCATCGATACGAACCCCATCAATTCGAAGCTCCATCGATTCGAGGCAATTAACGGAAGATGAATCGAAGTCACTGTGTCCCATCAATTCAAAGTGCCAACTTCAAAACCATCGACTCTTGGCGTATCAAAGATTATTGATTCGAATCATCACCCCGAATCCATCGACAAACGATCGAATGAGGATAAACGCATCGCTCCAAATATAAAAATTACTACTTTGTCCACCTTGTACAACGATTCAGGAAAGGATTGATACCAAGGGATAATTATAGACAATCATAAAAATAATGTTTTAACTCGAATCTCAAATCGGTTCAGGAGAGGACCGATGCAGAATTCGATAACAGTCTGAACTAACAACGACTTGCAAACATGCAACGTTCACCAAAGTCAAAGTGGTACATATATGCACATATGTCTGACTAGTGTTTGATCTTTATCATTTACAGGGACCAAACGTTCATTTCGTCATAACCCCAACGGCAAACAAGTTGATCACGATCGTACGACAGTCAAATACAGCAACAAAGAATACAACTTTCGGCAGAGCATGTCATAATTGTGCAACGTTGGGCTGCAACTATTCAAAGCACGTCATGTTGACACTGAGACGTACTTTGGGGGGCAAATGTTATCCCGCCTTTTGGCAAGGCCGTGACACCAAATAATTGACTAGTAATCCAATGACAGTCCGTCCTAGAGGTCGGTCATCCACAGGCTCACTATGGATGTCGACGAATTTTATCCGAGTCCGGATCGGGCCGAAACTGCTAGGATATGACAGGCTAAGCCATGAGAGTCAACGTTTCAAGTTTCGAGTGAATCCGAGTTCGTATGCTCAAGATATCACCGACAAAAGTGGAGTAGACAGTCCTTAGTTCGGATCCATAGGCGAAGCCTATGTTCGAATCCATCAGACGTGTATTGCTTCGAATCCATGAGGAGTACCTTTGCTTCGACTCCATCAAGCAGGCCCTGGTTCGAATCCATCCAAATAGCCGTGCTTCGAATCCATCCTCACATGCTTATGTTCGAATCCATCGAAGGAAAGATCCTTCGAATCCATGAAAAGAACCATAGCTTCGACTCCGTCAAAGGAAGTTCCTTCGAATCCACCAAGGTTGGAGTCTTTCGAATCCATCCTATGACTATGCTCTGATTCCATCCTGCAAGAGTAGCTTCGAATCGAGTGGATAAGGTGTAGTGATCGATTCGAACGAGCATACGTTCGAATCCATGTACTTTGAATCCACTACTTCAAATCGACCAAGTCAAAGCAACCGAAGCCATGGATTCGACCCTGTCAACCCGAAGTAAAAAGCGGCTCGATGCGAGAAATGCGCGCCACGTCACCGTCTTCACGTGCAGAGGCATGGATTCGAACCTATGGATTCGAACCATATCGATTCGAACGAATCCATAGGACGAAGAACACGAAAATCTTCAACTTGAATCGATCATAACTCGAGTTCTACAAATCCAAATGCCATGAAATTTTAACAGAAGCTTGAACACATGGTGAAGAATGTTCACACCAAATTTCAGCCCGATTGGATGATTTCTTGATCGATTCGAACCAAGGGTCGAATCGATCCCAAAGTGGGCCCGGATCTCCAGATTTCGGCCATGTGGGTCCCCTCACGTGCCAGAAGCGGTCTTCTCGAATTTTAGGCGAAATATCAGCCTCCTACACCTATAAATAGAGCCCCTGGTCATTCAAAAAAGGGGTCGGACAATTCTAAGTACTAAAGAGCGCCCAGATTCTGCCAGATTTACTCCAGAACACCACCGCTGCTTTAGATTGAGACTTAGCATATAATTTCAGTTGTACTACAGTATAAAGAATTGTAATCTTCAAGTATCGAGCAATAAAATCATAAAACTTCATAGTGGACGTAGGCAAAACGCCGAACCACTCTAAATCGCTTGTCTTTGCAATTTACTTTCTGTTATTTGGAGTTTTTGTTAGATAACCCACAATTTTAATCTTCATTCTTCACTTTTATCTCTTTAAAAACTTCCAAAGAGTGTTGTGCCCATTTTTGGTACAAACAGAGATATACAAATAAATAGATTAGATAATCACATGCAGGCCCGGCCCTTTACCAAAGCAGCTAAAGCTGCCGCTTAGGGCCCCAAAAAAATTAGGGCATCATCTTCCCAAACGCTAAACATGGTGAAAAAATATATTCGCGAATCGCGATACAGAAAAAGGAAAAAACGAACAACGGATCAACCGAATAAGCACCAGCAACCGACAACGGGTGACACCTTGCGATTTACGACTGGCGACGGGCCGGTAGGTGTAGGCGGTGCTCCTCCTCCTCTTCGGCAATCAACATCATCTCCAATTCCAAACAATCCACGGTGAAACTTGAAAAGAAAAGGTAATACTTTTGTGTGTTCTAAATTTCTAATTTTTAGTCAGTTGAAGGTATCCTATTGTAATTTGTGAACAACATATGCCAATTCAATTTTGATCGTAACTGTGTTCTAATTTTAGGTTGATTGAATCCTAGGTAATATTGTAATTTAATCCTGTCATTTGTCAATGTTGATAATTGTACAAAGTTTTGGATCCTATGTTCAAATTCTATCATTGTTGATAATTGTACAATTATGTTAAGGAATATTCAGTCATTGCCTCCTTGATATATTCAAATTATGTTCTAATTTAATCCTTATTGTGTATTCAATCAAATTTGGTATAGTCAAATTGTTATTTGACGTAACTGTATAAATATAATAATGATTTATTTGATAATAGTTAATGGACTCTTTAACGGTTAGTTAATGTAAAATTTGTTGATAAATAACTATGTTTGCATAGAAATTTATAGTTAATGTTTTTTAGTCGATTCGATTATTTAAAAAGAATTCCTACTTTAAATTATCGTTGGAAGTAGTATGAATAAAGTTATTTAATTTTTTATAAACAATAAAAATTATTTCGATGATTTAATTAACGATAATAGTATTAGTTTCTATACAAGGGTCTTGGTTTCGCAATTGGCTTTAGGTACCAAAACTCCTAGGACCGGCCCTGATCACATGGATGATAAAAAATAAATAACAATAAAGCAAGAGCATAGAAATAATATACACTTATTTCACATTGTTAAGATTGCTATTAAGTGTATCGTAATGTGAAAACCTTCCAAAAGATTGCCCATGCGCTAATTTAATATTCTAAATGCACTGTGGGAGACTGATGCGCGGAGAGCTGTTACAGGACTGAAGTGTTGATGTCAGGAGATGCTACTGGCAAGGTTGTGTTGCAGGAGGGGAATGTGTGTCAAGAGTTGCTGCTGAAGTATGAACACAGGCAGGCAGGTAGGGAGAGAGTGACAAGGGACATGCATGCATGAGTTGCTGAATGCGAAATGTTGGATTGGATAAGAGCAGTAAGGCATAAATATAACGTTGCAGGTAGCATGCTTTGAACTGTATGTTGAGTTGTATTGCATGCATACTGGCAGCAGAATATGCAGGTTATGGATGTGTGCTATATGTGAGATGCTGAGCTGAACAATACCTGCATTTAGACTAGGAATATGGAACATAAGGAACTAATTCACAGTATCCGTGCAGGTTGCTGAGTTGAACAACGCCTGCATTCTGATGCAGTGATGAGATGACTATATAGGTTGTTGATTTGAGTTGATCACTGAATTTAAGATGTTGCAGGTTGCTGATAGAACAAGCTTTAATTTTTAATGTTTATATTCATGTTATAGCATGTTCTCATTGCAAGGGAGCTGGAAGACGAAGCCAAGAGCACAAGTAACCATCATTCTTTCAATCTAGGACTAAATTATGGCATCCGTGAATTCCATTGTTCTATATTCTTTGTGATACCGTATGTGGTTTGTATGAAATTTATGTTGAAATGGTAAAAATCAATTGTCTATTTAATGTAATGAATCCACAATCTAATTTGTGCCTTGGTTTAATGGTTCGATTAACACACAACCTGATTCTAGATGTTTTATTTGGTTATATCTCTTTGTTTATATTCATTATTAGTTAAGTTTATTATTTATTTTCAAATTTACCACTTTACAAATTGTTGTATTAAGACAATGGGTTTTTGCATCGATTTACCTTTTCCATTTTACAAATTGACCATTATTCAAAACTATCCCATTTTCAAATTCATCTTTGCTATGTTTTATTTGTTTACACTTCTGCTGTACAAGTATAGTTTTTAAATGATCGAGTTTATCTTTTCCAAATTCTTTTGTCGTCAGTGATATTGCATCACTTTTTTATTCATTTTCAAACTAATCTCACAATCAGATCAAAGATTTTAGGTTAATTTCCAAATCTCAACCTGGAGATGTCATCAGTTGATATCAATTTTTTTTTGGTTTTAGTGAAAGCATATTGAAAGCAATTTAAATGGTTGCTTACTCGAGGAACAAAGGAGTGGTTTTTATGTTGAATTATCATATTGTTTTGTGATGATTTGAAGAGAAAAATTGTATACCTTAGTGATTTGATAGGTTTGCATGGTATGGATTCTCAAAATTTTGACTTTTTTTAATCAAGTTAAAGAAGGAAAATTTTCAAACATAAGCTTGTTTTGGTAAACAATAACACAAATAGCCTAGTTTTGATTATATTTACAAACATAAGCATATTTTTGCCAGCAAGACGAAGGCGAATTTTCAAAATGCGTCTTTGGCGAACTTTCAAAATGCGCCAACAGGCGACTTTCGAAAATTCGCCTAAAGGCGCATTTTCAAAATGCGCCCTCGAAAAAACCTGCACACATATTAACCAGACAGCAGCCCCCCTCTTCACATTCACTCTCTCCCAACTCTTCCAACCAAAACCCAAAAGACACAAATTCCTCAAAACCTTCCTCCACTTCCATTTCTTCAATTTTTATTCAAATTCTTTCACAAATTAGTCAATGGAAAGCACGTCAGGTATAGAACAAGAAATAGGTATGAATCTATACTCATAATTTGTTGTTTCTAATTTAGGGTTTGAAGTCAATTATCTTATAATTTGTTGTTCAAAGAAAAAAATTGTGCTTGTAAAGTAAATCATTTTAACATCACCATTGATAAAGCATTGACAACACTATCATTACAAGTATTTGTACACATTTTAGTGTTAGATTTTGAACTAAGTTAGAAGTAGAGTATAAAAACCATAATAAAAAATGTTCTTAAAAGCAACTTAAGATTATAGTTATAAGCAATCTATATGAACGACAAGGATTTTACGTGCATTCATACTACTTTGTGGGTTAGGAGGTTGTCAATTTTTAGTAAGTGTATATTTTTTATCGAAATGAAATGATTTTTAATATTTGTATTTTGTAGATTATGTTGAGATGGAGGCCGGACCCGTTGATGGAAGGGTATTATTTCTTCAAGCACAGCATCGTACTTCTAACGACATATGAATGCAGGTGGTTTTTTAAAAAATAATAATTTGTGTCAGGTGGTATAATTCTTGCTTTTTAATTGTATTTATCATTTGATTAGCGTGACGATCCAAATACAACTATAGATCACTCCACGTCGGTGAAGAAAGTGACTTCAAACCATCCAGGAGTACTGGCTGAGATTGAGAGGGCCGGTTTTTTTACACATAATGAAGTTAGGATACATCCAGCTTGACCACTATCTTATCACTGCTTTGGTAGACAGATGGCGACCGGAGACTTCCACTTTTCATTTCCCTGTTGGTGAGATGACGATTACATTAGGAGATGTAGCCATGTTGTTAGGTTTGCCTATTGAAGGCAATGTAGTGGCTTATGGAAAAGTGGCATATGACTATATGCAATTGTGTCATGATTTACTTGGTCTTGATCCACCCCCCGAACAAACAAGGGGCAATGAGTTCGTGGAAGTCATGTGGTATAGACGTCAATTGTCGCACGATATTCCTGCTGATGCTACAGAGGCTCAGATTCAGCAGCGAGCACGTGCTATTATTTTGCACATCATTGTTTTCCGATTGATGTGCGACCATACAAAGACTCGGGTAGATCTGAAATGGCTACCGTATATTGCTGATTTAGGGGAGTGTGGTAAGTTTTCTTGGGGCAGTGCTGTGTTGTCTTATACATATATGGAGTTATCCAGGCTTTCTCTTTTGGAGAATAAATCTATTGGTGGATGTCTGACACTAGTACAGGTTTGAAACAAACTTCAATAGTTTACTGTTTTACATGATTTGTCTCATTTTTTATCGTAATTTTTTCTTATAAATGCAGCTTTGGTCGTGGACTTATCTTCCGATCGGAAGATTGTTAGTGACAAACGTTGTTGTCGATCAGTCGATGCCACTTGGGTCTCGGTATATTTTTATCCTTTTAAATTACTTAAACAGTGCAATTTTCATGTGTAATATTCCATTGTTAACATCTTATACCGGATGATACGCCACCATGCACATCTACGTACAATGCAGAGGAGTATGGATCCTATATTCAGTTGTGGAATGAGCGTCAAACAACTACCCAGATTGAGAGGGAGCCCACCATCACGCTAGAGCAGTACAAACGGTGGTACTGGAACATAACACGACGATATGTTCTTACGGCGTCAGTGGAGGCAGTGTATAGAAGTCCGTACGTTCCTAGAGCACCACTTGAGAGGAACGTGGTAAGTAGATGTTGTAAGTACTATATCAATTACTTATGATAGTTTTGTCATTTGCTAATTTTCATTCAACTTTATAGGCAGCCGGTATAAGCAAGGCTTGGGAAGAAGTAGAAAATCTTCGCAAACGACAAACCGACGAGGAGGGTAGGAGGATGTGCGCTAACATCCAAAGAATTCTAGATGTTGTCTTATGCAGGAATAAACTTGATAGGCCGAGAGCTCCATCTCCACCTCCACCGCCTCCAACGCTTGTGTACACACGACGTCGTCCTAGAGGAGGTGCGGGTTCATCGTCATAAGGCACCTTGTCACAAAATGCACCGGTACAAGAAGAATTTGTTCCTGGCCCATCTCAACCAACGGCGATGAATTTAAAGTGTTAATTGATGGTCCTAACTGCTCCTGTACATGCAACATCCCCCTACTGCAGAAAATACCATGTGCCCATGTAATGGCGGCTTGTTCGGCACAGGATTACGGTGCTAACAGAGCACATCATGAGTTCGCATCAGAGTGGTACTCTGTTCGATGTTACAAAGCTTCGTATCAGGCAGAGTTTCATCCCGTGCGTGATAAGAGATACTGGAGACCATACACCGGTCCACATATATTGCCTCCACCTACAAGAAGACAACCTGGACGACCTAAATCTACGAGGATAAAAAACGTTATGGACGAGCATCAAACGCCTAAATCAAACAGGTGCAGCAAATGTGGATCACAGGGCCATAACAGAAAGCGATGTACTACAGCCACCTAAACTTCCATTACCAGATGTATGACTGCGTAACGAATTTAGCTTTTTGTGTTTCAATTTTAAACGAATGTAATTTCTATGTATCAAACCAACTAGTTATGTGTCGAACTTAAATGAACTTCGCAATTGTTAGATTTGCAAGCTGATATCTACGAATGTTGTTAGATAAGAAATTATATATGTATGTGATTGTTAGATGGACCAACATAACTTGTTTAAATGCAGGGTTTTTTCGAGGGCGCATTTTGAAAATGCGCCTTTGGGCGAATTTTCGAAAGTCACATGTTGGCGCATTTTGAAAGTTCGCCAATGGCGCATTTTGAAAATTCGCCCTCGTCTAGCTGGCAAAAACAGGCCTATGTTTGTAAATATAATCAAAACTAGGCTATTTGTGTTATTGTTTACCAAAACAAGCTTATGTTTGAAAATTTTCCTTTAAAGAAAGCATCTCACAAATAGGTGCACAAAAAACAGGAGAAAAAAAATGTTGCATGCGACTCATATGAGCACTTCAGCTTATATACCTCTCTATTGATAAAATGGTGTAATGCATGCAATAGGGACGTGGTTGTAACATACCTTATTATTATACAAGTAATTAGATTTAGTTAAGAGTAACATATTAAAATTTCTATATAGGTACAATCGACATTTTCCTATGAGAGTTATTATTATGAGAGGTTTCGTTCTGTCAACTATTGTGTAAAACTTTGTTATCTAAACATATCTCTTCCTGCTTGTGTCTTGAGATGTTTATATATATATATATATATATATATATATATATATAAAATAACGATTTTGATCGTTTTAAGTTTTATGCAACTTTACATATTTAACATGAAAAACATTTGTAAGTTGTTCATAACATGAAAAACATTTGTAAGTTTTATGCAACTTTACATGTTTTAAATGGTGTATTAACTACACACAGGGCCGGTTCTAGCCTATGGGTCGCCCTAGACGAGCACAATTTTTTTTATCTTTTACATAAGAAAATAAAATAAAAAATGACATTATAACATTGTAAATATTTTTCATTAATTTCACATAATAATAAAGTTCATCCAAAATACATATTTCATCCATTCTTCCAAAATATTTTCTCATTAACTTCATATACATACTTTAATATGTTTACCATATCAATCACATTCAACGAAAACAACTTCTTCTTGAATTTTTGGAAGAAAATTCTTCAATTATATCATCATATTTTAAACTATCCAAATATCCATTTTCGATTGAAATCATTGCCAACCCACTTAGTCTTTCTTGCGACATAATAGTTCGAAGATAAGTTTTTATCAACTTCAACTTAGAGAAGCTTCTTTCTGCCGAAGCAACCGTAACCGGTATAATTAATAAAATTCGATATGCAACCCACACTACAAGAATTACTGTTTATAGCAACCGGGGGGGCAACGACCGCCAACGGCGAGCAACGGCAAGCTTTTTCCCGGAATTTTTTAATAACAAAAAACACATGTCGTCGGAAGCCGTTGGAATATTGCCGTTGGCGCCGTTGCTCGCCGTTGGAAATCCGCGACTAACCTGCAGCTCAAACTTCTTCTTCCTCATTCTCATTCTACCCGGAAAATAACCCAATTTCCCCATTTGCCCCCCCTAAAAAATTTCCAACCCTATTTTATCCCCTTCTACACGTTCTAGCATCCTCATCTTCGTTTGCAAGCTCCACAACCTCCAAAATCAGGTATTATTTGATAAAACCCTAATTTTGTTAAAATTTTAATTTTAGGTTAAATTGGTAATTTTTGTGTATGTATTGTGCTATTGTTTGTGTAGTGTAGTGTATTGGACCTTAATTATTGTTATTAAACTAATTGTTGCATGTTTAACTATGATTTGTTAAATTAGGTTTATTATTAAATTAGTGTCAAACTTAATAATTGTTACTAACCTAAGCATGAACCTCACTTGTTATTATATTGGTGATTGAATTGCGTAAAATCGTACGTAGAAAGTGATGATATTGACTTATAAATTGTTCACTTTTGACATGTTATGATATGATATATACGTGATACATTTTGTGCATGACTGAACGTGATATTGTTTATTGATATAAAAGTTTAAATTTTATGAAAATAAAATTTAAACTTCTGTATCGCTAATTTTAAAATTTAAACCCTTAGAGTGTTTTTGGCCCCGTCTGATAAGTATTGTATATGATCGTTGTGTGGATATTCGTTTTTTTAACAGAACGGACATCTATATTCATCGTATACAGTATTTGTTGGATTTGTCCCTGTATTGGACAAGTTACAAAAATAACAACGTAATTAAATCTCGTAAATCATTTCAGTTTAAACGGTTCGCAAAATTTCGGCAGCGCTTCCCTTTATGTTCCCTGTGCACGCGCAATTGTGTACTGTTCAAGGAACTAAAGCGAAGTGCTGTAGAAATTTTGTTGAATCGTTTAAAGTGAAATGATTTATGCGATTTAATTACGTTATTGTATTTGTAATGGGAGGTAGGATGACCCATCAACAAAGTGTCAATGATCAATTAATATCAAATTCGCTAATAAAATTGTTTAAATAGAATATAATGTTCATTTCAAAATAAGCTTTAAGTATTATTTTAACAGATATAACACAAACAAGAAGAATGTTTATAAAATTGTTTTAATAAAAAATGTCAATGCAAATTTATATCGTACTTTTTAATTATATACGTAGGTAAATGGACAATTATTTTACTGATCGGAGCTGGATGTACAAAAAACGAAGGGTCGATACTGAAGGCTCAACAAGTGAACATTTTAATAATGGTGTTAGCGTATTTATGGATTTTGCTTTACGTAATAACGGAAACTACAAAGAAATCCGCTGTCCATGTAGGAAATGCAAACTATTAAAGCATTTGATACCACAAATGGTTAGAGTTCATTTGCGTCAGTACGGTTTCGTGTCGAAATATTTGATTTGGGATCGTCATGGGGAACAGTTAGCATCTAATCCCGTACAAGATGAGGAGGTGGTGAGTAATGAAATTGGTACGACAAATCTTGTAGAACGTATGGTTGAAGCCGTTGGAATATTGCCGTTGGCGGCCGTTGCTCGCCGTTGGAAATCCGCGACTAACCTGCAGCTCAAACTTCTTCTTCCTCATTCTCATTCTACCCAAAAAATAACCCAATTTCCCCCCCCCCCCCTAAAAAATTTCCAACCTCATTTTATCCCCTTATACACGTTCTAGCATCCCCATCTTCGTTTGCAAGCTCCACAACCTTCAAAATCAGGTATTATTTGCTAAAACCCTAATTTTGTTAAATTTTTAATTTTAGGTTAAATTGGTAATTTTTGTGTATGTATTGTGCTATTGTTTGTGTAGTGTAGTGTATTGGACCTTAATTATTGTTATTAAACTAATTATTGCATGTTTAACTATGATTTGTTAAATTAGGTTTATTATTAAATTAGTGTCAAACTTAATAATTGTTACTAACCTAAGCATGAACCTCACTTGTTATTATATTGGTGATTGAATTGTGTAAAAGCGTACGTAGAAAGTGATGATATTGACCTATAAATTGTTCACTTTTGACATGTTATGATACGATATATACGTGATACATTTTGTGCATGACTGGACGTGATATTGTTTATTGATATAAAAGTTTAAATTTTATGAAAATAAAATTTAAACTTTTGTATCGCTAATTTTAAAATTTAAACTCTTAGACTGTTTTTGACCCCGTTTGATAAGTATTGTATATGATCGTTGTGTGGATATTCGTTTTTTTAACAGAACGGACATCTATATTCATCGTATATAGTATTTGTTGGATTTGTCCCTGTATTGGACAAGTTACAAAAACAATAACGTAATTAAATCTCGTAAATCATTTCAGTTTAAACGGTTCGCAAAATTTCGGCAGCGCTTCCCTTTATGTTCCCTGTGTACACGCAATTGTGTACTGTTCAGGGAACTAAAGCGAAGTGCTGTCGAAATTTTGTTGAATCGTTTAAATTGAAATGATTTATGTTATTTAATTACGTTATTGTATTTGTAATGGGAGGTAGGATGACTCATCAACAAAGTGTCAATGATCAATTAATATCAAATTCGCTAATAAAATGGTTTAAATAGAATATAATGTTCATTTCAACATAAGCTTTAAGTATTATTTTAACAGATATAACACAAACAAGAAGAATGTTTATAAAATTGTTTTAATAAAAAATATCAATGCAAATTTATATCGTACTTTTTAATTATATACGTAGGTAAATGGACAATTATTTTACTGATCGGAGCTGGATGTACAAAAAACGAAGGGTCGATATTGAAGGCTCAACAAGTGAACATTTTAATAATGGTGTTAGCGTATTTATGGATTTTGCTTTACGTAATAACGGAAACTACAAAGAAATCTGTTGTCCATGTAGTAAATGCAAACTGTTAAAGCATTTGATACCACAAATGGTTAGAGTTCATTTGCGTCAGTACGGTTTCGTGTCGAACTATTTGATTTGGGATCTTCATGGGGAACAATTAGCATCTAATCCCGTACAAGATGAGGAGGTGGTGAGTAATGAAATTGGTACGACAAATCTTGTAGAACATATGGTTGAAGATGCTGCACGTTCAATGTTTCATGTTCCTCAATTAACTGATGACGATGGTAATGCTGAAGAAGAACCAAATATTGGGGCAAAAAAATATGATTTGTTAGATGCCGCGAAAAAACCCCTTTGGAAAGGCTGCACAAGCGGAACCCAATTATCAGTAACTACTGAATACATTGCGATGAAATCCAAATACAACCTCACAGAATCTGGATTTACGGCTGTTGTACAAGCTGCGAAACGACATATGCCTCCTAATAATCTAATGTGCGAAAATCATTACGAAGTAAAAAAATTGATGTCGGCTTTCGGTTTACCGTATCAAAAAATAGATACATGTCTAAAGGGTTGCATGTTGTTTTGGAAAGAAGATATCAACCTTAGAAATTGTAAAATATGTAATCAGGAAAGATACAAACCAAGAAAGAAAAAGGGAAAGGAAGTCCCGTATAAGCGTATGCATTATTTACCAATTACTCCTAGACTTCAAAGGTTATATGCATCTTCTGTAACTGCGCAACATATGAGATGGCACAGTGTGAGAACACAGAAAGAAGGTACGTTAACACATCCAGCTGATGGGGAAGCATGGAAGCATTTTGACCAGAAATATCCTGATTTTGCGTCCGAAATTCGTAATGTTAGACTTGATTTATGTACGGATGGATTTTTCCCATTCTCTCAATTTGGTTCGAAATATTCGTCATGGCCTATAATTGTCACACCTTATAATTTACCTCCTTGGATGTGTATGAAAACTCCATATATGTTTCTTACAGTTGTCGTCCCTGGTCCCGATGATCCGACACAAGGAATCGATGTTTATTTACAACCATTGATTGATGAATTAAAAAAATTGTGGTACGAGGGAGTAGAGACATATGATATTTTCCAAAAAAAGAACTTTCGCATGTATGCTTCTTTATTGTGGACAATCAGCGATTTTCCTGCATATGCAATGCTTTCGGGTTGGAGTACGGCCGGTCGTCTAGCTTGTCCTTATTGCATGGAAGAAACACGAGCAATTTTTTTACCTCATGGAAAGAAAGTTTCGTGGTTTGACTGTCATCGATATTTTCTTCATATTAATCATCCTTTTCGAAGAGATAAAAAAACATTACAGCTAATAGACATGAAACTTTGAGACCACCTACGGTTTGGTCAAGCGAAGAAATTTATGAACTTGTAAAGGATTGTCCGAAGATACATGAAACCGGAGAACAAATTGAAATTCAAGGTAAATCATCGATTCATAACTGGTGCAAACAGAGCATATTTTGGGAATTGCCTTATTGGAAAAATCTCTTGATTCGTCATAATATTGACGTGATGCATAATGAGAAAAACATGTTTAATAATCTGTTTAATACAATTTTGAATGTTAAAGGGAAGACGAAAGATGATTTGAAATCAAGACGTGATATCGAAGTAATATGTAATCGTCCTGAGCTTCATATAAAACCAAATGACACAAAAAAGCCAAAAGCTTGCTATGAGCTAGGCAATAATCAAGTTAAATTACTTTTAAAATGGGTAGAAGGATTAAGATTCCTAGATGGCATATCTTCTAATCTTTGTAGATGTGTTGACTATAAGAACAATAAACTTAGCGGGATGAAAAGTCATGATTGTCATGTTATGATGGAAAATTTGTTACCCGTCGCTTTTAAAGAATTGTTGCCCGTAAAAGTTTGGACTGTTGTAACAGAACTTAGTCTGTTTTATAAAGAGATTTGTTCAACTACATTAAAAGTTGATCGTCTACGTAAACTTGAGGAAGAAATCCCGATATTGCTTTGCAAACTGGAAAAATATTTCCTCCAGGTTATTTCAATGTTATGGAGCATTTACCTATTCATCTTCCATTTGAAGCACGTCTTCAAGGGCCTGTGCAATATGGATGGATGTATTCATTTGAAAGGTATATTAATATTTAGTTTATTACATATTGGTTTAATTAAATGTATAAAAAATTAATTTAAAATAATTTTTGCTAGGTATTTAAATCATCTAAAGAAAAAAGTGAGACAGAAAGCTCGAGTTGAAGGTTCGATTTGCAAATCGTACATCGAAGAAGAAGCTTCGTTTTTTTTCTTTCACTATTTCAGCGACCATGTGAACATATCATTTGAAAGTGCTACGCGTAATGATGAAGGCATTGATGAAGATGATTGTCAAGCGACTTTATCTATTTTTTAAAAAACTGGTCGGCCTGCTGGTAAATGTGTGGAAGTATGGTTGGATGATAGAGATTATCAAGTAGCACACACGTACATTCTTCTCAACTGTGCCGAAGTTGCACCATTTATTAGGTAATATATATACACATACGTCTACACATGCATATCATCTACACATATGTATACACAAATACGCACACATGTATTTTAATCATAATGCAACATTTGTTCTATAATTGCAGTATTTACGAATCACAACATCCAAACGACGATATCGGTAAAGAATTTGCTGCTTGGTTTTCTAACTATGTTTTTGATACAACAAATTGTGTTGTAGATGAAGGATTGAAACATTTAGCTATGGGACCAAAAAGGATAGTCAAGACATTTCCAATATTCTTTGTCAACGGATATAAATTTAATACCAAAGAATACGGTGCCGAAAAATAAACTAACAATACTGGTGTAATTGTCAAAGGTAGTGATGATCCAAATGATCACATAAATGACTTTTATGGCGTGCTGACCTAGATTTTGCAGTTGACATATTTCACCCGACCCGCAAAAGAAGTATTTTTGTTTAAATGCAACTGGTTCAGCAACGTTCCAGGTTCTGGAATAAACGTGGATCCAAAATATAATCTTATAGAAATAAAACATACTTCGAGGTATTATAAGTACGATCCTTTTGTACTTGCCAAACAAGCTCTTCAAGTTTATTATGCTCCTTACCCATCTTTAAGAAGAGATAAAATAGATTGGTCGGCTGTTTTTAAAACCAAACCAAGGTTTACATTTGATGGATGGAATATTCCTGAACAACAAGCTTACCAAGCAGATATCGAGGAAAATAGAAGAATAATAGTAACCGACGATCAAATAGATTTTGGACCTCTAAACGATGAATCAAATGCATTAATTGAAGCATTTGAGAGAATAGAGGAACAAAATATAGAGTGCGAAGAAGAGTCTGAATCCGAAAGCGATGAGGATTGATCACTAATCAATATTTTGAGAAGGTAATTTTTTTTCATTTTTCTGTTTCCAAAGTAATTTTATATGATACGTATCATATAGTCTCTTTTATGTTACGCCATAATGTATGTTACGCCATGTTCATTACTCTGACACCATTTGCATACTAAATTAATCAATGTTACTCTTGCTTTTCTTTATACTATGATTTCATATAGGTATGTCGGGACGCAGACGTTCACACTCCGGATCTTCCAGCTCACAGAGAGGTGATGATGCTGGTCCTTCACAGTCGGGTGTTCGGCCTACGGTATGGCTGAAACCCAAAGCCGATGGCAGGTAAGTATAAAGTTTCAAAATTAAATTTTATTCCATACAATCTTTTATCAAATATATATAGTAGTAACGGAATATTAAATGTTTTTTTCATGTTTTACACAGCGGTGGGTTTACGTTGGAGCCTTCCAACATAGTGCTCACGATCTCGAGACGGGCGTATATGGCTCGTATGACCTCGTGTTGGCCGAGGTGGACTGCGATACCAGAGGGGGTGCGGGAGGCTATCTGGCAGGACTTTTTGGTATGTGTGGTATATCAATTATTGCATTATGTAGTCATGTACATTTTGTCAATTCATGTTTGCACTATTTGTAGCAACTGTATAACTCATATTTTTTCAAACGTGCATGGGAAGTGGACTTGGCCGATTCTGATGTTTCTGTTGTCCGGCGCCATTGGAACAGCAAAATTGCAAAAAACTATCGCGAAACAATAAACAGCATCAAAACATCAGGAAAGAGGCATCATTGGATGAGTGAAGCTGTCTTTGATGAGTTCGCCACCTGGTGGAGCAACGAGGATTTTGTGGTAAATCTATCATATATTTAATTTAAATTGTTTGAGGCAAATAATATATAAATAATTAAAACTGTCAAAACAATTTTTGTTTTCAATTTAAATTTGCAGAGGCAGTCCGAGAGGAATTCTGCAAACAGGAGCAGGAACCCCGTTACACATCGCGGTGGTTCCAAGTCTTTCCAGCATCATCGGGAAGATTTGGTATAATTATTAAATAAGATAAATAGTTAATTATTTTAAGTTTTATTTTGTTAAAATATAAATAATGTATATTTATATGTGCATATTTTAGGAGAGACAACGCGGGGGGGGGGGGGCTGTTAGTTATTGGGATGTGTTTACCCATACACATGCCTTGACTCGGGTCGATGATTCCGGCGTAGTTTCTTACTCTTGGGACCACGATGACAAAGCGCGTGCTGCCTATGTAAGTATAACATAAGTAACTAAAACTTACAAGTTAATTGAAATAACGTTAACTAAATTCAATTATATTTTGCACGACAGCAAAAGTTCCAGGAAGCGCGGACAGCCTTACTTGAGGATACAGGATGAGCTCACTTGACCCACGATGAGGAGGACGCTATTTTTGAGTCTATCATGGATCCAGTGATGTGACGACCGCCCATGACCCCTGCACCGAACCTAGAGATAGTGCGCTATAAAGTGTGCCAGGCGACCATGGACGATTGCCAGGGTAAATTTAAACAACAGAATCTATCGTATTACTCACAGCGCATGGACAAAATACAATAGAATATATATATAGTGAAGCTTCACAGAATAGAATCTCATCAATAAAACTTCATAATAGTTGAATACAAACATCTGAACAGTCAATACATCAAGCCTCACTACATAACACTCAGAGAATATACAAACAGCGGAACATCCAGTACATATAGTAAGAAGATAATATGCAATCCTCCAGCTCGTCTTCGACATCAGCACCGTGGAAAGCAAGAACAGCACCTGTCACCTGCTACCTAGTCTGCCCGTCCCAAAATGGACGAACAGCCCAAGGCAATAAGAGTTAAAACATAAATCCTTGAGTCAGACAATAGTCTTAGTGAGCGGTAAATTAACTAACAACATACCAAAAGAGCATAAAGGAAAAAGGAATAGGAATCCAACCCTCCCACTCCACCTCTTTCTACAGTGATAGCCCCCAGACACACACAAAGCAGAAGCAAACATAGCAAAGCATACAATTTAAAATAAAGCAATTATCACTCGAGTCAAGGGCGATGTTTTCCAAGTACAAACCCCCAAGGCCTAAACCAAGATCAGATAAGCACCCAGAAAATACCGCTCTTGAGACCAAATGATGATACAACCAAACATCCATGACTCTGGCTATCACTGTTATCATTGCTTCGATATCATCGTTAATTGAATGACCGACTCTTTATTTCATCCGTCCGTCAAGGGCTAATGGAAACCCCGGTTCTAGACATAACTCTGCACGTCGTCATGACCCGTGCCTAGGACTATCGAATCTGCCCAGAGTACTTGACTACCAATCAGTAGCCTTCAGGGACTATCGAATCTGCCCAACGTACTCTTGCTTTGAGCATGCTAGAACCTTCAACAACGATGAGATCTCAGCCTTCTAGTCATCCTCCTCGACGACTATTTCCATACTAGCTCAAGCGTCTCTCGAGCAAACCATTATCCTCAAACTCGAACCATTTCACCGAGTTATCAATCTGCTTGGAATGATCCCGTCTGGATTAGACCAAGGCTATATCATATCATACTTAGCCTCATCATCATCATAGCAAAGCTTCATCTCAACATCATCATCAAATCTATCCATATGAGCTTCATCATCCGCTACATATGCCACGAGCAGCTTTTCCAATTCAAGAGCCTTTCCCTTAGCTTTTGAATCATCTTTGACCATCTTGTCTAAATCAAATCATCAATCATCTAATTCATAGCAATCAATCAAATCAAACATTAATCCAAGTAAACAAGCATTCAAATATGATCTAAATAGACAATTATAACAATAATGGCAATTTCGTAATTAAAGAGTCAAAAGTCTAACAAGCATGAAAACATGAGCAATATCTCTATAATCTTGATGAATGAACTTGCATAGGTTAACATGTAGTAAAATGGATGCCAAATCATTATGAACAATGGATCTATATGGATCTATACTTAGGATTAGGAAAATGTATGGAAATCACTACTTTAGCACAAAATCAAGCCAACGATCCGATATACTCCTTTGGATCCGTGTGAGAGATAATCACCACTCACCAAATCACCTAAACACCTTAAAAGAAACCCACTTCAGATCTGGACAGTGAAGGATCTAACTCGATTTATCACCAATCCGCTTCAAACGATGAAATCTCTCTTCGATGGATGAAGATCTTCAATCTAAGCTCTTGGATCTTCGATTTGATCTTCGATTTGGATGGAAGGAATCACAAGATTAGAGTGAAGAAAAGAAGTGAAGAAGTGTAGAAGTCGAACTCTCAAAAATGGCAGCACTTCGTCGCTTCGAAATCCGGATCCCAAAAATGAAGAAGAACCCTCCTATTTATAGGCTGAAATCCACCTTAGGTCGTTCACTCGGAGTTAGGTCATCCACGACCTAAGAACCCACGACCTAAAAACCCACGACCTAACAATCCCAACCTATGACCTAACACATGCGCATCCACACGACCTAACGCATAAGCGCTTCTTCGACCTAACACATGCGCATCCGCGATCTAACTGCTAAGCCCTTACGCGACCTAACACTCACACGACCTAACACACACGCGACCTAACTGACTAATGGCCTAGCGACCTAACTATACTTAGCAATCTACCTTAGGTCGCTTACGACCTAACTACACACAGGTCATACGACCTAACTACTCCTTCCTTAGGTCATTGCCGACCTATCCTTCTTAGGTCGCTAACTTACCCTGTTTCCTATACCGCTAACTCTTATAGGTCGCATGTTCCTTAGATCGCCAAATTCTATAGATCGCTAACTCCTATAGGTCGTTAACTCTTATAGGTCGCTAAACTTCCTTAGGTCGCCTAATTCTGTAGGTCGCTAAACTTCCTTAGGTCGCTAAACTTCCTTAGGTCGTTCACTCGACCTAACCTACCCCACGACCTAAGCCACAACACGACTTAACTATTACACGACCTAACTTCTTAGGTCGCTCCACTTCACTAAGTCGCCTACCCCTTAACTCGCCAACTTCCTTAGGTCGCTTCAAACTCTCATACGACCTAAGACTTAGACTCTGGACGACTTATCAACAATGCGACCAAATGTCAACTGTTTTACGATGTTTCGATCCGTAAAAATACGGGTCGTTACATTCTCTCCCCCTTAGGAATTTCGCCCCCGAAATTCCAAACAAACAAGAGCAATCAAAGACTATCCTGCATGCCTACCATCCATAGCAATCAACAAACCATGCATCCAATTCTAGCTTAGCATGCAGAATTCTAAAACTTAGAACAAGTTATAATGTCGTTAGATGACACGACACCTTAGGGCCATACCTTGAAGAGTTCAGGATGAGATGCTTTCATCCTCTCTTCCACCTCCCATGTACAGTCGTTATCATCATCACTCCATTGTATCTTAAGCAACTTAACTATCTTCCTCCTAAGCTGTTTCGTGTCGGTTTCCACAACACGAAGCGGCTTACGAGGTCTCTTATCGACTGGATCAACTTCGAAATCTTCACAGCTATCAGCAGAAACCACTGTATTCGAGTCGTGCACATACTTCCGTAGATATGATATATGAAAAACATTGTGCACACTCGACATCTTCTCAGGTAACTCCAATCTATAGGCGAGCTTTCCAATTCGCTCGGTGATCGGGAATGGTCCAACAAATCTCGGAGTCAATTTTCCTTTCTTCCCGAATCGAATAACATTCTTCAGTGGAGAAATCTTCACAAAAACCATATCACCTACGTCGAATTCCAAATCCTTACGACGCTTATCGGCATAACTTTTCTGACGGTCTTGGGCTGCCTTCATTCGTTGCCGAATGATCTCTATGCAATCTGAAGTTTTTCGAATCATCTCTGGCCCAAGCATCAGCTTTTCTCCTGTCTCTAACCAACATGTCGGAGAGTTGCACGGTCTTCCATACAATGCCTCATACGGTTCCATACCAATGCTTGACTGGTAACTGTTATTATACGAAAATTCCACCAAATGAAGGTGATCTTCCCATGATCCTCCGAAATCTAAAACACAAGCTCTGAGGAGATCTTCCAAAACTCGGTTGACTCTCTCGGTCTGACCATCTGTTTGAGGGTGATAAGCTGTATTCAAACACAACTCGGTTCCCAAAACTTCCTGGAAGCTCTTCCAAAATCCACTAGTGAACAATGGGTCTCGATCGCTCACTATACTCTTCGGAATACCATGGAATCGAACTATCCACTTAACATATAACTCAGCCAACTTTGATGCAGTCCTAGTCGATCGAACATGAATGAATCTTGCACTCTTAGTCAGACGATCTACGATGACCCAAATCCCTTCATTTCCCGTTCTTGTTCTAGGTAACCCATCAATAAAATCCATCGATATTTGCTCCCACTTCCATGTAGGAACTTCTAATGGCTGAAGCAATCCACTTGGCTTCTTCTGTTTGGCTTTTACCAACTGGTAGTTCATACATTTGGAAATAAAATTTCCAACATCCTTCTTCATACCTTCCCAGTAATAGGTTCTCTTCATATCCCGATACATCTTGTTTCCACCTGGATGAATTGTCAACTTCGAGTGATGACTTTCCTTCAGAACTTCATTCCTCAATTCATCGATATCGGGAACAACTAGTCGTCCTTGCTTCCGAAGACAACCCTCTCGATCGACCTCGAATCCTTTATCCTTTTCTGGGTCCAATCCAGATTTCAAATCACGGATAATTTTGACAAGCTTATCATCTCGTTTTTGGCTCTCGCCAATCCTTTCCACAAGAGTCAGTCTTATCGATAAGTTTGCCAACATCTCAGGTTCCAATTCACATTTAGGCCTGAAGTCAAATCCAGCTAAATACTCGAGATTCTTCCATTCTGAAAACATGGCTCCCAATCCTGCATGTCTTCGACTTAACGCATCTACCACTACGTTACCCTTTCCCGGAGTATAAGCTATACCAAAATCATATGATGCCAAAAACTCTAGCCATTGTTGCTGCTGAAGATTCAAATCCTTTTGGGAGAAAAGATACCTCAACGACTTATGATCTGTAAACAACTCGAATCGAACTCCCAGTAGATAGTGTCTCCACATCTTCAGAGCAAATACAATCGCCGCTAACTCCAAATCATGAGTTGGGTAATTCCTTTCATGCGGCTTCAGTTGTCGACTTGCATATGCAACAACTTTATCCTTCTGCATCATCACTGCTCCGAGTCCAGTTCCACATGCGTCGGTGTAAACCACCATCTCCTCATTCCCACTTGGAATAGTCAAAACAGGAGCACTTGTCAATCGCTCTTTCAGGATTCCGAAAGCTTGCTCACACTTAGCATCCCATCTGAATACTTGATTCTTTTTCGTTAATCCTGTTAACGGTGCAACTACCTTGGAGAAGTCTTTGATAAACCGTCGATAATATCCTGCTAATCCAAGAAAACTTCTCACATCAGATGCATTCTTAGGTCTAACCCAATCCTGGATTGCTGCCACCTTAGCGGGATCAACCGCTATTCCATTTCCAGAAATAATATGGCCTAAGAATCTCACTTCGCTCTTCCAGAAGTGACACTTCGAAAACTTAGCCTTCAGCTGATGTTTCCGTAAGATTTCCAAAACAATACGCAAGTGTGTCTTGTGCTCTTCTTCGGTTCTGGAATAAATCAGAATATCATCCACGAATACTAGCACGAACTTGCTCAACTGATCTCTGAACACTCTATTCATAAGATCCACAAAATATGCTGGCGCATTAGTCAATCCAAACGGCATTACCAGCCACTCAAAGAAACCGGATGGTGTCCTGAAAGCAGTCTTCGACACACTATCCTTAGCCACTCTTAACTGGTGAAATCCCGTTGCCAAATCCATCTGAGAAAACACCTTAGCTTCGTGAAGCTGATCAAACAAGTCATCTATTCTCGGCAATGGATACTTGTTCTTCTTAGTCACCTTATTCAGCTCACGATAATCCATGCACAACCTCAACGATCCATCTGCTTTGGTTGCGAACACAACTGGTGCACCCCATTCGGACACACTACGCCGAATGAATCCTTTCTGTAAAAGGTCATCAACCTGCACCCTCAACTCTTGCTGCTCCCTAGGCGCCATCCGCCTAAGAGGCATCACAACAGGTCTGGCTTCTTCAACTAGATCTATACGAAACTCGATCTCTCTATGCGGCGGTAACCCTTTGACCTCGTCAAAGACATCCTCAAATCCATTAGCGATTGGCAATGATGACAGTCCATCCCGTGGAACAACCAGCGAATACATGAAGCTCATGAAGACGCCTTCTTCATGCTTACATCGTATCACAATCTTTCGCCCCTCCACCTTCTCGACTGTCACCTCCAACCTCTCACAATCAACCTTTGCCGCATACTTCCTAAGCCAGTCCATACCCAAAATAATTCCGAACCCCGCAAAGTTCAGAACAAAACAATCACAAACAAAAGAGCAATCATGACTCGATACAATCAGACCACGGCATAGCATACACAAACAAGACGAACCCCCAACTGGATTAGTCACAACCAATGGCCTATCAACGATATCCGGTTCTAAACCCAACCGGCCTACAAGCTCATTACAAACAAACGAATGCGACGCCCCAGTATCAAATAGCACTCTAACTGGAACATCACATAGGAAAAGAGTACCTTGAACCACCACACTCTTTCCCTTCTCTTCAGCGGTAGGAGCTTTTGAAGATGATGGAACAGCTCCCAAAGCATAAGCTTGCACAATCTGCTTGTCCTTTCGCGGTTCTGGACAATTCTTCCTGATATGCCCCGGCTTGTCACAGTTGTGGCACTTCATCGGCACCTTCGGATTCTTGCAATCCCTGGAGAAATGGCCCTTCTGCTGACAATTGAAGCAAGTCACTTCGCCCTTCAGCTTCTTCTGGCCATCCTTACCCTTTTGTTGCTGCTGCTTCCTCTTCTTGTTTCCACCCTGCTGTGGTCTAGACTCCTCCTTGGTCACAGCAACAACAGATCCCTCTTTAGGAAACAGATTCTCATGCCTGAGAGCCTTCTCTACAAGCTTCTCAAATGGATCGTCCAAATGATCCACCAACTGCCTCCCAAGATAACTGTCCAAGCCTGTCACAAACTTCTCATTCTTCTGATATGCAGATTCAATATACGACCGGGCATACTTGGACAAAGCTTCAAACTCAGAAACATACTCAAGAACTGGTCTTCCACCTTGCTTGAGCTCCACAAACCTCTTGAACAGAACAGACTTCTGAGTCGTAGAAATGAACTTAGCTTCAAATCTGACTTGGAATTGCTCCCAAGTAATCTCTTCCTCCAGAGTATCAATGGTGATAGAGTTCCACCGATCAGAAGCTCTCCCTTGAAGCTGTCTTGATGCTAACTTCCTCTTAGTCGCATCCTCAATTCCCAAATCACTAATGATCCTTCTACAAGCATCTATCCATCTTTGGACCTCAATAGTTGATTCTATTCCCAAGAAAATCTTTCCTCCAAGAGCAGCATAGTCCTTACACAGCTTAGCAAAATCCACCGGTCTTGGAGTTTGAACTTGAACTCCAACATCCACCGATGGCCTCGGAGCTGGCATCCTTCTCATGATCGAAGTCATCATAGCTTCGAACATAGCAGCATAATCAGCAGCCCCTTCAGTAGCACGGCCTTCCCTAGCAGCTGGTCTCCCTCTTCGACTCATCCTTAATATCAATAAAAGGAATGATTAGCACACCTTGAGAAACAACTGCATAAAGGACTCAAACTCTACTAAGCTACTATATTATATATAGTAATCATCCATCAAAATACAATTACGTCTCTCATACGTGGTTACGTCAGCGAGCGTTGGGTAAAATCGATTAACCAAAGCTCTGATACCAAATGTGACGACCGCCCATGACCCCTGCACCGAACCTAGAGATAGTGCGCTGTAAAGTGTGCCAGGCGACCATGGACGATTGCCAGGGTAAATTTAAACAACAGAATCTATCGTATTACTCACAGCGCATGGACAAAATACAATAGAATATATATATAGTGAAGCTTCACAGAATAGAATCTCATCAATAAAACTTCATAATAGTTGAATACAAACATCTGAACAATCAATACATCAAGCCTCACTACATAACACTCAGAGAATATACAAACAGCGGAACATCCAGTACATATAGTAAGAAGATAATATGCAATCCTCCAGCTCGTCTTCGACATCAGCACCGTGGAAAGCAAGAACAGCACCTGTCACCTACTACCTAGTCTGCCCGTCCCAAAATGGACGAACAGCCCAAGGCAATAAGAGTTAAAACATAAAGCCTTGAGTCAGACAACAGTCTTAGTGAACGGTAAATTAACTAACAACATACCAAAAGAGCATAAAGGAAAAAGGAATAGGAATCCAACCCTCCCACTCCACCTCTTTCTACAGTGATAGCCCCCAGACACACACTAAGCAGAAGCAAACATAGCAAAGCATACAATTTAAAATAAAGCAATTATCACTCGAGTAAAGGGCAATGTTTTCCAAGTACAAACCCCCAAGGCCTAAACCAAGATCAGATAAGCACCCAGAAAATACCGCTCTTGAGACCGAATGATGATACAACCAAACATCCATGACTCTGGCTATCACTGTTATCATTGCTTCGATATCATCGTTAATTGAATGACCGGCTCTTTATTTCATCCGTCCGTCAAGGGCTAATGGAAACCCCGGTTCTAGACATAACTCCGCACGTCGTCGTGACCCGTGCCTAGGACTATCGAATCTGCCCAAAGTACTTGACTACCAATCAGTAGCCTTCAGGGACTATCGAATCTGCCCAACGCACTCTTGCTATGAGCATGCTAGAACCTTCAACAACGATGAGATCTCAGCATTCTAATCATCCTCCTCGACGAGTATTTCCATACTAGCTCAAGCGCCTCTCGAGCAAACCATTATCCTCAAACTCGAACCATTTCACCGAGTTATCAATCTGCTTGGAATGATCCCGTCTGGATTAGACCAAGGCTATCTCATATCATACTTCGCCTCATCATCATCATAGCGAAGCTTCATCTCAACATCATCATCAAATCTATCCATATGAGCTTCATCATCCGCTACATATGCCACGAGCAGCTTTTCCAATTCAAGAGCCTTTCCCTTAGCTTTTGAATCATCTTTGACCATCTTGTCTAAATCAAATCATCAATCATCTAATTCATAGCAATCAATCAAATCAAACATTAATCCAAGTAAACAAGCATTCAAATATGATCTAAATAGACAATTATAACAATAATGACAATTTCGTAATTAAAGAGTCAAAAGTCTAACAAGCATGAAAACATGAGCAATATCTCTATAATCTTGATGAATGAACTTGCATAGGTTAACATGTAGTAAAATGGATGTCAAATCATTATGAACAATGGATCTATATGGATCTATACTTAGGATTAGGAAAATGTATGGAAATCACTACTTTAGCACAAAATCAAGCCAACGATCCGATATACTCCTTTGGATCCGTGTGAGAGATAATCACCACTCACCAAATCACCTAAACACCTTAAAAGAAACCCACTTCAGATCTGGACAGCGAAGGATCTAACTCGATCTATCACCAATCTGCTTCAAACGATGAAATCTCTCTTCGATGGATGAAGATCTTCAATCTAAGCTCTTGGATCTTCGATTTGATCTTCGATTTGGATGGAAGGAATCACAAGATTAGAGTGGAGAAAAGAAGTAAAGAAGTGTAGAAGTCGAACTCTCAAAAATGGCAGCACTTCGTCGCTTCGAAATCCGGATCCCAAAAATGAAGAAGAACCCTCCTATTTATAGGCTGAAATCCACCTTAGGTCGTTCACTCGAAGTTAGGTCGTCCACGACCTAAGAACCCACGACCTAAAAACCCACGACCTAACAATCCCAACCTATGACCTAACACATGCGCATCCACGCGACCTAACGCATAAGCGCTTCTTCGACCTAACACATGCGCATCCGCGACCTAACTGCTAAGCCCTTACGCGACCTAACACTCACACGACCTAACACACACGCGACCTAACTGACTAATGGCCTAGCGATCTAACTATACTTAGCAATCTACCTTAGGTCGCTTACGACCTAACTTCAACACAAGGTCTCACAACATAACTACACACAGGTCATACGACCTAACTACTCCTTCCTTAGGTCGTTGCCGACCTATCCTTCTTAGGTCGCTAACTTACCCTGTTTCCTATACCGCTAACTCTTATAGGTCGCATGTTCCTTAGATCGCTAACTCCTATAGGTCGCTAACTCTTATAGGTCGCTAAACTTCCTTAGGTCGCCTAATTCTGTAGGTCGCTAAACTTCCTTAGGTCGCCTAATTCTATAGGTCGCTAAACTTCCTTAGGTCGTTCACTCGACCTAACCTACCCCACGACCTAAGCCACAACACGACTTAACTATTACACGACCTAACTTCTTAGGTCGCTCCACTTCACTAAGTCGCCTACCCCTTAACTCGCCAACTTCCTTAGGTCGCTTCAAACTCTCATACGACCTAAGATTTAGACTCTGGACGACTTATCAACAATGCGACCAAATGTCAACTGTTTTACGATGTTTCGATCCGTAAAAATACGGGTCGTTACAAGTGACCCGCGGCAGACGCTACGGATATGGAAGCCAATCGGTAATTTTAAGTTAAATTTTAAGATAGTAAATATCCTTATACTAGTGTATTCCATTCATATTTTGAACTATCCTTATACCCGCGGCAGACGCTTTCATATACGTAGTTTGTTTTATGAATTTGTTAGTGAATATATATAGGTTAGTTAATTTGCAATTATTTTAATACTAATTTTTTTAGTGTAGTCGAAAATTTAAATTTGTTTACAGGCTCAGACAGCCCAAAGAGAGTATCAAAAGGTTCAAGATAAGGAAGAGATTGCGCAGCTACGAACCGAGCTTGCCGAGATGCGGGAACACAATTTGCTGCATGAAGCAAGGACGGAGGAGATAAACCAGCGTATGGCGGAGTTCATCGCACAGTATGGACAGCCTCCTCCATCTGGTGGTTCTGGTGCGGAGTGATTTAGGTATGTTTTGTTATTGGCATGTATATTTTGGAGTTGGTGAGAATTTGATACATTCTGATGGTTTCTGTGTATATTTGGATTTGATACATTCTGATGGTTTGGTTGTGGATGTTGGTTTGGATTTTTTGATGTTGGTTATGTTTGGATATTGGTTTATGTTGAAAAATATGCATGATTTGGTTATATCTATATGTTTTGATATGTTTTGGTATAGTTGTTATATATATATGCTCGAAATGAAGCTGTTTTGATATAATTGTGGTTGTGTGTGGCTGGAAGCAAGTACTGCTGGTTTTATTTAAAAAAATATACCCAGATTTCCAACGGCGACCAACGACAAACTGGTCATTTACTTCCAACGGCAAATTCCAACGCTTTCCAACGGTAGTTTGGTCAACAGGATTTTCCACGTTGGCAAACTTGCCGTTGGAAGCCGTTGGTATAACCCCGTTGGTGCCGTTGGAAGCCGTTGAAACGTATACCAACGGCATTTTCAACGGCCTCCAATGGCTTTCCGCCGTTGGAAACAGCCGTTTCTCTTGTAGAGCCATACATTTAGAAATCCACTCTTATCACGATAGGATTTTAAAAACTCAAGAATACTAATTGATTTCGTTGTTTCCGATGGCAATATTCTTTTCAATTGTCTAAGTTCAAGAAATAATCTTTTCCCACATATATCGCTCTCTTGATTATCTTCCAAAAATCTTTCTAGTTTCATGCATTGCTCTTTCAATTGTTTTTCTTCAATAGTTTTGAACTTTGCATTAAACAAAAATCCAAAAATCCTTTCATAAAGCTCAAATTGTTCAAACCGATCCTAAAGTGAAGAAAGAGCTTGGTCTATTATATGAAGAAAGTAAGTAGTTCTAAGATTATCTTCCAAAGATTGACTTTCATGAGCATCAACATCCATATCCTCATCAAAATGTTTCTTTCTACGAATAACTCTTTTTTTTAGCAAATTTAGGTTTAATGCCAACTTCATCCGCGAGTTCTTTAGCTTCAATTATCATGCTTGCAAATCCTTCTCTAAATTTCTCAAAAAATGCAATAGGCTCCTTTATTTTAGTAATTGCATCTTCAATATCCATGTCTTCACGTTGAAGTATTTTGCTAACTCGATTAATACTATCCAATATAGTGTATCAAACACATAAACTAATCAAAAACTCGTAATCTTCTAAAGCATTTTGACATAGACATTTAGCTTTCGCCCTCATGATACTATCATCCTTATACTTATTTGCAATGTCAATTAAAGCATCTCTGAACTCCACCGGTTGAAGTCTTATCGCTTTCACGCTTTCTATATGACTTTCCCATCGAGTTGCCGATAATGGTTTTGGCGTTAAACCTTTTACATGTTGTCTAAGTATTTCCCACCGTTGAGTTGAACCGGAAAACAAAATATAGATCTTTTGGACATATGCAAAAAAATCTCTAGCTTTCATGCATGATTTTGCCATATCACATAGAGCAAGATTTAAACTATGACACCCACACGAAATATAAAATGCTCTTGGATTTTGATCGATAAGTCTCTTTTGTACCCCTTGATGTTTACCTAATATCAAATTTAAGTTATTTATGACATGATATAATATAATAATACCAAACTACTAAATTCATGTTATAAAATATAACATACCTTTCATATTTGATCTGTTATCATACCCTTGGCCCCTCACGTCATCAATGTTAAGTTTAAGATCAATTAGAATATTTTGAAGCTTTTTAAATAGACCAAGTCCCGATGTATCATCAACCTCTATAAAGCCAAGAAAAAATTCCTCCACCTTGATAGCATCATCAATGTCAACACATCTTATAATAATTGACATTTGTTCTTTGTGGCTCAAATCCGGAGTACAATCAAGAATGATTGAATAATACTTTGCCTTTAATATTTTTGAAAGCATCGTCTCTTTAATCTTTTTTGCCAACAAAAGTATTAATTCATTTTGAATTCTATGACTAAGATAATGATTATTTACTTCATTATTTACCACTCTTCTAAGATGCTCCTCCATGATTAGATCAAATTCGGCTATAAATTCCACAAATTGGCAAAAAAGTCCATTATTCTTTTCATAAATTCTTTCATTAGTACTACGAAATGGTAAATTATTTTGAGAAAGGGTTTTCATAATGCCAATTATACGCACTAATACCTTTTTCCAACGTTGTCTCTCTTGATCGATTAAAGATTCCATTTTTTCATCAATTGTTGCCTTTTCTTGAAGGCCTTTGTACAAATCAACCCACTTTATAAGACTTGTGGTATGCTCTGGATTACTTTCATGCTCTCTTAGCTTGGTTGTAATATTATGCCAATTATCCATTCCTTCTTCTCCTAATTTAAACTTTTTTGTGGGTTTTTAAATAGCTTGCAACAAAAACAAAAGACTCTATTTACTTCATTTGAGTAAATTAGTCATTTTCTTTCATGTTCTTCTCCTCGTGGATAACAATTAAAATAGTGTTTAGAAGAAAAATGTCTACCATCGATTTCATTTTTAGGAAAATCTTCATTTTCTTTCACAATTTTGATAGACCCTCGTTTAACTAGCATTAACCTTTTACTGTCAGTTATTCTTCCCCATAATCTCGGATCATAATTGACATCAACATCCTTTTCAAGATCAAGTACAATAAAATCATCAACACCTTCATTCAAATCATTCACTTTACCAACTACGTCTTCTTCAATTACATTTCCTTCTTCATTTTCAATAGCCTCGTCATTGACCTCAACATCTCCATCCATTTCATGAATCTCAATATGATCGTTTTCATCCATCTCTTCAATTCTACTTGAAGTTGTAGATTGAGATTTTTGAATTTGTGCTTGAAATAAATTAAAGATCGAACCAACGAGAGATTTTGCAAGTTCATCTTTCTTTTGCTTAACCTTTCTATTATAAAATCCGGAGTTTTGTTTACGAAATCTAATTTGATTTTTATCATCTTCGTTCTTCGTCATATTCCCTGTAGATTTCTAATTCGATGAAATAAGTGAAGTTTTAACGTCGTATATAAATTATAAGAATATACTTCCTTTTGATGCTCTCATGTTTATAATAAAAATATGAACGGTTGAATTTAACAAATCATCATCAATCTAATAATTATTAACCTGAAAAATCAACAAATCAATGGACAATAATTGCATTGCAATTTAATAAGTTAAGTAGATCAATAACTGACTGTATGACTGTATCAGTCAAAATAAGTTAAGCAAAGGAATAACTGACTGCATTGCAAATCAATGAACAAAAATCAACAAATCAATTATAAGAATATACTCATTTAGTCATTTTGAGTGTGTAGGCTGACCGTATCTGTCAAAATAACAAGATATAATATGAAATTAGTAATCACCTTTATCAAATTGTTTCAGGCCGGTAATAAAATTAGAAGCAGAGGATGTCGAAGACTAGAAGCCTGGAGACTGCAGTCGTGGAGCGGTGGAGCCTTGGAGGCATGGAGCCGAAGGCCATTCTAACGTGTTGTTGCTTGTTGCAGGTTGCAACTTGCAGGCTGCAGCCTATTGGAGATTGCTGTCGCCGAGTGGCTGTGGCTCGAGACTCGAGTCGTGGAGGAGAAAGCGCGCAGTGGAGGAGAACGAGTCGCCGAGTGGCTCGCGTCGTGGAGGTTGGACCGTTGGAGGCTGCCGAAGTAGGCAATCGGATTCGCGATTATCGCAATTTGAATTTCGAGAACAATATGGTTTTGATTTATTTTTTTGTCGTTTGTTGCCCCGTAAGGGGGGGTTGCCCTATTCAATGGCCTATTGGGACTTGTCCAATAACCGTCCTTGACTACACACATGCTATAATTCACAAGTCTGCATGTTGCACATGTAAAAGTACCATGCGGAAATTTTGTAGCTTCGGTACAAAGATATCTCGCTCGCTCTAGTAACAGGTATGCTATATCTGACCCAAGATTTGTAAGTTAAACCACATTCATTATCCTCATCCTGAAGATTGTCGAAACATTTTTCTTATTATACTATCAATGTCCATGGAATCAAGTTCCATTTTACATATTTAAATTTTTGATATTCATTATCCAATCAAACTATATTCAACCCTTCTTAATCCCCTCTATAAGAAGAATGAACTTAAATATCACCTAACAAAAAAACCCATAATCATAGATTCCATACTTACCCGTATGCATAGCACGGACCATTCACTAGTTAGCTTAAGATGCTGGCCAGTTTGAAAAAGAAAAAAGGGAGGTTGCATAATTCCAGGTTAATAAAACCCAAATTTCATATACCTAAATATTAGTTGGCCTTTACAGGCCATGCTCACCCTAACCCAATAATTATCCGCCCGCAATCTAAAACCCTAATTTTCTACTACAAAACCCTCAAACAAAGCCGCTATAACATTTTTGCGAACCCTGCGCGACTTTATTCTCAAACCGAAAAAAAATCAAGAAGAAAATAAAAATAAAATGGGAAGCGATAGTGAGAATGAGAAATCGGCAACGAAGGAGAGGAAGAAGGTCGTTGGTCTTGCTCCTATTGCGAAACCTCTAGCGGGAAAGAAACTCTCTAAAAAGACTCTTAAACTCATAAGAAAAGGTGTGTTTCAGCAGTTTCTTGGTAATTGATCTGATATTTTGTTAGATATATCACTTGGGTTTAGTTAGGTTGCATTATTGACGTTAAAGTGAGATTTTGTTGTGATTCTGTTTAGATTTTGTATTTATCTGGTTTTAACTGTATGTAAAGGAATGTTTTAATCACAGCAAATAATACATTTATCATCTTCTACATTCTAGGGATTATAGCTGTTAGCTTGATATTATTATTTGTTTTGACATTTACTATTTTAGGTTGATGCTTGCTAGTTGCTACTCCAACTACACAATAATGAAATAATCAGACTATGAAATCTCATTAGTGAAATACTTAAAGATTACGCATAATTTTAAGTAAAATCAGATAATAAAAAATCATAATTGAATTATATGTTAATTTAAGGAATCTAATGTTTTGAAATGGTTATGCTTGTACATTTGTTAGGTTATCTGTAAGCCTTGAGCTATTTTCGCTACATCAAGTTTTTCAAGAAAGTTGTTCTCCAAAAATTTTGTCACTGCCATCTTTTCTTGATATATTCAGATTGCTGGTAGCACTTATATGCAGTCTATAGTGCCCACTTCAAAATTCTAATTATTATTTCCCACACTCTCTTCTTAATCATCATTTGTAATTTGTTTATTTTCTCTATTCCCTCTGCCTACTCAATTAGGTGATGCAAATGTGATTGTTCACGCTGTTTATTATAAATGATTCGATATGAAATTTAATTGGTTGAATATGTTTTATTTCAGCTGCTGAAAACAAGTGCCTAAAGAGAGGCGTGAAAGAAGTTGTTAAAACCATAAACAAAGCCAAGAAAGCTAAGGAAGTTAGCAAGAAAGATTTCAAAGGGTTGGTTTTTTGACTTATCTGTTGATTTCCGCGAATATGAATACTTGTGTTATACGCATATAACATAAAATTTGGACAGTTATTTTATTGGCAGCAGTAACAGAACATTTACCTTCCATCTTCTATAGAATTAACGAGGCTACTGATACTCGGAATAGATCCCAAGTATTATTGCTGACAATTATTATCTGCACTTCTATTTCTTTTACTGATCCATTCATATTTCAAGCAAAAATCCAACAACATAACTCTGGTCCTGTTCTAAATATAATTTTGTGCTTGAATCCATCTCAACTCTGTTTCTTGTAACTACTACGCCATGTTTTGGATCGCTAGTTGCCCAACTCTTAGTAGAATTCTAAATTAGAAGGATAAGTCTGTTAAGCTTGGATAACTTCCAATATGAACAAGACCCCAAAGGTTGAAGACAAATCAGTGTTTGGCAGGCTCAAGATTTTGTCTTAATTATCATCCGTTCAGTAATATGTATATTGAGTGTCAATGCATTATAAAAGTTTAACCCAAAGCGGCTGTGGCTTTACAATTTTACTGTCAGTGGCAGTATTGTCAAAATCATGGGTTGGAGTTGATGCTTCAACTTTTGCATCAACTGATCCACTGTAGATGCTTTTCTTTCAGAACAAAAACATCACTCTGGTCCTGTTCTAAATTTAATTTTGTGCTGCAATCCATCACAAGTATGTTTCTTTTAACTTCTACGCAATGTTTTGGATTACTAGTAACCCAACTCTTAGTAAAATTCTGAACTGCAAGGATAAGTCGGTTAAGCTTGACTATCTTCCAATCTGAACTAGGCCCTAAAGTTTGAAGCCAAATTAGTGTCTGGCAGGCTCAAGATTATGTCTTAATTATCATCTATTCAATAATCTGTGTATTGAATGGTAATGCATTATAAAAGTTTAACCCAACTACCAAGTAGCTGTGGCTTTACAATTTTACTGTCATACTGTTATCAAAATCATGGGTTGGAGTTGATGTTTTACAGTTACTTTTGCATCAACTTGACCCATTGTAGATGCTTTGCTTTCAGAATAATTTACTTTAATCATGCTGCGTTTATTTGATCTAGGATGTGGAATATGATATTTTGTCATGTGTATCTTCAATGATTAGTTGTAGTAATATAACGGCTGTTATTGGCTCATGCAGATTTTGTGTGATTGCTGGAAACATTTCTCCAATTGATGTGATAACACATGTGCCCTTGATTTGCGAAGAAAACGACATTCCATACGTATATGTTAATTCTAAGGAGGTTTGTTAGTTAATTATTCTTATCTTGCTTTTGTGCATTCTACATTGGGGTTTAAATAAAATAATAATTACGTTGTAACAGCTTAAAGTACAATTAAAGGTGCGTTTGTGGGGAAAGGTAACAGAGTATTTGAGTGGGGTATTTGAGCAAGGAAGTTGAGTGAATGGAGTATGCGTTCGGGGGATGCGAACGAGGTATTTGAGCTGAGTATTTAGGGGAGTATGGGGAGAGAAAAGAAATCATCGGCTCTTGATATCATTAGTTGGGGATGCATCGGACGTCAATGTATCTTTTTCCATCACTCACACAACGGGGCTGGAAATGGGGCTAATCCCGTTGTGGCGTCGGATGCGTCCCCAACGGGAACACACCAAAATTTGGCCGCAAATGGCACCTTGGTATTTAGAGGAGCTGAGCATGAGATCCTTATTTTTGACGTAGTTGTAGGAAAAAAGTATCTGTATGTAAATCAGATTCTATATTTTTTTAGAACAGAAAGCACAAATTAGTTTGCAATTTTTGATAGAAAACGCAAATTAACTTTTCTTTTCGAAAAGTTAAATTTTTTTTGAGTATTGTTATTTGCAAGTAGTTATAACTGTTTTTATTGTTATTTAAGTATTGTTTTTATCAATAACTTCCTTTTTTTAACCATTATCAAGTTATCTACAATTTTTGACATTTACAAGAAAAATGCCAGTTAGCTCAAAAATAACGATCTAATATACATATTCATTTCCACAAGTTTGGATATAACTCTGTAACCTTCAGCTTTTCCCCCCATGGCAAGGCCTTTCTATCGTTTTATATATATATACTTCTAATATATATATTGCATACAAGTAGTCTAATATCTGTGTGTGATTACCAGTCAGTTGAGCAAGAGAACCTGAGAAGACAATTAAACACACCGTATATGGTTTTTGGGGTTACCTGGCATTTGGCATCTTAATTCCAATACGCTATTTAATTTCATGCATATCATATTTAATTACCATGTTTTGGTTGCATTTTCAGGAGCTGGCTAATGCAGGTGCTACAAAGAGGCCAACATGCTGCGTGCTTGTGACTACAGAGCCAACAAAAGGAGAATTATCGGAGGAGGTGAAAAAGGAGCTTCAGTCTGAGTACGATAAAGTGGTCAGTGATGTGAAAGAGCTACATTCTTCTTTATTTTGAACAAGGAGAGTATATTAATATGATTTTATTATTAGGAGATAATTATGCAGTATTGTATTTGTAAACTTTTAATTTCCAATTTCTGAGTTATGTGAGTGATGATAAGCTTGAATTCCTGTTTTAGCTATTAGTCCGTTAGATTTATGAAGTTAATTGTGTGTTTGTCTAACAATATAACCTGGACGATAAAATTTCCAATTGCAACTTGGAGGGTTCTGATTCATATAGTTCTCGATTCTATGGTTCAGGGAGCTAGCAAGCATGTGTAGTGGTTTCTATTACTTACAAATATTGTTAGACTATTAGATCAGGATATAGTTTGTCCAGCGAAAACGTGAACTGAATTCGCTATCATACAACCAGGATATTGTTAGACTATTAGAGCAGGATATCTTTTCGTTCTTTTAATTTCTCCACGTTCAAATACAAAACCGTTAGTTTTCAACGGTCACCCCCCCCCCCCCCCCCCTCAAATCGCATATACCTCCGCCATCTTTTCTTTCATCACCATGTCAAACTTTTTCCCTTCTTTACTACACAATAATATCTTTTGTTAAAAGAGCAACCAAAAAATCCAATACCACGGCTCAAAATCAAATATTTGATATATCATACCCTCTATCGGTTTTTCTGACGTATGTCCTTTCAGCCAACAAATTCTTCTAAACATTAGTATGGTTACACATTATATTAAAACATGCACTACACTCAACCTTACTCTTCCCACGTTCCAGCTAGTTTCCTCTCCATTCATAACTTACTATCATTCTGCCGCACCTCATTCCTACAACCACCACCGTCCCGTCACTCATTTAAGTTGGCGCGTATTTATTCTACATGCCATTGATGATGTAAGGTGGCCAACAACATCTTAGTACGCAATAACTAGATTTCCGTGACTGAGATGCTATGTAAAATCTAGCAAGATAGTTTTCTTACGCTCGTAATACCCCTGCCAATGTTGATGTTGATGTTGGAATTTGGAAGCAGTTCTGAAGAACAAGAAGATCAAGACGCGGAGGCGAAAAATGTTGAAGATGGCAACGATAAAGGTGTTGAAGAAACGTACGTTCCTCAAAGTCTATATTACAACAAAAAAGAAGAAGTGGAAACAGTCGAGCTGTATGTTTGGAGTGATAGAGTTTGGAATATGCCACAGGGGCAATTATGTAATTTGTTAGATATATCTAACTCGATAACCAGTCTTGTTCGAAATAAAAAGTGCTTTCTTTCTATTATATACTTCATATAATGTATTATATTAATTAATTAATTTAATAAAAGTATATTTAATAGAAAATCCATAAATGGTATGTTTTATGATAGTAATTATAAAATGTTGTAACTGCGAGTAATTTATCACAATAAAAGTAAACATATCATTTTAAATATTCATAGTCAAAATGTATCAGACTGGATATCGATACATCGTTGAGACTAGAGTACGTAACGCTCTCGAGATGTTGGACAGATAATACTTATGGCTATCGGGGGCACCAAGGGGTTGCGTACTAATAGTTATTGGATAACTATGGAATGACTTACGCGACAGTTTTCTATTGGTTAACATAACTAAGGTCAAACAAAGAATATTGATGTGATTAATTTACACAGTTCTCTTGAATTTAGAAATGGGCGCGGTCGGTTAACCGATTCAATCGGTTAAAATTTTCGGTTAACTGCAAAAAAGTCAGCGGTTCGGTTAACCGATTTTCGGTTAATTTGATTCTGGTCTACAGATCGAACCAGTTAAAACTAACCGCGGTTAACCGGTTAATTTTAATCGGCTAACCAATTAATATAGACGGTTAACTGTTAACCGTCTATATTAATCAGTTAACCGGTTAACCAGTCAAACAGCAACATATACACACTTACCAGCATTAAAAAGACACATACATGCAAATAATCACAGTTTTAGACTTTGGTTCATACATTACAAACATCATTGCAGTGAGCTAATTGCAATTAAAGTTCAATTCATACGTTACAAGCATCATTAAAGTGAGATGATTGCAACTACAATTCAATTCATACATTCAGTTCAATAGTTCATACTTCACTTCACTTCATACTTCAGTACAGTTCTCACCTCTCACTCCCTCAGTTCATACATTACAAGCAATCAAGCATCATTACAGCGATTGCATTACATTAGTAATTCAGTTCAAAGTCCAAATAGATAATTGGAGTACATTAATACAACTACAAAGTCTCCACTCTCCAACTTCTGTTTCCATTCTCCAACTCTGTCAAACAAAGGTAAACACATTAATTTAGCAATTAACTGAAGCATATAAGTGTAAACATGTATAACTATAGAGAACTGAAGGATGAACTTAAAGCATACATGTTTTAATTTATATATATACTGCTACACGAAGTCAACATTAGTTTGCGCGCACACGCACGTACGCGCGCGCGCACACACACATATCAACAATTGTAATATATATCAAGACACACAGCTTTACTACACAATAATGGCACTTTCTAAAATCTCTATTTGTTACATACCTTATATAAACTAGTGTAAATCGCACGTATGTGCATCTAATAACTAGAAATATTTACTTTTTTAATAAAAAAATTATGTACGGATGTGTGCTATAAGTGCAAAAACTTTGGTGGCCACCTCACTTTTATTTTAAGCAAAGTCATAGTGAATTTCGTTGATGGGTGGTTGAAAAGTGGGTGGTGGTGGAGGTTGCAAACGATGGTGAAATTATGTTGATGGATGTAGGGTATTTTCGGAATTTTTAAAAAGACACCGTGGAAATCTATTCATTGAATTCTCTTTATTAATAGTAGAGATATTCTTTGTATATTAACATATATTCTCAGTTTGCAATACATAAATATTAATCAGTTTGCAATATATAAACTGTTATATATATGGTATATAAACCGTATATGAACTGTTATATATATGGTATAGAGTGATATATATATAACAGTTCATATATATGGTATATACCATATATATATACCATATATATATGTATGTATGTATGTAGGTATAGATTGTACAGTCTATACCTTATAATTACAATAGTCTATATCCGTCTACACCATATATTCACTTAACCAATTATGTGCGCGCGCGCATGCACTAAGGTATAAACTGAGTTCACTTATAAGCAAATGAAAACTGAGGATATATAGATGAACTAAGGTATAGAATATTTGTGTTCAAGACTATTTATAGATGCAAACGTTGCAAATTGAGCATATATGTATGTATGTATATATGCATATGTATGTATCGCTATCACTATACAAACATGCAAATTTGTTTCAGCTTTCTATTATTAGTCGTCGAATGTGTTCTCTTTCAATCAAAAACGCAGCTAATACTATTACATATTAAGGACGTACCTCCAACAATACTTGTTAGTCGTCTATTTATGTTCAAAGGACTGTTGCTTACTCTGTCTTTCATGGTTAGAGAATAATTTGGATTCTTGCTGACTGGAAATCCTAAACTTCGCTACATAGTGCCCACAATTTGAGGTGTAAAATTTTGTTTTTACCTGAGGAATTCCTTGACATGCATTATAAAACAACTGCAATTGTTGCTTGCCACCCTCATTTCCTGATAAGAACTTGTACTGTGTTTCTGTCATGTATAAACCAGTTCAAGGATGAGCAACAATTATACCATTCCAGAAATTGTTCTTACAAGCAAATACCAGTTAAATGTTGACAGTCTTATAGAATAACAACAAAGCAAATCATAAGGAATGCATCAAGTCACCATTAGCAAAATCATAAACCCTGTATTGTGAAAGTGATCAACACCTGCTTCCAAGATGCAAATGTTATTTATTCGTTTGTGCATCTTAGAATGAAAGTTAATTTACGTGAATAGATGTAAGATAGCAAATTTGACTATTTCATTTGACTAGATTCAAGAAAACCGAATTAAAGCTCCGAGAAGAACTTGAATATGAAAAGGACAGTTTATAACTAAATTAGCTTTCATGTGTTTATTAGACCATTATTTATTTGAAGTCAGACTATGAAATAATCATTCATATTTACAGGGTATACATATATTAAAAAAAGAAGGACGCACATTATAAAAATTTTCCGTATCTATGCAAGTCCATGTGTTTGTCATACCTCCACTAGAAAGTAGTAGATTCAAAGTTAGGTCAAGTCCAAATTTTGCAGCATGATACAAAGCTGTTTCGGAATGAGAACCTACATCATGTAACAATCACGAGTCAGCCATTGCAATGCATGCGAGCAACAATTTTATTATTAGACACAAAATTGTACTCATGGGCACTATTTTCATAATAGAAAGAAGTTTTCGATTTTGAGTTTAAAACTTTAAACCTGAACAAAACATGTTAGTATACAAAGATGATACGCAACAAAACATGCTCTGCAATTTAGAACTCAAGGCTTACAGTATGCAAGTACAACTTATTCAGTTCACATTTGGGGGATAAATCACAAGAAAAGAGCCGTCACTTACTTCCTTTAACAGGTGATAAGTCCAAAAATAAACATTCTGTTCAAGACTATTTATAGATGCAAACTGAGCATATATACATATACATATATCACTATACAAATAAGCAAATTTGTTTCAGTTTTCACTTGATAGTCATCGAATGTGTTCTCTTTCAGTCTAAAACACAACTAATACTATTACATATTAAGGACGTACCTCCAACAATTCAATATATATGGTCTATTTAGTATTTTAAAGTACAATTAACATGCTAATCATTGTTTTATAGTATATTAACAAATGAAAATGAGTTTTCTTATTCCTGTTCATATATCAATATTTTAGTATATTGAAAACATAATGATTAACAGTGAATCAAATTCAATAATTAGTATATGAAATTTACAACTAATTTAGCAAACCCTTATTACAAATACAATAATTCACTACTCATTCACAAATACAGTAATCAAAATCAAAGCAAATTCAGTAAATTAAAGCACATTGATGTGAAAGTGACTTTACCACATTATATCATTATGTGTCTTAATTTTCTAAGAAAACAGAAAGAAAATGAACACAATTTTAAATAAAAAGCTGCGAATCCAGGATATTTAGCAACGAAAGTGGTTTCATTTATTAAATCACTAATTTACTAATTAATTGCAGAAACATACAACTAAATTCGGTTAACTAACTAGACTAGAACTTAATTTAAATATGTACAATAGATCAACAGAGTAATTAGTAATTTACTCACATGCTTTCTCTTCCTTCTTGACTACGTTATTTCTACAATAGCTCCGGTGGTGGTCATCACTAGCGTGAAGCGTCGAGACTAACGCAGAGAACGGAATAGTTGACGCCGACGATTAGTAGACAAGATGAGCGAGTAGACCTAGGTTTCGACTTCTCTCATTTTTTTAATATTTTATCTGGATCTGAAAACTGGAGAGAATAGACTATTCAAGAGCACGCTGGCTATTGGATTTGTTCGGGGATGGGTTCTTTACAGATGGGCTAAATGGGTTGTGATTAAAAAAAAATTAATTTTTTGGTCGGTTGACGGTTAACCAACCGATCAGATATTGTTAACCGTTAACCGAACCAAAAATGGTCGGTTAACATCGATCGGTTAACCGAAAGTTCGGTTAATCGATTTTGTCGGTTAAATCGGTTCGGTTAAGATCAGTTTAGTTGGTTAGATCGGTTAAGTCGGTTAAATGTCAACCCCTACTTGAATTGAGAATAACGTCGATCTTCAATATGAACGCTTCACTTTGATTATAGTCAAATTATGACATGACGTCCATCGAGTAACTATAGTTGGGTCGAGTGAAAGTATTGAAAGTGAAGCACTATACAAGAAAGGATTCATCTCCTCAGTTATATGGAGCTAGTATCATGGTCAACTCATGTCAACTCAAATTCAAAGTCTCTGTCCAGAGCATTTTGATTAATAATAATTGTTATTATTGAACTAGTGACTTTATGTTTGGGTAATGAAGTTGAATATGGATGATATTAGAATTTTAACCATTAGCAAATTCCGTAAGTCCAAAGTTATATAGTTTTGACGAAGAGAATTGGTGTAAATACGAGTCACAATCGGGCAATGCTTAACAAAGTAAAATTGAATTTTACCGAAACAAAGTAAGTGATAAATTTGACCAAAATGTCACACCACCTGCTAAGTGACTTGTGAACATTAATATTCGAATAGTTTGATATTAATCGTTAAGCAAATTTACACATGACGAGCCACCCAACATAAACGGTGAATTTTTCTTTGACCAAACAATTTAATTAATTTATAATTGTTATAATTTAATCAAATTAATTAATATTTATGAATATTAATTGTAAAATTCGACTATGATTTGATGAATAAATATTATTAGATATATTTATAATAGTTATAGATATATCAACCGATATACGATATCGATAAGCGATTAAATTTGATTTAATTGCATAATATTTTATTTTGGGCCTATATGGGTTTAAGGCCCATCATATGATAGACTTTTTTGTTGAATTGAGATGGTATAGGCGGCTTATATAAGGGTTAGAAATGCTTGGTTTTGGATGTCATAGATTAAAAGAGAATGAGTATGAGATCATATCCACTTTTCTCTCTTTTCCATCCACTATATAAGCATCTCTAATCTAATTAGATATGGTATTTTGCTGCCTCCTCTTCTCTTCTTGCCGACTGAAATAATATCCTAGCCTCACCATCAATGCAAACTCAAATCAAATCAAAATCGATCGCTATTCGATAGTTGAAGGTCAACGGTACATGGACTAGAAATCTACGAAATCGGAAAGGGTTTCAAAGGGAAGAGTTTATCATTTTAAGGTGTACTTCAAGGCTTTGTAATTAACGTATGAATTTTATCAGATTATAATTTATAATTCTTAGTACAATATTTTATTATATGTGTGTGTGTGTATACTATTATTAGTTAGATGACGATTCTGACATGCAATAATGTTGTCACAAATTAGTTTGGTTATATGCATATATATGTTTGAAGAAAAAAATCAAATTTTAATATATATCAAATTAGTGCAGCCGAATATAATAATAATATAATTTAATACTTTATTAAATTAATATATATATATACACACACACATACACATTATTTAATTACATATACATAGTTTATAATTTATTACAACATCACATTGTGGTTAAACTTTTATAAATAAAACTTAATAGTAATACTAATTTTGATAGTCAAAAAATAATATTTATATATTTAAATCATTTTATTACAAAAATAAATTATATTAGTTTAAATATGTTATGAAAATTACTATAAATTTTGCTATTGTCAGTCACGGCTAAAAAAATACTAAAATAAAAAACATTTTTTTTAAAATAATAATATTTAATTCGATTGGATAATAAATCATTTAAAATTTTATTTGAACCGGAAAAAATATGAGAAAATTTCTCATACCATAAAATGTCATTTATGATTTACCAGAAACTTAAATTTTGAAATAAAGTTTAGAAAATAATTTTTTATTAATTTTTTATGTAATTTCAAATGAATATTCAATTAAAATATATTTCAAAATAATAAAAACAATAACAAATTAATTCTGAGCTATGCATATGATCTAGAATTTTGTAAAAAAAATTATAATTTTATTTATTAATATATATATATATATATTTATATTACAAATATACTTATGTGTATATATTTATATATTATAATTAAAAACAAAATATTACTTTATTATTATTTATATATTTTTGTACATAAATTACTCACGGTTTTAATATTTAAATAACTTATTTATATTTAAACAAATATATTATAATAACATGTATGTATATGTTATTAGTATTCTATTTATAAGATTTTATATATACATATACATTTACATATGCATATGCATATAAATATATTATACATTTGTATAAAATCATTTAAACAAACTTAACATATACATAGGTATATATAATATTTATATATAGTTAATAGTTTATGTACATACATATATTTAAACAACATATGCTTGCATATTGGATGGGTCATATGTCTATTGTGATATAAATTCCAATATTTACACATCAACATGTTATACCTTGTACGGATTGATATGTTATACGTGCACACACACATATATGTATATGATACACACTCACTGATATATATAAATTAAATAAAACTATATAATTTATGAATTCAAATAAAACAAAAGATTTCATCTAGATAATATTTAGAAATGTTCTAAATGAATTAGACTTCATGGGCCCAATAAAGATCCAATATGCTAAAAAAATTGAAATTCACCTATAATTCCGCTGTGGGATAGCCCAATTTCAACATTGGTATAAGAGCACAATAGCTTATACGGTCTAAATTAGTCATGTTAGGGTTAACTGATTAAGGTCATAGCCCAATTAGTAAGATGTCTAGAAAACAATGTCTAGGATTTTGTTTGGGTAATCTAGTTCTCGACCCTAATTGGCTAACAGCCTGACCCGAACAGATATATGAGCCCAAAGTTTGTCCCTAATAGAAAATGTCCAATTTGAATTGAGCAATGAGCTGATTTCCAAAATTGTTTGAAAATTAATTTTTTTTTGATGAAATAGTGGTCCTCAAAATGAGGAGAGCACACAATGATAATAATTATCAATTATATATAATAATGCAAAACCATCAACATGCCTGATGGGTGGCCATGCAATGTCTTCAAAAGTAGGGAAAGAAGAGATCATCTAATGGATGATCAAAGCACATAAAAATACAACACTTCATATTTATTTATTATGGATGTACACTAGGCAAAGGGCTATTTAGCTATGTATAATAGATGTACGTGTCTAGTAGGCAGCTAAAATGTAAAGCAAATAATTGCCGAGCTGTATGAGAAGGGAGTGCAGAGCGAAACACCGTTACTCAACCCTAATGCTTGAAGCTGAAGTGAATGCCAAAGCACTAGGACTGGTCACGAGCACTTGCTTGAAAAATGCAGTGTAAATACTTAGCAATGCGTAATAATTCATTACTTTAAAAATGCCACATATGCGCTGCTGGTCAGGTGCACGAAGCATGAAAAATACCGCGGCGAAAGGCACAACCGCCGAAGTGCTGACTGGAGCATGAAACTGATGCATGGAGAATATCAAGATGTCGAACTATCATGCTGGTATGAGAGTATTACAGGTTGCCATTGCTCGGAAGGTTGTGGGGTGACTTGTAGTGAACTTTGGGTTCAAAGCGGAGAGGTTCAGGTTGAAACAACCGCACATGTGTAATGCGAATTGGAGAGGTTCAGCATGATGTAGGGATGGATGAAACCAGCAAGTTGAGGAAAAGATATTATGCTTGTTTCTTGTGAAGTAGCAACAATGATGAGGTGTACTTTACTTGAGCATGACACCTCGATTTACTTAAGCTGAGACGACGATATGAATAAACTGATGGTTGAAGCAGGATCTGAAGAGCAGCCATATGTAGTAGTCAAGAAGAGTGCATGTAGATGTACTGGGTCGATTTAGCTATTGGACAATTACCTGGAATAGAAGCTAGAGAATTAGTTATCCACTAAACTTACTGTTGGTTACCGATAAGGATGAGAGGAGGTATGTCGAAGGGGAGGTTGTTATTCGTAATCTGATTGAGGTGAGCTCTCCAGTCTAATTGGCTTCTACCTACCCCTGTCCAAAGAGGGATATGCCAAACAATAAAGTTAAAATAGCAGTAGAGTTTCTATATGAATTGTCAAATAAACGTTGGTTTCTCTCCTTCCATAGACTCCAACAAATGATGGAATAGAAAGATCCAAACGTTAAACATAAGATTTTAAATTTAAAAGTTAAATTTAAAATAAGATATATATATATATATATATATATATATATTATAAAGATGATAACATAATAATTTTTTTCAAAATGTTTGAAAAATAATATAAATTAATTTTGAAATTTTAATTTTACTAATACGATTAATAAAATATATAAATAAATTAAAAAATTAAATAAGTTAATTAATGAAAAAATATACATGTATTATATATTTTTGATATATGTTATGATATTTAAAATGTTTAAGATATCATAAGTATACATGTATGTATATAATATGATTTTTCATAATTAATATAATATAATTAAAAAAATTTAATTAAATAAATTATATTAAAGATCAATTAATTAAATAAATTAATTAAAAGTTAATAAATAAATAAATAAATAAATTAAATAATACACACACATATATAATATCCGTGTCATACCATAGAGGTTATGGTATATAATAAATATTTAATATAAATGTTATATTAAAATAATATAAAATTAATTAAAATGTTGATTAATTAAAATTAGTTAAATAAGATTTAATTAATATGATTTTATACACAAGACTATGTTATAAGTAATATAAAATATAAAATTTATATAATAATAAAGCTTATATAATATGAATGTGTAAAATAAAGGTGGAACATCAAAGAATCAAAATAGACTAAAGGGATAAATGCATGCGTATTGTACGTATACCATGATTTTCAATGTGCCCGATGCTTGAATTACAAGGGTGTTTCAAAAGAAATACAGTGTTCCACAAGTCGATATTAATCAATATAATATATTGAAGATTATGAATCTTCAATATAACGTTGTCCTTTATCATATATATGTATATATATATGTGTTTGTATATATATATGTATGTATGTATGTATGTATGTATGTATGTATGTATATATGTATGTATGTATGTATATATGTGTGTGTGTGAATTACTTGCCTACTGTAACGGCCCAGATTTTGAACGTTTTATAACTAAATATTGGAATTATTCAAATAATTAAATCGTGGATTTGGTACAAAAAAAATGAATTCAAAAGCTTATTTAAATTCTTTTTAAATAAGAAATGAAATGGTAAACTTTTAATTTATAATTAAAAGTGATTAAATTGATTTTAATAATTATTATTTTTATTACTAACGTGTGAAATTATCATCCCAGAGCACTGTCTCGGATTTTGACGAAACTAGTGCAATTGGATCCAGAATATTAAGTTGTTATATGTCGACGAGTTTCGTGACAATCAGACATGTTATGTGGTCGTACGTGCTCAAAACGCTTAGCATTTAATTTGAGAGAATTAAATACTGTATATTTGTTTATAAACATCTATACTTAGATATTTCCCTCAATCACTTTTCTATCTCCCTCTCTCGTCTTTTTTATTCATGTAACCAAAATAGTAGCTGCCTCTTTCATCGAAATGTTCCCGGAGTTGTAGTTAACGAAGCCCGACGCCGTTTGATCCATTGGCCTCGTGTAGTCTAAGGCTTAGTGTTGGTGTGTTCAAAGTTGTGTGCGGCAAGGTTTGAGGTTGCTTGACTTGCCACGGCCGAAGCTAGGGCTTGGGATCGAAGGAGCTTTAAGTGTCAATTGTCCAAGAAGAAGGTGGCGTTGGTGTTGTCATTTAAAGACGAGCGTGCGATGATGTTTATTGGTAGTGCTGCTGTAGGCAGAGGAAGGCAACATTTGGTTTGTCATTTCTAGTGGTTGCTTTTGCGATGAGGAGGAGGTGATCAGAGGCAAAATCAGTGGTGTGGTTGAATTCGTGGTGGCGCAAGGAGTGATTTGGCGATGGTCATTGGCGATATGATGGAGGGAAACAAAATGCGATCTGGGATGGTCGATTTATGGCAAAAGACGGTGATCAAAAGGGTGGTGATCGGGTAGGTGGAAATGGGTCAGGCTAGTCGTGTTCGAGAAGAGGAGATCGTCGGTGCAGACGGTTTTGGATTTAGTCGAGTGGTTTGCCGTCATAGAAAATCATGCATGAATTTGGGCTAATATGTTCAGCGTACACGAATGGATTTGGGGAGATGATGAGAAAAGTTATTAGGGAGGAAGGGTAATTATATTAGTGAGTTAATTATAATTAATTAAGTTAATTAATTCGATTTCTTATATAACGCGTAACTTTTGCATACGATGTCTAATCGAGGCGCCGTCTTCGCCGTTATGCTCATAGCAGAATTATCTACCTCTGGGATTGATTTGGGCTTCGGTAAGTTTACTCACCAGTTATGTATATACAATTGTTGTTGTATTGAAACATAAATAGAATAATGAACAATGCGAGTTATTACTTTTGGACCTTTGTAAAACAAATGACAATATTATTGTGGAGTATAATCTCCCTTTTGATTCTGCTAAAACATGTATCATGGCCAAGACTACTTGTTTCCATGTTTGATAATGCGTTATACATGTGCGAAGCGATATAGTCGGATTAAACGTGCTTTGAAATCCATGATATTTGACATATGTTAAATGGGATAAGTTGTAATATATTGTGGAAATGTATATGTATATATATTTGGCTACACACATTTTGGTGTGTTTGACATAGAGGAATTCGTTTGGACATTTGTGGAAATTGGAAATGGAAGCTATAAATGTTAGAAGCAAAAGAGTCGCTATTAATGCACTTTGAAATCGCTGTGATCGACGATTTTAAAGTTAACTTTGGAAGACATCCTAGGGCTTCTTTGTATTTTTAATAAGCACCGTAAGCATGCTTATTATCAGAAAATATCAAGGTTTAAATATATTGTTGATAATCATTATGGATTTTAAAGCAACAGTTTTAAATTTAAAAAAAAGGTTTTTATGGTTTTTAAATAAATGTTTTAAAATATAGTATAAGTATTTTAAAGCATATTTTTAGTATGTATAGTTTTAGAAAATTTGTAAAAGATTTTATTTAAGGAATAAAAGGATTTAATATTATAATATCTTTCAAATTGTTTATAGTATTTTATTACATATCTTAGTTTTACAAATAAATTAGTGTGTGTGTGTGTGTCTTTTTAAAGGTATTTTAGTATATTTAGAAATTTGGAAAGGGAGTTTAGTATTTGTAAAAGAATATAAAGGAGTTTTAGATTATAACACTTATGTTATAATGGATTGTTTTGTAAAATTGATTAAAAAGGTATAAAACCTTGTTTAATAAATGAAGATGTACTTAGAGCTTTAAATGAATGTTTCAAAGTTAATGGAAAGTATAAAAGTGATTTTGGGTTTATTGTAACAATGTTTGGGCAACATTTGTTTAATCCCATTTAACTATACTTTTGAAAAGTAGTTAGATCTTTGAAAAGGGAATTTTTAAGATAACGATTAAGTGAAGTGTTTTGAGTTTATTGTAAACAATGTTTTAGTAACATTTGTTTTTAAACCCTTGAATAATATTTTAAAGTGGTAAAATATTATTAAATGATTTTGGAAAATACTTAGATCTTTAATAATGAGATTTTAAAACAAACAACAAGTATTAAATGGATTTTGGGTTGTTGTGACAATGTTTAAATAACATTCGTCTTTAACCCATTTTTAGTATACTTATGAATTTAGATAGATCTTTAAAAAGAATGTTTTAAAGATAATCATAAGTGAAATAGTTTTGGATTTGTAGTAACAATGTTTGAGTAACATTTGTCTTAAGCTCTTTGAAATTAATCTGTGAATATATTTATACGGTTGAGATAAGTATATGAATACTTTTGATAAGTATTGGAATGTGTAGTAATGAATATGGAAGCTTTAATTAAATAGTGATGTTTAGTTAATAAAACGGAGTTTCATTTATAAAGAAGTTTATTGAGTAAAAATGAGTTTTACTAACAAAGAGGTTTTTAACTAATAAAGGAGGAGTAATTAAAAAGGGTATTAGAAGTCATTTATAAGACTCTATCGTGCTTGTATGATTCGATCAAGCTTTGCGTGTTACTTACTTATGGACAATATACGAGACTTAGTTTCCTGTGTGCTATTATTCTCCTTGTTATTGGATTTGACAATATATAAATCTGGAAGTATCCAGAAGAAATATGGAAGTTATATGGTACAATTATCTTCGGTGATGCTATACTGTACGTATAAACTCGATTTCTATTCTAGGAAAAGTGATAAGGAAATCCGTCTACTTAAACGGTTAGGAGGTGATCTCCGCTCTTATGTATTTTTTGTTTATTTGCTACAAAACCGAAGTTTAGTTTACCAAAAATCCATCAACTGGTTTTTGGTGTACCCAGTAAGCCGAGGAGTGTACTCATATGAGATGACTTGAAATCGTAACCACTCCAAAACCATATACGTGTTATATATCTTGGAAGAGGTTCGTGATTGGTTTGAGATGTTGGAATCTATATGGAGATTCGAGATCTGTTTGAGATGCTCGAACACATGTAGTTGTTCGAGATCTATTCAGGATGTGGGAATCCACATGTGATTCTGAGATCCCGTTGAGATATGAGAATCCATGTGTGATTTCGAGGTCCGTTGAGGAATCTATGTATGATTCCGAAATCGATTGAGATATGAGAACCCATGTGTGGTTCCAAGATCTGTTCGAGTTGGGGACTCAAGTGTCAAGATTAGTTCGAGTAGTGACTTATGTGCTGGGATGTTGAACGTGACTTCACCATCGTTAATGACAGAAACCAAAGACAGGATACATAGTCTATAGGGTTTAGCTAACTTAATGGGTGTAGTCACTCCATTATAGGGATACTTACAGATATGCATGCGGGAGTGATGTGATCCGATGACACATGTTTGGGTGTGGACCAATTATGTTTTCCTATAGTATCTTTTATTTAGAGATATACAATGCTTGGAAGGATATCTTTGATCCTTGTGCAGGAGACCATTCTCGAAATACTGAGGGCACCACCATGGAATCCTACACAATTAGCGAATGCGCCTTAGCGGTTATGATTATATACCTATGATTGTTTTTATGTACACTCACATGCATAAAAGCTATGTGATTGTTTATATTTCGCACCTTAGACATTATTATATTATCATTGGATTTTATGATAAAAATGATATGGCTATTGTAAGGCAAGAGCCCGTCCATGTTTATTGGCGGCATGGTCTTACTAGATAACCTTATTTTGAAGTGTTATATAAATATAGTAATCCATATGATTTGAGTTTCTCACGCTGGTTTACCAGACCGATCCGAGTGTTATTTTTTTATAATGCTCGGGTCAGCTCGATTGTGTTTCTAAATTTAGCTATGGTTCATTAGAGCTCTTGGAAAGGAGCTAGATGATTTCCTATCATATTATATTTTCATTGCAGTACTTGATTTGTATCTATCAACATTTGTAAGGATAGGCAGCTATAACTATCCAAGCTGATGATAGGTTAGTTTACTTTGATTGATGTATGTATATCAAAGGTTTATTTTTGGTAAAGACCTTTTGAGATATTATATATTATCGTTCCGCATGTGAGATTCTGATATTGTGTTCTTCTTTCTTGTTCTATCTTCCTTTGCTTTTTTCTTTTACCCTAACGTTTTATCTTTCCAGCACTAAGGTGCTCGGCACGTGAATACTGTAGATGTATTAGTGTCGACATTCGGGGTTCAAAAAGTCAGAGTGTTACATGTGGTATCAGGGCTGAAGGTTAAGCGAGAACCTTGCCTTTATGGGGTGTAACGCATTGAGAGATAGGTAATGGAATGCCTCATTATGAGTTGAGTGTATTATATATTAGGGTGTGCATATTTGTTATTGTTACAAAATTGTTTTGTATTGTGTTGATCGATCTGTAGAGTGGTTTAATGATTCTGGTCAATACGAGTTGCTACCGTTATTGATAGGGACCTCTAAACACTTGAGTATGACAAACCAACACGGTAATGTTTTTGAAATTGGTAAATGAAATAGGTTTACCTAGGATTATATTTTATATATAAAAGTAAAATTTTCAAAAATTGAGATAGTTATTTATGACGTGTTTTTTATCAGAAAATGATAATATTCGATTATCATCATATATTGTTTGGTTAGTTATGCTTGACCAGTTTATGAGCAGTTTACCTTTTCACTACATGGGTTGGGTGGATGTAACTTGAGGGAATATTGAAGCGAACACCCTCTGAATTAAATTTTACAGTTTGACTATAAGGCATTCGATGATAATGTGGGGTTAAAATTTAACTTTGGTAAAAGTTGCTTATCATAGTCTTAATAAAAGGTAAGATATTTTAAAGGCAAACACTTGGGTGATAGTTTTGTATAAGAAAGTGACTTATATAAATATGGTTTATAAGTATAGTTATATATATGAAAAGGATTTAAACCAAGAATTTAAGAACTTAAATCCCGACGTTTTAGAAAATGGTTTTCTAAGGTTTTGGAAAATAATAATAATATTATTTGAAAGTAAATATTTGAGAAATTGGTTTATGTAATTGATATCAAGTACTTAGTAATATTCACGTGGTATTTGATACCATTTTAGAAATGATTTTGGTTAAGTCCACAAGGCATGAGTTAGAAGTACTAAACTCACTTCCGTTGCTGGAAAATAATTTGGGTGATGATTGCAGCATCATCAACGTTTAATTTCGAGTTTCAAAGTAGTGGATGCTACTATAGTAGTTATGCTACAGAGTTGTTTGGTAAAACAGATTTTGATTTAAATTCTGAAAGTATGATTCGATATACAAAAGTTATAAGTACATATTATTTCAAAATGACTTGAAATGGAAGCCCGGTGTTTAGTTCTTAAGTTTTTTGTTAAGATATTTACGAACTCGTATATCCTATGCATTAGGGTAAGTTTGGTTATGCACTTGTTTGATCTGTTGATAAGTAGTTTTCATTTGTTTAAATGAAATAATTTTTTTTATGATTTTGGATAGTCGAAACTTCGAAATCTATATGAGAGATTGAAGCTAAGTGTTTGTATAACGACCCACCTTTTTGGACGGTTTAAATCGACACTAAACCACACATGTCAACTCAAACCATGCAAAAGGGAGAATTGTTAATGGGGTAAATAAGAAAATAAGAGGAAAGAAAAACGAAACACAGAATCTCACAGCGGAATGACAAAATATAATAATTAAATAAACAGTTCATGAAGCTGTTTTACAAATATATTTGATTACACTTTTACAATACAATCAGAGTTATACATACAACATTAATAAATAAATAATGCAGCGGAACAACATGATATAGTGGAATAATAATAATAATATAATACTAAACTCCGTCTTCGTCCTCCAGAAATAGAGTCTTCAACGCTGAAATACTCAGGGCGACCCGAGCATAATGAAAAGGCAAAACACTCGAGTCAGAACTAAAAGATCTTATGTAAGTTAAATCAACATAAATAAATACGAGTGTAACGGCTTCAGAGATGTTTACGGGATTTTACATCTCCTATCCAGTGTATAACGTGTGAGCAATAACTTAAGAGATGTTCGGGATTTCCATCTCCTAAGGATCCGTTAAACTATTTACTATGTAGCAATATACACTATATATGCAATGTCTATTAGTAAAGTAAAGTATTAAAATAGCGTTAAGGCGTTACCCATAACCCCCTTAACACATTTTTATAAATGTCGTAGTCTATACAGTACTATAAACTCCACCAAACCGGTGGCTATCAAGGAGCACTCCATAGGTACGACACAAAACAAAATCGTAGTGGGCTCGATAAGGCATATGACAAGGCACGCGAGGCAATGCCCAGGGTAGGATTCTACCGTTTTACACGCCCGGACTGGTGGTAATGCATAACAGCTACTACTGTCCACCTCGGAATACACTTCCATAATCAAATCGAAGGTGGCCACCAAATCAATCACAAAGTAACAGATATGGTATCGAAGAAGCATGTCCGATCGGAGGAGCGACCTCACTTGGCTAGGGATAGCTCCTGTTTTAGTCATATCAAGCCGACCCGGGGGGTCAGGGCTGCATTCATACCTCATACATAATCATTCGCCAAACCATCCTACTTCGTTCTGGATTCTCCACCACATGCACAGTTGTTAAAGTTGTTTCGGAAATGGCAGAGAGTATGACAATATTCGACCTCGGTCTCTTTAACAACCAAACGCTTACATTTTTCACACTGTGGTCATTTCATAAAACATAATAATCAAGAAACAGTTTATACTTTCATATCAAGATATCCATATACTTTTTTTCGAAAAGTATAAATATATTCATAAATATTGATGAAAATTTCTTTCAATCAATTTCAAAAATAATTTATAAATCTCTTATAATCCATTATAAACTATATTTAAACTTTAGAACCATTTATAAAGCTATTTATAAATTCCAAAACAGTTTACAATTCTTCCCCTTCAAAAAACCTTATAATTCCTTTATAAAACCATTTTAAAAATCCTATATAAAAATATTTTATAAAATCCATTATAAAATCACTTACAAAACTTCTATAAATCCCGTACAAAACCTTTTATAAAAATCTTTTATCTATTAAAGTTATTATAAAAGTCTATATTTATTATCTTAAATTAAAACTATATTTATAATATTTAATTAAAACTATATTTATTATATAAATTAAATTTAAATTATACTAAATTAAAACTATATTTATTATATTAAATTAAATTTAAAAATAAATCTTTTAAAACTATATTAAATACTCTATTAAATTAAAATTTAAACCATTTAAAATATATTTTAAAACTAAGTAAAATTATAAGTAAAATCTTAAATTTACTTTTAAAACCATATATTAACTTATAATATGAAACTTTTAAAACATATAAAATAAATTATTTTCCAAATATAAATTTTAAATAAAATTTAAAAATTGAAGTTATAAATCGAACATACTTTACTATTTATAAAATAATTTAAAACTGGCCAACAATGTCCGTATACAGTTTTCTACTTTATGGTCAAGTGATAGGGTATGTATCATTTCAACCCCAAAATAGTTAAATTTTCCGGGTATATATCATTTCAACCCGTACCCCGAAACAATAATTTCCAAATCATTAAAATCGCTCGGGTTTATCATTTCAACCCATAATGATTTTCCCTAATCTATAAGATCATTCGGGTATGTATCATTTCAACCCATAGTGATTAACGGGGATATACACATCCAATCATCCAAATATGTCAACAAATAACATCCATCACAATTAACATCCAAATCATCCAATAAATCACAACAATTAACTAGTTATCATTTTCTGGTATTTAATTAACAATTTAAATTCAATATTAATTTAAATGGCAATTTATTTCAAAAATTCATATTTCAATTAAAATGTCAAATCAAACTACCAAACATCAATCAAAAATATTCTTATCACATCTTAAATTTAATTCAACTAACATAAGATATTTTAATATTCGTGAGTGGGTTAAATCACTCACCTTTTTATTTTTAGTAGATTTAAAATCCAAATAAAGCCTAAAAATTTAACAACATCATAATCCAACCAAACTAGTTCCAAGTTGTCTGAATTTCGATACGATCGCAACAAAGAAAACTGCGCCCAAATCCGAGCTCGTACGAAAAAGTTACGGACGTTAGAAGTTTTAAATTTTAAAATAAAAATAAAATAAAATAATAAAGGGCAAATGGGTAATTTCACTTACCCCTGAAACTCTAGAATGATCAGATATCACGTACGCAACCCAACTGGCCGCTATTCCTCTATGATTGCACGTGCCTCAACGACAAGCCGCTGCCACGCCGTCCACCTCCAACCGAGTCACCTCCACCTGCGCACCTCCCCCACGACCACCAAACACCCCCGAGCGCCTCAGGTTGACGATGAAAATTTCAACTGCCACCGCCGCCCATATTCAACCCTAATCAAATTATTCCCGCTGATCTGACCATCATTTCTCCAAACGAACAATTCAGATGAACTCCCCATGTCAATCTCTACACGTCTATACCCTTGGATCGTTGCATCATCGCCGTTGATCAACCACCAAAATAGATGGCCGAGAATATTTTGGTCATTTATGGACAAACCAAAACTCGATTGCAAAAACAAAAAGTAGATGCATGTTACGCTTGTCGAGAGCTTTTCAACGATATATAATTTGATAGGTTTTGATGAGTTTGAATTTTCAATTTGATTTTTAATTTGGGAATTAGGGTTTGACATGTTTGAGAAGGAACTGATACGGAAGGAAGTAGCAGACGAGAATAAAGTATGTATAGAAATAAAATGAAAAACCGCCAGGGTTAGAGAAAAAATCTATTTATATGGACAAATGGATATGAACGAATGGACAGATCGAATTGAGTCGAAACGATAACAACGACCCGCCCGTTTCGTTCCCGAAACAAAAATGGGTCATCCAATATATTGAAATATAGGTTTTCAATATTTTTAAACTCAATGAAACTAGTTTCAAACCCTAATTCAAAAGTATATAGAAGTTAGCTTTTAAATCAGATTATATTCACTTAAATTCTATTAATCGATTTTGACACGTTTCAAGCTCGCACGGCCAAACGACAAGTCCGATCGCTACGAAACTTAAAATCCTATAATAAGTAACTATTATGGATCCGATGAAACTGGTTTCGTCGAAATCCGAGACAGCGGCCAAAATGGCTAAGTTTCACGTTAATTAATTAAATCATTATTAAATTAGTTTAATCACATTTAAATTCAAATTTTAAAAGTTAACCATTTTATAATTTTTGATTACATAGAAATTAATAAGGGTACTTTTGGCACAGGTCCTTATTAAGTTTCAAAATTCACGAAAAGTCCTTCACTAAATTTCAGTGTAAATTAGGTCCCTGTTTTTTATTCACGATTATTGCAGAGCATGATGCAACATTTCATAAAAGTTGCTGACATTTTCGCAACATTTCTGTACACTGTGAACATAGTGTATGAAAGTTGCTGAAATATCAACACTTATTTATAAAAGTTGCTGATATTTCAGCAACATTTATGTACACTGTGAACACAGTTTATGAAAGTTGCTGAAATATCAGCACTTATTTATAAAAGTTGCTGACATTTCAGCAATAATTTTTCTTTGTTTTTACAATAAAACTTTGACACAGATAGTTGCTGAAATATCAACACTTATTTATAAAAGTTGCTGACATTTCAGCAATAATTTTTCTTCGTTTCCAGAAAACAAGGACCCGCTTTACAATGAAATTTTGACAGGGACCCGCTTTACAATATGAAAGTATGATAGGGATGCCTCCCTAATTTCCACAATTAATAATCTATTACAATAAATTTCCATGTTAAATCCACTATTTAAATATATTACTAAATTCAGCGTTCAATTACGATGGAAATAAAACCTATTTAATTATAATTTAGATTTAAACACTTCTTTTATTTTAATTTACATTCTTATTATTCAAACAACTATTACATTATGAATATAATTAACATTAGTTTACATTTTATTACATTAATATTCTACCATTATCCCCTTAACTCAAATTAACTGCAATATTTAATTACATTAATTCAATTGATTTATAATTAATTTCAAACGGATTAAATATCGAGACGATAGTAAATCAATTGTTATTCATTAATAATTCACTCTTATCCACTTATTGTTTACAAACAAAGATTATAAATTGGCGTACAAATAATTGATTTCACATTCTATACTAAAACCAATTAAATAAAATGACATACAATTTCATCATTAATACAACATTTATTTTATTTCCTTATTTACAGTTATAACCAAATTAACTTTACAATTATTTCAGTTGATTGAGGTTACATTAAGATAGTTATCAATCACATTAAATCAACATTATTAAATCACATTCCAATAATCTTTTCCATTTATAAATCATAAATTTTAATTTCTCACAATATTAAATTTCAAAATCTTATTTAATTTAAATATTTTTATTTATTCAAAAATACGGATCGTTACACTCTCCCCCACTCAAAACTTTTCGTCCTCGAAAAGGAAAAGAAGTAATAAGAAACTTGATATAATTTTATCCAAATTATTCAATTTATAAACAATTTATTTACATAATTAAGTATTTTAAATAAAATATATCAATTTATAAACAATTAAATCTTTCATATTCAAGTTAAATAAAAGTTTGAAAATATTTTCACTTTCACAAAATTTCAAAGTCTTGAATTCACAAAAAATTTCGGTAGAGTCTCCTTTGCGCGGTTAGGTCCGGAAAAATCGTAATATCAATAATCACAGTATATATCATATTTTAATAATAAAACATCCCAAACCATGGGAAAATAATTAAAATATCGTTGCAAAATCGTAATTCGAAAACGTACCTATTTATCGGGCAAACAACTTTATTTATGAAACCAAAAGCAGTAGCTATTGCTTCCATAAACCTATATTTCACTTATATAATCTAAAGAGTAAGAATAATGTAAAAGAGAAATATTTAGTTGTTCAATTAGTAACAAAAGCAAATCAGCACAAAACATATACAAACAAATAGCACGACCATCATATGCAACAAAGAATCCATCACACATCCATAGCAATCAAACTAATGGTCTGTTCAGTTTTAGACACTTTTCATCGTATAAGGGTGATGAATAAGCTATCAAGTGTACCTTACGCTCAACAGCCTTTGGTACATACTCAATAGATTATTCATATAACCTTAAACAAATCGAAGTATCATTTCCCAAACTTCCCATTAGCCAAACAATACAGAATTTAAATGTTATTTAAATTTGTTCTATTGGTTTCCTTTTTACTTTTTTATTTATTTTCATTCATTCATACAATGTCATTTTTCATTAATTTACATTCATTTACCTACATATCTTATTTTCCATTCAATTATTTAGATTATCAATAAATCAATTCTTAACATATTATATAAGTTTCTTTGCAAATTTAATTCACAATTATTATTTACTTATATAGCTTGATTTCCATTTAATATTAATATTTCATTAGTGAATAAATTCATACTTAAGTTTTTCTACTTTTTAATTCATATTCATTCCTTCATATACAGTATCATTTATATTAAATATATTTATGAATCATTTCATCAATTTCTTTTGAGAAAAATGTGTGATCCCCTACAGGAGTCGAGAGCACACATGTACATATATAACAACAGTATCAAAGGAGCTGCCAACAAGCCTGGCCAGTAGTAACCCCCCCAGTACAAAATGAAAAAAATCAAACCCTCCCAAGCGCCTATAAAACTAAAGACTAATCCTAAAAATGATAACTCTATCCAGAATCCAAGGCCTGAAGCGACACCAGAAGATAAGCAGCCATCTAAAACAACTTCCACAACCGCAACCTCATCAACCAAGCTGAAAAACCACAAAATACTGCATCTACACAAACCACGAACAAACTCCAAAACAACAATTATCATAATAAATCCACAAAATAACAACAACCCTCAAGCAAAAGACTTTTAAGCTTTACAGTTTAAACAAGGACTTCTCCTAATATTATCAGTTGAATAATTCCTATTATTCCTTCTACCAGATTTGGATGCATGAGCCAATTCCCTAGCAAGAGTAGGAGAACGAGGAAATTGGCCTATAAACGCAAGACATCAATACATAACAAATCCGAAACCCCTGGTCCAATAATAGACAGCTTGATCAGAACCAACATCTAAGAGACTAGAATGCTGCGATTTGGAACTCTCCACATCTACACTCGCATTGTTAACAATAACATTGCTCTCTAAACCACTTACATCATGATCAACAGTATATTTACCCTTTGATCCGTTCACTTCTCTGGTATAATCACACTTATTCAATTCATCAACTACATTATCCAATTGACCATTCTTCTCCAACCTGGATACCAATCCACTGACACACAAAGGAATAACACTCTTAAAGCCAATAACATCCAAAGGAATATCACACCGAGGCAACAACATACTAGAAAAATCAAAAAGAAAGTTCCCAACTGCTTCTATTACTACGAAACCATCCCTGTACAGAAAGAAATCATTTCTCTTCATATCAGGTGAAGTAGAACCATCAAAAGTAGAATCAAAAACCCCTCTTGTTTCTAAAATTGCCACAACTTCATGAGAGACTACAGCCACCACATTATCACCTAGTGTGCTTTGTGAACAACGTGTCACAACAAAACTATGTGCACATTTCGATATGGCTACATCCTCTATTCTAACAGAGCTGACCGATTCAAATCCTCATTATCCATAAATGGTTCATCATCAACAGATATGTTTTCAACTCCACAATTCATAACAAGAGCATATGATAAACTAGAATCAACCCTAGATAACTCTGATAAAGAACTAACAATTCCTGAAATATCACTTCCTTTATTCATTGAAAAAGCACAGTGAGTCAAATTACCATCATCACTAAGGGAATCACCATAAACACGTTTAGCAGTCATCATAGATAAAAAAACCATCTTGATGAAAGCAAACAACTATTTCATTGACCTGATCATCAGAAAACATAAAATGCTCCTCACCAGTCACATGATCAAAACTAACCATTGGTACAATATCATCTGAACAACCACTATCCTCTCACAAGCACAATCGACTGAAATGGATTTATCTGAAGCCACACTAACATCAATGACAGATGAAACCAAAACAGTTGAAATAGCAAATTCACCAGAAATTCCATCTATCAACATAGACTTAGAAAAACAACAATCTCTGACCACATGATCCAAGAGCATAATGTCTGCATGAAGATCCCTATTCGAATCCTTCACATATAATTCCTTAATGTCGATCCATTGCGAATCTTCATAATCATGAAAAACATTATCACTTTTCGAAAACTCTTTAGATTGAAACCCATTCCAATTACCATTGATCGGATACTTACCAATGTTATCAGCAGTTAAACAGTCAAAATGCCAATATACTTTGTTAAAAAGAAAACTACACTCCTCATTATTTCCTACACAACAATCCAAGAACATGCCTCTTAATCTCAAGAATTTGAGAACAAAATAATAATGATGCTCCTTAAGACTCAAAGGTTTCGAAAAAATAGGATCGGAATAAGTGAAAGGAGGGTCTGAATTAAGAAAAGGATTGAAGATCAAAGGGCAAGACGTTCTCTTGTGACCAAACACAACAAATTTAAAACAACAAATTGGATTTGAACAATCTTCGGCCTTATGATTTTTGTCTCCACATCTATAACAGTAAAAACCCCTTTTCCAATTTGGAACATAAGAAGCTTGAGATTTTTGAAATTGAGCTTTTGGATGAGAAAATCTCACCGCTCCATTAAAAGAACTATAATTGATAACTGGATTAACATGACGATGCGAAGAATATGAATATCTGTAATCAGAATGAGAAAAAAACGGAGACGAATAAGATCGATCGCCATTTTCTTGAACTCGAGTATTTTTCCGGTCATTCTCCATTTTTTATACTTGCTTACGTTTATAGAAAAATTCCCATGTAAATGTTCATTTCATCAATTTCTTAAGTTTATAATCATTTACTTAGATAATATTCACTTTTTACTATTCAATTTAATTATTAACATTTCAAAACATTAACTTATGCTTATAACATTTATTGTACATCTTAGTTTTCATTTATAACACATGTTCATCTCGAAGCATTTTTGGTTATTGAGATTTTACTTGTATAATATTCTATTATATATTCATATTAACATTTCAACTTTTAAATATTTCAAGTAAGTTCTATATATGTTTCTAGAATGTAATTGAATGTTATACAAATTTATTTTATTCAATTTAGTTAGCAAAAATATTCAATAATTTACATCTTCTTAATTTTTCATTATCATTTAAATTACAAGTGACAAATCTCCAATTTCTTTACAGTTTCATTAATCACTTAGCTTCTAATTTCTTATTTCTCATTTTAGAAGTTTTCAACTATTAAAATTAGTTAAGATTTCATTTCATTACAATAATGGAAATCCCTAATTTGTAGAAATTTAAGAACTAAATGCCGGGTTCATTTCAAATCATTTTGAAATAATATATATATATATTCATATTTTTATATATTAAATCATACTTAAGAAAATAAAATTAAAAATTGTTTATCAAACAAACGTGTAGCAAAGCTACTACAATGGTCTTCCCACTTTGAAACTCGAAAATGAATGTCGATGATGCGGCCGTCATCGCCGAAATTATTTCCCAGCGACAGATACGGGAGTACATAACTTATTTCCTTTTAAAATTATTTTTAAAACATTTCTTTCAAATTACATTGAAAATATTTATATCCGAATATACTTCCAAATAATACAAATATTATCTTCCAAAATCTTTTGAAAACCAATTTCAAAACCCCTGAACTTAAGTTCTTAAATTTCCAATTTATTTTCACTTTATTTGTAAATCCTATTTTCCATTCACTTCTTAACAAACAACATATCACGTACAACTATATCTATTTATAAAAATCATTCTTTTATATACAAAATATAATACTAGGTAAAATTATTTCATTTACCTATATTCAAAAACAATATTGTGTCGGTCTTCCCTATTAAGTGTTTAGAAATCCCTATCGATGCCATAACATCCTATGTACCGACCAGAATTTATAAATACTAAGCAGAACAAATTAACACAATATAAAAACATTTTTATAATACTAACAAGTACACTCTCTCATATATACACGCTCAAACAACTCATTCTAGGGTATTACTATGACGACCGCCCATAACCCCTGCACTGAACCTAGAGAAAGTGCGCTGTAAAGTGTGCCAGGCAGCCATAGACGATTGTCAGGGTAAATTAAAACAACAGAATCTATCGTATTACTCACAGCGCATGGACAAAATACAATAGAACATACATATAGTGAAGCTTCACAGAATAGAATCTCATCAATAAAACTTCATAATAGTTGAATACAAACATCTGAATAGTCAATACAACAAGCCTCACTACATAACACTCAGAGAAAATACAAACATCGGAACACCCAGTACATATAATAAGAAGATAATATGCAACCCTCCAGCTCGTCTTCGATATCAACACCGTGGAAAGCAAGAACAACACCTGTCACCTGCTACCTAGTCTGCCCGTCCCAAAATGGACGAACAACCCAAGGCAATAAAAGTTAAAACATAAAGCCTTGAGTCAGACAACAGTCTTAGTGAGCAGTAAATTAACTAACAACATACCAAAAGAGCATAAAGGAAAAGGAATAGGAATACAACCCTACCACTCCACCTCTTTCTACAGTGATAGCCCCCAGACACACACTAAGTAGGAGCAAACATAGCAAAGCACACAATTTAAGGTAAAGCAATTATCACTCGAGTCAAGGGCGATGTTTTCCAAGTACAAACCCCCAAGGCTTAAACCAAGATCAGATAAGCACCCAGAAAATACCGCTCTTGAGACCGAATGACGATACAACCAAACATCCATGACTCTGGCTATCACTGTTATCATTGCCTTGATATCATCGTTAATTGAATGACCGGCACATTCTTTCAGCCGTCCGTCAAGGGCTAATGGAAACCCCGGTTCTAGACATAACTTTGCACGTCATCGTGACCCGTGCCTAGGACTATCGAATCTGCCCAGAGTACTTGACTATCAATCAATAGCCTTCAGGGACTATCGAATCTGTCCAACGTACTCTTGCTTTGAGCATGCTAGAACCTTCAACAACAATGAGATCCCAGCCTTCTACTCATCCTCCTCGACGACTATTTTCATACTAGCTCAAGCGCCTCTCGAGCCAACCATTATCCTCAACTCGAACCATATCACCGAGTTGTCAACATGCTTGGAATGATCCCGTCTGGATTAGACCAAGAATATCTCATATCATGCCTCGCTTCATCACATCCTCGCAAAGCTTCATCTCAACATCATCATCATCATCAAATCTATGCATAAGAGCTTCATCATCCGCTACATATGCCACGAGCAGCTTCTCCAATTCAAGAGCCTTTCCCTTAGCTTTGAATCATCTTCAGTCTAAATCAAATCATCAATCATCTAATTCATAGCAATCAATCAAGTCAAACATTAATCCAAGTAATCAAGCATTCAAATATGATCTAAATAGACAATTATAACAATAATGGCAATTTCGTAAATAAAGAGTCGAAAGTCTAACAAGCATGAAAACATGAGCAATGTCTCTATAATCTTGATGAATGAACTTGCATAGGTTAACATGTAGTAAAATGGATGTCAAATCATCATGAGCAATGGATCTATATGGATCTACACATATGATTAGGAAAATGCATGGAAATCTCTACTTTAACACCAAATCAAGCCAACGATCCGATATACTCCTTTGGATCCGTGTGAGAGATAATCACCACTCACCAAATCACCTAAACACCTCAAAAGAAACCCACTTCAGATTTGGACAGCGAAGGATCTAACCTGATCTATCACCAATCCGCTTCAAACGATGAAATCTCACTTCAATGGATGTAGATCTTCAATCTAAGCTCTTGAATCTTCAATTTGATCTTCAACTTGGATGGATGGAATCACTAGATTAGAGTGGAGAAAAGAAGTGAAGAAGTGTATAAGTCGAGCTCTCAAAATGGCAGCACTTCGTCGCTTCGAAATCCGGATCCCAAAAAGTGAGAAAAACCCTCCTATTTATAGGCTGATTTCCCCTTAGGTCGCTCGGAGTTAGGTCGCCACGACTTACGACCTAAAACCCCCATGACCTAAATATCCCACGACTTAACAACCTTGCCGACCTAACACAACGTATGCGCGCGACCTATCACCACGCGACTTACGACCTATCGAAACTCACCTGTCTACGACTTATGACTTAGCAGCACTCGCGACTTAACAACCCTTAGGTCGCTCACGACCTAACACTCAGGCAAAACCCAGCGACTTAACGCAGACACACTACCTCGTGACCTAACAAATCAACAGAGTCTCGACCTACGACCTAGCGCACATGCGCTTCCTTACGACCTAACTCAACACAGAACTCACGACCTAACTCTTAGGTCGTCTACGACCCAACTACGCTAACCACTAGGTCGCCAACTACTGTAGGATGCTAACCCTTAGGTCGCTAACTCGCTTACCCTCTTAGGTCGCAACATTCTATAGGTCGCTCCAAACTAACACACGACCTAAACCACTATGCGACCTAACTGCTAGGTCGTTAACTCTCTTAGGTCGCTGCCTTTCCTATAGGTCGCTCCAATACTTAGGTCGTTCACTCGACCTATCCTACCTCACGACCTAAGCTTATCCCACGACCTATCTCCTATATGACCTATCCCAAACTCCTTAGGTCGCCAGTTTCTATAAGTCGTCTATCTCCTTAAGTCGTCTACGACCTAAGCCTCAACCTACGACTTATCTATCATACGACCTAATTGCTTAGGTCGTTCCAACCTCTTAAGTCGCTCCACTTCTTAGGTCGCCTACTACGACCTAACCACCATACGACCTAAGACTTAACTCTGGACAACTTATCAACCATGCGACCAAATGTCAACTGTTTTACGATGTTTCGATCCGTAAAAATACGGGTCGTTACATTCTCTCCCCCTTAGGAATTTCGCCCCCGAAATTCCAAACAACAAGAGCAATCAAAGACTATTCTGCACGCCTACCATCCATAGCAATCAAAAAACCATGCATCCAATTCTAGCTTAGCATGCAGAATTCTAAAACTAGAACAAGTTACAATGTCATTAGATGACACGACACCTTAGGGCCATACCTTGAAGAGTTCAGGATGAGCTGCTTTCATCCTCTCTTCCACCTCCCATGTACAGTCGTTGTCATCGTCACTCCATTGTATCTTGAGCAACTTAACTACCTTCCTCCTAAGCTGTTTCGTGTCGGTTTCAACAACACGAAGCGGCTTACGAGGTCTCTTGTCGACTGGATCAACTTCAAAATCTTCACAGCTATCAGCAGAAACCACTGAATTCGAGTCGTGCACATACTTCCGTAGATACGATGCATGAAAAACATTGTGCACACCCGACATCTTCTCTGGTAACTCCAATCTGTAGGCGAGCTTTCCAATTCGCTCGATGATCGGGAATGGCCCAACAAATCTCGGAGTCAGTTTTCCTTTCTTCTCGAATCGAATAACATTCTTCAGTGGAGAAATCTTCACAAAAACCATATCACCAACGTCGAATTCCAAATCCTTACGACGCTTATCGGCATAACTTTTCTGACGGTCTTGGGCTGCCTTCATTCATTGCCGAATGATCCCTATACAATCTGAAGTCTGTCGAATCATCTCTGGCCCAAGCATCAACTTTTCTCCGGTCTCTAACCAACATGTTGGAGAGTTACACGGTCTTCCATACAATGCCTCATACGGTGCCATACCAATGCTTGACTGGTAACAGTTGTTATACGAAAATTCCACCAAATGAAGATGATCTTCCCATGATCCTCCAAAATCCAAAACACAAGCTCTAAGAAGATCTTCCAAAACTCGGTTGACTCTCTCGGTCTGACCATCTGTTTGAGGATGATAAGCTGTACTCAAACATAACTCGGTTCCCAAAACTTCCTGAAAGCTCTTCCAAAATCCACTAGTGAACAATGGGTCTCGATCGCTCACTATACTCTTCGGAATACCATGGAATCGAACTATCCACTTAACATACAACTCGACCAACTTTGATGCAGTCCTAGTCGATCGAACAGGAATGAATCTTGCACTCTTAGTCAGATGATCTACAATGACCCAAATCCCTTCATTTCCCGTTCTTGTTCTAGGTAGTCCATCAATAAAATCCATCGATATTTGTTCCCACTTCCATGTAGGAACTTCTAATGGCTAAAGCAATCCACTTGGCTTCTTCTGTTCGGCTTTCACCAACTGGCAGTTCATGCACTTGGAAATAAAATTTCCAACATCCTTCTTCATACCTTCCCAGTAATAGGTTCTCTTCATATCCCGATACATCTTATTTCCACCAGGATGAATTGTCAGCTTCGAGTGATGACTTTCCTTCAGAACTTCACTTCTCAATTCATCTATATCGGGAACAACTAGTCGTCCTTGCTTTCGAAGCCAACTCTCTCGATCGACCTCGAATCCTTTATCCTTTTCTGGTTCCAATCCAGATTCCAAATCACGGATAATCTTGACAATCTTATCATCTCGCTTTTGACTCTCGCCGATTCTTTCCACAAGAGTTGGTCTTATTGATAAGTTTGCCAACATCTCAGGTTCCAATTCACATCTGGGCCTGAAGTCAAATCCAGCTAAATACTCGAGATTCTTCCATTCTGAAAACATGGCTCCCAATCCTACATGTCTTCGACTTAACGCATCTGCCACTGCATTACCTTTTCCCGGAGTATAAGCTGTACCAAAATCATATGATTCCAAAAACCCTAGCCAACGTTGCTGCCAAAGATTCAAATCCTTTTGGGAGAAAAGATACTTCAACGACTTATGATCTGTAAACAACTCGAATCGAACTCCCAATAGATAATGTCTCCACATCTTCAGAGCAAAAACAATCGCCGCTAACTCCAAATCATGAGTCGGATAATTCCTTTCATGCGGCTTCAGTTGTCGACTTACATACGCCACAACCTTATCCCTCTGCATCAGCACTGCTCCAAGTCCAGTACCACATGCGTCGGTGTAAACCACCATCTCATCATTCCCACTTGGAATAGTCAGAACAGGAGCACTTGTCAATCTCTCTTTCAGGATTCTGAAAGCTTGCTCACACTTATCATCCCATCTGAACACTTGGTTCTTCTTCGTCAATCCTGTTAACGGTGCAGCTATCTTGGAGAAGTCTTTGATAAACCGTCGATAATATCCCGCTAATCCAAGAAAACTTCTCACATCAGATGCATTCTTAGGTCTAACCCAATCCTGGATTGCTGCCACCTTAGCGGGATCAACCGCTATTCCATTTCCAGAGATAACATGGCCTAAGAACCTCACTTCACTCTTCCAGAAGTGACACTTCGAAAACTTAGTCTTCAGCTGATGTTTCCGCAAGATTTCCAAAACAATACGCAAGTGTGTCTTGTGCTCTTCTTCAGTTCTGGAATAAATCAGAATATCATCTACGAACACAAGTACGAACTTGTTCAACTGATCTCTGAACACTCTATTCATAAGATCCACAAAATATGCTGGCGCATTAGTCAATCCAAACGGCATTATCAACCACTCAAAGAAACCGGATGGTGTTCGAAAAGCAGTCTTCGGCACACTATCCTTAGCCACTCTCAACTGGTGAAATCTCGTTGCCAAATCCATCTGAGAAAACACCTTAGCTTCGTGAAGCTGATCAAACAAGTCATCTATTCTCGGCAATGGATACTTGTTCTTCTTAGTCACTTTACTCAACTCACGATAATCCACACACAACCTCAACGATCCATCCGCTTTGGTTGCGAATACAACTGGTGCACCCCATTCGGACACACTACGCCGAATGAATCCTTTATGCAAAAGGTCATCAACCTGCACCCTCAACTCCTGCTGTTCCCTAGGCGCCATCCGCCTAAGAGGCATCACAACAGGTCTGGCTCCTTCAACTAGATCTATACGAAACTCGATCTCTCTATGCGGCGGTAACCCTTTGACCTCGTCAAAGACATCCTCAAATCCATTAGCAATTGGCACAGATGACAGTCCATCCCGTGGAACAACCAGCGAATACATGAAGCTCATGAAGACGCCTTCTTCATGCTTACATCGTATCACAATCTTTCGCCCCTCCACATTCTCGACTGTCACCTCCAACCTCTCACAATCAACCTTTGCCGCATACTTCCTAAGCCAGTCCATACCCAAAATAATTCCGAACCCCGCAAAGTTCAGAACATAGCAATCACAAACAAAAGAGCAATCATGACTCAATACAATTAGACTACGGCATAACATACACAAACAAGACGAACCCCCAACTGGATTAGTCACAACCAATGGCCTATCAACAATATCCGGTTCTAAACCCAACCGGCCTACAAGTTCACTACAAACAAACGAATGCGACGCCCCAGTGTCAAACAGAACTCTAACTGGAACACCACATATGGAAAGAGTACCTTGAACCACTACACTCTTTCCTTTCTCTTCAGTGGTAGGAGCTCTCAAAGACGATGGAACAGCCCCCAAAGCATAAGCTTGCATAATCTGCTTGTCCCTCCTCGGTTCTGGACAATTCTTCCTGATATGCCACGGCTTGTCACAGTTGTGACACTTCATCGGCACCTTCGAATTCTTGCAATCCCTAGAGAAATGGCCCTTCTGCTGACAATTATAGCAGGTCACTTCGCTCTTCGGCTTCTTCTGGCCATCCCTACCATTTTGCTGCTGCTGCTTCCTCTTCTTGTTTCCACCCTGCTGGGGTTTAGACTCTTCCATGGTCACAGCAACAACAGATCCTTCCTTAGGAAACAGATTCTCGTGCCTGAGAGCCTTCTCCACAAGTTTCTCAAATGGATCGTCCAAATGATCCACCAACTGCCTCCCAAGATGACTGTCCAAGCCTGTCACAAACTTCTCGTTCTTCTGATACGAAGATTCAATATACGACCGGGCATACTTGGACAAAGCTTCAAACTCAAAAACATACTCAAGAACTGGTCTTCCTCCTTGCTTGAGCTCCACAAACTTCTTGAACAGAACAGACTTCTGAGTTGTAGAAATGAACTTGGCTTCAAATTTGGCTTGGAATTGCTCCCAAGTGATCTCTTCCTCTGGAGTATCAATAGTGATAGAGTTCCACCAATCAGAAGCTCTTCCTTGAAGCTGCCTCGATGCTAACTTCCTCTTAGTTGCATCCTCAATTCCCAAGTCACCAAAGATCCTTCTACAAGCATCTATCCATCTCTGGACCTCAATGGTTGATTCTGTTCCCAAGAAAACCTTTCCTCCAAGAGCAGTGTAGTCCTTACACAGCTTAGCAAAGTCCACCGGTTTTGGAGTTTGAACTTGAACTCCAACATCCACCGATGGCCCCAGAGCTGGCATCCTTCTCATGATCGAAGTCATCATAGCTTCGAACATAGCAGCATAATCAGCAGCCCCCTCAGTAGCACGGCCTTCCCTAGCAGCTGGTCTCCCTCTTCGACTCATTCTCAATATCTATAAAAAGGAATGATTAGCACATCTAGAGAAACAACTGCATAAAGGACTCAAACTCTACTAAGCTACTATATTATATATAGTAATCATCCATCAAAATACAATTACGTCTCTCATACGTAGTTACGTCAGCGAGCGTTGGGTAAAATCGATTAACCAAAGCTCTGATACCAAATGTGACGACCGCCCATAACCCCTGCACTGAACCTAGAGAAAGTGCGCTGTAAAGTGTGCCAGGCAGCCATAGACGATTGTCATGGTAAATTAAAACAACAGAATCTATCGTATTACTCACAGCGCATGGACAAAATACAATAGAACATACATATAGTGAAGCTTCACAGAATAGAGTCTCATCAATAAAACTTCATAATAGTTGAATACAAACATCTGAATAGTCAATACAACAAGCCTCACTACATAACACTCAGAGAAAATACAAACAGTGGAACACCCAGTACATATAATAAGAAGATAATATGCAACCCTCCAGCTCGTCTTCGATATCAACACCGTGGAAAGCAAGAACAACACCTGTCACCTGCTACCTAGTCTGCCCGTCCCAAAATGGACGAACAGCCCAAGGCAATAAGAGTTAAAACATAAAGCCTTGAGTCAGACAACAGTCTTAGTGAGCAGTAAATTAACTAACAACATACCAAAAGAGCATAAAGGAAAAGGAATAGGAATACAACCCTCCCACTCCACCTCTTTCTACAGTGATAGCCCCCAGACACACACTAAGTAGGAGCAAATGTAGCAAAGCACACAATTTAAGGTAAAGCAATTATCACTCGAGTCAAGGGCGATGTTTTCCAAGTACAAACCCCCAAGGCCTAAACCAAGATCAGATAAGCACCCAGAAAATACCGCTCTTGAGACCGAATGACGATACAACCAAACATCCATGACTCTGGCTATCACTGTTATCATTGCCTTGATATCATCGTTAATTGAATAACCGGCACATTCTTTCAGCCGTCCGTCAAGGGCTAATGGAAACCCCGGTTCTAGACATAACTTTGCACGTCATCGTGACCCATGCCTAGGACTATCGAATCTGCCCAGAGTACTTTACTATCAATCATTAGCCTTCAGGGACTATCAAATCTGCCCAACGTACTCTTGCTTTGAGTATGCTAGAACCTTCAACAACAATGAGATCCCAGCCTTCTAGTCATCCTCCTCGACGACTATTTTCATACTAGCTCAAGCGCCTCTCGAGCCAACCATTATCCTCAACTCGAACCATATCACCGAGTTGTCAACATGCTTGGAATGATCCCGTCTGGATTAGACCAAGACTATCTCATATCATGCCTCGCTTCATCACATCCTCGCAAAGCTTCATCTCAACATCATCATCATCAAATCTATGCATAAGAGCTTCATCATCCGCTACATATGCCACGAGCAGCTTCTCCAATTCAAGAGCCTTTCCCTTAGCTTTGAATCATCTTCAGTCTAAATCAAATCATCAATCATCTAATTCATAGCAATCAATCAAGTCAAACATTAATCCAAGTAATCAAGCATTCAAATATGATCTAAATAGACAATTATAACAATAATGGCAATTTCGTAAATAAAGAGTCGAAAGTCTAACAAGCATGAAAACATGAGCAATGTCTCTATAATCTTGATGAATGAACTTGCATAGGTTAACATGTAGTAAAATGGATGTCAAATCATCATGAGCAATGGATCTATATGGATCTACACATATGATTAGGAAAATGCATGGAAATCTCTACTTTAACACCAAATCAAGCCAACGATCCGATATACTCCTTTGGATCCGTGTAAGAGATAATCACCACTCACCAAATCACCTAAACACCTCAAAAGAAACCCACTTCAGATCTGGACAGCGAAGGATCTAACTTGATCTATCACCAATCCGCTTCAAACGATGAAATCTCACTTCAATGGATGTAGATCTTCAATCTAAGCTCTTGAATCTTCAATTTGATCTTCAACTTGGATGGATGGAATCACTAGATTAGAGTGGAGAAAAGAAGTGAAGAAGTGTATAAGTCGAGCTCTCAAAATGGCAGCACTTCGTCGCTTCGAAATCCGGATCCCAAAAAGTGAGAAAAACCCTCCTATTTATAGGCTGATTTCCCCTTAGGTCGCTCGGAGTTAGGTCGTCCACGACTTACGACCTAAAACCCCCACGACCTAAAAAGCCCACGACTTAACAACCTTGCCGACCTAACACAACGTAGGCGCGCGACCTATCACCACGCGACTTACGACCTATCGAAACTCACCTGTCTACGACTTATGACTTAGCAGCACTCGCGACTTAACAACCCTTAGGTCGCTCATGACCTAACACTCAGGCAAAACCCAGCGACTTAACGCAGACACACTACCTCGTGACCTAACAAATCAACAGAGTCTCGACCTACGACCTAGCGCACATGCGCTTCCTTACGACCTAACTCAACACAGAACTCACGACCTAATTTTTAGGTCGTCTACGACCCAACTACGCTAACCACTAGGTCGCCAACTACTGTAGGATGCTAACCCTTAGGTCGCTAACTCGCTTACCCTCTTCGGTCACAACATTCTATAGGTCGCAACATTCTATAGGTCGCTCCAAACTAACACACGACCTAAACCACTATGCGACCTAACTGCTAGGTCGTTAACTCTCTTAGGTCGCTGCCTTTCCTATAGGTCGCTCCAATACTTAGGTCGTTCACTCGACCTATCCTACCTCACGACCTAAGCTTATCCCACGACCTATCTCCTATACAACCTATCCCAAACTCCTTAGGTCGCCAGTTTCTATAAGTCGCCTATCTCCTTAAATCGTCTACGACCTAAGCCTCAACCTACGACTTATCTATCATACGACCTAATTGCTTAGGTCGTTCCAACCTCTTAAGTCGCTCCACTTCTTAGGTCGCCTACTATGACCTAACCACCATACGACCTAAGACTTAACTCTGGACAACTTATCAACCATGCGACCAAATGTCAACTGTTTTACGATGTTTCGATCCGTAAAAATACGGGTCGTTACAATTACTACCCTATATCTAATGAGTCAAACCCCACAAATCTAAGGTTATCGCTAAACTAAAGCTCTGATACCAACTGTAAAGACCCACCTTTTTGGATGGTTTAAATCGACACTAAACCACGCATGTCAACTCAAACCATTCAAAAGAGAGAATTGTTAATGGGGTAAATAAGAAAATAAGAGGAAAGAAAAACAAAACACAGAATCTCACAGATAACAAAATATAATAATTAAATAAACAGTTCATGAAGCTGTTTTACAAATACATTTGATTACACTTTTACAATACAATCAGAGTTATACATACAACAGGAATAAATAAATAATGCAGCGGAACAACATGATATAGTGGAATAATAATAATAATAATATAATACTAAACTCCTTCTTTGTCCTCTAGAAATAGAGTCTTCAACGTTGAAATGCTCAGGCTGACCCGAGCTTAATGAAAAGATAAAACACTCGAGTTAGAACTAAAAGGTCTTATGTAAGTTAAATCAACATAAATATGAGTGTAACAGCTTCAGAGATGTTTATGGGATTTTACATCTCCTATTTAGTATATAATGTGCGTGCAATAACGTAAGAGATGTTCGGGATTTCCATCTCCTAAGGATCCGATAAACTATTTACTATGTAGTAATATATGTAGTGCCTATCAATAAAGTAAAGTATTAAAATAGCATTAAGGCATTACCCATATCCCCCTTAACACATTTTTATAAATGTCGTAGTCTATACAGTACTATAAACTCCACCAAACCGGTGGGCTATCAAGGAGCACTCCATAGGTACAACACAAAACAAAATCGTAGTGAGCTCGATAAGGCATATGACAAGGCACGCGAGGTAATGCCCAGGGTAGGATTCTACTGTTTTGCACGCACAGACTGATGGTAACACATAGCAGCTACTACCGCCCACCTCGGAACACACTCCCATAATCAAATTGAATGTGGTCACCAAATCAATCACAAAGTAACGAATATGGTATCGAAGAAGCATGTCCGATCGGAGGAGCGACCTCACTTGGTCCGGGATGGCTTCTGTTTTAGTCATATCAAGCTGACCTAGGGGGGTCGGGGCTGCGTTCGTACCTTATACAGAATCGTTCGCCAAACCATCCTACTTTGTTCTGGATTCTCCACCACGTGCACAGTTGTTAAAGTGGTTTCGGAATTGGCAGAGAGTGACAATATCCGACCTCGGTCTCTTTAAGAACCAAACGCTTACATTTTTCACACCGTGGTCATTTCATAAAACATTTATGATAATAATCCAGAAAACAATTTATACTTTCATATCAAGATATCCATATTTTTTTTCCAAAAGTATAAATATATTCATAAATATCGAGGAAGATTTTTTTCAATCAATTTCAAAAATAATTTATAAATCTCTTCTAAACAACTTATAAACTATTTATAAGCTTTAGAACCATTTATAAAGCTATTTATAAATTCCAAATCAGTTTACAATTCTTCCCCTTCAAAAAACTTTATAATTCCTATATAAAACCATTTTAAAAATCCTATATAAAAATATTTTATAAAATCCTTTTTATAAAATCCATTATAAAATCACTTACAAAACTTTTATAAATCCCGTACAAAACCTTTTATAAAAATCTTTTATCTGTTAAAGTTATAATAAAAGTTTATATTTATTATCTTAAATCAAAACTATATTATTATATTAAATTAAAACTATATTTATTATATTAATTTAAAAATAAATCTTTTAAAACTATATTAAATATTCTATTAAATTAAAATTTAAACCATTTAAAATATATTTTAAAACTAAGTAAAATTATAAGTAAAATCTTAAATTTACTTTTAAAACCATATGTTAACTTATAATTTGAAACTTTTAAAACATATAAAATAAATTATTTTCCAAATATAAATTTTAAATAAAATCATTATATAAAATTTAAAAATCAAAATTATAAATCAAACATATTTTACTATTTAGAAAATAATTTAAAACTGGCTAACGATGTTCGTATATAGTTTTCTACCTTATGGTCAAGTGATAGGGTATGTATCATTTCAACCCCAAAATTGTTAAATTTTCTAGGTATATATCGTTTCAACCCGTATCCCGAATCAATAATTTCCAAATCAATAAAATCGCTCGGGTTTATCATTTCAACCCATAACGATTTTCCGTATTCTATAAGATCGTTCGGGTATGTATCATTTCAACCCATAGTGATTAACAGGGATATACATATCCAATCATCCAAATATATCGACAAATAAACATCCATCACAATTAACATCCAAATCAGCCAATAAATCACAACAATTAACTGGTTATCATTTTTTGGTATTTAATTAACAATTTAAATTCAATATTAATTTAAATGGCAATTTAATTCAAAAATTCAAATTTCAATTAAAATGTCAAATTAAACTACCAAACATCAATCAAAAATATTCTTATCACGTCTTAAATTTAATTTAACTAACATCATATATTTCAGTATTCGTAAGTGGGTTAAATCACTCGGCTTTTTATTTTTAGTCGATTTAAAATCAAAATAAAGCCCAAAATTTGAACAGTCTCAGAATCTAACCAAACTTGTTCTATGTTATCCGAAATTTTGATACGATAGTAACGGAGAAACCCGCACCCAAATCCGAGCTCGTATGAAAAAGTTACGGACGTTAGAAGCTTCAAAATTTAAATTAAAAAAATAATAATAAAAGGAAAATGGGTAATTTCACTTTCCCCTAAAACCCCAGCACGATCAGACATCACGTACGCAACCCAACTAGATGTCGTTCCTCTATGATTACACGCGCCTCCACGACAAGCCGCTGCTACGCCGTCCACCTCCAACCGGGTCGCCTCCACCTATGCACCTCCCCCACGACCACCAAACACCCTCGAGCGCCTAAGGTTGACGACGAAAATTCTAGCCGCTGCCGCCCATATTCAACCCTAATCGAATTATTCCCGTCGATCTGACCATCATTTCTCCAAACAAACAATTCAGACTAACTCCCCATGTCAATCTCCACACATCTATACCCTTGGATCGTTGCATCGTCGTTGTTGATCAACCACCAAAATAGATGGCCGAGAATGTTTTGTTCATTTCTGGACAAACCAAAACTCGATTGCAAAAACGAAAAGCAGATGTAGGTTACACTCGTCGAGAGCTTTCCAATGATATATAATTTGATAGGTTTTGATGAGTTTGAATTTTCGATTTGATTTTTAATTTGGGAAATAGGGTTTGACATGTTTGAGAAGGAACAGATACAGAAGGAAGTAGCAGATGAGAATAAAGTACATACATAAATAAAATGAAAAGCTGCCAGGGTTAGAGGAAAAAATCTATTTATATGGACATATGGATAAGAATGAATGGACAGATCGAATTGGGTCGAAATGATAACAACGACCCGAAAAGCCCGTTTCGTCCCCGAAACAAAAATGGGTCATCCAATATATCAAAATATAGGTTTTCAATATTTTTAAATTCAATGAAACTAGTTTCAAACCCTAATTCAAAAGTATATAGAAGTTAACTTTAAAAATTAGATTATATTCACTTGAATTCTATTAATTGATTTCTACACGTTTCAAGCTCGCACGGCCAAACGACAAGGCCGATCGCTACGAAACTTGAAATCCTACAATAATTCACTGTTATGGATCCAATGAAACTAGTTTTGTCAAAATTCAAGACTGTGGCCAAAATAGTTAATTTTCACGTTAATTAATTAAATTATTATTAAATTGGTTTAATCACTTTTAAAGTCAAAATTTAAAAATTAACCATTTTATCATTCTTGACTACATAGAAATTAATAATCTATTACAATAAATTTTCATGTTAAATCCACTATTTAAATATTTCACTAAATTCAACGTTCAATTACAATGGAAATAAAACCTATTTTATTATAATTTAGATTTCAACACTTCTTTTATTTTAATTTACATTCTTATTATTGAATCAACTATTACCTTATGAATATAATTAACATTAGTTTACATTTTATTACATTAATATTCTACCATTATCCTCTTAACTCAAATAAACTGCAATATTTAATTACATTAATTCAATTGATTTATAATTAATTTCAAATGGATTAAATATCAAGACGATAGTAAATCAATTGTTATTCATTAATAATTCACTTTTATCTACATGTTGTTTACAAATAAGGATTATAAATTGGCGTACAAATAATTGATTTCACATTCTATACTAAAACCAATTAAATAAAATAACATACAATTTCATCATTAATACAACATTTATTTTATTTCCTTATTTACAATTATAACCAAATTAACTTAACAATTATTTCAGTTGATTGAGGTTACATTAAGATAGTTATCAATCACATTAAATAAACATTATTAAATCACATTCCAATAATCTTTTCCATTTATAAATCATAAATTTTAATTTCTCACAATATTAAATTTAAAAATCTTATTTAATTTAAATATTTTTATTTATCGAAAAATATGGGTCGTTACAGTTTGTGAAAGTATAAAGATGAGTTTATATAACACTTGAACTTGGGAGATAGTAAGTTATAAACAAGTTTTAAATTGATTGAATATCATGTTAAGTAAAATAAATTGGATGTTTTTGTATATACTCTTAGGATGCAGTGGAGTATCATAGGAGTAAGAACTTAAGTTGTATAATGTTTAATAACTTGAAGTAAATTTTATGAAATGATTTATAAGTGATTTTAGTATTAAAGGGGAATATTATAAGTGAATGAATGTGAATTAAAATGGAAAGACACTAATATAGTTAAGAAACTAATTCGAATAGAGTACGTAAGTTGTACGTAGATCATTTTTTTGCTTAACAGTTCTTGATCTAGGATCCGAGTACATGATTTCGAGGTAATTCACACCGGTCCAAGTTAGGATTTTTCACTCGATTCTTGACGGCGAACACTTGATATGGATTTTTGATAAAATCCTAAAGTTTTCTATTATAGTATATGGCTTGTAAGGAGAACAGAGAATTCTAATTAGGGACCTGATCAGAGCTCGCACTAGAGAAATCAAGTAATCTATACTGGTTTGTAAGTGAAATTTATGCGATCGAATTAGTGATCATAGTTGATATTGTGTACCGATGATATATGTATATCGTACGAGCTTTAGTATAATTATATACTATGTTTGTTGGCTTGTGGAGAGTTTGGGAAATGACTCTGCAAATTGTTTGGGTAGCATGAGTGATCAACTGAGTAATACCTGAGGCTGTTGGGCATAAGGTACGCTTAGTATATTGTTTATCGCCCTTGTGCAATAAGATGAATTATGAATCTGGGCAACCGTGAGCTTTGTTTGCTAGTGATTGGAGTATTGTTATATGATTGTTGCTTTGGTTGCTGGTGGTTGCAATATCCTTGGGTATTGATATGCGATTGTTGCTTTTCTTGCTCGTGTTAGTACTTCGAAGATGAAATTCTTCTAAGAGAGGAGAATGTAATGACCCAGATTTTCGAACGTTTTACAATTAAATATTGGAATTATTTATATATTTAAATTTTGGATTTAATACAAAAAATGATTTCAAAAGCTTATTTAAATTCTTTTTAAATAAGAAATGCAATGGTAGACTTTTAATTTATAATTAAAAGTGATTAAACTGATTTTAATAATAATTCTTTTTATTATTAACGTGTGAAATTTTCATCCCGAGGCACTGTCTTGCACTTTGACGAAACTAGTGCCATTGTATTCGGAATATTGAGTTGTTATATGCCGACCAGTTTGGTGACGATCGAACATGCTGGGTAGTCGTGCGTGCTAGGAACGCGTAGCGTTTAATTTAAGAGAATTAAATACTATACATTTGTTTATAAATATCTATACTTAGATATTTTCCTCAATCACTTTTCTATCTCCCTCGCTCTTCTCTTTTATTCCTGCAACCAAAACCAGTAGCCACATCTGTCATCGAATTATTCCTGGAGTTGTAGTTAACCCGATGTCATTTGATCCATTGGTCTCCTGTAATCCAAGGCTTTGTGATGGTGTGTTCAAAGTTATCTGTGGCAAGGTTTGAGGTTGCTTGACTTGCCACAACCGATACTAGGGCTTGGGATCGAGGGAGCTTTAGGCGTCGATTGTCCAAGGCGAAGGTGGCATTGGTGTTGTCGTTCAAAGACAAGCACGCAGTGATGTTTATAGGTGGTGCGGCTGCAGGCAGAGGAAGGCGATATTCAGTTTGTTGGTTTTGGTGGTCGCTGTCGCGATGAGAAGGAGGTAATCAGAGGCAAAATCAGTGGTGTGGTTGAGTTTGTGGTGGCGCAAGGAGTGATTTGGTGATGGTCGTCGATGATAAGGTGGAGGGAATCAAAATGCAACCTGGGATGGTCGATTTAGGGTAAATAACAACAATCGACATGGAGGTGATCAAGTTGGTGGAGAATGGGTCAGGCGAGTTGTGTTCGAGAAGAGGAGATCGTTGGTGTAGACGGTTTTGGACTTAGTCGAGTGGTTTGTCATATCATGGAAATTATGCATAAATTTGGGCCGATTTGTATCAGCGTGCATGAATGAATTTGGAGAGATGACGTGGAAAGTGATTAGTGTGGAAAGGTAATTATGTTAGCGAGTTAATTATAATTAATTAAGTCAATTTATTCGATTTCTTATATAATGTGTAGCTTTTGCATACAAGGTCCAATCGAGGCACCGTCTTTGCCGTTGCACTCGCGCTGGAATTATCTACGTCTAGGACTGATTTCGGTTTAGTGAATTTACTCACCAGTTATGTGTATACAATTGTTGTTGTATTAAAATATAAATAGTATAACGAACAATGCAAGTTATTACTTTTCAGCCCCATCTTGTTTTGTAAAACAAGCGACAACATTATTATGGAGTATAATCTCCTTTTTGATTCTATTCAAACATGTATCATGACCCAGACTACTTGACAACATTATTTTGGATCTCTTGGAGAGGAGTTGGAGGATTTCCTACCGTATTTTATTTTTGCCGCATTACTTGATCTGTATCTATCAGCATTTGTGAAGATAGGCGGTTACAACCGTCCAAGCTGATGATAGGTTAGCTTACTCTGATTAATGTATGTATATTAATTTTTTTTGGTAAAGACCTTGTGAGATATTATATATTATCGTTCCATATATGAGATTCAGATAGTGTGTTCTTCTTTCTTGTTCTGTCTTCATTTTCTTATACTCTAACGTTCTGCCTTTCTAGCACTTGGGTGCTAGGCACGTGAATACCATGGATGTAATAATTATACGTAAGGGACCTTATATGAATCATTCTAAGAGAATTTTTAGGAACAATAGTCATTAGATGACTAATTTATATTTTGAACATAGATATACAGTAAACTAATGCAAAATCGGTTTCATATAAAGCAATTCATAAAATGTTTATGGATGCCCATTCTGTTGCATTGAGACAACTGTTATTTCAAGAAATAACAACTTCGTAACAAAGGAATTTCTTTAAAAAATTATTGGTATAAAATGATTTTGGATATGATCCAATGATAAAATTGGTTACAAGGGGTGAAATCAAATTGACAAAACCTAAATGAACATAAGTACATTAGAACATCTAATGAGTATTCTTGTACATTAAAGAGAAAATGCGAGTTCTTATCAATGTCAAGAATAAATAATCCTTGATTGTTTAATTAAACCATTAAGAGTATTGACTCTATGATATGCTATGATGCACTAATCCAAAATAGATTCCAAGTACATTACCAAATATGATTTTGATAGTTGTATCCAAAGTGATAAGATCCATTGGCCGCAAATATGTCTTCAATGGAAAGTCAAATCGTAACGACTTGACTTCTCGACCCCTAAATGTTGATAGTACATCCATGGTATTCATGTGCCGAACATTCAAGTGTCGGAAAGAAAAATTGCTAAGGGTGAAATAAAAGAAAAAGAAATAGAATAGGGAAGAAGGAACACAATATCAGAATCTCTCGACAGAACGATAATATATAATGTCAAAAGATAGTATAAACTGTCATTCTAAGATATAAAGTTTTTCAGAGTTACAATATCAGCTTGGACAGTTATAACAACCCGTCCTCACAAATGCTGGTGGTATAATAGTAGACAGAAAAAAAAATACTATTGTAGGTCATTATCCAGCTCATCTCCATAAGCTCAATAGAGTCCAAAGCTAAATTTGAAAACATACATGGGGCTAGCCCAAGCATTATAAGAAAATAACACTTGGATCAGTTTGGTAAACCTGTGTGAGAAACTCAAGAAATATGAGAAAAGTAACAGTAACCATTGAGATTATACAGATTACAGTAACGGTTTTACCCTCAAATGAAACTAACCATTCATTAAGTTTTATATAGTGATATGATAGATAATGTCTAGAGTGTAGCACATAAATCATATCAAATAGTTGCTGTGTGAATGCCACAACAATAATAGGTATACAATTAATACCGCTAAGGCACATTTGTACATGGATTTGTTCCACGAAGACGCCTCCAGTAAACTGAAGCAGATCTCCATAATAAGGATCAAAAACTTCCTTCCAAGCATAGTATATCTATAGATAGGTGTGAAGCCCCACCTCTATACCCACGCTAGCCAAGAACACTACGGTGTAATGCCGTCAACTAGCACGGAGAATAAGGCTGTTGAGGAGCGACCATCCGTGTAATTGCATTGTGCGAGCACCGATATGTCAGATAGTATAGCATGCATTTCATTTAAGGAGGAAATCCGACATACCGATACAAACTCAAAGCTATCACACGGTGGCTATATATAATCTTCGGAAACAAACATAAAAAGAAACAAAACACAAATCAGTCACAGATATCCATATCACAAAGGCGGAAAAAGATATGAATAAATTTATATAAATGACACATGAAAGTGTACATCAGAGTAGTGGTCTGAAAGATCCACAATAATACAAAGGAATAGCTACAAGCTACACAAAAGGATAAGTATACATCACGGAGTCTATATCTCAAATGTATACAACAAAAACTACTAATCTAAGTAGTTAGCCAAAAGTCAGAATAATCCCAGAAGAGAAGTCAAGCAGAAGCACCTGTAACATCTCGGTCTGACCCGAGTATTATTTATAAGAAAATAATAAACGGATCAGTCTAGCTATAAATATCAGATGATATGGTATAGAATATAAGACATGGCATGAACATGTAATAACCATAGTGGCATACTACTATAAGTATGTAATTGAAAATCAACATGAGATTAATCAATATCACAAGAATCTTCTCAAAGATAAAATAGGGTATCATACCCTAAACTTGTATTCATAACAAGTCAATGACACACAAATTCACCAATGCACAAAAATTGATAAAACTTATCAATGGAAATCAAGAAAATTGGTGAAGCACAAAATTCCAGAAATCACCACAAGAAATCCAGAAATCACAAGAAGGGGGGAGGCCTATCACAAAACGGGAGTATGAAAACTCACCAACACGTGTAACACAAGACGAGACGCTATCTCATGGTAGCTAACCATTAATTTTTGAGCCGAAGCTCCACAAGAATGGCCCGAAGACCGTGGGGCGCTACCCCACATATGTGATGTAGAAACATCACACAAACGGGGTTTAGTCTCCCTCGTAGACAAAGAGACATCGCACAATTGCTAGTCTAAATCAAATCACAAAAATGATCGTCATGATCATCAAGAAGTGTCAATCACACCAAGCTAGTAAATAAATGAGTTTAGCTTCATGTCCCATAACCACTTGCTTAACTTAAATATTTACGAACAAACTGTAGATCTTCACTAGAAAATTGTCACAAGAGGTTCAATCGAACAAGTCCAAGAATTAACCGACGAAGTGAACGCAAGCGTTTCATACCACTCGTTTTACTAAGTCGTTTAATTAGATTTCTCGTACGAGTGAGGTAAAGATTTGTATATACTAGTAGATTGGAAAACGGTTTGAGAAAAAGAGTTTTGTAATAAAATAGTGTTGAAATCGCTTTGATAAAAGAGTTTTGATATTTACTACTAGTATTGAAACCTTCATATTTTTAAAGTGACAAACCACAAAACGATTGTTGAAACGAATCAAATCACAAACTCACATTCGAAGACGTGAGTAAAGTCCAAAGAGATCAACTCCAAAACCATCAAAGTAGAAGTGCGCCTGCAACATAACATAGTACAACACAAGAAATGGGTGCGACCAAACAAGGTGCGACCTAAGGAGTTGAAGGCTTAAGAAGTAACACACGGCCCACCCAGGTGCGACCTAATATTGGTACGACCTAACGTGGAACGACCTAAGGCCTTACGACCTAAGGTGGAACGGGCCGAGTGACTTTAGGGGTCATGCGACCTAAAGGAAATGAGGTCATGCGACCTAAAGGTAATAAGGTCTAACGACCTAAAGGAAATAAGGTCGAACGACCTAATTGAAATAAGGTCTAGCGACCTAATGGTATTGGGGTCATGCGACCTAATGGAAATGAGGTCATGCGACCTAACGACCTAATGGTGCAAACGACCTAAGGCATGTGAGCAATATGCAGTTATATAGGCCGAGCGACTTAAGGTACGAAGCGACCTAACGAAATTGCGACCTAAGGTGAAGGCTGCGCGACCTAGTGGCTCGAATGACCTAATGTCTGAAACAAGGTCGAGCGACCTAACGCCTAGCGACCTACGACCTAACTCGTATGAACGACCTAACTCATGCGAATGAATTAAGGCCGGAAACGAGTTATGCTTAGTGTGACTTTTCGACAGAATGACCTAATGCCAGGAAAATGCTAAAACACACGAAATTTGGAGTTTTTCACCAATTCGATCCAAACCAAATGCAAATGCACATGCACAAGTGATAGGGAATCATTCCGAACAATTCAATGACAGTTATAGGCAAGAATGTGAGATAAAAATCTCACTTTTTCATGAAATTGATGGTGGAGAAGCTTAAAAGCAATGGAAGAATCAACCACAAGCTTGAATCCAATGTCTTCTCTTTGAATTTGGAGTTAGATGTTGAATTTGCTAATGAACTTGAGCTTGGAATTTTAATTTCCCATTCCCTCCACCATTTTTGATGAAGCTTTGTTGTTTTAGAAGAAGTGATGAAGAGGAGATGGGTTGGGGCTGAGTTAGTAAGTGGTTCAACCCAAACCAAAGCCCTAGGCGAAAAAGTGGTGAAAATTCCACTATCTCCAAACATATCGAAGTTTACACTCAAAAAGATCGTAAACGTCATTTTGAACTCAATGGAGGTGGTCTCGAGTCCTAAGTTGACCGTATGCAAAAAGTACCTTTTCGGACTAAAAATCCGACTAACGATAAAATATTTAAATATAAAATCGACAAATATGCGGGTTGTTACAGACTCCCCTCCTTAAAGAAATTGCGTCCTCGCAATATATAAGATGGAAATAAAAAGTAACAACCATAAAAGCATATTAACACAAAAGAAATTTGAAATAAGAAGTTTACCTCAAAGTGCATGAGAAAGTAAGTCCGGATGTGTTCGCTCGATGAATTCTCTAGATTCCCAAGAACAATCTTTAGGATTTGAGGACCATTGAACCTTCACAAGCGGAACATCTTTATTTCGAAGTCGTTTGACCTCCGAAGCAATAATTCGAATAGGATGCTGCTCATAATTTAAATTAGGTGAAACTTCAATTTCTTCCACAACACCGGTCTCAAGAATAGAATCGGAATCCCGAAGGAATTTCCGTAATTGAGAAACGTGAAACACGTTATGAATAGCAGAAAATTGAGCCGGTAACAAAAGGCGATAAGCCATAGAACCAATACGTTCAGTGATAGGGAATGACCCAATATATCGAGGCGCTAATTTTCTCGATCGACTGAAGCGTACTACACCCTTCATAGGTGAAACACGAACAAATACAAGATCTTCAATAGAAAATTCCAATTTCCTTCTTCGGTTATCGGCATAGGATTTTTGTCTACTCTGGGCTTCTTTCATCCTATGTCGAATAAGGTCAATCTTCTCTGTGGAATCACGAATAAAATCTGGACCTAAAACCAGCTTCTCACTGGCCTCAAGCCAACAAGAAGGAGATCGGCATGGCCTTCCATAGAGTGCCTCGAAAGGTTCCATACCAATACTAGATTGGAAGCTGTTATTATAGGAAAATTCAACAAGTGAAATATGATCTTCCCAACTTCCACCAAAGTCAAGAACACAAGCACGAAGAAGATCTTCAAGTGTTTGATTCACACGCTCGGTTTGTCCATCGAACTGGGGGTGATAGGCGGTGCTAAAATTAAGCTTCGTTCCTAAAGCTTTTTGAAGACTCTTCCAGAATCCACTAGTAAACAATGGATCACGATCACTAACAATGGAAGTAGGAACTCCATGCAATTTAACAATTTCTTTAATAAAGAGTTTGGCCAAAAGAGGAATGGTTCGGTTCGACCGAACGGGAATAAATGGGCGGATTTAGTAAGTCTATCAACAATCACCCATAAGCTATTATGACTCGAACGAGAATGGGGAAGGCCATCAATAAAATCCATGGAAATTTGATCCCACCTCCAAACTAGAATTTCCAAAGGTTGCAATAACCCACCTGGCCTTTGATGTTCAGCCTTGACAAGTTGGCAAGTCATGCAACACTTAACAAAGTTAGCAATCTCAAATTTCATTCCCTCCTAGTAATAAAGTCGCTTCATATCCGCGTACATTTTACTACTACCGGGATGAATGGAAAATTTGGAATGATGAGAATCTTCTAAAATATCTTTACGAAGATCTCTAATATTTGGTACGTTAAGTCTACCAAATTTTCGAATGCTGCCACGAGAATCAATATCAAAGTCTTTCAAACCTTCAATATCGGTTTTATCCTTAATATTTTGGCTAAGAAGAGCCAATTCGGGATCTAGCCTTTGAGCTTCAAGAATGCGGTCTAAAAGAGAAGGATGAGCTTCAAGGCTACATAAAACAAGAGATGAACATAAGTCGGAGACACGATCTCAAATTTCACAAGTGGATAAAACCTCGAGATCTTTCCATTCAGATATCATCATGGAAACAACCGCTTGTTGCTTGCGATTAAGAGCCAGCAACACGATTTCCCTTTCCGGGAGTATAAAGAATATCAAGATCATAAGAGGCAAGGAATTCGAGCCAACGCTGTTGACGCAAATTAAGTTCCTTTTGAGAAAATAAATATTTCAAAGACTTATGATCAGTATAAAGTATAAATTTCTCTCCCAAAAGATAGTGTCGCCAAATTCGAAGGGCGAAAATGATAGCCGCGAGTTCTAAATCATGTGTGGCATATCTAGTCTCAGCCGGCTTCAATTGCCTAGAAGCATAAGCAATAACACGTTCTTTTTGCATAAGAACGGCACCCAAACCAACGCGACTAGCATCGGTATAAACAACAAAATCTTGATTCCCTTCGGGAATAACAAGAATAGGAGCATCAGAAAGGAGTTCTTTTAATTTTTGAAAAGAAGTTTCACATTTGTCCGACCAAATGTATTTAACACCTTTCTTGGTTAAGCCAGTAAGAGGAACGACAATCTTAGAAAAGTCTTTTATGAAACGACGGTAATAACCTGCCAATCCGAGAAAGCTACGGATTTCAGTCACGCTCTCCGGTCTCTTCCAATTTTGAATCGCTTCAATCTTTGAAGGATCCACTGATATTCCGGATTCGGAAATAATATGACCGAGAAACTTCACACTAGATTGCCAAAAATGGCATTTAGAAAATTTTGCTTTTAATTGATTTCTCTTAAGAGTTTCCAATACAATTCGAAGATGCTTTTCATGTTCCTCCTCGGTTTTAGAATACACAGAGAATATCATCGATAAAGATGAGAACAAACCGATCGAGGAAATCTTTGAAAACTCGATTCATAAGGTCAACGAAATAAGCCGAAGCATTCGTTAAACCAAATGGCATAACTAGCCATTCATAAGATCCATAACGAGTATGGAATGAAGTCAAAGGAATACTATCCTCTGCAATACAAAGCTGATGAAAACCGGTAGCCAAGTCCAATTGTGAAAAGACTCTAGCACCACTAAGTTGATCAAACAGATCATCAATCCGAGGTAAAGTACTTAATAGTAAGATCATTAAGCTTGCGGTAGTCGACGCAAAGCCTAAGCGTACCATCAGATTTCTTCACGAAAATAGCTGAAGCTCCCCAAGGCGAGGAACTAGAGCGAATAAATTGCTTTGTCTCTAATTCGGACAATTGTTTGTGCATCTCCTCATTCTACTTATTGGACATGCGATAAGGAGGACGAGTAGTAGGTTGAGCTCCAGGGGTAAGATTAATTCTGAACTCAATTGCTCGCTTTGGTGGTAACCCCAAAACGGGCTCAAATATGTCGGAAAATTCACGAACGACGCGAATAAGAGAGATGACATCTTCCTCATCATCATTATCATCATCACAAGGATTTAAAGAATATAAAGATGCAACTAAAGCGGAATCCGAATCTTTAAGAACAATAGAAATCTGATTAACAGATTGCGGATGACAGAGATAAATAGTCCGTTTAGGACATAGGATATGAGCTTCATAACGGTAAAGCCAATCCATACCCAAAATCATTCCAAAGCCTAAATAACGCATGACATGCAAATCGGCTAAGAAAGGAAAATCACACAAAATAATCTCCACATCTTTACAAAGCAAACTAAGAGTTGCGGATCCACCAACCGGATTCACAATTCTTAAAGAAGTCATTAAAGCAACAACACTTAAGGAAAAAGCATCGACAAGTTCCTTTGATATAAAAGAATGGGATGCACCCGTATCAAAAAGAACTCGAATGGGTTGATCATGAAATATAATAATGCCATCAAGGACGGAATGAGACATACCTTGACCGCGAGATGTGTTGCCAGGGGCTTGAGCCACATTAAGCTTTCCCTCCTTCTTGCCCTGAAGTCTGGGGCATAAATGTATATAATGATCCGGGCTTTTACAATAGCGACAAGAACGGAGCTTTGAACACTTGTTCGCAAAATGGTCCTTAGAACCACAATTATAGCATTGCCCGCTACTAGGGGAAGGAGTCTTTGCTGCCGGAGGTGCAGGTTTCCCCTTTTTGTTGGGATAAGGACCTTTGAATTTGTTTGGCCTCTTCTTGTTGTTGAAGTTTAGTTTGGCACCCACAACTTCAACATCACTTTCCTTATCTGCCTCTTCAAGACGAAGAGCGATATCAATGAGTTGGTCAAAAGAAACTTCTAATTTGAGAAGTAATGGCTTCTTGAGATTCTTGTTTAAGCTATAGATGAATCTTTGGTTCTTCTTCAATGGGGTGTTGATGTATTCAACCCCATATTTAGACAGTGACTCGAAGGATGCGACATACTTTGTCACAGAGGATTCACCTTGAACAAGGTCTATGAAACGTCGAGCCAATGTTACTTTCTCTGCTTCTGGTATGAATTTTAATTCGAAGCATTCCGGGAATTGCTCCCAAGTGAGATCCGCTTCATTGATTTCAGAAATAAGAAGTTCGTACCAGTCCAATGCTCTTTCTTGGAGCATACTGGAGGCCACCTGAACACGGTGAAGATCGATAAGATTCATGCGAGAAAAGATTCGATCGCATGTTCTTAACCAAGCCTGGACTTCAATAATAGTTTCGGAACCTTTGAACGGTTTCCCACCCAAGTTGGTATAATCGTTGCACAAGCATGCAAATCCAGACTTAGGATGAGTAGGTTCCTAATTTGGACTAGCTGCTTGAGCATTCTTTACTAAATAAAGAAGCTGTTGAGCAGTCATAAAAACTCCATCCTGGGGAGTGACAGTAGATGGTCCGGCTCTGGGACGGCCTGGTCTAGACATTCTCTTCTTTAAGAAAGAGAAAAGAAGAAAAGTTATTCTCCAAATAAATATCAAGCAAATCTTGATAGATAAAACAAGGATGCATAAAAAGAAACAGGATGAATCGGTACGAAGACTCGAATTAAATCCTAAGGCACGACTCCTAAGTTGGACTTAGGACGATGATCCTTGTTAAGTTATTCTACATTATTCCGAAGTTTTGCTCTGATACCAAGCTGTAACGCCCCACCTCTATACCCACGCTAGCCAAGAACACTACGGTGTAATGCCGTCAACTAGCACGGAGAATAAGGCTGTTGAGGAGCGACCATCCGTGTAATTGCATTGTGCGAGCACCGATATGTCAGATAGTATAGCATGCATTTCATTTAAGGAGGAAATCCGACATACCGATACAAACTCAAAGCTATCACACGGTGGCTATATATAATCTTCGGAAACAAACATAGAAAGAAACAAAACACAAATCAGTCACAGATATCCATATCACAAAGGCGGAAAAAGATATGAATAAATATATATAAATGACACATGAAAGTGTACATCAGAGTAGTGGTCTGAAAGATCCACAATAATACAAAGGAATAGCTACAAGCTACACAAAAGGATAAGTATACATCACGGAGTCTATATCTCAAATGTATACAACAAAAACTACTAATCTAAGTAGTTAGCCAAAAGTCAGAATAATCCCAGAAGAGAAGTCAAGCAGAAGCACCTGTAACATCTCGGTCTGACCCGAGTATTATTTATAAGAAAATAATAAACGGATCAGTCTAGCTATAAATATCAGATGATATGGTATAGAATATAAGACATGGCATGAACATGTAATAACCATAGTGGCATACTACTATAAGTATGTAATTGAAAATCAACATGAGATTAATCAATATCACAAGAATCTTCTCAAAGATAAAATAGGGTATCATACCCTAAACTTGTATTCATAACAAGTCAATGACACACAAATTCACCAATGCACAAAAATTGATAAAACTTATCAATGGAAATCAAGAAAATTGGTGAAGCACAAAATTCCAGAAATCACCACAAGAAATCTAGAAATCACAAGAAGGGGGGAGGCCTATCACAAAACGGGAGTATGAAAACTCACCAACACGTGTAACACAAGACGAGACACTATCTCATGGTAGCTAACCATTAATTTTTGAGCCGAAGCTCCACAAGAATGGCCCGAAGACCATGGGGCGCTACCCCACATATGTGATGTAGAAACATCACACAAACGGGGTTTAGTCTCCCTCGTAGACAAAGAGACATCGCACAATTGCTAGTCTAAATCAAATCACAAAAATGATCGTCATGATCATCAAGAAGTGTCAATCACACCAAGCTAGTAAATAAATGAGTTTAGCTTCATGTTCCATAACCACTTGCTTAACTTAAATATTTACGAACAAACTGTAGATCTTCACTAGAAAATTGTCACAAGAGGTTCAATCGAACAAGTCCAAGAATTAACCGACGAAGTGAACGCAAGCGTTTCATACCACTCGTTTTACTAAGTCGTTTAATTAGATTTCTCGTACGAGTGAGGTAAAGGTTTGTATATACTAGTAGATTGGAAAACGGTTTGAGAAAAAGAGTTTTGTAATAAAATAGTGTTGAAATCACTTTGATAAAAGAGTTTTGATATTTACTACTAGTATTGAAACCTTCATATTTTTAAAGTGACAAACCACAAAACGATTGTTGAAACGAATCAAATCACAAATTCACATTCGAAGACGTGAGTAAAGTCCAAAGAGATCAACTCCAAAACCATCAAAGTAGAAGTGCGCCTGCAACATAACATAGTACAACACAAGAAATGGGTGCGACCAAACAAGGTGCGACCTAAGGAGTTGAAGGCTTAAGAAGTAACACACGGCCCACCCAGGTATGACCTAATATTGGTGCAGCCTAACGTGGAACGACCTAAGGCCTTACGACCTAAGGTGGAACGGGCCGAGTGACTTTAGGGGTCATGCGACCTAAAGGAAACGAGGTCATGCGACCTAAAGGTAATAAGGTCTAACGACCTAAAGGAAATAAGGTCGAACGACCTAATTGAAATAAGGTCTAGCGACCTAATGGTATTGGGGTCATGCGACCTAATGGAAATGAGGTCATGCGACCTAACGACCTAATGGTGCAAACAACCTAAGGCATGTGAGCAATATGCAGTTATATAGGCCGAGCGACTTAAGGTACGAAGCGACCTAACGGAATTGCGACCTAAGGTAAAGGCTACGCGACCTAGTGGCTCGAACGACCTAATGTCTCAAACAAGGTCGAGCGACCTAACGCCTAGCGACCTACGACCTAACTCGTACGAACGACCTAACTCATGCGAACGAATTAAGGCCGGAAACGAGTTATGCTCAGTGCGACTTTTCGACAGAACGACCTAATGCCAGGAAAATGCTAAAACACACGAAATTTGGAGTTTTTCACCAATTCGATCCAAACCAAATGCAAATGCACATGCACAAGTGATAGGGAATCATTCCCAACAATCCAATGACAGTTATAGGCAATAATGTGAGATAAAAATCTCACTTTTTCACGAAATTGATGGTGGAGAAGCTTAAAAGCAATGGAAGAATCAACCACAAGCTTGAATCCAATGTCTTCTCTTTGAATTTGGAGTTAGATGTTGAATTTGCTAATGAACTTGAGCTTGGAATTTTAATTTCCCATTCCCTCCACCATTTTTGATGAAGCTTTGTTGTTTTAGAAGAAGTGATGAAGAGGAGATGGGTTGGGGCTGAGTTAGTAAGTGGTTCAGCCCAAACCAAAGCCCTAGGCGAAAAAGTGGCAAAAATTCCACTATCTCCAAACATATCGAAGTTTACACTCAAAAAGATCGCAAACGTCATTTTGAACTCAATGGAGGTGGTCTCGAGTCCTAATTTGACTGTATGAAAAAAGTAGCTTTTCGGACTAAAAATCTGACTAACGATAAAATATTTAAATATAAAATCGACAAATATGTGGGTTGTTACAATAGGATATACTCTAAGGTAAACACAACTGGCCCAACGATGAACTAAGTGGTACCAAGCATTAACAACTCCAGCGCGCAACATATCGATATGCATACTCTAGATATGGAGATGATATACCCTCATGGATAAGCTAAATATGAGATTGTGCATCCTTCTTAGGGTTTAGTCATTTTCGATGTCAAGGCTACATTCATCATCTTTCACATGAGTCTTCATCACTCGAACAACACACGAATCCCCACTTGGATTCCACTAAAAAGGTTTAAGGCTAATGTTACTTAAACATTATCACTACAAACCCAAGACCATTTTGCTTATGCTTATCTTTAAATCATTCTTTTAAAGATCCATTTACATCCCTAAGTGTAATAAAAAAGGTTGAAAATGAGTGTTATTAAGATATTGTCACAACAATCCAAAACCATTCTTATACTAGTTTCTATCTTTGAAAACATATTTGTTTTAAATATATTCGGTCAAGTTCAGCATTTGACAAGTTAACTATTAAGTTCTAAAGACAATTTCTCATAGAAATCATGATTCGTACACTTAACTCGTTTTCGACATTCCAACTTAACTATTCCTCGTTCAAGAGTGAAGCCAGGTAAGATAGAACACGGGTTGCATCAAAGCCTTGACTAGACGCTTCATTCTTGAATCTCACAAATAGTTAGTCTGCCTCATTGGATTTTAGTGTTAAGTATAGTATTAATGATTTCCATAAACAATAAAAAATCAACACGATTAACATGTTTTCGACATTTTCCAACTTACTATTCCTTGGTCAAGTGGGAAGCCCAGTAGGTTAGAGCTCTATTGCTCCATCCCTACTCTACATCTATCTTAACTCTCACAAATAGATAAGCCTTACTTCGTCAGTTTTTAATGTTAAGCATAGTTAATTACCTTTCAACAAGTAATTAAACAATCAAACATTTGGCAATTAAGCAATTCTAACCCTTTCCAAACCTTTTATTTTTACTTTCAAACCCATTTTAAAATGATATATATGTGTAGTAATTTGTTTACCCAAACCTGATATTAAATAGACCATTTTAGAAGATGTTTATTACATAAGATATAAAATAGTCAACACATTTTATATACACTATATATACTTAAAAATGCTTTAAAATCCTTCATAGTACTTATATAGGTTTTAAAACATTTACTCCAAATATTACTTGAAAATAACAAGTTTATAAAATCCCTAAAAACTTGAAAACGACATGTTTTCTATATATTTCAACAAAATATCTCTTCTTTAAAAATTTATAACTAATTCTTAAAAATTAATAAAGATCACAAAAAACTTTTAAAATACTCTAATAAGAGTTATTAAACCTTTGTAAAAAGAATGAAACAAAATACTTAAATCTGAATATTTTTTCAAACCTTTTAAAGTCCAAAATCAAGGCTAAAAGGGGCATTTTTGCACTAGTGAAGTTTTGGCCACCTTTTGAGATATTACTTACTTTTTACTATTCAAGATTTTAATACCAACAAGCATATATATATATAAAGAAATATGAACATAGTGCGAAACCCTTAAGGATCTCTCTACAAAGTTTCATAGAAATCGCCGAAAATAAGGCAATTCAGAACTGCATCTATAGCAACTATCACTATAGGTCATGCACTTCTAAATCCGAGTCATATTCCAACCTGTGTTCAACTACAACCTATGTGCTTTGTTCCAAGGTCTTGTCACAAGTCAACTCTCCATTCCAAGTTCGTTGAAGTCCATATACATGGATCACATGTGTCACTTACTTTTAAAGTAAGAATTCAAACCAATGTTTTGACATAAGTTAACAACAATTCAATCAACATAAACACAGTCAAATACAACATATATATGTTATATTTTTCATTCAAAGTAAGGTTTTATCTCACCTTTAACCACACAAACAACAAGATCAAAAAACCCAAGCCAAACCGCCACGCTGCAACCATCTTTCCCTCCTCCTTCTCCTTGTTTTACCTAACTTTTTGCATCCAAACCCCATATATATTTGTCATGGCCATTGGATGAGTGGATGGCATGGCTTCACTTCTTCAAGTTTTAGCATGGTGGAAGGTTTTATAATATTATACTAAGCTTTGTAAGTTTGAAGTGATTTAAAGTTGATTTTCAACTATTTCATTTAGAACATTTAGAGAGGAAGAGAATGAAGAAGTCATTAAAGGAGCATAGTTGTTCATTTGTGTTTTTGTGGTTTATTCCTAAGGGTGTGCCCTTATTTTTATAAGCTCAAGATGGTGCTCTTTAGCCTTGCACTCACCCCCATCATGCCATGGAAGGTTCACCTCCCATCACTTCTCCTTTATGCATATTATCCTTATACCCTTCTTATAATATCTGTTATCCATATGGAAGCTTCTAGAACCTTCCAGTGTCTCATGAAGAGGAGAGTGTGTTAATTAGTTTCTAATATGTTCATTTGATCATTAGAAAAGTGCACAAGAGTTTGAACAACTTATATCGATCGAAAAGCTGTTTATCAATAAACTGATTTTCAGTCACGTTATCGATTTCTTTTCGAAGAATATATTTTTGTAAATATCTTTCCAAAATAAGTTTACCATCATTAGTATGATTTAAAAGGGCTAAAAAAGCTTATTAAATCATTTTAATAACATGTAATCCAAGATTCAAATATTTAAATACGAAGTGTTCGAAATTCTGAGTCGTTACATTCTCCCCTACTTAGAATATTTCACCCTCGAAATTCCAACAGGAGCAACTAAAGAGCCAATCATTCAGTGATACTTAATAGTATCACAATAATAAACAAGATCATAGTTTGTTCAGGTTCATAAATCCTCTCATCGCGCAAGGATGATAAACAACCTACTAAGCGGACTTTACGCTCAACAACCTCGAATTATTACTTAGACGATTATTCATGCTACCTCATAACGAATCGAAGAGTCATCACTTAAACCTTCCATAAGTCAACAAAACATAATATGGATACATACTAAAGCCCGTATGATGCACATGGACCATCCATACGCAATATCAATTCCAATCACTTGCTCGATCACATAAATTTCACTTCCCAACTTGTATAGATCACTTGACCTCTCTAGTGCGGACTCTGATCAGATTCCTTGATTGGAAACCCCCATTCTTCTTACCTAGCCATACACTATAATTGAAAACTTCAGGATCGTATCAAGAATCCATATCAAGTGTTCACCATCAAATATCGAATGAAAAATCCCTGTTCAGACTGGTGTATACCACCTCGAAATCACATACTCGAATACTGGATCAAGAACAGTCATGCAAATAAAACGATCTATGTAAAAATTACGTATTCATCTTATTGATTTCTTAACTATAGCAATATCCTATATCACTTTCTTTTACCGTTATAGTATATCTCTTCAATACTAAATCATTTATGAGTCACTTCATAAAAACCTAACTTCAAGTTTATAAATATTTTACAACTTAAGTTCCATACTTGTATACTAATCCATTACATCCTAAGGGTATATACAAAAACATCAAATTTGTAACAACTATGTTTAACAAATATAGAACTTGTTTTAACATATATTCTCAATTCAAGTGTTATACAAACTCAACTTTATATTTTCAAAAACACTTAAATACAAGTTCTATAATAATTCATAAGTTCCCGACTATCCCAAATCATCAAAAATACAATTTTATTCTAATGAATGAAAACTAACAAACAACATATCATACCATGATGCACATCCATACTTAGGCCTATCAACGGATACTTTTGGATGCGGATAGTGCCATATCCGCATCCGCATCCAAAATCATTTTCGGATATCGGATATCCGCATCCGTGGATACGGACGGATATCGGATAATTATCCTATCCGCTAACGACCGATAAATCAAGAAATATAAATGGAAAATTTTAGTTTAACACAAACTTTTTTCAATCCCACTGACTATAAAAGTGTTAAAATAAATAAATATAATGGTAATAAATAGCCTTGAACAGTTAATATGCATTTAGTGCGTATATTATAAACTTCTAACTTAATAAAATCATAAATAAATATCTTTTGCTATATTAAAATACACATAATTTAAACTATAATCATGAAAAATACCGGACAGATAATTTTCGGATGCAGATGTCTTCATATCCGCATCCGCATTCGTTTTTTGGATATCGGATATTTATCCACTTTTCGGATGCGGATGCGGATGGATTTCGGATTTTTCAGGTATCCATTGACAGCCCGATCATACTTTCCTAATGCATAAGCTACATATGTCCATGAAATAACTAACAAGAAAACTCTAGAACTAAACACCGATTTTTATTCCAAATCATTTTGAAATAATATATATACATATATTTTTTATATATCAAATCATACTTTGGGATTAAATCAAAATCTGTTTTACCAAAAACAACTTTGTAGCATCCCACAATTAGAAACCCGAAAATGAATGCCGATGATTGAAGTCACCACTATAATTATTTTCAAGCGATAGGAGTGAGTTTAGTACATCTAGACCATACTTTTGGTATTTAACCAAAATCATTTCAAAACGGTATCAATTACTTCATAAATCTTGCTAAGTACCATGATCTCAATTTTATAAACCAATTTCCCAAATGTTTATTTTAAAATAATACTACTTATGATTTTCTCTAAAATCTTCAAAAAACATTTTCAAAGATACCAGGATTTAAGTCCTCAAATGCTCTATTTAAATCCTTTCGTTTATAAATCATGTTTATATAAAGTTGCTTTATCTAAATCATTTTACAAACGTATATCTTTGTTTAGATTATAATAAACAATTTTTATTGAAACTCAATTTTAAACCAACATTATCATTGAATACCTTATAGTTAAATCGTGAAACATAATTCACAAGTTGTTTATATTTAATATTCCCATAAATGTACTATCAACCTAACCCTTGTTGTAAAAAAATAAATTTCTTATAAATCAATAAACTATAATAAATGCTTATAAGCTGGCCAAGCATAACTAATAAAAAATAAACGATAATAATTGAACATTACCATTGCTTAACAAACAAACATATCATAAATGACTATATCAATTTATGAAAATTATATATTTTTATATAAAATATAATACTAAGTGAAATTATTTCATTTACCCATTTTGAAAATAATACTGTGTTGATTTACTCAGTTCAAGTGTTTAGAAATCCCTATCGACACCATGGCATCCCATATACCGATCAGAATTCATAAACCACTCAATAGACCAATAAACACAATATAAGACATTTTCATAGCACTAATAAATACACTCTCATATGTATAATACACTCAACTCATGCTAGGGAAATCCATTACCCTATCTCTTAATGAGTCATACCCAACTAAAGCCAAGGTTCTCACTTAACTTTTAGCACTGATACCAAGTGTAACGACTTGACTTTTCGACCCTAAATCTCGACACTAATACATCCACGGTATTCATGTGCCGAACACTCAAGTATCGAAAAGACAAATTGTTAGGGTGAAATAAAAGAAAAAGAACAAGGAAGAAGAACACAATATCAGAATCTCTCAAAGGAACGATAATATATAATATCAAAAGATAGTATAAACTGTCATTCTAAGATACAAAGTTTTTGGAGTTACAGTAATCGGCCTAGACAGTTATAACAACCTTTCCTCACAAATGCTGACGATACAATAGCAGTGCAGTGGAAACAAATACTACAGTAGGTCATCATCCAGCTTATCCCCATAAGCTCTAAAGGGTCCAAAGCTAAATCTGGAAACATACACGAGGCTAACCCGAGTATTATAAGAAAATAACACGTGGATCAGTCTGGTAAGCCAACGTGAGAAACTCAAAAAATATGAGACAAGTAACAGTAACTATTGAGACTATATGGATTACCATAACGGTTTTCCCCTCAAATGAAACCAACCATTCATTAAGTTTTATATAGTGATATGATAGATAATGTCTAGAGTGTAGCACATAAATCATATCAAATAGCCACTGTGCAAATGCCACAACAATAATAGGTATACAATCAATACCGCTAAGGCATGTTCGTATATGGATTGTTTTCTGTGGAGACGCCTCTAGTAAACTAAAGTGGCTCTCCATAATAAGGATCAAAAACTTCCTTCCGAGCATCGTATATCTCTAGATACGATATACTCTAAGGTAAACACAACTGGTCCAATGATGAACTGCGTGGTACCAAGTATCAATAACTCCAGAATGCAACATATCGATAAGCATACTCTAGATATGGAGTTGATATACCCTCATGGGTAAGCTAAATCAGATATTGTGCATCCTTCTCTAGTTTTATTCATTTTCGATGTTGAGGCTATGTTCATCATCTTTCACACGAGTCTTCTTATTCGAACATCACACGAATCTCCAATTGGATTCCACTATCTCGAATAGATCACGAATCATTACATGGATTCGAGCATCTTAAACAGACCTCGATCCTCCGCATAGGTTCCCCGCATAAGTCCTTCGACAAATGCTAACACCATCTTCTCTCCTGTAATACTTCTTAAGATAGGCAGTTCCATATGATATCATCATTCGAAATGTTAATGCTGACCTTTCCCTTGGCTTAACTATAGGATATAAAATTCAAATCTATAACATTCCACTTCACAGTCGCTTCTAGAACATAGACTGCATATATGGTTTTGAAGTGGTTACAGGTTTAAGTCATCTCATATAAGTACACTCTTCCCACTTATCGGACGCTTCAAAACCAATCAATGAATTTTCGGTATAATTAACTCCGGTTCTTTCGGAAATAAACAGACAACACATAAGAGCAGAGATCACCTCCTAACCATTTAAGCGAACGGATTTCCTCATCGTTTGTCCTAGAAGAGCAAGACGAGTTTGTACGTAAAGTATAGCATCTCCGAAGATAACTATACCATATATCACTCATGTAGATATTCCCAAATTTATATTTGGTCAAATTCGATAGTCGACTAATGGACTATCTGGTACAAAATAGATGTTTGTGAATGGAAACCAAGTCTAGTATACTTTCCATATACAAATGAACATACAAAACTGTAACGACCCAGAAATTTTGAACATTTGAAATAGAATATTAAATTTAATTTAAATATTTGAATGTTGATTTAACTTGAATTTCAAATGTAAATATGAAATTGGCAATTTAATTTGTAAATTTAATTGTTGCAATTGGGTAAAAATTTGAATCTTCAGTTTTAAGCTGATTAAAAATATTTTCAAGGCTTAGAAAATTTATATTGATAATTCTGAAGGTACTGGAACTTTCAGAATTGAATTTGAAACTGTTTTGTTCAGTTTTGAATTATATTGTTTAAATCGATATTTGAAAATAACGTTCCGGAGCGCAGTCTCGGAATCCGACGAAACTAGTTCCATTGGATCCGTAATATTGTATTATTATCGGATTTCAATTTTCGTAACATTTGGAGTTGTTGTGTGAGCGTACGATATATAAACGCATTGGAATTTAGATCGAAATTTTGAATTGTGAAAACCAAGGCAATTTGAATTTGAATTTAAAAATAAAAAAATTATTAAAATCCCCTTTACTATAGCAACGAACACGTTGCTTCTATTTTCAACACTTGTCCTTCCAAATAACACACGTCTGCTCTAAATTTATCAACAGGCCGAACTAAAATTTATTCATTCCTCTTCAATTCCTTTTCCATTCGTTCTAAAAGAAGAAAAATAAAACAAAACAATGGCCGATACTTCAACTTAAATACGTGCCCCTTTTCTCCTCTAAAATCAATTAATGGCCGCCTTTCTCTCGTTCAAATTAAAAACAATTCGAACAAAATTCCTCTTCAATCCAAATCGGCCGCCACTTCATTTATAGGAAAATTGTTTCGCGGCATCAAATAAAAGAAAGGGGGGGCGTCTTCCTCAAATTGTTCGAGCGGCAATTGGTCGTGAGCTAGGGCTTCGCAGGCAGGTGGTTCTCGAGGCACGTGGTGATTGTGACTTAGTCGCGATGGTGATTGCTGGTGGAAGTCGCGAGCGCGTGGATTCGATCGAGCTAGGGTTGGCTTCTTCGATTTGTTCATCAATTTTTTTTCGAGCACGAGCTCGTATGTGGGTCGCGGTGGCACTCAGCAATAGGAGATTGGGTCGTGAGACACTAGAGGGCGGCGTACGGTTGGGCGATCGAGATGAAGTGGTCGTGAGGCTAATAGGGGGCGTGCTTGGCTGTGGAGTGGGGTGATGAGCTCGTCATAGGCATGAGGTGGATTTCAAGTAGCAGTTTGATTTTGGTTTCCTGTTCTTTGAGGTAGTTTGTTTTGAGCAAATTTAGTTTTTATGTTTTCAAAGTTTAAACTGGCAAACTGTTTGTTTAAACTAGCAGTTTGTTATAAAACAGAGAAGTTTATGAAATATGGGAAGTTCATTAGTCTAAAATAAATAATTAGTTAATCAAAATAATATATTAGGGTAATTAATTGGGTTAGATAACTTGTTTAATTGTTTCAGTTACTAAAAAAATAATTTATCTAATAGGAAACCGATCAATAGCTTAGTTCAAAACTATAAGCTTAATTAATTGAATCTTTTAAAAGGAAATTATGAGTAAGATCAAATTATTAAGTTAACCAAACTTTAGTTAAATTAAATTGTTAGTTAACTAAGTGGTAATTAATTGTTTGATCAATTCAAATATTAATAAACTGTATAAACATTTATACAAGGTTAAAATTGCAAAGGAATCAAGTTGGAATAAAAATGGGATTGCAAATTAAAAGCAAAGGTGAGATCTTCTCACTCAGATTTAAAATTGAATTACGGTTATTGATTGCTGTTTGGATGTGATATTAGATATAGTAGGATATATATATATATATATATATTGTCATATGTATATATTGCAGTTGTTGATTTCCCGCCTTGTATAGCGGATGAGACCCTATTGCGCCGTTAGTAAGCGGATGATATTTTATAAAATCCCATATACCGCGATATTCCACCTCGAAGTGGAATTGGTATTGTGCTAACATCTGTGGATGCAGGGAAACAGGTTGGGAGGATCCAACTAGATTCCTCAAATTATTTAAATATTATTTCATATGTGAATGATATGATTTATTGATAATTGAAACTGTTGAAGGCTAAAATTTAGCCGAATGTATTTTTGGTATCGTTGGATACCAGAAATTAATATAGATTGGATTTTGAAATTAAAGTGAAAACTTTAAATAAATTTGTTTTTGAGAATTGAATTTATTTGAAAGAAGGAATTTTAAAGTATTAAAATGGATTGTCGAAATCTTATTGAATAAATTCCAAGATATGGGAAAGGATTTTTATAAATGAATTTTGAATAGTATTATTCGGAAGATTGGAAAATTTATTTGAAATGGAATTTTAAATGGTTTGGAAAATATAGAGGAATTTATTTTAAAGGCGATAAATTTGTTGAAATCCAATTGATAATTGATTTTGTATTGAAGAAATAAATCTTTGGGAAATCAATATAAAAATCTATTTGGTGTTTGAATGAAAATCGATTTTTGGTATTGAGAATAAATTTGTAAATCGATTGTAGAATGATTTGGTATTTGGGATTAAAATTAGAATCAATTTGAAATTTGATTCGGCGTTGAAGTAAATTTAGAAATCGATTTGGAATTTGATTTGGAGTTTGAAATAAAATTGAGAAATCAATCTGAAAGTCGATTTGGTGTTGAAAGTGAATATTTGAGAATGTAAATTCCGAATAGAATTTATAAATGAAAGGGAAATTTGTTTTAAAAATAAACGCTGATTTATTTTTGAGTGTGAAAGTAAAATTACGGATTTTGAACGTAAATTTGAAATAAATCGATAAGGATTTATTTAATTGGTTTAAATGGACCGTTTTGAAGTGAAAGTGTATTTTCACTATAAAGCCGAGTATATTTTCCAAAGTGGCTTTTAAAAATATAAATTAAAAGTTCTAAATGGATTTAAAAAAAAAGAAATATTTGGAAAGAAAAATATATAATTGATTTGAAATTTATTTTCAAAAGTTGAAAGGTGAAAAGGAATTTGAAATTGGTTTTCAAATATGAAGTGTGGGAAAGAAAAAAATATATATCTCGTGAAGATATTTTGAAATTAAATAATTTGGGAAAATTATTTGAATCTGATGACTGTTGTGAATATCGTTGATAGTTAAATCACCGACTATCAATATTTGCCTTTGAAATGGCACTTGAATTGTTTTTCAAACAAACGCTTATTATTCGGTTTAGCCGGGAAAGGACCATTGTGTCAGATAACCCATTCCGAATAATAATATGACGATATGGATCGTATTGAAGACCAGTGATGAAGACCGGGTATTTGTGAAAACGATAGGATGACCTATCGATTGTCTCTGCACCGTTAGCTACGGTATTGAGATTTCCTTTGTGATGGGAAGTTTTATCGGAATTGTGAATATCCGGATTGCAAGGGCTTCTTCGGAAGTGCCTTCGGTTCTGTTCGAACCCGGAACAGACTTGTATGGTTACGTGTCTGACATTACATTTTGAGATATAGAGCTGATTTCTTTCAAATACATTTCTGTTGGTGGCGGAGAATTTATTCTCTTAGCTTAACACCCTTCTCTAAGACGTATGAGCTCAGAGGTTATGTAGTTGAAATTTATTAGCGATATATTCCCAATATTGTAATGTGGCATGCTGAGTGTTGCTGTGACGATGATCATTTATTGATCATTTGTGATCAAAGCACGGCTTTGTGAAAAAGCGTAGCTTTGTGGACGAGACTTCGTCAGGGCCTCACAACCCGGAAATGGTCGAAACAGGAATGTTGCGGCAAGTTTATGAGGGTCGCGCCCTTTAGGGTATGTCATTTCCTTCTGGAAAGGGGTGGTATTATGGTATGGAGCCCAGATACTTACTCATGTGGACACACCTTATTTATTATGTGTGATGTGGTTACCGAGCGCTCGGATAAAGGTCCCAAAGGACCGGGGATGACATATTCGTGAGTTACCTAGTTACAGGAGTAACCCGGCCTTGTTTGGTAGAGAGCAGTTTGTCTCTCGGGACGTCCAGCCAGAGGCAATCCCATTCGACAGTAGGAAAGGAAGTTCCTTAGCCTAACCATTTGTTGGAAAATCCAAAGAAACAATATGAACCCTGTACGGTTTTAGTTGTATTACCTGCTATGGAATGTGTCGGTAACCTGCTATTGAACATAGTAGCTATAGTAGGCATACGATACTGGTCGTATGCTGGCTAAGATTAATATTATACTTTCGAAATGTTTTCCACACTGGACATTAATAATAATAATCCAATGATTGGCGTAGTAAGCATCTTTGACTATCATAAGAAGAATTCTCCTCCAATTCTGCGTTTGCATTGTGTGTGTGGCGGGAGGTCTTATGGTAGTTTCATTTTCCAAAAGCATTGCGAAATAATTTTATCTTTCTTTATGAAAATAACTGTTTTACGATCTCATACCAGTCACCATGACTGACTCGGAGTTTATTGTTCCCTTCTAAACTCTGGGTGCCCATAATTTTCCACACAGGCAGCCTAGAGTTATTTTTATCATGATATTCTGGATATTCTGGAGCTTTGGGAATAAGCTGGATGGCGAGACGTACTTCCGTACTTGTTATTTATTCCGCTGTGTATTCTGTATGAGGACAAGTTTATATAATTGTCCATTGTTGTGTTGAGTTGTATATTGACTCTGATGATGTATTGAATAACTTATATAGTTCTTTGTTTAAAAGACTAGTGATTATCTATTATATTTTGTTCCGCTGCGAAATGTGAGATTATGATATTGTTTCTGTTTCTGTATTTTTCTGTTATCCTTTTCTTCTGTCTTCTTCTACCTCTTCTTTTAACCCTAATGGTTCGGTTTTCCGGCATTCGATTGCGCGGCATTTGATACAGTGAACGTATTAATGTCGACTTTCGAGCATCGAAAAGTCGAAACGTTACAAAAACACTATCAAGTCACACAAAGTACGATCAAGCCACACAAAGTTTGGTTAAGCTACTTAAGCAACTCCTGATCCCTTTTATTAAAAACTCTATTATTATTAAACTTCTTTTATCTAATAAACTTCTATCTTTTTCCAAAAGATTCCATATTCGCAAATCCATTAAAAAGATTTAAGACTAATGTTACTTAAACATTGTCACTATAAACTCAAGGCCATTTTGCTTATGCTTATCTTTATATCATTCTTTTAAAGAACCATTTACATCCCTAAGTATAATAGAAAAAGGGTTGAAGACGAGTGTTATTAACATATTGTCACAACAAACCTAAAGCCACTCTTATACTTGTTTCTATCTTTGAAAACATTTGTTTTAAAGATCTAAGTTCATATTCGGTCAAGTTTAACAGTTGACAAGTTAACTATCAAGTTCTAAAGACGATTGCTTATAGAAATCACGATTCGTACGCTTAACTCGTTTCCACATTCCAACTTAACTATTTCTCATTCAAGATAAAGCCAGGTAAGTTAGAGCACTGGTTACATCAAAGCCTTGACTAGACACTTCATTCTTGAATCATAAAAATAGATAAGTCTACCCCATCGGCTTTTAGTGTTAAGTATAGTATTAATGATTTCTATAAACAATAAGAAATCTATACGATTAACACGTTTTCGACGTTTTCCAACTTACTATTCCTCGGTCTAGGGAATCCCGGTAGGTTAGAGCTTTATTGCTCCGTCCCTATTCGACATCAATCTTAACTCTCACAAATAGATAAGCCTTAGTTCATCAGTTTTTAATGTTAAGCATAGTTAGTTACTTTTCAACAAGTAATTAAAAATTAACCATTTGGCCATTAAGCAATTCCAACCCCTTTCCAAACTTTTTGTTTTTACTTTCAAAACCGTTTTTAAAATGATATATATGTGTAGTAATTTTTTACCAAAATCTAATATTAAATAAACCATTTTAGAAGATGTTTATTACATAAGATATAAAATAACCAACGTATTTTCTAAAAACTATATATATTTAAAAATGCTTTTAAAATCCTTCATATTACTTATATAGGTTTTAAAAAATTACTCAAAATATTACTTGAAAATAAAAAGTTTATAAAATCATTAAAAACTTGAAAACGGCATGTTTTCAATATATTTTAATAGAATATCTCTTCTTTAAAAATTCATAACCGATTCTTAAAAATTCATAAAGATCTCAAAACACTTTTAAAATACTATAATAAGAGTTATTAAATCCTTGTAAAAAGAATGAAACAAAATACTTAAATCAAAATATCTTTCAAACCTTTTAAGGTCCAAAATCAAGGCTAAACATGACAGTTTTGCACTAGTGATGTTTTGGCCACTTTTCAAGATATTACTTAACTTTTTACTATTCAATCTTTTTATAGCAACAAACATATATATTAAAAAATATAAATATGGTGAGAAACCCTTAAGGATCTCTCTACAAAGTTTCATAGAAATCGTCGAAAATAAGGCAATTCACAACTGCATCTATAACGATTATCGCTATAGGTGCACTTCTAAATCCGAGTCATATTCTAACCCGTGTTCAACTACAACCTATGTGCTTTGTTCCAAGGTCTTGTTAAAAGTCATACAAGTCCATATAAGTGGATCACATATGTCACTTACTTTTAAAATAAGAATTCAAACTAATGTTTTAACATAAGTTAACAACAATTCAATCAACATAAACACAACCAATTATAATATACATATGTTATATTTTTCATTAAAAGTGAGGTGTTAACTCATATTTGACCACACAAACAACCAAGATCCAAGAACCCAAGCCAAACCTCCACCTTGCAACCACCTTTCCCTCCCCCTTCTCTTTGTTTTGCCTTAACTTTTTCCCTCCAAACCCCTTATATTGCTGACGACCATTGGATGAGTGGAGGGCATGGCTTCACTTCTTCAAGTTTGAGCATGGTGGGAGGTTTTCTAATATTATACTAAGCCTTGTGGAAATGCCCGAAGCGATTTTGAGTTGATTTGCAACTATTACATTTAGAACATTTAGAGAGGAAAAGGATGAAGAAGCCATTAAAGGAGCGTAGTTTTTCATTTGTGTTTTAGTGATTTATTCCTAAGGGTGTGTCCCTCCTTTTATAGACTCAAGATGGTGCTCTTTAGCCTTACACCCACCCCCTTACCATGCGATGGAAGCTTCACCTCCCATCAATTCTCCTTTATGCATATTACCATTATACCCTTCTCATAATATCTCTTATCCATATAGAAGCATCTAGAATGTTCCATAGTCTCATGAAGAGGAGAATGTGTTAATTAGTTGCTAATATGTTCATTTGGTCATTAGACAAGTTCACAAGAGTTTGAAAATTTTATATCGATCGAAAAGCTGTTTACCAATAAACTGAGTTTTAGTCACATTATCGATTTCTCTTTGAAGAATATATTTTTGTAAATATTTTTTCAATTTTTTTTACCATCATTGGTCATGATATAAAAAAGGTTAAATAGCTTATTAAACCATTTTAACAACATTTAATCCAAGACTCAAATATTTAAATAATTCAAATATTTAAATATGAAGTGTTCGAAATCGTTACACGAATGTAGCTAGAATATTAGTAAGCCACATTGATAAAAATAATAACATGAATTTTAGTTATTGAAATTAACGTAATAGATTCATCATTCGATGTGCTCAAGTTGGTTCAGATTTTACTTTTAAAATTATCACGTGGTACGACTTTATGTTTTGTTACGTCTGTGTTGAAACTAAAAATTCTAAATAATGATTTGGAGTAAACTTTTACATACAATAGCCAAATTAATATAATTTTACAAAGAGTGTTTTGAATAAAAGTCACAACCGAGTAATGCGTAATAAAGTGAAATTGGATTTTTCCGAAACCAAGTAAGCGATAAATTTGGCCAAAATGTCACAATTGCTAAGTGACGTGTGAACGTTAATATTCGAATAGTTCGATATTAATCACCGACCAAGTTATACCTAACGAGTCACATAACTAAAACGATGAATTGTCTTTTGACTAAATAATTTAATTAATTTATAATTATTATAAATTAACTAGATTAATTAAAATTTATGAAATATTAATTGTAAAATTTGACTATATTTTGATGAATAAATATTATTAGATATATTTATAATAGTTATAGATATATCGATCGATATACGATATCGATAAGTGGTTAAAAATGATTTTATTGCATAATATTTTATTTTTGGCTTAAATGGATTTATGGCCCATCATAGGGTATAATTTTTGCTAAGATAAGATGGTATATGTGGCTCATGTTGGGGTTAGAAAGGCTTGGTTTTGGGTGACTCAGTTTAAAAGAAAACGAGTATGAGATCAGATCCACTTTTCTCCCTTTTCCATCCAGTATATAAGTAGATCTGATCATTTGCTACTTCCTCTTCCCTTCTTGCTGGTCGAAATTATATCCTACCCTCTCCATCAGTACAAACTCAAATCAAGTTAAATCTGATCATTATACGATGGTTGAAGGTCAATGGTTCAAGGAACAGTAATCTACTGAACCGAAAAGGGTTTCAAAGGGAAGAGTTTATCTTTTCACGGTGTACTTCAAGGCTTTGGAATTAAGGTATGGTTTTTTATCAGATTATAATTTATAATTGTTAGTAAAATATTTTATTATGTTTATATACATATTATATTGTTAGTTTGGGGACGATTCCGATATGCAATAATGTTGTCACAAATTAGTTTGGTTATAGGCATGTATATATTCATGTTTAAAAAAAATCAAAATTTTAATATATATCAGATTAGTGCAGCTGAATATAATGATATAATTTAATACTTTATTAAATCAATATATATATATATGTATGTATATTATTTAATTACATATATATAGTTTATAATCAATTAAAACACAACTATGGTTAAAATTTGTCATATAATATTATATATAAAATTTAGTAGTAATACTAATTTTTGACAGTAAGAAAATAATTTTTATAAATATTTATTATTATTTTATACTAATAAATGATTTTACTGTATAAATAAATTATATTAATTTAAATATGTTATTAAAATTATTTTATAAATTTTACAAAATTTTATTAATATAAAACAAACTTTCAGCCAAAATAAACTAAAAAACATTTTTTGTTATTTTTAAAAATTAATATTAAATTTGGACGAATATTAATAAATCATTTAAAATTTTATTTGAACTCGAAAAAAAGCGAGAAAATTTCTCAAACTATAAAATATCATTTATGATTTACTAGAAAATTAAAATTTGAAATAAAGTTTCAAAACCAATTTTTTTATTAATATTCTATGTCATTTCGAATGAATATTCAACTAAAATATATTTTAAAATAATAAAAACAATATGAACTTATTTCTAAGCTATGGATATAATCTGAAATTTTATAAAAAAAATTATACTTTTATTTATTAATATTTTTATATATTAAAAAATATTTTTATGTGTATATATATATTTATATACTATAATTAAAAAATATCACTTTATTCTATATATATATATTGTACATATATTACTCACGGTTTTAAAATTATTAATGTGTAAATAACTTATATATTTAAACAAATATATTATAATAATATGTATATATATTATTAATATTTTATTTATACGATTTTATATGTACATACCTATATATATTTATATTTAAATATATTATACTTTTGTATAAATCATTTAAACAAACTTAACATATACACATATATATATATATATAATATTTGTATAAGTAATAGTTTATATACATACAAAAATTTGGACAACATACACTTGCATATCGGATGAGCTAATATGCCCGTTGCGATGTAAATCCCAATATCTATACTCGGGCTTGTTATTCCTTGCATTGGTTAATATGTTACACATGTACACACACACATATACATACATACATATATATATATATATAAATTAAATAAAACTATATAATCTATGAATTCAAATAAAATAAAAGATTTTATTTAATAATATTTAGAAATGTTCTAATGAATTAGTTCATATGCCCAATAAAGATCTAATAGGGTAATTTTTTTGAAATTCACTCTAACTTCCACTCCGGTCTGGCCCAGTTCCAATATGGAGGACTTCGCAGGGGATCAACTTCTGTTGGAATTGAAGCTGGAATTGAAGATATTGAAGTTGAAATTAGTGAGGATGATACAGAAGAAAATGAGGTAAGAAAGAAGCAAGTGAAATTTACTCTGCAATAGTTCCTATCGCTTACTAAACCTTGGGTAGGAATTTCAATTAATAGAATCACGAAAAACAACATGAAAGGTGAGAAATTTTGACAAAAGTTTGCCGACTTCTACAATACACTAGAGCCAATAAAGAGGACTTAGGCTTCTTTGAGAGGAGTTTATCGGATAATGAACCCTGCATGCCAAAACTACTTGGGAATACTAACCAGACTTGAAACTAGGAAACTAAGCGGAGCTGTTCCTTACGGCGCTGTAAGTTTGGTTTCAACTTTCATATATAGTTTTCATATTGTATAGTTTATTCATACATTTTTGGTTTTGTTAAACAGATAGAAGAAACGTGCAAGGCTTACCGAGATCAGTACGACCATCCGTTCAAACTTCAAGAGTGCTTTGAACTTCTTTTCTCTTTACCAAAATGGAAAACCCAAATAACTACATGTATATGCAGCAGAACAAGGATAGAGGAATGAACTACTTCGATTCTAGTCCAAGAAGCAATCCTAGTTCTCAAGAAAGATCACCATTATTTGGAAACGCTGATAGTCATCCCTTTAGAAGAAACAAATCAATTCAATTCAATTAGAGTAGTAAAATGCAGAGTTTGCGAGATACGTAGAGGTTCGAAAATTAGTAAAATAAGAGAGAGCAGACAAATCTTTACAGAACAATGGATGCAATCAAGTATTGAATTTCAGCAAATGCTTACACAAGATCACAATTTGAAGCAACAAACCCAAGCAAGAGAGGAAGCTATGATTAGGGAGAAGAACATGATTAAACTTATGACTTTTGATTTTAGAAAGCTTTCTCCTCTACAACAAGAACTAGTCACTAAAGAACACAAATATTATCGAAGAGATAGAGAGAAAGGAAGTGGAAGTGACACTTCTAGAGATCAATATTGAGTATATGTTGATGTTATTTAGTGTTTGTTTTATCGGTGATGTATTTGTATAGTCATTGTGTTTGGATCGAGTCTATATTTTATCGTATGATTTTTATTTCAAACTAAGTGTCGTTGTTCGATAAAATTTGTTCTATTAGTAAGAAGTAAATATATAAGTTTATATACCATTAATTCTAAAACATTATACAACTAAAAAAAACACACTACTTAGTAAAATATTATTTGATCAACAATTTCTGTAAGCAACTTAGGAAAAAAGTTCACAAAGAATTTGACAAAGAGCTTAGCAAACAAACTCACAAAAACTTCACGATCAACAAACACTTCTAAACAATTTTGTAAGAAAACACTTAGACATGTCTTACAAACTCACTAATCATCAAGTAATACTGACTATAAACAATGAACTAGAGTGCATAAACCATGAATAATATTTAATTTAACATGAATCAAAACGCATAAATGATGAATATAACATGAAATAGAGTGAAAAATATGAATAATAACGAATATAACATCAATAATAGTGCTTATGGTATGAATAACACTGAATATAAATCAGTCATAGTGCATAAACCATGAATAATGCTAAATATAAAATGAACTAGAATCAGTAGATAAATTACAAACATAAACACTAAAAATACGTCATGGGTATATCAATCAAGATTCATAATACATGCCGCTAGGCATCCATACGTGGATGCGGTGTTTGATGGTGATGTGACTCATCATCATTGTCTCTGCTAGAAAAGTGCTCAAAGTATAAACCATAATCAGAGAATCTCTTCTTCTCCACCTATAACTTAGCCCGTTGTTGTGCTCATGCCTATGCAGATGTCTCTATTAGAGACCAATAAAACTGCTCAGATGCTTGAGCCTATGCCATCTGCTCTACCTATTGGTGCATTGCATCCTCAGAATAATCAATACTACGCCCGTGCTATATATATCTTGTATGACTGGGTCCCATCTGCAAGTCAAATAGATCACCATATGATATTTAGGCAGGATCCGGATACTGGTCATATGCAGGAGGGTGAAACACGTCCACATAACAGTCAACTCCAGAAGATGTAGGTACTGCCATAGTCTAACTAAAATGACTAGCAATTGACATATGATCTGGTAGGCGATACCCCTGACTAGATTGGGCAAGGTCCTTGACAACCAAAGGTGTTATCCCATGACGTCTAGCAACCAACCCTACTAAATCTATTAAAATGTTGCATAAGTAATAGTATCACCAGATGTAATATAAAATCTATGCCAAAACTCCTTGTATGATGGATTGGTAACAATAAATCATAGCCGCCAACTAGCCTCCTTTGCAGGAGTAAGCAGAGCAAAATCATAATTCTTACAACGATATATATAAGCGTGTGGATCATTGGAAATGGCATCATAGTCATGCAACTATCTTCAACACCTCTCATCGAGGCACTGGTAAAAACCGAAAACTACAGGATATAATACTAGAGGAAATCTCTACATGCTAAGTATTCTATCTAACCGAACAAACTCAAGCTTGATCGAGTCACTACTATGAAATAGATGCCATATCAACTGCCCTCTATTCATCCTCAAGTCAATCTGGTTATGTGCAACTGAATATACATGATAGGATTCTTCATCCCTAGTCTTCATATTATTCGCACAATAGAATAATAAACGAGGGAAAAAAACTAAAAGCATCCGATGTCATTGCCATGAAATGAAAGTTTCTGGAATACTCAAAATACTAAGACTATAACAACTCTTAGAAACAAAATAGTGAAACATGTGAATCAGAACCAACGCACCGTGCGTCCAGAAATCTATATAGGTAGGCAAGTATGGGAGTACCTATATCGTACATAACAGTGCAGTCAAAGTCCAAACCTACCACTGTCTCAATATAAGCGACCTACAGACTAGTGCTATATGTAATGAAAAATGAGTTTCTCATAAGATATAGTACAGATGGTCGATCAAGTTCTAAATCATGCTACGTTGAATATGCCGTCAGTATGTTGTTCATGGCTACTGTAATCACACCGACTCTGGTAGTAGTGGCGTCCTGATAAAATGTCGCTAAAGTTTATAAATATGGAAAAAGGTCATGAACAAGCATGTTATCATGCTATATATGGAAGTTGTAATGACCTGTGATTTTGAACCATTCAAATCGACAATCATCCACTCATATCAGACTTGAATTGCTCAAAACAACAGATTGTTAATTTATATTTGGCAAAACTCAGCATATACAATAAATAAAATCAATCATAGAATCACAAACACAGAGTAATATAACAATAAGTAGCGGAATAGATAAATAGTTGTTCATGAAGCTACTATATAAACATTCGAGTCTAAAGCAAGATACAACAGATATCTCGAATACAAAGTAGTCTCAAATACATAAGCAGATGACAAGTCTGAATATGAACAACTAAAATAAACCGAAAAGCTAAAAAATATATCTTCAAGAAAAACTCCAAGCTCCGAAGGTGAGTCTCAAATGCCATGACACTCAGTTTGACCCGAGCATAAAACAAAATACAAAACACTCGAGTCAGGATTAACATTCTTATATCAGTAAATTCAACTCAAGTGAAATGTCAACTGAAATACAAAATAACTTAAAGGATGTTTGGGAATCCCATCCTTTTAGGATACGTTAAACTATCTAAATACATAGTACAATACGCTACATAGATAATGTCTATAGTAAAGTAAACTATTAAAATAGCATTAAGGCGTTACCCATATCCCCCTTAACACATTTTTATATATTCTCGTAGTCTATACAGTACCGTAATTCCTCCGTAAACTGGATGGCTATCAGAGGGCACTCCATAGGTATGGTACAAACCAAACTCGTAGAAGGCGCGATAAGGAATGTGACAAGGCACGCGAGGCAATGGCCAGGGTAGGATTCTACCGTTTTGTGGATCCGGACTGGTGGTAACGCATAGCATCTACTACTGCCCACCTCGAGACACACTCCAAAATCAAAGGTGCACCCAATCAAATCACAAAGTAATAGAATGGTATCGAAGAAATGTGCCCGATAGGAGGAGCGACCTCACTTGGCCTGGCGTGGCTCCTGTTTTAGCCACATCAAGCTGGCTCACGAGAGTCAGGGCTGCGTTAATACCTCATATAGAATCGTCGCCAAACCATCCTACTTCGTTCTGGCATCTCCACCACGTACACAATTGTTAAAGTGGTTTCGGTATTTGCAGAGAGTATGACAATATCCGATCCCGGTCTCTTTAACAACCAAACGCTTATTTCACACCATGGTCATTTTATATTTCATACAGTTCATATGTCATATCAGAATATCATATTCATTTCAAAATCAAATCACTTTCGAAATCAGATACACTTTCTAAATCATATCACTTTCTACTTAAACAGTTTAAATATTGAGAAGTAGTTTATATATATTAAAATAGTTTATATTTAAAAATAGGATATTGATAAAATAGTTTATATACTAAAAATAGTTTATATATCAAAAATAGTTTATTATTAGAATTGTTTCTTCCAATTTCACAAATCAATTCAAATTCTTATTAAACCACTTTTATTTTATATCGATTCCAAATCCAGGTTTAAATTAAAAATTTAAACCACTTCCAATTCAACATGTTTCAATATTCAAGCAAATTACAATAACTCAATTTGATAAATTTCATTTATATTTCAAAATTTAACTTTAATTCTATTTAAAATTTCAAAATATTCACTTAATCATCTTTAATAACATTTAAATAAAATCTCATATTACAATTTAATTTAATATTAAATATTCAATTTCAATTTTATTTAAAGTTGAAAATATTCATTTAATCACTTTTATCAAATCAAGTTATGAAATCATACTTTTCAAAACCTCAAAATCAATAAGTTCAAATCAAGCCTTATTTAAATTCAATTCTAATTTTTTTAATTATAAATCAATTCTTATTTAATTTATCTTTCCAACCTCCATTTACTTAAAGTTATTTAAAAATCTATTTTAAAACCTAAATAAATATATTAAAACATATTATATATACAATAATTAAATTAAATTATTTTATTAAATTTTATTATATTAAATTTATTTTATATTAACTCTTATTTTATATATATATAAAATAATAAAATTATAAGTAAAATATTAAAATTTATATTTTTCCAAAACTTAACTTATAAATCTAAAATTTCCAAACATATAATTTTAAAAATCTAAATTTTACACATATATTAAAATTAAAATCTTTATATTATATTTAAAAAATAATATTTATTAAAACCCATATATTTCCTTTCAAACTTTGGAAATCGTTTTCAAAAAAATAGACCAATGGTGTCCGTATATAATTTTCTATCCTATGGTCAAGTGATACGGATATTTATCATTTCAATCCGCAATTTAAATTCAATATTTATGAGTGTATATCAATTCAACCCGCAATCCCAAAATTCCAAAATCAATGAAAATCGCTTGGTTTTATCATTTCAACCCATAACGATTTTCTCTTAATCTACAAAATCGTTCGGGTATGTATCATTTCAAGCCATAGGGAATTTCTAAACTAACAGGGAACTTGCAAAGTGAGAACAATTATGATATTAATATAACATATAAGCAACATGCATATATCATCAGTAACAAGTTTAAATAAAATATATATAATCGGTTATGGTGTCATATGTCATATGTAAACAATTGCAGATGAAAGCATACCCTATTTAACAATTCAATAACTTACCAATTCAGATTCAACAACATATTTCAATCGTCATTTGATATGAATTGAATTTACTAAATATAAGAATGTTAATCTTGAGTGATTGCTCACCTTTCGAGGTTAGAGAGATTAGACACACGACAAGCTATGAATCAAAATCATGAACTAGACAATCGACCAATCCAAACGACAAATCCCGAAGCAGAGCAAGGTGAACACAGATTCGATGAACAAAGCTAAAAATTAGGAATCGATGAGAACAAATCAAAATCAGCTTGATATAAACTGAACAAAATATATGTTATATATAAAGACTTTTCTCTAAAATCAATTTAAACATATATTTAAAATAAAGTATATATATATTTTCAAACCAATATTTAATTTAAACACCTTTAAAATAATATATATATATATATATTTGAAAACTAAACTCATGTATACATATATATATATATATAAACTAATATATAAACTTACATACATATTATATTATAAAATCAATATAAACTTACTTTATTGTAATATACATAAACTTAAACAGATTCTATATAAACTTACATAAACTTATATATACAAACAAACAGGTTATATATAACTTATAGAAACTTATATATATAAACAAAAGATTATATGCAACTTATATAAACTTATATTTTAAAATCTATATACATTTCAAAATTAAAAAACCTACATATATTATATTTTTAAAACAATACTTAAACAATAAATTAAACTTTAAAACATATACAATTACTTTAAACATAGAATATAAACATTGTAAACATACGAACGAGCAAGTATTTCTCAAAAATTTCAACACACACACACACACACACATATATATATATATTCGAACAATATATATATATATAATTCCAAATACATATCTCTGCATAAACCAGAAAAGGTTATGGCACTGCAGTCGAGGAGAAAGGTTGCACAAGAAACGAACCAAGCTTCAGCTTAGAAAACAAATACAAGCTTCAGATTCTAGAAACAAGCAACATAAATATTCGCTTTTCCATTTTTTTGGTGAAGGAGGCTGCCGATCAGTACACTGCCATGGACGAAGGAAGCAATGGTGAAAACGCATGCTTGGAGAGGGGTGTGCGTTGAGTTCGAAGGGGATGAGGTGGGTCGATCTGGGAGGAGTTGAGGCCGAACATGAAGGGGATGTGGTGGAGTGCAGATCGGTAGGGGAGAAATGGGCTGGCAGCGGCTGACAGGTAGGCTACCAAGGGAAGGAGATGGTGAGGGTGGATGGGCGTTGGCAGTGTGGTGGTGGGCGTCAGAGCCAGGTGAACGCGAGAAGACTCAAGGAGGCGTAGCTGTAAGCAAGATGATGCGTGGTTAACTGTTGCGGTATGGAGGGAAATGGAGATACGCGGCACGTAGCTGGGTTGCGGGGTCGAGTTGACAGAGTTGGAGGGGATTTGGCTCTCTGGAATATGAAACATATATATGCAAAAACTTTTTTTTATTTAAAAAGGGAGGAGGTGGCAAAAGGCTTGCTGAGTGGAAGTTGAGGCGGAGTGCTTGGGTTGGAGGACGTGGAGAGGTGGGAACGAACGTGGAGCACGGCTAAGAAGAAGAAGAGGATAAGCTTCAAGTTTCACGAAAGGGTTATGGAATATAGTAACTTATATATAACAATATTATATTATTTATTTTCACAAATTAGAATTCGAATAAATGGAAAGAATGAATGGACGAACCGAAAATAATATATTGCAATGGGGAATAGTGACAGCTAGCTCATTGATTTCAGGAAAATATAAATGCTAATGTTTATTCAGTTTTACACGATGGATAATGAGTGGTCACAAGGAAGTCAAAAAGGCTCAAAAACGGGTACCGATACGGTTAACCGTTTCGTGGGTTTCGCCGCGTATCGGACACCGAAACACACAAATGAATATACTGCGGAGATCATCATGATAAGACGAACAGAATGGTATATAGATATCGGCGATACGATCATCCTATCAAAAGTCGATATTCGCTACCAAACTGCTGCAAAAACGTAGAAAATAAGATAAACGAGGCTATAACAGTCCAAATTTGGCGAAACGAAATATGACGTCTCACTCAGAAAATGATTTACATTCTTATTATATAAAAATATTCAGATTTTGAAAACATTTTATCTTCATCAATTTAACTGGTTTAAATTGAAATTGAAAATTACATAACATAATTAACTTTCATATTTAGCAATGAAAATATGCCATTTGCTATGTTTAAATAGACGCATACCAAATATCAAATTTTCATTGCTAAATTTTATTGTTATAATTTTAAGAAAAATCCAGTTAATTACGTTATAAAAATCGTTAAAATTTACGGGTCGTTACACTCTCCCCCACTCAAAACTTTTCATCCCCGAAAAGGAACGAGGTAAGAGAATGTAAGCAACCAAAAAAAAGATAGATTTGAAATACACAATACTAGATATAACAATCAATTCAAAAACCGTATAGATTTCATTAGTTCATAAGTTGATTATATTTACTAATTTGGTTTCAATCCATTTTATTTAATCAATAAATATTCATTGTATTCACATTTGGTTGATTTCAATTCAATGTATTTTCATTCAGCTGATTTGTTTTTCAATTTATTAACATTTGTTACAAAAGTTTTCTTTCAAAACAAAATTTATTTTATTTAACTCGTTTATTTAATCAATTCGACCTCACTTAAGTTAATTCCTCTTATGATTCAATTTCAACTATTCTTAGGTTCATATTTATTTATTAAATAGCATTCTCTTTATATTTTTCAATTTATTTCAATTAACACACCTTATAACATAGATTAAGTGTCTAACCTTCAATTACTTATTCATATTAACATTTAATTTTTTTTTGAATATTTTAGGTAAGTTATATATATTAGAATGCAATTGAGTATTATACAAATTAAATTCTTCCTAGTTCAACTGTTTCAAGTTGTTTAAATTCTATCTCTCATTTTTTAGATCCTCCAATTATTCGAAATTTTGTTTCATTTCAATATTTGAAAACCATTACTTAATATAAAAATTAAGAATTAAATTTTGGTTTCACTTCATACCAATTGAAATAAATAAATAAATATATATATATATATTAAACCATCAAATCATACTCATGAAATTCAAATCAGCTCCATTTTCAAAAACAAAAGTGTAGCAAAGCTACCGAGTGGTCTCCCCACTTTAAGACTCGAAAATGAATGTCGATGATGCTACAGTCATCACTGAAATTATTTTCTAGCGACAAAATCGGGGAGTACTGACTTACTTCTTTTAAAATTCATTGGAAACAATTTCCATTCGAAAATATTTTCAAAACTTTGAAAACCAAAAGCACCGAAAATTTAATTCTCAAATCCTTAATTCAAATTCATTTCATTTGGAAATCATATTTATAAACCATATTTAAACAATTTCATTCCCTTATAATACAACTATAGTTAATGATTTATGGATGTTAACAAACAATAAATGATAATCTAGTATCATTTCTAACAACCATTTATTTAACTATCAAATTTTAGAAAATTATTCCTTTATATATAAATATAATCATACATAAAATTATTTCATCTACCAATTTCAAAAACAACATTGTGTCAGTTTGCTCTGTTCAAGTGTTTGGGAATTCCTATCGATAGCATTGGCCAAACGAATCGATCGAAACCCCAAATCAAACTTAACAACTCGAATAACATAATATAAACAATTTTATATTAATTACAAATATGCTCCCTCATAGGATGATTCAAGAATGAATTTAGAACAAGGATATAGATTTAAATTTAGAGGAACCATAATCAAAGAAAATTCTAATTAAATAGATAAGCTCGAAAGGAAGATAAGATAATTAAATTACAAAAGGGGAAAGATGGATAAATTGATATTAATCGTGGCGACCTTAACCGGGTCAACCAAGACTCAGAAAAGACGAGAGTATCATCAACTAAGATGGGAACAAACTTGTTGAGGACATCGCGGTAAACGCGATTCATGAGATCGACGAGAAGGCAGGAGCATTGTCTAATCCAATGGGAATGACTAACCACTTTCTCTCTAAGTTCCATTTGTCAGGGGAAGGAAAACAGGTCGAGCTCCAGGAATAAGATCGATGTGGAATTCAATTTCCCGATTGAGAGGGAGGGAAGTGACTTCACCAAAGCATCGGGATAATCCCTGAATATCGGGGTGGAGTCAAGATCATTAGGCTGAGAATCAAGCGGAAAGATAAAGCTACTTGCTTAATCCTGAGGAAATCGACATTCAATCACAAGAGAATCACCCTAGTCGTCTTCTAGAGAAATGGCCTGGGCCTTGCAAGAAATAGCAGCATCAAAACCGAGGACGTAGAAATCTTCGGTGAATCGACGCCTGTTGTAAAGGAGTTTCACTTCTTTACAAATCATACCAAGGTTGGCGGGATTGCCGATGGAATCAGTCATGCATAAGGATGAAGTTGACTGTTAAGGTTGAAGCTATGGGATGCTCCAATCAAGAAGAACACGAACAGGAAAACAAAAAATGGATTTCAGAACAAAGGAATAGTTCCAAAATTCGAAAGAAATCCTAATCCAGGAGGATCCTAACGAAGAAATTTCAAGCTCGAATAAAGATAATTCTATAATTGATTCTACTCATTCTAGGGTATTACTGTCCTATCTCTAATGAGATTTTACTCCATATGCTAAGTTTTTCCTAAACCAGAGCTCTGGTACCAACTGTAACGACCTATGATTTTGAACCATTCAAATCGACAATTATCCACTAATGTCAGACTTGAATTGCTCAAAACAATAGATTGTTAATTTATATTTGGCAAAACTCAGCATATACAGTAAATAAAATCAATCACATAATCACAGACACGGAGTAATATAACAATAAGTAGCAGGATAGATAAATAGTAGTTCATGAAGCTACTATAAAATCACCAGAGTCTAAAACAAGATACAACAGATATCTCGAATACAAAGTAGTCTCAAATACATAAGTAGATGACAAGTCTGAATATGCAATTGAAATAAACTGAAAAGCTGAAAGATAGATCTTCAAGCAAAACTCCAAGCTCCGAAGGTGAGTCTCAAATGTTGTGACACTCAGTCTGACCTGAGCATAAAGCAAAATGCAAAACACTCGAGTCAGGATTAACATTCTTATATCAGTAAATTCAACTCAAGTGAAATGTCAACTGAAATACAAAATAACTTAAAAGATGTTTGGGATTCCCACCCTTTAAGGATTCGTTAAACTATCTACATACATAGTATAATACGTTACATAGATAATGTCTATAGTAAAGTAAACTATTAAAATAGCGTTAAGGCGTTACGCATATCCCCCTTAACACATTTTTATATATTCCCGTAGTCTATACAATACCATAATTCCTCCGTAAACTGGAGGGCTATCAAAGGGCACTCCATAAGTATGGTACAAACCAAACTCATAGAAGCGCGATAAGGCATGTGACAAGGCACACGAGGCAATGCCCAGTGTAGGATTCTATCGTTTTGCGGATCCGGACTGATGATAACGCATAGCAGCTACCACCGCCCACCTCGAGACACACTCCCAAATCAAAGGTGCACCCAATCGAATCACAAAGTAATAGAATGGTATCGAAGAAATGTGCCCGATAGGAGGAGCGACCTCACTTGTCCCAGCGTGGCTCCTGTTTTAGCCACATCAAGCTGATTCACGGGAGTCAGGGCTGCGTTAATACCTCATAGAATCGTCGCCAAACCATCCTACTCCGTTCTGGAATCTCCACAACGTACAGAGCTGTTAAAGTGGTTTAGGTATTGTCATAGTATGACAATATCTGATCCCGGTCTCTTTAACAACCAAACGCTTATTTCACACCATGGTCATTTTATATTTCATACAGTTCATATGTCATATCAGAATATCATATTCATTTCAAAATCAAATCATTTTCGAAATCAGATACACTTTCTAAATCATATCACTTTCCACTTAAACAGTTTAAATATTGAGAAGTAGTTTATATATATTAAAATAGTTTATATTTAAAAATAGGATATTGATAAAATAGTTTATATATTAAAAATAGTTTATATATCAAAAATAGTTTATTATTAGAATTGTTTCTTCCAATTTCACAAATCAATTCAAATTCTCATTAAACCACTTTTATTTTATATCTATTCCAAATCCAGGTTTAAATTACAAATTTAAACCACTTCCAATTCAACATGTTTCAATATTCAAGATATTTACAATAACTCAATTTGATAAATTTCATTTATATTTTAAAATTCAAATTTAATTCTATTTAAAGTTTCAAAATATTCACTTAATTATCTTTAATAACATTTAAATAAAATATCATATTATAATTTATTTTAATATTAAATATTCAATTTCAATTTTATTTAAAGTTGAAAATATTCATTTAATCACTTTATCAAATCAAGTTATGAAATCATACTTTTCAAAACCTCAAAATCATTAAGTTCAAATCAAACCTTATTTAAATTCAATTCTAAATTTTTTTAATTATAAATCAATTCTTATTTAATTTATCATTCCAACCTCCATTTACTTAAAGTAATTTAAAAATCTATTTTAAAACCTAAATAAATATATTAAAACATACTATATGTATACTAATTAAATTAAATTATTTTATTAAATTTTATTATATTAAATTTATTTTATATTAACTCTTATTTTATATATATTTAAAAATAATAAAATTATAAGTAAAATCTTAAAATTTATATTGTTCTAAAACTTAACTTTTAAATTAAAAATTTCCGAACATATAATTTTAAAAATCTGACTTTTACATATATATTAAAATTAAAATCTTTATATTATATTTAAAAAACAGTATTTATCAAAACCCATATATTTCGTTTCAAACTTTGGAAATCATTTTAAAAAAATAGACCAACGGTGTCCGTATATAATTTTCCATCCTACGGTTAAGTGATACAGATATTTATCATTTCAATCCGCAATTTATATTCAATATTTACGGGTGTATATCATTTCAACCCGCAATCCTAAAATTCCAAAATCAATTAAAATAGCTTGGGTTTATCATTTCAACCCATGAAGATTTTCCCTTAATCTACAAAATCGTTCAGGTATGTATCATTTAAACCCATAGGGAATTTCTAAACTAATAGGGAACTTGCAAAGTGAGAACAATTATGATATTAATATAACATATCAACAACATGCATATATCATTAGTAACAAGTTTAAATAAAATATTGCAAATGAAAGCATACCCTATTTAACAATTCAATAACTTACCAATTCAGATTCAACAACATATTTCAATCATCATTTGATATGAATTGAATTTACTAAATATAAGATGTGAACCATGAGTGATTGCTCACCTTTCGAGGTTAGAGAGATTAGACACACGACAAGCTATGAATCAAAATCACGAACTAGATAATCGACCAATCCAAACGACAAATCCCGAAGCAGAGCAAGGTGAACACAGATTCGACGAACAAAACTGAAAATTAGGAATCGATGAGAACAAATCAAAATCAGCTTGATAAAAACTGAACAAAATATATGTTATAAATAAAGATTTTTCTCTAAAATCAATTTAAACATATATTTAAAATAAAATCTATATATATATATTTTCAAATCAATATTTAATTTAAACACCTATAAAATAAAATCACTCTATATATATTTGAAAACCAAACTCATGTATACATAAATATATAAACTAATATATAAACATATATATAAACTTACATACATATTATATTTTAGAATCAATATTTATTATAAAATCAATATAAACTTACTTTATTATAATATATATAAACTCAAACAGATTCTATATAAACTTACATAAACTTATATATACAAACAAACAGGTTATATATAACTTATAGAAACTTATATATATAAACAAAAGATTATATACAACTTATATAAACTTATATTTTAAAATCTATATACATTTCAAAATTAAAATACCCATATATATTATATTTTTAAAACAATACTTAAATAATAAATTAAACTTTAAAACATATATAATTACTTTAAAGATAGAATATAAACACTGTAAACATATGAACGAGCAAGTATTTCTCAAAAATTTAAACATATATACATATTCGAACAGTATATATATATATAATTCCAAATACATATCTCTGCATAAACCAGAAAAGGTTGTGGTGCTGCAGTCGAGGAGAAAGGTTGCACAAGAAACGAACCAAGCTTCAGCTTAGAAAACAAACACAAGCTTCAGATTCCAGAAACAAGCAACATAAATATTCACTTTTCCTTTTTTTTGGTGAAGGAGGCTGCCGATCAGTGCATGTCCATGGACGAGGGAAGCAAGGGTGAAAACACATGCTTGGAGAGGGGTCTGTGTTGAGTTCGAAGGGGATGAGGCGGGTCGATCTGGGAGGAGATGAGGCCGAACATAAAGGGGATGTGGTGGAGTGCAGATCAGTAGGGGAGAAATGGGCTGGCAGTTGTTATCAGGTAGGCGGCTAGGGGAAGGAGATGGTGAGGGTGGATGGGTGTTGGTTGTGTGGTGGTGGGCGTCGAATCCAGGTGAATGCGAGCAGACTCAAGGAGGCAGAGATGTAAGCAAGATGATGCGCGGTTTACTGTTGCAGTATGGAGGGAAATGGAGATACGCGGCACGTAGCTGGGTAGCAGGGTCGAGTTGACAGAGTTGGAGGGGATTCGGCTCTTTGGAATATGAAACATATATATGCAAAAATCATTTTTTTATTTAAAAGGGAGAAGGTGGCAAAAGGCTTGCTGAGTGGAAGTTGAGGCGGAGTGCTTGGGTTGGAGGACGTGGAGAGGTGGGAACGAACATGGAGCACGGCCAAGAAGAAGAAGAGGATAAGCTTCAGGTTTCACGAAAGGGTTACAGAATATAGCAACTTATATATAACAATATTATATTATTTATTTTCACAAATTAGAATTAGAATGAATGGAAATAATGAATGGACGAATCGAAAATAATATATTGCAATGGGGAATAGTGACAGCCAGCTCATTGAATTCAGGAAGATATAAATGCTAATGTTTATTCAGTTTTACTTAATAATATATTGCAATGGGGAATAGTGACAGCCAGCTTCAGGTTTCACGAAAGGGTGCTTCCTGAAATGGTGAACCCAAATGGAGAAAATCTAGAATGAGAAAAATAGCTAGGCCTAGGGTCTTATTTATAGGGGTAGAAGTGGATCTCAGACCATTGGATTTGGAGATTGAATATGGTTCAACCACGTCATAGGCTGAATAGGAGCCGTCGGATGGAAGCACGGATGGACCAGATGAGAGAAAAGAATGCAAATGAGGATTTTGAATCGTATGAAACGAAAGAAATAAATTCTTTCACTCAATAACGTAGGCGGGTCGACATTACTGTCGACCGCCCCCTTACTAGGTCGACTGGCCGGTCGACATTGGCAGTGGGATGGTCGACCTAGGTGTCGACCTCACTATATACTTTTTTTCTTCTTGTTTTATTGTTTATTTCGTATCTCCTCCATACCAGCTCGGCTTCCGACGTTCTATATATGGAAATTGACCAAAAAATTACCACGGAAACAATGGTGCAACTCCCGTGGCTCAATTCTAATAATTTCACAAAGTTATTTTATCATTTAATTAATTAATTAATTAATTAATTATTATAGCTTAAATTTTGGGTTGTTACAAATCCCTTTGTAAATTCCTTAACTTATTTAAAAACAGGTTTTACACTTTTTCGGAACTCCTTAACTATTTCCTTTAATTTTTCCCAAAATCGATTATACCTGTCTACGATTCCAATTACTCATTTCAAACCCCTTTTATGAATTTTAGTTTATTTCGAAGTTTCTGCATTTAAACACTTCGAAAATTCCCTTATGTTCCCAAAATTCCACTATAAGATTTAGCTTATAAAATCATATCCGTTAAACAACTCCGTTTACATATTTTCGAGAGTACTTATAAATAAATTACGATCATTTCAAAAACTATATATATATATAATAAGTATTTTTAAAGAATAATAAATTATTTTTAAAATATGTTTAAGTAATTATTTAAAAATATTAAAACACTTTAAATAAAACATCAATAATTCATTTCCAACTCATTTTAAAATAAAACTAATCAATTTACAAAGCTAATTATAAAAATTAGAATTTATTTCAATTAATGTTAAATATTTAGATAATCCACTTTTTTTTAAAAAATATTTCAAAACTAACTAGTTTAAAATCACCTAGTTCAATAAATGAAAACTCCCTTTAAAAAAACCAAACTTAACTTCTTAAATAAAAATATATTTTAAAAATCTCAATAACCAATTAATTTTATAATTTCCTCTCATTCACAACCTATCGATTTCATTCCGATTCTCCTAACCATCTCCACTTTTGAAAAATTGTATCCATTATTTTCCTCACCCCTATTTCCATATTCTAATATAAATTCACCCTACGAATTTATATTCCAATATATCAACTGATATCGCTTACCTTATTTATAAACATAGTTTATAAATTTTTATACTCCTTTGAGTTTTACTTGTTTATAAAAACAATCTTATTTATAAAATTCCATTTTATAAATCCATTTCTTTATAAATCCCATTTATAACTTCCAATCTATTTTTATAATCGACTTCAGCTCCTTTTTATATTTCCATAATATCATTTATAAATTACTTTATATAACTCATTTTAAAAATCTCCATTTAAATAATTCATGAATAGTTAAGTATAAATAAAAATCAAATATATTTTTCTAACTCAATTTCTTTAAAATACCCCTAATTCCAATATAAATATTTTTATATCAAAAATTCCCTTTAATTCCTTCAATTTTTTAAAAAAATTTATGGTATTTAAAATACCAAAATTCAGGCCAGTCCTACAATGGCATCCAATAATTCCAATCACTACAGTAATCTATAATGGATTATTCTACACAAACCATATATCACAATATATGAAATTAAATTTAACATTTTGAGGAATCCAGTTGGATCCCTCCAACTTGTTTTCCTACATCCACAGATGTTAATACAATATAAATATACCAATCTCGCTTCAAGGCGGGATATCATGGTATATAGGGGCATCCACTATTATGCAGGGCGCATAGGGTCTCATCCTCTCTAAAGGCGGGAAATATCCAACTACTAATATATATACTACTATATATATGTATGTATATGTATAACATCCAACTAATAATAATTTTATAAATTTAACCAATCATTCAATAAATAAATTTAACTATTTAAAATTAAATCCAGTCAACCAAATTGAGTGAGATTTACTCACCTTGATTTTTATTAAATCGAACAACGTTCGATTTAAATCTAAAATTCCAGCTTGTAGCCTATCGCCTTACGACCTACCCTTTTCATGAAATATTGACCTCGTAAAAATGCATTACGAATTTATTAACATTCATTTAATTCAAAACAATTAGTTACTATTTAATAAATTAAATTAACTAATTAATTAAGGTTAATTACCGTTCCTCGACGCTGACCACTCCTGCAGCTATTGTCCATTGACTCGAGACGCTAGAACAGCCACCACTCCCCAAAACCTAACTGCGACCATGGCCAGACTCACGCACACAACCCACCCTTGTCGACCACCTCCTTGCACGCTGCTCTCCTTCTCACTCGCGTGCGTCTCTGCCCACTGCCACCATCATCGCGCACGCGTACGAGAATGCCTCGCCGCCCCATCCACCTTCCCTCATCGCCTCCTGCCCACACACAGCCATCGTGACTTCACCATCCCAATCGACACACGACATCGCAACTCACCCTAACCCCCATCGCTCGACAGCCACGAGTCCTCCTCCACCACTACCTTCGCATGCGCTTCCAAGTCGAGCTGCTCCATTGCGATTCAATCGCGATGTCTTTTTCCCTTTTTTTTATTATCTCGTTCAAACTAAGATTCGTTCGAAGTAGGGAAGAGTGTACACGAATTTTTAGTTTAAAATTGAATTTGGTTTTAAGCTATGAGAATGGAGGCATTACATTTTTTTTCCTCTGATTTCATTTTGAACGAAGGAGAATATAATGCAATTTTAAAACGATGAAAGGGGCGGTTACGTATGAAGTTAGGTGACGTTGAGGTGAAAGGTTATGTCAGCTGAGGGTAAGTTTTGATGGGCTGAAATGATAATCGATGTGAATGTATACTATTAAATTTCAAAATATCCAAATATTTATCTCGAATCCCTATCGAGACATGCCGCCTGGCGTTCCTAATGTTATAACCATATTCCAAACCCAATGGAACAATCCTCGAGCTCCAATTCGATCGTATGTGGAAGATAGCCTTTTAAATCGACTATTTAAATAAATTTCAATTTAAATTATTTCTAGGCGTTTTTAGATCGTACGACCAACCGGCACATCCAAACGTTATGAAATTTTAAATCCGATAATAATACACTATTATGGATCTAATGGAACTGGTTTTGTCGAATTCCGAGACTATGCCCCGGATCGCTATTTTAACGCTTCGATAAAATCAACGATTTTCAAATTTACGAAATCGCTTGAAATTTCAGTTTTAAAATCTTACTAATTATAATTCCAAACCTAATATTTAAAACCATTTAAATATTCAAAATCGAAAGACGAAAAATTCGGGTCGTTACAAAATGGGTCATCCAATATATTAAAATATATGTTTTCGATATTTTTAAACTCAATGGAACTAGTTTCAAACCTTAATTCCATTGTATACAGAAGTTAGCTTTTAAAATCAGATTATATTCATTTAAATCCTTTTAATTGATTTCTACGCGTTTCGAGCCTGCATGTTCAAACGACAGATCCGATCGCTACGAAACTTGAAATCCTACAATAATTCACTGTTACAAATCCAATGAAACTGGTTTCGTCGAAATCCGAAACAGTGGCCAAAATGGCTAATTTTCACGTTAATTAATTAAATTAATTTAATCACTTTTCAAATTTAAATTTAATAGTTAACAATTTACATCATTCTTGATTACATATAAATTTATAATCTTTTAAACAAATTTCCCATGTCAAATTCAATATAAATTATTGCACTAATTACATCGTTCAATTTCAATTGCAAGAAATTCATTAATTATAATGTAAATTCCAATAAATTCATTTATTTGATTTTCCTCTTATTATTCAATCATCCAATACCAATATGCATTCATTTGACACTAGTTCACTTTTATTACATTCTCATTTTAAAGTTGTCATCTTAACTCGTATTAACTGCAATAATTAATTACATTAATTTTCGTTGATTTCCAAATCAATTTCAATGGATTAAATAATAAGATGATAAATAAGCAATTGTTACTTTTACGTAATTTAATCACATTTATAAGTTTATTGTTTATAACAAGATTATAAATTTACGTACAAATAATTGATTTCAGATTATATACTAAAACCAATTAAATAAAATAACATACAATTTCATTATTAATACAACATTGAGTTTATTTAATTATTTACAATTATCACAACATTAACTTTACAATTAATTCAATTGAATGAAATTACATTAAAATAATTTTCAATAACACATTCAAACAACATTATTAAATCATATTCAAATTATTTTTCTTATTAATAAATCATAAATTTTATTTCTTACAACATTAAATTTCAAAATCTTATTTAATTTAATATTTTAATTATCAAAAATTACGGGTCGTTACACAATAAATATATGGAACTCTATTTATATTGGGTATAAATATAATGTCATCTCAAACAATCCCAATATGGTAATGTAAAACTCCACAAAGCCCAGCATAAAAATGTCATCCCCCATATAAAATTCATCAGTTAGAAATCATGAAACAACATTAAATGAGTGAATCATCCATATCAAGAAACCATTATCTAAATCCACAAAACATCTATAAAGAGATGTCACCATGTACAATCGGGCCCCCAAATATACCACTCAATCTCAATAGTAAAATACTATCATCGAGCATTGTAAAATAGACCGTCTAACTATAAAATATAGGGCATATACCCAATATCGCAAAACTCAACTAATATTCCAAACAAACATTTCAATCAAGCAATTAATCAATAGCCGAAATGAATATAATAAGCAAGAAATGAATTGTGGGTATATTATGAGTGTATACTCACCGATTTAAAGAGTTGAAGAATACATGCTCATGCACTATCACTGTCAACCACCTTTTACGCCATGACTTCCGTTTGCCATCATAGCCGAGCTCATGCTCGTGCTCTAGTCCTGTCGTCTGTGATGATCACTGTAATGACCCAAGATTTTAGGAACTTATTCTGGAAAATATAAATGAATTTAAAATAATTTTTAAATTAATTTTGGAGGAGGAATTGATATAGCTTGATAGTGTATCAGTGTGTGTACATGTGTGCACAGGAAATGCACATGAATATAAGCTAAAACCCTGAACTCCAAGAATGCATACATATTGATGTGTATGGAAATATATATATATATATATATATATATATGTAGATTAAATTCTTAAAAGTAGTATGCATAAACATATGTATATATGAGTGCTACTGAATAATTTGAGTGTACATGTGCATATGTGTGTGTGTCAGTATAGTATGATGTAGGGATATATAGGAGGGTATACTAATTATTTCAGAAAGACTTATATACAAATATATATGTGTTAATAAAATACTAGAGTTTAAACTAGTGAAATAAAATATACAGACATATTTTAATATAAGCAGAAATAAAAAGGAATGAAGATATAAAAAGGAATAATCCTCTTATAAATAAATGAAGGAGGTACATACCATTTGCATGAAAGCTAAAATAGGAAAAATAAGATAAAACAGGGAAGTTCTTGGTATAGGCAGAATTAGAAAAGAGTATTTAATAAATAACAAAAATCAAGTCACATTTTTAGCATGATTGTAGACAAAGGAAAAAGCATTTTTCTGAAAAAGCAAAAATTTCTGAAAGAGAAATGTAACCACTTTTCTCTTCACCCAAATTAAGCCGGGAAGGGGTAAAACTTTGGGTTTAAAATGCAGATAACATGATTTTCTGGTGGGCAAAAATGGACTTAGCCAATACCCAAAACCCTAAGAGAGAGAGACCCTGCATATATATATACATGTATATGCAGCAGCCTCCTCTTCTCCTCAGAAAAGAATTTTGAAAAAAAAAGAGAAGAAAAACAATACCACAGAAATCATAAGACAAGGGAAGAAAGAGAGCTTGAGGATAAGAGCAGGAGTTCATCAATTAATTAAGGAAACAAAGGAGAGAGCTAGGTGAGAAAACTCACTCAAAAATCTAAGGCAATAAGTCCTAATGTAGGCAGCCAGTTAAAAGTATTTTCTTAAAAGAGTGTTTTCATATATGAATGTTTATCTGTGAATTTAAACCTGAAAATGTTTTGATTTTCTTTGGTTGATCACTTGTTTTATTATAACAAAGTTTTTATGTGTTGTTAGTATCCATATCTGTTTCATACACTCAGATCCCTGTTATGTTAATGTTTGGGGATATAAACAAATACCCAGAAAATAAAATGTTGAGAATAGGCAAGTAGTATTGGTTTTGGCTCAACCAGAAAAATGTAAATAATGATGAGCTGCAATATACTCATGTATAAGTGCTGAGGCTTGAAATAGAAAGGAATTAGGGGTGCAATAGGGTTACCTATGTGCTGATGCTCCTGATTCAATAAAAATGCATAGCAAACAAAATTTTGTGATTCAGTGAAACCAGGTCATCCTGAGTTTAACTCAAGCACAAATGGTTGCAAAAGAAAATCCCTCTCAGAAACCATAAGCCAATGTTAGTTGCCTAAACTCCTTTTAAAATACCAAGATGAATATCTATGTATATATACAGAACCTTATTTTGTAGTCACCAATGGTTGTTTGCTTGTTGTTTCTGTATGATCATGAATAATATGAGATATCATGATATAGATGTTTTCAGTTAATGGATCACTGAATGGTTTTGTCATGAACAATCAAAAGGGGTTATTATTAACTAAAACCTGATTAGGAAATGGGGGTCAAGAACACTGCAGGAATGACTTGTGTGCTTGAGTAACATAAGTTGACACATGGCTTGTTTAAGTCCTGAGATCTTTGTGTAATGGAGTGAATTAGTTCATTACAGTGTGTCCATTGATTCATAAATATTGCAGATGAGACCAAGGATAGATAAATATACCAAGGAAATAATACTTGAGCAGATGAGAAAACTAGAGTTTTTCCCAGATTTGAAATATGAGAATTGAATAAATGATTTAACTCATATTAGTTATTTTCCTGTTTGGTATGAATGATTGTTTATCTATGATTGAGTTGTGTGCTTGAATGTATGTGCCATATTCATATGTGTAGTCTCTAGAAAGAAAATTAAAGTGTGCACATGCACAATGACACAGAGCATGCACACAAGTATTTACCTGATTCCAAAGGGCAGAACCTTATGAATATGTACTTAACTTGATTTTAACCTAATTAACAAATTGCTTTTGTGAATTTTCTCATACCAGACATGTGTCTGACCCTAGTGTGCTAATGGCATCTGGGGTGTCTCATTTAAAATGAGGCAGTTTCAAATGCTTTTTCAGGGATTGCAGCAACTAAATAGGAGTAGGAGCAAGGCCTTGAGAAGAAGATATAGCATGCTAAAACTTAGTTAGATAAGAGCCTAAATGTTGAAATCTGCATGTATTGACAATTTAAATTGCTACTTGTATTAAGTGTTGAATATTGGATGGTTATTTTGTTAGGTATTTTGTTAAAAGATTGATTTGTATCTGGAAACTATGAACTAAGTTGAATATCTGTTATGTTTAAAAAGAATTTTAATCAAATCTTGTAAGTAGATTTAGCAAGAACCCCATGTTAAAATTGAATGATTACATTTTATAAATGCATTAGCCAATCATGAATCTTTAGAAAGGATTTAAGTTTTGGAAAAATATGGATAGTTGATTCTCAGAAAATTTAAAGGGTTTTATTTTCTAATATGGCATATGAATACCAAAGAAATAGGCATAGGTTGAATATTTTATATGGCTGCAAGGTTTCCATAATTAAACTTGTTCCATACAAATGTTTCCTGTCCTATTTTTAATTAAAGAAAGGATCTGTAATAAGGTAGATGGAAGTCAGATTCAAATAGTTGCAGTTATATATGCACATAAACATGTTTTATGCAAATATCAACACACCTTTTCCCTTGTACTTGTAATAGAAATCTGAATTCCACTCAGATTTTAACCAAATGCATTTTAAAATGCCAGACAGATCTTATAAGAAGAAATACAAACATGAATAATGATAAACACTTCTATCATTCTCAAAACCCAAGAACCAGACTCTTAACTCATATCAATCCTGAAGCCTTCCAGGTTGTAGGAATGGGTTTCAAAAATGATTAAGCAAGAATTATTGTTTTGTATGATGGAATTTAGGCAAAAATAAAAATATATGTGCAGATAGGTAGATAATAGATTCCAAACTGCACAGAAGAAAAAAAAAATGAAAAACAAAAATTGTGTTTGAACCGACCTGCATAGCACTCGAACTCGTGACCTTTCATGTATAAGTTAGGCGCGTTTCCATTACGCCTAGATGTTGCTTGTGTTCCCTTAGGATCCACTTTCTTTTATACTGAATTTGTCACTATTCAGAACTTAACACAAACATCTATATTAAAAGCTTGTTTACTATTGATTATTGCTTGATCACTTCTTAGTTAGTATAAACAGACTAATGTGTATGTTTCCAGTGGATTGTTTGGTCAAAAAAAAAATTAGCAATCCAACATCCTCTTGTTTTTCCAGAACTCTGATTCAAACAAGAGAGGCATATACATCCTCACATGTATGTGCTTACCTTTGTGAATGTACTGATATATTTATATTGGTTGATTATTGTGATCCTGGATATATTTTGGTTTATTGGAGAAAGATATTGTCCCTGAGAATTATATTTACAATGGATGATATATCAATATATTTATATATCCTCTTTACCTTAAAAAAAAAAAATTTTCTTATGAAATTAGATTAAAAATAGGAGGGTCATTTCAGTTGGTATCAGAGCTATGTTATTTAACATAGAAGAAGTAAGGATCAAGTTCTTAGATAGAAATAAAATTAAAAGGAACTAAATATATATATAACAATGTGCTCAGTGTGAAAAAAAAAACCACTGAAATAATAAAATTACTAATCAAACTAACCAGCTATGTAAATTATTATTAGCAAACTATGGTAGGGAGACCACCAAACCAGGGAGCAGGATCTTCCCATGCACCACCAATGGTCAATCTGCAAGACTTGGTGAGAGCATTTAGGGATGGGGCAGGACAAAGGCAAGAAAATCCTTATGAAGAACTCTCAAAATTACTTAAGACATATACTCATTTAGGAGGCAAAAGCTTTGAAGGGACAGAGAGTGTCATGGAAATTCAAACCTGGTTGAGAACATTGGAAAGAATTTTCAATGACATGCAACTTGATGATCAAAGAAAGAGGCAAGTGGCTTCAAGACAGCTAAAAGGAGTAGCTTTAGGCTGGTGGGAAGTAATCATAGCAGGAAGAAATGAGAATGAAATCACTTGGAATCAATTCAAAGAGATGTTGGAAGCAAGGTTTGTACCAGCATCAGCAAAGACTACCTTGCTAGAAGAATTCATTAGACTTAGACAAGGAACCATGACTGTCACAGAATACACTCAAAAGTTTGAGGGGCTTTCCACATATGGAGCAATGCTTGTGGCAGATGAGGCATCTAAAAATGATAGGTACATAAAAGGTCTGAACCCAGGACTTAGTAGAGCCATGCTACCCTATGCAGACAAGACTTTTGATCATGTGATAGACTTAGCTTTGAGGTTGGAACAGCATGACAAGGAAAGGGAGAAGTTCAGAAATTTTAAGAGCAATAATAACAAGAAAGGTAAGGGGAGGTATCACCCTTATGATAAGAAGAAGGAAGAGGCTAGTAACAAAAGCACTGGAGATGTCAAAGCTAAGGAAGACAAGAAGAAAATTGTGTGCCATCAGTGTGGAAAGGAAGGGCATATCAAACCAAGATGTCCAGAATTGAAAGGAGGAGCTTTCAAATGCTATCTATGTGGGAAAGAGGGGCATATGAAGAGGAATTGTCCTGAGTATAAACAGCAAGGCAAATTGGCAAATTTGGAAGGGAAAGGCAAAGCCACAGTGGAAAGTAACACTGTAAACCATAGCCAAGTGGAAGGTACATTACTCATTTGTACCATACCCATAACAGTAGTGTATGATACTGGGGCAACTCACTCTTTAATTTCTTATGAACTGGTTAGAATGCTAAGACTGAATTGCATATTGGTTGAAACCCCATTGCATATACACAGTCCATTGGGGAGTTCTAGTGTTTTAAATATGATTTGTGTGGATGTGGAATTAAACATAGGAGGAAATATTTTTATTTCCAATTTATATGTTTTGAATTACCCAAATATAGGTGTTATATTGGGGGTAGACTGGTTGAGGCAATTTAAAGCCATAATTAATTTAGACTCATCCACCATATCATTGCAAAATTCTAGAGGCCAGAGAATCACAGTTTTATGTGAGGTAGCTAAGGAAGGAAAACTATATCATTTAGTTGACTCAGAGAAAAATTTCAGTGAGCTAACCATTGAAGAAATTCCCATAGTCAATGAATATTTGGATGTGTTTGGTGAGGTCAAGGGTATTCCACACCATAGACCAGTAGAATTCCAGATCAATCTAGTTCCAGGAGCAAGCCCAGTGATTAAAAAGCCAACTAGAATGGGGCCAAATGAACTAAAAGAATTAAAGAAACAGTTAGAAGAATTGGAAGAAAAGGGTTTTATAAGACCAAGTAATTCTTGCTGGGGAGCACCAGTGGTATTTGTTAAGAAGCAAGATGGCTCCTTAAGACTCTGCATAGATTATAGAGAATTAAACAAAGTAACTATTAAAAATAAATACCCATTGCCAAGAATAGATGATCTTTTTGATCAATTAGCAGGGGCAAAAGTATTTTCTAGACTAGACTTAGCATCTGGTTTTCATCAAATGAAGGTGGAAGAATCAAGCATCAAGTACACTGCCTTTAACACTAGGTATGGGTTGTATGAATTTTTGGTTATGCCATTTGGCTTGACCAATGCACCATCTTACTTTGTAGATTTAATGAACAGAACCTTTAGAGATTGTTTAGACAAGTTTGTGCTTATTTTCATAGATGACATTTTGATTTATTCCAAGACAGTGGAAGACCATAAGCATCATTTGCACCTGGTTTTGTCTAGGCTAAGGGAAAAAGATTTAAAGGAAAAATTTTCAAAATGTGTGTTTTGGAAGGAGGAAGTACATTTTCTTGGCCATGTTATATCTGCCAAAGGAATTTCTGTGAACCCCAATAAAGTAGTGGCTATTCAAGCATGGAAGAGGCCAAGCACCGTGAGTGAAGTGAGGTCATTTATGGGGATGGCAGGGTATTATAGAAGGTTTATAAAAGATTTTTCAAAAATTTCTACACCACTCACTAACCTAACCAGGAAGAACCAAGCTTTTGTTTGGTCAGAAAAATGTGAAAAGTCTTTTGAACAATTAAAGGAGGCATTGGTGAATGCTCCAATTCTAAAGGTACCACATGGAAATGAAGAATTAGTGGTATATACTGATGCTAGTGGATTTGGCTTGGGTGCAGTGTTGATGCAACAAGGCCAAGTCATTGCATATGCATCCAGACAACTTAAACCCCATGAAGTAAGGTATGCCACACATGATCTCGAATTAGCAGCTGTGATATATGCTTTAAAACTTTGGAGACATTATTTATTAGGCACAAAGTTTGAACTCTACACTGACCACAAGTCCCTAAAATATTTATTTTCACAAAAAGATTTGAACATGAGGCAACATAGATGGGTGGAGTTCTTAGCTGCCTATGATTTTGACATACTCTATACACCAGGCAAAGCAAACAAAGTTGCAGATGCTCTAAGTAGACAGCATGCTAAATTGGCTATGATGATGATAGCAGAATTTAAAGATTTGTCTTTGCTAACTGAGTTAGAGATTGAGGAGAATGGTTGTGTGCAGATGCATGGTGCACAAGAAGATAAAGGGAAGTTAAGCTTAATGACACTTCAACCAGATTTAATTCTGAAGGTAGGAAAAATGCAAGAACAAGATGCTCACTTATTAGAGAAGAGAATGCTCCTCTCAAGAGGGGAGGAAGTATTGAGTCACCACATTGATAAAGATGGTTATGTGAGATACCAGAATAGGATGTGTGTACCAGAGGACATAGAATTGAAGAGGGAGATATTGAATGAATATCACAGAAGTAAATACTCCATTCACCCAGGTAACACAAAAATGTATCAAAATTTGAAAAGAGACTTCTGGTGGAAGGGGATGAAATCTGATATAGCCAAGTACATTGCCAAATGTATGACTTGCCAACAAGTCAAGGCTGAAACTCAAAGACCATCAGGGTTGATGCAACCTCTTAGTGTACCACAGTGGAAGTGGGAAGACATATCTATGGACTTCATAGATGGACTGCCTAGATCTAAGAGAGGTAATACAAGCATATGGGTGATAGTTGATAGGCTAACCAAGGTAGCACACTTCATCCCAGTCAAGTCAGAAAGAACAACACCAAAACTAGCTCAAATTTTTATAAAAGAAGTGGTAAGGTTACATGGCATTCCCAAAACCATTGTGAGTGATAGGGATACCATCTTCACTTCAAAATTCTGGAGAAGCTTTCAAGAAGCAATGGGAAGTGAACTATGTTTGAGTACTGCCTACCATCCTCAATCAGATGGGCAGACTGAGGTGGTAAACAAAGTTTTGGAGGACATGTTAAGGGCATGTATACTGGATTTTGGGGGCAACTGGGAAGATTATCTTCATCTAGTTGAATTTACATACAACAACAGCTACCAAAGCACAATAGAAATGGCTCCATTTGAAGCCTTATATGGTAAACCCTGCTTGTCACCTGTTTGCTGGGTAGAAGTAGGAGAAAGGTCTATTTTAGGACCTGAGTACATACAAGAAACCAAGGAGAAAATTGAGTTGATAAGAAGAAGAATGTCAGCAGCTCAAGATAGGCAAAAGAAATTTGCAGACATAAGAAGGAGGCAGGTAGAATATGAAGTGGGAAATTTTGTTTTCATCAAAATCTCACCCATGAAAAATGTGCTGAGGTTTGGAAAACAAGGCAAATTAACCCCAAGATATATTGGACCATACAAAATTCTGGAGAGAATTGGTCCCTTGGCATATAGGTTGGAACTACCAGAAAACATGCAAGGTATACATGATGTTTTTCATGTATCACAATTGAGAAGGTGGGTCCATGACAAGGCAGAAATTCTTGAAACCCCAACCCAAGTGCAGATAAATCCTAATTTGATTTATGAAAAGGATCCAGTGGGAATTTTGGCAAAAGATGTGAAGAAGTTGAGGAATAAATCTCTGAAACTTGTGAAGGTACAGTGGAGTCTAGATCCTAGTGATTGCACATGGGAATTAGAAGACAAAGTTAGGATGAATTATCCTAAGCTATTTTCAGATTAAGGTAATTCTGATTTTTGATTGTTTTCTTTATTTTGGATGAATATATTTTTAGTTAGTATAGAACTAAGAATCTATTTAGTAGAGAATATACTTGTTCTCTGAATTAAGTTTAAAATTTATTTTAAGCTTAGGAAAATTGTGGGACACAATTTCTAAAAGGAGGGGTGTATGTAATGACCCAAGATTTTAGGAACTTATTCTGGAAAATATAAATGAATTTAAAATAATTTTTAAATTAATTTTGGAGGAGGAATTGATATAGCTTGATAGTGTATCAGTGTGTGTACATGTGTGCACAGGAAATGCACATGAATATAAGCTAAAACCCTGAACTCCAAGAATGCATACATATTGATGTGTATGGAAATATATATATATATATATATATATGTAGATTAAATTCTTAAAAGTAGTATGCATAAACATATGTATATATGAGTGCTACTGAATAATTTGAGTGTACATGTGCATATGTGTGTGTGTCAGTATAGTATGATGTAGGGATATATAGGAGGGTATACTAATTATTTCAGAAAGACTTATATACAAATATATATGTGTTAATAAAATACTAGAGTTTAAACTAGTGAAATAAAATATACAGACATATTTTAATATAAGCAGAAATAAAAAGGAATGAAGATATAAAAAGGAATAATCCTCTTATAAATAAATGAAGGAGGTACATACCATTTGCATGAAAGCTAAAATAGGAAAAATAAGATAAAACAGGGAAGTTCTTGGTATAGGCAGAATTAGAAAAGAGTATTTAATAAATAACAAAAATCAAGTCACATTTTTAGCATGATTGTAGACAAAGGAAAAAGCATTTTTCTGAAAAGCAAAAATTTCTGAAAGAGAAATGTAACCACTTTTCTCTTCACCCAAATTAAGCCGGGAAGGGGTAAAACTTTGGGTTTAAAATGCAGATAACATGATTTTCTGGTGGGCAAAAATGGACTTAGCCAATACCCAAAACCCTAAGAGAGAGAGACCCTGCATATATATATACATGTATATGCAGCAGCCTCCTCTTCTCCTCAGAAAAGAATTTTGAAAAAAAAAGAGAAGAAAAACAATACCACAGAAATCATAAGACAAGGGAAGAAAGAGAGCTTGAGGATAAGAGCAGGAGTTCATCAATTAATTAAGGAAACAAAGGAGAGAGCTAGGTGAGAAAACTCACTCAAAAATCTAAGGCAATAAGTCCTAATGTAGGCAGCCAGTTAAAAGTATTTTCTTAAAAGAGTGTTTTCATATATGAATGTTTATCTGTGAATTTAAACCTGAAAATGTTTTGATTTTCTTTGGTTGATCACTTGTTTTATTATAACAAAGTTTTTATGTGTTGTTAGTATCCATATCTGTTTCATACACTCAGATCCCTGTTATGTTAATGTTTGGGGATATAAACAAATACCCAGAAAATAAAATGTTGAGAATAGGCAAGTAGTATTGGTTTTGGCTCAACCCAGAAAAATGTAAATAATGATGAGCTGCAATATACTCATGTATAAGTGCTGAGGCTTGAAATAGAAAGGAATTAGGGGTGCAATAGGGTTACCTATGTGCTGATGCTCCTGATTCAATAAAAATGCATAGCAAACAAAATTTTGTGATTCAGTGAAACCAGGTCATCCTGAGTTTAACTCAAGCACAAATGGTTGCAAAAGAAAATCCCTCTCAGAAACCATAAGCCAATGTTAGTTGCCTAAACTCCTTTTAAAATACCAAGATGAATATCTATGTATATATACAGAACCTTATTTTGTAGTCACCAATGGTTGTTTGCTTGTTGTTTCTGTATGATCATGAATAATATGAGATATCATGATATAGATGTTTTCAGTTAATGGATCACTGAATGGTTTTGTCATGAACAATCAAAAGAGGTTATTATTAACTAAAACCTGATTAGGAAATGGGGGTCAAGAACACTGCAGGAATGACTTGTGTGCTTGAGTAACATAAGTTGACACATGGCTTGTTTAAGTCCTGAGATCTTTGTGTAATGGAGTGAATTAGTTCATTACAGTGTGTCCATTGATTCATAAATATTGCAGATGAGACCAAGGATAGATAAATATACCAAGGAAATAATACTTGAGCAGATGAGAAAACTAGAGTTTTTCCCAGATTTGAAATATGAGAATTGAATAAATGATTTAACTCATATTAGTTATTTTCCTGTTTGGTATGAATGATTGTTTATCTATGATTGAGTTGTGTGCTTGAATGTATGTGCCATATTCATATGTGTAGTCTCTAGAAAGAAAATTAAAGTGTGCACATGCACAATGACACAGAGCATGCACACAAGTATTTACCTGATTCCAAAGGGCAGAACCTTATGAATATGTACTTAACTTGATTTTAACCTAATTAACAAATTGCTTTTGTGAATTTTCTCATACCAGACATGTGTCTGACCCTAGTGTGCTAATGGCATCTGGGGTGTCTCATTTAAAATGAGGCAGTTTCAAATGCTTTTTCAGGGATTGCAGCAACTAAATAGGAGTAGGAGCAAGGCCTTGAGAAGAAGATATAGCATGCTAAAACTTAGTTAGATAAGAGCCTAAATGTTGAAATCTGCATGTATTGACAATTTAAATTGCTACTTGTATTAAGTGTTGAATATTGGATGGTTATTTTGTTAGGTATTTTGTTAAAAGATTGATTTGTATCTGGAAACTATGAACTAAGTTGAATATCTGTTATGTTTAAAAAGAATTTTAATCAAATCTTGTAAGTAGATTTAGCAAGAACCCCATGTTAAAATTGAATGATTACATTTTATAAATGCATTAGCCAATCATGAATCTTTAGAAAGGATTTAAGTTTTGGAAAAATCTGGATAGTTGATTCTCAGAAAATTTAAAGGGTTTTATTTTCTAATATGGCATATGAATACCAAAGAAATAGACATAGGTTGAATATTTTATATGGCTGCAAGGTTTCCATAATTAAACTTGTTCCATACAAATGTTTCCTGTCCTATTTTTAATTAAAGAAAGGATCTGTAATAAGGTAGATGGAAGCCAGATTCAAATAGTTGCAGTTATATATGCACATAAACATGTTTTATGCAAATATCAACACACCTTTTCCCTTGTACTTGTAATAGAAATCTGAATTCCACTCAGATTTTAACCAAATGCATTTTAAAATGCCAGACAGATCTTATAAGAAGAAATACAAACATGAATAATGATAAACACTTCTATCATTCTCAAAACCCAAGAACCAGACTCTTAACTCATATCAATCCTGAAGCCTTCCAGGTTGTAGGAATGGGTTTCAAAAATGATTAAGCAAGAATTATTGTTTTGTATGATGGAATTTAGGCAAAAATAAAAATATATATGTGCAGATAGGTAGATAATAGATTCCAAACTGCACAGAAGAAAAAAAAATGAAAAACAAAAATTGTGTTTGAACCGACCTGCATAGCACTCGAACTCGTGACCTTTCATGTATAAGTTAGGCGCGTTTCCATTACGCCTAGATGTTGCTTGTGTTCCCTTAGGATCCACTTTCTTTTATACTGAATTTGTCACTATTCAGAACTTAACACAAACATCTATATTAAAAGCTTGTTTACTATTGATTATTGCTTGATCACTTCTTAGTTAGTATAAACAGACTAATGTGTATGTTTCCAGTGGATTGTTTGGTCAAAAAAAAAATTAGCAATCCAACATCCTCTTTTTTTTCCAGAACTCTGATTCAAACAAGAGAGGCATATACATCCTCACATGTATGTGCTTACCTTTGTGAATGTACTGATATATTTATATTGGTTGATTATTGTGATCCTGGATATATTTTGGTTTATTGGAGAAAGATATTGACCCTAAGAATTATATTTACAATGGATGATATATCTATATATTTATATATCCTCTTTACCTTAAAAAAAAAAAATTTCTTATGAAATTAGATTAAAAATAGGAGGGTCATTTCAATCACCCATTGCCACATTGTCATTCCCAAAGCTAAACACATGCCGCCACATCGCCTAATCGTATTCGCTCCTACTTAAAACGTTCGAACCTAAGTCATATCCATATGCAACCACCTGCCACCATGCCACCACGCTCGCACATCAAAGCCTATTGTGGTTGCCAAGTTGAGCCCCCCTTCTCCAATGTCGATGCCACCAGAACATGCACAACCTTTTTTTAAGTATCTCTATTTGATTCAAAAATTCTGGTGCAAGATTGAGCAAAAAGGAGTTTGGTTTGGGTATGGAAGAATAAGTTTTAGGTTAGAAGTTTAATGAGTAAAAGTATGTGCCTTTTTTTTAGGTTTGCCCTGTTTATTTAGTCTAGTTTTACTTAACAAATTTCATTCGTTTTCTTTTATTTTAAAAAATCTTCTAATTTATTTGTAAATTTATTTTAATCTAATTCAAATTAATTTAAACTTCGTACAACACACCATATTTCGATAATTACCCAATTTCCTTCAATTCAATATTTGTTTATTTCTATTTAATTATTATTTGTATTATTAAATTCATTTTCTAACTATTTCGATCATATAAAAAAAACAGGAAAATAGGCACAAGGAAGAAGTTACAAAAAAATTTAGTCTCAGAGACATCAAATTTGTTTTTTAGTCTGAACGACACTTTATAGTGTAAACAGAAAATGATAGTTGCAACTATCATTCCGTACTTTACATTATAAAGTGTCCTTCAGAATAAAAAACAAACTTGCTGTCCTTGAGACTAAATTTTCTTGCAACTTCTTCCTTGTGCCTAAAAACCCCTAAAAAAATTACACTTTAAATTATTTTATATTGATTTGAACATTTTATTCAGTTTCAATAAATTATTTGAAAAGAATTTATCAATTTAATTCATTTTATTAAATTACAATCTTATATTAAATAGAATTTAACTAACTAAAAATTTACTTTCAAAATATTAATTATCAAATGTCGAATTCAAACACATTTATTGTAATTAAATTTATTTAATATTACGACATAGAAATCTGGGTTGTTACACTCTCTCCTTATGAAAATTGCGTCCTCGCAGTTTCTTATAAGGAGACATCAAACAACTCATACCTAAACTTTCTTCGTATCTACAATCTTCTATCAAATTTAAACCACTCAATCCTCTATCTGACTCTCATAACCCAACTCATCTTATCGTGTTCTACTATTTTAAATAGATTCAATTAACAATTTTCTATTTTTCGCATACAATATATTTTGTGAAAATTTTCTAAGTTTCAGGTTTTTCGAAATTTTTTGGTAGTCTCCTTTGTACGGAGAGCATTCCAAAAAATAGAAACACAATATAATCACAAAATTAATATACATCCAAACACAGGGCATCCCGAAACACGGGGAAATAATATAATATCTCATAATACATCGATATACCTAAAACATATATTTTTATTAGCGTTTCAAGTAATTTACTTCGCTATTTAGTGAGCAATAGTGAGCCAACATTACCAATTCGTCCAAATATGGTCCAAGATTACATGTACTTAACTCAATATAACAATTAGTCGCATGTGGAGAAATATAATAAGCTTGCATCATTTAAAGTAGTTGAATCATAACCTACATGTTTAACCAGTTGCCAATAAATTTAAAAATTCAAAAACATCAAATTAAGGATGGGTTTCAAAAGTAGAGCTGTTACTTAGTGTTATAGCTTTCAAAACAATTCTCAGATTGTAAAAATGTTAACTACAACTTGAGAATGTCGATCTCTCTAAAAGTGCAAATTCTAAAATGGAACACAATTGCAGGCCCACCTTGAAAAAAGAGAGTTTTTGGCCTATAAAACAACAATTTTTACAAAACACTATAAACAAAAGTTGTTGCTTAGATTCTTAGCTTTTCGGAATGGGCAAAATCATTAAATTCAGATAAACCCTTTAAAAGTTATGAGAAAATTAGTTCAACTTAGTTTTATACAATTTTGCATTTCAGAACAATTACATTCATATATTTTGATTCATCGATAAACCATAGCTAACTTCAAAATTTTGTAAAGTGATTAACATGCCGGTTGTTACGAAAGAAAATATCTTACAAATGAAAGAAGAATCGACAAAATCAAATTACAACATCACAAGTTATGGATATATTAGCAAAGCACTACAATTTTTCCTAATTTCATTTAAAAAGGAATTTCCAAAACATCTACAGCAAATCCATGTAAATTCAAAATTCATATTCATTCCATATAATCCATTTATAATTTCAAATTAAATATTTGCAAAACTCTTTCTTAACCAAGGATATATCAGTAAACTTTCATTTAATTTCAAATCACTTAAACTCCCTTTTAAAACAATTCGAACACTTTGAAATTCTTTTAAATACTTTGAAACTAATAATACCAAAGTTGTTTTATAATTTATAATTTCCTTTAGACAACAAATTCATACAATCTCATTTCCATAAAGCATTTTTTTCAATTTAAAATATTTCCCTCTAAAATAATTCGATTCCATCTATACAAAAATAGTCAATCCCAATAAAATATATTACTTCTAAAAATTTGCTTAACAATAAATTTTGTAAATGATAATCTCCCTTCATTTACAAAATTATAAACTTATAAAGTCGCAATAATTTTCTCATACACTTATCGATTGTTTCGAAATAACCAAAAATGTACATATTTTCCAAACTTTGTTTTTAAAACAAATCACACTCCCTCGTTCTTTCTTCACGATCTTTATTGATAATGTTGGTAGCATATTTATTTTCTCAATTGGAAATTTTCCTTTAACCCAATACAAATCTAGTTTATTCGATAAATATATTCCTTCGGAAATTCTTTCAATTCATTTTTTAAGCAGATATCCGCTTATATATAATAATCCGCAAATTAATTTATATTAAAATATACAATATTGCCATGCCATAAATTTTAGTGATTCGTTTTACCAATTGGCTGCAATGTTGACTGCCGAGGATTTTATATCAACCTCGTCTCCCCAATGACCTCAACTTCACACTATTATCTAATGGCTGCATACATTGTTTAAAGGTATATTCAAATCTAGAAAAACAATGTTTTCATTCTACAAATAATTTATTATTCCACAAACAATATATAATTCTAAGTAAAGTATTTCTTATCTCATTCCAAAACATAATGTCAGTTTTTCCTCGTTTAAGTGTTTAGGAATCCCTATCGAATACGTGTACACCCGCATCAACCAAAAATCTTAAAGCACTTGATAGAAAAATTAACACAAAAAAAACTACTAAAAATTTTCCAATCACTTTATATAATCGAATTCATATTTTATCAAATTATTTGCTTGTTTGAATGAAAATATTTATTTCATAATCCATATGTACTTACAATTCGTTAATTATCTACAATAATAAAAATTACCACACATCATCCATAAAATTAAAGAAACATCAATAAAACAATACACACATGTTCAAACAAGCAAACAAATGCCTTCAGTGGAAAGCTATCTATTGATTTCTGCTATGTAACTCTGCTCACTATTAGATCACTTCATTCATATTCAAGCTACATATATGTTTATTCACCATTAACAATACCGACATTTCTCGTCGGGCTGACTACTGCCTACTCCATTACCTCCCTCAACAACTTCTATTTCACACAAAACAAACACATACAAAAGAGGCAGAGATAAGGAGAATATATATATATTATATATAGTGGGGAAAATAACAAGTGCATCCCTAGATGATTGCCCCAGTAATCATCGTATACACATATTATCACTTAAGTATAAACAATAATCTACCATACACTCCATGGGTACAGAGACTCTAATTCTCATCTAAAACCAATGACTCGTGTCTCTTATACTCTGTATTGTTCTAAACCTACTATGATACCAAATGTAATTACCCCACCTCTATACCTATACAATTTAAGTGTATTACTAAGTAACACTGTCATATAATATAGAGAATGAGGCGATATGGGGTACACATATGAATATTCCCTTATGCTAACACTAGTACATATTTAAACATTGAATAAATAACTAACCTATACGTAGATAGTATTGGCACAAAGCAATAAACACGTGTGCCTCCAGGATAAAATAATACACAATATAAAGTAAATATCAGTGAACATAGAGTCTGAATCGTAGTGATAATATATAATACAACAGTATATAAAATATGATATACATCACCATGTCATATACATATATGATTCTATACAACACAAATTAATATACTACACCACTAAATAACTAGTCTTCTCTATGCCCAAATTATACAACCTGGTCTCAACATCCTTGTAACTGAAATGTCTCGAACTGACCCTAGTATTACATAAATAATAAATTGGTCAGACTATATCTAAATAGAAGGTCAATAAACACATGGAACTCTACATATACTGGGTATAAATATATAATGTCATCTTGGATAGTCCCTGTAACGACCCGGAATTTTGGTCGTTTAGTTTTGAACATTTAATTTATTTTAAATGTTGAATTTGAAATATTAATTGATTTTGAATATGGAAATTTTGATTGAATTGGTAAACCTGACTTAAATTTCAAATATAGCTATTCATCGTAATTCAGGAATAGTGAATCTAATATTGGAATACTGTAGATAATTTAAATTTTGACTTAATATGAATCAATACGATTTTAAATGTTGATATAAATTCTATTTGAATTAGAATTGAGTTAATAAGTTTTTAAAACTGAGGTTTTAAGCGATTTCGCCAATTTTTAAAATCGTCGATTTAATCGGCACATTAAATTAGCGATCAGGGGCATAGTCTCGGAATTTGATGAAACCAGTTCCATTGGATCCGTAATAGTGTATTATTATCGGATTTCAATTTCTGTAGCGGTTGGATTTGCCGTTTGGTCGTACGGGAGAGAAACGCGTTGAAATAAATATTAAAAATTTAATATTTTAATTCGGTTTAAAAAGCTATCTTCCACATACAATCGAATTAAGTCCCGAAACTCGTTCCATTGCGTTCGGAATAAGGGTATAACTTTAGGAACGCTGGCGGTACATCTCGATAGGGGTTCGGGATTTTAAGATGCCATAAACGAGATATTTTGGAAATTTAATAATATTATAAATTGCAAAAGGTCAAATCCTCGAGCCACCCTAGTTATTGTAGGCCGACCTAATTTCGTACATATAGCCGCTTCATTCCATTTATAATCGCGCTCTTCCTCATACCAAAAATAACGAAATCAAATTCGAGAATTAAAAAAAAGGAAAGTCGAACGAAGGTCGCGAGGTGACCTGGGGGAGGAGACGTGGTGCTTGCATGCGGTAGCGTGGTGAGGTCTGGTGGCGAGTCGTATAGGTTGTGGCCGTGTGGAGGAGCAGTAGGGCTTGAGGTCGATGGTTGGGGTGATCACGTTCATTCGATTTTAGGGTGCTGGAGGTTTGGCGCGTGCAAGCTGGAGGCTGGGGCGTGGGCTGCTGCTAGTATGGCGGGGCTTGGGCAAGGTTGCGGCTGGGCGAAGTGGTGAAGGTGTGCGTGATTTTGTTTCGGGTTGCGGCAGTGGCCATGAGATGTGGCGGTGGTCCGGTGATGTACGTGGGGCGCGGCGATGAGTGAAACACCCCACAACCCTTAGTATTCTCAAAAATATCACACCAAAGGATGTGGTGCATTATAGGTATAGCTAAAGCATCACAGAGACTAAGATTCACAAGACAAACAAGCAGCGGAAAAATTTAAATAATAACTTAACATTTAGAATTAAGGTTCTTCTCAAAATAAGTCATAAAAACATAACATGTCTCAAAAACTCAAAATCTCTCATGTCTCATGAAAATACATCTCGGTCTCACATAATCAGAGTACAAAAATAACAATAACAATCCCTCTCATAAGTGCCAATCCATCATTAGCCAAATGAAAAAGATGAAAAGGAGAAGAATACATCTGAAATGAGAAAACTCAAAAAATGAATCTCCAAGTAACCCGAATCGAATATCCTCAACTCTGCTGGCCTATTGGGGGAAAAGGATAGATAGAGGAGTGGGTCAGACAATAAGTCTTGTGAGTGAAAGTAATTACTAGCATTTCTAAGCAACATAAAGATAATAGACTAAGCAATAGTTCTAGCATGAAAGGAAGATATAGAAAAGATAAAACTTGCATAAAATACTGTTTCTAATTATGTTTGACTGTTTGCTTTGATTGTTTTCACTTGTCTTAAACTGCTGTGATTAGGCTAAAGCCCTAATCCTATCTCAATTGCTAACTTGATTAGGCTGAAATCCTAATCTTACCCATTGATCGGCCTTTCCTATCTCTGTTGTGTCACTGTGAGCCAATCATGTTGGTCCTAGTGCAAAAGACACCTCTTAGCACTCAGGACGTAGTAGCGAATTATTTACCCTAATCGATGCTACACGCTCGGTCATCGCCGGTACACACTAACTGTCGCCCCCTATTTGACCCTTTATTTACCCTAATCAGCATAAGCGTGCCCAGCTCACCCATGTATGAGACCATCAGTCCTCGACCTAAAAGGGAATGCTGCCGGTACTGGTCCTAACAAACAAATCTTCTAACTTTGCACCCCTTGCCCAAATCCCTAAATTTGAGCCTCAATCTATTGGCCACTTATTTACCCTAATCAGCATAAGCGTGCCCAGCCTCACCCACGTGTTAGACCATCAGTCCTAGACTGAAAGGGAATGCTGCCGGTACGGGCCACTACTGCTATATTTGCTTATTAGCTTAATCCAAGATCTAAGTTTTAAAATAAGCCCCTTCTGTTATTTCTTTCTTTCTAATTATAACCTACGTGTTATAATTGTTCTTGCAACTGTTACTCTTCTATTTTCTCTTTTTAGTTATAACCACTTGTTATAATTATGCTTGTAAATACCTTAAATTTGTCTATTTCGGTCCATCTCTATTTTATTTTCGTTTTTCTCATTTTACATCTGATTTCTGTAATTTAGTGTTTTTCTATTTTAATCCATATTTTCGAATTCTTCTCTTTTTAATATTTTATTCGCGTCAAAAAGGATTAATTCTCTATAAAAAGAAACTAACATTTACAGGCTAAATTCCAACTTAAAATAGATGTAAATAACTGCAAATAACTGAATAAAATAGCTGAATAAAAATAGACTGAAAAGAACTTCTGAAATTTACTTTAAAACTGACTGTAAATAAACTTACATAAAAACCGTCTCAAAATTGTAGAAAAACTACAACTATTGAGAACCCTATTATTTTAAATTGCTTACAAATCTAAAATAATTACAAAACACTCACATATGGTCCTTAGCTCTAGTCCTGGGCCTTCTTGGATCCACTTCTAGGGTGTAGAATATTTTTATCAAAAAGATCTCCTCCCTAGAAAATTTTTCTATTTAGGGTTCAGCCTCAAGCAATGAACCCAATTGAGAGAAAATATGAATGAGAAAAATAGCTAGGCCTAGGGTTCTATTTATAGTGTGGCTTAGGGATCTCAGGCCGTCGGATTTGAAGATTTAATCTGGTGCAACCACGTCATAGGCTCACTAGGAACCATCAGATGTAGCTACGAATGCACAAGATTTCACAAAAATCGAATTTACACTCTTCGGCTCGTACCTGGACGAAAAATCATCCATGCACTAATGCGGGTCGACCTGAGCTATTTGCGGGTCGACCCGACCCTAGCAAGGGTCGACCCCTATGGGTCATATTTTTTTTTCCATTTAAATATATTTAATTCTGATTTTCTTGTTTCTCTCGTAACTTCTCCATACTAGCTCAGATTTCAACAAGTTATATATGAAAATTGCTCTGAAAATTACCACGGACCTAATGGTGCAACTCCCGTGGCTCAATTCTGACGATTTTCCAACCCTAATTTATTATTCAATTATTTTTTAATTATTATTACTCTAATTTTTCGGGTTGTTACATTCTCCCCTCCTTAAAGGATTTCGCCCCCAAAATCTCCAAGGACAAAAGAATGAAATAAATATTTTCATCCAAATTCCACAACCACATATTCAACCATCATCCATTACATCCATTGTCCTCAAGCTTTTTAATGCAATTTATGATATATGCAATAGTATAGTGTCATTGTCCCTAACTAATGCGAATGATTAGGCGGTCTACTGATTTAGTCGACCTCCTTTTTATGCGCTCATGTCCGTGCCATGTATCCAAATGAATGCAAATTCCCTAATGACAACTGATAGTTCTATCTGCATGCTACAATCATCATCCAAATGCAACAATCATATGATAATCACCCATTCATAGCAACCATGAAATAAAAATGCAAGTGCACACACATTCATATGCATATGCTTTAGTGACTTAGTTAGGCCGATCTCTAAGAGATAATAGTGCCTAGTGTGTGTATATGCGTCCATTAGCACCCACTAGCATCCACTAGCAAACACTTGCGTCCAACAAACATAACATGTTCTAGTAAAATGTTTACATTCAGTCCTACCATCCATAGGTTAAATCCTAAGATCTACCCTCCCAAAGGATACTGAAGGAAAGAATCTATTCAATACTAAAGATGGAAATAGGAAATTCAAGACGTACCATCGATGAAATTTAAATAAGAGGTATGTATTTTCTTCTTAACCTCCCACGTAGTGTCCTCAATACTATCTCCCCACTGCACCTTAACCAAAGGGACTTCCTTATTCCTAAGCTTCTTGATATCATGTCCAATGATCTTGGTAGGAATGCGACGAACCGATGCTTCTCTCTCCACTTCAACTTCCTCAAGTTGGCTAGGTTCTACTACCTCTGCTGAATCATGTAAGCACTTTCTTAAGTGCGAAACATGAAAAACATTATGAACTCCCGTGAGCCTCTTCGGTAGCTTTATCCGATATGCCATCTTCCCTACCCTTTCCACAATGGGGAACGGTCCTACGAATCTAGGAGCAAGTTTCCCACTTGATCCAAACCTCACTACCTTTCTCAGCGGAGACACCTTAATGAAAACCAAATCTCCTACCTCGAACTCAATATCCCTTCTCTGCTTATCTGCATAGGATTTCTGTCTATCTTGGGCCATCTTCATTCTTCTTCTAATCAAATCAATCTTTTCCGAAGTCTCTCTAACCATGTTGGGGCCAAGTAGCAATCTTTCTGTAGACTCCGACCAACACAAAGGTGACTTGCAAGGTCTTCCATAAAGGGATTCAAAAGGAGCCATCCCAATGCTAGCCTGAAAACTATTGTTATATGCAAATTCCACTAAAGAAAGGTGCTCCTCCCAAGTCCCTCCAAAATCAAGAATGCACATCCTCAACAAATCCTCAAAAACTCTATTAACTCTCTCCGTTTGGCCATCCGTTTGTGGGTGATAGGTTGTACTCAATCTAAGCTGTGTCCCGAAAGCCTCTTGCAAGCTCCTCCAAAACTCGCTAGTAAAGATAGGGTCTCTGACGCTTACTATTCTAGAGGGAACTCCATGAAGTCGGACTATCTCACGAACATATATGGATGCCAAATAAGGTGTTTTCCTCTTACTCTTGATTGGAATGAAGTGGGCGCTCTTAGTCAAACGATCTACAATCACCCAAATACTGGTATTCCCCTTCCTAGATCGGGGTAAACCATCTATGAAGTCCATCGAAACACTATCCCACTTCCATTTGGGTACATCTAATGGTTGAAGCAATCCACTAGGCCTCTTCTGCTCTGCCTTAGCCCATTGGCACACAAGACACTAAGCCATAAACTCTGCTACATCCTTCTTCATGCAACTCCAATAAAACACTCTCTTCATGTCCCTATACATCTTCTCACCACCCAGATGAATAGTCATCCGAGAATGGTGTGCTTCTGCTAGAACTGCACTCATCAAATCACCAGTGCGGGGGACACAAAATCTTCCATCTCTCCTTAGCCACCCTTTACTATCGATGGAATAGCATTTGAGATGTCTAGAGACCTATCCTCTGCTAATCCTATCTAGAATATTCACAAGCTCTGAATCCTCTTGCTGCCTTGAGCCAATTTGATCCATGAGGGTAGGCTTAACCTCAAGCGCTGCCAATAATCTAGGAGTAATGCCGTAAAGGGCTTAAAATGAAAGGTGGAAATAAACTCTAGGCTTTTTCACTCTACGACATTGGGCTAAGAGTTGTTCTCTTCCATACTCTTGGAAAACACCAGAATGTCGTCCACAAACACTACAATGAACTTATTTAGGACATCTCGAAAAACACGGCTCATCAGATCTACAAAATAGGATGGGGCATTGGTCAGCCCAAACGGCATAACCAACCACTCAAAGAATCCATCGGGTGTCCTAAACGCTGTCTTATCGATGCTACCGTCAGCGACCCTAAGCTGATGAAATCCAGCGCTAAGTCAAGCCGAGAAAATACTGAAGAGCCAACCAACTGATCGAAAAGATGTCTATCCTAGGAAGTGGGTAACGGTTCTTCTTCGTGAGCTTATTCAACTCTCTATAGTCTATGCAAAGTCGAAAGGAACCTTCCGCCTTTGTAGCGAAGACGACTGGCGCCCCCCACTCAGATATGCTCCGTCTGATGAAGCCTTTCTCTAATAGCTCACCAATCTGCTTACTTAACTCCTTCCTTTCCCTAGGAGCTATATGTCTCACGGGAAATGCCACTGGCTTAGCATTGTCATTCAGATAGATCCTAAAGTCGATCTCTCTCTTAGGGGGTAGCCCCCTAACCTCCTCAAAAACGTCTGGGAAATCTCTAACAACTGGAGCTAAATCTAATTCTCCTAGTGATGAATAAAAGGAATAAAGGAAGCTCAACAACACTGACCCTGTGGGTCACAAGAAACCTCGAGAGTCCATCCGCTACATGTCCCTAGCCTGATGACTCTCCTCTCGCAGTCCAATATCGCACCATAAGTGGATAACCAGTCCATCCCCAAAATCATCCCATATCCCGAAAATCCCAGTACATATGCGTCACAATCAAACTCTACGCCTAGTATAAAAATTTTCAAACCCGTACAAATCATGGATAAATGTGTCGATCCTCCTATGGGGTTTGAAACAACTATAGGGTCTACAACTAGAGAAATATCTAAGTGCAAACAATCAACCAAGGAACTAGAAATGAAAGATTGTGATACTCTGGAGTCAAAAAGAGTCCGAATAGAAAAATCCAAAATATAGATCAAACATTCTACAGAGACTTTCCTACCTCGGTCCGGTCCACTACTAGAAGGTGCTGCATCCAAAGCCTGTACTTGCGCCGTTGGTGCGCCTGCTCTTTGCCCCGTCCTCTAAGGACAAGCTCTACTAAAGTGTCCACGCTGCCCACAGCTGTAACACCTCCCCTTCATCGTGTCCTTCTTACAATCCTTTGAGTAATGCCCAACCAATCCACAATTATGACATTTCTCGCACTTCTTGATTTGTCCCTTTTGAGGTCCTTCTCCTTTCTTCTTGTCCTTCTACTTCTTATTCTTCCACCACTGCTTCTTAGAGTTTTCTGATTTAGGAACCCCCTTAACCACTTCTTCCTTAGCAAAATCTAATACGAGAGCCATTTCCACAAGTGACTCAAACGTCGCTCCCATAGGTACATGTGTCAATGACAACCCTTGGAGGGGATGGTTCAAATCCTTAGCAAACTTGGTGGCCTTCTTATGTGGTGTATTAACAAGCTCCATCCCGAACCTTGATAACTCATTAAACTAATTTATATACTCTTTCACCGAAAGACTCCCCTGCTTCAGACTAATGAACTTCTCCAACTGCATGCTTTCCTCGGTTTGCGACAAGAACTTTCTCTCAAACCTTTCTCGAAATCCAACCCAACAAATGTCTCCACCCTCCATCTCTAAAATCTCCCACCAGTAATAAGCCTCTCCCTTCAATTGCCAAGATGCAAGCTGAACTCTTTGTCGGTCCTCCAATCCTAACAGCCCAAATATCCGCTCTGTATTCCCTAACCAAGTTCGTGCCTCTACGAAATTCTTCGTGCCAGAAAACGTCTTGCCTCCTAGATTAGCGAAGTCCTTGCATAACTTAGAAAAATTGGCTGCTGCAGGTGGATTAACGGGACCTCCACCCGCTGGTGCTGCATTGGGTACTTGACCTTGCACCTCTGGTGCCGTAGCTTAGAGGTGTCTACGGAACCAGCCAAGGAATTGGACACCCTCTGGAAGATTTAGGGCGTCCGCCATTCTATGCAAGGAAAAGAAAATTTAGGCTCGAAAGAATCGAAAGGAGGTTGAACTGGACTTTAAGGAGATTTTTATAAAAACACTCTTATACTTGAAAAGTATTTCTATAATAAGAGTTTCTTCCTGAAAAATACTTTTAGTTTGAAGATATGTTACCTTTGAAAAACACTTTACTTTTAAAACAAGTTTTTAGGAATCATGTAACCTTAGGCTCTGATACCAAATGAAACACTCCACACCCCTTAGTATTCCCAAAAAAGGCATACCAAAGGATGTGGTTCATTATAGGTATATCTAAAGCATCATAGAGACTAAGGTTCATAAGACAAATAAGCAGCGGAAAACATTTAAATAATAGCTTATCATTTAGAATTAAAGTTCTTCTCAAAATAAGTCATAAAAACATAACATGTCTCAGAAACTCAAAATCTCTCCTGTATCATGAAAATACATCTCAGTCTCACATAATCAGAGTACAAAAATAACAATAATAATCCATCTCACAAGTGCCAATCCATCATAAGCCAAATAATAAAGATGAAAAGTAGAAGAATACATATGAAATGAGAAAACTCTAGAAATGAATCTCCAAGCAACCTGAATCGACTATCCTCAACTCTACCGGCTTATTGGGGGAAAAAGATAGATAGAGAGTGGGTTAGACAATAAGTTTGGTGAGTGAAAGTAATTACTAGCATCTCTAAGCAAGATAAAGATAATAGACTAAGCAATAATTCTAGCATGAAAGGAAGATACCGAAAAGATAAAACTTGCATAAAATACTGTTTTTGATTCTGTTTGACTGTTTGCTTTGATTGTTTGCACTTGTCTTAAACTGCTGTGATTAGGCTGAAGCCCTAATCCTATCTCAACTGCTAACTTGATTAGGCTGAAATCCTAATCCTACCCATTGATCGGCCTTTCCTATCTCTGTTGTGCCACTGTGAGCCAATCCTGTTGGTCCCACAGCAAAAGACACCTCTTACACTTAGGACGCGGTGGCGAATTATTTATCCTAATCGATGCTGCACGCTCGGTCATCGTCGGTACACACTAACTGTCACCCCCTATTTGACCCTTTAATTACCCTAATCAGCATAAGCGTGCCCAGCCTCACCCATGTGTGAGCCATCAGTCCTCGACCTGAAAGGGAATGCTGCTGGTACTGGTCCTAACACTACAGCAAAAGTACCATTTTACAACACTGATTCTGCAACAATTGACCAAAGTGTTGTAAAAATGATAGAGCTTTTACAACATTTTCTAAAAAAAATGTTGTGCTAGGTTTATTCGAACAACATTTTTTGTACTAATGTTGTAAATCAAAAGTTATCTATTACGTTTGTCTAAATTGTTGCAGAAAACTATTTTCAACAATGGTTTTTTTTATGTTGTATCAAATTTGTTTTCTCACAACATATAAATAATGTCATTGAAATTACTAAACTAAACAATATATTTTTTAACGTTGTAATTTTATAGTATTCTACAATATTTATCGAACATTGTAAACTCAATGACAAACAACAATAAAAGATTGTTATATATTCTATTTTTTATTTTACAACGTTTGCATGATGTTGTTGCATTTCATATTTAGGACAATATTTTTTTTAAGATTGTTCATGATATGATGTTTCAACAACTTTCGATAAACGTGGTTAATTCTTGTATTTCAACAATGTTTTACTAACATTGTTGTAAGTATGTTTTATAACTTCAATAATATTGTTAAATTTGGTAGTAAAGACAACAAATTGGAAATATTGTATGATGTCCTAGCACTGGATTATTGCATCGATGTGCTCCACGTATTATGCATTTGTGCCTGTTCCAAAAATGACCAAAGCAACAATATCTTCATGATAATGACCAAGCACCAAAAGTTCCAACGGTATCATCGACCTGCTTATACGGATCAATATGCAAACAATTATATTAAATCTAACTTATAGGCTACATCATGTTTAAGTCAACATATCGAATGGGTTAGGTCAGGTCATAATGACTCAGGTAAAAATTGACCTAATTCATTTTGAGATCCAACCCATTTGATACACTCATTTGATACATCTTTTAAAAGGATCAGTATGATCAAATCCTCTTCATATATAGATCAACCCATTAAATCCACCTTATAAACGTAAAAAAAATTGAAAAATTCGTATAAAGTAGAAAAACATCAAATGAAACCTAAGTGTTCGGATTCGCATTAAAAAACTGCACACAGAAAACTGCATCAACAACATATAGATTCCATGAACTACATACATTGAAAATTTATTTAGCCTCAAATCAACATCGTATACAAACCACATACAGATTCCAAGAACTACATACATTAATAATTTGTTTAACCTCAAATCAACGACACACATCATGAAAACACCACCAACCAACATGAATATGCAAAAACAACATCAAATAAATTTTAAATTGAGTCAAAAGACGTTAGTGCAGCAAATTACATATTGTCCTAAAATATCCTGGGATAATAACTGACGTACTCTACATACGAGGCCACCTATATTATACAAAAAAACTGAATGAACAAAGCATTAAAAGGAAGCATATATCAGGGCCTTCCAAAAATTCAAGAAGCATTGATAGTCTATCTTCATAGTTCAAGCATATGATACATCTGTCTACTGTTAATCTCCAGACTCCTTTATCTGTCAGTTTAACTTTTTCCAACACTGGGCTCTTCTAAGTTGCTTGGTTTGCCCTTGCTCTTGTCACACCTTCTAGAAAATAAGCCAATTTTCTGGACCGATGCATCTTGAGGGGACCTGCACAGACCAATGAAGGCATGCACATACTTTATTTAACTTTGCCAAAGTTTGGAGGACCTGCACAGACAGATCTTGTAAACATTGAATACAATATTATTATTATTAGCACTGACATGGGTGCCAAAGCTATGGTAGATCATGTAGTCACAGTAGGTGAACAAACTGTGCATTACATTTTAGCCTCCACAGTTTGAGTCATATTAGAAGCAAAATCAAGTTTAAATCAAATCTCAAATAAGTGAAGCTGGTTAATTAACAAACTTACCCCCACTACCTTTTCCTCAAAAATTAACAAACTTACCAAAGCCAATTTTGGTCAGTCTTCCAAAAGCAACAGAACAAATCTTAGGATATTTTCATGGTTAAGCTATACTGAGGAAACACAAATGGTGTAGGTGGCAAAAGCAAATATTGTGCTGTCTAAAACTCAAGTGTGGAAGTATCTTGTGCTTTTGGTAGAATGCATAGTAATACAATACAAATAAACATGACAAATAATTTAATTATGTATTGTAATTCCATAAATAGAGGTTTTGATAGTTTTAAACTACAAAACCTACTTTTGATTTAGGAATTTGAAACATATGCAAATTGAAAAGTTATAAATGCACTATAATGATTCAAACTAAGAAAAAGGTTGATATTAGCCGAACTAACTATAATTAGGCTAGTACATCGATTCATATAGCATGCTGGTTTACGTTTTAAGATCAAAATGTATCTCGATCGTTTGTGAAAATGTATCATCATAGTCTATGCAGGCAATTGCCGCTTCTTGCAAGAAAAAAAAACTTTTCCTGATAAGAACTAGAAAGGAGATTCTTCATTTTCAAATCTAAGCGAGTGGAATATTAATTATTGCATATACCAACTCAGTGACCATGATCATAACCTGGAAATTCAGTACCATCAACTTCTACTAGGCAAATAATTCATAATTGACATTTTGCACATAGGCAGAGGGAAATGTGCGTGTTTTACATGATATATAGTATGTACTACAATACAATTATCAGTACTAAATTTAAAACTGTTTAGGGAGGTAGCAACTAGCAAGTATAAGGAGCTCGGAATCTTAATTTGAATGTAAATAATAGATCTGGTATACAGGTATCATTTTTCACTGACTCGTTACGTACTTTTATTAGAGTGTTAATATTACTGTCCATGATGACTTTCTTGCTATTGTACACATTAATTTGTGAAATTCGGAAGTAAGAATATCAAATTCAAATCTGGAATTTATTGATAATTAATGTGGCAATTAAGATGGGGTGTAAATATAGAAGAAAAAACCATGCATCGATGCCTAAAATGTACAAGAGGTTACAAAATTTATTGATGATTAATGTGGCAATAAAGACAGGTACAAATATAGAAGAAAGAACCGTGCATCAATGCCTAAAATGTAAAACGGCTACAAATATTGAAAAGTTGCACTAAAAGGAGAAGAAAAGGTCATTCTATGAAATAAATGATGCATAAATATATATAACAATGGATAACCGGAAACATTAGTTGAATAAATACTGTATACAGCAAGAGTTCCTCTTGCCTTGAACATGCAGTGAAGGCGGAAGAAGAATAAGGTGATTAATTAGTTAAGCAAAATAATCTTTCTAACCTGCACAAGCTTCTCCAAATGCTCCATGATCAGAGTTTTCTCCTCCAACTCTACATACATGGCCAAATGAAGATGTGTTATATGTGGTCTGATTGTACCATGTAGAGTCTGCGTATCATTGTGTGTGCTTATTCATAGCTTGTGTTGAGATTTGAAAGTGATGGTTGTAGATTCTTTACTTCTGAGTACATGAAGCAAACAACTTCGTGCAATATGTTGTTGAATAATGCAGAAAACACAAGCTAAACTATAATACGAATACTAAAAAAGCCATTAATAATAAAATAGTCAAATGAATTAGACAACCCAGGAATACATAACTGAAAGAAACCAGAAATAAAATTTGACTGAACATCTAAAAATTCAGAACATAAACAGTATAAAGTGCCAAAATACCAAATCAAACATCCTAATTTCAAACTACTTTATACTGAAACTAATTTCCTATCTGATGATTAAGAAAGATCTAAAGTAATGAACTCTTTGCTCAAGCAACTGTAGAGCCTATAGCATCCTCAACGACTTTAAATTCATCTGTACTTCGCCACAAAAAAGCTTGATTATCATCTTATGTCTAGCTTACCAATTCATGTCATACAAAAATTACTGGAAACAAGTGTAATACAAGATAACAAAACAGAAACATGCTTCCAATGGATAAAAAAGACGATATAATATTGAACTTACCAACACAAGTGCCCAAAGGTTTCCTTTATGATCCGAAGGAACCTTTCTCCAATCATCATAAAGTATCGAAACTTTATAACAAACTAGTGCACCTATGAAAAAGGCTAATTTAATAGAATTATCACCTACTGGTTATCCCTTTTAATTGAAATCCACATCCATACCTACACAATAAGAATCGCGAATTCCCAAACCCTTTAGTTTAGTTATGCCACGTTTCTTCCTTTTGACTTCAAGGTTGATGGCTTTGGAGTTGTGGTTTTCTTCTACGGGTGTATCATTCAGCAACGGTGAATCGTTTAAATTGAACCTCTGAATATCATCCTCATTAAGCAAAGGTGAAGTTGAATGCAAAGGTTGTGGTCTTTTTCTCCGCTTTCCAGTAATTTTTTATTTCTATAACAATGGTTAAATTGAATAAACATTTAAAAAACTTACTACTAACAAACTTAAGTTTTTGCATTATCTTTATATTTTACTTCAAGTGAGGCTTCTAAGCTCAAATCTTGGTTGTCATCCTCCTGAACTCCAATATTGTCTATAGGTGATGGTTTTACCCTTTTTGATGACCGTGTTACCTTTTACAGGAGTTAAAAAGATCACAATTATACCATGAATATATGAATAAAATGAAATTCATATAGATGAACATTTCAAAAATCGTAGTTACCTCTATATGCTTTTGCATGACAAAAGCATCCTTAATCCAACTGATAGTCAATCACTTCTAGGAATATATTTTTTCATTGTCAATGAAAAGTTCATCGGGGACTATTGATAGATAAAATATCTTAATAAGTCACCAACTTTTTAAGTTTCTCAAAGACATGAATAGTAAACATAGCAATCATCGAATGTATACTTGCTAACAGTTACCAAATATGAACCTGTAACTCATTAATTATCTGCATCATAAAATAACCTAAAAGTAACCGTAACAGTTAATATTTTAGGCATTTAATCAGTCTACTGTAGTGCAGTAAAAATCAAGCTTTAAAAAAAGAATCTGAATAATTCAAGTTCAGATAAGAACAATGTTTTGCTTTCTTAACTCAAAGAGTAAAGAAATTATGATGAACAACAATTGATTAGCAAAACAGAAACTGAATCAACTCGAAGAAATTAGCTAACTTTTGAAATTAACTATTAGAATTAACCGTAAGAATCAAAAAATTAACCCTAAATCTTAAATTAATGGTAAGCCTAAACATTTGGTAAAAAAAAACATAAAACCATTAAACATGAGCCTTATGAAAAAGGTAAGCATCGAATTACATCTAAAATTTGACATGAAAATTAGCCCATGAACCTTCTCAGAGAAGATATGATAATCAGATTTACCAAAGTTTGTGTGTGGGATGGGATGAGAAATCAAACAGACTCTGAACATTTTCGGCGATTGATTTTGGCAGCGTATTTTATTTTAGGGATGGAGAGAAGATAATCAAGCGGCTGCGGGAACTTATACGTCGTTCGTTTATCCACTCACCGCCAAAATGACCGCTATAACTGTGATGGGGTAATTATTTTGTTGAAATATTTCCCGCGAAATATAGAAATCATAGTGGGCACAAACGAAACAGTCCGAAAATTTTAAATGATTTTGAAAACTAATATTTAATATCTACTAGTAAATGTGTTTAAATATGATAATTCAAAAAAGAATATTTGTTGCAATTTTCATTAATCTTAACTAACCATTAAATGATAATATATTAGGAAAATTTAGATTTTTGGTTTTGATTTTCGAAATTAAAATTTTAAAAGTATTAGTTTTAAAATTAACAATGAATCAGAAAATTAAGAATTGAAGACTTTGGCTGAAATTCAAATTTGAATAATTAATCATAAAACTAAAAATTGAAAATTTGAATTCGAGACTACAAAATTTGAAAATTTCAAATTATAAGATTTGTATTCTGAAATGACATTTTTTCTTCAAAATCTACCTTTTGTTTTAATAAAACAAAAAATTCAAATGGCAAAATTTAAATTTGAAATTCAATAATCTCAAACCTCGTTTTGGTTGCCCTTTTTTTGTTTTGGATTTTCATCCAAATGAAAATATGAATGAAACGTGTATTTTTTGAGGACAACCAATTTGTGAAATGAAATTAACATATAAAATAAAAAATAAGTTTGTTGTGTTTTCCATGTTCGGAGAAATAACAAAAGTACGAAAAATAATTCATCCCCCAGCCATCCATCGTTGACATAGAATTTTAAATCTTCTCTCACGTTCTACTCGTGTTTCGTAGTGCACGTTGAAAACGCAAAACAAAAAATAAAACCAAATGGACTCTAGGTTTCCATATTTTAGGATTGTGAAATCTAAACTTTGAAATTTTAAATTTGAATTTGGAAAAACTTGAACTTTTGAAAATTCATACTTTCAAATTTGAATTTTGAAAGTGTGTGGATATTGAATTTGAAAATCCAATTCTTGAATTGAAACCTTTGAATATGAAATTTTGTGATTTGAGTTTCTTACTTCGAACTATAAATTTTATTTTTTGATTATGTGTTTGAAAAATTGAATTTTTAATTCGAAAATTATCAAATTTATAACTTAAAATTTTAATTTTAATTTTTTGAATGTTAAATTTGGATTCTGAACTTGAAAGTTGTATGTATGAAAATTTGAAGTTTATGAAGAAAGTACACTTTTTTGGAAACAAAACTTGTTGTCGTTTTAATATTAGCAGCGTTTTTTTGAAAAAAAATACTTTCGTAGGCTAGGAATGTAAGAAGGCCCGCTCAACCCCACCCCCTTTTTAACTGGGCCCTCACGATGACACTTTTCGATCCGTGGATTTTACACTTTTCAACGGGGATTATTGTACGCCTCCACGAATAACACGCTGCTAAAGTGTAGCTAGCGGGACTCGAATCCTCTCCCTCTGTTGGGGAGCTGGGAACCCCTGCCAACTCCATTAGAGTTGCGGACAAATATTAGAAGTATCAGAACAATGATCAAGATGTTTATGGGAAGAATAAAGTAAAAGCATTGAAAAGATTTGAGAAGACATATTGAAGACAGTGTATTTAGTGTTAGGCTTCATAACATTTGATTTTGCTAGCCTACGGTAGATAAGCTTCTCTAACAGTCGATCTGATTAAGTAACATGTCATCCTGCTTTGTTTATGGTATTAGAAAAGATTTTAATTGATTAGATACTAAAATTAAGTGTGGCACTATCTATCATAACTTGTTTTAATTAAGATATCTACATTAAAGATGTAGAGAACGAAATTTTCTAAATGTATATTTTTTGAAAAAGGTTATATTTTAATGAAATGAGATGTAGGGTATCTTTTATAGAAAACTAAAAAATTCAATTATTTTATTTAGATTTTTTGTTAATAAGATGATTTGATCTTTTCCATAAAATACTTTTATTTAAGGAAAAAGTCGAATGTCGAAGAATGATTTCCTAAAAATATTTGATTAGTTCGAAAGGCGAGTAACTTACAACAAAGTTTGAGCATGAGTATCGAGACATGAGTGCGAAGTGTTGTGGTGACACGAAACCAAGCATCAAAGCTAATAGTCAAGAACAAGTCCATTGGATATGGTGAGGGGGGGGGGGTGGGGGGAAACACCCTTGTAGAAGGTAGTCGACTTGACATACCAAGTTATAGGGGACTAGAGGCAACACCACGTAAAAGGTGTGACGGCAACTCTACACCTCCGACACCCAATAATGATAATAACCCGTATTGTGCGCTGCTTCGGTGCCAGACCGATGTAGGACGATGGTCAAAGGTTGTAAAATACATAAAATAATCACAGAACATATCATATATCTCACAGCGTATCGAATAAAATATAATAGTCATCACATATATAAAAAAGACCAGACGCTAATAACTGAATGAACCCCAAAATCAGAGTGCACAAATCCATACAGTTATACAAATGCATAATAGAGTTTATACAACTGATGAATAAACTCAAATGATAAACTGTCTCTAATAATAGTAAGTTAAACACTGTCAAGACTCCACAGTATCACACAGCGAAATAAGCAATAATAAGCCTAAAATATAAATATGAGAAAGCGTTGCCTCATTTTTTGGGTCCCGATGGTATAAATATCGCCATTATCCCAAATAGTGCTCTGGGATGAAAATTTCACTCATTTCGAGGTCGTTTTGGCTATCAGATTGTCCGATTCCAAAAATTTCTCAATAGCGTGTCTCCTAATGAAGTCTTCATCCTAGAAACACAAGTCGTCGATCGAGATCCCAATGGACGGGACTATGCATGTATTTTTATAAAATATGTATAATAACTTGTAAACCGTAAAAATACCATGATTTCAAATATAGCGATATATATATACTCGTTTTGATTTGCAACGTCGATCCAAACTCAGTGGAAATGGTCTCAAGTCCAAATTCGACCGTATGCAAAAAGTCGTATATTTGGACCTTCAACTAAATATTTAAATCAATTATTTAAACATTCTATCGTTTTGAAATGCAGGTTGTTACATATAAGTACTGCTTGGTAAGAGTTGATAACGTTAAAATTATAATAAACTATATAACATTTTAAAAGTTAAATAATATTTTACAATAATATCAAACTATTTTACAATAATATCAAACTATATATACAAATATGTAAATATACTTAAAATCATAAGATAATTATATACTATTTTAAAGCTATATTAAAATTTAATAAAATTAAAACTATAATAAAATTAGGGCATTGTTAAAGGGACTTCACTCTCGGATAAAAATTGTATAATTTTAGGACAACTCCATCCAAATATAAAATTGTTATTATAGGGACATGATAAATGAAACAGAAGCAGACGATTTTATATTTTACCCTCTTCCTAATCAAATTTGACAACATTCCATCGAAAATAAAAAATAAACGACGATAGTTCATCTAAAACTAAATCAAGTGGGGTTTGATCGAAAAATATCATAAAACAGTGGAGCTCACCGAAAAAACCGTATAACGAAGGTAATAACATAATTATTATTTCTGATTTGTTATGTGGGGGACGAATTTTGTTGGCATACATATTACCAATGTTAATAATTTTGGAAAAAAGAACCCTTCTTATTCAAAATTGAATTGGGATACAATTTTAAATTTAATTTTTAAACTGTATAAAAGCATAAAAAAATCATTTCTTAAAATTATATAAATAAACATTACCTCCTCAGATCCATTCTCACCTCCAAAATAAAACCTAAATCAGAAATCCCTAACTCAACAGCGCCTCCGCAGCCGCTTTCTTCATCTAACGCTTCCTTCGCCAAGTCGACATCCGCCGCTCAGCCCATCGACCTCCGCTCAGTGATTCCTCTCCATCGTTTCCAGATTCAAGTTTGTCCCAATTTAATTTTTCTCAATTACATTTTAATCTTTGTAATAATTTTGGTTCAATCGGCTTGATGTTTGATGGTGTATTATAAAGGAAAAGTTTGAATAAAAGAAGAGGAAATATAATGCTTTACACTAGCCTCCATCAGTCTAATGTGAAAAGATGTGTTTAAAATGAAGTAACAAGCAAATAACTTCCCAACATGAGCCTAAATCAGTGTCTGCATATGGTTAGTTATTACTTTATATCAAATATGGTGTGTTCATTATGTTGGATATTAGGCTGGATTATTTGTTGATCAAACTCAAACAAATTTAGAGAATGAAACTTAAACATATGATCACTATTATATCAAATATTGGTGCCTGGGTTAAGTCGATATTCTGCTCATGTCTGAACTAAATTTTGCACTTTGTGTACCTCAAAATCTTAGAGTTGAAAAGCTGGAGTCTGGACAATGATATTAGCATTTAAGTGTACTATAAATGTCAAAAAAGAATTATACTAAATTCGAATCTTCTATTTACATTATTTATGTTACAGTCAAATGGTTGCATGATACGACTTGATACGTTTCCTACATATTGTATAGTTATTGTGTATAAATGAAGACACGGAATAACAATAGCGACAATAATAATAACACTACGTAAGTAGTGCAAAAACCAAAATATGGCCACCTTATAGCTCGATCATTGCATAATTGATGGGCGCCTGAAATATAATATGTGAGCGGAGGGACTAGGCATGTACAAAGTTCATACTTCTTTGTGATTTACATTATTAATTATTAATTAACATAAGTTGCATGCATGTATTAACTCATTGTAGAATGAAATCTTCAATGCCTGCACTTTGATTTTTTTTGTCTCTGCTGTATCATATTTCATTGAACTGTATGCTAAAGAAAGTAGATATGTTCATCTTTACATTATAATTTGTACCATTTTTGTTACAATTTTGCTTATTTCATTTGCTTTGTTGGTAGGCTAACACTTATATCATGTAACTAATTCAGTCACCTATTTTTTCAGTCAAAGAAAGCATGCCATCAGTTTAACATGGAATGGAGAAACCTTTGGTTCATTTATCAAGTTTGTTCTATAAAAATATATTCTAATGATATATCTTGTCTATTTTCAAGTTGTGTCGTTCTTACAAAATTGTATTATATATCCAGAGCTATAGCTGAATATAGAGAAGGGGCATGGTATTTCATAAATAGAGCTTTAAGGTATAACGAATAATTTACTAAGAATAACGATGCAAAAATCGATTCTAAAACCATCGAGCAACTTAATAAATTCAGTTGTTCATGCTCAAAGTGCTGTAACTTGGGTGTTCATCTATCCGGTTATAGTGTTTTTGAGCACTTAGTCAATGATGGTATTCAACTTAAATCATTGTGATGCACATACATAAGAAATATGTCTATTTGTTATATGTTTTATGACTCATATTCTCCTCGTTTCAGGTTTGTGGACTTAAATTGACTCTTGAAGACTCTAAAAAGTTGGTGACACGAGTCTTTGATTCTCGCTTTTCTCAGATATTTTCAGTTTACTTGGATTTTCTCTAGATCATCGGATTTACTTTAGGATGCTAAAAGGAATTATCATATTCCTCCATGATAGTATATCTTTAGGATGCTTAAATTATACCTTTTTCATTTTTATTTATTGCTTGCTAGTAGTATGCTGCCCACCTTCTAGTTTATTCTAGTGTCAAATATGGGTAAAGATTCCAATGGTTATACCCTTGCTCCAAAAATGGTTGTTATTACCACAAAATGCAAAACTTTTCTTGTCGTGTCATATTATTTTCTCATTTACAAAATAAATATCTTATTATTTAGAGCTATTCTGGTAACTCTTATTTATATATAACTAATTGTGATTTTTTTAATAATAAGAGTGATACTTTTAATCAAGCAGAGCACTCACTTTGATGTTTCAGAGGTTCGAATCTACGACCTCCGGAAACTTTGTCCAAAATGTCATACCAAATTAAATGTGATCTAATAGCAACTTTTGTTACGTTTGACTTGAGTGGTAAAATAAATAAAAGAGTTCAGAAAATACTTGTATTTTTCCATAAATCATAAGTTAAAAATGTTGCTTCTCATTTTACAACTTATCAACAACTCATAATCCAAATTAAAAGTTTTTGCCATATATACTAATCTTAGGTATTCACTTATAAGTCATTTTGACTATATATGAGTCATTGCCTAATCTATAAATTTTAGAGAGATTTATACATTTTTCCTTGTATATTTTTTGAGTTATTCAAGTTATTTCCACTATTTGTGTTTTGCGTTTAATTTTCTTCTGAACAGTACAATACATCATGTTCATTTGTTCTGTTGATGTAACAGGTAGTAAGATGAATGTATGTTTGACACTAAGGCATTGTTTGATTCTGACAGCAAAGGTGAATCTGACAGCGTCAATGGAGGTATTTAAATGGTTTCATTTTAGACTAATTATATATGATACTCAATTACCCGCATAAACGTTGCTTGCATTTTCAGTAAAGTGATTTTCAGTAAATATGTGATTTATCGTTTGATTGTTTGATTTACTAAAGTCGTTGATAATGTCACAAAAGAGACTGCTTTCAAGATGGCTTAACCCAAGAAGAGCTTTATTTCTCTTCGCCACTTTGCCGGTCTTTTTTATTTTATTTTATTTTACCTTTTTCTTATGATATTTAAATAACTTGTATTAGCATAATTAACATGTCAATAAGTCAATGGTACGAGTAAAGGTTATGTAGTGCCCACTGCTTGAATGTACCACTATATAACTAGCTCGTAAGTAATATGAATTCATACATTTGAAGGCAAAATATACATAAGAAAAAAAACTTCAAGCAATATTATTCTTGCCTTTGGTTTACATGACATGCTATTTTGATGGGTATTGGTTGTCAGAATTGGAGTGTTTTAATTGAACAACATGACAAAGAGGAAAAAAACATTATCAACCTTCAAAAAACTTGGCATATCAACCTTCAAGAATCTTTGGCAGAGTGCGCTGCTGAGCACAGCAGGGTTATGCTTATTACTGAGCACAACGGTGCAGCGCTATGCTGTTGTGCTGACCATAGCAGCACAGCTGCTCTGCTGCTTAGCAATAGCCACCTTTGTGTACCAAACAAAGTTGCAACTCGACAAAACCATGACATAAATAAGAACATCGTCTCTGTATTAAATGGATACCCAAAATGCCCTTTTTTTTACCAAACAAAGTCTATGCTCATAAAAACATATGACATAAATAAGAACAACCCCACCATAATTTGAGCAAAGTAGGCAATTTCTTATCTTTCGTATGATTAAACGCAAAACCAAGATAAAATGAGACACAAAACCATGCAGCTGCTCTAGCACTCAAATCCAACTCAACAATAAGAACATCCTTAGAGAAAAGACAATGAAAAATGGATTGACATAAATAAAACGACCCCAAACAAAGCGAAGTCAAAAAGGTTGTTTAAAAACCTATTCTTGTTTAAAAACCTTTTCTTTTTTACTCTTTCCCCAGATTTGCTACATATATTATACAAAAAGACAGGGATGATAATCAATAAGTGGAATGAAAAAGAAAACATATGTAGAAATTTTGGTTTCAAAGGGAAATTATCTTCATTTGCATGAATTTGATAAAGAAACAATTCTGAAACTTTTGAATAAAGAAAGGAAATTATTGATAGAAGCTCCTTTGATGAGGGCTTCCAATTAAAATTATTTGTTTATTTTTTGATTCCGAGAGTGTAGTTATATCAAATAGGAGAAAGAAGTGTGATATGAAAAGAGTCAAAGTTAACTCTACGTGGCAACTCTCTGGTTCAACCGAGTTGCAACATAGGGTTGCAGCTCTGAGTTGCAGCAGAGCTGCAATTCTTGGTTTAGGGCTGTTAATGGATACTCAAAAAATCTAAAATCCGTCTCCATTCGTATCCGAAAAGCGGATAAATATCCGATATCCAAAAAAATGGATTCGGATGCGGATACAAAAACATCTGCATACAAAATTTATCTGTTCGGGTTTTTTCAAGATTATAGTTTAAATTAAGTGTATTTTAGTACAATGAAAAATATTTATTATTTTATTAAGTTAGAAGTTTATATTATACACACCAAATGCATATTAACTGCTCAAAACTATTTATTATCATCGTATTTGTTTACTTTCAACACTTTAATAATTGATGGGATCGAAAAAAGTTGATGCTAAACTAAAAAAATTCATTTATGTTTCATGATTTATCGGTCGTTAGCAAGTAGGATAATTATCCGATGTCCGTCCGTATCCACGGATGCGGATATCCGATACCGAAAATGATTTCGGATGTGGATACAGATATGACACTATCTGTATCCAAATGTATCCGTTAATAGATCTATCTCAGTTGCAGCTCAAACTGAGCAACGTTTTAACTCAAAGTTGCAACTACAGAACATTAAATTGCAACTCGAGCAACAACATAGAGTGGTAGACTGAATTGCAGTGAACTGAATTTAATCAATGCTTTTACTCAGATTTAACAGTGGAGTTTTCTACAAATTTCAATTGTAAATTGAGTTTTTAGAATCTAGCTAAGAACTATTCTATTATAAACCTAAATATTAATAAGCGAAAGTAAAAGACCGACGACATACCTATAACTAAGTACATGATATCCCTGGAGTGTGAGGTTCTCATGATACTTGATCATGATTCTAGCATCATGAGGAAAGTTGATTTTTTCGGTATATTGAAACCACTCAACCTTGTTTTCTAAAGATAAAAGACATACCACATTAATATCCAAATTAGTACATAATGGTATCGATGACAATATATATAGTGTATTTTTACCAGACGAGCGTGAATAACCGCTCACATTAGCATCATTCATCCATCTGGCTACAACTTCGTCATCATGCCCTTGGTAAAATCAAGCCATGCATATCACATTATAATTGCTTTGGGGTGGCAGAGTATTATGAATTATAATCATTTCTAGTCCTATATAAGACATATATTGATACTTAAAAAATCCATTGTTCATCTCTAAAAGTAGTTTTTTTAACTTGGACATATATATCCAGAGTATAAATAGAAATGAAACATATCGGGCATGGTACCGAACTACTTCTAAGCTCAGGCCATGTAACACGTCGTGGTTTCACTGGAGCTCTGCAAAGGCCTGTTACGACCAAACATTCTCTTTCTTACAAACAATGACATAAACAAAATTGCAATTATGTGTACCAAACAACGTTGTTGCAGTATAGAGCACAACCTCTCTGGTGTGCTGCAGCAGCACAACATCTCTGCTAAGCGCTGTAGTGCAGCTGATGCTAAGCGCTGCAGCACTATAGCTGTGCTAAGAGTTGGAGCATACGCTATTGTGACATATAATGGAACATAACTTACGTATAAACTTAAACATAGCATATAAACAGAACATGACTTGCATGATTGGCATTTTAGTTTTAAAATGATAAGTTTTTATAATTTTTTGTTATGAGATGTTGTGCATACTAATTCTCAGTCGCATTTTTTGATGAAAATAATTCTCAGTCACATTATATTTTGTTTCACAGTATATACTAAACTGGAATCCTAATATAATTCTGCAATATGTGAATGTTCCTTAGATATATATAATATAGTTAAACCAAGATTTGAGAGTATGTGAGGAAAAATATTGGTTTTGGGTAACTGCATGTTTGACTGTAATGGAGAGTCCTGTCCGTGTAATAGGATTTACAACTCAGAAGGCAATTTGATAGAAACAAATAATTTGGAAACTATAGAAGACATAACTATTATTTTTTTATGTAGGAATTGTGCTTTTTTCTGAGCATTTAATGTTAAATATATGACTTGCATGGGTTATATTTATTTGTAATTTAGAAAGTAATCAACAACTCTGCATTTGATCAATTACAGTGAATTGTATTGTTTCTTTAAGATACTAATATAAGTATTACATTGGTTGTCCTTTTATGATGATTGCTACTTAAAAAAATGGCACCACCTTCAATTTAGTTGCTTTAGAAAATGCTGACATTTGTATAACCTGTCATAATCCCTCCAATGCAGATAGTCTTCTTGAATGCAACCTATTTCGTCTGCTGTATCTTTAATAGCTAACACCACTACTACACATTGCGATAATTATTGTTTTATTTTTTTGATGGGTTGCAAGTTTACCTCACTTTTTTCATATCTTGTAATACATTGCGACAATTAGCATTTAGCTAATTTCTATGTTGCATGTAATGCAGGAGTAGAAGCTGCTCTTGGGAAACCACCACATCTAAATTTTGAGTCTTTTCTCTCTACATGTAAACGTCGAAGTAGTCGCATTTTCTGCACTAAGTTATCTTATGAATCCAGTCTGCACAATATTTGTTATTTAAGTTGCAACCATGTAAACGAGGCATCTTGATGTTAAATACCTTTTGAGTTGGAATTATGCTACATTTTTTTAACGAACTATGTTGCTGGTTCAATGGATTGTTCTTAATATTATGTACTTGTATCTTTCAGAAATCAATGAATTAATTAATTTTCATATATTGTTGAAATTATAAATATTGTCATGCTTTACTTACAAATTTGACAATCATTGCACAATGCTTATCTACAACGTCTAATATATGAATAAATGTGTCTTAAATTACGTCAGAACACCATTGTTGAAAATCATTTATAACAATTTACGATTGCAGTGATAATACTAAATACAACAATTAAAGATAGTTGTATAAAATCAACTTTGCAATGTTTAACAAGTGACATCAATGAAGTTTTAGTAACTGGTAAACTACATTGTCTACTTTAAATATACAATGTTGAATAAACATGATTGCAATGTCAAACACTACATTTGAAAACGGTTGTATGAATGTAATAGAAAACTCTTATTAAACGATGCGAACATTATTTGCAACATTGAATAAACATGATTGAAATTCCAAAATATTACATTAGAAAATAGTTGTATAACAGTAATGCACAATTCTGATTAAATGATGCGAATACCATTGTAACGACAAATAAATATCGTTGTTGAAATTGAGTTTATGATGATTGAAAATCATTAATAAAAGTAAGTATGCAACATAAAGACAATATCAAGAAAAAGTTTATCATGATTTTTGAAATATGTTGTAAATGACTATTTTGTAACCATTGGAAAATGTTGTTAAAGATTTTTCAATTATTTGAGGGTAATTCGACAATATTCATAATGTGTTATAAATATAATTTTTACAATGTCGTACGCAACTTATAGATAAATGTTGTAAAAGATACCCCATCTTTAACAACTATGGATATGACAACGTTATGATAAACGTTGTCAAAATACATTAACAACATTTACTTAATGTTGTAAAATGGTAATTTTCTTGTAGTGTAACAAACAAATCTTCTAACTTTGCGCCCCTTGCCCAAATTCCCAAATTTGAGCCTCTATCTATTGGCCACTTATTTACCCTAATTAGCATAAGCGTGCCCAGCCTCACCCACGTGTGACACCATCAGTACTAAACCTGAAAGGGAATGCTGCTGGTACGGGCCACTACTGCTATATTTACTTATTAACTTAATCCAAGATCTATGTTTTAAAATAGGCCCCTTCTGTTATTTCTTTCTTTCTAATTATAACCTATGTGTTATAATTGTTCTTGCAACTGTTACTCTTCTATTTTCTCTTTTTAGTTATAACCACTTGTTATAATCTTGCCTGTAAATATCTTAAATTTGCCTATTTCAGTCCATATCTATTTTATTTCCATTTTTCTCATTTTACATTTGATTTCTGTAAATTCAATGTTTTTCTATTTTAATCCATATTTGCGAATTCTTCTTTTTTAATATTTTATTCACGTAAAAAAGGATTAGATTTCTATAAAAAGAAACTAACATTTACAGGCTAAATTCCAACTTAAAACAGATGTAAATAACTGCAAATAATTGAATAAAATAGCTGAATAAAAATAGACTGAAAAGAACTTCTGAAATTTACTTAAAAACTAACTGTAAATAAACTTACATAAAAACCGTCTCAAAATTGTAGAAAAACTATAACTATTGAGAACCCTATTATTTTAAATTGCTTACAAATCTAAAATAATTACAAAACACTCACCTGTGGTCCTTAGCTCTAGTCCTGGGCCTTCCTGGATCCACTTCTAGGGTGTAGAATATTTTATCAAAAAGATCACCTCAACAGAAATTTTATCTATTTAGGGTTCAGCCTCAAGCAATGAACCCAATTGGGGGAAAACCTAAATGAGAAAAATAGCTAGGCCTAGGGTTCTATTTATAGTGTGGCTTAGGGATCTCAGGCCGTCAGATTTGAAGATTTAATCTGGTGCAACCACGTCATAGGCTCACTAGGAACCATTGATGCTTCTACGAACGCATATGATTTCACAAAAATCGAATTTACACTCTTCGGCTCGTACGTGGACGAAAAATCATCTAGGCACTAATGCGGGTCGACCTGAGCTATTCGCGGGTCAACCTATAGGTCGACCGACCTTAGCAAGGGTCAACCCCTACGGGTCATATTTTTTTCCGTTTAAATATATTCAATTCTGATTTTCTTGTTTCTCTCGTAACTTCTCCATACTAGCTTGGATTCAACAAGTTATATATGAAAATTGCTAAAAAATTACCACAGACCCAATGGTGCAACTCCAGTGGCTCAATTCTGACAGTTTCCCAACCCTATTTTATTATTCAATTAATTTGTTAATTATTACTACTCTAATTTTTCGGGTTGTTACAATGAGAGAAAGAGGGGAAGGGAAAGTCTGTGGAAAATGGAAAGTTTAACAGAGAGGGGGAAATAAGAAGAAGAAGGGGGAGGTTAGCGGGCCGGGCTGGAATATTAAGGGTAATTTAATTTAAAACATTTTTAATTAATGTTAATCATGTTTTAATTTATTGAAAAATTCATTAATAGGTGATTAGTAATTATTTGATTAATTATAATTAAAATTGTAATCGTTAATTTATATAATTCGAAATTTGCTTATATGAGGTTCAGTCGAATGGAATCAGTCGTGTGGGATTCGTAGCTGCGGAATCCGTGCAAAAGAATTAAATTGGAACGATTAGCAAATTAAAAATCAAGGTGAGTAAATCTCATTTTTTTTGGATAACTGGTTTTATTTATAGTAATTAAAATTTATTATTGGTTGACTGCATGAATTGATATATTATTATCAGTTGAATGTTATATTATATATATTAGTATATATATATTAGTAGTTGGATATATTTCCCGCTGATTGGAGCGGATGAGACACTATGCGCCCGCATAATACCGGATGACCCTATATTATCACGATATCCCGCCTCGAAGCGGGATTGGTATTTTGTGTTATATAACATCTGTGGATGTAGGGAAAACGGGTTGGAGGGATCCAACTAGATTCCTCAAATATATTGATTGTTTTTCATATATTGTGATATACGATGTGATTGAATAATCTGTTATGGATCGTTGTGTGATTTATTTTATTGGATGCTATAGTAGCACTGACCTAAATTTTAGTATTTTAAAAACAATATTTTGGATTTAAATAGAAAATTCAAAGGCGATATTTATATTAAATGTAACAACCCTAGTTTTGGTGATTACCTGTAATATTAAATTATAACGGTGGTTACAATTTAATATTGAGAAATAAAAATAAATCGGAGATAAAAATTTGTTGAAATTGTTTATTTTGAATAAACAATGAATTTGGAAAGAGTAAAGTGGAGTTAATATGAAAATATTGGTTATAAATGGTGAACAATGGAAATATAAAGATTTGGGGAATTGTTGAATTAATTTAGTGAGATAAAATAATTTAAATCAACATTATAATGTGAAATAATGAAAATAAAGTTTTAAAAAGCTTTATTATGTTAGTTTGGAGAAAATGACCATTTTATAGTTTTAATTTGAGAGAATGCAATAATTTTGCATATTATTGCCAAATATTGATTTTTATTAATTTTAAAATGAAGTATTTGCATTATTATGGTATTTTATAAACAAAAAGATGGAATTTGTTCAAAAATAATTTTTGGATGTAAAAACGAAGCTAATATGGGTTGTTGTATTTAATTTGACAAAAAAATAATTTCTGTAATTTTTGATGATAAAAATGACGTTTTATGTAATAAAAAGTGTAAATTGGTGTATTTAAGCAAAAATACGGTTTTAATGATAGAAATTAATTTTTATAGTTAAAATATTTTTTATTTTGTTGTGAAAATATTTTAGTAAACACAAACAATTGTTGTGTAAAATTTATTTGGTTGAATTTCATGTAAATATGTGTAAATAATGAGAAAACGAGTGAAAATATGAATAACTTAACCAAAATTTAACTAATTTTTGATAATGGGCTATTGGATATTAGGTGCATGCCCAAAACCCATTCTAGAATTGTCTAGAAAAAGTAAAAGTATGTTCTTTCTTTCTCCTTTTCATTTTTCTTCTTCTGAAAACATCGAGTAAAAGAAAAATGGCCACCACTGTAACGACCCGCCATTTTGGACCATTCACATCCATTATAAGTGTATAGGTAGACACTCATGCCGGAGTTGAATTGCTCAAAATACCGCGTTGTTAATTTAAATTTGGCAAAACTGAACATGTACAGTAAATAAATAATCACAGAACACAGACACAGAGTAATAAGTGCAGCGGAAATAAAAGAGATAGTAGTTCATGAAGCTACTATATGAATATATAAAAATACATCAGAGTTTACAACAGAAGAGTAATACGATACATCAGATACAAATCAGAATACATCACTGGAATCATCGAATACTGAAAGCAGAATAGATGGCTGGATCTTCAAGCAAAGCTCCAACTCCAAAGGTGAGTCTCGAATACTGGTACACTCAGTCTGACCCGAGCGTAAAGCAAAAACACAAGACACTCGAGTCAGGATTAACATTCTTATATTAATAAATCCAACTCAAGTGAAATAGCAATTGAAATACAAGTAACTCAAAGGATGTTTGGAATAACCATCCTTTAAGGATCCGTTAAACTATCTACTAGGTAGTAATGTACGCTAAGTAGATAATGTCTATCAGTAATATAAAGATATCAAAGTAGGGTTAAGCAGGGCCCATACACCTCTTAACCTGTTTATTCCCAAAAGCATATACAAGACCGTAGTTTCCCCAAAACCGGAAGTCACCAGAGGGCAATCCATATACTAAAGGTACAAATCAAAATCGTAGTGGTCGCGAATAGGATAATCAGTATGACAAGGTACATGAGGCGATACCAACTAGGATACTAGTAGTTGCGTGATCCGGACTGATGTTGGGCATAGCAGCTACTACCCCAACACCGCGAACAACACTCCCAAATCGAGGGGTGCACCCAAATCGAATCACAAATGTAATAGATATGGTATCGAAGAAGTGTGTCCGCTAGAGATGGCGAACCTCAATGGCCCGGCGCGGCTCCTGTTTTAGTCATGTCAGGGGTCATCCATTATCGTTCTCTTTCTTCAGTCAACACGTACATCATTCCAACCACTTCATTCTGGATCATCACTCCGCGTATAGTTATTAAAGTGGTTTTCGGTTTAGATAGAGAGTATATCCATAACCGAATTCCGGTCTCTTTAATAACTTTCGAAATTATTACACCGATTGGTCGTTTATTTATTTCAAAAACCAAATCAATTTCAATTTGTAAATCAACATTTCATTTGTCTTTCTAAAACAATTTCCAAATTTTCGTTTCAAAACTTCCAATTTTCCGTTTCAAAATCTTATAATTCAATTTCAATTTCTATTTAAAACAATTCAAATATTGATTCAAGTTCGTATATAAGTTTCATTCCGAAATTATTTAAATAAATTCTATTTAACATTCAAATCAATTTAAACTCATTTATCGATTTCATTCAATATTTGTTAAGTTACTTTATCATTCAAAGCAATTTCTATTAAATTTCCAATTCATTTAATCAATTCTTAAGTTCAACTTCATTAAAACAAAACTTACAATTTTTAATTAAACTAAATTCGTCAAATCAATTTTCCAATTACAAGTCTTACATTAATTCCAAAAATATCACATTTCATTTTTGTTAAAGAAATCCAATTTCACTTATTTACTTCCTTACATAATTTTCCAAAACTTAATTAATAAAGAAACTCAATTTCAATTCTTTACGAAGTAAAATTCACTTATTCAAAAGTTCAATTGTTCTTATTAAAGAATTTCAATTCAATTTAATCATTTAATAATTCATTATTAAATAGTTCAAAACTTAATTATTAAATAATTTCAAGGTTTAATAATTTCAAACTTAATTATAATTTCAAACTTAATTATTAAATCATTTCAAACTTAATTCAATCATTTCTCAAATTAAACAACATTCTTTCATCAATTACATTGTTAATATTTTGTTTCAGATTATAAAATATTACATTTTCCTTTCATTAAAATTCAAATTTCAACTTCATTTCAAAACCATATTATTTATTCAAATAAAATCTTCATTTTATTTTTAAATCAAATTATTGACCAATCGGGTTTTTATTTAATTTTCTATCCTAAGTCAAAGTTTAAATTTGGGTATTTATCATTTCAACCCGATTCCAATTCAATTCAAAATCAAAGCATAACAAAGGGAACTTGCAGTGTGATAACTGGGATGGTGTCAAAGTAAATAAACAAGCAATAACAACAACAATAACAATCCAATAATCAATTCAAATAATCCCAAAATAACCGTATTAATTCGTATTGTTATTTGTACGAATTAATATAATTATTTCTAGAATCTACACTATCATTTCATGTAGATTAAAGATTATTACATTACGGTTTTCACTTGTCATATATTTACCATTTCATACATCATCAATTTAACAACATATATTCAGTGGTTCAAAATGTAATTAAACAAATCCTACGTGTCAATAAATTCAACAGTTAAAGGGGTCATATTATACAAATATCAGGTAATCAAATTTAACATTTTAATTATCCTATATCAAGTTCAATTTCATACTATTTATCATTTTAACAATAACAATTTAACGTCCAATAAATTCAACAATCAATCAATTATCAGCCAAACTGTATTATCATCGCATAAATAATTAACAGATAATGGTGTCAGATGTCACAGGTGAACTGATACAGGTAATAGCATATATAACAGTGTCATTAACTAATAGCAGCATATTTCAATTGTCGTTTCAATTGAAATCAAATTTAATAAATAAAGAACGTTAATCGTGAGTGGGTGCTCACCTTTCGAGGCTGGAGAAATTTGACACAGAGATGAGCTACGAATCCTGAGCAAAGTGAGATGGCACGAATTTGATGAAGAAACAGGCACGACAGACCAAAAGCTGATAAAATGGGAATCGATGAGAACCAATCAGAATCAGTTTTGATATAACTGAATATATACACACACACACTATTATTAACAAAATCAGAAAATAATAGATTATACAAACCTATACTCTATTACACTGTATATAACTTTATACCCTTTCACAGAATAGACCAAAATAAAATAATATACAATACTCCTTTATATAACTTTTTCTTTCATTTATATATATAATAATATACCCTTTAAAACCCACATTACAAATGAAACCCAACTCAACATATACTTATATACAGAACTACTTATTTGCACGAAAACTAACAAAACAACTTCACCTTTATACTATATATACACTTTACAGTACCATTTCAAAATATAGTCCTTGAAATCAAAATTTTTGAAATAAAACCTTTATAACTAACATATTAAAGTTTAAACTATTTATAAACTAACATATGAAAACTTTATAACATATAAATAAACTAACATACGTATATAATAACACAACAAATATAACTTCATATACATATATTGAAAAGTGACAACATATTATAGCTTATAAAACTTTGATATATATTCATCATATAGGCAACTTTATGCATGCGCAGGCTAGTGAACAACCAAATATAACTATATATACACAAACTGTATATATAAGTTTCGCAAGTAGTTACCCAAATATATTTATAACACTCTTTTAGTTTATATAAACTCATACATAAAATATACACATAAAATAACCAAATCTGTATATATATATATATATACGTACAAATATAAATTTACATACCACATACTTAAGACAGCGGTGATGGGTGGTTCGCCACGAAGGCGGAGAGCCGGAGGTCATTTGTTGTTGGATTTTCGAAGGGTGGAGATAGGCGGGGTGGGTCGGCATGTGAGGTTGCATGAGAGGTGGTGGAAGCTGGTTTCGGCAGGGCTGAGGAGAGTGATGGCGTGGGCTGGTCGCTTGCGGAGGTGAGATGGAAGAGGACGATGGGTGGCTGCTATGGGCGATAGGCGGTTGGTGGTGGAAGGCCGAGGGGGTTGCGTGAGGGCGAGGTCGGAGGATGAACGGTAGTGGGTGGTGGTTGCTTTACGTGGCGGTTGCTAAGGGAGGCTGTGGTACGGGTCTTTGGGTTGGAGGGCGCACTGGCCGTGGATGCAGGCGCACGGTAGGAGGAGGAAAATTTGGATATGAAGGGTGCATGTCATCATACAAGCTATTGCACTGGGTTTCAACATGCAAACGGTTGTTCTCTTTTTGTGTGCTTGAATTGCAAACGTGAGGGGAAAAGAAAATGAAAGGAAGCATCTGGAAATGAGAACATAAAGTACAAAATGGAAATAGGTAAAGCACGCTTGAACAGTGGAAAATTAAAGATTAGGTAATATTCCCAAGGAAATGAAATGCCACGCACTAATAAATATGCACATTTAAAGCAGAGGCCATTGAGTTATTCACGTGAAATATGAATGGACACGAAATAAACAGAAGGTACGAAACCCGTACCGATACGATTCGACGTTTTATAGATTCCGTCGCGTCTTGGACATCAAAACACAGAGATAAATATACCGTAGAGATCAGCACGATGAGACGATCAAAATGGTATATAGAAATCAGTGGTACGATCATCCGATAAAAATCGATATCGGTACCAGAATACTGCTATTTTGCAGAAAATAAGAACGACGGAGCAATAGATGTCCAAATTTTGAAAAACGACCAACTGAAATCTTGCTCAGAAGATGGTTTAGAATTTTTCTATGTAAAAATATTTAGGTTTCAGAAACATTTTATTTTCAACGCTTTTTAACTGATTGAATTGAAGTGAATTTACGCGCGAAATAAACTTTCATATTTTCGGACGAAAATTTACCAGTTGCTATGTTTAACTAGACGTATTCCAAATATTAAATTTTTATTTCAAAATTTTATCGTTTAAAAATTTCACAAAATTTCAACTAATTACGTTATTAAAACAGTTGAAATTTACGGGTCGTTACACTCTCCCCCACTCAAAACTTTTCGTCCCCGAAAAGGAACGAGGTAGGAGAATAGAAACAACCAGAAAGAAAACAGATTTGAAATACAAAATAACAATTAATTTAAACCATATAGATTCAAATTTAAATTAATTGATATTCAATAATCGATTTAATTCATTTGATTTCACTAAAATTAATCTCAACTATTTCTAAATTCATTATCTTATTATCTAATTATCTTCAATTTACAATTTCCAAAAACCATAAATTTGAATCGTCTTTCATTATAATCATATTTTCTTCAACAGATTTTAAATTCTTCTTTATTCCAAATTATTGTTAAGTTTATTCTACTTAATATCTCTAATCACATATATTTAACCCTTATAAATTAATTTAAACCATAAAAGTTTCAATTTAAATTAATTTATATTTACTAATTGCTTTCAAATTCAAGGTATTTTCATAAGTTGATCAAATTTCAATTTATTAATTCTTTCAAAACAAATTTATTAATTCTTTCAAAACGAAGTTATTTCATTATTAACTGAATTTACTTATTATCTTATCTAATTCTATTAACATCTTTATAATCAAAATTCAGTGTATAACATTTATTATAAACACTCAATTTTATTTATAAATTCAATTTATCTTATATATTATCCAATCACATATTCAACTTCTGAATGATTTAGGTAAGTTGTATTAGAATGCAGTTGAACAATATACAAATAAAATTTTCCCAATTCAATTATTCAAGTTTAAATATTTATTCCAAATTTTGATTTTATTTATAATTAAAATCATCCTTTAACAAAATTTAAGAATTAGATTTCCGATTAACTTAAAAAATAATAATTTAGAGATATATCTAATATATTTATATCAATCAAATTAAAATTTTTAAAATAATAAAATAAGATACCTATACATATATATAAATCAAATTATACCGAAGAAATTCAAATCAAAATATTTTTCAAAACAAAACCGTAGCAAAGCTACAGAATAGTATCTCCACTTCGAAACTCGAAAATGAATGTCGATGATGCGGCCGCCATCACCGAAATTATTTTCCAACGACAAAGAGAAGAGCACTGATTTCAACATTTAAAATTCTTTGAAAACAGTTTCTATTCGAAAATACTTCCAATAATACACATTTTAAAATTTAAAACCCAAAGCTTGGAATCACTGTAAATTAAATTCTCAAATTTTTGATTTAATTCATTTTAAATTTACAAAATCAATTTATAAACCATATTTATAAATTTATTTAGAACAATAAATGTTAATCAAATATTATCATTTCAAACAAACAATTTAATTTACCTATTAAGTTCCAGAAAATTTTTACTTATATTTTCACAATATAATCAAACAAATTTATTCCATTGGCCAAATTTGAAAACGATATTGTGTCAGTTTGCTCTGTTCAAGTGTTTTGGAAATCCTATCGATAGCGTTGATCAGACGAATCGATCGAAAACCCAAATCAACATCAACAACTCAAACAACACAATATATTTTAAACATTTTAAATATTAATTTACAAATACACTTCCTCGCTCGACTATATAAGAATAGATTTCAAAGCAAAGATAGAGATTCAAATTTGATGGACTCAAACCAAAGAGAATTTTGATTCGAAAAATAAGTTTGAAACAGAAGATAAGATAATTCAATTTCCACAATCGGGAGATGGATGAGTTTATTTAATGCACGGGCAACCTTAACCGAGTCGTCCGTAACTTCAAGAATAAGATCGATGCTGAATTCCGAGGTAAATCAACACTCGATCTCAAGAGATGGAATTCAGGTATAGTAGGAGATAGATAGCATCGTAAACCGAGGATACAGAAATCTCCGGTAAATCGATGCCTATTATAAAGGAGTTTACTCCTTTATGAATCATTCGAAGATTGGCGGGACCGCCGATCTATTATAGATATCATTCAAAATGGAGTTATGGGGTGCTCCAGAATTTGAAAGAAGACGAATAGTGAAGGACACGAATGAATTTCGGAACCGAGGGGAATGTTCCAAAATTCAAAAGAATTTGAGTCAAGGGAAGAGATTTGAAACTCGAATGAGAGTGATTCTGTAAATACATTTACCCTATATGTTGAGTTTGCCTAGAGCTACCAAAGCTCTGATACCAACTGTAACGACCCGCCATTTTGGACCATTCGCATCCATTATAAGTGTATAGGTAGACACTCATGCCGGAGTTGAATTGCTCAAAATACCGCGTTGTTAATTTAAATTTGGCAAAACTGAACATGTACAGTAAATAAATAATCACAGAACACAGACACAGAGTAATAAGTGCAGCGGAAATAAAAGAGATAGTAGTTCATGAAGCTACTATATGAATATATAAAAATACATCAGAGTTTACAACAGAAGAGTAATACGATACATCAGATACAAATCAGAATACATCACTGGAATCATCGAATACTGAAAGCAGAATAGATGGCTGGATCTTCAAGCAAAGCTCCAACTCCAAAGGTGAGTCTCGAATACTGGTACACTCAGTCTGACCCGAGCGTAAAGCAAAAACACAAGACACTCGAGTCAGGATTAACATTCTTATATTAATAAATCCAACTCAAGTGAAATAGCAATTGAAATACAAGTAACTCAAAGGATGTTTGGAATAACCATCCTTTAAGGATCCGTTAAACTATCTACTAGGTAGTAATGTACGCTAAGTAGATAATGTCTATCAGTAATATAAAGATATCAAAGTAGGGTTAAGCAGGGCCCATACACCTCTTAACCTGTTTATTCCCAAAAGCATATACAAGACCGTAGTTTCCCCAAAACCGGAAGTCACCAGAGGGCAATCCATATACTAAAGGTACAAATCAAAATCGTAGTGGTCGCGAATAGGATAATCAGTATGACAAGGTACATGAGGCGATACCAACTAGGATACTAGTAGTTGCGTGATCCGGACTGATGTTGGGCATAGCAGCTACTACCCCAACACCGCGAACAACACTCCCAAATCGAGGGGTGCACCCAAATCGAATCACAAATGTAATAGATATGGTATCGAAGAAGTGTGTCCGCTAGAGATGGCGAACCTCAATGGCCCGGCGCGGCTCCTGTTTTAGTCATGTCAGGGGTCATCCATTATCGTTCTCTTTCTTCAGTCAACACGTACATCATTCCAACCACTTCATTCTGGATCATCACTCCGCGTATAGTTATTAAAGTGGTTTTCGGTTTAGATAGAGAGTATATCCATAACCGAATTCCGGTCTCTTTAATAACTTTCGAAATTATTACACCGATTGGTCGTTTATTTATTTCAAAAACCAAATCAATTTCAATTTGTAAATCAACATTTCATTTGTCTTTCTAAAACAATTTCCAAATTTTCGTTTCAAAACTTCCAATTTTCCGTTTCAAAATCTTATAATTCAATTTCAATTTCTATTTAAAACAATTCAAATATTGATTCAAGTTCGTATATAAGTTTCATTCCGAAATTATTTAAATAAATTCTATTTAACATTCAAATCAATTTAAACTCATTTATCGATTTCATTCAATATTTGTTAAGTTACTTTATCATTCAAAGCAATTTCTATTAAATTTCCAATTCATTTAATCAATTCTTAAGTTCAACTTCATTAAAACAAAACTTACAATTTTTAATTAAACTAAATTCATCAAATCAATTTTCCAATTACAAGTCTTACATTAATTCCAAAAATATCACATTTCATTTTTGTTAAAGAAATCCAATTTCACTTATTTACTTCCTTACATAATTTTCCAAAACTTAATTAATAAAGAAACTCAATTTCAATTCTTTACGAAGTAAAATTCACTTATTCAAAAGTTCAATTGTTCTTATTAAAGAATTTCAATTCAATTTAATCATTTAATAATTCATTATTAAATAGTTCAAAACTTAATTATTAAATAATTTCAAGGTTTAATAATTTCAAACTTAATTATAATTTCAAACTTAATTATTAAATCATTTCAAACTTAATTCAATCATTTCTCAAATTAAACAACATTCTTTCATCAATTACATTGTTAATATTTTGTTTCAGATTATAAAATATTACATTTTCCTTTCATTAAAATTCAAATTTCAACTTCATTTCAAAACCATATTATTTATTCAAATAAAATCTTCATTTTATTTTTAAATCAAATTATTGACCAATCGGGTTTTTATTTAATTTTCTATCCTAAGTCAAAGTTTAAATTTGGGTATTTATCATTTCAACCCGATTCCAATTCAATTCAAAATCAAAGCATAACAAAGGGAACTTGCAGTGTGATAACTGGGATGGTGTCAAAGTAAATAAACAAGCAATAACAACAACAATAACAATCCAATAATCAATTCAAATAATCCCAAAATAACCGTATTAATTCGTATTGTTATTTGTACGAATTAATATAATTATTTCTAGAATCTACACTATCATTTCATGTAGATTAAAGATTATTACATTACGGTTTTCACTTGTCATATATTTACCATTTCATACATCATCAATTTAACAACATATATTCAGTGGTTCAAAATGTAATTAAACAAATCCTACGTGTCAATAAATTCAACAGTTAAAGGGGTCATATTATACAAATATCAGGTAATCAAATTTAACATTTTAATTATCCTATATCAAGTTCAATTTCATACTATTTATCATTTTAACAATAACAATTTAACGTCCAATAAATTCAACAATCAATCAATTATCAGCCAAACTGTATTATCATCGCATAAATAATTAACAGATAATGGTGTCAGATGTCACAGGTGAACTGATACAGGTAATAGCATATATAACAGTGTCATTAACTAATAGCAGCATATTTCAATTGTCGTTTCAATTGAAATCAAATTTAATAAATAAAGAACGTTAATCGTGAGTGGGTGCTCACCTTTCGAGGCTGGAGAAATTTGACACAGAGATGAGCTACGAATCCTGAGCAAAGTGAGATGGCACGAATTTGATGAAGAAACAGGCACGACAGACCAAAAGCTGATAAAATGGGAATCGATGAGAACCAATCAGAATCAGTTTTGATATAACTGAATATATACACACACACACTATTATTAACAAAATCAGAAAATAATAGATTATACAAACCTATACTCTATTACACTGTATATAACTTTATACCCTTTCACAGAATAGACCAAAATAAAATAATATACAATACTCCTTTATATAACTTTTTCTTTCATTTATATATATAATAATATACCCTTTAAAACCCACATTACAAATGAAACCCAACTCAACATATACTTATATACAGAACTACTTATTTGCACGAAAACTAACAAAACAACTTCACCTTTATACTATATATACACTTTACAGTACCATTTCAAAATATAGTCCTTGAAATCAAAATTTTTGAAATAAAACCTTTATAACTAACATATTAAAGTTTAAACTATTTATAAACTAACATATGAAAACTTTATAACATATAAATAAACTAACATACGTATATAATAACACAACAAATATAACTTCATATACATATATTGAAAAGTGACAACATATTATAGCTTATAAAACTTTGATATATATTCATCATATAGGCAACTTTATGCATGCGCAGGCTAGTGAACAACCAAATATAACTATATATACACAAACTGTATATATAAGTTTCGCAAGTAGTTACCCAAATATATTTATAACACTCTTTTAGTTTATATAAACTCATACATAAAATATACACATAAAATAACCAAATCTGTATATATATATATATATACGTACAAATATAAATTTACATACCACATACTTAAGACAGCGGTGATGGGTGGTTCGCCACGAAGGCGGAGAGCCGGAGGTCATTTGTTGTTGGATTTTCGAAGGGTGGAGATAGGCGGGGTGGGTCGGCATGTGAGGTTGCATGAGAGGTGGTGGAAGCTGGTTTCGGCAGGGCTGAGGAGAGTGATGGCGTGGGCTGGTCGCTTGCGGAGGTGAGATGGAAGAGGACGATGGGTGGCTGCTATGGGCGATAGGCGGTTGGTGGTGGAAGGCCGAGGGGGTTGCGTGAGGGCGAGGTCGGAGGATGAACGGTAGTGGGTGGTGGTTGCTTTACGTGGCGGTTGCTAAGGGAGGCTGTGGTACGGGTCTTTGGGTTGGAGGGCGCACTGGCTGTGGATGCAGGCGCACGGTAGGAGGAGGAAAATTTGGATATGAAGGGTGCATGTCATCATACAAGCTATTGCACTGGGTTTCAACATGCAAACGGCTGTTCTCTTTTTTGTGTGCTTGAATTGCAAACGTGAGGGGAAAAGAAAATGAAAGGAAGCATCTGGAAATGAGAACATAAAGTACAAAATGGAAATAGGTAAAGCACGCTTGAACAGTGGAAAATTAAAGATTAGATAATATTCCCAAGGAAATGAAAGGCCACGCACTAATAAATATGCACATTTAAAGCAGTAGCCATTGAGTTATTCACGTGAAATATGAATGGACACGAAATAAACAGAAGGTACGAAACCCGTACCGATACGATTCGACGTTTTATAGATTCCGTCGCGTCTTGGACATCAAAACACAGAGATAAATATACCGTAGAGATCAGCACGATGAGACGATCAAAATGGTATATAGAAATCAGTGGTACGATCATCCGATAAAAATCGATATCGGTACCAGAATACTGCTATTTTGCAGAAAATAAGAACGACGGAGCAATAGATGTCCAAATTTTGAAAAACGACCAACTGAAATCTTGCTCAGAAGATGGTTTAGAATTTTTCTATGTAAAAATATTTAGGTTTCAGAAACATTTTATTTTCAACGCTTTTTAACTGATTGAATTGAAGTGAATTTACGCGCGAAATAAACTTTCATATTTTCGGACGAAAATTTACCAGTTGCTATGTTTAACTAGACGTATTCCAAATATTAAATTTTTATTTCAAAATTTTATCGTTTAAAAATTTCACAAAATTTCAACTAATTACGTTATTAAAACAGTTGAAATTTACGGGTCGTTACAACCACTTTGCTCTTTGAAAACCTACTTCAAATCAAGCTAAAACTAAAAGATAAAATAGCAAATCAAACCTAAATACAGGTAATCACCACCAATATCTCAAGCTATTTCTTCAAATCTTGATTTTTAATAAGAGGTCATTTGTAACTTTAGTTTTTCCTCTTGCATGTCTCTCTACAATTGTTTTACAAGCTTCTGAAGCTTATTCACGAGGAAAGCTATCATCTTCCTACAAGTTTTCTCAGGTTTAATTGTGATGCCCCACCTCTATACTCACACTAACCAAGGACACTACTGGTAATGCCGTCAATTACTATGAAGAATAAGGTTGTTGAGGAGCGACCATCTGTGTAATTTCTTTATGCGAGTACCGATATGTCAGATAGTTTGACATGGATTTCATTTCAAGAGGAAATCTGACATATCCAATACAAACACAAAGCTACTACGCAGTGGCTAAGTGGCCTTCGGAAACAAATATAAAATAAACATAACACAAATCAGTCATAGAAATTCATATCACTAAGGCAGAAACATATATGAATATAACACATAGAAGTGAACATTAAAGTAGTGATCATACAAGATCCACTACATCATAAAAGAATAGGTACAAGTGCTAGACAAAAGAATATATATATATATATATTAAGGAGTCTCTATCTCGAATGTATAGAAGCAAAAACTACTAAGCTAAAGTATTTAGCCAAAAGTCAGAAGCTAGTCCCTGCTAAGAAGTCAAGTAGAAGCACCTGAAACACCTCGGTCTGACCCGAGTATTATTTAAGAAGAAAAATAATAAACGGATCAGTCTAGCTATAAATATAATATAAGATGAGATAGGATAAGAGATATGAAAAAAAATATGATAACAATAATGCCATACCACGACAAGCATATATTTGATAACAGTGAAAATCATACAATATCTCAAATCACCTCAAATATCCAAAAAGAATATCATATTCTTTAGCTTATTCACCAAAACTCTAATATTGATAAAACATATCAGTGCAAATCACAAAAATTGGTGAAACACAAATTCTAGAAATCAATAATTAGAAATCCAGAAAACACAAAGGGGGAGGCCTATCACAAACGGGAGCATGAAAACTCACCAACACGTGCATCACAAACGGAACGCTATTCCATGGTCTCTAACCATCAAATTTGAGTCGAAGCTCCACAAACGGCCCGAAGACCATGGCTCGCTACCCTACCAATTTGAGCCGAAACTCCATAAACGGGGTTTAGTCTCCCACGCAGACAAAGAGACATCGCACATCGCTAGTCTAAATCACAAAATGATCATCATTGATCGATAAGTGTAAATTACACTAAGCTAGTAAATAAATGAGTTTTGCTTCATGTCCCATAACGCCTAGCTTAACTTAAATATTTACGAACAGATTGTAGATTTCCACTCGAAAATTGTCACAAGATTTCAATCGAACAAGTCTAAGAATTAACCGACGAAGTAAATGCAAGCGTTTCATACCACTTGTTTTGCTAAGCCGTTTAATTTGATTTCTCATACGAATGAGGTAAAGGTTTGTATATACTAATAGATTGGAAAACGGTTTTAAAAATGAGCTTTGTATTAAATGAAATATTGAAATCATTTTTGTGAAAGAGTTTGAGTACTTACTACTACTATAAAAACCTTTGTATTTTAAAGTGACAAACCATAGAAACGATTGTAAAAACAATCTATCACCAAAATCCACATTCGACGACGTGAATTAAAACCATAAAAATCGATATCAAATCCATCAAATGGATATACCTAAAAATCCAGAAAAGAAGTCATCAAAGTCGATAATAAATGACAACAACTAACCGGATCAACAAAAATCGACAAAATTGGAAATCCACTCAAAAATAGGCAAATAGGAAAAATTTCACAGGACCAGATGTCTGGTTGGTTTGGCCAGACGTCTGACCCGGGGTTCGGGAAATTTAATTTTCTTTTCCCCATTTTCTTTTTAATTTCAGAAGCCTCCCAGACGTCTGGTTGGTTTGGACCAGACGTCTGGTCCAAGGCTCTGCCATTTTTTTTCTTCTGGTGCCCTAACTAGACGTCTGAGTTCTTCAACCAGACGTCTGGTTGCCTGTACTAGGCAATAGTTTACCTAGGCCATGGATGGCCAAATCGGTTTGGAAGCGATCAGACGAGTGATGGAGGCTAGGGAATTATGCCAAGCGATAACCCAGCCTTATAGGCTCTTCGATACACCCCTAATAACATGTCCAAACATCCAAGATAGGATCTTTAAAGATTTTGACTTCAAAATACCAAAATTGGAAAATCCACCAAATCAATTCAAATCAAAAGCAATTAGACATGAAATAGATGTTAGGAATTCATACCTAACAACAATGAAAACTATAGACATAGACGCGAGTTCAAGAACTCGCCTTTAAACCCAAATATAGAAATGAGAAGCTCTAAAACAAGCTAAGATTGATTTATCTTCAACAACACCTCTAGAATCTTCAATCTATTATCAAATGAAATGAATTTCCTAATTTAGGTTATAGGGTATTCTGAAAATTGAAGAGGGATTGGGATGGAGAAGATGAAGAGGATGCTTACCTAAGCTTCTCTTTGATTTTAGAACTAGAACGTGAATTTCCTAAGAAAACTAGGGCTTAGGAATTTCTAATCTCCTCTCTTTCCCCCATTTTTCCTATAGCTTGAGTGTTAGGAATTATTATGAGTAGAATGAATGAAGGGGAGAGGAGTTAGGGTATTTGGTTGGAGTTTGGGTTCTCTTGTTGGGTTAGTGGGCTAGAACCCAACCCAAAGCCCAAATGAAAATACCAAAATCCTAATCAACTCCAAACATATCGATGTTTATACTCAAACAAGTTGTAAACTTTGTTTTAAAATCAATGGAAGTGGTCCCGAGTCCAAATTCGACTGTTTACAAAAAGTCACATTTTGGAATTTAATCCAACCAACGATGCTATATTTAAATAAAACATTTAAATATATAATCGTAAAATATGCGGGTTGTTACAGACTCCCCTCCTTAAAGAAATTGCGTCCTCGCAATACTTAAGAAGAATATAAAGAGTAACAACCGCTTTAAGGCATAATAATACAAAAGAAAATTTTGAAGTGAGAAGTTCACCTTAAAGAACACGAGAGAGTAAGTCCGGATGTGTTCGCTCGATGAATTCTCTGGATTCCCAAGAACAATCCTTAGGATTTCCGGACCATTGAACTTTCACAGGCGGAACATCTTTATTTCGAAGGCGTTTAACCTCCGTAGCAATGATACGAATAGGATGTTGCTCATAATTCAAATTAGATAAAACTTCAATTTCTTCAATAATACCGGGCTCAAGAATAGAATCGGAATCTCTAAGGCATTTCCGTAGTTGAGAAACGTGAAAAACATCATGAATAGTAGAAAATTGAGCCGGTAATAAAAGGCGATAAGCCACGGAACCAATGCGTTCAGTGATGGGAAATGGGCCAATATATCGAGGTGCTAATTTTCCCAAACGACTGAAACGTACAACACCCTTCATAGGTGAAACACGAATAAATACCAAATCTCCCACAGAAAATTCTAATTTCCTTCTTCGGTTATCAGCATAGGATTTTTGTCTACTTTGAGCTTCTTTCATTCTATGATGAATAAAGTAAATCTTTTCTGTAGCATCACGAATAAAATCTGGACCTAAAACCAGCTTCTCACCGGCTTTAAGCCAACACGAAGGAGATCGACATGGCCTTCCATAGAGTGCCTCGAAAGGTGCCATACCAGTACTAGATTGGAAGCTATTATTATAAGAAAACTCAACAAGGGAAATATGACCTTCCCAACTTCCACCAAAATCAAGAACGCATGCACGAAGGAGATCTTCAAGAGTTTGATTCACACGCTCCGTTTGTCCATCGGACTGAGGATGATAAGCGGTGCTAAAATTAAGCTTCGTTCCCAAAGCTTTTTGAAGACCCTTCCAAAATCCACTAGTAAATAATGGATCACGATCGCTAACAATAGAAGTAGGAACCCCATGCAATTAAACAATTTCTTTAACATAGAGTTTGGCCAAAAGAGGTACGGTCCGATTGGACCAAACGAGAATAAAATAGGCGGATTTTGTAAGTCTATCTACAATCACCCATAAACTGTCATGACCCAAACGAGAATGGGGAAGACCGTCAATAAAGTCCAGGGAAATTTGATCCCACTTCCAAACGGGAATGTCTAAAGGTTGCGATAACCCACCGGGCCTTTGATGCTCGGCCTTAACGAGTTGGCAAGTCATGCAATGCTTAATGAAGTTAGCAATATCAGATTTCATTCCATCCCAATAATAAAGTCGTTTCATGTCCGCATACATTTTACTACTACCAGGATGAATAGTAAATTTAGAACGATGAGAATCTTCTAAAATGTCCTTACGAAGATCACTAATATTTGGTACAATAAGTCTACCAAATTTTTGAATACCTCCACGAGCATCGATTTCAAAGTCTTTCAAACCATCAATACTTCTATCCCTACAACTTTGGCTAAGATTAGCCAATTCGGGATCCTGCTTTTGAGCTACAAGGATGCGGTCTAAAAGAGAAGGATGTGCCCCAAGGCTACACAAAACAAGAGATGAACCCAAATCGGATTCACGATCTCGAATCTCTCAAGTAGACAAAGTCTCGAGATCATTCCATTCGGATATCATCATGGAAAAAACCGCTTGTTGCTTACGACTAAGGGCATCGACAACATGATTTCTGTGACGCCCCACCTCTTTACTCACACTAGCCAAGGACACTACGGGGTAATGTCGTCGACTAGCACGAAGAATAAGGCTGTTGAAGAGCGACCATCTGTGTAATTGCTTTGTGCGAGTACCGAAATGTTAGATAATATGACATGCATTTCATTTCAAGAGGAAATCTGACATATCGGTTACAAACTCAAAGCTACCACACAATGGCTATGTGGCCTTCGGAAACAATTATAGAAATAAGCATAACACAAATCAGTCACATATATTCATATCACAAAGGCGGAAACATATATGAATATAACACATAGAAGTGTACATCAAAGTAGTGGTCATACAAGATCCACTACATAACAAAAGAATAGGTACAAGTGTTAGACAAAAGAATAAGTATACATCAAGGAGTCTCTATCTCGAATGTATAAAAGCAAAAACTACTAATCTAAAGTAGTTAGCCAAAAATCAGATGATGGTCCCTGATAAGAAGTCAAGTAGAAGCACCTGAAATACCTCGGTCTGACCCGAGTATTATTTAAGAAGAAAAATAATAAACGGATCACTCTAGCTATAAATATCATATAGATGAGATAGGATATGAGATATGACAAAAATGTATGATAACTATAAGGTCATACTGTGACAAGTATATATATTTGATAACAACGAAAATCATACAATATCTCAGATCAACTCAAACACTAAAAAGAATGTCATATTCTTTAAATTATTCACAAAAACACAAATATTGATAGAGCTTATCAATGCATATCATCAAAATTGGTGAAACGCAAATTCTAGAAATCATCAACTAGAAATCCAGAAATCACAAAAAGGCGAAGGCCTATCACAAATGGGAGCATGAAAACTCACCAACACATGTATCATAAATGGGTCGCTATCCCATGAACCGAACATCGACGCACCTAAAAAGATACACCCCATACACAGTCGAACAAAGACGCACCTAAAAAGATACGCCCCATGTCCAGTCGAACATTGACGCACCTCAAAAGATACGCTCCATGCCTAGTCGAACATCGATGCACCTCAAAAGATACGCCCCATGCCTAGTCGAACATCGACGCACCTCAAAAGATACGCCCCATGCCTAGTCGAACATCGACGCACCTCAAAAGATACGCCCCATGCCTAGTCGAACATCGACGCACCTCAAAAGCTACCACCATCGGAAGGTAGTTCCTTACCTTGTCATAGTATGGAATCCGTTCTCTAATAAGCGTTGTACGGTTTTAGATGTGCCAACTATGCTAAAACGTGAGATGCAAGCATTTCAGCTATTTTATATTTATATTCTATAGACACTATTATAATATCAGATGAATTTGATATAAAATGTTTTAGTTATCGTAAAGTAAAAACCCGTTGTATTTATGCGTGACGTGGTCTTACGGGATACCTTTGTTTTCAAAGGATTTTGATAACAGTAATAATTCAAATTGAGTGTATTTTCTAACGCTGGTTTTCCAAACTGACTCGGCTGTTAATTTATTATAATGCTTGGGTCAGACCGAGTATTACAGATTCAGGTTAGGATGCTATGGAGCTCAGGAGACGAGTTGGAGGAGTCTCAGGTGTATTTCACGTATTTGATTATATTCCGCCGTGTGTGTATCTGTATATTCAGCACTTGTGAGGAAAAGTTATTATAACCGTCCAGATTGACTTGTAAATTGTTGTACTCTGATTATTGTATGTATATTAACAATTACAGTTTTCTTTTGTATAAAGATCTGTATTTATCTATTATATATTGTTCCACTGTGACTGTGAGGTTCTGTGTATTGTTGTTTCTATTTTCTTCTATCCCTTTTCTTGTTCACCCCTAATGATTCGTATTTCTGTTCAATTTGAGTTGGACACGTGTGATTTATTGTCGACTCAAAGGGTACAGAGATAGGGGCCATTACAGTCCCAATATCGTATAATGTAGAATACCACAAAATCCAGCATAAAAATGTCATCACCTATATAAAATTCTTTAAATCAGAAATTATGAAACAACATCAGATGGGTAAATCATCCATATCCAGAAATTATCATCCAAATCCAGAAAACATCTATAAAGAGATATCACCATGTATAATCAGGTTAACTAGTAGTTTTACCCAAATATATCACTCAATCTCAATAATAAAATACCATTATCAAACAATTTAAAATAGACCGTCTGAATGTAAAATATAGGGCACCTACCCATTAGTCGGATATAATAAAAGATATGAGAATCCATTATACTCTGGACACCCATCCAGTTAATATCATCTCCTCATATATAAATAAATCAGAATAAATCATGATAAGTAAGTGATTATACAATAGACATAAAGTCCCAAGTATATTCATAAATACATATCAATAAGTAGGTCACCTAACCCTAGGTCTCCTAACCAATATCTATGCTTAACTGAAGTGTATCAATAATATATGCCAATCTACCACTTCGTTAGAACCAGAAGGGAGACTGATGGCCGTCCGCTCACTCCAGGAGCCTAGGGTCACCTAACTGGATCTGCTCCAACAATCTTCTGTTACCTCGACGAACATTGTGAGACATATCCACCAGTGTCTCCTCAACGCTTAGCCTCGGTCATAACCCTGCTTTACCCCTATAATTAATAGGCTACCGGCCTATGCGACATAAAATGGGCTTTAGGGCACCTAACTTATGGGTCACCTATTCCAAACCACGTGATGTGAGGCACCTACCCTATGGATCACCTAACCCAAATCATGTGATGCGCATTAAATATAATATCTAACAAAGGTGTCACGGATCTGGGGCGCGACCCCAAGATCAGGCCGCTAGGGCAGATTTTAGCCATGTGGTCCTCGCCAACGCCAATAAAAGGAGTATGTCATGATAGTGGCATCTAAAACCAACAAATTTAAGGGTAGCTACCCTACTCGCGCCTATTAGAACCACCTCACGTAAGTACAATTTGAACATACTATTCCCGTCACGTGGGTGTCATCTACTCACAATGAATAACATAATAAATATTACGACAACATCCCATACCACCACATGATATTCAATCGTTTATTCACTGCTTATGAACTACACTCAATCTCCAAATATTCTATATAATGAGTCCAAAGAATAGCCCGAGAAGTATTGCTAAAGTCCCATACCAGACGTTATTATAATTCTGTTTATTCAGATTTCTCGCTACACAGAATAACAATCATCATAAACACAACATTACAAAAATAGCAACATCATGAATCCATACAGAGGGATGTCATCACCATATCATACCAAATCACCAGTCAAATCTATATCAATAGTGAATCATCCACAATATAAGGAAATTAGAAATCAGAAAATATAAAAATTATATATCAAAAGATCACTTAAATTAAGAAATAAAGTTATAATAAAGTTTAACAAAATATTTCTTTAAATAATTAATTCGAATATTCAAATACATATATAAACATTCAAAATCACTTTATAAATCAAATATCCTTTATAAAAATCTTCCTAAAATTTTCTATAATTAATTAATATTTTTGAATAAATATACAAACTTTAAAATAAGTTATATTTATTTCAAACCATAAAATATAATTTAAAACATTCTCTATATATTTGAAACCTTCAAAATCACTTTAAGAATCTAACATAATCTTTATAAAGGTCATTTTATAATTTTCTATAATTAAATAATATTTTAAAATAAATTTATAATCAAAATAAAAATATGTTTATATTTATAATTAAAATATAATAGTGAATTTGAAAATAACTAAATCGAATAAGGTTTAGTAAAATATTTATAAAATACTTTTAATAAAATTTCTAAACCCTTAAATAAATTTCCAAAGCTTTTTTAAAATATTTTAAAATAAGAAAATAAATAAACACCTAAATTTATACATCATAGAGCAAAATTATCCAAAATCATTAATTACTAATGTAAATTTCATCATTCAGCCCGAATCGAGTTACATTGAATTCCATCCATCCAACAACGCACACACAATAATTAAATAACCTACACAAATAAAAATACAAATAGATCGAATCTCCTTTGTATTTTGGCCATCCAACGAACAAATTTTTTTTAACTTCAACTCTAAATTCATACCCAATATCGCAACAATCAATCAATATTCCAACCAAACATTTGAACTTAGCAATTAATCAATAGGCAAAATGAATATAATAAGAAGGAAAAGGATTTTAGATATAGTTGTGAATGTATACTCACCAATTTAAAGAGTTGAAAAATAAATGCTCATTCACTGTCATTGCAACTGCCTTCATGGCCGTGAATTCTTCTCTCCATCATAGTCGAGCTCGTGCTCGAGTCACTTCGTCTACCACAACCACCAGATGCCACATCGTTGTTCCCAAAGCCACACACACAAGCCGCCACATCGCCTAATCATAATTACCCCTCCCTAAAAACGTGCAAACCCAGGTCCTCTTACACATGCAACCACCTACCACCATGCCAGCATGCTCGTGCACCAAAGCCCGTCGCGATTGCCAAGTTGCGCCCTCCTTCTGCAATGTGGATGCTAATAGAACGTGCACAACCCTTTTTTTATGTATTTTGATATTATTCGAAAATTCTTGTGGAAGATTCGGGAAAAAAGGAGTTCGGTTTGGGTATGGAAGAATAAGTTTTGGGTTAAGGGTTTAATGAGTAAAAGTATGCGCTTGGATTTGGGTTTGGGCTTGTTTATTTAGTCTAGTTTTACTTAACAAATTTCTTTCCTTTTTCTTTTATTTTAACAAATTTTATAATTTATTTGTAAATTTATATTGATCTAATTAAATTAATTTAAACTTCATCAAACACACTATATTTAATTACCCAATTTCCTTCAATTCAATATTTTTTTAACTTTTATGTAGTTATTCTTCGTATTGTGAAATTGATTTTCCAATTTTTTCGATTATATAAAAAAAATATTTACACTTCAAATTATTTTATATTGATTAAAATATTTTATTCAGTTTCGATAAATTATCTAAAAAGAATTTATTAATTTAATTCAATTTATTAAATAAAAATCTTATATTAAATAGAATTTAATTAACTAAAATTTTATTTTCAAAATATTAATCATCAAATATCGAATTCAAACACTTTTATTTTAATTAAATTTATTTATTATTACGGTGTAGAAAGCAGGTTGTTACACTTCCCCATTTGGAAGTAGCCTAAAATGTGTAAGAACCTTCTCTGCACTCAAGTTCGGATCATTAAAACCACTCAGCTCAGCAACTTAGCAGAAACATGCCCCACTCCCCTATGACTCCTCCCCGCTCAATCATTTCGGCGGCCTCCATGACCCTTTTGACCTTCGTGACCGCATTCGCCTCTGCCCTCCTCACCAGAATTTTCGACGATTTTAATTAGCTCTTTTATTCAGTGCTCGTATTCAAACAGAACGAATACATTCTCTTCTCCTTGGCGACCGCTACCACCACTGCTTTCTCCATGGATGAACCTCTTCGCAATTATTTTAGCAATATAGACATTTCAACACGTGCAGATTACAAAAGGTGGTTTAATTAATGTGTTATTGCTTTGATTTATGGTTTTGGGGAGAACATTTTGGTGAAAATGAGGGATAGGGTTTTTGCTTACGGATTGAAAAATGATATGAGGAATAGGAAGAAGGAAGGAGAGGTGCGATAGCTGGTACCCGAGGGGAATTAAACGGTGAAGCTTTCATTGTTATAATCCTCTTGTTTTTATCCAAAGTGGTCTAGCTGGTTTTGTGCTGCCTGGGTATGGAGCTAGTTCGTTCAGTGCAAAAGGAGGGGAGTGGTCTAAGACCATTACCAACAATGGACCTACTCATTTCATACTTATCTCCACCTTTTGCATTAAACGAACTAGTTCTACATCTAGGTAAGTAAAAAACCAACCATTGGACCATTTTGGATAAAATAGGGGGAGATTGGAACAACGAAGCTTTCGCCGTTTTAATTAAAATGGTGAAGTATCATTTTAATTTTAAAATGGCGAAAGCTTCATCGTTTAATTTCTCCTAAATACCAGTTGCCATACCCTTCTTTCCTTCTTCCTCCTAATTTCATGTTTCAATCCACAAGAAAAAACTACGCCCCCCGTTTCATCAAAATTTTCACACTAAACACCTAAATCAAAGAAAAAACACATATTAAAACTTGTTTTTGTGATCTACACGTATTGAAATGTCCAGATAATTCAAAAATTTTGCAAAAAGATTCATGCAAGGGAAAAGTAGCTACGGCGACGACGATGGATGTTGTGAGAAGAGAATAGGATATGAACACAGAATATAAAAGCTACTTGAAGCTGTCAAAAATGCTAGGGAGGAGGGCGAAGGTGGTCATGAAGGTTGAAGGGGACATGGTGGCCCCCCGAGGTGGTCGAGCAGGCAGGAGTCGTTGGGGAGTAAGGTGGGTTTCTGCTAGAGTTGTTGAGCTGTGTGGTTTTGGGGATCCGAAGCTAAGTGCGGAGAAGAATCTTATATATTTTCAAGTACTTCCAGAAGGAGAAGTGCATATTAGCACACAGACCAACTTTGTTATAAGTATCTTTTTATTACCTATTAAAGTTAAAGTAAATTATCATTTTATTACATACATTAAATTTTCATTTAACTAAATTGTCATGAAATATTCGTTCCCGGGGTTCATTAGCTAATACCCTAAAATATTATCATAAGCATTTGATAAATATTCCTAAAGTTGTAGCATTTTTGCATGAGCTTGAATTTCATTATTTCTTAGGTAATTTAATCATTTATTTGGTTTAAAAATATTCCTTCAATTTATTGTAATTCAGTTTAACTTTTTATGTAATTTAGTATTTTAGGCATCAATAGTGTTATTAAAGATAATGTTCAATTGTGTGCTGTTATTGCTCTTCGGTGGTATAAATCCACCTATACATTTCATTTTCCTTGCGGTGAGTTAGAGGTTACATCGGTAGTCTTTTCTTTACTCACCGGTATTAGCATATGAGTGACTGGTTTTCCATTGCTTCCATATGATGATAGGTGGCATGATCCCATGCTTGTTCATGACATTCTTCCACATTTGGATACTTCATCGAAACATTATCAGACTGCAACTGCTTTCAGAGTCAATGCGATTACAACTGCCATGGATAATATATCGGCGGCATATTCAGTTGAGCATGGTTTGGAACTTGCTTGATCATTTGTACTATATCTTATAGGATTCTTGTTTTTCTATACCAATAAAAGTAATATGCAGGTCACCTATATTGAGACCGTGGAAGGTTTGGACTTTGACTGTACTATCATGTACAATTGTGGTACTCTTATACTTTCCTACCTATACAAATGCTTCAACTCACGATCTTGCGTAAGCATTTGTTGAAACTCAGTAACTAATTGCATCCATTGTTTTGTAAAGGTTTGAACTGCTCTATCTTGTTTCACCAATAAATTTTTCATGAGCCACCGAGAATCCTACAAACTCTTATTCCAAATGGCGTAGGCTAAAACCCAAGATGAATTGCGTCCACAGGCTTAGCAAATGGCATGGGCCGAGGCATCAGAGCAATGTTATTAGTCTCAAGTAGGGACATCTACACAGGCACAGGTCTGATTACAGGTTGAGCTAGAGGCAAAACGGAAGATACTAAAAGCAACTAAGAAACTAAGAGGAAGAAACGGAATACCATATTACCTTGAATCATCACATCCTGCAAGATCATTGCACGAGGAAGAGAAGTTACTAGAAGATCCCTTCGATTGTGCTATTCCTTGGCTTGGTGCAGAATTAAATCTAAAAGAAGAGCATTACTAAAGATGCTTATAAAATGGGTAAACAAGATGGAATACCTTATTAGATTGAAACATCACATCTTATAAGATTGTTGCATGGGGAAGAGAAGTCGCTGGAAAATCTATTGGATTGTAACATTCCCATAGCATGGTGCAGAGTTAACCTTAAAAGAAGAGCACGCTAAAGGCACTTATAAAATGAGTAAATAAGATTGGATACCTTATTGACATGAAACATCAAATCTTGTAAGATCGCTGCATGGAAAGAGAAGTTACTGGTAAGTCTATTTGATAATGGAATTCCCTCGGCACTGGATAAAACACTAAGAAAAGAGCCTTACTAAGACATTTATAAAATAGGTAAAATGAATTACAAAATATACATATAATTTAAATGGCATAGACTTTTCCATTTAAAAAATTAAACTATATAGTCTTTTCCGTTTTAATTAAAACGGCAAAGTCTTACCATTTTTTATTTTAGAGGGAATTGTCTATGCCGTTTTAACTACCAGTCTCTTATTTAGCTCACCAGTGATGAAAACGAATAAAACTAGCTACGGTTGACTGAACAAGCCATACCTGGTTGCGTAGTGGGTTAATCGATTAACTTTTTCCACTAAATAAGCCATTACTGGTTGTGCTTTAAGATGGTTTCAGTCTAGCCACTTGAGTAGTCTTTTTTGTAGACTTTTGTTTTTGATTTTGTTATAGAATAATGGTTTTCTTATAATAAAAGATCGAAGGTGATCTAGTGAAATCATTATTCATTTCTTTATTACTAAAATATATATGCTGTTATATCCTAGCACCAAAGATTTTTAAGTGCATATTACTACTTATCCTGTAGAGGATTTTCTTTTAAAAGTTTCTACTAAGTAGCAACATTTTAGCTGTTAAATATCAACTATTTAATTTTCAGTAACATGGGTAAGTACTTACCTTTGAAATTTAGGTAAGTTGAGTGGCTAATTTCCTCCATTCCCCTTAGTTAAATTAATTTTTACCTACTAAAATTAAAGTCAAGACTCAACTTAAATTTACATAAATTTTAATTAATGCACAATTTCATAAAATTTAATTCTATAATTTGCACATAATACAATCTTAGAAAATACATCAAACAACCTCAATGGTGTCAACTAGTAGCTTTACTACTTTATGTACATAAGGGTTTTCTTTTCATGTTGCTCGAAATTAATGTACAAAACAACATCCTTGCTCACAAATGCCATGAAAAAACACATTGAAGGGTAATTTAGCAATATACATAAATCTAAGCATGATATATCTCACAATAGGACACATAAAATATTACAAATAAGAAAAAGTGCTACATCGATAACCTCAAGTTCAAATCTTAATACATACATCTTCAAATATACAATGATTGAGTCACACATCAAATCTGTATATAAATGTCTTAGTACAATATTACAAGTCTAATATATACTAATAACAAAGGTTGCTACATAATTAATGTGTAGATAGTAACAGTGCTAACGAATCCACTGCTTTCCATAACTAGCTAAGTCAACCTATTCACATACATATAACAAAAGAAGAGGAAAAATATGGAGGATCAAGCATAAATCTAGTGAGTAAAAGTACCTCAAAACTGTATGATCACTAATGCGCAAGTATTTCATAACCAATACACTAAGTGGCATCCGTACCTAAACTTGTATCTTCTTCTACACCCAACAAGTTAGCATATTCTGGTAATGTACACTTACAAATAATGGTGATAGATGGTCTAATAGATCATCAACTAAACACGCATCAAGTGTAAAGAAAACACCATATTATATTACTAATGGTGCACTAGGTCCCCAAATATGGCCTAAACCTTAACAAGGAGGCCAACAATAACAATTGATGTGGTGCACTTATAAGGCAGCTACACCATGAATTACTATTCTTGTATAATCGGTTTGGCATTCATATGGTGCCCAAAAGGATTCAATAACATATGAATTCAATCAAACTCATCATATAGCATAACAAATGCTACATAAACATAGTGCATGAACAAGGTATAAATAGCCGTTTACCTTTAAACTTCCATCACGAACCTCCATGAGTTTCCTAGACTACTCCTACTCATTCCGATCATCCTATAGTTGACCATAGTTCAATCTAGAAAAATACCCAGCGACCAGTCGACTACTACAATTGACCAGCCAACTAGTATGGTTGACCAACCAACTAAGAATCGAGGTCGGTCAAATGATTGGCAAAACCAGCGAATCAAAAGTTCTCAAATCTACAATATATCCTTTTTAAAAATTTAATCCCATTTTAGGGGTTAACCAGTCATTTGAGTCAACTTAATCAGTCATTTGGATAGGCCTGGGAATAAACAACAAACCTGCAATGTGCATTTAAACTACCGAACCAACTATTTTCATCAGGACTTCAACTCACTTATTCGTGACTTGTTTCGATTTGACCCTATTGCTTCAAACACATTCCATAGTCATTCTATCCATGCTTAAAGCGTTTCCACTCTACGTGGCATTTAAGCAACGCTTAAAAGCCATAATGCTCTACTATATACTAGTGACTTAAAGAGAGTGTTAATCACTTCTTTGGGACTTCCACAAATCCAAACATCAATCATAAGCAAGCAACAACCATATGGGCCAAACAATTATAATATAATAAATAACTATTTGGTCACTATAGTTTCAACTACACTTAATAAAATGTATTTTACTTTAATTTGCTTAATGGTTTATTATTCAATATATTAAAAAATTACCGCACTAATTAAAATGTCCATAGGACTTCATATGGCTTTATTTATCATTTCTTAAGCGATTTCAATAAAAATCTCTTTCTTTAAAGCATAGTATTTAATCCAATTATTACTAATGATTACTAAATCATACTTAAGTATTTAAAATAATGGCTTAGTATTAAAATAACACTTTTGTCATTTATAAATATTTATTAAATAATATAGATCAAATCCATATTTAATAGTCCATGAATCACTAGTACCCATAAATAGGCTTACCAGCTTACTTCTATGTCCATACATTATATCTAAATGAGTAATATAAGTAAATAAACCCTTTCATATCATTAATCAAGGTCTCATTCTTAGTTAATTAATTTTGTAACTTCTTATCCATATCTCCAAACTTGTTTCCTTTGCATCTTCTTATCCATATCTCCATAATATAAAGTAATATATGTTATTTTGCATTTCTCAAATATCCCGAGCATACTGGAATAAGATTCGAGGTCAAATTCCTCCATATGCAAAATTCCACTTTAATCCTTAAATCAGTTATATAAATTATATGGATTAATTTATGGGTAGTCACATTATCCCCCACTTAAATGAATTTTCTCTCCAAAATTCCATTAAAGGAAAATGTATTAACTAAAGCAACCTAGTAAAGCACCAACAACTACCATATATTAGCATGCATATACACTCATAGTGGTGTACACACGCACAAGTGATAGTATATCAACACCTATGAATTACAACACTAACATACATGCTTATACACACCAAAGAATCCATACATGCACACAATAGAATACAAGATATTAATCATAACAACGTACCAAGAAGATCCAATACTATCATACATGTATACTATCATAACATATCAAGTAAACATGACAATGTCACACGTGGCATGCGATAAATACTCAAACATCCAAGCAAACAATAATGACTAATACCAATATTATGACTATACCTAAGGGAAACACACGGATGCAAAACTCAAATGTCTCTATTCGTGTTCATCCAATACACATATGAGTTTGTTTGGTTTCATGAAAATTCTAAAGTTATGCCTATTTTTCTAAAGGTGAGATATATAAAGAGATGCACATACTCGTATTAGGAAGATGAGTTAACTTGATGTATTGGGTTACCAACTCTCTTGACTATCCGATAAGTCCAACAATCTATCAAGTTAACTTTCCTTTTTTCTCGACCTTTTGAGGAATCAAAATATAGTAGCCTCTCCAATTTTTAACTAGAAAGCTAAAAATCAAGCTCCTTGTACTCGATCCTTATAGTGGCCTCAAGGCATCATTATCCACTGTAGAATGATTCCCAAATTCGTAGAAGTGTTTCCTCTCTAATTCCAAGCTAAGTACCTATCGTATCTAGGATTCACCAAGGAAATGGTGGATGGCATCTTCGTTCATACGAGGTTCCTAATATTGCCATGCTCGTACCATGTAGTAACTACCACCCTTTTGAAAAAAAAGGTCTAAGGTAAATGATCTTCCCCGCGTGAACTATGTAGAGCAAGAAAATAACTAGATATATTTCATTATGATAGATCCTCGAGTACGTAGCCCTACCTCTTGGTCTGCCTAACAAACTACGGATGCTATGCCACCACCTGGTCTAACTCCATACCCAATGTGTACCACACTCTACCCGAAACTAGCTTAAACATAATTGGTCACGATCACTATCGTACCCTATAGGTCCTATATGAAAACCCCACTAACTAATGAACACATGACTTGTCAAACTCCATATGATCTTTGTAGTTCTTAAGGGTATGAAATGAGCACTCATAGTAAAACAACCAACTATGATTTTGATAGCGTTAGGGGTATGTCCTAAGGGAAATTCTATAATTTATTATAAATTAATAACATTGTAATCAATTCTTGTTCATAATTAAAGGTGTTTTGTAACATCCTGTTCCAAAATTAAAATATCATGAATATTTTAAAATGAATGTTGGGAATTTAATTAAATAGTTTATCGAATTTAATTCAATAAATTTAATTTTTGGATTAATATGATAATAAAACGAAGTATTTATTTTGTTAACCAAAAAAATGGATCAACACCCTAGGTTGAGTATGAAAGCACCAGCTGTTTGCACCAAAATTGGTCACAAACACCCAATTGCCGATGGAAGAACCCGTTCACGATTACAGATCGCAGATAGCAAGTATGTAGAGAATATAAATATAAAGAACACTCAAAATTTAAAAGGAAAGCAGTAGAAACACAAGATTTATAGTGGTTCGACGTTGTAGCCTACGTCCACTTTGAAGAGTTGCTATTTTATTGATTATAACTCGCTGGTTACAGAGGTTTACAATAGTACAACCGAGTTACAACAATGATTATGGCAGAGTATCGGCGTAGAAGAGCCAAAAAGCCCCTTTTTCTGTAGGTCCTAGGTTACTATTTATAGGCGTAGGCAGCAAATATCTCGCCCAGATCTCGGAAGACTTCTTCTCTCACGTGAGTGGGCCCATGGGAGCGAGTTCAGGTGATTTTGGATCGATCTGGGAGCGATACAAATTGGGTTCGTATCGATCAAGAATTGGTCCTTTCGGGCTGAAATTTGTCAGGCACGCTCTTGAGGTTGTAGGCAAGCTCCTATGAAAATTTGGTGGCATTTGGTCTTGTATATCTCGAGTTATGATCGATGCAAGTTTGAAATTTCAATGTGCTGTCGAATTCGCATCGCTCTCATTCGCATCGCTTCTATTCGTACCGCTTATAGGCACGTGATGTTCGATGACGCGGTGCTAACTTTTAATATCGATCCACTTTCCATGTCGAGCGAGCGAGTCTTTCCTTCTTCACGTGTCTCCTTTGTATCGCTCTCATTCATGTGCTTCGTATCCATGCCGTTCGTATCCATTGTCATGGTTTCGTTCGTATCGCTTTTAGACTTGTCCCATTCGTATCGCTTCCTTCAATTCTCATTCGCATTTGTATTTCCAGGCGCTGCTTCGCATCAATCAACAAGGATGCCATTCATATCAATCCATCGTGTATCATTCACATCGATCCCTGGCCGATCGATATGAATAACATGTATAGGTGTATCGATACGAATAAGTTAGTGGATAATGGATCTGAAGCAGGGTGAATACGGACTGATACGAAGTGAGGCATGTTTGATGGATTCGAACTAATGAATGTTTGATGGATACGAACCGCCACTTACCCCGATGGATACAAATTAGTGTTGCCATGATGGATGCAAATGGTGCTAGTTTTTCCTGATGGATTCGAATGAAACCGATATTAAGGAGGTGGAATGATGGATACGAATGAGAGCATTGCTTGATTTGCATCGATCATATCTTGAGCATACAAACTCTGATTGACTTGAAATTGGAACGTTGGCTTTCATAGCTTTGATTTTCGTGTCATGTTAATTGTAGCTCGACCCGGAATTGGATAATATTTACCAGCATCCATAGTGGACCTGCGTATAGCTGGTTTTCAGGATGAACTGTCTTTGGTTTCCAATCAATTCCTTGGTGTCACGGCCTTGCCAAAAGGCGGGATAACATTTGCCCCCCAAAACATGCCTTGCGATAGGAAGGTCTGTTTTGTAGTTTGATAAGCTAGATGTTCGTATCCTGTTAATTATCTGTAAAGAGATTGATAACATTGCCTGACTGTAAATAGCGATCGTTCGAGATCATATGTCGTTCGGGGCGGTATGTGACCATTCGAGGTCGGGTGCCGTTCGAGGCGAATGGTGACCATTCGTGGTCGGGTGCCGTTCGAGGTGAATTGTGACCATTCGCGGTCAGGTGCCGTTCGAGGCAAAAGGTGAACGTCTGTGGTCGAGTGTCATTCGAGGCGAATTGTATGTGCCCAGGGGGGACTTAGTATCATTAATGTCAGATTTCACGTTCGAGTGAGTTTCTGAATTGTTTGTTATGGCGGCTTATCGCCATCTCAGAGCATGCCTAAGGACCGTTCGCGATCCCGTGCATGTGTAAGTGACTTGGCTGTCATGGGATTATAAAAACCAGATTTACATTCAAAATGAGTCTTACAATCAAAATTTCCAACAAAATCAAGTCCAGATGCAAAAAATAGAAAACAAAAACAAAACAGAGACGTTAAAGTGCAAACACCTACACAGATGTGGTTGATAGTCGTCTCAGAGCATGCTTGAGGACCGTTCGTGATCCTGTATATGTGTAAGCGACTTAACCGCATTAGTGTGGAGTTTGCGACTTATTCGTCATTATTTTAATTAGTTGATGACAAGCTGATGCCTCGATCCTGAGCCGTCCCCAGTTGATGCAGATGGTGGTCGTTCTTGCTCCACCGTTGCTGCTTGCCTCCTCATGTATTGTAATAGCATGCCGTTCCGGATATGCCCTTCTATCTCATCCCTCAAGTGTCGGCAATCATTCGTATTATGGCCTCTTAACTCGTGGAATAAACAGTACTTGTCTGATTTCCTCTCATTGTTGGTCGGATCCCTCCTCATTGGCCTCCGGTAGGGAATCTGACCCTAGTGTCGTGGTAGATTCGTTCCAAAGTCTTTCTCAGCTCCGAATAAGAGGCGAATCTCGGCTCCTTTCGAATCCTTTCCGGGCGGATCTCCGCTTTTGACTATATACACATCAACTCCCTCTCCTTCCTCTCTCTCAGCATTTGCATCCTCTTGTCGTATAAAATTTTCTGCCTCATGATAAAACTCTCCTAAATCCATAGGTGGGTCCCTTGTCAATGAATTCCTGAATTCTGTTCCATCAGCTATGCCAGATACAGCTGTCATCAAGACCATGGATGGATCTGGGCGATCCATCGATGCTGCTGCCGCATTAAACCTCGTTAAAAAGTTCCTCAAAGACTCTTCGGTTTTTTGCTTCAGTGTTGTCAAACTCATTACGTTCTTGGGTTTCGAAATGTGAACTCTGAACTGCCTCATAAACTTCTCAATCAACTCGGTCCACGTTCCAATGGAGCTGCTTTCCAATTGCCTAAACCACAGTGTTGCTATGTCTATCAAATACAATGGGAAGCACTGGGCCATGACCTCCTCCGATGTCCCCAGTACCTCCATGTGCCTCATATACCTCATCAGATGAACTGCAGGATCCGTCCTCCCATCGTATGTCTCTAGAGTTGGTAGCTTGAATTCTGGTGGATTCCTAGCCTTCCTAATTGCGGGAGCGAAGGGGCTCTTGTTCACATCCTCTAGATCTCTATTCACTAATCCACCTCTCATGGCTCGTCTGACCATCTCCGCCAATCTGTTACTGTCTCCAAGTGGTAGTCCTTGTTCGTTGCCTCTGATTTTCCCCCCGAGTTCACGAGTGAATCCTAGAATCTGCTCTCCTAGGTGAGCATCCATTCTTCTCTCAATGCCATGTTGCACAGTTCTGCCTGGTATCCTGCCTGAGACTGGATCATCATGCTCGGGGGGAGAGCCCCCTAGCTCTGGGGCTGCCCCTGATGGTCCTGCTCTATTCTGAGTTCTGGTTGCTCCATGCTCCTGATCCCTATTTCAAGCACTTCCTGCAGTTGCTTCCCTTGATTCTACACTCTAGCTTGCCCAATCTGCTGGAGCAGGTTCTACATCATCTCCTCCTGCCTTTTCAGCATTCCTTCCTGCATAGCCTCCATCATCATCTCCATCTCGTCTCTGGTGATGAAAGATGAAGTCTAATTAGCTCCCAAGGAGGCCTCCTGACTTCCCTCATGCTGACTCCTTTCTGCTCTTGGTCTCCTTGCTGACTGATTCACCATAGCTTTCCAGATCCAAGTCCTAAAACCTTCAGATCCAAAATCCAAGTTGTAGAATCCATGAGTGATAGCTTCAATTCTCAGTGAAAGCACCAAAATGTTTGCGCCAAAATTGGTTACAAACACCCAATTGTTGATGAAAGCACCCATTCACGATCATAGATCGCAGATAACAAGTATGTAGAGAATATAAATATGAAGAACACTCAAAATTTAAAAGGAAAGCAGTAGAAACACAAGATTTATAGTGGTTCGACATTGTAGCCTACATCCACTTTGAAGAGTTGCTATTTTAGTGATTATAACTCGCTGGTTATAGAGGTTTACAATAGTACAACCGAGTTACAACAATGATTCTGGCAGAGTATCAGCGTAGAAGAGCTAAAAAGCCCCTTTTTCTATAGGTCCTGGGTCACTATTTATAGGCGTAGGCAGCAAATATCTCGCCCAAATCTCGAAAGACTTCTTCTCTCATGTGAGTGGGCCCACGGGAGTGAGTTCAGGTGATTTCAGCTCGATCTGGGAGTGATACGCATTGGGTTCGTATCAATCAAGAATTGGTCCTTTCGGGCTGAAATTTGTCAGGTACGCTCTTGAGGTTGTAGGAAAGATCCTATGAAAATTTGGTGGCATTTGGTATTGTAGATCTCAAGTTATGATCGATGCAAGTTTGAACTTTCAATATGCTTTTGAATTCGCATCGCTTCTATTCGTATCGCTTATAGGCACGTGACATTCGATGACACGACGCTAACTTTTAGGATCAATCCACTTTCCATGCCGAGCGACCGAGTCTTTCCTTCTTCACGTTTCTCCTTCGTATCGCTCTCATTCATGTGCTTCGTATTCATGCCATTCGTATCCATTGTCATGGTTTCGTTCGTATCGCTTTTAGACTTGTCCCATTTGTATCGCTTCCTTCAATTCTCATTCGCATCGGTATTCCCAGGCGCTGCTTCGCATCGATCAATAAGGATGCTGTTCGTATCGATCCATCACGTATCATTCACATCGATCCCTGGCCGATCGATATGAATAGCATGTATAGGTGTATCGATACGAATAAGTTAGTGGACGATGGATGCGAAGCAGGGTGAATATGGACCGATACAAAGTGAGGCATGTTTGATGGATTTTAACTAATGAATGTTTATTGGATACGAACGATACTTCCTTTCATGGATACGAACCACCACTTACCCCGATGGATACGAATTAGTGTTGCCATGATGGATATGAATGGTGCTAGTTTTTCCTGATGGATTCGAATGAAACCGATACAAAGGAGGTGGAATGATGGATACGAATGAGAGCATTACTTGATTTGCATCGATTATATCTTGAGCATACAAACTCTGATTGACTTGAAATTTGGAATGTTGGCTTTCATAGCTTTGATTTCCATGTCATGTTAATTGTAGCTTGATCCGGAATTGGACAATATTTACCAGCATCCATAGTGGACCTGCGTATAACTGGTTTTCAGGATGATCTGTCTTTGGTTTTCAGGATGATCTGTCTTTGGTTTCTATTCAATTCCTTGGTGTCACGGCTTTTCCAAAAGGCGGGATAACACCAGCCTTGATTATCAAGGAAAATAAAGTAGAAAAAGCAATAGCAAATCGTAGAGAAAGTAAATGAACAAGAGATTTTTATAGTGATTTGGCTGTTAACGAAGCCTACGTCACTTTATAGCTTTTATTATTGACTGACTGCAATTACAAGTTGAATATGATTACAATGCGATTGAATCCTGTAGGTTAGATTAAGTTACTAGTGTTAGGATTCATAGGAGAATCACCGTGAACCCTTTAGATGACTGTTGTGTAGGAGAAGAAGAGTGAAGAGTAGTTTCTGTAGAATTTCAGCAGCCAGTCCAGAAGATCCCATATATGTTGCAGGTAGAATCGTATTATAGGGTTGGAGAGCATTAGGCTAGGCCGCCTCACCAGAAGCTTGCATTCGAAAATACGAAGGTGCACTGAAAATTTCATGACCATCCGAGCTAAACTAGTAGATCGCTAGCGATCCATAGGTGGTGGATCGCTAGCGATCCATAGTTTTTGGGTTGTCGACGATCCAATTGCTTGGGATACTCTCCTTCATCCTTTCCTTAAATTTTATGGCAGTCTAACACGATCTTATGGATCACTAGCGATCCATAGAGCATGGATCGCTAGCAATCCATGTACTTAGTGGATTTTTGGACTCCGTCTTTTGGATTGCATTTGTTGTCTCATGTAGGTGTTCTCCAAGTAATTTCGTAGCTTGTCGCCTTGTTTTGATGATGATTCATACATGTTGCATTGGACTACTGATTGAATCATACGAATGCTCACTTCTCGATCTAACTAGCTTTGAATTCAATCAAACTTACCCATCATTCCTAGTATACCTATTAGATCATGATGCAAGAGGATTGGAGGACATACGAGCTATCCTTATGGATCGCTAGCGATACATCGCCTTAGCATATTTTTGCCTTCTTTTCCTCTAACCTTTCTTTGTTGATCCTTCTAATCTTTTTGGTTGGCTCTTGAGTTGCTCTAACTCGACATAATTGTTCCGACTTTGAATTCTATTAGGTTAAAAACTTTAATAACATTTACCCCCCCAGAGTATGCCTTCATTGGAAACAAGGCTTGCTTTGGAAATTACTGCTCCTGAGTTCCTATTTAGTGAGGTTCTTGGGTCATTTTGAGGCCATCGGAATTTGGCTTTGGCTGTTTGTTGAACTTTAACGTGGGTCGTCGTTGCTTGTTATAACAAATCAATTTCGATCCCATAACTTTCATGATATTTTTAAATAGCACGTGGATCATGCTGAGCAAATTTGGAGGAGATTGGTTCCTGTTTGATGGATCGCTAGCAATCCATAGTTCTTGGATCACTAGCGACCTAATGACTTAGTTTATTTTTTTTTCTCTTTCCCTATTTAATCCAACCGAGCCGATCCTTTTTCCCTTCTGTATTTCTATCATGACTCGAACTTCCTGCTTCACGACCCGGTCCAAATTTTTCTAAACCCTAAATCCATTCATTCCGTTACCGTCGCCAACCATCCACCGTTGATTCCTCTTGCCGTTGACCATTCCGAAGTTCACCGCTGCCTTAGACCAGCCATCATCACTTGAGACTCTGCCGATTTGGATTGCCATCGACTTTCTTTCCTTGGATCGCTGCTGTCGCAAACTTCAATCATTCTTGCCCTTTGATTTTTGACTCGAGGTGGGTGGTTTGAAATTTGGCATTCATTTAGCAATTTGGTGACGAGGTTGTATTGGTGATGATTGTCATTGAAAATTCGAGTTGATTGCGATTTTGTGGAAGAAGATAGTAAATTGAGTCTTGAGTTCTTCATGGAACGATGCTCGGGCTTTCCCCGGGTGCTTGACATGTTTTGCTATCTTCGTCCATAGAATTAGAATTGACTTGCACTAAGTTACATTGTTGATCCAACACAATGTCTCACGAATTGGTTTTAGTTCTTCCATAGGGAGTTCAGATTGGTTTCGTTATTGCACGCTCGGCGTACCTGAAATGGGAAGAGCTCTTCGCATCACTTCGGACAACGGATCCGTTATTGATCGTTGGTTGATAACGGGGAAGTGTAGGAGAATAACTTCAATAAATGATACTAGAAGCCCTTCGCATTCTTCATTGCAAGAGAACTATCTACATGGGATAGGGCGCTTGTAGTGTTTAGGACAACGAGCTCACCCCACATAGATAACACACTGCACTTGCCCTACCCTATACTTGAAATCCGATATGTCGATGTAAACCGACATTCCTTTGAAATTCAAGTGTTGCAGGGGAATTTTTAGTTAAAGATAGAATTACCTGACTGTGTTAGATTGAAGTTCTGTTGTATAGAATGAAACATCTTTCCTCTCATCATAAGTCCAGTGGAGGAAGTCTAACACTTTCAGAAGCCGAGTCGTCATCCGTTGCGCCTTACTCTTTAGTTTCGTGGGTTGAATACGGTCAACTTGTTCCGGTTGGCCCGGTTGTAGACCGGACTCCTACGAATTTTATAGTTCTGCTTAATCCCCCGGAGAGAGCTTCCTCTGTGATCTCTACTAAGGTTCTATGCAATATTTTATTACAACACGGCATTCTGAAGGATGATGTGCGCCTTTCGAAGAAGAATGAGTTTGCTCATATGGTGCATTCGGAATACATCGCTTGCCACCGGTATATGTGCTTAAATGGAGCAGTGCTCCCCTTCAATAACTTCTTGAATGAAACTTTTCTGAACTTGGGAATTGCTCCATTCCAAATTCATCCTAATGGATAAGCAATCTTGACTTGCCTTCACGTCCTGTTTATGTGGACATTTAATTATGCCGCGAGCTTCGATGAGTTGAGATATTTCTCTCGTTTAAGAAGAGAGACGAGTGCCCTTCCCTTGTCGTCATCGAGGCTCAAAGGAATTGCAAGATCATGTTGTAGCTTCAAAGCAATCTGTCCTAATTCAAGACTCGGTACTTCTTTATTAGGTGTCCCGAAGGATTTAACCGCCTTTGGACGATTGGTGGTAAGTTCTCTCCTTTACTTATTGAGTTTCGATATGTCGCTATGGGATTTCTGATAGATCAAATACTTCTTGCAGTTATTCCGAGGCCGAATAAAGACCCAGCACTCGATCAGATTTTCCATACTCTGAAGACCGTAGATGCTAAGGAGAGATCGGTTAAATTTTTGCTAATGGACAAGAACATGCTCCGGTACGGGCTGTTGTATCCTAAGAGATCCGCCGTGGCCATTGAAGTCCCGTTTCCGTCCCGTTCTAGAGTATGAACACGCTCTACTTCTTCATCACATGGCTCCAAAGAAGGTGGTTTCCCAGAAAAAGAAGGCCCATCTGGCAAGTCAACCGAAGAAACTCATGAAAGAAGAGGTGTCACAACTGAAGCCGGCTATCCGTCCATAATGTCCCTGATTCCGAAGGAAGGGGAAGAAGAATTCAAGCCGCGTGAGGGTAAAGCTGTAGTGGCAATAGAAAAGGAGGAGGGTGAAGTTGAGGGCAGCAGTAGTTATGATTCCTCCTCCAGTGATGATGATTTCGATGTAGGCTCCAGCGACGGAGACTCTGAATCGTGTGATGAGACTCCGAGAATGAGTCCCATTCTCCCAGATTCGCCTCCCTGAGAGATTCATGATAAAGATTTCTCCCAGCAGCCGAGCAACGTCAGCGTTCCCCGATTAAAGATGCCGACATAGACTTTGGGGATTTGAGCAATATTTATGTGGGTATCGGTGAACTTGTGGGGGAGGATTTCGAATTCGAGGGAACATCTCCTCACCTTGGTCATATCATGTCTAGAATAAGCTCGATTTCTACCACGGTGGCTTCCCGATCCAGTTTGTAAAGTCCTTTTAGGCCCTTTAAGACACATAATACATTTCACTTACACATGCATTATTTAGGCCTATTTCTCGTTGCTAAACCTCTTTATTTATTCTTCATGTCAGGTACCATGAGCGGCCGTGGACTTTACGACGATCTTGAACAATTCACCGATTCGCAACGTCTGTCAAGATGATCTTCAAGCTGCCACCAGGCCCATGAAATCGAGGAAGAGTATAGAAGGCAGAAAGACTCGAAAACCAAGGCTCGCTGTCGAGATGATAGAGAATATGTTCGGACATATAAGAGTGGTTACGAGAAGAGAAAAACCCTGACGATCGTGAGGAACCGTCCAAGAAGTCGAAGGTTGATCGTGGTTCTCATCCTTCTGAGCATTAGGCTTTTGCCACAACCCTAGTTTATGTCAGTCTTGAAGTTCCAGTTTCTTTCGTTCGGGCTCCGTTTTCATCTCAACACCCGTCGACTCACGTGGTGCCCGCTTCTGGTTTCTCTCATCCTCGTAGGAGGCCGGCTTACATTCTTCTATCTAGTCCCCCTAGACTCGAAGCTGTGCTCTCCTGGTAGTTTTTATAGGGAGTTAAGTTTGACCGTGACCTTCGCCCAGTCTACAAAGATTGCTTTATGCCCCACCTTCAGGCAATTCAAAGTGATTTAGATCAAGATGTGGGATGGGAAAAGTTATGCAGGCAGTTGGCATATACGAACCGCAATAATTATTAAGAGATCCTCTCCTTTGAATCGAGAAAGACGATCTCGAGAGGGCGTTAGCGAAACATGATGCCAGAATTGAGCGACTAATATAAGAGAGGGACGAGGCACTCCGGGAGAGTAAGAACACCACCAGCTTGCTGAAGGAGCTGAAAGAGGCCCATGCAAAAATAAAGATCGTATTTCCAGACGAAATTAAGAAGGCCCATGTAGACGAAGTTAAGTTGATAGAGGAGCTCGAAGCCCATGACATGATTATTGCAGCTCAAAAGAAGATTATTGCAAATTATGACAAAATTGTTGAAGGGCACATCATGACAATTGATGAATAGGTGGGAATTGGGGGAATCTCGTGATAAGACCATTTCCGATCAAGCCCGGACAATCGCTTCGCTCTAAGAAAGAGTTGCAAAGCTTAGCGTCGAGAGGACTCGAGTTGAAGTTGAGAAGGCCACCATAATAATAAATTACCTGGAGCTACAAGACACTTTCAATAAAAAGATAGAGAGGATGGATGATACCATCTTAAATTTCTATGTTTGTTCCTTGTTGCATCAGGGGAGCTTCAGTTATTTGAGCCCCAAATTTCCGCATACTCTTGCCATGGTTTGGGAAGAAATCTTTGCCCGTTTCTGAGAAAACGTGGATGTATATAGCGAGCAAGAGTTGGAGGATGCCTACCTTAATGAAGAAACGAAGAAAGCACTAATAGAGGGTCGAGAGGTCCTTCGAATTGAGAAGGAACAGGAGGCTGCCGATGCTGCTATGACTGCAACTACCAAAATGTTGCCAGAGCCTTTCATTCTAGGCCTAGCGGACCATCAATACAACCTCGCGATTAGTTGGCAAGTTCTGCCTGTGCTGCTTTGTCGTCTGCTCCTCCAGAAGCTGTCTCTGAAACTTCAGGAAGCCCCAAAACTTCTCTAAAGATTGTTTAGTCATTAAAAGAAGGAGAAGGTCGGGAATACGAGATTGACATTTTCGGCCATTACTCTGATGCAGGTAACCTTCTTGTTTAACCCGAGTTTGAGAATTATCAGCTCATGCCACAAGAACAAGACAAACTTAATGCTTTCATTTTTGATCTTATAGATCCGTCCTCTTTACCTACTGACCCGTCGGTTTCCTCGATGCCCGGGCTTGCCGCTATTTCAATGCCTCGACGCTTATCTCCGCAACCGCTCCAATTGCTGCGCCCGCGTCTGGCTCGCAGCCAGGGCCGAAATCCAAGAAGATTGCTGCATTACATGGTCTAGATGACCCTTTTGTATCTTTGGAGGCGACTTCTCGGCAGCTAAAGCTCGAGAGTAGGAGAACCAGACTTGTTAGCTACATAAATTTGAATAGAAAATGGTTGCCATTAAGAAGGAAAAGGTTGAAGCGATAAAATCTTCGAGGAGCTCTCGCAAATCCTGGAAGTTCAAGGCCAAATGGGAGTCTTCCAAGAAGGTCAGAGAGTAAGGAGGAGATGCCGATGCTGACGAGATAGTTGATATTACAGGCAACAACACTACCCCTGGTCGATATTCTAAGGGGAAGCAGAAACTTCCAACTAAAGGTGGGAAGGGGAGCGGTGGAAAGAGGCATTGACATGTCTGGATGGCAGTGGAGCCAGTTTTTAAGACATTTTGTTTTGTTCAAGTGCGGGGTCTGCACTTACTGCTTTGATTGTTGTAGCATCTATATTTTTCTTTTTGTTGGCCGATATTATGTGGGTACGGCCTCCACATTTTTGACTTTGTGTAGAAAATTCTATAAGTAATACAATGTAGACATTTTGATTCTAACTTTACTTGTTTACTTATCTACATTTCATGCACTTATGTCAATTTTATTTACTGCTATTTTATCTAGTCCTGTAATTACCGTCAAAATTCCTTGTTTGGAGTAATAGAACTGTGAAGTACTTGGTTTTTGTTTTTGAGTATTTTTTTATTTGAGTATTGGTGTGCCTCATAATTCGCGGGGCTGCTTACTTCGAACACTTGACAAATGACCGATTGATCCAAGTGATTTTTAAATGTCCGTAATCAGACCTACTTTGTGGTTCCTATCTTCAGGAACCTGTGATTTGAACGGCTTGATTTCAGATTTATTGTCGGTCAACAATCGGAATTCTCTGCTGACTCGTAGTTGTTTGACATTGTTGGATTCATACCTGTTACTCCCGATAGTGGAAGTGGGTTGATTCTTGTTATTCTTGCAATGGACGAGTTTCTCGGCATTGTCGGGGCGATACCGGTACTTAAGAGTGTGCGCAGCTTGTGAAACGCGTGACTTTTGAGAGTGTGTAGCTTGTGGGATGCGCGACTTTTAGGATCGGTATGACCCGTCGATCTGGAATGATTTGGAATTTCTCGACGTCACCAATCTTCGAGTAACATGAGAGGTTCGTGTTTCGAGAGCTTGGTTCCACGGCTCAAGAAATAATGCACGGCTTATAGGAATGCGCGGATTTTAAGGTTGAGCCTGCCTGGATTTGATTCCACAATCCAAGACATGATGCGCGGCTTCGATATGGGCTTTCCCGGCATCGTCGGAGTAACACCGATTTTTAGAAGGCGAGGACCGGGTTCTGCCGATCCGACGGTTTTAGTCAATTTTCTTCCATCGATCCGGCGGGTAAGTGGGTGTAATTAAGCGTGGTTCCACTATCTCAAGCAGCGATTGGATGGTTTTGAGTCAATTTGACCCCGTCGACTCGGCATGTTACTTTTATGAACATATTTTTATCGTTTCAGAAAGCAAACCAATTTTATTAAGAAAAATTGGGCAAGTTCTGCCTATTTACAATGCTCCTGGTATTTCAGGATGGCTTATTTTATGAAAATAAGTACATAAGATAGGTTTAGAAAAGTAACGATGCAGCGATTCGCTATTCCATACTTGGGAATTTGGATTCCATTAATGGTTGTCAGTTTGAATGTTCCATCCCCTAGCTCTTGACCGATCACATACGGCCCTTCCCAATTTGGTCCAAAGGTTATCGGTACAGGATAGACTCGTTTGAGGACAAGGTCACCCACTTCGAAGGTTTGGTTGTGAACTTTGGAGTTAAAGTACCATGCGACCCTTTTATGGTGAGCAGCGGTCCTTAATTCGTCTTCGTCCCTCTTCCCGTCGATCATATCAAGCGACTCGAGTAGGAGCTGCTCATTTTGCCTCTGATTGAAATTCTGCCTTCAATGAGAGGGGACTTCTAGTTCGACGGGGATCATTGCTTCTGAACCATATGCCAAGGCGAACGAGGTATGCCTGGTTGCTTCTTTGTGTGTTATTCTGTAAGCTCATCGTGCGAGTGGAAGTTCATCAACCCAATTCTCCTTAGCTTTAGTTAGTCGCTTTTTGATGGTGGGCTTGATGATATTGTTTATTACTTCCACTTGCCCATTTTCTTGTGGATGAGCGACCATGGAAATGCTCTTCTCGATTCAGAAGCGTCTGCAAAATCTTTAAACTCGGTGCTTTCGAATTGGGTCCCATTATCAATGATAACTTTCTGTTGCACACCAAACCTGCAAATAATGTTTTTAGTAACAAGGTTAATGATTTCTTTGTGGTAATGGTGGCCTGTGGTTCTGCTTCAGCCCATTTGGTGAAATAGTCAACGACAGCTATAGCATATTTAGCCTCTCCTTTAGCTATTGGCAACACGCCAATCAAATCAAATCCCCATATTGCGAACGGCCATGGGCTGACCATTTACGTTAGCTCTATTGAGGGAGTTCTTTTGATCTTTTTGAATCGTTGGCATCGATTGCACCATATGGCGTAATCTGCTGCATCGCCGTTTATTGTTGGCCAGAAATACCCGTATCGGAGGATTTTCTTTGTAAGGGTTTGGCCCACGGTATGGTCTCCACAGTCGCCTTCGTGAACTTCTCTTAGGATCCTTTGAGCTTCATCATTGGTTACACATCTGAGCAAGAGGGTAGGGAACCCCCTTCGGTAGAGCATCCCATCCTGTATTATAAATCGCGGTGCCTTCTGGAGAAGTTTTTTCCGCTGGTTCCTACCTATGGGAAGGGTTCTTGTAAGAAAGTAGCCTTTGATTGGTGTCATCCACATTTCTGGTTCGATGGTGGTCTAAAAAATCCAGTTGACACCCATTTCGCTTATGCTTGAAGTGGTCAGGGTTTCAACCGGGACTAGTCCCAACGATTGAGCTTCCCCGGAACTGGCCAGTTTAGCCAAATAGTCAGCTTTCGTGTTCTTCTCCCTCGGGATGTGAGTTATGGTGTAATGTTCGTTGTCGTTTAGCAACTCCTGCACTTTAGATAGATACGGGGCAAGGTTCTCCCCTTGAGCCTGGCATTTGCCTTTCACCCGATAGATGACTAGCTGAGAATCGCTATAGATGTGTATGGATTTTATCTCCAGCTCTTTCACAATTTTTAGCCCAGCTATCAATGCTTCATATTCTGCTTCGTTATTTGTCACTGGGAATTATAATCGTAAGGCGTAGCAAACGGCTCGTCCTTCAGGAGTCTCAAGCACTACCCCTGCCCCGAGCAGAAGTTATTAGATGCGCCATCGATGAAGAGCTTCCATCATGTTTCCACGTCCGGTGTAATTTCTTCTTCATCATCCCATATGGTAAATTTGACGATGAAATCTTCCAATGCTTGCCTGTTGATTTCCCTTCTAGGATGGTAAGAGATTTCGTATTGACTCAATTTGATATTCCATTTAATGAGCTGCCCGGAGGTCTCGACGTGGTATAATGCTTGCTTTAAGGGTTGATTGGTCAATACTTTGATCAGGTGTGCTTGGAAATATAGCTGTAACTTCCTGGATGACAATACGCTAGCTTTTCCAATTTCAGATTATTTTTCTCGGCTCAAGTGAACCATTTACTAATGTAGTATATGGGTCGCTGGATCCTAGCTTCTTCATATACAAGATCAGCACTTGATGCATGAGTGAGACCGCTAGGTAGAGGAACAAGTCCTATCTGTCTACTGGCTTTGATAGGATTGGTGGGGTTTCCATATGTCGCAGCAACTCTTCAAATGTTGTTTGACAAGCCTCATTCCATTCGAAGTTCTTCTTTTCTTTCTTTGGTGCATCAAAGAACGGTATACATTTGTCGGTGGCTTTTGAGATGAATAGGCATAGTGCTGTGACTTTCCCATTCGAGCTTTGTAACTCCTTCTTGTTCTTTGGGGCTTTGACTTCTTGTAGGGCAGTAATTTGCTCTGGATTTGCTTCAATGCCTCTAGCGCTTACTATGAATCCCAAGAACTTTCTAGAGGCTACCCCGAAGTGACATTTGAGTGGATTCAGCTTCATCCCATATTTTCGGAGTATTTCAAACATTTTGGCGAGATTATCCAAGTGATTTACAGTTATTCATGATTTAACCAACATGTCATCCACATAGACTTCCATGGTCTTCCCGATCTGATGGTTGAACATGGCATTTACTAATCTTTGGTAGGTTTCCCCAGCATTCTTTAAGCCGAATGGCATTACCCTGTAGTAGTATAATCCTAGATTGGTAATGAAGCTGGTGTTTTCCTGATCAGGTTCATGCATCAAGATCTGGTTGTATCCCGAGTATGCATCCATAAATGATAGCAATTCATGTCCAGCAGTCCCGTCTACAAGCTGATCAATTCTGAGCAACGGAAAGCTGTCATTCAGGCATGCTTTGTTTAAGTCCGAGTAGTCGATACAGGTTCGCCATTTCCCATTGGACTTCTTGACCAAAACCTGGTTAGATACCCATTCGGGGTAGGTTGCATCATGGATAAACCATTGGCCATCAGCTTGTCTACTTCTTCTCTCAATGCCTTGGACCGTTCGAGGCCAAGGCTGCGCTTCTTTTGCTTTACTGGTGTATACTTGGGATCAATGTTGAATGCGTGAAATGCAATTTCCGATACCCCACACATATCGCAATGTGTCCAGGCGAACACATCCATGTTGGCCCAAAGAAATTCAGCGAGTTCCAACCACATCTTGTATCTAAGGTGCGAACCAATTTTTAAGATCCGCGTTGGGTCATCCATGTCAATTGGGACAGACACTGTCAATTCTGTCGGTGCTGCCTGATTCTCCCCTGAACTCTTCTTTCTAAGGTCCAAAGACTTGTCGAGTTGGCTTTGGTTCATAAGGCAGGGGCGGCTCTGTATTTTCTATTCAGCAGGTTCGCGAATGTGGAGAGTTCTCCCCACATTCTTCCCCTTTTTCTTTCTTTTAGATTCGCATGGTTCTGCGATATAACATTCTCTGTTGGCACTTTGGTCTCCTTTCATCACTCTAACTCCATTATTCATTGGGAATTTCATGGTAAGGCACCACTGGGCTAAAGCAATTCTAAAATCTGCTAATGCGGGCCGTCCTAAAAAGGCATTGTATGCGGAAGCTTCATCTACGATCATGAAAGTTTAGACGATGGTGACTCTTCAGTTGCCTTCTCCAAGTTCTATAGGCAAGTCAATCGTTCCGATGGGTTGTTTGGGTTTGTCGGTGAATCCTTAAATTTTTGTTTAGCAAGCGGACATGTCTTTTATGCTGATCTTCATCTGATCAAAGGTGCATTTGAAAAGGAGATTCACAGGACTACCATTGTCAACCAATACTCGTCGAACCATGGTGGGTCTGATCCCTACTGTCACAACCATGGGATCGAGAGTTGGAGCCTCAATCCATACGGTGTCTCGATTTCGAAATACTATATCATCGTTCAGAGTTCTCTACTGCTTGGTTGAGGCTCCATCATCGATCGCGAGGCACGAATCCTTCAGAGCATGTTTTAATGAGCTTGCATACCGCTCAATTTCTCACCAACTCCTCTGTGCAGGATGAGGTCCTCCGAATATCATTCCAATGATGAGTCTCTAGTCAGTTTGTCTAGATCCCTCTTCGCTGGTTCCAGCTTGGTTTCCTCAATCCCTAGGAGCTTAGGGAGCTGCGGGCTGGTCAGGATTTTGCAATTTTCTCACGTATTGCTAAAGCTTGTTTTCCTGGATCAACTCCTCAATCAAGTTCTTTAAGTGACGCACTCGTTCTTATTGTGGCCATGCATTTCGTGGAAGCGGTAGTACTTTCCGAAACGCTTTTGTTGTTCAGTTGCTTTCTTTTTAGGGGATTTCTTATACTCCTCTATCCCTTGTGTTGTGAGATAGATGTTTTCCGGAGTATCATTGAGCGAGGTGTAATCTTTAGGCCTGAAGCCTTTAATCCACTTATTGTTACCATTTCATTTGTTGGAATTCTGATTTTTCCTTTTTTGGTTTTCATCTTTTCCTGCACTTCCTTCAGCGGTCCCGGAGTTATTTATGTCCTGGTTCATCGCCATGCTATTCTACCCAATGTTCATTGGTGGTATGCTAGAAAGTTTCATTTCTAACTCTTGCGCCTCTTCCAATCCCAAGTATTGACTCGCCTTACGGTTGAAGTCCTTCGTAGTGGTAGGTTGTTTCATTTTGATCCATTTTTTGAACTTATTTTCGGGGTGGATGGCGTGGACCAAGGCCGTAAAAACCATATCTGCATTCGGATTGCTTACTTCTATCACCGCGTTGTTGAACTAATTCATGAAAGACTTCAAAGATTCATTTCGTCCCTAGAAAAAATCGGACAAGGACATCACATCTTTAGGCTATGCTGTGTGAAGTCTGAATTGATCAAGGAATCTTGTTACTAGTTGATCGAATGTGGAGATGGATCTTGGCGGAAGTCTAGTGAACCACATAGAAGCAATTCCCTCCAAAAAAATCGAGAAACATGTACATCAAATGGCGTCCGAAGCATTCACTCCGTCCATGTACCAATTGTACTTATATAAATGGAGTTTCGGGTCACTTGCTCTATCATAGAACGAAATAGTTGGCATAGTGAACTTTTATAGGTACCACTCATTCAAAATCTCATCAGTGAAAGGAGTCTGACTTAGAGTGGATCCCCATTCATTATCCCTTCTATTATTACTCTCATCCATCAGTCGCTTGACCATTTCTGCGATATATACCTCAGATGTCCGGTAATCTGGGGGTCGGCTGTCAGTAACTACACCGGGTGTTTGGCTTTGTAAACGATCTTGGTGAGTGGGCTGAAGCCTAGGCTCTCCTGTCTTTGGAAGAGCCACTCCCTTGGGATTCCGTTGGCTTGCGGTTGGCCTGATTGAGGCAGTTTGAATATCCTTAGCTTTATCGAATGCATTGGCATTTCCTTCCAACTTGTCGTTGTTAAGTTGCTCTCCATCTTCCGAATCGAAGAGGTCCATGGCTATATCTTCTTGTAAGGTCTTCGCTCCTAGATTTAAGTTCGTAGTTGTTTGTCTCATGGTCGGTGGAGTGCTTGTGTTTCCTTCTATGTTGATTCCCACGGTTCCAACTATCACTCCTTTCTACGGCTGCTTCCCGCTCCTTCTGTTTAGGCTAGAAACGGAAGAATTTTTTTATTCTGCAATAACCACGGGTCCTGCCATGGTTCTTGAAGCAGGATGTGATTGTAAGGTCAAGAGGGCATTGAGTTTGTCCATAAGAGCTCTCTAACTGCTTTCCATTTTCTGATTGATTTCGTCAACCATTTTATTCAATTCATTTCTAGTAACAACTTCATGTTGATTAGAGTATCCTGGCACCTGATCTTCTGTGTTGACGCCATTTACTTCGATTTGATGATGATTTATCTCTTCTCTGACAATTACCGCCCCTATGGATCTTCCAGAAGCAGTTCTTTTTCATCCCGGAGCCATTGATTCTTAGCATCAGATCTTTCGAATAGAAATTAAGGATCTAACTTCTGAACCTATCTGATCCAAAGTAGATAGCTAGATCTTTGCCTGAGTTGAATTCTCAGTGAAAGTACCAAAATATTAACCTAAAAAATGGAGCCACACCCTGGGTTGAGTATAAAAGCACTAGTCTTGTTTATCAAGGCAATATGAATAAATGATTTTTATAGTAGTTTGGCTGCTAACCAAGCCTACGTCCACTTTATAACTTTTATTATTGACTGACTACAATTACAAGTTGAATATATTTACAATGTGATTGAATCCTATAGGTTAGATTAAGTCACTAGTGTTAGGATTCACTGGAGAATCATAGTGAATCCTTTAGATGACTGTTGTGTGGGAGAAGAAGAGTGAAGAGTAGTTTCTGTAGAGTTTCAGCAGCTACTCCAGAAGATCTCATTTATGTTGTAGGTAGGATCGTATTTATAGGGGTTGGAGAGCTATTGGGCTAGGCCATCTCACTAGAAGCTTGCATTCGGAAATACAAAGGTGCATTGAAAATTTCATAACCATCTGAGCTAATCTGAGGGATCGCTAGCGATTCATAGGTGATGGATCACTAGCGATCCATAGTTTCTGGGTTGCTAACGATCCAATTGCTTGGGATACTCTCCTTCATCCTTTCCTTAAATTTCCTGGCACTCTAACACGATCTTATGGATCGCTAGCGATCTATTTAGTTAGGTGGATTTTTGGACTCCGTCTTTTGGATTGCATTTGTTGTCTCGTGTAGGTATTCTCCATGTAATCTCATAGCTTGTCGCCTTGTTTTGATGATGATTCATACACTGGTTGCATTAGACTACTGATTGAATCAGACAAATTCTCACTTCTCGATCTAACTAGCTTTGAATTCCATCAATGTTAGCAATCATTCCTAACACACCTATTGGATCATGATGTAAGAGGATTGGAGGACCTATAAGCTATCTTTATGGATCGCTAGCGACCCCTAGGAGATGGATCGCTAGCGATCCATCACCTTAGCATATTTTGCCTTCTTTTGCTCTAACCTTTCTTGGTGGATCCTTCTAGTCCTTTTGGTTGGCTCTTGAGTTGCTCTGACTCGACGTAACTGTTCCAACTTTCTTTGAATTCTGTTGGGTTAAAAACGCAGATAACATATTTAAAATTTAAATTTTGAAATCAAATTATGTTTTAAGATCTAAAAGTTAGTTGAAAATTTATTTTGACAAAATAAATAGTATTTGTAGATTTTGAAATTTATTTTGAAAATAAAATAATTATTTTATAATGGTGGAAAATTGAAAAATAATAGTTTAATAAAAGAAAAATCATTTTAAGAATGGAATAAAATTTGGATTAAAATGCCTCGAGCGAAATTATAACTAGGTATCGAATAACAGTCGGGTAATATAATAGTTAAGGGTTGGAAACGATTTAAAAAGAAAATTTGAACTTAACTTCTCTCATTATTGGACCACAATTACTCATTCTTACCTACTTTTACCACCTTCGTTCCTTATTAAACTCATACCCACTCCTATTAAGCACTTACTCATGATTAGCAATGGTGAAGGAAAGACGACGCAACCATAGCGAAATGAGGAGGTTCGGCCTGGTTCACTCGTGCGCAATGAAGGGTAGCGACGACTTGGGTGTTGAGGTGGAGAGGCGTGCTGGAATTGTTGATTGATGCTGCCAGTAGGAGGATGGTGTCAAAGCCGATCTAGAGTAGCGATTTGTGCATGAAGTTCTGGGCGATTCAACTTTAGGCGAGGCGGCTTCAAGCGTGGCAGCGATGCTAGCTAGGGCTTGATCAGTGGAGCTTTGTGGTTTCAGCATATCGATTTAAGAATTTCAACCATCGTTTCAGTGAGTATAACAACCCAATTTTAATTGTACGGTGATTATATTTATATAATTTAAGTTAACTGTGAGTATAATGATCGATTTTTCTTAAGTTCATTGTTATTATGAATTCATAATGTTTGATATTGATTTAAGTGATATATTTAGGCTGAATTGCTTCATGAAATTAATTTAAGGAATATAAAATTATTTATAGAAGAAAAATAAATAAAATAAAATGTAAATTTTCATTTTTGAGTTGAATTAAATTTATATTGATTGATAATGGCTTGGTAGCCTATCGTGATTGAATTGCTTAGACTGGTTGATAATTTATCAAAAATTGTTCGAAATGGATAACAGTTGAATGTTATGTTATATATATATTGATATTGATTGTTTTGGATGATGGTCAAATTAAATTAAACAAGTGATTTGAACTATTTTGACATCAATAAAATTTGAGTTGCAGCTTGAATTATTTTCAAATGGAGCATCATGGGCTTCCATTAAAAATTGAATTTAAAATCCTATATGAATGTTTATTTGGATTTCAAAGTAGAAAAGCTTTTTATAAAATAAAGATTGATTTATTTTAAAACAGTTTGAATTTGAATTTAAACAATAAAGGTTGAATGGTTTAAATATACAAGCTTTTCTATAAAAGGGAATATTGATGAATTATTTGAAAGTTTATTTTTCGGATTTTATATAAAATAAACCAAAGGTATTTTGGTAGTATTTCTACTGCTAAAAATTCCCAATTTGAAAGGAATAAAATTACCTTTTCGTGTATTTCCTTAGTTGTAAATGGTTTTGATGATTTTACAATTCTAAAAGGGATTGCTACTTGTTTTAAAATCCTCCTGGATAGTATTGCTTTTGATATTGTTCAAAGGTAATTTCTTGTTTATGTGGAGCCCGAATCATAGGAGTTGGAATAAAAGGTTCCTTCCCTATCAATTGTAGATGAGTGCTATTATGATTTTTTGTGATCAGGTATGATCTAATATGACAAGCATTCACCTTATAAGGATATATTTAAACTAAATTTGGTATAATCGTATTGTATTTTAAAATCTAGTTTGATGAAATTATCAAATATTTTGGAAATGGTTTCAATAGATGAAAAGTAGCAATTTAGAACAAATAAAGGGGAAATACTGTTCTGTACATTGTTTTAGAAAATAATCATGGGATAAATTTGATTTTCTAATTGATTTGAGAAATATATTGCAACGAATGGTTTTACACAAATGGAAATATTTTAATAAATTATTAGTATATAAAGCCAGTATTTTGACATCGTTTGCAAAGTAGACCTCTGGTATTATGATTTATAATGATATGGAATTTTTGTAAATAAAGTGCTTTTATGGAAATGATTAGGAAATTTACTTTGAAGTAATTTCGTGCAAAAATGATTTGAAAGAATAGGAATTTGAAATCTATTTTCAAATGGTTTATGGGTGTTGACTATATTGATAAATTTGAGTGATTTGAATTCAGAGATATATTTAAACCTGTCACACTCATTAGATTATATTTAAGCATGGTTACACTCACATTTAGATTCCTATCTCGACTCGGGGTTTTTTATTTGTTGAACAAACTCGGGTCAAACTAAGGTTGTTCTACAGGTTTGATATGACTATATATGCTGTGTGGGCTACAATATGGAGTTGGAGCATATGACGATGGCGAGTATATACCCTACTTGTATTTTGGATTGGTCGATGTGATTTATTTATATGATAAGTGGTGTATATGAAAATAGTGTATTAGATTTTTAAATATGATATAAAATTCATCATTTTTATTCATTTCGATTCTGTTAGTTAGGACATTTTAATATGTGTCTCTAATACCGTACTATCAAGTTTATAACTCGTGTGCATTGCCTTGCATCGAGATGTGATATGTATTATTTTAGTTGTATCCAGATTTTGGAATGTATCCATGTTGACCCAAAGTAGTGTATACGAGAGATCGCTCCTTCCATGCCCATTGATTCGAGTTATCGGATGGTAAACTCCCTCTGATATTTCGGTCACTAGAGCCGGGGCGTCACATGTTTTCTTTCTTTTATATACATGTTGCAATGTGTTATAATTAATTAATTATTTAATTTAGGTATATTTTATAGAAAATAATTTAGGTATATTTAATAGATAATCCATAAATGTTTGTGATATTAATTGCTAGTTGTGTAATCATGAGTATTTTATCATAATTTAAATAAACACATTGCTTTAAATATTCCTAATCAAGATGTATCGAGATTAGATATTGATACATCCATTGAGACTAGAGTATGTAATGCTCTCCAAATGTTGAACAATATATTACTTATGACTACTGGGGTATAGGTTACATGTTGATAGTAATTGGACAAATATGGAATGACTCACTCAATAATTTTTTATTGGTTAATATAACTAAGGTCAATTAGAAAATGTAACCCCCTATAAAATCAATAGATATAAATAAATTGGATAAATAAATTTAAATAAGATAGGGTTAAAAATGGAAATTTTGTAAAAATTAGAATTTGACCAAAAAATTTATGATGTTGTGCCCATGGAGACTTTTTGATCAATTTCTGTATATAATATGCCAAAAAATGGAGCTCAAACGAAAATTATGGACGTTTGATGTTTTCAGATTTAAAATAACTTAAATGGAATTCAAATTCAAACAATCAAATAATTATTAAATTTGAAAATTTAAAGTTAACAGTAATTAGACTTGGGGGTTAAGTATACGTTAAAATTAACGATAACGTTAAGTGGTAATTAAGGAATAAAATAAATAAACAACGACAAGTAATAAATGGTTCCAAAAATATGAGAATCAGTCGACCACTCCCTTAGGACCGGTCGATCGCTAGCAGTCGAGCGGTGATGTTGAACGGTAGCCAGGGTTTTATGCATTTTGAACGTACTAGATTATATTATTTTAAACTAATTTAAATCCGACGGTTCTGAAGTATTTCAACCACTATAAATAAGAGTCTAGCCCTCTCTCTTTTATTCACAAATTATTTTAGGAACCTAGCAAAGCTCTGGCAGCTCATCTCTTTTAAGATTCAGAAAAAAATCCATTAAGATTTTAGTAAGAAATCATATATATCTATTTTGTTTTCTATTTATTTTCCTAACCTAATCTTCTTCAATTTTCTGAATCTAACATATATATACAAATCTTTTGCTTTGTGTGTGTCTGTGAGTGTGTGTGTATATATATATATATAAAAGAAGAGACCTTATAGAGATTGTTGAAGGCGTGTCAAATCCAAAGGAGGCAAAGCTAAGGATATGCTGTGAGTGAAAACCTTAGTTTTTTAATTTTAATAACTAATTAGTATAGTATGAGTTTGAGTGTGCCTTAGGGAGTTTTGGCAATGAAAAATGTTAATTCTATGTTGGAATCCCAATTATTTATGTCAAAATAATGGAAATTGTGTAGATTTGCGGTTTTGATAATTTTACCTTTATTCCACTTCTTATTCTTTTTCTTTGAATTTGGTTAAAAAGTGTTTTGCTTAAGGCATAATGTGTAAGATACAAAGTTTATTTGTAGTTTGCACCGCTTATTCCCATGAATTAAATAGAAATTCCTTTGCGTATTTTTATGTGAAAAAGAAATTGAAGCGTGTAAAATTGGAATTGTAAGTTTCTATCGTCAATATATTCCATTATTTTGATGTAATAAGTTAGGTTTAAATTTTAATTGTATACAATTTTGTTGATAGGAACTTTTGATACGAATATTAGAATTTTGTTGTTGTGGGTCATATCGAATGAGAATTGTATAATTGTTTAAAGAGTTTGACATTTAAATGCTAATTTAGGATATAAATTTTGCATGCTTAGAAAGAGCACACATGCGCGCATGTGTGTGTGTATGTATGTATGTATACTAGCGTAATTATTATATAATTATAACGTATAATTGCATAGTTAAATTGGTTATTAATTTTATTAAGTCACCTTTAGGCAATTAATTAATGTTAAAGGCGAAATAAGAACGATCTCTTATTAGGCCTTGATTATGGAAATAGTGAGACGTGTGATAATATATGTAGAGTGTATATTGATTTCGACTAAATTATAGTGATGCGAGGTTAGTCAAAAGCACATGGAAGTCTTCCTAACTAATATGGCTACCAGTTGTGTGACTTTGGGGCTTATGTGAGACATCACCTATAATAAGTAAATATGATGACGCGAGGTTAGTCCAAATTCTATTGGATAAATCTGCTTAGCAAATCTAGCTACCAGTACCTATGAATAGTCATACTACTATGAGACATCACCGTGGGGTACAGGTCCTAATACGAAGGACCCGCCTCAGAGATTAAAGGTAATAAGTGGTTGTGTGAGGGCCCGCCTCTTCTCCATGTAGGAAGTACTAAATGGATGGGATTATGGGTTAGGCACGATAAAGGATATCTTGGGAAAGGGTCTGCTTCACTTGAAAATATTAAGCGGTTGAAGGGATTCCATGCAATGTTAGTTAGGTAGTTACTAATGAGGAGTTCGCCTTGGGATTATAGGTAATAAATGACATGGACCTGCCTTGAAAAAGGTATTAAATGGTCGAAGTCTGCTAATTCCCATTAAACGGTATTAAGTGACTTGAGTACTATCTCTTACATCGATAGGAAATTATGGATGATAGATATGGGTTATTGGGTTGATAACAAATTGGTTATGGGCTTATATTTGGAAAGCCTTTTATTTAAGTTAGAGAAAAGCCCTCGGGGTTATATTTGAAAAGACTAATGATGTAGGTAGAATGCGTAAGACAAATTCCTATTTAAATTATACGGCCCAAGTACTAATATAGCAAGGCTCGAGATTTTTAGTCATCATACATATGTTGTTCCGACTTCCTCCAGATTACAACACAGGTTAGGAAAGGCGATACTCAAGGCGGAGATGTAGATTAGACTTGTGGTAGTAGTCTATTTATTTACTATAACAACCCAATATTTTTGTAAATATTTTTAAATCATTTTTAAATAAATTTTATTTTAATATTTCTATTTTAAAATATTTTAAAAGTATAGTTATAATTTTCCAAAGTTAATTGTATTTTGTTTGCAATTTTTAATTCTAATTTCAATATAATAAACTATTTTCTTTATTTATTTTTATTTTTCCTAAGAATAATTATTTATTTTATTTTCACTTTATTTTTGATGTCTTTTATTTTTATTTTACTGATTTTATTTTGTTTATATTGGAATAAAAGAAATTGGAAATTCTAAGAGAATAAAGCTTTTAAAACTTTTGACCTTTCACTTTCTAGACTTTTCATTTTCTTTGGCCTTTCATTTTTTTTTGCCGTACACTTTTATTCATTTTCACGTGAGAAAACTTCTCATTCCATCACAAGTTTCGGCCAAAACATTTTTGAAAATATTTGGTAATGGCTTCTTCCATTTCTACTTTTTCTTTTCATTTTTCTATTGATTTTCAATGATTTTTGCTTGATCTCTTCCTAGCTTTGCTCGGCCATCCCCTCCACCGACCACCACCACTTCTTTCCCTACATCATCCACGACCTAACCACCATCTCCTTTGATTTGTTCAGGCCGTGACCTCCTCATGATCAAAATTCCACAAAACAATGCAAAAACTCCAAATAAATTCATAGTCGAACCCTATTTTCATCAACACCTTCATTGTTGACCACGGCCACCCCCTTAGCCACCACCACCAGCTAGTTTTCCACCTCTGAACATCACCCTACCCTCTGACCTGACCTATACCCAACCATGGTTGAGCCAAATATGGCATAGGCCGAGCCTATGTTGCAACCAAACTACACTTGTTAGCCTTTGCCTTTTGACCTTCCTTGTTTTTCAACTCCAAACCCTTTGCATTCCTTAGTCGTGCCTATATGAGTCCAAACCAAAACATTTCCACCTGAAAAACATTTTGTGGCTGAGCCTATAACATGTTATGGTCGTGCAAATGTTGAGTTAGGGTCAAGAAAATTCGATTTAAAAGCTTGGTTATGTTTTTGTTTACTTTGATTCCATTTTTGTTTCAATATAATCTTAGTGTTATTTATATTTATATTTCTCTTTGTTTATTTTGTGAATACAAGATTTACATCTTGGCTCTCTCTCCATTCAAATCTAGTCGTGCTATCGTGCTTTCTGGATTTTCATTTGTGTGTTTTATTTGCAAACTCCAGCGTAAAAAGGTGAGTATTCACACATGACATTTATACTTATATAAATTGTGAAGTGACAACAAGTGAATGTGTATAAGCTATTATATCATGTTATACCTGCCTGTGATGTAAATTATATGATGTTAAACCCTGTTAAACTTGTCACATCATCTGCTATGTTATATTTTATTATTCTGTTATTTATTTCTGTTAATCACACTGCAAGTTCCCTGTAGAATAGAATCACTATGGGTTGAAATGATACATACCCGAACGGACTTTAGAATCGGGAAAGATCGTTATGGGCTGAAATGATAAGCCTGAGTGATTTTTATTTGATTTTATTTACTTGGGATTGCGGGTTTGAAATGATAAAACCCGGATTTTCTTTGTAAATTACGGATTGAAATGATATATTATCCGTATCACTTGACTTAGGCTAGAAAATATTATACAGACCCGTGGTTATTTTATATAGTTTTCTGGAAATTTTTAAGTATTTTTAAAATGTAAAAATATGATAGTTTGATTTAAGTTGAATTTAAAAGGATTAAATAAAGTAATAATGATTTTTCTATGTATTAAAATGTTAAATAAATGAATAGAAAATTGTGATTGAAACATAACTTAATTTGGAAATTTGTGATTTAATTTTTTAATGGAAGTTTAAGTTAATTAAATAAAAATGGAAATTAAAGTTTATTTTTGAAATAGAAATTTAAATTTAAGTGTTAAGATAAATTTTTAAAAATGAAAAGAATAAGAAAATGGTACACTTGAATTTAATTATGGAAAATTGGATTTTATTGTAATAAATTAATTTATAAAATTTTAAATTAAAGGGTATTTAAATGACTATTTTTGAAGTGGAAAAGTGTGATTTTTATAAGTTAAAATGATTTAAATTGAAGTTTATTTGTGGCTGGAATTCTATTTAAAATCTGGAAATTCTTTTAGTAACACTTCAGAAATGCTATCGTTTCTGAAAATGAACTAAAAAACTGAACTAATAGAATCTACAGCACTTTGTAAGTGCTGTAGTTGCAAGAGTAAACTAAAAAGGAAATTTAACTAAGGATTATGACAGCACTTTGTAAGTGCTGTAGTTGCAGAAACTAATTTTGAACCTGAAACTAATAAAAGAGCTATTGTAGCACTTGTTAAGTGCTGTAGTTGGCTGAAATGAGATTTTTGAATATAATTGAACTACTACAGCAGTTCTGTAAATGCTGTCTTTTCTGAATTTAACTTGTTTTCATATGAAACTGAACTACTACAGCAGTTTTTAAATGATGTCTTTGCTGAATTGAATTGTTTTCAAATATAACTTACCGCAGCACTTTCTAATTGCTGTGAAAGCTGGAATTTTAATGTTTTAATGTATTTAAGTAAATAAATGAGCTCAGAAAAGGCTAAATTTTTGCGAATTGAATATTTGATTTATAGGTATGATGACTTCACTTTTAAATGGTTTAAATGAAGTATTGGTTTGAAATATAAACTATTTTGAAATTTATAACCACGGGTTATAATAATGATTGGTTGTTAAAGAGACTGGGATCGGATATGGACATACTCTCTGTCGATACCGGAAACCACTTTAACAACTGTGTACGCGGTGGAGTTTCCAGAATGAAGTAGGATGGTGGCGACGATCCTATTGTTGTATGAACGTGGACCCGACTCCCGTGAGTTGGCATAAGGTGGCTAAAACATGAGCGATCGACGGGCCAATGAGGTAGCACCTCTGATCGGACACACTTCTTCGATACAATTCTATTACTTTTGTGATTGATTAGGTGCACCCCTTGATTTGGGAGTGTTGTTCAAGGTGGGTGGTAGTGGCTGCTATGCGTTTCCACCAGCCCGGATGCGTAATTGGTATATCTACCCTGGCATTGCCTAGTTGTGCCGTGTCATCTACCATATTGAGCTTTACTACGAGTTTCTATTTGTGTCGTACCTATGGAGTATCTTCTCATAGCCTTTCGAGGTATGCAGGTACTGTATAGACTATTGGCACTATTATGTTTTAAGGGCTATATGGGTAACCCTTTAACGCTATTTAAAAGTATGTTTATTTTATGATTAGACATTATTATAATAGCGAATATTACTACATAGTAGATAGTTTAACGGATCCTTAAAGAATGGGAGATCCCAAGCATTCTTTAAGTTACTTGTACCTTTTATTACAGTTCACTTGAGTTGGTTTACATTGTATAAGTATTTATGTCCTGACTCGAGTGTTTGTGTTTTATTTACGCTCGGGTCAGCCTGAGTATCAGCTTTGGAACTCACCTTCTGGAGCTAGGACTGCTGAAGGTCATCTTTATTTAGTTATTTATCTATTTCAGTTTCAGTTGTTCTATGTCAGCTTTGTATTAGAGACATATGTATTTGGGATTTCTACTGTACTTCTTTCAGAACTGTATTTGTTTTCAGACTATGTATTTTGTATCTGTTTTTGAGACTTTGTATTGTAGTGGCTTCATGAACCACTATTTATTTTATTTCCACTGCGAGTTATTCTGATATTTCTGTGTCTGTGATTCTGTGAATGATTTTATTTGCTCCAAATTTTATTACAATCTGTTATTTTGCATTATTCAAGTCTAACATGTGTGGATTATTGTCGATTTGAATGGTCCAAAATAGTGGGTTGTTACATTTACTTTTTATTTTCTATAGTTTTTAGTGTACCCGTAAAATAAAAACAATGTTGTAATTTTGGAATATTGTGTCACGGGTATGTTACGGTTATGGTTGGGTTTTGGTATCATGGATATTTTATTATGGTTTTAAACGACATTTTAAGATTTGAATAAAACGGGTACTATTGTTATTATTATATTTTATCCTTCTGTTGTGAGATCTGAATGTTTATATAAATAACGATGTATTATTCTATCTACTAACCAACGACCAGCTTTGAAACGGTTCTAGATTTCGATGAGCCTTTCCTGGATCGAAATTTAGGTCTATTTCAGGCTGGGTTGTTGCATTTGGTATCAGAGCTTAGATTACCAGATCAATGGAGATAGGTATAAGTATGAGAGGTGTACTTATTATTTCTGAAAATGTTTCTTAAAAATCCTACTATATATAAATATGTATACTTTAAACGTATGCAAAAACATTAGGAAAATGTTTACTTTAACTTATAATACTATCTAAGGAAATGTAGAACGAAAGGATTATAACTCTAAAGTTAATAAGGAAATAAATTCATAATAAATAAGGAGTTACAAGAATTTAATAAGGATATAAATGGACCAATTAAAGGGATTATTAGGGTAATTATGAAGATACGAGGAAGACATAATCGGTAAAAATTGGAATCAATAAATAAATGCCTTTAAAAAATTGTCTGTTAGGAAAATAATAATTTACTATGGACAATTAACATTTATAGAAACAGAAAATAAACATGTTAGGTAGTAGTTAAATATTATAAGGTGATATATTTGTAAACATCTGAAAGAAAGATGTGAACAAGGAGTGAAACAAGCTTCCATAAGAAGGTATACATTAATCACAACATGAAGATGCCAGCTTTTTAAAGGTTAAGTAGGAAAATTCAGAAGAAGGAAAAATTAAAGTCAATTTCCAAACCCAACCCCATGAGAAAGTATAACAACTCGGAATTTTCGACTCTTGAAAATCAACACTAATGCGTCCATTGTATTGCGTGTCGAGCAATTGAATGCCGGAAAACCGATTGTTAGGGAAAAGAAGGAAGAAATGAGAAGAGAAGAAGAGAAAAAGAAAACTGAACAACACAGAGTCTCATAATCGCAGCGGAACAATATATACTATGGTATCAATGATCTTTACAAAAAAGAAATTGTTATATACATACATCAATTAGAGTACAACAACAAATCACAATCATCAGCCTGGATAGTTATAACAACCTGTCCTCATAAATGCTGATGATTTCAACAACAAAGTAGTGGAAAATGAACATATACATGAATACGACTTGAAGACCTCCAATTCATCTCTTGAGCTCCGATGCATCCAAAGTAGTCTATAAATATGCTTGGTTTGACATGAGCATTATGATAAAGTAACACCCGTGTCAGCCTGGAAAACCAGCGTAATAAAAACACACCCAACTGGATTTTTAAAGTTATAGAAATCCTTTGAAAATCAAAAGTATCTCGTAAGAGCACGCCGCACATAAACACGGATGGGTTTTAACCTTATGATAACCAAAACAATTCATATGAAATTCTCTGATATTATAATAATGTCTAGATACAAATACTTATGAATCATAGCCGAAATTGTTACATTAATTAAATTCAAGCATATTAGATGTACAACTAAAACCATAAAGGAACATATTGGAAATTGGATTCCATACAATGACTGGGCTACTGGGGTACTTCCCATCATGGTGCATCTCTAGATAAAATAACACCAAGGCCGAACTCGACCCCTGCCAACACAGACCCAGCCTACCCTTTACTGGATAGTAGCGAATATGATCACCCCTCCGTTAATGGGCCTCGAAGAATACAAATGAGATATAATAACGACTCTAGATAGGGATGATCATACCCTACTTGGAAGTGAACCACTTAGCCCTGCTGCATCTCCCCTGTTTTGGTCATTCCCGGTTGATGAGGCTTGAGGCTACGTTTCACCTTTTAAATTGCACTTCCCACTTGGAATGCTAACACTGCACTCCAGGCAACAATGCAATGCCAACAATCATTCATACAAGTTCATTCTGGGGCTGAATGAAACACCTGAGAGCTCCGTCTTCAATTCCATCATCTTCAAGATGTCTTTGCTTCGCAATGCTTGAATTGGATCGAAGCGGTTTTCGAATAACATATCCGATCCCGGTCTCTTCAAAACAACTTTCGATAATTTCTGGTAAACTCAACCCCGGTTCTTTGGGAAATAAAAAGTCAAAGATAAGAGTGGGGATTACTTCCTAACCGTTAGTGGATGGATTTCCTTATCATTTGTCCTAGGAGAAGAAAACGAGATTTATACGCACAGTACAGTATCATCGGGGATGACTGTGCCATATAACTCATGTGTTTCTCCTAGATATTTTGTAACGATCCGTATTTTTTAACTATTTTAAAATTTTAAATTTAATATAATTATTGAATAATAATGGTTGGAAATAAAAATTTAATGAATTATCTATGTAATTTATTTAATATGAGCTTGAATAAAATTTTGAAATAACAATTTCGATAAGATTTAAGGAAATTATTTGTGTTAGAAAGAAGTTCAATATATTTAATGTGTTGAAACCAACAATAAGAATTGAATAATAAATGTTGAATTACTTAGATGAAAATAAAATAATTATTTGATAACTAAAATCCACTTGAAATCTAATATTGGAATTTATTGAAATTCTAATATTGGAATTCATAAAAATTGGATTTTTGGAATACTTTAAATAAAGAAGTGTAGCATAGTGTAATCTATATATTTAATATAAAAACATTTGGGTATTGAATAAGAACGAACATTTTATTTATAAAATGATATTTTTTAATAATTTATATAAGTATGTCTTATTTGACTATGATTATAATTTTATAAAGAGTGTAGTAGTTGTTTTATTATTTGAATTCGTTTTATAAGTTAAACTTTATAAGTTAAATAACTTGTATTTCAATTATAGCAATTTATTAGATAATTAATTTGTTTAAATTTAATATTGGAAATTATTTAAATAATTGGACCCTGAATTTAATATGAATGAAAATGATGTCCAAAGTTGATTTAAAATTTTATGATTTTTTACTTTTAAAATTGAATTTAAAAGTGAATAAATAGAAATTGGAAATTTTATATTTTAATTAACGTGTAAAAATAGTCTTTTTGGTCACTATCTCAGATTTCGATTAAACCAGTTTCATCGGATCCATAATAGTGAATTATTATAGGATTTCAAGTTTCGAAGCGATTGGACTGTAACGACGCAGAAATTTTAAACGGTTTTTATAACGTAATTAATTGAAATTTGGTATGAAAATTAATAATTTAATTTAACAATGAAAATTTGATATTTGAAATACGTCTATTTAGACGTAGCAAATGTTAGATTTTCATCAGAGAATGAGGAAGTTTATTTTGTTGTATAATTTTATTTAAATTTAAATCAGTCAATATTTGATGGAAATAAAATGTGTTCAAAAATCTGAATATTTTTATATAATAAAAATGTAAATCATTTTCTGAGTGAGACGTCATATTTCGTTTTGCCAAATTTGGATTGCAATAGCCCCGTTTATCTTATTTTTGGCATTTTAGCAGTATTTTCAACAGCGAAAAATCGAGTTTTTATAACTTGATCGTACCGTTGATATTTGTGTACCATTCTGTTCGTCTTGTCGTGCTGATCTGTGCAGTATATTCATTTGTGCATTTCAATGACCAGTGCACGGAGAAATCAGCAAAACTATTTGACGTACCGGTTCCGTATTTGACCCTTTTGTTTCCTGTGTCTTTTCAATTGCTAGTCGTATAATATCAACAGTCATTTGCTGTGTTAACTCCTGAATTCAAGGTGTGGCTTTTGTTATTCCTATTGTTGATTATATACATTGGTCCATTTGCATTCCATCTTCCCTTCCATTTCTTTCTCTGCCTATTCGTTCTTTTCATAAAAATACAATATATAATAATAAAATATAAATATAGAAAGCTTCGTATATTTGTTTTGAAGCCTAATACTATTGCTACTCCTTAAAATCTTTGCTGCCTTTTAAGCTTCGGCCACTGTCATACCCATTTTCTTCCCAGATTCAGGCTTGCTCGACATTTGCTTGCCCTCTACCTCCCTAGTCGATCACCCTCCATCACCATCCTCCCGCTTGTAAGCCCACTGCCTCACACACCATCCCAGCCCACCCTTCACCTTTTTACCTGACAACATCAACCGACCACTACTCCAACCCTCCCCATAGCATCGGCCTCTCCTTCCCTCTCAAACCTCTCCTTCCCATCTCCTCGTCCGAACCAAACACCGTAGCTAGCCATGTCCATCAAGCTTCTACCCTTCAGCTGAGTTCATTCCCACGTAAGCCGCGCCTTGAACTCCCCAAAGCTCTTCCACTCGAACACCCAGACGCCTCCCTGGCTAAGCCACCCTCCCACATCCCAGTTTCAGCCCACTTCGCCCCGAGCAGTCCACCACAAAAACCCGATCCATCGCCGCCACCTTCTCCTGCCGCGGCTACCTCACCGCCATAGCCACCCCATGAGCCTCTCCCTTGATAGCCGAAAACACTCCAGCCCACAACCGCCTACAAACCTTGTTTCCCATCACCATAGTGCCGCAACTCCTCTTCCCCACCGACCAGATCCTCTGGCACACATCCTCCACATAAACAAGCAGCCGCACCACCTGATCCAACCCCTGCCACCTCCGACCTACTTGCACCAAGCCCAGCCGAGAACAGCCGCGCATATACATGCATGCGTGTTTATGTATATGATATTTGGAAGGTAAATATTTGTTATTAATACTGTTTTATGTTGTATATATATTAAATTATATAAAGTTGTTTATGTGGTATAGGTTATACTAGTTGGATACCAGGTCTATGTTTATAATACATAAGTTATATATATTGATATAGAATTTGTTTAAATTTATGTTAATATACACTGGATAAAACAGTGAAATTTTTATGTTTTATATATTATAAATCTACATGCATATGCGCTTCAATGTACAGACATATGCTTTATAAGAGTTGTATATAATCTGTTGCTTATATTTATGAGACCATACAAAATTTGTTTGTTTGTATATATGAGTTTCTATAAGCTTATATATGATCTGTGGTGTCATATATGTTTTACAATAAAGTAAGTTTGTATTGTTTCTATAATAAATATTGATTTAAAATTAGAACAGGCATGTAAGTTTATATATATATATATATGTTTATATATTTGTTTATATATACAAGTATATAAGTTTGGTTTCCAAAAGAAATTATATATAGAGAGGTTTTATTTTATATGTGTTTGAATTAAATGTTGATTTAAAAATATATGTTTAAATTGATTTTTGAAACAAATACATATATAACATATATTTCGTTTCAGCGATCTCTAGTCCATCCTAACTTACCTTCTCAATATCGAATTTATCGCAGCAATTCCTAGCTTGTCGTTGTCCCGCTAGTCGTATCTATGTCTGTACCCATGTGTGTGTCTGTGCCATCTTCTTGTTTCTCTAGCCTCGGAAGGTGAGCAATCACTCACGATTAACATTCTTATATTTAGTAAATTTAATTCACATGAAATGACGATTGAAATATACTGTTAAATTTGAATTGTTAGTTATTTAATTGTTAAGTGTGATATGCCATTATCTGTAATTGTTCACCTATGATATATGACACCTTATCATGTTGTGTGTATATATATATATATTTAATTTGTACTGATGATATATGCATGTGGTTGACATGTTATATTATTATCATATCTGTTCTCACTCTGCAAGTTCCTTGTTAGTTTAGAAATCCCTATGGGTTGAAATGATACATACCCGAACGATATTATAGATTAGGGGAAATCGTTATGGGTTGAAATGATAAACCCAAGTGATTTTTATTGAATTTATTTTTTTTGGGATTGCGGGTTGAAATGATATACACCCGTAAATATTAAATTATTGCTGATTGAAATGATAAATATCCGTATCACTTGACCATAGGATAGAAAATTATATACGGACACCGTTGGTCTATTTCGAAAAATGATTGCCAAAGTTTGAAAGGAAATATATGGATTTTATTAAATATTGATTTTTAAATTATAATATAAAGTATTTATTTTAACATGTGCAAAATTTAGATTTTTAAAATTATATGTTTTGGAAATTTTAAACCTATAAGTTAGTTTTGAAATTATAAATTTTAAGATTTTTTCTTATAATCTTATTCTTTAAAAATATATAAAACAAGATTTAATACAAAATATACATATAAATAATAAGATTTAATTTAATATACATTATTTTTAAGAAAAAAAATTTAATTGAAATTTATTGATTTTGAGATTTCAAAGATAGGATTTTATAACTTGATTTGATAAAAAGTGATTAAATGAATATTCTCAACCTTAAATAAAATTGAGACTGAATATTTATTATTGATTTAAATTTATAAATTGAGATTTTATTTAATTGTTATTAAAATGATTAAGTGAATATTTTCCAATTTGAATAAAATCAAAGTTAAATGTTGAAATATAAATGCAGCTTATATTGAAATTATTTGAATATTTAAACCTTGAATCTTATTGGAATTGAAATGATAGTTCAAACCTGGATTTGAAATCGATAAAAAATTGAAATGGTTTATTGAGAATTTGAATTGAATCTTTAACCTTTTAAATTGAAAGTGTTGAACAGGGATTGATTTAAATTGAATTTTTGGAATTTAAGTTGATTTGAATCGATTTGTGGAATTGGATGAAACAATTCTAATTTGGAATCTATTTTAGTATAATCTCTTTAAATAAATATAAACTATTTTTAATGTACAACTATTTTAATATATAAATTATTTTAATATATAAACTATTTTGATCTATAACTATTTTAATATATATACTATTTTCAAATCTAAACTGTTTAAGTTGGAAGGATTATGATTTCAAAGTGTTATGATTTCAAAGGTGTTATGATTCCCAAAAGTGTTATGATTTCAAAAGTGTTATGATTTCGAAAGTGTTATGATTTTGAAAGTGTTATGATTCTGGAAATGAATATTATTTAAAGTGAATAATGATATCGAATTGATATGGTTTTGAAATGAATATGATATTTTGATATAAAGTATGAACTATTTGAAATGAAATGACCACGGTGTGAAATAAGCGTTTGGTTGTTAAAGAGACCGGGATCAGATATTGTCATACTCTTTCCAATACCGAAAACCACTTTAACAACTGTGCTCGTGGTGGAGATTCCAGAACGAAGTAGGATGGTTTGGCTATGATTCTGTATGAGGTATTAACATAGCCCTGACTCCCGTGAGTCAGCTTGATGTGGCTAAAAGAGGAGCCATGCCGGGCCAAGTGAGGTCATTCCTCCTATCGAACACATTTCTTCGATACCATTCTATTACTTTGTGATTTGATTGGGTGCACCTTTGATTTGGGAGTGTGTCACAAGGTAGGCGGTAGTAGCAGCTATGCGTTACCACCAGTCCGTATCCACAAACGATATATCAACCTTGGCATTGCCTCGCATGCCTTGTCACATGCCCTATCGCGCCTTTTATGAGTTTGTTTTGTACCGTACCTATGTGGTGTCCTCTGGGTAAACCACCGGTTTGGTGGAGCATACGACATTGTATAGACTACGGGAATATATAAAATGAGTTAAGGGGGATATGGGTAACGCCTTAACACTATTTTAATAGTTTACTTTACTATAGACATATTATAATAGCGTATATTACTACATAGTAGATAGTTCCACGGATCCTTAGAGGGTGGAAATCCCAAACATCCTTTAAGTTATTTGTATTTCAGTTGACATTTCACTTGAGTTAAATTTAATGACAAAGAATGTTAGTCCTGACTCGAGTGTTTTGTATTTTGCTTTATGCTCGGGTCAGACTGAGTGTTACAACATTTGAGACTCACCTTTGGAGATTGGAGCTTTGTTTGAAGATCTATCTATCCAGCTTTCAGTTATTTCAGTCATTTATGTTCAGACTCGTCGGTTGCTTATGTATTAGAGATTCATTTGTATTTGAGATTCTGTTGTATTTTGTTTCAGACTCTGATGTTTTATAGTAGCTTCATGAACTACTATTTATCTATTCTGCTGCTTATTGTTGTAATATTCTATGTCTGTGATTCTGTGATTGATTTATTTACTATATATGTTAAGTATTGCAAAAAAATAAATTAACAATCTGTTGTTTCGAGCAATTCAAGTCCGACATGTGTGTCTGCTTATGCACTTGGCGGGTGCAACATCATAGGGGGTTCTCGCATTTGGGTTTGGTAGCGAGCGGATGACTCTTACTCCTACATGTCCCACGGGGTTGGTGCAGTCGAGAGGCTAGTCGTAAAAGCAGAATACAGGTACCATTGTATGCTACGGTGGGGGTTACCCCACTGGCGTTGTCCCGTTACAAGTGGTATCAGAGCTCCAGTTTAGGCAAAACTTAGCATATGGAGTAAATTAACTACAGAATCATCTTCGTTCGAACTTGAAATTCCTTCGTTAGGATTCCCCTAGACTAGGATTACTTTTGAATTTTGGAACGTTCCCTTCATTCTGAAATCCATTCTTGTCTTATCTTGTTCGTGTTCTTTTGGTACTGGAGCACCACATAGCTCGAAACCTCAACTGTCAATTTAATCCTCATGTTTGACACATTCCATCAACGGTCCCGCCAATCTTATTCTGATTTGAAAGGATGAAACCCCTCTACAGCAAGCATCGATTCACCGGAGATTTATACGTCCTCGGTTTTGATGCTGATATTTCTTACATTCCCGAATCGTTTTTCTAGTAGATGACCCGGGTAATTCTCTTATAATTAAATGTCGTATGCCTCAGGATTTGCAGGCAGTTTATCTTTTCGCTTGACTCTCAGCCTAGTGATCTTGACTCCACGTCGATAATCAGGGATTATCCTGATGTTTTCTATGAAGTCACTTTTCTTCCATCCAAGCGGGAAATTGAATTCCGCATCGATCTTATTCCTGGAGTTCGACCCGTTGTCTTATTCCCGGACGAATGGTTTCTTTGAATGGTTAGTCATGCCCTTTGGATTAACCAATGTTCCTGCCTTCTTCATCAATCTCTGAATCGTGTTTTCTGCGATGTTCTCATCAAGTTTGTCTTCATTTTCTTTGATGATATTCTCGTCTTTCTAAGTCTCGGTTGACCCTATTAAGGTCGCTACGATTAAATCTGGTCTATCCATCTCTTCTATTTCGTAGTTTAATTATTTTATCTTTCTTTCGAGTCCATCTTCTTAGTTAGAATTCTCTTTGATTTGCTTTCCTCTAAATTTGGATCTCTGTCCTTGTTCAAATCCATTCTTGAATTATCCTGTGAGGGAGCATATTTGTAATTAATACAAAATGTTTTATATTGTGTTGTTTGAGTTGTTAAGGTTGAGTTGGGGTTTCGATCGATTCGTTTGGCCAACGCTATCGATAGGAATTCCAAAACACTTGAACATAGCAAACTGACACAATATTGTTTCGAAAATGAAAAAATTATATATATATATATGATTTTATTATATATATGTAAATTTTCTGAAATTAAATAGTTAAATGGATTGGTTGTTAGAAATAATAATACTAGATTATCATTTATTGTTTTGTCAACATTCTTTAACTGTTAAATATTGTCGTATGCTATAAAGAGTTGAAATTTTTATAAATATGATTTATAAATCTAATTTGCAAATGAAATGAATTTAAATATAGAATTTGAAGATTAAATTTTTGGTACTTTTAAAAATTTGGTTTTCAAAGTTTGAAAATATATCATTTGAAAGTATTTTCTAAAGGAAATTGTTTCCAAAGAATTTTAAATGAAGTAAGTCTGTACTCTCCTCTTTGGCCGCTAGAAAATAATTTCGGTGATGACTGTAGCATCATTGACATTCATTTTCAAGTCTCAAAGTAGAGAGACCATGTAGCAGCTTTGCTACACTTTTGTTTTGGAAAAGGAATTTGATTTGAATTTATTGAATATGATTTGGTTCAAAAAATATATATGTATATTTATTTCAAAATGGTGGGAAGTGAAACCGAAAATTTAATTCTTAAATTCTATGTTAAGTTAGGGTTTCAATGATTGAAATAAATCAAAAATATTTGAAATACTTGAAGTGTTTAAAATTTAAATTGGAATTTAAAATAATTTGAAACAGTTGAACTAGGATAAAATTTATTTGTATAATATTCAATTCCATTCTAATAAACATGTATAACTTACTTGAATTATTTAAAAAGTTGAAATGTTAAGATGAATTTGCAATTGAATGTTATATAGAGAAAACTTAGACAACAAATTGTTCAAATTAAATTTTGCTTAATAAAAATATTATAAATAACAAGTAAATTGGTATAATGCTCAATTACATATGAAACATTAATAAAACTTACCTAAAATATTCGAAAGTTTAAAATGTAATGAATTGAAATTAAATCAACTAAATGAAAATACATTGAATTGAAATCAACAAAATGTAAATACAATGAATATTTATTAATTTAATAAAATTGATTGAAACCAAATTAGTTGAACATAAATCAATTTATATGGTTTTGAATTAATTGTTGTATTTTGTATTTCAATCTATCTTTTCTTTCGGGTTGTTTCTATTCTCCTATCTCCTTCCTTTTCAGGGACGAAAAGTTTTGAGTGGGGGAGAGTGTAACGACCCAGAAATTTTGAACGGTTTTTATAACATAATTAACTGAAATTTGGTCTGAAAATAAATAATTTAATTTAACAATGAAAATTTGATATTTGAAATACGTCTATTTAGACGTAGCAAATGTCAGATTTTCATCAGAGAATGAGGAAGTTTATTTTGTTGTATAATTTTATTTAAATTTAAATCAGTCAATATTTGATGGAAATAAAATGTTTTCAAAAATCTGAATATTTTTATATAATAAAAATATAAATCATTTTCTGAGTGAGACGTCATATTTCGTTTCACCAAATTTGGACTGCTATAGCCCCGTTTATCTTATTTTCGGCGTTTAGCAGTATTTTCAGCAGCGAAAAAATGAGTTTTTATAACTTGGTCGTATCATTGATATCTGTGTACCATTCTGTTCATCTTGTCGTGCTGATCTTTGCAGTATATTCATTTGTGCATTTCGGCCTCCAGTGCACGGAGAACTCAGCAAAACTATTTGCCGTATCGGTTCCATATTTGACCCTTTTGTTTCCTGTGTCTTTTCAATTGCCAGCCGTATAATATCAATAGTCATTTGCTGTGTTAGCTCCTGAATTCAAGGTGTGGCTTTTGTTATTCCTATTATTGATTTATATACATTGGTCCATTTGCATTCCATCTTCCCTTCCATTTCTTTCTCTGCCTATTCGTTCTTTTCATAAAAATACAATATATAATAATAAAATATAAATATAGAAAGCTTCGTATATTTGTTTTGAAGCCTGATACTGTTGCTACTCCTCAAAATCTATGTTGCCTTTTAAGCTTCGGTCACTGTCATATCCATTTTTGTAACGACCCGGTATTTCGAACCATTCGCATCCGCACATGTCGGACTTGAATTGCTTAAAACAACATATTGTTAATTTATATTTGGCAAAACTCAACATATACAGTAAACAAATAAATCAGAAATCACAGACATAGAGTTATACAACAATAAGCAGTGGAATAGATAAATAGTAGTTCATGAAGCTACTATATAAACATCAGAGTTTGAAATAAAATACAACCGAATATCAAATACAAATGAATCTCTAATACATAAGCAACTGGAAAGTCTGGACATAAATGACTAGAATAAACTGAAATGACTGAAAGATGGATAGACATATGGATCTCCAAGCGAAGCTCCAACTCCAAAGGTGAGCCTCAAATGCTGTGACACTCAGTCTGACCCGAGAATAAAGCAAAACACGAAACACTCGAGTCAGGATTAACATTCTTATATCAGTAAATTCAACTCAAGTGAAATGTCAACTGAAATACAAGTAACTTAAAGGAGGTTTGGGATTTCCATCCTCTAAGGATCCGTGGAACTATCTACTATGTAGTAATATACGCTATTATAATATGTCTATAGTAAAGTAAACTATTAAAATAGCGTTAAGGCGCTACCCATATCCCCCTTAACACATTTTTATAATGTCGTAGTCTATACAGATACTATAAACTCCACCCGCGGGTGGGCTATCAGGGAGCACTCCATAGGTACAACACAAAACAAACTCATAGAAGGCACGATAGGGCATGTGACACGGCACTCGAGGCAATGCCAGGGTAGATATACCATTTGCACTCCCGGACTGGTGGTAACGCATAGCAGCTACTACCGCCCACCTCGTGACACACTCCCAAATCAAAGGGTGCACCCAACCAAATCACAAAAGCGATAGAGTGGTATCGAAGAAATGTGTCCGGTTGGAGGAATGATCTCACTTAGCCCGGTATTGCTCCTGTTTTAGCCACATCAAGCTGACTCACGGGAGTCAGGGCTACGTAAATACCATACAGAATCGACACCAAACCATCATACTTCATTCTGGAATCTCCACCACGTACAAAGTTGTTAAAGTGCTTTTTGGTATTGGCAGAGAGTATGACAATATCCGATCCCGGTCTCTTTAACAACCAAACGCTTATTTCACACCGTGGTCATTTCATTTCCAATTGTTCATACTTCATATCAAAATATCATATTCATTTCAAAACCAGATCAATTCAATATCATTATTCACTTTAAATAAAATTCATTTTCAGAACCGTAACACTTTCAAATTTATAACACTTTTTGAAATCATAATACTTTTGAAATCATAACACTTTTGAAATCGTAACACTTTTGTAATCATAACAGTTTCCACCTAAACAGTTTAGATATTGAAAATAGTATATATTTTAAAATAGTTATAAATTAAAATAGTTTATATATATTAAAAATACTTTATATAATAAAATTAATTTCCTCCAAATTCGCAAATCGATTCAAATCAACTTAAATTCCAAAAATTCAATTTAAATCAATTCCGGTTTAACCATTTAAATTTAAAGGTCAAAGATTCAATTTAAATTCTAAATAAACCATTTCAATTTATCTCGATTTCAAATCCAGGTTTGAACTATCACTTCAATTCCAATAAGATTCAAAATTTAAATATTCAAACATTTCAGTATAAGTTTCATTTAGATTTCAACATTTAACTTTTAATTTTATTCAAATTGGAAAATATTCACTGAATCATTTTGATAATCAATCAAATAAAATCTCAATTTATAAATTATATCAATATTAAATATTCAGTCTCACTTTTATTTAAAATTTAGAATATTCATTAAATCGCCTTTATCATATCAAGTTATAAATCATATCTTTCAAAACCTCAAAAAAATCAACAAGTTTAAATCAATGGTTATTTAAATTCAATTATTAACAAAATTTAAATTCCAAGTTAACCTTAATTTATCTTCCCAACCTTTATTATTAAGGTTATAAAAATCTATTTTTTAAAATATTAATATAAATTTAATACTTAAACATATTATAAACCAATTAAATTAAATTTTATTAAAGTAAATCTTATTATTAAATGTATTTTGTATTAAATCTATTTTTATATATTTTTTAAAAAATAAAATTATAAGAAAAACCTTAAAAATTATATTTCAAAACTAACTTATAAATTAAAATTTCCAAACATATGATTTTAAAATCTAGATTTTATACATATATAAAAATAGCCTATATATATTATATTTTAAAATCAATATTGATTAAAACCATATATTTCCTTTCAAAACTTTGGAAATCATTTTTCAAAATATAGACCAACGGTGTCCGTATATAATTTTCTATCTTATGGTCAAGTGATACAAATATTTATCATTTCAGTCCGCAATTTATATATTTACGGGTGTATATCATTTCAACCTGCAATCCCAAAATTTCAAAATCAATGAAAATTGCTTGGGTTTATCATTTCAACCCATAACGATTTTCCCCTAAACTATAATATCGTTCGGGTATGTATCATTTCAACCCATAGGGATTTCTAAATTAACAGGGAACTTGCAGAGTGAAACAAATATGATAAAAATATAACATATCAATAACAGGCATATATCATTAGTAATAAATAAAATATAATATAAATAACATATCATGATGTCAGATGTCACAGGTGAATAGTTACATATAATGGCATATCTTATACAACAACTAGTGTGTGGCCCGCGCTATGCACACAGGCATGGTCGGAAATTAAATTGATGTTAAAAGTTACTTTAGAATATAATGTAGTAACATAAAGGAATTTTACGTAGGAGAGGAATGTAGACTTTTAGTATATTTTGGTGTGTGTTTGCAAATGTTACATACAAACACACACACACACATGTTTGTGTGTGGTTTTTTTTAATATAGTAGATTTTTAATATAAATTGACATGCTCAATTATTTCTTCAAAACCCTTGTTTAAAATATAATAAAATACAGATAGAATAGCATAGAATGAAAATGCAGAAACCACTAAATTTTGATCAATATTACCGATGTTTGAAAAAAGTCAAATTTGTATACATCTTCCCCTTTCGAAAAAAATCACATATTGTTAAAGTAAGGGTATACCTTGTTCTAGTATTAATCTTTTTATTAGCAAGCACTACACGTAGAATTGAAATGAAGTATATGAATCAGTTATATATATTCTTGACCGTCAATTACATGCCACAAAATGTGATATATAAGGAAGAATGACTTCGAATATGGAAAGGTTTTAAAAGCATATGTTAGTGATGTCTTGTATATTTACAGTCAGGTATGTCCAAAATTTCCAATTCCAATTTACAGTTTCATAATCATGGTTGTAACGATCCTGAATTTTTGACATTGGAAATCAGGATATTTCATTGATTTTAAATATCTGGAAGTTAGTTTAATTTGAAATTCAAATATCAGAATGAATTTGGCAATTTAATTATTGAATTTAATTAATTGCAGTTGGGTAAAAATATTGAATCTTCAGTTTTAAGCTGATTAAAAATATTTTCAAGGCTTAGAAAATCTATATTGATAATACTGAAGATAATAAAAGTTTCATAATTGAATTTGAAACTGTTTTGTTCAGTTTTGAATTTTATCGTTTAAATCGATATTTAAAAATAGCCTTCCAGGGCACAGTCTCGGAATTTGACGAAACCAGTTTCATTGGATCCATAATATTGTATTATTATTGGATTTAAATTTTCGTAATATTTGGAGTGATCGTTTGGCCATACGATAAGTAAACGCATTGAAATTTATATTGAAATTTAATTTAATAACTGGTCCAAAAAGCTATCTTCTCCATACGATCGAGTTAGGACTCGAAACCTTTTCCATTGTGTTCAAAATAGGCGTATAACATTATAAACGCCCAGCGGCACGCCTTGATAGGAAGTCGAAATTTTTGACTTCGTTTTCGAGTCGATTTGAATTTGAATTTAAATAAATTAATACATTGTTTAACCAGTTGAATTTATTTCACGTCAATGCTTTTTGCCTTCACGTCACAGTTACTGTAGCTCATCTTCCATATGCAACCCGTCACCTCGTATTCAAATCACTATAGCCTTCATTCTCACGCAAGAAAAAAATATCTCTCGACCCTATCTCCTTTTCATCCTCAGTTAGAACGAAAATAAAATTAATGGCCGATACCCAAACTATATTTTTCTTTCTCTTTGAAAAAAAATTTAAACGATTCATTCGTTCATGAATCAAAGCCTTTCCCTCTACACGAATAAAAATCTCGGCCTCTATTTCATCAGAAGCTCGACTCGTTCAAAAATTGGTTTTGGGGAAGGGGGGAATCGTGTCGATCAGCGACTCGAGCTCGAAGTTTTGGAGGTGATTTTTCTCGTGGGTGACGAATGCGAGGCAGCGGTGATTCGATCGTTCGACTTTAAGGATGCGGAGACGTCTCGAGCTCGATTTGGGATACGACGAGGTACGACGATGAGCTGGGGTCTCGCGCATGTGTGATGGCGGCGAGCATTTCGAAGACGCATGGCAAATCAAAATTGTGGCGAAGCTCGGGCTAGGGTTCGTCGCGATGGGAGGTTGGCGATTACTGTATTCAATTTTTGGGTATGCTGCTTCTTTTATTCGAATTCGCGTGTGTGTGTGTATATATATATATATATACATTTTTAGTTATTCACTATTTTAACAGAAAATTATTTAGGCAGAGGATATATATAGAAAGATTTTGAAATTATATAGGAATTTTAAAAATGTTTGAAAGTTTATATAGATTAGATTTTTATGAAATCTAGAATGCTTATTTTTATAAATATATATGTAGTTTTAAAAGAAAATAAATATTCATATACGTTTTAAATTTACTAGCTTATTTTAAATAGTGGATTAGTGATTAAATTGTTTAATTTACTAAAAGATTTTTTTAAGAGAAGTGGTTAAAATAAATCATTAGTTAAGCGATTTATTAAATAAGATTAATTGTTCAATTGATTCAAATATTAATAAAAATCATATAATTGTTACAAGGTCTAGAACTGTGGAGAAAACAATCTGGAATGAAAATGGATTGCATGCATAGCTAAAGGTGAGATCTTCTCACTCACTTGGTTGTTTGTTGAATTTAAATAGTTGAATTTAAATTCTGGATGTGTTTAGATGAATTGGATAATTTATCTATTGATGATATTAGATATAGTAAGATATATATATATATATATATATATATATATATATATTGGAGTGATTGATTTCCCGCATTATATAGCGGATGAGACCCTATGCGCCGCATAATAGCGGATGATATTTTATAAATCCCATATACCGTGATATTCCACCTCGAAGTGGAATGGGTATTTAATTATTGTGCTAACATCTGTGGATGAAGGGAAACAGGTTGGAGGGATCCAACTGGATTCCTCAAATTGTATGAATTTGTTTCATATGTTGTATGAATTTGTTTCATATATTGTGTGATGATTTATTGATAATCTGTGAATGATTATATTGATGATTGAATTTGTTGAAGGCTATAATTTAGCCGAATGTATTTTTGGTATCGTTAGATACCAGAAATAAATAAAATTGGATTTTTGGAATTAAAGTAGGGAATTTTAAGTAAATTCCTTTTGAAAGAATTGGGTGAATTTAAAAGAAGGAATTTAAAAGCATAAAGTTGATTTTTGAAATCTTATCGAATTATTTCCAAAATATGGGAAAAGAATATTAATAAATGGGTTTTGAATAATATTGTTTAAAAGTTGAAGAATTTATTGATAAATGGAATTTTAAATAATTTGGGAAGAATAAAGGGATTTATTTAAAAGGTGATAAATTTCTAGAAATCAATTTGATAATTGATTTGGTATTTGAAAATAAATCTTTGGAAAATCAATATGAAAATTTATTTGGTGTTGAATGAAAAAAATTGATTTTTATGTTGAAAATTAATTTGGAAATCGATTTGTAAAATGATTTGGTATTTGGAAATAAATTTAGAAATGGATTTGCAAATGGTTTGTTATTTGGAAATTAACTTAGAAATCAATTTGCAAATGTTCTATTCTATTGAAAATAGACTTGGGAATCAATTTGTAAAATTGATTTGGTATTTGAAATAAATGGAAGAATCAATTTGAAATTTGATTTGGTGTTGAAATAAATTTAGAAATCAATTTGGAATTTGATTTGTTGTTTGAAAGTGAATATTTGTAAATTTAAATTCACAGTGGAAATAAATAATATCGGGAATTTTATTCCGCGAGTTAAAATTGATTTGAAATTGGTTTTCAAAGTGATGAAGTGTGGAAAATATATACCTTGCAAAGATATTTTGAAATTTAATAATTTGGAAAAATTATTCAGATTGGATAATTATTGTGAATATTGTTTGATAGTAAAATATCCAACTATCAGTATAAACAATTTGGGGAAATTATTAAGGCTTGTTGTTTGTTGTGAATGTTGTTTGATAGTTAAATAACCGACTATCAATATTTGCCTTTGAAATGGCACTTGAATTTGTTTTTAAAACAAGCGCTCATTATTCGGTTTAGCCGGGAGAGGACTTTGTGTCATATAACCCATTCCGAATAATGATACGACGTTATGGATTGCAATTGAAATGTAGTGACCCTGGATTTTAGTTAAATTTAAATTGATAATTAAATTAATTTTTGAATAGAATTTGTAAAATTAATTGATAAACTGATTTGAGTTTCCCCAAATTCCAATAGAATATATGTTAAATCGTTTAAATTCAAATATTATATATATGTGCATGTGTGTGTGTGTGTGTATATATGTATATTGGTATATATATTGGGCATATATGAGTAAATTTGAAATTATATATATATACACATAAATTTGATTTGAATTTAAATCGTAAATAAATGGTTTACGAAAATAAACATATATATAGGATATAAAAGTATAAAGTAAATACATTGGATAAAATCTAATAACATAAACTAATATAGAAATTCATTTATATTACAAAATTTTAAGTACAAGAAGAAAATAAAATACATTCAAATATGAACAAATTGGATAAGTGTGAAACTAGACAACAAAAGTGTTTAAAGATAAGTTTAAACAAATATACATTCAAGTGTGTTCAAACAAGAATATAAATATATGTAACTGGGCTTGCAAAACAAGACAGTGAGATATAGTCAAGCATCCAAACAAAACAGATTAAAACACAATTTATGTCAGCCACCAAAACATGAGAGCTGCAGCCACCAAAGTAGAAAAGAAAAATCTCTTTAGTCAATACAAAATAAACAAAGAAAGAAGATAAGTATGAGACATAAGGTACGTATGCATTAAATGTTTTCATCTTAGCTCAAAGTATTTGGTCAATTCAAAATCTTACAAAATGTATCCATCAGCCACCCAAAGCAAGAAATATCCCTGCCTCTTGTACAAAAAAAAATAATTTATCACATGTAAACTTCTTTTGCTATATCTCCATCATTTTCATTCCAGTTCGTTCCATTCAAAACTGAGAAAAAATATCTGAAGCAAATACTATTTCATACTTAAACAAACTCAGATTTAAACAAAAAACAAATCAACTACAAAGCCAGAGGTTAAGGAAGAAGGGTTTCAACGGCAAAAATTTAAAAGCCGGTTTCAACTTGAAGCTCTGTTCTTTCTTCAAAACACTGTGAGCAAACTCTTAAACCTATATATATTTTGGTCTGCATATGATCAATATTGGATGTATGTGTGAAATATGTTTGCTTGAGTGAAGTTATGTTTGTATACATATATAAATATGTATATACATGTGTGTGCATGTCTGTTATACAAACATACATACCTACTCTTGTGTTACAGGCTAGAAACAGAATCACAAATCAAAATCTCTTCCATCATTCTCTTATAGGCTTTGATGATTAAAAGAAAAATGCTTGAATAAACCAGATCTTAATTGAAAAAAATATTTTTTTGCAAAATTTAATTAAGTTTAACTGGAAATTTAAAATATACAGTGAAAATCATATATATGTCAAGAATTTGATGATCGTAAAATCAGGTTTTGATTACATAGCTATACTCGAATTGTAAAACGATGAATTTTAAAGCAAATTTCAAGATTTTTAGATCTATATATAATGAATATTTTCGTGTTGAACGGAAAAGGTAAACACATCGATTTCTGATGATCAATGAAGAATCGAGCTTCGGGCTTGATGTCAGAGGAAGTTTAGGTGATGAAGGCTATAGGAAAAATGATCGGAAAATTGTTAGGCCACTGTGAAAGTCGATCGGTGGTTTTGTAGGGTTTAATGACCCAATTTGGTCGACATAGTTTAAAGGGGAAATTTGCTGACGATGGTGGATCGGAGGTGACCGGTGTGGGGGAATTAGGAAGAGGATACTTTGGCAAATATTTGGGTTTAAACGCGAAGTTTCAGATGGCCGGAGGTGGTCACGCGAGGAACCTTTAGGTGATCGGCTTATTTCAGATGGTGGTTGAAGTTGCTCGATTTCGATTGGCTGTCGATTTCGTTGATCTGAGGGAACGAATGGGTCGTAGTAGTTGTCGCCGACGTGATGCTGGTGGTATCGATGGTCAGAGCATCGCTGTTCGATCGTACACGTGCACATGTAGACGTTTGTGTCAAGTTGAAGTATGGCGGGGCTCTCGAGTTTGCTTCAGGGGAAGTGAATGTTTTGCTCGAGTATCGTATCGGGTAGTTTGAGTGTTAAACTGTACAACAGAAAGTTTTTAAAAATAAAACAAAGTAAAATAAAAGAAGGAGGGAATGGCTCGGGTAACACTCGGGTTTGACCCGGGGAGGTTTAAAACAGTTTTCAAGTTTTAAAATAAATTCAAGTTTTAAACATGTTTTAAATTATCCTTTTAAAAATAATTTTTTTATTTGAAAATGGGATTAGCAAAGGTTTAAGTTAATTATTTTGAAAGTAACTAAGTTTTAATTTAATTAATTTATGATATTATTTATTAATTAATTATTTTAAATAAATAATGAAATTAATGAAGATAAATTGATATTTTGATAAACCTTAATTTCTTGAATAAATTAATGTGTTAATAATGATAAATTGTAAGGTTATTAATTAAAGATTTTGATATTAATGAAGATAATTAAGAATAATCACTTATTGTAATTAATTAAAGGTAATTAATAAATGTGATAAATTAGTTAAGGTAATTAATTTGAGAATAATTAGTTAAGTAAAGGTTAATTTATTAATGAAAGTGATTAAGGGATGATTATTAATTAAGGATTGATTAATTAATTTTTGTAATTAATTAAGGATAATTAATTAAATGGCAATTAATTAATTTATTAATTGAGGCTAATTAATTTATTATTAAAGGTTAATAAATTTAAAATAATTTGTAATTAGTTAATGTTAATTAAACCAGGATTAGTGACTAATCTGATTTAATTTAATCAGATAAATAAATTGACCTTACCTATGAATGTTGGACCTGACTAGATGATTGAATTGTTGATATTTCCTGATCTGTGATGCTGTGTGATATATTCTGATTTGTGTGTGATTTGTAATGTAGTTAATTAGCTATGATATAATTTATTATCTGTGATATATATATCTGTGATTTGTGAATAAAAGATAAGCGTTATAGTTATACCGCTTACCAGCTATATTTCTATATTTTGATCTGTGATGATTTAATGATGTTGCACTACTGTGTGAAACCCCTGAACTACACCATACACACACAAATATGGATTTCACATGGAAATCGGTTAAGTCACAGATTTTTAACAATTGTAAAGATTGAATTCTTGAATCCAAAATCGTTTTGGAATTGGAATTGAAAGCTTTTGAAAATAAGTTTCAAATAACTTAATAGAATTTGAAATTCAAATAATTTGATTTAAACTTGAATTCAATATTGGAAATTGAATTCAATAACTTGGGATTTTGGGTCTAAAAGATTGTACCAGTTATAAATGTGTTTTATAGGGATTTTTAACCATTTAAAAGTATGGTTTTGGAAATTTAAGAAATTTAATCCAAGTTTTATACTTGAATGGTTTTAACTTATGTAAATTGTAATTAGTTTTCCAGAATGGAAACTAATTGTTTTCAAATGATAAAAGCTTTCATATAAGAAATGAAATTCCAATTTAAGTTAAAGGAATTTCAAGTTTGAATTGAAAAATGGTTTTCCAAATTATGAGTGAATTCTTTTTGAAAGCTATGAATTAAATCTTGATTTAAAGATTTAATGAGTTAATCCAATTGAAATGGAAATTGATTTGGAAACCTATGAATAGATCTTTGTGAAACTGGGTGAACTTTGTGAATTTGAATCTGTTTATTTTTAACAGATTTAAAATGGTAATGTGTTTAAACCATTTGAAAGGAAATTTTTGGATAATAAGTCGTGACTTAATTGAAATCCCATTATCCATATGTTTTTAAATATTACGCTCACTATTCGGTTTAGCCGGGAGAGGACTTTGTGTCATATAACCCATTCCGAATAATGATACGTCGTATATGGATAGCAATTGAAGACCGGTATTGAAGACCGGGTATTTGTGAAAACGATAGGATAACCTATCGATTGTCTCTGCACTGGGTAGCGCCCGGTATAGAGATTCCCTAAGTGATGGGAAGTCCGATCGGGATTATGAATACCCGGATTGCAAGGGCTTCTTTGGAAGTGCCTTCGGTTCTGTTCGAACCCGGAACAGACTTGTATGGTTGTATGTCTGACACTACACTTTGAGATATAAAGCTGATTTCTTTCAAATACATTTCTGTTTGGTGGCGGAGAATTTATTCTCTTAGCTTAACACACTTCTCTGAGACGTACTAGCTCAGAGGTTATGTAGTTGAAGGTTATCAGTGATATACTCCTCATTTGGTAGTGTGGCATGCTGAGTGCTGCTATGTGCTGATCATCTGTTGATCAAAGCATGGCTTTGTGAAGAAGCGTAGCTTTGTGGACGAGACCTCATCGAACCTCACAAACCGGAAATGGTCGAAACAGGAAAGATGCGGCAAGGTTATGAGGGTCGCTCCCTTTAGGGTACGTCATTTCCTTCTGGAAAAGGGTGGTATTAGGTATGGAGCCCTGATATTTAACCTATGTGGTTGCTCCAATCTCATTTACCTCTGTGATTGTTGCTGTGTGATCGAGGCCTCGGATAAAGGTCCCAAAGAACCGGGGGGTGGCATATTCGTGTAGTAGTTACCTAGTGTAAGAGGTAACCCGACCTTGTGTTGGCAGCTGTGCAGTTAATGCCCCGCTATATCCCCGCTATAACTCCGATATATCTTATAGCGGATTCCTACCGCTACGATTTTTCCATATATCCCCAACATATAGCCTTTCCGCTTTAATCCCCACTATTTCCGCTATATCCCGTTATTTCCGCTATATTCCGCTATTTCCGCTATATCTTCTATAAAAAATTGGATTGAAAAATGATATTTATACGCTATAAAAATTATGAAATTAATTAAATTCATTGAATTTTTGATATATGTTTAGAAATGATAATACTCTAATATTCTACTAAATTAAATTAAGTTATATAACAGTTTTACGTTCATTTACAATACATTTGCACATATTTTTATTTAAAATTATTTTTGTATTAATTATAATTCAATTGAATGTTAATTTTTCACATAATTACTATCTATATATTTGTAAAAACAACAAGTATGGGATTTATATGCTATTTTAGAGTAATCCGATATATCCCACTATATCTTCGCTACATCCCCGCTATGACTTTTTGCACCTCTACCGCATTGAATCCACCGAGCGCTTTAACTGCACAGGTTGGCAGAGAGCTAGTTAGTTCTCGGGACGTCCATCTAGAGGCGTTTCCATGTGGCATAGGAAGTTCCTTAGCCTGACCATTTGTTGGAAATCCAAAGAAACAATACCAGCCCTTTACGATTGCAGTTGTATAACCTGTCTCCTCAGGCGGCAGCTATAGCAGGCATAATATAATGGTACCTATGCTGGCTAAGATTAATATTATATTTTTGAAATGCTTTCCACTATGCACTAATAATAATAATCCAATGATTTTGCATAGTAAGCATGTTTGACTATCATAAAAAGAAATCTCCTCTAATTCTGCGTTTGCATTGTGTGTGCGGCGGGAGGTCTTATGGTAGTTTCATTTTCCAAAAGCATTGCGGATTTCAATGTTTAAAATTCTTTTGTTGTTTGTTTAAAGATAAACTGTTTTTGTTACTCACACTAGTCCCATGACTGACTCGGAGTTTATTGTTCCCTTCCAAAACTCTGGGTGCCCACAATTTTCCACACGGGCAGTCTAGAGTTGGGTTTTTCAGATAGTCAGGTTTAGTAGATTATCTGGAGCTAGTTCAGTTTTGGAGTTCACGCAGGACTGACGTTGTTTAGCTTGGTGGAACGTGATGGTGGTTCGAGCTTGATGTTGAAGTTATTGGCCTCATTCTCTTCGTCTGATCATTTGGAGTTATCATTTATGTTATTTCCGCTGTATCATTATTTATCTCTGATATTGTTGTATCATATTGATATCATTATTATATATCATTCTGGATATTGTATTCATTGGAGTTGTATATGATATCATTGATTTCTTTATTCCGCTGTGTTGTTATACATAATGGTGTTATAAGCTCGGGGAGCCAGATTCGGCATTTGAATCTACGGCATTCGACTACAAGTGAAGTACGGGTGCCGATTTTCGAAGGCCGAGTTTCAGGACTCTTACATGAAAACCGGATTTGCAAGGGCTTCTTTAGAAATGCCTTCGGTTCTGTTCGAACCCGGAACAGACTTGTATGGTTGTATGTTTGACATTACACTTTGAGATATAAAGCAGATTTCTTTCAAATACATATCTGTTGGTGGTGGAGAATTTATTCTCTTAGCTTAACACCCTTCTTTGAGACGTACGAGCTCAGAGGTTATGTAGTTGAAGGTTATCAGTGATATACTCCCAATTTGGTAGTGTGGCATACTAAGTATTGCTGTGTGTTGCTGATCATTTGTTGATCAAAGCATGGCTTTCGTGTAAAGCGTAGCTTTGTGGACGAGACTTCATCAGACCTCACACCCCGGAAATGGTCAAAACAGGAAAATGCGGCAAGGTTATGAGGGTCGCTCCCTTTAGGGTATGTCATTTCCTTCTGGAAAAAGGTGGTATCATGGTATGGATCCCAGATGCTTTACCTGTGTAGTTGCATCAATCTTATTTACTGTGTGATTGTTAATTTGTGATCGAGGGCCCTCAGATAAAGGTCACAAACGACCGGGGGGTGGCATACTCATGTAGTAGTTACCTAGTAAGAGGTAACCCGACCTTGTGTTGGCAGAGAGTAGTTGTCTCTCAGTACGTCCCTCCAGAGGCGTTTCCATGTGGCATAGGAAGTTCCTTAGCCTGACCATTTGTTGGAAAATTCAAAGAAACAATACGAGCCCTTTACGATTGCAATTTGTATAACATGTCACCTCAGGTGGCAGCTATAGCAGGCATAATATAATGGTACCTATGCTGGCTAAGATTAATATTATATTTTCGAAAGGATTTTCACACTATGCACTAGTAATAATATCAAAAGAGTTTTCTCGTATTAAGCATATTTGACTATCATAAGAAGAAATCTCCTCCAAGTCTGCGATTGCATTGTGTGTGTGGTGGGAGTTCTTATGGTAGTTTCATTTTCCAAAAGCATTGAGAATTTCTTTTATTTTCTTTGTGAAAATAATTGTTTTTTAAGATCTCACACCAGTCCCACGACTGACCTGGAGTTTATTGTTCCCTTTCTAAACTCTGGGTGCCCATAATTTTCCAGAATCAGGTTATCGATTGGATCTGGATGGATTGCTGTGGAGATCTGGAGGCGAGCTGGATGACGAGACGTATCACTTATATTAGTATTATTCTGCTGTGTATTATGTTATGTGGACAAGTTTATATAACTGTCCAGTGATGTGTGTTGTTGTTGTAAACTCTGATGATGTATTGTATAAACTGATATAGTTCTTTGTGATAAGGATTATTCATTCATCTATTATATATTGTTCCGCTGCGAATGTGAGATTCTGATATTATTCTGTTTCTTTTTCTTCTGTCTTCTTCTACCTCTTCTTTTTAACCCTAATGATTTGGTTTTCCGGCATTCGATTGCGCGACATTTGATACAGTGGACGTATTTGTGACGACCGCCCATGACCCCTGCACCGAATCTAGAGATAGTGCGTTGAAGAGTGTGCCAGACGACCGTGGACGATTGTCAGGGTAGATTAAAACAACAGAATCTATCGTATTACTCACAGCGCATGGACAAAATACAATAGAACATATGTATAGTGAAGCTTTACAGAACAAAATGACATCATATAAAACTCCATAATAGTTGAATACAAGCATCCAAATAGCCAATACATCAAGCCTCACTACATAACACTCAGAGAATACAAAACAGTGGAACATCCAGTACATATAATAAGAAGATAATATGCAACCCTCCAGCTCGTCTTCGATATCAGCATCGTGAGAAGAGAACAGCACCTGTCACCTGCTACCTAGTCTGCCCGTCCCAAAAATGGACGAACAGCCCAAGGCAATAAGAATTAAAACATAAAGCCTTGAGTCAGACAACAGTCTTAGTGAGCAGTAAATTAACTAACAACATACCAAAAGAGCATAAAGGAAAAGGAATAGGAAATACAACCCTCCCACTCCACCTCTTTCTACAGTGATAGCCCCCAGACACACACTAAGTAGAAGCAACATAGCAGAGCATACAATTTAAGGTAAAATAATAATCATTCGAGTTAAGGGCGATGTTTTCCAAGTACCAACTCCAAGGTCTATACCAAGGTCAGATAAGCACCCAGGAAATACCGCTCTTAAAACCGAATGATGATACAACCAAACATCCATGACTCTGGCTATCACTGTTATCATTGCTGCGATATCACCGTTAATTGAATGACCGGCACATTCTTTCAGCCGTCCGTCAAGGGCTAATGGAAACCCCGGTTCTAGACAAAACTCCGCACGTCGTCGCAGCCCGGGCCAAGGATTTTCACAACTACCCAGGGTACTCGACCATCAATTCGTTGTCGTTGGGATTTTCGCAACTGCCCAAACGTACCCTTGCTTTGAGTCTGCTAGAACCTTCAACAACGATGTTATCCAAGCCTCCTAGTCATCCTCCTCGATGACTATTTCCATACTAGCTCAAGCGCCTCTCAAGCACCCATTATCCTTAACTCGAATCATATCACCGAGTTACCAACGTGCTTGGAATGATCCCGTCTGGATTAGACCAAGTCTTCATCACATGATGCCTCACTTCATTACATCCTCGCAAAGCCTCATCTCAACATCACATCATCAAATCTATGCATAAGAGCTTCATCATCCCGCTACATATGCCACGAGCAGCTTTCCCAATCCAAGAGCCTTTCCCTTAGCTTTTGAATCATCTTCGACCACCTTGTCTAAAACCAATCAACAATTATCTAATCCATAGTAATCAATCATGTCAAACATCAATCCAAGTAACCAAGCATTCAAATATAAACAAAATGGACAATTATAACAATAATGGCAATTTCGTAATTAAGGAGCTGAAAGTCTAACAAGCATGAAAACATGAGAATTATCTCTACAACTTGATGAATGAACTTGCATAGGTTAATCATATACAAAAATGGTTGTCGAATCATCATGAACAATGGATCTACATGGATCTACACTTAGGTTTACAAAAATGCATAGAAATCACTATTTTAACACCAAATCAAGCCAACAATCCGATATACTCCTTTGGATCCGTGTGAGAGATAATCACCACTCACCAAATCACCAAAACAAACCCAAATCTACACGCTTCAGATCTGGACAGCGAAGGATCGAGCTTGATCTATCACGAATCCGCTTCAAACGAAGAAATCTCTCTTGAAAAGATGAAGATCTTCAATCTATGCTCTTGAATCTTCAACTTGATCTTCAACTTGGATGGATGGAAGCACTAGATTAGAGTGGAGAAAAGAAATGAAGAAGTGTAGAAGTCAAGCTCTCAAAATGGCAGCACTTTGTCGCTTCGAAATCCGAATCCCAAAAAGTGAGAACAACCCCTCCTATTTATAGCTGAAAAACTCTCTAAGTCGTAACTCGGCTAACTCCATAGGTCGTCTCCGACTTACGACCTAAGACTCCCACCGACCTAAGCCTTAGCCAACAACTCCGACCTAACAGACCAAGCCTACGACTTAACATGCGCGCGACCTAACTTATTCGCGCTACACGACCTAACACACGCGCGTTCCCTCCTAAGTCGCCTGGACGACTTAACAACTTAGCACCATTCGACTTAACACTACGCGACTTAACTATGCACGACTTAACACTTATACGACTTAACAGGGCATATGACTTACGACTTATAAAACCTTGCGACCTAACAACCCACAACCAAACTCTTAAGTCGTCTACGACTTACTCCTTAGGTCGCTCACTATTAACCCAGCTTCCTTAGGTCGTTGCCGACCTAACTATGCTAACCCGGTAACCACTAGGTCGCTAACTCTATTAAGTGGGTCACTTCCTTAGGTCGTTAACTCGCCTTGCCGACCTAACGCTTAACTCACCAAAACTCTTATGTCACCAATTTCCTTAAGTCGCCTATGTCTTAAGTCGGTAACTACTGGGTTGTTAACTCGCTAACTCGTCCAACCGACTTACCCCTTAAGTCACCCACTACCTTAGGTCGCTCCAACACCCTACGACCTAAACTACTACGACTTATCTCCTAACTCGCCGAATCCCTTAAGTCACTGCCGACCTACCCCTTAGGTCGCCAATCCTATAAGTCGGTCACGACTTAAGACTTAACCAAATTCTTCCCAAAATCTGAAACGACCTAAAATGCTGAAAATTCCAGATTTGAACGAACTTCTCGATCCGTAAAATACGGGTCGTTACATTCTCTCCCCCTTAGGAATTTCGCCCCCGAAATTCCAAACAAACAAAGCAATCAAAAACTATTCTGCACGCCTACCATCCATAGCAATCAACAAACCATGCATCCAATTCTAGCTTAGCATGCAGAATTCTAAAACTAGAACAAGTTACAATTTCGTTAGATGACACGACACCTTAGGGCCATACCTCGAAGAGTTCAGGATGAGCTGCTTTCATCCTCTCTTCCACTTCCCACGTACAGTCGTTATCATCATCACTCCATTATATCTTGAGCAACTTAACTACCTTCCTCCTGAGCTGTTTCGTGTCAGTTTCAACAACACGAAGCGGCTTACGAGGTCTTCTATCGACTGGATCAACTTCGAAGTCTTCACAGCTATCAGCAGAAACCACTGTATTCGAGTCGTGCACATACTTCCGTAGATATGATACATGAAAAACATTGTGCACACTCGACATCTTCTCCGGTAATTCCAATCTATAAGCGAGCTTTCCAATTCGCTCGATGATCGGGAATGGTCCAACAAATCTCGGAGTCAATTTTCCTTTCTTCCCGAATCGAATAACATTCTTCAGTGGGGAAATCTTCACAAAAACCATATCTCCTACGTCGAATTCCAAATCCTTTCGACGCTTATCGGCATAACTCTTCTGACGGTCTTGGGCTGCCTTCATTCGTTGCCGAATGATCTCTATGCAATCCGAAGTCTGTCGAATCATCTCTGGCCCAAGCATCAGCTTTTCTCCAGTCTCTAACCAACATGTCGGAGAGTTACACGGTCTTCCATACAATGCCTCATATGGTGCCATACCAATGCTTGACTGGTAACTGTTGTTGTACGCAAACTCCACCAAATGAAGGTGATCTTCCCATGATCCTCCGAAATCCAAAACACAAGCTCTGAAGAGATCTTCCAAAACTCGGTTGACTCTCTCGGTCTGACCATCTGTTTGAGGGTGATAAGCTGTACTCAAACACAACTCGGTTCCTAAGACTTCCTGGAAGCTCTTCCAAAATCCACTAGTGAACAATGGGTCTCGATCGCTCACTATACTCTTCGGAATACCATGGAATCGAACTATCCACTTAACATACAACTCAGCCAACTTTGATGCAGTCCTAGTCGATCGAACAGGAATGAATCTTGCACTCTTAGTCAGACGATCTACAATGACTCAAATCCCTTCATTTCCCGTTCTTGTTCTAGGTAGTCCATCAATAAAATCCATCGATATCTGCTCCCACTTCCATGTAGGAACTTCTAATGGCTGAAGCAATCCACTTGGCTTCTTCTGTTCGGCTTTTACCAACTGGCAGTTCATACACTTGGAAATAAAATTTCCAACATCCTTCTTCATACCTTCCCAGTAGTAGGTTCTCTTCATATCCCGATACATCTTATTTCCACCCGGATGAATTGTCAACTTTGAGTGGTGACTTTCCTTCAGAACTTCACTCCTCAATTCATCTATATCGGGAACAACTAGTCGTCCTTGCTTCCGAAGCCAACCCTCTCGATCGACCTCGAATCCTTTATCCTTTTCTGGATCCAATCCAGACTCCAATTCACGGATAATCTTGACAAGCTTATCGTCTCGCTTTTGGCTCTCGCCAATCCTTTTCACAAGAGAAGGTCTTATCGATAAGTTTGCCAACATCTCAGGTTCCAATCCGCATCTAGGCCTGAAGTCAAATCCAGCTAAATACTCGAGATTCTTCCATTCTGAAAACATGGCCCCCAATCCTGCATGTCTTCGACTTAACACATCTGCCACTGTGTTACCTTTTCCTGGAGTATAAGCTATACCAAAATCATATGATGCCAAAAACTCTATCCATCGCTGCTGCCAAAGATTCAAATCCTTTTGGGAGAAAAGATACTTTAATGACTTGTGATCCGTAAACAACTCGAATCGATGTCTCCACATCTTCAGAGCAAATACAATCGCCGCTAACTCTAAATCATGAGTTGTGTAATTCCTTTCATGCGGCTTCAGTTGTCGACTGGCATACGCAACAACTTTATCCCTCTGCATTAGCACTGCTCCAAGTCCAGTACCACATGCATCGGTGTAAACCACCATCTCATCATTCCCACTTGGAATAGTCAAAACAGGAGCACTCGTCAATCTCTCTTTCAGGATTCTGAAAGCTTGCTCACACTTAGCATCCCAACTGAACACTTGGTTCTTCTTCGTCAATCCTGTTAACGGTGCAGCTATCTTGGAGAAGTCTTTGATAAACCGTCGATAATATCCTGCTAATCCAAGAAAACTTCTCACATCAGATGCATTCTTAGGTCTAACCCAATCCTGGATTGCTGCCACCTTAGCGGGGTCAACCGCTATTCCACTTCCAGAAATCACATGGCCTAAGAACCTCACTTCACTCTTCCAGAAGTGACACTTCGAAAACTTAGCCTTCAGCTGATGTTTCCGCAAGATTTCCAAAACAATACGCAAGTGCGTCTTGTGCTCCTCTTCCGTTCTGGAATAAATCAGAATATCATCCACGAACACAAGTACGAACTTGTTCAACTGATCTTTGAACACTCTATTCATAAGATCCACAAAATATGCTGGCGCGTTAGTCAATCCAAATGGCATTACCAGCCACTCAAAGAAACCAGATGGTGTCCGAAAAGCAGTCTTCGGCACACTATCCTTAGCTACTCTCAACTGGTGAAATCCCGTTGCCAAATCCATCTGAGAAAACACCTTAGCTTCGTGAAGCTGATCAAACAAGTCATCTATCCTCAGCAATGGATACGTGTTCTTCTTAGTCACCTTATTCAGCTCACGATAATCCACACACAATCTAAACGACCCATCTGCCTTGGTTGCAAACACAACTGGTGCTCCCCACTCGGACACACTACGCCGAATGAATCCTTTCTGCAAAAGATCATCAACTTGCACCCTCAACTCCTGCTGTTCCCTAGGCGCCATCCGCCTAAGAGGCATCACAACAGGTCTGGCTCCTTCAACTAGATCTATACGAAACTCGATCTCTCTATGCGGCGGCAACCCTTTGACTTCGTCAAAGACATCCTCGAATCCATTAGCGATCGGCACCGATGACAGTCCATCCCGTGGAACAACCAGCGAATACATGAAGCTCATGAAGACGCCTTCTTCATGCTTACATCGTATCACAACCTTTCGCCCCTCCACATTCTCGACTGTCACTTCCAACCTCTCGCAATCAACCTTTGCCGCATACTTCCTAAGCCAGTCCATACCCAAAATAATTCCGAACCCCGCAAAGTTCAGAACAAAACAATCACAAACAAAAGAGCAACCATGACTCGACACAACTAGACCACGGCATAACATACACAAACAAGACGAACCCCCAACTGGATTAGTCACAACCAATGGCCTATCAACAATATCCGGTTCCAAACCTAACCGGCCTACGAGTTCACTACAAACAAACAAATGCGACGCTCCAGTATCAAACAGAACTCTAACTGGAACACCACATAGGAAAAGAGTACCTTGAACAACCACACTCTTTCCTTTCTCTTCAGCAGTAGGAGCTTTTGAAGACGACGGAACAGCTCCCAAAGCATAAGCTTGCACAATCTGCTTGTCCCTCCTCGGTTCTGGACAATTCTTCCTGAAATGCCCTGGCTTGTCACAGTTATGACACTTCGCTGGCGCTTTCGGATTCTTGCAATCCCTGGAGAGATGGCCTTTCTGCTGACAGTTGTAGCAAGTCACTTCGCCTTTCGGCTTCTTCTGGCCACCCTTACCTTTCTGTTGTTGCTGCTTCCTCTTCTTGTTTCCACCCTGCTGGGGTTTAGACTCTTCCCTGGTAACAGCAACAACAGGTCCTTCCTTAGGAAACAGACTCTCATGCCTAAGAGCTTTCTCCACAAGCTTCTCAAATGAATCGTCCAAATGATCCACCAACTGTCTCCCAAGATAACTATCCAAGCCAGTCACAAACTTCTCATTCTTCTGATATGCAGATTCGATATATGACTGGGCATACTTGGACAAAGCTTCGAACTCAGAAACATACTCAAGAACAGATCTTCCACCCTGCTTGAGCTCCACAAACCTCTTGAACAGAACAGACTTCTGAGCTGTAGAAATGAACTTAGCTTCAAACCTAGCTTGGAATTGCTCCCAAGTAATCTCTTTCTCCGGAGTATTGATGGTAATAGAGTTCCACCAATTAGAGGCTCTACCTTGAAGCTGCCTTGATGCCAACTTCCTCTTAGTCGCATCCTCAATTCCCAAATCACCAAAGATCCTTCTACAAGTATCTATCCACCTCTGGACCTCAATAGTTGATTCTGTTCCCAAGAAAACCTTCCCTCCAAGAGCAGTATAGTCTTTGCACAACTTAGCAAAATCCACTGGTTTCGGAGTTTGGACTTGAACTCCAACATCAACTGCCGCCCCCGGAACTGGTATCCTTCTCATGATCGAAGTCATCATGGCTTCGAACATAGCTGCATAATCAACAGCCCCCTCAGTAGCACGGCCTTCCCTAGCAGCTGGTCTCCCTCTTCGACTCATTCTCAATATCTATAAAAAGGAATGATTAGAACATCTAGAGAAACAACTGCATAAAAGACTCAACTCTACTAAGCTACTATATTATATATAGTATTCATCCATCAAAATACAATTACGTCTCTCATACGTAGTTACGTCAGTGAGCGTTGGGTAAAATCGATTAACCAATGCTCTGATACCAAATGTGACGACCGCCCATGACCCCTGCACCGAAATAGTGCGCTGAAGAGTGTGCCAAACGACCGTGGACGATTGTCAGGGTAGATTAAAACAACAGAATCTATCGTATTACTCACAGCGCAAGGACAAAATACAATAGAACATATGTATAGTGAAGCTTTACAGAACAAAATGACATCATATAAAACTCCATAATAGTTTAATACAAGCATCCAAATAGCCAATACATCAAGCCTCACTACATAACACTCAGAGAATACAAAACAGCGGAACATCCAGTACATATAATAAGAAGATAATATGCAACCCTCCAGCTCGTCTTCGATATCAGCATCGTGAGAAGAGAACATCACCTGTCACCTGCTACCTAGTCTGCCCGTCCCAAAAATGGACGAACAGCTCAAGGCAATAAGAATTAAAACATAAATCCTTGAGTCAGACAACAGTCTTAGTGAGCAGTAAATTAACTAACAACATACCAAAAGAGCATAAAGGAAAAGGAATAGGAAATACAACCCTCCCACTCCACCTCTTTCTACAGTGATAGCCCCCAGACACACACTAAGTAGAAGCAACATAGCAGAGCATACAATTTAAGGTAAAATAATAATCATTCGAGTTAAGGGCGATGTTTTCCAAGTACCAACTCCAAGGTCTATACCAAGGTCAGATAAGCACCCAGGAAATACCGCTCTTAAAACCGAATGATGATACAACCAAACATCCATGACTCTGGCTATCACTGTTATCATTGCTGCGATATCACCGTTAATTGAATGACCGGCACATTCTTTCAGCCGTCCGTCAAGGGCTAATGGAAACCCCGGTTCTAGACAAAACTCCGCACGTCGTCGCAGCCCGTGCCAAGGATTTTCGCAACTACCCAGGGTACTCGACCATCAATTCGTTGTCGTTGGGATTTTCGCAACTGCCCAAACGTACCCTTGCTTTGAGTCTGCTAGAACCTTCAACAACGATGCTATCCAAGCCTCCTAGTCATCCTCCTCGATGACTATTTCCATACTAGCTCAAGCGCCTCTCAAGCACCCATTATCCTTAACTCGAATCATATCACCGAGTTACCAACGTGCTTGGAATGATCCCGTCTGGATTAGACCAAGTCTTCATCACATGATGCCTCGCTTCATTACATCCTCGCAAAGCCTCATCTCAACATCACATCATCAAATCTATGCATAAGAGCTTCATCATCCCGCTACATATGCCACGAGCAGCTTTCCCAATCCAAGAGCCTTTCCCTTAGCTTTTGAATCATCTTCGACCACTTTGTCTAAAACCAATCAACAATTATCTAATCCACAGTAATCAATCATGTCAAACATCAATCCAAGTAACCAAGCATTCAAATATAAACAAAATGGACAATTATAACAATAATGGCAATTTCGTAATTAAGGAGTTGAAAGTCTAACAAGCATGAAAACATGAGAATTATCTCTACAACTTGATGAATGAACTTGCATAGGTTAATCATATACAAAAATGGTTGTCGAATCATCATGAACAATGGATCTACATGGATCTACACTTAGGTTTACAAAAATGCATAGAAATCACTATTTTAACACCTAATCAAGCCAACAATCCGATATACTCCTTTGGATCCGTGTGAGAGATAATCACCACTCACCAAATCACCAAAACAAACCCAAATCTACACGCTTCAGATCTGGACAGCGAAGGATCGAGCTTGATCTATCACGAATCCGCTTCAAACGAAGAAATCTCTCTTGAAAAGATGAAGATCTTCAATCTATGCTCTTGAATCTTCAACTTGATCTTCAACTTGGATGGATGGAAGCACTAGATTAGAGTGGAGAAAAGAAATGAAGAAGTGTAGAAGTCGAGCTCTCAAAATGGCAGCACTTCGTCGCTTCGAAATCCGGATCCCAAAAAGTGAGAACAACCCCTCCTATTTATAGCTGAAAATCTCTCTAAGTCGTAACTCGGCTAACTCCATAGGTCGTCTCCGACTTACGACCTAAGACTCCCACCGACCTAAGCCTTAGCCAACAACTCCGACCTAACAGACCAAGCCTACGACTTAACATGCGCGCGACCTAACTTATTCGTGCTACACGACCTAACACACGCGCGTTCCCTCCTAAGTCGCCTGGACGACTTAACAACTTAGCACCATTCGACTTAACACTACGCGACTTAACTATGCACGACTTAACACTTATACGACTTAACAGGGCATACGACTTACGACTTATAAAACCTTGCGACCTAACAACCCACAACCAAACTCTTAAGTCGTCTACGACTTACTCCTTTGGTCGCTCACTATTAACCCAGCTTCCTTAGGTCGTTGCCGACCTAACTATGCTAACCCGGTAACCACTAGGTCGCTAACTCTATTAAGTGGGTCACTTCCTTAGGTCGTTAACTCGCCTTGCCGACCTAACGCTTAACTCACCAAAACTCTTAGGTCACCAATTTCCTTAAGTCGCCTATGTCTTAAGTCGGTAACTACTAGGTTGTTAACTCGCTAACTCGTCCAACCGACTTACTCCTTAAGTCACCCACTACCTTAGGTCGCTCCAACACCCTACGACCTAAACTACTACGACTTATCTCCTAACTCGTCGAATCCCTTAAGTCACTGCCGACCTACCCCTTAGGTCGCCAATCCTATAAGTCGGTCACGACTTAAGACTTAACCAAATTCTTCCCAAAATCTGAAACGACCTAAAATGCTGAAAATTCCAGATTTGAACGAACTTCTCGATCCGTAAAATACGGGTCGTTACAGTATTAATGTCGACTTTCGAGCGTCGAAAGATCGTGTCGTTACAATGTGGTATCAGAGCAATTGGTTAAGTGACAACCTTGGCTCTATTGGGTGTTACTCATTAGAGATAGAGTCAGTAGTACTCTAGAATGAGTGTGAGTGTAATAATAGATATGAGCGCGTATTTGTTAGTGAATACAAAAATTTGTTTTATATTGTGTTGACTTATCGGTTGATTGTTTATAGATTCTGGTCGGTTCAGTTTGGCCAACTGTAATCGATAGGGGTTTCTAAACTCTTAAACAAGATAAACCGACATAGTATTGTTTTAAATAGGGTAAATGAAATAATTTTACCCAAAACTATTTTTGTATAGAAAAGGAATCATTTTCCATAAATTATTATAGTATATGGATGCTTGGTTGTTAGGAAGTGATAATATTGAATTATTATCATTGTTATATGGAAACGGAATGAGAAATAATGGTATAACCAAAGATTTGGAGATAAATTCATTTAACAAATGAAATTTATAATTATGAATTGAAAAGTATAAGGAAATGAATTCATATACGAATGGGATTTGTAAATGTAAATTGTAAATGTGATTTATAATTTGAAATAGAATTCCAAGAAGATATTCGAAATAAAATTCATTAATGGAATGAAATTGGTAATGTGAATTTATAAATGAGTTTTATAAATTGAAATGAGATGTCAGAGTAATTTTTACAATACGGATTAAAGGATTTGAATTGAAATTTCAAAAGATTAAATTTCCTAATTTGGATATGGTTTCCAGAAGTCTGGAAAATAATTATTTGAGAAGTATTTTTGAGTTGGATATGAAATCTAGTGGGGTTTGAAATTTAAAAATATTTGGGAAAATATTTTGAAGGGACATAATTGATTTCAAAGTTAGTTTTGAAATGTGAGTAATTGTTAAAAAGACTCTGGAGTTTCTTTAAAATGTTATGGAATGTAAATAAGTTTGATAACTTATAAAAATATTTGAAATTTGATTGGAATAAGATTCGAATTAAAAAGGAATGAATTTGTGAATGAACAAATGAGGTTACATTTGTAAATAAATGAATTGGAATTGAAAAAAGGAAATGAGATTTAATTTGATTTGAATCAAGTTGAATAAAAAAATCCAAACTTGGAAAAAATAAAATAAAATGGATTGAATTCAAGTAAACTAACTTGATAATTTATTAATTCATGAAATAACGAATTGGAAGTTGAATGAGTTAAATTAAAGTTGAGTTGTGAGCTAAATTTTAAAATGGTTTGAATTTGCAGATAAATTCAAGTAAGTAGTAGAAAAATAAATTGAAATTTCCTTGATAGAGATAAAGTAAATTTAGGATGAATTGAATATGGAAATTTGAAATTTAAAAAGGATAAGTGAATATACTAATTGAATTAAATTAGTAGATGGAATGGATTTGATAAATGAAAAAAAAACAAATCGAAGATTTAAATTAGAAATTGTTTATAAGGAAAATATAACTTGAGTTTTGAGTTGAAATAACTTAAACAATATTTGGATAAATGCTCGACTTAAGTAAAATTGTGAAATGGTTGTTTTCGAATTTTATTGAATGGTTTTCAATGAAATTTGTTTGATTAATGAAATGCAAATTGAAATTGAATAGAAATGATTGTCGTTTGACGAAAACGAGATTGTATAAAGATCTATGAGTTAATGAAAGCAAATAAAATTGATTTTGGAATCAATTGAAAGGGATATGAGTTAGATTCATTTAAAAATGAATTGAATATAAGGAATTGCATTGTAAACCATTAAATTGAATGTGAATTAGATGAAAGCGATTTAATTTGTATTGAAACTTGATAAATTGCTGATGGAAATTATTTTGAGTGTATTGTTTACGAAAACTACTTGTTTGTTATTGAAAATAAGTAAAATGTTAATAGATTTCCTATATATGTCACTTACGTGTTTAAATTGAGTAAGTACAGGTACAGGGGGGCCGTTTGGCTGCATTTTGGTTGCGCAAAATGTTTAATAAATAAGCCGCTTTGCTTAAAATGCTAATAAAGGTACACCTACGCAATAAAAAATAGGAAATATGAACTGTTTTTGTTTTTCCAACCGAGTGGGTCGATGTATATATATTTATATCTATTGTCAAATTGTAAAAGCTCCTCCGTACAAAGGAGACTCTGCCAAAATTTTCTGAAAATTTTGGAGTTAGAAAAAAAATTTGGAATTTCTGAAAATTTCAGTAACGACAAATGATTTAAAATTTGTAAGCAAATAGAATTGAAAACTGAAGTAGTAAAAATAAATATAAGAAATATTTATATTGGACTTAAGAAATGAATGGAGAAAATTCTTAAGTAAAATTGGTATTGGGAATACACTAGGTAAATTTGGACATTGTTGTTAAGTAAAGTATACAGGGATTATAAAGGCTATAGGAACATGGAATTGGATTTTGATTTCGAAGGTAAATTTGAAATTTCTCAACATAAGGTATGTATTTAAAATTTCTGTATGAAATTTGATTGGGTTTTTTATTTTTCCACTTGGCATTTTGTTTTCTATTGGAATTTGGCAGTCCGTAGGGACATTTTGTAGTTGTACCGAGCTAGCCGCGCAAAGGAGACGCTGGCGAAATTTTTCGAAAATTCCGAGAGTTAAATTTTTTGGATAATTTAAAATTTGAATTTAAATTTAAATTTGAATTGTGAAGTAAAATAAAGTTGCTTGAAACTATGTAAATGTTTGGAAAATTAATAAGGATGATAGTGTGGTTATGTTAAGAAGATTGGTTAAGAATTTGATAAAACTGTTTGGTTTTGGGAAAATGATAAACAGGTTGAGGATCATTCTTCTTAACTTGTAATTTCGGGATGAAATTCTTTTAATGAGGGAAGAATGTAACGACCCTGAATTTTTGACATTGGAAATCAGGATATTTAATTGATTTTAAATATCTGGAAGTTAGTTTAATTTGAAATTCAAATATCAGAATGAATTTGGCAATTTAATTATTGAATTTAATTTATTGCAGTTTGGTAAAAATATTGAATCTTCAGTTTTAAGCCGATTAAAAATATTTTCAAGGCTTAGAAAATCTATATTGATAATACTAAAGATAATAAAAGTTTTAGAATTGAATTTGAAAATGTTTTGTTCAGTTTTGAATTTTATCGTTTAAATCGATATTTAAAAATAGTCTTCCGGGGCACAGTCTCGGAATTCGACGAAACCAGTTTCATTGGATCCGTAATATTGTATTATTATCATATTTAAATTTTCGTAATATTTGGAGTGATCGTTTGGCCATACGATAAGTAAACGTATTGAAATTTAATTTAATAACTGGTCCAAAAAGCTATCTTCTCCATACGATCGAGTTAGGACTCGAAACCTTTTCCATTGTGTTTGAAATAGGCGTATAACATTATAAACGCCTAGCAGCACGCCTTGATAGGAAGTTGAAATTTTTGACTTCGTTTTCGAGTCGATTCGAATTTGAATTTAAATAAATTAATACATTGTTTAACTAGTTGAATTTATTTCACGTCAATGCTTTTTGCCTTCACGTCACAGTTACTGTAGCTCATCTGCCACACGCAACCCATCACCTCGTATTCAAATCACTACAGCCTTCATTCTCACGTAAGAAAAAAATATCTCTCGACCCTATCTCCTTTTCATCCTCAGTTAGAACGAAAATTAAATTAATGGTTGATACCCAAACTATATTTTTCTTTCTCTTCGAAAAAAAATCGAACGGTTCATTCGTTCATGAATCAAAGCCTTTCCCTCTTCACAAATAAAAATCTCGGCCTCTATTTCATCAGAAGCTCGACTCGTTCGAAAATTGGTTTTGGGGAAGGGCGGAATCGTGTCGATCAGCGACTCGAGTTCGAAGTTTTGGAGGTGATTTTTCTCGTGGGTGACGAATGCGAGGCAGCGGTGATTCGATCGTTCGACTTTAAGGATGCGGAGACGTCTCGAGCTCGATTTGGGATACGACGAGATACGACGATGAGCTGGGGTCTCGCGCGTGTGTGATGGCGGCGAGCATTTCAAAGACGCATGGCAAATCGAAATCGTGGCCGAGCTCGGGCTAGGGTTCATCGCGATGGGAGGTTGGCGACTACTGTATTCAATTTTTGGGTATGCTGCTTCTTTTATTATAATTCGTGTGTATGTATATATATACATATTTTTAGTTATTCACTATTTTAACATAAAATTATTTAGGCAAAGGATATATACAGAAAGATTTCGAAATTATATAGGAATTTTAAAATTGTTTGAAAGTTTTTATAAATTAGATTTTTATGAAATCTATAATGCTTATTTTTATAAATATATATGTAGTTTTAAAAGAAAATAAATATACATATACGTTTTAAATTTACTAGCTTATTTTAAATAGCGGATTAGTGATTAAATTGTTTAATTTACTAAAAGATTTTTTTAAGAGACGTGGTTAAAATAAATCATTAGTTAAGCGATTTATTAAATAAGATTAATTTTTCAATTGATTCAAATATTAATAAAAATCATATAATTGTTACAAGGTCTAGAACTGTGGAGAAAACAATCTGGAATGAAAATGGATTGCATGCATAGCTAAAGGTGAGATCTTCACACTCACTTGGTTGTTTGTTGAATTTAAATAGTTGAATTTAAATTCTGGATGTGTTTGGATGAATTGGATAATTTATCTATTGATGATATTAGATATAGTAGGATATCTATATATATATACTATATTATTATTAGTGAGTTAGATTTCAAGCTCACATAGGCCCCCTTTAAATTTGGCAACTTATATTATTACTCAATTCAATTTCAAGTACGTACATGCCTCTATCTATTTTCTGAAATCTACCGTCGCGGTTCCTATTTCCTCCTTTTGTTAACTAGCTCTCCACTTCCTTCGCACACGTCTCTAACCCTAAATTCAATTGCATCTATGGAGTCAGTAACTCTTCGACCAAGCGTCGATTGGAGCTCCGCTAATCCTCATCTCTTGTTCAGTATTGGTCGTCCTCTCCGTTTTCAGGCCTCTCAAATCCCAAACGCTTAAAAATGGCGATCTCCTTTTCCGTCTTCTCTAGATCTTGGTCTGCTCTCCTCATTTCTATTCTCCACCTGGATCCGAGATGGCCAAAATTCGCAAGTCCAAACCAGAGTTTGCTTCATTCGTGACTAATCGTGTTTCGGCTACAAGATCTGACCGCGTCTTCGCTTCGATTGTTGTTCTCCATTGTGCTTCTGTTGCGTACCAAGTATCGTATTTCCTTTTGAATCAGCATGTTCTTCGGTAATTTGTCAATCCACCTGCCTCTGAAAATTCGGTTGTTTCGCTCTTGCCAGATATGGTAGACGGTAGCAGTTAGCACAGAGAAAGCCAAGTCCCTATGCTGATCCTTTTACTTAAACGTAAATATAAGGTGATTTATCTCCTCTTTCAAAGTAGGAGTTCAGGTGAAAGTTTCAACTTTAACTTATTTAAATTCCAAATGTATTTAGTATAAGAATAGCTAAAGAATAGATGCTGCTTACTTTACGATTCACTGCCGCAAAAAACACATATGCCATCGTTGTCGATTCCAAATTGTGACAGTCTATCTTTAGTACTCATCGATTTAGTACTACTAGATAAGTGATGAAAGGCATTCTCCTGTTATTATTATGATGCCACACCAATTTCGTCCAGTTTTGCTATTGATTTCTTTGTCTAATCCTATCCCAAGCCGCATGAAAATTGAATTCATTACCCTCACACCATTCATAAAAATGTCCTGATCTGGGTTAATATGCAGGTCGCCGTAAGGGAAAAACGGCTTGACGTCACAGATTTCTCTTCCCACTCTGTTTGCTTTGGCGATCTTTGTTCTACTATCCAGAAAACTACTAATTTGCTATAAAGGTCACTTTCTAATTCTTATACATATTTTTTGTTTCTAAAACTCTTGACTTGGGAAGCATATATTATAGGTCAATATTCTGTATTTGAATTTTAGTATCCTGCATATAGAACATTATAATGTGAATTCAATGTATCTTCTTTTCCTATTAGTTCTTTCGCTTAATTATTAGATTCAACCAATAATATACAATAATATATCATGTAATTTGATTCAGGCTCAGTTTTTAAGGTAGGAGCCAAGCCATTCTAGATGTCAGTTTCAATAGCAGCACCATGTACAACTCGGCGCAACACAGTAACACACTAAAGTAATTTGCTTATACTACTGCTGCATTACATGGCTGTTTGGAATCTGCAATCCGGGTATCAATTATCCATAAAAGTCTATAGTTTTGACCTAATAGTCATAATTCGCTATAAAGTATTGCAAATTTAGAAAAAACTGTTATGCCTACAAATATATACCAAAGTTTGCATGCAAAAACATTTTGTAAGCTTAGAGATAGAGTGCGTTTTTTATGCTTTTGATAAACCATAGAAAGTTATTCCAAAATTTTAAAATCGAACCTTTTGTGATATCCACATAATAGCACACTTCTTTGAATGTGTATTTGTATCATCTTCCAAAATAGTTATATGTGTTTATCCGTGTGCGTGTGTATTTGTATCATTTTCCATAATAGTTATATGTGTGTGTGTGTGTGTGTGTGTGTGTATATCTGCGTGTGCCCGTGTGTGTTTGTGTATTTGTATCATTTTCCAAAATAGTTATATGTTTGGATGTGTATATGTGTGTGTCTATATATATATATATATATATATATATGCATGTGTGTATTTCCCCTCACTCTATGTTGTTGTTCTCATTTTTTTAATAGAATGAAATTAAAGGAAGTTGTTTCTGCATTTGGTCGTATTGCTTACTTTTTTAGTTTATTAGAAGTTTGGAACAAGTGAACATCACCAATTCATATTTCTTTTCTTCCAACAAGCTGCACTATAACTCAATTTTGAGCCACAATTTCAAAATTTTCAGACTGACTTCAGTCATGCTGTTAGGTAAACTTGCATTTTGGATTCCAGCTTCATTTTCCTTTGTTGTGCATACTGCTTTTTTTTCCTTATTTTCTTAAATTTTCACTTTGCAAGGTAACATATGCAGGCATTTTATAATTGATTTTCCAAGCTTTATTGGGGTCAATTTTGATTTCTGGCTTATGGTATATGTATTAACAATTTTTGAATTTAGTATAATTTTGGAATTTTTTCACCAAAATATATTTCTAGCAAGTTCCTACTATGATATATCAGTTGTATAGTTTACTCTGAGGGCTTTTTTGGATTATACTTCATATTTCTGAATTATATGAGTTAGGGATTTTATTTTTTCATATAGAAAATTGTATTTTGTGATATGCTAATTAATTTTTCTGTTAAAGTTTGGTGACTGCTATTTTTTTGTTAATAATTATTAATCTTTATTGTTTCTTATAATGTTTTGAAATATTTGGAAAAATGTGCTTCCTGTATGATTTAATTAAAAAAAGCCAAAAACTAATAACATAATATATTTTGTTATTAGTTTTGGTTTACATTTCTTTCGCAGTTTAAAATTACCATTAAAATCAAGTTCCTATTCCTATTCTTCTTTCTCATAAGCTGATCTCTCTTTGATTCATGCGGTAATTTTGCAATTTTCCCACTTTAATTCGTTTACTCTACCATTCGTTCTCTTTAGCTTACTTAATGGGCTTACTTAAAATATGTATACTAATTAAAACAGTCCCTTACGCTCTTTTCTTTTTTCCTTTTCTTCTCTAATCAATTAGCGCTCATTGGTCTCTAATTATCTTCCTGATTTCCTCACTTTTGTTTCATCTTCATCTTTTATCTTCCAGCGAACAAAACTGGAGATTTATTTGCAAGTTTTAAACAATTTAATAAGTTGGAAGACCAACTTAAATTAAAAGAATAAGATAAGTTATTTTAAATTTAACATTCTCTATTCTCAATTTTGTTATGTTTTTCTATATTTCAATTTTTTTGTTTTTCCTTAATTACCCATCTATAGTTACCAATAGATCAAGTCCAAAACCTTTAGTAATAGTTGCTTGATTTATCCAAGTATGCATATCTTAATATCGTTATACATCAAAATGAAACTTCGGTCTTTATATTTTCATGAAACAGAGTACATACCAAACATTCTCATTAAAAGATGATACCTTTCATTTTGTCATGCACCTAAAAGAAGAGTGAGTATATTTAAGAAGGATTCATTAGTTTTAGGCATGTTATGCAGTTTTGTATCTGATTATTTTGACGCCTCCAAGGATGCATTCAACTGATCTATAATACTGTTAAAATAATAGTTTGTATTGTACATATTGTTTCATTTATGCCTGGTTTCGGTACCTTACAAGTTAATGAACATCAGAAGAAACTATTTCATAGTTTCGGCATTTAAAACAATCTTATATATTTTGTTTGAAAAATTAACTAGGGATAATGTTTGCTATTGATTAACTCCAGGTTATTTGTAACAGCTTTTACAAATACAAAGGTAAGGTATATTTTAATTCACATAGTATACTAGAGACAACCATTGTTATTGACAAATATTAGTATATCTCTCCATTTTTGTGTTCCAAGTTCAAACTCAATTTATTCATGGGTCCAAGTCAATAAAATTTTAATTGCATTTTCACCATATCACCGTATACAATATTATATGAACTGAATATTTTGCTAATTTTCATATACAGTATTATATTGTTGTGAATTTTTTTGGATACTTTTGAGTCTAATTTTTCTAATTGAATTTTAAATACATTGCTATAACATTTAGCTTTTCTCCATATTTCACACCGATTTTTTTTCCATACATTTTGATAAGTCTAACGGCTTCCAAATCATGGGAGTAATATTTCCATCATTGAATTTAACTATTGTGATTTACCAACTTTAAATTATTGTTCTTAGGTAGAAGCTACATCTATCAATAATGCAATACGTTTTGAATTTCTTTGGAAGAAGTTAGATGCTGCATATTTGTGTGCACCAAAAGTATGTGAAGATGCTAGGAAACTACATCATTATTTGTTGCCAACTTAAACAGTATGGTGGATACTAACGTAATTATCTGATTTTATTAGAAATTTTATAGGATTGTCTACTCCACTATTTTGTTATTATAACACATTACTTGGTTTTCAACGTAAACTTACTTTAAATAATAGGCATTGTTAAAGGGACTACTTTTGAATATGAGGGAGCAAAAAATTCAGTCAGACCCCATCGAAAAAATATGCCATGCATGGTGATCTCACACAAAATGCATCCAAATTCGGTGAGCCCCCTTGCCAAAACTTCATTATATCCAAAATTAGAGTCCCATTAACAATGTCCTAAATTATTTTCACCACAAATAATTACAACATAGATTATAGACTTTACCATATGACATTAGGAATCCAAATAGACTTCTTTGGATTAGAAAAGTAAAGGTATGGACTTAATTTACTTTTTTGGGTAATAATTTTGCAAGCCCATATTATTAATTATAGATTTGAAAGAAACGTACTGATCAAACAACTACTGAACGTTCGGTTCGGTAGGCTGAAAGTTCATTCACCTTTACTAATTAATTAGTTTTTTAGTTGCCCTTGCTTTAACCTCTTGAAGTAGTTATGGCAAAAATGAAATCTGATTTTGGTAATCTGGTACTGATAGAAGAAGAGTTAACCCGAATTATGTTAATTTTTCTTTAATTGAGTCATTTGTAATCTGGTGTAGATGTATAGTAGCATAATTTTTTTCCCTGCTTATTGTTTGGTAAATATTTAACTCACTGTAATAAATCGGTTACTTTGTAAAAAGTTCCACTTCTGTTTTCAAAATGAACCTTTCAAAACATTTACAATTTGCAAAATATTTTAACCTATATGGCTATTAGTTCTAAATTTAAATGGTAATAAGAAATATATGTTATTTTACTTAAGAAAATGATGGTTATACCAGTAATGTAGTGTCACCCATGCATGTTTTTAAAGGCTAAGGTTTATTTTAAAGTATTTTCATACTCATCATCAAACTAGGATCCTACACATAGCTTTGCATGTTTGTTTACTTAAATATGCATCCTGCATGTTATTGTGCATAAAATAGTACATGCATAGATTCAGATAGTTATACAGGCTTATATCACCCACATATGTATTTATTTATTTATGTATCTGTATGCATGTATGTACGTACGTTATCTAGGGTACACACTGTTATACACATACACAAACGTGTGTATATACATATAAATCCAGAATATCATACAGATACATATTCAAAAAAGCAAAAAAAGGCATAAGGTTATATATCTAATGTTATTTACAACATGTGAAAGTTAAACTTGACAGTAATTAGTGTAGGCTTTGGAGATATGGGCAAGGCATCAATCGAAGTCGACAATAAATGCAATGATTGTTCAACATATGCCAAAACTTATCTTACTACCAAAATATATAAGTAGGCACTCCATCAAACAAGGCATTGTTTAAGAAACCGAGGGCATGAAATACATAAAGTGCAAATATATATATATATATATATATATATATATATATATGTGTGTGTGTGTGTGTGTGTGTGTGTGTGTGTGTGTATCAAGTATGTTCCAAACTTTGACCTTTTTATATCATGGAATACAACTGCAGTTTAAAATTTTGTAATGCATTTGTTTCATCCTTTTTCCTACCTTTTAAATTCCAAGTTTTTTTATGAAACCATTGACCACTTGCAGAAAATAGGCATCACTGTCACTTGGAGTCCATATAAGGTATGATTGAATTACAATATGTTTCTTATTACCACTGCCTTCATTATAACCCCCATAACTATCCATTAATAACAAATTTTTCTTCCAAAAATAGTTGTCATGGTACGATGAGAGAGGGTAGAACATTATGAATTTAACCAATCGAGGAATACAAAGCTTATAAGTTTATGCAAGTAATGTGACATATAACTTCCTCAAGCTAACGAGTGGTACACCGTTTGCTGCTAGGATAGCAATACACATCTTTTGTTGCAAAAGTTGCCAATGCAATGACCAAAGTTAGACCATCATAAACTAGGTTTTATTAAAAGTTATGATTTCCTTTTAATTTGACATCTTACAATGAATTAATATTGCTGCTGATGCTTACTTTATATCAACCCATGTTAATATTCATATTTAAAACTATTTAGTGATAGTCCTTTGGTTCTTGCTGTTTTCATTTGCTTCCATGAGGATACAGTAGAGAAAAACATGCTGTTTCACTTAGTAAACAAATTTAGCAAATACGCAAGTGATAGAAAATGTGTAAGAATAGCATTATTAGGTTCTTAGTAATGTGTCGTTGAACTTTATTTTTTCGATTATGAGTGGTAGAGATATAATATATTAATCCATGCATTTTTTTGTCCTTCGACAGAACTAGGTTACAGTGCATATATGCATATGCATATCCATAGAGGTTGTGTGTGTCTATATATTATTTTTTCCTTTAGCTAGATGTGTTGTGTGTATAGGCATATACATACGCATATGCATAAAAAAAAGTGGAATGCAGTACATGAGGCTCTCGCACGATAGCGGACTATGGGGAGGTCGATAACGTACGTACCTTTCCCTCGCATTGTGAAGGGGCTATTTCTGAACTCGAACTTGGACGTCCAGATCATTATGCCGGTGACCTAACCATTGCCTCAAGGCTCCACCTCTATACATATACATAAGCATTGTTGTAATAAAATAGCAGGCGTTTGAAGGAGCCATGAATGACTAAATATAGAAGGGACATGGATCCCTGCTCTTTCTTTCTCTCTTTGCATGCACATGTTTATGCATATGTATATGCATATAGCTAAATACGGCTGATTTTTACTCTAAAACATGATTGACTATTTAATTTTAACATTACACTAAAGAATGCCTTATAGAAGAGAAGCAATACTTTCATGATCAGTCAAAAAAATATAAGTTGTATGTGCATAATATTGCACTATAAATAAGACTAACAATCGAACTTAGATATGTTGTGTTTGAATGGGTGTTTGTTGCATAATCTATTATTATAATTGGGTTTTACTAATTACGAGGTGTACAATTAATGGCAGACATTTTCATGGGATGCACTAGACATTTTCATTTCATGACCGAAGTTAGATATGCTTGGTATATATCAATTTCACTCTAGATGCTAGAATTGCTTTCAATATAAAATCTTTCATACTTTCAAGAAAATATACCCTGGACATGTTCATAACATTTTGGATGAAACTAAGACATCAAGTGAAAACACTTTTTCCCTACCATCTGCCTATTTGCAGCTAAAATAATAGGCCTTTCTCTTTCTGGCATAAACACATTAATTTTAAAATAAGGAACTATCCTCTTTCTGATAAATTTGTACCAAATTTTATGTTACTAAAAGTAGGCACAAAATTTGTTTCTTGCATGTTTTCTAATTAACAATTTGCACAGGGATTATGTTGCCTTCTTTTAAGTCTTAAATAATCTGCAACCTTGAGCTCATTTAATCATAGTATTTATGTCTAACTTATATTCTATTTCCTAGATTTCAAGAAAGCCAAGAACCTCTGCAGAAAATGTTTCACAAGTTGCAGATAACGGAATTGCTGAAGCTTAATTTTTGTTGTGTCCCTTTTAGTTCTGTTCTTTCACTTTTAATATTTTTAAACTATTGTATGGTGATATCAATGTTTGCCTCCTACCTTTGTACTAAACATTAAGCATATTCGTTTCATCATTAAATTGAATTGTGGGTTATGAAGTTTCCAGTTGGGGATTATTGATCAATATTTAGATGAATAATTAGTATTGTTTTTCCAGTATTATTATCAGAAACGTGTGAAATTGTATAACACAACAATCACATAAGCCGTTACTATGAAATTTTCATTCTGCTTATTGACTTAAATTACTAGAAAATTAGAGATTCATCCTTTTGATTTCTACTCTTTATAGATGGATGAATTCATAAAATTGCAAAAAGATTCTGATTGCGTGTGATCTGTTCCACAAGCTTTGATCCCTTGGATCAGTATTTTAACATTGAAAACTTGGTTTTAATATAGTAAATAATGGTTGGTTTCATATAACTCTTCTACTTCAATATGTCAATCTTTTAAATACGTGTCTATTTTGAAATTGGATCTTTTGAAATGTTATAATGTTCAAAATAGAAATTGACTCAACAGATGACTTTTAAGTTTTAATTGTGGCAAGTATATAGCAACATTCCGTGTGCATAGCATGGGTTCACACTAGTATATATATATATATATATATATATTGGAGTGATTGATTTCCCGCATTATATAGCGGATGAGACCCTATGCGCCGCATAATAGCGGATGATATTTTATAAATCCCATATACCATGATATTCCACCTCGAAGTGGAATGGGTATTTAATTGTTGTGCTAACTTCTGTGGATGCAGGGAAACAGGTTGGAGGGATCCAACTGGATTCCTTAAATTGTATGAATTTGTTTCATATGTTGTATGAATTTGTTTCATATATTGTGTGATGATTTATTGATAATCTATGAATGATTATATTGATGATTGAATTTGTTGAAGGCTATAATTTAGCCGAATGTATTTTTGGTAACGTTGGATACCAAAAATAAATAAAATTGGATTTTTGGAATTAAAGTAGGGAATTTTAAGTAAATTCCTTTTGAAAGAATTGGGTGAATTTAAAAGAAGGAATTTAAAAGCATAAAGTTGATTTTTGAAATCTTATCGAATTATTTCCAAAATATGGGAAAAGAATATTAATAAATGGGTTTTGAATAATATTGTTTAAAAGTTGAAGAATTTATTGATAAATGGAATTTTAAATAATTTGGGAAGAATAAAGGGATTTATTTAAAAGGTGATAAATTTCTAGAAATCAATTTGATAATTGATTTGGTATTTGAAAATAAATCTTTGGAAAATCAATATGAAAATTTATTTGGTGTTGAATGAAAAATTTTGATTTTTGTGCTGAAAATTAATTTGGAAATCGATTTGTAAAATGATTTGGTATTTGGAAATAAATTCAGAAATGGATTTGCAAATGGTTTGTTATTTGGAAATAAACTTAGAAATCAATTTGCAAATGTTGTGTACTATTGAAAATAGACTTGGGAATCAATTTGTAAAATTGATTTGGTATTTGAAATAAATGGAAGAATCAATTTGAAATTTGATTTGGTTTATGAAAGTGAATATTTGGAAATTTAAATTCACAGTGGAAGTAAATAATATCGGGAATTTTATTCCGCGAGTGAAAATTGATTTGAAATTGGTTTTCAAAGTGACGAAGTGTGGAAAATATATACCTTTCAAAGATATTTTGAAATTTAATAATTTGGAAAAATTATTCAGATTGGATAATTATTGTGAATATTGTTTGATAGTAAAATATCCAACTATTAGTATAAACAATTTGGGAAAATTATTAAGGCTTGTTATTTGTTGTGAATGTTGTTTGATAGTTAAATAACCGACTATCAATATTTGCCTTTGAAATGGCACTTGAATTTGTTTTTAAAACAAGCGCTCATTATTCGATTTAGCCGGGAGAGGACTTTGTGTAATATAACCCATTCCGAATAATGATACGACGTTATGGATTGCAATTGAAAACTGGATTTGCAAGGGCTTCTTTTAAAATGCCTTCGGTTCTATTCGAACCCGGAACAGACTTGTATGGTTGTATGTCTGACATTACACTTTGAGATATAAAGAAGATTTCTTTCAAATACATATCTGTTGGTGGCGGAGAATTTATTCTCTTAGCTTAACACCCTTCTCTGAGACGTACGAGCTCAAAGGTTATGTAGTTGAAGGTTATCAGTGATATACTCCCAATTTGGTAGTGTGGCATGCTAAGTGTTGTTGTGTGTTGCTGATCATTTGTTGATCAAAGCATGGCTTTCGTGTAAAGCGTAGCTTTATGGACGAGACCTCATCGGACCTCACGCCCCGGAAATGGTCAAAACAGGAAAATGCGGCAAGGTTATGAGGGTCGCTCCCTTTAGGGTATGTCATTTCCTTCTGGAAAAAGGTGGTATCATGGTATGGAGTCCAGATGCTTTACCTGTGTGGTTGCATCAATCTTATTTACTGTGTGATTGTTGCTTTGTGATCGAGGGCCCTCAGATAAAGGTCGCAAACGACCGGGGGGTGGCATACTCGTGTAGTAGTTACCTAGTAAGAGGTAACCCGGCCTTGTGTTGGCAGAGAGCAGTTGTCTCTCGGGACGTCCCTCCAGAGGCGTTTCCGTGTGGCATAGGAAGTTCCTTAGCCTGACCATTTGTTGGAAAATTCAAAGAAATAATACGAGCCCTTTACGATTGCAATTTGTATAACCTATCACCTCATGTGGCAGCTATAGCAGGCATAATATAATGGTACCTATGCTGGCTAAGATTAATATTATATTTTCGAAAGGATTTTCACACTATGCACTAGTAATAATATTAAAAGAGTTTTCTCGTATTAAGCATATTTGACTATCATAAGAAAAATCTCCTCCAAGTCTGCGATTGCATTGTGTGTGTGGTGGGAGGTCTTATGGTAGTTTCATTTTCCAAAAGCATTACGAATTTCTTTTATTTTCTTTGTGAAAATAACTGTTTTTTAAGATCTCACACCAGTCCCACGACTGACCTGGAGTTTATTGTTCCCTTTCTAAACTCTGGGTGCCCATAATTTTCCACACGGGCAGCCTAGAATCAGGTTATCGATTGGGTCTGGATGGATTGTTGTGGAGATCTGGAGGCGAGTTGGATGACGAGACGTATCACTTATACTAGTATTATTCTGCCGTGTATTATGTTATGTGGACAAGTTTATATAACTGTCTAGTGATGTGTGTTGTTGTTGTAAACTCTGATGATGTATTGTATAAACTGATATAGTTCTTTGTGATAAAGATTATTCATTCAACTATTATATATTGTTTCGCTGCGAATGTGAGATTCTGATATTGTTCTGTTTCTTTTTCTTCTATCTTCTTCTACCTCTTCTTTTTAACCCTAATGATTCGGTTTTCCGGCATTCGATTGCGCGGCATTTAATACAGTGGACGTATTAATGTCGACTTTCGAGCGTCGAAAGATCATGTCATTACAATGGTAGTCTTCTTTATAATCTTTTGGTAAATATTTTTGCAGTACAGCTAGTAATATGCAACAACAATTGGGAATAAATATTAAGTGTTAACTGCTTTTGTATTATATGTATACTGTCAAATTGAATCATTCCACCGAAGAAAGAAAATCATAAATATGTTCCAGTAGAATGTATGAAACAGTAAGTGTAGAGGAAAGAAAATTCATTTAATCATTAAAAACCCAGTATAAATCATCAAAAAAGATTACAAATAATGAAATTCAACTTTTTTTTGGAGACTTTTCCCAATCTCTTTTCATATGCATCTTATCTACTTCATTTCAAAGTCGACTAAATCCATTAGGTAAACCTATAATTTTCCAGCTACTCCCACCCTTTCTTCTATGAAGGGACCCAATCATCATAATAGTGATGTTTCAACATTTACCGGTCTGCCTCTAACTTCCTTTATGCCATTTTACTTCAGCTGTTTCCATCTTTCTGAACTCAAGATGATGAAAATATCCATACATAACTGCCATGGAAACTCTTGCAGCACATCCATATCCTGAAATATAAGTTAAAAGTCTAAGTCAAGATAATTGCAGAACTCAAGAAGAATATCAAGCAATGTTTTAAAAAAATCATCAAATTGTTACTTACCTAAATTTCCATGCCCTCGTCTTTTTACAACCAGAATATACCATGCACTAGCAAGCTCATGTCAAAAATATCGTTGGAAAATTTCTTCCCAGAATTAACATTTAAGAAAAGAGTTACATGTCCCTATTTTTAATGTTGTTATAGAAAAAGTCCTTACAGAAATGAACATGTAAATTTGGTCCCTATTTAAAAAAAAAATAACGCAAGGTTTCTTGTACTTTTCTAACAGAAAATGGAAGATAACTTGCACTTTTTTGATTTTGGAATTTTTTTCGAAATTTTGAAAATTTTCTAAAATTTTTAAAATTTTGAAAAGCACAATTTAACTTGCACTTTCTATCAGGAAAGCGCAAGCTAGTTTGCGCTTTCTGATTTTGAAATTATTTTTGAAATTTTTGAAAAACGCAAGATAACTTGCGCTTTCTTTCAGAAAAACGCAAGCTAGTTTGCGTTTTTTTATTTAGAAAAAAACAGGAACATAATTTACATACTCATTTCTCCAGGGACTTTTCTTATAACAACAGAAATAGGGACCTTTCGTGCAAAGCCCCATTAACATTTAGACAACTATAAAACTAAGCAATTTTATTTATTTACTTTCCAAATACTTCTTAACCATTCAAAGTTCAAACTTTTATGATACCAGTCTATAGAATAAAATGTATCATATTAGCTGCAATTTTTTGTGAAAAAGTATGATTCAGTTCAGTTTTATGTATCGTTCTCTTTAAATAGTCTCATTATGAAATGAGATAACTTAAAAACACACCCCATCATGTCATGCATAAATAACATGCAGCACCAAAAAGAAAAGGAAAGATACGCTTACTGATGGTCATTGGTTACAATTCCATTTTATAGCAGATAAAGTTTCTCTGGGCTTGCACATGCCTTATACATGCCAGCAACATTACTTTCTCATACTCGCTTAACCTACCAGCATAACTATGACCCTCTCTCTTTCTGGCTATTTTCTTCTCTGGTTTTTTAGAATCCTCAGTCTTTTTAGCATGGCTTTTATACACACCGCCTCCATCGCAAGCGAACATTAATTTGCCTTTGTGTTTGACTATATTTTCTTCTTTTGATTTTATGATGATGATTATGAAGCCCAGACTGATTGCCTTCTATACCACATTGGTTCAGAAATATGAATCAAACAAACTTAATTCTAGAGGTAGAAAATAAGATAAGGTATATGAGATAAAATGCAGTTGAAAATAAAAACTGGGATTTTACATTATGCAGTAAATTCTGCATTAACAACAAAATCCACTAATTATTTCAACTGAAACAATATCATAGTATTAGTATTATTTAATAGTCTAAAGGATAGCAATATCTCAATTAGCAAAAAAATATACGCTTCACAAGAAGCACCATTCATACAAATTGTAGTGTAAACATATAATATCGATCAATATACAAATTGGAATAAGCTATTACACACTGTTATCTTCATTCACTTGACCATAAGACAACCCAAAATATTCGAAATTATACCCAGATTTCCATAATACATTACATAATAGGTGGTATATGGCGGATGCATTCCTATAACATAAAACCACCATCCAGACTGGCCAACCCATACTTTTAAAGTCTACATAATATATGGTATATTGCAGATGCATTCCGATGACCTAGAACAAATATCCAAACTGGTCGACCACAATCCAATATAGATCTATGCAAAAACAGTGACTGAGAAATCCATCCATGAACATCCCAAAAACATAGGTACAACAGTGCCATTATCATTGAGTTTCCAAAACCAATGTATTTTTCCATGATTTCTTTTTGACAAACAACTGAAAATAGTCAATTTGATAAATATAGTGTTAGGTTATTTTGAAATTTTATTAACGAAACCAGATCATGGACCTGGAAAAATTAAATAGATTGTAGTTGTGTAATATTATAAGCAAACGTATAATCAAATTTCAGCGAGCACATTCAACTTGATGAGACTTATAAATAAAAGAATATAATAATATAAACAAACTAATGAACATGACAAATCCCATGAAAGGTTAGACATGGTACCTTCTCTGCTAGCTAGATTAAAGCTTTCAGTGTATCCACAGTTTAACCAAACCTTAGTATAGCTGTCATTACATCTATAAAGCTATTGTGAAAGTGTGACACACCTTCAATAAATGATCAGCTAAATTTGTTCATTCCTTTCAATTTCCTCAAATGTGTATTGTTGGAATTGCGGAAGCATAAAATTATATAATACAAATTCAAATTTTCCAAAGAACTAAAATTAAGTAAGAATAATAAAACAAACCCATTTTTGCATTTTGAGGAAGATAAAGAACAATTACAGAATATGCACATCATTATTCCACAATATAATACAATTACAGAATGTTGCAATTCGAAGCATACACCCACTTCTATCAAATTTGAAAAAAGAAAAAAAACAATAAAATCTTGAAGCACTACATAGGGATAAGATACTTGTTTGTACCAAAAATGGGCACAACACTCTTCGGAAGTCTTTGAAGAGATAAATGCGGATAACGAAAATTAACGCTGTGGATTATCTAACAAAAACTCCAAAATGACCGAAAGTAAAGTACGAAGACAAGCGATTTAGAGTGGTTCGGCTTTGTAGCCTACGTCCACTATGAAGGTTTGATGATTTTATTACTCGACACTCGAAGATTACAATGTCTTATAACGCAGTACAACTGGTTTTGAGAGCTAAGTCTGAATTTAAGACAACCATGGCGATTCTGAGTAAATCTGGCAGAGTCTGGGCGCTCTTTAGAATTATCTGCCCCCTTTTCTGAATGACCAGGGGCTCTATTTATAGGTGTAGGAGGCTGATATTTCGCCTAAACTGAAGGGAGACTAGTTCTGGTACGTCAGGGGGCCCACATGCCCGCTTTTTGGAAGTCCGGGCCCACTTTGGGATCGATTCGAAGCTACGTTCGAATCGATCAAGAAATTGTCCAATCGAGCTGAAATTTGGTGTGAACATTCTTCAACATGTGCTCAAGCTTTTGTGAAAATTTCATAGTATTTGGATCTGTAGATCCCGAGTTATGATCGATTTAAGATTGCATTTCTGGTGGACACGAGTGCTTCGAATCGATCCCTTCGAATCGATAGGGTCGAATCGATGCTCGTGGTGATGTGGCGCGCGTGCCTCTCGGGTTGATCCTTCTTTTTCTCCAAGTTTTTTGGGTCGAATCCATGGTTTTAGCCGCTTTGACTGGGTGGTTTCAAGGTAACGGGTTCGAAGGTATGCTTCCTTCGAATCGATCGAATGAATGTTCCCTTCGAATCGATCAAGGTAGGTTACAGTTGATTGATACGAAAGCTTCTCGGTTGAACGGATTCGAAGGTAGTCGTGGGATGAAGTCGAAGCTCTTTCACCTTCATGGATCCAAAGTAGAGTATGACCTGGTGGATTCGAACCATGGTTTGCCTAATGGATTCGAAGTAGGGCTATGCTTCGTGGATTCGAAGCACTTTTTCTCTATGGATTTGAAGGTCTTCTATTTCGTATGATTTGAAGTGAAGGCATGTTTGATGGAGTCGAAGGCTAGAGCACTTCTCATGGATTTGAAGTAGTCAAGGGAATTTTGTTGCGATGGAGCCGAAGGACTCCGACCTGTAGCTTCATTGTTTCAAAGTGTTTCGCCTGGTCCTATCTGAGTGAATGTCTATTTGATGGAGGCGAACCGTATGGAGCCGAATCGATGGATTCGAACAGAGTACCCATCGATGGATACAAGGTAAATGGAGTCGAACGTGATGGAACCGAACCTGATGAAGTTGAACCTGATGGATTCGAGCTTAGTCGATTCGACCCTTATGGATGCGAACCCGAGGCTATGTCCTCCACTTTCGTCGATGATATCTTGAGCGTACGACCTCGGATTGTCTCGAAATTTGGAATGCTGACTTTCTCGACCTTGCTCGACGTGTCTTATCAATTGCAGCCCGATCCGGACTCGGGCAAAATTCATCGGCATCCATAGCAGACCTTTGTGTAATCGGTTTTCAAGATGAACTGTCCCTGGTTTCTAGTCGAGTTCTTGGTATCACGGCCTTGCCAAAAGGCGGGATAACATTTGCCCCCCAAAGTACGTCTTGTGTAATCATGACGTGCTTTGAATAACTGCGGTCTTTCATGCTGAATATACTCGTTTAGTTGATTGTTTGGCAGTCGTCTTTTTTGCAATCTTCCCTTAGATGAACGTCCAACCGGCGTGCCTTACTTTGATCCTGCCCCCAGTCTTGGGGACAAATGCGGAGTTGATGTATGTTTATACTCCGTCTCGCACTCTGGGAGTACGGAGCTAAGGAATGTTTATACTCCGTCTCGCACTTTGGGAGTACGAAGTTAAGGAATGTTTATACTCCGTCTCGCACTCTGGGAGTACGGAGTTAAGGAATGTTTATACTCCGCCTCGCACTCTGGGAGTACGGAGTTAAGGAATGTTTATACTCCGCCTCGCACTCTGGGAGTACGGAGTTAAGGAATGTTTATACTCCGCCTCGCACTCTGGGAGTACGAAGTTAAGGAATGTTTATACTCCGCCTCGCACTCTGGGAATACAGAGTTAAGGAATGTTTATACTCCGCCTCGCACTCTGGGAGTACGGAGTTAAGGAATGTTTATACTCCACCTCGCACTCTGGGACGGAGTTAAGGAATGTTTATACTCCGCCTCGCACTCTGGGAGTACGGAGTTAGGTGGAGGGTTGTCGAGTATCAACCCTTTTCCGGCCTGTTGTGAAGGCTTGCCCCCGAGCTCGGGTTTCACTTAGCGAGTGGCCGGTCGTATCACAGCCACTCCTTTCTTGAATAAATCCCATTGCGTGATGGAATTCAGCTCTTCATGCGTCGTGATGTTGTACATTGTGTTTAATGAATCACCGCTCTGGCTCGAAGAGATGGCATTTATTGCTGGAATAAGAAAATACGGCAAAGTCAGTTGCCTTATTACAAATTCTAATTTTGAAATGCAAAAGCAAACTGCTAAATGGAAAAAATATAATGAAATAAATAGAGCCTGTTTTGTGTAATAGCGACGGAGACCCTCGCTGTTCCAGGCTCTTGGCAAATCAAGACCGTCAATGGTCGATAGTTTGAATGTGCCATCTCCGAGTCTTTGGGCAATCGCGTATGGTCCTTCCCAACTTGGTTTCATGTGTGAAGGAACCGGATAGATTCTTTTGAGAACGAGATCGCCGAGTTCGAAAGTTCGAGGTCGAACTTTGGCATTGTACAGTCGGGCGACTCGACCCCGATGTGCGGCCGCTCTCAAATCGGCCTCTTCCCGCTTCTCATCTAGTAGATCCAAAGATTCAGCAAGCAATATAGCGTTTGTTTTCGGATCATAATAAGTCATGCGATGGGAAAAAACTTTTGTCTCGACTGGAATAACGGCTTCTGAGCCATAAGATAAAGAAAACGGGGTGTGTCCGGTTGCGGTCTTGTGAGTCGTTCGATAAGCCCATAATGCCATAGGGAGTTCATCAACCCATTTGCCCCCAGCCTTTTCCAATCGCTTTTTCAGAATGGATTTTATAACTTTATTGATAGCTTCAACCTGTCCGTTTGCCTGAGGATGTGCAACTGCCGAGAAATTTTTATGAATATGGAACCGTTGACAGAAACTTTTGAACTCTGCGCTTTCGAATTGGGTTCCATTATCGGTGATGATGGTATGTGGGAGTCCAAATCGACAGATGATATTGCGAACTACGAAATTTATTACTTTCTTTGTCGTAATCGTTGCGAGGGCTTCGGCTTCAGCCCATTTTGTAAAGTAGTCGACGGCGACGATGGCGTACTTCGCACCACCTCTCTCCAGAGGTAAAGCGCCGATAATATCGATGCCCCACATCGCGAATGGCCAGGGACTGACCATTTGAGTTATCTCGGTAGGTGGGGCTCTCGTAATTCGGGCGTGCTTCTGGCACCTATCGCACTTTCTTGCATAGTTTGATGCATCTCGGTTTACTGTCGGCCAGTAATATCCATACCGGAGTATTTTCTTGGCGAGAGCTTGCCCACCGGTGTGATCGCCACACTCTCCTTCATGTATGTCATGTAACACTCGTTTAATTTCATCGTGCGCGATACACCGGAAGAGAGGAACAGAATAACCCCTTCTATACATTACTCCGTTTTGAATGACGAATCGTGAAGCTTTTCGTAGAATTTGTCTCTTCTCATTTCTGTGCACAGGCAATGCCCCATTCTCGATGTAGTTTCGATATGGAGTCATCCACGATTCTCTTTCGGGAGCGGTTTCAAATACAAAACTCGTCTCCATTTGATCGATGCTAGGGAAGGATAAAGTTTCGACGGGGACCAATCCCTCTTGCTGTGTTTCACCTGTGCTAGCTAACTTTGCCAATGAATCGGCTTTTTGATTGCGTTCTCGGGGTATATAATAAATGGCGTAATAATCAAACTGTTCCATTATTTTCTGAACTTGAGCCAAGTAAGCAGCCAGTCTTCGATCTCTCGCTTGATATTCTCCCCGTACTTGACATACCACTAGCTATGAATCACAATAAATTTCCACAGCGATAACCCTCAAATCTCTGGTCAGCTTTAGGCCGGTTAAGAGGGCTTCATATTCAGCTTCGTTATTAGTTGCATGAAAATTGAACTTCAAAGCATAACATATAGATCGGCCTTCAGGCGTCTCAAGTACAACACCAGCACCCGAACATCGGTCGTTCGATGCACCGTCAGTATGTAGCTTGCAGATGTATTCGGGGGATTTACTGGTTTCGGGTAAGTCCTCTGAAATGGTAAATTCAGCTATGAAATCCGCCAGGACTTGTCCTTGAATGGCTCTCCGCGGAGTATAAGTGATATCGAATTGGCTTAATTCAATGTTCCATTTGAGTAACCTACCAGACGTCTCAGGCCGCGTGAGGACCTGTCGTAACGGCTGATCGGTATACACAGTAAGAGGGTGAGCTTGGAAATAAGGTCGAAGCTTTCTTGAGGCAATGACCAAACAATAGGCTAGCTTCTCTAATCGGGAGTAATTTCTTTCAGCCCCTGTTAGCCGTTTACTAACATAGTAAACCGGTTTCTGCACTTTGTCTTCCTCCCGAACTAAAGCAGCACTGATCGCATGCTCTGATACTGCCAGGTAGAGGTACAATTGCTCGTGGTCAACAGGTTTTGACAAAAACGGTGGTGTGGAAAGATGTTGAACCAGTGATCGGAATGCGCCTTCACATTCCGTGGTCCATTCAAAGTTTCGCTTTCCCCTCCGGATTAGATCAAAGAAAGGGATGCATTTATCAGTTGACTTCGAAATGAACCTGCTTAGTGCTGCTACCTTTCCATTGAGGCTCTGGACTTGTTTTATGGTTCTTGGAGTTTGTAAGTCCCTTATTGCCCAGATCTTTTCTGGATTTGCTTCTATCCCTCGAGCATTAACGATGAACCCGAGGAATTTTCCAGAGGCGACACCGAAATGACACTTTAATGGGTTGAGCTTCATTCCATATTTTCGGAGAATGTTGAACATTGAATTCAAATCTCTGACATGATCCGTGGAGAATCGAGACTTCACTAGCATGTCATCCACGTAAACCTCCATGGTCTTCCCAATCTGATCGGCGAACATCCGGTTGACCAAGCGTTGGTATGTCGCTCCGGCATTCTTTAAACCAAAAGGCATGACTCTGTAGCAGTAGAGTCCCAAATCGGTCACGAAACTGGTATGTTCTTGATCGGTTAAATGCATTGGTATTTGATTATAGCCAGAGTAAGCATCCATAAAAGATAACAATTCATGGCCAGCCGTTGAATCCACAAGCTGGTCAATTCGAGAAAGTGGAAAACTATCTTTTGGACAAGCTTTGTTTAAGTAAGAATAATCGACGCAAGTTCTCCATTTCCCATTTGGTTTTCGAACCAACACTGGGTTTGATACCCATTCTGGGTATAAAGCATCTCGGATGAAACCATTCGATTGTAACTTGTCAACTTCCTCTTTAAGGGCGGCAGATCTCTCTGGATCCATACCACGCCTTTTTTGTTTGACCGGAACGTGTCGCGGATCAATGTTCAAGGAATGACTTGCGATGTCCGGCGAGATCCTGCACATATCAGAATGTGTCCAGGCGAAAACATCGAGATTTGCCTGGAGAAATTCAACCAATTCCTGTTGTATCTGTTTTCCCAGTTGAGATCCGACTTTTAGTACCTTCGAGTCATCATCCTTGCTGACCGGGACGTCCACAGTCAGTTCGGCTGGGGAAGCCTAATTCTCTTTAACTTCGTCTTTATCCTCGTTGTTTCTAGGGTCCAGATCTTTAAGGAATTGGTAGTGGTGTCCGGGCCGGGGCCCAGGCGCTAGTTGTCAATTATCAGTAAAACGGACGCAGAGAGATTCCTCCACGCCCTTTCCTTTCTCCTTGTTCTGCGCCTCACGCAGTTCAGCAACATAACAGGCTCTTCCTGCTGCCTGATCTCCTTGAATGACTCCAATCCCATGATCAGTCGGGAATTTTAAAGTCAAACACCACGGGGCAATGGCTGCCCTAAATTCAGCGAGGGCCGGTCGGCCCAAGAATGCATTATACGGTGAAGCGATGTCTAAAACAACAAATTGCAGCAGCCGGACTCTCCTGCGTTCTCCAACCCCCAGTTCCACTGGCAGTTCCACTATTCTAGTGGGTATCGTAGCACTTCCGTTGAAGCCGTGAACTCGAGATTGGCAAGGTTTCAAGTCCTTTGCTTCCATCTTCATTAAATCATAAGCTCGTTTGAATAAAATGTTTACAGAACTCCCACTGTCAACCAGGATTCTCTTCATCCAAGCGGGACCAACCTGGGCAGATATGACCAGTGGGTCGATTGTTGGGGCTTCGATTTTGTCAGCATCTCTGCTTCTAAAGATGATATCATCATACATTGTCTTTTTTGCTTAGCCGGAGCTCCATCCTCACAATTACTACAACATTCGAAGTCCGCATGCCTAATTGAACTAGAGTACGACTCCATTTCCCCCCAGCTTCTGTCTGCTGGGTGGGGACCACTACTTATTGTGTTTATAACTAGCCTCCCGCCCGTGCGAGCGGGTTCCTTTTGTCCTTCTTGATTTTGTGCCTGATCCTGATATGAAGGGCCCCCTCCACCAGACTGCGGTGCCCGCACAAACTGGTCTAGCTTTCTCTCCCTGATCAGCTTTTCAATGAGGTCCTGCAGATGTCGACACTCATTGGTGTTGTGGCCATAACTCTCGTGAAATCTACAGAACTTTCCTGTTTGAATTTGTCTCTCCGACGATTGCTTCGGAGCAGGTTTATCATATCGCACAGTGTTGCAAGTTTGCAGATACACATTTTCCAGCGATGTATTCAGTGGCGAATAATTATCAAACATTGGGGTCCTACGCTGTGGGCCTCGATTCTGATCTCTTCTCCTGTCCTGAACATTGTTGCCCCTTGGCTGAGTTTGTTTGTTCTGTATGTTCAACTGAACCTTTCCGAAATTCTCACCGGATTGCTTAACTACCACATTACTTTCTATTCCTCCAGTTCTGGGTACCGCATCGTCCTGTTTCCTAGACTGTTTTACGTCCTCTTGTCGCAAGAATTGAGCGGCTTTGGAGTAGAAGCGGTCCAATGACGCGGGTGGTTTCCCAGCTAACCAATTTCCAAATTCCGAGTCGGGATCGATCCCTTTGGTTAACGCCATTAGAATCGAGTTGTCGTTGGGATTTCTAATTTCCATGCATGTTGCGTGGAATCTCTCCAGGTAACGCCTGAGCGTCTCTCCCTTAGCCTGGGTGACACTAGATAAGGTGTTAACGTCTTTAGGCCTAGTGACATGCATTCGAAACTGTTCGACAAATTTCTTAGCTAGTTGGTCGAACGAAGAGATGGATCTTGGTGGCAACCTTGTGAACCACATCGTTGCAATTCCTCCCAAAGAGATGGGGAAGCTTCGACATTTTACTGCATCATCAGCCCTTGCGGCGCTCATTGACCATTCATACTTTAAGATATGTTGATTGGGATCGGAATTTCCTTCGTACAGAGGGAGAGTTGGCATTCTGAATCGCCGAGGAGGTTCAGCGTGCAGTATTTTGTCAATGAAAGGAGTTTGACTACGGGAGATCCCCCAGTCGTCGTTGATAAGTCCCTGGCTCTCGCGGATCATTTGACGTACCATGGTTGAAATGTCGGGCATAGCCACATTCCGTGTAGGCTGAACTAAGGTGTGGTCGGGTTCCACAGCGCGAGCCTAGACCGGACGTTGTCGACGGCCCATATCTCGCCTCCTTGGCTCCACATCTTCTAGGACGTATGGTTCGGGAGTACGCCCACGCTGTTGATTATTTAGATCGGACAGGTTTCGGGTATCAACCCTTGTCTCTACCGCGGCTGTTGTAGCGCGATCGCCTGTGGTATGCTGTGGAGCAACACCTCCTCGTGATGAGGGCCCGGCCTGGGAGCTAGTTGACGGTCCGACCCTCAATTGTCCCACAGTCAAGGCGGGTTGATATTCGGTAACTAGCGTATGACCTGCGTCCAACCGGGGACGTGTAGTTCTGCCAATATAGTCAGAGGAAGCAGAACTTTCAGTGGACGAGTGGGAAGCATCACCCGTCCTTGTCTTCCTACGCCTTTGGCGGTTTAATTGATTGGTCAATTCAATGTTGGCACGCAACTGTTCAGCTAACTGTTGCCGGCTTTGGGTCAGTTCCTGGAGGAATGTCTGGAACTCTTGTCTGGTTACCGGTCCAGATGGACCGGAGTGAGCAGTGTTGTCTTGATTGGACTGTAACTGCTGCGTGGGATTCTGTTCCTCCCGAGCTTCTTGATTAGCAGCTGTAGAAGTAGTCCTTGTGCTAACCATCTTGAACAGTTGATTCCTCTCCTAGATTTTATGCAAATCTGAATAGAATGGAAGGATTCCGGAGTAGAGATATGGATCTTCCTCTTGGATTTATGCAATCCGGTATCGATGGTAGATCCGAGGAGCAGGAGAAAAAGCTGGTTTTTCTCAGTGAAAGCACCAAAGTGTTTGAAAAGTGTTTGTACCAAAAATGGGCACAACACTCTTTGGAAGTCTTTGAAGAGATAAACGCGGATAACGAAAATTAACGCTGTGGATTATCTAACAAAAACTCCAAAATGACAGAAAGTAAAGTACGAAGACAAGCAATTTAGAGTGGTTCGGCTTTGTAGCCTACGTCCACTATGAAGGTTTGATGCTTTTATTACTCGACACTCGAAGATTACAATGTCTTATAACGCAATACAACTGGTTTTGAGAGCTAAGTCTGAATTTAAGACAACCGTGGCGATTCTGAGTAAATCTGGCAGAGTCTGGGCGCTCTTTAGCTCTTTAGAATTATCTGCTCCCTTTTCTGAATGACCAGTGGCTCTATTTATAGGTGTAGGAGGCTGATATTTCGCCTAAACTGAAGGGAGACCAGTTCTGGTACGTCAGGGGGCCCACATGCCCGCTTTTTGGAAGTCCGGGCCCACTTTGGGATCGATTCGAAGCTACGTTCGAATCGATCAAGAAATTGTCCAATCGAGCTGAAATTTGGTGTGAACATTCTTCAACATGTGCTCAAGCTTCTATGAAAATTTCATAGTATTTGGATCTGTAGATCCCGAGTTATGATCGATTCAAGATTGCATTTCTGGTGGACACGAGTGCCAGAACGGTCCAATCAAGAAGCTCGGGATGAACAGAATCCCACGCAGCAGTTACAGTCCAATCAAGACAACACCTAAATTCAGCGAGGGCCGGTCGGCCCAAGAATGTGTTGTACGGTGAAGCGATGTCTAAAACAACAAATTGCAGCAGCCGGACTCTCCTGCGTTCTCCAACCCCCAGTTCCACTATTCCAGTGGGTATCGTAGCACTTCCGTTGAAGCCGTGAACTCGAGATTGGCAAGGTTTCAAGTCCTTTGCTTCCATCTTCATTAAATCATAAGCTCGTTTGAATAAAATGTTTACAGAACTCCCATTGTCAACCAGGATTCTCTTCATCCAAGCGGGACCAACCTGGGCAGATATGACCAGTGGGTCGATTGTTGGGGCTTCGATTTTGTCAGCATCTCTGCTTCTAAAGATGATATCATCAGACATTGTCTTTTGTTGCTTAGCCGGAGCTCCATCCTCACAATTACTGCAACATTCAAAGTCCGCATGCCTAATTGAACTAGCGTACGACTCTATTTCCCCCCAGCTTCTGTCTGCTGGGTGGGGACCACCACTTATTGTGTTTATAACTAGCCTCCCGCCTGTGCGAGCGGGTTCCTTCTGTCCTTCTTGATTTTGTGCCTGATCCTGATTTGAAGGGCCCCCTCCACCAGACTGCGGTGCCCGCACAAACTGGTCTAACTTTCTCTCCCTGATCAGCTTTTCAATGAGGTCCTGCAGATGTCGACACTCATTGGTGTTGTGGCCATAACTCTCGTGAAATCTACAGAACTTTCCTGTTTGAATTTGTCTCTCCGACGATTGCTTCGGAGCAGGTTTATCATATCGCACAGTGTTGCAAGTTTGCAGATACACATTTTCCAGCGATGTATTTAGTGGCGAATAATTATCAAACATTGGGGTCCTACGCTGTGGGCCTCAATTCTGATCTCTTCTCTTGTCCTGAACATTGTTGCCTCTTGGCTGAGTTTGTTTGTTCTGTATGTTCAACTGAACCTTTCCGGAATTCTCACCGGATTGCTTAACTGCCACATTACTTTCTATTCCTCCAGTTCTGGGTACCGCATCATCCTGTTTCCTAGACTATTTTGCGTCCTCTTGTCGCAAAGTGAGAATTCAATAGTAACATGCATATCATACTAACTCTTATGGCCTGGCATTTCATTTAAGAAACAAAAAGAAGAATCTGATTAGCAGAACTATATAAACTATTACATAAGATGCAAAAGTACTATTCAATTAAAAAAAATTCCACATTGCATCATTTAGCAACCTCGCTGAATACTTGCAACGTAACCATAAGCTCATCCCTCGTGTGTTTTTAGCCTCCATAGTGCTATTTTCTATCATGCACAGGTCTTATAGTATGCAATGTATTTAATACCTAATGTAGGTAATTAATTTCCCATTCAGTTGTGTACACAATTTCTTTCAATCCAGTTCTTTTTCAATGGGCATAACAAAAAATGTAGAAAACATTGCTTGTAGCATTCCATGAATAAAAGTGCAGATTTATTTTTTCTAACAAAAAAGAAATGTGATATACTTAGAATTTTCCTTGTTTTATATTCATGTTACGCTTTTGCTCCTTTGTTACTGTAATTTACTGTTATCCACTAAAGACAAAATGAATATTTCATTTTCCACCTCCATTGGATAATATGCATCTCATTCCTTCCAAAGAATCCATTTAGAGATTTGCCCAGAAATTATTTATGGTAGTTGCATGGATATACACATGTTTTATATCGTTTGCAAATTTGGCCATAATATACGAATATATAATAAATATTGTTAGATATATGGATAATAAGTGAGGTTGAAGGATGGAAAAAATATTGTTCAAAGAACCAATGAAAGTTGAGAAATAAAATTTCAATAGAGAAAATTATGCTACAAAAATACGCAAACACCATAAGTTTAAATAAACGGCACATTCTATATGTCTCCATTGTCACTCTTTGATCTAGTATTAAGTCCTATAAGTTCAAAAATAACATCAAATCCCAAAAAAGAAAGTGATTTTAATCAAAGATTTTTCACACATCATGAAATAGATGAAAGCTAAATGAACTTTGACGGTAATAAATTGTTTTTAGCTGAATTTTGAGCAACTGTTAGTTTTGAGCTCCATCAAATTTTGAGGAAATTACAAATTAAGAATCTAATAAAGAAACGGTTTAAAGAAAAAAATTAGAGAGATCATTAATTACTAAGAACTTTGACAGTAATAAATTTTCAATTCTTTGAAACCATGCGGTTGTAACTAAATGAAGGCCATATAATTAATTTAATCCATAGATTAAATATTATTAATTCATTGCCTAAATAGTAGTGCTCTATAAATGCTTATAAATGAAGACAAATCATATACCCAAAAAAGTTTCCATGGATGTTTTTATATAGTATGTGACCGTTAACGAACATCCAAATTAAGTAAACATAAGATGTGAAGAGCATCATATGAGAATCCTTAAGTATTTTGAACTATAGAAGATGAATTAATATTGAATGTGTATCAGTAAAAGTAAAACATATAAAAGTATTCAATCATGTGCCACACAAACACATTGAGTTTAATTGCTGCAAATAAGCATTCAAATACTAAAATTACCCATAAATTTAAGTTCACGGTATTGAAATGTGCATAACATTAGATTACATAGTGTGAATAATAATCTATATTCAATTTGGATTTTGAACCAACTTGGTCGGAGATATGAGTCATAATGGTTAAATAAGCACTACTTAATGTTTGTGTTGATTACTTTAATTTATGTGCTTTAAATATAGTGCTCACGTTTCTTTATTGTTAGGAAAAAACTGCACAAAGAGTAAGTGAAACAACTATATAATAACAAAATCAATGTAGCAAATGTTAATCCCTTATGAGCTCAATTCCCTTGTCCTGAATTATTTTGTCCCTAATCTCAACCATTTGTTATAATTATTTCAGTAATACGCAGAACCCACCATATTAGAATAGTAGGTGCTGATGGAGAAATCAATAAATGATATGTAACAGGCATATGATATAGCAAAAATAGGGATAAAAGAATTGGATTTCTCACGTGTACAGTTGAAAAACGTATCACTCCAAAATATCTACTTATTGGCTGTTAGAATAAAGTAGCACAATAATCTAATGCATGAATAATATATGGTGTAATCTTAATATGAAAGATGTAGTTAAGTTTATTTCTTTAGAAACGTGGCCCTGAAAAAATATACTGCATCTTGAAATGTATATTCTTTCCTTCTTGGATGACATGCTAGAATATGATTTCAAGATAACATTAAATGACTACGAATTCAAAGAACTCAAAATTTTATTTATTTTACATATAATATGTTAAAAGATACAGTTATGAAGTGTAGAAAAGTCAAATATCCCAAAAAAGTTGGCACTTTGTCTACATCTGTGGTTTATGTTCTTTATGTTCATGGAACCATGTTAGCTCGTTTTGTACACAATGATAAAAGGGGCTAAAATACAAAGATGGTCATATTTTACCACTAAAACATATAAGTACAATATCATTTATCTCATTGGAAAAAGATCTAGTGAAACCACGTGGATACAAAATAACCAAGCTGCCTTTGTAATACTTCATTTTAACTTCTTAGGTAAACTTGAATTTGATTGAACTTGACTATCATGTGTAAATTCTAAAAACATAGCAGTTTTTCTGATCATGTAAGTTGTAAATTCTAAAATCATAATAGTTCATCTGACTATCATGTGTAAACAAACAAAAATCCTACATGGTTTTATACATAAAATGTTGCAAATATATAACCTCTTGTTGCCTTAGCATGTCCAAATTCATATTTTTCATCCAATTCTAATTCAGAAATTTTTCATGCAAATAATGAGTGGCTGAAAATTGAAGTCTTTTCCATCAAAAGCCCAATTTTAGTTAATTATATTATGTATTAAAGTTTAGTATCAGAATGGATGAAAACAACATTAACGGCCAAGGTTATGGAAATATACAAATTAAATAGTAAAATTGCGTTTTTCCAACCATTTCAAAGACTTTTGGAAAAAATGATTGATAAATTCACATGGTTTTTCATATCCATAATCATTAACAAATTAAATCCAACTCCACAGATAAAGCAAGGATAAATCAAAGCTTTTGAAATGATGAATAGAATAATGATGGCAATATCTATGTCACATACTCGTAATTGTGTAAAAATCAAATAATAGTACAAAACCCAAAAAATGAAATAAAGTAAAATCTTACCCAAATTGGAGATAGCAAGGATCGTGCGACTGTTGGCAAGGAAGAGAGGTGATTGGCAAGGATACACAGCAGTCGGATGAAAAAGATAAAATCAAACTAGATGTAGAAGAAGCATAAAAAAAGGGTTTGGTGAGATCACAGGAGACATAACGTATAATGAGCACGGAGAAAATTAAGCGGCAGTTTAAAAAGACGTGGGATGACACATGTCGCACGGGTAAAGAACGATTCTGTTTTCCTATTTAATAATAGATTATATAATTAACAGTTCAATTTAACAGCATATTTCAATTGTCGTTTCAAGTGAAATCAAATTTACTAAATATAAGAATGTTAATCGTGAGTGATTGCTCACCTCTCGAGGCTAGAGAGATAATTAGGATGGGAAGCATAGATACGGATACACACGAACCAGCTAGAGTTACGGAAATAATCTCCGTGCAGTAACGGAAACAAGCAAAGCAAGGAGAACTAGAGATCGATGAAAAACAATATATATTATTTCTTTTAAAATCAATATTCAATTTAAAACCCATATTTAAAATAAAGTTCTTCATATATATAATATATTTTTAAAACTCTATATATATTTTGAAAATCAAAACATCAATACATGTATACGGTATATAATAAAACCCATCGATATTTATATTTCAAAATCAATATATATCTATAAAAATCAATACTTCTTGAAACGCCTATCAAAATCATAATCTATTGTATTTTAGACCATCATATTTAACCAATATGAAGTTCTATAACACATATATAAATAAAATCTATATTTATTAAGTTTTAAAGGAAATCAATATATGTGCAGACTCTAAACAAATATGCGAACTATACTTATACCCAAATATATGTAATCCAACTATAAACCATTTTATATGCAAAACAATGTATATATATAAATCAGACCGTACCCCAATATATGCAGACTAATATGTATATATCCATGCAGACACAATATAAAATTACAGCTAAATGTATATATTCAGGCTACACTAACATATCCCAGACTATATATGCAACAGTGTATACTTGCTACAAATCGAATATAAATGTTACATTTAAAACCATATCTAAGATAAATATTCATTAAAATCCACATTTATATATTTTGAAATCAATATATCTGGAAAAAAGTAAATCAGTAAGCAAAGATCAATATATAATACTAATATAAGCTTGCGTACATAACAGATAATAGATAATACAATATAAGCTTATACATACTAACTGTATAAATATATATATAAACTAACTTACCACCACCTACACAAACATATATCAAAACTAATATATATAGTCAATTATATAACTAATATGTAAACTACAACCAAACAATACTTATGTAAAAAAAATTATACTGTAACCGAAATAAACGCAAATCATATTTATAAACAATTATATATATAATCAAACTATGATCAAAATGCAGACTGCCAACAAAATATATACATAAGTGAGCTACTCAAATCATATACTGACTATGCTAACAAATATATACAGGTTTCAATTATATACTTTAGCAAAGTAGGGTATGTTAAAATATATATACTAATAATATCATTATATATATACACACGTATATAAAACAAGAGAGGTTGGGCATACTATACTATATTATATACATATAAAAGCTGCAAATATTAAAGCCTATACATATATATAAAAATCTGGATCTACATATATTTTAAAACTATACTCAAGTAAATTTTTATATATATAACATATATCATATTACCTATATAAAAAAATGTGGAGATGCGAGCAGTTGCGGTCGGTGGTGAGAGGTTTGGGCGAGGCTGAGCTGGTGTGGAGATGGTGGAAGGTGATTGCTGGCGGCATGAGGCGAATCTGCTTTGAGAGAGGGAAGGCTGGGCTGTTGAGGGGTTTGGGTGGAGGAAGCTAGGGGGAAGTGCTAGTGTGGTGGGAGGAACAGGCGGGTCTAGGTCAAGGTAGATGCAGCAGTGGGTGAAATGGAATGATGGACGAGAACGAAGAGGAGAGCAGGCTTTTGATTTTATATAAGCCTTTATAATCTTAAATTTTCACGAATGGAAACTAATAGTAGAGTACAGGAGGCATGAACGAACAGAATAATATTGAAAGCAATTGAAAAACCAAAAGTCATGTCTGTTGAAAACTGGAATATCAATAGCTAATGGCTATACGTTAATAGACGGTGGAATATGAAAGGATATGGGAAGCTAAAAGGTCCAAAGCGGAACCGATATGGCAATTATTGTAGATTTCGCCGTCTCCCGGACTCCGAAACACACAAACGAATATACTGCGGAGATCAGCACGACGAGACGATCAAAACGGCATACATATATCAGTGATAGGATCATCCTATCAAAAGTCGATATTCGGTACTGAAAATTGCTGTTAATTCGTAGAAAATAAGGTAAACGGGACTAGAGAAGTTCAAATTTAATGTAACAAATTATGACGCCTCACTCAGAAAATGATTTACAAATTTATTATACAAAAATATTCAGGTTTTGAAAACATTTTATTTTCATCAAATTAACTGAATTTAAATCGAAATTGAAAATTACACAATAAAACCAACTTCCATATTCTCTGATGAAAATTTATCATTTGCTATGTTTAAATAGACGCATTCCAAACATCAAGTTTTCATTTCAAAAATGTAATTGTTTTAAATTTCACAAAAATTCAATTAATTACGTTATAAAACCATTAAAATTTACGGGTCGTTACAATTTTCTTCCCAGATTCAGGCTTGCTCGACATTTGCTTGTTGTCTACCTCCCTAGCCGATCACCCTCCATCACCATCCTCCCGCTTGTAAACCCACTGCCTCGCACACCATCCCAGCCCGCCCTTCACCTTTTCACCTGACAACATCAACCGACCACTACTCCAACCCTCCCTATAGCATCGACCTCTCCTTCCCTCTCAAACCCCACCTTCCCATCTCCTCGTTCGAACCAAACACCGTAGCTAGCCATGTCCATCAAGCTTTTACCTTTCAGCCGAGTTCATTCCCACGTCAGCCACGCCTTGAACTCCCCATAGCTCTTCCACCCGAACACCCAGACGCCTCCCTGGCCGAAGCCACCCACCCACGTCCCAGTTTCAGCCCACTTCGCCCCGAGCAGTCCACCACAAAAACTCGATCCATCGCCACCACCTTCTCCTGCCGCGGCTACCTCACCACCATAGCCACCCCGTGAGCTGCCATCATTTTCTCCCCCGATAGCCAAAAACACGCCAGCCCACAACCGCCTACAAGCCTTGCTTCCCATCACTATAGTGTCGCATCTCCTCTCCCCCATCGACCAGATCCCGTGGCACACATTGTCCACGTAAACAAGCAGCCACACCACCTGATCCAACCCCTGCCACCTCCGACCTGCCTGCACCAAGCCCAGCCGAGAATAACCGCGCATATACATGCTTGCGTGTTTATGTATATGATATTTGGAAGGTAAATATTTGTTATTAATATTGTTTTATGTTGTATATATATTAAATTATATAAATTCGTTTATGTGGTATAGGTTATAATAGTTGGATATCAGGTCTGTGTTTATAATACATAAGTTATATATATATTGATTTAAGAATTTGTTTAAATTTATGTTAATATATACTAGATAAAACAATGAAATTTTTATGTTTCATATATTATAAATCTACATGCATATGCGCTTCAATGTACAGACATATGCTTTATAAGAGTTGTATATAATATGTTGTTTATATTTATGAGACCATACAAAACTTGTTTCTTTGTATATATGAGTTTCTATAAGCTTATATATGATCTGTGGTGTCATATATGTTTTACAATAAAGTAAGTTTGTATTGTTTCTATAATAAATATTGATTTAAAATTAGAACAGGTATGTAAGTTTATAAATATATATATATGTTTATATATTTGTTTATATATACAAGTATATAAGTTTGGTTTCCAAAAGAAATTATATATAGAGAAGTTTTATTTTATATGAGTTTGAATTAAATGTTGATTTAAAAATATATGTTTAAATTGATTTTTGAAACAAATACATATATAACATATATTTCGTTTCAGCGATCTCCAGTCCATCTTAACTTACCTTCTCAATATCGAATTTATCGCAGTAATTCCTAGCTTGTCGTTGTCCGGCTAGTCGTGTCTGTGTCCGTACCCATGTGCGTGTCCGTGTCATCTTCTTGTTTCTCTAGCCTCGGAAGGTGAGCAATCAATCACGATTAACATTCTTATATTTAGTAAATTTAATTCACATGAAATGACGATTGAAATATGCTGTTAAATTTGAATTATTAGTTATTTAATTGTTAAGTGTGATATGCCATTATCTGTAATTGTTCACCTATGATATATGACACCATATCTTGTTGTGTGTGTGTGTGTATACATATATATTTAATTTATACTGATGATATATGCTTGTGGTTGATATGTTATATTATTATCATATCTGTTCTCACTCTACAAGTTCCCTGTTAGTTTAGAAATCCCTATGGGTTGAAATGATACATATCCGAACGTTATTATAGATTAGGGGAAATCGTTATGGGTTGAAATGATAAACCCAAGCGATTTTCATTGAATTTAAATTTTTTAGGATTGCGGGTTGAAATGATATACACCTGTAAATATTAAATTATTGCGGATTGAAATGATAATTATCCGTATCACTTGGCCATAGAATAAAAAATTATATACGGACACCGTTGGTCTATTTCGAAAAATGATTGCCAAAGTTTGAAAGGATATATATGGATTTTATTAAATATTGATTGTTAAATTATAATATAAAGTTTTATTTTAATATGTGCAAAATTTAGATTTTTAAAATTATATGTTTTGGAAATTTTAAACTTATAAGTTAGTTTTAAAATTATAAATTTTAGGATTTTTTCTTATAATCTTATTCTTTAAAAATATATAAAATAAGATTTAATACAAAATATACAAATATATAATAAGATTTAATTTAATAAAATTTAATTTAATAAACATTATTTTTAAGAAAAAAAATATGAATTGAAATTTATTGAATTTGACATTTCAAAGATAGGATTTTATAACTTGATTTGATAAAAAGTGATCAAATGAATATTCTCAACCTTAAATAAAATTGAGACTGAATATTTAATATCGATTTAAATTTATAAATAGAGATTTTATTTAATTGTTATTAAAATGATTAAGTGAATATTTTCCAATTTTGAATAAAATTAAAGTTAAATGTTGAAATATAAATGCAACTTATATTGAAATTGTTTGAATATTTAAACCTTGAATCTTATTGGAATTGAAATGATAGTTCAAACCTGGATTTGAAATCGATAAAAAATTGAAATGGTTTATTGAGAATTTGAATTGAATCTTTAACCTTTTAAATTGAAAGTATTGAACAGTGATTGATTTAAATTGAATTTTTGGAATTTAAGTTGATTTGAATCGATTTGTGGAATTGGATGAAACAATTCTAATTTGGAAACTATTTTAGTATAATCTCTTTAAATAAATATAAACTATTTTTAATTTACAACTATTTTTAATATATAAATTATTTTAATATATAAATTATTTTGATCTATAACTATTTTAATATATATACTATTTTCAATATCTAAACTGTTTAAGTTGGAAGGATTATGATTTCAAAGTGTTATGATTTCAAAGGTGTTATGATTCCCAAAAGTGTTATGATTTCAAAAGTGTTATGATTTTGAAAGTGTTATAATTTTGAAAGTGTTACGATTCTGAAAATGAATATTATTTAAAGTGAATAACGATATCGAATTGATATGGTTTTGAAATGAATATGATATTTTGATATGAAGTATGAACTATTTGAAATGAAATGACCATGGTGTGAAATAAGCGTTTGGTTGTTAAAGAGACCGGAATCGGATATTGTCATACTCTTTGCCAATACCAAAAACCAATTTAACAAATGTGCACGTGGTGGAGATTCCAGAACGAAGTAGGATGGTTTGTCGACGATTCTGTATGAGGTATTAATGTAGCCCCGACTCCTGTGAGTCGGCTTGATGTGGCTAAAACAGGAGCCATGCCGGGCTAAGTGAGGTCATTCCTTCTATCGGACACCTTTCTTCGATACCATTCTATTACTTTGTGATTTGATTTGGTGCACCTTTGATTTGGGAGCGTGTCATGAGGTGGGCGGTAGTAGCTGCTATGTGTTACCACCAGTCCGGATCCGCAAACGGTATATCTACCCTGGCATTGCCTCGCGTGCCTTATCACAAGCCCTATCGCGCCTTCTACGAGTTTGTTTTGTACCGTACCTATGTGGTGTCCTCTGGGTAAACCACTGGTTTGGTGGAGCATACGGCATTGTATAGACTACAGGAATATATAAAATGTGTTAAGGGGGATATGGGTAACGCCTTAACGCTATTTTAATAGTTTACTTTACTATAGACATATAATAATAGCGTATATTGCTACACAGTAGATAGTTCCATGGATCCTTAGAGGATGGAAATCCCAAACATCCTTTAAGTTATTTTTATTTCAGTTGACATTTCACTTGAGTTAATTTAATGATATAAGAATGTTGATCCTGACTCGAGTGTTTTGTATTTTGCTTTATGCTCGGGTCAGACTGAGTGTTACAACATTTGAGACTTACCTTTGGAGATTGGAGCTTTGTTTAAAGATCTATCTATCCAGCTTTCAGCTATTTCAGTTTATTTCAGTCATTTATGTTCAGACTCGTCGGTTGCTTATGTATTAGAGATTCATTTGTATTTGAGATTCTGTTGTATTTTGTTTCAGACTCTGATGTTTTATAGTAGCTTCATGAACTACTATTTATCTATTCCGCTGCTTATTGTTGTAATACACCGTGTCTGTGATTCTATGATTGATTTATTTACTGTATATGTTAAGTTTTGCAAAAAAATAAATTAACAATCTGTTGTTTTGAGCAATTCAAGTCCGACATGTGTGTCTGCTTATGCACTGAAATACCAGGTCGTTATATGGACTTATCGTTTGGTCGTGCGAGCTTGAAACACGTAGAATTTATTTTCATAATTTAATTAAAATAATTTGATTTGAAAATCTATCTTCTGAATATGATGGAATTGGCTCCCGATACATATTCCATTGTGTTCGAAATGGGGGTATACCATATAGAATGTTAGTTGGCAAGCCTCGTTTGGAGTTCGGAATTTTCGCGGATGAATAGTGCTGCGGGAATTTTCTATTAACAGCCCTTTCGTTCGTTAACTCTAGCCCAAAGCTTCAGCAGCCGTTCTATATCTTTTAATGGCCGAAATTCATTCCCCTTCTCTCCTTGATTTCTCTCAATCCGCTCAATGAAATCGAATGCCTCCAAAAGGAAAAGTGTGGATCTCATCGAGCTCTACGTATCCAATGGTTGGATCGAGGTGAATCGACAAGAGTTCGATAGAATCGAAGCACGAAGGCGTTATATTTTTTTGGGTTTTTCGTGATGATGGCAGAGGCGGAGGCGGCGTGGTTTCTAGTGGTTATGGAGGTGGCCGAGGCATGCGACGTTGTGTGGTCGGATGCAGCTCCGGTCGAACGTGGTGGCATGCACGTGGAAGATTGGGTCGCATGATGGGTTCTGCGTTAGCCTGGTGAGAGAGAAGCGGGATCGAACAGAGAGTGGGTTAGGTTTTTTTTAAATTTAAAATTATTTAAGTTAAGTAATTTAATTTATTTCAAATGCTAATTAATTCACAATTTTCTCGTACGAGGTCAGATTCGAGTGAAACAATTCGCGTTGCGATCGTATCGACAAAGGCTAAGCCATGGAGTTAGATTCATATTTATTTGAATCTGAAAAAAATTGGTTTCAAATAAAGGTGAGTGTTTTAAACCGCTTACGAATTACTAAAATATTCTGTTGTTAGTTAAATTGAAATCATGAAGTGATTTAATTTTATTGATTGTTGTTTGGTAATTTAACTGACATGATAATCGACACAGAAATTGACATGTTAGAAATTTAGAATTAACAATTAAACTGAAAATGAAATTGAATTGCTAGTTAAAACCACGATATTGATAACTTGTTAACTGTTGTTATTTATTGGCTCTTTTGGATGTTGATTGTGATGGATGACTATTGGTTGATATATTGGATGATTGGATGTTTATTTATTTATATATATATCTTGTTATCACCCTGTATATTATTGACAGTATATAAAACTATAAATTGAGTTATTTCGAATACATTAAGAAATAGGTTGAAAAGATATATACCTATGACATTAAGATTTGGATTGAAATGATATATATATCCATCCTCGAAATAAAAATTGAAATAACTATGCACTTGGCCATATGATAGAAAATTATATACGGACACCGGATTGGTAAAATTAAATGGTTTTAAAATTCTTGGTTTTGAAATTATTTAAATGACATTGTCTTTGAAAGAAAATTTGAATTTATGGTAATTGAATTATTTTCAATTTGAGTTTGAAATGTTGAAAGTGAAATTGGTTAAAGGAATTGGTTAAAGAATTTGATTTGAAATTTGAAGTTATAATAGTAATATGATTTGAATTATGGAAATTGATTTGTTTAAAAAGATTTGAACTTTTACTCAAACTTTGAAATAAATCCAAGCAAAAGTAGTTTAAATGAATATTTGAAATTTTAACACGAAATTGAATTATTTTAAAGATTTGAACCTTAAATTGAACATTGAAGTTTAATTTGGTTTAAGTGATTTAAATCGGTGAATGAAAATTGGACTTGAAATTTATATATATTGAAATGGTTTAAAATAAGAATTTAATTGAAATTTAAACCATTGAATCGAATTTGAAGTTAAAAATGAACATTTCAAAATTGAAGTTAATTCGAATTAAAATCGAAATTGAGGTTGATTTGAATTGAAATCGAAATTGAGTCGATTTAAATTAATTTGAGATCGAAGATGATTTGAATGGGAAGATTTGAAATTTAAACAGTTTGATTAAAACGTGGACCTGAGTCCAAATTTATTAGAAATGGAAAGAAACAGTTTAAATTTGAAACTATTTTCACTATAAACTATTTTACTATAAACCGTTTTAAAATTCATCCTTTTAAAATTTCAAATTATTTAAATTTTCAAACCATTTTAATTTATAATCCATTTTCAATACTCAAACTATTTTATATAAAATTGTTTTCAATCTCCAAACTATTTTAACCATTTAAACTATCTTTAACTATTTAAAATTTGCAAACTATTTCCAAAAATTCAAACTGTTCATGTTGGGAACCGTTTATATTTAAATCGTAGATTTAGATGCGAATTGGTTAAATTGAAGTTATAACCTAAGTAGAAATTTGAAATGATTTTGGAAGTAAAATTGAGATATTGGAAATGATCTCCAAGTGAAATTGACATATTTTGAGTAAAAATGATGTTTTGAAATGAAATTGATTTCGAGGTGAATAAAATGATTTTTGAAATGAAATTGATTTCGAACGGAATAAAATGATTTTGAAATGAAATTGATTTCGAAGTCAATAAAACGATATTTTGAAGTGAATATGATTTATTGAAGTAAATATGATATTTTGAAGCGATTATGATATTTGATATCAAGTGAATTGTTTTCGAAATATAAAAGAATCAACCGATGTATAAAATGACGTTTGGTTGTTAAAGAGACCGGGGCTGATTATTTGCATACTCTTTGTCAATGTTGGAACCACTTTAACAACTATGTACGCGGAGGAGACTCCAAAATGAAGTGGTTGGATTTGGTGTACGTTTGCTGGATTTGAAGAAAGAGAACGATGATGGATAGACCCGACACTTGTGTCAATTTAAAATGACTAAAACAGGACGGCTTGATCTTGGCCAAGTGGGCTAACTACCTCTAGCGGACACCAATTCTTCGATTTCCTTTTAGACTCAATCCATATTATTACCTTTTTTGTTGATTTCGATTGGTGCATCTTGATTGGGATAACCTTCCTTTGACTTGATATGGGGTGGGTGGACGCGGTGGGCGGTCGTGGCTATGATGTGTTACCACCATCCTTGCGACCCGGACTGGTAATATCCGACCTTGGGCATTGCCTCACATGCCTTTTCATACTTTTATCCTTATACGAGACCACTACGAGTTTGGTTTAGCGTTGTCATATCATGGCACATCCCTATCCCCCGACGTTCTACTGGGGCGTTATATGCAAACTGTACGACAATGCTTAAAAACACGTTAAGAGGGATTACTGTAAAGCCTTAATGCTGAGAAAAATATTTATTTTGCAGATTAGACATTACATATATAACATTTCTACTATATATAGATATCTTGACGGATCCTTAAGAGATGGAAAACCCCGTAACATCTCTTAAGTTATTGCATGCACATTGTACACTAGATAGGAGATGTAAAACCCCGTAAACATCTCTGACGCTATTACACTTGTGTTATATGTGATATTGATTGTCTCCCATAAGAATATTTTAGTTCTAACTCGAGTGTATTATTTTACTTTATGCTCGGGTCAGCCCTGAGTTTTCAACGTATTGAAGATCAATTATTCTGGAGGACGAAGATGAAGATTTGGTATGTTATTACTAGTATTATTTCCGTGCATCAAGTTGTTATGCTGCATTATTCTATTGTTCAATTCTATATATAACTCTGATTTATGTTGTAAAATTATAATCAAATGTATAGTATAAACAGCTTAATGAACTGTTTATTTGATTATTATATTTTGTCATTCCGCTGCGAGATTCTGTATTTGTTTTCTTCTTCTCTTATTTTCCTTAATTAATCCCATTGATTATCTATGTTCCAGATTGTTTTGAGTTGGACATGTGTGGTTTATTGTCGATTTAAACCTTCCAAAATGTGGGTCATCATAGTTGGTATCAGAGCTTTGGTTTAGCGATAACCTTAGATTTATGGGGTTTGACTCATTAGAGATAGGGTAGTAATACCCTAGAATGAGTTTGTTTTAGTGTATGTGTGTGTCTATATATATATATATGAGAGCACGTACTTGTTAGTATTATCAAATGTTTTATATTGTGTTTGCTTATCTGTTGAGTTGTTTATGAATTCTGGTCGATGCGTGGGACACCATGTTATCAATAGGGGTTTCTAAACACTTAAACGAGGCAGGGGATGTGTACAAGGTGATATCTTTATCTATTAAATAAACAGGACTGAAGTATGTTGCATTAAATGTTGAGATGTATTGCATTTATTGCCTTGTACATATATACTTTCCTCTCCATACTCCATTTCAGCTGTACAAATTTTGAGATGATAGTGATGGCTTGTATTTGTTTAAGTGTATATGTATTTTATTTGTTTCTTTTGTACAAAGATATTCTACTATCTTTGCTTTCGGCTGGGGACATTGCATTTATGACTTATACATTTTGTTACTCTAAAGTCTACAGCCTACATACTTATAAATATAAGTGAAGTCCTATTGTTTGTTTATAGATATGAATGTAGTTGTATTGTTTGTAGATATTTAGTTCACTTATTTTCTTACTTTGTTTTTATTACTTTATATTGTATTTGTATTTTCATTTTTATTTAAAACTTACCTTATATAAATTTCAATTTCTAGTTCAAATATTAATTATCATTATTTACTTAATATTTATTGTCTTATATTTATTTTATAAACTCAAACCATCTTTAACCATCAATTAAAATATATATATTAAATTTGCTCGTATATACTTAAAGATATATATACATTAAATAGATATACACATATACTCACATATACACTATTTATAATATTTTAATCTCAAATGATTTATACAGAATATACTTGGATATCGGGGAAACTCGCTCCATTTAATCAATTAAATTTCACAATTTTTATTCAAAAATTTATTTAATTGTCAATTTAATTCATAAATTCATTTAATTATTAATTTAAATACTTATGAAATTTGGGGTCGTGACAAATTTCCCCCCTTAAAAGAATTTCGTCCTCGAAATTCGCAGGCACGAAAACAACACGGAGATAGATTCAAACTCCTATAACTCCTCGAACACAGGATATGGATTCCGAATTCAAGTCGGAATATCTCAGAATATATACCAATTTTCCCTCTTCGGACTTTGGTATTCACAAGAAATTTCAATAGAATTTCAAATTCGGTTTCAAACGAAATCGTTTTATTGATTCAATTCAAATTTTAGCTTCATATCCTATTAATCAATTTAACTCAATTTAAATTTTCCAATTTCAAATTCATTAAGGTTTAAATCAAAAAGCTGATAAGAAATCGATGAAAATACGAAGTAAGAATTTTCTACAACGATTCGTAGAGCCATCATCACACCGAAACTACTTCTGAAGCTGTCCCGAAGGAATCAAAAGAATTTGGAAACGAATCAAAGAAAATTGATAAGAAAGTTGTTTCCACTGTTGCAGGGTATTGACCATTTATAGTCGTATTCCCTTGTCCCCTATCTCGTCTTCTTCTAGCACTCATATCTACTATCAGTGGATAGTAAGAGAATTTACTGAGACGTTCAGACGGATATCTTAAGGATATACTCATTCTAGAGTTTACTTCCCTCTATCTCTAATGAGCTACTTAACGTGTTACACTCCTGAGCTAAAGTTCAACCTTAGCTCTGATACCAAATGTAACGTCCCGGAAGAAGCGGCCACCGGTAGGCTTTGCAACCATCCCAGTCCCACCGTGGCTTACATTGGCACCTCGCATTTACTTTTACGGCCAGCCTCTCGACTGTCACGGCATCTGCCTAACCAACCCATCCCTCTCAGGGACATGTAGGGGTAAGAGTCCCCCGTTCGCCACCAAACTGCGAAGCGAGAACCCCCTATCATGCTGTAATATAGCAAATGCGATCCATATACGACGTATCACTATTCGGAATGGGTTATATGACACAGATGTCTTTTCCCGGCTAACCCGAATAGTGAGCGAAATATTTTAAAGATATATGGATATTGGGATTTCAATTAAGTCACAACTTATTACCCAAACTTTCTTTTCAAATGGTTTAACAAATTACCATTTTAATCTTTTAAACAAAAGATTCATTCATAGATTTTCCAAATCAATTCCCATTTCAATTTAACTCGTTAAATCTTTAAATCAAAGATTTAACTTATAGCTTTTAAAACAATTCCATTTCGAATGGGTTAAACAAAACATCATTTTAAATCTGTTAAAATAAACAGATTTAATTCATAGCTTTCAAAAAGAATTTATTCATAACTTGGAAAATCCATTTTTCAATTTACTTGAAATTCCTTTAATTAACTGGAATTTCATTTCTTATCTGAAAGCTTTTACCATTTAAAAACAACAGTTTTTACTTTGGAAATCTGATTCATTCATACTAGTTGAAATCCTTGGGTTAAATCCAAATTCCCAACTTATACTTTTTAAAATGGTTTAAATTCATATAAACACATTTATATCATCTTTACTCCCTAGTTTCCAAATCATAGCTTAATTTCAAGCTTGAATCCAAATTTTAAATCTAACTATTTAAATTTTCAAAACTCGGTTAAGTTATTCAAAATAACTTTTATATTTGAAATTCCATTTCAAAAGCTTTTTACTTTAAACCCGAATTTCTAATTTCAAAATCAATTGAAATTAAAATTTCAATTTCAAAAATATCAAAATCAAATTATCTGTGACTTAACCGATTTCCACGTGAAATCCATATTTGTGTGTGTAAATGTGTAGTCCAGGGGTTTTACACACAATAGTGCAACATCAATCATCGCATAACAAAATACAGGATATAGTTGATAAGCGATATAAACTATACGCTTATCGTTCATTCACAGATCACAGATATATATCACAGGTAAGTAAACTACAGATCACAACATAAATCAGGGTATATCACAAAGCATCATATATCAGGGATATCAAACAATTCGACAATCAACAGAATCCAAACATTCATGAGTAAGGTCAAACATCCAATAATCATTTATAAGCAGGATTAATTAATCGTTTAATCCTGATTAATTCAATTAATTTCCAGTTAAATAAATTTATTATCAAATTCTGATTGATTAATTACAAATCATTAATTACTAATTTATCTAATGATTTTCTTAAATTAATTAACTTCAATTAATCAAAATATCCATAATTGATTACAATAAGTGATTAATCCTAAATTACTTTCATTAAGTATTTAAACAATTTATAATCGCTTATCTAAACTAATAAATCCAATTTATTGTTAAAATTTATCACCTTAATTAATACTTAATAATCTTTAGTTAATTATCTTCATTAACTGATAACATTCCTTTCCACTTTTTATTAATCTCTAATTTCAACTATAAAGTAATTATCCTTAATTACTTTCCAATTTAATTACTTAATATTTATTATTCATCTTAATTAACATTTAAAAGTTTTCTTTAAACTTAAAAAAAATCAATTTATTATTATTTACATATCTTAGTTGTTAATAAATTTAGTACTTAACTTAATGTTTACTTAATTTAAAACATTAATTAACATTTTAAAATAATTAAAACTTGTATTAAAGTCTTAACTCAAATTGTTAAGAACTTATTAAATCTACAATGTTTAAAACTTTTATTTTATTTTAGCTTAAGTTTTAATCTCGAATAACTGCTCCCAGGCTCGCGTGTTTCAAACTCGAGAACCTTGCGATTTAACCCGGAGCACGCATCCTCTTCCTCGAGCCAAAATCCCATCTGCTTCGAGTTCTCCCCCAAATCAACCCGAGACACTTCAAATTTTGGTTTATTATTTAGTTAAGTTATTTTTACCCGGTACTCCATCGTCCTACTCGAGTTCGACTTCGAGTCCAACGCCTGCTCGCTCGTGCTTGAACCCGAGCCTTCTTTCCCAATCCCCTTTCCACTGACACAACCCAATCGTGTGCACGTGTACCAACAACGGAGGCGTCTCCGATCAATGCTGCTAGCCTCCCCAAGTCGTAATCCATCCCTGTACCAACCTCCGATCATAGAAGCTCCGCCACGCCGCCTAGAACGAATTTCGAATTTAAAAATTCGAAACCTGGAAAACTCGAAAGCAATATCGTCTCAAAACCTGGCAATGCGTCAAACTCAACGCCTCGTCCACCAGAGTTCATGAAATTCCGGCTACGACTTCGACTACCTCCCCTCTTCCTCCACTTAAAGTTGCGTGCAACTCGATGCACTATGGACGACGAACGAATCGAGATACCAATGCTCAGTCAAATTAGGTTTACAGAAAGAAATCACTCACCGTTGTCGCCACCGTGGCCATGGCCACCTCCGAATATTTTTCGCTGCCTCTCCGTAGGCTCCTCCACCCCCACTCGAAGATCCAAACTCGATTGAGCCTCCAATCGCCTGAACTTGATTGAAACCCATTATTCGATCAACCCAAAACTGCTCTCGACCCACACACCTAAAAATTTTGATTTAAGCTTTAAAAATCATGTTTTCGTAGGATAATACTTGTCATATGCTTGAATCATCGATTTTTATTACATTTGATTTATCATTGGCATGCATGATCATCAGGACCTTGAAGTTTCCAGGCATACTTTGATCTTGGAGATAAATTTTGTTTCTTTGATCTTATGACCACGCCAATATTTTTATATTTGAAACTTCCAACCTAACAGAGATCAAAAGATTTGATCTTTGAGGTTTTGATTGAGTCTTATGCTCTGAAGCAAGAAAACAGGGATGTTTTCAACATATACAGGCATACACCCCTAACTGTATTTATACCCAGAGGGATTCCATGTATATAGATACATACTAAGCAACTTCAACCTCAGGCATGATAATTATCAAATAATAATATACTTGAGTTTACATTTGGTTACTCACCTTTCCTGAAGGAACAAAGAAGAACAGAGATGAGAAGGCCTGGAAATTTGCAAACTGGAAGTGTTTGTTCTTGCTTTGATGATCTGCTTTGTTGTATTTTTGTTGCTTTGTTAAGTTGAGGTTTTAGATAACATATACTTCAGATTTCTTAGTTTTGATACTCGAACCAAAGGAGAGGGGAAGGCTGATATGCAGGGGATGTGTACAAGGTGATATCTTTATCTATTAAATAAACAGGACTGAAGTATGTTGCATTAAATGTTGAGATGTATTGCATTTATTGCCTTGTACATATATACTTTCCTCTCCATACTCCATTTCAGCTGTACAAATTTTGAGATGATAGTGATGGCTTGTATTTGTTTAAGTGTATATGTATTTTATTTGTTTCTTTTGTACAAAGATATTCTACTATCTTTGCTTTCGGCTGGGGACATTGCATTTATGACTTATACATTTTGTTACTCTAAAGTCTACAGCCTACATACTTATAAATATAAGTGAAGTCCTATTGTTTGTTTATAGATATGAATGTAGTTGTATTGTTTGTAGATATTTAGTTCACTTATTTTCTTACTTTGTTTTTATTACTTTATATTGTATTTGTATTTTCATTTTTATTTAAAACTTACCTTATATAAATTTCAATTTCTAGTTCAAATATTAATTATCATTATTTACTTAATATTTATTGTCTTATATTTATTTTATAAACTCAAACCATCTTTAACCATCAATTAAAATATATATATTAAATTTGCTCGTATATACTTAAAGATATATATACATTAAATAGATATACACATATACTCACATATACACTATTTATAATATTTTAATCTCAAATGATTTATACAGAATATACTTGGATATCGGGGAAACTCGCTCCATTTAATCAATTAAATTTCACAATTTTTATTCAAAAATTTATTTAATTGTCAATTTAATTCATAAATTCATTTAATTATTAATTTAAATACTTATGAAATTTGGGGTCGTGACAAATTTCCCCCCTTAAAAGAATTTCGTCCTCGAAATTCGCAGGCACGAAAACAACACGGAGATAGATTCAAACTCCTATAACTCCTCGAACACAGGATATGGATTCCGAATTCAAGTCGGAATATCTCAGAATATATACCAATTTTCCCTCTTCGGACTTTGGTATTCACAAGAAATTTCAATAGAATTTCAAATTCGGTTTCAAACGAAATCGTTTTATTGATTCAATTCAAATTTTAGCTTCATATCCTATTAATCAATTTAACTCAATTTAAATTTTCCAATTTCAAATTCATTAAGGTTTAAATCAAAAAGCTGATAAGAAATCGATGAAAATACGAAGTAAGAATTTTCTACAACGATTCGTAGAGCCATCATCACACCGAAACTACTTCTGAAGCTGTCCCGAAGGAATCAAAAGAATTTGGAAACGAATCAAAGAAAATTGATAAGAAAGTTGTTTCCACTGTTGCAGGGTATTGACCATTTATAGTCGTATTCCCTTGTCCCCTATCTCGTCTTCTTCTAGCACTCATATCTACTATCAGTGGATAGTAAGAGAATTTACTGAGACGTTCAGACGGATATCTTAAGGATATACTCATTCTAGAGTTTACTTCCCTCTATCTCTAATGAGCTACTTAACGTGTTACACTCCTGAGCTAAAGTTCAACCTTAGCTCTGATACCAAATGTAACGTCCCGGAAGAAGCGGCCACCGGTAGGCTTTGCAACCATCCCAGTCCCACCGTGGCTTACATTGGCACCTCGCATTTACTTTTACGGCCAGCCTCTCGACTGTCACGGCATCTGCCTAACCAACCCATCCCTCTCAGGGACATGTAGGGGTAAGAGTCCCCCGTTCGCCACCAAACTGCGAAGCGAGAACCCCCTATCATGCTGTAATATAGCAAATGCGATCCATATACGACGTATCACTATTCGGAATGGGTTATATGACACAGATGTCTTTTCCCGGCTAACCCGAATAGTGAGCGAAATATTTTAAAGATATATGGATATTGGGATTTCAATTAAGTCACAACTTATTACCCAAACTTTCTTTTCAAATGGTTTAACAAATTACCATTTTAATCTTTTAAACAAAAGATTCATTCATAGATTTTCCAAATCAATTCCCATTTCAATTTAACTCGTTAAATCTTTAAATCAAAGATTTAACTTATAGCTTTTAAAACAATTCCATTTCGAATGGGTTAAACAAAACATCATTTTAAATCTGTTAAAATAAACAGATTTAATTCATAGCTTTCAAAAAGAATTTATTCATAACTTGGAAAATCCATTTTTCAATTTACTTGAAATTCCTTTAATTAACTGGAATTTCATTTCTTATCTGAAAGCTTTTACCATTTAAAAACAACAGTTTTTACTTTGGAAATCTGATTCATTCATACTAGTTGAAATCCTTGGGTTAAATCCAAATTCCCAACTTATACTTTTTAAAATGGTTTAAATTCATATAAACACATTTATATCATCTTTACTCCCTAGTTTCCAAATCATAGCTTAATTTCAAGCTTGAATCCAAATTTTAAATCTAACTATTTAAATTTTCAAAACTCGGTTAAGTTATTCAAAATAACTTTTATATTTGAAATTCCATTTCAAAAGCTTTTTACTTTAAACCCGAATTTCTAATTTCAAAATCAATTGAAATTAAAATTTCAATTTCAAAAATATCAAAATCAAATTATCTGTGACTTAACCGATTTCCACGTGAAATCCATATTTGTGTGTGTAAATGTGTAGTCCAGGGGTTTTACACACAATAGTGCAACATCAATCATCGCATAACAAAATACAGGATATAGTTGATAAGCGATATAAACTATACGCTTATCGTTCATTCACAGATCACAGATATATATCACAGGTAAGTAAACTACAGATCACAACATAAATCAGGGTATATCACAAAGCATCATATATCAGGGATATCAAACAATTCGACAATCAACAGAATCCAAACATTCATGAGTAAGGTCAAACATCCAATAATCATTTATAAGCAGGATTAATTAATCGTTTAATCCTGATTAATTCAATTAATTTCCAGTTAAATAAATTTATTATCAAATTCTGATTGATTAATTACAAATCATTAATTACTAATTTATCTAATGATTTTCTTAAATTAATTAACTTCAATTAATCAAAATATCCATAATTGATTACAATAAGTGATTAATCCTAAATTACTTTCATTAAGTATTTAAACAATTTATAATCGCTTATCTAAACTAATAAATCCAATTTATTGTTAAAATTTATCACCTTAATTAATACTTAATAATCTTTAGTTAATTATCTTCATTAACTGATAACATTCCTTTCCACTTTTTATTAATCTCTAATTTCAACTATAAAGTAATTATCCTTAATTACTTTCCAATTTAATTACTTAATATTTATTATTCATCTTAATTAACATTTAAAAGTTTTCTTTAAACTTAAAAAAAATCAATTTATTATTATTTACATATCTTAGTTGTTAATAAATTTAGTACTTAACTTAATGTTTACTTAATTTAAAACATTAATTAACATTTTAAAATAATTAAAACTTGTATTAAAGTCTTAACTCAAATTGTTAAGCACTTATTAAATCTACAATGTTTAAAACTTTTATTTTATTTTAGCTTAAGTTTTAATCTCGAATAACTGCTCCCAGGCTCGCGTGTTTCAAACTCGAGAACCTTGCGATTTAACCCGGAGCACGCATCCTCTTCCTCGAGCCAAAATCCCATCTGCTTCGAGTTCTCCCCCAAATCAACCCGAGACACTTCAAATTTTGGTTTATTATTTAGTTAAGTTATTTTTACCCGGTACTCCATCGTCCTACTCGAGTTCGACTTCGAGTCCAACGCCTGCTCGCTCGTGCTTGAACCCGAGCCTTCTTTCCCAATCCCCTTTCCACTGACACAACCCAATCGTGTGCACGTGTACCAACAACGGAGGCGTCTCCGATCAATGCTGCTAGCCTCCCCAAGTCGTAATCCATCCCTGTACCAACCTCCGATCATAGAAGCTCCGCCACGCCGCCTAGAACGAATTTCGAATTTAAAAATTCGAAACCTGGAAAACTCGAAAGCAATATCGTCTCAAAACCTGGCAATGCGTCAAACTCAACGCCTCGTCCACCAGAGTTCATGAAATTCCGGCTACGACTTCGACTACCTCCCCTCTTCCTCCACTTAAAGTTGCGTGCAACTCGATGCACTATGGACGACGAACGAATCGAGATACCAATGCTCAGTCAAATTAGGTTTACAGAAAGAAATCACTCACCGTTGTCGCCACCGTGGCCATGGCCACCTCCGAATATTTTTCGCTGCCTCTCCGTAGGCTCCTCCACCCCCACTCGAAGATCCAAACTCGATTGAGCCTCCAATCGCCTGAACTTGATTGAAACCCATTATTCGATCAACCCAAAACTGCTCTCGACCCACACACCTAAAAATTTTGATTTAAGCTTTAAAAATCATGTTTTCGTAGGATAATACTTGTCATATGCTTGAATCATCGATTTTTATTACATTTGATTTATCATTGGCATGCATGATCATCAGGACCTTGAAGTTTCCAGGCATACTTTGATCTTGGAGATAAATTTTGTTTCTTTGATCTTATGACCACGCCAATATTTTTATATTTGAAACTTCCAACCTAACAGAGATCAAAAGATTTGATCTTTGAGGTTTTGATTGAGTCTTATGCTCTGAAGCAAGAAAACAGGGATGTTTTCAACATATACAGGCATACACCCCTAACTGTATTTATACCCAGAGGGATTCCATGTATATAGATACATACTAAGCAACTTCAACCTCAGGCATGATAATTATCAAATAATAATATACTTGAGTTTACATTTGGTTACTCACCTTTCCTGAAGGAACAAAGAAGAACAGAGATGAGAAGGCCTGGAAATTTGCAAACTGGAAGTGTTTGTTCTTGCTTTGATGATCTGCTTTGTTGTATTTTTGTTGCTTTGTTAAGTTGAGGTTTTAGATAACATATACTTCAGATTTCTTAGTTTTGATACTCGAACCAAAGGAGAGGGGAAGGCTGATATGCAGGGGATGTGTACAAGGTGATATCTTTATCTATTAAATAAACAGGACTGAAGTATGTTGCATTAAATGTTGAGATGTATTGCATTTATTGCCTTGTACATATATACTTTCCTCTCCATACTCCATTTCAGCTGTACAAATTTTGAGATGATAGTGATGGCTTGTATTTGTTTAAGTGTATATGTATTTTATTTGTTTCTTTTGTACAAAGATATTCTACTATCTTTGCTTTCGGCTGGGGACATTGCATTTATGACTTATACATTTTGTTACTCTAAAGTCTACAGCCTACATACTTATAAATATAAGTGAAGTCCTATTGTTTGTTTATAGATATGAATGTAGTTGTATTGTTTGTAGATATTTAGTTCACTTATTTTCTTACTTTGTTTTTATTACTTTATATTGTATTTGTATTTTCATTTTTATTTAAAACTTACCTTATATAAATTTCAATTTCTAGTTCAAATATTAATTATCATTATTTACTTAATATTTATTGTCTTATATTTATTTTATAAACTCAAACCATCTTTAACCATCAATTAAAATATATATATTAAATTTGCTCGTATATACTTAAAGATATATATACATTAAATAGATATACACATATACTCACATATACACTATTTATAATATTTTAATCTCAAATGATTTATACAGAATATACTTGGATATCGGGGAAACTCGCTCCATTTAATCAATTAAATTTCACAATTTTTATTCAAAAATTTATTTAATTGTCAATTTAATTCATAAATTCATTTAATTATTAATTTAAATACTTATGAAATTTGGGGTCGTGACAATATAGGTTTATAAAAATATGAATTTATTTATGGATGTTAGTTGTTAGGAGATGATGATATTTAGCTATCATCGATTATTGGTTGAATTAAACTAAAAACGAATACTTTGTGAACTCTGTTTCATGAAGCGTTCGATAATTAAATTGAATTGAAATCTAATTACAATAAGAATTGTTTGCGATAACAAAGATGTAAATTAACGAAAGGTTTTCATAATAAGGTAATGGAATTGTATGAGTATATTTATAATATAGCTTATAAATAGGAAGGATTTAAAAGCTGAGAATTTGAGAACTTAAATCCCGGTGCTTTTGAAATTGTTTTCTAAGATTGTGATATAATAATTAGTATTATTTAAGAATATTTACGAATAGAAGTGTTTCAGAAAGGAATTAAAAAGAAATAAGTACTATACTCCCCTTTTCTGCCGCTGGAAAATAATTTCGATGATGACGGTTGTATCATCGACATTCATTTTCAAGTCTCAGAGTGGGGGAGGCCACTTAGTAGCTTTTCTACACATTTGGTTCGATAAACAGATTTTGATTTAAAACTTCTAAATATGATTTGATATATATAAAAGATATGAGTAAATATTATTTCAAGATGATTTGAAATGAACCCGGTATTTGAATTCTTAAGTTCCTATTAATTAATGATTTTCATTTGTTGGAATAAAGTGAATTTTTTTGAATAGATGGAAACTTCTAAATGAGAAATAAGAAATTGAAGCTACGTCTTTAAATGAAATATGAGAAGTTAAATTACAACTCTTAAATTTCAAGATAATGGAAATTCAAACATGTGTAAATTATTGAACAATGAAAAAGATAAATTTGTATAACACTCAATTACATTCTAAAAACATATATAAAACTTACCAGAAATGTTTACAAAGTTGAAATGTTAAATACGAATATGTAATAGAATATTATATAAGTTTGAACTCAAGTAGTAAAAATGTTTCAAATTGAAATTGTGTTTAAAGAAATGTTTATAAAAAAAAATTAAGTTGTTATAAGAAATGTTATACACTTAGTTAATGTTCTACGAAATGTTAAATGAATAATTTGAGTAGTAAAAAGAAAATACTATTTAGATATGAACTTAAGAGAAGGTAAACAAATAATAAATTAAATTATATCTTTATAAATTGTTTATAAAAAAAATTGCAAAGGATGTTTTAAGATTTAGTTGTAGCATTCTGAGATAATTATAATTTGAATAATATTGTGTAAAAGAAGACATAAATGTATAAAATGATTATAGACTTAAGAAATGATTAATGAAATAAGAAAGTTGAAATTTGAATTATGAAATGAAATTTTACTTAAGTCAAGTTGAATGGAATGAATTAATGAAATAAGTTAATGGAATGAATTATAAGAAGGAAGTTAACTTAAGAAAAGTTGAATGAAATTGATTGTGATAAAAAGAAATTTTTTATTAATATGAATTTGAGTTACAAAATAAAATTTACATAAGTAAAGTTAATGATATGAATTAATGAAATGAACTAATGAAGTGAATCAATGAATTAATATGAACTTAAGTTATGATGTAATAATAAACATGAGTTGCGTTTTATAAAATGTTTATAATAAACTCAAATGGTTTTATGAAATGGTTTATAAATGATATTAGTATTAAAGAGAATATACTAAGTGGTAATGAAGTAAAATTTAACTTAAATAAGATTAAATGAAATTATTTATAAAATGGTCCATAAATGAATTTAGTATGAAATGTTGTTAAACATAAAGTGAAACAATTGAAATTTACAAATTGAATGCAAATAAATTGAATATAAATCAAATGAATGTGAATAAAATAGATGAATATTAATTGCTGAATGGTTTCTTTTGTTGTAAATCATTGTTATTACTGCTTTTTGATTACATATGATTGTTATGTTGTGTATTAGTGCTTGTGTATAATTTGGATTCAGAATTCATGTTATATAGTTCTATTAAACTCATATATGCTTTCTATATCTTTTTATAAGTGACTAATATTCTAATTTGCATAGGAAGGCCATTTGGACGTATACGCGGTTTGATTTGCTTTTGCTTGCTTAATATGGCGAAGTCGCTCATATTAATAATAATATGGTATATATCTCGGATTATATACCGTATTTTTATATTTTTCCCTACTAGATGCCTCATCACTAAGACGAGATGTATATTTGGTATATATATGTATATTGTAAAATTTTACGATCGAGCCGCGCAAAGGAGACGCTACCGAAATTTTTCGTAAATCCAAGTGTTAGAAAAATTTTGAAACTTTTAAATTTTTATAACTTTTTTTTACAATAAGCCGAGATCAGAGTGGCATAGCGGAAGCATAGTAAAGGTTTTGCAAATGATAATTTTATGTTTATAAATTGATTATTTTGAGTAAAATATATCAAAGGTTTGATCCTCTACTTAACTCCTTTTCGAGGACGAAAAGTTTTGAGTGGGGGAGATTGTAACGACCCATATTTTTTAGCTATTTTAAATTTTTAAATTTAATATAATATTGAACAATAATGGTTAGAAATAAAAATTTAATGAATTACCTATGTAATTTATTTAATACGAACTTGTATAAGATTTTGAAATAACAATTTCGATAAGATTTAAGGAAATTATTTGTGTTTGAAAGAAGTTCAATATATTTAATGTGTTGAAATCAATAGCTAGAATTGAATAATAAATGTTGAATTATTTAGATTAAAATTAAATAATTATTTGATAACAAAACTTCATTTGGAATCTAATATTGGAATTTATTGAAATTCTAATATTGGAATTCATCGAAATTGGATTTTTTGGAATACTTTAAATAAAGAAGTGTAGCATAGTGTAATCTATGTATTTAATATAAAAACATTTGTGTATTGAATAAGAATGAACATTTTACTTAAAAAACGATATTTGAAAATAATTTATATAAGTACGTCTTATTTGATTATGATTATAATTTTATAAAGAGTGTAGTAGTTGTTTTGTTATTTGAATTCATTTTATAAGTTAAACTTTATAAGTTAAATAACTTGTATTTCAATTATAGTGATTTTTCCTTCTTAGCCTCTCTGACACGCTCTGGCCGCCCTTTCGCCGCCGTTCCCACTGCTCGCGGGTCATCTCCTACTCCTAGAAATCCATTATTGACCAGCGATCTGGAATCTACAGCACCATCTGTTGAACAATCTTGTGCGATTGCATCGTTTCCCTTGGCGAAACCACTTACATCCTTGCTCGCTGACATTGACGTTGCTCCACGGATCTCAGGATTGAGTTGCTCTGCCTCTGGTAAGCATATCCTATCCTTTATCCTTGCCTTTGTTGCTATTGCTTCCTGTTGGACTGAATCAGATGTTGAATTGATTTTTGATAATGCATATGTTTGTGTCCAGAACGTTGGATTGAACGTGGATGCTTTTGCGTTTGCCATGGATGTGGATGTGGTTGGTCAAAACCTTAACAGTTCTGGAGTTGTTCCCAATCCCATTTCTTTGTGCACCCAACCTGTTTGTGTTAATGCCGATGAGAACGTGTGTAACGCAAATGGTCTTTGTTGTTTAAGTCGTTGCTGTCGATGTGGTATCTCCCCTTCCTTGCTCATCGCCTACAACCCCCAAGGTTCCAAAATGGTCTTCGTTGTTTAAGTCGTTGCGGTGCAACGCAGGAAATTATGTACCTCGTTCATTTAAATCTTAGGTGGTTGACAGGGCTTCGTTCCTTCCACCAAAGGTCATTCAAGTTGGCGAGGACTATTGGGTTGACTACCTTGTTGGGTTTTTCCTTGATTCGAATCCTCCGTACCATATTGTTCAGGAACATTGTAAGAACCGTAGGAAACCAACTGTAGCGACCCGCCGTTCTATACCATTCGAGTTGACAATAAACCACACTTGTCCTACCCAAATTGTACGAAAGGACGAATAACTAGGGGTGAAGAAAGAAAAGGGGTAGAAGAAAATAGATACAACAACACAGATCTCACAGTCGCAGCGGAACAAAATATAATATATAATAAATAATAATAGATCTTTATACCAGAAACTGTAACAATTAATATTCATACAATCACTAGAGTACAACAGGTAACAATATCAATCAGGACAGTTATAATAACTTGTCCTCACAAGTGCTATATATTTAGCATACACACATAGCGGAATATAATCAAGTACGTGGAATACGCCTGAGATTCCTCCAGCTCGTCTTTTGATTTCCATAGCATCCTACCCTGAATTCTGTAATACTCGGTCTGACCCAAGCATTATAATAAAATAACACCCGAGTCAGTCTGGAAAACCAGCGTGAGAAAACACACTCAATTTGAATTTTTACTGTTATCAAATCCTTTCTAAAACAAAGGTATCTCGTAATACCACGTCACACATAAATACGATGGGTTTTTAACTTACGATAACCAAAATAATTTATATCAAATCATCTGATATTATAATAGTGTCTATAGAATATAAATATAAAATAGCTAAAATGCTTGCATCTCATGTTTTAGCATAGTTCGGCACAATCAAAACCGTGTAACGCTTATTGGAGAGTGGATTCCATACTAAGACAAGGTAAGGAACTAACTTTCGATGGTTCATCTCTTGATAAAATGCACCGGGGTCTGACAAGAACATCTTGTACCCCTGCCACATAAGACTGACTTAGTACTTGACTACTAGAACGGAATATGATCACCACTAATGGGCCCCGAAACGCATACAAATGAAAGATAGTGATGATGATAAATGTTCACTCTAGATTAGTAATGATCATACCCTAATGAGAACAACCCACTTGGCCTTGCTGCATGCCCTGTTTTTGTGATTTACCGGTTGATGAGGCTTGAGGCTACGTATTACCTTAAGAATAGCATTCATACTTGAAATGCTAACAATACCTTCCAGGAAACAATGCAATGATAGCATTCATCCATTCAAGTTGTTCTAGGTCTGAACAAACAGAATCTCCGAAATTACCGTATTCATTATCTTCATGATATCACAATTTGTACCGCACAAATCAGATTGAAGTGGTTTTTAGATAATTAAATCTGATCCCGGTCTCTTCGAAACGATCAACGAATTTGACCAGATTTGATAGTCGGTTATTTAACTATCAAATTAAACACATAAGCAATCACTAGGACCATATAATAAATTTCCAAAACATTTATTTTAAAAATATCTTTACAAAGATATATATACAATTTCTTTCAATATTTCAATATTTGAAACAATTCCAAATACTTATATCCATAACAGAATATTTCAAACCATTTCTTATTTCAACACTTAGAAATATTTCTAAATTCAATTTATAACACTTAGAAAATATTTCTATACCATTCATTTCACACCTAAAATGTTTCCAAAACCCTCTTTTCAATACTCAGGAAAAAATTTATAAACATATTCTCCAAAATCATTTAATATCACACTTAAGCAATATTTCATAATTTATCTCATAAATCTCCGGAATCATTAATAAATTCCTTTTTACAATTTACAAAACCCATTATACTTATTTATAATCCCATTAAAAAATTTATAACTTCTTTTATGAATTTCGATTCATTTTCGAAGTTTTCACATCTAAACACTTTGGAAATTTTCTTAAGTCTCCAGAATTCCATTATAAGATTTCTCTTATAAAATCACCTCCATTGAATAAAACCCCATTTACAAATCTCGAGAAAATTTATAAATAACTTCAACTAATTTTCAAAACTCTATATTTATAAAAAAAGTATTTTTAAATAATGGTAAAAAAATTTCAAGCCATTTAAGTAATAATTTAAAATATCAAACAGACAACGCTAAATAATTTCCCATTCATTTGTAAATAATACTAATTGATTTACAAAGCTTATTATAAAAAATTAGAATTCCTTTTAACTAATATAAAATATTTGAATAACCTACTTTTTCGAAATATTTCAACCTAAATAATAGTTTTCAAACTACATAGTTAAATAAATAAAATCTCTTTTTAAAATACTTAACTTCTCAATAAAACTCTATTTTTAAAATTCAACATAACCACTTTTATATTTATAAATTCTCTCTTGATTTATCACAAATCGATTTACGTTTCCAATTCCACAACTATTTCCAATTCCAAAATAGATTCCACTATTTCGTTCTAAACCGATTTCCATATCTCATTTTAAATTCACATGGTGAATTTATATTTTCAATTTATCAATGATAATTTTTCCACTTATTTATAAACATCGTATATAAATTTTATAAACCCCGTTCCAGTTTTCTCTGTTAACAACCGATTTATATTAACAACTCTATTTATAAATCGATTTCTATTTAAACTTCCATTTAGAAATCTGTTTCTTAAATAATCCAAACCATATTACAAAACCATTCAAATCTCGATTTCGACTCCATTTCATCCTTTAGGAAATCTCATTTAAAAATTTATCGTTTAAAAATTTTCAGTTTAAATCTCTCTATTTGAAACCTTTTTATGAAATAGCTAAATAAATATCCAAAATTAAATTATTTATTTTATCCAATCAAATTCCTTTTTAAATAATTCCAAAATTCAATATAAATATTTTCATTTTCCAAATTGCTTTTGAATCCCATTTTTAAAATAAAAAATATTATTATGGTATTTATAATACCAAAATTAGGGCTAGTGCTATTATAACATCCAAACAATCAAATATACAACAATCCATAACAGATTATTCAATTTCATTATATATCACTATATTTGAACAACAATCAATATATTTTTAGGAATCCAGTAGGATCCCTCCAACCTGTTTTTCTTGCATCCATAGATGTTATATAACATAAAATACCAAGTCCGCATCAAGGCGGGATATTGCGATAATATAGGTTCATCCACTATTATGCGGGGCGTATAGTGTCTCATCCGGTCCAATCGGCGAGAAATATATCCAACTACTAATATATATACTACTATATATATAATATAACATGGCATTCACTTATAATAATTAATCCGTTCATCCAATCAATAATTTTAATTACTATAAATTTAAAAACAGTTAACCAAATTGAATGAGATTTACTCACCTTGATTTTTAATTTTGCTGATCGTTCCAATTTTATATTAATCGAAATGACGTTCGATTTAACCCAAAATCACTGCTGACTTCAAAAATCTCCAAACCAAATCCAGTGCATAGTATATGTTCATACGATCCCAACATAAATTTTGTTTTGTTCAAACCGGGCCTCGTACGCAACAATTATGATTTTATTAAGATAACGATAATTAAAAGTTAAATTAATTTAATAAACTAATTAAAATAATAAGTCTAATAATTGTTACCTCATGTTCTCGTTCGTGCAACCGCCAAACGCGAGAAACCTTTGAACGCAATCGTTTGGAAACTCTAGCCTACGTCAATCTCCAAACCACAAGACAAAGAAGGTAGGCTGCATCATTAACAATAGCAGCAAGCTCGATTTCATCATCGGGGTTCATATCAGAGCAAAGGCGGCGATCTTGGTCAAGTCAGATATTAGCAACGCAATCTATACAGCTAACATTAGATCTCCCCATCACAATCGAGCTCATCAACAAAAGTGAGCATTTCAGAAAAACGCAGCGCATAGTCGGTAGCATCTCCAGCTCGCCGCCTCATCACGCGTGATTGTGCTAAGCTCGTGAACAACGGAGCTGCCCTACTCTGCCTACAACCGTCGTCGCTCACACCCCTCTTGCGCTTTCGAGGATCGCCATCCCCTAATTCTTCGACCACGACATTGATTTTTTTTAACTTTATCGTGATTCAAACTCTAGAGAAATAGGAAGAGGACTCATGATTTTAAACTGAAGGGGTGGCGTATGTATGAAGTTAGGTCAGCTCTCGTACCGGTAGGGTAGGTCGGCTGGAAGAAAAATAGGGTTTGACTTCCAAATTTTTTATAATATTATACTCAAAATATCTCGATTGCATAACTTAAAATCCCGAATCCTTATTGAGGCATGCCACCTAGCATCCACAATGTTATACTCCTATTTCGAACGTAATGGAACAAGTTTCGGGACCTAATTCGATCGTATAGGGAAGATAGCTTTTTGAACCTAATTATTATATTAAATTTTCAATATTTATTTCAACGTGTTTCTCTCCTGTATGACCAAACAGTAACTCCAATCACTATGAAATTTGAAACCTGATAATAATACAGTATTACGGATCCAATGGAACTAGTTTCGTCAAATTCCAAGACTGTGCCTCGGAAGGCTATTTTTATACGTCGTTTAAATTGATGATTTCAAAATTTTACGAAATCACCTGAAATTTCAGTTTTAAAAACTTATTAACTCAATTTTAAGATTTCTATTTCAACCCCTCTTTGCCTACAACCGCCGACGCTCACTCCCTTCCTGCAGTCGCGCTTCCAAGGATCACCCACCCCTAATTCTTCGATCGCGACATTGATTTTTTTTTACTTTATTGCGATTCGAACTCCGGAGAAATAGAAAGGGGACTCATGATTTCAAACTGAAGGGCGGTATATGTATGAAGTTAGATCGGCTCTCGTACCAGTAGTGTAGGTCGGTTGGAAGAAAAATAGGGTTTGACTTCCAATTTTTTTATAATATTATACTCAAAATATCTCAATTGCATTACTCAAAATCCTAAATCCTTATTGAGGCGTGCCGCCTAGCATCCCTAATGTTATACCCCTATTTCGAATGCAGTGGAACAAGTTTCGGGACCTAATTCGATCGTATGGGGAAGATAGATTTTTGAATCCAATTATTATATTAAATTTTCAATATTTATTTCAACGCGTTTCTCTCCCGTACGACCAAGCGTTAATCCAATCGCTATGAAATTTGAAACTCGCTAATAATACAGTATTACGGATCTAATGGAATGGGTTTCGTCGAATTCCGAGACTCTGCCCCGGAAGGCTATTTTTATACGTCATTAAATCGACAATTTCAAAAATTTACGAAATCGCCTGAAATTTCAGTTTTAAAAACTTATTAACTCAATTCTAGTTCAAATAAAATTTATACCAACTTTAGAAATCGTTTCGATTCATATTCAACTCAAATTTCAATTATTTACCATTTTCGTATTACGATAAATCGCTATATTTGAAATTTAAATTCATTCTAAAATTTTAACAAAAATCTTCATATTCAAAATCAATTCCTATTCCAAATCCAATATTTAAAACCATTTAACTATTCAAAATTAAATGTCGGAAAATCCGGGTCGTTACATTCCTCCCCTTTAAAAGAATTTCGTCCTCGAAATTGCTAAGATAGGATGAATGATCCAAACTCATTACTTTTCGAAAACCCACTTAGTTAACTTGCTATTTCACTTTCCTAATTCATTTAGTTCCATACACACCTTTAGTTTCCATTTCTAAACCAAAACCCTTAGTTGCGATTCGAAATCAAATTTTGGTTAACAAAAATTTCCAAAAAATTTCAAAATTTTTCTAACACCCTAAATTTCCGAATTTTTTTCGCAGTCTCCCTTCTACGGAGAGCCTTTTGCAATATGACAAACATAATAAAAATGATATCATCGACCCACACGGTCGAAAACACAATATATAGCAATATTTATATCATTTTCGCATTTATAGCGTAAGTGTACCTTATATTAGCATTATTAAGCAAGCTCGCTCAATATACATGCAATTGCGTTACCCAAAATATAGCCAAATGGTCTTCTTATACCTGTACTTACTCAATTTAAACACGTAAGTCCCAAAAATATGAAATTTATTAACATTTCACTCATTCAACTAGTTAAAGACATCATTTGCATAACCCAACATGTTACATATGTATTTTTGAATGTATACACAAATACAAGGTTCAAACATTCAATTATTAACTTCCAATCAACTTATATATCATTTATTCCTTTTCAAATGATCCACATACCATTCATTTGCTTAATTTATATCTATTCACTTCCAATCAATTCATAAAACAATTCCTATACCAGATTTATATTCACATTCTCATCATACCTTAAAATCATTCCATTTTAACTTGATTCTTAAACAAACCATCCTTTCAAATTTAAAACATGGATTAAGAAGAAGAAACATTACTAGCAATTTAACACTTACTAAGATCAATACTTTCTTTTAATTACAAATATGACTATTTGCAGCAACCTGTTAGCCAACTCTATGGACCTGGTAATCCATGTTGAACTTATATTGTTTCATATATTTAAGATTTAAAGATCCCATTATGGTCATTTTGAATTTGACATTGTTCTCTTGACGATGTCAATAATGGTCGTCACTCCTACAGAAAATTTTATAGTTTAGAAATAAAATAACCTTATAGTTACATATCCATCTTACAATTCAAATTTTTATATTCAATTACATTTGATATCATTTCAAATCCAAATCCAATTTTATTTAATTTATTCAATTCCATTCAACTCCAGTCTCATTTCAATATCCAGTTCATTATTTAATATATCTAATTGGTTTGCTTCCAATTTACTTAACTTAGGTTAAGTTTCCATCTCAAAAATCATTTGAGACAAATTTCCATTACAATCAAATCCCATTCCATTTAATTCTACTTAAGCCCAATATAATGTTGTCATATTACCACTTCTGATTATTATCACTTAGGACTTAAGTTCATATTCCAATTTTTATGAATCAATATTTCAAAACATATTTCAATTCTTTTTTTACTTAAGTCGAACTCTTTTTAAACCTGAGTTCACATTCATTTTATCACAATCAAATCCAATTCCATTATATAATTCAAATTCGAATTTCCACTCCAGAATTCGCTTAATTTGACTCGACTTGAGTTAATCTCATTTTTATAATCCAAACCTGGATTTTCATTTCTATTAATCCAAATATTTAACCATTTCCTTTTTGATTTACCATTTCATTTCTCAATTTAATAAGTTGTACAACTTATTATTCACAACTTCATAAATTCAATTTTTGATTTTATTCCGTTTAAAATTTATAACTTATTGTTATATAACTATTTCACAATTCAAATTCATATTCAATACAATTCGATATTCTTTCAATTCCAACTCGATTTTTATTTAACTAGCTTAAGTTAAATTTCAATCCACACAATCCATTTTAACTTACTTCAATTAAAATTCAATTTCAAAATTAAAAATTTACACTTTCCTTACTTACCTTTCTCAATTTCAAATTATAAGTTCAAACCTTTTATACAATGCTTCCACGCATCATTTAGATGAAATTCTAGAATTCAAACACCCGGATTTAATTCAAATCATTTTGAATATATGTATATCCATATATAGCTCTTTTGGTTCAACAAACCATTCTTTTGGAATTTTCAAAATCAGCTTGATTTTACCCAAAACAAATTCCCTTCGGAATTTCCAAAACAACACCTATTTATGAAATTAAAATCTCCATATCAAATTACTATGGTATCAATCCGCCACTTAGACTCTCGAAAATGAATACCGATGATGCTGCATTCATCACTGGGATTATTTTCCAACGACTGAAGTGAGTTCAGTGCCTTATCACTTCCAAAATCCATTTAAAACAATTTTTATTCAAAAATCCTTTCAAAAATAATGCTATTTATTTTTACAACAATTCGAAAAATATTTTCCAACTTTCCGGGATTTAAAATTTCTAATTTCTGGTTTAAATCCAAATTCAGTTTAGCTCATTTGTATAAATCATTCTTATACAAATTCTATTTGGTTCTATATAACCATTTCAAATTTTATAATCTTGTTTGATTATAATAATAACATCCAAACACATCTATATACTATAATAATTTCAAAAATTATTTCTTTTATATCAAAAATATAATTCTGGGTAAACTTATTTCATTTACCTACTTTAAAACAATACAATGTCGACTTAACTTGTCTAGAGTTTAGAAACCCCTATCGATTCAGTTGTCCAGACCATACCAACCGGAATTCATAAACACTCAATCGATAAGTCAACACAATATAAAAAATTTATATTCACTAACGAACACGTGCTTATATCTATTAATACACTCAACTCATTCTAGGGTACTACTGACCCTATATCTAATGAGTAATCTCCACCAAAGCCAAGGTTCACTTAACTTTCAGCTCTGATACCAACTGTAGCGACCCGCCGTTCCATACCTTTCGAGTTGAAAATAAACCACACTTGTCCAACCTAAATTGTACGAAAGTGCGAATAACTAGGGGTGAAGAAGGAAAAGGGATAGAAGAAAATAGAAACAAAAACACAGATCTCACAGTCGCAGTGGAACAAAATATATATATAATAAATAATAACAGATCTTTATACCAGAAACTGTAACAATTAATATTCGTACAATCATCAGTACAACAGGTAACAATATCAATCTGGACAGTTATAATAACTTGTCCTCACAAGTGCTGTATATTTACCATACACAAACAGCGGAATATAATCAAGTATGTGGAATACGCCTGAGACTCCTCCAGCTCGTCTTCTGATTTCCATAGCATCCTACCCGGAATCAGTAATACTCGATCTGACCCAAGCATTATAATAAAATAACACCCGAGTCAATCTGGAAAACCAGCATGAGAAAACACACTCAATTTGAATTTTTACTGTTATCAAATCCTTTTGAAAACAAAGGTATCTCATAAGACCACATCACACATAAATACGACGGGTTGTTACCTAACGATAACCAAAACAATTTATATCAAATCATCTGATATTATAATAGTGTCTAGAGAATATAAATATAAAATAGCTGAAATGCTTGTATCTCACGTTTCAGCATAGTTGGACACAATCAAAACTGTGCAGCGCTTATTGGAGAATGGATTCAATACTATGACAAGGTAAGGAACTACCTTCTGATGGTGCTTCTCTAGATAAAATGTACCAGGGTCTAACAAGAACATCTTGTACCCCTACCACATAAGACTGGCCTAGCACTTGACTACTAGTACCGAATATGATCACCACTAATGGGCCTCGAAACGCATACAAATGAAAGATAGTGATGATGATAAATGTTCACTCTAGATGAGTGATGATCATACCGTAATGGGAGCGACCCACTTAGCCTTGCTGCATACCCTATTTTTGTCATTTACCAGTTGATGAGGCTTGAGGCTACGTATTACCTTAAGAATAGCATTCATACTTGAAATGCTAACAATACCTTCCAGGAAACAATGCAATGATAGCATTCATCCATTCAAGTTGTTCTAGGTCTGAACAAACAGAATCTCCGAAATTACCGTATTCATTATCTTCATGATATCACAATTTGTACCGCACAAATCAGATTGAAGTGGTTTTCGGATAATTAAATCCAATCCCGGTCTCTTCGAAACGATCAACGAATTTGGCCAGATTTGATAGTCCGTTATTTAACTATCAAATTACACACATAAGCAATTACTAGGCCCATATAATAAATTTCCAAAACATTTATTTTAAAAATATCTTTACAAAGATATATATATAATTTCTTTCAATATTCAATATTTGAAACAATTCCAAATACTTATATCCATAACAGGATATTTCAAACCATTTCTTATTTCAACACTTAGAAATATTTCTGGATTCAATTTATAACACGTAGAAAATATTTCTATACCATTCATTTCACACCTAAAATATTTCCAAAACCCTCTTTTCAATACTCAGGAAAATATTTATAAACATATTCTCCAAAATCATTTAATATCAAACGTAAGCAATATTTCATAATTTATCTCATAAAACTCCGGAATCATTAATAAATTCCTTTTTTACAATTTCCAAAACCCATTATACTTATTTATAATCCCATTAAACAATTTATAACTTCTTTTATGAATTCTGATTCATTTTCGAAGTTCTCGTATCTAAACACTTTGGAAATTTTCTTAAGTCTCCAGAATTCCATTATAAGTTTTCTCTTATAAAATCACCTACGTTGAATAAAACCCCATTTACAAATCTCGAGAGAATTTATAAATAACTTCAACTAATTTTCAAAATTCTATATTTATAAAACAAGTATTTTTAAATAATGGTAATAAATTTTCAAGCCATTTAAGTAATTATTTAAAATAACAACCCCCTTTCAAACAGACAATGCTAAATAATTTCCAATTCATTTGTAAATAATAATAATTGATTTGCAAAGCTTATTTTAAAATTAGAACTCCTTTCAACTAATATAAAATATCTGAATAACCTACTTTTTCGAAATATTTCAACCAAAATAATAGTTTTTAAACTACATAGTTAAAAAATTAAAATCACTTTTTAAAACAACTTAAATTTTCAATAAAACTCTATTTTTAAAATTCTACATAACCACTTTTATATTTATAAATTCTCTCTCGATTTATCACAAATCGATTTACGTTTCCAATTCCACAACTATTTCCAATTCCAAAATAGATTCCACTATTTCTTTCTAAACCGATTTCCATATCTCATTTTAAATTCACACGGTGAATTTATATTCTCAATTTATCAACGATAATTTTTCCACTTATTTATAAACATCGTTTATAAACTTTATAAACTCCTTTCCAGTTTTCTCTATTAACAACCGATTTATATTAACAACTCCATTTATAAATCGATTTCTATTTTGTTATCCTACCCTTTGGTCAAGGCTGGAATATCGGCAAATTAGCTGGAAAAGGATGGATATCAGGATTGGAAATTGAGTGGGAACAAGGCTGTGATCGATGTCGTCAAAATTTGACCGAGCTCCAATCAAGGAGGGATCGATTGGGAACGATGATTAAGGCTAGGAGAGGCTACGTTTCAAATTTCAGGTCAATCGAAGTTCGTATGCTCGAGATATGGATGGATCAATGTTGGAAGAAACAGGTTTGGTATCGATATTGTTCGTATCCATGCAATTCGTATCGATACCCATGGATACGAACAAGGCATTCGTATCGATTAGGGAGAAGGATACGATGCTATTCGACTCGATGCTGTTCGATGCAGGGCTGTTCGACTCGATGTTGTTCGACTCGACGTTGTTCGACTCGATGCAAATTCGTATCGATCAGGTCCAATGATCGATACGAAGTAGTGGATACAGATTAATGGACACGAACGTGACCAATGTAGACAGATGGATACGAATGAGCATGAAGCATGGATGCAAACGAAGAATGTGCACGATTTGAGGGAAGAAACGTTCAACACGGTATGGAGAGTGGATCGAGCTTTAGAAGTAGCGCCACGTCATCGGCAAGCACGTGCGCTGTATCGATATGGTCCGGTATCGATACGAAATTGATCGATACGAACAAAGTACCACGCGAACACTACATTTCGTATCGATCATATCTTGAGATCTACAAGTCCAAATGCTATGAAATTTTCACAGGAGCTTACGTACAAGCCGATGAAGGTTCGTGCCAAGTTTCGACTCCATTGGGCAAAATCTTGATCGATACGAATTACGTTCGTATCGATCACAGATCGATCCGAAACTTCACGGGATCGATCGTGTGGGCCCACTCACGTGCCAGAAGAAGTCTCCCGAAGTTTGAGCGAGATATTTTCATGGAATGCCTATAAATAGCACCCCAGGGCCTACAGGAAAAGAATCTTTGAGCTTTTCAACGTCCAGCCTGCCCGATTCAACTTTGCACTCCATAGCTGCTGTTATACTCGAATTTTATCATTATAATCTGCTGTAATCAGTTGTAACTAGCAAGGAAAGTCAATAAAAGATTAACTTTTTGAGTGGACGTAGGCCGGAGATAGCCGAACCACTATAAATCCTTTGTCTCTGTCTGTTTCTTTCCGTTTTAAGTTTATTATTCTTCATTTTTTATCCTCTACATCATTTGGATCTGTGATTTGTGATCATATACTGTTGATTTGTGTTCATACACTGGTGCTTTCACGACATTTGGGGTTTGTGCCCATTTTTGGCGCAAACACTTTGGTGCTTTCACTGAGAAGGACTAGCACCCGCTATAAAAGATCTGAAGTTCAGATTTGAAGGCTTAAGGATTCAGATTAAGAGCTATGACAAGGCAATCAAGTAGAAGACAAAGAGCTGTGAGAAGTTAGCATGAAGGGAGCCAGGAGGCATCATCAAGGGCTGATCAGACTTCAGCTTTCATCACCAGAGACGAGATGGAGGTGATGATGGGAGCTATGCATGAAGAGTTTCTGAAAAGGCAGGAGGAGATGATGCAGAACCTCCTCAGGCAGTTTGGGCAAGCAGGAACAGTTGGAGCTTCAGGATTTCAGATCCACGGAGCTGGAGCAGAAGGACCAAACAGGCAATCTAATGGAGCAGCTCAGCAAGGCATAGCCCCTGATCAGCACACAACTGCTAACCTGGATGGATCCAGGCTCGGGGGCACACCGCCCAGCAACGATGGACCAGTTCATGGAGGAATTCCAGTTGACACTACACAATGAGATGCTGGCAGGAATACAAGAGCACGTGATGAGGAATACGTACTGGAATTCCCTCAAGGACACGGGGGGCAGCCCCTGACGGACAATGCTGGATTGGCGGAGATTATCAGGCGAACTATGCGTGGAGGATTGACAAATGGGGATCTAGAAGGAGTAAACAGGAGTCCGTTTACTCATGAAATCAGAATGGATCGGAACCCACCAGAGTTCAAGCTGCCCACGCTAGAGGTATAAAATGGCAAGGCTGATCCGACTGACCATTTGATGAGGTACACAAGACATATGGAAGTGCTGGGGGGCATCGGAGGAAGTTATGGCCCGATGTTTCCCTCTGTACTTGACGGATATAGCTGCTATGTGGTTTAGACAGCTAGAAGAAGGATCTATTAGGACATGGACAAAATTGGTGGACAGGTTTCTGAAGCAGTTTCGGGTTCACATTAAGAGACTGGAGAATGTGATGACGCTAACATCAATAAAGCAAAGGGCAGATGAATCACTAAGAGCTTTTTTTACTCGGTTCAATGCGGCAGTTGCTTCGGCGGATCGGCCGGATCCATCAATGGTTTTAATGGGAGCAGTTTCAGGAGTCAGAGAGAATTCAGATTTCAAAGTATCTCTAATACGAGACCCACCACTGGATCTTGGTGAGTTCTTTCACGAAGCTGAGAGATTCCTTCGGCAGGAAGATGCATGTTCAGATATGAAGTTAAAGGAGGTGAACGCAACGGAGGATGGTGGGCCATCTAGCGGAGGCTCGGATAAAGATAAAGATAAAGGGAAGAGGAAGCTGGATGATGAATCAGGAAAAGCTAGGCAATAGTGGAGAGAGCCAAAATTCTCCACTTACACAGGATTGAACGAGACGTTGGAACAGATATTTATGGAGACTCGGAATCGCCTTCCCTACCGAAGACCGGCTAGGAGAGAACCCTCGGAACGTGAAAGGGCATCAGGAAGGCAATGTCTCTTCCATGATTTAGACGGACACGATACCAACAGTTGCAGGCATCTAAAGGACATAATTGAGAAGCATGTAAGGAATGGACAGTTACGACAATATGTCGAGGCTCGGAATGCAGCGGTGGATCAGAAGCAACCACCGTCTACCTCAAACAACGATGGCGCGAGGCTCAGGAATGATGGCCGATTGGTTATCAACTGACAGGGATGATATGAAATAAGTAGCGAACTGCTGACAAACGGCCAAATCATTTACTCATGTATGGGGACGGAGATGGCCCCTAGGCATGCTCTGAATGATGATAAACCGCGACGCTATGGTTTGCGAAATCTGTTTTTTCTTTTGGTTTGGGTATTTGTTTTTTCTGGCTTGGTTTTGGAGTTTGGTTTGATCTCCCGATGTTGTTTGTTTTCTGGTTTGGACTTTCATTTGGATGATTGTTTTCATGTTTGGATATTGGTTTTGATTTCAGATGTGGATTTTTGGTTTTCTGATTTGATTTGGATTTTGATTGGGTTTTCATATGGTTTTTTGGTAAATGGTCGTCGGGTATGGATTATGCCTGGCAAGGGGTAAGTCTCTTCGTCCGAACGTGGCGAATTGGCTTATTTAGGTCGTCGAGTATGGACTATGCTCGGCAAGGGTCCGGAGCGACCAGGATTCGGCCTAGGACTTAGGCCCTATATTATCGATTGCTATTTTAGGTCATCGAGTATGGACTATGCTCGGCAAGGGTCTGGAGCGACCAGGATTCGGCCTAGGACTTAGGCCCTATATTATTGATTGCTATTTCAGGTCGTCGGGTATGGACTATGCTCGACAATGGTCCAGAGCAACGAGGATTCGGCTTAGGACTTAAGCCATGGCATTACTCAGCGTCCAGGGACACTGGACCACGGTCGTCAGGAGTGGATTGCACTTGACAAGAACCCAGTGAGGTTACAAATTTGGATATCGTCCTGGAGAGGTCCTTGATTCGGTTATTGGTTATTGGATAAGGATGGATTAGGACTCGGATATCGAGTACAGATGTATATGGAATTGACTAAGGCTTTGGTTACTGGATTTGGAATTAGACATCGACTTGGAGTAGTCAAGAACGATGCAATTAGATGATATGGCTATGGACTTTGGATATCAGATTCTGAACCCTTCAAAACACACCTTCTTATCACAAGACATGTTTTAGGGGGCAAATGTTATCCCACCCTTTGGTCAAGGCTGGATTATCAGCAAATTAGCTGAAAAAGGATGGATATCAGGATTGGAAATTGAGTGGGAACAAGGCTGTGATCGATGTCGTCAAAATTTGACCGAGCTCCAATCAAGGCGGGATCGATTGGGAACGATGATCAAGGCTAGGAGAGGCTACTTTTCAAATTTCAGGTCAATCGGAGTTCGTATGCTCGAGATATGGATGGATCAATGTTGGAAGAAACAGGTTTGGTATCGATACTGTTCGTATCCATGCAATTCGTATCGATAACCATGGATACGAACAAGGCATTCATATCGATCAAGGAGAAGGATACGATGCTGTTCGATTCGGGGCTATTCGAGTTGATGTTGTTCGACTCAACGTTGTTCAACTCGATGCAAATTCGTATCGATCAGGTCCAATGATCGATACGAAGTAGTGGATACAGATTAATGGACACGAACGTGACCAATGCAGACAGATGGATACGAATGAGCACGAAGCATGGATGCGAATGAAGAATGTGCACGATTTGAGGGAAGAAACGTTCAACACGGCATGGAGAGTGGATCGAGCCTTGGAAGTAGCGCCACGTCATCGGCAAGCACGTGCGCTGTATCGATACGGTCCGGTATCGATACGAAATTGATCGATACGAACAAAGTACCACGCGAACACTACATTTCGTATCGATCATATCTCGAGATCTACAAGTCCAAATGCTATGAAATTTTCACAGGAGCTTACGTACAAGCCGAAGAAGGTTCGTGCCAAGTTTCGACTCCATTGGGCAAAATCTTGATTGATACAAATTACATTCGTATCGATCACGAATCGAGCCGAAACTTCACGGGATCGATCGCGTGGGCCCATTCACGTGCCAGAAGAAGTCTACCGAATTTTGAGCGAGATATTTGCATGGAACGCCTATAAATAGCACCCCAAGGCCTACAGGAAAAGGATCTTTGGGCTTTTCAACGTCCAGACTCTGCCCGATTCAACTTTGCACTCCATAGCTGCTGTTATACTCGAATTTTATCATTATAATCTGCTGTAATCAGTTGTAACCAGCAAGGAAAGTCAATAAAAGATTAACTTTTGGAGTGGACGTAGGCCGGAGATGGCCAAACAACTATAATCCTGTGTCTTTGTCTGTTTCTTTCCGTTTTAAGTTTATTATTCTTCGTTTTTTTATCCTCTACATCATTTGGATCTGTGATTTGTGATCATACACTGGTGCTTTCACGACATTTGGGGTTTGTGCCCATTTTTGGCGCAAACATATTTAAACTTCCATTTAGAAATCTATTTCTTAAATAATCCAAACCATATTACAAAACCATTCAAATCTCGATTTCGACTTCCATTTCATCCTTTAGGAAATCTCATTTAAAAATTTATCGTTTAAAAATTTTCAGTTTAAATTTCTCTATTTGAAACCTTTTTACGAAATAGCTAAATAAATATCCAAAATTAAATTATTTATTTTATCCAATCAAATTCCTTTTTAAATAAATCCAAAATTCAATATAAATATTTTCATTTTCCAAATTGCTTTTGAATCCCATTTTTAAAATAAAAAATATTATTATGGTATTTATAATACCAAAATTAGGGCTAGTGCTATTATAACATCCAAACAATCAAATCATACAACAATCCATAACAGATTATTCAATTTCATTATATATCACTATATATGAACAACAATCAATATATTTTAAGGAATCCAGTAGAATCCCTCCAACCTGTTTTTCTTGCATCCATAGATGTTATATAACATAAAATACCAAGTCTGCATCGAGGCGGGATATTGCGGTAATATAGGTTCATCCGCTATTATGCGGGGCGTATAGTGTCTCATCTGGTCCAATCGGCGGGAAATATATCCAACTACTAATATATATGCTGCTATATATATAATATAACATGGCATTCACTGATAATAATTAATCCGTTCATCCAATCAATAATTTTAATTACTATAAATTTAAAAACAGTTAACCAAATTGAATGAGATTTACTCACCTTGATTTTTAATTTTGCTGATCGTTCTAATTTTATATTAATCGAAATGACGTTCGATTTAACCCAAAATCACTGCTGACTTCAAAAATCTCCAAACCAAATCCAGTGCATAGTATATGTTCATACGATCCCAACACAAATTTTGTTTTGTTCAAACCGGACCTCGTATGCAACAATTATGATTTTATTAAGATAACGATAATTAAAAGTTAAATTAATTTAATAACCTAATTAAAATAATTAGTCTAATAACTGTTACCTCATGTTCTCGTTCGTGCAACCGCCAAACGCGAGAAACCTTTGAACGCAATCGTCTGGAAACTCTAGCCTACGTCAATCTCCAAACCACAAGACTAAGAAGGTAGGCTGCATCATTAACAATAGCAGCAAGATCGATTTCATCATTGGGGTTCATATCAGAGCAAAGGCGGCGATCTTGGTCAAGTCAAATATTAGCAACGCAATCTATACAACTAACATTAGATCTCCCCATCACAACCGAGCTCATCAACAAAAGTGAGCATTTCAGAAAAACGCAGCGCACAGTCGGTAGCATCTCCAGCTTGCCGCCTCATCACGCATGATTGTGCTGAGCTCGTGAACAACGGAGCTGCCCTACTCTGCCTACAACCGTCATCGCTCACACCCCTCTTGTAGTCGTGCTTCCGAGGATCGCCCTCCCTTAATTCTTCGACCGCGACATTGATTTTTTTTTACTTTATCGTGATTCGAACTCTAGAGAAATAGGAAGGGGACTCATGATTTTAAACTGAAGGGGTGGCATATGTATGAAGTTAGGTCAGCTCTCGTACCGGTAGGGTAGGTCGGCTGGAAGAAAAATAGGGTTTGACTTCCAAATTTTTTATAATATTATACTCAAAATATCTCGATTGCATAACTTAAAATCCTGAATCCTTATTGAGGCGTGCCACCTAGCGTCCACAATGTTATACTCCTATTTCGAACGTAATGGAACAAGTTTCGGGACCTAATTCGATCGTATAGGGAAGATAGCATTTTGAACCTAATTATGATATTAAATTTTCAATATTTATTTCAACGTGTTTCTCTCCTGTACAACCAAACAGTAACTCCAATCACTATGAAATTTGAAACCTGATAATAATACAGTATTACGGATCCAATGGAACTAGTTTCGTCAAATTCCAAGACTGTGCCCCGGAAGGCTATTTTTATACGCCGTTTAAATTGACGATTTCAAAATTTTACGAAATCACCTGAAATTTCAGTTTTAAAAACTTATTAACTCAATTCTAGTTCAAATAGAATTTATATCAACATTAGAAATTATTTTGATTCGTATTCAACTCAAATTTCAATTATTTACCATTTCTGTATTATGATAAATTGTTATATTTGAAATTTAAATTCATTCTAAAATTTCAACAAAAATGTAACAACCTGCATATTTTATGATTTTACATTTAAATGTTTTATTTAAATATAACGTCGTTGGTCGGATTTAAGTCTGAAATGTCACTTTTTGCAAACGGTCGAATTAGGACTCGGGACCACTTCCATTGAGTCCAAAATGGCGTTTGCGATCTTTTTGAGTATAAGCATCGATATGTTTAGAGTAAGTAGAATTTTGCTATTTTCTATTTGGGCTTTTGGGTTTGGGTTTCATCCCACTAACCCAACTTATTACTCTAACTCATTATCTCTTCATCCATTCACTCATTTCATTTCTTATAACTCTAACTCAACTGAAAATGGGGGAAGAGAAGGGGAAATAGAAATTCCAAGCCCTAGTTTCCTTTTGCAAACTCAAATTCTTGCTCCAAAAATCAAAGAGAAGCTTAGGTAAGCCTTCTTTTCACCTTCTCCATCTCAATCTCTCTCCAATTTCAGAAATTTCCTATAACCTAATTTAGGAAATACTTGTTTGATCTTAGATTGGAGCTTGTAGAGTAGAAGTGAAGAGTGGTTGATCTTTTCTTCGTGTTTGAGCTTCTCATCATTGTTTTTGAGTTAATAGGTGAGTTTTTGAACTCACATCTTTATCTATTTCTATCATTGTTGTTAGGTATGAATTCCTAACATCTATTCATGTTCATTTGCTTTTCATTTGAATTGATTTGGTGAACATTTCAATTTTTGGTGTTTTGAAGTCAAAAACTTTAAAAATCCTAGCTTTTATTTATGAACATATTTTTGGTAGTGTATCGAAGAGCCTATAGGGCTGGGTTGTCGATTGGCATAAACCCCTAGTGCTCATTGCTCGTCCGATCGCAAATTGTGAGAGTTTTCCCTTCATGTTTATTGGCTGGAAATACTGGAAAACAGGGTCCAGTCGACTGAACTCAGAATCCAGTCGACTGACTGGGAACCCGAGAGTTTTCCAGGTAGGGTCCAGTCGACTGGCTCTCTGAGTGCAGTCGACTGACCTGGAACCCGAGAGTTTCCAAGCATTGGGCCAGTCGATTGATCTCAGTGCCCAGTCGACTGACATGCTTGTCTCAGCCCAATTTGTTTATTTGCTTGGTTTTTTTTCAAATTTTGACCGATTCGTGTCGATCCAATCAGTTGTTATCGCATATTTGACTTTAATGATTCCTTTTTGATTTCGTACACGGGTTTCTATAAAATGATCTTTTTTAAATTGTATTAAAAGCTCGTTTCTCCAATTTATAATTTCTATATAAGACACACACGATTTTGCACTTCGAGCGAAGAGGGAGGAGAATTAAATGATTAAATAAAACACGTGCTATGAACACGTGGGTTTATCTTTTCAGTTAATTCCTAATCTATTCGTTTGACCGTTTTGACCTTTGGGTCTGGTTTACCGATGAGATGAGGTGAACTTTGTACTGCTTTGAGTGTGAAATTGACTAACGGTTAGTAAACCGTTTAGTGCGAACGTGTGGTATAGGACTCACGTTAACATTTTTGGGGTTCCTTTTTGAGAGTTGTGACACATTCTGCCAGTTAGTGGTGTCCAGTACTGGGTCTTTGGACCTTCGCCACTACGGTTTGTTGCCCTATAATATCGCTTTTGGAGTTGGTCATTCGTCACCGCTCGAGAGATATTGAGTTTGTTGCCTTTGGGTATGTTGCCTTCGGGCTTGTACCTTCGGGTTTGTGCCTTCGGGTTTGTTGCCCTATAGTATCGCTTTTGGAGTTGGTCATTCGTCACCGCTCGAGTGATATTTGGTTTTGTGGATCCTTGTTATACAGTACTGAGCTCGAACATCTTTTGTTTCTTTGACAATTATATTTCCCTAGTGTATCGCCCTTCGGTGTAGGTCCTTTGAACCACACGATATATAGCGATTACCTTGTGGAAACTTGTGTTACCTTTATTGGTATTTGTTATTTGCCTTTTTGGCTTGTTTTGGGATATTCATATCCTTTGTTTATTTGAGTTGCCTATGATATGAGGCTTGTTATGATTCATCTTTTATTAGATGATCTGGTTATCTCTTTTGGAGATATTTGTGGTGCTTTATGACCTTGTATGTTCATTATTATTTAGTTTATCTAACTGATTTGTTTAGCTAGACTGACCCGTGTATTTTAAGATGTTTCATGTTAGGTACATTGGACTTAGCCTATTTTGCTTCCGCATGGACTATTCCGCTAGCTCCTTTTTGTTATAGCTTTTTGTGTAGTCCTTTTTGGCTGTAACTCTGATATGTATTCTTTTGACTCGCCTGTATATTATGGTTTGCTTTACCACTTGACATGTATCATTTTGTATACTATGTAATGTGTATATATATATATATGTGTGTAAATGCATGTGATGATTCACTGTTCTGTGATGTGTATTACATTTGAGTTGTTATATTTCATTCTGATAGATCCTTCAGCCACCTATGGTTTTGTATTAAGTATTTATTGGATATGTCGATCTACCTGAGAAAGAAAGGAAAATGTATGGCAATTGTCGGCGTATTCAATAGATAATTAAGACAAGGCTATAGATGGTCGCTTGTAACGACCCACATTTTTGACCGTTCAAGTCGACAAAACATACACACATGCCGACTCAAACAATCCAAAATACAGATAGTTATTGGGGTAAATAAGAAATAGATAAGAAAGAATAGAAATAAACACAGAATCTCGCAGCGGAAGGAACAAGATATAATAATAAAATAACAGTTCATGAAGCTGTTAAATAAATAAATTTGATTATTATTATACATCATAAATCAGAGCTACATACATATCAGAGATAATACAACAATGCAGCGGAAAAATAATACAGTAGTAGAATACAAATGATGTAATACCAAACTCCGTCTTCGTCCTCCAGAATAGATCTTCAACCTTATCTGAAATGCTCAGGCTGACCCGAGCGTAATGAAAAGACAAAACACTCGAGTCAGGACTAAAATATCTCATGTAAGTTAAATCGAATAAGTAAATATGAGTGTGACGGCGTCAGAGATGTTTACGGGTTTTAGACACCTCCTATCCAGTGTTTAACGTGCGTGCATTAACTTAAGAGATGTTCGGGATTTCCATCTCCTAAGGATCCATTAAACTATCTACTATATAATAGAATACGCTATATACAATAATGTCTATCATAAAGTAAAATATCATTCCTAGCGTTAAGCCATGGCACATTCCACCCTTAACACATTTTTATTCCCAAGAGCATATACAAGATCGTAGTTTCCCCAAAACCGGAAGTCACCAGAGGGAAATCCATATACTAAAGGTACAAACCAAAACGTAGTGGTCGCGAATAGGATAATCAGTATGACAAGGTACATGAGGCGATACCAACTAGGATACTAGTAGTTGCGTCATCCAGACTGATGTTGGGCATAGCAGCTACTACCCCAACACCGCGAAACAACACTCCCATAATCGAGGGGTGCACCCAAATCGAATCACAAATGTAATAGATATGGTAACGAAGAAGTGTGTCCGCTAGAGGTGGCGAACCTCAATGGCCCGGCAGGGCTCCTGTTTTAGTCATGTCAAGGGTCATCCAATATCGTTCTCTTTCTTCAGTCAACGCGTTCATCAAACCATCCACTTCATTCTGGATCAACACTCTGCGTATATTAGTTATTAAAGTGGTTTTCGGTATCGACAGAGAGTATGTCCATATCCGATCCCGGTCGCTTTAATAACTATGTATTATTACACCGGTGGCTCTTTTACATTTTCAAAATCAATTCATAATTGATTATCAAAAATATCATATTCGCTTCAAAAAAATCAAATCCATTTCAAAATCATCATATCTACTCAAAATATACAATTTCATTTCAAAAAATCATTTTCGCCTCAAATTCCACAAAACGATTCACATAAACTCGAATTCCAAAATTTAAAATTTAATCAAATCTCAAATCATCAATTTCAACTCGATTCAGCTGCTCAATAAACCATTTCAAATTATCAATTTCAAATACATATTTGAACCACAAAATAAGCCATTCCAATTTCCACATATCTCAAAGCTTTAAATATTCACATTTCAAAACTAAATTTGATAATTCCATTGATATCTCAATTTAATTTCATTACATTTTTGTTTCTGAGATATTTCTTTAATCATTTCAATACATCTAAATACGACTTCAATTTAAACATTTAAATAAACAAATATCCCATTTAAATTTATATAAGTTTGAAAGATTCATTTAAGTCACTTTTAATCAAATTCAAGTTATAAAACACATCTTTAAATTTTCAAATTTAATAATTTCAAATCAACCTTGTTTAAGAAAAATTCTTAAATCAATATAATTTCAAATCAATTTTATCTTCAAATTTAATTCAATGGTTTCAATTTAGTTCAATTCACAAATTTCTTTAAATTTCAATTCAATTCCAAATTAATTAAATCTCAATTTCATATTAATTTTCAATTCCAAACTCAAACTTGAAATATCATTTCATATAAATTTTCTTAGAAATATTCAGAGTTCGATTAAAAGTCCAATCTTTTAAAACAAATCAACTTTCGAAAATTTACGCCGTATTTCAATTTTTTTCTTAAAAATCTAAACTTCGAATAATTAAACAATTTCATTTACCAAGTTTAAATTCCAACATCTCGAGCTTCAATTCAAAATAATTCAATTTCCATAAATTGGATTTTATTCTTAAAATCAATTCATTTAAATAATTTCAAAACAACTTTTAAAATCATTTAATTTAACCAACCCGGTGTCCGTATATAATTTTCTAACCTATGGCCAAGTGGATAATTATTTCAATTTTAATTTCAAGGATGGATATATATCATTTCAATCCAAAAAGATGTCATAGGTATATCATTTCAACCTATTCCTTAATTTATTCGAAATGATTCGGTTTACAGTTTTATATGTGATAGACAATATATATGATGATAGCATGATATATCAAAATAAATAAACAACCAATATCGACCAATAGAATCCATCATAACCAATCAACCATAAAGCCAATAACATTCACAACAATTTTATAATTATCAATATCGAGTAATATACTGCCAATTTAAATTTAAATTTATTTTAACAGTCAATTTAAATTCTATCAATTAATTCATATATCAATACAGATGATAATTAAACGTACCAAACAACAGTCAATAAATTCCATATCACTTCAGAATATAAATTTAACTAACAAAATTTATTTTAGTCAATTGTGAGCGTATAAACACTCATCTTGATATTCCCCTGCCACCGAGATGTTCCGATTTGGAACTAAAACCAGACGACTTCCGTTTTAACCCAAATTTTGACTGTCTCCAAATTCATCAAAACCAGTTTCATTACGAAGCTCTCGTCATCACGATCGCAATGCAAAAAGTCTCGTCCCAATCAGACATCGTATGCAGAAGTTATACATTTTATAAGTTCGACGATATTTAAATTTATAAAACAATTTAATTATTTTAAAACAACCCATACCCAATAGCCAAAGCCCAGCCCAACTAGAAGCTTTCTTCCTCAAATTGAGATGCCTGTACATGAACGAACAAGAACCCAACATGCTGTGCATGAATTTGGAGCGATACGGAGCTAGGGACCTCCGTTTGTCGAACCGCTTTCGCCAACAGCTCCCTCTCGACGAACCGCATTTGCACGTGCCAACATCATCACGCTCGGACCCAACATGCTATGTGCGACCTGGAGCCCCAAAACCATGACCATACAGGTCGCCTTTCCCCCTATGATGACGTACCACACAAAAAACCCCACAACAGCTGCTAAACTTCGCTACAAACTCAATTACCACGTCGCCATGATCCAAAACCCCACCAATCAGCTGATAAATCAAAACACTAGCTCACTAAATCAACATCGAGCAACTTAACTCGAAGCCGCACCCTTCAAATCGCATACCGCTTCGAAGCTCGGGTGAAAACTAGAATTTAGAAAAAAGTTTCGCGATTTTTAGTTGAGTGGAAATCGAGTTATGATTTTTCAAAGTTTCCATTGTTTTTTTTTCTTCTTACTGTGTCCTGCTCTGTAAAAAAAAGAGGCCTTATTGAAGAGTAGACATGTTCCAGGGTGGATGAAAGGAAGGATGTGAATGGCTGAAATGATATGTTGGAGACTATGGTCAAAATCAACATATATATATTATTATTATTTTAAATTCAAATATCTAGATATTTATTTCGAACTCCTATCGAGGTGTGCCGCCAGGCGTTTATAAGGTTTTACCCATATTTTGAACGCAATGGAACTAGTCCCAAGGCCTAATTCAATCGTATGTGGAAGATAGCCTTTGAAGTCAATTATTTTAATTAAATTCGAAATTAAATTTCTACGTGTTTCAAGCTTGCACGGCCAAACGACAAGTTCGATTACTACGAAAATTGAAACCTTACAATAATTCACTGTTACGGATCCGATGAAACTGGTTTCGTCGAAATCCGAGACAGTTGTAAAAATGGCTATTTCTACTGTTTAATTTCAATATAAAATTCCCAATTTTAAATTATTAACTTTTAAATCAAATTTCAATCATTCACAAATTTCATTTTTTTATTTCACAGTAATTAACAATCTTTTACAATGCAGTTTCCATTATAAATCCAGTATAAAAGATTACATTAGATTCAGCGTTCAATTATATTGTAATTCAAATTCAAGTTATTTAATTCCAATTGAATTCTTTTATTTCGATTTACACTTCCATTATTGACTCAACCATTTACTTATACATTATTATCAATAGTTTATAATTCATTTACTTTCATTTTCTTCAGCTATCATCTTATTTAAATTCACAATAATATTAAATTACATTCATTTACGTTGATTTCAATATTATAACTTCAATATTAAATGTAACATTTTATTTATTTCATTGTTTACAATCAAATTCAATTCGTTTCAATTACTTGTTACACTCAAATTTAAATCTTTTCTTACGTTCAATTACAAGTTAACATCTTTATCAAATTACAGTTTCAGTTATTATCTGATTTAAATCAACTGTAATATTAAGTTACATTTATTTATATTATTTTCAATAACATAAACTTCCACTATTAAATCTACCATTTTATTTATTCTTTGTTTACAATCATAACCAATTTGGTTTACAATCAAATTCAATTCATTATTTACATTCAATACAAGTTAACATCCATACTTAATTTACAAATAAGTTATTTCAGAATTCAGTTTTGTATTTTAACTTGTAATTCACATTTAACAACACAAAATTTTATTTCCTTCGGATTTTTATCCAAATTTTTTATTTTAGTTCGTATTTTTAAAGTGTTAAAAATACGGGTTGTTACATTCTCCCCCACTTAAAACTTTTCGTCCTCGAAAAGGAACGGAGAAGGGGAAACCATTATTTAGATATAATTCATTCAAAATATTCGACTTATTTGCAAAATTTAGTTATAGGATTTTTAAAATCTCAAAATTTTCTAGCTCCCGGATTTTTGAAAAATTTCGACAGCACCTCCTTTGCGCGGCTAGGACCGAAAAATTTCACATGGTAATAATTGCATGATATACATCTCATTACAAGAATGAGGCATCCCAAAACATGGGGAACACAATAATATACCACAACATAAACCGTAATCCGAGAACGTATCTTTTATTAAGCGTTTATTAGCATTTTAACTTACATTTTGCATTTAGCGCAGAAGCGAGCTCCACAAGCGAAGCACAACCTTTTTCTACCTACTAAAATACTCAACAACAAATGATAACCAAGCATATAAAGGTATATTGATATACTTAGCATATACAACATATATATAACTTATTTTATCTTCAAAACCAAAATTTATGTCTCAGGACAGCGAACAAATCCAAATTTTTAGTCACTTAAACGATGAAATTTTGTAAGGGAATCTAAATAAAAGTAGTTGCATTTGTTTCAGGATTTCCAGAATGTCCAAAATTATTGAATTCGGACCATCCGTTCAAAAGTTACGGTCGTTTTACTAAATGGATACGCCTCGGCCTGGGCAATGCATTGCGCAGGTCAGCGACGTTCACTCACGTTTTCGACCCTCTAAATGACAGAAAAACACAAAACATTTAAACAAAAGCTTTAGCTTAAGTTCTATGCTTTCCAGAAATAGCAAGATCGTCAAAATCCGATAAACCAGTAAAAAGTTATGGTGAAAATACTAAGGGTATATGCTACTGATTTTTCTTCCTTTTTCACAGGCCAGCGAGAAGATTCAAAATTTTTACTAAGTAAATGAAGGAATTTCTCAAGACACTCTAAACAAAAGTCGTGCTACAGTTTCTAAGCTTTCCTAAAAGTCTAAGATTGTCTAATTTCGTCCAGCCATTTAAAAGTTATGGTTGTTTTCGTTTCAGCATATATTGGACAATTTTGGATTTTTCCAAAAATTTGCTTTTATTATTTCAAAGTACAAACCATCAAACTTCAAATTTTCTAAAGAAACAATCATAAACACAAAGTCGTTTATTTTTTTATTTATCCATGAAATAAGTTTACATTCGATTTGTTTCCGATTTATTCAAGTTTGTTTCATTCATAATTTAAATTCAAGTCAATTTGCTTCAATTTAATTTGAATTCAATTATATTTAATTTCACTTTGCTTCAAATTTGAATTTAATTATTTAAAATTTTTATTCCATTTATTCAATTCCATTTACACTAATGAATTCTATTTAATCAATCACCGTCCATCTAACAACCAATGCATATCAAACATTAACATCCATCCAAAATCTACACTAAATCAATTATACATTTCCAAGTCAAAATTTTAATTTCATACACTTCCAAGTTTATTGACATTTAGTTTTATTCAAATTTAATTAGTTTCCATTTACTAATTTTATATTTAATTAATTTTAAATTTAATTCATTTTACAACTTAATTTCCTTTATATTTACAACTATCAATAGATCTTCACATTTTATTATTCGCAATCACACTTGTACATTATTTATTTACTTATCCTTATTAGCATTTTAAACTTTTTAAGTATTTGGTAAGTTATAGCTATGCAAATAGAATGTAGTTAAACAATATACAACTTCTTTTCATTCAATTTGAGTGTTATACCTATTAAATAAATTTCCAATTTATTATTTTCCAAATTAAGGGTTACTACTACAATTTTAAATTAAATTATTTTACACTTAAATTCAATTTCACCTTTTCCAATTCATAAGTTTCTAACAATTCAAGATTTACTTTAGTTTAATAATTAAAATCATTCCTTATTAGAGAACTTAAGAATTTCAACACCGGATTCGATTTAAACCATTTATTTTAATATATATATATATATACTAATATCTTTATATCTCAAATCATACTTTTTAGAAGAATTTTAATCAGCATTGAAATATATATATAGATGGTCGCTCCTATCCGGCTCTATTCTCCGTATTAGCAGACGGTGTTACCTAGTAATACTCTTTGCTAATGTGGGTCTCGGAGTGGGGCGTTACAGCTTGGTATCAGAGCTGTGTTTAGAACAAAATATGATAAACATAGAACAGAGACACATATTACGGTACATCAAAGGGTAGTACGAATGTTACGAATCTTTGAATCATCGTGCCTTTATTCTTTCCGTGCCTATGGGGTAGATAGAATTTTGGGAATACATCTAGAAATGCGTAGTATTCCATATTTGAATTAATGATATCTACCATGTGAATAATCTTTTTCTTATCTTAACTTTCAGCTAATGGCCGGAAGAGGCAAAGGACGACGCTCGGATGCTGGGCAATCCAGTGGCTCGCATCCAGACGGTGTTTATATGTCTACCGATCAGTTCTTGGAGTTATTTAGGAGCACTCAGCCTCCAGATCCTATTCGAGCATCTCCTCCACGCAAGTCAGCCTTTGCATGCCTGTGCAGTGATTTTTCTCATCTTAGAGGAAAGCCATTCAAAGGCTCCCAGTCTGTTCTTGAGGTCCAAGCTTGGCTTCGCACATGCGAATGTATCTTCTCTCGCATGGATCTTTCTGACCACGATCGAGTTCTTGTAACTTCTAGCTTATTGCAAGAGCGTGCCCTTGATTGGTACGAGCTTCTTGTAGCCTAACTTGATGAGTTTGTTCTTTCTTGGACTCAGTTCCGGGAACGATTCGAACTCAAATTCGTTCCTGAATTTGAGAAAGTTTTATTAGCCCGTTGCTTCCTTGAGTTGAAGCAAGGAAAGTCCTCCGTTTCTGAATATGTTGCATCATTCAAGGCCTTATCTAAGTATGGTCTTGAATTCATTAGCACCTCTTATAAGAAGAATATGAAGTTTGTCTTTGGTCTTAAGAAATATCTTAAGAAGTCTTTAATGCTTTAGCTTAAGCTTTCTTTTGAGGAGTTGGTTCACTCGGCACTTCATCTCGAAGCCATCGAGAAGGAGTGTGATAGTGGTGATGTTGTTGAGGTTCGCAAGAACCCCAATAAGAAGAAGTTTCCATTTCATAAGCAGGGATTTCTCCCTTCCAAGAAGAAAAAGCTGGTTGTATCTGGTTCTAACTCTCAATCTGCTGGAACACCTTCCATTCGGAAGTGTTTCAATTGTGGTTCTCCTGATCATATGATTCGAGCTTGTACTAAGCCTCTCTTCTGCCATTATTGCAAGAATGAAGGTCATCATGTTTCCTCCTGCCCTAATGTTCCTAATGCCAAGTCTGGCAAGCTTTATGTTGCTAAGGCTTCTGGAGGTTCTTCTCAGCCCAGAGGTATATCTCCATCTATTTTGGAAGGTTCTATTTTATTTCATGACAGTAGTATTCGAGTTCTTTTCGATACGGGTGCTTTGCATTCTTTCATACTGAAAAAGCTCGTCGATGATTTGTCTTTAGATGTTCTTGTATGGTTACTTCATTGAGGATCGCGAACCCTATTATGGGGTTCGCAACCCTTAGCATGCTTTGTGATGATGTTGAGATTGTTTTATGTGGCTTTTCTTTTCATGCGAATTTGCACGTTATTTCCTATCTGGAATTTGATATGATTTTGGGTATGGACTGGCTAGTGAGATACGATGCCAAGATTATTTGTTCTGAAAGAATTTTATATCTTCGACACCCGGATTCGTCTATTCAGCTATCACTTGTTCTTCGGAATGTGGATAATTCCGAAATGGCCTTATATTCTCTTGACTCACGAGATGATGATGATATATCCTGTATTCCTATTGTTTGTGACTTCTCTGATGTTTTTGAGCCGGTTTCGGGTTTGCCACCCAAGCGGGCGATCGAGTTCCGCATTGATCTCATTCCGGGCGTGCAGCTAGTTGGCCGTCCTCCCATGAGGATGTCTACAAAAGAAAATGAGGAACTCAAGAAGTAGCTTTTAGAGCTTGAGTCCAAATAGTTGATTCAGTCCAGTTTTTCACCGTGGGGTGTCGCGGTCGTCTTCGTGAAGAAGTCCGATGGAACTCTTAGGCTCTGCATCGACTATCGCAAGCTTAACGAGTTGACCATCAAGAATAGGTATCCATTACCTAGGATTGATGATATGTTCGATCTATTGAGTGGCACTAAGGTCTTCTCTCAGCTCGACCTTCCCACTGGTTTTCACCAGCTCCGAGTCGCGGAAGATAGCATACCTCTTACAGCTTTCCGCACTCGATATGGTTCTTTCGAGTGGCTCGTTATGCCGTTCGGTTTGACGAATGCCCTTGCTTTCTTTGTTGATCTTATGAATCGGGTATTCCGGGAATATCTCGATAGGTTCGTCCTTGTGTTCATTGACGACATTCTTATTTATTCTAAGTCTGAAGCCGAGCATGCTAATCACTTGAGAATTGTCTTGAGTACTCTTCGTCACCATCAGCTTAAAGCCAAATTCTCCAAGTGCCATTTTTGGGAGAATAAGGTTAAGTTCTTAGGCCTTGTTGTATCTTCCGACGGCATTTCTGTCGATCCCTCAAAGATCGAAGCTATCCAGAATTGGATGAGGCCTGAGAATGTTCATGAGATTCGTAGTTTCCTTGGATTGGCGGGTTATTACCGTTGGTTCATTAAGGATTTTTCCCGTGTTGTGCTTCCTCTCACCAGCCTTACTCGGAAAGGCATTTGTTATATTTGGTCCAATAAGTGTGAAGCTTCCTTTCAGACATTAAAGGAACTTCTCACTAATGCTCCTATTCTTGTGGTTCCCGAAGGGAATCATGATCTTGTTGTCTACACCGATGCTTGTGGTAGTGGTCTCGGTGCCGTGCTTATGCAGAAGGATCGGGTATTTGCTTACGCTTCTAGGCAACTGCGTCCGAATGAAGTTCGCTATGCCACTCATGATCTTGAGTTAGCTGCCATTGTCTTCGCCTTGAAGATTTGGTGACACTATTTATTAGGCGAGCACTTCATTCTCTATACCGATCATAAATCCTTGAAGTATTTGTTCACTCAGAAGGAACTCAATATGAGGCAATAGCGTTGGCTCGAGTTTCTTGCCTCCTATGACTTTGATATCCTGTATACCCCTGGTAAGGGTAATCGTGTTGCTGATGCGCTTAGTCGCAGACATTCGGCTGTCATTTCTATGATGCTTGTTCGTCCGATCGCAAATTGTGAGTGTTTGCCCTTCATTTTTATTAGCTGGAAATACTGGAAAACAGGGTCCAGTCGACTGAACTCGGAGTCTAGTCGACTGACTGGGAACCCGAGAGTTTTCCAAGCAGGGTCCAGTCGACTGGCTCTCTGAGTGCAGTCGACTGACCTGGAACCCGAGAGTTTCCAAGCATTGGGCCAGTCGACTGAACTCAGTACCCAATCGACTAACCTACTTGTCTCAGCCCAATTTGTTTATTTGCTTGGTCTTTTTTTTCAAATTTTGATCGATTCGTATCGATCCAATCAGTTGTTATCGCATATTTGACTTTGATGATTCCTTTTTGATTTCATACACGGGTTTTTAAAAAATGATCTTTTATAAATTGTATTAAAAGCTCGTTTCTCCAATTTATAATTTTATATAAGACACACACGATTTTGCACTTTGAGCGAAGAGGGATGAGAATTAAATGATTAAATAAAACGCGTGCTATGAACACGTGGGTTTATCTTTTTAGTTAATTCCTAATCTATTCGTTTGACCGTTTTGACCTTTGGGTCTGGTTTGCCGATGAGATGAGGTAAACTTTGTACTGCTTTGAGTGTGAAATTGACTAACGGTTAGTAAACCGTTTAGTGCGAACGTGTGGTATGGGACCCACGTTAACATTTTTCGGGTTCCTTTTTGAGAGTTGTGACACATTCTGCCAGTTAATGGTGTCCAGTACTGGGTCTCCGGACCTTCGCCACTACGGTTTGTTGCCCTATAGTATCGCTTTTGGAGTTGGTCATTCGTCACCGCTCGAGAGATATTGGGTTTGTTGCCTTTGGGTATGTTGCCTTCGGATTTGTTGCCCAATAGTATCGCTTTTGGAGTTGGTCATTCGTCACCGCTTGAGTGATATTTGGGTTTGTTGCCTTCGGGTTTGTGGATCCTTGTTATACAGTACTAAGCTCGAGCATCTTTTGTTTCTTTGACAATTATATTTCCCTAGTGTATCGCCCTTCGGTGTAGGTCCTTTGAACCACACGATATATAGCGATTACCTTGTGGAAACTTGTGTTACCTTTATTGGTATTTGTTATTTGCCTTTTTGGCTTGTTTTGGGATATTCATATCCTTTGTTTATTTGAGTTTCCTATGATATGTGGCTTGTTATGATTCATCTTTTATTAGATGATCTGGTTATCTCTTTTGGAGATATTTGTGGTACTTTATGACCTTGTATGTTCATTATCATTTAGTTTATCTAACTGATTTGTTTATCTAGACTGACCCGTGTATTTTATACTCGGGTCAGACCGAGATGTTTTAGGTTAGGTACATTGGACTTAGCCTATTTTGCTTCTGCATGGACTATTCCGCTAGCTCCTTTTTGTTATAGCTTTTTGTGTAGTCCTTTTTGGTTGTAACTCTGATATGTATTCTTTTAACTCGCATGTATATTGTGGTTTGCTTTACCACTTGACATGTATCATTTTGTATACTCTGTAATGTATCTGTATATGTGTAAATGCATGTGATGATCCACTGTTCTGTGATGTGTATTACATTTGAGTTGTTATATTTCGTTCTGATAGATCCTTCAGCCACATATGGTTTTGTATTAAGTATTTATTGGATATGTCGATCTACCTGAGAAAGAAAGAAAAATGTATGGCAATTGTCAGCGTATTCAATAGATAATTAAGACAAGGCTATAGATGGTCGCTCATATCCAGCTCTATTCTCCGTATTAGTAGACGGTGTTACCTAGTAATACTCTTTGCTAATGTGGGTCTCGGAGTGGGGCGTTACAAAAAATCTTCGTATTCAAAATCAATTCCTATTCAAAATTCAATATTTAAAACCATTTAAATATTCAAAATTTAATGTTGGAAAATCCGGGTCGTTACATATTTACTCCTGCGAATCTGCAGTTTTTGATCCATATATCTCGGCTCATTTGTCAATATTTATCCATATTATGGGTCCTTATTCAATTGATGACGACAATGATGCCTCCTCTAAGGAGGACGTCTAGTGTTTGTATGTATAGTGGTATGGCCACTATAAAACCATTGTTAGCTATTCTGTGCATGTGTAGAATACCTGTTTTCTTATTTATATACAGTGGCATGGCCCACTTTAAAGCCGGCTAGCTTTGCTTAGAAAAATTGTAGTGATTTATTGGATGACTAAATTGTTTAAATTTAATATTGGAAATTATTTAAATAATTGAACCCTGAATTTATGTAACGACCCACCTTTTTGGACGGTTTAAATCGACAATAAACCAAAGCAGACACACATGTCAAACTCGAACCATTCAAAAGGGAGGATTGTTATGGGGTAAATAAGAAAAAGAAGAGAAAAAAGAAAACAAAACACAGATCTCACAACGGAATGACAAAATATAATAATCAAATAAATAGTTCAAGAAGCTGTTTTACAAATAACATTTGATTACACTTTTACAATACAGATCAGAGTACATACAGTAGGAATAAATAAATAATGCAGCGGAACATGATACAGTGGGATAAATATAATAAATAATAATAGTACTAAATCTTCGTCTTCACTCTCCAGAAATAAGGTCTTTAATACACTGAAAAGCTCAGACTGACCCGAGCGTTATGAAAAGACAAAACACTCGAGTCATAACTAAAAGATCTTATGTAAGTTAAATCAACAGTAAATAAATATGAGGGTAACGGCTGCAGAGATGTTTACGGAGTTTTACATCTCCTATCTAGTGTCTAACGTGAGTGCAATAACTTAAGAGATGTTCAGGATTTACATCTCCTAGGGATCCGTTAAACTATCTACATACATAGTACAATACGCTATTATAATATGTCTACAGTAAAGTAAAGTATTAAAATAGCGTTAAGGCGTTACCCATATCCCACTTACCATATTTTTATATATTCCCGTACTCTATACAAATACTGTAAGTTCCACCAAATCGGTGGTTTACTCAGGGAGCACTCCATAGGTATGGTACAAAACAAACTCGTAATGGGCGCGATAAGGCAAGTGACAAGGCACACGAGGCAATTCTAGGGTAGGATTCTACCGTTTGCACTTCCAGACTGGTGGTAACGCATGGCAGCTACTACTGCTGTAACGCCCTGCCTTTTTGGACGTTTTAAGCAGACACACACGTCGGACTCAAATCATTCAAAAGAGCAGATTGTTATGGGGTAAATAAGAAAAAGCAGAGAAAGAAAGAAAACAAATACAGAATCTCGCAGCGGAAGGATAAAATATAATAATCAAATAAACACTTCATGAAGCTGTTTACAAATAAGTACATTGATTAAACTTTTATAATACAGATCAGAGTTACAACAAGAATAATAACAAATAAATGCAGTGGAATAACATGATGCGGTGGAATAAATATAATACATAATAATAGTACAAAATCTTCGTCTTCATCCTCCAGAAAGCAGTCTTCGATAAACTGAAAAGCTCAGACTGACCCGAGTGAATTGAAAAGACAAAACACTCGAGTCAGAATTAAAAGATCTTATATAAGTTAAATCAACAATAAATAAATATGAGCGTAACGGCATCAGAGATGTTTACGGGTTTTGACACCTCCTATCCAGTGTCCAACGTGGGTGCAATAACTTAAGAGATGTTCGGGATTTCCATCTCCTAAGGATCCGTTAAACTATCTACTATGTTGTACAATACGCTATTATAATAGTGTCTACAGTAAAGTAAAGTATTAAAATAGCGTTAAGGCGTTACCCATATCCCCCTTAACACATTTTATATATTCCTATAGTCTATACAGTCCCGTACACTCCTCCGTGAGGTTTATCCGGAGGGCACTCCATAGGTATGGTACAAAACAAACTCGTAAAAGGCGCGATATGGCATGTGAACACGGAACTCGAGGCAATGCCATGGTAGATATACCAATTGCGGATCCGGACTGGTGGTAACGCATAGCAGCTACTACCGCCCACCTCGAAACACACTCCCATAAATCAAAATCAAGGGGTGGCCACCAAATCAATCACAAAGTAATAAATATGGTATCGAAGAAATGTGTCCGATCGGAGGTGCGACCTCACTTGGCCCGGCATGGCTCCTGTTTTAGTCACATCTAAGCTGACTCACGGGAGTCAGGGTCACGTAAATACCTCATATAGAATCGTTCGCCAAACCATCCTACTTCATTTCTGGAATCTCCACTATGTACAAAGTTGTTAAAGTGGTTTTCGGTATTGGCAGAGAGTATGACAATATCTGATCCCGGTCTCTTTAACAACCAAACACTTATTTCACACCAGATGGTTCTTTTACATTTCAAAAGTCTTCACAATTGGTATCAGATTATCATATTCTCAAAACCATATCATTTTCGAAATCACATTTACTCCCGAAATTATTGTTAGAACCTCAATTGTTGGATTTTAATGACAACAACTATACAATAATGTCAAAGAATCTCTAAGCTAATTTGCAGGTACACGAGCATCAAAAAGAGATAATCAAATACGTTCAAAATTAAGATACATAGTACAAAAGTATGAAAGAATGTATATGGAGATACAAGAAGAGATATATACGATAGAGACAAGACAAAGGTGACAAACAAAGTATTATTAGTCATAGAGTGTCATGTCTAGAGTTTACAAATGTTAAAATCTTCTCAAAATGATACACACACATATACATTCATATTTTAAATGAAAAATCAAGTTTTCAAAAATTGCATGGAGCGGGACTCGAACCCGGGTCACTAGTTCAGAAGGCAAGTGCTCTAACCATTTGAGCTATGGTATTTTTTAGTTATATTCAAACGTCTGAATGTACCAAATCAGACGTCTGAATCTGGAAAAATGAATATTGTTAGTACAATATTCAGACGTCTGACTTGGTAATTTCAGACGTCTGAAAATGGTTGTTTTTAGCATATTTTCTTTCTGGTTTAAGCCTGTGCAATTTCAAAAGTCTGAATTATTCAATTCAAAAGTCTGAATATCTATGACGGCTATTTTTTTCAAATAGGCACTTCCATTCATGAAGAGATGCGTTCTTCATTTCAATAGATATGACCATATCTCTTCATGATAACTCTTCACGAACATATGAGCCTATTTATAATCTATATAAACACATTAGAATCAAGTTTCCATAACTTAATTGAATGTATTCTTACTCTACTCTCATATTCTTTGATTCTAATACTCTTGTGCATTCAATTTCATAGAAATTCATTCTATTACTTCCTTATTCTTCACGTAATCGTATATACATCATAAAGGAGAAGATTATAGGAAGGGTGTACTATAATTGACAAATTCGTGTTACCAAAGAACACATAGAGTCAAAAAAAATTATTTGTAAAAGTCCTGTTCTACTGCTCAGGCGTGTGAAGTCCTCTTCGGCTGTTGAGGCGAAATCCTGTTCTGTTGCTTAGGTCCCTGTTCGGCTGCTCAGGGGTTGTATAGACCTATTCCTCCGGGTTAAGTGAGGGTTGTTGCTTTAGTGAAATTCCAGAAAGAGTCTGGGACTGGACATAGAACGGGAAGTTCGAACCAGTATAAAAATTCCTAGTGTGCTTGTTTTATTTTACTTATTCACTTGCTATAGTATCTTAGTTTATTTCCGCACTAGTATAGTATAATTCCATATAGCACGATCCAGACCGTCTTTTCATTTGGTATCGGAGCCTGGCTTTCTATCGATCGTCACAACATCATAGAATAATGGCCAGAAAACGATCTAGTCGAAATACAACCGTCAAAATTCTTGTCAAAGCCACTAGTGAAGACTACAAAAAGGTACTTTCTGATTTACAAATTTTAGTAAAAGATAATAATGAATTAGTTAGTGTAAGCAATAAGATTTCAAAGCTTAATTTTATTATTTTAGAAAAGATGAAATCTGTTGAACTTGAAAATTAGAAATTGAAAAATGAGAAGTTAGATTTAGAAAATCAACTTGGTGTTTTAAAGAATAATTTTGAGGCTCTTACAGATTTTCTAGATGAACAAAACACCATATTTGAGAAAGAGAGAGAAAAATTTTCAAAAGGAATTTTTGATTTGAAAAGACAAAATGATTTATTACAATCCTCTTTAGATAATTCAGAATCTCAAAATTTCCTTCTCAAAAATGAAAACTGTACGTTAAAAAATGAGAATACCGAATTAAATGAGAAAATTGATATTTTAAATAATAGTAATATTTCTTTTGAAAATAATAATTGTGACTTTAAAGCTAAATTTGATAAACTTAACACTGAAGTCACAAAATTTAATAAAGGTCAAAACGATTTAAACATGATTTTATCTAGTTCTAGACCGTTACATGATAAAAGCGGTTTAGGATATAATAAAATTGATCGTAGAAATAGCACTAGATATGCTTTCATGTATATTAAAAATGTTAGTGCTAGTACTAAATTTCGAGTAAAGTCTAAATCCAACTTTTATAGAAATTCAAATACTGCTATGACCAATAATGTTTATAATTTCTCTAGAAGTACAAAATCATTTATCAGAAATATGAATAAAAATTATCTAAGTATTTGGGTTCTTATTAATTGGAAAAATAGAGAAAAATATATTGATGATTATTTTGATATGGTAGTTAATAATGAAAATTATATTTATAAAGGTTCAACCACACCCAAATGGGTATGGTTTCCTAAGACCTAACCCCCCGGACCCTAACATAATAAGTGGGTACCGAAAATGATTATTATTTTTTGCAGGTACTCGGAGAAACAAAAGGAAAAAGATATATTTTGGAATTTTAAAGAATGTTCCATACATTTAATAGAATTACTTGATTACAATGAAATATGGACTTCAGCAAATATGGTAAAATCTATTTTATTTTTCCTTCATAATTAATAATGAGTTTATCTCGTTATTTACAAGATATTTTATATAATTTATTATATTCCCTCATTCTTTTTTATAATGACAAAGGGGGAGAAATTCATATGCATATTAATCGAGGGAGATATTATACTTAGGGGGAGATGTTATACTTAGGGGGAGCTTTAAACATATTAATATTATTTTTTATATAGAATGAATATTTTTTAAAATTGTATAGTTGTCATCATCAAAAAGGGGGAGAATGTTAGAACCTCAATTGTTGGATTTTAATGACAACAACTATACAATTATGTCAAACAATCTCTAAGCTAATTTGCAGGTACACGAGCATCAAAAAGAGATAATCAAATACGTTCAAAATTAAGATACATAGTACAAAAGTATGAAAGAATGTATATGGAGATACAAGAAGATATATACGATAGAGACAAGACGAAGGTGACAAACAAAGTATTATTAGTCATAGAGTCTCGTGTCTAGAGTTTACAAATGTTAAAATCTTCTCAAAATGATACACACACATATACATTCATATTTTAAATGAAAAATCAAGTTTTCAAAAATTGCATGGAGCGAAACTCAAACCCGAGTCACTAGTTCAGAAGGCAAGTGCTCTAACCATTTGAGCTATGGTATTTTTTAGTTATATTCAGACGTCTGAATGTACCAAATCAAACGTCTGAATATGGAAAAATGAATGTTGTTAGTACAATATTCAGACGTCTGACTTGGTAATTTCAGACATCTGAAAATGGTTGTTTTTAGCCTATTTTCTTTCTGGTTTGAGCCCGTGCAATTTCAGAAGTCTGAATATCTATAACGGCTATTTTTTTCAAATAGGCACTTCCATTCATGAAGAGATGCGTTCTTCATTTCAATAGATATGACCATATCTCTTCATGATAACTCTTCACGAACATATGCGCCTATTTATAATCTATATAAACACATTAGAATCAAGTTTCCATAACTTAATTGAATCTATTCTTACTCTACTCTCATATTCTTTGATTCTAATACTCTTGTGCATTCAATTTCATAGAAATTCATTCTATTACTTCCTTATTCTTCACGTAATCATATATACATCATAAAGGAGAAGATTATATGAAGGGTGTACTATAATTGACAAATTCGTGTTATCAAAGAACACATAGAGTCAAAAAACTTTATTAGTAAAAGTCCTGTTCTGCTGCTCAGGCATGTGAAGTCCTCTTCGGCTGTTGAGGCGAAATCATGTTCTGTTGCTCAGGTCCCTGTTCGGCTGCTTAGGGGTTGTATAGACCTATTCCTCCGGGTTAAGTGAGGGTTGTTGTTTTAGTGAAATTCCAGAAAGAGTCTGGGACTGGACGTAGAACGGGAAGTTCGAACCAGTATAAAAATTCCTAGTGTGCTTGTTTTATTTTACTTATTCACTTGCTATAGTATCTTAGTTTATTTCCGCACTAGTATAGTATAATTCCATATAGCACGATCTGCACCGTCTTTTTAATTATATCACATTTGAAATTGTAAGGACCCGGATATTTTAACAGTTTTATAACGTAATTAACTGAAATTTTTCTTGTAATTAAATAGTAAATTTTTGAAATGAAATTTTGATATTTAGCATGCGTCTATTTAAATGTAGAAAATGCCAGATTTTCATCAGATAATATGGAAGTTTATTTTGTTGCATAATTTTATTTCAATTTAAATCAGTTAATATTTGCTAATAATAAAATATTTCATAAACCTGAATATTTTTATATAATAAAAATGTTTATCATCTTCTGAGTGAGATGTCATATTTCGTTTTGTCAAATTTGGACTGTTATTGCTCCGTTTATCTTATTTTCAACGTTTTAGCAGCATTTTCGGTACCGAATATTGATTTTTGATAGGATGGTCGTATCGCTGATATCTGTGTACCATTCTATTCGTCTCGTTGTGTCGATCTCCGTAGTATATTCATTTGGGTGTTTCGACGTCCGGTACGCGATGAAATCGACAAAATGATTTGTCGTATTGGTTCCGTATTGAGCCTTTTTGGTTTCCTTGTCTTTCTGTTCTCCACCGTATAATTAATTCCAATAGCCACTACATATTTATATTTCCTGAATTCATGGGATGTCTATCGCCATTCCCTATTTCCATTTATTTTATGCTAGTTCGTATTGGGGTCTGTCTCTTCTATTTCCTTTCTTCGTTTTGATATAAAAATATATCTATACAATACAATATATATACATAACGTAAAACTTTTATATTTTGGTTTGGCTTCAAAAACTGTCCCTCCTCCATTCGGTTCGACCTTCTTCTTACCACCATCATCTACCTTTATTTCCAGATCTCCATCACAAAACTTCTCCACCCATCAGTTTGCAATGATCCAACCCTCTACCTCTCCTCTTCCCATCACACGTGGCAAAACCCTCCCCGCCTTTCACCAGCACAAGCTCCTTCGGCCGATTCGAAAGCCCACCGCCCCACCATAGCCTCGCCTATCACTTCGCCTCGAAACTAAACTCCAGCGCACCCATACCCCACAGCCACTGCACCTGTCCTTCCCACTGTCTCCCTCTCGAGCCACACCATTGCCGACCAAACAACGCACTCCTCCCCTAGCCCTCGGCCTTGAACCCTCGGCTACCACTTCCTCCCTCACGTCGCAACCCTCCACTTACAGCATAGCCGAGCCTCCTTTACTTCTTCTTTATATAGGTTAGTTTATATATATATATGTTTTGTTAGTTATACAAGCTTTGTAATCTATGGTACATACATAACACTTGTTATATAAATTATATATATGTTAATTTGTACAAGTTTTTTAATCTGTTAGTTTATTTTGTTAATTCATGTAAGTTACAGTATTATATGTTCGTCTACATATATAAGTTTGTATATATTTTGTTATAAGTCATATACATAACCTGTTGTCTGAATATAAAGATATATATATATATATATATGTGTGTGTGTGTGTGTGTGTGTTATTTCGGGTATAAAGCTGGGTAGTCGCATATATTTTCAACCTAAAAGCTGCTTGGCTTTCTTTTGTTTTATATCTTACAGTTTTGAATACGCAATATACATTTATTTTGAAAAAAATATGTGTTTAAAATAGTATATTGATTTTAAAATAGATATATGGAATATTTTGATGTTAAATATGCAGTTTGATAAACAGTGGAAAAATATATCTATTAACGAAGATTCACTTCGATACGTGTTTTAAAATTGTAATATGTATGTAAGTTGTATATATGTTTATATATTGGTTATCTATAGGTATACGTGAATTTGGTTTTGAGATATATATGTATATATATATATATATATATATTTTGATTTTTATATGTATGTGTTTTAAAGTTTATATGGGTTTTTATAATAAATATTGATCTTAGAGTATAATATGTTAGCTTATATGAGTTTTAAAATATTGATTTCTATATAATAGTGTTTGTGCTGTTAGTATAAAATGCAAGTAATATATGTAGATGTGTATGCAGGCTATGCGTGTGTTAGTCTATATATATACTTTTATAATATATCGGTTTCATTCTAAATTTTAAAATGTCTTTGTTTCCAGAATTTTTCTTATGACAACATCTTTTGTATAAGGTGTATATTATATATATGTTATAGTTTTATTTTATGTTAGTTTATATAATTTTTTAAATATGTAGTATTTGAAATATAAGTTGTAACCTAGCACTATATAGTTCATACAAATCATATTATATGTTAATTTTATAAGTTATAATATGTTGTTTATGTATGTATGACAGTGTTTGTTATATAATGTATAAGTATATATATGAGTATAATTTATGTCTGTTGTATCTAATGTTAGTAATATATTAAGTTATATATAATATGTAAGTTTATATATTTACTATATATATATTAGTTTATACAGATATTTATATAAGATTACATGGATTTTGACTTTCGAATGTGATATGTTTGTGTGTGTATATATATAAGTATTTATTTCAAAATATATTGTGTACATATGTTTGATTTTTATATATGTGTTTTAATTTAAAACAATGATTTTTTTTTGAAATACATATATATTTAATTTAATATGTGTTTGAATTTAGAATATGATTATATATATATAGTTATGTATAGTTATATATATAAGTTCACTTATACTATTGATCTTCATCAAATCCAGTTCATCGTGCCTCACTCTTATCTCACCGATGTCCTATTTGGTCGTAGCATCTTTTGATTTGCTCGTGTCCGTATCCGTGTACGTGTCCATGTCACTGTTCCTATTCTCAACGTTCTCTAGCCTCGAAAGGTGAGCAATCACTCACGATTAACATTCTTATATTTATTAAATTTGATTTCACTTGAAACAACAATTGAAATATGCTGCTAGATTTAACTATTATTCATATAATTGCTATATATGATATGCTATTATCTGTAATTGTTTACCTGTGATATATGACAACTTATCCTGTTGTATATATTTTATTTAATTTATCACTGATGATGCATGCATGTTACTGATATGTTATATTTTATCATATTTGCTCTAACTCTGCAAGTTCCCTGTTAGTATAGAATTCCCTATGGGTTGAAATGATACATACCCGAACAATCTTGTAGAATAGGAGAAAATCGTTATGGGTTGAAATGATAAACCCTAGCGATTTTCATTGAATTGAATTTGGGATTGCGGGTTGAAATGATATATACCCGTAGATATTTAAATTGCGGATTGAAATGATAAATATCTGTATCACTTGACCATAGGATAGAAAATTATATACGGACACCGTTGGTCTATATTTTGAAAAATGATTCCAAAGTTTTGAAAAGAAATATATGGGTTTTATTAAATATTGATTTTTAAAATATAATATGTACAAATTTTAGATTTTTAAATTATAATTTTATTTTCTTAATAAATTTAATTTAATTGGTTTATAATATGTTTAAGTATTTATTTAAATTTTTATTAATATTTTAAAATAGTTTTATAACTTTAATAATAAAGGTGGGGAAGATATACCAATGTTGACATGGAATTTAAATTGGTTAATAAATTGAATTTAAATAAGAATTTATTTGGACTTATTGATTTAGAGATTTTGAAAATATGATTTATAACTTAATTTGATAAAAAGTGATTAAATGAATATTCTTAATTTTAAATAAAATTGAGATTGAATGTTTAATATTGATTTAAATTTATAAATTAGGCTTTAAATAAATTATTATTTAAATGGTTAAAGGAATACTTTCCAATTTGAATAAAATTAAAGTTAAATATTGAAACATAAATTTAAATTGTAAAGGTTGAATATTTAAACTTAAATCTTTGAACTTTAAATTGAGATGGTTAAACAGGAATTGATTTAAATTGAATTTTGGAATTTAATATTTTTTGAATCGATTTGTGAAATTGGAGGAAACTATTTTTTATCATATATAGTATTTTTAATATATATAAACTATTTTAATTTATAACTATTTTAATATATATACTATTTTCAACATCTAAACTGTTTAGGTGGAAACTGTTATGATTACAGAAGTGCTATGATTTCAAAGTGTTATGATTTTAAAAGTGTTAGATTTCAAAAGTGTTACAATCTTTGAAAATGTTACGATTCTGAAAATGAATGTTATTTAAAGTGAATAATGATATCAAATTTGATATGGTTTTGAATGATAATGATATTTTGATATGAAGTATGAACTATTTGAAATGAAAATGACCACGATGTGAAATAAGCGTTTGGTTGTTAAAGAGACTGGGATCATATATTGTCATACTCTCTGCCAATACTGAAAACCACTTTAACAACTGTATACGTGATGGAGATTCCAGAATGAAGTAGGATGGTTTGGTGATGATTCTATATGGTATTTACATAGCCCTGACTCCCATGAGTCAGCTTGATGTGGCTAAAACAGGAGCTATACCGGGCCAAGTGAGGTCATTTCTCCGATCGGGCACATTTCTTCGATACAATTCTATTGCTTTTATGATTTGATTGGGTGCACCCTTTGATTTGGGAGTGTGTCACGAGGTGGGCGGTAGTAGCTGCTATGCGTTACCACCAGTCCGGGAGTGCAAATGGTATATCTCCCTGGCATTGCCTCGATTTCCTTGTCGCATGCCCTATCGCGCCTTCTACGAGTTTGGTTTGTACCATACCTATGGAGTGCCCTCTAATAGCCCTCCAGTTTATGGAGGAATTACGGTACTGTATAGATTATGGGAATATATAAAAATGTGTTAAGGGGGATATGGGTAACACCTTAACGCTATTTTAATACTTTTACTTTACTATAGACATATTGATGCAGGCCAAAATGACCAAGTCTTAGGTCGCAAACGACCTAACTTGTTTTTAGGTCGCATACGACCTAACGAGCTAAGGTATAGGTCGTGGGAACGACCTAGCGAGCTACAACTGGGAAATAGGTCGCCTGTACGACCTAACAGGTTACTATGACCTAACGAGTTGGAAAACAAGGTGCTACGACCTAACGAGTCACGACCTATGTTAGGTCGCAGAGAAAGGGAACGACCTAAGTTAGGTCGCGGGGAGATCTGGAGAGATAGGTCGCACACTATAAGTCGCGAGGCCTTAGGTCGTGAAGACTTAGGTCGCGCTGATGGGGATGCCGTTCATTTTAGGTCGCTCGCTCCAGATGCCGTTCATTGTTAGGTCGTGCACAAAGTAAGTCGCTGTAGCTTATGCCGCCTGGATATGTGGAACCGCTATCTCTTAAGTCGCTTTGTTTTAAGTCGCATTTGTTGTTAGGTCGTTGCCGACCTATACTAAGTCGTGATGTTTTAGGTCGTGATGTTTTAGGTCGTGATGTTTTTAAGTCGTGATGTTTGTTAGGTCGTGGCCGACCTAAGAGTTGTGTTGAAATTGTGGTCTGTTTTGACGTGTTGAGTTGTAGCCTATAAATAGGCATGTGTGGTCATTTGTAATAGTTTAGTTGATTTTTGAATAAAATTCTTGTTTGAGAGCTTTGTGCCTCTTCTTAAATTGGTAGTTGAGTGTAATCTCCTATCTCCTCTTTCGGTTAATCGAGTGTGCTCGATTCAACGACTGCAGAAGCCGATTCACGGAATCTAGTGCGCTAGATCAACGTGCGAAGAATCGTAGATCTTTGAACACGGTATCGTGCGTGATCAACGTGTTTGGGATAGCTAGAATTCGGTGTCTTCGGATCAACGAATTTGGGCATTTCAGTATTCATCAATCCACTGATTGCTACATTCATCGTTCTACCTTGTTTTGTGTAATCCGCTGCGTCAGTTTGGTATTAGAGCTTGTTTAGCCAATCATAGCTAAATCGAGTCTTGGAGCCAATTATTTTGAAGAAGTTTGAAGAGATCAAGTCGAGCCGAGCTATTTCATTCAAGGCCGAGAAGTTGTTGTTCATCGTGTTCTTCGCAAATTGCAACAAAGTGGGAGTTTTCGATCCATTTCATTTTGGATCTAAGTTCGAAAGGTGTTTGAAATTTGAAGTTGGAACCGAAAGTCAAAGTTTTGAAGAATCAACCATGCCGCCGAGAAGAGCTAATTGTCACCAAAACGTAGAAGCTTTGTATAGAAGAGAAGAAGCTGATGAGATGGAGCAAAGAATTAATGAGAACTTTAGTGAGAAGCTTAATGAAGGAATTGGACGATTAGAGAAGATAATGCTAGAGATGAGTCAAAATCGGAGAAGGGTTTCACCTGAATCTAACCATGGGGGAAGTAGAGTCTCACCACATTCCAATCGGGAGAGAAGTGTTGATAATGATCATAGAAGTGCGAGTCGAGATTGTTATAGAAATGATGATGATCGAAGGCGTGATAGGAATGTGAATGATCGTGAAGCGGAGGAATGTAGATAGAAGGGATATTGGTGGAAGACGTGATGGTAGTAGAGATGTTGGTGGTCAGGATCGACATCGATATACATCAGATTTTGAAGAAGAGTATGAAGGTGGTAGTGTTCATGGACGAGGACGTGGACAAGGAAGAAATCAGTGGGAGTATGATCACAAGTGGGAATCTGGGATGAAGATTGAAATTCCAGAATTCAAAGGTGGTATGCAAGCTGAGGAGTTTTTGGATTGGTTGTCTAATGTGGAGGAGATTTTTGACTTCAAGGAAGTTCCAGAACATCGTAGAGTGAAGTTGGTTGCTACAAGGTTGAGGGGTAGAGCTTTGGCATGGTGGCAGCAAACCAAACTTACACGTGAACGGATGGGGAAGTCAAAGGTTGAATCATGGGAAAAGATGAGGAAAATGATGAAAGCCACATTCTTACCTTACAATTATCAATCGCTTATGTATCAGAGGCTGCAAAACTTGAGGCAAGGAACGAAGTCTGTTAATGACTATGCTGATGACTTTTATCAACTGATTGCAAGGAACGATATCATGGAGACATAGGAACAATTAACGGCTAGATTTGTTGGAGGATTGCGTATGCAAATTCAAGACATGGTAAATATGTTTGATCCCAGATCTGTAGGGGAAGCACACCAAAAAGCGTTAGCTTGGGAGAAGCAGGGAAGACGAGGAGGTGGTGTGTTTACAAATTCCAACAATCCAGTGAAGGGTGTTAGTGGAAGTTCTAATGTTCCAAAAGCTGTTGCAAAACCAGTTGTGAATGAGGTTGGGAAGGCGAAAGTCAATAATGGTTTCAAGTGTTATAATTTCCAAGAAATGGGCCACAAAAGTAATGAATGTCCAAAGTCGAAGAAGAGAGCTATGATAGCGGAGGTTGAGGATGAGGATGAAGAAGCTGAATGTTCCAATTCACCACCTGGTGAGGAGGAAGAAGAAGTGTCGGGAGACGAGGGTTGTAATCTGATGATGAGGAGGTCTTGTTTGACACCAAAGCAAGAGGAGGATTGTAGTTGGTTGAGGAGCAATATTTTTCAGTCAACATGTACTATTCTGGGGAAAGTTTGCAAATTTGTTATTGATGCTGGGAGTTGTGATAATATAATTTCTTCAGAAGCTATGAGGAAGTTGGCATTGAAGACCGAGAAACATCCGACACCGTACAAGTTGGCTTGGTTGAGAAAAGGCGGGGAGGTGAAGGTTGGACGAAGGGCTTGTGTGAATTTTTCAATTGGAAAGAAATACAAGGATGAAATCTGGTGCGATGTGGTAGATATTGATGTCTGTCATTTGTTGCTGGGGAGACCGTGGCAGTATGATAGGGCGGTGCAACATGATGGGCGTACCAACAGTTACAGTTTTATGTTTGAAGGCACAAAGATTACTCTAGTTCCAAAGATGCGACAACAAGAAGAAAATAAATTGGAGGAGATTGAAGAGCTAAAAACTTTATTATCCTTGAAGGAGTTTGTTAAAGAAGTTGAAGAAGAGCCTGAGGTGTTTTTGTTGATTGGGCGAGAGAGCAATGAAGTGGTTGAGATACCTGAAGAAGTTAAACCAGTACTTGAAGAATTTAATGATGTGTTTCCTGAAGAGCTACCAACGGAGTTGCCACCGTTGAGGGATATACAACACCAGATAGATCTTGTTCCAGGTGCTGTGTTGCCATATAGACCACACTATAGAATGAGTCCGAAAGAACATGAAGAGTTGCGTAGGCAGGTAGAGGAATTGCTTGAACAGGGGCGAATACAGGAGAGTTTGAGTCCGTGTGTTGTACCAGCATTACTCGTACCGAAGAAGGATGGCTCATGGAGAATGTGTACGGACAGCAGGGCACTGAATAAGATAACTGTCAGATACAGATTTCCGATGCCAAGGCTTGATGATCTGTTGGATCAAATCGGTGGGTCTGTGATCTTTTCAAAGATTGATCTTAAAAGTGGTTATCACCAAATTCGAATTAGACCAGGAGATGAGTGGAAGACAGCATTCAAGACGTGGGAAGGATTGTATGAATGGCTGGTAATGCCGTTTGGTCTATCAAATGCACCGAGTACATTCATGAGGGTGATGAACCAAATTTTCAGGTCGTACATTGGGAAATTTGTGGTGGTTTACTTTGATGATATTCTGATCTACAGTGCTAGTACAGAGGAGCATGTTCAACATTTGAAGAAAGTGTTAATTATTCTTCGTAAAGAACAATTTTATGCTACTACAAAGAAATGTGTTTTCATGGCAAGGAGTGTTTTATTTCTGGGGTATGTTGTATCGGAGGGAGGAATACAGGTTGACCAGAGTAAAGTCGAAGCAATTAGAGATTGGCCGCAACCCAAGACGATAACGGAAGTTCGGAGTTTTCATGGGTTGGCTTCATTTTATCGGAGGTTTATTCCATACTTTAGTAGTGTGATGGCGCCTGTGACTGATTGTAAGAAGGGTAAACAGTTTGCATGGACGAAGGAAGCAGGGGTTGCTTTTGAGCAAATCAAAGAACTTTTGACGTCAGCACCAATTCTAGCTTTACCTGATTTTCAGTTGTTGTTTGAATTACATACCGACGCATCGAAGGTTGGAATTGGAGGGGTGTTGAGTCAGAGGGGGCGGCCTATTGCATATTTCAGTGAGAAGTTATCAGGAGCGAAGATGAGATATAGTACATATGAAGTGGAATTTTATGCTGTTGTGAAAGCTATTAAACACTGGAGACACTATCTATTTCAAAAAGAGTTTGTTCTTTACACTGATCATGAGGCGTTAAAACATTTACAAGGGCAAGACAAGATTTCAGCGAGACATGCATCATGGATTGCATATCTGCAACAGTTTACGTTTGTTGTGAAACACAAATCGGGAGTGACGAATCGTGTTGCGGATGCGTTAAGCAGAAGGAATCATTTGTTGACTACAATGAAGGTCGAAGTGACAGGGTTTGATGTGCTACCAGAATTATTTGTTGAAGATCCTTACTTTATGAAGTTTGTAGATAAAGTCAAGAATGGGGAGACGGATGAGTTCGTGATGGTGGATGGTTTTCTGTTCAAAGGAAATCGATTGTGCATACCTGATTGTAGTTTGAGAATGAAGATTGTAAAGGAGCTACACGGAGAAGGCCACGTGGGTAGAGACCGTACACTATAGCTGATTTCTCAATCTTATTTTTGGCCGTCGATGAAGCGGGGAGTTGGAAGGTTTGTGGAAAGATGTCATATTTGCCAAGTTTCCAAGGGAACAACGACGAATGCGGGATTGTATATGCCATTACCTATGCCGGTTAGACCATGGGTTGATATCAGTATGGATTTTGTTTTGGGTTTGCCTAGAACTCAAAGGGGAAATGATTCTATATTCGTTGTGGTGGATAGATTTTCCAAAATGGCACATTTTATCGCTTGTAAGAAGACAGTTGATGCCGTCCGGATTGCTGAGTTATTCTTCAAAGAGATATATCATTTACATGGTTTGCCAGAATCCATTGTTTCTGATCGGGATACTAGATTTCTAAGTCATTTTTGGCTAAGTTTGTGGAAGATGGTGGGAACGAAGTTGAACTTTAGCAGCGCTTATCATTCGCAAACGGATGGACAGACCGAGGTTGTGAACAGATCATTGGGAAATTTGTTGAGATGTCTTGTGCAAGACAATCCGAAGAGTTGGGATGTGAAGTTATGTCAAGCGGAGTTTGCTCATAATCATGCTGTGAACCGTAGTACGGGTTTCAGTCCATTTCAGATTGTATATTCTAGTTTGCCAAAGGGGCCGTTGGAGTTAACGGTCATACCACAACCAAAGAAGACAGTCAAGCGAGCTGCTGATTTTGTTGAAGGATTGACAGAGTGTCATAGAATCGTTCAAGAACGATTGGAAAAGGCGAATGATAAGTACAAACGATCTGCAGATCTGAAGCGAAGGAGTGTTGAATTTAATGAAGGTGATTGGGTTTATGCAGTGTTAACAAAGGATCGTTTTCCGGTGGGAACATACAATAAATTGAAAGCACGGAAGATTGGTCCAGTAAAAATTTTGAAGAAGATCAATGAAAACGCTTATAAGTTGAGGCTGCCGGAGGATGTGTATACTTCCGATGTGTTTAATGTTAAACATCTCATACCATATCATGGGGATGAACTTATGGTGGAAGAGGATGGCGCAAATTCGAGGATGAATTTTTCTCAACCAGGGGAGGATGATGCAGGCCAAAATGACCAAGTCTTAGGTCGCAAATGACCTAACTTGTTTTTAGGTCGCATACGACCTAACGAGCTAAGGTATAGGTCGCGGGAACGACCTAGCGAGCTACAACTGGGAAATAGGTCGCCTGTACGACCTAACAGGTTACTACGACCTAACGAGTTGGAAAACAAGGTGCTACGACCTAACGAGTCACGACCTAGGTTAGGTCGCAGAGAAAGGGAACGACCTAAGTTAGGTCGCGGGGAGATCTGGAGAGATAGGTCGCACACTATAAGTCGCGAGGCCTTAGGTCGTGAAGACTTAGGTCGCGCTGATGGGGATGCCGTTCATTTTAGGTCGCTCGCTCCAGATGCCGTTCATTGTTAGATCACGCACAAAGTTAGTCGCTGTAGCTTATGCCGCCTGGATATGTGGAACCACTATCTCTTAAGTCGCTTTGTTTTAAGTCGCATTTGTTGTTAGGTCGCTGCCGACCTATACTAGGTCGTGATGTTTTTAGGTCGTGATGTTTGTTAGGTCGTGGCCGACCTAAGAGTTGTGTTGAAATTGTGGTCTGTTTTGACGTGTTGAGTTGTAGCCTATAAATAGGCATGTGTGGTCATTTGTAATAGTTTAGTTGATTTTTGAATAAAATTCTTGTTTGAGAGCTTTGTGCCTCTTCTTAAATTGGTAGTTGAGTGTAATCTCCTATCTCCTCTTTCGGTTAATCGAGTGCGCTCGATTCAACGACTGCAGAAGCCGATTCACGGAATTAAGTGCGCTAGATCAACGTGCGAAGAATCACAGATCTTTGAACACGGTATCGTGCGCGATCAACGTGTTTGGGATAGCTAGAATTCGGTGTCTTCGGATCAACGAATTTGGGCATTTCAGTATTCATCAATCCACCGATTGCTACATTCATCGTTTTACCTTGTTTTGTGTAATCCGCTGCGTCACATATTATAATAGTGTATATTACTACATAGTAGATAGTTCCACGGATCCTTAGAGGATTGGAAATCCCAAACATCCTTTAAGTTAGTTGTATTTCAGTTGACATTTCACTTGAGTTGAATTTACTGATATAAAAATGTTAATCCTGACTCGAGTGTTTCATGTTTTGCTTTATGCTCGGGTCAGACTGAGTGTCACAGCATTTAAGACTCACTTTTGGAGATTGGAGCTTTGCTTGAAGATCTGTCTTATCAATTCCGCGTTTCCAGATGATTTGTTCAGAGATGTCATCTGTTTGTATTCGAGACTTCATTGTATTTGAGATATTCTGTTGTATTTTATTTCAAACTCTTTGTTTTTTTAGTAGCTTCATGAACTACTAGTTATCTATTCCGCTGCTTATTGTTATATTACTCCGTGTCTGTGATTCTGTGATTTATTTATTTACTTTATATGCTGAGTTTTGCCAAATATAAAATTAACAATCTGATGTTTTGAGCAATTCAAGTCCGACATGTGTGGATGCGAATGGTTCGAAATACCGGGTTGTTACAGAAATCATATCACTTTCGAAATCACATTTACTCCTGAAATTATATCACATTTGAATTTATCGATAAGATAGGTTAATTAAATCCTAGTTCCAAATCATCATATTTACTCAAATGTCTTTTTCGCAAAAAAGTATCAATTCCAATATCAACTTAGGTTGTATCATTATCAAGGATTTAAATATAAATACTTCAACTTTACGCAGTCTGAAATTTTAGAAAATAGTTTAGATAATCATAAATAGTTTAATAGTTTAAAAATAGTTTAAATAGTAAAAATAGTTTAAATAGATTTAAATTTGATTTAATCAGATTTAAAATAATTTAAATAGATTTAACATAGATTAAGTAAATTTAAATTATATTAAATAGATTTTAAATAGATTAAATAAATTTAAAATAGATTAAATAGATTTAAATTATATTAAATAGATTAAATAAATTTAATTAGTTTAAAATAGGTAAAATAGATTTAATTGGATTAAATAGGTTATAATAGATTAAAATAAATTAAAATAGTTTAAATTGATTAAAATAGTTTAAATTAATTAAAATAGTTTAAATTAGCTTAAAATAGATTTCAAAGTTATATCCAAATATTTTCAATAACTCAATTCTGATAAATTCATTTATATTTGATACTTCAACTTTGAAATTCCAATTTAAATCCTTTGAACAATTCATTAAATCAATTCCAATTTCAACATTTACGCTTGGATTTTCGAAAATAATTCAGTTTATATAAATCAATTTCTATTTAAAAATACTAGTTAACTGAATTCAAAATTTAAAGATTTAAAAATCCTTTAATTTAACCAATCTGGTGTCCGTATATAAATTTTCTACCCTATGGTCAAGTGATACGGATATTTATCATTTCAATCTGCAATTTAAAATTTTACAGTTATATATCATTTCGAACCGCAATCCCGAATTAAATAAAATCCATAAAATCACACGAGTCAATCATTTCAACCCATAACAATTTTTCCCTAATATATAGATCGTTCGGGTATGTATCATTTCAACCCATAGGAAACTTGCAGTGTTGTAACAATATAAAAATACAACATCTAGTCATCCAATATCAACAATCAAACATCCATCACAATCATCATCCAAATCAACCAATAGACATCAATAAATAACTGATTATCATTAATAGGTATTAAATTGACAATTAAATTCAATATTTAATTAAACGTTGATTAAATGCAATAAAAGTCAAATTTAACTAGAATGACAATTTAAACATACCAAACAAATCAATTAATTTCTAATCACATCATAAATTTAACTTAACTAACATAAGAAAATTTAGTAGTTGTGAGTGGGTTAAAACACTCACCTTTGGTTTCAAATCGATTTGAAATCCAAAATAATGCCCAAAATTCAATGGTCTCAGAATTCATCCAAACTAGTTCCATAATGTCCGAAATTTCAATACGATCCCAGTGGAACAAACCGCGCATAAATCCGACCTCGTACGCAAAAGTTATGATGATTAGAAGTTTGAAAAAAAAATAGAACGTCACAAAGCTTACACGTCATTATAGCTGTGTGACAAAACCCTAGCTCCACAGTGAATCACGATCAAACAACAACTGACAGGCCGCCACCTTGCCTTCAATTTTGCCGCCGCTAGCCACCTCCGACCACACATCAAAGGACTCCGCCGTGACCCCCATCCAAAGCCGCATCCACGCCCTCCAAGCGAATGCCTCTAGCCTCTCCTAGCGCCGCCGCCGCCGTGACCACTTCCCAAGGCCGCTGTGGCGAATTCCAACACCTCTAGCACAAGCGAACAACACCCCGAAACCTGCTCAACACCCCAAAACCTGCTCAACACCCTCTTCGCAACGGCACCACTCGATCATCTATCGGATGCAGATCAACCGTTGGATCATCCAAAACCTAGAATGGACGACTGAGGTTCATCCTCGATTTTTGGACAAACGGTGCTTTGATTGCAAAAACGAATTACACCAGTGAATTACGCTCGTCGAGAGCTTCGAATTGATATAAAATTCGATATAGTTTGAGGAGTTTTAATTCTGAAATTGATTTGGAGATTGAAATTATGGGTTTGAATGTAAATTGGGTTTCTGCCATTTGAGAAAGAGAGAAGGAACAGTCAGATAGAACTGTACGCATAGGAATAAGAAATAGAAAGGCTGCTATGGTTAGAACAGAACAATATATACTAACGAAGCCCGATAAGAAATGAATAATAACCGAATTGATTTGAAACGACAAATACGACCCGAAAAGCCCGTTCTGCTTCCGAAACGAAAGTGGGTCATCCCATATATCAAAATAGATGTTTTCGATAATTCTAAACTCAGTGGAATAGGTTTCAAGTCCTAATTTCATCGTATGAAGAAGTTAGCATTAAAATCAGCTTATTTTAAATTGATTTCAATTGAATTTAATTAAATAGATTTCTACGCGTTTCGAGTCCGTACGATCAAACGATAAGTCCGATCGCTACGAAACTTGAAACCCTACAATAATTCACCGTTGTGGATCTGATGAAATTGGTTTCGTCGAAAACCGAGACAGTGGCCAAAATGGCTATTTCACGTTAATTAAATAAATTAATATTAAATTAATTAAATCACCTTTTTAATTCCAATTTTATAATTAATAAATTTTTATCATTTAGATTACTTGGATAATTACAATAGTTTAAAACAAATTTACATGTCAATTCAATGTTAATTATTTTACTGATTACAGTGTTTAATTTCAACTGTAATTATATCTAAATAATTATAAATTTAAATTCAATAAATTGATTAAATTTGATTTCAATCTTTTTATTAAATCAATCATTACTCTATAGGCCTAGTTAACATTTGTTTATATTTTATTACATTAATATTTTACAATTATCATCCTTTACCATATTATTTGCAATATTTCAATTACATTGGATTTTTGTCAATTTTATTAAAATTTAAAATCCCAATAAATTAATTTATCTTTCTTTCACTCTTTTTATTAAATCAATTATTGCCTTGTGAATAAAATTAATATTTTCATACATTTTATTGCATTCACCTTTTACAGTTATCGTCTTAACTCATTTTACATAACATTTAATTTCATTTAATTATGATTGATTAAATAAATTGGTAACAAATAACAATTTTCACCATTTCTATATTTACTCATATTTGCATGTTTGTTATCTACACACAAATGTTATAGTTATTTACACAACACTAATTTTATTCAATTATAATTTATTACTTACTATTTTATTAATTAATCCAACATTTAAAATATCAATTACTCTTAAATCCAATTATCAATTAATACACACATTAATAAAATTAATTTACAATCTATTACCAATTATAACACTTTAATCACTTTAATTAATTGGAGTTACATTTAAAGTAGTTATCAATTGCCTTAAATTAATACTATTACGTTTCATTCTAGTTATATTCGTATTATTAAACCATAAATTTTTATTTCTTTCAACGTTAAATCACAAAACTTCATTAAATTAACTATTTTTAATTATTGAAATTTACGGGTCGTTACAATCGCCCACCTCGGAACATACTCCCATAATCATATCGAGGGGTGGCCACCAAATCAATCACAAAGTCATAATATGGTATCAAAGAAATGTGCCCGATAGGAGGAGCGACCTCACTTGGCCCGGTATAGCTCCTGTTTTAGCCACATCAAGCTGACTCGCGGGAGTCGGGGCTACGTTAATACCTCATACAGAATCTTTCGCCAAACCATCCTACTTCATTCTGAAATCTCCACCACATGCACGGTTGTTAAAGTAGTTTTCAGTATTGGCAAAGAGTATGACAATATCCGATCCCGGTCTCTTTAACAACCAAACGCTTATTTCATACCGGATGGTTCTTTTACATTTCCAAAACCGATTCATAATTGATATCAAAATATCATATTCAATTCAAACCATATCACTTTAGAAATCATATTCACTTTTGAAATCATATGACATTTGAAATCATATCACTTTCGAAACCATAGTCACAAAATAGGTTAAACTTTCATTTCAAAATCATCATTTTACTCAAAATATGTCATTTCACTAGAAAATATCATTTCAAATCCCAACTTAGGTTATAACATTATTTAACCATATTCGCTTTTAAATCAAGGATTTAAATCTAAACAATTCAGCCTTACACAGTTGAATTTCAGAAAATAGTTTAGATAGTCACAAATAGTTTAAGTAGTTTTAAAATAGTTTAAAACATTTTAAAATACTTTAAAATAGTTTTAAATGATTTAACTAGTTTAAATTGGATTAAATAGCTTAAAATAGTTAAAACAGTTTAAAATAGATCAAAATAGTTTAAAAATATTTTAAAATAGCTTAAAATAGTTTAAAATAGATTAAAGTAGTTTAAAATAGTTAAAATAGTTTAAAACAAATTAAAATAGTTTAAAATAGTTATATGGTTTTAATTAGTTAAAATTTTGATTATTGAAATGGTTTAGACAGTAAATAGTTTGAAAAATCTAAATAAACCTAAATTTAAAATATTCTATTTTTAAACAGTTTATATTGAAATAATTAATTTGAAATTAATATCAAATTAAACTATTTCTTTCATTTCAACACATCTGGACCATGTCCAGCTTTCAAATCAACAAACTCAATTTTGTCTTTCAATTCAGATTCTCATTTAAACCCATTTAAATCTATATCGATTTCAAATCCATGTTTGAACTATAAATTTAAACCACTTCAAATTCAATAGATTTCAAAGTTATATTCAAACGTTTATAATAACTCAATTTCGATAAATTTCATTTATACTTCCAATTCAACTTTAAAATTTCAATTTAAATCCTTTAAGCAATTCATTTAAACCAATTCCAATTTCAACATTTAAAGCTTGGATTTTCGAAAATAATTCAGTTCATATAAATCAAATTTTATTTCAAAATATCATTTAACTGAATTTAAAAATTAAGGATTTACAAATCAATTAATTTAACCAATCCGGTGTCCGTATATAATTTCTACCCTATGGTCAAGTGATATGGATATATATCATTTCAACCCGTAATAATTTAAAATTTACGAGTATATATCATTTCAACCCGCAATCTCGAATTAAAATTCAAAATCCATAAAATCGCTCAAGTCTATCATTTCAACCCATAACGATTTTCCCTAATCTATCAGATCGTTCGGGTATGTATCATTTCAACCCATAGTGATATTCTTAAATAAACTAAGGGAACTTGCAGTGTGATAACAATATATAAATATAACATCCAGTCATCCAATATCAACAATTAAACATCCATCACAATAATCATTCAAACCAACCAATAAATAACAACAAGTGATTGATTATCAATAACAAGTACTAACTGGCAGTTTAAAATTCAATATTTAATTTAAATGACAATTATATTCAATAAAGATCAGATTTAACTGGAATGACAATTTAAATATACCAAATAGCAATCAATCAATTTCTAATCACATCGTAAATTTAATTTAACTAACATAAGATAATTAAGTAGTTGTGAATGGGTTAAAACACTCACCTTTGATTTCAAATCGATTTAAAATCCAGTTAATGGCCCAAATTTGTAACGACCCGGGATTTTGGATATTTGAAATTGGGATATTTAATTATTTTTAAATATTTAAAAATTAATTCTTAACTTGAATTTCAAATATAACTAATTATTAGACAATTTAATTATTGAATTTAATAATTCAAAGTTGGGTAAAATATGAAACCTTGGTTTTTAAGCCTGTTAAAAATATTTTAAAGGCTTATAAAATCTATATTGGTAATACTGAAGATAATAGAAGTTTTAAAATTGAATTTAATGGTGATTTGTTCGGTTTTAAAAATATATCGTTTAAATTGGCATTTAAAAATAGCCCTCCGAGGCACAGTCTTGGAATTCGACGGAACTAGTTCCATTGGATCCGTAATAGTGTATTATTATCGGATTTCAAATTTCGTAGCATTTGAAGTTATCGTTTGGCCGTACGGTATATAAACACGCTGAGATTTATATCAAAAATTCAATATAATTATTGGGTCCAAAAAGCTATCTTCTCCATACGATCGAATTAGGACTCGAAACGTTTTCCATTACGTTTGGAATAGGGGTATAACATTATGAACGCCTAGCGGCACACCTCAATAGGGATTCAAGTTTTTGAGTTGCGTAAATCGAGACGTTTTAAAAAAAGTTAATTAAAAAAAATAGTTGTCTAGTCAACCTTCTTTTCAGCTGAAATCCCATCATTCGCTGTGTTTGACCATTCAAACACGTTAAACCCAAATTGCACGCAACCTCTTCCCTCTTTCTTTTTAAGGGCCGACCTTGTTCTTTCCCTCGTTCAAAAAAAGAAAAAAAGAAAATGGAAACAAAATCAAAATCGAATTCTCAGAGAAAAAAAAATATAATGGCCGTTGTTAAAAAATCGCAAGCTTACCTTCTCCTTTTCCCTTTCAGTTCAAACGAACAAAGAAAAATAAAATCGGTCCTCTCGTTCCTTCTGCTATTCAAATTCTTGGCACTAATTCAAAAAAAAATGTGTAAGCTATTGAATCGAAGCCGATCAAGAATCCTCAAACTCAACTTGATGGCGGCATTCACAAGGGGGAAAGGCGAGATGAGGTGGAGTTCGCGTACGTGCGAACGTACGCGTGGATGTTGGCTGGATGCGAGACATCGGAGGTTCGCGACTGGTGGAAATGGGAAGGGGGAAGCTCGAGCGCGATGACGGGTGGCATGGCGATGGAGGTGGCGCGCGCGATGATCTGGAGTGGCGAGGCGTTTGGCTGCTTGTTTTGAAGGCATGCAAAGTCGAGGAGTAGGGCTCGGTGATGGAGGCCATGATGCAGTGGATATGAGCTCGACGAAGGCGGAATCTCGAGCAGTAGAGCAGAGCTCGTTGTTCTTTTTATATAAAGACAAGTTATTATCTATTATATATTGTTCCGCTGCGATTGTGAGATTCTGTGTTGTTGTTTCTGTTTCTTCTTCTACCTCTTTCTTCTTTTCCTCTAACGATCTGGTATTTCCAGCACTCGATTGCTCGGCATGCTATACAATGAACGTATTGATGTCGATTTTCGAGCATCGAAATGTGAAGACCCAAATTATTGAGATAAAAATAATTTTAATAAAATTAGAAAATGAGAATTTTTAAGAAAAGAAAATATAGTCTGACAATAATAATATTAGGAGTAAGTGAAATGATTAAATAAGAGGATAGAGATTTTTCAATAAAATATAATGGGAAGAAAATGATCAAATATGAGTGAGTTTTTATATACAGATATCTCCTATATATATACATATATATAAATATATATGTATTAGATATGAGTAGCCAAAGAAGTATAAAATGATAAAGTCCTTTTGATAACTAAATTGCATGAGAACCAGTTTAGTATTATTGTGCATAAATACCTTCTTAAAAATAAATCAGGAAATAAATGGTTTGAAATAATATAAAAGAACCATTCAGGCCTAACAAGGTATACAATGTATCCGAGTCACACAAAGATGATGTGTAGGTGGATCATGCAAATAGCATGTGCACAGAAAAGCAGAGAAGCAACTGCTTTTACTACAAATAGAAATCAAGAGAAAATGGCACATTTAGCCATAACAACACACACATAATTCTCTGAGTAATGTGAGGATAAAATGGGTTTTTCCTTTAGTAAAACCCTAGCAAAATGATTTAAATCAAGAGGGAAGCGAGGTTTTCTCTGAGGGAAAACAGAAACACACTAAAAAAAATAGAAAGGAGAGCTCACCCTGTTTTCAAGCTAAGGCATTCTCGGGGAAGAGAGGATGAAGGTGAGTGATTAATCACTTATGATTTGTAAGGCATTAAGACCCATGTTAAGGGCAGCCAAGTTATTTTATATAAACACTACATTATGTTTTTCTGTTTGATTTTATTCTCTGGATGAAAATATGTTGATCATGGATGGTATTCTGGTTGGGTTTTTGGATGAGATTTTAACCTGTTTTGACTTGTTGTGATGGTTTCAGTTTTTGTTTTAAAATATAGATAATTAAACAAATACACTAATCACAGAAATAGATTTTATATATGCTAGTTTTGATATGAAAAATGAATCAAATGTTTTACTGTGGAATAGGGTATCAATGAAAGAAAAGAAGTAGGCAGTGTGAATAATGAGATTCATGCTTATGTCTAGTCTATATTAAAAATGATATGAACAATGCATGGATAATTGGAGATCTTGAGGAATTTAAAGTGTTTAAGAGAAGTAGCAGTGTCATTGTAATAAATAAGTTAGACAAACTCTAATATGTTCTAAGTATTTTCATGAGTGTCTTTTGCTTTGTTATCTGGAAAATAGTATGTAAGAAGAAAAAGAAACTTAAGTGTTATATGTGTTTGTGAGCTGTGGACTTAAGTAACAAGTTCTGAAATAGTTTTAGTAGATAATGCTGAAGGAGAAGATGCCATTTAATCTGATGTGTGAACATGCTTTTCTTGACAGTCTTGAGGCACTTCAGTTATGAAATTAGAACTGATACTAGGTAGGAAATATCTGATACTATAAAACTGATACTAGGTAGGAAAAATCTGATACTATAAAACTGATACTAAGTAGGAGAAATCTGATACTATAAAACTGATACTAGGTAGGAAATTTCTGATACTATAACTACTGATCTAATACTAAGTAGAAAAAAATATTATACTATAACTTCAAAACTGATACTAAGTGGCAAGACAAAAACTAAGAGTAGAAAGCATGTATACCAATCAGTAGGCAGGGAAATGTTACAAAGTGTTTATAGGTTCAGAACACCATTTCTATAAGTTTTAGTCCAGAAGAGTGCAAATATCTTTCAAAAACCAGATTCAACACTTTTCTAGCTCCAGATATAAGAAGTTGTATGATTTATAAAGTAGGTCACAACACCATCACTCATGTGATGATTATTTGCTCTGTTAACCAGGAAATATGCATTTTGTCTGTCATGATTGTTTTGTGCTTGTTGTGTCTAAACCTTGATCACATGTGTTGTTTTTCTCTGCTTAGACTTCAACCTAGTTTATCACCTCAGTATTCATATGATAAGTATCAAATCACAAAGAATTCCGGAAATTAAATGTATGGCTTGTAAACCCAGAGACCAATTAATTTGAGAAGTAAGCAAGAAAATAATAAGTGGCAATATTTGAATTTAATATTAATCAAGCTTGAGATCAAAAAGGAGAATGTAAAAATAGAAATGGCTATGTGACACCAATTCTCTGAAATATGAGAAATATAGTGTGATTGAATTTTCCTTGTTAATTTTAATACTCTGATAAGCAAGGAAACATTTATATATCTTCACATATATAAATGACTTGAATTGACTTATATACTAATATTTTTATATTGGTAAGAATTTGGATCTTGGGGGAAATGAATTAAAGAAGTGATCACTTGGTTTGGAAAAAAAATCTCAACAGTAAATCACTGAAAAATAACAATCCAAAAGAAGTGGGTCACTTCAGTTGGTATCAGAGCTATGTTATTAAAACATAGCATAAATATATTATCCAATTTTCTTGTATGGATAAAATTCTAAAAAATATATAAAAATATATATAATAATGATAGAAGTAAATTTCAGAAAATAATTAAATTAGAAATATGACTAACTAGCTATGCAATCGAATAGTGAATCATGGTAGGAAGACCACCAAGTCATGGAGGAAGACCCTCCAATACAACACCAATGGTTAACTTGCAAGATTTGGTGAGGGCATTTAGAGAAGGAGCGGTGCAGAGGGAAGAGAATCCTCATGAGGAATTATCTAAGTTATTGAAGACATTTTCAAATTTAGGAGGTAAGGATTTTGAAGGCACTGAGGGAGTTATGGGAGTGCAGACATGGTTGAGAACTTTGGAAAGGATATTTGCAGATATGCAAATTAATGACCAAAGAAAGAGGCAGATAGATTCTAGGAGACTCAAAGGAGTAGCATTAGATTGGTGGGAAGTGATCATCACAGGAAGGCCAGAAAATGAGATAACATGGGATCAATTCAAGGAAATGCTTAAGGCAAGATTTGTTCCAGCAACAGCTAAGGCAACATTGCTTGAGGAATTCATAAGGCTGAGGCAAGGGCCAATGAGTGTGACTGAATACACTCAAAAATTTGAGAGTCTGTCCAAGTATGGAACTATGCTCATAGGAGATGAAGAATCAAAGAATTCAAGATTTATCCAAGGATTAAATGCAGGTCTGAGTAGAGCAATGTTACCATACAAGGATAAAACATTTGATCAAGTCATAGACCTTGCTCTTTCTTTTGAACAACATGACAATGCAAGGGAAAACTTTAGGAGCATGAGGGCTAATAATCAAAAGAAGGGGAAAATAGAGCACATCCCTATGACAAAAAGAATATGGATAAGAAAATGGAGGGAGCAGCCACTGGGGAAGCTAAGAAGAAGGTTACTTGTTATAATTGTGGCAAAGAAGGACACATGAGTAATAGGTGTCAAGCAGCCAAGAAGGCATTGTTTAGCTGCTATAACTGTGGGAAAGAAGGTCATATTAAAAGAAACTGCCCAGAGTTCAGAAAGGGAGCAAAGGTAGGAGCACTTGAGGGCAAAGCAAAAGCAACTGCAGTGGGAAGTTCTGGACAATTGGAAGGTATACTACTAATTAAAGATCACCCCATCTCAGTTATATATGACACTGGAGCAACACATTCACTAATATCCCAAGACATAGTGAATAAATTAACTCTCACATGCTATTTAGTTGATAATCCCTTGTTTATTCAGAGCCCACTAGGTAATTCTTGCATGCTAGAGATTAAATGTTTGGGAGTAGAGTTAAACATAGGTGGAAATATGTTTAGTTCTGATTTGTTTGTGCTAAAATATCCTGGAATAGGAATTATTCTAGGAGTAGATTGGCTAAGAAAATACAAAGCAATTTTAAACTTAGAAAATCTTACTATTTCTCTGAAAACAGAAAATGGTAAAAATATTATAGTTATGAGTGAAATTGCAAAAATCAATTACTGTAACCACATATGTAGCATGACTGAGAAAGAATTAACACTGGAGGACATAAAAATTATAAATGAATACCCAGATGTCTTTGGTGAAGTCGTAGGTGTTCCAGAAAATAGGCAAGTAGAATTTCAAATAAGGCTAATCCCAGGAGCAAGCCCAATCATCAAGAAGCCGACTAGAATGGGTCCTAAAGAATTAGTGGAGTTGAAACATCAGTTGGAAGAACTGGAGCAAAAAGGCTTCATAAGGCCTAGTAGTTCAAACTGGGGTTCCCCAGTTGTATTTGTGAAGAAGCATGATGGTACTTTAAGGATGTGTATTGATTATAGAGAACTAAATAAAGTTACCATCAAGAACAAATATCCACTCCCCAGAATTGATGATTTATTCGATCAATTAAATGGAACTAAGATCTTCTCAAGGCTAGATTTAGCCTCTGGGTTTCATCAACTGAAGGTAGAGGAAGAAAGCATTAAGTATATTGCCTTCAACACAAGGTATGGATTATATGAATTTTTGGTGATGCCTTTTGGATTGACAAATGCACCATCATATTTTGTAGATTTAATGAATAGGACATTTAGAGATTTTCTAGACAAATTTGTGGTTGTCTTTATAGATGACATATTAGTGTATTCTAAATCAGAAGAAGATCATGCAAAGCACTTGCATCTGGTTTTGTCTAGACTGAGGGCACATGATTTAAAGGCCAAATTCTCTAAATGTACATTTTGGCAAAATGAAGTAAAGTTTTTGGGGCACATTGTATCACAACAAGGAGTTAGTGTAGATCCAACTAAGGTGATAGCAGTGCAGTCATGGGGTAGACCCAAATCAGTGACTGAGGTGAGATCATTTTTGGGAATGGCAGGCTACTATAGAAGGTTTATAAAAGACTTTGCAAGAATAGCCATCCCATTGACCAAGTTAACTAAAAAGGAGCAACCATATGTGTGGACAGAGAAGTGTGAACAAGCTTTTTCATCACTAAAGAAGGCACTGGTGGAAGCTCCAGTCTTACAGGTTCTAGAGGGTAATGAAGGGCTAGTGGTTTACACAGATGCTAGTGGATCTGGATTAGGGGCAGTTCTTATGCAACATGGTAGAGTCATAGCATATGCATCAAGGCAACTCAAGCCAAATGAAACCAGGTATGCTACACATGACTTAGAACTAGCTGCTGTAGTATATGCATTGAAACTATGGAGACATTACTTGTTAGGTGCTAAGTTTGAATTGTTTACAGATCACAAGTCACTTAAATACTTGTTTTCCCAAAAAGACTTAAACATGAGGCAACATAGGTGGGTAGAATTTCTAGCTGCCTATGATCTTGATATATTATACACCCCAGGAAAAGCCAATAAAGTGGCAGATGCATTGAGTAGGCATCAAGCAAAAGTGGCAAGCTTAATGATGAGTGAATTCAAGGATTTGACAATCCTCAGTGAAGTAGAAATAAGAGCAGAAATTAGAGTAGCAAATAAGGTACATAGTGATATGATTGAATATGGAAAACTAAGCCTCATTTCTTTAAAGTCAACTCTGGTTGATAAAATAGGAGAAATGCAAAGTCAAGACTTAAATTTAAAGGAGAAAAAGTACATGTTATCACAGGGCATGACAGTAGAGAATTATGAAGTAGATGATAAAGGATACTTAAGGAAAAAGGGGAAGCTCTGTCTGCCAAATGTAGAGGAACTGAAGCAAGAAGTTATGGATGAGCATCATAAAACAAAATACACCATCCATCCAGGTGGTACAAAAATGTACCATGATCTCAAGAGAAATTACTGGTGGCCAGGGATGAAAGGAGCAGTGGCAAAATATGTGGCAAATTGTTTAACATGCCAACAAGTTAAGGCAGATTGTCAAAGACCCTCAGGTTTACTGCAACCTTTGGAAGTGCCTACTTGGAAGTGGGAAAGCATTTCAATGGATTTTGTGGATGGTTTGCCAAGAACAAGAAGGGGCAATGATAGTATTTGGGTAGTGGTTGATAGACTCACAAAAACAGCACACTTCATCCCAATAAGTTCAAACAGAAATGCTCACAAGCTAGCTCAATTATTTGTGAAAGAGATAGTGAGATTGCATGGCATCCCCAAGACTATCATTAGTGATAGAGATACTTTGTTTACTTCAAGATTTTGGAGTAGCTTTCAAGAAGCTATGGGGACAGAACTAAGCCTAAGCACAGCCTACCACCCACAAACAGATGGGCAAACTGAGATTGTTAATAAAGTTTTAGAGGATTTGCTGAGAGCATGCATACTTGATTTTGGAGGCAACTGGGAGGATCACATTTATTTAGCTGAGTTTGCTTATAATAATAGCTACCAGTCCACCATAGGAATGGCTCCATTTGAGGCTTTGTATGGAAAGCCTTGTATATCTCCTGCATGTTGGATGGAGGCTGGTGAAAGGGTGTTGCTTGGACCAGATAATGTGAAGGAAACTTCTGCAAGAATTGAATTAGTGAGGCAAAGAATGAGAGTAGCTCAAGAGAGACAGAAAGCCTATGCAGATAAAAGAAGAAGGCCAGTAGAATTTGAGGTGGGAGACTATGTGTTTCTCAAAGTTTCACCAATGAGGAGAATACTGAGATTTGGCAAAGCAGGGAAACTATCACCAAGGTATATAGGACCATATGAGATTGTTCAAAGAATAGGAACTTTGGCTTATAGGTTGAAGTTACCAGAGGAATTGAGCAAAATACATGATGTATTTCATGTATCCCAATTGAGGAAATGGGTGCATGATAAGGAGGCCATTCTTGAATCTCCTACACATGTTGAAATTCAAGAAAATTTGGTTTATAAAAAGGAACCAGTGGGCATTGTGGCTAGAGAAGAAAAGAAACTGAGAAATAAAATAATAAAACTAGTTAAAATCCAATGGAGTTTAGATGAAAATGACTGCACCTGGGAGGCTGAAGATAGGATAAGGGATAAGTATCCTAATCTGTTTTCTACTTAAAGGTATGTTTAAAAATTATGATGAGACCTTAAAATTATTTATGTATGTTTGATTGATTTGGAATGAATGAGTTTCTGAAATCTCATTCAATTGAAATTATGCTTTGTATACATTTGGATGGAAATGTATGAGAGAATAATTGTGGGACACAATTCCTTTTAGGAGGAGAGTATGTGAAGACCCAAATTATTGAGATAAAAATAATTTTAATAAAATTAGAAAATGAGAATTTTTAAGAAAAGAAAATATAGTCTGACAATAATAATATTAGGAGTAAGTGAAATGATTAAATAAGAGGATAGAGATTTTTCAATAAAATATAATGGGAAGAAAATGATCAAATATGAGTGAGTTTTTATATACAGATATCTCCTATATATATATACATATATATAAATATATATGTATTAGATATGAGTAGCCAAAGAAGTATAAAATGATAAAGTCCTTTTGATAACTAAATTGCATGAGAACCAGTTTAGTATTATTGTGCATAAATACCTTCTTAAAAATAAATCAGGAAATAAATGGTTTGAAATAATATAAAAGAACCATTCAGGCCTAACAAGGTATACAATGTATCTGAGTCACACAAAGATGATGTGTAGGTGGATCATGCAAATAGCATGTGCACAGAAAATCCGAGAAGCAACTGCTTTTACTACAAATAGAAATCAAGAGAAAATGGCACATTTAGCCATAACAACACACACATAATTCTCTGAGTAATGTGAGGATAAAATGGGTTTTTCCTTTAGTAAAACCCTAGCAAAATGATTTAAATCAAGAGGGAAGCGAGGTTTTCTCTGAGGGAAAACAGAAACACACTAAAAAAAATAGAAAGGAGAGCTCACCCTGTTTTCAAGCTAAGGCATTATCGGGAAAGAGAGGAGGAAGGTGAGTGATTAATCACTTATGATCTGTAAGGCATTAAGACCCATGTTAAGTGTGATGCCCCACCTCTATACCCACGCTAACCAAGAACACTACGATGTAGTGCTGTCAATTAGCGCGGAGAATAAGGCTGTGGAGGAGCGACCATCCATGTAACTTCTTTGTGCGAGCACCGATACGTCAGATAGAATAGAATGCATATCTTTTAAGGAGAAAATCCGACATACCGATACAAACACAAAGCTATCACACGGTGGCTATATATAATCTTCGGAAACAAACATAGAAATAATCATAACATAAATCAGTCACAGACATCCATATCACAAAGGCGGAAGAAGATATGAATAAATATATGACACATGAAAGTGTACATCAGAGTAGTGGTCAGAAAGATCCACGATAATACAAAAGAATAGCATCACGTGCTATACAAAAGAATAAGTACACAACATAGAGTCTATATCTCAAAGGTGTACATCCAAAAACTACTAATCTATGTAGTTAGCCAAAAGTCAGAAATATCCGGAAGAGAAGTCAAGCAGAAGCACCTGTAACATCTCGGTCTGACCCGAGTATTATTTATAAGAAAATAATAAACGGATCAGTCTAACTATAAATATCAGATGATATGGTATAAAGAAAAAGGCATGACATGAACATGAAATAACTATAACGACATACTACTATAAGTATGTAAATGATAATCAACAAAAGATTAATCAATATCACAAGAATCTTCTCAAAGATAAGGTAGGGTATCATACCCTAAACTTGTGTTCATAACAAGTCAATAACACATGAATTCACCAATGCACAAAAACTGATATCATATCAATGAAAATCATGAAAATTGGTGAAGCACAAAATTCCAGAAATCATCATCAGAAATCCAGAAAACACATAAAAGGGGGGAGGCCTAACACATGAATGGGAGCATGAAAACTCACCTACGCGTAAACACATGACGAGAAGCTATCTCATGGAAGCTATCCATTAAATTTTCACACGGGAATGGCCCGAAGACCGTAGGGTGCTACCCTAGAAATGTGATGGCGAAACATCACATAATCGGGGTATAGTCTCCCACGTAGACAAAGAGACATCGCTCAATCGCTAGTCTAAATCACAAAAATGATCGTCATGATCATAAGGAAGTGTCAATCACACCAAGCTAGTAAATACATGAGTTTAGCTTCATGTCCCATAACCACTTGCTTAACTTAAATATTTACGAACAAGCTGTAAATCTTCACTAGGAAATTGTCACAAAAAGGGTTCAATCGAACAAGTCCAAGAGCTAACCGACGAAGTGAACGCAAGCGTTTCATACCACTCGTTTTACTAAGTCGTTTAAGTCGATTTCTCATTCGAGTGAAGTAAAGGCTTGTATATACTAGTAGATTGAAAATCGGTTTGAGAAAACGAACTTTTGATATTTAAAATAGTGTTGAAATCGCTTTGATGAAAGAGTTTTGATATTTACTATTAGTATTGAAACCTTCATATATCTTTAAAGTGACAAGTCATAAAACGATTGTAGAACAAATCAATTCACGTTCGAAGACGTGAGTAAAGTCCAAAGAAGTCAATCCCAAAACCATCAAAGTAGAAATTCTGATAAATGTTTTTCAGAAGAGATTGCCTACGCAGAGTAATACGGGGTTCGACCTAGTGAAGGCAAGCGGTCTCGAGAAGCCAAACGACCTAAGGGAAGAATGCCACGCGACTTAGCAGAAGAACAGGTCGAACGACCTAAGGGAAAACAGGTCAAACGACCAAGTACTAACTCGCGAACGACTTACGACTTAAGCCTTGAACGACTTAGTGGAATGAACGACTTAACGACCTAAGCCTTGAACGACTTAGTGGAACGAACGACTTAACGACTTAAGCTTCAATTCGAGCTACGAGCTAAGGCTGGAACGACCTAGTGGGGTTAGGTCGGGGACGACCTACGACTTAAGGTCATACGACTTAACAGTTGCGAGCTAGCGGAGTTGGCATGGCCTAGCGACTTAGTAGAAGCAGCGACCTACGACTTAACGATTTAAAAGCCAACGACCTAGGACATAAGAGCCATACGAGCTACGACTTAAGCTCAAATACGAGCTACGAGCTAAGGTCTATACGACCTAACGACTTATCCCAGTACGACCTAAGCCAGGACGAGGTAGCAGAAGGCAACGACCTAACTCTTAACTCGCGCACGACTTATCACTTAACTCGCGAACGACTTAGCACTTAACTCGCGAACGACCTAGCGAAGGCAGAACACCCAGAACGACTTAACACTTTAACTCGCGAACGACTCAAGCCAGTAACTCGTGAACGACTCATCACTTTAACTCGCGAACGACTCAAGCCAGTAACTCGTGAACGACTCATCACTTTAACTCGCGAACGACTCAACGATGGCCAGAAACGACTTAAGGCCAGAAACTCACCAAAACGCCAAAATTTATAGTTTTTCTCCAATCCAATGCAATCCAAAGGCAGATATTCATACAAATGCAATAGAGGATCATTCCCAACAGTCCAAGATAGATATAGGTAAGATGTGAGATCAAAAATCTCACCTTTTCACGGAATTTGATGAAGATGGAGATTTGAGAGCAAAGCAAGAACACCAACAAGCTTGAATCAATGGTCTTCACGTGAATTTGATGTTGAATCTCGGATTTGCAATAGAATTTGTGTTTGGAGTTTTAATTTCCACTTCCCACCACCATTTTTGACAAAGCTTGAAGTGTTTTGATAGAGTGAGGAAGATGGTTGGGCTGAACTAAAAGGGTGCAGTCCAAACCAAAGTCAAAGGCGGGAAAAAGTGTTGAAAATTTCACTATCTCCAAACATATCGAAGTTTACACTCAAAAAGATCGCAAACGTCATTTTGAACTCAATGGGGGTGGTCTCGAGTCCTAATTTGACCGTATGCAAAAAGTAGCTTTTCGGACTAACATCCGACTAACGATAAAATATTTAAATAAAATATTTAAATATAGAATCGATAGATATGCGGGTTGTTACATTAAGGGCAGCCAAGTTATTTTATATAAATACTACATTATGTTTTTCTGTTTGATTTTATTCTCTGGATGAAAATATGTTGATCATGGATGGTATTCTGGTTGGGTTTTTGGATGAGATTTTAACCTGTTTTGACCTGTTGTGATGGTTTCAGTTTTTGTTTTAAAATATAGATAATTAAACAAATACACTAATCACAGAAATAGATTTTATATATGCTAGTTTTGATATGAAAAATGAATCAAATGTTTTACTGTGGAATAGGGTATCAATGAAAGAAAAGAAGTAGGCAGTGTGAATAATGAGATTCATGCTTATGTCTAGTCTATATTAAAAATGATATGAACAATGCAATATTACAAATATGTGCTGATTTGTTCAGGTCATAAACCAATAAGTTTTTATGGGTTTTTCTCAAAAACCATTCCCTATGTTCACAGTAAAAGAATAAATATAGTTTTGCATTTGACTTCTTAAGATTTGTGTAAGCAATGGAAAATTTCTAGAAATAAAAATATAAGCAGGTTTTAGAAAAATGTGATAAAAGCAAAAATGACTTTGAAATAAGGTGTGCAATTTTACATGAATGCTTTGTATGTCTGGATATGATCTTTGGGTGATTTTAATAATTCTTGACCTATATAAGGAAGGAAAGAATACGAGTATCTCTGGAATCAAAAGAAAAATTCCCCAGAAAGAAATAAATAAGCATGGTCTCTAAATTATAAAATAATTTAGGAGTAGTGCCTTGATCTACTCATCAGCAGGTGGTTGATGGGTATGTGCATGACTTGTTTAAGTCCTGTAGGCCTCTGTGTAAAGGGTTAACAGAATTGAGCCCCTTTGCAATGCACACATGGTGTTCAATGGCAAGAGTTCAGACCAAACAAAATAAAAAGATGAGAAAGAGAAATTATGCTATGGAATTTAGGGAGTTAATCCATAGGAGTTTGTACATGTGCAACTGAATGAGTAAGTGGATGAATGCTTGGGTGTATGTTTATAGATAAACTTAAATATACACATTCTCAGATTTTAATTGGGATTTGAATAGCATTTAATAGAAAAGTTCTCTGTACAGCCTTAAGAATTTACAAGATATTTTGCATACTTGATTTCACTCACACCAGAATTTATTTCTGACCCTATTTGTTGCCTTTGCAATACTTGGGGTGTCTCATTTTATTGGGGCAGTTCAAAGTTTTGCTGCAGGGAAAGATGCATGAATTGCTTGCTTGCTTGCATGGATAATTGGAGATCTTGAGGAATTTAAAGTGTTTAAGAGAAGTAGCAGTGTCATTGTAATAAATAAGTTAGACAAACTCTAATATGTTCTAAGTATTTTCATGAGTGTCTTTTGCTTTGTTATCTGGAAAATAGTATGTAAGAAGAAAAAGAAACTTAAGTGTTATATGTGTTTGTGAGCTGTGGACTTAAGTAACAAGTTCTGAAATAGTTTTAGTAGATAATGCTGAAGGAGAAGATGCCATTTAATCTGATGTGTGAACATGCTTTTCTTGACAGTCTTGAGGCACTTCAGTTATGAAATTAGAACTGATACTAGGTAGGAAATATCTGATACTATAAAACTGATACTAGGTAGGAAAAATCTGATACTATAAAACTGATACTAAGTAGGAGAAATCTGATACTATAAAACTGATACTAGGTAGGAAATTTCTGATACTATAACTACTGATCTAATACTAAGTAGAAAAAAATCTGATACTATAACTTCAAAACTGATACTAAGTGGCAAGACAAAAACTAAGAGTAGAAAGCATGTATACCAATCAGTAGGCAGGGAAATGTTACAAAGTGTTTATAGGTTCAGAACACCATTTCTATAAGTTTTAGTCCAGAAGAGTGCAAATATCTTTCAAAAACCAGATTCAACACTTTTCTAGCTCCAGATATAAGAAGTTGTATGATTTATAAAGTAGGTCACAACACCATCACTCATGTGATGATTATTTGCTCTGTTAACCAGGAAATATGCATTTTGTCTGTCATGATTGTTTTGTGCTTGTTGTGTCTAAACCTTGATCACATGTGTTGTTTTTCTCTGCTTAGACTTCAACCTAGTTTATCACCTCAGTATTCATATGATAAGTATCAAATCACAAAGAATTCCGGAAATTAAATGTATGGCTTGTAAACCCAGAGACCAATTAATTTGAGAAGTAAGCAAGAAAATAATAAGTGGCAATATTTGAATTTAATATTAATCAAGCTTGAGATCAAAAAGGAGAATGTAAAAATAGAAATGGCTATGTGACACCAATTCTCTGAAATATGAGAAATATAGTGTGATTGAATTTTCCTTGTTAATTTTAATACTCTGATAAGCAAGGAAACATTTATATATCTTCACATATATAAATGACTTGAATTGACTTATATACTAATATTTTTATATTGGTAAGAATTTGGATCTTGGGAGAAATGAATTAAAGAAGTGATCACTTGGTTTGGAAAAAAAATCTCAACAGTAAATCACTGAAAAATAACAATCCAAAAGAAGTGGGTCACTTCACGAAAATCCGCGGCCGTTACAGGAATTTTGGGCTAAAATCGGACGTTGTTTGATTTTAGTTCAAACTAGAATGCCTAAGCGTCCGCTAGAATTCGGTGAGTTAAACTCACCTTTTTGGATAATGAGTATAAATTTACTGTTTGTGTTTGGAAGAATTTTTGGTTAGTTTGTTAAAATATCCGCTATTGAAAAGCGAATGTCATTTAAATGAAATGCAAGGAAATTTTATAGAGAAATCCGGATTTCTGACCATGGTAATTTTAATTTCCAGTTATATACCAGTTGATTTTATTTCAGTAATATACTTGTTATATAGATTGTTAAATGGTAAAATTTGTTAGTCTAATTATATTGGATGTGACATTGACATATGTTAAAAATTCAATCTTTATAGAGAAAATGGTAGTAATAGCATTGGTTAAGTACTATAGTAACTATTAGCATCGATATAATATTTTGAAACATACTATTAATTGCCGATTGATTTGGAAATGGTTTCAATTTGGAAAATATGATATTTAAAACTGCCTTTTTGGATTTTCGGGGATATTTTATTTAGAAGTAGTTTTTGAACTTCTTTATCTCATTTCAACCTTTTTATTTGTCTCTTTTTAATGCTTGGAAATGTTTTTAATTTTTTTTGGAAAGTATTTGTTTTATAGAAAAGTTATTATAATAAGGAATGTTTATTTTAAAAGAAAATAAAATGGAGTAATCTTTTATTTTAAGGAGATTTTGTGGTTAAAAGAAGATAGAAATGTTTCGAAATAAAATATTTGTGAAACGTTTATATAAAATGTTGTATAAAAGGATAGATTTATAAATATTATTTTATAAGTAAAAGATAGTTCTATAAATAGTGTTTTATAAATAAAAGAATGGTTTTATTAGTGATATTCTATAAAAAGGAAATTATTATCATTGTGATAAATTGGAATAATTAATTCCATTTGAGAATTTTCGGTGATATCAGAAATGATTTTTTCATGGAAGTATTTGGTCGTACTTTGGAAATGAAGATTTGTGTTATGTATATAAGATTTATAAAAGTGAGTTTTGGATCAATAAAGGATTTTTATTAGGGATTTAATAAAGGAGTTTTATAATTATATTATGATATTTATGGGAAGTAGATGAGTCTTATAAGTATATGGTTGGAGATTTATTAAAGGAGTTTATAAATTATATTGGGGAATTTATAAAAGGAGTTGCATAAATAGAAAGGAGTTTTATAAAAGGAGTTTTATAGATAATATTTATAGAAGCAGTTTGTAAATATAAAAGAGTTTTGTAAATAGAAAGAAGTTTTATAAAGGAATTTTATTATAGGGATTTATAAAAAGAATGAGACCCAATTTCCCTAAATCATCAAATTTCAATTTACGGTGGTACGACAAATATTCTTTTCCTACTTAACACCAAATTCCAAGGTATGCAGACTCATCTCTATCTTAAGAATTAAGAATGTGTATCAATGCAAGGATACTTTTCTAACTTGTTCGATTTCATTGTTAATTGAGAGATAGTACTGTTTGAAATCCGGAAGTGGTGGTAGGTATATTTGGTCTAGTTTCTATACGGCCGTGTTTAGGTTTATTGTTATCAATGTTTTAAATGACATTTTTTAACCCGATTGGGTATGGTTTTAAAAATGAAATCTTCTTAAGATTTGTGTATATACTTATACCGTTGAGATGAGTGTTAGCACCAAAATTGGTCACTAACACCCTTGAATAAATTTGTAGAGAGATTAATGAAGAAAGTAAATTAAAACAGGGAAGTAATGCAATTGAGTGCAAAAAGAACAACAAAAAACGAGAACACTAGATTTATAGTGGTTCAGCGTAATTGCCTACGTCCACTTTGAATATAACCTTCATTACTTTTCCAATCACTTCAGTACAGATACAATCCGTAAACAAACAACTTGAATACAAGTTTGAACAGAAAAGAAGTGGGTATAGAAAATGGTAGAGTCTCCCTGGAGTTCTCCAAAAAGGCCCCTTTCAACTGTACCCCTGCCTCTCTATTTATAAACGAAGATAAGCTAGTCCCCCTGCGCAGGCCCATAACCCGGATACTTCGGCCTACAGTAGGAAACTCCAGTACACCAAACCAAGCAGACCGAGCCTCCAATACCGAATGGTGGTCGCCGACCTACCTTAGCTGATCCAATGGTTGTCTCGCTGTTGACTCGAAGCAGATCATCAAAGGACTAGAAGCAAGCGGTAGGATGACTCGAAGTATAGGAAGACTAACCACGTCACTCCGTTGTAGGTCGAAGAGATTAATAACCATCACAAAATTCACCGATCCAGGCCTGCCGACCGACACACGCCGAACCATCAAGGCTGAACCATACATGCCGAACCATATCAATTGCATCAAACCCTTATATCCCTAGTCTCTTCTTGGCCAGAATCTTGTCTAGTGCTAAGTATAACTTCTGCAACTGTCGCTTTGTAGCCGGGCCAAGTAGCCGGGTAACAATAAGTATATGAGTATATTTTCTAAGTATTGAAATGTGGGGTTTTGTGAATATACTTATATGGTTAATATAATTATATGGGAAAGTTTTCTAAGTTTGAGGGTGAAATGTTTTGTGAGTATACTTATACAGTTAAGACAAGTATATCAATATTTTTCCAAGTGTTGAGAAGATTATTAAGGGTTTGCGAATATATCCTTATAAAAGTATTTTAAGATAATAATTTATAAAACGGTTTTAATTAACAAAGGAATTAAGCAAAGAAGTTTAGTGGTTGCTTATGTGCTTAACCAGTGTTATTATTCTTATAGAATTAAATCTTTATTTTAATTGTTTGTTATTTGATAGTTAAATAACCAACTATCAAATCTTGGCCAGTTTTAAAATTATCGTTGACGGTTTGGAGTGATCGAGATCAGATATATTATCTGAAAACCACTTCGAACTGACATAAGCATTCGAATTGGAGATAACTTGAAGATAATTGAAGACGGAGATCTTTGAAGTGCAAGGGCTACTTGCTACTAATCTTGAGGGTGATTCCAAAATGGATGTAATAGAAGTAGTGCCTTCGGTTTTGTTCAGTTCCAGAATAAACTTGTATGGACGAATGTTGGCATTACATTATTGCTTGGAGGGCAGTGTTAGCATTCCAAGTGGGATTTGCTGTAAAAGGTAAAACGTAGCCTCAGGTCTCGCAATCGGTGAATGACTAAAGCAGTAAAGTGTAACAGGGCTATGTGGGTCGCTCCCATTAGGGTATGATCATCGCATGATCTAGATCGGTATTAATGAATTTATGTATGCTTCGGGCCCAATATGGTTGTGATCGCAACCAAGGGTTGATTATATTTGGTACTATCCAGTAAGGGGTAGGCAACTCCTGAGTAGCAGAGGTGCAAATTGAGGCAGCCCAGTACAATTTCTCTAGAGGTGTACTGTATAGAAGGTAGATGTAACACCTCTAATTTTTGATAACATTATTCAGGAGATTTAATTAGATAAATTAAATAGAATAATGTAAATATTAAGTGATAAGGGGGTTGAGATTTGAATAAATATAATTAAGGCCGTGCTCAATTAAATAATTAAGTGGGCTTAAGAATGGGTTATAAGTTAATTAATTTACATAAGAGTATATTTGAAATTTACCACATGTAACCCATAACCCTTATATATTCTCATTCCTCATTTTCATTTTCCCGTTCACGTCATTTGGTAAACAAAAATAAAAACATAAGAAGAGCTGGCCATAATCAAAGAGAAAAGAGAAGAAAAAGCAAAGAAAAGCTAAGGATTAAATATATGGGGATAAATCTAACCTCAATCCAATCTCCTTATCTTAATCAAGGTGAATAATAATTCGTTCCATCTCTATTTTGTTTTATAATCATATGTTTTCGGATTTAAGGATAAATTCGTTTTACCCGCCGTTCGTAGCTCGGTTGGTTTGGGAGTTGGGAGATGGGAACCAAAGGACTGTGTCCGGGCAGGTTCGAACCTCAACGCCAAACCATCAGTGGGAGTTTCAACGTTAAGCATCCGTGTGCGACGACTAAATAAAAGCGGGGTAGACACACGGCGTGGGGTTTACTTAAGTGAGTATCAATGAATACCATGATCTTAAGGTTCCCCGTGATCTAAAAAAAAGGATAAATTCGTTTTTATGATGATTTGGATGATGATATGCTTGAATTACAATTTGTTTGATTTAAACAAGATTGTTTAAATAAGATTATATGCAGTTTTAGGGCAAAACCGATTGATATTGATGTTTAAATGCCATGGAAATTTTTTATGTTGTATAGAACATGATTTTGGAGTTGGATTTTAATTTTCATAATTTTCCAAGCTATGGATAGATTATTATGAATTTTCAAAGGAAAATTTGGTTAATTGGGTTTATAAATTTATTTCAGAAAATATATTGAGAATTTGGATCTAAAATTTTGAGATGTTAGGTAACATGGTTAAATTGAATTTCTAGAGTTTTTGGGGATTTTTCCTAAGTGATTTGCTATGCAAATTAAATTATTTTAGAAGAAGGACTTCTTTGCAATGTTGGTTTTGATTAATGGAAGGGCTTATTTGCTAACTTAATCATGGTTTAGATCATAAATTAGCGGCAGTTATTTTAGTAAAGAATTTGAAAAGTTAAGGCAACCAATCTTATGTTTACACATGGCAGTTTAGTTAGAAAGTATTTGCCTTAATTGACATTAATCAGTTTTTACCCAAAAAAGTTGGTTCCACCTTCTTTAGAAGTACCTTTCGACTCAGAGCTTCGCCTTCAATCAAGTTAAAACCCCACTAAGCCGAAACCAATACACAAGGTATCACTTAGATGGTACGTAGTGGATTGGGGGAAAGGCCAAAGGCATGGTGTTGAAAGCATTGCTTCCGATGGGGTCGATACCTTTGTTTGTTTTAAAAAGAGAAGCGCTTGCCTTTTTTTATTAAAGCCTTCGAAGGAGTCGAAACATATGTTTTCGAAAGAGGTTTTCTAATAGCTTTCGAAGGGGTTGCCACTTTATGTTTTAAAAGTAAGAGCTTTAGGAAAGGGCAGAATAACCAGCTAGGTTGACCCAGTAGTGATTATAAATTAAGTTAACTCCTAAATGAGTAGAATTGCATCCAGGAGGTCAGGAAGACCAGAATATAGGATGCTAAAATATTAAAGGAAGATATCGGTAGGGGCCAATAGGTTCTTAGTAAGCCCATGAAAAATGTGTATAGAAAAAGATATTGGCAGGGTCCAATAGGTTCGTAGTAAGCCTATGAAAACTATGTATAAATGAAGATGTCAGAAAGACAGGTTCATAGTTAGCCCATGAAAACTATGATTTGATATTGGCAGGGGCCAATAGGTTTATAGTGAACCCATGAATACTATATCTGGATTAAGATATTGACAGATGTCAATAGGTTCCTAGTCAACCCATGAAAACTAGGATAAGAAGAAAAGATATTGGAGTCACTAATAGGTTCCTAGTCAACCTATGAAAACTAGGGTAAGATTAAAGATATTGGAGTTACAAATAGGTTTATAGTGATCCTATGAAAACTATGTAATTGGATAGGGAGTCCTTAAACATTTTGCCGGTTATTAATCAGCTCATGAAAACTATTAGGTTAATAGTAATCATAGAAACTATAATCGAGATAGATAGTCAAAATGAATGTGGATGGGTAATCCAGAATTGATTCACCTATTTTGCAGATCATCATATCCTACTGTTTTGAATTGTTTTAACCATTGTGGATACATGAGCACAGCATATGGTTTTATAAAGATTTTAAGATACTAGTAAGGGGAAAACCCGTTCCGCTATGCAGCATGGTCTCACTAGATATCTAAATGGTTTGAAATGGTAAATTATTATTCATACCAGGCTTTATGTCTGACTCAAAATTTATGTTTTCCTCTTAAACTCTCGGATATTCAATTGATTTTGAGTAGTTTGAAAGTTGAGGTTTTTAGGTACCTCTTAGACGAATAAGCTTCCGGAGACGTGCATGAGGCATGATAGCTATTTAGCGTTCTCTTTTATTTTGATTCCGCTATGTTGTTAGTAATGGAAAAGCTGTTAAATTGCCTACATATACTGATCATCCAAGGGGGCATTTTCATATGCCACTCTTGGCATATGTTGTAATAAATATAGTTTCTCTGAACGTGGTTGACGATTGTGGGATTATGTAATGAATTTGAAATGTTTTGAAATGGAATGTGGATCTTGTTTGATGTTTTAATTTTTTTCCATATTCTTGTGTTTCTGTGTATCAATGTATCTAACATTGTCGTATTTGGTCGTCAAGGATTAATAACTATGGATGACTACAGCATCCATAGCCGTTAGTTTTGGGCCTCCAAGTAGAGGGATGTTACAGTAGACCCTTACCTTTTCATAGTTGGAACCCATTCTTCAATAAGTTCCCTTCGGACTTTGTTATATACCTATTATGCTGGAATTTAATTAATGTAATAATTTCGACTAAGATTCAATATTTATTTTAAACCCTAAACATTATTATAATATCAGAAGATTTCCTATGAATGATTTGGTTATCTTAGGGTAAAAACCTATCAATGTTTATGTGCGGCGTGTTCTTAGGAGATACCCTTATTTTCTGAAAGGTATTATAACAGTAAAATCCATTTGCGGTGTGTTTCTCACGCTGATTTACCAGAGTGATCCGGGCGTTATTATTCTTATAATGCTTGGGTCAGACATAACATATTTTAGATTTAGATATGAATGCTTTAGAGCTTTGGGAAATGAGCTGGAGGCATCCAAGTTGTACTCACATATATTTTATTTTTGGCTGCATTCGTTAGTTGCATAGTCAGCAATTGTTAGGATAGGTTGTTATAACTGTCCAGGCTGATGATAGATTGGTGCATTTAATTTACTATATGTATACTATAGTTTCCTTTTGTAAAGATCAGTTGTATATTATATATTACTCGTCACAATGTGAGATTCTATTCTGTGTTTTCTTCCTACTTTACCCCCAATAATCTGCCTTTCCGGCACTTGTATACTTGGCACGTGAATACCGTGGATGTATTAGTATTGACTTTTCAGGGTCAAGGGAAGGTTGTTACAAATTCCTAAAAAATATATTTAAATATTCAGTTGAAATACATATACAACTTTTATAAATACATTTGAAAATACTTTTCAAAATATCTAAAGTAGATAACCTTTTATACTTTACTAAAATCATAGATTTCCGGAGTGTATCCATAGCGACTATCGCTATATGGATCGTAACTTTTAAAACTTTGTTTTATAAATCAAATAGCTTTTAAACCACATTTTTTTCTATATTTTTAAACCACTTTAATACCTTTGCAAATAGGTTTGAAAAACCAAAAAATTCAAGTTTAGAAAAAACATTTCAAAACACTTTAGAAATCAAATGACAAAGTTGCATAAAAGAGTATTATAGAAATTCAATGCCGCATTTAAAACACCCTTGAAAATCCAAGTAGCAAAAATTATTTCAATGGGAGATCAAAGTCAAAATCATTTCAATTTGTAAAGAGGCTTCAAAGCTACATTAGCACTTAACAATGCTTCTACTACCTTTTTTACTAAAAATATTCAGCTTTTAAAAACATATCAATGTTTTACATACACTTTAGCCAAGCTACCTAGCTTTTGACATTCAATAATTTGCACAAGTATATAAATGAAATTTAAATCAGCAATGACAAGGAATCCTTTAGGATCTCTCTATAAGATTTCTATTTCTCGAAGCGCTTCCGTAGCGACCTATTTGCTACAAAGAAACTTCGACTTCCATTCACTTTTGCTAGTCCCCTAAAAATCCTTATGTATTTTAGCTCAAGGCGATACAGACAATAGTCATGTTTACAAGTCAATTAAGTCCCCTGCAAAAACAATTCCACATGCTATCCGTTACTCAGCGGGAATCAACAAAACCACACAATATAAATGCAATCAATATATGTATTTTTACAACATACAGGTCACTAAAAGGTTTCATTTAAGTGAGAAATCTCATTTTTAAACAAGCTTAAACCAAATCAAAAGCTAACATCTTCCCTTCTTGACCTAGAAAGCTACCATCCTTCACTTCTCCTTGCTTTTCTTGGGCCTAACCCTCCTATTCTTATTATTTGCTCATGTCCCAAGGCTTGGAAATGAGGGAATGGCTCCAAAGCTTTGACTTTTAGCAAGATGGTGGTGTTTGCAAGGTTGTTCTAAGGTTATGGAAGGAGTTTGGGTGAAGTTTTGGTTGTTTTGGACTTAATTTTATCTTTGGAAATTTAGATGAAGAGAAAGAGGAGAAGTAAACTTTTACTTCATGAAAACTAAACTAAAAATGAAAAGGTTGTAAGCTCTTTTATAGACTTAAAGGAGGCGTTGTTCAGTCCTACACTCACCCCCTACCCTCACTAACCCACTCCCCCCATGTGCCTCAGCTGCCTTCCATCACGTCACTTGCCTGAGACAAAGATATACCCAAAAGTCCATTTCCTTAATTATTTTCTAGAAGTTTCCTAATGGCACTTAGGTTAATTAATTTTACTTAGTTCTAATTAAATTCCTATTTGCTATATGAATGTGTACAAATGTAAAATAGTGTGCACAAGTTTCAAAAACTTTTGTTTGATGAAAAGTCGAAAATCTGAAAAACGATTTTTTGGTCACATTTCAAAATTTTCTCCGAGCTATTTATTTTTATAAAAAAATTTCTATAATGAGTTTACCATTATTATTTATTAATTAAAATAGGGTTATTTGAATATTACTAACCATTTATTGAATATTTTAAATTGATTAAATATTCACAAATCAAAGCGATAAAATTCCAAGTCGTTACATCTTTCCCCTTTAAAAGAATTCTGACCTCGAAATTTCACCTCAATCAAACAAAGAAGGAGACAAGCAATACTAATGCTTAAAGTTCTTTCTTAAGCCCATACGATGTGCATGGATCATCCATATGCAATATCTGACCCGATCACTTGCTTGGATACATAAATCTCTTATCCAAACTAGTGTAGATCATTAATTTCTCTATTGTAGAAATTTGATCAGGTTCCTTGATCTGATACTTAAGTTTTCCTTATATAGTCCTAAACTATAATAGAAAACACTCTCATCATCCCAAGAATCCATCCCAAGTACTTGTAGTCGAGAAATTGAGTGAAAATGCCTAGTTCGAACTGGTGAACAACTAGAAATCATATGCCCGAACGTTCGATCAAGAACTATTACATGACTAAAATGATTCAAGTCCAACTTACGGTTTTATCACTTTGGGATAAATTAATAATTATACTACTCCAATTCTTTTTACTTCCAAAAATTATTTATGAAAACATTTCATAAAATATATTTAAGTTTTAAATTTGTATAATACCCTTCTACGTCTTGAGAGTATATATAACTATCTGATTTAATGTTATCCAATTCTTTTTCTTAAATTCATATGCAGACCCTAAATAAATCCGGGTCTTTAAACTGAGTTGACCTCTTCGATCTGTTTATCCATCTAGTCCGTTAAGTAGCTAAGAAGAGTAGGATGCTGGTACCCAAACTCAGTTCTAGAGTCTACTTTTCCTCAGACGCTTCTAAGGTAAAGAAATTTATTGGTCTGCCCAATAACATCAAATAGTTTCTACAACTTAGATGTTAAAACAAAGGACGTGGTTCTAGTAAAAAAAGCTTATTAAAACTTTCTTATTAAATTTAACTCATTAAAACTTGTGTTAATTTATTTCTTCTATAACCAAGAGTGATATAAACCTATATGTAAATTTTATTTATCAACACGCTCTTTTATCAAAATCCTTTTTATTTTGAATTCATTTTCCTTAAGGAAACATCGGAACTAAATACCCGGTTTTTATTTCAAAGTATTTTTGAAATGATACTATATATTTTTATTCATAGAAAATATAAATATAGACCGAGTAACCCCAAAATGACAGTAAGGAACTTGGTCCTACCAAGTAGTATCATATATCCCTTTACCAAGAAGGGTAAAAACTTAAGAGAAGTCCTTACCATCCGAACACATCTCTTGCTCATTTTTAGTCATTTTCGAGTCACTCGAACTAGTTAACATAAAAATACTTCTTCTTTTTTGAACCCTATTTTAAAGCCATACTGTATATATTTCCATGTAAATAGTTTTAACAAAATGTCTATTACTACTTGCTTTTAGGTTTGTTCGGATTTGAACTCATTTCGATCGTACAATGACAAAGGGAATAATTTACTAAGTGCACTACATCGTTTGCATAAGCAAACATCCGATTGTCACTTTGAATATTATTTAGATTACTACAAAACTAATCGGGACTCATTCCCCTATCTATCCAAAGAAAATGTATCTTACTTAATATTTACTTTGAAAATATGTATATATATATAGATTCTTTTCGAGTAATGCTATTATTACCTTCTCCAAAAATCATTACTTTCTCAAAAAAAAAATCCTCTTCATTTTTAAACATGTTTTGTTAACCTAATTTATAAAATCATCTTCATATAAAATCATTCCTTCTAGTATCAAAATAAATTTTATAACACATTACTACCGAACACCTTATAGTCAAATTATGAAACTTAATTCACAAGGTGTTTGTATTTGATCAAAATTAAAATAATAAAATGCTCATTAACTAGCCAAGCATAAATAATCAAACAATAGTCAATGCTCCTAAACTGGACGAGCATGACTAATGAAACAATAAATGATAATAATTGCATATTATCATTTCCTAACAAATAAACACATCATAAATAACTATATTAAATATTTGAAAATTATTCTTTTGTATATAAAATATAATCTTAGGTAAAATTATTTCTTAACCAATTTCAACACAATATAAAATATTTTTATGACGACCCGCATTTCGGAAGGTTTAAGTCGACAATAAACCACACATCTCCAACTCAAAACAATGCGAAACACAAATTATCAATGGGGTTTTATTAAGAAGAATAAGAAAAGAAGGAAATAAACACATAATCTCGCAGCGGAATGACAAAATATAATAATCAAATAAACAGTTCATGACGCTGTTTATATTATACATTTGATTAAAATTTACAACTTATATCAGAGTTATATATAACAGAATAATTGAATAATGCAGCAGAACAACATGATGCAGGGAAATAATACTAGTAATCGCTACACCAAACAGTCCATTTTGTAACACTTTTTCACTTTCAACTTGTAATGTTTATAACTGTTACTAATTTCTGACGGTTATTTCAGTTACTAACTTTATCACGGTTATTACCGTTACCAAATCTGGTAATTTCGTAAATAATTAAATGCGGTATGGATAGGACTGTAATTTTATCTTCTGTTATTACTTAACCTATTTCTAACGAATAACATTTCATTCTTTCAAAGTTTTTCCTCTTTCGTTCGTTTTAGGTTTATCGCCAATTTGTTCTACCACCGCCTTCGTCATCTACCACCTCCTCCGCCGTCTTCCACCATCTCCGCCGTCTGCCACCATCATTGCCTTTTGTTCTACCAATTTGACGAAGATGAAGGAGGATTAGGGTTGCGTTCTATTACGGCAATCAACTGCAAACAAATTTTCAAATTCAAATCAGGTAATCACTTCAACTTTAATTTATTTTTTGAAATTAGGTATGTTGTGCTAAATTAGGATTTAAAGTAGTTTTGTATAGATTTTGAGGTTAAGTGTTCGATTCTGATGTTGGGTTTTCCTTTGCAATTGTGCAAATATGTCGGGATGTGATAGTTTTGTGCTAAAGTTTATGAGCTGATCATGACATTTTTCTTTTTAGTTTAGTTGAGATACTAATTTAGGTATATAATTTGTAAAAAAAATGTTTGACAGTGGCTGTGTTGTTTTAAGCGATAATATAAGCAAATTTAAGTTCAACTATTCAAATATTTATTCTTATTTGCCGAGGTTTGTAATATTTCTGATGAGATTGCTTGGAGCTTGAAATTATTTCTTGTTCCGGAGAACTGCCAAATAGTATATGTGAAATAAAATTAGTGTAAAGCACCGTGACCTGTTTATTTGGATAATCAAAAGTTAGCAGTGCTGCTTTTCAAGTATAATTCCACCCAGATATCTTATTGGATAATCAAAAGTTAGCAGTGAAATAGTATATGAAGAAACATTTCACTTTTGTAATTCAATGTTGTAGTGCAACAATCAATAAAATATGATATATATAATTTTATTCTTATAGTCAAACATAAATAAATAGCATAAAATATAATGAATATATTCCTGTTATAGAAAACTGTCGACAACTGCTTATATCGTATCGACTGTAAATTGTTAACCACTTAATTTAATACTGTGTGCCAAACTTGCTTTCAATATTGCATTGAATTCAGATCAAATGATTTTAATATGTTTGCGTTGATAGACAACTTGTTCTGTTCATCATATTTTTCATAAAGTTAATAAGCTAGAGAGTGAATATATTTTTCTTCATATTTGATATATTTCAGATTCAAGATTGATCCATTCCACCATAGATTAGCATCTCCTACATTCAATTCGGTAGCTCTCAGGTGAACTTGTTCCTGCTTTTGTTTCTTATTAATCTAAGAGGTTTATATTGTTTTTATCATCTTGCTAATTTCGATAGCAATTTCTCAATATATGTGCAACTGTTCAACTTTAGAAATTGAACATACAGAAAAACTAACTTGTCGTAAATAAATTATAATTTGGATAAATAATTAAACTTAGCGTACTTCAAATTAAACTTGACATGCATGCCTATCATTTGATTTTGTAATACCAGAAAAAACATGATTGTTTAATGGTGCTTCTGTTTCCCCTTTTTCCTGTTTCTGAATAAATAATTAAACTTAACGTACTTCAAATTATATTGCGTTGCAATAGTTTGACAGGGCTACCACTTCAGCTTTCTAGAAGATAAGGACGTGATGTTATATGCATATTGCCAACTTGTACAACCCCATTAATCTCATATTGTTTATCTAAAACTGCATTCACTTTTCAATAAATGGGTTGAAAGCTTTACGAACCACGGACACACAAACAAAAGAAAGAAATTAGGAGGTGCGTCTTCTTCTGTACTAAAATAAATCTGTTCGGGTAAAAAAACTACGTAGATTACCAACATATTAAATAATTAGAAGAAATTTGACATTAATATTTTTCTAATACATATGTTGTATGCTAATTCCAAATATTGGGTATCTTGTAAAATTTTATGATCATGTGAATTCTGTTCTGTTTATAATATATATTTTCCAACATTTGGAGCATTGCATTTTATTATAATTTGGATTTTCACCTATATATTATCCAATAACCTTTTGTCCTATTCCAAGATGATTTGGATAGGTGTAATTATTCGATTAGGTCTCTTAACTACCGATTTCAATTAACAAAATAGTTAGCTGGGTACAGCCGTACAGGCTTTAATAATTTTATTCTTTGTACCAACAAAATGTTGTTTCCAACTACAAGATAGCTGGATTGGAGATGTTTTTAATGTTGGGTTTAGATTTAAAAAAAAACATGAATGACTATAGATATTAACGATTACATAAAAAGTATAAACTGTGAATAACTTTGCAAAAACTGCAACAAAGTAGCTTTTAAGATATACAAAATCATATAGTACCAATAGTACTGGTTAGTTTGAGTAACAGTAGCATGCTTAGCATCATACAGTAGAGATAACAATATATGAGGACCGTTTGAGTAATGGTTACAAAAATAAGCAGTGGATGGTTAATGAAAATAAAAGGATTCATATCTCATAATTTTGTTCAGTGCACAGAGTTACAACGGTTAACTTCAGATTAGAATGTATTGAACAGTATCATCTAGTTGTAATTACCTTTTTAAATATATAGTATCCAAAATGTGGATATCAAACAGCATGACCACAAGTACAAAAAAGAAAATTTGTTATTGACGCAGCGGAGTATAAATTTCAGGGGCATCACAACCTGAGGTTCATTGACCACCTTAAAAGTTAAGTATATTCTTCCGCCTTGTCAAATTGCTGAACTGCTACTGCCAAAGTCAGGCTGCCACGTTCTGTTTTCATCATATCCACATAATTTGATATTCATAGACATATATCCCTGTAACACATGTTAAATGAGTAAACAATGCCAAATCTAAAAATTAGTTAAGTTGAACATTAAGTAACGAAACAGTCAAACTTAATAGTGCAGAAATAGATGACTCGTTCCCAAGTAATGCTACAATGTAAGTTGTCTATGTAAACAGTCAAACAAGTGTACGCATTTTTCGTTGCTCTCTATTGTCATGAAGAAAAACTTTCACTAAACTAGATATCTATGGTAATACGATCAAGCGCATTCGTTATCAAAACCAACATAGCACATTGAATGAAATAATATTAGACTTTTATTACTAAACTAGCTCTTGTTACTTGGAGATGAAAATGGTAAGCAGATGCTTGAAGTTAAGCTTGAATGCTAATGTAGAATGTAGAATGCTATAGTAATTTCAAGTTTGATTAAAGATAATTTTGTACTGACATTGGTTTTCACTTACAGACTTCCTATTCCTCAGTCACATGCCATTAGGCTTTGGTACCTTTGTAAATTGTTGAATTTTGATTGAAGTGCAACCCACACATTAATTTTATGGTTAGCAGCAATTGAAATAATTGTTTTTATTTAACTTCTATATTAGCTTGCTTAAATTGGACATAACCATCAAACCCTGTGCAAGCAGTGAAGTTAAAAAGGTGCGGTAGCTTGACAGATTTTGCCTTTACAAAGAGTGCATTGTTAGTTGCACTAAAGATCTAAGAATACATCATGTTTCTTTTCCCCTTAAATCATGTTTTTGTCACACCTATGAAAAAAAAATATTTGTATTAATATGTCCTAATTCACGTGGTTCTTTAGCAGTATCCTTTACTATTTTAACTAAATGGACTAGTTTTAATTGTAATATTACATAAGTAATGTATTAATTTCCAGTCAATTATTTTCTTATTAAGTTTAAACTATAAAGAGAGATATTCTCAATGGTTTCCATGCCCCTTCATCTCTTTTATTCATATACTTTTATACATCTGTAACGGTCATGGATTGAGTTGTTTGTTGTATACAATTGAAGAGAGAGAGAGAAAAGAGCTCTGATATATAATATATTTTCATTTTAATTTAATATATATGTCCAGCTTAACGAGTAACTATTCAAGCAGCCTATTTGCTTAAAAATTAGTGGCATATAAGGTGTTGATTTACTCGAAAAATAAATGATGTGCTCTTCAAATTTGTGGAGGAGAGATTCTTTATTCGTTTCTTCTTTGATACTGGTTTAGTAGGCTCATCTACATTCTTTTTTCTATGTTTCATAGGCAATATGATTTTTCTAATCAGTGATTTATTTGCTTTAGGAAATAACTAAACATCTATAATACTTCAGTATTGTAAAAGTGTACATTTGAAATATTGATTTTCACTCTGAGTACTCAAGTCTGCATTTGTATTCTATTATAATACCTGTAAATATAATATGTTTTTCAAACTATAAAGACCCGAGAATTTTAACGATTTTAAATAACGTAATTAGCTAAATTTTTCTTAAAATTAAATAATAAAATTTTGCAATGAAAATTTGATATTTGGTATGTGTCTATTTAAACATAGCAAATGTCAGATTTTCATTAAAAAATATAAAAGTTTATTCTGTAGTGTAATTTCAATTTTAAATTTAAATCAGTTAAATTTGCTAGAAATAAAATATTTTTGAAACCTGAATATTTATATATAATAAAAATGTAAATCATTTTCTAAATGAGACGTCATATTCGTTTCACCAAATTTGGACTGCGCTAGCTCCGTTTATCTTATTTTCGACGTTTTAGCAGCAGTTTTGGCAGCGAAAATAGAGTTTTGATAGAATGGTCATATCGCTCATATCTGTGTACCATTTTGTTCGTCTATTCGTGCAATCTCCACAGTATATTCATTTGTGCATTTCGGCGTTCAGTACGTGGCAAAAACTGCGAAACGGTTCGCCGTATCGGTATCCATTTCGAGCCTTTTGGGTTGCCCGTCCATTCAGTTATTCAACGTGAGAAATAAATGGACACTAGCTTTTTATATTCCCAAATTTTATTATCTAACTTTTGATATCCCGCCTGTTCAATATATTTGCTATTTCATTTTTGGTTCGTTCAATTTTCTCTATTTCTTCCCTCTTGCTTTTTTTTCTTCGTTCTGATTCAAGAGGAAAAAAGAATATAAAATATAAACTGATATAATTGAGAAACTTGCGTCTGCACTGGAAACTTGCCCATCTCCTTTATTTCGCCTGCTAACTTATATATTTGAGAAACTTTATATTCCAACCTCCTTCTCTTTCGAACCGCTCGCCTTCCAACCTGCTCTGCCCAGGCGACGTCAGCACCGTCTTTTTGCCTCCTCAGCCTTCTCACTGCTTCGATCACCCTCTCCGCAACCCACAGCCATCACTGGCCTCAACCCAACCCTCAACCAAACTCCAACGCCCATCTCCATCTTCCCCTCCGCTTACTATCACCCTCCACCATAGCAGAGCGTCGAACTATTCCGACCTGAGCACCACGTGAGCACAACCATATCCACCTCATCCCCTTCACCTGCTCATCTTCTGCACCATCTGCCGTGAAGCCCACCATCACAGCTCAGGCATCACCTCTATCAACCAACTCAGCCCCATCATGAGCCGAGCATCACCCTACGTGACCAGACTCCCCTTCCACCACCTTTTCGAGCAGCATGCCACTTGAACCATGCACTGACAGTAGTCGTGCAACATGTCCATCAACCCACGTCTCCCCCTCCATCTCAGATCCACACCTTCCCACCTCCCCTCGGCCGTAACTTGGTATCGCCTTCGACTGTAAAGCCATCACCCCCCTTTCTCGGCCTATCTTCTCTCTACTGAACGACACAGCCTCCTCTACGGTTGCAAACGTGAAGCCACCCTAAACACCCTATAGCCACACACTCCCCTGCAACCCCGCCTCACTGCCACTTCATAGCCGAGTAGCAGCAGCTCACTACCTTTCTTTGCAATCTACCCGCCTTCTATAGTCGCAGCCCTGCTTTCCTTCGACTCAGCAAAACTGTAAGGCTTTTGCTAAACGTGTTTTAATATTTGTTCTCTGTTGCACTACTATATATATATATATATATATATGTAATTGATTCATTAATTTCGAATCCGTGTAGTTTCTAGCTTTGCCTTGTGCTCTCCGTTGTCCTGCTCTTGTCGCAGCCATCCTTTATTGTCGATGTCTCGATTTGTGTATAGCAGCTTCTTTGCTTTGTTTCGCTGCATATCCGTGTCTGTTTACTTATTTTCGTTGTTTCTCTAGCCTGAAAGGTGAGCGATCACTCACGGTTGCAATTCTTATATTTAGTAAATTTATTTCACATGAAATGATGATTGAAATATGTTGTTAAATTTAAATTGATTAGTGATTAAATTGTTGAATATGATATGTTATTATTTAAAAAAATTCACCTATGATTGATATCTGACACCATAACATGTTGTATATTATATTTAAATTGTTGATGATGATTATATGCTTGTAATTGATATGTTATGTTATTTTATTATTATTCTATTATTCTCACTCTACAAGTTCCTGTTAGGCAGGAAAATCCCTATGGGTTGAAATGATACATACTCAAACGATATTATAGATTATGGAAAATCGTTGTGGGTTGAAATGATAAACCCAAGCGATTTTATTGATTTTGAAATTTTGGGATTGCGGGTTGAAATGATATATACCCATAAATATTAAATTATTGCGGATTGAAATGATAAATATCCGTATCACTTGACCATAAGATAGAAAATTATATACGGACACCGTCACTACAAGGACAGCACCAGATAGCGACGACATTTAGCCGTTGTCGGCCGTCGCAGGCCGTCGGTAGCCATCGCTAAATGCCGTCGCTATTTACCTCGTCACCCAATAGTTTCGCGACGGCTTTAGCGACGGCTCCGTCATCTAAATAGCGACGGCTCGCGACTGCAAATGTGCCATGTGGAAATTTTTCAACGACTAAATGGCGTCACTAGCCGTCGCTACGCGACACAAAACTTTTACACTTTAGCCGTCGCTAATCTGAAACATACAGGCCGTTGCTATACTGAACCAAAATTTGTGCACTTGCACAACCCATATACACTTCAAACAACAACCATCAAATACCATCATCACAGCCAATATACACTATATTCATCAACTATAACCATCATATATCCATCATATAACAACACTATACATTCAAACAATATAAAATCCAACAAAACCAAACAAAATCATATACAATCCCAACAACAATACATATCATGTCAACCAATACAAGTCATCAAAATATGTACATAGTTTACCAACCAATATGTGTACATAGTTTTCCAATCACAACTACAAACCATCAAAATATGTACATAATATCCCGAAATATATATACACCAAACCAACCAAAATGTGTATATACCAAACTAAGGAATGAGCAAACAAGCATACCTATTCCTCGCCATCGCTGCCATCCTCTCCAGGCATCCTCCCATGCTGTTGCAAATAACCTGCAATCCGCTCATCCAGCTGTTGCTCGAAAAAACTCTTCCTCCAATCATTTATTTCATCCACCGTTTTCTTCAACTGAGCAATCTCCTCTTCTTGTTGGGACCTCCTGTATGCACTCTGCGATCTCATCGCTTGTAAAATAGTTCATAATTATTTATATAGTAGTATATATATATATATATAATATTATTAAAATTATTTAACTATTCATATGCACGTGTAAATTTATATATTAGTACATGTCAAAATTTACCTCCAGATTTCCATAGCTATACCGCACATTGGTCCGAGAAGGCGGGTTAATAATAACATCCCAGATATTGTTCGCCTCCTCTAGCGTAAGCTCTTCCCGACCAGTGGACTGTGCTACCCGAGCCTGCTCAGCTTCGTACCTCTCCTGCGATTACAAACAATTGTTTTACACGATAAAAACCGAATTTCAAGTTTTTGAAAATAAAATAAGACAAAATATTGTTATTAACAATAAATAAGTTTACCATTACGGATTGGGATTTGTCATTCGTCCACTCGTACGAAACATTGCCTTCTTCATCAGTCCTCTCCACGGCATGCGTCACCATGAACAACTCGGCCATAGTGGCCTCGCGGTTGTATCTCGTAGCCTGAAAATATATAAATATTATTGCTAATCTGAATATAAAATATTTTAATAAAATGTAAACACAGTTTATAAATTTAATTACTAGCTCTCTCTTATGCTCCTGGAAGGATTTGGAGCCACCACGGTGCAATGCAGGATTTTTATTCCTGTTAGCCCCGTTTCGCGCAGATAATTCCTACAAATTAAGATAAATTATCACGTATATATCTTGCGAGATTTATATTATATTTAAATAACAAAGCAAACATATATTACTTACTTTTGCTGCCGGAGTGTCCCAAAGCCGAAGAAGATCAGTCCATACACCGTCACCCATCCAGTTCGGCTTTTTGCCTGAATTCTTAGCCTTGGACAATGTATCCCTGTAATTTTTCCTCATTCTTTTATTCCAGTGATTTAAGAAAACGTCCATGTCATCAGGGTCAACGCGGACTGCAGCCTGTAAATTGAAATTATTTTAAGTTATATAGATTATATTAATTTACAACTGAAATTCAAACTACTACTTACAAGTAAATCGGCCTGTATTGCTTTCTTGACATGAGGGGGGATGTCGTTCCAGCGAGGCCAACAACCATCCATTCGGCTTTGAAAAGCCTTCCTCGAAACCTGTAGAATATAATCTGATGGCTCCACCTCAAAGCCCCTGCAAAAGTTATGATGTACATGTTTAGTGGATTTTAAAACTTACACTTTAAATAAAATTGATACTTACCCGGCACTTTTCGGAACAACTTCTGCCATCGGATGTAAGTCCGGTGCAGTGCCACTACCACCTGCACCGGGAGATGGGGATGGCGTGCCTGTCATACTTCGTCTCCTGCCAGACATATCTACTATAGAAAAACAATATCATTACAGAACAATTATAGAAATTCACTACTACATAGCATGTTTCAATCACTTTCATAGAAACAATTATAAAAATTTACTAGTACAAAACATGGATAAAAATTAAATAAATTATCATCACAAAACAATAATAGAAATTCACTTAGCATGTTTTAATCACTTTCACAGAACAATTATAAAAATTTACTAGTACAAAACATGGATAAAAAATAACTAAATGATCATCACAGAACGATCAGTCTTCATCGTTTTCTGATTCAGACTCAGTCTCGTATTCTATCTCATTTTCTTCGGTACTTTCGAATGCATCAAATAAGACGTTCGATTCATCATTCAAAGGCCCTACATCAATATCATCAGTTATTATTATTTCTGTACTTGGTTCAAGATCGGTTTGATATGCTGCTTCATCTGGAATATTATTTCCATCAAACGTAAACCTTGGTTTTGTTTTGAAAACAGCAGACCAATCCGCTTTATCTCTTTTCAAAGATGGATACAGAGCAAAATAAACTTATAACGCTTGCTTGGCTAATACAAAAGGATCGTATTTATAGCAGTGTGATGTATGTCTTATTTCAATAAGTTTATACTCTTTATGCACGTTGATTTCAGAACCAGGAACGCTACCGAACCAATTGCACTTAAATAAAAAAACCTTTTCTAAAGGTTCAACATAATATGTCAACTCTAGAATCTGTGTTAACATGCCGTAAAAATCTTTTAAATGCTCATCTGGATTATCACTGCCTTTGACAAATACCCCGCTGTTATATGTTAATTTTTCAGCCCCGTAATCTTTCGTGTTGAACTTAAACCCATTGACGAAGAATATTGGATAAGTCTTCACATTTCTTTTCGGTCCAATCGCAAGATGTCTTAAGCCTTCATCAACGACACAGTTTCTTGGCTCATAAACATAGTTCAAAAACCATTTGGCAAATTCTTTACTAAGATCGCCAGATGGACACTGTGATTCGTAGATACTGCATATATGTAATATGTGTTATAATTATTATGTACGTAAAAGTAAATTACAAGTGAATTAATTATTACCTGACAAATGATGCGACTTCGACACAATTTAAAAGAACATACGTGTGTGCTACATGGTGGTCTCTATCGTCCAACCATATTTTCACACATTTTCCACCAGGTCTATCATGTTGTCTAAAAACAGATAACATTGTTTGAAAAGAATTTTGTTCAACGACTTCCTCATTTCGAGGAACAATTACAAACGATAAGTTCACATCGTCCTTGAAGTAGTGAGAGAAAAAAATGAGGCTTCTTCTTCAAGATACGATTTGCATATCGAACCCTCAACTCGAGCTTTTTGTCGAATCTTCTTCTTCAGATGATTCAAGTACCTATTAAGATATTTATTACATATTTAGATATACAAATTTGAATTTGAAATTGACATGAACATTGCACATGTTTTACCTCTCAAACGGATATATCCATCCATATTGCACAGGACCTCGAAGAAGTGCTTCGGATGGAAGATGAATAGGTAAATGCTCCATTACGTTAAAGAAACCAGGCGGAAGTATTTTCTCCAGCTTGCATAGCAGTATGAGTATTTCTACTTCAAGTTTATTTATACGATCCACCTTTAATGTTGTCAAACAAAGCTGTTTATAAAACAAACATAACTCTGTTATAACGTTCCATACTTTTACGGGCAACAGTTCTTTGAAAGCCACAGGTAGTAAATATTCCATCATGATATGACAATCATGACTTTTCATCGCACTCAGTTTATTATTTTTGAAGTCAACACATCTACGAAGATTGGAAGAAATCTCATCGGGAAATCTTAATTCTTCCACCCACTTTAGCACGTGTTTTACTTGCTTATTGTCTAGCTCATAACATGCTTTCGGTTTTTTATTGTCATTAGGCTTCATATGAAGTTCCGGGCGCTTACAATAGTTTGCTATATCAAGCCTTGAATTCAAATCGTCCTTGGTTTTGCCCTTTACATTCAAAATTGTATTAAACAGATTATCAAACACGTTCTTTTCGTTGTGCATCACGTCAATATTATGTTGGAGTAAGAGATCTTTCCAATATGGTAACTCCCAAAATATACTTTGTTTGCACCAATTATGAATGTCTAACTTTCCTGGGATTTCAGTCTGGACTCCAGTTTCATGTATCTTTGGATAGTCCCTTACAATTTCGTATATTTCCTCGTCTGACCAAACCTTGGGTGGTTTCAAATTCTCTCCTCTGTTAGCTATGAAATTTTTCTTATCTCTTCTAAAAGTATGATTGGGATGAAGAAAACACCGATGACAATCAAACCATGAAACTTTCTTCCCATATCGTAATGAAAATGCTCGTGTTTCTTCCATACAATAAGGGCATGCTAGACGACCGGCCGTACTCCAACCAGAAAGTATTCCGCATGCAGGAAAATCATTAATAGTCCATAACAAAGAAGCGAACATACGAAAATATTTTTTCCTTGATACATCGTAAGTTTCGACTCCTTCATTCCACAGTTTCTTCAACTCTTCGATCAATGGTTGTAAATAAACATCAATTCCTTGGGTTGGATCATGAGGGCCGGGAACGACAGTGGTGAGAAACATATATGGTGTCTTCATACACATCCATGGAGGTAAATTATACGGAGTAACGATAATTGGCCAGGATGAATATTTACTACCAAACTGTGAAAATGGTGAAAATCCATCCGTACATAAACCAAGTCTGACATTACGACTTTCTGCATCAAATGCGGGATAAGTCTTATCGAAATGTTTCCATGCTTCTCCGTCGGATGGATGTATCAAAGTTCCTTCTTCCGCTGTTCTCACACTATGTCATCGCATATGACAGATCGTAGCAGAAGATACATATAATCTTTGAAGTCTGGGAGTGATGGGTAAATAATGCATTCTCTTGTACGGGACTTCTTTCCCTTTCTTCTTTCTTGGTTTGTATCTTTCTTCGTTACATATTTTGCATTTTCTGAGGTCAACGTCGTCTATCCAATACAACATGTAACCTTTCACACATGCATCTATCTTCTCGTACGGTAGACCGAAAGCGGACATCAATTTTTTTACTTTATAATGACTATCGCACATCAGATTATTGGGTGGCATGTGTCGTTTTGCAGCTTGTACAACTGCTGTAAATGCAGCTTCCGTAAGGTTGAATTTTGATTTCATAGTTATGTATTCGGCGGTTACTGAAAGTTCGGTTCCGCTTTTACATCCATCCCACAACGACCTTTTAGCAGAATCCAACAAATCGTATATTTTTTTAGCTCCCGTAGTCGGTTCTTCTTCGATATTTTCGTCTTCATCGACAGCTTCAGTTGTAGGAAAAATTGATCGTGCTGCATCATCCACCATATTTTCTATCGGATTCGTCATCATATTACCGTCCTCTAACAGTTCAGTATTAGGTGTAGGTTCAACAAGTTCTCCATGACGATCCCAGAAATAATAATCAGGCACGAAACCATATTGATACAAATGTACTTCAACTATATCTGGTTTCCAATGCTTCAAATGTTGGCACTAACTACACGGGCAACGAATTTCTGTGTTGTTTCGGTTATTAGATTTAGCAAATCTAATAAATTCGTGTACACCGTTGTAGAAATGTTGCTTTATTGATCCCTTCTTTTCAGTTCTGACTTCATACATTCAAGTACGGTCGAGAAAATAATTGAACATTTTTCCTGATTTGAAAATGTATGTTAGACAATTTAAATCATTAATTTTCAACCATTCTCCATTGTAAACAGTTCATCGTTGCAGAAAATTCAAAATAAAAACTTCACTTTATTTTTTTATTTTTTAGTATTTTGGTCTTCACTTCGGTGGTCAGTCATCCTACTTCCCATTACAAACACAATAATGTAATTACATTTTATAAATCATTTCAGATTAAACGGTTCAACAAAATTTCGGCAGCACTTCCCTTCTGTTCCCTGTATCGTACACAAATGCGTGTACACAGGGAACGTAAAGGAAGTGATGTCGAAATTTTGTAACCGTTTAAAATGAAATGATTTATAATATGTAATTACTTTATTGTGTTTATAACTTGTCCAATACAGGGACAAATCCGACAAATATTGTATCAGATGAATATAAATGTATGTTCCGTTACCAAAACGAACATCCATATAACGACCATATACAACACTTGCCAGACGGGGCCAAAGCCAATCTAAGGGATAAATTTTTTTTTAAAATTTTATCAAATATTGTTGTTCTTTTCAAATTTTGACAATGTTTCAACTATCTAAATTTTATTTCATAAATTTGTATATTTAAATTTTAGTTCAACATTCAATTAACAATTTTAGTTCAATATTCATTTCTTTATTTTTTTACGACATAGATTTTAGCAAAATATTTATTGTTGTTATATTCATTTCTTAATTTCTTTACAAAATCAATTTTAGTACAATATCAATTGTTTTTAAAGTCATTTTCTAATTTTTAATTTTTTTTTAGATATTTGCAGAATTTTTAATGTTCTCATATTCATTTTTTAATTTTTTGTATAAACTTTATTTTTGTACAATATATACAACCTTTTGCGTTTTGGCCGTCGCTAGCCGTCGCTAAAATTATTAAAATGGTCGTCGCTAGCCGTCGCTAAATCAACAAGATAAATAGAAGAATTATCAATGAAGATAATTAGAAAACAATAAAAATCTAATTATTAAATAAAAATTTGTCAATTTAAATTCACTTAACAACTTAAATTTGTAATTTATCAATTTTATACACTATGAAATACTTTCATGTAAATTTATCAATAACCAAGTTAATCATTAATATACACTAATTTTTCACCAAACACAACTAACAATGTTAATCGCCAACACTAATTATCTACATTAACCATTTATTCAACTTCATGATAATCTAATTAATCTAATACCTAATTTAACTTCATGTTAATAAACTAATTAATTTACCAAATCAACATACAACACTACTAATACCTAATTTAACAACACTACTAATACCTAATTTAACAACACTACTAATACCTAATTTAACAACAAATCCTAATTCAAAGTAGAGATTAGAAGCATACCAAGGCGATTTTGGGTGATTTGGAGGCGTCGGAAGGCGGGGCGGCGGCTGCGGTGACGGGGGGCGGCGGATTGAGGGAAGGGGGGTTTGATTTGGGGGGGGGGGAAAGAAAATGAAGAAACTGCTCCCGGGAAGAAACCTGTATATTGCGTATAGCGACGGCTAGCGACGGCCGCATTTTTTAGCCGTCGCCAACCGTCGCAAATGCCGGTCGCTATTAGAAGCCTTTTTAGTAGTGCGTTGGTCTATTTTGAAAAATGATTTTCAAAGTTTTGAAAGGAAATAGATGGGTTTGAAATAGGGGTTTTTAGGTTCAAGGAAAAAGTTGAAGAAAAATTTAGTTTTAGAGACAAAAAGTTTGTTTTTTAGGTTGAAGGACACTTTCTAGTGTAAATCACAGAATGATAATTGTAACTATCATTTTATGTTTACACTAGAAAGTGTCCTTCAGACTAAAAAGCAAACTTGTTGTCCCTGTGACTAAATTTTTTTGCAACTTCTTCCCTGTGCCTATTTTCCTGTTTGAAATAAATATTGATTTAAATATAATATAAAGATTTTATTTTATTTTATTTTAATATGTGTGTATAATTTAGATTTTTAAAGTATATATTTGGAAATTTTAAATCTATAAGTTAAGTTTTTGAAAAATGTAAATTTTAAGATTTTATTATAATTTTATTGTTTTTAAATATATAAAATATAGTTTAATATAAAATAATATAGATTTAATAAAATTAGATTTAATTTAATAATATTTAATATAATAAAATTAAATTTAATTGAATTTAATTGGATAAGTATATATATTGTTTTTAAAATATTTATTTAAAATTTATATTAATATTTTGAAAACAGATTTTGTAATAACTTTAATAAAATAAATGTTTGAAAGATGAATTGAAATTGATTTGTAATTTAATTTGTTAAGAATTGAATTTAAATAAGAATTGATTTGGACTTATTGATTTTTAGATTTTAAAGATATGAAATTTATAACTCGATAACTTGATTTTGATTAAAGGCGATTAAATGAATATTTCAAATTTAAATAAATTGAAATTGAATATTTAGTTTTGATTTAAATGTGTAATTTGAGATTTTATTTAATTGTTTATAAAAGTGATTGGTGAATATTTTAGAATTAAATATAATTGAAGTTAGATATTTAATTATTGATTTTATTTAAATTTGAAATTTGAGACTTTATTTAAACGTCATTAGAAATGATTAAGTGGATATTTTCAAATTTAAATAAAATTAAAGTTGAATTTCGAAATATAAATGAAATTTATCAAATTGATTTATTGAAAATTGTTAAATATTTAAACTTTGAAATCTATTGAAATTGGAAGTGGTTTAAATTTGTAGTTCAAACTTGGATTTGAAATCGATATAAATTAAAAATGGTTTAAATGAGAATTTGAATTGAACCTTTAACCTTTTTAATTGAAATTGTTGAACTGAGATTGAGTTAAGTTAAATTTTGGAACTTAAAAGTTGATTTAAATTGATTTGTGAAATTGGAAGAAACAATTCTAATTTGAAACTATTTTCGATATAAATTATTTTAATATATAAACTATTTTTAATATATAAACTAGTTTAATCTATAACCTATTTTTAAATATAAACTATTTTTAATTTATAGCTATTTCAATATATAAAAACTATTTTCAATATTTAAACTATTTTGTTGTTATTATTTGGAAAGTGATATGATTTTGAAAGTAAATATGATTTCAAAAAGTAAATATGATTTTGAAAGTGATATGATTTTGAAAGTGAATAAGACTTAAAAGTGACATGATTTTGAAATGAATATGATATTTTGATATGAAGTATGAACTGTTTGGAATGAAAATGATCACGGTGTGAAATAAGTGTTTGGTTGTTAAAGAGACCGGGATCGGATATTGTCATACTCTCTGCCAATACCGAAAACCACTTTAACAACTGTGTACGTGATGGAGAATCCAGAATGAAGTAGGATGGTTTGGCGACATCTATATGAGGTATGGACGCAGCCTTGACTCCCTCGAGTCAGCTTGATGTGGCTAAAACAAGAGCTATACCGAGCCAAGTGGGGTCGCTCCCCCTATCGGGTACATTTCTTCGATACCATATCTATTACTTTGTGATTTGATTGGGTGGACCTTTGATTTGGGAGTGTGTCTTGAGGTGGGCGGTAGTAGCTGCTATGCGTTACCACCAGTCCAGGATTGCAAACGGTAGAATCCTACCCTTGCATTGCCTTGTGTGCCTTGTCGCATGCCTTATCGCGCCTTTTACGAGTTTGGTTTGTACCGTACCTATGGAGTGCCCTCGGATAGCCCTCCAGTTTACGGAGGAATTACGGTACTGTATAGACTACGAGAATATATATATAAATGTGTTAAGAGGGATATGGGTAATGCCTTAACGCTATTTTAATATTTTACTTTACTGTAGACATTATCTATGTAGCGTATTGTACTATGTATGTATATAGTTTAACGGATCCTTAGGGGATGTAATCCCAACATCCTTTAAGTTATTTGTATTTCACCTGGACATTTCACTTGAGGTTATTAACTTGCATAAGAATGTTAATCCAGACTCGAGTGTTTTGTGTTTTGCTTTATGCTCGGGCCAGACTGAGTGTCACAGCATTTGAGATTCACCTTTGGGGCTTGGAGCTTTGCTTGAAAATCTGTCTCTTATCTATTCAGCTTTCAGTTATTTCAGTTGTTTCTAGTTTATGTTCAGACTTATTATTTTCTTTGTATTGAGACTTCTATGTATTAAATTTTTGTTGTATTTGACTCTGATGTTCTGTAGTAGCTTCATGAACGACTATTTACCTATTCCGCTGCTTATTGTTATATTACTTCGTGTCTGTGATTCTATGATTGATTTATTTACTGTATATGCTAATTTTTGCCAAATATAAATTAACAATCTGTTGTTTTGAGCAATTCAAATCTGACATGTGTGGATGACTGTCGATTTGAATGGTTCGAAATAGCAGGTCGTTACACAAACAGTGAGAAAAGGTTACAAGCTTATATTTCTTCTTAATTTTTGTACTAGTTTGATATATGGTACGTTTTAACCAGTGAGATTCAACCAGCTTATTTGTTCAAAATATATATTAGTGGGCATATAATGTGCTAATTTGCTTAGAAAATAAAATGTTGTGTTCCTTCAAATTCAGGGAGAAGTGTACATTGATTTTCTTTTCATGATACTAGTCTAGCAGGCACTCTGTAAGCTGTTTTTTCACTTGGTACAACTTATAATTTTCTGCTTTTCATATTACAAATACATCAAAGGTTAATTATTAATTGAATTTAAACTAGCAATAAACTGAACACAATACAGCTTTAAAAGAATACAAAACGTGGTAATGATTTGAATATAGTAATTATTTGAACATAGTATAATTTCAAATAATTCAGAAGGAAAACATAGTACAACCATAACAAATACAAAACCAATTATAATTTTAACTAAACTGAATAATGAATCGACTTCTTGATAGAACTAGATTGTAAAATTGCAAATTCATTTTGGAGAGCAGCAAGCACCAAAGAAAACACATAAAAGATTCCAAAATGGAGCTAATTTTGATACCATATATCCCTGCTATCAAGATTTTATCTTCATTCTGCTTTACCTATGAAATGAAAGAACTTGTGAGTGCATGCATTTAAAGTGAAATAATTTCTACTGTACCAAGGAAAATCTTTTATTTACTTGTCTCAGGCACTGTAAAGTTAAGACGGTTTCTACACACAACTGCCTAGTTTCAATAATGACCATTTATGCTAACATAAACTTCAAAACTTTTCACACAAACTTTTAATAGTCATCTTTGTTAAAGACTTACTTATTTTCTCTTAAGTAGACCTACCAGTGTATGGTTAAGTGTGCTGGAGTATAAATGGCTAGGTATGCCAGAATACATCTCCATATAAACAAAATTTGGGTCATATTTAGTAAAAATTGAAAGTACGGTATGATGATACTTCAAACACGCGTATAACTATACTCCTGTGAAATTTATTGTATCCATATTCAATATCTACATTGGCATGTATGTAAGCCTCATAATAAATACTAGTAATAAATCTGCAAAACATTAATATGGGGAGAGATCCACATCCCCTGAATTTAAATTCCTTTAAAATCTATCATACAAATTTTTATATCAACCATTTTCAAAATCATTCCATGTATCTTATTAGAACCCATACCATTCTCATGAATTTTTATATCAATCTGTTTTAATATTCAGGCTTTAATAGAAGCTGCAGAAGAGTGGCAAAAATCAGAAGCTAGTGTTAATGGTAATGGAGTAATTAGTTTGGAAGATTTTGAAAGAGATGTTGTTGCTGAAGTTTTTGGAAATGATAAAAAAAAGAGGCTATTGTCGTGCAATTAGTTCTACATCTAATGCGAAGCGTGTAAAACTCACTCAAGCTTCAAAAGCAATTATCAATTACAAAGAGAATGAAGATAAGCGATGGAAAATGGTGATGCAACAGAAGATTGATCAAATGCATGAAGAAAGTAGAATAACGAATTCAACTCTAGCCGAAATGCAATAATGTATAAGGCAACTTGTTAGTCAGATTGGAACGAATTCGATGACACTAAGAACAGAAATTGGTTCGCTTATCGAGCACCATCCTAGCCCTACTCCTACTCCATCTATTGCTGTTATTAGATCCTCTATGATTGAAAGACAAGCGGTGCAATTATTGTCACAAAAACTGGAAGTGGTAGCTAAAGGACATCTTGGAGTGCAAATGATTTGTCATGGTAGAAAGGTTGGAGATGGAGCACAAGCGGTGCAATTATTATCACAAAATCCAAATGAGCCACTTTTTGATGCGCCTCAAAATGGTCATTATACATTGTCTGAGTTGGTTGATGGTGGTTTTGTAGTTTGGCCGAAGTCTCGTATTTGTTGTTTGTAAGCTTCTAGATATGTTGTAGTAGTGAAATTCGAAGTTGTCACAATGAAATTTGTAGAATTTGATATGTACTATTCGTACATTTGATGTTTTTTTTATAATTTGATGATATGTTAGTTTTGAAATTTAGTTTCATGTTTTCTATTATTATAAATTCGTATAGATATAGTTGAATGAAATACTATTATATGTTGAATAAGATATGGTTCAACTACACCAAATTTGCAATACTTATAAGTGTTGGTAATTTTGCTATTTACATATGTGTACAACGAATTCCCAACTGTTATAACCATTGGAAATTAAAAAATTCCCAAAGGTTATAACCATTGAGAATATGAAAATAGTCGTAGGTTATAACCGTTGGAAAAAAAAATTTCCAACGGTTATAGCCGTTGGGAATACCAAAATTTCTTAACGGTTATAACCATTACAGAATATGTAAAAAATTATAACGTACCTGCTACCAATGGTTATAACCGTTGGGAATTTGATTACCAATGGTTATAACCGTTACAAAATGACAATTCTGGTGTTGTGAATAATATACCAAATCTTTGTCTTCATCCTCCAGAATAAATAATCTTCAATGCATTGAAACATTGGGGCTGACCCGAGCATAAAGTAAAACAATACACTCGAGTCAAAACTAAAATATTCTCATGTGAGTCAAATCAATACCACATATAAAAGAATTGTAATAGTGTCAGAGATGTTTACAGGGTTTTACATCTCCTATACAGTGTACAACGTGCGTGCAATAACTCAAGAGATATTAAATAATTTTCCATCTCTTAAGGATCATGTTAAAATATCTATATATAGTACAATACGCTATATATGTAATATCTAATCAACAAAATAAATATTTTTCCTAGCGTTAAGGCTTTACATTAATCCCCCTTAATGCGTTTTTAAGCATTGTCGTACAGTTTGCATATAACACAACTAGTAGAATGTCGGTAGATAGGGATGCGCCGTGATACGACAACACTAAACCAAACCTGTAGTGGTCTCGTATACGGATAAAAGTATGACAGGGCACGTGAGGTTATGCCCAAGGTAGGATACTACAAGTTCGGGTCGCAAGGCTAGTGGTAACGCATCGTAACAACGACCGCCCACCATGTCCACCCATACCATATCGAGTCAAAGGGAGGTTATCCCAGTCAAGGTGCACCAATCGAAATCAACAACAAAGGTAATGTATTAACCGAGTCCACAAGAAAATCAAAGAACGGTTGTCCGCTAGGGGTAGCTAGCCCACTTGGCCTGGATCAAGCCATCCTGTTTTAGTCATTTCAAATTGACACAAGTGTCGGGTCTATCCATTATCATTCTCTTTCTTCAAATCCAGCAAACATACATCAAATCCAACCACTTCATTCTGGAGTCTCCTTCATGCACATAGTTGTTAAAGTGGTTCCAACATTGACAGAGAGTATGCCAATAATCCGCCTCGGTCTCTTTAACAACCAAACGTCACTTTGCACAACGGTTGGTTCTTTTACATTTTGAAAATGATTCACTTGATATCAAAGTATCATATTCGCTTCAAAATATCATATTTACTTCAATATATCATATTCACTTCAAAATAACGTTTTATTCACTTCGAAATCAATTTCATTTCAAAATCATTTTATTCCGTTCGAAATCAATTTCATTTCAAAAATCATTTTATTCACTTCGAAATCAATTTCATTTCAAAACATCATATTTACTTAAAATATGTCAATTTTACTTGGAAATCATTTCCAATCTCAATTTTACTTCCAAAATCGTTTCAAATTTCTACTTAGGTTATAACTTCAAGTTAACCAATTCGCATCTAAATCTACGATTTAAATATAAATAGTTCCCAATATGAATAGTTTGAATTTTTCGAAATAGTTTGTAAATTTTAAATAGTTAAAAATAGTTTAAATAGTTTTGAGATTGAATTTTTTTTATATAAAATAGTTTGAGTATTGAAAATGGGTTATAAATTATAATGGTTTGAAAATTTAAATAATTTGAAATGTTAAAAAGATGAATTTTAAAACAGTTTATAGTGAAAATAGTTTCAAATTTAAACTGTTTCTTTCCATTTCTAATAAATCTGGACTCAAGTCCACATTTCAATCAAACTGATTAAATTTCAAATCTTCCAATTCAAGTCATCTTCGATCCCAAATTAATTTAAATCGACTCAATTTCGATTTCAGTTCAAATCAACCTCAATTTTGATTTCAATTCAAATCAACCTCGATTTCAATTTCGATTCGAATAACTTCAATTTCGAAATATTCATTTTTAACTTCAAATTCGATTCAACGATTCGATTCAATAGTTTAAATTTCAATTCAATTCTTATTTTAAACCATTTCAATTTATATAAATTTTAAGTCCAATTTCCATTTACCGATTTAAATAACTTAAATCAAATTAAACTTCAATGTTCAATTTAAGGTTCAAATGTTTAAAATAATTTAATTCCGAGTTCAAATTTGAAATATCCATTTAAGCTACTTTTACTTGGTTTTATTTCAAAGTTTGAATAAAAGGTCAAATCTTTTAAAACAAATCAATTTCCATAATTCAAATCATATTTCGATTATAACTTCAAATTTCAAATCAAATCCTTTAACCAATTTCACTTTCAACATTTCAAACTCAAATTGAAAATAATTCAGTTACCATAAATTCAAATTTTCTTTCAAAGAAAATATTATTTGAATAATTTTAAAACCATTTAATTTTACTAATCCGTTGTCCGTATATAATTTTCTATCATATGGCCAAGTGAATAGTTATTTCAATTTTTAATTTCAGAGATGGATATATACCATTTCAATCCAAATCTCAACGTCATAGGTATATATCATTTCAACATTTTTTTTTAATTTATTCGAAATAATTCAATTTACAATTTTATATACTCTCAAAAATATACGGGGTGATAATAGGATATATATATATATAAATAAACATCCAATCATCCAATATATCAACCAATAGCCATCCATCACAATCAACATCCAAAACAGCAAATAAATCACAATAGTTAACTAATTATCAATATCGGGGTTTTAACTAGCAATTCAATTTCAATTTACTATTAATTCTAAAATTTTAACATGTCGATTTCTATATTGATTTCCATGTCCATTAAATTACCAAACAACAATCAATAAAATTAAATCACTTCATGATTTCAATATAACTAACATCAGAATCTTTTAGTAATTCGTGAGCGGTTTAAAAAACTCACCTTTATTTGAAACTGAAAATTTTTCAGATTCAAATAAATATTAATCCAACTCCATGTCGTAGCCTTCGTCAATACGATCACAACGCGACTTGTTTCGTTCAAAACGGACCTCGCATGAAAAAGTTACAGATTTTTAAACATTTGAATATAATTAACTATAATTAACAAACTAAAAAAAACAAACCCTACCCTAATCCCCTTCTCGTTCTTGCTACACCGGCCGACACGCCTATCTCCTTTTTTTTCTGAACATCGATCGAGAATGCGCCATCGCTAGCCACTTGTCGCCGCCGCCTTGACCGCGTCCCCCCCCAGCCATGCCCTCAACGCCTGCGTCGCGTCCAAAATCGCGATCCGGACCTTAAAACCTGCTACACGACGGAGGTCGATTTCGGCCACCACATGATGAAATTTGACGACCCAACCGTACATCGCTTAGAGGAGGTCGAGCTCTCCATTTTTGGTTTTGGTGGCATTCAATTTCATTGAGTGGATTGGAAGATATCATGGGAGAAACGTTGTAGATTTTAGGCCATTGAAACCGTTAAATGGAGGGGGCTGAACTTTTTAAGTTAGGGTTTAACAAATGAAAGGAAGTTGAAGCTATTTATATAAAATTTCTGTAACACTATTTATCCGTGAAATTTTCGAACTCCAAACGAAACATGCCGCCTCGCATTCTATATGTTATACCCCTATTCCGAACACAATGGAATATGTATTGAGAGCCAATTCCATCGTATTCAGAAGATAGCTTTTTAAATGAAATTATTTTAATCAAATACCTTTAATTAATTTCTACGTATTTCAAGCTCGCACGGCCAAATGATAAGTCTGATCGCTATGAAACTTGAAATCCTATAATAATTCACTATTACGGATCCGATGAAACCAGTTTCGTCGAAATCTGAGACAGTGCCCAAAAGACTATTTTTATGTGTTGATTAAAACGAGAAATTTCCAAAATCAATTTAATCACTTTAAATTCAATTTTATTGTTTACTATCATCATTCTTGTTTAAATAAAATTTAAATCAACTTTCGAAATCATTTTCATTCATATTAAATTCAGGATTCAATTATTTAAATAATTCCAAATATTAAATTTAACATTTAAATTATCAAATAAATAGTTATATTTGAAATATAAGATGTTTAACTTTTAAATTTTAACTTTTCAAACGAATTCAAATAATAAAACAACTACTACACTCTTTATAAAATTATAATCATAGTCAAATAAGACGTACTTATATATATTATTTCAAATATCATTTTATGAATAAAAATGTTCGTTCTAATCCAATTCTAATATCCAAATGAATTTTAGTTATCAAACAATTATTTTATTCTCATCTAAATAATTCAACATTTATTATTCAATTCCAGCTATTGATTATAAACACATTCAATATACAGAATTTCATTTCAATATTTGTTATTGCCTAAATCTTCGAAATTGGTTATTTCAAAATTTTATTCAAGTTCATATTAAATAAATTACATAAATACACATTAAATTTTTATTTCCAACATTTTTATTCAATAATTATATTAAATTTAATAATTTAAAATGGTTAAAATCTGGGTCGTTACAATCTCCCCCACACAAAACTTTTCATCCTCGAAAAGGGATTAAGTAGAGGATCAAATCTTTGATATATTTTACTCAAAATAATCAAGTAACAAAACTTTAAAATCTTATTTACAAAACCTTTACTACGCTTCCACTACGCCACTCTTATATCGGCTTATTGTAAAACAAGTTATAAAATTTAAAACTGTAACGACTTGGAATTTTGGTAGTTTAGTTTTGAACGTTTAATTTATTTTTAAATGTTGAATTTGAAATATTAATTGAATATGGAGATTTTGGTTGAATTAGTGAAATGGTTTAAGATTTCAAATATAGCAATTAAATGGATTTGGTGAATAGTAATTTAATATTTGAAATTGGGTAAATATATGAATCTAGAGTTAAATATGAATGGAAATGGTTTCTAATGTTGATTTAAACTCTATTTGAATTAGAGTGATGATATTGGACTTTTGAATGGAATTAAAAGTTGATAAATTAAAATTTGAAATTTTATATATAAATTTAATAGTGAAATTTAATCTTTGGGATAGTGTAAATAATTGAATTTGTGATTTAATATGAATCGACATGGTTTCTAATATGGATGTAAATTCTATCTGAATTATAACTGAGTTGATAAGTTTTTAAAATTTGAATTTCAAGTAATTTCGTTGATTTTAAAAATCACTTGATTTAATCGACGCGTTAAAATAGCGATCCAGAGCATAGTCTAAAAATTCGACGAAACCAATTCCATTGGATCCGTAATAGTGTATTATTATCGAATTTCATATTTCGTAGCATTTGGAGTTACCGTTTGGTCGTACGGGATAGAAATATGTTGAAATTAATATTGAAATTTTAATATTTTAATTCGATTCGAAAATCTATCTTCCACATACGATCAAATTAGGCCATGAAACTTGTTCCATTGTGTTTAGAATTGGGGTAAAACATTATGAACGCCAGGCGGCACGCCTCGTTTGGAGTTCGTCTAAAATTTCGCGTGAATAATCGAAATAATATTAAAATAATATATCTTCACGTATATATATACACCACCCTCTCCAAAACCCTAGCCTAACTTGCAGCCGCCACCATTACAATTCGAAGGCCAGAAATCGTCGATCATCTTCTCTAATTTCCTCTCAATCCATCCATTTTCATGAAAAAGCTTCAACTACAAAGACGAAGAGCTCGTCGAGCCCTACCAAATCAACGGTTGAGATCGTAAATGGTGCAACGAGGAGGGAGCTATGGCATCGAGTTCGTGCGCATTTGGAGGGTAAATTCACAGCACTGGTAGAAGGAGGGGGGTGTGGTCTACGGCCATAGGTGCGGTGGAGGTGGGGCATTGTGATAGCGGTGTTCGATCGTCGTCTAAGGCGATGACGAGGAGCAGCATCGAGGTCAAAGCACGGTGAGGTTTCGTTCGTTGCCTAGGAATCACGATCGGAGGAGAAAAGGATCGATGGGCCAGATCTGATCATGTTGGGATGGACGTCCTGGATTTGTTGTAAGGTTTAAAAAAAGAAAAGGGAATTTATTTATGTAAATTATATTGTTTTAAAAATCGTCAATCTTATAAATTGTATATCTAACTCATACGAGGTCAAAATTGGGCGAAACAAGCGGCGATGGGATCGTGGCGACGAGCAATATATTTTGGGATTGATTTAGAGTTGATTGAAGCTAGCTAAAATTTTAGGTTAAATCGAACTTCGTTCGATTTAATTTAAAATTGGAACGTTTGGCGAAACTGAAAACTCAAGGTGAGTTAAACTCACTCATTTGGTTAATCAATAATGTTTTTATAGCGAATAAAATTTATTTATGCTGCTTGGATTGTTGAAATTGGTGGTTGTTGAAATTGATTAGGATGACGATATAACATCTTGAAATGCTATTAGATTGTTTGAACCGGATCTACAGTCACGATATAGCATCTCGAATTGCTATTAAACTGTTTATGTTTATTTTTAAGCTTATTTCCAATATTGAATCATGTATGTGTGGAATTGATAAATAGATTGTTTAAAAATTACGTTGTTAAATTATAACGTAAACTGAATTGAAATATATTGGTGTTATATATTTGGCCAAATAAACACCGTTGAATAATAAACGAAGAGTTTTATTGTGAATGACAGTTGGTTAGCATAATCAATCTCTATTCTGCTATTAGAATAATTTGGACTTTTATTGAAGTGCCAGTTGATTTATATTGGACAACTGATGTGTCAAAAATTGATTGTTAATTATGGATTGACTTACATGTATGCCTATTATTATGTAAATGAATGTAATTTAACTTGTAAAGTTAAATTGAAATTAAATGGTAGCTTGTTAAGTACCATTGTGATCGTTAGGCCTCTTTCTGGATTTGGAAGGTTATGGTTTTTGTTTAACATCAAATTTTACGATTTGAAGTAAAAGATTTTATTTAATAATTATTATACAAATTATTTTGTTTAAATTTTTGTTTACAAATGTTTTGTAAAATCATTTATTTAGTAAATTTAATTATGGTTTGAAATTAATTGTTAATTGATTTTGTTTAAAGATAATAAATTATTTATTATTATTGGTTATTTAGAACTATAAATTTATTTTAGTAATCATACAATTCAAAAGTTGATTAATTTTATTTAAAGGTTGATTTAGTATATTTTATTAAATTTTAAAATGTTAAAGGTTAAAAGGATTTTATTATTAATAATGTTTTTAAAAGTATTTTTATACTATTAAAAAAGGGTTAAGATATTTTTGTGACGTTTAAAATCTTATTTATTATAATTATGTAATAAATTGTTTATAAAAGAAATCCTTTATGTGAAGAAATGGTTAAAGGAGTTTATAAATGAGAAAAAGGTTTGAAATTTTTAAAAGAATATTTCTCTAAGTTAAACTTTGAAATTTATAAAGAAGTTTTATAAATAGATTTGGAAATATTTATAAAATAAAGAAATTTTAGGAAGTAACGATATATTTTCATAGCGTAATCCGAGGGGCGGTGATTGCCTATAGTTTGGAATGTTTTTGCTGGGATAGCGACATAACCATTGTGCAAACTGCGATCCATGATTGAATGCATGGCGGAAATTGGAAGGCAGAGATTGCCTAAGTTAAGTTTTGGTTTTTTTTGGGAATAGGGAAGCAACCATCGAGCTGCGATCCATGATTGATACCAAATGGTGCTTTCCATATTTATTTCAAACAATTTAAGTATTTTTGAAAAAAGGATTTGTGAATATACTTATTTCGATGAAATAAGTATATGCCTGTTTTAATGAGGAATTCAAATTCATCAAATTAAACGAGGCTTAATGATTTTAGTGGGAAATGTGATCTATGGTTGAATGTTTGTTTATTTGATAGTTAAATAACCGACTATTAAATCTTAGCCCAATATGTAATCCTTCTTAATTTTGGTGGTAGGAAATGATTTCCTACTTAACACCGAAGGATTTTAACTCTAGAAATATATATGGGAAACACGGGAATTATATGGTACAGTTACCGTTCGAGGTGCTATACTGTACGTATAAACTCATTGTTCTTCTAGGACAAATGATAAGGAGATTCATCCATTTAAACGGTTAGGGGGTGATCCTTGCTCTTATGTACCGTCTGATTATTTCCTAAAGAACCGATATTGAGCATTCCAGAGATTGGCGAATGAGTTTTGGAGCACCCTGGAAATGGAGAGTGTACTCGTAAGAGATGACTTGGAACCCATGGCCTACTCGAAAACCATATACGGTTAAAAGGAGGAGATGCGTTATATTTTGGGATGTTGAAATCCATGTGTGGTTCCGAGACCGTTGGGTGTGGGAATCCATGTGAGATTCCAAGATCTATTTGAGATGTGGGTATATGTATGTGATTCCAAGGCCATTGTGGTGTTGGAATCCATATGGGATTCCGTGATCTATTTTGGAGCGGTGCATAAGCTGGAACGCCGGACGTAGCCTCATCAACGGAAATGAATAAAACCGGAGATATGAGGCATGGTCTGTAGGGTTGGCAAACTCATAGGGTGTAATCGGCTCCTTTTCTAGCAATATCGATACCTTTAGTTGTTTTTGGCATGCCGGAGCGATGCACTCAGTCTTAGCAAGACCAGTTATGTTTTTCCTATAATACCCCGGCGAGTCGGGTATGATGCTTCAGAAGGATAACTCTAATCCTTAAGCAGGAGGACCGTTCTCGAAGTACCGAGGGCACCTCTGTAGGAATCCTATACAATTAGCGAACGAGCCTTATCGATTTTTGATTTTATACAAGTATTGTTGTAATGTACATAGCACGAGCATCACAGCTACTTGATTATTATTATTTTAACCCTTAGACATTATTATAATATCACTGGATTTTCTATAAAAAAAATAGTTATTGTAAGGTAAAACCCGATTGTGTTTATGTGCGGCGTGGTCTTACAATATCTTTATTTTGAAAAGGTTTTATAATTTAATAAATCAAATTGAATGTGTTTTCTCATGCTGGTTTACCAGACTGATCCGTGTGTTATTATTTTATAATAATGCTCGGGTCAAACCAAGCATATTATAGATTTAGATTTGGATTGCTTTGGAGCTCTGGAGATGAGCTAGAGACTGAGACGTATTCTCGTACTTGTTTATTCCGCTACAATGTTTGTTTTGAAATTATCAGCAATTGTGAGGACAGACTGTTATAACTGTACAGGCTGGTAATTATTGATGTGTGTACTCTGATTTGAGATATGTATATTACAGTTTTCATTTGTGTAAAGAACTATTTATATTATATATTTTTCAGTCCACTGCGAGATTCTGTATTTGTTTAGTTTCTTCTTTCTTCTACCTTCTTTCTTTTTCCCTAACAATCTGTCTTGAAAGTGACTGGCACTATAGGATCGTGTAATATGGATAACCTACTTGTGTGGAATAAGTAAGTAAATAGTAAAAGCAGTAAAGTAAATGACACCAGAGATTTTTATACTGGTTCGAACTCCCGTTCTACGTTTAGTCCCAGAATCCTTCTGGATTTAAACTAGCAACCCTCACTTAACCCGGAGGAATAGGTTTACACCGCCTGAGCAACCGAATAAGACTTCTACCGCATAAGCAACCGAATAGGACTTCTACCTCCTGAGCAACCAAACAGGACTTCTTTACATATAACAAAAGTATCTGATTGTAGTGTGCTCTTTGAATAGCACTGATAAGTCAATTAAGTACAATCTTCCTATAATCTTCTCCTTTATGATATATAGTATAATGTGCTTAAGAATTGTGGAAGATAGAGTGATCAACGATCAGAGAATGTAAGCAGTTTGAGTGCAGTTTGAAAATAGAGAATAATATATAAGAATTCAAGAATATTAAAATCAGTTTCGGTAAGTTGTTTGTTGAATTCTGTAATCTATTTATAGTGTTTAAAAGGTTGCAACCATAGATGAAAAGTCTAATTGAAAGAAAATAGGCGCAACCATTGATTTTGAAGACGTTACTCTTCGATGAAGAGAAGTGTCTATTCATGAAAATAGCCGTTGAAAATATTCAACCGGCTCAATAAAATAATTCAGCCTTCTGAATCAAATTAAAACACAAACAGCAAGGAATTAGGCTATTTCTGGCCTTATTCAGCCGGCTGAATAAATTCATTCCGCCGGTTGAATACAACCGGCTGTTTTCAGCCTGCTTTGCATGTGTGTATACGTTTTTATATATATATCAATTCAGGAGAGATTTTAACAAATTACTAAATGATATATAGACTCTAGACTAGGAACTAACAGCTTCAAAACACTCTGAATATGAATCTGCAACAAATCTCCTGCATAAATGATTAGTACACACAAAATATTTTATATAGCTTGTCATTAATCAAAACAATGTTAAATTGAGATTCCAACATTCTCCCCCTTTTTGATGATGACAACTATATAAGTAGAAATAATATATTTATAGAAGTACTTACCTTAACATTGTTACTCCCCCTATCAATATGCATAAATATTTAACTAACTTTCTCCCCCTTTGTCATTGACAAAAAGAAAGAGATGCATAGAATCAAATATAGAGTACATTATGTAAATAACTCATACTCGAGATGGCATTACTGAAAATAACAATATTCAAACAATCATTACATAAATAACTAGATAGAGCATCATAGAAGTTTGATTAAAAATAGTGGAAATAATAACTAAAATTGAGTAGAGAGAGAAGGCTTGGAATCCGAACTTGAAGATGACCATTGAAAAGGAGATGGATTGTGAACTTCGGTGGATGTAGATCCGGAACAAGAAATTTTATCCTATATTTTATTAAGAAAACCTTTTATGGAGTTGAATTTCTTTTCCATTTTCTTTTCAAGAGCCTTAATATCATGATGAAGTTTGGATTGATTTCGGGAGAGAGTGATGATAGCTTGTCTGGAGGAAGTTTCCAGGCCAACAACTTGAATGGAGTCATCATCTTCTTCTTCTTCATGTTGAGTATGTGAAGAAGAGGCTATAGTAGTGTCACGAGGTTGAGGAATACCTTGTTGAACATTGTGAGACCATTGTTGAAAAGAAATGATTTGTTGTGAAGGAGGCCGGTGTGGAAGACCCATCAATCCTAAAGTTTTTGCGCCTAACTCACTAATGCTTGAAAACTCGGAGTCGGGCATTGGAATGCCAAAGTTGAGAAGGATACGCATAATATAAGCACCATAATGAATGGTCTTATATTTTCTTCGGATTGTGATGTCTTGAAATTCGTCTAAAATGATTTTGCCCCAATTTACTTATTGGTTGGAGTAGATTGAGTAAAGGGCTTGAAAATCTCTTTTATAGACTTCTTCATAACTTCCCGTTCGAGGTTGTAGAGAGCGAATGAAGGCATGATGACTAAGACGTGCTTGTGGTCGTAAAGTGCTAGACTTTAATGCACTTAAATTGGTAAGATGATCGGACAAGAAACGATATGAAACATCGTCTCTGTGATCCATATCAACTTCAATATCATCTATATCAACAACTTGAAATGGACAATTTAAAATATTGCCTAATCTTTGTAAAGGCAAGAAAATTTTAGTGCCACAAACTATAGACCAAACACAATCTTGTCGATTTTGAGGATCATGGTGGTCTAAATTCAGATTAGAAAGAAAGAGTTTGATCAAAAGATGATTAATTTTGACATTATTTGGAGCATACCCTATTAGATTATCAAAGTGGAATTGCTCCGCCAATTCTCTAATTCGGTAAGCTGCAAAATCTGGAAATTTCATGAAAGCCCCTTCAAAGATATTGGAATTTTTCATAGAACTGAATCGTGAAATTGCAACATCATTCTATAGCCGTTGTCGAAGCTGATCTTCGGATGGACCGGAGGTGGATTCTCTTATGCGTTTGGATCTTGGAGCCATTAGAGAGTAAAGAGAAGTAAGAAGTTTGAAAGTTTGAGATAAAAAAAATGGCTAGGGTTCTGAAGTGAATTGGTAAGAAATGAAAAGATGAATATATAGTAGGTAAAAAGCAAGGGCAAAAGTGGAAGGATAGAATGTAGGGACAAGTTAAAAAAAATGCCTCAGATGGAATTCAGCCAGCTGAATCAATTGAATCAGCCGTCTGAATTGCTCTGAGTTTCAATCCGCAAAGAAATAGTTCATTTTTGAACTAATTCAGATGGCTGTTTGAATTGATTCAGCCGTCTGAATCTGGAAGAAAAATTATATTATCATAATATTCAGCCGTCTGTTTTGTTATAAATAGCCGGCTGAATTTGTGCAGAAACTCATATCAGCCCAAATGAATAACAAATATACTATATATAAACAATGTAAATAATTTTTTGAACAATCTGAAAATAAAAATAACATGTTAACAACAACATAAATTTTTTTAAATAGATTTGGAAGAAGAGCTTGGAGTGTGATATTCATCTGGTTCTATTTTAGTGTTCTCTTGAAATGGTCGAAGTGGTGACCATCTATTGCCGCGTTCCTAAGAATTCAGAGATATTGGTGGACGCTGCGTTGATGGTTCCCAAGAATTGTGACGAATTGGAGAATGAATAGGAGACGGTTGATGAACCGTGTTTTTGGAGGAAGATCCACAGAATTTCAAAGCGACTTGTTCTACAAAGCTTAAATGCTTGGCATTAACTTTTTGTTCATAGTACAGTTCACGCTGTAATTCTAGTGTTTTCCATTGGTAGTGATGAATGTCATCTAATTTTTCTTTGGTAGATGGTGAACCAAAAAATAGAGACCATCTCATTCTTTTACCAGGTGGAGTATAACCTGTGTGAGTAGAAGGAGGAACAATTGGAACTAGTTCGTAAATCGGTGTTGGAGTTGGTAAATTCACAGATCCTGCTAGGAGAAGAATAAGACAGAGCAGAGGATTCTGAATTATGCTGGGAAGACATTTTGAGAAATGTATTTGAAACTTAAATTTTTTATTGAAACTAATGTCAAAAGAAGGAAGATTGGTAGAGGTATTTATGTGTAGAGATACATATAAATAGAAAAAAATTTGTGGTTAGGTTTATAAGAACCAGAGAAAAAATTGGTTGGAAAAAAATGTAAGGTAAGTAAAAAAAATAGAGAGAGAAAAAAAATGCAAACCAGCTAAAGTTCAAAAAAGACAAAGTAGTGTAGTGGTAGAACATTAGACTTCCAAGTAAGAGATCCTGAGTTCGAGTGTTAATTTTTTTTTTAAATTGTAAGTCTTTTATTGTTACAATTCCTAATTCTCTTCTTAATTTTATAAATATATTTTCATATAAAGGTTTTGTAAAAATATCTGCCTATTGATTTTCAGAGGATACAAATTCCAGTCTGACTAAATCCTTTTCAATATTATCACGAAGAAAATGATGATGAATGTCAATATGTTTAGTTCGTGAGTGATTTAAATGATTTTTGGATAAGTTTATAGCACTAGTGTTATCACAAAAAATTGTTGATTTAGATAAATTAATACCAAAATATTGAAGTGTTTGCTGCATATAAATGACTTGAGTACAAGCTAAAGCAGCGGAAATATATTCCGCCTCACAAGTTGAAAGTGAAACACAATTCCGTTTCTTGCTAAACCAAGAGACTAAGGACTGTCCAATGAAATGACAAGTCCCACTAGTACTTTTCCAATCTATCCGACATCCTCCAAAATCAGCATCACTATATGAAACTAACTCAAAAGGACATTCTTTCGGATAGAAAAGTCCAAAATCTTTGGTTTTGCTAAGATAACGTAATATGCGTTTTACTGCTCGCATATGTGATTCTTTAGGATTTGCTTGGAATCGGCACATAAACAAACACTCATCATTATGTCAGGTCTACTAGCAATTAGATAAAATAATGATCCAATTATACTTCGATATAATTTTTAGTCAACACTTTTTCCATCTTCATCTCTATCGAGATGAACTGTTGTACTCATTGGAGTTGATTTATCAGAAGTATTTTCCATATTAAAGCGTATAATTAGATTATTACAATATTTTTCTTGATTAATAAAAATTTCATTTTCTATCTGTTTAATCTGTAATCTAAGAAAATAAGATAATGCTCCCATATGTGACATTTCAAATTCTTTGGTCATTATTTTTGAAAATTCCTGACATAATTTTTCATTTGTAGAGCCAAAAATAATATCATCTACATAAATTTGAATAATTAAAATATCCATTTTAGTTCTTTTAATAAAAAGAGTTTGATCAACCCTTCCAATTTCAAAACCAGAATCTATTAGATAGCTCTTAAGACATTCATACCAAGCACGGGGTGCTTGTTTTAGACTGTATAAGGCTTTCTTAAGTTTATAGATGCGGTCTAGAAATTTTTCATGTGTGAATAATGGAGGTTGTTCAACAAAAACATTTTCTTTCATATAACCATTTAAGAAAGCACTTTTAACATCCATTTGATAAAGTTTGAAATTATGAAAACATGCAAATGCCAGTAAGATTCGTATTGCTTCAAGTCGTGCAACTGGAGCAAACGTTTCTTCGTAGTCAATTCCTTCTTCTTAATTATATCCTTGTGCAACTAATCTAGCTTTATTCGTAGTTATATTACCTTGTTCATCTGCTTTATTTTTGAAAACCCATTTAGTACCAATGACTGTTTGATCACTTGGTCTAGGAACTAGTTCCCAAACTTCGTTTCATTCGAACTGGTTTAGTTCTTCTTGCATAGCTATACTCCAGTAGTCATCAGTAGATGCTTCTTTTGTATTTTTAGGTTCGATTTTAGAAAGAAAAGCTACATGACCCATTTGATTAAGTTGATTTCTAGTTCTAACATGTGAATCAATTTCTCCTATGACATTTTCTACTGGGTGATCTCGTAAAATCCTAGAAGGAGATCTTAATTCATTTTCATTATGATTAATATTTTCATTTTGTTCAATATTATTAGAAATGTTTTCATCTTCTTCAAAATTATTTTGAGTAACCATATTTTTGATTGTTTTATGAATATCCTCAAAAATTTTATTAAATTTGAAATTTTCGTCGAAGGAAACATGAAGTGTTTCTTTGATTGTTTTTGTTATTTTATTGAAAATTCGATAAGCTTTGCTTCGATCTGAGTACCCTATGAAGATTCCTTCATCGGATTTTGAATCGAATTATCCAAGCTGATCTTTTGTGTTTAAGATAAAACATTTTGAACCAAAAGTTGTAAAATATGAAATGTTTGGTTTTCTTTGATGAAAAGTTCATATGGAGTGTGTTTTGTTAAAGATCGAATAGAGACATGATTTAGAACATAGCAAGCAGTAGCTACAGCTTCTGCCCAGAAATGTTTTGGTAATGTATTTCCATTCAACAAAGTTCCAGCACATTCTTGTAATGTTCTATTTTTCCTTTCTACAACTCCATTTTATTGTGGTGTTCTAGGAAAAGAAAAGTTATGGTAAATTCCTTTTTTATTACAAAAATGTTCAAACGCTTCATTTTCAAATTCACCTCCATGATCACTTCTAATATTTTAAATTTTTAAATTTTTGAGATTTTGAATTCTCTTTGCAAAAATCTTGAAATTTTCAAAAGTATCACTTTTATTTTTTAAGAAAATAGTCCAAGTATCATGAAAAATCATCTACTATAACAAATACATATTTACTATGATTTATAGATTGAATTTGAGTTGGACCAAAAAGATCTAAGTGTAATAGTTCTAATGGTTGTATCGTAGAAATATTTTTCTTTGATTTAAAAGATGATTTTGATAATTTTCCTAATTGACAAGCATCACAAATATTGTTTACTTTAAAGTTCATTTTTGGTAAACCTTTCACTAAATCATTTTTAGATAATTTATTTATAGTTTTGAAATTAATATGACAAAATCTTTTGTGCCATAACCAAGGATCATTTTCTTTGGCTATTAAACACATATTTGTATTATAATTTATATTCATATTTAAAACATAAATATTTTTATCTCTAAAGCCTTTAAAAATAAGATTCTTATTTTTATCAAAAATACTACACTTATTTTCAAAAAAAGAAATATTGAATCTTTTGTCACACAATTGGCTAATACTAAGTAAATTGTGTTTCAAAATTTTAACTAATAAAACATCTGTAATAAGAGGTAAATTAGATATACCGTTATTGCTCACATCGCCTTTACCAATGACATATCCTTTGGAATTATCTCCAAATGTGACAGAACTCCATCTGAATAGGTAATGTTTGTTAGCATCTCTTTGTTTCCTGTCATGTGTTTTGAGCAACCACTGTCTAGTATCCATTTTCCTCTCTTTTTGGATGGTACCTGTAAAATATAGAATTAACATTGGTAACCACCATTTTATTTTAGGTCCTAAGAGTTAGGTCTTAGGAAGCCAACCCAAGAGGGTTCAGAATTCCTTTTAATTTTTGTTTTTGTTTTTATGAATAGTTTTTATAAAAGATTTTATATACTTATTTCTTATTGAAGAATTATTTGTTTTAGGAACCCAAATTTTAATTGAAGTAGTAAAATTGGAAAATTTAGAACTATGTTTTTCAATTTTATTTTTATATGAAGAATTCTTTTTCTTTGGAATAATTTTAGAGGATTGTTTATATCCCAGTCCTCTTTTATTTGAAATAGTTTGAGAATTTTCTATAATTTTGGAAAGATTTTCTCTACCTTTATTAAAATTAGACACATTTTTAGTAATGTCTTCTAACTTTGTTTTGAAGCTAGAGTTATCTAACTCTAAAATCTTGATATTTGATTTAAGGTCATGATTTTCAATTAATATAGCATCATTCTTTTCTTTCTGAGTTTCTATCTCTTGACTTAGCAGAGAAAGTTGAGATGTCATATTAGAACAAGATTCTTGAGTAACTTGGAGTTCTTCTTCTAAAATTTTCTTTTCATCTCTTAGCATTTCTACTTCGATTTCAGTTCTATTCAATTTTTCAAGAGCTTCTTTGTACTTTCTATTTTTGCCTTTTAATTTGTCAGGTAATTCTGAATTGATTTCCAAAAGGTCATTAAAAGTTAGATCACTTACCTCGTCTTTTGTAGCCATAAAGCAAATGTTGGCTTGTTCCGAATCACTGTTTGAGTCACTTTCTGATGATGAAGATGATTCTGTATCGTCCCATGTGACAGAGAAAGCTGTCTTCTTGAATCTATCCTTTTTGTGCTTATACTTGTCTCTCTTTTACTCAGGACAGTCTTTCTTGATGTGACCTTTCTTGTGACATTCATAACATTCTAGAGCAGATGATGATGGTTTGTTGATGTTGTTATTGTTGCTGGAGTTGTTCTTGTTATTTCTAAATTTGTTATTCTTTCTAAATTTCAAAAACTTTTTGAAATTTTTTGCAATGAACGCCATATCTTCTTCATCTGAATCTGATTCATCTTTTTCTGCCTGGAATGCTATATTTTTCTTATCTTGAGCTTGTACTCGTTTTGCCTGTAGATTAACTTCATAAGACATTAGATTTCCAATCAACTCTTCTGGTTTTATGGTTGAAATGTCGTTAGCTTCTTCGATTGCTAAGACTTTTCTTTCCCATTCATCCGTTAGTGAGTTGAGGATTTTTGAAACAATATCAAAATATGTGTATGTTTCTCCTAATGCTATCAAAGAATGATATATATCTTGAAACCTAGAGTACATTTCAATGATAGTTTCATCTTGCTTCATTTTGAAATTCTGGAACTGATTTTTGAGCATAGAAATTTTACTTTGTTTGAATTTGTTAGTTCCTTCATGTGTAACTTTAAGTGTATGCCAAATTTCATAAGCAGTTTTACACATGCTTATTCTATTAAACTCATTTTTATCTAATGCATAATATAACATGTTCATAGCTTTAGCATTTGCAGTAGCATCTAATTTTTGCATGTTAGACCATGCTGAATATTCAGTAGTAGGAATAATATATTCATATTGCATAATGTTCCAGGTTTCATAACTACTTTCCTGTATATAGATTCTCATTCTAGTAGCCCAATAGTTATAGTTCATTCCATTATATAGTGGCGGTCGTGCAGTACATTGATCTTCTGAAAAGGTACTGTTAGAAATAATGCTGGTGTCGTTTTCCATATTAAAAACAATATCAGATAACTATGTTACGGTTATATGATGGTCTTGCTCCGATACCAAATGAAAGTGACTGGCACTATAGGATCGTGTAATATGGATAAACTACTTGTGCGGAATAAGTAAGTAAATAGTAAAAGCAGTAAAGTAAATGACATCAGAGATTTTTATACTGGTTCGAACTCCCGTTCTACGTCCAGTCCCAGACTCCTTCTGGATTTAACCTAGCAACCCTCACTTAACCTGAAGGAATATGTTTACACCGCCCGAGCAACCAAACAGGACTTCTACCGCCTAAGCAACCGAATAGGACTTCTACCGCCTGAGCAACCGAACAAGACTTCTTTACAAATAACAGAAGTATCTGACCGTAGTGTGCTCTTTGAATAGCACTGATAAGTCAATTAAGTACAATCTTCCTATAATCTTCTCCTTTATGATATATAGCGTAATGTGCTTAAGAATTATGGAAGATAGAGTGATCAACGATCAGAGAATGTAAGCAGTTTGAGTGCAGTTTGAAAATAGAGAATAATAGATAAGAATTCAAGAATATTAAAATCAGTTTTGGTAAGTTGTTTGTTGAATTCTGTAATCTATTTATAGTGTTTAAAAGGTTGCAACCATAGATGAAAAGTCTAATTGAAAGAAAACAGGTGCAACCATTGATTTTGAAGACGTTACTCTTCGATGAAGGGAAGTGTCTATTCATGAAAATAGCTGTTGAAAATATTAAGCCGGCTGAATAAAATAATTCATCCTTCTAAATCAAATTAAAATGGAAACAGCAAAGAATTAGGCTATTTCTGGCCTTATTCAGCCGGCTGAATAAATTCATTCAGCCAACTAAATATTGTGAAACAAAAATTTTGTTTCAGCATTCAGCCGGCTAAATTAATGCATTTAGCCGGCTATTTTCAGCCTGCTGTGCATAGTTGTGCATGTGTGTATACATTTATATATATATATATATCAATTCAGGAGAGATTTTAACAAATTACTAAATGATATACAGACTCTAGACTAGGAACTAACAGCTTCAAAACACTCTGAATATGAATCTGCAACAAATCTCCTGCATAAATGATTAGTACACACAAAATATTTTATATAGCTTGTCATTAATCATAACAATGTTAAATTGAGATTACAACATGTCTTTCCGGCACTCAGTTGTTTGACATGCTATACAATGAACGTATTGATGTCGATTTTCGAGGGTCGAAAAGTCGGGTCGTCACACATGGTATCAGAGCTTAGTTTGGCGATATACCTAGGCTTTGGTGGGGATTACGCATTAGAGATAGGGTCAGTAGCACCGTAGAATGAGTTTGAGTGTATTAATAGATATGAGCGCATATTTGTTAGTGAATATAGATTTTTTTATATTGTGTTGACTTATCGGTTGAGTGTTTATGAATTCTAGTCAGTACGAGAAGTACAACCGTATCGATAGGGGTTTCTAAACTCTTAAACAAGGTAAACTGACATTGTATTGTTTTGAAGAGGGTAAATGAAATAATTTTACCCAAACTATATTTTGATATAAAAGAAATATTTTCTCGAAATTATTATAGTGTATATATTTGAATGTTTGGTTGATATCGTCATAATCCAATCAAGACTATAAAATTTGAAATGATTTATATAACCAAATAGAAATTGTGTAAGTATGATTATACATACGAGTTGTAACTAAAGGTGGATTCAAACCAGAATTTGGAAATTTAAATCCCGGAAATTTTGGGTAATGTTTTAAATGGATTTGAACTAAGTATTTGGGAATTTTTAAATCTTGGAGATTTTTGGAAATGTTTTCCAAAATGTTTGAAAGGAAGAATGGTGATATTATTTTGGACATATATCTGGATGGAAATGTTTTGAATGGGTTTTGAAAGTAAGGAAGCACCGAACTCACTTCAGTCGCTGGAAAATAATTCTAGTGATGACGGCTGCATCATCAGTGTTCATTTTCGAGTTTCTAAGTGACGAATTGATACCGTAGTGATTGGCTATGATTATTTGCTTTGGACTTGTTTGGTAAACAAGTTTTGTTTTAGAAATTACAAAAGGGAATTGTTTTGGGCAAAACCAAAATGTTTTAAAAATCCGAAAGTATAATCTGATATACAAAAGTGTATATATGTATATTTATGATTTCAAAATGTGATGAAATAAACTGGGTGATTGAATTCTAGGATTTCCATTTAAATGATTTGTGAAGTCAGGAGAAAATCAGTTATTGGACTTATAATTTGGAGTTGATATATATAAGAAAGGAAAGTGTGAATTTTAATCCTGGATTTGAAGTTTAACTGGAGTAAGTTAAATTGAATAATATGGGTTGAAATTTTACCTAAGATAAGTTAATTAAAATTGAATTGGACTTGAATTGAATTGAATATAAAGTTTGAAATGTAGAATGATTATATAACTATAAGTTATGATGATTGAATGGAATGGGTACATTTAAGCTATAAAGTGATACACACACACACATACATACACACATACATATATATATATATAATCCAGAGTTATGATTATAAGATGTGAATGGACTCAAGTAAGCAATATGATATTTTAAGTAAATAAGTTCTTGAAATTATGAATTGAGAAATGCAATGGTAAAAACAAAATGAAAATGCTTTGATATTATGGTAAAGGAATGGAAATTCAAAAAATTGAATTTTAAATGGAGGGTGAATTAGAATTGAGTAAATTGAATTTAAACATGAATTGTGAAGTGATTATATAACTATATGTTATAAATATAGAGTGTGAGTAAACTTTAGTGGAAATTCAGGGAATTGTGAATAAATAAGTTTGTATAACTTATTAAACTGAGAAAGTGGAAAAGTATGACCAAGTTAAAATGGTTAAGTATTTGATAACAAGAAATGAATTCAATTTAAGAGTAAATGAATTGAATATACTTTTGGAGTATGGATTGGATAAGATTGGGTATGAACTTAAGTTGTAAAGCTGAATATGAACTTAAGTTGTAAAGATGAATATGAACTTAAGTAGCGATATGGAATGTTTATAATAAACCTTAGAAATAATTTTACGAAATGGTTTATAAGTAAATTAACTTGGAATGAAACGCTGTTCACTATAAAATGAAGTGAATAATGCTATGTGAATGAAATGAAAGTGAATGGAAAGGATGTAATATAAGTTGGAAGTGAAATTAATATGAATGCAAGTACATGAACCTAAGCTGAATTGTTTGAGAATCGATTTACATTGAATGATTCCGAGATTAATAAAATGGATTTGAATATAATGAATGTGGATATGAATGGAATGCAAATGAATTGACTGTAAATCAATTTGAAATTGAATAAAATTGAATATACATTGATTGGTAATGGATAATTGAACGTTTGAATCTTGTACTTGTTTACGCATTCGAAAATATACATGTTATAATATGTTTGTTTTATGAAAAACATGTGTTTAAGTTCGTTAAAGGAATGAAATGTTATGAAAATTTCATGGTTATGAAACTTATGTGTATCATTTGAGTAAGTAAAGGTACATGGAGCTGTTTGGATAGATTTTGGTTGCGTAATTGCGTATAAATTAAGCGAACTCGCTTAATAAAGCTAATATAAGGTACGCTTACGCATTAAAAGCAAAAATGAGATAAAAATTGTTATATATAGTGTTTCCGACCGTGTGGGTCGATGTATATTATATTTATCATATTTGTGATATTGTAGAAGGCTCTTCGTATAGGGGAGACTCTGTCAAAATTTTTTGAAAATTTAGGGTGTTAGAAAAATTTTGGAAAATTTTTGTTAACTAAATTTGATTTGAAATTATAGCTTGGAATAATGGAATTTGATGTATAAATAGGAATTAGTGGATTTGGTTGGGACTAAAAGTCTTAGGAAATGGTAATAACAGAATTTTACCTAAATGATTTTGGAAAAGAAATGGGTTTGGAGCATTTTTCCTACCTTAACAATTTCGAGGACCAAATTTTTTAAGGAGGAATGTAACGATCCGGAATTTTGGTCGTTTAGTTTTGAACGTTTAATTTATTTTTAAACATTGAATTTGAAATATTAATTGATTTTGAATATGGAGATTTTGGTTGAATTCGTGAAATGGTTTAAAATTTCAAATAAAGCGATTAAATGGATTTGGTGAATAGTAATTTATTATTTAAAATTGGGTAAATATGTGAATCTAGAGTTAAATGTGAATGGAAATGATTTCAAATGTTGATTTAAACTCTATTTGAGTTAGAGTGATGATAATGGACTTTTGAATGGAATTAAAAGTCGATAAACTAAAATTTGAAATTTATATATAAATTTAATAGTGTAATATTTGGGATAGTGTAAATAATTGAATTTGTGATTTAATATGAATCAAAATGGTTTCTAATATGGATGTAAATTCTATTTGAATTATAATTAAGTTGGTAAGTTTTGAAAATTTGAATTTCAAGAAATTTCGTCTATTTTGAAAATCACTTGATTTAATCGACGCGTTAAAATAGAGATTCAGAGCACAGTCTCAGAATTCGACGAAACTAGTTCCATTGGATCCATAATAGTGTATTATTATTGGATTTCAAATTTCGTAGCATTTGGAGTTACCGTTTGGTCATATGGGATAGAAACACGTTGAAATTTATATTGGAAATTTAATATTTTAATTCGATTCGAAAAGCTATCTTCCACATACGATCGAATTATGCCTCAAAACTTGTTCCATAGTGTTCGGAATAGGGGTAAAACATTATAAACGCCAGGCGGCACGCCTCGTTTGGAGTTCGTCCAAAATTTCAAGTGAATAGTCGAAATAATATTAAAATAATATATCTTCATGTATATACCCTCTCCAAAAATCTAGCCTAACTTGCAACCGCCACCATTAGAATTCAAAGGCCAGAAATCGTCGATCTTCTTCTCCAATTTCCTCTCAATCCATCCATTTTCATGAAAAAGCTTCAACTACAAAGACGAAGAGCTCGTCGAGCCCTACCAGATCACTGGACGAGATTGTAAATTATGTGGCGAGGAGGGAGCTATGGCTTCGAGTTTTTGTGCATTTGGAGGGTAAATTCACGGCGCTTGCATAAGGACGGGGGTGCGGTCGGCGGCCGTAGGTGCGGTGGAGGTGGGGCTTCGTGATAGCGGTGTTCGATCGTCGTCTAAGGAGATGACGAGGAGCAGCATCGAGGTCAAAGCACGGTGAGGTTTCGTTCGTTGCTTGGGAATCACGATCGGAGGAGAAAAGGATCGATGGGACAGATCTGATCATGTTGGGATGGATGGCATGGATTTGTTGTAAGGTTTAAAAAAGAAAAGGGAATTAATTTATGTAAATTATATTGTTTTAAAAATCGTCAATCTCATAAATTGTATATCTAACTCATACGAGGTCGAAATTAGACGAAACAAGCGGCGATGAAATCGTGGAGGCGAGCACTACATTTTGGGATTAATTTGGAGTTGATTGAAGCTAGATAAAATTTTTGGTTAAATCGAACTTCGTTCGATTTAATTTAAAATTGGAACGTTTGGCAAAATTGAAGACTCAAGGTGAGTTAAACTCACTCGTTTGGTTAATTAGTAATGTTTTTATAGCGAATAAAATTTATTTATGCTGTTTGGATTGTTGAAATTGGTGATTGTTGAAATTGATTAGGATGACGATATAGTATCTTGAAATGCTATTAGATTGATTGAACCGGATCTACGGTCAAGATATAGCATCTCGAATTTCTATTAAACTGTTTATGTTTATTTTTAAGCTTATTTCCAGTATTGAATCATGTATGTGTGGAAGCGATAAATGGATTGTTTAAAAATTACATTGTTAAATTATAACGTAAACTGAATTGAAATATATTGGTGTGATATATTTGGCCAAATAAACACCGTTGAATAATAAACGAAGAGTTTTATTGTGAATGACAGTTGGTTAGCAGAATCAATATCTGTTCTGCTATTAGAATAATTTGGACTTTTATTGAAGTGCTAGTTAATTTTTACTGGATAATTAATGTGTCAAAAATTGATTGTTAATTATGGATTGACTTACATATATGTCTGTTATTATGTAAATGAATGTAATTTAACTTGTAAAGTTAAATTGAAATTAAATGGTAGCTTGTTAAGTTCCATTGTGATCATTAAGCCTCATTCTGGATTTGGAAGGTTATGGTTTCTGTTTAACTCCAAATTTTATAATTTGAAGCAAAAGATTTTATTTAATAATTATTATACAAATTATTTTGTTTAAATTTTTATTTTTAAATGTTTTGTAAAATCATTTATTTAGTAAAGTTAATTTTGGTTTAAAATTAATTGTTAATTAATTTTGTTTAAAGATAATAAATTATTTATTATTAATAGTTATTTAGAACTAGAAATTTATTTTAGTAACTATACAATTCAAAAGTTGTTTAATTTTAATTAAAGGTTGATTTAGTTTATTTTATTAAATTTTAAAATGTTAAAGGTTAAAAGGATTTTATCATTAATAATGTTTTTAAAAGTATTTTTATATTATTAAAAAAGGGTTAAGATATTTTTGTGACGATTAAAATCTTATTTATTATAATTATGTAAAAAATTGTTTATAAAAGAAATCCTTTATGTGAAGAAATGGTTAAAGGAGTTTATAAATGAGAAAAAGGTTTGAAATTTGCAAAAGAATATTTCTCTAAGTTAAACTTTGAAATTTATAAAGAAGTTTTATAAATAGATTTGGAAATATTTAAAAAATAAAGAAATTTTGGGAAGTAATGGTATATTTTTATAGCGTAATTCGAGGGGCAATGATTGCCTACAGTTTGGAATGTTTTCGCTAGGATAGCGACGTAACCATTGTGCGAACTGCAATCTATGATTAATTACATGGCGGAAATCAGGAGGCAGGGATTGCCTAAGTTAAGTTTGGTTTTTCTTGAATAGAGACGCAACCATAGAGTTGCGATCCATGATCGATACCGAATGGTGCTTCCCATATTTATTTCAAAAGTTTTAATTATTTTTGAAAAAAGGATTTGTGAATATACTTATTCAGATCAAATAAGCATATGCCTGTTTTAAAAGAGGAATTCAAATTTATCAAATCAAATTAAAGGAGGCTTAATGATTTAAGTGGGAAATGTGATCTATGGTTGGATGTTTGTTTATTTGATAGTTAAATAACCGACTATCAAATCTTTGCCCAATATGTAATCCTTCTTAATTTTGGGGGTAGGAAACGATTTCCTACTTAACACCGAAGGATTTTAACTCTAGAAATATCTAGGGGAAACACGGGAATTATATGGTACAATTACCGTTCGAGGTGCTATACTGTACGTATAAACTCGTTGTTCTTCTAGGACAAATGATAAGGAGATCCGTCCACTTAAATGGTTAGGGGGTGAACCTCGCTCTTATGTACTGTCTGATTATTTTCTAAAGAACTGGTATTGAGAATTCCGGAGATCGGTGAATGGTTTTTGGAGCACCCAGGAAATGGAGAGTGTACTCGTAAGAGATGACTCGGAACCCATGACCTACTCCGAAAACCATATATAGTTAAATGGGGGAGATGCGTTATATTTTCGGATGTTGAAATCCCTGTGTGGTTCCGAGATCTATTTGAGATGTGGGAATCTACATGCGATTCCAAGGCCATTGTGGTGTGGGAATCCATATGGGATTCCGTGATCTATTTTGGAGCGGTGCGTAAGCTGGAACGCCGGACGTAGCCTCATCAGGAGGCATGGCCAGTAGGGTTGGCAAACCCATAGGGTGTAATCGACTCCTTTTCTAGCAATATCGACACCTTTAGTTGTTTTTGGCATGCCGGAGCGATGCATTCAGTCTTAGCAAGAACAGTTATGTTTTTCCCATAATACCCCCGAGAGACGGGTATGATGCTTCGAAAGGATAACTCTGATCCTTGAGCAGGAGGACCGTTCTCAAAGTACCGTGGGCACCTCCGTGGGAATCCTACATAATTAGCGAACGAGCCTTATCGAGTTTTGATTTTATACAAGTATTGTTGTGATGTACACAACACGAGCATCACAACTACTTGATTATTATTATTTTGACCCTTAGACATTATTATAATATCACTGGATTTTCTATAAAAATGTTTTGGTTATCGTAAGGTAAAACCCGACCGTATTTATGTGCGGCGTGGTCTTACGATATCTTTATTTTGAGAAGGTTTTATAATTTAATAAATCAAACTGAATGTGTTTTCTCATGCTGGGTTACCAGACTGATCCGTGTGTTATTATTTTATAATAATGCTCGGGTCAGACCGAGCATATTACAAATTTAGATTTGGATTGCTTTGGAGCTCAAGAGATGAGCTGGAGATTGAGATGTATTCTCGCACTTGTTTATTCCGCTACAGTGTTTGTTTTGAAATTATCATCAATTGTGAGAACAGATTGTTATAACTGTATAGGCTGGTAATTATTGCTTTGTGTACTCTGATTTGAGATATGTATATTACAGGTTTCATTTGTGTAAAGAACTATTGATATTATATATTATTCGGTCCGTTGTGAGATTTTGTATTTGTTTAGTTTCTTCTTTCTTCTACCTTCTTTCTTTTTCCCTAACAATCTGTCTTTCCGGCACTCAATTGTTCGGCATGCTATATAGTGAACGTATTAATGTCAATTTTCAAGGGTCGAAAAGTCGGGTCGTCGCAAAAATATCAAAAATTTTATAACACTTGAATTTATGGAAAATTTCGGCAGCATCTCCTTTGCACGGCTCGATCGTAAAAATTTTACAATACACAGATATATATATCAATATACATCTCATCTCAACGACGAGGCATCCCGTAGGGAAAAACATAAAAGTGCGGTATGTAATCCAAGATATGTACCTTATATTATTAATATGAGCGAGTTCGCTCACATTAAAGCGTGCAAGAGCATGTGGAATCGCATATACGATCACATTAAAATATATTTCTTGTCAAACACTTTCAAATAATATTATTATTAACTCTGACGGCTTCGAAAACAATTTCGAAAGAAATGGGATTTAAATTCTAAAATTCTCAACTTTTAAATCCTTCCTATTTATAAGCCATATTATAAATATACTTATACAATTTCATTATCTTATTATGAAAACATTTCCTTAATTTACATCTTCGTTATTGTAATCAATTCTTATTGCAATTAGATTTCAACTCACTCTAATTATCGAATGCTTCGTGAAGTAGAGTTCACAGAGTATTCGTTTTTAATTTAATTTAAACAATAATCGATGATAACTAAATATTATCATCTCCTAACAAACAACATTCATAAATAATCATACAGGTTTTATGAAAGTTATCATTTTATATAAAAAATATAATTTAGGTAAAATTATTTCATTTACTCGATTTTAAAACAATATTATGTCGACTTGCCTCGTTTAAGTGTTTAGAAACCCCCATCGATAACATGGCGCCTCATATACCGACCAGAATTCATAAACAACTCAACACACACACGAACAAACTCATTCTAGGGTATTACTACCCTATTTCTAATGAGTCAATCCCCATCAAAGCTAAGGTTATCGCTAAACCAAAGCTCTGATACCAATTGTGACGTCCCGCATTTCGGAAGGTTTAAGTCGACAATAAACCACACATGTCCAACTCAGAACAATCTGAAACACAGATTATCAATGGGGTTTTATTAAGAAGAATAAGAAAAGAAGGAAACAAACACAGAATCTCGCAGCGGAATGACAAAATATAACAAACAAATAAACAGTTCATGAAGCTATTTATATTATACATTTGATTAAAATTTACAACATCTATCTGAGTTATATATACAACAGAATAATAGAATAATGCAACAGAACAACATGATAAAGGGAAATAATACTAGTAATAATATACCAAATCTTCGTCTTCGTCCTCCAGAATATTCAATGCACTGAAACCTCAGGGCTGGCCCGAGCATAAAGTAAAACAATACACTTGAGTCAGAACTAAAATATTCTTATATGAGTCAAATCAATATCACATAAAACATGAGTGTAATGGCATCAGTGATGTTTACGGGGTTTTACATCTCTTATCCAGTGTACAACGTGTGTGTAATAACTCAAGAGATGTTATGGGATTTTCCATCTCTTAAGGACCCGTTAAAATATCTATATATAGTAGAATACGCTATAGATGTAATGTCCAGTTAATAAAAATAAATATTTTTCCTAGTGTTAAGGCTTTACATTAATCCCTCTTAACGCATTTTTAAGCATTGTTGTACAGTTTGCATATAACACAACCAGTAGAACGTCGGTAGATAGGGATGCACCATGATATGACAACACTAAACCAAACTCGTAGTGGTCTCGTATAAGGATAAAAGTATGATAAGGCACATGAGGCAATGCCCAAGTTAGGATACTACCAGTCGGGGTGCAAGGCTGGTGGTAACGCATCATAGCAATGACCGCCCACCGTGTCCACCCATCCCATATCGAGTCAAAGGGAGGTTATCCCAATCAAGGTGCACCAATCGAAATCAACAACAAAGGTAATAGTATGGACCGAGTCCACAAGAAAATCGAAGAACGGGTATCCGCTTGGGGGTAGCTAGCCCACTTGGCCTGTACCAAGTCGTCCTGTTTTAGTCATTTCAAATTGACACAAGTGTCGGGTTTATCCATCATCGTTCTCTTTCTTCAAACCCAGCAAACGTACACCAAATCCAACCACTTCATTCTGAAGTCTCCTCCACATACATAGTTGTTAAAGTGGTTCCAACATTGATAGAGAGTATGCAAATAATTAGCCCCGGTCTCTTTAACAACCAAACGTCATTTTACACACCGGTTGGTTCTTTTACATTTCGAAAAGGATTCACTTGATATCAAAATATCAGATTCGCTTCAAAATATCTTATTTACTTCAATATGTCATATTCACTTCAAAATATTGTTTTATTCACTTCGAAATCAATTTCATTTCGAAATCAATTTCATTTCGAAATCAATTTCATTTCAAAAATCATTTTATTCACTTCGAAATCAATTTCATTTCAAAACATCATATTTACTTAAACTATGTCAATTTAACTTGGAAATCATTTCCAATATCTCAATTTTACTTCCAAAACCATTTCGAATTTCTACTTAGGTTATAACTTCAATTTAACCAATTCGCATCTAAATCTACGATTTAAATATAAACAGTTCCCAACATGAACAGTTTGAATTTTGGAAATAGTTTGAAAATTTTTAATAGTTAAAAATAGTTTAAATAGTTAAAATAGTTTAAATAATTTGGAGATTGGAAACAATTTTATAAAAAATAGTGTGAGTATTGAAAATGGGTTATAAATTAAAATAGTTTGAAAATTTAAATAATTTGAAATTTTAAAAAAATGAATTTTAAAATAGTTTATAGTAAAATAGTTTATATTGAAAATATTTTCAAATTTAAACTGTTTCTTTCCATTTCTAATAAATGTGGACTCAGGTCCACATTTCAATCAAATTGATTAAGTTTCAAATCTTCCAATTCAACTCATCTTTGACCAAATTAATTTAAATTGACTCAATTTCGATTTCAATTCAAATCAACCTCAATTTCGATTTAAATTCGAATTAACTTCATTTTCGAAATGTTCTTTTTTAACTTCAAATTCGAATCAACGATTCGATTCGATGGTTTAAATTTCAATTCAATTCTTATTTTAAACCATTTCAATTTATATAAATTTCAAGTCCAATTTCCATTTACCGATTTAAATCAATGAAATAAAATTAAACTTCAATGTTCAATTTTAGGTTCAAATCCTTAAAATAATTCAATTCCAAGTTCAAATTTGAAATATCCATTTAAACTACTTTTACTTGGATTTATTTCAAAGTTCAAATAAAAGTACAAATCTTTTAAAACAAATCAATTTCTATAATTCAAATCATATTTCGATTATAACTTCAAATTTCAAATCAAATTCTTTAACCAATTCCTTTAACCAATTTCACTTTCAACATTTCAAACTCAAATTGAAAATAATTCAATAACCATAAATTCAAATTTTCTTTCAAAGACAATATCATTTAAATATTTTCAAAACCAAGAATTTTAAAACCATTTAATTTTACCACTCCGATGTCCGTATATAATTTTCTATCCTTTGGCCAAGTGAATAGTTATTTCAATTTTTAATTTTAGGGATGGATATATATAATTTCAATCCAGATCACAGTGTCATAGGTATATCATTTCAACCTATTTCTTAATTTATTCGAAATAATTCAATTTACATGTTTATATACTGTCAATAATATACAGGGTGATAACATGATATATATGGATAAATAAACATCCAATCATCCAATATATCAACCAATAATCATCCATTACAATCAACATCCAAAACAGCCAATAAATCACAAGAGTTAACTAGTTATCAATATCTTGGCTTTAACTAGCAATTCAATTCAATTTAAATGTTATAAATTTCTAACATGTCAATTTCTATGTCGATTTCCATGTTAGTTAAATTACCAAACAACAATCAATAAAATTAAATCACTTCATGATTTCAATTTAACGAAAATCAGAATATTTTAGTAATTCGTGAGCAGTTAATTAAAACACTCACCTTTATTTGAAACTGAAAATTTTTCAGATCCAAATAAATACGAATCCAACTCCATGTCGTAGCCTTCGTCGATACGATCGCAACGCGACTTGTTTCGTTCGAAACGGACCTCGCATGAAAAAGTTACGGATTTTTAAACTTTTGAATATAATTAAACTATAATTAACAAACTAAAAAAACCCTACCCTAATCCCCTTCTCGTTCTCGCTACCCAGGCCGACGGGCCTATCTCCTTTTTTTTGAACTTCGATCGAGAACGCGCCATCGCCATCCACCTACCGCCGCCGCCTTGACCGCGTCACCCCCCAACCAAGCCCTCGCACGTGCGCGCTTCGCGTCCAATCGCGATTCGAACTTTAAAAAATGCTGTGCAACGGAGGTCAATTTCGGCCACCACGCAATGAAATTTGACAATCCAACCGTACATCGCGTAGAGGAGATCGTGCTCTCCATTTTTGCTTTTGGTGGCATTTGAGTCCATTGAGTGGATTGGAAGATATCAAGGGAGAAAGGTTGGAGATTTTCGGCCATTGAAATCGTTAAATGAAGGCAGCTGAAGTTTTTAAGTTAGAGTTTAACAAATGAAAGGAAGTTGAAGCTGTTTATATAAAATTTCCGTGGCACTATTCATCCGTGAAATTTTTGAACTCCAAACGAAGCGTGCCGTTTGGCGTTCTATGACGCCCCACCCCGAGACCCACATTAACAAAGAGTATTACTAGGTAATACTGTCTGCTAATGTAGAGATAAGGCTGGATAGGAGCGACTATCTATAGCCTTGTCTTAAATATCTATTGAATACGTCGACAAATGCCATATTTTTTTCTATCTCAAGTGGATCGACATATCCAATAAATACTTAATACAAAGTCATATGCGCCTATAGGATCTATCAGAATAAAATACAACAATTCAAATGCAACACATATCACAGAACAACAGATAATCCCATATATACACATATATACATATACAGATATGTCACAGAGTATACAAATTGATACATCACATATGTGGTATGACAACCACAATACAAACACGAGTCAAAAGAATATACATATCAGAGTACCAAACCAAAAAAGACTACACAAAAACCTATAACAAAAAGAGCTAGCAGAATAGAGTCCATGTGGAAGCAGAATAAGCTAAGTCCAAATGTACCTAACCTGAAACACCTCGGTCCGACCCGAGTATAAAATACATGGGTCAGTCTAACTAAACAAATCAGTTAACAAGGATAAGCGATAATATGAGCATAAGGATAATGTGATAATATTCTAGAGTAAGAAGGGACAACTAAAGTGTATTATTACATCAAGTGATAATATTGTATCACTACACAAACATATAATCTCAAAAGAGATAAAATAACCCATAAAACGCTAAAAGTAGCGAGCCTCATATCATCGGCACTCATAACACATCAAATATGGTTTAGGGGAAAACCTAAATCCACCATCTTGGCAAACCCAAAACATGCATAAAGTGATCCCATCTCAAACATGCCAAAAGGCAAATCTCATATAACGCCAGTGTAGGCAATTCAAATACCAAAAATAGAACTTCCAAGAGTTCAAATTCCCGAAAGGTAATCGCCACAAATATATATACCGAATGTTTCAAAGGACCAATTCCGAAAAGGGGCGGTACACTAGGGAAAATAGTCAAAGAAACCATCTCAAAAGTGTTTTCACGTGCATGTGGCCGAAGCCTTGCCAAGTACTGTTATCTCAATTAGGTACCTCGCCCGAAGGCAAAATGTCACAATGACAAATATGCCGCAATGGCAAATACACCGCAATGGCAAATGCCTCGAAGACAATTACGTCGCAATGGAAAACGCCGCAATGGCAATGACCCGAAAGTCCAGTACCGGCACGCCGCAATGGAAAATGTGTCACAAAATCTCGAATAGGAACCCGAATAGTGTTAACGTGCGTCCCATACCACACGTTCGCACTAAACAATTTACTAATCACCAGTAAATTTCACACTCAAAGCAGTAAAAAGTTTACCTCATCTCATCGGTAAACTCGACCCGAAGGTCAAGACGATCAAATGGACAAGTCAGGAATTAACCGATAAGATAAACTCACGTGTCCCATACCACGTGGTTTACCAAACCATTTAATTCTCCTTCTCATTCGCTCGAGTAGTGCAAAAACATGTATTTTATATATAAAATAATTTATTTGAGAAAATAAGCTTTTAAAACCATTTTCCGAAACCAATTTTGAAGACAATATTTAAAAATTCCCTTATTATATAAAATAAATAGATTTTATAGCTTAAAATAATTTAAAAATATTACATAATAATTATTTTAAATGTCAATTTATTTTAAAAATTATTTCAAAATTGTTTGGAAAAATCTGTGCTCGAAATCAAAGAAATCACTCAAAACCATCATTCAAATTCAATTCAAATTTGAATTTCAAATCCATCAAGACTTGGCTAGCCTATTGATAGGCATCATAGCCCTCAAACATTTCAGAAACATCACAAAAACATGAAGTAAAAGTCAAAAGTCGGACGGAGAAGGAACATAAAAACGCTTAGGAAAAATAATACCCAGGTCTAAAATCTTCTCTGGGTTCAACTTTCGGACATATAACAGGTGGCCAAACGACCTTTGATTGAACAAAAACTTGGTGTGCACAAAGTAGAAAACTTCATCTCTACTGATCATATCCTTGAGCTAATTCGGAGCACTCAGCCTCCCGCTCCAGCTCACTCTTCTCCTCCGTGCAAATCCGCATTTGTGCGCATGTGTAGCGACTTCACACATCTTGGTGGAAAGATCTTTAAAGGCACCGAGAATGTTTTAGATGTTGAGGCGTGGCACAGTTCTTGTGAGCGTATCTTTAGTCATATGGAGATCTCTAGTCATCAACGAGTTCTTGTAGCATCAAGTATGTTGCAAGAACAAGATTTACATTGGTATGATCTACTTGTTGCTGAGGTTGATGAGTCCACTTTAGAGTGGGATCAGTTCCGTGAGAGGTTCGAACTCAAACTTATTCCAGAATCTAAGAAGGCTATTCTTACTTGACGTTCCCTTGATTTCAAACAAGGGAAGTCGACATTTTCTGAGTATGTTGCATCTTTTGAAGCCTTATCTAAATATGGTCTCGAGAAAATCTCCACTCCATATAAGAAGAATCTTAAGTTCGTTTCTGGACTTAAGAAATATCTAAAAAAAGTCCCTCATGCTTCGTCTTGAGCTCACTTTCGAGAAACTTGTGGATGCGGTCCTTCAGCTTGAAGCGGTCGAGAAGGAGAAAGATAGTGATGATGATGGTAATGTTTGGGGAAACCCAAATAAGAAGAAATTTTTCCATAAGTCTAGGCCGTTCCATCCTAGTAAGAAGAAGAAACAAAGGGGATCTTCTTCCCAGTCTCCAGCTACTCCTTCGGCTAAGCCTTTTTCATGCTTTAACTGTGGTGCGCCTGACCATCCAGTGAGAGAGTGTCCCAAGCCTAAGCGTTGTCTTTATTGTAAGAAGGAGGGACATTTGGTTTTAGCTTGTCCCAAAAAGGAGAAGGGTTCTCGTCAGGGTCATCTTAGTGTGGCTACTACTTCTAGAGATGCTTCTCAGCCTCGAGGTACTTTTCCTTCCATTCTAGAGGGCTCTATTTTATTCCATGATCGTTCTATTCGAGTGCTCTTCGATGCGGCTGCTTCTCATTTATCGAAGGAACTCATTGATGCTTTACAGTTAGATGTTTCTTGCATGCTTACTTCCTTACGGATTGCGAATCCTATCGGGGGATCCGCAACCCTTAGCCTATTTTGTGATGATGTTGAGATTTCGATTTGTGGATTTTCTTTTCATACGAATCCGCACGTGATTCCTTTCCTTGGCTTTGATATGATATTGGGTATGGACTGGCTAGTTCGATACGATGCCAGGATTCTATGTTTGGAGCGAGTCTTATATCTTCGACATCCCGATTCTTCCGATCAGTTATCTCTTTCACTTCGTGATTCCGATTGTGTTTCCATGGCTTCTTTATTAGCTCTTGACTCTCGAGACGATGATGATGATGTATCTCGTATCCCGATCGTTTGTGACTTTTCAGATTTATTCGAGCCTGTTTCTGGTTTACCTCCTAAGAGAGCTATTGAGTTCCATATCGATCTTATTCCCGACGTGCAGCCAGCTAGTCGTCCTCCCACGAGGATGTCTACACGAGAGAATGAGGAACTCAAAAAGCAACTTCTCGAGCTTGAAGCCAAGCATTTTATTCATTCTAGTTCTTCACCGTGGGGAGCCGCGGTAGTATTCGTGAAGAAGTCCAATGGGACTCTTAGGCTTTGCGTCGACTATCGCAAGCTTAATGAGTTAACCATCAAGAATCGTTACCCTTTGCCAAGGATCGACGACATGTTCGATCAGTAGAGTGGTGCTAAGGTCTTTTCACAGTTATACCTTGCCACTAGTTTTCATCAACTTCGAGTCGCGGAAGATAGTATTTCTCTCACCGCATTCCTCACTCGCTATGGTTCTTATGAGTGGCTCGTCATGCCGTTCGGATTGACGAACGCACCTGCCTACTTTGTCGATCTTATGAATCGAGTATTCTGGGAATATCTCGATAAGTTCGTGCTTGTTTTCATTGATGACATTCTTGTATATTCGATGTCCGAAGAGGACCATGCTAGACATCTTAGATTTGTTTTGAGTACTCTCAAACAGCATCAACTCAAAGCAAAACTCTCTAAGTGTCACTTTTGGGAAAAGCAAGTGAAGTTCTTAGGCCATGTTGTATCTTCAGAAGGTATTTCTGTTGATCCTTCTAAGATCGAGGCTATTCAGAGTTGGAAGAGGCCTAAGAATGTTCACGAGGTTCGTAGTTTTCTAGGTTTGGCTGGTTATTACCGTTGTTTCATCAAAGATTTTTCTCGTATCGTGCTTCCTTTGACTAGCCTTACGAGGAAAGGCGTTTGATTTGTTTGGTCCGATAAGTGTGAAGCTTCTTTTCAGATATTGAAGGAGCTTCTCACTAGTGCTCCCATCCTTGTGGTTCCTGAAGGGAACCAAGATCTTATCGTTTATACCGATGCAAGTCATAGTGGCCTCGGTGCTGTTCTGATGCAGAGAGATCGGGTAGTTGCCTATGCTTCTAGGAAATTGCGTCCGAATGAAGTTCGGTACGCTACTCATGACTTAGAGCTTGTAGCCATTGTCTTCGCTTTGAAGATTTGGCGTCATTACCTTTTGGGAGAGAACTTCATCCTTTTTATGGATCATAAATCCTTGAAATATCTATTCACTCAGAAGGAGCTTAATATGAGGCAATAGCGATGGCTCGAGTTTCTTGCCTCATATGATTTAGAGATTCAGTATACCCCTGGAAAGGGTAGTCGAGTAGCTGATGCGCTTAGTCGCAATCATTCGACTATTGTTTCTATGATGTTAGCCGAATGAGATATTCTTCAGACGCTATCTTATTGTGATATTCATGACCGAGCTTCTATTTCTGATTCTCCAATCTTATTATTCAGTATGGAAGCTCGACCTTCTCTTTTAGATCGTATTTCTGAGGCTCGGCGGTGTGATTCCGAGACGTTGCGCCTTATTCATCTTTGTGAGACTGAATCCCATGATGATGAGATAAGAGATTTCAGTGTTGATTCTCGCGGTTGTCTTCATATGAAGAACCATATTGTTGTGCCTTCTGATTCAGCACTTAGACATGACATTCTAGACGATTGTCATCGTTCTAAGTATACTATTCATCCCAACAATAGTAAGATGTATGCCGATATGCGTCGCCTTTATTATTGGGAAGGCATGAAGCACGATGTCGCAAGTTATGTGGGTAATTGCATAACTTGTCAGCTTATTAAGGCCGAGCATCAGCGGCCATCCGGTCTTCTTCGGCCTTTAGAGGTTCCGTTGTGGAAATGGGATCAAATTTCGATGGATTTTGTTGACGGTCTACCCCGTTCGAGGTCGGGTCATTCTAGCATTTGGGTTGTAGTTGATCGTCTCACGAAGTCTGCTCATTTCATCCCTATTAATTCTAATAGGAATGCTCCTTTTCTAGCGAAGTTATATATCAAAGAAATTGTTCGACTTCACGGTGTTCCTTCCTTTATTGTTTGTGATCGTGATCCTTTATTTACTAGTCATTTTTGGAGTAGCCTTCAGCAAGCTTTAGTAACAAAGCTTAATCTCAGTACCGCTTATCACCCACGGTCTGATGGTCAGACTGAGAGGGTCAATCTCAGTACCGCTTATCACCCACGGTCTGGTGGTTCGTGGGAAGACCATATACCTCTTGTTGAATTTTCATATAATAACAGCTTTCAGTCTAGTATCGGTATGGCTCCTTTCGAAGCCCTTTATGGAAGGCCATGTCGATCACCTTCTTGTTGGTTAGAATCTGGAGAGAAGTTTGTGTTGGGCCCAGATTCAGTTCGAGATTCTTCTGAGAAGATCATTCTTATTAGATAGAGAATGAAAGAGGCACAGAGCCGTCAGAAATCCTATGTGGATAATCGAAGGAAGCCTCTTGAATTTTCTATAGGCGATCTTGTTTTCATTCGAGTTTCTCCGATGAAGGAAGTTTTCCGATTCAGTATGATTGGGAAATTTGCTCCTCGCTATATAGGACCACTTCCTATTACTGAACGCATTGATTCAGTTGCATATCGAGTTTCCCTTCTAGCTCATCTTTCGGGCATTCACGATGTATTCCATGTATCTCAGCTTCGGAAGTGCCTTAGAGATTCTGATTCTATTTTGATTCCTTCCAAACAGATAGAGCTTGAGATCTCACCAGACTTATCCATTATTCAGCAGCCTATTTGTGTTCTTGGTTCGCAGGTGAGGCGCCTTCGAAGCAAGAATGTGCCACTCGTTAAGATTCAATGGTCTGATAATCCCAATGACTGCACTTGGGAAACCAGAGAATTTATCGAGCGTTCGTATCCTGGATTCCTTTCTTCTCACAGCGATGGTGAGAATTCATTAACTCAAGCTTTTAGTCCTTTCTTTCTAGTGATGGTTTGATGAGTTGCTTGCGAATTTTCCTCTAGGAATTGCGGGGACGCAATTTTGTTAAGGGGGGAGTTTGTAATATTCCGAGATTTTGGAGATTACCGAAATATTAAATTATAATGTAAATTAAAATATAATATGGGAAATATGAAATAAATGTAAAATAGTTATAAAAAAATTGAGGTTAAATTGGGAAAATAATATTTTTAGTTGGAAAATTAAGTTTATAACATTTTTAACATGTTCTTTTATCCAAAACATGAACATTGTAATTGGTTTCATGTGATTTGGAGTTTTTATCAAAAGTTATGAAGGAATTAGTGTTAATAACATATATAAACACAACAAAAATTATTCTAATTGTTCTTATTGGGTTTGGGTCCAAAGATTAGCCTACCCATTATCCATAAGATGCTTCTAGTAACCAGTGTAGTCTTTCTTCTTTCTCATTCCAGAAGAAAAAATATACAGAGCTCTTAAAACAAAATAGGGAAATCAATAATGGCCTCCTTTAAAAATCCAAAATCCACCTAAAATTGTTAGAATCTAGAGTTAAATTGGATTCTAAGCTATCCTATAGGTAATCTCCAACCTTTTAGATTCTCTAATCCATCCAAAGTTTGGATTTTTATTTACTGTAATCTTATTTTGATTGATTTTCTTTCTACATGTTCCTATTTTGCAATCTACAGGCCCTTGAAGGCCATTTCCTTGCTAAATCCATCATTTTATTTCTGAACCATTGCTAAATCAAGTGGTAAGCAAGGTAAGAGTTTTTTTACATCAAGCTAAAGCAAAATATCAGGTTTTGCTATCAATTTGTTGCTTGCAATGCTCTGTATATTGAACGGGTTTTCACTTTTGTTGCTGAAAAGTTACTATGTTCAAAAAATAATAACTTCTTCAATTTGCAGTGAATTAATCCCTGTTTTTGGTATGTTGTAGTATTCGTGCTTTATTATATTTCTGAAAATTTTAATTGAATTTTGGATTGTTTTGGTATAGCAAATCGTTGGTTGAAATCAGCCATGTTTGTTGAAAAAGTGCTATGTTCGAAAAATCATAACTCTTTCAGTTTGTAGCGAATTGCTCCCAATTTTGGATACCTAATAGTCCTTGTGTCATAGTTTAATTCTGCAAAATTTCACTCAAATCTGAGTTGTCTAGATACCGGAAATCAATCGTCAAATTTGGCTAGAAACTAGATTTGCAGCTGAGTTCAGTTTTGTGTTTGAAAAGGCCATTTTAGAAAAATCTTAACTTTCTCATCTTGCTGCGAAATGCTGTCAAATTTTAGTATGTTGTTGTCCATGTGCTAAAGTTTATTGCTGCATATTTTTGTTCAATTCTGGATGGTTTTGATATCTGAAACACATCGTCAAAGTTGGCCAGAAACAAGATTTTCAATTTGCAGCATTCTTCATTAGTTTTCGCTGCTGTTTTTGAGTTAATTGATGATTGAATTAAAAAGTTTGATGATGGATTTTGAAGCTATGATATCCGATAATGGATTAGCTCAGTTTTGAAGAAATTTGGAATTTAAATTTTGTTTAAATTTTATTTAAATTCAAATATAGGTAAATATCGATATTTGGAGAATTTGATGGTTTTAATTGTTTTTGCTTTATCGCTCAATATCGGACTTGTATGATCGAAACCAATTTGAAGTGATATTTGAGATGATTTAGAGGTTGCCTAATTTTGGCGAAGGTTACTGGTTTGAGAACTACTCTTTTTGAGTGCATTCGATGACGAACCAATCTAGATGCAGTTTTTTTATAATTGCCGATGAAACGAGGCAATTTTTGATGTTAAAACTTTAATTTTCAATTATGGTTAGAATTGACCATCATGATGTTCCTCATACTTGCCAAGGAGATGAGGCGAGTTTTTTATTTGATGATGTTTTATGTTGGTTTTCTAATGTGGCATCGACTAACGATTAGTAAACCAATAGGTGCGAACGTATGGTATGGGACGTACGTTCACGCCTATCAGGTTCCTATTAAAGAGGTTGAGACACATTCAAGATGTTACTAGTACTATAGATCGAGCACACGATTGGAGTCACTACGATGTTTATGATGTTATTACTAGACTCTAATCATCACGATGTTATTACTCAGGTTTTGGACTAGGTGTCATCGCGATATTCCTGACTATAGTCAATCAAGATGATCACGATGTTATGATGTTATGTGACCCCAAGTCATCATGATGAATGGTACCAAATAATAGTAGTACTAGTCAAGATGAAAAGCACATGCAATATTCTATGAAGTTTTCGATGTTCGATGTCACCTTTTTGATGATGTTGTTTGAATACGGCCTTGAGTATGATATAGGCTACATTTATATTATGCTATATGGCGATTTCGATTATGATTGCCTTTAACTCTTATTGAGTTCTTATGATAGATTATGATGATTTGATGTTTCTTTATGAAGTTATTATATGGTTCTCATCCCTTATCCACTTTACTTATAGATGTCCTTAAGAGAAACCATATGCATGTTACTTATTGAATTCCCTTGAAATAGATAGATGAATCACTGACGTCCCCTTTCTTATGAATGATATGATGAATAATATATCGTTCCGTTGGCAACAACGAAATGATTCTCACCCTTCCACTTATTACTGAGATCCTTACTACTGATAAGTTCTAGCTTGCCTGACCCGTGTGTGCTTTTCACTCGGGTCAGACCGAGTTGCAGGTTAGGTATGGATTGCTGCTTCCCTTGGATCATTTTGCTGGCTTTTGTTGGGCTTTATCATTTTGGCTTGGATACCGTATTTTTTGAGTAGTCGACCCTTATGTTATCATGATGTGTATTCTTTTGTGGGATAGTTGTATATGTTATTCGGTAGTCCATGCTACTTATGTATGATGTACTATTATTATGACGTATGCTGATGTGTGTATATATATATACTCTGATTTGGGTTTACTGTTCTGTGACTGATATATTTACTTACTCACATATTGCATTTATTTTGAGACAGTCCGAAACCACCATAGTGTGCATTAGTTATAGACTAAGTGTGTCGACCACTGATGAGGTAATGAAAAAAAAATAGAGACACATTCCACATGCTTAGCTCTTAACTAATGTATTACTACGATGGTCGCCCTTAACCAACCCTATTCTCTGCATTAGTAGACAGGATTACTTTGTAATTCTCTTTACTAGTGTAGGTCTCGGGGTGGGGCGCCACAGCTTGGTACAAACAAAAAAAAGAATCAATGAATTACGACATAAAATGAAAAAGTTACGTTGTCTTAAACATGGACTCAGACCATGTTTGTAACAGTTCAACAAGAATGTGCCCAGGCCTGAAAATCCATTCTGGGTTCAACATTCAGGCATAAAACAGAGGACCAAACGGCATCGGATTAAGCTCAAAATTTGTATGCATATAGTAGAAAACTTTATCTTTCAAACAAAAAAAAGAATCATGCAATTTGGATAAAGTATGAGAAAGTTATGATATCTCAAAGTTGAACCCAGACAGTGTTTTCACTATAAAAATCTGGGCAAAAAAATGCTCCAGATCAAAGTTCGGCAGCATATTTCTATAAGCTATATAGATCGAAATCACTTGAAATTTGGTATGCTTATAGTACTAAACTCTAGATTTCACAAAAAAAATGAATCGATGAATTCCGACTGGAATGAAAAAGTTACACTGTCTCAAATATGTACTTAGGCCATGTTTGCAACAGTTAAAACACCAAAAGAAATGTACAGGCCTGAAAACTATCTCGGATTCGACTTTGAGACATGAAATGGAGGACCAAATTATATCAGATTGAGCTGAAAATTGGTATGCATATAATAGAAAACTTCAGCTTTCAAACAGAAAAAGAATCGTTGAATTCCAGTAAGAAATGAAAGAGTTATGCTGTCACAAACATGAACTCGGGCCATGTTTGCAGCAACTCAAAAAACAATTTCTACAGGCAAAAATTTGTGGTTGAGTTGACTTTCTACCACTGTTTTGAACATTCAAATGACAATATTTTCCAACCAAAATTTGCAAAGATGAAGTTCAACATGCAAGCTACCAAATGCAAGAAATCCGACAGCATTTCGTTGTCGGAATCAAAAGTTATAGACATTTAAAGAGGCAATATGAAACATATTTCAAACAAAAAAACTACAAATTTATCAACAAAAGCTAAATTTTTTATTTCTTTTGCAATTTTTTTGAGCTTGGCTTAACTAGATTAGTGAGTATTTCAACTCACCTTACTGTTGCAATGGAAAGACTCGGATTTTTGTTGCAAAATTGAAGCTTTTAGCTAGATTGAAGCCTCTGAGAACCCATAGGAAACAATTACAGTACATGCAAACAAAAAAATAGAGTAAATTAGAAACCTCCTCAAATTAAGAATTTGATGAAATTATAAGGTTTAGATATTGATTACCTTTAGATTATCACTCTAGATTGAAAAAGATTTAATTTTGTTGAATTAACTTGAAGATTTGAGCTTAAATTAAGGGAATGGTTGATTTTCTTTTTACTGTATTTTGTTTACAGGAGAGGAAGAAGAAGATGAGCAATGTAAAATGAACGTACAGTAAGTTTTGTTTTCTCATTTCTTACCTGGTTAAGCACTAATGGGCCTTGGATCCATTAGTAGAAAGAAATAAAATGGCCTATTGGTTAAATAATCAACACTTAATTAAAAATGTATACATATTTACACTATGTAAATAAAAAAATATCATTTTCTTTCAAATTTTCACACAACAAAGTATGTAATTTTTAAAACATTTTTATAAAATCCTTTATTTTACAAAAATACACAATTTTCACAAATAAATGCACAAAACCTTATTTTTAACTTCTAAAACTCCACAAAAATATTTTTCTTGCTTAGAAAAATATAACTAACCATTCTAAACTCAAATTTATAATTAAAACTCATTTTTAAACCAATTTCCACCTTTCTATTTGATTAAACAACCTTTAAAAAGCACATACTTCCTTTAAAAATTATTAAAAGAAGTAATTGGGAATAATTAATAAAATTATTGCATTTTCTCTAAATACAAATTATTTTCCATTCATTATTAACCCAAATAAATAAAATAAAGCTTTTAAACTTTATTTTCATATTTTATTTCCCAAAATTCATTGTTTATTCCAAATAAGCAATTTAAAATCTCAAATTTTATTTTAATTCACAATATTAAATCATAACTACCGTTATAATTTAATATTTACAGGTAATCTTCAAAACCAGGGTTGTTACATGTTCTATGTGTTATACCCATATTTCGAACACAATGGAATATGTATCGAGAGCCAATTCCATCATATTCAGAATATAACTTTTCAAGTCAAATTATTTTAATTAAATACATTTTCTACATGTTTCAAGCTCGCACGGCCAAATGATAAGTCTGATTGCTATGAAACTTGAAATTCTATAATAATTCACTATTACGGATTCCGATGAAACTAGTTTCGTCGAAATCCGAGACAACGCTCAAAAAAAATATTTTTACATGTTAATTAAAACGAGAAATTTCCAAAATCAATTTAATCACTTTAAATTCAATTTTAAAAGTTTACTATCATCATTCTTGTTTAAATAAAATTTAAATCAATTTTCAACATCATTTCATTCATATTTAATTCAGGATTCAATTATTTAAATAATTCCAAACATTAAATTTAACATTTAAATTATCAAATAAATCGTTATATTTGAAATATAAGTTATTTAACTTTTAAATTTTAAATTTTCAAACAAATTCAAATAATAAAACAACTACTACACTCTTTATAAAATTATAATCATAGTCAAATAAGACGTACTTATATATATTATTTCAAATATCATTTTATAAATAAAACTGTTCGTTCTAATCCAATTCCGATGTTAGATTTCAAATGAATTTTAGGTATCAAACAATTATTTTATTCTCATCTAAATAATTCAATATTTATTATTCCATTCCCGCTATTGATTATAAACACATTCCATACATAGAATTTTATTTCAATACTTGTTATTGCTTAAATCTTCAAAATTGGTTATTTCAAAATTTTATTCAAGTTCATATAAAATAAATTACATAAACAAACATTAAAATTTTATTTTCAACCATTTTTATTCAATAATTATATTAAATTTAATAATTTAAAATTTTAAAAATACAAGTCGTTACAATTTTTATAGCACTAACAAATACGCGCTCTCGTATATAATACACTTAACTCATTCTAGGCTATTACTAACCCTATCTCTAATGAGTTTACCCATCAAGACTAAGGTGTTCGCTCAACCTAAGCTCTGATACCACTCTGTAACGACCTGTCTTTTCGACCCTCAAAAGTTGACACTAATACATCCACGGTATTCACGTGTCGAGCACCCAAGTGCTAGGGAAATAGATTATTTGGGTAAAAGAAATGAAAAGGCAAAATAGAATCTCACATCATGACGGGTAACATATAATATCCAAATGATCTTTACAAAAAAAACTTTAATATACATACAACAACCAAAGTGATTAACTTACCATTAACCTGGACAATTATAACATCCTGTCCTTATAAATGCTGAAAAATATGAAACAAGAAAAATAACATACGTCATGCCTTGGAGGCATCCGGCTTGTCTCCTGAAGCTCCAAAGCATTCATAACTAAATATGGAAAAGTACTTAGGTCTGACCTGAGTACTATAAGGAAATAACACCCAGATCAGTCTGGTAAACTAGTGTGTGAAACTCAAATCATATGGATTTTTATATTTATAAAACTCTTCAAAAATAAAGGTATCCCATAAGACCATGCCGCAAATAAACACGGACGGGTTTTTACCTTATGATAACCAAACCATTTTACTAGAAAATCTAGTGATGTTATAATAATTAAAATAAATATTTAACATAGCCGAAATGGTTACATTAATACATTCAACAGCATATTTAATATACAGTTAAGTCCGTAAAGGTATGTATTGGAGAATGGATTCCATCAATAACAAAGATACTGGGATACCGCTTATCACAACATGCCTCTAGAGAAAATGTATCGAGAGCCTTAGCTGACTCTTTGCAAATCATTACCAGCCTACCCCTTCTTGGATATAACCGAATATGTCAACACCCTGATTGCAACTTACAACCGTAGCATACATAAATCCATTAATATCGAACTAGATTGGGTGATCACCATACCCTAATGGTAGCAAACCACATAGCCCTGAAGCATATCCCTAGTTTTATTCATTACTGGGTGTGAGGCTTAAGGCTACGTTTTACCTTTTTAGCACAAACTGCTTAAAATGCTAACATTGCCCTCCAAAAAACAATGTAATGCTAGAATTCATCCATACAAGTTGTTTATAATACGAAAAAACCGAAGGCGCTACTTCTACTACATTCTTTTAGGAATCACCCTTAGGATTACTATCAAGTAGCCCTTGTAGTTCGAAGAACTTCGTCTTCGATTCAATCATCTTCAAGATGTCCCTAATTTGAACGCTTATGCCTATTCGAAGGGTTTTTTTGGATAACTCATGCTTATCTAATCCCAGTCTCTCCGAACCAACAAACGATAGTTTCAAAACAAGCCAAGATTTGATGGTCGATTATTTACTATTAGATAAGTAAACAACCAAATTGGAGATTTAATTTCATATGGAATCCAAGCATGATTAAGCACATAAGCAACCTCTATGTCATAAGGTGAATCAAACAATAGTGATCACACAGCATATGATAAATTTTCTATTTATCCTACCTTTTCACACTACATATAAAAAAAATCATCTGTTGTGTGACAGAATAGTGATCAGACAACATTTGTTTTAAGTCAATATTTATATGTTGTTAGATTGAAGTTATCAAAAAATTAGTTTTGGCTCCATATCAATATTTTGGTTTCCCTCTCAATATATTCGTAGTCGTGTGTTTCTTAATTATTTCCCTCTACACTTTCTTTCCATTCCAATTCTTCCTCATCCCTTAAAACCAAATCGGCAATACCCTAAACTCTCCCTCAAAACCAAATCGATAGAAACCTAAACTCGGCTTCCTTTTGTCTTTGAGCCGTCTTCTGGAATTAGGGTTTCCAGATCGAAGCTCCAATTGATAATGAAATTTCCCACATTCCTTTATCAATTTTGATGGTAATCGAAGTGGCGGAACCCTAATCTCGGCAAAAATCACATAGCTAGTTGCAATAGATTGATGCAGTTGCTTCCGTTGTCGAGAAATTCTGATGGTAATTGATTGGTATGATTATGTCCCTTTCGATTTTGTATTGTTCTCGACTTGTTTCAATGCTGATGATGAAATGGGTTTTTGTAGGGACCAAATCCCTATATTTTGTATATACTTTTGGCTTCGAAATTTCCAGCTGCTTTCTTTCTACGTTTGATTTTTGATCGAACGGTTATATGACTAATGACTTGTTCGGTGTTGATATATATTCGAATATATTTGCTTCGGTTGAATGATTTTGACTTTGGTCTTGACTATTTCAAAATTGTTTTAGTTGAATTTTTATTACCCTTGTTATCTCTGCGCTCGAGTTGTTTTCCATGCTAGTCTTCTTTCTGTTTGCCTTTTTGTCTGTATGTTATACTTGTCGGAATCGCTGCCTTTTCTGAATCGCTGCACTGTCCTTTGTAATGTGTTAACATGTACTTGTATGTTCATGTTGTTCCAGTCGCCTATGTACATGAGTGATGTGTGTGCACCAATCTCTTGAGTTGTTTCAGTTTGTATCGTTGTTGTGTTTGCACCATGCTGCATCTAGTTTCAAGTCATGCATGTGTTTCCCTATGTGCAAGTCCTTGTTATCTCTATGGTTTTGTGATGTTGCACCTGCTTGTGTGTTCTGATACTTGTATCCTTATGTATTTCTTGTTTGGACCAATGTGTTGCACTTAAACTTATTGCTTCACTGATTCATTCATTGATTTATTTATTGATTCATTCAATGATTCACCATATACATGTATATACATATATGTATACATGTATATTAGTGTGCTTACTGCCTTGTTGCTATAATCTTGTGAGAACTTGGACTTCCTGTAGTTGTCGTTGTGTACTTATGGCACATATGTCCATTCCTGCTTTGATGTATACTGACAAGATGTTACTGTGTTGTATTGTTTAGTTCATGCTTCTTGTAGTGCTTATGAACTTCATTTCTGATCTAGTCTTGATTGTTAGTATGTGCATGAGTGCATATGCCTGAACTTGTTTTTTCCTTCCTAGACTTATTTGTGCACTATGGACTTGTTGTTTTAGGCATCTACACTGTGTGGTTTCTCTGAGTTGTACATGTGATATACATTCTGATTTAACTTGTATGCATGTATTGGCTGGTGCACTTGTATTCCTTGTGCATATTTACTTTACTGTTTTCTTTTACCACCGACAGTTGGGTCCAATACATGGTTGCACCCATGTACATTGCATGTTGCACTTGAGTTGAGTCCAGTATTGCTTGGGCTTGACCTTGTGCACACTTGCATTGTGTTGAGCCTTTGGGCTTGACCTTTGCATTTGTCCCTGAAATTTATAGACGCACATATGCACTGTGTTGACCATGTGCTCGGATCTGTTCACTTCAGCCTTATTCATTCTTTTTAAAACTAATATGTGTTGTACCTGAGTTGAGCCCGAGCCTACTTGGGCTTGACCTTGTGCACACTTACACTGTGTTGAGCCTTCGAGCTTGACTTTTGCATTTGTCTCTAAGAGATAATCGATGCTCGTCTTGTGATATTCAAAGTGATACACCGTGCATATCATAAGCTATTTGTGCACACTTAATTTTTGTCCCTGTCTAAAATATGAAAACAAACAGCCCAAATAACAGAGGCAATATTGAATCATAATCATAATCATAATTTTATTTTTATCATTTTTGTTTGTTTCTTTTTCCATCTTACTTCGTTGTTTATTTGATAGGTATAGCGGACGAATGGATATAGGTTGGAGCAAGAAGATATAAAAAACAAATTCGAGTGAGAGTAAAAATGTTGTATATGAGAGTATGAAATAGTGTATGATGAAAGTTGTATTGTATTTGAAAATTTAAATATAGTGGAAGCTAAATGTGTACTATTTAAATGTGAATTGAAATATAATATCTGTTTAAATAAAATTGCGATTTATTTATTTCATTCTGCAAATATTTATCATTCAATGAACAACATATAAGTGTAATTGTTATTCATATTAGTCAATATTTATATGTTGTCTAATAGGTAATTATGAGGATGGTATTATAACATCAAACAACATACTACTTTTTTTTTCTGTTGTGTTATTGCATATTAGAAGACGAGGCATATCTATGGTCAGATGTGCAATGAGATGGCATTGGATTTAACAACAGATAGATAGATATGCTTTCAAACAACGGGGCATATTAGTCGTCTGATGCATTTTTTGGCATAGTGAACCACTAAATCTCTTTAATTAATCCATTAATTAAGACCACTTTGTAAATATTTAGAAAAATATTCATATACTTATCTTATCGGTATAAGTATATTCACAAAATCTTAAGGAAGATTACATTTCCCAAAAATATACTTAATTGGGTTAAACAAGTATCATTTAAAAACATTGGTAATAATAAACCCAAAACACTTTTGGTGTAGTAAATGGATTGTATAGAAATTAGACCAAATATATTTACCACCACTTTATGATTTCAAACTTGTACTTTCCCTCGATTATTTAGTCGGACAAGTTAGCTTACTACCCTTGCGTTGACATACATTCTTAACTCTCATAGATAGAGATGAGTTTCCCTACCTTGGAATTTGGCGTTAAGAGTGAAAAAATACTTTCCATATCAGCATAAATTATAAAGATCATTTACAGAAATCGAATCTTCTATACTTGTCATGTTACAGATATTTCGACTTACTCTATCCCTCACCGAGAAACTAAGCCAGGTAAGTTAGGGAAATGATTGCTTCTAGCCTTGCCTTAGTTAAAGCAATCTGATTCTAGATCTCACATATAGAAGATCAATCTACTCATCGGCTTTCAGTGCCAAATATAAGACTGGTAAATTTCCATAAGTAACTGAATTCATATACAGAAATAATACTTCATATATTTAACATCAGTCTTCAATTTCAAACTCAAACTATTTTCTGGTTAACAATGAAGCTGTTCAAGTTGGGTATTATTACCTCTCAGATCTTGATTCGACAACATTCTTACTTTTTAGGATATGCAGAAGTTTCTCTACCTAGAAGCTTAATGCCAAGTATAAGACTTCATAAATTCTATACATTATTTATAATAATAAAGTATTATAAAATAAACTTTCATTACATTATTCCCGAAACTATTTACTATAACAAGAATGTTATAGTCCATGATCTCCTTCCTTTTCTCGAAAACATTTATTACAATGATGGTGTTGTAGTCCACGATTTCTTCCTCTTTTTAAAAATATTTAAAAACTCTTTAAAACATAGTTTGAAACTTTTATTTAAAACATCCCTTTAAAGATTGTCGCTTTAATACAAAACTTGAATTTTGAAAACAAAGGAGTTTCCTTTATAAAATTGAAACCTCTTGCTTAAATAACTCAAATAAATTCTTAAAAATATATTTAAATCTCCAAACTCCTATTAAAATACTTATACAACTTTTATAAACATATTTGAAAATACTTTTCAAAATGTCTAAAGTAGATTACCTTTTATACTTTACTAAAATCGTAGACTTCCAAAGTTTATCCATAGGGACTATCGCGATATGGACCGTAACTTTTAAAACTTTGTTTTGTAAATCAAATAGCTTTTAAACCACATTTATTTCTATATTTTAAACCACTTTTAATACCTTTGCAAATAGGTTTGAAAAATACAAAACTCAAGTTCAGAAAAACATTTCAAAACACCTTTAGAAATCAAACGACAAAGTCGCAAAAGAGGATTATAGAAATCCAATGCCGCATTTAAAACACCCTTGTAATTCCAGGTAGCAAAAAGCATTTCAATGGGAAATCAAAGTCATAAATCATTTCAAAGAGGCTTCAGAGCTACATTAGCACTTAACAAATCAAAAGCTAATATATTCCCATCCTCGACCTAGAAAGCTACCACCCTTCACTTCTCCTTGCTTTGCTTGTGCTTACCCCTCCCCTTCTTCTTATTTGCTTACACCCAAGACTTGGAAATGAGGGAATGGCTCCAAAGCTTTGATTTTTAGCAAGATTGTTGTAATGACCCGTATTTTTGATAATTAAAACTATTAAATTTAATAAGATTTTGAAATTTAATATTGTGAGAAATTAAAATTTATGATTTATTAATGAGAAAAATAATTAGAATATGATTTTATAATGTTGTTTGAATGTTATTGACAACTATTTTTATGTAATTTCAATCAATTTAAATAATGGTAAAGTTAATTTAGTAAATAAGGAATAAATTAAATGTTGGATTCAATGTTGAAATTATCAGTTATTAATTGAAATAGGTTTATTATAGAATATGAAATAAATTAATTAGTACATGAATTTATTAGCTTTTGTTTGTAAACAATAGACTTAGAAATGTGTTTGAATTACTAATGTATAATAATTTTTTTAATTATTATTTTATTATTTAATCCGTTTGAAATTAATTTTGAAAATCAACAAAATCAACATAATTGAAATATTGCAATTAACACGGTAAAAGACGTTAACTGTTGAGTGATGAGAATAGTAAGATGGAAACTTATGTTAAATTAATTCATTAGGTAATAGTGATTTAATATAAGACTTTAAATCTAAATAAAAGATTTTTTTTGAAATTTAAATTATAATGAATGGATTTATTACCGTTGTAATTGAACGTTGAAATTAATGTAATATTTAAATCTTGGATTTAATATGGAAAATTGTATTTTAAAAGATTATGAATTCCTGTTTAATCAAGAATGATGAAAATTGTTAACTTTTAATCTAGAATTTAAAGGTGATTAAATTGATTTTAAATTAATAATTTATTTAATTAACGTGTAAAATTGGTTTTTTTGGCACTGTCTCGAATTTCGACGAAACCAGTTTCATCGGATCCATAATAGTGAATTATTATAAGATTTCAAGTTTCGTAGTGATCGGACTTATCGTTTGATCGTGCGGGCTCGAAACGCGTAGAAATCAATTAATAGAATTTAAATGAATATAATTTGATTTTAAAAGCTAACTTCTGTATACAATGGAATTAGGATTTGAAACTAATTCCATTGAGTTTAAAAATATCGAAAACCTATATTTCGATATGTTGGGTGACTTATTTTCGTTTTGGGGGCGAAATGGGATTTTGGGTCGGGGTATCGCTTCGACCCAATTCAATCCAGTCCATCCATTTCTATTTCAGCTCTGCCTATATATAGGCTATTATAAACCCTAGCAGCTTCTTATTTTCATTTTTCTGTATGTACAATTTCCATCTATCTGTTCAATTATCTATTCCTTCTCAATGGTAGAAAACCCTAAATTCCCAATTCCAAAATCAAATCGAAAAATTCAAACTCCTCAAAACCTATCGAATTATATATCGTTGTGAAGCTCTCAATGAATGCAATCTAATTTGTAGTTCGTTTTTGCAATCGAGTTTTAGTTTGTCTAGAAATTGGCGATTTAGTCTCGGTCGTCCATATTAGGGTTTTGTTTTCGACGGTGGATCGTCGACCATTCAACGATCGGGAAGGGCATCTGGAAGAGGATGATGAGCAGAGGCAATCCATGGTCTTTGTTCATGCTACTAGTGCCGAAATTCGCTAGAAAATGGCGATCTTATGGCGGCGGTGCTGGTTGTTCGTGGATCAGAGGCAGCCGCTTTGGTGGCCATAGATGCGGTTGATGGAGGGGATCTCAACGGTGGTGTTGGATTGTGGTCGCGAGGCTCGAGGCATCGGCGATTGGTAGTCAAAGGTGTGGCGGCTGTAACAGTGTCGCTTTCGTACGCGATTTAGGGTTGAGGAAGGTAATTTTAATTACTATTATGCCCTTGTATTATTTTTAATTTAATTTTTAATTTTTCAACCTTCTAACTTAAATAGCTTTTGCATACGAACTTGGATTTGTACGCGGTTTCTTCCATTGCGATCGTATTGAAATTCCATACAACATGGAACTAGTTTGGTTGAATTTGGAGGCTGTTCAAATTTTGGGCTTTTATTGGATTTAAATCGACGATAAATCAAAGATGAGTGATTTAACCCACTCACGCTATGCTAAACCTTCTTATGTTAGTTGAATTAAGTTTATGATGTGATAAGAATTTTATTGACTGTTGTTTAATAATTTAAATTATCATTTTAAATAATTTGAATTTATATTGAATTAAATTGCCATTTAAATTAATATTGGATTTAAATTGTTAGTTAAATACCCGATACTGATAACCAGTTAATTGTTATGATTTATTGGTTGATTTGGATGTTGATTGTGATGGATGCTTATTTGTTGACATTTTGGATGATTGGATGTTTATTTGTTTTATATATCCCTGTTATCACTATGGGTTGAAATGATACATACCCGAATGATCTTATAGATTATGGAAAATCGTTATGGGTTAAAATGATATATGCCCGAGCGATTTTATTGATTTGGAAATTATTGATTCGGGATACGGGTTGAAATGATATATACCTGGAAAATTTAACTATTTTGGGTTGAAATGATACATACCCAATCACTTGAACATAGGTTCGAAAATTATATACGGACACCATTGGTCGGTTTTAAATTATTTTCTAAATAGTAAAGTATGTTTGATTTATAAATTTGATTTTTAAATTTAATTTAATGATTTTTATTTAAAATTTATATTTGGAAAATAATTTATTTTATATGTTTTAAAGTATCAAACTATAAGTTAATATATGGTTTTAAATGTAATTTTATGTTTTTAACTTATAATTTTATTTAGTTTTAAATATATAATTTAAATAGTTTAAAATTTTAATTTAATAAAATATTTAATATAGTTTTAAGAGATTTATATATATAATTTAATTTAATAAAATATTTAATATAGTTTTAAATATATATTTTAAATTTAATTTAATATAATAAATAGAGTTTTAATTTAATAAAATAAATATTGATTTTTTTAATAACTTTAATAAATAAAAATGTAATAAGTTAAGTAGAGAATAATTTGTAACTAAATCTGATTTAAAGAATTTAAATTTAAATAAGATTTTATTTACGTTTAAAAGATGTGATTTTTGGAATGTAGTAATTTGGTTTAATATGAATTGAAAAATAAATGTTTTAAATCTATAATATAATTGAAGTTAAATATTTTAGTATTGATTTAAATTGTAATTTAAGATTTATTATTTAAATGTTTTATAAAATGACCACGGTGTGGAATAAACGTTTGGTTGTTAAAGAGACCGGGGTCGGATATTGTCATACTCTCTGCCAATTCCGAAACCACTTTAACAACTTTATACGTGGTGGATAATCTAGAATGAAGTAGGGTGGTTTGACGAACGCAACTAGTATGAGGTAAGAAACGCAGCCCTGACCTTCGGGTCAGCTTGATATGACTAAAACATGAGCTATCCCGGGCCAAGTGAGGTCGCTCCTCCTATCGGACACGCTTCTTCGAAACCATATCTTTTGCTTTGTGATTGATTGGTGCACACGTTTGATTATGGGAGTGTTGTCTCGAGGTGGGCGGTAGTAGCTGCTATACGTTACCAACAGTCTGGGCATGTAAAGCGGTATAATCCTACCCTGGGCATTGCTTCGCATGCCTTGTCATATGCCTTATCGAGCCCACTACGATTTTGGTTTGTGTCGTACCTATGGAGTGCTCCCTGATAGCCCACCAGTTTACGGTGGAGTTCACAGTACTAAATAGAATACGATGCCTATAAAAATGTGTTAAAGGGGATATGAGTAACGCCTTAATGCTATTTTAATACTTTACTTTACTGATAGACACTATATATATCATGTATTTTACTACATATAGATAATTTAACGGATCCTTAGGAGATGGAAAATCCTATAACATCTCTTAATTTATTACACGCACGTTATACACTAGATAGGAGATGTGAATTCCCATGAAAATCTCTGAAGCTATTACACTCATACTTATTTGTTGTTGATTTAACTTACATAAGATCTTTCAGTTCTGACTCGAGTATTTTGTCTTTTCATTACGCTAGGGTAAGGCTTAGCATTTCAGTGTTGAAGACTTTAATTCTGGAGGACAAAAATAGAGTTTGGTCTATTATATTATTTTTAATTTTCCAATGCATCATTATTGGTATGTCTTTGTTTGTACTCTGATTGTTGTAAACATTATGTAATCAAATGTATATTATAAAACAGCTTCACGAACAGTTTATTTGATTATTATATTTTGTCATTCCACTGCGAGATTTTGTATTTTGTTTTTCCTTCTTTTCTCTTATTTTATTTTTTACCCCATTGACAATCCTCCCTTTTGAATGGTTTGAGTTTGACATGTGTGGTTTATTGTCGATTTAAACCTTCCAAAAAGGTAGGTCGTCACAGTTGGTATCAAAGCATTGGTTTATGGATACCTTAGCCTGTTGGTGTTAACTCATTAGAGATAGGGTTATTAGTACCCTAGAATGAGTTTGAGAGTATATATATGAGAGAGCGTATTTGTTAGTGATATAAAAAAAATTTGTATTCAGTTAATTTGTTCTGTTGAGTATTTATAAATTCTGGTCGGTACATAGGACGCTATGGCATCGATAGGGATTTCTAAACACTTAATAGGGCAGACCGACACAATATTGTTTTGAAATATAGGTAAATGAAATAATTTTACCTAGTATTATATTTTGTGTATAAAAGAATAATTTTTATAAATGGATATAGTTGTATGTGATATGTAGTTTGTTAGGAAGTGAAATTTTATAAATATTGGTTGCAAAATGGGATTTACAAATAAAGTGAATATGAATTGGGAATTTGAGAACTTAAGTTCCGGGGTTTTGAAATTGGTTTTCAAAGATTTTGGAATATAATATTAGTATTATTTGTAAGTATTTTTGGATATAAATATTTTTAATGTAATTTGAAAGAAATGTTTAAAAAGAATTTTAAAAGGAAATAAGTTTTGTTCTCCCCTCTTTTGTCGCTGGAAAATAATTTCGGTGATGACCGCGATATCATCGACGTTCATTTTCGAGTTTCAAAGTAGGAAGACCACTATAGTAGCTTTACTCCATATTTTTTTTGACAAACAAATCTTAAGTTTAAACTTCTAAATATGATTTGATATACATAAGATATGAATATATGTATTATTTCAAAATGATTTTAAATGAACCCGGTATTTAGTTCTTAAGTTCCTGTTAAATTAATGTTTTTCAATTGTAGAAATGAAGTGAAATTTTAATAGTTGGAAACTTCTAAAATGAAAAATAAGAAATTAGAAGCTAAGTGATTAATGAAACTGTAAGAAATTGGAGATTGTCACTTGTAAATTAAAGGGTAAAGAAATTTTGAAGATCTAAATTATTGAATATTTTGCTAACTAAAATGAATAAGATAAATTTGTATAACACTCAATTACATTCTAAAAACATATATAAAACTTACTGGAAATGTTTAAAGGTTGAAATGTTATTATGAATATGTAATAGAATTTTATACAGGTAAAAATTAAGTAATAGATTTATGTCTACAAATTGTGAGAAATGCGGATTACGGATCTTAAGGCTAGAATTAACACTAGAGGGGGTGAATAATGTTTTAAGGAATTACTAATTCTTTTTGAGTTTATCTTAATTTGAACACAAATGTATGCAATATTCAGACACATATATGATCACAGAATCAAACACAGATGCAGATATAAAGTAAAAGCAATAAAGGAAAGAACACATCGGATTTTATATTGGTTCGGAGTTACCCTACATCCAGTCCCGCAACACAAGTACGGATTTCCTTTCAAAATCAATTCTTACAATTACACCCTTGATTTCAAGGCCACGAGGTACACCACTCCAGATTCACCATCCTCTGGGTAGAGATACTTGATTTTACGGGCAACAAGTTCACCCGATTGATTTTCCACGCTACAATCACACCTTTTCTCGCTCGATTAAATACAAAGAAGTCTATAACTCTGAATAGCACTGGGATCTTGTTGAGATAGTGATAGAGAATCAAACCAGAGATGATCTAGTTAGATTCAATGGTGATTTTGGTAGAGTAATGGTAAAAATGTATATAAAGAAATGTGGAGAAGAAGAGGAGTGAAACCAGAGAAATAATGATTATTAATTCATTTAAAACAGCCCCTATTTATAGTAGAACAACAGCCATGTCCTTTCGTGAAAGGATATGACGAATAGACACTTCCTTTGAAATTCAAACTTTTGAAATAAACTGTCACCTTGTCGATAAGGGGTCCTTGGGGTTGTCGACAAGCCTAAGTTATTTTTGGTAATTTGTTTTTCTTTGAAAATAACTTCTATCTTGTAATAAAACTATTTTAAACTTTATAAATATACTTAACTATAGTTAAAATACATAAATAAGTATAGAGAATAATATTTTGGTATATATAAAATTTTACTATTATTTTATATTTAAATCTAAGTATAAATATTAAAATTTAAATATATTATAATTAAAAGATAGTTTAAAACCAAGGATAATTTGATATTGAAAATAAAGATTATTTTGAGGCTAAAAGTATTTTAAAACCAGGATAGATGTTTTTGATTTAAAAAGGAAGATTTTGAAATCATTTTGAAAACAAGATATAATTTTGTAAAACATTTGAATAAAAGTTAGTGGATACAAAACAATGTTCCACTAGATTTTTTGTAGGTTCCATCCTACTTAGGATTCCATCCCTTTAACGGGCTCGAAGTGGATTCCATTCCACGAATAAAATGGATTTTAAGATGTCAGTGCTTTTCTAGGAGTTTTAACAAAATTCCTAACTAAATTACTAATCTTGAAATCTTGAACTCTTGATAATCTTGATACTCATGAGTCTTGAATCATGATATCTTCGATCTTGAGTTCATCAGTTCTTGAATCTCTATACTGTGCAGTCTTCATTCTTTGGTACCTGTATATATATCCTCCATATACATATATATCTAAACAATAATGTTAGTATTTATATTTTATAATCTTATTCTAAGGTTTTTGTCATCAAAACCAAGTTCTCAGGGACTAACAATCTCCCCTTTTTGATGATGACAACCTTTGTTTATAAAATATTACTTCTATCCTAATAACTCCTCCTAAAACTAATAACTCACCCTTAATCTATGCCTAACTATCCTATTTTATACTTCTCCCCCTTTGTCATCAACAAAAACTAACTCCAAACTATATAACTCCCCCTTATTCTTGTACTAAAGTACCTACATTGATAAAATATATAATGGAGTATATAATAGATAGATTAAGAGATAATTATACTGATGGACATGATAACTAATCAAAGATCATATAAATATCAATGTGTATTTATACATATTATGTTTTGCACACCAATTATCAATCCACACCAAATAAAATCAAATCAATCCAAGCAATCAATTCAAATCAAACAAAGCAATCAAATAAACTTAAATATTACGAGGCACTTCCACCCATCCTTCTTCTCTAAATATAGGGTCTGCTTTAATGGCATCCCAATTTTCATTTTCATTAGTGAGAGAGACTGGAGGATGTGCTTCATTATCATCTTTGTGCAGGGAGGAAATCATCCATCGAATCGCATCGAAATGTTTTTCTTGCTCCTTGATCATATGCATTTGACTCAACTCTAAGTGTCGCTGATTACGGAGAATGAAAGAAAGAATATTCTTGAAAGAATTAAGGCTTTCTTCAAGATTCTCGGTCAAACTATGAATTGGATCGGCCATTATTGAGTTTGTGAAAAGAAATATAGATAGAGTAGATAAGAAATGATTTTGAGTGATGAATTCTGGAAGAAATATATATTTATAGGTATAGAAATTCGTTTGAAATGAATAGACACAAGGTAGTTATTCAAATTTCAAATTTAAAATGAAAAGTCATTTCTGACCAGTAATTGTTGACAGAGTGTCTGGGGTTGTCGACAGGGGTTAGTTAATTTTGATAAGTCATTTTGATTTTGTGAATAATTGTGTATATATATATTTATATAATATATTAACATTTATTCTGGAGATAAGATAAGCTAGATAACAGAAAAGTTATCATAAGATAAACTTGGTTGTTTGCAAAAAGTGAATCGATTTCATAAGTAGAGAAATCTTGAAATAAAGCAAACTTTCCGAGATGGACTTTTCCATAGTTAGCATAGTTGATATATGCTTTTATAGCCTTCGGATTATTGAAAAGTTGCTCTTTTATATTTCTGGAAAGTCTCATTGTGGAAGGGTTGCTTGAAGAAGCCATTAGAGTAGAGAGTAGAGAGCTTGATATTTTGAAATAAGAGTTTGAATTTGAAAATGAAAGTGAAAAGTTGTGATAAGAGATAGTAAATAAATAGATTCTCAAGGGACAGGTTCTCTGGTCAAAAGGTGACTTTTCAGAGACTTGAATGAAGTGAAAAGATGGAGGAAAATTCAAACATTTGAATTCAAATTTGAATTTCAAATTTCTATACCCTTGTCGACAACGTGGGAGGGGGGCCTTGTCGACATGTGTCTCTGAATTTTATGATTTATTTCTCTTAATTATTCTAATATATATATATATATATATATATATATATAATTTTTAATGTCTATATAATATTTGGAATATTACTAGAATTATAGTATATTCCATAAAATATTATGATACTATTTAAAAATAAAAATAAAAATAAAAATAAAATAATAGTAAAAATATAATAATAATAAAAAATTTAAAATTCAAACGACACACCAATTCAAAATCAACCAATCAAACATCCAATCCTAAGCATGCAATTTCAACCAATGTATTGTAAACGTGTACCTTTTTCTGAGTCCGTTTCTCTGAATTCGTCGGAGTCGTGAACTGCCATGAAACACATATTTGAATTATCTGTCTTCTGATCATCATCGCTTGAGGACGAGTCTGAGTCATCTTGAGTAGCGTCAAATGCACGTTTTTGTTTCTTTGCGGAATCATTGTTTATAGGAAGATTTTGCTTATCTGGATGCGGACAGTCTCTTTTGATATGACCTGGTTCGTCACAGTTGAAACATTTGATATAGTTTGGCACTACATTCTGATTACCAGAGTTCTTATAGTTGTTTCTCTTGAGATTATTCATCTTTCTGTATTTCAGGAATTTCCGAAAGTTCTTGGTCATAAAGGCTATCTCTTCATCATTATCGTTGTTTGAGTCTGATCCATCGGTCAATGCATTGAATGCAATTGATTTCTTTTCAGATGCTTTGCTTTCTCTTCTCCCAAGCATTTGGACTTCAAACGACATTAGATTTCCAATTAATTCTTCTATCTTTAAGGTACTGATGTCATTGGCCTCTTCGATCGCAAGTGTCTTTTGATCCCATTCTGGAGTAAGAGAATTTAAGATTTTTCTGACTTGATCTTCTTCCGAAAATACCTTTCCCAAGGATATTAGAGAATGCACAATATCCTAAAATCTACTATTCATATCTGGAATAGACTCATTAGGATTCATTTTAAATAATTGAAACTGATTTATGAGCATGGAAATTTTGGTATGTTTAACTTTGCTTGTTCCTTCGTGAGTAACTTGCAAAGTTTTCCATATTTCATATGCAGACTTACAAACTGACACTCTATTAAATTCATTCCTATTAAGTGAACAACACAGAATATTCATAGCTTTAGAGTTATTTTGTGCAATTGTCTTTTGCTTAACAGTCCACTGTGCAAAAACAGTTGTGGGTTCAAAATATTCAGTCTGTGTGATATTCCAAGTGTCTAGTCCTACAGATTGTAAATATATTTTCATCCTACATGCCCAATATGCATAGTTACCGCCATTAAAAAGTGGTGGTCTGACAGTAGACTGACCTTCTACAAATGAACTAGTGATAGAGGAAATAGAACCAGTGTTGGTAGTAGTAACAGTACCAGTGTTGGTAGCCATTTTGAAAATTTTCAAAATTCAGATTATGAAACTTTGAAAACCTTGCTCTGATAACAAATGTGAGAAATGCGGATTACGGATCTTAAGGCTAGAATTAACACTAGAGGGGGGGTGAATAGTGTTTTAAGGAATTACTAATTATTTTTGAGTTTATCTTAATTTGAACACAAATGTATGCAATATTCAAACACAGATATGATCACAGAATCAAACATAGATGCAGATATAATGTAAAAGCAATAAAGGAAAGAACACACCAGATTTTATACTGGTTCGGAGTTACCATACATCCAGACCCGCAACACAAGTACGGATTTCCTTTCAAAATCAATTCTTACAATTACACCCTCGATTTCAAGGCTACGAGGTACACCACTCCAGATTCACCATCCTCTGGGTAGAGATACTTGATTTTACGGGCAACAAGTTCACCCGATTGATTTTCCAGGCTACAATCACACCTTTTCTCGCTCGATTAAATACAAAGAAGTCTATAACTCTGAATAGCACTGGGATCTTGTTGAGATAGTGATAGAGAAGCAAACCAGAGATGATCTAGTTAGATTCAATGGTGATTTCGGCAGAGTAATGGTAAAAATGTATATAAAGAAATGTGGAAGAAGAAGATGAGTGAAATCAGAGAAAATATGATTATTAATTCATTTAAAACAGCCCTTATATATAGTAGAACAACAGCCATGTCCATTCGTGAAAGGATATGATGAAATAGACACTTCCTTTGAAATTCAAACTTTTGAAATAAACTGTCACCTTGTCGACAAGGGGTCCTTGGGGTTGTCGACAAGCCTAAGTTATTTTTGGTAATTTGTTTTTCTTTGAAAATAACTTCTATCTTGTATTAAAACTATTTTAAACTTTATAAATATACTTAACTATAGTTAAAATACATAAATAAGTATAGAGAATAATTTTTTGGTATATATAAAATTTTACTATTATTTTATATTTAAATCTAAGTATAAATATTAAAAGTTAAATATATTATAATTAAAAGATAGTTTAAAACCAAGGATAATTTGATATTGAAAATAAAGATTATTTTGAGGCTAAAAGTATTTTAAAACCAGGATAGATGTTTTTGATTTAAAAAGGAAGATTTTGAAATCATTTTGAAAACAAGACATAATTTTGTAAAACATTTGAATAAAAGTTAGTTGATACAAAACAATTTTCCACTAGATTTTTCATAGGTTCCATCCTACTTAGGGTTCCATCCCTTTAACGGGCTCGAAGTGGATTCCATTCCACGAATAAAATGGATTTTAAGATGTCAGTGCTTCTCTAGGAGTTTTAACAAAATTCCTAACTAAATTACTAATCTTGAAATCTTGAAATCTTGAACTCTTGATAATCTTGATACTCATGAGTCTTGAATCTTGATATGTTCGATCTTGAGTTATCGGTTCTTGAATCTCTATACTGTGCAGTCTTCATTCTTTGGTACCTGTATATATATCCTACATATACATATAGATCTAAACAATAATGTTAGTATTTATATTTTATAATCTTATTCTAAAGTTGTTGTCATCAAAACCAACTTCTCAGGGACTAACACAAATAAGAATTATGATGTACAAGAAATATTTTAAACATAAGCTAATATTTTGAAATGCTAGTAATTAAACTAAATAGAAAATTGAATATTGTTTAAGTAAATGATTATAAACTCAAAAAATGACTAAAATGATTCATTGATGAATATTAATATTAAAATGGATTTCAAGGCTATAAGTAAATAATAAATGTGAAATAAACTGCAATGAAATGTACGTAATACTTTAATAATGGATTCATTGATGATTTCAAATATTGAATGGGAAATAAATCGTGTAAGTAATGAAGAAAAATTAATAAAAGATAATTATTGTATGAATGAACTAAAACAAATGAAAAGTGAATAATGATGTGAAATGAAACCAATAGAATAAAATATGTAAATTGTGCATAAATCATTTTATTTGCATAATAATTCTGATCAGATTTGAATACAAGATTTGTAGTAATTCACACCAGTTCGAATTAGAATTTTTTGCTCTATTCTTGACGGAGAACAATTGATACAAGTTTTTGATATGAATTTGAAGTTTTCTATCATGCTTTATGGCTATGCAAGGAAAATGGAAATTTCGAATCAATAAATCGGATCAGAGTCTTCACTAGAGCGGTAGAGTTAATGATACTAGTTTGAAAGTGGAATGTGTATATTCAAGCTACCAATTAGAATTGATATTATGTATAAAAGGTTTATGTACATCATGCAAATTTAAATAATACTTAAATTCTTTGTTGTTTTGGCTGATGGGAAGTTTGGGAAATGATACTACAAATTGTTTAAGGATGTATGAATAATTTATTAAGTAATTATCTAAGGCTGTTGAGCATAAGGTACACTTGGTAGTTTATTTATCACCCTTGTATGATGAAAAGTTTTTGAACCTGGACAAACCATTAGTTTTGGTTGCTATAAGTGGTTGATGGATTCTTTTGTTACATATAATGGTTGTATTGCTTTTGTTTGCATATGATTATTATATATTGTGTGCTACTTGTGCTACAAATTGAAACAACTAAAATATTACTCTTTTACATAGTTTTCAATCTTTTTGGATTATATAAGTAAAATACTGGTTTATGGAAGCAATAGCTACTGCTTTTGGTTTCATAAATAAAGTTGTTTGCCTGACAAATAGGTACATTTTCGGATACTGTTTTGGAACGATATTTTATTGTTTTTCCCATGGTTTGGGATGTTTATTATTGAAATATGATATATATATATATATATTGTAATTAATGATATTATTATTTTTTCGGACCTAGCCGCGCAAAGGAGACTCTAACGAAATTTTCCGTAAATTTAGGACTTAGAAATTTTTTGTGTAAACGTGGTTATTTTTAAAGTTATATTAAAACTTAATGATATAAATTTAAAGTGTTTATAAATTGAAAATTTTGAATAAAATTATATCAAGTTTCTTAATTCCTTCTTGTTCCTTTTCGAGGATGAAAAGTTTTGAGTGGGGGAGAGTGTAACGACCCGTATTTTTGACAATTAAAACTATTAAATTTAATAAGATTTTAAAATTTAATATTGTGAGAAATTAAAATTTATTATTTATTAATGAGAAAAATAATTAGTATATGATTTAATAATGTTATTTGATGTTATTGACAACTATTTTTATGTAATTCAATCAATTGAAATAATGGTAAAGTTAATTTAGTAAATAAGGAATAAATTAAATGTTGGACTCATTGTTGAAATTATATGTTATTAATTGAAATAGGTTTATTATAGAATCTGAAATAAATTAATTAGTACATAAATTTATTAGCTTTTGTTTGTAAACAATAGACTTAGAAATGTGTTTGAATTACTAATGTATAATAATTGTTTTAATTATTATTTTATTATTTAATCCGTTTGAAATTAATTTGGAAATCAACAAAATTAATATAATTGAAATATTGTAATTAATACAGTAAAATACGTTAACTGTTGAGTGATGAAAATAGTAAGATGGAAACTTATGTTAAATTAATTCATCGGGTAATAGTGATTTAATATAAGAATTTAAATATAAATAAAAGATTTTGTTTGAAATTTAAATTATAATGAATGGATTTATTACAGTTGTAATTGAACGCTGAAATTAATGTAATATTTAAATCTTAGATTTAATATGGATAATTGTATTTTTAAAAGATTATAAATTCCTGTTTAATCAAGAATGATGAAAATTATTAACTTTTAATCTAGGGGGTTTTTTGGTTCGGGGAAAAAGTTAGAGAAAAATTTAGTTTCAGAGACAGAAAGTTTGCTTTTTAGGCTAAAGGACACTTTTTAGTGTAAATCACAGAATGATAGTTGTAACTATCATTTTCTATTTACACTAAAAAGTGTCCTTCAGACTAAAAAGCAAACTTGTTGTCCTTAAGAATAATTTTTTTTTGCAACTTATTCCCTGTGCCGATTTTCCTGTTTAAAATCTAGAATCTAAAGGTGACTAAATTGATTTTAAAATAATGATTTATTTAATTAACGTATAAAATTGGGTTTTTAGGCACTGTCTCGGATTTCGATGAAACTGGTTTCATCGGATCCGTAATAGTGAATTATTATAGGATTTCAAGTTTCGTAGCAATCGGACTTATCGTTTGATCCTGCAGACTCGAAACACGTAGAAATCAATTAATGGAATTTAAATGAATATAATTTGATTTTAAAAGCTAACTTCTATATACAATGGAATTAGGGTTTGAAACTTGTTCCATTGAGTTTAAAAATATCGAAAACTTATATTTCGATATATTGGATGACCTATTTTCGTTTCGGGGACGAATGGCCTTTTCTGGTCTGGGTATCGCTTCGACCCAATTTAATCTGGTCCATCCATTTATATTTCAGCTCTGCCTATACATAGGCTGTTATAAACCCTAGCAGCTTCTTATTTTAATTTTTCCTGTACGTACAATTTCCATCTATCTGTTTAATTATCTATTCCTTCTCATTGGTAGAAAACCCTAAATTCCCAATTCCAAAATCAAATCGAAAAATTCAAACTCCTCAAAACCTATCAAATTATATATCATTGTGAAACTCTCAACGAATCAATCTAATTTGTAGTTCGTTTTTGCAATCGAGTTTTAGTTTGTCTAGAAATTGGCGATTTAGTCTCGGTTGTCCTATTAGGGTTTTGTTCTCGACGGTGGATAGTCGACCATTCGACGATCGGGAAGCGGCGTCTGGAAGAGGATGATGAGCAGAGGCAATCCATGGTCTTCGTTCATGCTATTAGTGCCGAAATGCACTAGAAAATGGCGATCTTTATGGCGGCGGCGCTGGCTGTTCGTGGATCAGAGGCAGCCGCTTTGGTGGCCATAGATGCGACTGATGGAGGGGATCTCAACAGTGGTGTTGGATTGTGGTCGCGAGGCTTGAGGCATCAGCGATTGGTAGTCAAAGGTGTGGCGGCTGTAGCAGTGTCGCGTTCTTACGCGATTTAGGGTTGAGGAAGGAAATTTTAATTACGATTATGCCCTTGTATTATTTTTAATTTAATTTTTAATTATTCAACCTTCTAACTTAAATAAGTTTTGCATACGAACTCGGATTTTACGCGGTTTCTTCCATTACAATCGTATAAAAATTCCATACAACATGGAACTAGTTTGGTTGAATTTGGAGACTGTTCAAATTTGGGCTTTTATTGGATTTTAAATTGACGATAAATCAAAGGTGAGTGATTTAACCCACTCACGCTATACTAAACCTTCTTATGTTAGTTGAATTAAGTTTATGATGTGATAATGATTTTAATGATTGCTGTTTGGTAATTTAAATTGTCATTTTTAATTTAATTTGAATTTATATTGAATTAAATTTCCATTTAAATAAATATTGGATTTAAATTGTTAGTTAAATACCTGATACTGATAACTAGTTAATTGTTGTGATTTATTGGCTGATTTGGATGTTGATTGTGATGGATGCTTATTTGTTGACATTTTGGATGATTGGATGTTTATTTGTTTTATATATCCCTGTTATCACTATGGGTTGAAATGATACATACCCGAATGATCTTATAGATTAAGGAAAATCATTATGGGTTGAAATGATACATGCCCGAGCGATTTTATTGATTGGGAAATTATTGATTCGGGAAACGGGTTGAAATGATATATACCCGGAAAATTTAACTATTTTGGGTTGAAATGATACATACTCAATCACTTGACAATAGGGTAGAAAATTATACACGGACACCGTTGGTCGATTTTAAATTATTTTCTAAATAGTAAAGTATGTTTGATTTATAAATTTGATTTATAAATTAAATTTAATGATTTTTAATTAAAATTTATATTTGGAAAATAATTTATTTTATATGTTTAAAGTTTCAAACTATAAGTTAATATATGGTTTTAAATGTAATTTTATGTTTTTAACTTATAATTTTATTTAGTTTTAAATATATAATTTAAACAGTTTAAAATTTTAATTTAATAAAATATTTAATATAGTTTTAAGAGATTTATATATAAAATTTAATTTAATAAAATATTTAATATAGTTTTAAATATATTTTTTAAATTTAATTTAATATAATAATTATAGTTTTAATTTAATATAATAAATATAAATTTTTTAATAACTTTAATAAATAAAAATGTAAGAAGTTAAGTAGAGAATAATTTGTAATTAAATCTGATTTAAAGGATTTAAATTTAAATACGATTTTATTTAAGTTTAAAAGATGTGATTTTTGGAATGTAATAATTTGACATAATATGAACTGTAAAATAAATGTTTTAAATCTAAAATATAATTGAAGTTAAATATTTTAGTATTGATTTAAATTGTAATTTAAGATTTATTATTTAAATGTTTTATAAAATGACCACAGTGTGAAATAAGCATTTGGTTGTTAAAGAGACCGGGGTCGAATATTGTCATACTCTCTACCAATTCCGAAACCACTTTAACAACTGTGTATGTGGTGGAGAATCCAGAATAAAGTAGGATGGTTTGGTGAACGCTACTGGTATGAGATAAGAAACGCAGCCCTGACCTTCAAGTCAGCTTGATATGACTAAAACAGGAGCTATCCCGGGTCAAGTGAGGTCGCTTCTCCTACCGTACATGCTTCTTCGAAACTATATCTGTTGCTTTGTTATTGATTGGTGCACACCTTTGATTATGGGAGTGTTGTCTCGAGGTGAGTGGTAGTAGCTGCTATGCGTTACCACCAGTCGGGGTGTGCAAAACGGTAGAATCCTACCATGGGCATTGCCTCGTGTGCCTTGTCATGTGCCTTATCGAGCCCACTACGATTTTGGTTTGTGTCGTACCTATGGAGTGCTCCCTGATAGCCCACCAGTTTACGGTGGTGTTTGCAGTACTCTATAGACTACGATGCCTATAAATATGTGTTGAGGGGGATATGGGTAACGCCTTAAAGCTATTTTAATACTTTACTTTATTGATGGACACTATATATATGCTGTATTTTACTACATATTGATAGTTTAACGGATCCTTATGAGATGAAAAATCCTGTAACATTTCTTAAGTTATTGCACGCACGTTATACACTGGATAGGAGATGTGAAATCCCGTAAACATCTCTAAAGCTATTACACTCATATTTATTTGATGTTGATTTAACTTACATAAGATCTTTTAGTTCTGACTCGAGTGTTTTATCTTTTCATTACGCTTGGGTCAACCTGAGCATTTTAGTGTTGAAGATTTTATTTCTGGAGGATAAAGAGAAAGTTTGGTATATATTATTTGTAATTTTCAGCCGCATCATTATTGGTATGTCATTGTTTGTTCTCTGATTGTTGTAAAAAATTGTGTAATCAAATATATATTATGAAACAGCTTCATGAACTGTTTATTTGATTATTATATTTTGTCATTCCGCTGCGGATTCTGTGTTTTGCTTTTCCTTCTTTTCTCTTATTTTTCTATTTACCCCATTGACAATCCTCCCTTTTGAATGGTTTGAGTTTGACTTGTGTGGTTTATTGTCAATTTAAACCGTCCAAAAAGGTGGGTCGTCACAATGGTGGTGTTTTCATGTTGTTCTAAGGTTATGGAAGGAGTATTGGTTGTTTTGGACTTAATTTTTTCTTTGGAAATTTGGATAAAGAGAAAGAGATAAAGAAGTAAACTTTTACTTCTTGAAACATAAACTAAAAATGAGAGGGTTGTAAGCTCTTTATAGACTTTAAGGTAGTGATCTTTAGTCCTATACTCACCCCCTTAGCCTCACCACCCTACTCCTTCCCATCTGCCTCCATGTGGCTTCCATCACGTCACTTGCATGAGGCCAAAATCTACACAAAAGTCCACTTCCTTAAATAGTTTCTAGAAGTTTCCTAATGACACTTAGGTTAATTAATTTTATTTAATGCTAATTGAATTTATGTTTGTTATATGTGTGTGTACAAATGTAAACTAGTGTGCACAACAAGTTTCAATAACTTTTGTTCCACGAAAACTTAAAAATCCAAAAACGATCTCGATCACATTTTAAAATTTTTCTCCAAACTATTTAATTTTGTAAACAAATTTCCGTAATGAGTTATCATTATTTATTAATTAAAATAAGGTTATTTGACTATTAAAAACCATTTTGTTGAATATTTTAAACTAATTAAATATTCACAAATCAAAGCAATAAAATTCCATGTCGTTACATAAACATTTTTTATTAGCAGAAGTAAATTGATTTACAACCTAAACATTAAAAATTATATAAGCTAAAATATAAAAATATTTACAAGAAAGACTTAATTAAAAATTTGAAACAAAATGCAACATATAAACGCAAATGATTATTGAATACGTTATATGTTTTTATCAAAAGAATATATTAAAACTAATAAACAATAACTACTAAAAAAAATTACCTACAACAGAAGATTTAAAAGCATTTAAATCAATCGCATGGCTAGATGCTATGAACTTCACAAAAGGAGCTATTCGAAGATATGTGATTAACGCACTACTTCCTACCAAAACTAACAAGTATGCACCGACCACACTTTTTCCCGATTCATTTAGCATTATGAGTTAACATGATGCACCTGAAAAATAGAAAATATAGTATAAATAAGTCATATCAAATTTTTAACTTTTAACATTGCAAATACACTAATTTGATAAAAAAACTATATTTCACTTGAAAATAAAAAATATAGTATTAAAAAGTATTATTTATCTTGTTAATACCACACTAATAACACAATTTATCCACAAATCAAAACCATATTGCAAACAGCTGTAACGCCCCACCTCTATGCTCATAATAACAAAGAGTATTAAAAGAAATACTGTCTATTATTACGAAGAATAAGGCTGGATAGGAGCGGCCATCCGTAGTTGGCCTTACACTAGTATTGGTTATCTCGATAGGAGTGGTATATACTTTTAATTTTTCACTTCTCATTTATTTACTTCCATCGACATACCCAATTCTAGTATAAAACGAACTACAATGGTTCATAATAGTTTAGGACAATATATATAATAATAACACAGATACAAAAGAATGCGGAACACAGATAACAAAAGATCTCATATATATATATATATATATAACTGATGGCAGTTACAATACAGTTGACACAATACATATGATACAACTACAACTGTCAACCCAAGAAGTTATATATACAAGTACATTATCGACTAATATACATGAATACATATCATCTTAAAGCAGACACACTGACTACTACAACAAGACGAAGACCACTCCAAATGATATAAAAAGTCTTCATAGCTCAACAGCAACTCAAAGCAGGAAATCTACAACCTGAAATAACTCGGGTCTGACCCGAGTATTAAATTCAAAAGAAAATAATACACGGGTCAGTCTAATTCAAACTCAGTTATTAATGCACAGAAGCAATAATAATCAAATATCAAATAGACGACAGTCAAAATAAATTCACCTATCCGATCCTTTAACAAGGGAGTAGGATAACGGTGAATATAACACGTAATAGTGTTATATAACAAATCAGTAGATTCAAAATATCAACAAAGAAAAATGAAGAGATTATCGATGAAGATAATTTAGAAAACAACAGGATTGCCAAAATCGGCAATTTAACAACAAAATCATCAGATTAAACCAAATCAAAATACACTTTAAAAATATGTCGAATTGGCCTCACGAAACAAATCCAGCAATTGAAATATCAATTAAAATTGTCAAATCTGACTGGACTGCAGTACACGCACGCGTGTACTACCTCGCCACTACAGTATGAAATGCATAAAAGATCAACGGAAATTCACAAACGAGCACAAGGTCAAATCCAAATCAGATTCAACACAAGTGCAAATGGCCTTGACCAAAATTCAGAGTATCACTGCAACAATGAAACTGTGCATGTACACAGGTCAAGAAAGTCAAGACAAAGAAATGGTAACACAAAAGTTCAACAACAATTCAACAATATATGCATACAGACATACATATGTATATATGCATCTATAATGCAGACTTATGAATGAACCAGTATCATAGTGATACAGAGGGAATTGGTTAGTACAATCAGTTGAAAAAGAATGAAGTGATTCAAAGTTCAAAATTCCAGATGGAAGAAACCATAGCCCCAAACTAGAAAATCAGATAACCAGTACAACGGTGAATCAAGACTACAACATCAATGCAAAAGCACACAAGGTCAACCAATGGAAACAGTGCAATGACTACAGTGATGAACAAATGGTCAATCTACAAGAAAAATCATCCCAGACTAAGCAAATACATGAATGACTCAAATGGACAAATGCAACATCAGGTTATACTACAGAAGTACAACAAGCTACATAGAACAATCAGTGGCAAATGCATGTACAAGTGAGCACATGAACACAGCAGTCTCAATCAAGACACAATGGCAACTGTAAATGACAGAAATGATCAACCAAGTTCAACAATCAAAGTCAGGTACAAGATCAACAATGTACACAGTGGCTACAGAATGCAAAGACAACTACTGGAATGAATGCATAATGAATACATGAACAAAAGTACAAGTCAGGAAATATGATGATCAAAAGATGAACCAGACAAGTGCACCATTAAAATAACAATATAGCAATGAACCAAACAAGTCATATACATGAAGACCACAAGGAAACAGAGCTACAAAGTATATGCAGTGGCAACAAGGTGTTATAACAAAGTCAGACCGAAGTCAATTCGCAAGTACAAAAAGCAAAGCAAATGTAAACAAGACGAAGTCAACAGAGAAATTCACGAAAAATCAAAAAGGCGAAGTCAAAGGAAATCAACACAGTGATGGCCGAGAATATTGAACAGCTCAAATTCAAAATCAAGAGCATCAAGTATCAGATATGAAATTGACAAGGCTAAAGGAATCATCAATCAACAAAACAAATCGAACTAACTAAACGTGCGTTTGAATCAGATGTGAGTGGAAAGCACTCACCTTATTTCCCAGAGCACCAACTATCGATCGGCGAGCACTTACGAGGAACAACCCATCGGATCGAGGCAATCATCGTTGGCCTCTTCAATTTTGTACAAGCCCTAATTTGGATCGAAGGACGAAAGCCCTAATCGCAAGCAAAGGAAGAAAAGGAACGGTCATTTCTATTTCTCACGTCTATTTTGGTGTAGGGTTTTCGAATGAGAAAAAAAAATGAAAGAAAGGGGGGAACGGGTCGAACAAAAACAAGATAGGCAGATGAGCTCAGAAAATTGTCACGGCCACAATTTTTATAAGGAAGAGGGCCAAATAAATTTTAAGCCCGCATATCCTTAACAAACAATTAGTCAGTATAATTAATCGTTTTAACAACGATAATTAATTGTTATAAAATCCCGGGTTGTTACAGACTCCCCTCCTTATAAAAATTGCATCCCCGCAATTTTCATAATTAAGGTCGTCAACAATTATTATTCTTCTAACATAAACTGGTTAAGTTAGAAAAATAAAGATCGAGAGCCCAATACCAAAGTAATCTTTCAATCCCATAAAGGAAATTCACAAAACAGCCATATCTAACTATCGATACGATAATTAGAAAACAGCGAAATCTAATTATTAACAAAGATAATTAGAAAACACAAATCACAAATGGCAAAATCGCAAATATCTAGTTATTCAACAAATAACTAGAAAACACGAACTTCATAATCAACAAACTCTAACTATCAACAGAGATAAAGATAGATAGAAAACAACAATCCAATAAAATCAGCATACTCTAGAATCAACGGGAGACTAGAAAATCTCATATCAATAAAATCAGCAAACATCCAATTATCCAAACGATAGTCAGAAAACAAATCAACAAATATCTAATTATCAAAAACGATAATCAGAAACATCAAATATCTAATTATCAAAACGATAATCAGAAAACATCAAATATCTAATCATCAAAACGATAATCAGAAAACATCAAATATCTAATTATCAAAACGATAATCAGAAAACATCAATTATCTAATTATTAAAAATGATAATCAGAAATCTCAAATCAACAAATATTCGATTATCAAAAACGATAATTAAATCTCAAACCAGCAATTATTTAATTATCAAAAGCGATAATTAAATCTCAAATCAACAAATATTTAATTATCAAAAGCGATAATTAAATCTCAAATCAACAAATATTTAATTATCAAAAGCGATAATTAAATCTCAAATCAACAAATATTTAATTATCAAAAGCGATAATTAAATTCCAAATCAGCAAATATTTAATTATCATAAGCGATAATCAAAACTCAAATCAGCAAATATTTAATTATCAAAAACGATAATTAAATCTCAAATCAGCAAATATTTAATTATCTAAAGCGATAATTAAATTCCAAATCAGCAAATATTTAATTATCAAAAGCGATAATTAAATCTCAAATCAGTAAATATTTAATTATCAAAAGCGATAATTAAATCTCAAATCAGCAAATATTTAATTATCAAAAGCGATAATTAAATCTCAAATCAGCAAATATTTAATTATCAAAAGCGATAATTAAATCTCAAATCAGCAAATATTTAATTATCAAAAGCGATAATTAAATTCCAAATCAGCAAATATTTAATTATCAAAAACGATAATTAAATCTCAAATCAATAAATATTTAATTATCAAAAGCGATAATTAAATCTCAAATCAACAAATATTTAATTATCAGAAGCGATAATTAAATCTCAAATCAACAAATATTTAATTATCAAAAGCGATAATTAAATCTCAAATCAACAAATATTTAATTATCAAAAACGATAATTAAATCTCAAACCAGCAATTATTAATTATCAAAAGCGATAATTAAATCTCAAATCAACAAATATTTAATTATCAAAAGCGATAATTAAATTCCAAATCAACAAATATTTAATTATCAAAAGCGATAATTAAATCTCAAATCAGCAAATATTTAATTATCAAAAGCGATAATTAAATCTCAAATCAGCAAATATTTAATTATCAAAAACGATAATTAAATCTCAAATCAGCAAATATTTAATTATCAAAAGCGATAATTAAATCTCAAATCATCAAATATTTAATTATCAAAAACGATAATTAAATCTCAAATTTGCTAATTAAATCTCAAATCAGCAAATATTTAATTATCAAAAGCGATAATTAAATCTCAAATCAACAAATATTTAATTATCAAAAGCGATAATTAAATTCCAAATCAGCAAATATTTGATTATCAAAAACGATAATTAAATCTCAAATCAACAAATATTTAATTATCAAAAGCGATAATTATATCTCAAATCAGCAAATATTTAATTATCAAAAGCGATAATTAAATCTCAAATCAGCAAATATTTAATTATCAAAAGCGATAATTAAATCTCAAATCAGAAAATATTTAATTATCAAAAGCGATAATTAAATCTCAAATCAGCAAATATTTAATTATCAAAAACGATAATTAAATTCCAAATCAGCAAATATTTAATTATAAAAAACGATAATTAAATCTCAAATCAACAAATATTTAATTATCAAAAGCGATAATTAAATCTCAAATCAGCAAATATTTAATTATCAAAAGCGATAATTAAATCTCAAATCAACAAATATCTAATTATCACAAGCGATAATTAGAGACAACAAATATCCGATTATCAAAACGATAATCAGAACTCATATCAACAAATATTTAATTACCGATACGATAATTAATTCTCATAACATCAGATATCTAATTACCTGCAGATAATTAGAAACAACAAATATCTAGAAATCAATTAAGAAGACTAGAAAATCAACATAAAAGCTTGGATCGATCCCATCAGATGGCGAGTTTTTAATTCGCCGCACGTGCATCAACAAATGGCCGAAGCCTACCAAGTACTCAACATAATTTTGGTGCCCATCAGATTGACCCAAAGGTCCGCAGAGTGACCCGAAGGTCTAGTACTGGTATTTGACCCGAAGGTCCGCAGAGTGGCCCGAAAGCCCAACAAATGACCCAAAGGTCCAGCAGATGACCCGAAGGTCCAACATAGTGGCTCGAAAGCACACAAATCATCAGAATCATCAAAACATCAAATATTTCAATTAACGAGTCCGGAATTAACCGAAATAGCAAACGCACATGTACCATACCACGTGTTTTACTAAATCGTTTGATTCTCGTCATCGTTTCCTTGAAAGTGCAAAATTGTGTATTTTGTAAAAATACACTTTACATTTTCAAACGGACAAGTCCGGAATTAAGCGAATCAGTAAAAGAAAGGGGTCATAATCCTCGATTTTGCTAAAACGTTTAAATCACTTCCTCATTCTTCTGAAATCGCAAACTGTAAAATTCCTGAAAACAATTTTATTTATTTTATAAAAATAACAATTCACATTCTCAACTGGACAAGTCCGGAGTTAAGCGAATCAGTAAAAGAAAGGGGTCATAGTCCTCGATTTTACTGAAACGTTTAAGTCGCTTCCTCATTCTATTGAAAGCGCAAACTGAAAAAATTTGTAAAACAATTTTCATTTTTAAAACGATTTCCAATCACGTGATTAAAACAGCAAATCAGTAACAATTTCGATAAGGAAATTATACTTCTCAAAATACCGTAAAAACGGGTCACAAATCAGCATTGCGGTTATATAACCGCTTGAAAATCCACTTTTAAAATTTTGACTGTTACTGAAGTCAAAGCGACAGAAATTTTCAAACGTCAAAATCTCATCAAAATCATTTACATCAAAATGTAATATCAGTAAATTTTCATTCATCAAAAATGCCACAAAACACCGTGCTTCAAAAATTTAGCATTGGTTCAACGTAAAATAAATGCAGAACGTGCAACTCAAATTAGCACGTACTACAAAATGAACAAAGAAATCATTCGAACATATCTTCAATGAAGATAATTCAAAACAGCAAAATCTAATCAATATATGATTAGCATAAAAGAAAACCAGCAAAGATCTCAACAAAATCACATAACTGCAATCGTTTCGAATCCTCAATCGGATTCGAAATTCTCAAAGAAACAAAATAAATACAGCTATGTAAACACAAATGAAATTTATTTCAATTTCATATTTCGACTTTTAAATCAAAAAGATTATCAGTTGTACTTAGCGAAGACAGTTTCACTGTTTCCGCTATGCACTTTGATAAACAGAACACAATTTAATCAAATCAACAAAACACAGTTTCACTTTTATTTTTTAAATAAAGATATTTAAAAATTTCATCTAAATTTCAAAACTTTAGTTTTGACTCAAAGCACAAATAAAAACACCAACCAATAGTTGTAACATATGTTCCATCTAAGTTATGCTTTATATTATGTCCATAAATCCCAAGCTCTGATACCAACTGTAACGCCCCACCTCTATGCTCATAATAACAAAGAGTATTAAAAGAAATACTGTCTATTATTACGAAGAATAAGGCTGGATAGGAGCGGCCATCCATAGTTGGCTTTACACTAGTATTGGTTATCTCGATAAGAGTGGTATATACTTTTAATTTTTCATCTCTCATTTATTTACTCCCATCGACATACCCAATTCTAGTATAAAACGAACTACGATGGTTCATAATAGTTTAGGACAATATATATAATAATAACACAGATACAAAAGAATGCGGAACACAGATAACAAAAGATCTCATATATATATATATAACTGATGGCAGTTACAATACAGTTGACACAATACATATGATACAACTACAACTGTCGACCCAAGAAGTTATATATACAAGTACATTATCGACTAATATACATGAATACATATCATCTTAAAGCAGACACACTGACTACTACAACAAGACGAAGACCACTCCAAATGATATAAAAAGTCTTCATAGCTCAACAGCAACTCAAAGCAGGAAATCTACAACCTGAAATAACTCGGGTCTGACCCGAGTATTAAATTCAAAAGAAAATAATACATGGGTCAGTCTAATTCAAACTCAGTTATTAATGCACAGAAGAAATAATAATCAAACATCAAATAGACGACAGTCAAAATAAATTCACCTATCCGATCCTTTAACAAGGGAGTAGGATAACGGTGAATATAACACGTAATAGTGTTATACAACAAATCAACAGATTCAAAATATCAACAAAGAAAAATGAAGAGATTATCGATGAAGATAATTTAGAAAACAACAGGATTGCCAAAATAGGCAATTTAACAACAAAATCATCAGATTAAACCAAATCAAAATACACTTTAAAAATATGTCGAATTGGCCTCACGAAACAAATCCAGCAATTGAAATATCAATTAAAATTGTCAAATCTGACTGGACTGCAGTACACGCACGCGTGTACTGCCTCGCCACTACAGTATGAAATGCATAAAAGATCAACGGAAATTCACAAACGAGCACAAGGTCAAATCCAAATCAGATTCAACACAAGTGCAAATGGCCTTGACCAAAATTCAGAGTATCACTGCAACAATGAAACTGTGGATGTACACAGGTCAAGAAAGTCAAGACAAAGAAATGGTAACACAAAAGTTCCACAACAATTCAACAATATATGCATACAGACATACATATGTATATATGCATCTATAATGCAGACTTATGAATGAACCAGTATCATAGTGATACAGAGGGAATTGGTTTGTACAATCAATTGAAAAAGAATGAAGTGATTCAAAGTTCAAAATTCCAGATGGAAGAAACCATAGCCCCAAACCATAAAATTAGATAACCAGTACAACAGTGAATCAAGACTACAACATCAATGCAAAAGCACACAAGGTCAACCAATGGCAACAGTGCAATGACTACAGTGATGAACAAATGGTCAATCTACAAGAAAAATCAACCCAGACTAAGCAAATACATGAATGACTCAAATGGACAAATGCAACATCAGGTTATACTACAGAAGTACAACAAGCTACATAGAACAATCAGTGGCAAATGCATGTACAAGTGAGCACATGAACACAGCAGTCTCAATGAAGACACAATGGCAACTGCAAATGACAGAAATGATCAACCAAGTTCAACAATCAAAGTCAGGTACAAGATCAACAATGTACACAGTGGCTACAGAATGCAAAGACAACTACTGGAATGAATGCATAATGAATACATGAACAACAGTACAAGTCAGGAAATATGATGATCAAAAGATGAACCAGACAAGTGCACCATTAAAATAACAATACAGCAATGAACCAAACAAGTCATATACATGAAGACTACAAGGAAACAGAGCTACAAAGTATATGTAGTGGCAACAAGGTGTTATAACAAAGTCAGACCGAAGTCAATTCGCAAGTACAAAAAGCAAAGCAAATGTAAACAAGACGAAGTCAACAGAGAAATTCACGAAAAATCAAAAAGGCGAAGTCAAAGGAAATCAACACAGTGATGGCCGAGAATATTGAACAGCTCAAATTCAAAATCAAGAGCATCAAGTATTAGATATGAAATTGACAAGGCTAAAGGAATCATCAATTAACAAAACAAATCGAACTAACTAAACATGCGTTTGAATCAGATGTGAGTGGAAAGCACTCACCTTATTTCCTAGAGCACCAACTATCGATCGGCGAGCACTTACGAGGAACAACCCACCGGATCGAGGCAATCATCGTCGGCCTCTTCAATTTTGTACAAGCCCTAATTTGGATCGAAGGACGAAAGCCCTAATCGCAAGCAAAGGAAGAAAAGGAATGGCCATTTCTATTTCTCACGTCTATTTTGGTGTAGGGTTTTCGAATGAGAAAAAAAATGAAAGAAAGGGGGGAACGGGTCGAACAAAAACAAGAAAGGGAGATGAGCTTAGAAAATTGTCACGGCCACAATTTTTATAAGGAAGAGGGCCAAGTAAATTTTAAGCCCGCATATCCTTAACAAACAATTAGTCAGTATAATTAATCGTTTTAACAACGATAATTAATTGTTATAAAATCCAAGGTTGTTACAACAGCAGTTTTTTAAATGAAGACTTAATAGAGTCATAAATCAATAGGGAACTATACAAAATATAATTACAAATACAAAAGATAAAATTTATAATATGCAACAAAAAATTAAAGTTCAAACAGTAAAAAAAATACAAAATATAAAAGGTAAAATAGAAGACATGCAAAATATGAAACATAAAAAATAAAAGATAAATTCAAATATATGAAACATAAAGTCCAAACTGCATATAGGATTAGCAACTTTAGTGGCGGCAAAATATATTGCAAATGAATGGGCTATTACCTATCTAGTTCAGTAATGGAGTTTTAGTAAACGAAAACACATTCATACTAAACCTAAAACCTAAAAGATTAGAATTATTCTCTAAAACCATAAACTTTATGAATAAATTTTTTAAATCTAACAATTATGAGCAAGTAAAAATATTTTCATTACATGCATACATTTAGCCACTTTGATTTGTGACTCAAAACAATATGCAAGTATATAGACATCAATTGTAGAGTAAAATTTAAAAAGTATTTAAAGTAAGCAGTAATTAAATTATATTTTTGTGTACTATATCGACATGCAACTATGAGTAAAATGGTTTTCATATGATGATTACTTTTAAAAAGTATTTAAAGTAAGCAATAATTATATTTTTGTTAAATTTAAAGTACAATTAATAATATTTATACTATAATTTCATATGATGATTACTTTTAGTGAAAACTCTACGATTAATACAACTACTTGAACTAGAAATTACTATAAAACTTTTACAAGCACTACAGTTGGAAAATGATATTGAATGTACTTCGATTTGTGGTTTTAGTGATTCCAAAGCAAATGAGTTGATCTTAAATTTTGATTCAGGATAAATTGTAATGAACGATTGAAAATACGGTTGGATTTTAGGTTGGGTTTGACTGAAATAAGAAAAGGCTTAAACCCTAGTTTTAGGTATGTCGACTGAAATGAAAATTGGTAGGGTGGTTGGAATGTTTTGTGTAACGTTGAGGGTAACGACGTATTTGATTGAAATTGTCTTGGAAACTTATTATTTTAAATGATATGCCTAGAAACTAATAGGTTGAGTCATGGGAGCCTTTTATCATAATTCCCATTAAATATAAATGTTAATTAAGAGCACTTAATCAAATTAAATCTAATTGAGAAGGCATGTAAGTAAATAAATTGAGCGCAGAAGAAAATAAATATCATTAAGTTAACTATTTGGTGCTAAATTAAAAGTAAAATATTAACATAAGAATTATATGGAACTAAATCATATATAATTATCACACATAAGGAAATAAATAAAATTGATTGATGTTAATTAACATTAACAGATACTAAACACGTAATAAAAAATTAATGTTAATCAGATGGAAGAAAAAATGGTATAAAATAACGTTAAAAAGGAAACAGGTGAAATTTAACATATTAACACAATCGGTTCATCCCTTTATTAGGACCGGTCGACCGCTAATGGTTGACCGGTGGTATAATATTTGTCGATCAGTCGTGAACAGGCGGCGCATGTTGAACCTAGTTCGAATGGGCTAGATTTAATAAATTGAAATCTAGATGGAATTGATTTTTGCATCTATAAATACAGTTCTAACCCCTTACGTTTCCTTTTCTTTTCTAAATCAAAGAGCGAAGCTCTGCCATTTTCTTTTCTCCACAAATTCTAGAAAATATAGAAATTATAAAATAGTATATTATATGTGTGTGTGTGTGCATGCGCGTGTGTGCGTGTGTGTAGAGAATACTGAGAATAAAAGGGAAGAAGAATAAGGGGTGAATCTATTCTACAGAGGAAAGGTAAATTATAGAACCTAAATCTAAATTTATGTTTAATTCAAATCTCTTCTTAAGATCCATAATACTAATAGATATGTATATATTTAGTACATATTTTGGTAGAAGAAAAGGGAATCAAATAAGAAGAATGGATTTAGATTTAGAGATTTGGAAGCTAAGAGGTGAGTGTGAAATTATATATTTTTATATAATATTAGATTTATATCGTTGTAAATCTGTACCTTATATGCCTAAGTATAATTATTTTGGAGTTATAGGCTTAAACATAAACATGAAATGAATTTGAAAACTATGCTTGCATATTCTGTAAATTGTTGACTTGAATTAAATATTGCATGAACTTGAATCTGGAAAGTAAGGCTGAATGTAGTCCCTAAGTTAATAAATTGTATAGTAATTCCAGATTTTTTAGGTAAATGACATATGCTAATAGATATTAATTAGATGTTATTATAAATTGAATTTGGATTTAAGTAGTATTTTAATTCATTAGAATGAAATGGGTTGCAACGTAAATTTCTATAATTTATCCAGTTTTATAAATATGGCTAAAAGTGTGTTGTTTGAAGTAACAAGGGACACGCTAAAAAAAGAGATGTGCAAAATACGGATGTTTGCCGTATTTTGTATCTTCTACTTCAATAATAATAGAAAAGATAATTTCTTGTAATTCCAAACATAACACATGTCCTCTTTGGATAATTTATGATCAATTACAATGTTAACATTTCCATTTAGGAAGATGTAAATCCGATGCATTAAAATGCAAAAGTCCCTAAGTATAAACCAAAGTATAGTAAATAAAGATAATAACAACAATTCACTTATAAATCTAATATATGCGATAAGTTAGAAAATAGCTATATGTGATGAAATGTATGTAAATAACGTAATGAGAAATTAAGAAAATCACAGTGATCAAAGAAAGATAGTAATAGTTGAAAAGGAACAATAGAATATACATAATAATATCAAGTGAAAGTTAAGTAGTAAAGGATATTTAATCTAATACAGTAGAAGAAAGCAGTAAATGATATTTAAAAAGGCCTTAACGAAATAAGAAGTAAGTTGGGTAAAATAACTAAATACCAACAGTTGAACATAGGAGGCTTAGTAACTAAATAAATTTATTCAGCGTCAAGTATGCATTTATGATGGATTTGAATTATTGAATTTAGTCAATAGCTTAGATAAAGTGACATGGTCATTAACATGGGTTAGAATGCGAGGTCAGTAGTGTTACACAATATATGTCCCATAAGGGGCTACCAACAGTTGTGTATAAGTTATACTGATGTTGGATATAACCAACTGTAAACGTTCGTGTATAGGTGGAGTGAATATCAAAAGTAGAATGGTTTGCCCAATCGAAGTGTCAAAGGACAAGTAGACTCTGCTTCAATCTTTTAGAGGGTATGAGTTAAGTAACCAAGTGGGTATTTCCTAGGTTGCATTAAGTAATCTAAATGGGATTGTGAGCATAGGCTCAGCGCTATGATGGTGAGGTTGATACCATATATGAGGGAAAGGAGCTATTTACATAGGTCGAGATCATCATCAGTCCAGAGCGGTCGGCGAAAAGACAAGGGGTACGACTAAACTGGCTATACCTCCTACTAGTATAGACCACGTTTAGGACATGCACTACCTCATAGTTGTTTATTAGTTTGTTTGTTGTTAGGTGGCAAGGCTAGATAAATTTTTAATAGATGTCTTTAAAACAAGATAGAATACGGCTAAATAGTTGTAACGCCGTTATTAGACACTATAGTAGTTCCTTGGTATGTCGGCAGCATGGATGTGATATTGCATTGACGATTGATCCTGATGAGGTGTTGAGTTACGAATACTAGTTGGGAAAGTATCTTGGTCCAAAGGGGGACCTGGTACTTACACACACATACAAACATATGTAGTTATTGTCTACCTCGAGTAAATGGGGTATATCATAAGCATACGTGAAGTCAAGATGATAAATAAAATAATAAATATAATTTGTAATGGAAGGTAATCGACATAAACTAGTGTTATGTATAAAGTATGTAATTTACCAATCACCAGAACGTTGTTTTAACCCCCTTCTCATTACAACCCACATGATAGACCTAGAAGGATAGGTACCGGTACAAGGCGGGAATAGTGGAAGAACATGCATGCTTGACACTGACAAGTGCACTAGACATCAAAAGTATTAGCCTTGGTCAATAATTATATGTTTATTATACTTTACTATTCCACTGTGAGTTTATATCGTTAATGATCTGATATGATTTTGTTGTTTACAGGATACTAACACCAACGATTCGTACTTTGGTGGATTTAGGTTTTTGATTAAGCAAAATTTCGGGCTCATTAAGGTGTGATTTGCTATAGTATTCACAGGGTTATGGAAATGAAATGTAATGTTGCAAATTAATGAATGAAAATGTTTTGTTAAAATTTTGTAAATTCTAGTGATGTTGATTTTATGTTATAATAATTAATCTCATTCTATCATTGGGAAATAATACCAAGGATTACTGCAGCATCAATAGTACTATTTTCGAGCCTCGGAATGGAGGATGTTACAACATGGTGTCCGAGTATAGGATTACATAAAACTTAATAAGATTTTTGAAAGAACATAACACAAATGAACATAGAAAGAAAAATTATGGTATGGGATAGTGATATTATAATGTACTTATTATTTGTTACATATATATATAAGTACGTAAATCTGTATATACTCTCCCCTCTGCCTTAGACTATTCTTTTGTATCTTATAAAGACTCGTATGCTAATTATGAGTAATGGATACCGGAAGTGGAAGACTAAACTTCGGAGGCCAAAGCACCGCAACCCATGGAAATGTTTAGGCCAATGCTAGGAACGCTAACAGAACCACCAATGCAAATGCGAATGGGAATGGAAACGCTAATGCTAATGTGGGTGTTGGAACCGCGCCAGTTGATATGGGGACTATGTATCAGTTTTTGTCAATATGATGCGAGCTGGAGCAACGACCGAATTAATTGGAGGCGACGTTGGTAATGCAGGATCTGCCGCACCAGAAGTGGCTGCCCGTAATAACTATGCCACGTTAAGCCGAGACTATACTAGCTTAGGAGTAAAACCATTCTTGGGGATGAAGAATGCCATCAAGGTGGAGGATTGGTTCTTCAATGTGGGAGACTTTTTGCTGGTCTAGGATTGAATGACAATCAGAAGAGGAGATTAGCATCGAGGCAATTGCAAGAAGATGCTTTATATTGGTGGAGTAGTGTTACTATGGGAGTTCCCGAGGAGGAGCTTACTTAGGCTAGCTTTAGAGAAAGGTCTTAAGAGAAGTTTCTACCTGAAGTAAGTAAGTTGGCTTTGTTTCGGAAATTCTCAAGAGTTAGAGCAGGTTGATATGACTGTGTTGGAGTATATTATGAATTTTGACAAGCTATTGTTAACACATTGCTTAAGAAGAATGAGAAGTTCATTAGAGGGTTAATGTCGGAGATTTCTAAGACAACTATGCCACACCTTAGAGATCCATTTAGTGTTATTGTAGATATGGCTATGAGGAATGAATATTGACTTGCATCTCTGGAAAGAAAAAGTTTGTGAAGACAACGAGTTTCCAAGGCAAAAAGAAAGTCCTTTAGCAAAAAGGGAGCTTAGAAGAAAGGGGTTTCGAAAAAGGGAAAAGCTGAAGTGACTTGCTATAAGTGTGATAAGAAGAGGCACTTTGCTAATGAGTGTCGCTTTGGTGAAAGCAATAGAATTATTGATAAAAAGAACACGAGGTTCTATAACTGCAATAAAATAGGGGCATTTGAAGAACGAGTGTCATGAACCGACCAAAGATCAGAAAGGAAAGGTTTTTGCTTCAGAACGTACATCTTATGGATCGGCAGCAGAGGAGAAGGGAAAGTCTATGTTAAGAGGTTCACTTCTTATTCATAGCATTCCAGTTAATATGTTGTTCGATATGGGAGCATCATATTCTTTTGTCTCTAAATGTTTGATAGGTAAGTTAAACCTTGAACCAACATGCCTTACTACTTCTCTAAGGTTTATAAATCCAATAGGCTGCAATGCAAATCTTAGAATGAGATGTGACCGTGTAGAGTTTGATTTGTTAGGTCATATATTTGCCTGCAATTTGTATGTATTTGATTTTGTGGGTTTTGGAGCAATTATGGGTATAGATTGGTTGAGTCGATATAACGCTAGGGTATTTTATCAAGATCGAGTAATATCCTTAAAGCAACCTAATTGCTGTGTCGAATTGTATACTCATTTGAAGAGCCGAGTTTTGACACATGTGCAATGTTGAGTGCCATGGAAGACATGGAGGATGAAATCAATCGGGTTTCCATGGTAAGGGAATATATTAATATTTTTGAGCCTATTATGGGACTACCACCAAAATGAGCTATCGAGTTTCAAATAGATCTCATGCCTAAAGCTGAATCCGTAAGTAGACCACCTAGCAAAATGACACATACCGAGATGAAAGAGTTAAAGGAGCAGTTAGTGGACTTAGAAGGAATTTTTTATAAGACCAAGCAGTTTGGCTTGGGGAGCGATGATGGTGTTCATAAAGAAGCCGAATGGGTCATTGATGTTGTGTATAGAAAGTTGAATAAGAAGATGATAAAAAATCGGTATCCTTTACCTAGAATAGATGATTTGTTCAATCAATTGAGTGGAGCCAATATGTTCTTGCAGTTGGACCTAGCTATGGATTTCCATCAATTGAGAGTGGGGAAGGAAAGTATACCGCTAAGTTTCAAATAAGATATGGTTTGTATGAGTGGTTAGTCATGCCCTTTGGCCTAACTAATGTGGTTGTTTTCTTCGTGGATTTGATGAACTGAATCTTCCAAGGGCATTTGGATAGATTCATGTTGGTGTTTATAGAAGACATTTTGATATATTCAACGAGTGAATGTGACAATGTAGTTCATCTCAAAATAGTGCTAGATATGTTGAGGCAGCATCAGCTAAAAGCAAAGTTTTCAAAAATGTAATTTCTAGAAAAGAGAAGTGAAGTTTTTTGGGCATGTAATTTCAGAGAATGGATTGTCTGTTGATTCGTCTAAGGTCAAAACTATTAATAGTTGAAAAAGACCCAAGACCATTATCGAGATAAGAAGTTCCTTAGGGTTGGTTGGCTATTACAGGAGATTTATTAAAAGTTTCTCTCGTATAGCAGTACCGATGACTAAGCTAACAAGGAAGGACGTGAAGTATATTTGGACTGATAAATGTGAAGAAGCATTTCAAAAACTAAAGAAATTATTGGCCAATGTGCATGTGTTAGTTGTTCTAGATGGGAATCAAGATTTGACGGTGTACAGATGCATGTGGATTTGGGTTGCGAGCTATATTGATGGAGAGAGGTAAAGTTATTGCCTTTGTTTCTCGACAGCTTCAACCGCATAAAGTATGATATCCTACTCATAGTTTAGAGTTGACAGTGGTGATCTTTGCGTTGAAGGTGTGGAGACACTCCTTATTGGGAGAATAATTTGAGTTGTTTACGGATCATAAATCTTTGAAGTATTTATTCTCTCAGAAGGAGTTTAATATGAGGTAGCAAAGATGGCTGGAGATTCTAGCAGCATATGACTTTCCGATTCAGTGTACGCCAAGGAAAGGAAATAAAGTGGCAGATGCACTTAGTATAAAACATCAGAATGTGATTTTAGCGATGCTATCTGAATGGAATGATTTAAGGGCTTTCGCTTCATGTGGAGTTAGAATGAGGTCGACGTCCAGTTGCAGTCAGTGTACTGTAATGATTTCTTGTTAGAAGTTTGACTAGTATTAATCGAAAGAATTACTACAAGGAAAAGGGTGATCCTGTAACGACCCGTATTTTTACGGATCGAAACATCGTAAAACAGTTGTCATTAAGTCACATTGTTGATAAGTCGTCCTGAGTCTAAGTCTTAGGTCGTGTAGTAGTTAGGTCGGAGTAGACGACCTAAGAAAGTGGAGCGACCTAAGGTAGTTGGCGACCTAAGGATTTTGGGGATAGGTCGCATAGAAGATAAGTCGTATGGTGGCTTAGGTCGTGGGGTAGGATTAGGTCGGAGGAGCGACTTATAGAAGTTGGCGACTTATAGCAGTTAGCGACCTAGTAGACTGGACAAGGTAAGGACTTAGGTCGTATAGCAGTTAGGTCGCGTAGTGGTTTAGGTCGTATGTTAGTTTGTAGCGACCTATAGGATTTGACCGACCTAAGGAGTTAGGTCATGTGATAGTTAGGACGTGTTATAGTTTAGGTCGTTCGAGCGACTTAAGGCTAATGGGATAAGTCGTTAAGGTTTAGGTCGTGAGACCCTGTGTCTTGGATAGGTCGTAGACGACTTAAGGATAGGAGCGACTTATAGGATTGGCGACCTAAGAGTTGGCGACCTAGTGGTTAGCGACCTAAGAGCTAACAGTATAAGAGAGTTAGCGAGTTAGCGTAGTTAGGTCGTGAGCGACCTAAGGTGTTAAGTCGTATCCTAGCTAAGTTAGTTAGGTCGCGAAGAAGCGCGTGTGGGTTAGGTCGTAGGTCGCGTATATGCGCAGATCTGGGTTAGGTCGTAGGTCGCGTATATGCGCAGATCTGGGTTAAGTCGTAGGTCGTAGAAGCGCATGCGTTAGGTCGTAAGTTGTGGAGTTTTGTTAGGTCGCGCGCTTATGCTATCTGTTAGGTCGTAGGTCGTAAGCTGCGCAGAGTTAGGTCGGAGGGTTTGTTAAGTCGTGGACGACCTAAGAGTGAACGACCTAAGGGGAAATCAGCCTATAAATAGGATGGTTCTACTTCATTTTTGGGATCCGGATTTTGAAGCCACGAAGTGCTTCCATTTTGAGAGCTTGAGTTCTACACTTCTTCACTTCTTTTCTCCACTCTGATCTTGTGCTTCCTTCCATCCAAATCGAAGATCGAAGAGCTTAGATTGAAGATCTACATTCTTCGAAGAGAGATTTCATCGTTTGAAGCGGATTTGTGATAGATCGAGTTAGATCCTTCGCTGTCCAGATCCGAAGTGTGTTGCTTTTGGGTTGTTTAGGTGATTTGGTGAGTGGTGATTATCTCTCACACGGATCCAAAGGAGTATATCGGATCATTGGCTTAATTTTGTGCTAAAGTAGTGATTTCCATGCATTTTCCTAATCCTAAGTATAGATCCATATAGATCCATTGTTCATAATGATTTGGCATCCATTTTACTACATGTTAACCTATGCAAGTTCATTCATCAAGATTATAGAGATATTGCTCATGTTTTCATGCTTATTAGACTTTTGACTCTTTAATTACGAAATTGCCATTATTGTTATAATTATCTATTTAGATCATATTTGAATGCTTGTTTACTTGGATTAATGTTTGATTTGATTGATTGCTATGAATTAGATGATTGATGATTTGATTTAGACCGAAGATGATTCAAAAGCAAAGGGAAAGGCTCTTGAATTGGAAAAGCTGCTCGTGGCATATGTAGCGGATGATGAAGCTCATATGGATAGATTTGATGATGATGTTGAGATGAAGCTTTGCTATGATGATGATGAGGCGAAGTATGATATGAGATAGCCTTGGTCTAATCCAGACGGGATCATTCCAAGCAGATTGATAACTCGGTGATATGGTTCGGGTTTGAGGATAATGGTTTGCTCGAGAGGCGCTTGAGCTAGTATGGAAATAGTCGTCGAGGAGGATGACTAGAAGGCTGAGATATCATCGTTGTTGAAGGCTCTAGCATGCTCAAAGCAAGAGTACATTGGGCAGATTCGATAGTCCCTGAAGGCTTCTGATTGGTAGTCAAGTACTCTGGGCAGATTCGATAGTCCTAGGCACGGGTCACGATGACGTGCGGAGTTATGTCTAGAACCGGGGTTTCCATTAGCCCTTGATGGACGGATGAAATAAAGAGCCGGTCATTCAATTAACGATGATATCGAAGCAATGATAACAGTGATAGCCAGAGTCATGGATGTTTGGTTGTATCGTCATTCGGTCTCAAGAGCGGTATTTTCTGGGTGCTTATCTGATCTTGGTTTAGGCCTTGGGGGTTTGTACTTGAAAAACATCGACCTTGACTCGAGTGATAATTGCTTTACTTTAAATTGTATGCTTTGCTATGTTTGCTTCTACTTAGTGTGTGTCTGGGGGCTATCACTGTAGAAAGAGGTGGAGTGGGACGGTTGGATTCCTATTCTTTTTTTTCCTTTATGCTCTTTTGGTATGTTGTTAGTTAATTTACCGCTCACTAAGGCTGTTGTCTGACTCAAGGCTTTATGTTTTAACTCTTATTGCCTTGGGCTGTTCGTCCATTTTAGGACGGGCAGACTAGGTAGCAGGTGACAGGTGCTGTTCTTGCTTTTCACGGTGCTGATGTCGAAGACGAGCTGGAGGGTTGCATATTATCTTTTTACTATATGTACTGGATGTTCCGCTGCTTGTATATTCTCTGAGTGTTATGTAGTGAGGCTTGATTTATTGACTGTTCAGATGTTTGTATTCAACTATTATGAAGTTTTATTGATGAGATTCTATTCTGTGAAGCTTCACTATATATATATATATATATATTCTATTATATTTTGTCCATGCGCTGTGAATAATACGATAGATTCTGTTGTTTTAATTTACCCTGGCAATCGTCCATGGTCGCCTGGCACACTTTACAGCGCACTATCTCTAGGTTCGGTGCAGGGGTCATGGGCGGTCGTCACATTTGGTATCAGAGCTTTGGTTAATCGATTTTACCCAACGCTCGCTGACGTAACTACGTATGAAACACGTAATTGTATTTTGATGGATGATTACTATATATAATATAGTAGCTTAGTAGAGTTTGAGTCCTTTATGCGGTTGTTTCTCTAGGTGTGCTAATCATTCTTTTTTTTATAGATATTAAGGATGAGTCGAAGAGGGAGACCAGCTGCTAGGGAAGGCCGTGCTACTGAGGGGGCTGCTGATTATGCTGCTATGTTCGAAGCTATGATGACTTCGATCATGAGAAGGATGCCAGCTCCGGGGCCATCGGCGGATGTTGGAGTTCAAGTTCAAACTCCAAAACCGGTGGATTTTGCTAAGTTGTGCAAGGATTATACTGCTCTTGGAGAGAAGGTTTTCTTAGGAACAGAGTCAACCATTGAAGTCCAGAGGTGGATAGATGCTTGTAGAAGGATCTTTGGTGACTTGGGAATTGAGGATGCAACTAAGAGGAAGTTAGCATCAAGACAGCTTCAAGGGAGAGCTTCTGATTGGTGGAACTCTATCACCATTGATACTCCGGAGGAAGAGATTACTTGGGAGTAATTCCAAGTCAGATTTGAAGCTAAGTTCATTTCTACAGCTCAGAAGTCTGTTCTGTTCAAGAAGTTTGTGGAGCTCAAGCAAGGTGGAAGACCAGTTCTTGAGTATGTTTCTGAGTTTGAAGCTTTGTCCAAGTATGCCCGGTCGTATATTGAATCTTCGTATCAGAAGAATGAGAAGTTTGTGACAGGCTTGGAAAGTTATCTTGGGAGGCAGTTGGTGGATCATTTGGATGATTCATTTGAGAAGCTTGTGGAGAAAGCTCTCAGGCATGAGAATCTGTTTCCTAAGGAAGGATCTGTTGTTGTTGTGACCAGGGGAGAGTCTAAACCACAGCAGGGTGGAAACAAGAAGAGGAAGCAGCAGCAACAAAAGGGTAAGGATGGCCAGAAGAAGCCGAAGGGCGAGGTGACCTACTTCAATTGTCAGCAGAAGGGCCATTTCTCCAGGGATTGCAAGAATCCTAAGGTGCCGATGAAATGCCACAACTGTGACAAGCCGGGGCATATCAAGAGGAATTGTCCAGAACCGAGGAAGGACAAGCAGATTGTGCAAGCTTATGCTTTAGGAGCTGTTCCATCATCTTCGAAAGCTTCTACCGCTGAAGAGAAAGGAAAGAGTGTAGTGGTTCAAGGTACTCTTTTCATTTGTGGTGTTCCAGTTAGAGTGCTATTTGATACTGGGGCGTCGCATTCGTTTGTTTGTAATGAAATTGTAGGCCGGTTAGGTTTAGAACCGGATATTGTTGATAGGCCATTGGTTGTGACTAATCCGGTTGGGGGATCGTCTTGTTTGTGTATGCTATGCCGTGGTCTGATTGTATCGAGTCATGATTGCTCTTTTGTTTGTGATTGTTTTGTTCTGAACTTTGCGGGGTTCGGAATTATTTTGGGTATGGAATGGCTTAGGAGATATGCGGCAAAGGTTGATTGTGAGGGGTTGGAGGTGACAGTCGAGAATGTGGAGGGGCGAAAGATTGTGATACGATGTAAGCATGAAGAAGGCGTCTTCATGAGCTTCATGTATTCGCTGGTTGTTCCACGAGATGGACTGTCATCTGTGCCAATCGCTAATGGATTTGAGGATGTCTTTGACGAGGTCAAAGGGTTACCGCCGCATAGAGAGATCGAGTTTCGTATAGATCTAGTTGAAGGAGCCAGACCTGTTGTGATGCCTCTTAGGCGGATGGCGCCTAGGGAACAGCAAGAGTTGAGGGTGCAGGTTGATGACCTTTTACAGAAAGGATTCATTCGGCGTAGTGTGTCCGAATGGGGTGCACCAGTTGTGTTCGCAACCAAAGCAGATGGATCGTTGAGGTTGTGTGTGGATTATCGTGAGCTGAATAAGGTGACTAAGAAGAACAAGTATCCATTGCCGAGAATAGATGACTTGTTTGATCAGCTTCACGAAGCTAAGGTGTTTTCTCAGATGGATTTGGCTATGGGATTTCACCAGTTAAGAGTGGCTAAGGATAGTGTGCCGAAGACTGCTTTTAGGACACCATCCGGTTTCTTTGAGTGGCTGGTAATGCCGTTTGGATTGACCAATGTGCCAGCATATTTTGTGGATCTTATGAATAGAGTTTTCAGAGATCAGTTGAGCAAGTTCGTGCTAGTGTTCGTGGATGATATTTTGATTTATTCCAGAACTGAAGAAGAGCACAAGACGCACTTGCGTATTGTTTTGGAAATCTTGCGGAAACATCAGCTGAAGGCTAAGTTTTCAAAGTGTCACTTCTGGAAGAGCGAAGTGAGGTTCTTAGGCCATATTATCTCTGGAAATGGAATAGCGGTTGATCCCGCTAAGATGGCAGCAATCCAGGATTGGGTTAGACCTAAGAATGCATCAGATGTGAGAAGTTTTCTTGGATTAGCAGGATATTATCGACGGTTTATCAAAGACTTCTCCAAGGTAGCTGCACCGTTAACAGGATTGACGAAAAAGAATCAAGTGTTCAGATGGGATGCTAAGTGTGAGCAAGCTTTCGGAATCCTGAAATAGCGGCTGACAAGTGCTCCTGTTTTGACTATTCCAAGTGGGAATGATGAGATGGTGGTTTACACCGACGCATGTGGTACTGGACTTGGAGTAGTACTGATGCAGAGAGATAAAGTTGTTGCGTATGCAAGTCGACAACTGAAGCTGCATGAAAGGAATTATCCGACTCATGATTTGGAGTTAGCGGCGATTATATTTGCTCTGAAGATGTGGAGACATTATCTATTGGGAGTTCGATTTGAGTTGTTTACAGATCATAAGTCGTTGAAGTATCTTTTCTCCCAAAAGGATTTGAATCTTCGGCAGCAACGTTGGCTAGAGTTTTTGGCATCATATGATTTTGGTATAGCTTATACTCCGGGAAAGGGTAACGCAATGGCAGATGCGTTAAGTCGAAGACATGCAGGATTGGGAGTCATGTTTTCAGAATGGAAGAATCTCGAGTATTTAACTGGATTTGACTTCAGGCCTAGATGTGAATTGGAACCTGAGATGTTGGCAAACTTATCGATAAGACCGACTCTTGTGGAAAGGATTGGCGAGAGCCAAAAGCGAGACGATAAGCTTGTCAGGATTATCCGTGATTTGGAATTTGGATTGGAACCAGAAAAGGATAAAGGATTCGAGGTCGATCGAGAGGGTTGGCTTCGGAAGCAAGGACGACTAGTTGTTCCCGATATCGATGAATTGAGGAATGAAGTTCTGAGGGAAAGTCATCACTCGAAGCTGACAATTCATCCAGGTGGAAATAAGATGTATCGGGATATGAAGAGAACCTATTACTGGGAAGGTATGAAGAAGGATGTTGGAAATTTTATTTCCAAGTGCATGAACTGAAAAGCCGAGCAGAAGAAGCCAAGTGGATTGCTTCAGCCATTAGAAGTTCCTACATGGAAGTGGGAGCAAATATCGATGGATTTTATTGATGGACTACCTAGAACAAGAACGGGAAATGAAGGAATTTGGGTCATCGTAGATCGTCTGACTAAGAGTGCAAGATTCATTCCTGTTCGATCGACTAGGACTGCATCAAAGTTGGCTGAGTTATATGTTAAGTGGATAGTTCGATTCCATGGTATTCCGAAGAGTATAGTGAGCAATCGAGACCCATTGTTCACTAGTGGATTTTGGAAGAGCTTCTAGGAAGTTTTGGGAACCGAGTTGTGTTTGAGTACAGCTTATCACCCTCAAACAGATGGTCAGACCGAGAGAGTCGACCGAATTTTGGAAGATCTCCTCAGAGCTTGTGTTTTGGATTTCGGAGGATCATGGGAAGATCACCTTCATTTGGTGGAATTTTCGTATAATAACAGTTACTAGTCAAGCATTGGTATGGCACCGTATGAGGCATTGTATGGAAGACCGTGTAACTCTCCGACATGTTGGTTAGAGACAGGAGAAAAGCTGATGCTTGGGCCAGAGATGATTCGATAGACTTCAGATTGCATAGAGATCATTGGCAACGAATGAAGGCAGCTCAAGACCGTCAGAAAAGTTATGCCGATAAGCGTCATAAGGATTTGTAATTCGATGTAGGTAATATGGTTTTTGTGAAGATCTCTCCACTGAAGAATGTTATTCGATTCGGGAAGAAAGGAAAATTGACTTCGAGATTTGTTGGACCATTCCCGATCACCGAGCGAATTGGAAAGCTCGCCTATAGATTGGAGTTACCAGAAAAGATGTCGGGTGTGCACAATGTTTTTCACGTATCATATCTACGGAAGTATGTGCACGACTCGAATACAGTGGTTTCTGCTGATAGCTGTGAAGATTTTGAAGTTGATCCAGTCGATAAGAGACCTCGTAAGCCGCTTCGTGTTGTGGAAACCGGCACGAAACAGCTTAGGAGGAAGGTAGTTAAGTTGCTCAAGATACAATGGAGTGATGATGATAACGACTGTACGTGGGAGGTGGAAGAGAGGATGAAGGCAGCTCATCCTGAACTCTTCAAGGTATGGCCCTAAGGTGTCGTGTCATCTCACGATATTGTAACTTGTTCTAATTTTAGAATTTTGCATGCTAAGCTAGAATCGGATGCATGGTTTGTTGATTGCTATGGATGGTAGGCGTGCAGAATAGTCTTTGATTGCTCTTGTTTGTTTGGAATTTCGGGGGCGAAATTCCTAAGGGGGAGAGAATGTAACGACCCGTATTTTTACGGATCGAAACATCGTAAAACAGTTGTCATTAAGTCGCATTGTTGATAAGTCGTCCTTAGTCTAAGTCTTAGGTCGTGTAGTAGTTAGGTCGGAGTAGGCGACCTAAGAAAGTGGAGCGACCTATGGTAGTTGGCGACCTAAGGATTTTGGGGATAGGTCGTATAGAAGATAAGTCGTATGGTGGCTTAGGTCGTGGGGTAGGATTAGGTCGGAGGAGCGACTTATAGAAGTTGGCGACTTATAGCAGTTAGCGACCTAGTATACTGGACAAGGTAAGGACTTAGGTCGTATAGCAGTTAGGTCGCGTAGTGGTTTAGGTCGTATGTTAGTTTGTAGCGACCTATAGGATTTGACCGACCTAAGGAGTTAGGTCGTGTGATAGTTAGGACGTGTTATAGTTTAGGTCGTTCGAGCGACTTAAGGCTAATGGGATAAGTCGTTAAGGTTTAGGTCGTGAGACCCTGTGTCTGGGATAGGTCGTAGACGACTTAAGGATAGGAGCGACTTATAGGATTGGCGACCTAAGAGTTGGCGACCTAGTGGTTAGCGATCTAAGAGCTAACAGTATAAGAGAGTTAGCGAGTTAGCGTAGTTAGGTCGTGAGCGACCTAAGGTGTTAAGTCGTATCCTAGCTAAGTTAGTTAGGTCGCGAAGAAGCGTGTGTGGGTTAGGTCGTAGGTCGCGTATATGCGCAGATCTGGGTTAGGTCGTAGGTCGCGTATATGCGCAGATCTGGGTTAAATCGTAGGTCGTAGAAGCGCATGCGTTAGGTCGTAAGTTGTGGAGTTTTGTTAGGTCGCGCGCTTATGCTATCTGTTAGGTCGTAGGTCGTAAGCTGCACATAGTTAGGTCGCGCAGAGTTAGGTCGGAGGGTTTGTTAAGTCGTGGACGACCTAAGAGTGGACGACCTAAGGGGAAATCAGCCTATAAATAGGAGGGTTCTACTTCATTTTTGGGATCCGGATTTTGAAGCGATGAAGTGCTACCATTTTGAGAGCTCGAGTTCTACACTTCTTCACTTCTTTTCTCCACTCTGATCTTGTGCTTCCTTCCATCCAAATCGAAGATCGAAGAGCTTAGATTGAAGATCTACATTCTTCGAAGAGAGATTTCATCGTTTGAAGCGGATTTGTGATAGATCGAGTTAGATCCTTCGCTGTCCAGATCTGAAGTGTGTTGCTTTTGGGTTGTTTAGGTGATTTGGTGAGTGGTGATTATCTCTCACATGGATCCAAAGGAGTATATCGGATCGTTGGCTTAATTTTGTGCTAAAGTAGTGATTTCCATGCATTTTCCTAATCCTAAGTATAGATCCATATAGATCCATTGTTCATAATGATTTGGCATCCATTTTACTACATGTTAACCTATGCAAGTTCATTCATCAAGATTATAGAGATATTGCTCATGTTTTCATGCTTATTAGACTTTTGACTCTTTAATTACGAAATTGCCATTATTGTTATAATTGTCTATTTAGATCATATTTGAATGCTTGTTTACTTGGATTAATGTTTGATTTGATTGATTGCTATGAATTAGATGATTGATGATTTGATTTAGACCGAAGATGATTCAAAAGCTAAGGGAAAGGCTCTTGAATTGGAAAAGCTGCTCGTGGCATATGTAGCGGATGATGAAGCTCATATGGATAGATTTGATGATGATGTTGAGATGAAGCTTTGCTATGATGATGATGAGGCGAAGTATGATATGAGATAGCCTTGGTCTAATCCAGACGGGATCATTCCAAGTAGATTGATAACTCGGTGATATGGTTCGGGTTTGAGGATAATGGTTTGCTCGAGAGGCGCTTGAGCTAGTATGGAAATAGTCGTCGAGGAGGATGACTAGAAGGCTGAGATATCATCGTTGTTGAAGGTTCTAGCATGCTCAAAGCAAGAGTATGTTGGGCAGATTCGATAGTCCCTGAAGGCTTCTGATTGGTAGTCAAGTACTCTGGGCAGATTCGATAGTCCTAGGCACAGGTCACGATGACGTGCGGAGTTATGTCTAGAACCGGGGTTTCCATTAGCCCTTGATGGACGGATGAAATAAAGAGCCGGTCATTCAATTAACGATGATATCGAAGCAATGATAACAGTGATAGACAAAGTCATGGATGTTTGGTTGTATCGTCATTCGGTCTCAAGAGCGGTATTTTCTGGGTGCTTATCTGATTTTGGTTTAGGCCTTGGGGGTTTGTACTTGGAAAACATCGACCTTGACTCGAGTGATAATTGCTTTACTTTAAATTGTATGCTTTGCTATGTTTGCTTCTACTTAGTGTGTGTCTGGGGGCTATCACTGTAGAAAGAGGTGGAGTGGGAGGGTTGGATTCCTATTCTTTTTTTTCCTTTATGCTCTTTTGGTATGTTGTTAGTTAATTTACCGCTCACTAAGACTGTTGTCTGACTCAAGGCTTTATGTTTTAACTCTTATTGCCTTGGGTTGTTCATCCATTTTGGGACGGGCAGAATAGGTAGCAGGTGACAGGTGTTGTTCTTGCTTTTCACGGTGTTGATGTCGAAGACGAGCTGGAGGGTTGCATATTATCTTTTTACTATATGTACTGGATGTTCCGCTGCTTGTATATTCTCTGAGTGTTATGTAGTGAGGCTTGATGTATTGACTGTTCAGATGTTTGTATTCAACTATTATGAAGTTTTATTGATGAGATTCTATTCTGTGAAGCTTCACTATATATATATTCTATTGTATTTTGTCCATACGCTGTGAATAATACGATAGATTCTGTTGTTTTAATTTACCCTGGCAATCGTCCATGGTCGCTTGGCACACTTTACAACGCACTATCTCTAGGTTCGGTGCAGGGGTCATGGGCGGTCGTCACAGATCCAGTATTAGCCGATCGGATAAAGAGACTGAATCAGGAAGTGAGATTGATGATTTGAAAGATTTTTCACTTGATCAAAGAGGATGGTTAAGAAAAAAGGGACGGTTGTGTGTTCATGACATAGATAATCTAAGAAAGGAAGTTCTTAGAGAATGTCCTCAATTGAAGTTTGCCAATCATCCTAGATGTACGAAGCTGTAACAGGATATGAAGAGGAGTTTCTTCTGGGAAGGAATGAAAAGAGATGTAGGCTTATGGGTGAAGCAGTGTATGAACTGCCAACAAGTAAAATCCAAGCACCAAAATCCAAGTGGACTACATCAACCTTTGGAAGTGCCACTATGGAAATAGGATTCTATTTCTATAAATTTTGTAGATGGGTTGCCAAGGTCGAATAGGGGAAACAAAAGCATTCGAACCATGGTTGATAGACTAACCAAGAGTGCACACTTTATCCATGTCAAGTCAACGGGGAAAACACCTAGTTTCATGAACTTATTCATGAAGAATGTTGTGCAGCATTATAAGTAATGGAGATCCTTTATTTACTAGTGAGTTCTAGAAATGCTTACGTAATGAAATGGGTATCAAGCTGAAGATGATTACCGCTTACCATCTACAAAATGATGAGAAAACTGAAAGGGTTAATAACGTACTCGAAAATTTATTGAGAGCTTGCATACAGGACTTTGGAGGGTCATGGGAAGACCATTTTCACTTAGTCAAGTTATCATATAATAATAGTTATTAGAAAAGAATAGGAATGACACCTTTTGAAGCACTTTATAGAAGGCTATGCAAATCGCTTGCATGATGGTTAGAGATAATGATAGACAAATATTTGGTAAAAGAAGCAATTGAAAAGATTGATTTAATCCTAGCAAGGATGAAGGAAGCCCAATCAAGGCAAAATAGTTATGCAAACAGAAGGCATAAGGACTTGGAATTCTCAATCGGAGATTCTGTTTTTATGAAAGTATCACCATTGAAGAGTGTTATACGATTTGGGAAGACGGGAAAATTGGCACCTAGACATGTTGGTATGTTTCCTATCATAGAGAGAATCGGGAAACTCACTTATTGTATTGAGTTCCTGAGCAGTTTGGCAGGAGTCCATAACGTTTTTCACATATTTCATCTGAGGAAGTACATGCGCGATCTAGAAAATACTATAGTGCCAAAAGTTTTGGAAGATTTAGTAGTGGAGCTTGATATGACTATGATTAGGAGACCTATTCATATAGTTGATAGAGATGCAAAGGAGTTAATGTAACAACCTGGAATTTTATCGTTTGATTTTGAATATTTAATTAATTTCAAATATTGAAATAATTGGTTTTTAATATTTAAAAAAAATTAAATTCAAATATAGAGATTATTTGAATTGTGAATCTAATATTTGAATAGTGATTTAATTATCTAGATTATGAATTTAATATTAATTTAATGGATTTAATGGTCTTATTTAATTCCTTTTAAATTAATAAATAAAAATGGTGAATTCATTTTGTAAATTTATCCACAATAATAAATGGTTTGAATAAATAACAAGAATATTAATTTTTAATACAACAACTCGATTTCTAATGACGTATTTTTAATTTAAATTATTTGATTTTTCCATAATTTTTAATTTGAAAAATATTTAAATTATCGTTTAACGATTTTTCGACAAACGACGGTATTTTTATGATTTTACAAAATCAGTTAACCGGTGTATATTATTATTGTATTGGGATCATGTCACATTTTTGTATGCGACCATATTTTTATTTCGTCGTTCGTGGTTCATACATGAACGGAATTCTATGTAGCAGCACACTAGAAATCACAAGGTATGTATAGCCTAGAACTTGGACAATTAAATATGCTTTGACATTTCTTTCTTTCCTTTTCTTTTTTTCCAATCAAATAGTAAAGTACGCTCAAGAAAATTTAAAAAATCAAAAACTCAAAATCCACTCAACTAAAAATCCTAAAACAAGACTTTTTAGAATCATTGTGGTGAGATCTAAATTTGGTATAAGCTTCGGGTGTTCGGTTGTGTGTGGTGAGTGCGACAGTGGATGGCGTGAGCAATTTAGCCTAGGGTTTGATTTTTCTGCAAGTTAGGAACATCGCTAAGAAAATCAGTGGACGGAGGGGATGTTTGTAAGGTCAAGGCGCACCTGCGAGTGGTTTTTGGTGGAGTGTGGCGGTGCATGGGGAGGTATTACCTAATAGTGTCGCGACCTGGGCCAGGGTGTCGCGATTTTATATGGGAGGTCGGGCAGCATGATTTTAGGATCGTAGCGGAGCTCTCGAGTGGGGAAGTTCGATGGCGAAGGCGAATTTTGTTTTCTTCATGTGTGGAGAGAGAAAGAGGCGGAGGAGGGCATGATAATGGTGGGTTTGGCATCAGGTATTAGGTGGGAGAGTGGTTGGAGGGAATAGGGATTAGAGAGGGTAATTAGGAATTTTAAAATCTGCAATTAGCAATTGATTATATATTTTAATCTCAAATCTTATAATTTGAATAACTTTTTCATACAAGGTCCAATTGAGATGCGATCTTTTGCATTGTGCTTGTAACGACGACAGCTACGTGGGAACTAACATCATCGAATTTTAAGCAAGTGAAATTTTGGGGTAAAATCGAATGTCGTTCAATTTTAGTTCAAACGGGAATGCCTAAGCATTTTTTGGGATTTCGGTGGGTTAAACTCACCATTTTGGATAATCGGTATGATATATAGTAGATAAAATTTACTGTTGTGTTCGGATGAATTATTGGTTGGTTTGGTTAAAATATTTTCTTTTGAAAACTTGAATCACAGAGAATTTTGTTAGAAATCTAGATTTCTCATCGTGTTGATTTTTAATTCCAGTTGTATATCTATTGATTTTAATTTCAATTATATACCTATTGTATAGATTGTTAAATACTGAAATTTGATAATTTGGCCATATTGGATGTGACACCAACATATGTTAAAAGTTGAACCTTTTTAGAGAATAAGGGTAGTAATGGCATTGGTTAAGTGCTATAGTAACTATTGGCTTCATTATAGTATTTTGAAAGAATAATATTAAGTGCTGTTTTGATATGGAGATGGTTTCGATTTGGAAAATTGATTTTTATCCGACCTTTGAATTTTTTGTGATAATTAGTTCAAAAAATAGTTTTGAACTTCTCTATTTTACTTCGATTTCTTTTATTATTCTACTCTAATATATGTATATATGTAAATGTTTTAAGATTGTTTTGGAAAGCATCAATTTCCATAGAAAAATTATTATAGTAATGAATGTTTACTTTAAAGGAAATAAAAGACAGTTATCTTTTACTTTATAGTGATTTTTTTAAAGGAAGATGGAAATATTTTAGATTAAATATTTGTGAGACATTTTATATAAAATGTTCTAATAGAAGAATAGATTTATAAATGGTATTTTATAAATTAAAGAGAGATTTATAAGCGGTATCTTATATATAAAAGAATAGGTTTATTAATGACATTTTATAAAAGGGAATATTATCATTTTTATAAGTTGAAGTAATAAATCACAGTTGTGAATTCATTGCAATATATGGAATGGTCGTGTCATGGAAAGTATATGATTTTTATAATTATAAGTGGGAGTTTTGTTTTTATTTGGAGTTTTATTTTATAAAAGAAATTTTGTAATCATATTTGGAAATTTATAGAATGAGTTTTATAAATGAATTTGGAGTTTATAAAAAGAGTTGTAAATAAATTTGGAAATTTATAAAATGAGTTGTATAAATGATATTTTATAAAAGAAGTTTTATAAAATAGTTGTATAGATAATATAAAGGATGTTTACGAAGGAGTTATTAAATAAATTTGGAGATTTATGAAAAGGAGGCTATAATTATGTTTAAATATTTATAAAGGAATTTTGTAAACAATATTTTATGGAAAGGGTTTGCAAATATAAGGAGTTTTATAAAGGAATTTTATAAAAGAGATTTATAAGAAGATCGAGACTCTATTTCCATAAATAGTCTTTTTAAAATTACAACGGTATGGAAAATGTCATTTCCATACTTAACACCAAATTCTAAGGAATGGAAACTCTTCTCTATCTTGAGAACTAAGAATGTGTATCGAGGAAAGGTTAGTTTTTCTGACTTGTACAATCTCATTGTTAATCAAAAGATAGTGCTATTTGAAATCGAGAAGCGGTGGTGTAACGACCCGTATTTTTCGATAATTAAAAATATTAAATTAGATAAGATTTGGAAATTAATATTGGAAGAAATAAAATTTGTGATTTATTAACGAAAAATAACTAGAATGTAATGTAATAATGTTGATTTAATTTAATTGATAACTATTTTAATGTAATTTCAATCGATTGAAATAATTGTAAAGTTAATTGGTTATAATTGTAAATAAGGAATTAAATTGGTAATTAAAGGAATTAATGGAATTTAAATATTATAATTAATATGGTAAAAGATGTTAACTGTACAGTATGAATGTAATAATGTAAACTACATTTATTTATATTCATTAGGTAATAGTTGATTCAATAATAAGAGTGGAAATCAAATAAAAGGATTTGATTCACTACAAGAAAATCTAGCTTTAGTTGCACTTATTAGCAGCGTTTCAAAGGTAAGTGCAACTATTATTATTTTGACTAACGCTGCCAAAATTTGCCACCCTTCCCGCCATTAGCAATAAACTTTTACGTTTTTACATTTCCACGTTTCCTCCTCTACATTTTCCCCTTCACTTTACAAAAATTCTATCTGCTCCTCTCCATCAATATTAAACCAAGCCCAACATTTCCTTCATCATCATCGTTGGGCTACTCCTTTCCTTCAATCCACCCCTCTCCACATTGTAGATCGACCCTCCATCAATCTACTACCGTCTATTTTAGATTTCTGCATGAACCCTAAATCGGTATGGACCTTTATATATGTATTTTGTGATTATATATAGATTTTATGTGGTTCGATAAAGTGGATTTCTACACAAACCTAATTTTGCACAAACCCTAATTTTATATATGGATTTTATACTGTTCGATATGGTTTGTATATGTGGATATATGTTCAAAAATTTCCATTGAAGGTTGAAAATAATATGACAGGGATTGGGAGTTCCAATTTCAAAGCTTGTACAAGCAGCTGATTCTGTTTCTGTAATGCTATATTTATTACATCTTTTATGGCTACTATTTTGTATTTTTCCTAGTATACAAGTGACTTATTGATAATAAAGATGCAGAAATGTTTGTCGGAGGGTTTGGGTGCACCAGTTAGATCTGTTGCTGTTGGTTCAGGAAGCTTTATAGCCAAGGTGATATATATTTGAGTCTCAAAACTGAATAGGTGCACTAATTGCTTCAATTTATTTAGTTATTTACTAATTTTTTTTTATTATTTATTTATTTAATAGGGAGATGAGTAAGAAAAACATTAGGAGGAGGGATGAGGAAAGTAGGAGTATTGATAGCAGCAGCTTATGTTGCCATGAAAGACAATGTTTGCAAACTTGCTGATGGTCACAAGAAAGCTAAAATACTTGAAGGTTTTCTTTTTGACTTTCTTTTTTAGTATGATAGTGAAAGAAACCCATGTTAGCTCTAGACCGGATGATTTTATATGGTTATAGGTGCATTGAGTTTTGAATATGAAAGCGTACTCTGTAGCCTAAGAGTTAATTTGAATTTTTTTTCCCTAATAGTGGCATTTTCAACAATTCTTTGATCTTGATTGCTGCAAGTTACATCATCTAGACTTCTACTTCGTCCACTTTTAACATAAATTTCCTCTTTTTTGTTGCATCCTTCGGCTTCTTCGGACCCATATGATTTCTTAAAATAAACAGCGGTTTTTAGTTTTGTTAAGAATATAAATGCATAAAAAATGAAAGTAATACATCAGTTAAAAAGATCTTACAATGCATTATGAACAAAATTTTCTCTATGGTCCTTCTTTATTTGCTTATCTAGATATAATCTTACTTAAAGTTTTCTAGTGAACAGAAGCTGCATAAACATGCTACAAAGAATGAGAAGATGTCAGTTAAACTAAAAATAAATTTATGAAACAACTGAAACTACCATATGCGTACCTGATATCCATCCTTAATCCCAAAATGTTTTAATACTGCTATATCATCTACAAATTTGTAATCCAGGAAGCTTAAGTAAAAATGACACCAAACATGAGACATCTCATATTAATTAAACAAAATAAAATGAGGGTTAAGCTTATTTTTATTAGTTGTAATCATTTTACTTACCAAATGGGGAAATGAAATTTTACTATGAAATCAATCCACAGTCTTCATTTGTATAATCTCGAAACACAGCCTCTATGGTAGTCTTCAGATCAAATACGATCCCACTTGCCATAATTTCCACTTCTGTGAATAGTTACACAATAGCATTGTGTGATATATAAAGTTAGAATATAGATAGATTTGTATATGTGCATGTACACATGATATTGGTTATCTGAAGCTTATCTACAGTAAGGTTTATGTATTACTTGACAAGCATGAACATAGGAGATATACAAACTATAAATAGAGCACTGTAATAATGGAAGATTATGAATGATAATGAAATTACACATTCTCCATGTTGAAGTATTTTTTTTATCTTAACATATGACAAATATTCATACAATGGCAATGAAAGTTTTGTGTGCTTTGGAGGCAGATATCACCAATAATTGAATGTTTATTTATCAAAGCCATTTAATACCTTGATAAAATATTTTTATGAAAATTTCTCTTTGTTGAGGGTATACAAAGTGAAATTGTTTTGAAAATAACATAGTTTTCTGCTTGGATCTGTAAAAATTGACCACAATTGGTCGAGAGCTATAATATAGTCAAAAGTAGATATGTCATGCTTTATTTAAATACACAATGGATTACAAACTAACTCAGACATATTTAAATAAATAATTTTTGAGTGTGCCAGTCTAGCGATAAGGTGCAGCAAGAATAGTGCACAAACAAAATGCATACATCTATAGTCATAAGGGTTGGTTTTGGCAGTCTACAAGAACAGGGTGCACATCATAAAACCGAAGACAGCAATTCTGAGGTTACTGGCCCAAACTGAAAACGGGAGCTGATGCAAAAGTGTGATGCAAAAGGGAATCATAACATTCTGCTATACCATAGACATCATAACCTATAAATACTTGATAACTTGAATTTAAATGTTCATTGTTTCACTACATATTCTTCTCAATACAATAGAAAATATGAATACTGCTTCTACAAGAGAGTATCTATTTGTCATCTGGAATCTGCCATTAATAAATTAGTTTCACTACTTTGCGGGAGGAATTTATAATTCAAACTTTGATATATTTTGTGTTTTCAATTTTGCAATTGTAGAGAGCCGGTAGAGTCGTTGACAATTGATGAAATTGCTGATCGCTGTCAGCGTTGGAGGACATCCCGACCACTAAATTTGCTTCGAAGGCACTACCAGGTACGTATTTATTTGGATTGAAAATTAGATGTCCTGTAGCGGTTAGAGCTATTAGTACTAATGTTGTCACCAATATTACTTTTGATGTTATTGGATCCATGTTTCAATTTTGATTTTTCCTCCCAACAATGCTGATTTGTATAGATGTTAATGATGTTGTACCTGGTCCATTACTGATTTTCCAATGCTTGGTAATTTTCTGATTCTCTATCTAATAAAACTTATAAAAGGTCACTGTCTGGGTCATTCAGATCAAACCCATAACTGTAGTAATTATCAAATTCATTTTTCATAATGCAACCATACTCATAGTAAAGGCACAAGATAGCGATGTCCTCATTGTTTTGCAACATCAACCGGTATTTCTTCCTCATCCTTGTCGTCATCCTCGTCGTCGTCGTCTTCATTGTATTCTTTAACTACTGGCTCATCAGGCTGCGCAATTAAGCAAACTTAGGGTTAAGTAGACAGTACCATCCACATTAATATACAAAACAATTGTGTGATATACATACACATACCTATATACATACATTCCATATATTCAACATGTTATTGATAAGATAAAAATTATCACTGGTAGTGCCAACGAGAGCTCAACTAGTTTACTACTACTTCTAATAGACCTAAAGACTATTCAACCTTTTAACATTGTTTAATAGCAACCTCACGCATGTTAGGAAAAAATGAAAATGAACCTACCCGCATGAATATAAGTAATTTCAAAAAGTCATCTAAAAATAAAGGCATTAGACAAACTAAATAATTCTGAGCAGATTGAAAGAACATTGGTTTTGAAATCTGGATTAAGTGTGATAGTCCAGAGAGCAACATAAACAATTCAATTAATCACCTGACACACACATATTTTTTAATCTGATCAGTATCAGAAATTTAAAATAATGCTTGCCACGAGTTTGATAACTGATCAATACTGCAAGACTATCAAATATTTGACATTTTTGCCTTCAAATTTCTAGTTAAACTATATACATAAGTTTCTCTCTCCCTCTATGATATCCTCTCTTAGTGATCCATCTCTAGTAGTGAATAATGAATAATGAAAACTGATTTGCTGTTTTTTAATTTTAAATCGTCTATGGATTCTTTTGTAAAAGTGAACTTGTAGCGCCATATTCAATCGATGTAGCTAAGTATCCAAAAATGTATATATAAAAACTATAAGCCTTTGCTACTTGGGATTTGTTCCTAATTAAGTAAAATTGGCTCGTATATTTTCATGTCAAGGAATCACACTATTATAGGCTTACTGGACATCGTAGCAACAACAAGATGTATCTATATTCTATCGGTCATAATTGTTCCAACTTTATGATAGATTATTGTGCGATAATTGTAAAATTGTCTCAAATTTTCATAGTCAAACAATCAAATTAGTAATTATTCTTTAAAAGGGTAAAGTTAAAATGATGATAAACAAGGCGTAACTTTTATTTATTGTCATTATTTGATATATATTCCAAAACTAGGAATAAAATTGGATAATGTGTGCCTTTTTCAAAGAGTAATTTATTCACATGCCAGGTTGTTGAACATGGCCTTTCGGCTTTGGCTACTATTGTACAAATATGGGAAGGTTGTCTTCAAGATATTGACTTGCAGGAAGCCTTTGACCATTTTTTGAGCTGTGCTTCCTCTTCTAGAATATTTTCGAGTTTACAGCAACATGCTTGGCTGATGCAATGTGAACTGATGGTACATTTTTGTTCTGAAAATTGTATAATGTACTCAATGCTCATGCATGTTAATTTTTCTAACTATTTAGGAATAATATTTTTTTTTTTACTGGTTGAAATCAGGAAGCAAATACTTCCAGTTTGCTCCCAGCTTCTTCATGTTTAGATGACCTTTCTCGGTTGCTTGGATTTGTCATGCGATCAGTTAGATATGTAGACGACGTTGTAGAATTGAAATTGGGAGAACTGTTAGTTGTTTGGGCTCACATGATTGCAGATTGGCATGACTGGGAAGAGACAAAGGATCTGGCGATTTTTGATTCTATCCATGAAGCTGTCAATCTGCATAAAGATCACGATTACACAAATTTCTTCATGGAAAAATCACTATCTCAGAATTCCATCATTGAAGGCATTTCATCTTTTGTTAGTTCAGGTATTCATGCTTATCCTTCTGCTACTAGGAGGGCATGTTCTTATGTGCATGAATTATTACATGTATCAAAATTTTCAGCTGATACGCTAGCTATTAAGCAGTCAATTGTTGTGTCATTTACAATTGCTGCATTTTCTCGCTTGAAATGTATTCAAATGGTGCACAGCAAGTATAGTGGGATACATAAACCTTTGCTGTTGGATATCTCATCTTGTTATATTACTTGTCCTTAGGTTATCGAGCAAGTTTTGGACAAGGAAGAAGATAAAGGTTTCATGACTTGGGCTTGTGGTTTGGCTGAATTTTCAGTTTGCGATTCTGAACCTTGTCTCTCGTTGAAGTCTGAAATCAAATTAGCTGGTAAGTTTGTCTTATGCCTTAAATAAAATAAAGCATAACAAGTATAGGACTAAATTAAGAAATAAGCTTCTCAACAAAAAAGATGCTGGACAAAACATCTAAATTAATCAAAACAATGCTTCCTAAAATATGGATGCACATAATTTATTGCCTATCAAATAGTTTACATCCGTATAACTATTGTAGCCCAGTTTACGAGGATGGTAAAGATTTTCTTTTTGATAACCTTGTAATGTTATATAGCAATTGCATTAGCAAAGCTGGTTGAGCGACTGCTAAGATCCCAAGTAGATAAAGACTATTTGCATAGACGATGCTCTCTCTCTACTCAAGGAAACTATTAATTTGAAAAAAGTTCAGGAGGAAGAAAATAATGAAGCTTCAAATGAAGATGATAATGAAGAAGATGGTGACAATGGAGAAGATGAAGATGATGAAGAGTCTGACTATGATGAGGTAAGCAAGTCTTTGCATTTTCATTGACATAAAAATCCCTTTAACAGTTTTGAATGCCTTACTCTCAATCAATGTTGCGTTTGTTATGATTTTTAAAAAAATTATACATCTATAAAAAAGGATTAATTATCATAAATACTAGGATTCAGACTATGAGGACCTTGAAGAAACCGAAGAAGAGTTCTTAGAAAGATATGCAAAAGCTGCAGCTGAAGTGGAAGGTGATCTTGTTGAAGAAGGAGATTCAGAAAATGAAACACACACACACACACACACATATATATATATATTGTTGATTGTTAAACTCGTTTGCAGGTAATTAGCTATTTCGAAGCGAAGACTGTCGACAACAAAGAACTATTGGTAATCAAGCAACGAACATGAATTTAATTGCTATATATGTTGTCGTATTTTGTTAGTACCATTTGTGGAAACTTGTCTGTGAATGCTTGTAGTATTTGACTTATTTTGTTGAAAAACTACTATCGAATTGATTATGGATATTATATTTGATTGTGAGATTAGCATGTTTTTGCAATTATTTGAATATGATGATCATATGATTGATTGTTTGTATAAACTAATATAAAAATTATACAGTTGCATTTTAAAAAAGCTACTGAAAATCAAAAAAGCATATAAACAAAAAATGCAACCAAAAAATGAAGACTTATGGTAGCGTTTTTTAACCCTATAGAAAAAACCTATAGCTGCATTTAAAAGTGACTTTTGGTAGAGTTTTTTAAATCCTACAGAAAATACCTATAGTTGCATTTAAAAGTGACTATTGGTAGCGTTTACTACAACGCAACAAAAAGTTTTAGACATTTAGTTGCATGTCGTATAGCAGCGTTCTCTAAAACGCTACCATAAGTTATGGTAGCGTTTTTTCAACGCTACCAAAAGTCTTTTCTGGTGTAGTGATTGAAATTAAAATATAATTAACTGGAATTTTATTATAATTACAATTGAACTCTGAAATTTATGTAATATTTAAATAGTGGATTTAACACGTCCAGAACGGCAATCAGGCCTGCGATGTTGTTTGGTGCAGAATGTTGGTCTACTAAAAACCAACACGTCCAAAAGATAAGCGTAGCAAAGATGCGTATGCTGCGATGGAGTTGCGGTCATACAAGAAGTGACCGAATTAGAAATGATGATATACGTGAAAAACTTGGAGTAGCACCGATTGAGGAGAAGCTAATTCAACATCGCTTAACATGGTTTGGACATCTCCAACGAAGGCCGCCCGAAGCACCTGTGCGCGTTGGAATTATAGGCCGCGTCGTATGCTAAAAGAGAGGTAGAGGTCGACCAAGGTTGACTTGGGAGGAAGTAGTAAAAAGGGACTTGAAGGATTGGAATATATCTGAAGAGCTGGTAACGGATAGGAGTGTGTGGAAGTTAGCGATTCACGTACCAGAACCATGAGCTATGAGTTTTATAAGTTTTAGATTATAGGACTAGGAAAAAAGAGCCTAAGTCATAGCGTTTGGTCTTTGACCAATATTACTATTAGCACCATTAATACTATTTATACTATTATCGTCATTTTTTCTACATATATATATATATATATCTCTTTATTTTTACTTTACTTAGTTATTATTATTATTAATTTACTTATTTGACTTTATTTTATTGTTGCTATTGTTATTTTTATAACCTTTAAATTAGCTTTGTCATTTATCTTTGGGTTCCATCTCTAGCCGACCCCAACTTGTTTGGGAATAATGGCTTCGTTGTTGTTATTGTATGTTATAAATTTCTGTGTAATCAGAAATGATGAAAATTGTTAACTATTAAATTTGAATATATAAGTGATTAAGCTAATTTAATAATAATTTAATTAATTAACGTGAAAATAGCCATTTTGGCCACTGTCTTAGATTTCAAGAAACCAGTTTCATCAGATCCGTAACAGTGAATTATTTTCGGATTTCAAGTTTCATAGCGATCAGACTTGTCGTTTGATCGTGCAGGCTCGAAACGCACAGAAATTAATTTATAGAATTTAAATGAATACAATCAGATTTTGAAAGCTAACTTCTATATACAATGGAATTTGGGTTTGAAACTAGTTCCATTGAGTTTAAAAATATCGAATACATCTATTTTGATATATGGGTTAACCTAATTTCCTTTCGGAAACGAAACGGGCTTTTCAGGTCATCGTTATCATTTCGACCCAATTCGATTTGTCCATTCATTCTTATCTAGCTTTGTCCATATAAATAGATTTCGTTATTGAAACCCTAGCGGCCATTTACTTATTTCTATAGGTACATTTCCATCTACTCCTTCCTTCCTTCCCAATGACAGAAACCCTAATTCTCAAATTCAATTTCAAATCAAATTGAAAAATTTTAACTCCTCAAACCATAGCAAATAATATATCGTTGGAAAGCTCTCGACGAGCGCAATCCACTGCTGTAATTTTTCTTCGATTCAAATTATCGTTTGGCTAGAAATCGACGATCTTTCCCAACCGTCCATTTCTAGGGTTTTCGAACCAACGGTGGATCGTCGACCATTTGGTGATCGGGGAGTGGCGTCTGGAAGAGGAAGGCAAGCAGGTCATAGATCTGGTGTTCATTCGTGCTAGAGGTGCTTGGTTTCGCCAGAAAATGGCAAAAACAGTGAACGACAGCGGATGTAACAACCCAAAATTTGAGCTATAATAATTAATTAACGAATTAATTAAACAATAAAAAAGTTTGTGAAATTGTCAGAATCGAGTCACAGAAGTTGCACCATTGGGTCCGTTGTAATTTTCTGATCAATTTTCATATATAACTTGTTGAAATCCGAGCTAGTATGAAGAAGTTACGTGAGAAACAAGAAATCGGAATTTAATAAACTAAAACGAAAAAAAATACAAAGGCATAGGTTGACCCATGTTTGGGTCAGGTGGACCCCCAACAAACTTAGGTCGACCTGCCTTATTTTTTGGACGCTATTTCGTCCAGGTACGAGCCGAACACCATAATATTTGATTTTTGAGCAATCTTGTGTGTTCGTAGCTGCATCCAACGGTTCCTAGTGAGCTTATGAAGTGGTTGCACCAGATTTAATCTTCAAATCCAACGGCCTGAGATCCCTGAGCAACACTATAAATAGAACCTTAGGCCTTGCTATTTTTCTCTTTCAAATTTTCTCCCAATTGGGTTCATTGCCTAAGGCTGAACCCTAAAAAGAAAAAAAATTCTAGGGAGGAAATCTTTTTGATAAAAATATTCTACGCCCTAGAATTGGATCCAGGATGGCCCAGGACTAGAGCTAAGGACCACGGGTGAGTGTTTTGTAATTATTTTAGATTTGTAAGCAATTTAAAATAATAGGGTTCTCAATAGTTGTAGTTTTTCTACAATTTTGAGACAGTTTTTATGTAAGTTTATTTACAACAGCTATTAAGTAAATTTCAGAAGTTCTTTTCAGCTTATTTTTATTTAGCTATTTTATTCAGTTATTTACAGATAATTGCAGTTATTTACAATTACTTACATCTGTTTTAAGTTGGAATTTAGCCCGTAAATTTTAGTTTCTTTTTTTAGAGATTTAATCCTTTTTGACACGAATAAAATATTAAAAAGAGAAGAATTCGCAAATATGGATTAAAATAGAAAAACACTAAATTTACAGAAATCAGATGTAAAATGAGAAAAACTGAAATAAAATGGAGATAGACTGAAATAGGCAATCTAAGATATTTGCAAACATGATTATAACAAGTGGTTATAACTAAAAAGAGAAATTAGAAGAGTAACAGTTGCAAGAACAATTATAACATAGGTTATAATTAGAAAGAAAGAAATAACAGAAGGGCCTTATTTTAAAACTTAGATCTTGGATTTAGTTCATAAGCAAATATAGCAGAAATAACAGAAGAGGCTTATTTTAAACTTAGATCTTGGATTAAATTAATAAGCAAATATCGTAGAAATAACAGAAGAGTCTTATTTTAAAACTTAGATCTTGGATTAAGTTAATAAGCAAATATAAAAGTAGGGCCCGTACCGGCAGCATTCCCTTTCAGGTCTAGGACTGATGGTTTTACACGTAGGTGAGGCTGGGACATGCTTATGCTGATTAGGGTAAATAAGTGGCCAATAGATAGAGGCTCAAATCTGGGGATTTGGGCAAGGGGCGCAAAGCTAGAAGATTTGTTTGTTAGGACCAGTACCGGCAGCATTCCCTTTTAGGTCGAGGACTGATGGTCTTACACGTAGGTGAGGCTGGGCATGCTTATGCCGATTAGGGTAAATAAAGGGTCAAATAGGGGCGACAGTTAGTGTGTACCGGTGATGACCGAGCATGCGACATCGATTAGGGTAGATAATTCGCTACTGCGTCCTAAGAGCTAAAGAGGTGTCTTTTGTTGTGACCAACAGGATTGGTTCATAGTGGCACAATAGAGATAGGAAAGGCCGATCAATGGGTAGGATTAGGATTTCAGCCTAATCAAGTTAACAGTTGAGATAGGATTAGGGTTTCAGCCTAATCACAGTAGTTTAAGCCAAGTGCAAGCAATCAAATCAAACAATCAAAGCAAACAGTCAAATAGAATCAGAAACAGTATTTTATCTGAGTTTTATCTTTTCTATATTTTCCTTTCATGCTAGAACTATTGCTTAGTCTATTATCTTTATCTTGCTTAGAAATGCTAGTAAATAATTTCACTCACCAGACTTATTGTCTAACCCACTCCCCTATCTTTCCCCTTTTCCCCCAATAGGCCAGCAGAGTTGAGGATAGTTGATTCAGGTTGCTTGGAGATTCATTCCCGAAGTTTTCTCATTTTCAGATGTATTCTTCTGCTTTTCATCTTTTAATTTGGATTATGAGGGATTGGCACTTGTGAGAGGGATTATTATTATTGTTGTTGTTGTTATCTTTATACTCTTATTTTATGAGACTGAGAGGTATTTTCATGAGACATGAGACATTTTGAGTTTTTGAGATATGTTCTGTTTTTATGACTTATTTTGAGATGAAGTTTAATTTTGAATGATAAGTTATTATTTAAATGTTTCCGCTGTTTTTACTTATTGGTCTTGTGAATCTTAGTTTATGTGATGCTTTAGTTATACCTATAATGCACCACAGCCTTTGGTGTGGCCTTTTTGGAAATACTAAGAGGTGTGGGGTGTTTCATTTGGTATCAGAGCATAAGGTTACAAGATTCCTAAAAACTTGTTTTAAAAGTAAAGTATTTTTAAAAGGTAGCATATCTTCAAACTAAAAGTATTTTTCAGAAAGAAACGCTTATTATAGAAATAGTTTTTAAGTATAAAAGAGTTTTTATAAAAATCCCCTCAAAGTCTAGTTCAACCTTCTTTCGATTTTTTCGAGCCTAAATTTTCTTTTCTTTGCATAGTATGCCAGATGCCCCAAATCTTCCCGAGGGTGTTCAAGTCCCTGGCTGGTTCCGTATATACCTCCAAGCTACGGCATCATAGGTGCAAGGGCAAGCGCCTAATGCAGCACCGGTGGGTGGAGGTCCCGTTAATCCACCTGCAGTAGTCAATTTTTCTAAGCTATGCAAGGAATTCGCTAGTTTAGGAGGCAAGACATTTTCTAGCATGGAGGATTTCATAGAGGCACGAGCTTGGTTGAGGAATACGGAGCAGATATTTGGGCTATTAGGATTGGAGGATCGATAGAGAGTTCAGGTTGCATCTTAGCAGCTGAAGGAGGCTTATTACTGGTGGGAGATTGTAGAGATTGAGGGTAGAGACATTGGTTGGTTTGTATTTCGGGAAAGGTTTGAGAGAAAGTTCTTGTCACAAGCCGAGGAAAGCATGCAGTTGGAGAAGTTCATTAGTCTGAAGTAGGGGAGTCTTTCGGTTAAAGAGTATATAAATCAGTTTAATGAGTTATCATGGTTCGGGATGGAGCTTGTTAATACACCGCATAAGAAGGCCACCTAGTTTGCTAAGGGTTTGAACCAGCCCCTCTAAGGGTTGGCATTGACACATGTACCTATGAGAGCGGCGTATGAATCACTTGTGGAAATGGCTCTCATATCAGATGCTGCTAAGAAAGAAGAGGTTAAGGAGGTTCCTAAATCAAAAAACTCTAAGAAGCAGTGGTGGAAGAATAAGAATGATATGGACAAGAAGAAAGGAGGAGGACCTCAGAAGGGACAGATCAAGAAGGGCGAGAAATGTCATAATTGTGGATTGGTTGGGCATTTCACAAAGGACTGTAAGAAGGACACGATGAAGAGGAGGTGTTACAACTGTGGGCAGCCTTGACATCTTAGTAGAGTTTGTCCTCATAAAATGGGGCAGAGAGAAAGTGCACCTACGACGCAAGTGCATGCTTTGGATGCAGCACCTTCTAGTAGTGGACCGGATCGAGGTAGGAAAGTCTCTATAGAAGGTTTGATCTCCATTTCATATTTTTCTATTCGAACTCTTTTTGACTCCAGAGCATCGCATTCTTTCATTTCTAGTTCCTTGGTTGATTGTTTGCACTTAGATATTTCTCTAGTTGTAGACCCTATAGTTGTTTCAAACCCCATAGGAGGATCGGCACATTTATCCACAATTTGTAGTGGTTTAAAATTTTTTATACTAGGCATAGAGTTTGATTGTGACGCCTATGTACTGAGATTTTTGGGATATGGGATGATTTTGGGGATGGACTAGTTATCCACTTATGGTGTGATATTGGACTGCGAGAGGAGAGTCGTTAGGCTAGAGACATGTAGCGGACGGACTCTCGAGATTTCTTGTGACCCAATGGGGTCAGTCATGTTGAGCTTCCTTTATTACCTTGATTCATTACTATGAGAGTTAGATTCAGTTCCAATTGTTAGAGATTTTCCAAACGTTTTTGAGGAGGTTAGGGTGCTACCCCCTAAGAGAGAGATCGACTTTAGGATCTATCTGAATGACAATGCTAAGCCAGTGGCATTGCCCATGAGACATATGGCTCCTAAGGAGAGGAAGGAGTTAAGTAAGCAGATTGGTAAGCTATTAGAGAAAGGCTTCATTAAACAGAGCATATCTGAGTGGGGGGCGCCAGTCGTCTTCGCTATAAAGGCGGATGGTTACCTTCGACTTTGTGTAGACTATAGATAGTTGAATAAGCTCACGAAGAAGTTACTTACTACCTAGGATAGACGATCTTTTCGATCAGTTGGTTGGCTCTTCAGTATTTTCTCAGCTTGACTTAGCCACTGGATTTCATCAGCTTAGGGTCGCTGACGATAGCATCGATAAGACAGCATTTAGGACACCTGATGGATTCTTTGAGTGGTTGGTTATGCCGTTTGGGCTGACCAATGCCCCAGCCTATTTTGTAGATCTGACGAGCCGTGTTTTTCGAGATGTCCTTAATAAGTTTGTTGTAGTGTTTATGGACGACATTCTGGTGTTTTCCAAGAGTATGGAAGAGAACAAACCTTAGCCCAATGTTCGTGGAGTGGAAAAGCCTAGAGTTTATTTCCACCTTTGATTTTAAGCCCTCTACGAACATTACTCTTGGATTATTGGCAGCACTTGAGGTTAAGCCTACCCTCATAGATCAAATTGGCTTAAGGCAGCGAGAGGATTCAGAGCTTGTGGAAATTCTTGATAGGATTAGCAGAGGAGAGGTCTCTAGACATCTCCAACGCTATTCCATCGATAGTAAAGGGTGGCTAAGGAGATATGGAAGACTTTGTGTCCCCCACACTAGTGATTTGATGAGTGCAGTTCTAGCAGAAGCACACCATTCTCGGATGACTATTCATCCGGGTGGTGATAAGATGTATAGGGACATGAAGAGAGTGTTTTATTAGAGTGGAATGAAGAAGAATGCAGCAGAGTTTGTGGCTAAGTGTCTTGTATGCCAAAGGGTTAAGGTGGAGCAGTAGAAGCCTGGCGGATTGCTTCAACCATTGGATGTACCCGAATGGATGTGGGATAGTGTTTCGATGGACTTCATAGATGGTTTACCCCGATCTAGGAAGGGGAATACCAGTATTTGGGTGATTGTAGATCGTTTGACTAAGAGCGTCCACTTCATTCCGGTGAAGAGTAAGAGGACAGCACCTTATTTGACATCCATATACGTTCGTGAGATAGTTCGACTTCATGGAGTTCCCTCTAGCATAGTGAGCGACATAGACCCTATCTTTACTAGCAAGTTTTGAAGAAGCTTGCAAGAGGCTTTAGGGACACAGCTTAGATTGAGTATGGCCTATCACCCTCAAACAAATGGACAAATGGAGAGAGTTAATAGAGTTCTTGAGGATTTGTTAAGGATGTGCATTCTTGATTTTGGAGGAACTTGGGAGGAGCACCTTCCTTTAGTGGAATTCGCTTATAACAATAGTTTTCAGGCTAGCATTGGGATGACTCCTTTTGAAGCCCTTTATGGAAGACCTTGCAAGTCACCTTCGTGATGGTTAGAGTCTACAAAAAGATTGCTACTTGGTCCCGACATGGTTAGAGAGACTTCGGAAAAGATTGATTTGATTAAAAGAAGAATGAAGACGGCCCAAGATAGACAGAAATCCTATGCAGATAAGCAGAGAAGGGATATTGAGTTCGTGGTAGGAGATTTGGTTTTTATTAAGGTGTCTTCGCTAAGAAAGGTAGTGAGGTTTGGATCAAGTGGGAAACTTGCTCCCAGATTCATAGTATCGTTCCCCGTTGTGGAAAGGGTAGGGAAGATAGCGTATCGGATAAATCTACCGGAGAGGCTCGCAGGAGTTCATGATGTTTTTCATGTTTCACACTTGAGAAAGTGCTTACATGATTCAGCAGAAGTAGTGAAACCTAGCCAACTTGAGGAAGTTGAAGTGGAGAGAGAAGCATCGGTTCGTCGCATTCCTACCAAGATCATTGGGCATGATATCAAGAAGCTTAGGAATAAGGAAGTCCCTTTTGTTAAAGTGCAGTGGGGAGATAGTGTTGAACACGCTACATGGGAGGTCGAAGAGAAGATATGTATCTCTTATCCGCATCTCTTCGATAGTACGTCTTGAATTTTCTATTTCCATCTTTAGTTTTGAATAGATTCTTTCCTTTAGTATCCTTTGGGAGGGCAGATCTTAGGATTTAACCTATGGATGGTAGGACTGAATGTAAACCTATTACTATAATATGTTATGTATGATGGACACTAGTGGTGGCAAGTGTTTGCTAGTAGATGCTAATGGACGCATATACACACACTAGGCACTACTATCTCTTAGAGATCGGCCTAACTAGGTCACAAAAGCACATGTATATGGATGTGTGTGCATTTGCATTTTTATTTCATGGTTGCTATGAATGGGTGAGTATCATATGATTGTTGCATTTGGATGATGATTGTAGCACGCGTATAGAACTATCAGTTGTCATTAGGGAATTTGCATTCATTTGGATACATGGCACGGACATGCGTGCATAAAAAGGAGGTCGACTGAATCAGTAGACCGCCTAATCTTTTGCATTAGTTAGAGACATTGACACTACACTATTTCATATATCATAAATTGCATTAGAAAGCTTAAGGACAACGGCTGTAATAGATGATCATTGAATATGTGGTTGTGGAATTTGGATGAAAATATTTATTTCATTCTTCTGTCCTTGGAGATTTCGGGGACGAAATCCTTTAAGGAGTGGAGAATGTAACAACCCAAAATTTGAGCAATAATAATTAATTAACGAATTAATTAAACAATTAAATAAGTTTGTGAAATTTTCAGAATCGAGCCACGGAAATTGCACCATTGGGTCCGTGGTAATTTTATGATCAATTTTCATATATAACTTGTCGAAATCCGAGCTAGTATGAAGAAGTTATGAGAGAAACAAGAAATCATAATTTAATAAACTAAAATGAAAAAATACAAAGGCATAGGTCGACCCATGCTTAGGTCAGGTCGACCCGCCTTATTTCCTGGATGCTATTTCGTCGAGGTACGAGTCGGACACCATAAAATTTGATATTTGAGCAATCTTGTGCGTACGTAGATGCATCCGACCGTTCCTAGTGAGCCTATGATGTGGTTGCACCAGATTTAATCTTCAAATCTGACGGCCTGAGATCCCTAAGCCACATTATAAACGACCCGTATTTTTCGATAATTAAAAATATTAAATTAGATAAGATTTGAAAATTAATATAGGAAGGAATAAAATTTGTGATTTATTAATGAAAAATAACTAGAATGTAATGTAATAATGTTGATTTAATTTAGTTGATAACTATTTTAATGTAATTTCAATTGATTGAAATAATTGTAAAGTTAATTGGTTATAATTGTAAATAAGGAACTAAATTGGTAATTAATGTAATTAATGGAATTTAAATATTATAATTAATATGGTAAAAGATGTTAACTGTACAATATGAATGTAATAAATGTAAACTAATGTTAATTATCTTTACTACTAATAATGAGAATTAGATTAACTACTTTCAACCGCGTCTTTTTGGATTACCAGAAATACCCCTCGCCAATAATCACTTTTCCTTACTTCCCATTAAACCCAACATCATTATCAGATCTAAATCATCTTCAAATCCTTCACAGTTCGTCCGCCTCCCCTTTAGAATTACCATCACTTCTAAACATACAGATCACGAATCCTCTTTCTTCCACAATCCTCTTCGTCCCCACCAACTTCACTATTCTCGCTGATCATACCTGGCACACTCTCACCCTTGGTCTAAGTACGAAAAAGACCAAAATCTTTATATTCGCGTTCGAAATCGAATGTTTGAAGCTCAAAATCAATCGATCGTGACCGCGGCTAATTAGGTTGGGCGATGTGAATAAGAAGTTGATCAGAGGTTGATCAGTTGCGAAATGGCTAGATTCAAATTTCAAATAGGGTGGTTTAGAGAAGAGAGAGTTGATGGATGTGTGAGGGGAGATAATCCACGGAAGGTTCCAGAAGGTGTTTTAATTTGAAGATTTTCTAGATCACACTGCCATACTTGCTTTTCCTACTCAAAGAAGAATTGCATTTTCGAATCAGAACGCCAGAAATTTCTTTCGGTAAAAATCGCTCTTCGTTACTTCTCATTAAACCCTAAATGATTGTTAGATCTAAAATATTGAACTATTACAAATTTAAATTTCTTATATTACTGTTTGCTTACTTTGGTAATCTTTCATTAATTCCTTTGAAGTGACGTTAGCAAGAGAAATTTGTGCACTGGGAGTGGGAGTGTGTGGCTTTTACTTTATTTCTTTTCCTCTATACACAGTGGTACACCTTATCAGTGATCGGTTTATATATATATATATATATATATATATATATATATATATCATTACACATTTATTATAATTAACGTGATACTATGTTGCCCTCTTCCCCTTACCATTCCATTCTGTAATTTGTAGACATACAACACCGCATTATTTCTACTTTTCATCATACATTGTAAGTTTTTTGAGTACATAAACATTCTGACGATTATTTAGTCTGCCAATGGTTTTATTCTTGTTTAACAATTCAAACTTGCAAAACCTGATACATTTTTTAGTATACTGATAAGTAGGTGAGAGCATGATTCTCGGTTGTAATCTATTTCTTAAAGTTGTGGGAAAGGTTGCGACACACACATGAAAGATGCCTTTGTATCTCTGAAGCCTGAAGCCGCCTATAACACATGAAGCCACACCTCAGCTAAGACAGTCCATTGTAAGTTTAACTATCGTTCCCTTATATCCCTACTTTTCCATGGCTACTAACTATTATGTTATATAAGAACAAATATCTGGGAAAATAATTTCTAATACTTAGTCTGCCAATGAGTGCTTTACTTCTACAATGTAACGACCCAGAATTTCTATCATTTGAAATTCGTATATTTAATTGATTTTAAATATTAACAAATAAGATTTATAAGCCGAATGAATTATATTTCGAATATAGGATTTAAGTGTATAATTAAATCGATAATTTAATATTTGAAATTTAGAAATAATTGGAAATTGCGTTTAATATGAATGAAAATGATTTATAAAGTTGTATTAAATCATATTTGAGTTAGGACAATGTTAGTGAACTTTTAAAATTGAATTAAAAGTTAAATTGTAGAAATTGAATATTTTAATATTTAATCGACGAGTAAAAATAGTCATTTTTCAAACAGTCTCAGATTTTGACGAAACCAGTTTCATCGGGTCCGTAATATTAAATTTTTGTAAGGTTTCAAATTTCGTGTCAATCAGATTTATGGTTTGTCCAGGGCAAGCCAAAACGCATAGAAATCATTTTAATCGATTTAATTTAAATTTGATCGTTTATTTCCGTAACTAGCACATATGATCAAATTAGCTTCCGAAACACATTCCATTGTGTCCGGAACGCGGGTAAAACCTTAGAAACGTCAGCCGGCACGCTTCGTTTGGAGTTCGGAAAATCTCGAGTGAGTAGTGTTTTGCAATTTTCTATATAAGGACTTGCTTTCTTCATTTTGCAACAAACCTAGGTCAGAAATAAACCCTAGCCGCCATTAACAAAACCAACGGCTGAAAGCAACCAATCTTCTTCCCCTCTGATCTCCTTATCCACGCACTTTTAGGCAACGACTTCAACTAGGGAATCGAAGAGCTTCACGAGCTCGACGTATTCAACGGGTATGATCGCGAATGGAGCACCACGGCGTCGTCAGGAGGGTCGCGTTCAGCTAATGTTCGCGCACGTTTTCCAACGCTATCACGTGATCGAGCTTCGAGCAAATCAAGGCGTGGGCGAGATTCGTGTAGGGTTATTCGTCGATGTCCGCTGATCATCTCCTAGTGGTCAGAGGTGCACGCGGTAAAATTCGAAGGGATGGCGGCCATATGTGTTTGAACGCGTTCTTTCATACCTAGGGAGGAAGAAGGAAAAGATCACGACCCAGATCTTCCAATGCAGAACGAGCGGCTGAGATTGATTCCAGGGTTTGAAAAATAAAATAAATATTGAAATTGATTTATTTAAATTCGTATAAACTTCTAAATGCTATAACTTTTTGATACGAGGTCCGTTTTGGACGAAACGAGTTGCGTTGGAATCGTATTGACAAGCACTACGCAATGGAGCTAGTTTGGTGTCGATTGGACCTAGTGATAATTTCGGGTAAAATTAAACGCATGTTTAATTTTATTCGAAACGAAACACTACAACTGATATCGGAAACTCAAGGTGAGAACTTCTCACTCAATCGAATTGTGTTTCAATTTAAATTTTAAATAGTTAGATTTAAAATTGCTTGATTGTGTGAATTGGATGATGATTGTCATTGGATGTGTTGAAATAGACCTTATACGCCGCATATTAAGCGGAGGTTATTATATTAATAACATATACCGCGATATTCCACCTTGAAGTGGAATTGGTATTATATATGTATTTGGAGTTGATTTCCCGCATTATATAGCGGATGAGACCCTATTGCGCCGCATAATAGCGGATAGTATTTTTATAAATCCCATATACCGCGATATTCCACCTCGAAGTGGAATTGGTATTGTGCTAACATCTGTGGATGCAGGGAAACATGTTGGAGGGATCCAATTGGATTCCTCAAACATTTGAATTTATTTCATATGTTGTGTGTTGATTATTTATAATCTCTGTGTGATTATCTTTGTGATTGAAATTTTTGAAGGCTATAGGTTAGCCGAATATATTTTTGGTATCCTTGGATGCCGAAAAGAAATAAAAATTGGATTTTTAAAATTCAAGTTGAAAGTTTATTTTAAAAACTTATTTTTGAGAATTGGATAAATTAAAAAGGAGTTTTAAAAAGATAAAGTTATTTTTGAACCATATTGAATAAAATTTCAAATTACGGGGAAAAGGCTTAATAAATGGATTTCGATTAATATTATTATTATAAGTTGAAGAATTTATTAAAAAGTTGGATTTTAAATAGATTTGAAGAGATAAAGAAATTTATTTAAAAAGGAAATGATTTTGTAAATTCATTGGAAATTTATAAGGAGAAATTAATTGGTTATAATAATTATTAAAGAATAATTAATTTAGTATTAATTATTAATTAAGAGTTAATTAATGATCTATTAAAGGATAATTTATTAAATATTTTTGTAATTAATTGATTATTAATTTACCATAACTAGAAAAAATTTACTCATAGAAATTTACCTGATTTAAATTAGTCAGATAATTAAATTAATCCTACTTATGGATGTTTGGATTATATTGGATGTTGAATTGTTTGATATCTCTAATATGTGATGCTTTGTGATATATCCTGATTTGTGTTGTGATCTGTAATTTGTTTATCTGTGATATATATATATATATATATATATATATATATATGTGATCTATGAATGAATGATAAGTGTTATAGTTTATACCGCTTATCAATTATATTGTTATATTTGATCTGTGATGGTTGAATGTTGTTGCACTATTGTGTTAAACCCTTGGACTACACAATACACACACAAATGTGGATTTCACGTGGAAATAGGTTAAGTCATAGATTTTGGACAATTCTAAAGATTGAATTTTTGAATCCAAATTAGTTTTGGAAATTGGAATTGAAAGTTTTTTTGAAAATGAGTTTCAAAAATAAGAGTTATTTTAAATAACTTAATAAAATTGAGATTTGAATAATTTGATTTAAATTTGAATTCAATATTTGAAATTGAATTCAATAATTTGGGAATTTTGGTTTAAAAGATTGTACAAGTTATAAAAGGTGTTTATATGGGGTTTTAACCATTTAAAAATATGGTTTTGGAAATTTAAATTTAAATCCAAGATTTATACTTGGATGGCTTTAACCTGTGTAATTGTAACCAGTTTTTCCCAAAACGAAAACTATCTGTTTTCAAATAATAATAGCTTTCATAAAGTGAAAAGATTTCCAATTTGTATCGAAACATTTCAAGTTGAAATGAAATTGTAAATAGTTTGGAAAAACTATGAATTGACCTTTGTGAAGATGATTAAGCTTTATTTTGAAATCAAAGAAGATTTTAAAAGGTGTATCTTTTATATTATAAAGGACTTGAATTGTGAATAGTTTTGAAAGCTATAAGTTAAAAATCTTAATTTAAAGATTTAATGGGTTAATCCAATTGAAATGGAAATGATTTGGGAATCTGTGAATGAATCTTTATGAAACTGGGTAAACTTTGTGAAGTGAATCTTTTTGTTTAAAGATTTGGAATGGTAATTTGTTTAAACCATTTGGAAGAAAAGTTTTAGGTAATAAGTTGTGACGTAATTGAAATCCCAATATTCATATGTTTTAAAATATTGTGCTCACTATTCGGATTTGCCGAGAGAGGACCTTTGTGTCATATAACCCATTCCGAATTAGTGATACGACGATATGGATCGCATTGAAGACCGGTGGTGAAGACCGGGTATTTGTGAAAATGATAGGATGACCTATCGATTGTCTCTGCACCGTTAGCTACGGTATAGAGATTTCCTTTGTGATGGGAAGTTCGATCGGGATTGTGAATACCCGGATTGCAAGGGCTTCTTCGGAAGTGCCTTCGGTTCTGTTCGAACCCGGAACAGACTTGTATGGTTACATGTCTGACATTACATTTTGAGATATAAAGCAGATTTCTTTCAAATACATTTCTGTTGGTGGCGGAGAATTTATTCTCTTAGCTTAACACCCTTCTCTGAGACGTACGTGCTCAGAGGTTATGTAGTTGAAGGTTATCAGCGATATATTCCCAATTTGGTAACGTGGCATGCTGGGTGTTGCTGTGTGATGATTATTTATTGATCATTTTTTGATCAAAGCATGGCTTTGTGAAAAAGCGTAGCTTTGTGAACGAGACCTCTTCGGACCTCACAACCCGGAAATGGTCGAAACAGGAATGATGCGGCAAGGTTATGAGGGTCGCTCCCTTTAGGGTATGTCATTTCCTTCTGGAAAAGGGTGGTATCAGGTATGGAGCCCTGGTATTTAACCTATGTGGTTGCTCCAATCTCATTTACTGTGATTGTTGCTGTGTGATCGAGGCACCTCAAATAAAGGTCCTAAAGGACCGGGGGTGGCATATTCGTGTAGTAGTTACCTAGTGTAAGAGGTAACCCGACCTTGTGTTGGCAGAGAGCAGGTTGACTCTTGGGACGTCCCGCCAGAGGCGTTTCCATGTGGCATAGGAAGTTCCTTAGCCTGACCATTTGTTGGAAATCCAAAGAAACAATATGAACCTTGTACGGTTTTAGTTGTAGAACCTGCCATTTAACATGGCAGCTATAGCAGGCATAATATAATGGTACCTATGCTGGCTAAGATTAATATTATATTTTCGAAATGTTTTCTGCACTATGCCCGAATAATAATATCAAAAATGATTTGTTTTGCGTTGTAAGCATGTTTGACTATCATAAGGGGAAATCTCCTCCAATTCTGCATTTGCATTGTGTGTGTGGCGGAAGGCCTTATGGTAGTTTCATTTTCCAAAAAGCATTGCGGATGTCTTTTACTTCCTTTGTTGTTGTTTTAAAGATAATAACTGTTTAAGTTCTCACACCAGTCCCAAGACTGACCTGGAGTATATTGTTTCCTTTCTAAACTCTGGGTGCCCATAATTTTCCACACAGGTAGCCTAGAGTCAGGTTATCATGTCATTCTGGATTTCAGGAGGCTTTGGAGCTCAAGTGGCGAGCTGGATGACGAGACGTATCACTTGTATATGATATTATCTTTTCCGCTGTGTATTCAGTTGTGAGGACAGGTCTATATAACTGTCCATTGTGTGTTGTGTTGTATATTGACTCTGATGATGTAATGTATAAAAGGTACAGTTCTTTTGATTTAAAGATTATTCATTTATCTATTATATGTTGTTCCACTGCGATATGTGAGATTCTGATTTTGTTTCTGTTGTTTCTTCTTTCTTTCTTTCTGTCTTCTTCTACCTCTTCTTTTTAACCATAACAATTCGGTTTTCCGGCATTCGATTGCTCGACAGTTGATACAGTGGACGTATTAATGTCGATTTTCGGAAGTCGAAAATCTCGAAGCGTTACATGTGGTATCAGAGCATTTGGTTAAGTGATAACCTTGGCTCTGTTGGGTGTTACTCATTAGAGATAGAGTCAGTAGTAGTCTAGAATGAGTGTGAGTGTAATAATAGATATGAGCGCGTATTTGTTAGTGAATATGAAATTGTTCTGTATTGTGTTGACTTATCGATTGATTGTTTATAGATTCTGGTCGGTGCAGTCTAGCTAACTGTATCGATAGGGGTTTCTAAACTCTTAAACAAGATGATCCGACATAGTATCATTTTAAATTGGGTAAATGAAATAATTTTACCTCGATTATATTTTGTATATAAAGAAATAATTTTTCAGAAATTGTTGAGGTGTATATAAATTAATTGTTTGGTTGTTGAAAATGTAAGAAAATATATATATTAATAAAAGTTGTTTGAATAATCTAAATAAAAACAACAATTATGAAAGAATAGATTATATAAGAGCAACAATTGTATAAGTATAGAATTATAATTAAAATGATTTACAATTGTGAAATAATCTTGTATAAGTAAAGTAAAATAGTGAAATTATATGAGAAAAGGATTTATAAATGTGATTTATAAATAAAAGAAAACTTTAAAAGAATATTAAACACTGAATTCACTACTGTTACTAGGAAATAATAAGGGTGATGACTGCAGCATCATCAGTATCATTTTCGAGTTTTTGTGTGATGGATTTGCTACCATAATAAATTGAAATTTTAAGTTTTGTTGTGATAAACAAATTTAATTTAAAAATCCAAGTTGTAATTGACGAATATAAGTAGAAATGAGTTTTGGACTTATAATATGAAATAATAAAGATTTTAACTTTAGTAAAGTTGAAATAAATTTTGGTTAGCATAGTAAATATATGATTTGGAATTTAACTAAAGGAAAGTTAAACAAATTAAATCAGATTTGGAAGTTAAATAAATAAGTTGTATAACTTATAAAATAAGAAGATGTAAGTAAAACCAAATGATAAAATGGTTAAACAAGTTTTGTTAAGCAAAATAAAATTTGATTTTGATTAAGTAATGAATTTGACTTTAAGGAAAAGTTAAATGAAATTGAATTTAAAATAAATTAGAAATGGGCTTAAGTTGTATAAGTGAAGTGAGTTGAAATGGAATATAACTTAGGTAACGTTGAATGAAGTTGATTTTTGTATCAAAATAAAATAATAAAGTAAATTAAATGAAGGTGAACTTGAGTTATATAAAGGAGATTCAACTTTATTTCTAAAATGAATTAGCAATTGAATTAACAAATGAATTGAATGTTAATCAATCTAATGTAAATGAATTAATATGGAATAATGGATGTAGGTGTTAATTCATTAAAGCTAATGTAATTGGGAATTGAATAATTGAATGAAAATCAATAGAATATTAAACCAATTGGAAAATTAAAAAGTGTTAAACCAAATTGAAGGTAAACAAAGTGAATAAATTTGGTTGTGTTGAATATACATTGGTTGTTATATGATTGTTGGTTGATTATATATAGTATCATTCATTAAGTATTAATGAAATTGAATTGATAAAAATTGAAAGCTATGTGATGGAATTTGAATTGGAAGTGAACCAACTTGAATTTAAATTAGTGAATGTAAACTAATTGAAAATGAAGAAATGAATGTCATTGTATATGAATTGGTTGTAAACAATTACAAGTGATGTCGAAATTATATAAGTTGCTTATAAACCTTGTTTAGTATGCATTTCTTTTAATATGCATGTGTTGTAGTTGTTTAAAAGAGTAAAATGTTAATAACTTTATATATATGTCACTTACGTGTTTAAATTGAGTAAGTACAGTTGCTGTGGCTGCCGTTCGGCTGGTTGCGTCGCGCTAAAATGCTTAATAAATAATTGATTTGCTTAAAAATGCTAAAAAGGTACGCCTACGCAATAAAAATAGGAAATATGAACTGTTTTTCTGCTTTTCCGACCATGTGGGTCGATGTATATATATTTATATCTATTGTGATATTGTAAAAGCTCCTCCGTACAAAGGAGACTCTGCCAAAAAATTTCGGAAATTTTGGGAGTTAGAAAAATTTTGAAAAAAAAATTGGAAAATTTTTGTTAATGAAAAGTTGATTTCTAAATTGTAATGAAAACGTAGGAATTGAACTAGAAAATGGAAACCATTGTTTTGGTTGAAGTTAAAGGTTTTGGAAAATGTGAATATAAAATTTTCACTAAGTGGATTTTTGAAAAGTTAATAAATTTGGGGCATTTTTCTTACTTGGCAATTTCGAGGACGAAATTCTTTTAAGGGGAGAAGATTGTAACGACCTAGAATTTCTGTCATTTGAAATTCGTATATTTAATTGATTTTAAATATTAACAAGTAAGATTTATAAGCCGAATGAATTATATTTCGAATATAGGATTTAATTGTATAATTAAATCGATAATTTAATATTTGAAATTTAGAAATAATTGGAAATTGGGTTTAATGTGAATGAAAATGATTTATAAAGTTGTATTGAATCATATTTGAGTTTGGACAATGTTAGTGAACTTTTAAAATTGAATTAAAAGTTAAATTGTAGAAATTGAATATTTTAATATTTAATCGACGAGTAAAAATAGTCATTTTTCAAACAGTCTCAGATTTCGACGAAACTAGTTTCATCGGATCCGTAATATTAAATTTTTGTAAGGTTTCAAATTTCGTGTCAATCGGATTTACGGTTTGTCCGGGGCAAGCCAAAACGCATAGAAATCGTTTTAATCGATTTAATTTAAATTTGATCGTTTATTTCCGTAACTCGCACATATGATCAAATTAGCTTCCGAAACACATTCCATTGTGTCCGGAACGCGGGTAAAACCTTAGAAACGTCAGCCGGCACGCTTCGTTTGGAGTTCGGAAAATCTCGAGTGAATAGTGTTTTGCAATTTTCTATATAAGGACTAGCTTTCTTCATTTTGCAACAAACCTAGGTCAGAAATAAACCCTAGCCGCCATTAAGAAAACCAACGGCTGAAAGCAACCAATCTTCTTCCCCTCCGATCTCCTCATCCACGTACTTTTAGGCAACGACTTCAACTAGGGAATCGAAGAGCTTCACGAGCTCGACGTGTTCAACGGGTATGATCGCGAATGGAGCACCACGGCGTCGTTAGGAGGGCCGCGTTCAGCTGATGTTCGCGCATGTTTTCTAGCACTATCACGTGACCGAGCTTCGAGCAAATCAAGGTGTGGGCGAGATTCGTGTAGGGTTATTCGCCGATGTCCGCTGATCATCTCCTAGTGGTCGGAGGTGCACGCGGTAAAATTCGAAGGGATGGCGACCATATGTGTTTGAACGCGTTCGTTCATACCTGGGGAGGAAGAAGGAAAAGATCAAGGCCCAGATCTTCCAATGCAGAACGAGCGGCTGAGATTGATTCCAGGGTTTGAAAAATATAAATATTGAAATTGATTTATTTAAATTCGTATAAACTTCTAAATGCTATAACTTTTTGATACAAGGTCCGTTTCGGACGAAACGAATTGCATTGGAATCGTATTGACGAGCACTACGCAATGGAGCTAGTTTGGAGTCGATTAGAGCTAGTGATAATTTCGGGTAAAATTAAACGCGTGTTTAATTTTATTCGAAACGAAACACTGCAACTTATATCGGAAACTCAAGGTGAGAACTTCTCACTCAATCGAATTGTGTTTCGATTTAAATTTTAAATAGTTAGATTTAAAATTGCTTGATTGTGTGAATTGGATGATGATTGTCATTGGATGTTTTGAAATAGACCTTATACGCCGCATATTAAGCGGAGGTTATTATATTAATAACATATACCGCGATATTCCACCTTGAAGTGGAATTGGTATTATATATGTATTTGGAGTTGATTTCCCGCATTATATAGCGGATGAGACCCTATTGCGCCGCATAATAGCGGATAGTATTTTTATAAATCCCATATACTGCGATATTCCACCTCGAAGTGGAATTGGTATTGTGCTAACATCTGTGGATGCAGGGAAACATGTTGGAGGGATCCAATTGGATTCCTCAAACATTTGAATTTATTTCATATGTTGTGTGTTGATTATTTATAATCTCTGTGTGATTATCTTTGTGATTGAAATTTTTGAAGGCTATAGGTTAGCCGAATATATTTTTGGTATCCTTGGATGCCGAAAAGAAATAAAAATTGGATTTTTAAAATTCAAGTTGAAAGTTTATTTTAAAAACTTATTTTTGAGAATTGGATAAATTAAAAAGGAGTTTTAAAAAGATAAAGTTATTTTTGAACCATATTGAATAAAATTTCAAATTACGGGGAAAAGGCTTAATAAATGGATTTCGATTAATATTATTATTATAAGTTGAAGAATTTATTAAAAAGTTGGATTTTAAATAGATTTGAAGAGATAAAGAAATTTATTTAAAAAGGAAATGATTTTGTAAATTCATTGGAAATTTATAAGGAGAAATTAATTGGTTATAATAATTATTAAAGAATAATTAATTTAGTATTAATTATTAATTAAGAGTTAATTAATGATCTATTAAAGGATAATTTATTAAATGTTTTTGTAATTAATTGATTATTAATTTACCATAACTAGCAAAAATTTACTCATAGAAATTTACCTGATTTAAATTAGTCAAATAATTAAATTAATCCTACTTATGGATGTTTGGATTATATTGGATGTTGAATTGTTTGATATCTCTAATATGTGATGCTTTGTGATATATCCTGATTTGTGTTGTGATCTGTAATTTGTTTATCTGTGATATATATATATATATGTGTGTGTGATCTGTGAATGAAAGATAAGTGTTATAGTTTATACCGCTTATCAATTATATTGTTATATTTGATCTGTGATGGTTGAATGTTGTTGCACTATTGTGTTAAACCCTTAGACTACACAATACACACACAAATGTGGATTTCACGTGGAAATAGGTTTAGTCACAGATTTTTGACAATTCTAAAGATTGAATTTTTGAATCCAAATTAGTTTTGGAAATTGGAATTGAAAGTTTTTTTGAAAATGAGTTTCAAAAATAAGAGTTATTTTAAATAACTTAATAAAATTGAGATTTGAATAATTTGATTTAAATTTGAATTCAATATTTGAAATTGAATTCAATAATTTGGGAATTTTGGTTTAAAAGATTGTACAAGTTATAAAAGGTGTTTATATGGGTTTTTAACCATTTAAAAATATGGTTTTGGAAATTTAAATTTAAATCCAAGATTTATACTTGGATGGCTTTAACCTGTGTAATTATAACCAGTTTTTCCCAAAACGAAAATTATATGTTTTCAAATAATAATAGCTTTCATAAAGTGAAAAGATTTCCAATTTGTATCGAAACATTTCAAGTTGAAATGAAATTGTAAATAGTTTGGAAAAACTATGAATTGACCTTTGTGAAGATGATTAAGCTTTAATTTGAAATCAAAGAAGATTTTAAAAGGTGTATCTTTTATATTATAAAGGACTTGAATTGTGAATAGTTTTGAAAGCTATAAGTTAAAAATTGTAATTTAAAGATTTAGTGGGTTAATCCAATTGAAATGGAAATGATTTGGGAATCTGTAAATGAATCTTTGTGAAACTGGGTAAACTTTGTGAAGTGAATCTTTTTGTTTATAGATTTGGAATGGTAATTTGTTTAAGCCATTTGGAAGAAAAGTTTTGGGTAATAAGTTGTGACTTAATTGAAATCCCAATATCCATATGTTTTAAAATATTGTGCTCACTATTCGGATTAGCCGGGAGAGAACCTTTGTGTCATATAACCCATTCTGAATTAGTAATACGATGATATGGATCGCATTGAAGACCGGTGGTGAAGACCGGGTATTTGTGAAAATGATAGGATGACCTATCGATTGTCTCTGCACCGTTAGCTACGGTATAGAGATTTCCTTTGTGATGGGAAGTTCGATCGGGATTATGAATACCCGGATTGCAAGGGCTTCTTCGGAAGTGCCTTCGGTTCTGTTCGAACCCGGAACAGACTTGTATGGTTACATGTCTGACATTACATTTTGAGATATAAAGCAGATTTCTTTTAAATACATTTCTGTTGGTGGCGGAGAATTTATTCTCTTAGCTTAACACCCTTCTTTGAGACGTACGAGCTTAGAGGTTATGTAGTTGAAGGTTATCAACGATATATTCCCAATTTGGTAATGTGGCATGCTGAGTGTTGCTGTGTGATGATTATTTATTGATCATTTGTTGATCAAAGCGTGGCTTTGTGAAAAAGCGTAGCTTTGCGAACGAGACCTCTTCGGACCTCACAACCCGAAAATGGTCGAAACAGGAATGATGCGGCAAGGTTATGAGGGTCGCTCCCTTTAAGGTATGTCATTTCCTTCTGGAAAAGAGTGGTATCAGGTATGGAGCCCTGGTATTTAACCTATGTGGTTGCTCCAATCTCATTTACTATGTGATTGTTGCTGTGTGATCAAGGCGCCTCGGATAAAGGTCCCAAAGGACCGGGGGGTGGCATATTCGTGTAGTAGTTACCTAGTGTAAGAGGTAACCCGACCTTGTGTTGGCAGAGAGCAGGTTGACTCTCGGGACGTCCCGCCAGAGGCGTTTCCATGTGGCATAGGAAGTTCCTTAGCCTGACCATTTGCTGGAAATCCAAAGAAACAATACGAACCTTGTATGGTTTTAGTTGTAGAACCCGCCATTTAACATGGCCGCTATAGCAGGCGTAATATAATGGTACCTATGCTGGCTAAGATTAATATTATATTTTCGAAATGTTTTCTGCACTATGCACTAATAATAATATCAAAAATGATTTGTTTTGCATAGTAAGCATGTTTGACTATCATAAGGGGAAATCTCCTCCAATTCTACGTTTGCATTGTGTATGTGGCGGGAGGCCTTATGGTTGTTTCATTTTCCAAAAAGCATTGCGGATGTCTTTTACTTCCTTTGTTGTTGTTTTAAAGATAATAACTGTTTTAAGTTCTCACACCAGTCCTATGACTGACCTGGAGTTTACTGTTCCCTTTCTAAACTCTGGGTGCCCATAATTTTCCACACGGGTAACCTAGAGTCAGGTTATCAGGTCATTCTGGATTGCAGGAGGCTTTGGAGCTCAAGTGGCGAGCTGGATGACGAGACATATCACTTGTATATGATATTATATTTTCCGCTGTGTATTCAGTTGTGAGGACAGGTCTATATAACTGTCCATTGGGTGTTGTGTTGTATATTGACTTTGATGATGTAATGTATAAAAGGTACAGTTCTTTTGATTTAAAGATTATTCATTTATCTATTATATGTTGTTCCGCTGCGATATGTGAGATTCCGATATTGTTTCTTCTTTCTTTCTTTCTATCTTCTTCTACCTCTTCTTTTTAACCATAACAATTCACATGAACACGAAGTATGAACTTAACTTTTCTACTGTTAGAAAACCAATATTGGTTGTCCATAATTTTTCTGATTTGCTTTACATAGCTCATAATATAGGAGCAAGAAGTTAGAAGAGTTATCGCATTAGTAAACAAAGTCTTAGAAGCATTTGCTTAAATGCAAATTTATGAATCATGTTGTTGGAATATTGACTGTTTGATGTTCAAATTGTATGCAATTGTTGCTGAATCAAGCATGTATGATACACATTTCACCTACACAGTTTGTATGTTAAAAGTTTGTGAAACTTGGTGATTGATCTGAATACTTAAACAACAATATATGGCCAATTTTAAGAGCTCCATTTGTGTAAAAATCAGTGGTAACTTTTGCCACTCCATGTCATTAATGGGTCGTTCTTTATAGTACAATATGTATCATTACTAGTTACATCTCTTACTAATACAATATGGACAAGCCAAATAAGTCGACGCTTCTTTTTAATTTTTGCAATATATGCAGTAAATGAAGTAATATTTGGTGGTTGTATACTGATTATTCTTTAATACAAGCTTCATAAGGATCTCAAATATTTAAATTGTTAAGCTATTTTCATTGCATGAAGTTTTGGGGATGGTTATTGTTGTTAGCTGTTTCAGATGGACTCAAATATCTTTTTTGCTATAAGTTTTATATGCTAGCTTAATACTATACTTCAGACAGAATTGAATTTACTAAATCATAGTTTTTTATTTATTTTAATCCAATTATATTTATTTTCCCTACTCTCTACCTAATTTTTATAACCAGCTATCTTTAATAATAGTTGTAATACCTATGGTGTCACATTTTTTTGGTGTCAGCGTGAACTACCAAAAATGTCCATAATACCAAATCTTAATATCACTTGAAAATAGGATCTAACAATTAAAATTCTTTTACAAATTTAAAACGTCCATCTACAAATGTTATTTAATCTTAATATCACCTAAAAATAGGATCTAACAAGTAAAATTCGTTTACAAATTTAAAACATCAATCTACAAATATTATCAAATTTTAATATCACTTAAAAATAGGATTTAACAAATAAATTATTAATTAATTATATAAATAAAAATTCAAACTTAAAAATAAATAAATGTTGCAACTTAAAAATAAATTTTAAACTAATAAAACTGATTTCAACAAAAAAATATGGTTAAATATTTCTATAAATCATTTTCCCTTGATTGTGCTAAACATATATAATTTGCAGAAAAATAATTCACGCACGAAGCACTTCCTACCATCACGCGCGAAGCGCATGCCGTAGCGCTCGTATTCATAAGGTAATAGTTGATTCAATAATAAGAGTGGAAATCAAATAAAAGGATTTGTTTGAAATTAAAATATAATTAACTGGAACTTTATTATAATTTCAATTGAACTCTGAAATTTATGTAATATTTAAATAGTGGATTTAACATGGAAATTTTATTTTAATATGTTATTAATTTCTATGTAATCAGAAATGATGAAAAATTGTTAACTATTAAATTTGAATATATAAGTGATTAAGCCAATTTAATAATAATTTATTTAATTAACGTGAAAATAGCCATTTTGGCCACTATCTCGGATTTCGATGAAACTAGTTTCATCAGATCCGTAACAGTGAATTATTGTAGGATTTCAAGTTTCATAGCGATCGGACTTGTCATTTGATCGTGCGGGCTCGAAACGTGCAGAAATCAATTTATAGAATTTAAATGAATAAAATCGGATTTTGAAAGCTAACTTCTATATACAATGGAATTGAGATTTGAAACTAGTTCCATTGAGTTTAAAAATATCGAAAACATATATTTTGATATATGGGATGACCTAATTTTGTTTCGGAAACGAAACGGGCTTTTCGGATCATCGTTATCATTTCGACCCAATTCGATTTGTCCATTCATTCTTATCTAGCTTTGTCCATATAAATAGATTTCTTGAAACCCTAATAGCCTTTTACTTATTTCTGTACGTACATTTCCATCTACTCCTTCCTTCCTTCCCAATGACAGAAACCCTAATTCTCAAATTCAATTTCAAATCAAAATCAAATCAAAAAATTCTAACTCCTCAAAACATAGCAAATAATATATCGTTGGAAGCTCTTGATGAGCGCAATCCACTGTAGTAATTCGTTTTTTGATCGAATCATCGTTTGGCCAGAAATCGACGATCTTTCTCAACCGTCCATTTCTAGAGTTTTTGATCCAACAATAGATCGTCGACCGTTTAGCGAACGGGGAGTGGCGTCTGGAAGAGGAAGGCGAGCAGGTCATAGATCTAGTGTTTGTTCGTGCTACTGGTGCTTGGTTTCGCCAGAAAATGACAAAAACAGCGAACAGCGGAGGCGGCCTTGGAGGCGTCGTACGTGATGTGCGTGACCACCAGAGAGGCGGCTCGAGGTGAGGGTGGTCGTGGGGTGGTTTGATGTGGTCGTAGATTAACGGGATGGTAGCGATTTCAAGATGATAGGCGGCGACCGAACTAGGTTACACGATCTGTAAGTTGGGTTCTTGAGCGCATGGAAGAAACGTATAGGTGACGTGTTCTTTTTTTCTTTTATTTAATTAATTTTTATATTTTTAAAATTCAAGCGTTCTAACATCAATAACTTTTGCATACGAGCTCGGATTCGCGCGCAGTTTTCTCCATTGCAATCGTATCGAAATTTTGGATGATATGGAATTGGTTTGGCTACATTCTAAGGCTGTTAGAATTTTGAGCTTCATTTGGATTTTAAATCGATTTGGAAACAAAAGTGATTGTTTGAGTGTTTTAACCCACTCACAACTACTAAACCATCTTATGTTAGTTAAATTTAATTTATGGTTTGATTAGAAATTTATTGGTTGCTATTTGGTATTTTAAATTGTTATTTAAATTTAATTTGAATTTATATTCAATTTAATTGCTATTTAAATTAATATTGAAATTTAATTTCCAGTTAAATACCTGATAATGATAACCAGTTTATTTGTTATGATTTATTAGTTGATTTGAATGAAGATTGGGATGGATGTTTAATTGTTGATATTTGGATGATTCGATGTTATGCTTATTTATATGTTGTTATCACGCTGCAAGTTCCCTTAGTTATTGTTAGGAAAATCACTATGGGTTGAAACGATACATACCCGAATGGTCTTATAGATTAGGGAAAAATCGTTATGGATTGAAATGATAAACTTGAGGGATTTTATGGATTTTTAATTTTACTCGGGATTGCAGGTTGAAATGATATATATCCATAAATTTAAATTTATTGCGGGTTGAAATGATATATATCTGTATCACTTGACCATAGGGTAGAAAATTATATACGAACACCAGATTGGTTAAATTAATTGGTTTAAAATCTTGAATTTGGATTTTTCATTAAATGTGATTGTTTCAAAGGAAATAAATTGTAGATTTTTATGAATTTGATTATTTTCTAATTCAAGCTTTGAAAGTTGAAATTGAAATGGTTAAAAAGAAATTGTTTAAGAATTAAATTGGGATTGTAAAGTTAAAATCGTTATATGACTTTAATTCAAAAATTTGAATTATTTTGAAGATTTGGATCTTAAAAATGAAGTTAATTTGATTTAAGTGATTTAAATAAGTGAATTGAAATTGGCTTAAAATTAATATGAATTGAAATTGTTTAAAATAAGAATGGAATTGAATTTAAATCATTGATTTGACTTATTGAATCGAAATTGAAGTTAAAACGAATGTTTCGGAAATTGAAGTTATTTCGAATTGAAATTGAAATCACATTGATTTGGAACTAAATCAAAATTGAGTCATTTGAATTGGAAGATTAAATTTTAGTTTTGTTGATTTGAAATATGGATATAGTCCAAATTTGTTGAAATGGAAGAAACAGTTTGATTTGATACTATTTTCAAATTAATTATTTTAATATAAACTGTTTAAAAATCTATTATTTTAAAATTCAGATTATTTAGATTTTCAAAATTATTTACTATATAAACCATTCCCAATAATCAAACCATTTTTTTATTTTTAAACTATTTCAACTGTTTTAAAATCCTTAAACTATTTTAAACTATTAAAACTATTTTAACTATTTTAATGTATAACTATTCCAATATATAAACTACTTTCAATATTCAAAATGTTAAGTTGAAACTGTTATGATTTAGATTTAATGGATTTAAATGCAAATATTTTGATATGATGGTTTAACCTATTTTATGGTTATGATTTTGAAAATGAATATGATTTAAAGTGAATAATGATTTTGAAAGTGGATATGATTTCGAAAGTGATATGATTTCGAATTGAATATGATATTTTGTTATCAATTATGAATCGGTTTTGGAAATGTAAAAGAACCAACCGGTGTGGAATAAGTGTTTTGTTGTTAAAGAGACCGGGATTGGATATTGTCATACTCTCTGCCAATATCAAAAACCACTTTAACAACTATGCACGTGGTGGAGAATCCAGAATGAAGTAGGATGGTTTGGCGAACTCTACTGGAATGAAGTAAGTGAACGATGATGGATAGCCTTAACTTTCGGATTATAATTAAAATAACTAAAACAGGAGCTATACCGGGCCAAGTGGGGTCGCTCCCCCTATCAGGCATATTTCTTCGATACCATATTTATTACTTTGTGATTGATTTGGTGGCCACCTCTCGATTTGATTTTGGGAGTGTGTTTCAAGGTGGGCAGTGGTAGTCGCTATGCGTTACCACCAGTCCGGGAGTGCAAAACGGTAGTTTCCTACCTTGGGCATTGCCTCGCGTGCCTTGTCATATTTATTCTGATCGCGCCCACTACGAGTTTGGTTTATGTCATACCTATGGAGTGCTCCCTGATAGCCTACCAATTTACGATGGAGTTTACAGTACTGTATAGACTGCGGCATTTATAAAATGTGTTAGGGGGGATATAGGTAATGCCTTAACTCTATTTTAATACTTTACTTTACTGTAGACATATTATAATAGCGTATTGTACTATGTATGTAGATAGTTTAACGGATCCTTAGGAGATGGAATCCCGAACATCTCTTAAGTTATTGCACGCATGTTAGACACTGGATATGAGTTGTAAAATCCCGTAAACATCTCTGATGCCATTACACTTATATTCATTTACTGTTGATTTAACTTACATAAGATCTTTTAGTTCTAACTCGAGTGTTTTGTCTTTTCATTAAGCTAGGGTCAGCCTGAGCTTTTCAGTGTTGAAGACTATCTTTCTGGAGGACGAAGACGAAGAATTAGTATACTATTACTATTTATTATATTTATTCCACTGCATCATGTTGTTCCGCTGCATTATTTATTTATTCCTATTGTATGTATAACATTGATTTGTATTTAAAAGTGTAATCAAATGTTATTTGTAAAACAGCTTCATAAACTGTTTATTTGATTATTATATTTTGTCATTCCGCTGTGAGATTCTGCGTTTTGTTTTCCCTTATTATCTATTATTTTCTTGTTTACCCCATTAACAATCCTCCCTTTTGAATGGTTTGAGTTGACATGTGTGGTTTATTGTCGATTTAAACCGTCCAAAAAGGTGGGTCGTTACAAGTGATAAGTATATTTGGTCCAATTTCTATACGATCTATTTACTTTTGCAAAAGAGAAGTGTTTGGATTTCTTTTTATTATCAATGTTTTAATGACATTTGTTTTGACCCAAATATGTATAGTTTGTGAAAATGAAATCTTTCTTAAGATTTATGAATATACTTATATCGTTGAGATAAGTATATGAGTACCTTTACTATGTATTAGAAATGTAGTGTTTTATGAATATACATATACGGTTGATATAAGTATATGAAAAAGTTTTTTAAGTTTGAAAGTGAAATGTTTAGTGAGTATACTTATACCGTCGAGATAAGTATATGAATATGTTTTAAGTATTAAAAAAGTAGAGGAGACATTTTGAATATATCTTTGTAAATGTATTTTTGATACAAGTATTTACAAAGTAGTCTAATTAATGAAAGATTAATTAAAGAGGCTTAAGGTTGCTTTGTACTTAACCGTGCTTGAATAAATCTTTGGTTGAATTGTTTGTTATTTGATAGTTAAATAATAGACTATCAAATCTTGGCCAGTTTTAAAACTATCGTTGTAGGTTCGGAGAAACCGGGATTAGATATATTATCTGAAAACCACTTCGAACCGGCATAAGTGTTCAAATTGAAGATGTATTGAAGATGATGGAATCGAACACGGAGTTCTTTGAAGTGTAAGAGCTACTTGCTACTAACCTTAAGGGTGATTCCAAAAGGGATGTAATAGAAGTAGTGCCTTTGGTATGTTCATATCCTGAACAATTTGTATGGATGGATGCTAGCATTGTATTGTTGCATGGAGGGCAGTATTAGCATTCCAAGTGGAATTTTCTGAAAAGGTAAAACATAGCCTCTAGCCTCAACAAACGGGAATGATAAAAATAAGGGATACAGTGTAGAGCTACGTGGTTCGCTACTATTAGGATATGTCATCACCCTTCTAGATATACATATACATATACATACATACATATATATATGGATTTGGATGTGCATGAGAGCTCCTAGGAAAAGGTTGTAAAGCAACGGGGTGTGATATATTTTGTACTATCCAGTAAAGGGTAGGCCAGTCCTGATTCGCAGGAGGTTTAGGCGAGGCCCCCGGTACATTTTCTAGAGGTGTATTGTGGCATGTAGTACCTCGGTGCCTTGTCATTATGTGGTATCCATTCTCCAATAAGCGCCTACAGATTTAATTGCATACCAATTATGCTGGAATTTAATTAACATAATAATTTCTACTATGATTCAATATTTATTTTAAACCCTAGAAATTATTATAATATTAGAAGATTTCCTACAAATGGTTTGGTTATCGTAAGGTAAAAACCCATCCATGTTTATATGCGGTGTGATCTTATGAGATACCTTTATTTTGAAAGGTTTTTAAAATGATAAAATCTATTGGAGGTGTTTTTCTCATGCTGGTTTACCAGACTGATCCAAGTGTTATTCTCTTATAATGCTCGGGTTAGACCAAGCATATTTACAGATTTATTTTAGATGCTTTGGAGCTTCAGGAGACGAGTTAGATGCTTCCAAGATGTATTCATGTATATTTTATCTCCACTACATCGGTTGGTTATATTTATCAGCATTTGTGAGGACCTGTTGTTATAAATGTCCAGGGCCGATGATAGATATTTACTTTGGTTGATGTATGTATATTATAGTTTCCCTTTTGTAAAGATCTGTTGTATATTATATATTACTCGTCACGATGTGAGATTCTATTCTACCTTTTCTTTCTAATCCCTCTAACAACCTATCTTTTCGTCACTTGATGCTCGGCACATGAATACCATGGATGTATTAGTATCGACTTTTGAGGGTCAAAAAGGTGGATCGTTAGAGTTAAGGAATAAGACAGTCAAGCTAGTAGAGGTCCAATAGGGACGATGAATGAGACTATACTTGGAGGATAGAAGATAGGATTAGGATGGCGCATCTTGATCTATTTTGATTGTTTGATCTATATTTGTATAGACTATTAACTAGTAGTTTTGCTAGTATTGTTGTTTTATGTGTTGTGACCCATGTTTCTATGATTATATGCATGTTGTTGTTTTCTTTATTGCAATTTTGAGGATGATATTCTTTAAGGAGGGGAGTCTGTAACACCGCTAATTTTATATATTAGCATATAATTTAAATATTTAATTGTGGTATAATTAAATGTGAAGTTAAGAAATATAGGGTTTACCTTGCAAATTAATTAATTAGTTTGGCCTTTAAACAATAAAATAAAGAGAATGTTTTAATAAGAAATATAAAAACTAAGTGAGAAAGGGTAAAAGAGGAAAGGGAAATAACACATCACCTTCCATTTTCCCTTGTTCATTTCATTTTATTCAGAATGAAAAACAAAAGCTAAGGAGATATGGCAATCCATATTAGCAATTAAGGGGAATTCAAGAGGAAAAGAAGATGAAAAGAAAGCTAAGGAAAATTCCAACATTTCAACAAGGATTAAGGTAAATAATATGCATCCACCATCAAAGTCAATTTTCATTTGACTGAATTTTGTTCGAGTGATTAAAAATGGCGTCGCTTTAATCTTCCTCTTCGTTGCTCCCCTTGTCTAACCACCTCCATCACTTTCCTCCATCATCCCTTCCAGTCCAACTCTCTTCCACTCTGCTTTGCCTCGTCTCCTCCATGCCAAAGAAGAAAAAACAATGTCAAATTTTCTGATTCCTTAGATTTAGATCTGGAAAAAGAGGCAGCCCCCTTGACCCGCTCTGGCCGCTGCTTCAGCGTCGCTTCTCCTTTGGGCAGAGAGTCTGGTCATCTGCCTAATATCACCTCATTGGTTGTTCTTTCTATTGCCTCTGGTGTCTCCCCTACTTCTGTCAAGTCCTTTGATTTGCTTGCAAGTCCTTTTGTTCCAGATAATGCAACTATCTCTCCCGTGCATGCTTTAGTTCACATTGGTATTGCTCGACCATTTCCTGTTGGTGATAAGGTAGATAATATATTACTGCATTCCCTTTCTGCTCTAATTTCTGACATTGATAATGAAATTAGAGATTCTGGTCGTATGTTGGAATGTGATCCTATCAATGTAAGCACCTTATGTCTCCTCCCTTAGCTGCTGCTTTTGATGATACATATTGGGTTAATGCCTATGTTGGGTTGCATCTTGATGATGTAGTGAATGATACACCGGGTTGCCCTTGTGCTTTAGGCATAATTGATTCTATGTGCATGCATACTATTGGAGTTATTATGAATGATACAGTTGGTGCTTCTTCTACTGGTGCATGCATTTTGTTAGAGATGTTCTGAATGATTTAAGGATAGTTGGAGATTTTGCCTTTTGACCAGGAAGAATCTGGATAGATTGGACAGAAAAAACTTGGAGTTATCAAGGTGGAAAGCCCGGAGAGAAAGGCCAGGAGTCCAAAATCCAAACACAGACAGGGTCGCAAAACCAAGAAAATCCAAGACAATAAGATACTGAGATCCCCAAAGTTAGGGATCGGGACCGACTCCTAATTAGGAATCGGTATAGACTCCCAAATAAGATTTGGGTGGACGCCATCTTCTGCCTACATGCTTATCTTGGTGCCAATAGCCTATTTTCGAAGTTGGTTTTCTGAGTTAATACAATTCTCCATCAATCTCCATGAACACATGGAACTGCAACCTTATTCTCCTGCAACTCCATCATTTGGACTCAAAAGCAACCTAATATTGATGCAAACGACTATGAAATCATAAAGCTAACTACAAGACGATCCGAAACAAGGAGTTGAAGGCACCAAAAGTGATGAACTTGGGAATTGGTACCGACTCCTACTTGGGGATCGGTACCGACTCCCAAATATTGCTAAGGTGGCATCTATTATTTTGAAAGAATTGGTCTGACTCATGCATAACGGCTTGGAGATATTTTAGATGAGATTTTAGGCCCCCTACCTCTATAAATAGAGGGTAGGGCTCATTTTTCAAGATCTTTTAGCTCTAGTTCCATTATTTCTTATATTCTTGTAACTTTGAAATTCTAGGTGTTGGAGTTGTACCGACCCCCATGAACATCTGCCTGTGAATCAAAAATAAGCAATAAAACTTCAAAGTGGATGTAGGCATTGCTTTGCCAAACCACTATAAACGACTGTATCTTGTTTATTTCCTCATTTTCATTAACTTCTCTTCATTTAATCTCTACTACATAAACTTTTGGATATTTGTGCCATTTTTAGTTCAAACATTTTGGTGCTTTCATTGAGAATGATATTCCTAGGCCATTTGGATCCATCATCTACTATTGGATTCCCTATATCCAAGATAGATCCAAATTCTCTATCTTTTAAATCTACAACTCAGATTTTCGATAAATCTACTAAAAGCTTTCTGCCATGACCCCATCAAGAAGATATCGTTATACTTATTCTAGAGATACTACTTAAGTTGAGAATCAAAATCCTCAGCAAAGTGATGGAGTGGTCCAACAAACTCAACCCGAGATCCAGACTTCAACTGACGTTGTGACTAGAATGAAGATGGATATAATGATGGAATAAATGGAGGAAAGATTCCAGGCTAGCCAACAGGAGATAAACAACACAATGCAATAGAACTTGAGGCTGCTGAATGAGTCGACTCAAAATAGCCATAGACAGAGTAGAAGGGATTCCAGCTCAAAATCAAAGAGTTTTTCTTCATCCGAGCGAAGACGGAGGGAGTGAAGGTAAAACAAAACCTAATACACTAATGGAACATCTACACAAGGAAGAGGACGAGCTCCAGGCTCAAATTCGGGGATCGGTACCGATCCCCGCTTGGGACTCGGTACCGACCCTCAAGATGTTGGGCCCAAAGTCCATCCTTTGGAAGGTGGCGTGGATGTCATTCCTGAATGTGCCGTTGAAGGTCTGAATTTGGAAAATCACAATATTGCTGATGATGCTACTCATGGGAATCAAACAGGGGGGAATATTGGACGAATGGATCCTCTGGAGTTTGGAGAGCCTAGGTATCGAGCACCTTCCCAAAAGCGTTCGTCGGGCCAAACACTTGGGGCAGGACCCGATCACCACCATTCAGTCAAGTTGATTCGAACTATTTGAAGGATATCGTTATGAGGTTGGTTAGTTAAAAAAGATCCAGAACTAATGATGATTGGGGAACTTATGCTAGTTGAAACATGTTTACTAAGGACATCCTTCATGCGAGACACCCTCGGAGATTTAACATGCCAACGATGCCATTGTATGGAGGAACGACGGACCCTAGGAAATACTTATTAAGATACGAATGGCACATGGATTCAACCAAGGCTTCGGATGCTGTGAAGTGCTACTATTTCCAAATTTTCTTAGAAGGGGTGGCTACGATGTGGTTCACTCGGCTTCTGCCGGGGTCCATATCATCTTTTACTGAATTATGATGGAAGTTCATAGAGCAATTCCATTTGCACACCTCACGTCTGAAACATGAGATGTCATTGTCTAAGTATATCAAGCTGAAGGAGAGTCGCTACAGGACTATGTAAATCGATTCCACATGGTTGTAATGGAAATAACCGATCCAAATGAAGATATGGTGTTGATGGAGCTTTGTAGAGGAGTTCATCCCGACTCGGAATTTGGGGATTGGATAGAAAGGAAGCAACCAATGACAATAGAAGCTTTCTACAGGAAAGCTAATAAGTATTTGCGTCAGGAGGATGCACGTAAATGTCCATGAAGGACGGATACTGGAAAATGAGCCGATTCAAGGTAATATTGCTGTAAAGCAATCTGGAGGGAGCTTTGGAATGTCGATGTGAAAGTTGGTAACCAGAAAAAAAGGAGGAAAGCAAAACAATAATGGGGCAAAAAAGTGAACATCTATTTGGCTACTCAAAATACCGAACCATATAGAAAGTTGGCTCCTAGAGAGTCAACTAAGGAGGAAAAGAAGTCGGGCAACTTCTGCAGATTCCATGAAACTCACGGTCATAATACTAATGAGTGCAGGCATTTACACGAAATGATTGAAGATTTAATAAGGAAAAAGAAATTGCAACAATATGTGACAGCTTCCCAGGATGGCGGGCGAAGAAATTCTAGCGCCCAAGGGTCATCTTCCCAGTGGGGGCAAGCTATGCCTGGTGCAGATGCATTCAAGCGGCCAGAAAAATGACTAAAACGCAATCAACGATGGGCCTCATCCTGCCGATAAGAGCATTGTGGAAATGGGTAGATACATTGGATCCTTGAAGCATGCTGAGAATGAAAGTTGTTATGCCATCGAGGATGGAGCACTAGCAAAACAATCTTGAACCATGACAGATGATATTGTTTTACGAAACAGGAATGCTGATGGAGTGGAGGCTCTAACAATTGACTCACTCGTGATCGTAGCCATGATTGGTCATGTTGTTGTACGAAAAGTGCTTGTTGACTGTAGGAGTTCAGTAAATATTTTTTTGAAAAAAGCTTATGATCAAATGAAGCTAGAGGAGAGATATTTAATGCCTTGTAGAGCTCATATATAAGGGTTCAGTGGGATGGCTACTGAAGCCATCTAATTAGTCGAATTACCAGTGGAACTCGGTGAGGGTGACCGCAAACGAGTGTGGGTCGAGCCATTTTTAGTGTTGGATATCTATTCTGCTTATAACACATTCTTGGGCCAACTGGCCCTAGCTAAATTTAGAGCGGCCATCGCTCCTTAGTATTTAACTATGAAATTCTCTACAAACAATGGAGTAGGGGTCGTGCAGAGAGATCAAGTGGTTGGCCGTGAGTGTTATGTCGCAGAATTGAAGGAAGCAAGGAAAAAGGAGAAAGGAAAGAGTGTAGAGGGGGTCCTCTACATATAGGCTTTGGATGCATAGCAACTACTACCTGATCCCCGACTTAGGAAAACTAGTCAGCTCTACGATGACATAGACCGACGAAAAGAGCCAAAAGGCAGATAAGAAGCTCCCGCTGAATTGACAATCGATGTTCTAGTCAGCAGGGATGACCCAAGTAAAGTCTTGAAGGTTGGATCTCAGTTCGGTACTGGTGTGATGTAGGAGTTGGGTGGTTTTCTCCTGGAAAACCTGGATGTGTTTGCCTGGACGCACTCAGATATGTATGGGATCTTGCTCAAGATAGTGAGCTATGCATTAAACATAAATCCCAAATGCGTTCCTGTGAAATAAAAATGCCGCAGCTTGGGACTGGAGAGATCCGCTGCACTCAAGGAAGAAGTGGATAAGAAAAAGGATAATGGCTTCATCCGCGATGCCTTATACCTGGATTGGGTATCAAACCCTATTTTGGTGAAGAAAGCAAATGGGAAGTAGATGGCATGCATCGACTATTCGTACTTGAATAAGGCATGCTCGAAGGACAGTTTCCCATTGCCAAGGATAGATCAGTTGGTGGACTCAATTGTTGGACACAAACTACTTTCATTCATGGATGCGTACTCTGGATACAATCAAATTCCATTGCATGTCCTGGATCAGGAACACACCAGCTTTATTACTGATCTCAGGGTCTATTGTTATCTGATCATGCTTTTTGGACTAAAGAACAAAGGAGCGACTTACCAGAGGCTCGTGAACTGAACGTTTAAAGACTAGATTGGATGGTCGATGGAAGTCTACATGGATGACATGCTTGTGAAATTACAGTGCTAGAGAGACCACGTTGACGATTTGGTGGAGACATTTGGTGTCCTCCAACAGTATGGAATGAAACTCAATCCCTTGAAATGCTCTTTCGTAGTGGCATCGAGGAAATTCTTGGGTTTCATTGTCAACTCCCATGGGATTAAAGCCAACCCAAGAAGATCAAGGCTTTGAGAGAAATCGAAGCCCCAAATACGGTTAAGGAGGTCTAAAGCTTGAATGGGAAGGTCGTCGCTATGAGCCGGTTCATCTCCAGAGCCACTGACAAATGTATCCCTTTCTTTGAGGTGACTAAAAAAGGGAAAAGAAAATTTAAATGGAACTAAGATTGTAAAGATACATTCTAGGATTTGCGAATCACTTAGAAAGACCCCTCATTCTTTTGAAGCCGGTGGATGACGAGGATTTGTTCTTATACCTGGCTTTGTCGGTACATGCTCTGAGCACCGCACTTGTACGTAAGGAATCCTGCATCCAGTGGTCAGTCTACTACATTAGCAAGCGATTGAAAGGAGCAGAAAGAAACCACCCGAAACTGGGAAAGCTCGCATATTGTTTGTTGATCGCTTTGAGAAAGCTTCGCCCTTATTTCCAGACTCATCTGATCAATGTCCTTGCCGACAAGTCTTGCAACGACCTGAGACTTTCGGAAGGCTGTTAAAATGGAACATTGAATTAGGTCAATACAATATCACTTATCATCCTCGGAGAGCAGTCCAGGGTCAGGCTTTGGCGGATTTCATAGCTGAATTCACTACACGAGATGATCCTCCGGATAGCAGTGAAGAAAAAGAAGTTGGGTGGAAGGTGTACACGGATGGTGCATCTAACGATCAATGTTTTGGTGCTAGAGTCGTGCTTGTCACTGCCGAAGAACACCCGATCAGCTATGCCTTGAAGCTAGATTTTCTAGCAACGAACAACGAAGCTATGTACGAGGCCTTGATTGTAGGAATCAAGATCACCAAGGAACTGGGAATAAAGGCTTTACGCATTTTTTATGACTCCCAGCTATTAGTATGCCAAGTTCGAAAAGAGTATCAGGAAAAATGAGCAAGACTAGCTACCTATCTGAACTGGGTTCTTGAGTTGCTGACGACTTCGAATATTGCAGGATCACTCATATTACCAGAGAGGAAAATAAGAAAGCTGACTTGCTTGCTAAGTTGGCTAGTTCCGGAGATGCGCAGCTTATGGGCCTGGTTCCGATGGAAGTACTTTCAGCCCCATGCATTGATCAGATGGATGTTGATTGGATTTTAGAGGCTAAGCCTAAATGGTAGTCTTGGATGACTCTGATTCGGGATTATTTGCAAAAAGGGATCCTTTCGGAGAGAAGGAATTAATGACAAAAGGTCCTTCGCCAAGCTTTGAGATATATCATGCAAGAATAAATACTATACAGAAAGGGTTTCTCTGTCCCTATGTTATGGTATGTCACTCACGATGAGGCCAAACGTGTTCCGAGAGAAGTTCATGAAGGGGCCTATGGGGACCACACTAGGGGGCGGACCCTGGCGAAGAAGATCCTTTGTTATGGATATTTCTGATCGACCGTCAATCGAGACGCATCTGACTACACCCAAAGATGTGACAAGTGCCAGAGATTTGCTAAAATTCTCAGGACCCTGTCGACGAAAATTATTCAAATGGTCGTCCATAGTCGTTTGCAGTTTAGGGTATCGATATCATTGGTGTTTTGCCAATATCTAAAGGTGGCGCAAAGTACGCCATCGTGTTGGTTGATTACTTTACAAGTGCGCTAAGGTGAAGGCCTTAGCCACCATTACCATGAAGAAAGTAATCAACTTTGTTGTTCGCAATATCATCTGTCGTTTTGGAGTTCCACAAGCGGTCGTTACCGATAACTGGACCTGATTCGATGGTACATGAGTTTAAGGATTTATGCCGCCGACACCGCATAGAGAAGAGATTTCTAGTGGTGGCACATCTTCAAGAAAATGGACAGGTTGAAGCTGTAAACAAGATTATTAAGTCCATTCTTAAGAAGCGATTGGAGAAGGCCATAGGCAAGTAGGTCGATGAACTCCTGTTAAAACTTTGGGCTTATCGAACCACCCAAAAGTCGACAACTGCCCACTCTCCATTCGCCTTAGCATATGGATCGGAGGTTGTGATTTCGGTCAAACTAGAAGTGCCCTCTCATCGGTTTACTCACAATGATCCACGAACAAATGAACAACTCCTTCTGGAGTGTCTTAATACGATCGATGAGAGGCGGACCGAAGCTAAGTTGAGAGGAGCTGCAAATAGACACTAAGTCGCTTGATATTATAACACTAAAGTCAAAAGTTGGACCTTTGATATTGGTAACTTGGTCCTTAAGCGAATCTTCTGTAGCTCTAAGAACATGGGGCTGAGCTGGGAAGGCTCATATGCAATAGAGGAAAAGCTTAGAGATGGCACTTTCAAGTTGGCAACCGTGTACGAGATTTTGCTCCCAAGGGCATGAAATAGCAAGCACCTACGATGCTATTTCACTAAGAATAAACTTGTAAATAGTGCGCTAGAGCCGTGCAATAAGATAGATTCTATCATTTCTTATCTTTTATGAAATAAACGGTCTTTTCAGCCCAAACATGTGTCGCCTTGCTTCTTAAGAGTTATGACTTGATCAACTCGAATGAATTTGCATATGATTAATGCAGGTATGTAGATACCCGGAGACAGGTATCGACCAAACTTTAGTGGCCCATGATTGGGCCCATGTAGTCCCCTTGGTGTCCGGAGATCGACATCGGCTAATCCTTGCCTATGGATTGGGGGCAGGAGTATGAACATAAGCCGGACATGATACAATTGTTTGCATCCTAACTCTCATTCTCGAAGTAGGAGTTGGAGTATAAAATTAAACCGGATGAAACACGATCATCCGCAAAATGACTCTTGCTTTCGGATTGGGGGCAAGAGTACAAACTTAAAACCGAATGTGACACAACTATTCGTATGCCAACTCTAACCCTTGGATGGAGTATAGGAGTATAAATCAAAATGAGCGTGATACGATTGATTACTTACTCAACTCTCGTCCCCGGACTGGGGGCAGGAGCATAAACAGAAATAGGCATGAAAAGTCCGTCTAATCCTTAACATCTTTCTTGGAGTAGGCAGAATGGCAGGTCCACGCTTAAAGTAAAGCAGGATCCAATTTTTAAGCCTTCGATCAATGCTCGGAGTTAGGCATGGTCGAATGCTAACATCCTAGATGAGGATGTACGGATTACGATTCTAAGTAGTTCACTTAAACTCACGCCCAGAGTTTGGTGTGGATGGAACTCATTATCCTAGAAATGGATACTATTTTAAGTGGTTTACCTTAAGGATTGCTTTACATTTGCTAGGCACATATATCTATTGCAAGCTATATATCCTGGTGGAGGATCGTGAGCTCTCTGGTCGTGAGATGGTCCTAGAACATCATCAAATGGAATTCCATGCTTATTTCATATCCCCTAAAGAGATCCTTCATTGATTTTGAAGGGAACAGAATCGATCAGGTTATTCAGTATTACTGCATCCTCAAGAGTATTGGGTGTTGATTCTATTTGAGGCCATCTACCAGTTCAACTGGGTTTTCAGGAATCTGCCGCTCTACTTCGGGATTCTCAAGATTTTGTTGATCAATATGTGGAATTTTTGGTTGCTGCCCATAGGGGTTTGTTGTGCCTATGAAGTTGTCACTGAACTTGACTCTGCATCAGATTCGATATATTTTGAAGGTGAGGTACTTGTGGCCTGAGCAGCCAAACGTTCGAAACATCTTTGGTCCATTTCTATAAAAAACTTCATAGATAATCGACATTAGAAGATTAATAACAAACTGTACCCCTTGTGCTAAAGTGGATTTTTAGTGTTGTGTTGTGCAGTGTTGTGCAGTTCAGATTATTATTTAACTTTTTATCATGGTAGTTCATTCTCAAGTCCTAGGCATCACTCGACGTGACCATCATCACAGGCTATCCCAACTAGTTTTATGTTATTGGCCGCGATCTAGAGATATTTCGAGATGAAAGAGGAGTTAAGCATGAATCGGCATGGCAACGTTTGATGGAAAACTTAGAGCAAGCAAAAATCGCCTAAGTGCGGGAGTCACACCGACCCTCACAGCCAAGGGGACTTTTTCCGTAACAACCCGCATATTTTACAATTTTATATTTAAATAATTTATTTAAATATAACGTCGTTAGTCGAATTAAGGTCCGAAAAGCTACTTTTGCAAACGATCAAATCAGGACTCGGGACCACTTCCATTGAGTCCAAAATGGCGTTTGCGAATTTTTTGAGTATAAGCTTCGATATGGTTGGAGTAAGTTGGATTTTGCTATTTTCTTTTGGACTTTTGGGTTTGGGTTTGACCCAACTCAACGTATACTCTAACTCAGCCCCTCTCTTCATCCATTCTTCCTCATTTCATTTCTTCTACTCTAGCAAAACTGAAAATGGTGGAAGAGAAGAGGAATTAGAAATTCCAAGCCCTAGATTGAATAGCAAACTCCAAATTCTTGCCCCAAATTATAGAAGAAGCTTAGGTAAGCTCCATCTTCATCTTCTCCATCTCTTCTCCTCTTCAATTTCAGAAATTTCCTAAGCCCTAATTTAGGAAATGGTTGTTTTGAGCTTAGATTGAAGCTTGTGGAGTTGAAGTGAAGAGTGGCTAATCTTCTTCTTGTGTTCGTGCTTCTTACCTTTGTTTTTGAGTTAAAAAGGTGAGTTTTTGGAACTCACATCTAAGTCTATCATTTTGCTGTGGTTGGGAATGAATTCCTAACCCCTATTCATGTTCATTACTTTTGTTTTGGATTGGCTTGTTCCGATATGTTTTGGCCACTTTGGCCTAGGCAAATTGTTGCCCAGACCAGGTGACCAGACGTCTGGAGGCTAAGCTCAAACGTCTGGTTTGGACCTGGAGTGAAAATAAACATACGGCAGATAAAAGAAAAAGGGCAGTAACTATTTCAGCCGTTTGAACTAGCGTTTCAGACGTCTGTATGGAGGCCAGATGTCTGTTTAGCAATGTCAGACATCTGGTAGGGTTTCTGGAATATTTCCAGAAACCAAAACCAAACGTCTGGATAAACACCCAAACGTCTGGATGGTCTCATACGTCTGGTTTGACGGACCAGACGTCTGGTTGGCTTTTTTGGAATTTTTCAGAGGCCAAAACCAGACGTCTGAATTGACCCCCAGACGTCTGGATTTCCCCAGTTCTGCCTAATTGGCTATTTTTGGTTGAAGTTTCACTATTTATCAATTTTTGTCGACTTGGTTTGTTGTTATCATTCATGATTGATTTTGATGGCTTCTTTTTAGATTTCATTCACGGGTTTTATAAATGATCCATTCAAATCGTATTAAAAGCTCTCTTCTCCAATTTATATATATTCTAATTAAAACACACACGCTTTTGCACTTCGAGCGAAGAGGGAGAAGAATTAAATGATTGGATAAAACGCGTGCTATGAACACGTGCGTTCATCCTTTCAATTAATTCCCAATCTATTCGTTTGACCGTTTTGACCTTTGGGTCTGGTTTACCGATGAGATGAGGTGAACTTTATACTGCTTTGAGTGTGAAGTTGACTAACGGTTAGTAAACCGTTTAGTGCGAACGTGGGGTATGGGACTCACGTTTACATTTTTCGGGTTCCACTCCAAGAGTTTATGACACATTAGCTTCGGCGGCCAGTACTGGACCTATGTGGGTCATTGATTGTCTATGTGGACAATTGCTCCTATGTGGGAGTATTATATTGGCTTTGTCTATGTGGACAATTGCTCCTATGTGGGAGTAGAGCCTCCGTGTGTATCGCCCCTGGGCGTATGATACCACTAAATCAACAGTACTTGGCATAAAGACTCTGGTCTTAGCACGTGCGACTTTCTGATGTTTTATTATTATATTTCCCTTGAGTAGTGCCTTTCGGCGATGGTTACATTGAACCACACGATATGAGTGCGACTACCCCGTGGAAATTTATATTGCCTATGCGGGCACTATTCTTTGCTATGTTGCATTGATTTTTGGATATGTTTCCATTTATGCTTGTGATTGCCGATATGGCGAGTTTTGGAATATCTCCTAAGTGGGAGTAATATTATTCTATGTTACATTTTTGGTATTTTATGATCCGGTATGTTCATTATCATTTAGTTATCTAACTGATTTGTTTAGCCAGACTGACCCGTGTATTTTATACTCGGGTCAGACCGAGATGTTTCAGGTTAGGTACTTTGGACTTAGCCTATTTTGCTTTCGCATGGACTACTCCTCTAGCTCCTTTTTGTTATAGCTTTTTGTATAGTCCTTTTTGTCTGTATCTCTGATATGTATTCTTTTGACTCGTCTATATATAGTGGTTTGCTTTACCACTTGACATGTCTCAATTTGTAAACTTTGAAATGTATCTATGTATGTGTAAATGTAAGTGATGATTTACTGTTCTGTGATGTGTATTACATTTGAGTTGTTATATTTGTTCTGATAGACCCTTCATCCACCTATGGCTTTGTGTTAAGTATTTATTGGATATGTCGATCCACTTGAGAAAAATAGATATATGCTACCTTGTCGATGCATTCAGTAGGTAATTAAGGCAAGGCTATAGATGGTCGCTCCTAACCGGCTCTATTCTCCGCATTAGCAGACGGTGTTACCTAGTAATACTCTTTGCTAATGTGGGTCTCGGAGTGGGGCGTCACAGCTTGGTATCAGAGCTGAGTTCAGAACAAAATTTGATAAACATAGAATAGAGACACATATTACGGTACATTTAAGTGTTGTACGAATGTTACGAATCTTTGAATCACCGTGCCTTTGGGGGTAGATAGAATTTTGGGAATACGTCTAGGAATGCATTTTTATTCCATAGTATCCCATAATTGAATTAATGATATCTGCCTTTTGAATAATCTTTTCTCATCTTATCTTTCGGCTAATGGTCGGAAGAGGCCGAGGACGACGCTCGGATGCTGGGCAATCCAATGGCTCGCATCCGGACGGCGTTTATATGTCTGCTGATTAGTTCATGGAGTTATTTAGGAGCACTCAGCCTCCAGCTCCTATTCGTGCATCTCCTCCGTGCAAGTCTACTTTTGCACGCCTGTGTAGTGATTTTTCTCATCTTGGTGGAAATCCATTCAAAGGCTCCGAGTCCGTTCTTGAAGTTCAAGCTTGGATTCGCACATGTGAACGTATCTTCTCTCGCATGGATCTTTCTGACCATGATCGAGTTCTTGTAACTTCTAGCTTATTGCAAGAGCGTGCCCTTGATTGGTACGAACTTCTTATATCTGAACTTGATGAGTCTGTTCTTTCTTGGACCCAGTTCCGAGAATGCTTCGAACTCAAATTCGTTCCTGAATCTGAGAAAGTTTTATTAGCCCGTCGCTTCCTTGAGTTGAAGCAAGGGAAGTCTTCCGTTTCTGATTATGTTGCATCTTTCGAGGCCTTATCTAAGTATGGTCTTGAATTCATTAGCACTTCTTATAAGAAGAATCTGAAGTTTGTTTATGGTCTTAAGAAATATCTTAAGAAGTCCTTAATGCTCCAGCTTAAGCTTTCTTTTGAGGAGTTGGTTGATTCGGCACTTCATCTTGAGGCCATTGAGAAGGAGTGTGATAGTGGTGATGATGTTGAGGTTCGCAAGAACCCCAATAAAAAGAAGTTTCCATTTAATAAGCAGGGGTTTCTTCCTTCTAAGAAGAAGAAGCCGGTTGAATCTGGTTCTAACTCTCAATCTGCTGGAACATCTTCCATTCGGAAGTGTTTCAATTGTGGTTCTCCTGATCATATGATTCGAGCTTGTCCTAAGCCTCTCTTCTTTCATTTTTGCAAGAAGGAAGGTCACCATGTTTCCACTTGCCCTACTGCTCCTACTAGTGCTAAGTCTGGCAAGCTTTATGTTGCTAAAGCTTCTGGAGTTCCTTCTCAGCCCAAAGGTACATCTCCATCTATTTTGGAAGGTTCTATTTTGTTTCATGACCGTAGTATTCGAGTTCTTTTCGATACGGGTGCTTCGCATTCATTCGTATCGAAGATGCTCGTCGATGATTTGTCTTTGGATGTTTCTTGTATGATTACTTCGTTGAGGATTGCGAATCCAATTGGGGGGTCTGCAACCCTTAGCATGCTTTGTGATGATGTTGAGATTGTTTTATGTGGCTTTCTTTTCGTGCGAATCTGCACGTTATTTCTTATTTGGATTTTGATATGATTTTGGGTATGGACTGGCTAGTGAGATACGATGCCAGGATTATTTGTTCTGAAAGAATTTTATATCTTCGACATCCGGATTCGTCTACACAGCTATCACCTGTTCTTCAGAATGTGGATAATTCTGAAATGGCTTTATATTCTCTTGACTCACAAGATGATGATGATATATCTCGTATTCCAATTGTTTGTGACTTCTTTGATGTTTTTGAGCCGGTTTCGGGTTTGCCACCCAAACGGGCGATCGAGTTCCGCATTGATCTCATTCCAAGCGCGAAGCCAGTTGGGCGTCCTCCCACGAGGATGTCTACAAAAGAAAATGAGGAACTCAAGAAGCAGCTTTTAGAGCTTGAGTCCAAATAGTTGATCCAATCCAGTTTTTCACCGTGGGGTACCGCGGTCGTCTTCGTGAAGAAGTCCGATGGAACTCTTAGGCTCTGCATCGACTATCGCAAGCTTAACGAGTTGACCATCAAGAATAGGTATCCTTTGCCGAGGATCGATGATATGTTCGATCTATTGAGTGGCGCTAGGGTCTTCTCTCAGCTCGACCTTGCCACTGGTTTTCATCAGCTCCGAGTCGCGATAGATAGCATACCCCTTACAGCTTTCCGCACTCGATATGGTTCTTTCGAGTGGCTCGTTATGCCATTCGGCTTGACGAACGCTCCGGCTTTCTTTGTTGATCTTTTGAATCGAGTATTCCAGGAATATCTCGATAAGTTCGTCCTTTTGTTCATTGATGACATTCTTGTTTATTCTAAGTCTGAAGCCGAGCATGCTAATCACTTGAGAATTGTCTTGAGTACTCTTCGTCGCCATCAGCTAAAAGCCAAATTCTCCAAGTGCCATTTTTGGGAGAATAAGGTTAAGTTCTCAGGCCATGTTGTATCTTCCGACGGCATCTCTGTCGATCCCTCAAAGATCGAAGCCATTCAAAATTGGAAGAGGCCTGAGAATATTCATGAGATTCAAAGTTTCCTTGGATTGGCGGGTTATTACTGTCGGTTCATTAAGAATTTTTCTCGTGTTGTGCTTCCTCTCACCAGCCTTACTCGGAAAGGCATTCGTTATATTTGGTCCGATAAGTGTGAAGCTTCCTTTCAGACTGAAGGAACTTCTCACTAATGCTCCTATTCTCGTGGTTCCCGAGGGGAATCATGATCTTGTTGTCTACACCGATGCTTGTGGTAGTGGTCTCGGTGTCGTGCTTATGCAGAAGGATCGGGTAGTTGCTTATGCTTCCAGGCAACTGCGTCCGAATGAAGTTCGCTATGCCACTCATGATCTTGAGTTAGCCGCCATCGTCTTCGCCTTGAAGATTTGGTGACACTATTTGTTAGGCGAGTGCTTCATTCTCTATACCGATCATAAATCCTTGAAGTATTTGTTCACTCGGAAGGAACTCAATATGAGGCAACAGCGTTGGCTCGAGTTTCTCGCTTCCTATGATTTTGATATCCAATATACCCCTGGTAAGGGAAATCGTGTTGCTGATGCGCTTAGTCGTAGACATTCGGCTGTCGTTTCTATGATGCTTGCCGAATGGGATATTCTTGAGGCTCTATCTTTTTGTGATATTCGTGATCGAGCTTCATCCTCTGATTCTTCGATAGCATTATTCAGTTTGGAAGCTCGACCCTCTCTATTGGATCGTATTGTCGATGCTCAGCGGCGTGATTCTGATCTTGTGCATCTTATTCAGCTTTGGGAGACTGGATCCAGTGATGAGATGTCATTGGATTACAGTATTGATTCTCGTCAGTGCCTTCGCAAGAAGAACCGGGTTATTGTGCCTTCTGATCCTGCACTTAGGCGTGACATTCTTGACGATTATCATCGTTCTAAGTATACCCTTCATCCTGGTTCTAGCAAGATGTATGCCGACATGTGTCGCTTATATTATTGGGAAGGCATGAAGCGCGATGTAGCAAGTTATGTGAGCAATTGCATGACTTGTCAACGTATTAAAGCCGAGCATCAGCGCCCTTCTGGTCTTCTTCAGCCGTTAGAGATTCCATTGTGGAAATGGGATCAGATTTCGATGAATTTCATTGATGGCCTACCTCGATCGAGGTCAGGCCATACTTCTGTTTGGGTCATAGTTGATCGATTGACCAAGTCCGCTCACTTTATTCCGATTAAGTCCACTCGGACCGCTACTCTTTTGGCTAAGTTATTTATCAAGGAAATCGTGAGACTTCATGGTGTTCCTAGTTCGATTGTCAATGACCGTGATCCTTTATTCACCGGTCATTTTTGAAAGAGTCTTTAGCAAGCTTTGGGAACAAAGCTTAATTTCAGCACAGCTTACCATCCGCAGTCTGATGGACAGACTGAGCGGGTGAATCGTATCTTGGAAGATCTCCTCCGTATTTGTATTCTTGATTTTGGAGGTAGTTGGGAGGATCATTTACCCCTTGTAGAGTTCTCCTACAACAATAGTTTTCAGTCCAGTATCGGTATGGCTCCTTTCGAAGCCTTATACGGAAGGCCATGTCGATCACCTTCATGTTGGTTGGAATCTGGGGAGAAGCTTATTCTTGGCCCAGATTTTGTTCTTGATTCTTCTGAAAAGATTGTTCTTATTCGTTAGAGAATGAAAGAGGCACAAAGCTGCCAGAAATCCTACGTGGATAACCGTAGGAAGCCTCTCGAGTTCTCGGTTGGTGATCTTGTCTTTATTCGTGTTTCTCCTTTGAAGGGGGTTATGCGCTTCAGTGTGACAGGGAAATTGGCTCCTCGCTTTGTAGGACCATTTCCTATTACTGAACGTATTGGCCCTGTGGCTTATAGAGTTCACTTCCAGCTCATCTATCCGGAGTTCACAACATGTTTCACGTCTCTCAGCTTCGGAAGTGTCTCCGAGAATCGGATTCTATTATCGACTCTCCTGATTTGCAAGGGCTTGAGATCTCACCAGACTTATCTATTGTACAGCAACCTATTCGCGTAATTGCCACGGAGGTGAGACACCTTCGAAACAAGGACGTGCCGCTCATTAAAGTTCAATGGTCCGCTAATCCCAATGACTGTACTTGGGAAACCAGAGAGTTTATCGAGCGATCCTATCCGGGTTTTCTATCTTTTCTTAGAAACAGTGAGAATATCTTTTTATCTCAAGCTTATTTTCTTTCCTTTTGGATGTAAGTATGTAGTTGTTGCAAATTCTTCTCTAGAAATTACGTGGACACAATTTTGTTAAGGAGGGGAGATCTGTAACAACCCGCATATTTTACAATTTTATATTTAAATAATTTATTTAAATATAACGTCATTAGTCGGATTAAGGTCCGAAAAGCTAATTTTTGCAAACGATCAAATCAGGACACGGGACCACTTCCATTGAGTCCAAAATGGCGTTTGCGACTTTTTTGAGTATAAGCTTCGATATGGTTGGAGTAAGTCGGATTTTGCTATTTTCTTTTGGACTTTTGGGTTTGGGTTTGACCCAACTCAACGTATACTCTAACTCAGCCCCTCTCTTCATCCATTCTTCCTCATTTCATTTCTTCTACTTTAGCAAAACTGAAAATGGTGGAAGAGAAGAGGAATTATAAATTCCAAGCCCTAGATTGAATAGCAAACTCCAAATTCTTACCCCAAATTATAGAAGAAGCTTAGGTAAGCTCCATCTTCATCTTCTCCATCTCTTCTCCTCTTCAATTTCAGAAATTTCCTAAGCCCTAATTTAGGAAATGGTTGTTTTGAGCTTAGATTGAAGCTTGTGGAGTTGAAGTGAAGAGTGGTTAATCTTCTTCTTGTGTTCGTGCTTCTTACCTTTGTTTTTGAGTTAAAAAGGTGAGTTTTTGGAACTCACATCTAAGTCTATCGTTTTGATGTGGTTGGGAATGAATTCCTAACCCCTATTCATGTTCATTACTTTTGTTTTGGATTGGCTTGTTCCGATATGTTTTGGCCACTTTGGCCTAGGCAAATTGTTGCCCAGACCAGGTGACCAGACGTCTGGAGGCCAAGCTCAGACGTCTAGTTTGGACCTAGAGTGAAAATAAACATATGGCAGATAGAAGAAAAAGGGCAGTAACTATTTCAGCCGTTTGAACTAGCGTTTCAGACGTCTGTATGGAGGCCAGACGTATGTTTTGCAATGTCAGACGTCTGGTAGGGTTTTTGGAATATTTCCAGAAACCGAAACCAGACGTTTGGATAAACACCCAGACGTCTATATGGTCTCAGACGTCTAGTTTGACGGACCAAACATCTGGTTGGCTTTTCTGGAATTTTTCAGAGGCCAAAACCAAACGTCTGAATTGACCCCCAGACGTCTGGATTTCCCCAGTTCTGCCTAATTGCCTATTTTTGGTTGAAGTTTCATTGTTTATCAATTTTTGTCGACTTGGTTTGTTGTTATCATTCATGATTGATTTTGATGGCTTCTTTTTAGATTTCATTCACGGGTTTTATAAATGATCCATTCAAATCGTATTAAAAGCTCTCTTCTCCAATTTATATATATTCTAATTAAAACACACACGCTTTTGCACTTCGAGCGAAGAGGGAGAAGAATTAAATGATTGGATAAAACGAGTGCTATGAACACGTGCATTCATCCTTTCAATTAATTCCCAATCTATTGTTTAACCGTTTTGACCTTTGGGTCTGGTTTACCGATGAGATGAGGTGAACTTTATACTGCTTTGAGTGTGAAGTTGACTAACGGTTAGTAAACCGTTTAGTGTGAACGTGGGGTATGGGACTCACGTTAACATTTTTCGGGTTCCTCTCCAAGAGTTTATGACACATTAGCTTCGGCGGCCAGTATTGGACCTATGTGGGTCATTGATTGTCTATGTGGACAATTGCTCCTATGTGGGAGTATTATATTGGCTTTGTCTATGTGGACAATTGCTCCTATGTGGGAGTAGAGCCTCCGTGTGTATCGCCCCTGGGCGTATGATACCACTAAATCAACAGTACTTGGCATAAAGACTCTGGTCTTAGCACGTGCGACTTTCTGATGTTTTATTATTATATTTCCCTTGAGTAGCGCCTTTCAGCGATGGTTACATGGAACCACACGATATGAGTGCGACTACCCTGTGGAAATTTATATTGCCTATGTGGGCACTATTCTTTGCTAGGTTGCATTGATTTTTGGATATGTTTCCATTTATGCTTGTGATTGCCGATATGGCGAGTTTTGGAATATCTCCTAAGTGGGAGTAATATTATTCTTTGTTTTGGGATATAATGTCCTTTGTTTATTTGAATTGCCGATGTATGCGGCTTGTTTTGATTCATCTTATGATAGATGATTTGGATATCTCTTTTGGAGATAATTGTGGTATTTTATGATCCGGTATGTTCATTATCATTTAGTTATCTAACTGATTTGTTTAGCCAGACTGACCCGTGTATTTTATACTCGGGTCAGACCGAGATGTTTCAGGTTAGGTACTTTGGACTTAGCCTATTTTGCTTCCGCATGGACTACTCCGCTAGCTCCTTTTTGTTATAGCTTTTTGTATAGTCCTTTTTGTCTGTATCTCTGATATGTATTCTTTTGACTCGTCTATATATAGTGGTTTGCTTTACCACTTGACATGTCTCAATTTGTAAACTCTGTAATGTATCTGTGTATGTGTAAATGTAAGTGATGATTTACTGTTCTGTGATGTGTATTACATTTGAGTTGTTATATTTGTTCTGATAGACCCTTCAGCCACCTATGGCTTTGTGTTAAGTATTTATTGGATATGTCGATCCACTTGAGAAAAATAGATATATGCTACCTTGTCGACGTATTCAGTAGGTAATTAAGGCAAGGCTATAGATGGTCGCTCCTAACCAGCTCTATTCTCCGCATTAGCTGACGGTGTTACCTAGTAATACTCTTTGCTAATGTGGGTCTCGGAGTGGGGTGTCACATTTTCCCTTTCCCCTTCCATATCTGTCGACTCCCAACATTGCAACCATCACTAGTTGCTCGTCCACATCCAAGGTCAACCATGCATGTATTTAGTTCTTTATTTTCATTCACCACCATAGCCAAGCCTATTGTTGACTTACCCAAAATGATTTGGAATTCAAGGATTTAGGGCTTGGGTTGGTGGTGAGGCAAATCGGATCTGCAGGGATAAGGCAAGGTCATGGCGGTGTAGGGGGCATCCGTCACAAGCAGGGATGAGACAGCGGCGATTCTAAGCATGAGCAAAGGCGGAGATTGGTTAAGAAATCGAAAAGTTTAATGCAGAACTTGAGGTCTCGGGTAGAAGGCAGGAGCAAGTGAGAGAAGGAAAAGATAGAGGAAGGCTTATATAACCTCTCAAGCCTGTATAAGGTCGAAACTTGGAAGTTATTCCAAGTGCGGAGTTGGTACCGACTCCTAAATTGGGGATCGGTACCCAGTCCCATATTTAAAAAAAACATACATGTACAGGCATACATATGGTTTATGCATGTGTGTGAATGCATGCACATGTGATTGACCATGTGCATGTACTCCTCTCAACCCAAGAACATGCACGTAGGCATGTGTACGTATATATCTCTAATACTTGACGACAAGAATCAAAGTAAAATTAAATTCGTACCTAAGGAACTCATGGATGGAATCAATCTAAAATCATCTGACTTAGAATAGCAGATTATGGGATCATGTTCCAGATTTATAATCCTAGGTATTGGCAAAATGTCACGACGAATCACTATAGACATAACAATTCATGAAATCGATTGCCGAAAGATGACGACCATTCAAAACACAGAGCAGAATCCTTCGTAGAAATCCAAACTTGTCTCGATTCAAAGCACATCACTTTTGAAACGAGATATACTTTGGAGGCAAGTGTTATCCATCCTTTTGACCAGGAAAAATCCGAATAGATTAGATAGATAGAACTTGGAGTTATCAAGACGGAAATTCTGGAGAGATAGCTTAGTAGTCCAGAAACCAAGCATAGACAGGGTGGCAAAGCCAAAACCAAGACAACCCAAGACAACAAGATAGTGAGATCCCCAAAGTTGGGGATCAGTACCGACTCCCAATTAGGGATCCGTACTGACTCCCAAATAAGATTTGGGTAGACCCCATCATCTGCGTACATGCTTATCTTGGTGCCAATAGCCTATTTCTGAAGTTGGTTTTCCGATTCAATGCAATTCTCCATTGATCTCCATGAACATGTGGAACTGCAACTTTGTTCTCCTTCAACTCCATCATTTGGACTCAGAAGCAAGCTAATAATGATACGAACAACTATAGAGTCACAAAGCTAATTGCAAGACGATCTGAAGCAAGGAGTCGAAGGCACCAAAAGTGATAAACTTGGGGGTCGATACCGACTCCCACTCGGGGATCCGTACCAAATCCTAGACATTGCTAAGGTGGCACCTATTATTTTAGGAGAATTGATCAAATTCGTGCACAACGACTTAGAAATATTTTAGACAAGATTTTAGGCCCCTTACCTCTATAAATAAAGGTATGTCTCATTTTTAGGATCTTTTGGCTCTAGTTCCATTATTTCTTATATTCTTGTAACTCTGAAATTCTGTAAGTATCGGAGTTGTACCGATCCCCAAGAACTTTTGCCTCCAAATCAAAAATAAGCAATAAAACTTCAGAGTGGACATCTGCCTTGCTTTGTCGAACCACTATAAACGATTGTATCTTGTTTATATCATCATTTTCATTTACTTCTCTCCATTTAATCTCTACTACATAAACTTCTGGGTGTTTGTACTATTTCTGATTCAAACAGAGATGTATTGAATGTTACTACTGGTTTTTCGCAATCTGTATGTGATAATGCCCACCTAAATATCACTAAACCTGCAAACTTAAATTCCTCTAAATCAACTTCACTTGCAAATCATATTTTTGATCAGTCCTATACTGATCCTTGGGCTAAAGCTCCTTCGGTCAGTGCTAATAAGTGGTCTTCCTTGTTCAAGTCTGCGCAACGTGGGCAATTATGTCCCTCATTCTTTTGATACAGTTGAGATTGATGAAGTCATGTATCCTCCTGCTGAGGTCATTCAAGCGGGTGAGGCCTATTGGGCTAACTATCTAGTTGGCTTCTTTCTTGATGCTAATCTAGCTTATTGTAATGATACGATCTTTCGACGCTCGAAAGTCGACATTAATACGTCCACTGTATCAAATGCCGCGCAATCGAATGCCGGAAAACCGAATCATTAGGGTTAAAAAAAGAGGTAGAAAAAGACAAAAGAAAGAAAAAAACATAAAAACAGAAACAGAAACAATATCAGAATCTCACATTCGCAGCGGAACAATATATAATAGATAATCACTAGTCTTTTAACAAAAACTATATCAGTTCATATAATACAACAATGAGAGTCAATATACAACTCAATACAACAATGGACAGTTATATAAACTTGTCCCCATACAGAATACATAGCGGAATAAATAAATAAGTACGAGTGTACGTCTCGCCATCCAGCTTGTCTCCAAAGCTCCAGAATATCCTGATAACATAACTCTAGGCTGCCCGTGTGGAAAATTATGGGCCCCTAGAGTTTAGAAAGGGAACAATAAACTCCGAGTCAGTCATGGTGACTGGTGTGAGATTGTAAAACAGTTATTTTCACAAAGAAAATAAAAGAAATTCGCAATGCTTTTGGAAAATGAAACTACCATAAGGCCTCCCACCACACACACAATGCAAACGCAGAATTGGAGGAGATTTCTCCTTATGATAGTCAAAGATGCTTACTACGAAAGATCAGTGGATATTATTATTAATGTCTATTGTGGAAAACATTTTGAAAATATAATATTAATCTTAGCCAACATACAACCATTATTGTATGCTTACTATAGCTACTATGTTCAATAGCAGGTTACCGCCACATTCCATAGCAGGTTATACAACTAAAACCGTACAAGGTTCGTATTGTTTCTTTGGATTTTCCAACAAATGGTCAGGCTAAGGAACTTCCTACTGCCACATGGGAACGCCTCTGGCGGGACGTCCCGAGAACTAACTAGCCCTCTGCCAACACAAGGCCGAGTTACCTCTTACACTAGGTAACTACTACACGAATATGCCACCCCCGGTCCTTTGGGACCTTTATCCGAGGCGCCTCGATCACACAGCAACAATCACACAGTAAATGAGATTGGAGCAACCACATAGGTAAATATCTGGGCTCCATACCATAATATCACCTTTTTCCAGAAGGAAATGACATACCGTAAAGGGCGCGACCCTCATAACCTTGCCGCATCTTTCCTGTTTCAACCATTTCCGGGGTGTGAGGTCCGATGAGGTCTCGTCCACAAAGCTACGCTTTACACGAAAGCCACGCTTTGATCACAAATGATCAACGAATGATCACTAACACACAGCAACACTTGGCATGTCACACTACCAAATTGGGAGTATATCACTGATAACCTTCAACTACATAACCTCTGAGCTCATACGTCTCAGAGAAGGGTGTTAAGCTAAGAGAATAAATTCTCCGCCACCAATAGAAATGTATTTGAAAGAAATCAGCTTTATATCTCAAAGTGTAGTGTCAGACATACAACCATACAAGTATGTTCTGGGTTCAAACAGAATCGAAGGCACTTCCAAAGAAGCCCTTGCAATCCGGGTATTCACAATCCCGAACGGACTTCCCATCACATAGGGAATCTCTATACCGGAGCAACTCAGTGCAGAGACAATCGATAGGTTATCATATCATTTTCGCAAACACCCGGTCTTCAACACCGGTCTTCAATTGCAATCCATAACGTCGTATCATTATTCGGAATGGGTTATATGACACAAAGTCCTCTCCCGGCTTAACCGAATAATGAGCGTTTGTTTTAAAACAAATTTAAGTGCCATTTCAAAGGCAAATATTGATAGTCGGTTATTTAACTATCAAACAACATTCACAACAATCATCAGATTTAAATAATTTTCCCAAATTATTAAATTCCAAAATATCTTTGCAAGATATATATTTTCCACACTTCATCACTTTGAAAACAAATTTCAAATCATATTTCCCTACATGGGATATATTTCCAAATATTTATTCATTTCCATTGGAAATCTGCCGAGTTCAAATACTTTATCTCCAAAATATTCCTTAAAATCCAATTTCAGAATTTCTTCATTTATAATTTAAAACTACTTTGGAAATATACTCGGCTTTTCAAGGAAAATACACTTCCATTTCAAAATGGTCCATTTAAACCAATTAAATAAATCCTTATCGATTTATTTCAAATTTACATCCCAAATCTGTAAATTTATAGTGTTTATTTTTTAAAACAAATTTCCCTTTCCTTTATAAATTCCATTTTGAATTTACATTCCCAAATATTCACTTTTTATACAATTTTCAAATCGATTTCTCAAATATTCACTTTCAACTCCAAATCAACTTTCAAATTGATTTCCAAATTTACATTCCAACACCGAATCAAATTCCAAATTGATTTCAAATTTATTTCAAATAACAAAGCACTTATAAATTGATTTCTAAGTTTATTTCAGCACAAAATAAATTTTCATTCAACACCAAATAAATTTTCATATCAATTTTCCAAAGATTTATTTTCAAATACCAGATTAATTGTCAAATGGGTTTCAAACAAATTTACCACCTTTTAAACAAATCCCTTTATTCTTTCCAAATTATTCAAAATTCCATTTCCAATAAATTCTCCAACTTTTAAACAATATTATTCAAAACTTATTTATTAATATCTTTTCCCATATTTTGGAAAAAAATCAATAAGATTTCAAAAATCAACTTCATGCTTTTAAATTCCTTCTTTTAAATTCACTCAATTCTTTAAAAAGGAATTCACTTAAAATTTCCAGCTTTAATTTCCAAAAATCCAATTTTATTTATTTCTGGTATCCAACGATACCAAAAATACATTTGGCTAAATTATAGCCTTCATAAATTTAATCATCGATATAATCATTTACAGATTATCAATAAATCATCACACACATATGAAACAAATTCATATAACATATGAAACAAATTCATACAATTTGAGGAATCCAGTTGGATCCCTCCAACCTGTTTCCCTGCATCCACAGATGTTAGCACAACAATTAAATACCCATTCCACTTCGAGGTGGAATATCGCGGTATATGGGATTTATAAAATATCATCCGCTATTATGCGGCGCATATGGTCTCATCCGCTATATAATGCGGGAAATCAACAACTCCAAATATATATATATACTACTATATATACTATCACATCCAAACAGTCAATCAATAACTGCAATTCCAATTTTAATTTGAGTGAGAAGATCTCACCTTTGCTTTTTATTGTAACCCAGCCCACCCGGCTTGCCTTCTCTATGGTTTAGACCTTGGATAAACATTAAATGATTTATTAATATTCGAACCAATCGAATAATCACTTATCATTAAATAATTTAATTTACTACGACTTTATTCAACTGAAAATTTTCTTTCTCCTTTTTTATATATATGTATATTACTAAATCAAAAACATAACTTTATACCCATATTCTTTTATGTATATACATTCAAGAATACCTTACTGGAAAAAAATAATTTCTGACGTTTATCCACATGTATATATATACAAAATTAAAACAGAAAATAGGAACTACCTTACTGCAAATGCCAACGATCTCGACTGAATTCTAGAACTTCAACCCTCTCGAAATCACATCCTAGGTCGCGACCTTGAATAGTTGCCACACATCTTTCCAACGAAGCTGAACATTCCCTCACTGCCTTGCCGAGCTCGCAGGCTATGCGAAACACCAATGAAATCACGTCGCTGAAGTCAGTCGCAGCTCACCCCAAGCGCGACGTTGTCCCCTACGACCTGCCTCCAATTCGATATGCATTCGACTCTCTCTCCCCTTTCGAACTCGCGATTTGAAATCGCGCTAGCATCCTCTGCCATTTCTTGGAATGAATCGATTGAAGCTGGATTTCGTTTGTTCGTTTGGGAGTTAGAAGAGGAAACGCGAATTATTGATGATGATTTTTTTTCCTTTTGCTTTTCGGTCGAAAGAATAGAACTACTCGATTTTGTTTTTCGAACGAGAACGAAAGAGGGGTTTTGATTTTACTCGGCCATTATTTTTTCTTTTGAACGAGAATGAACAGATTTTGTTTTGAACGAAGAGGGTAGGTCGGCTATACAAAGAAAAATTCGCGTGTTACAGAGGAGAAAATAGACATGTGATTGAAAGGGACAGAATTGCAACTGATGTAGATATAATTTCAACTGCAATTGATAAATATAAATATATACAATTAAATTCAGATTCAAATTCAAATTCAAATGCAACTTAAAATTTCAAACTCTTATTGAGGTGTGCCGCTAGGCGTTTATAATGTTATACGCCTATTCCGAACGCAATGGAAAAGGTTCCGAGTCCAAATTCGATCGTATGGAGAAGATAGCTTTTTGGACCCAATTATTATATTGAATTCGATATAGATTTCAGCGCGTTTATCTATCGTACGCTCACACAACAACTCCAAATACTACGAAAATTGAAATCCGATAATAATACAATATTACATATCCAATGGAACTAGTTTCGTCAAATTCCGAGACTGTGCCTCGGAACGCTATTTTCAAATATCGATTTGAACGATATTTTTCAAAACTAAACAAAGCATTTCCAAATTCAATTCTGAAACTTTTATTATCTTCGGTATGGTTAATATAAATTTTCTAAGCCTTGAAAATATTTTTAACAGGCTCAAAACTGAAGATTCAAAAATTTACCCAACTGCAATAAATTAAATTCAATAATTAAATTGCCAAATTCATTCTGGTGTTTGAATTTCAAATTAAACTGACTTCCAGATATTTAAAATCAATTAAATATTCTGATTTCCAATGTCAAAAATTCAGGGTCGTTACACTTATCATGTTGTTCTAAGCATTATAAGAATTGATGGAATCTTAAAGGTGGATAACAAGTTCATTTTGAAAATTCTATGTTCTATTTCAAGTTCTCTAGACTTGAGGAAAGGCGGTGTGTGCTTGAGGTGGAGCCTACATTCATTGAAGGTAAACCTTTTATTATTACTACTTGGAGTATGTCTATTGATAGTGCAAGGCAATAGGTGTTTTCCATTCCTCTTTGGGCCCACTTTACGCATATCCCTTCCGTTCTACAACCGTTGGTTGGTTTTAACTGGCTTGCTAGTCTAGTTGGTAACCTTAAGTGCTTCGATGCGAATACCATGGCCAGAGGTAGGATCGTGTATGTTAAGGCTCTAATTGAAATTACTCTGACAAGCCACTTCCTTCCAAGCTTAGAGTTTGCCCTGCCGAGGGGCATGTTGCAGTTGTTCATGTTCACTATAGCTGGAAGCCTAATATTTGTGAATCTTGCCACTCCTTTGGTCATTTGGCAATTTCATGTAAGCATTTTCCTCCTACTACTCCTTTAGATGGCCCTCCTATTCCTATTCCGGCTAAGATCCCTCTTCCTCGGCCTCCATCTAGGAAGTGGGTTCCGAGTACTCCCCATCTGTGGTTGGTGCTCCGGTTTCTCCTTTGGCTTTATCTCCTATGATTTCTCCTTCGATTCTCACCATCCCCAACTCTGGCTCTGATACTGGTACTGTCACTAGTAGGATCCCTACATCACCTACTCTCATTTTAGACATAACTACTTCATTGGTTCGGATCTGAAACCATCCATTGATGAGATAGTATGGAGTTCGATTGAGCAAGCATGGATTCATGTAAATTCAGAAATGAGATATGATCTAAAGTACACAACTATCTATTAGTATGTTAGTGAAGATGGACAGAGTAGATGACTTTATTATATGACAGTTGATAATAATCTATCATAGTTCTCTATTGGTGAGCTTGGCAAGAGGAATAGGTCTTTTTAGAGGATTCATCTTAGAATAGGAAATATTTTTACTGCTTCGATTCGGTCGATTATGTACCTTCATTAGTTTCTTTGTTCGCGGGTTACTTTCATGTTATTGGGCATGTTTCTTCAGATCATGGCAGTATGGATCCTCTTCTTCAAAAGGGGACTGGCCGTAGTCCTTAGTAGTTTTGGCCTTTTTGCCAAACTCCTGTGTTTATTGTTCTATAACTATTCCACGCATGTGCAAACACTTGTTTTTTAAATTTTTAATAAATGTGGACGACCCACTATAAAGCCGACTAGCCTTGCTAAAAAAATATGCATCCATCTTATGATTTTTGTGTGATTTAAACTGGGTTTGATGTGAATTCTATTTTTGGGTATATATATCTTGCATTTGGATCAAATAATCATGAATATGGATTTATGAGTGTTTGCACATTAATTATTTAAGTTTTAGAAATTTTCTAAAGGGTTCTAATGTGAAAAACCAAGTTTGTAATCTCCAAATGATTTAGAATTTTGACATGATGTTCGAATCATTATGTTGAAAATGGATTTTAAATTTCGTAATTTTTGGAATTAGTATGGAATTACTATGAATTTTCTAAGTGATAAAAAGGTTAAAATTCAGAAATTAATTATTAAAAATATGACAGTAATTATTTTGTTTTGAAATATTTTACAAGAGAAAGAAAATAATAAAAGTGATTTTTGATGACTTTTTGGGATTTTTCCCATTAATTTTTCATTTTATATGAACTATTTAGTGAAGGAAAACACTAACTAATTAAGAAGATAATTAATTATTTAATTGAGTTAATTATGAGGGTTAACATTTTTTGGAAACGAAATTGGAAAGAATGACATAGGCCAATAGAAATATAACACCAAATGGTGTTAGGTGTAAAGTGGTTATTTAAGAGGGTAATAAATCAGTTTTTAATTTATTACAAGATTGTCGTTAAACCATTATTGACCCAGTAAAACATAACGCGCAAGGTTAAATATGTGGTCGGCAGTACATGATAGCACATGAAATAATAACATACGAAAGTAAATAGAAGGGGGACACGCAAGGACATGTTAACGGACTTGCAACTTGGTAGCATGCTAATTTAAATGTTTCCATATAATAGAAGTTTCATATGGAATATTTATACACGAGAGCAAAAATATTTATATATATCACGAAAGCTACGCAAACAATAGTACATGATGACATTAATAAATCAATGCATGAAAGCCCATAATTGGTCTGCACATGAAAGCAATATGAAGGAAGGTGTTTGGACACGAATGCTCCACACATGAAAGATATATAAGTACATATATATATATGTATGTATGTATGTATGTATGTATGTATGTATGTATGTACACATATACATACATATATATGTGTGTGTGTGTGTATGTGTGTGTATAGCACATGAAATCAAACTAGACACGAAGATTAAAAAATTCAAAAAAATGCATGTGATGGCTTTTAAAGGTTTGCACACGAAAGCTTCAAACAACAATAAAGCATGAAGAATTTAAATAAGAATAAGGCACACGATGACTTTGTGGTTGTTAACACAGGATGACTATTAGCTAAAACACGTGACGGACTTCATTTTATGCATGCGATGATTATGAAAAATTTTAAGGTGCGATGGCCTATATTTTAACATGCAAAAGTGAGTAAAATTTTAAGGCACAATAGCATATTATTTTGAAAAATAGGGGATATCTATTTTATTACACTTGGAAGATTTTCACTCTATTTTATAGCTAATTTTTGCTGAAACAAAAAGGGGTGTATAAATTGGCTATCATATTGAACATATATTTAATTGATTGCTGATATATTATATGTTCATTTAGTTATTGATTAATTATTATTGCATATGATGAATTGTTGACATACTCACATATTTCATGAATGTTATCGCCCAACATTTTGACCATAGAAGTTTAAGAACCAATGACTATGGGTTGAACCAGTGGTGGGGATGATCAGACTTAAAGTCCTGAGTGCATAGAATTACATCCAGAAGATCGGGAAGATCAAATTGTGTTAGGATGCCTTGGACTGATCACTTGACTCAATTCTTTGAATATCTTTTGAAAAACAGATTTTGGGTGGAGACTGGGGTAGGGTTGCATGCTATCCTCCAACTTATAATCCCCTGGTTGGTCAGGTCCGCGATTCCAATGCATAAGGCTTTGCCAATTAAGGCTAAATTTTGGAGTTACGCATTCGAAGAACTCGTAGCAGGTTGCTTCTATGTTTTCTCCTACTGATCTTAGGAGACCATTATTCTTTTCTCTTATCATTTTTAGGAGACCATTGTTATCTTCTCCTATCGATCTCAGGAAACTGTTGATATTTCTTATGAATGTATTAGAAGACTGTTGAATTATCTGGCAAACTTGGCCTGAGTAAGCCGATAGGTTTTTAGTTGGCCTAAGAATACTAATATAGGTTCATAGTGACCTTGTGAAAACTATGCCGTTGAATGTACCATATGTGAGATGGGGTAGTTTTGGGAATGGGTAACCCTTAACCTTGAGAATGACGGACTTTTCATTTTAACCCATGCATGCATGATATGGAATTGATGTTATGATTATGTGCTAATCATTTTGGATGCAGGTATGTTATGGATGACATATTGATTAATATAGTATAAGTAAGGGGAAACCCATTTCGCACCGCGGTGTGGTCTCACTAAGTACCTATTTTGGTTCGAGATTGTATAATATATTCACACCAAACATTTTGTTTGACCTGAAGTTTTTGATTTCCCCCTAAACTCTCGGATACTCAATTTGAAATTGGGTAGGATGAGAATAAGGCATTTTAAAGTTTAGAAAAATAAGCTTCCAGAGAGTGCAGGAGGCAAGTTACTATGTATAAGATTATATTTTCATTGTGCGGTAGTTTAACTGCTTTTGATTTGTTGAATATATGTAACGATGGGTACTGCAACCGTCTAAGCAGTTAAAACTCTAATCATCCAAGGGGCATCATCATATGTCGCTCTTGGAAATATATGTAATTATTATATTTTATCTAGACGAAATACTCGTGGGGTAATGGAAATGAAATGTAATGTTTGCAAATTATTAAATGAAAATGTTTTGTTAAAATTTTGTTAATTATAATAATGACTACAACATCAATAGTACCTATTTCCGAGCCTCGGAATAGGGAATGTTACACCTACAAACTAACATAAGGCTAGATTATCTTATGTACATCGTTGTACTTCAAAAATACTTTACATAAACAAGAATAATCATCCTCTATCGGTGAATACCTTATAAAACCAATCTCCTATTATTTAATCGTTTAAAAATTCACTTAACCATGCTCACATGCTTCTCATGTCTTATATAATCATATCCCAGCCCTTAACATAAACAAATATGTTAATTTCAAACAATAATTAATCATATATGTCTTAATAATTCAAAATAATAAATTTATACTTGTTATTTTCCTCTTAAATATAAATCATCTCAATATTGTTTATTATAAGAATACTTTTTCTTAGTTATCTCAAAATAGTTTTTTTTTCAAATCGATAATATACTTCAAAAATCATTTGTTTTCATCATATAATTTTAAATGTCTCAAACATCATTAATTGATCCAAAATAATAATTTTCACCAAATTTCCTACAAAATAATAATATATTGTCACTTTACACCTAAATTAAATATTTATTTAGTCGATTTTTCTTCACAACCACTTAATTATTATCTAATTCAAAAATGACAACACTCTATATTGAATCACAAAAATCCTTTTTATTGTTATTTATATAAAAATAATCATAATTTATCCCAAAAATATTCGTGGAATATCTCTTTATTATTAATAATTCTCAAAATACTTCTTATTTTTGTCATATAAATAGTAATTACAATTTTTTCATAAACTCTATAATATAATTATATTGTTTTTTTACTCAATATTTAGGCAGTCTTCCAAAAATCATATTACTATTTATTTAAATTCTACCTTACTTTATAAATAATAGTACATTCTCGATTCAAAATAGATTTTGTCGTATTGCTTTGGAATTTTCCCAAAATTCAAAAATAATATCCTTGTTAATTTTAAGTACAAATCCCTAAATAAAAAATCCATAATATACATTTCTTGCAAGTCCTTAGCATACTGACACATTGACTATCCTATCTAGTTCTGTAGGATCAAGTAATATACCCTAGAGGCGAGAGGCATGGGGTAAATAGGGTATTTAAAAATATTTTGCAAAGATGTTAATAAATAGATAAAACAAAGTGCGGAAACATAAATGCGAAAATTATATAATGCAAGGTATACCTAGCTTCCGCCGAATGCCTACTGCTGCCCTCAAAGCTTTTACTAGATTTAAATATTCAGACGCTTACAAAAAGTAAACTTGCAGACACTACTAACAAATATTATAACTTTATGCCTAATAACTCTACCTGAACTCAAACCCTAAGATCAGAATCCTTGAACTACAAACCATGTAGCTCAATCCTAAATTAACTAGAGTTCAAAATTAAAAATTACAAAACAAAAAAGAACAAATTACACAAATACAAAAAGAACTCTCCTTTATCCCTGTAATCCGAGTGATCATGCTGCCAAGCTGTTGGTGAATTTGAGATGCAACTTCTGCCTTGAGATGATGATGTCCTTGTTGAATTTTTATTGATGAAGAAATCCCTTTTGCTTGATCGGATATTGATTTGAATGAACAAGAAGAAAAAAACAATGAGAATTTTGATGTGTTACAATGTGGAGAGATATGAATTCTTTTTTCAATGAAGCTTTTCTCCTTTCTTTTGTTATTGTTCTATCCGATGATTTTTTTCTTTCGATGTTGTTGAGTTTGTATAGGCTTGTGATGTAATGTGCATGTATGGAGACATATATGGAGCAAATGATATTAAGAAAGATATGGATTTTGAGAGTTGCTTCCTTATATAGGAAATAGAATTTGTATATAATGGGAAATAAATTCTTTTGTATCTTCGAACAAATATCATTTGATTGTCTATGTAATTATTTACTTTCAATCTCTATATACTATCTCTGATTGCGCACTAATAATTCCCTACTTCATATCTTTATTTTTTAATGATTCTTCAGGGATTTTCTATTTCAATGTTTCCAAAATATCGCTAAATAAATGGCAAGATCTTAATTGATTGATTCTCTCGTCTATCTTTCCTTGCACTGCTCTAGGTTCTTTTCTTCTTTCTTTCTTTGAATTTTGTTCCATATTTGAATCATTCTAAAATAACATTGTGCTTCAATTAAATCCATATTGGAACGGAATCCAATAAAAATCCCTTTTGCTCCAAATTGCATGATTGTAGAAACATGTTTCCTTTGTTTTGTTGCTGTTCAGTATTTGCAATCAATAAGAAAATATAACTTTTCTCCTTTTGAAAAATACATGATTCCAAATGAAATCTCCTTCCTTTATGAATGACTCATTTTCCATTTTGAATGATTGATATCATATGCATTGATTTTGAGAGATTTTTGTACTATACATAGAAGTTTTGCTTTGAATCAAGTAGAATTGCAAATGAATGGAAATAAATCTCTTGGCTAAAATCCAAAGCCTATAAATACACATCACTAGACAAAGAAACATTAAATCTAACATATGTTTGTTCATATCAAATCATAATCAATTTACTTCACAGTTTCTCCTTTTTGATAATAACAAACATATGCTACAATTGACAAATAAAATGTGTGATGCGTTGGTTAAAAAAATTGTGCATGTATGAATTTTAACTATAACACACTCTAAAAGCAAAATAAAAACATATTTGTTATCATCGAATAGGACGTATACTCCAAATCTCCCTCTTTTGATGATAACAAACAACATGTTAAGATTTGACAAGTGTAACATGTGTTGAGTGTGTACTCGATATCATAAGATCAAAATCATAGAATAATTGTTTCAATATGTATAATATACTCACCTACTTATATGCTCCCCCTACATATATATCATATGTGTTCAAGAATAAAATATTAAATCGTTAATATTTCTTTCGATATTAACAGTTAATCCACAATATCATCAAGTCTTAACCACTCTCTCCCCCTTTTGTTCTCATCAAAAGTATAAACGTCAAATTAATGAGATGAAAAAGTGATATAAATGATGAAATTCGATGAAAATATGACAATAAATATCTAATGAAAAAAGAAGCATGAATCATAGAAACTATATCGATCGAAGTCAAATCCCATGAGCAGAAGAAGAGTTACAAAAATAAGTGTAGTTATATGTAGTGGGGTTCAAATGACATAGCCCATTAATTGGTTTATATTTAATTCATAATGAAATCAAGTTAGAACAACTTATCCCTAACTCATCATAGATGAGATCAAGAACTTCCATCCATGCATTGCTTCAAGGTCTCTTAGATGAGGATGGACATTACTTGATGAGAACTGACACACCTAATTCATAATGGAGTCTATTATATTATATGTGCTATTTCTTATAGGCTTTCAACAATCAAATTTGATATGTCAATTTAGGTAAATCATATAAGAACAAGAATAATAATGAAAGAAAGAATGTAAGTTGAATCGATAGAATATTAATGGTAGATCCAGAGATGATATTGGATATGCAATTGTCAAATATATAAACTATAACATATGCTTGATTATCAAAAATATTATGATGTCATTATTTAATCAAGTACAAAATGCACTATCCTTAATTATCCACGTAATCAATATAAATACTTTTGAAAGTCACATAAGAAAGTTCAATCGATCGTGATATGATTTCAAAAGTAAATTCTCTATAAATATCTCAAAAAATATTTTCAGTTTTATATTCTATCCTTTGCACATGCAATATGAATTGGTTTTACAATTATTTGTCTAAAGAGAGGCACATGTTATATGGGTATACACATTAATATATCAAAAACAAAAGCAATAGTTCATCTCAAAAAATTTCATCACAAGCAATAAAATGTTTTCTTTACCAATCATCTCAAGTTTTAAATATCAACAACCCATCTTGAAATAGATCATCACAAAGTTCAAAACCTTCATTTCACAGAATCATTTACAAAACTTCATGTCAAAATCAGAATGTCAAAGCTCATCCCATAAAGCAAGTTTTAAAAAAAAATTCGTATCAAAAGATTTAGCCAAAAAGTCTCATTTCAAAATATTCACATCATGAATAAATATGGAGAGCAAAGAAAAAAAATCCTAAGAGGGTAAAACATATTTTTGATTCTTTTTTATTTTTAAAAAAATTCTAAGAAGGAAACGAAAAACATATTTTTGATTCTTTTTTATTTTTAAAAAAATTCTAAGAAGGAAACGAAAAACATATTTTTGGATTTATTTTTCTTAATAAAACAAAACAATAAGCAAAAGCAAAATCTCCACATGTGCATGGAAAAATTATTTGAAATATAAGTTAATCCGTGAGACATATGAGCAAAAAAAAGTCAAACTAGAGAATCACAAAAGTTAGAAGTCATACCGGATGTCCAACAAGAAAGAACAAATTTATATTTCACCATACCACTTGTTATCAGGGCTATCAGTGGTGGTGAACAATGATACCGCTTGTACTCTTTACATGTCGGGTGGTGTACACTGGTATCTCATCTGACTACATGAGCTCTCATCATCAACATCAACCGTGACAATCTAGAATCATCAAACAAGCGCACTATGTACTCCACAACATCAATCGAATTTGCTTAAACATTCGAATTTCTCAAAAAAATCATCTTCGTTTATCTTCGAAGTTGCATTTTCATTTACCATGCTTATCAAAAGTTAGTGGATCCCTACTTCATTTTCCAAGGCTAAGGAACATAGTAATTATCGCTCATAAATATGTAGAACAACTCGAGATCTGTCTCCATCGTAGTTGCTCCTTGGTCCATCAACATACCTACATATTTGAAGAAAAAGAAAACCTAGAAAAATTCATAGGTCTATTAACATTTGAGACACAAGAGCTTAGTAATCTTAAATTATCAAGGAAGCCTTTAGGAACTCGAAATTGTCTAACCTTTTTGTATTTGTTCCTATTCTAACTAAAATTATCAAGAGAGCCTTTAGGAACCGAATTTTTTCTAATATTTTTGCACTTATTCCCATACCAACTTCTATCAACACCGTGTCCAATTCTACCGCAACATAGGCATTTTGGAAATACGCTTATGCCTCGTGCATTGTCTACCATGATTTCCCTATTGTGTTGTGACTTACCAAAACCAAGTCCTTTTCTATTGTTCGCGTATAGTTGATTTCCCAAAAATATGTTTAATGACCTTCCACCTCTAAAAAAATTTATTAACAGTTGACTTAAGTGTTTGGACTTTGGATTCAAGTGACGTATTCTCTTCTACAAGCATGGTACATCTGTTAATACAATTTTCCCTCTTTGCATCAACATTCTTCAGAATCAATATCTCATCTTTGAGAGTTTCAAGGTTTGTCTTACATTCATCCAACTCCTTTTTAAAAGTTGACAATTTTCACACTCAAGCTTTCGAGCTTCTTTGATTTTTCCAATTTTGGTTTCTAACTTATCATTTATGCGAAGAAGCTCGGCTTTTTCAGATTTCAATTTTTTGTTCTTAAGATTGAGACTATCAATTGTTCCAGTAAGTTCATGACACATTAAGAGCCAATCTTGAAAAGTATAGTTTGATACCTCACTGGAGTCATCATCACTATCATCATGAGTTGAATATCCCATCAAACATAGATTTTCTTCTGCTTCATCACTATCAGTGCACTCTTTTCCTTCTTTATCGTCCCAAGTTGCAGCGAAGGCCCTCCTTTTCTTTTTCTTTGCTTTCTCACCTTGAATCAATGGATAATTAGTTTTAATATGACCCGGCTTTCTGCATTTGTAGCAAATGATTTATTCATTCGAACTTTATGAGCTTTTGGACTGCTTTGACTTAACACCTTTCCTCTTTGCTATAAACTTCATATTTCTTCTAGACCAATTTTCCAAACTGCTTATCAATTTTGCCAGCTCAGTAATCGGATTATTCTCATCATCGTTATCAAGAGTGCTACTGAGTGCAATTGATTTCTTCTTGGAATCTGAATTGTCATGATCTTCCCTAGCTTTCAGTTCCATTTCATAGGTCATTAGATTTCCAATCAGTTCCTCCATGCTTTGTTTATTTAAATCTTTGGATTCTTGTATTGCAGTCATCTTCACCTCAAAATTCTTTGGAAGAATTTGCAGAATTTTCGAAACCAACTCAACTTCAGTGTACACCTTGCCCAAAGCTTTGGAATTATATACCGATACTAAAAAACGTCCATACATCTTTTTTATGCTTTCGTCCTTTAACATCACAAAATTCTCGTATTCATTGCTAAATAGGGCGAGTCGTGATTCCTTGACTTGAGATGTACCTTCATGTGTAACCTCCAAAGTGTGCAAATTTCCTACGCATTCAAGCAATGCGAAATTTGATTAAATTTAGTCTTATCAAGAGCACAAATAAGAGCAGTCATAGCTTTAGCATTCAATGAAAGAAATTTCTTTTCATCTATATCCCATTTGTCTTTGGGCTTAGGGAATTCTACACCATTGACTGTCATTGTGGGTGGAGTGTACCATGTCTCTACTATATCCCAAATATCAGAGTCAACAGAGATCAAATATATTTTTATCCTAGCTTTCCAATAAGCATAATCAGTCCCATTAAACATAGGTGGTCTAACTATTGACTGACCCTTAGAAAAAGCATTATTAGAAACAAACATGACTCTAAAGTAAACCTAGCACCTAGGCTCTGATACCACTTGTAAGATCGAGTAATATACCCTAGAGCGGGAGGGGAGTGAATAGGGTATTTAAAAATATTTCACAAAGATGCTAATAAATAGATAAAACAAAGTGCAGAAACATAAATACGAAAAATAAATAACACAACATATACCCAGCTTCGGTCGAATGCCTACTGCTGCCCCCAAAGCTATTGCTAGAGTTAAATATTCAGACGCTTACAAATAGTAAACTCGCAGACCCTGCTAACAAATATTCTAACTCTATGCCTATTAACTCTGCCTAAACTCAAACCCTGAGATCAAAATCCCTAAACTACAAACCCAGTAGCTCAATCCTAAATCAACTAGTGTTCAAAATTAAAAATTACAAAACAAAAAAGAACAAATTACACAAATACAAAAAGAACTCTCCTTCATCTTGTCTCTTATCATGTGACCTTGCACTATCTTTGATTTGGAGTTCGAGAAATACATCGCTACCTGCAATCCGAGTTGATCATGCTGCTAAGCTGTTGGTGAATTTGAGATGCAACTTATGCCTTGAGATGATGATGTCCTCGTTAAATTTTTATTGATGAAGAAATTCCTTTTGCTTGATCGGATATTGATTTGAATGAACAAGACGAAAAAAAATGAGAATTATGATGTGTTACAATGTGTAGAGATATGAATTCTTTTTTCAATGAAGCTTTTCTCCTTTCTTTTGTTATTATTATATCCGATGATTTTTCCTTTCGATGTCGTTGAGTTTGTATAGGCTTGTGAAGTAACGCATATGTATGGAAACATATATGGAAGAGATGATAATGAGAAAGATATGGATTTTTGAGAGTTTGCTTCCTTGTATATAATGGGAAACAAATTCTTTTGTATCTTCCAACAAATATCATCTGATTGTATTTGTAATTATTTACTTCCACTCTCTATATCCTGTCTCTGATTGCGCACTAATATATTCCCTACTTCATATCTTTATTTTTGAATGATTCTTCAGGGATTTTCTATTTCAATTTCCAAAATATCGCTAAATAAATGACAAGATCTTAATTGATTGATTCTCCCGTCTATCTTTCCTTACACTACTCTAGGTTCTTTTCTTTCTTTCTTTAATTGAATTTTGTTCCATATTTGAATCATTCTAAAATACCATTGTGCTTCAATTAAATCCATATTGGAATGGGAAAGAATCCAATAAAATCCCTTTTGCTCCAAATTGCATGATTGTAGAAACATGCTTCCTTTTTTGTTGCTATTGAGTATCTGCAATCTATGAGAAAATATAACTTTCCTCCCTTTCCAAAATACATGATTCCAAATGAAATTTCCTTTTTTTATGAATGACTTATTTTCCATTTTGATCGATTGATATCATATGCATTGATTTTGAGAGATTTTTGTACTATACATAGAAGTTTTGCTTTGAATCAAGTAGAATTGCAAATGAATGGAAATAAATCTCTTGGCTAAAATTAAAAGTCTGTAAACACACATCACCAAACAAAAAAACATTAAATCCATATATCTTTGTTAATATCAAATCGAAATCAATTTACTTCACAGTTTCTCCTTTTTGATAATAACAAACATATGCTACGATTGACTCCCCTCGCCATTCCCTATATGATTATACACCATAATCGCTCTTTAGTTGTCGTCTGACCATTGATCTAAAAAATCTAGAATGGACGGTCCTTGTCGAACTTCCGACACATTTTTTTATCAATACATAAACCAAATTGACAAATGAAAACCATCAACAGATTCACGTTGTCTAGAACTATAATTTTGATATATAATATGTCTAATTTGGAACACTTTTATGCTTTGCACTTTCTAATTAAAGGGACATTATCTTTTGCTAATTAAAATCAATAAAAACTAGATTTTTAATCATCCAGCCATGGCACACCACCCCTAGCCATCTTTATATAAAAAACTATGTCTTATCAATATATATAAAAATATGATAAATCACACTCATCGATTAGCCGTGCATCTTCTCCGATCCAAGGTGAATCCTTCTCCTTCTTCATTGTCCAGAAATTCCCTACCTTAAAAATGTCAATTCCCTCGATAGCTTCGAATCATTTGTGTAGCTCACTTCACAATAATTGATTCCATACATTGATTCGTTTAATTTGCATTTGATTTAGTTGATTTGCAATTGATCTGTTTAGAGATAGATGAAGAAGAAGATTAAGATTAAAGGTGGAATGTTCAGGCTAAAATGAAATTAGAGAATATGTTTTCATTTATGTTTATAGTTTGAAATAATTCAAATTTAGGCTCAAATATTGAAAAATTAATATATTAGGAAATGCCACTGAGTTTGACTTCTTATAATTTCTTCTCCATTTAACCAAATTCAGCAAGTTATATATGATTTTGACTATAAAAGACATGCCATACACAATGGGATAGGTTCCGAAGCCTAAATCTAGATCCTATAGAAATTTACTATTTTGCGCTTTATGTGAAATTATAATTTTACCATTTTTAATCTAATTTTTTAATCTTGTAAAATTATGTGTAACACCTGGCAAATAATTCAAAGGCCAAGTAGTTTATTCGTTATATTGAGAGTCTTCATCCTTACCTTCAACAGCAACTCCAAATCTTGAAGGAGCTTTCCTTGAGACCATTTCTTTCTGATTGGTGGTAGATCAATATTCTAAGTCCAAATAACTTTAGATCTACAACAAACACTTTTAGGTATATCTTCTTGATATTTTATGTTCAAAGTTCTAAGCTAGAACTACACTTGAGAATCTTGTTTCTCGGTGAAAGTGCCAAAAATGTTGGGTCAAAAAATAAGACAACACCCCAATGAGATAAAAACGAGAGTAAGTAAGATAAAATCGAAATTAAGAAGCTTGAACATACAAAATTTTATAGTGGTTCTGACGCAGCGGATAAATCAAAACAAACTTCAATCGGTGAAAGTAGCAGTCGATGGATTGATGAATGCTGAATTGCCCGAATTCGTTGATCCGAAGATACCGAACTCTAGCTATCTCGAACTCGTTGATCGCGCACGATACCGGGTTCAAAGATCTTCAATTCTTCAAGCGTTGATCTAGCGCACTAGATTCCGCGAATCGGCTTCTACAATCGTTGAATCGAGCGCACTCGATTATCCGAAAGAGGAGATAGGAGATTACACTCAACTACCAATTTGGAATGAAAGCACAAAGCAATCAAAAGAGAATTTTATTCAAAAATCAACAACCTTTTACAAATGAGAAACCCGGCCTATTTATAGGCATTTTACAACTCACACAAAAAAACACAAAATTCACTAACTCCTAAGTCGGCAACCGACTTACGACCTACGACATAACTCGGCGACGACTTATCTACAAAAGAGTAGACGAATTATGAAACTAGTTACAACACAGCGACATAACAACATATTACAACAGAAAGTTACACAAGTCTTAAGTCGGCGGCGACTTATCACTTTTATACAACACAACCGACTTACGACTTAATAAAATACAGACAAAATACGACTTACAAACAGATGCGACTTAACAGTGTCACGAGTTAACAAATGACGACCTATCAAAGCAACACAACAGCATCTCCCTTCGGCTTAAGAATCAAGGGTCTAGATTAACTCGGCATTAGACTCAACGGCATCCAGAGCTTCAGCGACTTAAAGACTACCCGCTTTATTCGACTTAAGAATCAACGGCGTAGATTAAGTTGGCGTAGGAATCAACAGTCTTCAGGCTTTGGCGACATAAGATGGTACGACTTAACTGGGTCGTAACTCGGTGCCGACTTATCGTTTGACTCGTTAAGTCGTTTACGACCTATTACTTCAACAGTTTGCTTTGCCTTCTCTCTGAGTAACTCGGTAGGTCGTCCTGGCGACTTAAGATCTTTGATATCCCGTACCTCTTCACGAGTTAGGTCTTCCACCCTCCTAAGTCGGTCACGACTTAAGTCCCCCATTATGTTAAGTCGGTCACGACTTACGCTTATGTCTTTTGCTTCCTTGAGTCGGTCACGACTCATGCCTTGAACTTTGTTAAGTCGGTCACGACTCATTTCCCTCATGTTAAGTCGGTCACGACTTATAGCTTCATTTTCCTTAAGTCGGTTACGACTTAGTACTTGGCCTGCATCAGGTTCGGCCTCTAATCACTGTCTACATCCACTTTAATTTTATTGACTGAAATTTTGCACAAATACAACTAAATATAATGCTTTAGATTTAGAAAATAAAGTAAAAACGAGTTTGATAGCACTTCGTAGCAAAATATGGTTAGAGAAGATAATAGAAATCAAGATCCTTCTTTCTTTGCTTTAGGGTGGTTATTTATAGGCATATTCACCCACCAAAGTCAAAGCTCATTGAAGACCAGGTAAAACATCAAATTTATGCAATCTAAAAGGATGAATGAGTAAAACTCGTAACACCTGTCACGTTGGTACCGACCATATCATGTTAATGCCAACATGATTTTGTATTTTGATAATCCACTTTTCCTTCATACTTGTTCAAGTCTTGAAGTTCTAACCTTCTTTGAAAAATTGCTCCCCAAATCATGTCGGTACTGACATGTTTGTCCTATTTGAGCCTTATCTTTTTCTCCAAAGTATAGGAGTAGTTCTCCTACTACTCAAAAGTGGACCCTGCATCAAAAACCATTTTAGTGCCGACATGATTTTCCTTATGCAAAAACCTATCAAACATCTTGTACTTCTTCTTTCCATCATTCCTGGAAACTTTTGAGCTCCTTGATCCTTTCTTTCATTATCTTGATGTACAGATTCATCAAGAAGATGCACGGTTCAAATGTCAGATAACACTGGAGAAACTTGACCAAGAGCTAGTGAAGGAAAATCGTCTTATCACTATATTCATGGAACAACATCATCTTAAAATTTAAGAAAGTTTGAAGTAGTACCTAATGAAATTATAGGATTCTCTTTTTCATCATTTCTAGTTTGTTTAGGGTCTTAGGGCTCGATGGGAGAGCCAAAATACCTTGATTATTGAGCTTGAGCAATCAAGGAGGCCAATGAGAATTATGCTATTGTCCATGAGAAAGAAATTTCTGAATTGAAACAAATTGATGAAAAATTATCACTTGATATTACTTAAATTTTTAAGAAGGAAGTGGTGCTAAGCACACTCACCGATAATAACTAGTGCATCTTCACTTGCGTTAGAAACAATCCAACTAGTATGATACCCTCCACACCCCTTTGATATTTCTAAAAGAATTAGTGGTGTCCCTGTGGGAAAATATGTAATGTACATATATCCAACTCTGTATTAAATCTTATTCGTAATATATATGTATATTTTTTTATTATATATATTTTTATATTGTGATATAATTAATTGGGTAATTAAATTAAAGTATATTAATAAGAAAATCCTAAAATAAAATGTTATGTGATTAATTGCAAATAATTACAATCATGTAATCACAAAATGATATAACATTTTATTCTAAATATTCCTAGTTAAGATGTTTCGAGAAAGGATATAGATACTTCCATTGAGATCGGTGTATATACCGCTCTCTAAATTTAGAGAAGTGAATTACTCTTGCATGTTAGGGACACCAAGGGGTTGCGTACTCATAGTTATGGATAACTATAGAACGACTCATCCGAATATTTTCTGTTAGTTGATAATAACTATGTCAAACAAGAAATCCCAATGTGAGAAATGTTAAATGGTTCCCTCGACTAGAAAATACTACAAAACTTCAATACCTCACTTTGATTATAGTTAAATCATGGCATGACATCGACTATAGTTGGTTCTAAATTGAAGCATTGGGAGTATTTAGGTCAAATTTTGGTTCCATCCTAAGTACTTCGGTTAAATATGCAAGTCAAAAAAGGCAATTCCTCTTTTTTTTTTCAATATGCTAGTCAAAGAAGCAAGTCCTTGTTGTTCAATATGCAAGTCATAAGTCAAGTATACAAGTCATGGGACCATATTGGAGCATATTGGTAAGTAGGAATTTATTCAAGTCCTTTATTACAAAGCCAAGATTTCAATTTGACCTAACGGCCACTAAAATCACAATCTCAAGCTTTTTAGTATACATATAAGAAAATGAAAAATGAGGAAGAAGCACAACTTAGAATTCATTTCTTTTTTAGCTAAGGGTACATGCTTATTTACAAAAGATTTGGACTTTCGGATTCATAGCCTTTGTTACCTGTTAGAAGTGGACGGTCATAATTCGCCGACATGGCACAGGTTTGAAATGACATATGGCACAGTCCTTCTCTTCCTTCATGATGACATGGAACTATTGACCTAATATGGGAATGCCATGTGGTTAGCTGGATGCTAATTTTATGTGAGTTATTCAATATGCGACATCTCTGATCATTAATATGCGATGACATCAACCTCCAATAGCTCCTCTAATATAAACATGTGATAGCCCCTTTTATCTTAATTATTTTAATTTGTTATAGCCTTATATTATCATCATATTATGATAGCCTATGCCACTATCATGCGATAGCTCTCCTAAATCATCAATATGCGATAGCTCTTGGTGGTTGACAAGAGATTGCTAAGTAAAATCAATTTGCTATAGCCCTTGAGTGTATTAACATGCGATAGCTCTGGAACATCAACCTTTGATAGCATAACTAGTCAACATGCAATAGTTTTCGAATATCAACCTTCAATGGATTAACTAATCAACATGCGACAGCTTTGGCGACATCAAGCATTTATGGCTCTACTTTTACCTTACCATATATTGGCTTTGTATATATATCAACTTCTGATAGCTTCATAAGATCAACCCATGATAGCTTGTTTTTGTAATCAACTTGCGATGGCTTCATTTATCATTAACTTATGGTTGCTTGTTTTGATCTTAACTGCTACAACTTTTATTATGTTCATCTTATAATAGCTTGCTTTTGATCTCAACTTGCGAGTTATGATAGCTCCTACTAAGATCAACTTATGATAACTTTTTCTCAACCTATGATAACTTACATTTCTTGGGTATAACTGGAGTGAAGCACTATTCAATAAAGAACTCGTCTCCTTAGTTATATGATGTTAGTATCACAGTCGACTGTAATAATCTCAAAGTCAAAATCTCTGGTCAGAGTTTATTATTAAACTGAAGACTTTGTGGACGGACTGATAGAGCTGAATGTGGATAATATTAGAGTTTTGACCAACACCCAACTCCATATACCATAATGTGATATAGTGTTAGAGAAGAGAACATGTGTAAATTTTTGTCACTATTGGCATCACTTAGGATAATATAAAAATATAATTTTTACTAAAAAGATATGTAAGAAATGAACTCAGCCAAACTGTCAGACCACTGCTAAGGCGGTGTGTGAATATTATTATTTGAATTGTTCAACAATAATCACTGACTAAATTCATACCTTTGAGTCTCACAACCATATTTTTGAATTCTCCGAAAAACACATGATTTAATTAGTTTATAGCTTGTTATAAATTAATTTAATTAATTAATATTTGAGAAACATTAGTATTATTATGTTTAATGTTTGGGGTGTTATTAGTAAAAGTGTAGCTCCTAGAAATGTTATGGGTATAATTAGTACTTATTTGGATGTGTATATAAAAGTTATATATGCACATATTGATGTACGATATTGATATATATTTATTTAAACGGTATAAAATATATTTAATAACTTAACAAGCTTTTGGATTTTTTGGTTCGTTAAAGGAGCGAGGTATGACCGACCATAGGAGGTAAATAATCCATCTAAATATTGATTTAGATTTAATTAGGAAATAATAAGGAAAGATTTTAAGAAGAAGAATGACAAAGTTTTTCATTCTCTCCACAAAAAATCTTCTACGTTATTTCATTTATTGTTTTTCCCTCCTCCCTCTTTTCCATGGCTGGCCACATTGCCCTCTTATCTGTATGGACAAACCAAATTTAAATCTAGTTAATATCAAATAAAAATAAAACAACATGGTTCATTCGATTCTAACAAGATTGAGTGTTGACTCAAAGAGCCTTGGAGGCAATTCACAAATCAAGGTATTACAAAGGGCTAGATCTAGTGAGGAAAAAATGGATGGTTTTAATCTTATGATAATCAAACCATTTCAAATAGAAAATCCAATGATATTATAATAATGTCTAGGGTTTAAATTAAATATATAACATATTTGGAATGGTTACCGATAATTACATTCGACGGGATTAGGTTCTAGAACTAAAATCGTAAGGCAGATATTGGAAAATGGATTCCATCAATAATAAGGCACGGGGTATCACCTACCACAGTACATCTCTAGATAAAATGTACTAAGGGACTCACATGAACCCCATGCATGACAAGACTGGCCTACCCCTCCTAGATAGTACCGAATATGCCATCACCTTGGTAGCTTTCAAACCTTTCCGATAAGCTCATAACATGCATGAATCCATAAATATTGATCTAGAAAGGTGATGATCATACCTAATGGTAGCGAACTACATAGCCTTACAGTATATCCCCTGTTTTAGTCATTCCCAGGTATGAGGCTTGAGGAAATTATTTACCTATTTGGCAATTCCCATTTGGAATGCTAACACTGCCCTCTAGGCAATAATGCAATGCCAACATTCATTCATACAAGTTGTTCAGGTTATGAACATACCGAAGGTACTACTTCTACTACATCCTTTTCGGAATCACCCTCAGGATTAGTAGCAAGTAGCCCTTGCACTTCAAAGAACACCTTCAATTTCCATCACCTTCAAGTTGTCTCCAATTCGAACGCTTATGTCGGTTCGAAGTGGTTTTCGGATAACTCATGCTTATCCGATCTCGGTCTCTCCAAACCAACAATCGATAGTTTTCAGTTGACTCAATCTCGATTCTTTCAGAAGTAAGCGGATGATATAAGAGTCCCAAAGATATCTCGAATATCTGCCCTTAAAGCAAGAGACGTTTCACCGGAATGATTTTTCCCAAGGGAATCTCAAACCGTATGAAATCTTGAAGCTTTCATATACTTCCTAAGTCAAAATAGGTCGACTTATCAATATTGGACAAACCACTATATGTAAGTATATATTTTGCACATGGAAAATCGAACATCATATACTTATCACCACTTTTCAATTTCAACCCCCATATTATCCCTCGATTAACAATGAAGTCGGACGAGTTAGTGTACCACCCTTGCCTTGACGTACATTCTTAAACTCTCATAGATAGAAATAGGCTTTCATACCTCAAAATTTACTGTCGAGTATAAGATGAAGTACCTTCCATATGGTTAATTAATCATGACATATTTATAGAAATTAACTTTCTTATACTTAACACACTTCCGACATTTCAACTTTCCTATCCCTTACCCAGAATCGAAGCCAGGTAAGTCAGGGCACCGGTTGCTCCTACCCTTGCCTGGACACTCTGATTCAAGATCTCATGGATAGAGGAAAGTCAACTCATCAGTTTAGTGTTAAAGATAAGATGACTTACTTTCCATAAACGTGCGAAAATTTTATCATTACTTATCATATATTTTTTATGTTACTTAATGACATCGACAAAGAAATTCCTTGCATAAAACAAAGCCTTTTCAAAACAATCTAAAAACCAACTCTATAAACTTATTTCTAGTCTTTGATTTCAAACCAGTTATCAAAAACATTTTCCAAACTCATTTATTTAAACCGAAGCTTGATTTCAAAAGATAAGATCCTTTCTTTATATAAAGCAAACAACTTATTTAATGATAACCACGTGTTATAAATCAAACTTGCTTTTCAATTTCCTGGAACCATTTACTATAACAAGAATGTTATAGTCCATAATCTCTCTCCTTTTCTCGCAAACATTTGTTACAACAACAGTGTTGTAATCGATGCTTTCTTCTTACTTACAATCATATTTAAAAGACTTTAAAACATAGTTTGAAACTTTTATTTAGAACATCGCCTTAAAGATGATTACTTTTAAATAATACTTGACTTTTGAAACAAAGCAGCTTCCTACATAAAATTTAAACCTCTTGTTTAAATAACTCAAATAAATTTTTAAAAATATATTTAAATCTTCAATCTTCTTTTTAAATACTTAAACAACCTTTGAAAAATACATTTGAAAGATAGTTTACAAATATCGAAAGTAGATAATCACCTTTTACTTTACAAAAAACAAATATTTCCAAAGTGCATCCATAGTGGCTATCACTATATAGACCATAACTTTTAAAAGTTCATGTTGTAAATTACATAACTTTTAAAACTTTGTGTTGTAAATCATTAAGGCAAGCCGATTAGCAACTACATCCACTTCATTACATCATACATAGCAAGTAATAATGTAAAGTAAAATCAACATGGCGAGGAATCCTTTAGGATCCCTCTATAAAATATCTATTCTTCGAAGTGCTTCCATAGCGACCTATTCGCTATGATGACACTTCAACTTCCATTCACTTTACTTTTGTCCCCTGCGAAACTATGGTTATTTATGTCCTTCGCTTTCAAGAAAGAATCAAATCTAAACAAGTAATATACATAAGTATAAACAACATAAACAACAACTTATATTTTGTAAATTTTTGTAAATTTTTAAAACTATTTTAAAGTGGGATATCTCACTTTAATCTCGACCAAACTTCTTGCAAATTGCTACTATTCCTTGATACCACCAAGAAAACACCACATAACACCACAACTTCTTGCTTAGCCCTAAAAAACTCCTCTCCTACCCTATAATTGCTCACATCCCTATCCAAAAAAGGGAATTTAAGTGCTAAAGTTTGGACCTTTGGGGCGTACAGAGTGTTAGCTACATTATTCTAGGCTTTTTTAAGTGTTTAGAGGAGGAAAAAAGGTGTTTTGAAGTAGGAAAGTGAAGAGAGAAGAGAGGAGGGTAAAGAAGAGGATGAAAATAAGAAATGAAAGTGGAAAGGAAAAGTTGAAAGGAAAAGTGAAAAAGAGAAAGAAGTATGCTCCTTTTATAGAATTTGAAACGTGGCACATGACTTCACTTGCCCTTTACTGAATTACTCATTTACCCTTCCTTATCATTCCATGCTAAGCTTCCTCAATGTGCTTAAGTACTTTCCATCACATCTCAAAAAGAAGAACATAAATTTATGTATTTTAGCACTTAAAATAAGAAAGAAAAGTCTTCCTTGCTTTATTACATTAATTAATTATTATTTTTAAACACTTTAATTACACTTACTTTTACTAATTATTTTACTTTATTAAACCATTTATTATATGTATAAGTATATGTTACAAAATATGCATATGTGTGCGACAACATTGTGACAACTTCCGTTTGATAAAAAGTTGAAAATCCGAAAAATGATTTCGGTCACATTTTCAATTTTTCATCGAACTATTTATTATTGTAAACAAACTTCCAAAATGATTTCACAATTATATTGTTAATTGAAAGATGGTTATTTGACCATTAAAGACCATTAATTAAATATTCACCCATCAAAGTGGTAAAATTCTGGGTCATTACAGATTTGGTTGATAAATTTTTATGCAATATTTTCAAATCTAAGAAATTTAATGCCAAACAATTTTGCTTATGAATTTTTAAGGGACTATACTTATGTTTTCTCCTGGAGATTAGATTATGTGTTAGTTAGGGGATTGTAAATAAAAAAGGTGGTAGATGCTTTCCATTTTATATTCAACTACTAAACCGTCATATATAGTTTCGGATGTCTAATTTTATGTATGGGTTTATTTTCAAAACTATGTGCATAATTAAAACAATGGTAATACATATTATGTAAACAAATATGTTTAATATACACACACATACAAACATACATGTGTGTGTGTGTGGTACTATACGTATCTGTATATAAGCAATATACTCATATTATAATATGTTTAAACAAACACATGCGCACGCACACGCTCACTTAGGCATTTATATTATCGATTCGTATGAAATTATCATATGCATATGTAAGTGTAATTTATATGTATATACAATAGATATAATTCCTAATATCAACATGTGTGTGTTTTTCTATACACATGCTTATACATCATCATGCATCATATCATGTTTTGAATATATGAGATATATTCAAAATAATCATTGAATAATTTTAATTAATTTTATCAATTATTAAAAAAATATAAATAACATATGATTTTATTTATATAGTAGATTTGATATATTGCTAGTTAATAGACTTTAAAGGCTCATTAAGCCAAATAGAAAAATATTTGAAATATACCTATTCCACGCTCTGCCAAAACCAACCAGTCCCGATAATGGTATCAGAGCCCATATCGTCTAGCAGTCTAATTAGCCTGCATAATGTGCTAACAAATACTATCTGAAGGGTGTCTAGAAATAGTAGTGCCTATGCTTGGGGTTGGATAAAAAGTATTCTCTCCCTTAGCTACTGGCCTGGTCCATGGGTGGAGTAAGTCTACTAGGTTGGTCCAAATTTAAGACTTGTATTTATTTGTGGCCATGGGCTAATTTCGAATTAAGATTTGAAAATTTAAAAATAATTTAAATTTAAATGTTAAGTTTAAAATTAAAATGAATTTTTACAAAAGTTATAAATTGAATTAAATTTATTTTAAAATTGTTTTGAGAAATTAATTTAATATTTTTTGAAACTTTGTAGATATTTAATTAATTTGATTAATTAAATAAGTGATTAATTAAAAGTTAATATATATTAATATATGTATATGTAACTATAAATGTTATTTTTGAAACTTTACCTTGAATTGTTTTGATTTTCTCAAAACTGTTTTAAGAAATTAAACCACATAAAATTTTAAAATTTATTAAATATTTAATTATAATTTAATTAAATCTTTAATATATATACATAAAACTATAAAACTTATAATTAATATTCTTCAAAAATGGTCTTAGGTGAAAATGTAAAATTGTTGAGATATTAAAATAAAATTATTTAAAATTGTTAATTAATTAAGAATTAAGATTAATTATATATGATTTAATTAATAAGATTTAAATAATACTATATAAGTTATTAAATTCTAACAGTTAGAAATAAATTGAACATATGTAAATATATGTATAAATTAAATTTAAATGGAACTGAAATAAACCCAAATAGATATTTGAAATAAACACCATGATTTCAAATGTGTCCGACACTTAAATCATGAGGGTATCTCATAAGAAATACAATATTTCTTGAATCGATATCACTAGAAGTATATTAAAGATTATGAAACTTTAATATAGCCGCCCTCTATCATTTATATATTAATAGATTACTAGCGCACGCACACTAGTTGTTTAGCAAACTCAAAATGTGTAGTACTATTAATACATTGCCTAGACAAGGTAAGATACATGTATTTGTTGAGCAACTTTAGGTATGTGCATCATACTTAGGCCATCGAGATATGATATGTAAGAGTGAATAGTCTCCCTTGATTTGTTAAGCAAACTTAAGGTCAAGGTAGATATTAGGGCAAAGGCCATGGTTAGGAGTTGTATATGATACAGTTGATAAAGAGTATCTATATATCACTTGCAGGCATGATTTATTGAACAAACTCAAGGTCAAAATCGCAAGGCAAATGAGTACTAATACTCACTAGAGAAATCAAATTACTTCTATAATTCTCTTAGGATTTGAGGAATATAAAATATAGCAAGGCCTAATTAGAAAAATAAAATGATTGCATTTAACCTTTCTAATATTGTAGAACACATGCTATGAAAATTAAAATTATCTACACTGATATATTTGTGCAATTAAATTAATAAAATTATTTATCAACAGAAATATACTAATGAACTGAATTATGATTGACAAAGCAATATAATATATACTTACGAAATTAAATCCTTTGGCATGTTGTCACTTCAAGACTCATGCAATAGCCAAATTGTACAACTACTAAATACATTCATACCTTGGTAACTTAAATGTTTATTGCGTAAGACTATGTATTATCTTCTACCAGTTCTGAACTCTAAAGAAATACAAGAATATGGTTGTTTTATCCATATTAGATTAAACACAAAGGTTGTATGGTTAATAGTCACCTTCGCGATATACAAAACTTAGTGAAATAGGTTCATTCAAAAAAAGCAAGTAAACCATATTGCAAGATCATGCATTCAATATGATTGAATGCGATGAGAATCTTGCTATGTTGGAACTACTAAAAGACCAAACACTAAAGATTGACCTTAGATTTTATCACTGAAATGTCAGTCTCGATCGGTTTACTTGAGTGCAACCTATATGATACCCATAAAATATTATGGATGTCTGAATGCACTTTAGTGAAGAATTTGGTGCAATCTTATAGTAAGAATTTCCTTTTAAATGGTTCGACCATTTGGAAAGTAAAGCGAATGTCCAAGAGTGGATGTAACATAGGCATAATTTGAATGAAGAGAGTAAATGGTCACCTCTACATCATGAAAAGAATTCAAAAATTGGAATTCCATAAAATACTAAGTAGATACTTAATATGGAATTGTAAATGTGAACTATATTACAAATATAATTTTATTACAAAACATTGTTTTTTCTAAGAGTTATTTTTTGAGTGAAAAAATAAATGGCCCATAATAAGTTGTTGAATAGAGCTTCATGTTTCATGCACCATTATAGTAATAGAGGAAGTAGTGAGGGCATACCATATGACATTTATTAATGGAGGCATCAAGTTACAAATGATTTCTTTCGTATATATATGTACCAAATATTATTTGTGAAACAATAATGGAGTATTGACTGAAAATAAATATAGTTTAATTTTAATATTAATATTATGAATATTCATTATAAAATAAATCTATTATGATAATGGTATTTGTTTTTATAACAACTGTGATGCTTTATTTATAGAAAATACATAAGTATGTAAAATTTCTATAATTATTTGGGAATCATGAACTAAGCCATATCCTTGAGGAATAATTCTTTAATCATATGAATATGAATCATATAATACTTGTGAATTGTATCTAATAACTAAAGGCAACATGCCCATTCAATGTGAGTGACAATCGAGTTAATGAACTCCTCGGATTGGTTTGTATATATAGATATATGCAACTCAAGGTCTAATTATACAAAAATGGATCCATTTACTTTGTTAAATTAACTAATAAATTATCCTAGACATGAACATGTGTATTTTAGACATAAGTAGTATGTTTAAGATAAGTTCATAGAATATAAAACAAAAGTAGAAAACATAAGTTGTAAAGAAATAAAACAATTCGATTTGATCACATAGGCGAGTTTATTAGAAATGAGTTCCAAATGTACCAAAAATGGATAATATTCAATCTCAAAGTCACTATTCAATATAATACCTGATGATGTATGGAATAATTGGACTTTGTTGGATGAAGTACTATTGCTGATGAGTGATGTTGAATTAAAGTCTTTCTACAAAGATATGTACTTAAGAGTAAGTACATATGTTAAATTTTATTTCATCTAAAGCACTGTTTACGAAATCATATAATATATGAATTGATAAGAAAATTAACCTTAAATAGTTTAAGTTGTATGGTTGAGTAATTTATGTTATGAACATTAGTTTCATAAACTCAAAACTAATTCTGTTTTGTGTAAGTAAAAAGACATTTCATGAAATGTTTGTGCCTATTCCATCACACCGAGAAACAATGGTTGTTTCAAACAAATAAAACATTCTATGAGTTGAGCAAGTGCATGTAAGATTCACTCATGAGGGATCTTGTGTGGACAACCCAAACTTTAGCTTGGGACTTGACCAACAAGATAAATTAGTGGCAGTACGATGGACTTGGGTACGATCCAAAGACTCTAACATGGAAACAAATTACATAAGATGAAATAAAATTAACCAAGCTAAATACGGACACATCTCATTAGAATGTCTAACAAGAGTTCTTGTAACTATGAGTTCATATCAATGTCGAGAAAAAGAATTCTTAGTAATAACAATTTTCCCAGAGGTGTTAATGGGTCATGAAGTGCATAGACTATATCATATGGCATGATGCTTTAAATCTATAATTAATTCCAAGTACATTATCAAAATACGATTTTGGTAGTTGTACCCAAAATGATATTATCCATCGGCTGCATGTGTGTCTTTAAAAGGAAAACCGATGCAATTGGAATATAGTCAGCAACAATTAAGAGAATAAACTCATAAATTTCAACAGTTGAAATTAGAGTAATAGATTCATCTGTCAAAGTGCTTTCGGATTCTACTTACAAAATTATCGCTCATATGACTTTGAGTTTTGGTATGTCTATCTTGAAATAGAAATTCTAAATAATGATTTAGAATAGACTCTTTGCACATAACAACTACAATATCTCAAAGTCAGTAGGAGATACAACATTGACATTTGATAAGCATCAGAGTTGAACAAGAATTTTGATAGAAATATCAAATGGTATGATTTTCAATCAAAATGCAGAGGAAGTGTGTTAACTATTATTCTATGGTTTCAACGACAACAACTATACAATCACATATATTAATATCTTATCAAGATTACACGTATATTCTACAAGAGATCGTCATGCTCAAAGATATTAGGACTTGAAGACTAATATAAATTTATGTACCATACTAAGATTAATAAGGTCTAGTGTATTAAGAGTCTTAAATAAACATTGTAAGGTCTCCTTAAGTATATATGCACACATGAATTCATATACACAAAATTGGCACTGAAAAAAAAATCTGGAAATGCCAGCCACAAACATTTGTGGGAAGGCTTGAGAATTTAATTCCTGAAGTCACATACATATGTGGTTTTTCCACAGAAGTCTATCATCTGGCAACTGCTATATTCTGAATGGTTGCTTCTTTTCATTTGAATAAACTCATCTCTTCTTCAAAGGTTACAGCCATTAAATCGAATAGAGTTTATCTAACGGTAACAACTCCTCATATGCATCTCTTTAATCCTATAAATACTTCAAAGATTGAGATTTACAAATTATTCTCTTGATTTCTTATTACTCTCTATTTACATATTTGTGCATCTCTTGCTTATGTTTTCTCAATCTATCATAACCAAAATATCATTTTGGTTAAACCACTTTTTACAACTCAAAGTATTCACATTCACATACTCAGAGGAGATCATAGGAAGAATTGTGCAATTATTCAAAATCAATGTTATTTGGAACACAAGATTGTCACAGAAATACTTTTGTATTAGCCTATTCCTCCGGGCGAAGTGAGGGTTATTTGGTTAAAGAAAATACCAAAGGGGAGCTTCGGTACTGGACATAGGACTGGAGGTCCAAACTAGTATAAAATATCTGGTGTGCTCACTTTTATTATTTACCTTCTTTATATTCAGTTATTATTCTCTGCTTAGTGTAATTAGTAATATACACTGTCAAACTTATATATAGGTTACATTATATAAAGAATCTATAGATTTTCATTTGGTATCAAAGCATGGTCATTTCAATCTACAGTAACATGTAGTTGAAAAATCATTAATATGACTAACACTTTTCAAGAAGGTCAATCAACTGCTCATCCTCCACTATTCACTGGTTCAAGCTATGCTTACTGGTCAACTCGTATGAGAATTTTTATGGAAGCAAATAGGTTAGAAATATGGCTAGCAACTCAAAAAAAATATGAAGCACCTAACACCAACATTAGCACTTGGACTGATGCACAAAAAGCAGCTAACAATGCCAAAGCTATGAATGTATTGTTTTGCTCACTTGACAAAAGAGAGTTTTCACGTGTCATGCTTTGCACCACTGCATATGATATATGACGCACTTTACAAGTCATATATGAAGGAACAACCACTACGCCATAAATGACCTTCTGCAACGTTTTTGCAAGGTGTTGCCAGCTAAAATGTTGCGATAGATATAAAATTTTGGTCCTACTGCAACGTTGTATTTATGGTGTTACCTTAGCCATAAAAATGTGTTGCTCTAGCTAAAAAAGTGTAACACGATGCAACATTTTTATATAGTGTTGCTATAGATGTATTCAGATTAAAAAATTAATAAAATTAGCAATCCGCGTGAATACGATCCAACGGTCTACATTTAATCCGATTGTTAAACTGGATCACCACTACAATTTGCTCCAAATTTTCGTTCTCCCGCTTTACTTTCATATCATTTTCGTTCTCACCCCCAATTTCCAAATCCCTAATTTTCAAATCATATTTTCGTTTCTTTTTTTTCTTCCAAAAACAAAATCTCGTTCTTTTTTCAAAGGTTGGTAGTGATCTCAGACAAGCTTCGTTCCCCATTTCGTTCTCACCTCCAATTTCGCTGCTGTTTGCCTACATGTCGAGCCCCATTTGCTTTGCTGTCGAGATCTGGAAATGTCTGTTCGGCTTGTGAATCGGCGATTGTTGTTGGAGTTAGGTCATGATTGGACTGGGTTACGGTAGTGGGTGATTGCGATTGAAATTTCAAGCGATGGAGGTGAGGCCAATGGTGATTTAAGGTAGTTCTGGTCGATGGGTTGCTGAAATTGCGGTTGGTGAATTTGATATGGGAGGCGCTGGTGGGTTCGCGATTTGGAGGAGTTTTTAACAGGTTGGTTTTCAGTTTGATTGGTGAGGAAGTTAGGGTGTAGGGGTAGTTCGGGTTGTCAGAGAAGGCAGGTAGGTGTTTGTTGTGATGGTGAAGGCATAGGGTTAGTGAGGAGATGCGAATTGGTTGTGACAGATTATAGAGGAAGGGATTTGTTGTGCTATGTGCAGAAATGGTTCGAGTTCGTTAGGTGATAGGGGCAGGAGTTTGTGGCTGATTGTAGCTGGATGGTGAATCTGGTTGTCGCAGTTTGCAGAAGTTGGATATGAAGGTGTGATGGAGGTTGAAGTATATGAAGTGATAGGTTAGAGCTTTGTTTGTTGTTGCGCGTTTGGGATGTTTTGGTTGTGAGATGGTAGTTTGGAAGAAAATGCAGTTTGCTGGTAGGGGTTTGGATAATGAAGTATGCAGTGGTTGCTTGAGAAGGTTGTTGTTGCTTGAAATGTAGCAGGGAGGAGTTTGGGTTAAGGCAGTTTGGATTGGTGAAAGAAAGCTGGTGGTGGAATGGTAGGTTGCTGTTACTGTTTTGTGGAAGGAAGGAATGGGTGGTTATGCCAGCGATTGTGATTAGGTGATTAGGCAACATGTTCGATGAAGGGTAATGTATTACTTATTAACATGCAACATGTTCGATGAAATGTCAATTTTTATTTATCATGGTTTCAGGTCTTTTACCAAGGCAGAGCTAAGAATGATGGCTGGAAAAAGGTCGGATGATTCAGAAGAAGCCATGAAAGAGTTGCAAAAGTCAATCATCGAGGAGGTGTTCAAATTCGCAGGAGGTGTTCATTTGTGCATCATTTTACGTCGTTTCAAAGAAGGCTCGATCTTCCGAAATCGGATGAATCGGGCGGTGCCCACTTGTTCGACCTAACCGGGTAGGTCGATCCCCGCCGGGACTGCGGTGCCCCGGACCCCCGCCGGCGCTGCGCCCGGACCCGCTTCTCGCCTCGCCTTCGGCTCGGCACTCGGCACTCGGCTCGCCTTCGGCTCGGCATTCGGCTCGTCATATATTTGTCAGTGTCTGTATAAATTGAAACTGCATATGTAATGAGTGAACTGAGTGATGTAGTGAGGAATATCTGTATATGTGAATATCAGTATTATATATCATTGAATTGTAAAATAGTGGAGTCAGGAATTTGTACTATTTCAAATGTTGAAATAAAAAATTTATTTAAATAAATTACTGTTTGAATATCAAATTCTAATAGCATTTTATTAAATAAATATTTATTTCTATTAAAAAATCAAATGTGCTCTATATTGTGGGCCCCACAAATTCAGAAAGTTAATATCTATAGCAACATTTTTGAATGTTGCTACAGACACCTATGGGTGTTGCCATAGACCCAAATTGGGTTCTATTGCAACAATATTACTTATGTTGCCTTAGATAGTCAAAATGTTGCCTTTGAGCTCTAAGGCAACGGCAAAAATTGCATCACCCTAAAAGTGTTGCCATAGACCTATGGCAACATTTTTCGGGCCTGAGCCAACATTTTTTTTGTGTTGCAGTAGGCCATTTATGGCGTAGTGAACTAAAGTCAAACAAACTAAAATCTCATTTTTACAAAACCAATTTTCATCTTTTAAAATGAAAGCAAATGAATCAATTATTAATATGTATGCTAGATTTTAAACCATTCAACACGATCTCATTGCACTTGGAGTCAAATTCACAGATTTGATTTAGTCACACGAATTTTAAATTCTTTGACAAATGAATGGGAAAGAAAATTTTTAGCCATCAATGAAGCTAATGATCTTTCTCAACTCAAAGTCGAAGAGCAAATAGGAAATCTGATGTTATATGAAGCTAACTTGCAGGCTAGAAAGGATCAAAATCATGAAAAGAAAAATATAGCATTCCAAGCAAGTAACGAAGATTCAAACTTAGATGAAGATGAGATTGTTTTTATTGCCAAGAACTACAACAAATTCAAGAAGTTCAAGGAGATGACCATATTTCAAAATAATGGCAAACAAAACTCCTCAAATTAAACATCGATTAAATGCTATGAGTGTGAAAAATTTGGCCATATGATGAAGGATTTTCCACAGATCAATAATGATAAAAAGAAAAGCAAGTTTGAAAAATTCAAGAAAAAGAAAAGAGTTTTTCAAGTAACATGGCATGATCCAGATTCATCTTCTTCATGTGACAGTGATGGTGAAAGCGATTCGGAACAAGAAAATGTGTGTTTTATGGCTAACATTGACGAGGTACCAAAAATTAAAAAAGAAAAGAAAAGAGAAGTGGATACTCAATAGTGGTTGCTCCAAAAACATGACCAGAAATGCTCGTATGTATCAAATATAACATATATCGATGGTGGCACTGTGATATTCGAAGATAATTCAAAAGGATTTGTCATCGGCATTGGAGAAGTCATCAATATCAGTATTTCTAATTCTCTTATTATTACCAATGTTTTATTGGTAGAAAATTTGAAACAAAACTTATTAAGTATAAGTCGATTATGTGATAAAGGATTTAAATTTGATTTCGAGAAAAACAATTGCAATATCTTTGACCAAAATTAAAATCAAATTTTTGAAAGAATTAGAAATCGAAACATATATGTTTTAAATGTGAATGTCAAAAACAACACTAATTTATGCTTAGCCGCAAATCGTGATGATTCATGGTTATGGCATAAAAGTTTTTGTCACATAAATTTTAAGAATATCAACAAACTGGCTAGAAATGAATTAGTTAGAGGATTACCAAAAATCAACTACAAGGTTAAAAACCTGTGTGACGCTTGTTGTAACGACCCGTATTTTTAAATATTTTAAATTATTAAATTTAATATAATTATTGAACAAAAATGGTTAGAAATAAAAAATTTAATGACTTATTAATGTAATTTATTGAATATGAACTTGAATAAATATTTTGAAATAACCATTTTCGAAGATGTAGGCAATAATAAGTATTGAAATGAAATTCTATATATTGAATGTGGTTGTAATCAGTAGTTGGAATTGAATAATAAATGTTAAACTATTTGGATAATTAAATTGTTTAAATTTAATATTTGAAATTGTTAAATAACTAAATCTTGAATTAAATGTGAATGAAAATGATTTCGAAAGTTGATTTAAATTTTATTTAATCAAGAATGAAGATTGTTAACTTTTAAAATTGAATATAAAGTGAATAAATTTATTTTGAAAAATAGCTTGTCTTAATTAATGTGTAAAAATAGTATATTTGGTCACTATCTCGGATTTCGACGAAACCAGTTTCATCGGATCCACAATAGTGAATTATTATAGTTTTTCAAGTTTTGTAGCGATTGGACTTATCATTTGGTTGTACGAGCTTGAAACGCGTACAAATTAATTAAAGAAATTTAGTTAAAATAATTTGATCTGAAAAGCTATCTTCTGAATATGATGGAATTAACTCCCGATACATATTCCATTTTGTTCGGAATAGGGGTATAACATATAAAACGCCAGGCGGCAAGCTTTGTTTGGAGTTTGAAATTTTCACGGATGAATAGTGCCGTGGAAATTTTCTATAAATAGCCTCAACATTTCCTCCATTTTGCAAACCCTAGTTCTTATAATTTCAACTGCCATTTAAAAACATTTCCCATCTGACGATCGATGTTCATCGTAGCCACTAAGGATCGTATCAGCTCTCGACCCCAACTACAAAAATGTGCGCGATGAGGAGGTGAGCGAGATGGACGGTGCGATTGGCGCGGTTTGCGACGTGATGGTTGGAAATTGCGTGCGATCGTCGACCAATTTTTGGGTTTCGTTCGCATATGCGCACGCGTGAGGGTCGAGGAGGTTGTGGCGGCTGCAGGCATGGCGGTGCTGGGGCGGTGGCGTGGGCGGCTCGGTAGTGGGATGCTGGCGCGATCGTTCGTATATAAAAAAGGAAAAGAAAAAATATAAACGCGCGTGCTGCCGGGAAGAAAATGAGCTGAGAAAGGGAGAGTAGAAGAAGGTTATTGTTGTATTTATTTTAATTAAGTTAATTATATTTTAATTATATCGTTACGCTAATTACCGAATAAAGTTTTCATACGAGGTTGGATTCGAGTGAAACGAGTCGCGTTGTGATTGTATCAACGAAGGCTAGAACATGGAGCTGGATTGGAATTTATTTGACTGTAGAATATTTTCAATTTCAAATAAAGATGAGTGGTTAAACCCATTCACGAAGTAGTAAATTCCTACTGTTAGTTAAACCAATTAACGAAGTGATAAATTTATATTGATTGCTATTTGGAAACTTAATTGACTAAAATTGAATTGATTAAATTTTAATGTTAATTGTTGACTTTAATGCTTACTTAACCTCCAAGTCTAATCACAGTTAATTTTTGAAATTTAAACTTTAATTTAATTACTCATTTGAATTTGGATTCGAATTAAACTAACTTAAATCTGAAAACTTTAAACAATCATAACTTCTTCGTTTGAGCTCCATTTTCAACATATTATATACGAAAACAGATCGGAATTTCGCCACGAACACCACGGAATAACTTCCATGGCCAAATTCCGACTTTTGGAAAATTTCCATTTTTATCACTACCTTATTTAATTGCATTTCTCTTAATTTACTTATCTAACTAGGGTTGATTATATAGGGTGTTACAGGAATACCCCCCAATGTTTGACTCTGCAAACGTTCTCAGTTTGTTGCATGACGTATAAGTTCCTTGATCTCTAGAGTTCATCATAACCCTCTCTATCGATGCCTTGTTGAACTACATTCCCTTATAGATGGTTCTGTGGTGTTCATCTGAACACTACTATCTGAAAACCACCAGTCTGAGCACCAGTAGTTTTCCCTTCACCAATGTCAACATCCTGCAAATCTTTTTTGCTATCATACAAATTCACCAATGTTTGAAAATCGACATGATTGGTCCTCTCGATACTAACTTGTTTCGATGTCTTCTAATTTGTTCCAACTTTCTCAACTCTCTTTTTTGCTACCCTAGCCACCCTCTGCATCTGTTGTTTGCAGTTTCTTCTATTCTGTTCCGTCGAAGACCAGCATTCTTTGTTAGAATCAAAAGATGCCAATTCCCTTCTACTTTTCCTTCGTTTTTGTCACGTACCGAAATTTTCGACTTTCGAAAATTCGACATCGATACTCTCTTTATCGACTGTCGAGAAATCAAGTGCCGGAAACTCCAATAGTGAGGGTTCAAGAAAGAAGAAAAAGGCAGAAGAAGAAGAAAGCAGAAGGAAGAGAGTAGAAACAGAAAACAATATCAGAATCTTACACATCGCAGCGGAACAATATATAATAGGTAAATGAATAATCTTTAAACAAAGAACTATATCATTTTATACATACATCAATCATCAGAGTCAATATACAACAATGGACAGTTATATAAACTTGTCCTCATACAGAATACACAGCGGAATAAATACTATCAGATACAAATACTACGTCTCGTCATCCAGCTTATCTCCAAGCTCCAGAATATCCAGAATATCTTGATAACATAACTCTAGGCTGCCCGTGTGGAAATTGGTGGGCACCCAGAGTTTAGAAGGGAACAATAAACTCCGAGTCAGTCATGGTGACTGGTGTGAGATCGTAAAACAGTTATTCTTTCACAAAGAAAATAAAACAAATTCGCAATGCTTTTGGAAAATGAAACTACCATAAGACCTCCCACCACACACAATGCAAACGCAGAATTGGAGGAGATTTCTTCTTATGATAGTCAAAGATGCTTACTACGCAAAATCAAATCATTTTTGATATTATTATTAGTGCATAGTGTAGAAATCATTTCGAAAGTATAATATAAATCTTAGCCAGCATAGACATTTCGAACTATGCCTACTATAGCTACCATCCAAACAGTGGGGCGCCACCATAAGTGAATGATAGGTTCTACAACTAAAACCGTACAAGTGTCGTATTGTTTCTTTGGATTTCCAACAAATGGTCAGGCTAAGGAACTTCCTATCCACGATGGGTAGGTCCCTGGAATAGACGACCCGAGAACCTAACCGGATCTCTGCCAACACAAGGCCGGGTTACCTCTGCAAAAATAGGTAACTACTGACACGCGTATGCCATCCCCCGATCGTAACCGATCTTCCCGAGGATCCCCGATTTCCAACAAACCACATAGTAAAAATGCAGCAACCACATAGGTTAAGTATCTGGGCTCCATACCATAATACCACCTCTATCCAGAAGGAATGACATACACTAAGGGGCGCTACTCCCTAGAACCTTGCCGCATCCTTCCTGTTTTGACCATTTCTGGGGTGTGAGGCTCGATGAAGTCTCGTCCACAAAGCTACGCTTTCTACAAAGCCATGCTTAGGGTCAAACAAAAATGATCAACCTATGATCACAAAGATATAAGATCAAACAAATGATCATATCACAAATGATCAAACACTGATCATTTCACAGCAACACTTAGTATGCCACGTTACCAAATTGGGAGTATATCGCTGATAAATTTCAACTACATAACCTCTGAGCTCGTACGTCTCAGAGAAGGGTGTTAAGCTAAGAGAATAAATTCTCCGCCACCAACAGAAATGTATTTGAAAGAAATCAGCTTTATATCTCAAATTGTAACGTCAGACACACAATCCATACAAGTCTGTTCCGGGATCGAACAGAACCGAAGGCACTTCTCACGAAGCCCTTGCAATTCCGGATAATTTTCAATCACGTCAGGACTTCCCGTCACTAAGGGTGATAAAACCTCTAAATCGGAGATCAGCCGATGTAGAGTAACTCGACGGTAATCCTTTCGTTTTCAAAAATATCCGGTCTTCAACACCGGTCTTCAAATGCAATTCATAACGACGTATCACATATTCGAAATGGGTTATACGACCCCATGGTCCTTTCCCGGCTAACCCGAATAGTGAGCGATTACTCAAAAATAAGTGTGGCATTCAAATTCATCCAATTCACAACAAATACCTATCTAAAGGTAATTATTGATAGTCGGTTATTTAACTATCAATAAAGATGCGCAACATCATCAGATTCCAAATAATTTTCCAAATTATTTCATCTTCAAAAATATCTTTACTAGATATAAAATTTCCACACTTCAAAAATAAATCAACGTTTATTTTTCTAAAACAATTCCCCTTTCTTTTATAAATTCCATAGTGAATTTATATTTTCAAAATATCTACTGATATACGATTCTCGAATCGATTTCAAATATTCAATTTCATTTTATCTTTAAGAAGATAAAATCTCAAAACGTTTCATTTCATTTTGGAAAAGCATTTCCATACTTATTTTATAATAAGTAATTCACAAATCTATTTATTTTCAACATTTGAAAATATTCGTTATACTTAAATCAAAATTAAGTATACATTTCATTCTTTAAGGAAATCATTCTCTTAAGCACATTTATTTGAGTCAAAACGAATGTTACGTAAAACATTGTTACGACGACTCAAAATCACTAGTATAGGGATTCGAAATTAAAATAGATATATAAATCCCAATATTACATCAAAACATTTCCTTTCGGAAATCATTTACTATAACAACAGTGTTATAGTCCACCATTTCCTTAAATTTCTCGAAAAACATCTATTTCAATAACAAGTGTTGAAATCTATGCTTTCGATTCATAGTACATTTTAAAACATCTTTAAAATGTTTAACTTCATTTTTTTTATATCACTTCTTCAAAAATAAATCCATTTTACTTAACAATATATTCACTGTCCAAAATCGTGAATATAATTCACTTAACCCAATTTCCATCATTTCTACACATTTTAATTTCAATAGGGATTCGCTATTCAAAATCGCGAATATATCTTCTTTAAGAATCTTCTATATTTAATTTATCCAATTCAATCTATTTCGAATTTACAAACACGTTCATAAATTCTATTTCTCTTTTATAACTACTTTGACTTATAAATCTTCTTTTTATCAACTTCTATATTTTTACTTATCAAAATAAGTGATTTCGGATTTATAAACAACTTTTATAAATTCCAATTCTATTTATAAAAACTTCAATCCCAAATCAATTTCGATATTGATTTAGAAATTTATTTATCACTACTAAGTAAATTCCTCATTTTTTCCTCAAATTATTCAATATTCTGTTTTAAAATGGATTCTTCAAATCGAAATCATTTTACATTGATTTCCCAATTTATTTCAATTTACCAATTAAATTTCTGGTTGGATTTCCAACTTATCTTCTTTTAATAAATTCCTTTTTAAGGAAATAAATTCCAATTGTTTCTTTCAATCTATTTAAAAATCCAAATTCTTAAATTAAATTCTTCAAATCATAATCACTATTTTACGAAATCCATTTATTTAACATTTTCACTTGATTCTGGAATTAATTCGATAAGATTATAAAAATTAACTTTTTTATACTTTAAAAATTCCTTTCTTCAAAATTTATTCAATTTCTAAAATTAATTCACTTAGAAATTTCTATTTTGATTTCAAAAATTCAATTTCGTTTATTTTTGGAATCCAATGATATCAAACATCCATTCAGCTAAATTTTAGCTTTCAAACAATTTCCAGATATCAATTCAATAACATCAATAATCATTCACAGATTATCACATCACAGTAGAAATAAATTCAATCAATGTGAGGGGTCCAGTTGGATCCCTCCAACCTGTTTCCCTGCATCCAAAGACGTTAGCACAATACCAATTCCGCTTCAGTACGGAATTATCGCGGTATATGGGTTTTATAAAAATCCGCTTACTAACGGCGCAATAGGGTCTCATCCGCTATACGAGGCGGGAAATCAATCAATCCAATATATACATATGCCAATATGTATATATTGCTATATATATAGATATATCCTACTATATCTAATACAAACAGCAATCAATCAGTCAATCAAAATCCAACTTCATTTGAGTGAGAAAAATCTCACCTTTTTATTTTGCCATCCATTTTCATTTTCAGCTTGATTTCACGGTTTTCCGACCTTGTATAAACATTTATACGATTCATTAATATCTGAGATAACATACAATAATCTTTCATTTAATAAATTAAATTGACCTATAATTTAATTTATTACTATCATTTGGTTTTAAACTAAATTCCCTTTTTTTCTATATATAAATACTTACACATATATAGATTTAGCGGAATTCTCTTTGAAACCTTACTGAAATTTTTCTGTATATAACCAAATGGTGATTTCTTAACTATAAAACTTTCTACATCTCTAATATATGTATATTCGTATTCATATTTCCCTTTATTACAGATTAAGCTTATGTATATATATATATTGAACTAATTAAAGATAACGTAAATATACCTTACAGTTAAATCTTCCCTTAGCTCACTGTCGAACATCCCCAGATTGACCCCCATCGCGATCGAATGTCGACCACCCTCTACCCAGATCGCGAACATCGCCATCGCGCGCTGCTGACCCCGAGAACACCACTGCCTGTGCCCCACTGACTTCAATCGCGAGCCATTGATTTCTTGCTCGATTTGCCGCGAGCTTCTCGAGTTCCCCCAATTTACAGCGCCTTGCTCGCGACCCACGTTCGCCGACCCTCCAACCTCACGTGCCTCGAATCACCTCGATCGACGCCCACTTCAGATCGTCGCCGCCTGCTGTGCCACCACTGTCGCGAGCTCGAGTGCGAGCGCACCACCTCCAGTTGACAACGCAACCTCGCGAACGAAACTCATCACCCCTATTGTCGCCTCCTGCCCTAGGCTTGCGAGCACACTCGAACGATATAATTTAAAACGAAGAGATATCGATTTTTTTCTCTGATTTGGTTTTCTAGGGGGAGAAAAGGCTCGGCGATTTTTTTCTTTTCTTTGTGAATGGAAGGCCTCGGCCATTTATTTAGTTTAGAACGAGATTTTGTTTTCGATTTTTTTTTTCTTCGTTCGAATCAGAAGAGAGGGATATTTTAAAATTGAACGAAACAAGGCCTGCACGATTTTAGCCGTGATTTTTGGCGTGGATGAAGGGAAGATAACATGTGGTGATGTTGACAAATATAAATTTAAATTTAAATTTGAATCCGATTAAATTTCAACGCGTTCACTCACCGTACGGTCACATAACAACTCCGATCGATACGAAATTTGAAATCCGACAAAAATTCAATATTACGGACCCAATGGAACTGGTTTCGTCGAATTCCGAGACTGCGCCTCGGACGGCTATTTTTAAATGTCGATTCAAACGATAAAATTCAAAACTGAACAGAACAATTTCAAATTCGATTCTGAAGCTTCTATTATCTTCAGTAATATCAATAAGAATTTTAAAAGCTTTCGAAATATTTTTTAATCGGCTTGAATTTGAAGATTCAAATTTTTATCCAGTTTCAATAGATTAAATTATAAAATTTAATCGCTAAATTCTGAATTATATTCGGGATTCAAATTAAATCATCGTTCAAATATTTAAAATTAATTAAATATTCTCAATTTAAATTTGAAAATTCTAGGTCGTTACAGACTTCCCCCCTTAAAAGAATTTCGTCCTCGAAATTACAAGTTAGGAAAAATGGTCCTTAACTCGTCTACTATTTTTCAACATCTAATAGTTTTATCAAAATTTTTTTCAAAACAAATCTTTCTACTAAAGATTCGTTATCAATTCAACTAACTTTCTAACTTCAATTATAAGTTTTAAACAACATTGTTTACTTCAAAATTCAAATTTAAGTTTAAATTCAAATTTAAACTTTCAAAATTTTCTCAAAAATTTCCTAACACCCTAAATTTCCAAAAAATTTCGCCAGCGTCTCCTTTGCGCGGCTAATACGGTACGACTACAAAACGTCCCTACGGACTCTCAGATTTCAAAAAGAAAAAGAAAAAGCCAAGCGGCTAGAGAAGAAATCATCAAATCTCATATTCAAATTTAAATACATACCTTTTTCGAGCAATTCATATTTATCTTTGAAATCAAATCCAATTCCTTTATAACACTTGTATATCCTACTAGCCATAATACCTAGTTACATATATTCAAACTAATTTTCCAATTCTGTTACAAAATTTTCAATATAAACTGCTTATACATTTTTAGCTTACTATTGAAGTTGCATATTCAATTTCGTTCAATCTTTACATTTCAATTCCATTTGAATTCAATTTTACCTTATATTCTGAATATTGAATGTTTATCAACTATCTTTCATTCAACTGTACTATTTTAGATTAGTTTCATTTACTAATTCAATTTCCATTTCTAATTATTCAATTCAAACTCGTTTTCAACATTCAGTTTTAATTCCAGTTTTATTCTTTCGTTCATTTCCAAAATTTATTTACAATTCACTATTTTGGTTTATAACCACCCATATTTAAACTGGATTTCCAATTCCATATGAATTTAATTCATTTCACTTTATTTAATTGATTCACTTATACTTAATTTAATTTAACTCCATCCTTTAAATTGAATTTATTCTATCAATTCAAATTGTATAAGTTATCAACTTAATAATATTTCATAAATATTTCTACATAGTATTCCAGAGTTTACCAACATTTCAAAAACCCTTTTTGAAAACAGTTCAAATTATCCTTTGAATTTCCAAAACAAAAACCCAAATTTTCCAAACACTTCCATTTAAAAATAATTTGGCAGCAATTCCTCTTTTGGAAACCCGAAAATGAACACCGGTGATGTCGCGATCATCATCGGAATTATTTTCCAGCGACCGAAAAGAGTTTAGAGCTTTCAACTCTCCAAAATACTTTTCAAAACCTTTGAAATTCATTTTCAAATTCAAAAAGATTTAAACTTTCCAAATCTCCAAAATTTTCAAATTCCTTTTAAACATTTCCAAAAACTTCTCTAGAATTCCATTTTAAATTACAATTCACATTTATAATTTACATTCTTTAAATTTCATTAGTATATGGATTTATTTCTTATTCAATTTCATATAATAATGATAACATTTCAATATTATCACTTTCTAACAACCAAACATCCATATACTATAATAATTCATAGAAAAACATTTCTTTTCTATACAAAAATAGTTTTGGGAAAAATTATTTCATTTACCGTATTTAAAACAATACTGTGCCGAGTTGTTCTATACAAGTGTTTAGGGAACCCTATCGATAGAGTTGTACGGACAATACCGACCAGAATCCATATACCACTCAACAAACCAATCATCACAATATAAAACAATTTTTATATTCAATAACAAATACGCGCTCATATCTATTATTACACTCGACTCATTCTAGAGTACTACTGACTCTATCTCTAATGAGTAACACCCAACAGAGCAGGGTTGTCGCTTAACCATATGCTCTGATACCACGCTGTCACGTACCGAAATTTTTGACTTTCAAAAATTCGACATCGATACTCTCTTTATCGACTGTCGAGAAATCAAGTGCCGGAAACTCCAATAGTGAGGGTTCAAGAAAGAAGAAAAAGGCAGAAGAAGAAGAAAGCAGAAGGAAGAGAGTAGAAACAGAAAACAATATCAGAATCTTACACATCGCAGCGGAACAATATATAATAGGTAAATGAATAATCTTTAAACAAAGAACTATATCATTTTATACATACATCAATCATCAGAGTCAATATACAACAATGGACAGTTATATAAACTTGTCCTCATACAGAATACACAGCGGAATAAATACTATCAGATACAAATACTACGTCTCGTCATCCAGCTTATCTCCAAGCTCCAGAATATCCAGAATATCTTGATAACATAACTCTAGGCTGCCCGTGTGGAAATTGGTGGGCACCCAGAGTTTAGAAGGGAACAATAAACTCCGAGTCAGTCATGGTGACTGGTGTGAGATCGTAAAACAGTTATTCTTTCACAAAGAAAATAAAACAAATTCGCAATGCTTTTGGAAAATGAAACTACCATAAGACCTCCCACCACACACAATGCAAACGCAGAATTGGAGGAGATTTCTTCTTATGATAGTCAAAGATGCTTACTACGCAAAATCAAATCATTTTTGATATTATTATTAGTGCATAGTGTAGAAATCATTTCGAAAGTATAATATAAATCTTAGCCAGCATAGACATTTCGAACTATGCCTACTATAGCTACCATCCAAACAGTGGGGCGCCACCATAAGTGAATGATAGGTTCTACAACTAAAACCGTACAAGTGTCGTATTGTTTCTTTGGATTTCCAACAAATGGTCAGGCTAAGGAACTTCCTATCCACGATGGGTACGTCCCTGGAATAGACGACCCGAGAACCTAACCGGATCTCTGCCAACACAAGGCCGGGTTACCTCTGCAAAAATAGGTAACTACTGACACGCGTATGCCATCCCCCGATCGTAACCGATCTTCCCGAGGATCCCCGATTTCCAACAAACCACATAGTAAAAATGCAGCAACCACATAGGTTAAGTATCTGGGCTCCATACCATAATACCACCTCTATCCAGAAGGAATGACATACACTAAGGGGCGCTACTCCCTAGAACCTTGCCGCATCCTTCCTGTTTTGACCATTTCTGGGGTGTGAGGCTCGATGAAGTCTCGTCCACAAAGCTACGCTTTCTACAAAGCCATGCTTAGGGTCAAACAAAAATGATCAACCTATGATCACAAAGATATAAGATCAAACAAATGATCATATCACAAATGATCAAACACTGATCATTTCACAGCAACACTTAGTATGCCACGTTACCAAATTGGGAGTATATCGCTGATAAATTTCAACTACATAACCTCTGAGCTCGTACGTCTCAGAGAAGGGTGTTAAGCTAAGAGAATAAATTCTCCGCCACCAACAGAAATGTATTTGAAAGAAATCAGCTTTATATCTCAAATTGTAACGTCAGACACACAATCCATACAAGTCTGTTCCGGGATCGAACAGAACCGAAGGCACTTCTCACGAAGCCCTTGCAATTCCGGATAATTTTCAATCACGTCAGGACTTCCCGTCACTAAGGGTGATAAAACCTCTAAATCGGAGATCAGCCGATGTAGAGTAACTCGACGGTAATCCTTTCGTTTTCAAAAATATCCGGTCTTCAACACCGGTCTTCAAATGCAATTCATAACGACGTATCACATATTCGAAATGGGTTATACGACCCCATGGTCCTTTCCCGGCTAACCCGAATAGTGAGCGATTACTCAAAAATAAGTGTGGCATTCAAATTCATCCAATTCACAACAAATACCTATCTAAAGGTAATTATTGATAGTCGGTTATTTAACTATCAATAAAGATGCGCAACATCATCAGATTCCAAATAATTTTCCAAATTATTTCATCTTCAAAAATATCTTTACTAGATATAAAATTTCCACACTTCAAAAATAAATCAACGTTTATTTTTCTAAAACAATTCCCCTTTCTTTTATAAATTCCATAGTGAATTTATATTTTCAAAATATCTACTGATATACGATTCTCGAATCGATTTCAAATATTCAATTTCATTTTATCTTTAAGAAGATAAAATCTCAAAACGTTTCATTTCATTTTGGAAAAGCATTTCCATACTTATTTTATAATAAGTAATTCACAAATCTATTTATTTTCAACATTTGAAAATATTCGTTATACTTAAATCAAAATTAAGTATACATTTCATTCTTTAAGGAAATCATTCTCTTAAGCACATTTATTTGAGTCAAAACGAATGTTACGTAAAACATTGTTACGACGACTCAAAATCACTAGTATAGGGATTCGAAATTAAAATAGATATATAAATCCCAATATTACATCAAAACATTTCCTTTCGGAAATCATTTACTATAACAACAGTGTTATAGTCCACCATTTCCTTAAATTTCTCGAAAAACATCTATTTCAATAACAAGTGTTGAAATCTATGCTTTCGATTCATAGTACATTTTAAAACATCTTTAAAATGTTTAACTTCATTTTTTTTATATCACTTCTTCAAAAATAAATCCATTTTACTTAACAATATATTCACTGTCCAAAATCGTGAATATAATTCACTTAACCCAATTTCCATCATTTCTACACATTTTAATTTCAATAGGGATTCGCTATTCAAAATCGCGAATATATCTTCTTTAAGAATCTTCTATATTTAATTTATCCAATTCAATCTATTTCGAATTTACAAACACGTTCATAAATTCTATTTCTCTTTTATAACTACTTTGACTTATAAATCTTCTTTTTATCAACTTCTATATTTTTACTTATCAAAATAAGTGATTTCGGATTTATAAACAACTTTTATAAATTCCAATTCTATTTATAAAAACTTCAATCCCAAATCAATTTCGATATTGATTTAGAAATTTATTTATCACTACTAAGTAAATTCCTCATTTTTTCCTCAAATTATTCAATATTCTGTTTTAAAATGGATTCTTCAAATCGAAATCATTTTACATTGATTTCCCAATTTATTTCAATTTACCAATTAAATTTCTGGTTGGATTTCCAACTTATCTTCTTTTAATAAATTCCTTTTTAAGAAAATAAATTCCAATTGTTTCTTTCAATCTATTTAAAAATCCAAATTCTTAAATTAAATTCTTCAAATCATAATCACTATTTTACGAAATCCATTTATTTAACATTTTCACTTGATTCTGGAATTAATTCGATAAGATTATAAAAATTAACTTTTTTATACTTTAAAAATTCCTTTCTTCAAAATTTATTCAATTTCTAAAATTAATTCACTTAGAAATTTCTATTTTGATTTCAAAAATTTAATTTCGTTTATTTTGGAATCCAATGATATCAAACATCCATTCAGCTAAATTTTAGCTTTCAAACAATTTCCAGATATCAATTCAATAACATCAATAATCATTCACAGATTATCACATCACAGTAGAAATAAATTCAATCAATGTGAGGGGTCCAGTTGGATCCCTCCAACCTGTTTCCCTGCATCCAAAGACGTTAGCACAATACCAATTCCGCTCCAGTACGGAATTATCGCGGTATATGGGTTTTATAAAAATCCGCTTACTAACGGCGCAATAGGGTCTCATCCGCTATACGAGGCGGGAAATCAATCAATCCAATATATACATATGCCAATATGTATATATTGCTATATATATATATAGATATATCCTACTATATCTAATACAAACAGCAATCAATCAGTCAATCAAAATCCAACTTCATTTGAGTGAGAAAAATCTCACCTTTTTATTTTGCCATCCATTTTCATTTTCAGCTTGATTTCACAGTTTTCCGACCTTGTATAAACATTTATACGATTCATTAATATCTGAGATAACATACAATAATCTTTCATTTAATAAATTAAATTGACCTATAATTTAATTTATTACTATCATTTGGTTTTAAACTAAATTCCCTTTTTTTTCTATATATAAATACTTACACATATATAGATTTAGCGGAATTCTCTTTGAAACCTTACTGAAATTTTTCTGTATATAACCAAATGGTGATTTCTTAACTATAAAACTTTCTACATCTCTAATATATGTATATTCGTATTCATATTTCCCTTTATTACAGATTAAGCTTATGTATATATATATATTGAACTAATTAAAGATAACGTAAATATACCTTACAGTTAAATCTTCCCTTAGCTCACTGTCGAACATCCCCAGATTGACCCCCATCGCGATCGAATGCCGACCACCCTCTACGCAGATCGCGAACATCGCCATCGCGCGCTGCTGACCCCGAGAACACCACTGCTTGTGCCCCATTGACTTCAATCGCGAGCCATTGATTTCTTGCTCGATTTGCCGCGAGCTTCTCGAGTTCCCCCAATTTACAGCGCCTTGCTTGCGACCCACGTTCGCCGACCCTCCAACCTCACGTGCCTCGAATCACCTCGATCGACGCCCACTCCAGATCGTCGCCGCCTGCTGTGCCACCACTGTCGCGAGCTCGAGTGCGAGCGCACCATCTCCAGCTGACAACGCAACCTCGCGAACGAAACTCATCACCCCTATTGTCGCCTCCTGCCCTAGGCTTGCGAGCACACTCGAACGATATAATTTAAAACGAAGAGATATCGATTTTTTTCTCTGATTTGGTTTTCTAGGGGGAGAAAAGGCTCGGCGAATTTTTTCTTTTCTTTGTGAATGGAAGGCCTCGGCCATTTATTTAGTTTAGAACGAGATTTTGTTTTCGATTTTTTTTTTCTTCGTTCGAATCAGAAGAGAGGGATATTTTAAAATTGAACGAAACATGGCATGCACGATTTTAGCCGTGATTTTTGGCGTGGATGAAGGGAAGATAACGTGTGGTGATGTTGACAAATTTAAATTTAAATTTGAATCCGATTAAATTTCAACGCGTTCACTCACCGTACGGTCACATAACAACTCTGATCGATACGAAATTTGAAATCCGACAAAAATTCAATATTACGGACCCAATGGAACTGGTTTCGTCGAATTCCGAGACTGCGCCTCGGACGGCTATTTTTAAATGTCGATTCAAACGATAAAATTCAAAACTGAACAGAACAATTTCAAATTCGATTCTGAAGCTTCTATTATCTTCAGTAATATCAATACGAATTTTAAAAGCTTTCGAAATATTTTTTAATCGGCTTGAATTTGAAGATTCAAATTTTTATCCAGTTTCAATAGATTAAATTATAAAATTTAATCGCCAAATTCTGAATTATATTCGGGATTCAAATTAAATCATCGTTCAAATATTTAAAATTAATTAAATATTCTCAATTTAAATTTGTTCAAAATTCTGGGTCGTTACAGTTTTTACAATTCAATCCTTTACCTGGGCCAATACCATTAACTGCTCCTACATACTCCTTATTAATTCTGTCTTAGACCTTTTCTGGTTTAGCATCTTTGCGTTCGTGTCCAGCGTCATCTCGTCCATTTTAGCTCTTGTCACCACTTCAGTTGGCTAAGATGATGATCCTGCTAGAGCAGTCAAAAGTTGAGTTGCTTCATTTTCAGCATGGTGATCTCCTTTAGCATCACCTTCGGTAATTGCACCAGATATGGTATTCCTAGGAGTCATTTCTTCTAGATCTTGCCTTTAGACTTCTCCAAATCCAAAGTGAAAGCACAGATCTACAGCTCAGATTATTCTTTCAAAGTGAAAACACCAAAAATGTTGCACCAAAAATTGACATAACACCCCAATTCGAGTAAAAACGAGAATAATTGAGTGAAAAACTAAAATAGAAGAAAGACAAGATTTTTAAAGTGACAAGACCTTAATTCAACCTACATTGACTATCAACTTTATTTTAGATGATACTTGCAAATACAACCACTTTTAACAATAAGTATAACTCAAAATCTAATTGACAACAAAAATGGCAGCAATTCGGTGTAAGTGTCTCCAAAAGTCTATTCCGTTGCCAAAGGACGAGTATCTAGTTGAAATCTTCCTTCAAAGTCTCTATCTCACGTAGGAACAGGTAAAAATATAGTTCCAATAGGCATGAATAAGTAAAACTTGGCATCCGTAACAAGTCAGTACCGACAAAATCATGTTGGCGTCAACATGTTCTTTCAACTTGCATATTCGACTCTTCTTCATATTTGTTCAAGTCTCCATGCTTCTAATCTTTAAGTGACAAAATTTCCCCTTCAAATCATGTCAGTACCAACATGATTTGTCTTATTCGAGTCTTTGTATTTTTCTTCAAAGTACAGTGCAACTTCATCTACAATTCAAAGTGCCCCCCCCCCTCCAGCCAAATAACCCAATACTTACACAATCAATCATGTCGGTATCAACATGATTTTCTTTGTCCAAATCTTAGCTAAAGTTCTAATGCTCCATTTGTTCATCATTCATGGCACCTCCTAAGTTACATGATCAATTTATTCATCATTTTAAAGTCTAGATCCATTGAGATGTCGCTTGGTTTAAATGCTGGATTACAACCGGCTTTGCATCTCTCTCCAAATAAATTTGGAATTCGATCTCCCTATGAGGAGGCAAGCCTGAAGCCTCTTCAAACACATCTATAAAATTCTACACCATGAGAACTCGCAAAAGCTCATCATGTGATTGATCCAAGGAGTACAGACAACTCAAAATCATGGAACTCTTGCGCTCACGATAAAAATTTACATGAAACCACCATTATCTTTCATGCAACCTGTGTGACCATTATAACCAATAACAACCCTATGCCTTTCCATCCAATCCATCCCTAGAATAAGTTCATAACCCAAAAAAACGAGTGTATAAGCTTCACAAGAAAAATGGGACCCGCCCCTAAACAATCTAATATCTCTACATATCATAGAAAGATGTGTTGCTCCCAATGGGATTCGATACTATAAAAGAATCATTAATAATATGGGGAACTAGGCACAAATTACCAATAAGATGAGCAATAAAAGAACGTGAATCCCTCATATCTAATTAAACACGTATTAGAAAATCATAAATTGAAATCACATCTTCCAAGATGATGTTTTTCCCCATTCGATTTTATATGGAGCGCTCCAACTTGGAGTAGCATGAATAGCATGCCCACTTCTGAAGAGATGAATAATCTTTGTGGAAGTGGCCAGGTCGGTCGCAGTTATAGCATTTTCTCACTCGAAGGTTGACCTCGCAGTCCTAAGAAAAATGCCACCTATTGCAAGTCACCCCTCCCTTCTTAGCTTGGCTTTGGTCAGCCTTGAATCATTTACCTTTCCTCTTGTTTTGGAATTTAGGCTTCGGTTCAACCTTGGTGTCCTCCTTCGAGACTCTCTAGTAATAGAATTCAACAATGCCACTTCGACAATACTTCAAAAGTAGCGCTTATGGGAATACAACTAAGAGCAAGGTCCATAAAAGGTGAGCAGAGTCCATTTACAAACTTCAAGGCCTTTTAGCAGGAGAAATAATCATATCTATCCCAAACCTAGTTAAAAGTATGAACTTATTAATATACCCCTTCACGGTCTTATCACCTTGTCGAAGATACATGAACTTTTTTATTGCAAGCCTTACTCGGCCTTAGGAATAAACTGATCCTCAAACCTCCTTCCAAACTCTTCCCAAGTCATAGCATGTTCATCCACCTTCCCTACCACTACATCTCACCAACGCAAAGTTTCCTCTTCTAGTTTCCTAGAAGCTAGTTGGCTCTTCACGAAAATATCAAGTGCCATATCATCAAATATCCACTCACTAGGGCGAAGTCACGCTCGAGTCTCTATAAAGAACTCTATCCCATATGTGACTTGCCTTCTTATGTAGGTAATCCCTACAAAGTGTTAGGAAGTCAAGAGCAAGCAGTGAAGAAGTGGAGTGATAGAGTTAGGGGTATGACCTGGGGTTAATTATGTAATTTGTTACATATATCTAACTTGTTGACCAATCTTGTTCGAAATAAAGGTGTTTTCTTTCTATTATATACTTGATATAATATGGTTATATTAATAAATTAATTTAATTAAAGGTATATTTAATATAAAATCCATAAATGGTATGTTTTGTGATAGTAGTTACAAAGTGTTGTAACTGTGAGTAATTTATCATAATGAAACAAATATATCATTTTAAATGTTCCTAGTCAAGATGCATCGCGACTGGATATTGATGTATCAGTTGAGATTAGAGTACGTAATAGTCTTCAAATGTTGGATAGTGTATTACTTATGACTGCTGGGGCACCTAAGGGTTATGTACTAATAGTTATTGGATGATTATGGAATGACTCACTCGGCAGTTTTCTGTTAGTTAATATAACTAAGGTCAAATAGAAAATATCGATGTGACTAATTTACACGGTTCTTTTGACTTGAGAATATCGTGAATCTTCAATATGAAAACTCCACTTTGATTATAGTCAAATCATGGAATAACATCCATTGAGTGACTAGAGTTTGGCCGAGTGGAAGTATTGGAAATGAAGCACTATTCAAATAGGATTTGTCTCCTTAGGTATATGGGGTTAGTATCACGGTCAACTCAAGTCAACCCAAAGTCAAAATCTCTCGCCATAGTAGTTCGGTTGATAATAATTGTTATTATTGAACCAAGGACTTTGTGTTTGATTATAGAGTTGAATATGGATGATGTTGGAATTTTGACCATTACCAAATTCAGCAAGTCCAAAGTGATATAGTTTTAACGAAGAGAATTGATGTAAATAATTGTCACAACTGGGTAACGCTTACTAAATTTAAATAAGATATTTTTTTGAAAATGAGTAAGCGATAAATTTGGTCATAATATCACACCACCTGCTAAGTGAAATGTGAACGTTAACGTTCGAATAGTTTGACGTTTATCACTGACCAAATTTACACCCAAGAGTCATACAACCGAAACGATGAATTCTCTTTAGACCAAACAATTTAATTAGTCTATCATTATTATAAATTAATATTTATGAAATATTAATTATGAATTTTGAATGTGATTTGAGAAAAAAATTGTTGCATATATTTATAAAAGTTATGAATATATTGATCGATATGAGATATCAATAATGAAATATGAATATGATTGTACATATTTAATTTGGGTTAAATGGGCTCATGACCCATGAGATCTGAAGAGGATATGCACTGGTTTGGAGAAAGATAGGAGGTGGCTACAACATGCATGATTAGGTTTTGAGATGTGTGGTTGAGATCATTGTTTAATGTCTTGTCCTATCCATATATAAAGCCATTCTCAAAACCCTAATTACAAGCTAATTCATTTTCGAGCCGCCACTTTCCTCTTCCTCTTCCTCATTTTAAGGCAGAAACTTTCCTTTAAAATCATCCTTAAAATTTTCAAATCCAAAAAATCAAAAATACTAATTTGTAGTAGAAGGTCTCCAATCCAGGATTAGCGACCTGACGGATTGTGAATTATTCTTAGAAGAGAAACCATTGTTCAACGTGGACTCAAAGGCTTCGTTAGGAGGTGCACTTTTATTTATTATCATTGTTTTGATTTTAAGTTTATCATATAAAAGTTGATTTACATCCAAATCCTCTGTTTGTATTCAGATATGTTAATTGTTTAGATTAGGTGAGATTTTTGTGGGTACATGTGTTTGTTACAATTAGATTGGTTATGTGATTTTTATAATATTTTGTTTACTGATTTATTTTGAATTAATTTTATGAAAAAAAAATGTTTTTATTTTGATTTATATATATATATATATATATATATTAAATGTGTACAGATCTGCAAATTAAGAATATGCATAATTGTATATGTGTTTATATATCACATATATTTAATCTTAATACTTTCTTATGATGATTTGTACCTATTATTAATCATAAAATACAAAAATATTTTATTACATATGTATATACATATTTTATTATTATTTAATGACTTTACGAATTGTTTATTATGAATAAAATAATTAATGGTTTAAAATTTTAATTTTATATTTTTTATATTAGCTCCACCATGTAATAAGATTACAATAAAATTTTCAGATTTTTTAAAATTACTTTATTATTTTTTAAAATTAATTTACTTTCGGCCTGCAATCAATTATTATTTTAAAATAAAATTTCAATTAAAACATTCTAGAAGTTCTTATTAAGGCTTAGATAAATATCTGAAACCTTCATAATTTTCTTTATATTTTCTAACTTAATATATTAACTTTTTTAATTAAATTATTTTTGAAATGCAATTAATTATTTAACTAAAAATATAATTTCAGTTGAGAAAATTGTAGAAATTTTTCCTAAGCCCAAAATATGTCTAAGATCAAAAAAAATTTAGATTTTTTTGACTTGATTTCCTATTTTTAAGAATTAATTTGATTATGGGCTATAATTAATTATTTAATAATAAATATTATTTTAATTGTAAAAATTCCATAAATTAATCTTAAGCCCAAAAATGTGTTTCCAGATTTTTCAAAATTTTAAAAACTTGTACTATTATCATAAAACTATTTTACATTAGTTTGTTATTGCATAAACTATTTTATTCAATAAATTATACAAACACGCGCACGCGCGCCCACACACATATAATAGTATTTTGTTTTGACATATTATACAAGCACATATTTGGACAAATTATAGTGCATAAAAAATGAATTAATGTGTCCTTTGCAATGTAAATCCCAGCATCTATATATGGGCACATTATAGCCTTCACAGATTATGATGTTGAACATGCACATACATATATATGTATATGATACATATATACATATATATGTATGTATGTATGTATGTATGTATGTATGTATGTATGTATGTATACTTGTATAAATAAATAAAATAAAATAAATCTCAAATACAAATTGTACAGTTAGAATATATAGGACACAGTAATAAATATTGTCGTTTGCAACTAAATTGGTCACAAACACCCCAGAATAGATATTTGTAGAGAAGTAAGTGAAGAAAAATTAAATTAAACTGAGGAAATGATTAAGCTAATTAAAGAGAAAAGGCAATAATCAGAGACACAGAGATTTATAGTGGTTCGACGTTGTATGCCTACGTCCACTTTAAAGATTATCCTATATTAATCACTTATAAATCTAATTACAGCGGTAGGGAATAGCAAACATTTGATTACAATAGAGTCTAGGGTAATAAGCAGCGTAAAGATCCTCAGAATGACTCATTAGGCCAGTATTTATAGGTGAAGAAGACCATCAATCTCTCTGAAACTTCGGCTGAAGGACCTTCTAATCCACATGGGCTCACTAGAGGGATCGCTAGGCCCAATTCCCAATGTGGAGGGATCGATACGGATCCCTTCATTGGTTGATTTTTGGGCAGCGATCCCTATGGTCGCTTCCCCATGCTAAAATATGTTTAACTTTCAATTTTCATGTCATTTGGTCACTGGAACTCAAGTTATTGCTTGATCTTTGATTTAATATAACTTATGCACTGCTCTCTGTCGACCCCTTCCAATGGATACTTGTCGATCCCTCCAACTTGTTCCTTATGCCATGTGATCCCTAGGGTAAGTTCTCTAGGGTTCATATACCTTGCCCTACAAATTTCATATGCTTTGGACTTGTAAACCTTGAGATATTGATTGTAGTATGCAAGAATGCACTTGAACTTTGATACACGCCGATTCCTCTTCAGTAAAGCCTACTGATCCATCCTTTATGTTGTATGCCGACCCCTCTTAATGTCCCATGCTATACCGATCCCTTCCATCCAGGAAGGCATATTCCATACTTTGAGCATTCTACGTTGCATATCTATCAACTCCGTTCAATTCTGACTTCATACAATCATCTGTACTTGACTTTCTGGCCCCACAATTATCATTTTGGAATTATCAGCCTCAATGGCAGTTGGATCTAAATCGTGCAATTAGTTCAATATAGCCGGCTAGAATGCCGGGTAATAGTGCCCCCAAAAGTATGTCTTTTGATTAACATGATGTGCTTTGAATCGTTAAGAATGAGATCCATCTAGCTTTCTGAACAGTTGCTATTCCTTTATCGAATCGTTTTTTCAAGGTGTCGAATTCCTTATTGATTGTTATGATGCTTGGTCGATTTTTAATAATATAAATCCTAGTTCTCTATTCCATCAACATATAAGTTTGGTTCTGCGAGCCTAATAAGCTTTTGTTATCTGGTCCAGCCTCAAACTTGAAGGTTTCAGGTTTTAACTTTAGTTTCTGTCGATTTCAAAAAATTTAACTTTCAGGTCATTCACGTGCATATTCATATACACGTTTTTTTGTTGTTGGCTCCTGGACATGCTTGCACATTCATGGGTCGTTGCCAACTTCCCTGCATTTTGTATGTACATGTTCATAGCTGAACCCTTATAATCATTTTTTTTATTCATTCATTTCATTTTCATTTTTTTTGTAGGGATCGGCATACGCTTAGCCGATCCCTCTCACTCCCTTTTTTTAGAAATATTTGTTGGGGTCGGCATGCATTATGCCAAACCCTCCTTTCCACTTCTCACTGCTACAGGGATCGGCATGAACATAGGGATCGGCATTACTATAGGGATCGGCATAAGGAACATTTTAAACTTACAATCTGATTCAACTTTACTTATTTGGACAATCATCACTAATTCACCTTAGCAAACTTTCAACATATACTAAAAACTTGCATATGAACATAGGGATCGGCATAAGGAACTCGAGATTGAACAATCAAATCCCTGGAACTTTCAACATATACTAAAAAATTTGCATATGGACTTAAACGACAAACTTTACAATTTTACATGTTGATAGTCGATCCTAAAGCTTTCGCAACCAATCAATCTTCTTGCTAGTGGTGACGGTCAACAATGACGATCACTCTGGTCGAAACCCAAAATTTCATCATTTAACTTCATTTTCTGAATTTAAACTATTTATTTCTGCCATACACTTCACTACACTGCACTAGCTTACACATAAAGTGGGGGGAATAGGTTAACTTTTCTAACCTCGATTATCTACCGAGTATAGCTAATATGGACTCCAGATGCTCAGAGCATTTAGCTGGTATGTCTTCCTAACCGGCCATGCAACACATCGATCCTGAAGCAAAATCAAGTTTTGCGACTATATCCGACAGGCTTTCTCCCAATCATCAAGCAGAACAAATGGAAGTTTCAGGCCCATCGGTTGACCTTTTCTCAAATGTTCTGGTCCTCCCGGTGGAGGATATAAGTCCTGCTCCCGATGTAGTAGAGGGTGCCATTCTTCTAGATAACCCGATAGATTCTCAAGCCTCCCGAATTGGTGAGGCTTCCCTTTGCCGGCTGTGTTCCATACATGGAATTCCATTTGTAATCGTCTTGGTTCCTTTAATAAACGACAGGCCTCACTTGCCCTTGGAGGGGTACACGGCGTGTAACAAATACATGTGTTGGGTCGGATGTGTACCGCCCTTTGATTCATTTATTCAGGAGATGTTAAGATAACTTGGAATAGCTCCCACTCAACTCTATCCAAATAGTTACGCCTTCCTACATGGAACCTTTCTACTATTCATGAGCATTCTATTTTGTCTGCCAACTCCCGAAGATATAAGATTCATCTACAACTTTAAACGGGGGTCAAGAAGTCCTTCCTACATTTTTCTCGAACCTTCACCTAACTGCAAGTCTTAACAGGTGCTTGGAATAAACTCTCTCTGTTCAAGCACGAGTGGTTTTATGTTCGATGTCCACCTGGCTTCGCGAGGCGATGATTGGAAGGACGTAAGTGTTACTTTCATTTCATTCTTAAGTCCGTTAATCCAAGTCATATTTTTGAATCTATTAATATCCGAGATTCCTACAAGTGTCCGCCCACGTCCTGAAGGAGTTAGTTTTTCAAGAGCGGTCTCCGCTATTCGCGCTACCCCTGTCAAAGATAGGGACATCAAACTTCTTGTTAACGACGAGTTACTATCTTTATTTGGGATGTTGGAAGAGGGTCGAAGCATTGGGCTCCTCGGAAGTGTAGCATTACCGAGAAATGTCACGGAGCAAGAAATGGATGCCATCGATCCTGTCATGCCCTCGGCCGAAGGGACTCGGGATGATATTGAAGAAGGTGAGATTAGAGATTCCCAGGCTAATAAACTCGGCGACGCTGGTGCAGGCCCAGGAAAGGCACCCGTCCGAACAGCCACAAGGCGTTCAATCTCAAACAACAACCAAGAGAAAGAAAAATCTAGCATATAAACTTCGTAGAAGAAAAACTGCCATAGATCCAGAATTTGTTATCACTCCTATTGAAGAAGAATCATCTTCCCAACACTTGGAAAGTTCACTGAAGGGATTTTCAAATCTCCAACGATGATATCATGACGTACAATTTTTCAAATATCAATATCGAAGGGCTCAATTCTCCTACTAAGAGCGGTGAAGGCATTCATCCTACTGATAAAGGACAAAGAACACCCATAAGAAAAGCTACAACCACTGGTCTATCAGGGGGGAACACTAGGACACTCACAACCACATGCACTTTACTACGCGCTCTTCATTAACCCTTTGCATAATAGTTGCTCACATGTTCTTTTTTGGTCTTTGCAGGTACAAGACTCAATCCCGGGCCTTCGATCGCTTAAGAAGTTCTTCGACATATCATCGATCTAGTTGCGACTCAAAGTATGACAGGTGCAGGGAAAAAGACGACAGATGGGAAAAAAGCTATCATTCAAGGGAATCCTCCTCTTCCAAGTGCAAATCCGAATCTCAGACATCTCGCTAGGAAGATCAGCCTAATTTTCCTGCTTATAGTGGAGACCGGCCTCCCTACCGTGGCCCTTAAATCACCATATCATATGAGCAACACTTTAGTTCTTTAAGCTTTAAGCAGTCTCATGACCATAGATCGAGCAAGCAGCCTATTGCCGCTTTCGATCCATCCTTGCCGGTCGTGGCTTCTTACACTTTTATAGCGGAGAAATTGGCTGAGCTTAAGGCCACTTTTCCTAAAATCTGTTTCGATGGACTTAAATTCCTTCGCACAATACATATGATCCCAGGGAACACCAAGGCAAGTTCTCTCGCGTGTGTTAATGACGTGTTCGTGCAACATGAATCGTTTCAACACTTAGTGGAAAAAATCTCTGAAGTGTCAATTGAGTGGCAATATGAAATAGATCATCTCAAGCTAGAGGTGATACATGATAAAGACAATCAAACACCAAGATGATGAACTGTCGAAATTGACAACAAAAATCGCCGAGGCGGAGAAAAGTGCCAAAGAAACGTCGGAGGTAGTGAGTCATTTAGAAGCTTCCCATAAGAAAGAACTCGATGCTGCCCTCAATCGCAGGGCACTTTCTCTGGAAAAAGATTCCTTGCAAAGGAAAAATATGTCTTGGCCTTCGACATAAACGATTGATCTTCTTTTCATTTTTTTACCTTCGTCTTTTCTGCAGAGCTTCGCTTTTTTTTGTTCGATAATGGATACGGAAGATGGAAAGGGGGGAATGAAACATCTGTTAGGTTTAGGATGTCATTTAATTTAGGGTATTGGGCTATTGGGCTGCTTGTTTTTATTTAGGGTATTGGGCTGCTTGTTTTTATTTAGAGTGTCATTTAATTTACTTAAACTTATATTGGGCTGATGGAGGGAAGTTGGACTGCTGGTTTACTTCAGCAAGTTTTTTATTTACTTCAGCATGTTTTTGACAATAATTGGGCTCGACTTCTATTTCTATGAACTGCAGTTTTTTTTACTTGCAAAGAAGCATGTTTTTTATTTTAATTTTATTTGGAGCTTAATTTAAGTTATATTGGGGAGAATTTAAGTTATATTGCAGAGAAGTTATATTGGGGAGAAATTACTGTAATTCTAACATAAGTTTATTCAACTGTTTTCTAATGATATTGTTCACAATTTATAGGTACGCTATGGAAAATCAAGCAAACACTATAGAGATCGGTTGGAATTATGGTACCACAATCGATGGAAATGTTCGAAAAACAAAATGCAGTTTTTGTAGTAAACAAATCAACGGTGGCGGTATAACGCGTTTGAAAGAACATTTGGCAGGTGTAGGCGGCAATGTAATGGCATGTCCAAACGTTCCTCAAGATGTCAAAAAATTAGTACGAGCTCATATTGCTGGAAAGAAAAATGACTGTACTAAAGGAAAACTAGAGAAACAACGTGTACAACAAGAATTGATGAGTAGACCTCAACAACATGACTCGAACAGTGAAGATGATGAAAACGAAGATGATAGAGATGTTCGTCGTGCTATGCGAGAAAGCAGAGACACATTTAGAGAACAGGAGATGCAAAGATCTTACAAACAATCAGGTGTCGGTTCTAGTCAACCAGAGCGAAACGTACGTAGTAGATCTACGAGACTAGAGAGTGATTTTGAAACTCGCTCTGTTGCAAGGATTGATTCATACATGCAGAAAAAAGGAGGTATTTCTCAACCTTCTATTAAGTCTGCAATAAAAGGCATTAAAAATGCTAAAAAGCATATAGGTCGTGCAATTGCTAAATTCTTTTACTTTAATCACATTCCACATAACGTTGCAAATAGTCCTTATTATGCAACGATGGTTGATGCGATTATAGAATGCGGTCATGGAATAGATCCACCTACCGCATATGAATTATCACATTCATACTTGGAAATGGAATTAGAAGAAGTTCGATCATATATTACCACTTTTCATAATTTTTGGGATGAATATGGTTGTACGTTGATGTGTGATGGTTGGAGTACTCAGAATCGACGAAAAATTATAAATTTTCTTGTGTACTCCACCCATGGGACGATATTTCTCAAATCTGTAGATGCTACTAATGGATTTCAAAGCAGTGGATATATATGTGGATTGATGAACGAAGTTGTAGAGACTATTGGAGAAAATAAAGTAGTGCAAGTAGTGGCAGATGATGGGGCCAACTATAAAACTGCCGGTTAATTATTGATGCAGAAAAGAAAACATCTGGACGTCATGTGCAAGCTGCAGCACATTGCATTGATCTGATCTTAGAAGATATCTCGAAAGAACTACTGAAAACTGCCAAAATTTGGACCGAAACCGAAACAAAACCGAAACTTCCGAAATTTACAAAATCATCCGAAACTAACAAAATTTCAAATGACCGAAACCGAGACCAAAATCGAGTTCTCGAACCTTGGGACAAAGCACACCAATGAACAGTTTCATAGACGATTCGTATTCACTAGGCACTCTAATGTTCTTATTTCGAATCTTAATAAAATTAGTATACAGAATAAATCTCAGTTTTAAAGAATAAAAACAGAAACTACACATGTTCAAAATAAACAATAAGTACAGCTATTCCTATCTGCCAATTTTAAAGTAAAAAAAGGAGAATCCAGCTTCTTGTTATGCTACAGTCAGAAGAGATTGATCCTATCACCATGAATTTCCAAATACTATCATGGCCAGAATACAGCGATTGATAACGAATTATCAAATATCAATCACATCTACTAGCAACGATTTGCTTGTATCAATCTTCATGTTCCTCTTCTTCACCTTCAGAATCTATATATATACGAGCATGCATTGTTAGATATTGGATTGAAAATAAAATAAAAATTTGGCATACGTTCTTATGACTACAAAAACTATGTTATAGGTCCCTCTCGATTCCTTTTATAAAATAGATCCCTATTTTCAGAAAAAATGGATGCAATTCAGAAGGATATTTGGGTAATTTTAATAACCTTAACACATGCCCATATTATAATTTTTCATAACTCATAACCGCATTCAATATACGTCTTAGTAACCACTCATAAATTTGAAAACAAAAGATGTAAAAGAGAAAGAATTATAAAAATAATATATAAAATAGTTTTCAAAAGGCAGGGATTAAAAAAAGATAAGTTTTAGAAAGAAAGACGTGTTCTTAATTTCCACTAAAAAAATATATGCGACGGTGTTGAAAATTTAATAGATGATGGTATTGCCAAAATAAATTTGGAAAGGATCATTCACCTTCTCGAACATCATCACCGAGGCGACCTCTTGATTGAACTTGTTTTGCGAGCATCCGATATATCAAAACCCACCAATATATATGAAGCACAAGCAATGAGAATAAAAGTGTATTAAACACATAATAGTATATCGGACCTTCAGTTTTATGCTTTTCTTTGTCCAACGTCAAAAGAACTTCATAACTGCAATATTTATATACTTGTTTTTATCCAATCATCGCAAACAATTAGCTATAATTCGAAGTGTACAAGAAATGTGAGCACTGAGTTTAAGAGCTCGTTGTCTTTACAAGACATGTATTTCAAAAATGGACATACTATGGTATAAAAGAGAAGTAATCTGGAAAGTTTGAAGAGTTAATAAGACATAGAATTTTGCATGCTTGTTTTCATCTCATTTAGTCGAGCGATGTGGAAAATTGAAGTGTTAGCGATAACCTACACATACTGCACATACCGCACATACCTTGTACTTCGGAGAATCCAAAATGGAAAATAAATGAGGCGCAATAATATCCATGCAGCAACAAATAGAAGAAATGAAACAACAGCAAGAGGCTCACAACCACTATACTTGCACATTTTTCCTAATTCCAAAAATATATCACATGCATCATGAAGAGCTAGAACTATTGAACCAACACGAGCAAACCTGCAAACAATTTAAAAGAAAGTAAACTGTTTCAGAAAGAGAAAAATAACTGACCTGATAGTGTATATAATAAGAGAAAGAAACCTGAATATATACGACAGCACTATAAGAACAGCAGTCGCTAGATGATGAGACATGGACACTCCAAAATCTGACCGTCTTGTTTCCCAAAACATCAATGCACCTATCGAATATGTATAAAATCCAGCAGCAAACATATATACAGCTTTAAGTTTTAATCTGCATTGAGGTGAAATGTTTAAATTTTGAATGATTGTATTGGTGTTGTAACAAGCGAATTATGAGATTAATCAAAATACTTTATCTTTTGATCAGGCCAGACTTGATCACCGGGTCCTACCCAAAAATATCTGGTATTTCGAAACCACGGCTCGTTATAAGTGACTGAAATAGCTAAAAACTCTCCTGAGAGAAAATATACAAATTTCCAAGCAGATTCCTTAAATTTGTTGATTTTCTTTTGCCTATTTTCTGCTTCATAATCAAGTTTTTCATGTCCTTTCCCGAAAATTAACCTTCTTGCAATTACCTACAGAAACATAAAACAACAGTTGTAATGTAGGAATAGCCAGAACAACTGCAGACCATAGAATAGTCCATCATCATTTTGTTAGGAAAAAGGAAAACTACTTGGTAGGTCAACTATATTATTATGAAATAATCAAAAAAAAAATACTTAACAATCAAGTAAAAACAAATCTACCAAGTAAGATCTCACAAGAATGTATAGTAGAACATAGGTGAATGTTTCCACGCTATACATCAATGAGTAAGGAGTACTGAAATATAAGATGGCTTAGGAAAATAGCCAAAACTCGGGCTGCAAACCAACTCAAGCTTCCCATTTGAGTCAAATTTACTAGTGCGCGCGCGTGTGTAAAGCATGTTGTAGATAGACTAACCGGTAAATTTACTTGTGTGTGTATGATTATTTTACCAACGGTAACGATAAAGTATCGGTTGTCATTTTTGACTTACCAATAGTATTGTTACGGTAACGGTTGTCTTGTAACGGTGACAGTTTTCTTGTATGCTATATGCATGGGACATCTTACAATAAGGGCATCTTGTAAATTATGAGATATTCAGTGATCTATATCAAAGGGAATACAAAAATCTCAGACATAAAGTGGACAAATTATGAGAGTCGCTCAGAGGGAATAAATAAATCAGCATCTAGGTGTGAGCATGCAAGAGTGTGAGCTGGTGTGTGTCGCAAAATTTGAGTCAAGCTTTTACTAAAAAAATGAATTACACTATGGATGCCTAAGTTACTTGACTGTACCGCCTGAAACATAGTCATGAGTACAGGATATGCTTTTAAATTACAGAAAGGAAAAAAAAAAAAAAAAGAGACCACACATATCTTCCACCTAGAGCATGAAATCATCTCCGTACGCCAGTTATCACCCATACACAAAATAATGTTCCTCGTCAGTAGTGCCTTGCCATTGAGCAGAATGATGAATATGGTAATGAAATTCACCGCATCCTTTGTATATAGAGGATGACAGTCTAAATTCGAAAGAGATCGGTTTTTAAAATCGTGCACACAAATTTTAATCCATGGACCCTTAACTTTGGAAAAAGAACGATAGCTAATCAACTGGATGCATATTGGACCGATTTACTATATTTTCAAATGATGACCTGTGCCTTTTATTCTGCTAAATTTATACTTACTGTAAAATGGTTATTAAACCATAAAGCCATGTTACTCAGGCTAACTTTATTCATTGCTGGATTGATGAGCTTTTCCTCACTTCAAAAATCTTTCCACCTTTGACTTTATGACAGTTTTCTTTACAGCTATTCAAGACACTCCCAAAGGTAGGGTACGCTCATTTTAATGTATGATTCATTGTTATTGCTATACTTTTTCTAGTGGCCACGATAAACCTTAGATGCCCAGAACGGAAAATAGGTACACAAATGGTGAAAGTGACTTTCGAAAACGATCGAGGTTGAGAAGTAGATGGAAATATGCTCTAATGAAGAATTATTTTTAAAATGTTGTAAATATAGTTAATGAATAATTATTGTACACATTTGAAAGAAGAAGAAAAGGATACTTGTTGATATTATCATGAGTACTTAAACTTTGAGTCCCTGTTGTTCTTTTACTTCAATATTTTCATTAAATAGTTTAAAATAAGTTCAAGCATACTAATTTTCTTTTCAATAATTATATAAAGAAATATTTAGGGTTTAATTTGTGATAATAAAAAGAATGATATTCATCTTCTGGTTCATTTGATAGTAAAATTAAATAATACTAACTTTTTTCCTTGTTCAGTTTAACATATGCATAGTGATTGTCTAATTTTCTTTCAAAAAAGGTTTCTTTAGTTTGAAATCTTGATAATGTTTATCAAAAAGTTTTCACCGACTCTGAAACATATTTACATCTGCTTAAAAATGTTCCTATCAGGTTTGTAATTAGTTCCATCAAGCTCCCAATTACAAACCATTGAACTGTGATTCTAAGAAATGTCGACATGCAGCAAGATTATGACTTCTAAGCAGCTAACCACGTAACTTAGTTACCACGAATTCATATAATATATATGGATCAAATGATATCTTTTGAGACATGGTTGCTTTTTCGAGACTTAAAACATTGTGATGAGTTTTTAAAAAAATCATGGGTTCCATGGCCACCGCCGAACCGCCACATGTTTCCATTTCCGAGACTTAAAACATTATCTTTTAAGGATCAATGAATCAAATGATATTTTTGCCCCAATTTTTTTAATTTCTTCTCCCTTTGAATCAAAGGGCACAACAAAATACTCTTTTTCTTCCAAATATTTTATATTTTTTGGTATAATAATTATAGTTTTTACTTCATATGATGAAAAGTGACACCATCATCTTCGGAGTCGTGGTATGAAAGACTTGGTGTTATATCATGGTGCATGGTGCCATGATTGCATCACTAACACATATGATGTGGCGCATATGATGTGTACCAACTAAGTGCGTGCACGATGCAAAAAAGATGTATCTTTTAAATTTTGTATATTTCTTTAATTTTCATTTTTTTAATTTTTTTCTTACTCAAAAAATGCATTAACATTAATATTCATGATACAATGAATATAATGTTGAAAATGAGTTTGTGTTTAATGATGATAATGATAGCTTGATTTGAGGCTTTGTTTCTGTAGCAGCAGTAATGGAAAATCAACATATCAAAATAGACGAACATCTACATCGAGAGTTATTTTAGCATCTGCTACAATTTCTTTGCATTTAACTATGAACAAATAAATTTAAATGAGATAGATGATAAAAACGCTTAAGCTTGCAAATATAATGATGCAAATACTGATTTTGAGGGCGTAATCAACGAATCAGATTCAACTTTCTAGTTTATGAGCAATAACTTCTAATACTTCGAATTTTGCCTTTTAGAAGTTTGTAATTGAAATTTTATGCTTAGAACATTTTGTTTGATGTTATTTTTGTGAAAAGACGGTATTTGTTAGATATCTTTTAGTAAAAAATATAGATCATAATAGTCTTTTTTAATTAATTGTGATGTACAATATATATTCAAATATCTACATGTTTGGACTTAAAAAATCAATTATTGACAATTTTAATGGACTCAAATTTGAATTTTGATGTCTAAGCATCTTTTTAACAGCTAACCAAACCTATCAGACAAGCAAAGACATGAGTTTGTTTAAGGAAAATGTTTTAAGACTACTAAATCATCTAGTAAGTGATGTGTCAATGCCAGGGTAAATAGCTATGTTACAAAAAGTATGCAGAAGCACAAAATGTTAGCTTGATACAAACTTTAAAAAATAAAAATAAAAAGCAAGTACGTCAAGCACTTAGTGATTGAGCGTGCTCATTTATGTCTTGCCTAAGATGAAGTGGAAATAAAGCAAAACAAAAGCAAGAAATCATGTTGATTTATGCAATTGAAAAAATAGACGAATTTTACTGCAAAAATACTTGTTGCAGTAGAAAAAACCTATCTTTTTCAAAAAATGATTAATTTTGGCTCTATAATATTGAAATTGTATTTTTCAGGAACAAAGTTTGAACTTGGAAAATTATGCAGTGCTCAAACACCAGTAAATGAGATGAGTTTTGTCGCCCCGCCTCAATTAGCACTTGGTACAACATCGGTAAGTAGTGTACCATGGATAACTACTATATGATAATGAGAATGTTAAGGAGAATGACAGGGATAACTGGAAAAGATAGAGTTAAATAAGAAAGTACGAGAGATACTAGAAGTAATACTCCTGAATGAGAAAACTAGGAACAGTAGGCTAGGATGGTAGTATGGTACACAGACAAAGAAAATACAGCGAGTCACCCATAAGGAGAGGAAATAACATATAATGGAAAGGGAAGAAAAAAAAAGGAAAACCTAATGTGGGAAATATTAAAAATGATTTTAAAAAACTAAATCTGATTAAAACTTATGACAGAAATTGATGGAGATTGAGAATTCATGTGGTCGACCTCATTTTTTTGGAAAAAGACAAGAAAGATAATGACATGTATATACATCATTGTTTTAAAAGACCCGCCTTGATACCCCACCTCGAGGAGCGCCTCGAAGAAATGACTGATAAAACTCCTTAAAAGAAATGACTGATAAAACGCCTTAAGGCTTTCCCCAAAAAGCTTTTTACATCTAAACCTTACCTCAACAACTTGAGGCATACGAAGCATACAAAGCATACGCCTTCAACTGCTGAGGCATGTGACTCAAAGAATATTTTTATCCTTAGTTGCAAATATTGACACTAACATACGTTATTAAACTTCAATTATTTAAATGGAAAAAAAAAAGATAGAAGTTAGCGTTTTTTTTTACTTCTCAATATCAATATCAACATGATCAAGTAAGATTGTTTTTGAAATAACGATCAAGAGCTATGTAATGGATTTTCTTATTGCTATTTAAAGAAAATTTCTTAATAGACTTTATTGAATCTTCAAATAAATTTTGCAGATTGATTTGAATTGGTAGAAGGAATCAAAAATGAAATTTTCAAAATCTCCAAATAAATTTTGCAAAACCGAAACTGGAATTATATGAATTCCAGTTAGTTATTTTTAATCTTAAAAAAAAGATGTATACCTGTTCAAAGTCAGACATGAATGATTTGTTCTTCGTTTTTTCATAGATTAATTTAAAATGTCAAATTTCATTATATGTTTTGTGTTTTACTTTTACTCAAAAAGCTTACGCCTCGACGTTTTGAGGCTTACGCTTCGCCTCACGGACCTGAAGACGCCTCATGTACGTTTTCGCATTTTAAAACAGTTATACATATACATATACATACATACAAGCGCATATAAATATACACACATAGATATAAATATGCATATGCTAAGGGGGAAGAAGTAAAGGAGAAAGAGCAGAAAGGAAGGAGGAGAAAACTCAAAAGGGAATGTTGTGCCAAAAGGAAAATCAAAAATGAATGCTAATATTGACATGTGTATTTTATGATGTTTTATTGTACAAATTTCACGCGAGTATCGATTCAATTAAAATTTCAAGTGGGTAACATAGTTATGACAGGTGTTTCATGTCGCAAGGCGTAACGTAGTGGTTGCATCATCTGAACTCATAATGCGGTGCATATGAGAAGACAAATTAAATGACAAGTGTAAAAAAAGGCATCCTTTTTTGTTATGTTTTTTTTAATTCTTTTTTCCATAATCCAAAAATACATAACATTTTGTATTCATCGTATGAATGCCTCTACAAATTTTTTATTTTTTCAGATTCAAATGAACGGAAAAATATTTCCCAAGTTATCTTGATTAAAATACATATAGTTATTGATTTGGAAAACTATTTTTTAAATGTAATACATACACACATATATATATGTATATGTATTCATTATCAAAACAAGTTGCGATATAACATTAATCATGTATGCACAAAGTAATATTCATATTTGGATGTGTTATACATATTTATTCATACAAGATACGGTAACACTTTCCAATTTACATATGTCTACATCCAGCTAAATCTAACTTATAGAATTTTATAATTTGATGTGACCGAGCATATCAAATAATTTTGTAAAAAAATTTATAAAGTAAAAAAAATACTATATGAAATAAACATATCATAATAAAACAAAACAAAGTAGATATACCAAAATAACAAAACAAATCAAAATACAATGGCATGTTATCTCTTTGTTTTTTTTCTCGCTTAAGACATAAAATCAATCATAAAATTACACACAAAATTTAATTGTTCAACAGTAGTTATAAGCTTTTAACTCGAAATTTAACTTTTAAACAAATGAGTAAACATTGAATGAGGTAATATAATTAATATTTTATGCTTATGACACTGTTTATGATATTTTTTGTGGAATGATTAAAAAATCCTTTTAGATAGTAAATATATATAAATTATATTAGACTTGTTTTGTCTTTGTTTTGTTCCGGGAAAGATAAAAAATTGTGGACTATGAATTTTATGTAAATTTGAGGATTTCGATTTTTAATTAAACAATATACAGCAGAACCCATTCCATATTGAATTTTTCTACATATTTTTCAATCTGGAACTAGGAAACTGGAGAAACACGAACGCAAAGCAGAACTTCTAGTATTGCCTAGAAATTACAAGTACCAGTCTTTCTCTAGTATATATGTGCAATTTAGTGCACATTCCTTAGTGGTTGGTTTAGTACTATTTATGCGGTATTTTAGCAATTGCCCATATTCATCATCTCCAGGGACTTATGTAAGATGCTACTAACAAGTAACAGCATAATTTATAACTCTTAGTTTGAATACGCATTTATGAACATCATGCTTCTTATTAAACATCGTAGTTGTAGTAAATAAAGGTTGGTTTCAAGACAAATGCACACTCTGCGTGATTGCAGTCCTCTACATGCAGACCTTGAACATTGACATATCATAATGTCACCTCACCGTTTTCCTACTAAAAGGGTCATTATCACCATTATTATCAGTAGCTACTCATGAATCAATGGTTTGTGAAATATTAACAAATGACGGAAAAAAAATATTTTTATTATGATTTGAGTTAACATGAACTCTCTTCTACTCCTAAATCAGGCTCTAAAAAATTGTCAAAATAGGCTAATATTACACACAAAACACCAAATTTGAACCTGAATCTACCCATATTCTAACAAAAACATTAGTCAACAGATACATTGCATATAAGCATTTTTAACTTAATCAGTATAAACATCTCACGCTGCTACAGTACTAAAACACAAACAAATAGATCAAAGGCCAGAAACTAATCTACGATTTCAAAAAAATGAAACCTAATTGATATAGCAGCAAACTTAGCTCGCTAAACAGTAAAAATGCAATCTTTACCGCGACTCGTCAACAAAATAAATAAAAGCTGGAATTTTTACCTCGAATATAAATCTGTCGAGTAAATATCTGACTACGGGGAAGAAGACGACAAGAAAAGGAAGTAGAACGAAATCAGAATATTCTGGGTACGATTCTTCTTCCCAATCAATGGACGGAATTGATAGTGTTTGCAATAATTCCATCGATTTAGGACTACTTTGCAAAAATGATAAAATCACACGCCTTTTCTTCAATCTAATCTTCTTACTCGTAGATTTTTTTTTTTTTTTTGCCGAGATACGAATTGTTATTGAAGGATACTAATAATTCTGTGGAGTTCTGACTTCTGTTAAAAAAAGATTTTTCATTCAGATTTACAGCGTTGCCACTTGAACAATTTATATGGAGTATTTTTACATTCAACCCGCTACAATTGAGATTTTGCATGTAACCCGTTTATGATTATTTTCCACAGTAACAGCTTACAGGGCTAAACTTCAGTACCAAAAATTGTTCAAACAAATCACATGGTTGAGCTTTCATCAAAACTAAGGCGAATGCATGCTAAGCACATGGTTAATTTACGTAGAAATAAATTGAATTTAAATGGTTGTTACTTATTTATTGTCGAATGAATTGTGCATACAAACTGAAAGCATAAGCTCTCTGGTATTTGAAAATATAATCACAAACCCAAACCCATTGCACTTTAAGGTGGGGGTGGTTATAGGTCCTCGTTCACATGCTGTTTAACTATTTTTGGTTGAATGTTGATGATACTAGGGAAAAAAATCCAAATGGCAAAATCCATTGATACATGATTCAAATATTGACAATCATTATACAAATGTATATAATACTTTTGTTCGGACAACGATATTTATCAATCAATTCCATAAAATGCATGTTGTATGCAGGTCCGGTCAAACTGCAATGGTTTCATTAGGCAAGTCAAAACAAATAATGCATGAATAAGAAGTAAAAGGAGGGAACTAGGCACATGGACAAACTTTGAAAAAAAATTAGGTTGAAGGACAATGTTAAATATAGCTAGCATTTTGTACGGTGTAAAACTGAATATAATGCTAGTTATAACTAGCATTTTGTATAATATAAAAACTGAATATTAACTAGCATTGTATTTCAGTCCAATTTTCTTTCAAAGGTTGTCCTTTAGTCCAAAAAAGAAACTTGGTGTCCTTCAGTCTAATTTTTTTCAAAATTTGTCCTTCAGCTTACAAATGAACTGGTTGCCCTTCAGCCTAAATATTTTTTAAAATTTGTCCTTGTGCTTATTTTCCACAAGTTAAAAAGTCAATTTATGGTGCAATAAGAAGGCATTGAACCCTAGTTGTTGGAACACTAGCGCTTAGACATATTACAACTGTATTTTGAAATCTAGTGAAAGATTATCATCACATGTAGTATTGATCGTTGTCCTTTTCGATTAGTTGCCCCATTCTCGATCGGTTACCGTAGGAGGCTTACGTTAGGGCAGCCTAACCTAAGGCCGGGTCTGATTGTATGTCTTGTTTCATAAATTTGAGCATATATTAAATTTGATGTTACTAAATAAGTAGTCTGTGGCATGTAATCAATATAGAATGTGCTTGTCTAATATCACAACATGCAGAAAATACAATTATTTTCAGGTTACATTAGAGAATATGCAATGTTAAAATATTTTAAATTATATAAGAAAGGGAATCAACTAAAAGGACAAAGCTGGAAAAATATTTTTGAACTAAGGACAACATCCAAAAGTTTAATTTGCAGAAAAAACATTGATGGAATGTTATATTAATATAGTATTATCCGTGTCAACCTAAATTAAATTAATACTATATTTAATGGCAAAAATGCTATTTATACAGCAAATGTTATATACATGTAGCACTACTTTATAGCAAATGTTACGTATACATATAGCATTACTTTGCTATTCAATCTAAAATTTCTGATAGAGTCCTTCATTCCTAATAACCCTAACTATTTCCTCTAGCCTATTTTCCTACCGCTTGAATCTCCAAAAGTAGCACTTTGAGAAATAAAAAAACATATATTCATCATGCATCTATTATTATAGGTTTACGTCCAACTTTATAAAAACAAATCTAAAAAATTATGCAAATCGGTTTAGAACTGTTAGAGCATGTGCACTGAACAACGGACAATTTGAGCCAAATTTCAAACAAAAATCCTTTATATTTTATTGCACTAAATGTTAGCTTGTGTTACCAAGAATAATTAATTATATTAAATCATGTTTAATGTTAGTTTAATATGATGAGATATTTGAATTAAAATTCAGGTTTATTAAACTTATTTTAATTAATAATGTGGTATATTTGATAATGAACATCATATGTCCATACACACATATAGGAGCGTACTTGTATGAGGCCCAGTGAGGGTCACTGCCATAATTGGATTTTGCTTTTTATTTTTTTAGTTGACATGTAACTAGGCTTTGTGGGATAGAAGCAACACAAACTTTACTTTGCTCCTCACTTCTTACTTCGCTGTAAAAAAAAAGAATGCATTTCAATCTTCTCATTTCTCATTCTCTCAGGACTAGCGTGATTCAAATAAGAGTAGGAAAATCTCTTTTGATCTGAAACTTGAATAGCTTCTCAGCTGGTTTCTGATTCTCCACAATCTTAACAAGGAAAGAGGCAATTAATATATTTCTAAATTGAAAACCCTAGTAAAATTTTGGGATTTTTGCTATACGAAATTTAGGGATTTTAAGTTTTTTTAGTATAGATATGAGACTGATTAGGCTATCAGTTTCATTTAGATTTGATTACAATTGATGCCATGGTTGATTCATATATTTATAATTATTCATATTAGAAATTAAATCTGATTACATTATTCATTTTATTTGTTTGCAATGCTTTATACTTCCATATATATTAGCATAATTAGAACTCATTGTTTGTCTTTTGATTGGTTTCTAGAAAAAATTTCAAGTAATGGACATGAAAAATATATAAGAGTGCTACTATTAGCATCGAAAAAATGCTTCTAACTCCCAGAACTAAATGTCACCGTATAAACAAGCACCATTGTCCAAGTGGTTAAGTGATTCGGCTTTGGTGCGAGAGGTCACATGTTCAAAACTTGCATAGCGTGATTCGAACGTTTACTGACATGTGATATGTTGTCCCGGTGACATGTTGTATATAAAGTACAATTTCAAAAAAAATGCCACCATACAAAGTTTTGTTCCCTACTACTCAACACCAACTATTATTTTATTTTAGATAAATAGACACTCAAATATTTCAAAACACAATAATTATCCGTCTTATTCTCTAAATCTAATTCAACTCTTTTCAAAACACGATAAAAATCATATAATATACATAAAAGGTCAAAAATAAAATAATAATTATTTTTTTGACCATGTTTAGGATGATGAAATTTTGAATAAATACCCAATCAAATAAAAATGATTTGTCAAATCAACTTGTGTGCCTACTGAAGCATTTGATCAATCGTCTTGTTCCATGTTTCCCTATCAAAAAACTTTTTATTTGAGATAACAAGTGTCTTCAATTTTATTATGATTGGTATCTTCCATCAAAAAATAAAAAGTTTAAGGGAAAAATGGCATAAGCATTGTATGATAAAACATTATAATTCAGTAACTTACATTGGTATTTTCAATTACAACATCATCAAACTTTATATCATCAGGTTCACTAAAACTCATTCTAAATTAACAATAAAAAAACCATAACAACGAATCTAAGATTGATATGTAGAAGAAAAATAGAATTTGAAAAGTAATAACTAAACTAAGCTATTATTTTCATCAGAATTAGGATCATCCAGTAGATCATTAGTTGGTTTCATCTATTAGACCAAAAGAGAGATTTCTTTTGCTTTAGGTTTCAAATTTTTTGTTTTTATGATATTTTGAGACAGTGTATATGAGTTTTTGTGAGGAAGATAAAGAGGCTACGGTTGTTTAGAAATGAATGAGAAAATGGATACCGGTGGCCATAAGCATATGAAAAAATTGATAGGTAATAAAAATTTATTGGTAACCAAAAGCATTTTTTTGGATGCCAATAGTAGCTCACAAAAATAGTATGTTGAGCTATTTCACAAAAATGAAAGAAACTAGATCAAGCTCAAATAGTGTTCCGCCTATGCCTCCACCTTCCATTTCTTCATCATTTCCTCAAATATTAGAAGGTGGTCTATATCCATCCAATCTCGGGTTAAGGATAAACATCCATCTCCATAATGCTAATGAAAAAGAGAGTCCGCCGGTTCTATTTGCAAAAAAGTCCTTGTCAATCAAAAAACATGAATTCCCATGGCATTTAATGAAAACGAGAAGCATAGATTTATTTCTTTACCTCCGTAGTAATTTAGCCTGACAAACTATACGTGCACTTGTGGTTCAACGACCATTCGACTTGATTAGAGTATAGCATAAACAAAGATGTGGCATTTTGTTTGTATTGTTATCTTTTAAAGCCCGATCATGGAGATCAAAGTGGTGGTGATTCTTTTGTTGGAAAAAGATTTCAAAATTGGAAAAAGAAGGAAATATTTGATGTGCAGTTGGGCCACATTTTAGTACCCACAATAATTATGTAAAAGCTGTTGATGATTTAATGAAGAACAAACAACACATTGAAGTAGCTTTGTGTAATCAAACTAATCAAATAAAAGTTGACTGCCATATTGATTGCTTCAATTCATTGCATCAGATTTCTCCTACGTTAAGAATTTCCTTTGCATGGACATGATGAATCTAAAGAATCTTCAAATAAAGGATACTTTTTTGAATTCTTATAATTTCTTGCGGATCATAATGAAGATGTTAATAGAGTTTCATTAACAAATGCTCTTGAAAATAATAAATTAACATCAACCAGAATTCAAAATGATATTATCAGCTCGATCGCAAATTTGACTACAAATTGTTTCATTATCACTATAAGGAATACAGTGACTTCGACGGCTCCCAACCGTCGGTGGCCGTCGGAATATAAAACACGGATTTCGTCTATTTTCGGCGGAAACGACGATGACATTTCGACGGCTTCCAACGGCTTTTTCGACAGTAGTTCCGACGTTTTTTCTAATGGTATAGACATCCACGTGGCTTGAAAACTCACAGGAAAACCGTCAGCAACCGTTGGAAATATTCGATCAATAGACCGTCGGAAGCCGTCGAAAATCGTCATTGAATTTCGGCCGATAGGCCGTCGGGAGCCGTTGGAAAACTAGGTAAATTTTTTTTGTTTCAGCAGCCAAACAGTACATCGATATCAATATATATATATATATATATATATATATCACAACACATCAAAATCAATATATATCAGAAATATAAGCTAAAATCAATATCAATAACAATATAAAACTCAAACATTACCATCTCAATCTCAAACTCAAACATTACCATCAACACAAAACAAACTGTCCATCATCAATCTCACATACCCAACTGCAGTATGTACATCTAATATCAATGTACAACATATACAATGTCTAAAATGCCAACCAAACACATCCGTCCAACAAATCAACCCCACAAATCAATATCAAACACCACATGTCCACAAATCAACATCGCCATCTCTCATTGTATATACACACAAGTTTCAAAAACAAAAACTGCAAAACGTACCTCGTGACTCGTCGTTGGCTCCGGAACCACCACATGAAGGGAATGCTCCATGACGCTCCACGTACTTGGCCAAACGCTGGTTCAGTTGCTCTATTTGCACTGCTCGGAGGCAGTCCGGCTCCTATAGCTATGCAATATGCTGTCGAAGCTCATTAATCTCAGCATTGTCCTGAGCCTTTTGATAAGCCTTTTGTGAGGCCCAAGCCTACAAAACAAGTCGAAATATGTTTAAGTTATCATGTTTTTTTTATAAAAATTAAGCAATTTTACAACTTGGTTAATTTTTATAAATTACCGCTTGATTGACGTAGCCAAAGCGCCTATTTCGCTGTGTCGGGTCCATAACAGAGTCGAAGATAGTGTCCTCCTCATCAGTGGTCAATTGCTCCCGTCCTGATTGCTCGAGCATCTGCGCACATGCTTGCATAAATCTTTTCTGCAACACAAAATTAAATACAATTAAATATTACATGACATTATTATAATATTTTATAACTAATTAATTTAAATGATCATTATTAATAACTTATAACTTAAAATATACTTACATGTGCGGCGTATGCTTTATCATCCTCATGTCAGGCATACATCATTGATCCCTCGTCGTCGGTCTGCCTGAAGGCATGGGTATGTGCAAATACGTCCATATACGAGACAGGAGCCCCGCGTGCTCTTTCCTGCAATAATTGGTGTATATTATTGTTTTTCATACAAATTTATAAAAAATTGTAATAACTGTTCGTAATTGCAATTAATCAATTTACCAGGTCCTCGCGATGATGCTGAAACGATTTCAAGCCACCACGGTGTGTGACTGGATTTTTCTGCCTGTTCGCCGAGTTTCCATCTGACTCAGCCTGCAAATTAAAAATTAAGATTATATTTTACAAGTATAAATTATGTATTCTCTACTGAACGAATTAAGGTGATATCTGATAGACTTACCCTGAATTCATCGCTTCTCCACCATGCGACCCAAGCATCCCATACACTGGCACCCATCCAGCTTGGCTTCTTCCTAGATTTTCTGATGGTAGACATCGTATCCCGGTAATTCTTTGCAACTTTAGAGTTCCAATGGCGCTGGCAAAGAGAAACGTCCTCTTCTTGTAGCTCTACCGCTCCTGTATATATTTGAAAAAATATAAGTTATACATTTATACTTACTCAGCAAATTGTAAAGTGATTATATATAATGATATATAAATTTACACTTACCAGGGAATCCTACCAGATGCTCTCCCGTACGTGCTATGGGATCCTACTCCATTTGGGCCAGCACGCAGTCATACGGCTCATGTATGCCTGCTTAGAAATGTTGAGAACTATACTTGAAGACTCATGCTCAAAACTCCTGCATTAAATATGATACAGACAAATCATGACTAATATATCATACAAAATATTTATAATGCTGAAGTAAATTTAATACTTACAAGCCATCTGCCTTCGGTAGCAATCGAACCAGCGTACTCGGCGCCTCCTGCGACGGGCGCCTGTCATCACCTCCGCTGCGAACGGTCCCTCTTTGAGACGAAGAGGGGGAATCGGACTTCGAAGTACTCCGACGCCATATACATATTATTTTATTATGGCAGAACATATCATTCAATTATGAGTAAACATATCAAGATTTAACATCAATAATCGCATATAACATACAAAAAAATGTAACATCAATACTCTCATAAATTACTTATTTTTAACATGTATACTATTAATCAGCCTCGTCATTTTCTGATTCAGACTCGGTCTCATACTCTATACTGTATTCCTCAGTGGTCTCAAATGCTTCTACTAATACATTTGATTCATCATTTAGAGGTCCAAAATCGGTTTGATCATCCGTTATTGTAATTTCGCCATTTTCCTCGATAACCGCTTGGTACGCTTGTCCGTTTGGAATATTCTTTCCATCAAATATAAATCTTACCTTCATTTTAAAAACTGCCGACCAATTTGCTTTATCTCTTTTTACAGATGGATAAGGAGCATAATAAACTTGTAGGGCTTGTTTTGCTAGTATAAACAGATCATACTTATAATAACGTGATGTATGCTTTATTTCAATAATATTATATTTTTGGTGCACGTTGATTCTAAAACCTAAAACATTACTGAACTAGTTGCATCTAAACAAATAAACTTCTTCCGCAGGTCTGGTGAAATATGTTAATTGCAAAACCCGAGTTAACACACCATAATATTATTTATGTGATCATTTGGATCATCACTGCCTTTAACATATACACCGGTATTGTTAGTTAAATTTTCAGCCTCATATTCTTTGGTGTTGAATTTGTATCCATTGACAAAGAATATTGGATATGTCTTGACTTTTCTTTTTGATCCCATCGCAAGATGTTTCAATCCTTCGTCGACCATACAATTTACCGGATCATATACGTGGTTCAAAAATCAAGTAGCAAAATTTTTGATGATATCGCCGCTTGGATGCTGTGATTCGTAAATACTGCATATATAGATAATATATTACATTATAATTAACGCACACATGTATTATTCAAGTAAATAATTTTAGATGTGTTATTTAGTAATATCTAACAAATGGCGCAACTTCTTCATAGTTAAGAAGAACATATGTGTAGGCTACATGGTAATCTCTATCGTCTAACCATACTTCCATACATTTTCTAGCAAGGCGCCCCTGCTGTCTAAAAATATATAACATTGATTCAGAAGAATCTTGTTCAATGCCCTCATCATTTTGTATAGCACTTTCAAAAGATAAGTTCACATGGTCACTGAAATAATGAGAGAAAAAGAACGAAGCTTCTTTTTCGATATATGATTTGCATATCGAACTTTCAACTAGTGCTTTTTGTCTCACTTTATTCTTTAGATGATTTAAGTACATGTTAAGAATAATTATAATTAAATTTTATTACATGTAATTAAACTAAAATTTAACATACTCGATATTAATATACCTTTCAAACGGATACATCCATCCATATTACACAGGACCTTGAGGACGTGCTTCAAACGGAAAATGAACAGGTAAATGCTCTATTACATTAAAGAATCCCGAAGGAAATATTTTCTCCAGTTTACAGAGCAGTATAGGAATTCCTTCCTAAAGTTTACGTAGACGATCAACTTTTAACGTAGTTGAACAAAGCTCCTTATAAAATAAACTAAGTTCTGTTACAATCGTCCAAACTTTTATGGGCAACGGGTCTTTGAAAGTGACGGGTAATAAATGTTCCATCATTACATGACAATCACGACTTTTCATCCCACCCAGTTTACCGTTCTTATAGTCGACACATCTACGAAGATTAGAGGAAATCCCATCAGGAAATCTTAATCCTTACACCCACTTTAACAGTAGTTTAACTTGGCTACTGTCTAGCTCATAGCATGCTTTAGATTTTTTTGTGTTATTTGGCTTCATATAAAGCTCAGGATGATTGCATATTGCCTCTTTATCACGCCTTGATTTCAAATCGTCCTTAGTCTTTCCTTTAACATTCAGAACTGTGTTAAATACATTATCAAACACATTTTTCTTGTTGTGCATCACGTCGATATTATGACGAATTAGGAGATTTTTCCAATAAGGCAGCTCCCAAAATATACTTTGTTTGCACCAATTATGAATCATCGATTTACCTTAAATTTCAATTTGTTCGCCAGTTTCATGTATCTTTGGATAATCCTTTACAAGGTTATAAATATCTTCGCTTGACCAAATCGTTGGTGGTCGCAAGGTCTCAAGTCTATTACTTGTAAAAAAATTATCTTTTCTAAAAGGATGATTAATATGGAGAAAACACCGATGACAGTCAAACCACGAAATTTTCTTCCCATGCGGTAAAGAATATGCTCGTATTTCTTCCACGCAAAAAGGACAAGCTAGACGACTAGCTGTACTCCAACCCGAAAGCATTACATACGCAGGAAAATCGCTTATAGTCCACAGCAGAGAAGCGAACATATGAAAATTCTTTTTTTTTAAATGTCGTATGTTTCAACACCTTCATACCACAATGTTTTCAATTCTTCAATCAACGGTTGTAAATATATGTCGATTTCTTATGTCGGATCATCAGGGCAAGGGATGACAATAGTGAGAAACATATACGGAGTTTTCTTACATATCCACGGAGGTAAATTGTAAGGTGTCATGATTATAGGCCAAGATGGATATTTTAAACCAAATTGAGAGAACGGTGAAAATCCATCTGTACATAAACCAAGTCTAACATTACGGCTCTTTGCTACGAAAGCGGGGTATATCTTATCAAAATGTTTTTATGCTTCTCCATCGGTTGGATGTGTTAACGTACCTTCTTCATGTGTTCTCACATAGTGTCATCTCATATGATGTGTGGTTACAGAAGATGCATATAACCTTTGAAACCTAGGAGTGATGGGTAAGTAATACATCCACTTGTACGGAACTTGTTGGGCGTGTTCTCACCCAGAAGACATGGAGACCAAGAAACTTGCTTCATTCGGCAGACTCATTCGGCAACCCCATTCGGCAGACCCCATTCGGCAGGCACCATTCGGTAGACCTCGCTCAACCCCATTCGGCAGGCACCATTCGGCAGACCTCACCCGAACCACCTCCTGCCGAACCAACCTTCCCAACTCCCACCGAACCACCTCCTGCCGAACCATCTCCACACCGAACCAACTCCCTCTCGAGACTGCCGAACCAACCCTCTTTCGAGACTGCCGAACGAACCTCCTACCACCGGACCAAACGCTACCGGACCAAGACGTGCCAGGCCAGATCACGTCAGCCCAGGCCCACCAGCAGCTATATACATCCAAGACCCCTGCTCCCAACCTCACTCTATAAATAGAGGGGCAGGGGTACAACAATGGGGACAAGTTTGAGAGCTCAAGCACGGAAGGAACTCTTCAAACAACTTTCTTTTACTCGTATCAAAGCTTTGTACTTCTAATCATAAAAAAAGAAGAGAAATAACATATAAAGTGGACGTAGGCACATTCTGGCTGAACCACTATAAATCCGCGTGTCTTTTTACAGTTTAGTCCCTGTTTTTTACGTATTTGCATAAGTCGCTCAAATTACTAAAAATAACATAAGATCTACTAAATCACACAACTTTGAGGTGTTTGTCCATTTTTTGTGCAAACATTTTTGGTGCTTTCACTGAGAAGGTAAGGCTCGAAGCTTCAGCTTCATCCGCTTAACAAGTTTTCCTAACAGCATCGTTCGCCACTTGGAAAACATGCCTCCCAAACAGAGAAAAGATGTTAACAAAGGAAAAAACATCGCATCCAGCAGTCTCCCAGATCCAGATGTCACGAATCAAGCAAATCGTCCTCCTCCAGCAACAGTAACGAATGAAGAACAGGCTAACCCAACTACTCCTGCCACAGAACAGCCTGCAGCAATTACTAGAGCAGATCTGGACAGAGTTGTGGTTGAAGTAACTAACCGCTTCACGTCCCAGCAGGAAGCCTTGGTGGACCATCTCATGTCACGCTTAAGGGACGCTGAAGAATTCAACCGCAACACTGAATCATGGGGCGAGTCCCAGTCTGGAGGATCCCAGAGACAGCAAAGATCCTCCTTCTTCGAAGGAGCTAACGGCAGAAGTAGCCGTGGTAGGAGCCGAGACCGAGCACAGCCCGAAGTTAGGCCTGAGGAAACGTTTGGTACCGAACCCAACGGGGAAGGTACCGGGCGAAGGTCAACTGCAGCTGAGCCTGTCATGCTGCCTAACCACAGAAACACCAGTGAACGGGGCCGAGCTAGAGTTCAGCCCGAAGTTGGACCCGAGGAAGTGCTTAGATCAGAACCCAACAGGGGAAGATCAAGGCAAGGGCCAACTGTAGCTGACCCAAGCATGCTCCTAGAAGATCAAAGGCAGCCACTGGAAAATATGAGGAATGATAGACGATACCATCCCTACAGGTTGTCTGGACGGAATCAATCCCACAGAACAGAACCAAACTCATTTCTATCTGCTCCAAGTTCTGATGAAAGGATGGCACGCTTATTCAGAGAGTGTGTCCAACGGGAGCAAAGAGATCGAGGGATAGGCGCTAGGGTAACCAGCCCTTTCGCCCGCAATATCGAAATTGCTATCACCCCCCGAGAATGGAAGATGCCAACAATGGAACCCTACAAAGGAACCTCCGATCCCGTTGTACACTTACAGAGGTACACGCAGCATATGCTCATGAGTGGAGCAACAGAGGGAGTACTATGCAAATGCTTTCCGCTCTTCTTAGCAGATCTTGCTACCTCCTGGTTCTGTCATCTACCCCAAGGATCCATCAGCTCATGGGAAATGTTGAAAGAAAAATTTATCAGTCAGTTCCGCATTCATGTGGAGCAACCTAAGGACGCTTATTCCTTATCCAGCGTCAAACAGAAACCTGGAGAAAAGCTGCAGCAATACCTAACCAGATTCAACGCCGCAGCAGCCGCAGTTCAAGATGCCGATGAGAAGCTTATCCTAATGGCCCTCTGCAGTGGGGTGCATCCGGACACTAAAATTGCTAGAAGATTGACAAAAGAAAAACCAGCTACTTTACCCGATTTCTTCCATGAAGCCGGGAAATACATGAGGCTTGAGGATGCTGCCATTGAGGGGCAGTCAGGACAGCAAAGTAGGACGACCCATGGCAACGCCCCTGCTGTGGCAAGGGACGTTCGAAGAAATGATTCCAGAGACAATGCTGGGGGCAAGAAGGTAGAGAAGCGCCTATATCGGCCAGGACCAAGATTCGACACTTACACCCCTTTGAACGAGACCGTCGAAAATATCTTCCTCGCCACCCAAGGCGAAGTTAGATACAAACGCCCACCATACAAGAAGGAATCAGATAACGCACAGAAGTCTGGAAAATTCTGCCGCTTCCACGAATCTCATGGACATGATACCAACGAATGTCATCATCTCCGAGATCTGATTGAGGAACACATCAGAAGGAAGAAACTGGAGCGTTATGTAAAAAGTCAAGACAGGACTCCAGCTCCTGCCAATGAAAACCCAAGGCTACCCTCACCAGGGACCGACAGAGGAAACCGCAACGCTGGCAGCTCTAGTCAAGAGAAGATAGTGGTCCATACCATCTCAGGAGGTCCGCACATCGCAGACAGAAGTTGGAGAGAGATGGAAAGATATGGGAAGTCGCTTAGAGACAATAGAGACTGTGTCAATACGGTTATAGAAGAGCGCCACCCAAAGCGGAAAGAAAGTGATGACATCACATTCAGTAAACGCGACCTAGAAGGAAGACAGTACCCTCACATGGATCCCATGGTTATCTCTGCCCGACTCGGTCCCGCCGAAGTTTACCGAATCCTGGTAGACACTGGAAGCTCTGTAAATATCCTGTTCAAACACGCATTCGACAAAATGAAGCTATCAATGAAGGATGTATCTCCCTGCGATAAACCACTACACGGTTTCACTGGAGATGCGAAGATGCCCCTCGGGCAGCTGGACCTCTTTGTTGAGATTGGAAGCCATCCCCGCTCCGTTGTAAGGAAACAAACGTTTGTGCTGGTAGAAAACCATTCGGCCTACAACGCCTTCTTAGGAAGACCAGCCTTGTCTGACTTCCAGATTGTCCTAGCCCCATGGTGCCTGAAAATGAAATTTCCAACAGACAATGGGGTAGGGGAGGTGGAAGGAGACCAGGATATTGCACGAGACTGCTATGTAACCGAACTTCGCAACAACCACAAGAAAGATAAAGGGAAAGGTGTAGAGATTGCCCTCTGCACAAAAAACCTTGAAGCATAGCAACTAAAGAAAGCCCCTCCTCTTCGATACACCAGCGACCCTTTCAACGAATTAGACCCTAGGGACAAAGAGGAGGAGGCCACCGCCGAGCCTGCAGAGGCTATGGAGTTTATATCTGTAGACAAGCACGACTCAAGTAGGCTACTGAAAATTGGGTCCCAGCTGAAAGCTGAATTGAAGGAACAACTCATTGATTTTCTCCGCCACAACTTGGATGTATTCGCTTGGTCACACGCTGACATGACCGGAATCTCCCCCGACATAGCATGCCACGTATTAAACATTGATCCTACCAAGGCGCCTGTAAAACAAAAAAAGAGAAGTATGGGGGCAGAGCGATCAGCAGCCCTCGATGAAGAAGTAAAGAATCTACTCGCCAATGATTTCATACGAGAAGCTATTTACCCAGAATGGATCGCCAACCCGGTACTAGTAAAGAAGGCTAATGGGAAGTGGCGGACCTGCATTGACTTCTCCAACCTAAACGACGCCTGCCCAAAGGATTGCTTCCCGCTTCCCAGAATCGACCAACTTGTAGACAGCACAGCCGGGCACGAACTCCTATCTTTTATGGATGCATACTCAGGATATAACCAAATTCCTATGCATGCTCCCGATCAAGACCACACTAGTTTCATCACCGACCGGGGTTTATACTACTACAAAGTGATGCCCTTCGGACTTAAAAATGCAGGAGCCACCTACCAGCGCCTCGTCAACAAGATGTTTGCAGGGCTAATAGGACGAACTATGGAAGTATATGTAGACGACATGCTGGTGAAGTCACGGAAAGCCAAAGATCACGTAAGCCACCTAGGCGAAATGTTCCAGGTACTTCGACAGTATGGAATGAAGTTGAATCCACTAAAGTGCTCCTTCGGAGTGTCATCGGGAAAATTCTTAGGGTTCATCGTCCATGCCCGAGGGATTGAAGCAAACCCTGAACAAGTCCGAGCATTAAGGGACATCAAGATACCTTCCACCCGAAAGGAAATGCAAAGCCTAAATGGAAAAGTGGCCGCCCTAAGCCGATTCATCTCCAAAGCAACGGACAAGTGCGTCCCCTTTTTCGAAGCTCTAAAGAAAGATAAAGGAAAGTTCGAATGGACGGACGAATGCTTAACCGCTTTCCTTAACCTAATCGAACACCTCCAGAAACCACCGGTACTCTCGACCCCAAGCGAAGGCGAAGAATTATACCTATACCTTGCTGTGTCATCTCACGCTCTAAGCGCTGCCTTGGTAAGGGAAGACAACCGCACGCAACGACCAGTTTACTTCATCAGTAAAAGGTTTACTGGGGCAGAAGTCAGATATCCTAAACTCGAAAAGTTAGCATACTGTTTACTAATCACTTCACGAAAACTACGTCACTACTTCCAATCCCATTCCATCAAAGTTCTGACCGATCAACCACTGAGGCAGGTACTCCATCGTCCCGACACTTCCGGGCGACTACTTAAATGGTGTATTGAGCTGAGTCAATATGATATCACCTATCACCCTCGCACCGCCATCAAGGGACAAGCCATGGCTGATTTCATTGCAGAATTCACTACCAACGAGGATAAGGAGCAACTGGAAATAACGGAAGATATCAAGTGGAATCTCTTTGTGGACGGTGCATCTAACGAACAAGGCTTGGGGGCAGGTGTGGTAATAATCACTCCCAGGGGAAATAAACTGCACTATGCTATAAGGTTGGAGTTCGCTGCCACCAACAACGATGCAGAATATGAAGCAGTGATAGCTGGACTAGAAATTGCCATAGAAGTCGGAGCCAATTCTTTGTGTCTTCACAGCGATTCTCAACTTATTGTTAATCAAATACTAGGAGAATTCCAAGCTCGAGAGGAACGACTCATAGCATATCTAAAGAAGACCAAGTTGCTTCTCAGCCGATTGGATCAGTACTTAGTCAAACACATCCCTCGGGAAGAGAACCAAGAGGCCGACGAATTGGCAAAGCAAGCGAGTATGAGAGACATCGCCATCTTCGGGGCAGTAACCATCTCAAAGCAAACGGTCCCGAGTTTTGAGCAAGTGAATCTGATAGCCGCAGCCGAAGAAGCAACTTGGATGACTCCCATCCGAGACTACCTACAAGGTGGCACACTACCCAACGGGCGTAATGAAGTCAAGAAAATCTTGAGGAAAGCGTCCCGCTATACAATACAAGAAGACATCCTCTATCGGCGCGGTTTCTCTAACCCATTATTAAGGTGTGTCGCCGGAAGGGAAGCCAAGGAAATCTTATCCAACATCCATTAGGGGAGCTGTGGAGATCACACCGGGGGGCAAACATTAGCAAAAAAGATACTCCGATACGGATATTTCTGGCCCACCTTAAGCAAGGACGCCTTAGATTTCGTCAAGAAGTGTGACAGATGCCAAAATTTTGCTAAGATCCCTCGGCTACCAACAACCGAGATTACTCAGATGACCAGCCCTTGGCCCTTCGCGATATGGGGAATTGACTTAATCGGCGAGCTACCAATGGGCCGAGGCGGGGCCAAATATGCTATAGTGGCAGTTGATTATTTCACCAAATGGGTGGAAGCGGAACCTCTAAATAAAGTATCTTCAGCAAAAGTTATTAACTTCTTGATCAAAAATGTTCTATGTAGGTACGGAGTCCCACTCAAAATCATATCAGACAATGGACTTCAATTTGACAGCGAGGAATTCGCCAACTGGTGCCAAGAACACAGAATTCATAAAAGCTTCTCATCCGTAGCATATCCCCAGGCAAACGGACAAGTCGAAGCGGTCAACAAAATTCTGAAAACTCTAATAAAAAAGAAGCTCGAAAAGTCAAAGGGCGCTTGGGTGGATGAACTTCCTACGGCACTATGGGCCTATCGCACATCTTTCAGAACATCGACAGGGCACACTCCTTTCTCTTTGGCATACGGATCGGAGGCTATGCTCCCAGTTGAAACTATTGTGCCTTCCCATCGTCGGATCCACTATAACCCAGAAGAGAACGAAGAACTCCTTCACATGTCTTTGGATCTAATCGAGGAGAGAAGAAACGATGCAATCCTCAAAACAGCAGCCCACAAGCAAAAAGTGGCAGCACAATACAACTCCAAAGTCAAGCATCGTACCTTGCAAGAAGGGGATCTTGTCCTCAAGCGAATCTTCCCTCGCCCCGGAGCACTAGACCCAATCTGGGATGGACCATATGTAATTCATAAAGATCTCCACAACGGAGCCTATATTTTGTCAACAGTGGACGGAGAGGTGTTCCAGAGGGCATGGAACATCCAACACCTCCGTCGATACTTTTCTTAACTTGTATTGCCCATATGAAGTGAATTAACAAAGAGAATCAGTGGACGTAGGCCTTTTCGTGCCGAACCACTTTAAAAAACCTTGTCTCTTTTTTTTTGTTCCTTTGTATCTTGGCTGCTTGTTAACTTTATCCTTTTCTGTTGAACAAAATCCTGAGTATACAGCATTTCTATTCAAAGCACTCCACAACACAACTTCACCTGGACAAGACCTAACAGGTACTATGCGAATCTATGCCCTCGCCAATGAGACACTTTTGCTCCAGCATCCCTCTGCTGCGGGTTAACTCATTGCTCGCGACGGCCCTTAAAGCCAACTGTAATGAGCCGATTATAAGCCACCGAGAAGGCCGACTATAGCCGAGGCAGCTCATTACGGCGTTAGGCTCGCCGACAACTGTGAACCGACTATAAGCCCCAACATAAGGTGTGGCCAGCCAGGGGCAGTTCACAATTGACGATCGGCACCCACGCTAGCCGCCACAGTAAATCGAATAATACCCACGATTACGGGCCATAATGGCCCGGGTAGTTACTGTGCGCGATCTCGGCTCCGATGTGTCTTAAGTGCGGCTGTGGTAAAAAAGAATTAACTCCCCGCGGTGGCGTAAGATGGGTGACAAATGTCTCCAAGACCCACAGCTAGGGAAAGTGACTACAAAACCCGTTTGCCACGAACTTAAGCACATCGAAGGCCTTCCGTGATTGGAAGTTTTACTATTTCACGTATTTCAATTTTACTTAAAAAGCTTTTTTTTCCTATCCCCTATAACAATCCCTAAAGTACATGATACAGAGTAGGAGATACTCGCCAATGGGTGTAGGGACTCACAGTGGCAGGACATTCGACTACATTCCATGCTCGGTCCTACAAGATATTCAAGACTGCCATCTACGGTTAAAACATGAAAGGCGGTATTTTCTTCTTTTATGTACAAATACATGACTATAATTTGTTCACACCACACGCTAATATTGCAAGTCATAAAATTATGGTGTAGAACCAGAGTCTAACATCAAACACAATTTAATTACTAGAATATACATAGCTACATTTCTCATACGATATGTCGAAATAGCAACGAATATTCAAGAAACGACAAAATCAGCTTAAGTTAAAAAATTACACGTCAAGAATAATGTTGATTATTACAAGTAGCAAGAATTACAACTTAGAAGTTACTCTACTGTCTTAAGACTAACATATACAACAATGCCAAGCCTACAAAAAGAATTTTCCAGGTCTAATCAGGGAGCCGGTTGCGTCGAAGTCTTGTCCTTGCTCTGTTGCCCGCCTGTCCGGTCATAAAAAGGATTCATTAGTGATAAGTAACCAAGTTAACGGAAAGACTAGAAAGGAAGACTTACCAGCACCTGCTTCTTGACCATCCTGGTCGTCATCCTCTACCTGCACACCTGCCTCCTCAGCAGCAAGCAGCCGCATACCCTCCTTTACCGCCACTTTCTCCTCCTTGGTGAACTGGGCAGTGACCACATCCATACTGAAGACCGTTCCACCCTCTTTATCTGCATCAGCCTTAGCCTCCTCCAAAGCCCGAAGATAGATCTTAGCCATGACCCTGGGATAATCATCCATCCAAGAGAGATTGCCCTGCTTCCAAGTTCGGAAATACATGTCCTGGAGCATGTCATCCATCATTCCCTCATTCTCCTCAAACTCCCTCATCCGGGCATCGGAAGCCGACAACCTTTCGACGGCAGCATCTCTCTCCAATCTGTATCTCGAGCAATCAGCCTGAAGGGACCTCCGCATCACCTCCATCTCTTCCCTCAACTTAGCTTGAGCAAGCTCTGCAGCCTCAAGTTTCTCGGACAATTCCTCCACCTGCTCGAGATCCTCTCTCCGAACCTCATCCACCGTGGCAATAGCCATGTCAATCCGCTCTTTGCAAGTAGCTTCCATTTTCCGCAATTCGGCCCGACTGGCCTCTTCCATGGTTTTCCTTAGTCGCCCAGTAGCAGCCTCATGCTGAGAAATCTGAATAGCCTGATCCGCAAGCTGTTTGGCCTGATCCGAAACCACCAATCGAAGTCGGATATTGGCGCTCCCAATCTCCTCTCCGGCCTTAACCAGCCGAGCATGATGCCCCATCAGCTTCTTGGTCTCCTCTGCCACCCGATCAATATTAGCCTTGGCCTCGTCTCCCATAGTGACTATACGAGTAGTGAGTAGATCGAGATCTAAGGACTTGGCTTCATCAAGTACTCGTACCATGGGGTTACGGGGGAGAAGGTGTTCACCAGTGACTTCGTCAAAAGTAATATCATGAGAACTTGGATCCAGATCAGGATGACCCGCAAATGGATTACGGGCCAAGTCGGGACGGTCGATATGAATAACAGAAGGGTTTCCGGACGGGTGCGGAGAAGGTGCAAACTCGCTACCCTCCTCAGTAATATCATGAATAGGCTGAGCCGGAGGCTGAGGACCGGGCGAAGTTTCGGATAAAGGATGACTCCTCTTCCTCTGCTGAATACCCTCTTCGATGACCCCAAGAAGAGGACGGTAGCCGACTACATCCCCGGGGCGTTGGGTTGAGGGCTTCGGCTTAGCAGAAATTGTGGAAAGTTTATATTGCTCAAGCCTGTGTCGAAGGTCTGAAGCTTTGGACGTCTTGCCTGCTCCTGATATAAAGAACAAGTGTCACAATCTTACATTACTATACGATTCAAGAAACGCGGTAAATTACAAGTTAAAAAAGGAAAAGAAACACAGCTGTGGTTGTACAAACCCTGGGGAGGAGTGGGATACTGCAATAAGTCCTGGATTTCATTCCAGGATGGGAGCGGGTCATAAAATATTCCTAAGTCCCTATCATTAATGAAGCATGCAGGAGTCAAGAGTTCACCTTGAGTCGTCGGAGCCACCTTGGCTGGAATGGTCGGAGAAGACTCACTTGCACCAGTCCCGGCTTTGTCCGCCTTCCCGGTCTTCTCTGCCAAAGCCGGATCCTCATCCAACCCCTCAAAAGCCTGGTGGAACGCATCATCCGTCCACTCCTGAATCTCGCCCGCTTGCCCAGGAAGTAGGGCCCCGATGCCATCGCCACCTTTGTCACCATCCCGACCATCTCCACCCTCGCCTCTTTCCTCCTCTATGTCTTCCTCCTCCCGGGTAAGTGGACAATTGCTGGGGGAGGGACCGTCCGATTTCTTGAGTTTCTTACCTCCGACAGCTGGAGGTTTTGTGAAAGGTTTCCTCTTGCTACTCTCTGCCGTAACACCTTCCTTGGTCTGAGCAGCCGCCCTCTCCTCCGCCGTTTCCCTCAGCTTAACTACAGACTGCTGCGGAAGGATTAAGTTATATTCCAGAAGAATCGCATTTCTAATCAAGAAGGCAGATGATCTATATTTCCCAAGAATGGCTTCTATCTCAGCCGCCGTCTGAACCAGGCGGTCAGTCTCCACAACCGGAAAGCCACCTGTCGCTAGCAAAAATGAGAAAGTATGAGAAGAAGCATCGCAATCGGAATAGAAATTATAAGTAAAAGCATCAACTTACATCCAGAGGTAAAGCGCCGGATTGAGACGGAGTCGTCCCTAACAAAGAACCACTCTTTCTTGAACATGCTGAATTTAGAGTACAGGTCCAGGACCGGCTTGAAGGTCACAGCTGACTCCAAGCTAATATATGGGGACCCCTTCTTATAGCCCCTTAAATTATACAAGTACCGGATCTCCCGGTTGGAGGGAGCACGACCATACTTCCTCCGAAAAATAACGAAAAGGCTCACCAGTATGGCATAAGAGTTGGGCTGAAGCTGGAATGGGGCCACCTTTAGATACGTGAGGAAGCTGACTACCCAAGCATTGAGAGGCGGGATAGCACCACACATACAATGGTACCTACTATAAGCAAAGTATCCTTCGGGAGGATTGTATGGCATGACTCCTGGGCCCGGCAGCAGCATGAGGGCTCTATCGATCCCAAAGGAACGAGATATAACATCGAGCTGCTCCTCTTTGAGAGAGCTAGGAAAGCAGTCAGGTGGGGAATCCAGCAGCTCCTGGGGACCATATCCATCCACTAATGACCTTGGGGCGGGCCCATGACGCTCCGATCCTGATTGAGCTGGGGGCACGGCCGAGGACTCTCCTTCACCCCCGGATCTCTTCTTGTCTGATCGAGTTTCTACTTTGCGAGACATTATCTACAACACCGGAAAGGCATAGTGTTAGAGCAAAGGATGTAAACAAGTAAGCATATAATATGGAATTTCACTTAAAAAGTTCGAAGTATGAAACACATGTTCACTCGGTACAATAGTTCATTCGGCGAACAGATGCAGCACTTCAATGGTTCATTCGGTAGTATAATATAAGTTTTCATTCGGTGCCCAAAGAACCAAGTTCGTTCGGTAAATCAGGACCAAAACTCGTTCGGCACTAAGCCCTATTCTCATTCGGTAGTGCGATACAGGAAGCATTCGGCTTTAGAAACCTATCATGTTCATTCGGCGAAAGGACGTATACCTGGTTCGGTGCGAGCTTGATTCGGCAAAAAGTTGATTCGGCTAAACTCGTCTCTCTGGTTCGGTTGTTCGGTAAGGAAAAGCAAAGGGGGTATAGCCCCTATATATAGACAAGCGAGAGGCAACCGGATCAGCCGGTTCGGCATTCCTCGCCGAACGAACCTACCTCAACTACAGTAAACAACCAAAAACAAAGCACGCCATATTCAAGAATATGCCCCACTTTGGGGGGCAAATGTTGGGCGTGTTCTCACCCAGAAGACATGGAGACCAAGAAACTTGCTTCATTCGGCAGACTCATTCGGCAACCCCATTCGGCAGACCCCATTCGGCAGGCACCATTCGGTAGACCTCGCTCAACCCCATTCGGCAGGCACCATTCGGCAGACCTCACCCGAACCACCTCCTGCCGAACCAACCTTCCCAACTCCCACCGAACCACCTCCTGCCGAACCATCTCCACACCGAACCAACTCCCTCTCGAGACTGCCGAACCAACCCTCTTTCGAGACTGCCGAACGAACCTCCTACCACCGGACCAAACGCTACCGGACCAAGACGTGCCAGGCCAGATCACGTCAGCCCAGGCCCACCAGCAGCTATATACATCCAAGACCCCTGCTCCCAACCTCACTCTATAAATAGAGGGGCAGGGGTACAACAATGGGGACAAGTTTGAGAGCTCAAGCACGGAAGGAACTCTTCAAACAACTTTCTTTTACTCGTATCAAAGCTTTGTACTTGTAATCATAAAAAAAAGAAGAGAAATAACATATAAAGTGGACGTAGGCACATTCTGGCTGAACCACTATAAATCCGCGTGTCTTTTTACAGTTTAGTCCCTGTTTTTTACGTATTTGCATAAGTCGCTCAAATTACTAAAAATAACATAAGATCTACTAAATCACACAACTTTGAGGTGTTTGTCCATTTTTTGTGCAAACAGAACTTCCTTTCCCTTCTTTTTTCTTGGTTTGTATCTTTCCTGATTACATATTTTGCAATTCCTAAGATTGATGTCTTCTTTCCAAAACAACATGCAACCATTTAAACATGTATCTATTTTTTGATGCGACAAAACAAAAGCAGACATAAGATTTTTCACTTCATAATAATTTTCGTACATTAAAATATCGGGTGGCATATGCCATTTCGTAGCTTGTACCACAGTTGTAAATTCAGCTTCTCTGAAGTTGTATTTTGATTTCATCGCAATGTATTCTGCAGTTACTGATAGTTGAGTACCGCTTGTACAACCATCCCAAAAGGGTTTCTTAGCACATCCAATAAATCATTAAAAAAATTTGCTTCAATACTTGGTTCTTCTTCGACATTAACATCGTTACCATCAACTTCAACAGTAGGGAACATTGAACGTGCTACATCTTCAACCATGTCTTATATTAGATTCGTTGGAACAATTTCATTATCCACCTCCTCCTCCGAATGTACAGGATTAAGTGCTATAAGTTCTCCATGACGATCTCATACCAAATAATTCGGCACGAAACCATATTGGAGCAAATGAACTATTACCATATCCGGTATGAAATGCTTCAATAATTTGCACCTACTACATGGACAATGAATTTCTTCTTCGTTTCCATTATTACTTAAAGCAGATTCAATAAAGACGTGTACACCATTTTGAAAATGTTCACTTATTGAGCCTCCAATTTCTCTTCTTTGTTGGTACATCCAGCTTCGATCGATAAAATAATCGACCATTTTTTCTGCTTTAAAACATAAAAACGTACGGGGATCAGTTTTCCCTTCATAGGCTGGAATAGTCAGCATACTGGACTTCCGGGGGTACTCGGCCCATAGGATAGCATCCGTGAATGGAGTATGACTTCTAGATATGCCCCAATCATCGTTGGATAAACCTAGATTTTCCCTCATCAGCTGTCTAACCATAGATAATAAATCTAGGGTCTGGATAGGAGGTGGCAAGTTGGACTCCGTCTTGCGTGATCGTTCCGGCTGGTGCCTCCTTGGTAAATGATCTCCCGAATGCAGGTTCTAGGGACCCGCTTTGCTACAGCCCTGACGAGGCAGTGGACCAGCCTCCACCTGTGCTCCGAATCTTAAGTTTCCTACCCCAGTTTGCGTGCGATTTTCCAGGTGCAGATGAGGGGCCACTGTTCCAGGTAGGTAACCCAGACCATTTCTGTTGGACTGTTCCGTTGCACATGTTTGTGCTATTTCAATCTTGCGGCATCTACGCCTGTGATGTTCATCATACGAAGTGGAGCTGTCAAATGATGAGTAGGTAGCGGGACTTCCTCCAGCATTCTGATGTTGTTGCTGAGCAATCTGGGTCATGAGATTGGCGTAGCTTGAACTTGTTCGTTAAGCTGTCTCCTGCTTTCCACGAGTTCTCTCATCAGCTCATTGAACTCTGCCCTGGTGACAACTTCTGATTGGTTTAGGATGGTGGAGGTCCCTGCACTTGGATTAGCTTGTTGATTGTTGGGTCCCACTTGTTGGACGCTAGTGGTCTCGTTGACATCCGCGTTGTGGGAGGCTGATCTACGTGGTCATCCCATCTTAGAGATTTCTGTCTGAACTCCGAATAGAATCTACAAACTCTTGTGAATGAATTAGGATCTCCTTCGGGGGATTTCTTCAATCCAGTAGCGACAAATTAGATCCTAGCAGCCTGAGAATGCACGTTCTCAGTGAAAGCACCAAAATGTTAGCACCAAAATTGGTCACCAACACCCTTGAATAGAGTTATGTAAAGAGATTAATGAAGAAAGTAAATTAAAACAGAGGAATATCACAGTAGAATGCAAAAACAACAATAGAAACAAGAACACCAGGTTTATAGTGGTTCGGCGTAACTACCTACATCCACTTTGAATGTAATCTTTATTACTTTCCCAACTACTTGAGTACAGATACAATCCGTAAACAAACAACTTGGATACAAGTTTGAACAAAAAAGAGATGAATGCAAAAAATGGCAGAGTATCTCTGGAGTTCCCAAAAAAGGTCCCTTTAATTGTACCTTTGCCCCTCTATTTATAGACGAAGACAAGCTGATCCCTTGTGCAGGCCCGCTGAGATAGTTCGGCCCACATATGGTAATCTTGAGTCAGTCGAACCAGGTATGCCGATTGACTTTGGCCGAGCGACAAGTGCCGAACCGGGGGGGTCCTAACAAACGACTCGAAGCAACTTCTCATGGGCCTCAAAGCAAATAGTGGTGTGGCTCGAAGTAGTGACATGTCGATCGCCTCGCTTTGGGGTAGAACTGATAACTACCAACTCCCCTGTTATGCACCAAACCAAATACACCAGCCTACACGTGCCGGGCTACTCCTGACCGAACGACATATGCTAAACCAGCTAAGCCGATCCATCCTGCCTTTCCTTCCTTGGCCGAGCAGTAGTTGTTGACTCATCTAGGCCGAACCGAAGTCAGCCGAACGACCAAGGCCGAACGACTCCGAACCACCATGTCTGAAATCATCTCGACCGAACCACTTGCTCTTGCCAATCTTGGCCGACCTACCCTGGTTTCACTCCAACGCTGAGCTGCCTTGGCCGAGCTAGTGCTAAATATACCAAGCCATGTATAGGCCGACCCGAATTCTAGTTACACTGGTCTCTTATACTTCCACCTCTTTCTTAGCTTGAGTCTCGTCTGAGTCCAACCATAGGCTCTGCGACCATCGCCATGTAGCCGAGCTAAAGTGCCGGGTAATAATATATATATATATATGTATGTATGTATGTATATACATATATATATATATATATTATACACCTGTTTATATTACCTTATTTATGCTATCATATTTTTGAATGTATGTTAATGCGTTCCCAGTAAAACATACAATCGAAGCGTTAACATGTTTGTTTAAATTCCAATCTAATCAAAGAGAGAGAGAAATGAAAATTTCTTAATGTTGTATATTCTTTTAATTTATGACACAAATTTGTGTAGAGAATTTATTTTCATTTATTGTGTGATAATTAAATCTTTAATGAATGTCAATTTTGGTATGTTTGGGGTTAACAAAATTAATTAAGTGAACAATTGTTTTGAAATTTGAATTCCAAAAGTTTGTTTACAGTATAGAGTTAGTCTGTTCATTCCCTTTCTAATTAATAATTGTCGCATTCTTTTCATTATTTCCTCACTTATTCCATTACTCCTTTCCATTTACATTGTCTGAAGCTTTTCCATTTTGCAAACATGAACTACTTTTCATATTTTTAATTCTTTCTTTTACCTTTTTTAATACCTGCTACTTTTAAAAAGGCTGTTCATATTTACTTTATTTCAATACCTAGTTTGTTCATATTTACTTTATTTTTTCGTTCATTTTTCATCTTCATTTCCTGAAACCTCATTTCACTTATTTCTAATTAATAGCAGTCTCTCTTTTCAAATCTCATTGGCCCTAAACCTAACTCTAACCTTATAAATAAGATATGATGCAAATGAAACACTAGCCTTCATTCTAATCTTCTTCTTGTTCTTTTTCTTTTTCTTCTACAAATCTTCTTATTCTCTCTCATTTTATTTTTCCTTCATCTTCAAATATTCTTCTTCTTCAAATCTTCTTCTATTTCAAACTTTCTTCTTTCTTTTCAAATCTTGATCTTCTCTTGCATTTTCAGTTCTTCTTGTTTTAATCCTTTTCTTTTTTTTCAATTCTTTTTTTTCAAATCTTCTTCATTTTTTCAAACCTTCTAAAAATACGTACATACATATACATATATATATATATATTAAAATAATAAGGAGGAAAATTAAAGTAAATCAAACAAAAAGAAAAATTAAGGAACAAAGCTGACAATCAAGAAGGGGACTAAGGAAACAAAGAGAGGAGCTATTGATTAGAAGTCTATTATTTTCATATTCGTATAAAGGTAAGTGATTTAACCCACTCATGAACACTAAACCATCTTATGTTAGTTGAATTAAATTTATGATGTGATAAGAAATTTATTGATTACTATTTGGTAGTTTAATTTGACATTTTTATTGAAATTAATATTGAATTTAAATTGTTAGGTAAATACCTGCTAATGATAACAAGTTAATTGTTGTGATTTATTAGTTAATTTGAATGATGATTGTGATGGATGCTTAATTGTTGACATTTTGGATGATTTGATGTTATGTTTATTTTATATGTTGTTATCACATTGTAAGTTCCCTTAGTTATTGTTAGGAAAATCACTATGGGTAGAAATGATACATACCCGAACGACCTTATAGATTAGAGAAAAATCGTTATAGGTTGAAATGATAAACCCGAGCGATTTTATGGATTTGGAAAAATTGTGATTCGGGATACCGGTTGAAATGATATATATCTGGAAATTTGAATTTATTGTGGGTTGAAATGATATATATCTGTATCACTTGACCAAGGGTAGAAAATTATATACGGCCACCGGATTGGTTAAATTAAATGATTTTAAATCCTTAGTTTTTGAATCCAGTTAAATGATATTATTTTAAATGAAATAAAATTAGATTTATATGAACTGAATTATTTTCAAAATCCACGCTTTTAAAATGTTGAAATTGAAATTGGTTTAAATGAATTGTTTAAAGAATTTAAATTAAATCTTAAAGTTGGATTTGAAATATAATTGAAATTTATCAAAATTGAGTTATTTTAAACGTTTGAATATTTAAACTTTGAAACCTATTTAATTTGAAGTGGTTTAAAATTTGTAGTTCAAACATGGATTTGAAATCGATATAAATTGAAATGCTTTTTAATGAGAATTTGAATTGAAACCTTCAGCCTTTTTTAATTGAAATCGTTGAACTGAGATTGATTTAAATTGAATTTTTGGAACTAAAGTTGATTTGAATTGATTTGTGAAATTGGAAGAAACAATTCTAATTTAAAACTATTTTCGATATAAACACTTTTAATATACAAACTCTTTTAACAGATAAACTATTTTTCTCATATAAACCATTTTAATATATTAATAATTTTTAATACATTAACTATTTTTAATATATAAACTATTTTAATCTATAACCTATTTTTAATATATAAACTATTTTAATATATATATATTATTTTAAATTTATAAACAACTTTTAATATATATATTTTAATATATAAATTGTTTTAATCTATAACCTATTTTTAATATATAAACTATTTTAATATATATATATATTATTTTAAATTTATAAACAACTTTTAGTATATATATTTTAATATATAAACTATTTTTTATGTATAACTATTCCAATATATAAACTAATTTCAATATTCAAACTGTTTAAAGTTGGAACTGTTATGATTTAGATTGAATTGATTTAAATGCAAATATTTTGATATGATGGTTTAACCTATTTTTATGGTTATGATTTTGAACACGAATATGATTTAAAGTGAATAACGATTTCGATAGGGAATTTGATTTTGAAATGATTATGATTTGGAAGTGAATATGATTTTGAAGTAAATAATGATTTCGAAAGTGATATGATTTTGAAGCGAATATGATATTTTGATATGAAGTATGAACTGTTTGAAATGTAAAAGAACCATCTGGTGTGTAAAATATAACGATTGGGTGTTAAAGAGACCGGGGCCGACTATTGGCATACTCTCTGTCAATACCGGAACCACTTTAACAACTGTGTACATGGTGGAGAATCCAGAACGAAGTAGGATGGTTTGGCGAACGCTACTGGTATGAGGTAAGAACACAGCCCTGACCTTCAGGTCAGCTTGAGATGACTAAAAAAGGAGCAATTGACAGGCCAAGTGAGGTCGCTCCTCCGATCGGACACACTTCTTCGACACCATATCTGCTACTTTGTGATTAATTTGATGGCCACCTTCGATTTGATTATGGGAGTGTTATTTAGAAGTGGGCGGTAGCTGCGACTATGCGTTACCACCAGCCCGGAAGTATAAATGATAGAATCCTACCCTGGCATTGCCTCATTGTGCCTTGTCATCTGCCTTATCAAGCCTACTATGATTTTGGTTTATGTCATGCCTATGGAGTGCTCCCTGATGCCCACCGGTTTGGTGGAGTTTACAGTACTGTATAGACTACGACATTTATAAAATGTGTTAAGGGAGGTATGCGTAACGCCTTAACGCTATTTTAATACTTTACTGATAGACACATATCGTATATTACTACATATAAATAGTTTAACGATTCCTTAAGGGATGGAAATCCCGAAACATCTCTTAAGTTATTGCACGCACGTCATACAATGGATAGAAGACGTAAAATCCCGTAAACATCTTTGAAGCCATTACACTCATATTTATTTACTATTGATTTAACTTGCATAAGATCTTTTATTTCTGACTCGAGTAATTTGTCTTTTCATTACGCTCGGGTCAGCCTGAGCTTTTCAGCGTATTTAAGCCCATTTTATTTTGGAGGATGAAGACGGAGATTTGTATACTATTTATTATATTTATTCCACTGTATCATGTTGTTCCGCTGCATTATCCTATTATACCTGTTGTATGTATACTCTGATTGTACTGTAAAAGTGTAATCAAATGTTATTTGTAAAACAGCTTCATGAACTGTTTATTTGATTATTATATTTTGTCATTCCGCTGTGAGATTCTGTGTTTTGTTTTTTCCTTCTTTTCTCTATTTTTCTTATTTACCCCATTAACAATCCTCCCTTTTGAATGCTTTGAGTTGACATGTGTGGTTTATTGTCAATTTAAACCATCCAAAAAGGTGGGTTGTTGCATGATGATTCACAGCTCTAAAAATCACCAAACTACCACTAAAAATCATAATTCGACACTACGGTTCCATCCATACCCTCCATTCGCCAATCCGTAATCGTCGAAAACGGTTATTTTCTCGACCACTTACTATTTTTTTTAGAGATGTCTCTCCAACCACTTGACGAAAATCCATGAAACTATTTTTAGAGTAAACTAGGTTCAATGACGAACAACTTTCATGTTGAAAGTTTTGGATGATTTTGCTTAGATTAGGAGATATTGATTTTTGAAGCTTGAGAAAACTTTGAATTTTAATGGTTTCTGAAATTAACAGAGGAAGAAGATGAAGGCTCTGCTCCCTACCATACCCATATATACTCATGTCTACATGATCAAATCAAATTTAAAATTTATTTTCCATATCAAATCACATGAAACAAGGGTGGCTGGTAGGGTGGAAGAGTAGACAATTTGGTGGCTGGGAAAACAAATATGTATTGTGATTTGAAAAAAAAAAACAATGTACTGTGTGTGTTTGTTTCCAATACCCCGCCACGCCGTATCGCGTTCTATTATGAACCACGATTGAAAGAAAATAAATTACCACCGCAAATAACAATGTTATACGATCACAAAACAAAAATAAAATAGGCAAGTTATTAAATTCCGTGAAGTCTCAAAATGCCAACGTTTGGCGTAAAATACGTCAAATAAAAATGTACTTTTTCCCAAATTAAAAATTATGGAAAATTTCAAAAAGTTAAATTAAAAATACGTCATTGAAAATCAAGTCTCAATTTGAAACAGATAATTTATCGAATTTTAAATTCAAATCCAAATATTTAAATAAATTAAATATTCAAATTTGAAGGCCCAAAACTACGGGTCGTTACACATACTCACCATTTCACGACGGTCTAAGTATAATGCATGTAACTAGAGTTTGCTAAACAAATACATGCATATATCTTACCTCGTCTAACAAATATTAATAGTACTACACTCAATGTCTCTGGCTTGAGTTTGCTCAATAACCAAGGAGTTTGCAAGTAATCTATTAATATATATAAATGGTAGAGAACAACTTATATATTAAGGATACATAATCTTTAATATGTATTTAGTGATATTGATTCAAGGAATAATGTATTCCTTATGAAAATGCACTTGTGATTAAAATGTCAAACACATCTGAAATCTACGTACTTTACGTATCACCTATTCCAAAAATTTGTTTTGGGTTTATTTCAGTTCCACTCAGGTTTATACATATACAGTTATACAAGTTTTAATTTATTTTATAACATTTTCAAAATTAATTACTTATATGATATATATATATATATATATTTGTATGTATTTTATTGATTAAATCATATTTAATTAATTCGATTTATACAAATTTCAAAATTTTCATGTTATTCAGTTTAAACTATTTAGGATAAATAATTAATTGTAACATTTATAGTTTGTTTATATATACATATTAATATATGTATATATATTAATTAATTAACCTTTTTAATTAATTTTTATTTAATTAATTCATTTATTTAATAAAACAATTAAACCAAATATTTAAATTAATACGAAAATTTTATATAGTTCATCTTTGACAAGTTTAAGATAAATATATAACTATAACAATTACAGTTAAATACATATATCGATATATATATTTAATTAAATAATTTTTAAATAATTATTTAATTTAATTTAATTAATAAAACTAGTTAAATATATTAAAATTTTGAAATTAATTGTTTTAGTTTCTCAAAACAATTTTGAATTCATTTCGTCAATTCTACAAAATTTTCTTTTTTCATATTTTAAGCTCAACTTTTAAATTTAAAATACATTTTAAACTTTCAAACTTAATTTTGAAAACTAGCCCAATGCCTAAATCAATTTGGGCCTTTTAATTGGCTCGACCTTTGGACTTACTCCACCCATTTGGTTAGGCCGATAGCCAGAGAAGGGAGAAACTTGATTATACAACTCCAAGCTTAGACTTTACTTTTGTAGAAACCCATCGGATAGGTAGGTATACCTTGTTGGTCCTAAAGTGGCTAATTAGACTGCATATACCATTTAGACTCTAGTATTATTGAAGGAACCCGATTTGTTTCACAATGGGTGAAATAGGTAAATTTTAAAAAACATCCCTTTTTGGATCTTAGTGGGCCTATGAAGTCTAATGGGTTTCACTAGATATAATCTAGTTGTTAAATAAAATCATATTTTATTCAACGTTGTTTTATATTTATTAATTAATCACATCAATTGATTCAACAAAATGTTTTATTTTGAACATATTATGTATACATTCAATTATATAACAACATAACTTATAGAAATATGAACGTGTGTACATACATGCATACTATGACGACCCACTTTTCTGACACACAGAAATGATACTTAACACATCCTTGGTATTCGTGTGTCATTTCCCAAGCATCTAAAAGATGAATCGTCATAGGATGAAATAAAGAACAAAATAGAAAACCTCACAACGAAACTGTAAAATAAACCATAACAGTCAATAGTACATTAGGTTACTCCCTAACGGGGAGTTATTAGAGTTACACAAAAGTACTACAAATTAGCCTAGGCAGTTATTACATCCTTCCTTTACAAATGCTGAAACAAAATACACTTACACAAACTAGAAAATACAGCGGAATAGATAGCTAAGAAGGTGGAAGCCTCCTGCTAGGACGTCATCTTCAAAACAGCACAACAAAGATCTACTACTCTTGGACTACTCAAATAACATGAGTACCCGAAAGTTTAGGGAAAACAAACAACTCGGATCAGACGATATATCTGGTATGAGTAAAAAAAATTAAACAATAGGTGTGAATAAACACAAACATGTAGGACCACGCCGCTGAACACAGAACGGGTTTACTCCCAAATAAATCAACATCCAAACGTAAAGAATGGATAAATAATTAAACACCAGAAGAGTGGTTGACTCTTCCCAATGCAAATAAGAAAATAAATTTAAAGATTCGAATCGAATAAGAAAAGGAAATCTCATACGAATGACTAGGAAGGTGCACTACCCTTGAAGTATACCTCTAATAATATACTTCTGAGAAGCTCATATACTCCTTGACACTTCTCAGACAATACCAAGCCGGACCCTGCCAAACCTTACTGAGTATCCGAATATTCCACATCCAATAGCGCTACCGAATCCAAATCTAGATGAAATGTGAAAGCACCCTAATAGGAGCAACCCCACATAGCTTGGCTTCCTCTCGCGCTTTAGTTTTATTCATTTTTGATAAAGGATATCAATGCTCAACGGAGCAACACATTGTCTTAGAATGACGATAATAAAGAAGCTGAAGTAACCAATAGTTGAGAAACCAACTATCGTTGTATATGGAAATTAAGTCTTGTATACTTACCACCACTCATCGGATTCAAACTTGTACTATTTCTTGGTTAACCATAATACTGGACAAGTCAAGGTAGTGTTACCTCAAAGTCATGCCCTGCGATTATTCTTAACTTTCGAAATAGCGACAAGTCCACTTCTTCGATGTTTAGTGCTAATTATACAAATAAATTGTTTCCATATAAGTGAATCACTTTACGGAAATTAATTCATTTCCATAAACAATTTAAACTTTTTCTTTTAAAAATCCAAATTCGTACTTAGTTTCACATTACAAACATTAGCTTTAAAACACTTTGTTAAAAGAGTTTACTATCTTTGAAACATCTTTATAAAAAGGATTTAACAACTTAAAACATCCTTATTACATTGATTAATTAACTTTTAAAACTATGCTAACTAAGTTGAAAAATTAACTTTAATAACCTTTAGTTAAATGGGTAAATCACCTTTAAAACATCATTAATTAAATTAATTAAATAATAATTGAATATCATTAGTTAAAAGTGATTAATTAGTTTAAAAGTTTATTTAAGGAAAGATTAATTAAGGTTAGACAGATTTATTAACTTTTAAAAGTCATTACTTAAAAAGATTAACTAATTTAAAAACATCATTAGTAAATTGATTTTTAACTTTAATCCATCATTATTAAAAGATTAATTAATCTTAATCATTATTAGATAAAGCGATTTAATAATTTCAAAACATCACTAACCAAGTGATTAGTTAATTTTAAACATATTGTTAATAAGTTAATTAGTTAACTTTATTCCTTATTAATTAAATAATTAATTAAATTAAATAATCGTTATTAAATTAATTAATTATTTTTTGAAACATCGTTGATTAAAAAATTGCTTAAATTGTAAAATAATTCCAAGCACGATAATGAAACCAAACGGTTTTGATAAAAGGTGATTTTTCAAAAGTGTCAATATAACAACTATCGCTATACGGGCAGTTTGGAATTCGGGTATATGATAATTTCATTACAACCAACCATCACAAAGCAAGGGGATGAACATACATACATGGTAGTTTACAATAATTCAACATGTAAAAAGCATTTATTAACAACGAAATTAGTTTAACTTCTGGATTTTCATATAACTTATGATTCGTTTATTAACTTTCCAAAGCGACTAATTTTCAAAGAAACAAACCAATCCAACAACCAAACCATTATTACAACTATACAATAAACGTTCAATAGCTACAAATATAAGCATGAATATAGTTTAAACATTATGGTTCAAAGGTGGAAGCTTTACTCACAAAAACACTTCTAACTTATCTGGATCACCATAATAAGTTGCCGAACTTACGAACGAACTTCACTACGCCTTAGTTCACTCTTTTGGGCCCTTGAGGGGCTGTCTTATGGGTTTGGTGTAACGGCCCATAAATTTTCGATAATTAACATGGTTAATTTAATAAGATTCTATGATTAAATATTGAAAGAAATAAAAATTTGTAATTTAATAATGAAATAATAACTAAAATGAAACGTAAAAATGTTATTAAAGTTAATTATTGATAAATTGAATGGAATTCCAACAAATTGTAATTATACAAGTAATTGAAAAGATGAAATTTGTTGATTATTAAATTTGAAATTGAAAGGTGATTTAATTAATTTAATTTATTTAATTTATTTAATTTATTTAATTTATTTAATTAACGTGAAAATAGCCATTTTGGAAACTGTCTTGGATTTCAATGAAACCAGTTTCATCGGATCCGTAACGGTGAATTATTGTAAGGTTTCAAGTTACGTAACGATCGGACGTGTCGTTTGATCGTACGAACTCGAAACGCCTAGAAATCAATTAAATTAAAATAAATTGAAATCCATTTGAAATAAGCTGATTTTGACATAACTTCTTCATACGATGGAATTAGGACTTGAAACCTGTTCTATTGGGTTTAAAAATAATGAAAACATCTATTTTGATATATGGGGTGACCCGTTTTCGTTCCGGTGACAGAACGGGCTTTTCGGGTCATTTATCGTTCAACATGTAAATCAAATCTTGTTCATCCATTCTATTTTCAGCTTTGTCTATAAATAGCCCGTTATAAACCCTAGCCACTCCTGATTTTCATTTGTCTGTATGTACATTTCAGTCTTTTCCTCCTTCTCAATGGCAGACAAACCAAACAAACTTCTCAATTCAATTTCAAAATCAAATTCAAATCAAAATTTCAAACTCCACAAACTATATCGAATTATATATCGATTTGAAGTTCTCGACGAGCACAAGTCTAATTTGCTGTCTATTTTTCAATCTGAATTGCTATGTGGCCGAAACGGGGCGAATTAGTCTCGGCCGTTCAATGGCGTCGTGATCATCATCGATAGACCGGCGATTGGAGGGTACTGTCGTGTGGAGAGTCGAATGGGGAGTCCATCGGAGAGGTTCGTTGGTCGAATCAATGGCTAGATCAGAGGGATTAATTTGATTAAGGTTTGGAAGGGTGTGGCGGTAGGCGACGTTTGGGATGATCGGACCTAGGCGGTTCTAAAGGGGGCGGCGAGGCGATTGCAACGGAGGTGGTCGGTGTGGCCAATGGCGGCCGGAGGTGGCGGCTTTGCATGGCCAACGGCAAGTCAAGGGGCGGGTTCCTGTGCTTTGGTATCGGGTTCGAACGTGAATTTGGCTGATGGGTTGCATGTTGGAGACGAGTGACGTGGCAGGTTATGATTGCGCGATTTATTTATTTATATTTCCTTTATTTTAAATCGTGTAATCTTCTAATGCGTATAACTTTTGCATACGAGGTCTGTTTCACGCGCAGTTTTATTCGCCAGTATCGTATTGAAATTTCGGACATTTTGATGCTGGTATGGACGGATTCCGAGACCGTTCAAATTTGGGCACTATTTTGAATTTCAAATCAATTTGAATTCAAAAGGTGAGTGTTTAACCCACTCACAACTTCAAAATTTTCTTACGTTTGTTAAATTAAATTTATGATGTGATTAGAAATTTTTTATTGCAGTTTGGCTTGTTAAATTGTCATTTCTGGTTAAATTTTATTTTTATCGCATTTAATTATCGTTTAATTTAATATTGAATTTTAATTGTCAAATTTAATATCTGTATTGATTACCGATTATCTATTGATGTTTATTGATTGAATTGGATGATGAATGTTAAATTTGTTGATATTGGATGACTTGATGTTGTATTTTATATTGTATAACTGCAAATTCCCTATGGGTTGAAATGATACATACCCGAACGATCTATAGACTAGGTAAAAATCGTTATGGGTTGAAATGATAGACTCGAGCGATTTTATGGATTTTATTTTATTCGGGATTGCGGTTTGAAATGATATACAACCGTAAAATTTTAATTACGGTTTGAAATGATAAATATCGGTATCACTTGACCCTAGGGTAGAGAATTATATACGGACACTGGATTGGTTAAATTAAATGATTTTAAATCCTTAATTTTTGAATTTAATTGAATGATATTTTGAAATAAACTTGTTTAATATAATTTGAATTATTATTGGAATTAAGTTATGTTGAAAATTGAATTGGTTAAAGGAATGGTTTAAAGAAATTAGATTTAAATTTTTAAGTTGAATTTTTAAGCATAAATGGAATTAAACAGAATTTAGTTATTGAAATTGTTTGAAATATAACTTTGAAATATATTGGAATGTGAGTGATTTAAATTGATATTTCAAAACATGGTTTGGAAGCAATATAAAGTTTAAAAAGTTATTGTGAGTTGAATTGAAGATTGAAATTGGGTTTATTGATTTGGAAATTTGAAATGGTCCAGATGTGTTGAAATAAAATAAATAATTTTAATTATTAAGATTTTCGAATTATTAAACTATTGTAATTTATATCAACTATATTAAATCATTTTAACCTATTTTAAACCATTTTATTTATTTTAAAACTAATTAACCTATTTTATCTTATTTTAAATCTAATTAATCTATTTTAAAGCTATTTAATCTATTATAATCATATTTAATCTATATAAATATTTTAGAGTATTCTAACTATCCTAAAGATTTATTTTACTATGTTAAGCTATTTTTAACTATCTAAACTATTTTTCTAAATTCCAAACTAAGTAAAGTAGATGGGTTTATATTTATTCCTCGATTTTTAAAGGGAATATGGTTAAATGATATGATAACCTAAGTTGGGATTTAAATTACATATTTGATTTGAATATGAAGTTTTGAAATGAGGATTTAAACTATTTTGAATTATGATTTCAAAGTGAATATGATTTCGAAAGTATTATGGTTTTGAGAATATGATATTTTGATATAAATTGTGAATTGACTTTTTGAAATGTAAAAGGACCATCCGATGTGTAATAAGCGATTGGTTGTTAAAGAGACCGGGATCGAATATGTCATACTCTCTGTCAATACCGAAAACCACTTTAACAACTGTGTACGTTTTGGAGATCCAGAAATGAAGTAGGATGGTTTGGCGAACAATTTCTGTATAAGGTACGACGTGACCCTGACTCCCGTGAGTTAGCTTAGATGTGACAAAAATCAGGAGCTATACCGGGCCAAGTGAGGTCATCCCTCCTATCGGGCATATTTCTTCGATACTATATTTTGACTTTGTGATTGATTTGGTGGCCACCCCTCGATTTTGATTATGGGAGTGTGTCCAAGGTGGGCGGTAGTAGCTGCTATGCGTTACCACCAGTCCGGGAGTGCAATTGGTATATCTACCCTGGCATCTCCTCGTGTGCCATGTTCACATGCCTTAGCGCGCCTTCTACGAGTTTGTTTTGTACCATACCTATGGAGTGCCCTTTGATAGACCTCCAGTTTATGGGGGAATTACGGTACTGTATAGACTATGGGAATATATAAAAATGTGTTAAGGGGGATATGGGTAATGCCTTAACGCTATTTTCATACTTTGCTTTATTGTAGACACTATTATAATAGCGTATTTTACTGCATAGTAGATAGTTTAACGGATCCTTAGGAGATGTGAATCCCGAACATCTCTTAAGTTATCGCACTCACGTTAGACACTGGATAGGAGATGTCAAACCCCGTAAGCATCTCTGACGTCGTTTACACTAATATTTATTTACCGTTAATTTAACTTACATAAGATCTTTTAGTTCCGACTCGAGTGTTTTGTCTTTTCAATTCGCTCGGGTCAGCTGAGCATTTCAGGGTTGAAGACCTTATTTCCGGAGGACGAAGACGAAGATTTGTATTATTATTATTTATTATATTTATTCCACTGCATCATGTTGTTCCGCTGCATTTATTTAGTTATTCATGTTCATGTAACTCTGATGTTTGTGTTGTAAAGAATAATCAAATGTATTTATAAAACAGCTTCATGAACTATTATTTTATTATTATATTTTATCATTCCGCTACGAGGTTCTGTATTTGTTTTATTTCTTTCTCTTTTTCTTATTTACCCCATAACAATCTGCCCTTTTGAATGGTTTGAGTTTGACGTGTGTGTCTGCTTAAAGTGTCCAAAAAGCAGGTCGTTACAGTTGGTATCAAAGCTTTGGTTTAGCGATAACCTTAGCTTTGTGGGGTCTGACTCATATTAAATAGGGTAGTAATACCCTAGAATGAGTCACTGAGTGTATATATAAGAGAGTGTATTTGTTAGTGTTATAAAAATGGCTTTGGTATTGTGTTAATTTGTTCCGTTTTGTATTTATAAATTCTGGTTGGTGCATAGGATGCTATGACATCGATAGGGATTTCTAAACACTTAATAGGACAGACTGACACAATATTTCTATTTGAAATATAGGTAAATGAAATAATCTTTCCTATTATATATATTTTTATATAAAGGAATAATTTTTATAAATGATATAGTTGGTTGCTATATGTTGTTTGATAGGTAGTGAAATTTATAAATATTGGTTGAAAATGAGATTGTAAATAAAATGAATATAAATTGGAGATTTGAGAACTTAATTTTCAGGATTTTTGAAAATTTCTTTCGAATGATTTTTGAATATAATAATAATATTATTTGGAAGTATTTTCTGATGTAAATATTTCGATGTAATTTGAAAGAAAGTTTTAAAAGAAATTCTGAAAGGAAATGAGTTATGTACTCCTCTCTCTGTCGCTGGAAAATAATTTCGGTGATGAGTGCTCGCATCATCGACGTTCATTTTCAAGTTTCAAAGTGGGAAGGCTATGGTAGTAGTTTTACTGCACGTTTATTTGATAAACCAATATAAATTTTAAATTGTTTTAAATATAATTGGATATATAAGTTGTAAGTATATACATCTATCTATTATTTTTAAATGATTTAAAATGGAACCCGGCATTTAGTTCTTAAATTTCTATAAATTAGAGGTTTTAATTATTGAAAATGAAATAGAATTTAACTATTTAATAATTGGAACTTCTAAATGAAAATAAGAAATTAAATGCTAAAGTTATAAATGAAGCATATATGAAATTTGAAATTGGTAATCTGTAAATAATTAGGAATATAAAATATAAGAAATGGTAACAACTATTGAACATGTATTTACTAAAATGAAATAAGATAAACTTGTGTAACTTTCAATTGCATTCTTAAAGACATTTATATAACTTGCCAAATATTAAAAGTTGAAATGTTAAATAGAAAATGTAATGGGATATTATACAAGTAAAACTTAAGTGATGAATGGGTTCAATAAAAATTACTTTATTAAATAAGAACTATGATATTATAGTTGTTATAAACTTAAGTTATAATTGAAATGCTACTAATTGAATATAATAGAAAAGTGAGTATTATAAATAAATGATAATAAACTTAAGTAAATGTGGAAGTTATTTATATAAAAAATAAGTAGAAAGATGAATACTGTAAGTAAAAGATTTTGGACTTAAGTTTATGTTTGAAACTATCGATAATTAAAGAAAATGATAAAATGAACACTATACTAAATTAAATGCTTAAAACTTCAGGAAGGCTGAAATGATTTAGAAAATGGATTTGATATTCAATGACATTAAATAAGAGAATGAATGAAAATTAAAAAGGAAAGAAACTTAAGTATGAACTTATGCACTAATGAATATTAATGTCTCATTGAAATCAAGTATATAAATTAATTTATGTGAACTAAATTGTAATGAAAGTGTGAAATACTTAAGTAATGAATTCATTTATCATTATAAACAATTGAATGGATATATTTTATGTAATAAAATGTAAATAACATATGTGAATAAATTAGTGTAAATAAATGGAATTAAGTGCTGAATGAATAAATAGGAATACAATTTTGGAAGAAGGAAATGCAAAATAAAAGGAAGTAATCATTAAATGAAAAAAGATGAACAACAAATCTTGTGAAAAGGAACTAATAAGAATAAACCTGAATAATGTTTGGAATTTGATGTTTGGTTGATTTATGGGTTGTTTGGGTAAAGATACTTTTAATTGTTTGGATGTATGGATAATCTATTGAGTTTTATCTAAGACTGTTGAGTGTATGGTATACTTTGTAGTTATTTATCATTCTGTACGATTGAAGTGTCTAAACCTGAACAAACCTATTTTATTTGCTATGGGTGAAAGGTTGATTACTTTGATTCCTTCTTATGATTGTATGCTTGTTTGTAAGTGATTGTTGGTATGTTGCATTATTTTGTTTTGTTATTGGTTGAAACAACTTAAATTATTTCTCTTTTATATAATTATTAACATCCTTGGTTATATAAGTGAAATACAGGTTATGGAAGCAATAGCTACTGCTTTTGGTTTCATAAAATAAGCGTTAATTGTCGATAAATAGGTACGTTCTCGGATTACGGTTTCCTAGCGATATTATATTGTTTTCCCGCTGTTGGGATATATTATTTTGAAAAATTATGATATATATTGTTATTTTGATATTATTATTTCTCCCAGACCTCTCCGTACAAAGGGGACTCTGTCGAAATTTTCAGTGAATTCTAGACATAGAAATTTTTGAAATGTTTTCCAAACTTTATTAATTAGAATATAAAAGGATTTAATTGTTTATAAATTGATATATTTTATTTAAAATTATTAATCATGTAAATTAATTGTTTATAAATTTAATATTTTGAATAAGATATATTGATTACTTAATTCTTTTTTCTTCTTCTTTCCCTTCTTTTCCCTCCTTTTTCCTTTTCGGGGACAAAAAGTTTTGAGTGGTGGAGACTGTAACGACCCGTAAATTTTCGATGATTAAAATGGTTAATTTAATAAGATTCTGTGATTAAATATTTAAAGAAATAAAAATTTGTAATTTAATAATGAAATAATAACTAAGATGAAATGTAACAATGTTAATTAAAGTTAATTATTGATAAATTGAATGAAATTCCAACAAATTGTAATTATACAGGTAATTGAAAAGATGAAATTTGTTGATTATTAAATTTGAAATTGAAAGGTGATTTAATTAATTTAATTATTAATTTATTTAATTAACGTGAAAATAGCCATTTTGGCAACTGTCTCGGATTTCGATGAAACCAGTTTCATCGGATTCGTAACGGTGAATTATTGTAAGGTTTCAGTTACGTAACGATCAGACGTGCCATTTGATCGTACGGACTCGAGACGCCTAGAAATCAATTAAATTAAAATCAATTTGAAATAAGCTGATTTTGACATAACTTCTTCATGCGATGGAATTAGGACTTGAAACCTGTTCCATTGGGTTTAAAAATAATGAAAACATCTATTTTGATATATGGGGTGATCCATTTTCGTTCCCATGACAGAACAGGCTTTTCGGGTCATTTATCGTTCAACGTGTAAATCAAATCTTGTTCATCCATTCTATTTTCAGCTTTGTCTATAAATAGCCCTTTATAAACCCTAGCTACTCCTCATTTTCATTTGTCTGTACGTACATTTCAGTCTTCTCCTCCTTCTCAATGGCAGACAAACCAAATAAACTTCTCAATTCAATTTCAAAATCAAATTCAAATCAAAATTTCAAACTCCACAAACTATATCGAATTATATATCGATTTGAAACTCTCGACGAGCGCAAGTCTAATTTGCTATCTGTTTTTCAATCTGGATTGCTATGTGGCCGAAATAGGGCGAATTAGTCTCGGCCGTTCAATGGCGTCGTGATCATCATCGATAGATCGACGATTGGAGGGTACTATCGTGTGGAGAGTCGAATGGGGAGTTCATCAGAGAGGTTTGCTGGTCGAATCAATGGCTAGATCAGAGGGATTAATTCGATTGGGGTTTGAAAGGGTGCGACGGCCGGCGGCGTTTGGGATGATCAGACCTAGTCGGTTCTAAAGGGGGCGGCGAGGCGATTGCAACTGAGGTGGTCGGCATGGCCAATGGCGGCCGGAGGTGGCGGTTTTGCGTGGTCAACGGCAAGTCAAGGGGCAGGTTCATATGCTTTGGTATCGGGTTCGAATGCAAATTTGGCTGCTGGGTTGCTGTTGGAGACGAGTGACGTGGCAGGTTATGATTGCGCAATTTATTTATTTATATTTCCTTTATTTTAAATCGTATAATCTTCTAATGCATATAACTTTTGCATACTAGGTCTGTTTTATGCGTGGTTTTCTCCGCTAGGATCATATTGAAATTTCGAACATTTTGACGCAAGTTTGGACGGATTCCGAGACCGTTCAAATTTTGGCACTATTTTGAATTTCAAATCAATTTGAATTCAAAAGGTGAGTGTTTAACCCACTCACAACTTCAAAAATTTCTTATGTTTGTTAAATTAAATTTATGATGTGATTAGAAATTTTTTGATTGCAGTTTGGCTTGTCAAATTGTCATTTCTGGTTAAATTTGACTTTTATAGCATTTAATTATCGTTTAATTTAATATTGAATTTTAATTGTAAAATTTAATATCTGTATTGATTACCAGATATCTATTGATGTTTATTGATTGAATTGGATGATGATTGTGATGAATGTTAAATTTGTTGATATTGGATGACTGGATGTTGTATTTTATATTGTATAGCTGCAAGTTCCCTATGGGTTGAAATGATACATACCCGAACGATCTATAGACTAGGGAAAAATCGTTATGGGTTGAAATGATAGACTTGAGCGATTTTATGGATTTTATTTTATTCGGGATTGCGGTTTGAAATGATATACAACCGTAAAATTTTAAATTACGGATTGAAATGATAAATATCTGTATCACTTGACCCTAGGGTAGAGAATTATATACGGACACTGGATTGGTTAAATTAAATGATTTTAAATCCTTAATTTTTGAATTTAATTGAATGATATTTTGAAATAAACTTGTTTTATATAAATTGAATTATTATTGGAATCAAGTTTTGTTGAAAATTGAATTGGTTAAAGGAATGGTTTAAAGAAATTAGATTTAAATTTTTAAGTTGAATTTTTAAGCATAAATGGAATTAAACAGAATTTAGTTATTGAAATTGTTTGAAATATAACTTTGAAATATATTGGAATGTGAGTGATTTAAATTGATATTTCAAAACATGGTTTGGAAGCAATATAAAGTTTAAAAAGTTATTGTGAGTTGAATTGAAGATTGAAATTGGGTTTGTTGATTTGGAAATTTGAAATGGTCCAGATGTGTTGAAATAAAATAAATAATTTTAATTATTAAGATTTTCAAATTATTAAACTATTGTAATCTATATCAACTATATTAAATCATTTTAACCTATTTTAAACCACTTTATTTATTTTAAAACTAATTAACCTATTTTAACTTATTTTAAATCTAGTTAATCTATTTTAAAGCTATTTAATCTATTATAATCATATTTAATCTATATAAATATTTTAGAGTATACTAACTATCCTAAAGATTTATTTTACTATGTTAAGCTATTTTTAACTATCTAAACTATTTTTCTAAATTCCAAACTAAGTAAAGTAGATGGGTTTATATTAAATCCTCGATTTTTAAAGGGAATATGGTTAAATGTTATGATAACTTAAGTTGGGATTTAAATTACATATTTGATTTGAATATGAAGTTTTGAAATGAGGATTTAAACTATTTTGAATTATGAGTTCAAAGTGAATATGATTTCGAAAGTATTATGGTTTTGAGAATATGATATTTTGATAAAATTGTGAATTGACTTTTTGAAATGTAAAAGAACCATCTGGTGTGTAATAAGCGATTGGTTGTTAAAGAGATTGGGATCGGATATTGTCATACTCTCTGCCAATACCGAAAACCACTTTAACAACTGTGTACGTGGTGGAGATTCTAGAAATAAAGTAGGATGGTTTGGTGAATGATTTCTGTATAAGGTATAACATGACCCTGACTCCCGTGAGTCAGCTTAGATGTAACTAAAATCAGGAGCTATACCGGGCCAAGTGAGGTCATCCCTCCTATCGGGCATATTTCTTCGATACTATATTTTGACTTTGTGATTGATTTGGTGACCACCCCTCGATTTTGATTATGGGAGTGTGTCCGAGGTGGGCGGTAGTAGCTGCTATGCGTTACCACCAGTCCGGGAGTGCAATTGGTATATCTACCCTGGCATCTCCTCATGTGCCATGTTCACATGCCCTAGCGTGCCTTCTACGAGTTTGTTTTATACCATACTTATAGAGTGCCCTTTGATAGCCCTCTAGTTTATGGAGGAATTACGGTACTATATAGACTATGGGAATATATAAAAATGTGTTAAGGGGGATATGGGTAACGCCTTAACGCTATTTTAATACTTTGCTTTATTGTAGACACTATTATAATAGCGTATTGTACTGCATAGTAGATAGTTTAACGGATCCTTAGGAGATGTGAATCCCGAACATCTCTTAAGTTATCGCACTCACGTTAGACACTGGATAGGAGATGTCAAACCCCGTAAGTATCTACGATGCCGTTTACACTCATATTTATTTACCGTTGATTTAACTTACATAAGATCTTTTAGTTCTGACTTGAGTGTTTTGTCTTTTCAATTCGCTCGGGTCAGCCTGAGCATTTCAGGGTTGAAGACCTTATTTCTGGAGGACGAAGACGAAGGTTTGTATTATTATTATTTAATATATTTATTCCACTGCATCATGTTGTTACGCTGCATTTATTTAGTTATTCTTGTTCATGTAACTCTGATGTTTGTGTTGTAAAGAATAATCAAATGTATTTATAAAACAGCTTCATGAACTGTTATTTGATTATTATATTTTATCATTCCATTGCGAGATTCTGTATTTGTTTTATTTCTTTCTCTTTTTCTTATTTACCTCATAACAATCTGCCCTTTTGAATAGTTTGAGTTTGATGTGTGTGTCTGCTTAAAGCATCCAAAAAGGTGGGTCGTTACATTTGGCTGGGTAGTAAGGGGAATGGCCTTGGAGTTGTTGAGGTGGAAATGGTTTTTGTTTTGGTAGAGGAGTGTTTGTAGACGAATATATGAAGTTTAACTTGATTTTTAAAAGTTTATTCACTAGTTTTTGGCTTGGGAATTTCTCTTGGAAGCCATGGAAGTATTCATGTATATGAAGAGAAAAGAAATGAATATGTAAAGTGGAAAATGTGTGCAGATGGTGGGTATTTATAGGTAAAGGACATGAAGAGGTGATTAAAATAATTAAACATTTAAATAATATAAAGTTGTCATGTGTTCGTGCTTGGCATACCCCCTCCACCTCACCTAGTACACACACATACCCTTCTCTCTCTCCTCCTTCACCATGCCTTAGGTACTTGTTTAGGTTATGGTTATGGTACTTAATTAATTTCCTAATGTTATTTAATATATTTTTGTGCATTTTATGTCAAATCAAGTTGTATATTTAAACTAAGCTTAATTATTAACTTTAACACATTGATTATCTTTTCACATGACATATGTGCGTGCATGTGTATATGAGTGATACAAAAAATTGCACAACGTTTTTGATGACTTTCCGAGGCCGAAAAGTAGAAATTTTGAAAAACGTTTTTCAGTCACATTTTCTATTTTTATTTGAACTAATTATTTTGGTTAACAAAATTTGAAAATGATTTTACTATCATTAATTAATATTAAAATATGTTTATTTGGTTATTAAAATCTATTATTTAAATATTTAAAAATGATTTAATATTTAAATACAAATCGATTAGTTTATGGGTCGTTACACTCTCCCTCCTAGGAGAATTTTGTCCAGAAATTAATACAAAAAGACAATCCAAAAGGTATGTATTATACCAAAAAATTCATATAACAACGCAAAGCAACTATGCCATAAAATAACATACCTAATGCATTTAAACAACAAGCAACTAACCTGACATTACATCAGGGTAAGTTTCTCTAATATGATCCTCAGTCTCCCAAGTACAATCGCGGGGATCATCACTCCACTAAACCTTCACAAGCTTCACCACCTTTTTCCCAATCTCCTTTTATCCCAATCTATAATATGAACTGGGTGTCGGACTACCGTCAAATTCGGTTCTATTTCCAAGTCTTCCTGAACAAACGTCACACTAGTCAAAGATGGATCATGAATATGCTTTCTTAGATGAGATACATGAAAGACATTATGAACTTCTGACAATCTTTTAGCCAATTCTACTCTATAGGCCAATGATCCAATTTTCTCAAAGATTCTAAATGGTCCAATGAATCTGGGTGCTAGCTTTCCTGCTCTTTTGAATCTTACAGCTTCTTTAATAGGGAAAACTTTCATAAATACCAAATCTCCGACCGCAAACTCTAAGTCCCTTCCCCGTTGATCGGCACAACTTTTCTGTCGATCCCGGGCTTCTTTCATCCTTTTCTTTACCATGACCACTTTCTCTGATGCTTCTCGAATTATCTCTGGTCTAAGAACTAATCGATCTCCAGTTTCAAACCAACATGAAGGTGATTTACATAGCCGTCCATATAAAGCTTCATAAGGTGTCATGCCAATACTAGCTTGGTAACTGCTATTATAAGAGAACTACCAAATGTAGATGATCTTCCCAAGAACCTCCAAAATCCAAAATGCATGCTCTCAAGAGATCCTCCAAAATACGGTTCACCCTTTTAGTTTGTCTATCTGTCTGCAGGTGATAAGCTGTGCTCAAATTCAATTCTGTCCCTAAAGCGGCTTGCAATGCTCCCCAAAATCATGGTGAAGATGGGATCTCGATCACTGGCTATCCTTACTGGAATTCCATGTAGTTGAAAGATCTCCCTCAAATAAATCCCTACCAAAGAAGCTGTGGTTCTTGATGACTTCACCAGAATAAAGTGGGTTCTCTTCATTAATCGATCTACAATTACCCAGATGCCTTCATTACCTCTTCTTGTTCTTGGCAACCCATCGATAAAGTCCATGGATACTTGCTCCTACTTCCAATTTGGTATCTCAATGGTTGAAGTAACCCAGCAGTCTTTTGCTGGTCACTCTTGACTTGCTAACAATTCGCACATCGACTCATGAAAATCGAAATGTCGCTCTTCATCCCTTTCCACCAAAAGGTCTTCTTCGTATTCTGAAACATTTTAATTTCTCCTGGGTGGATAGATAACTTTGACCGACGACACTCTCTCAACACATCATGTCTAATTCCATTAACATCCGGCATATAAATCCAACCATTCATTCTTAAAATGCCTCGAAAGTCTATCTGAAAACTAAAGATAGTTACATCTTCAACATCCTCTTAAGCCGAGCTAGAATAGGGTCTTCTTCATGGAAATATGCTATTATCTTCATTAATGCTGGCTTAAATTTCAAATTTGCAATCGTCGCCACATTCCTACTCAATGTATCTGCAACGGCGTTTTCCTTCCTATGGGTATAAAGAATCTCTAGGTCATAAGACGTGAGAAATTCCAGCCATCTTTGCTGCCTCAAGTTAAAGTCCTTTTGGGTAAAAAGATACTTTAATGACTTGTGATCTGTATATAACTCAAACTTTGAAACCAAAAGATAGTGCCTCCACATATTCAATGCGAAGACAATCGCCAACAGCTCCAAATCGTGCGTAGTGTAATTCTTCTCATGAGGTTTCGACTGTCAACTCGCATACGCTATCACTTTTCCATTCTGCATCAAAACTACTCCTAATCTGGTCCTACAAGCATCCATATAAACTGTTAATCCTTCACTCCTATCTGGAATAGTCAAGACAGGAGCGCTAGTCAATTTCTCCTTTAACTCTTTGAATGCTTGATCGCACTTGGGTGTCCAAACAAACTTAGCATCTTTCCTCATCAGCTTTGTTAGATGAGAAGCAATCTTCAAGAAATCTTTAATAAACCTTCTATAGAAACCTACTAATCCCAAGAAACTCCTGACTTCCATCACATTTTCAGGTTTCTTCCAATCTTGAACCGCAAATACTTTAGCTGGGTCCACTGATATGCCTTCTCTCGAAACTACATGCCCAAGAAATCTAACTTCGGATTTCCAGAAATGGTACTTAGAAAGATTTTCCTTTAAAACATGACTTCTTAAAGTACTTAGAACAAGAAGAAGATGGTACTTGTGCTCTTCTTCCTACTTAGAATAAACGGGAATGTCATCAATGAAGACGAGAACAAACTTGTTAAGAAAATAACAAAACACTCTATTCATCAAATCCACGAAATAAGCGGGTGCATTAGTCAATCCGAATGGCATAACTAACCACTCGTAAAAACTATCAGGAGTTCGAAAAGATGTTAAGGGTACACTCTCCTCTGCTACCCTTAATTGGTGAAAACCAGTGACAAGATCCAACTGAGAGAATATCCGACCTCCGTGGAGCCAGTCAAACATGTCATCAATCCTAGGTAAATGATACTTAATCTTGATAGTCCTCTTATTTAATTCTCGGCAATCCACACATAATCTAAGATAACCATCTGCTTTGGTAACGAAAACTACTGGCGATTCCCAACTTGATGTGTTGCATCTGATCAAACCATTCTATAATAAATCAAACGTCTGCTTCTCCAGTTCTCTTCTTTCCATTGGAGTCAACCTTCGAGGAGGTTGTACAATAGGTCTGGTTCCTGGAATCAAATCAATATGGAATTCCACTTCTCGGTAAGGAGGTAAACCTTGCACTTCTATAAAAATATCCTTGAAATCCCGAACAATTGGTATATTCCTCATTTCCTCTTTGGGTACTTCGAGGGAATACAGAAAGCTGCTCATCAACCCCTTTGGCTCTCCATAACATATATCAACGCTTCTACCTATTACATCTTTTACTATGATCACCCTTTTAACACATTCCAAGACATCTTTAAACTTAGATAACCAGTCTATTCCCAATAATACTCCAAAACTCATGAATTCGAGGACAAACAAGACAAGAAAAGAAAGGCTGATCTCGATAAGAAATAGGCACATTCAAACATGTGGTGTCAAGATTGGTCGGACCCCCAATTGGTTTCGATGCACAAAGAGAATTATGGAGAATAACATATTTAAGATTTAACTAGTTCATTAGGTCATATGAGATAAAACTATGGGACGCACCGGTATCAAATAACACTTTAACAGGAATATCAGAAATGGATAATGTACCTTGCAACACCTGCTTTCCTTTTGGGTCCATAGAAGTAGATGGTATTTCCTTAATAGTAAAAACTTTCCCTTGAGCTCCCTTCTTCGGAAATGGACACTCGTTCTTCATATGTCCATGTTTGTTGCAATTGTAGTAGAGCGGCCCACTAGCCGAGTTCGGGCACTGATTTGCGAAGTGGCCCATTTGGTTGCACTTATAACAAAGGATCTTGGTCAAGTCTAATTGCTTATTCTGAGCTGGAGCTCCACCTTTAGGCTTCTTTCCCGACCACTTCTTCTTCCCTTTGCGCTTGAAAAACAGCTTATTGGCAACTGGTACCACTGACAAAGGTTGGGCATTGACTGCTGGCACTACCTCTTTTTGAACTTCTTGCTCAATATCAAGAGCTTCAAACCTCAAAGCCATACTAATCAGATTGGTAAAGGTACCATTGAGATGATTGATCATTTCCCGTTGAAATGCTGGTCACATTCCTTTCACAAACATTTCGTTATGTTTAAGTGGCGTATCAATCAATCCTGGTCCAAAGTGGGACAATGCATTAAACCAATGCTCATACTGTGCCATTGTCATCTCACATTGTTTCAAATCCATAAAAATCCTGAACAACTGAGTCCTTCCCACCTCTGGGATAAACTGAGCTTCAAAAACCTCTTTAAACTATGCCCAAGAGAAATCCTCCTCTAGTGTATTCATTGTGAATGAATCCCACCAATCCATTGCTGCTTTCTGAAGCTGACAGATGCCAACACTCTCTTTCTAGCATCTCCCAACTAAAGATCCCTGAATATCCTTTCACAAGAGCGGAGCTGTAACGACCCAAAATTTTAGTCAATTGATTTTTAAATATTAAATAAATTTTAAATATTTAAATATTAGTTTTAAAGTAAAACAGCTTGAATTTCAAATATAGAAATTTATTTGAATATTGAATTTAAATAATTGGAATATTTAAAATAACCGAATCTTTGATTGATATGAATTAAAAGGATTTGGAGATCTTATTTGAACTTGGTATAAATAAGAATGGTGATAATAAAATTTTAATTTAGATTTAAAAGTGATTAATTTGGTTTTTATAATAACTCGTTTTAATTAACGTGTGAAAATGGCCTTCGGGGACACTATCTCAAATTCTGACGAAACTAGTTTCATTGCATCCGTTATAGTGGATTATAGTATGTCGCCGAATTTTGCAACAATCGGACTTATCGTTTGGTCGTGTGAGTTCGAAACAAATAGAAATTAATTAAAGGAATTAAATTAATACAATTCATTTTGAAAAGCTATCTTCTGTATATGATCGAATTAGGTCTCGAGACTATTTCCATGGTGTTCGGAATAAGTGTATTTAGTATAGAATGCTAGTCGACACGCCTCGATCGGATTTCAAGATTTTCGGGTGTATTATAACGGGTAATTTTTGGAATAAAAATAAATAAATTAAGTACCCATACTTCACTCTATTCAACCCATACCCCTATTACTTCAGCCATACCACCACTGTGCAACCTATATTCTCACATTCTCACCCCTTACCTCTCCCCTGTATATAATTGTACCTGTAACAAATGAAACTTCCCTCTTCGTTAATACAAAATAAACTGTTCGAATTTAAAAAGAGAAAAAAAATACGTCCATCCTACGGCCAAAGTTGAATAGAGCCACCAGAGGCCTCGATAGGCATTTGGGTTTGAAGAAGGAATGTGAGGGACGCCGTGGTGAAGTCAATGAACGTTGGTGATGGGCTATGGAGGTCTGTGGCGATGGCTATGACAGGGTGACCATGCGATAGTTTTTGGGGATTTTCTCCTTAACTTTGGCGCTGTAAGAGGTCGCACTAGTGGGAGGAGGTTCATCAGGGTAGGGGCGATGTCAAGTGAACCCACTGTGGTAGATGGTGGGGCCAGGTGGCGCATATGGGGAAGTGGACAGGGGCAGCAAATGGAATTGGCGAAGACGAGAGAAGGGGTTAGCCATAATCGCGATTTAGATTTTGAATAAGACGACCGTGATTTGGGGATTAGGAATTAGGGGTAATTAAGGTTAACTAACCCAATGATGTATTTAGTTAATAAAAATATATTATTATTTCTTGGATCGTATTAATGCAATAACTTGATGATATTAGGTCGGATTTGAACGAGGGTTTTTTCGTTACGGTCATATCGATGAATTCTACAATATGGAATTGGATTGGTGACAATTGGAGCTAGTAGAAAATTTCGAAATAAATTGAACGTCGTTCGATTTAGCGAAAAATGGAACGCCTTGACGATAATTGAAATCAAAATGAGTTAAACTCACCTTTTTAGTTAACCAGTAGGTTATATAGTTGATAAAAATTTTTGATTGAATGTTTGGATGATTTACTATTTTTATCAGTTTGTTTGGATTTATTCCCACCCCTAAGCGGATGACCCTTATATATATACCCCCTGGTAGCGGATGGCCCGTATTATATGATTATATACTATTTTTGATGCAAGGGGACATGTTGGAGGGATCCAACAGGATTCCTCACCATTGTTGATTTTAATTTCAATAATATTCCCATCATATGAATTATTGGATATTAAACCTGATTGTTTGACACTATTGGTTATGACATTGTTATATGTTCAGAACTTAAACCCTGTAGTAATAAAAATAAATCAATATCAATATAGGTTAGACGTTTGGTAGCTATTGGCCTTAAATTAGTACTTTTAAATACCATAAATTGCCGTTTGAAGTTGGAATTGAATTTTTAGACAGGAAATGATTTTAAAATCTAAATTTAGGTTTCGGAAATAATTTGTTTAAAAAGGATTAAATTTCTATTTTACTTCAACGTTATTATCTGGCGTTTTCTAAGTCATTAGAAATGTTTTTAAAAGTTATACTTAATATAATTTTAAAAAATTATTTATTTATATTTAATATCGTTTTAAATTTTTATTTAAATTAATATTATTTTAAAGTTATTTATTTATATTAATATTGTTTTAAAGTTATTTATTTATATTAGCATTGTTTCAAAGTTTTTTGCTTATAATTAATATTGTTTTAAAGTTATCTATCAATATGTTAATATTTTGAAAGGTTAATTATTTTAAAAATAAATATGGCTTGAAATTAATAATAAGGATTTATTAATAATGTTTTGAAAATAAATTATTATTATTTATAATAAAGGTAAAGATTAATTATTATTATTTTATGAATAATGTTTTTGGAATTATTAATTGTTATTTTTAAGATGTTTTGAAGTTAATAGTTATTATTTGTTTCTAATGTTTATTGTTAATAATTATTATTGTAGGGTTTTAAAGTAAATGATTTTTATCTATTTATAAATGTTTTCAAGTCTTGCAAATAGAGGTTTATAAAGTGGTTTAAAGGCCTAAAGGAAGATTATTTACAAGGAAAAGGATTTTTATAAATGATTAGATATTTATAAACGAATTTTAGAGACGGGTCTATAGATTTATAAGAGGAGTATTGTAATTAGTTTTATGGATTTATAAAGGGTTATAAATGATTTGAGAAATGGATAGAAATATTTATAAATGGTTTCTAGATATTTATAAAATAGTTCATAAATGGTTTTAGAAATTTATAATGGAGTTTATAAATGATTTTAGAATTGTATAAAAAGTAAAACTTCCTCAATGTTTGGTGAATATACTTATACCATTGAGATAAGTATATGGACATTTTTCCAAGTATTGAAATATAGAAATTTGTGGATATATATATATATATATATATGTATCTTTATAAAAGGATTTTTATACAAATATCGACAAAGTGAATTTAATTATTGAAAATATTAATCAAGGAGGCTAGTGGTTACTTACGTGCTTAACCAACGTTTGTTTTCCCTTTTGAAATAAATCCCTGATTTGGATGTGTGTTTGTTGATAGCTAAATAACCGACTATCAAATATGGACCCAAAACGTAAATTTGGAAATATCTATGAGAAACATGTGAGTTATATGGCACAGTTATCTCCGATGATGTTGTATTGTGCGTATAAATCTCGTTTCGTTCTCTTAGGACAAATGATAAGGAAATCCATCCACTGGCAGTTAGGAGGTGATCTCCACTCTCATTGTCACGATCCAAATTTCAGCGTTCTAAAATCGGCACTCGTACTTCACTTGTACTTGAATGCCGCAGATTCAATCGTTGAAATTCGACTCGTGTCAAAGCTTATAACACAGTAAGTATAACAACACAGCGGAAGATAGAAATGAATGATATCATATACAACTCCAATGAATACACTATCCAGAATGATATACAACAATGATATCAATATGATACAACAATATCAGAGATAAATAATGATACAGCGGAAAACAGAAGTGATAACTCCAAATGATCCTCAAAAGAGAATGAGTCCAACATCAGCTCGAACTACCATCACATTGCACCAAGATAAGCAAGTGTAGTCCGTGAACTCCAAACATTGAACTAGCTCCAGATACTCTACTGAACCTGACTATCTGAAAAACCCAACTCTAGATTGCCCGTGTGGAAAATTGTGGGCACCCAGAGTTTAGGAAGGGAACAATAAACTCCGAGTCAGTCATGGGACTGGTGTGAGTAACAAAAACAGATTATCTTTAAACAACAACAAATGAATTTTAAACATTGAAATCCGCAATGCTTTTGGAAAATGAAACTACCATAAGACCTCCCACCACACACACAAAGCAATCGCACACTTGGAGGAGAATTCTTCTTATGATAGTCAAATATGCTTACTACGCAAAAAAACTCTTTTGATATTATTACTAGTGCATAGTGCAGAAAATCCTTTCAAAAATATAATATTAATCTTAGCCAGCATAGGTACCATTATATTATGCCTTCTATAGCTGCCATTTTAAATGGCAGGTTCTACAACTAAAACCGTACAAGGTTCGTATTGTTTCTTTGGATTTTCCAACAAATGGTCAGGCTAAGGAACTTCCTATGCCACATGGGAACGCCTCTCGAGGGACGCCCCGAGAACCACCTGTGTAACAACCCAGGGATTTTTGTAACAATTATTTATCGTCAAAATGACGATTAAATCATTGTTAATTGCTAATGCAGATTTAGATCGAATTGAAATCCTTTTACAATTTGTTAAGAGTAGTTTGGGCTTTAAAATTTTAATTTTAGCCCACTTATGTTTAGATGCCGAGATTCTATCTGAGGCAACCCATTCTCCTTTTTGTTCGTTCGAAAACCCCCCTTTCATTTTTTTCGTGAAACCCTAAATCAAATCGAAGAAGTAAAAATGGAGGCCTCGTAAAATAAGGGTTGCTCGTCGCGTTTTCTTCAATTCGATAGCTAGGGCTTTGGAAAATCGAGGGTGCCGACTTCAATCAGATCGATCGAAAGCTCTGTCGATCGTCGTGTTCTTCGCTTCGGCAAAGGTGAGTGATCGCATCACTCACATCTAATTCAAATAGCTTGAGCTCGTTTGTTTATTTGTTCTCGTTGGCTTCGGCCATTCTTGTTTATGGTTGGCTTTAAGTTGGCTATCACTGCTTTGAACTGATGATTTTGTCTATATTGGGCTTCGGCCATTAGTTTTTGTTTTGATGCCTGAGATGATGCTTTGACTTGCTTTAAACTGCTAGTACACCTGGTTTCATGTGTATAATTGAAATTGTCTTTGTCTTTACTTTGTGACATCGGCTTTGAATTACTAGCATTTTTGGTTTGTGTGAAATTCTGGTGACTTCGGAAGTGATTTTTATTTGCCGTGGCCACACACTGGTTTGTACATGCTTTGACATTGGTCCTTTCTCAGTGATATTGGCCTTGACTTGGTTGCTAACTAGATTTTGTGAAAATAATTGTGAATGGAATTTGGGTTAGGCTCTGCCTTGATTTGAAACCGCAGTTCCCTGTTTTTGAACTCGTTTCGTTGTTGTTGATTTCTTGTTTTTCTGGTATTCACGGCACTGCCTTATCTCGTGAACGCCACTGCTCGACTTCCATCTGACTTCGGTTACGTGGTTGTGTGAATGTGATTTCATAACTTCGTATTATCGTCAGCTATCACCATTGCTTTGTTATTGTTTCTGACAATTTCGATTTGAACTTAATACTTTTGTTTATCGAAGGTGGTTTTTGAAATTGAGCCTCTGTCTTGCTTATTTGAATTCGTCTTTGACTTCGGTCGCTTTGACTTGTGATAATGTTGGCCTCGGCTTTAACTTGATTTTGACGAAGTGATTTCATTCAACTTTGGTTAATTCTTTGATGTTGAACAGAGGACTTCGGTCTTGATTTGTATATGACACTCCAATGTGTGTCAGTTTTGTTTATTGAGTCAAGATGCATTGCTTTGGTTGCTGCCTGGTCGATCATAGCGATTCACAGGTCTTGGACTTTGTTGTTGTATATTTGGCCTTGCTGTGCTTGTCACTGCATTTGGTTAAGGCTCGATCGACATCACTGTTGGTCTTTGGGTTACATTGTTGACTTTTGTCACTTGAAAACTGCTGTTGAACTTGACCTCGTTTATTTACTTGACTGTGCCGATGAGTGGGCTTTTGTGCAGTATTTTCTGGTTTGGATTGCATTTACATTATCTTTGTTGTAACTCGGAGTCTGTTGATGCTGGTTCATGTATTTATTGAGATGTTCAGGTTGCGTATACGTTTGCTGCCTGGTCATCATTGTATGTTGTCATTGCTCTTGTATTTGCAGTTTTCATTTTGTGCATTTGCATTTGGTGTCATTACTTTGTGTATTCATATAGTCTGGTGGCATTTCACTGTTGCATACATGTGCTTGAATTCGTATCCTGTACAACTGCCCTGAGTTGAACCCGTCTTTTATTTGGGTTTGACCTTGTGCTCATGTACTGTCTGGAGTTCGAATACGTGTATCACTTGTGTCTATTGAGTTTGAACATCCACTGTGTTAGTTCATTGATATAGCTCGACAGTTTTGGGTTCATGTGCATTGTCACTGCATATTTTGTTGCATTATCAACCTAGTTGTTCTGCAGTTCCTTGTTGCCACTTCTATTTCACTTTTGTTCAAGTTGTATTTATTATTTTACTGCATCATGTGGGCAGTCTTTGCATGTGCATGTTTGTCACCTGATCTGGTACACCTGATGTCGTTGTCTTCATTTGGCATTTGGATTTGTTTATGTACTTCACAGCTATATGTGCTTATTGTATATATTGGCTGTCGTGCACTGGTTATCTTCACATCATTATATAATTCGAAGTCCGGTTTAAGTTGCAGTGATACCGCTTGCATTCTGGTTTTTCTATACTTGATCCTCTGAGTTGCTTGTAGTAGTGTTGACTTTGTTGAAGTTTTGCTCTTATTTGGTTTGGGGCGTACTTGCTTCCCAGACCAGTTGCATTATAACTTTTGAGGCGGTGGTATTGATTTTTGAATCTTCACTTTCTCCTCATCATTGAGGCTATGCTCTTGTTTGCTGCATTTATGTTTTTGTGATAGCACTGTCCAGTTGAGTTTGAGTCGTACAACTCGAACTTGATCTCACGATGGTGCCATTTGTTTGTGATTTTCATTGAGCTTTCGTGTATTTCATCGCGGTAGTGGTGAGGCAGTGCACGCGTGCGTGTACTGCAGCCACACGGAAATTTGATTTGGATTTGCTGATTTGTTGTTTAACACTGTTCAGTGTTATATCTGCTGTTATCCGATTCTCTTAGCGAGGAGTTGGATACACGAGATTTCTGTGACTGTCGTCTATTTGATATTTGCTTATTATTGCTTCTGTGCATTAATAACTGAGTTTGAATTAGACTGACCCGTGTATTATTTTCTTTTGAATTTAATACTCGGGTCAGACCCGAGTTATTTCAGGTTGTAGATTTCCTGCTTTGAGTTGCTATTTGAGCTATGAAGACTTTTCACATCTTTTGGAGTAGTTGTGTCATAGTATAGGTTGATATGTATTCATGTATATTAGTTGATAATGTACGTGTATATATAACTTCCAGAGTCGACAGTTGTAGTTGTATCATATGTATTGTGTCAAAATGTATTGTAACTGACATCAGTTATATATATATGAGACTTTTGTTATCTGTGTTCCGCATTCTTTTTGTATTTGTGTTATTATTATATATATTGTCCTAAACTATTATGAACCATCGTAGTTCGTTTTATACTGGTAATTGGGTATGTCGATGGGAGTAAATAAATAAGAGATGAAAATTGAAAAATATATACCACTCCTATCGAGGTAACCAATACTAGTGTAAGGCCAACTACGGATGGTCGCTCCTATTCAGCCTTATTCTTCGTAATAACATACAGTATTTCTTTTAATACTCTTTGTTATTGTGAGAATAGAGGTGGGGCGTCACAACCTGGCTCTCTGCCAACACAAGGCCGGTTACCCCCTTCCCGGGTAGTAAACCTGAGATATGCCACCCCCGGTCCTTTGGGACCTTTATCCGAGAGCTCTCGATCACAAAGCAACAACCACACAGAAAATGAGTTTGGAGCAACCACACAGGTAAATATCTGGGCTCCATACCATGATACCACCTTTTTCCAGAAGGAATGGTCATACCCTAGGGGAGCTACCCCTGAAACCTTGCCGTATTTTCCTGTTTCGACCATTTCCGGTCTGTGAGGCTCGATGAGGTCTCGTCCACAAAGCTACGCTTTTTCACAAAGCCATGCTTTGATCACAAATGATCATCAACACACAGCAACACTCAGCATGCCACACCACCAAATTGGGAGTATATCACTGATAACCTTCAACTACATAACCTCTGAGCTCGTACGTCTCAGAGAAGGGTGTTAAGCTAAGAGAATAAATTCTCCGCCACCAAACAGAAATGTATTTGAAAGAAATCAGCTTTATATCTCAAAGTGTAATGTCAGACATAAATCCATACAAGTCTGTTCCGGGTTCGAACAGAACCGAAGGCACTTCGAAAGAAGCCCTTGCAAATCCGGATAATTTCTAATCACGTCCGGACTTCCCACCACATATGGAGTCTCTATACCGGGGACCAGTCGATGCAGAGACATTCGACGAGTTGTCCTTTCGTTTTCGAAAATATCCGGTCTTCGCCATCGGTCTTCAAATGCTATCCATAACGTCGTATCATTATTCGGAATGGGTTATATGACACAAAGTCCTCTCCCGGCTAAACCGAATAATGAGCGCAATATTTTAAAACATATGGATATTGGGATTTCAATTAAGTCACAACTTATTACCCAAAACCTTTCTTTCAAATGGTTTTAAAAAATTACCATTTCCAAATCTTTAAACAAAAAGATTCAATTCACAAAGTTCACCAACCTTTCACAAAGATTCATTCATATTCTTTCAAACAATTTCCCTTTCAAATTGGATTAACTCATCTAATCTTTAAATCAAAATTTAATTCATAGTTTTCAAAGCCGTTTCCAAAGATTCATTCATAACTTGGAAAACCATTTTTATTTCAAATCTTTTATATATAAAAGATACACCATTTAGAATCCTCTTCAATTTCAAAACAAGGTTCAACCATTTTAAATTTCAAACTTTATGAAGTTATCCCAAAATAACTTTATCCTCAAAACTCCTTTTCAAAAAGCTTTTCACATTTAACCCAATTCCATTTCCAAACCATTTGAATTCAAATTTTCTATTCAAAATCATTTCAAAAATCTGTGACTTAATCGATTTCCTTGTGAAATCCATATTTGTGTGTGTATGATGTGGTCCAGGGGTTTAACACAATAGTGCAACATCATTCAATCATCACATATTCAAAACACAGAAATATAGTTGATAAGCGGTATAAACTATAACGCTTATCTTTCATACACAGATTCACAGATAATATACAAATGTATCACAAATAAATGAATAAATTATGCACAGCTCAATCCATGGAACAAACTATCACATATCAGATAGGTCAATCAATTCAAGGCATCTCATACAATACAATCATTCATAAGTAAGGTCAAGAATTCAATAATTATTTATAAGTAGGATTAATTAATTATTTAATCCTAATTAATTCAATTTATTTCCAATTAAATTAATTACTTATGAATTAATCATCCAATCCTGATTAATTAATTACAAATCAATTGATATAAATTAATTAATCAATCGCCTTAATTAATTAAAATATTCTTAATTAATCATATTAATTAAATTAACCTTTAAACCAATTACATAATTAATTAACCCCTTAATTAATTATTTTAAGAAATTAAACCTTCAATTACTTACCATTAAGCAATCATCTCATAAAAATTAATCATTAATTACCAATTAATCTTTATCATTAAATTAATCAAAATATCCAAAATTAATTACAATTGGTAATTAACCCCTTAATTACTTTCATTAAGTAATTAACAATTTACAATTGATTATCATAATTAATTAATCTAATTAATTATTAAAATTAATCACATTAATTAATACTTAATAATCCTTAATTAATTATCTTCATTAACTAATAACATTTCTTTAATTACTTTCTTAAGAAATTATCTTAGATTAAATCATTATTAATTATTTCTAATTATAAATTAATCTAAATTATTAATTTATAAATTAAATAAATTATTCCTTAATTATCTTATTAATTAAATCACTTAATTACCTTAATTATCTCTAAGGTAATCCATTTCTTTATTAATGACTTCATTGACATTAAAGTGGATTTAAAACATTACACTTTAAATTTAAATTCAAATTCCATTTTGAATTTAAGATTCAAAATGATTATCCAATTAAACATTACCAAATTTAAATTCCATTTATAAAACTTTTAAACAATGTAAAGAACATTCATTACTTATATATGAAACTTATATAAGAAAAGTTTTAAACTAGATTACTTAATTTTTATTTAAAAATTAAGCTTTTAAAATATATTAATTATTTAACTTGCAAATTCAAGTTAAAACAATTTATTTAACTTTCATTCAAAATTAAGAAAACCTTTTATACAAGAATTTTACATAAAACAAATTTAAACATTTAGTTGGAAACAAATAACTTTTTTTTAAAAAGCTATTTAATTTAAACTTGTTTAAAAACATTCAGATTTAAAAACTGATTTAAATTTCCAGATTTGGATTCAAAGTAAACTTGAATCCATTAGATTAAACATTTATTTTAAACCTTTGATTTAAATCATTGAATTAAATCATTGATTTAAAACCTTGATTTTATATTCTTGATTTAAAAATCCAAATTCATTTTAAAACCTTAAGATTCAAAAGTTTCATTTGAATCTATAGTTTTAAACTTTGAATTTAAACCACTGTTTAAATTCTGTTTTCAGATTTTATATTAAATTTTAAAATCTAAAAAACTACAGGTTTAAAAACCTGAAACCCATATTTAATTATTTAAAACTTTAAGATTCAAAGTTTATTTGAATCTATACTTCATACTAGATTTATACTTTATTTACATCTAGCTTACAAATTTAAATTCATTAAAATTTGCTTAAATTTAAATTTCAGACAGGTTTAATAAAACCTGTAACAAACAAGCTAACCCGAGGCAACTAAAACTACTTCGAGTCAAAAAGCTACCTACTTCGAGTAAAATACTCGAACAACCCGAGACAACCTGAGCTCCATTTCTCTGCACAAACAAAGATCATCAGAAATTCAAATGGCACGATGCACATGCACCATGGCTCTGGCCATCTCCGGCCACCACCCTGGCCTCCAACACATCGCCGATCATCCTCAGTCTCGATCACGATCACCAGAATCCATCACAACAACTCAAATCAAAATCGAGCAGCTAAATCAAAACCTGGAACTAAACTGGAACCAAACTGGAACCAACAGACCCAAAACCTGGAACATCACCGTTCTCCGATCTCCGACCACCAGAAGGTCTGAAAATCTGGATACATCATCGCCAACTCGACCTCTACCATCTCCCAAAGTTTCGTAGCACTCGATCGACCACAGACGAAGAACGAATCGAAATATTCACCCTCGACAAAATTAGGTTTCCAGACTTCACGAGCTCGCCGCCGCCACCACGACCATCTGCACCCCCATCCACTATTTTTCCCACAATCTCTTATCACTCCACTACCACCCCAAAGAACCCTGACCTCCCAGATCGTCGAGATCACCAGCAACACCCAATTTCCCATTTTCCGTTCAACCTAGAACTGCTCATTCATCCCATCACTAAAAATTAGGATTTTAGTTTTAAAAATCATGTTTTTAGATAAGGATTTAGTTTATGATCCTAGATTTATGAATTAAGATGTTTGAAATTTATACAAAACCAAACTTCCCTGTTCATTTTCATTTCCAAAGCAACTCCCATTTTATTTCAACTTAAATAAAATTTTAAACTCTAACCCATGATCAAACAAACAAGTTTTATTTGTAACTTAAATCCTAACAATGACTAGATCAAGAGATAGAGGATTTAAATCAAAAACTGAGCTTGAATATAAAGAACAGAGAACAGATACAACAGCATGCACACCTATATATATATACACCAGATTGAACTTATATATATATATATATATACACAATACATAATTATCAACATGCAACCAGATTCATACTTAAGCTTTTTTAAATTAAATGTTACTCACAGTGGTTAAGAAATGAACAGAGTTCCATTGTTGAAACAGGCTTGTGAAAATTGCAAGCAAAAATTCCTTCTTTGATCCTCTGATTTTCATTGATTTAAACTGTTATTTTAATTGAAGTTTTGTTTGAGGTTTAGATGGTATTACTTCAGTCTTTAATGAATGAAACTGGAATGAAAAGAGTTTATGTATATATGGAAATGAATTTAACAGGTGATAATAGGTTTTGTACAACATGATATATTATTATTTTTCTCTAGTGCAAATATGAGCAGAGATTTTTTTCGTTTGGGGGCTGATACCCTTTTGTTTTGGTGGCTGAAGATATATGGCATTAATTGCCTTTGTACAAATTTGCTTATTTTTATTTTTATTTTGTTTACATACTTTGTTTGTTTCATTCTATTTGTATCATTTTGTATTATGATATTAAGATATATATATATATATTGTATTATAAAACTATATAATTTATTTTGAAATATATATGAATTTCTATATTTTATTTTATTGTTAAAATTTTAGCAATTATTTGTTTTCCAAGTCTATTTATATATATTTATTTCTAACCCATTTATTTAAGATTTAAATTCAATTTCAATGTGTATATATATATATATAAATTCAAATTTACTCATATATGCCCATATACATATATATATATATATATATATTCACATATATACAATTTCTAAATTTAAAATGATTTAATATATATATTCTTTGGATTCGGGGAAACTCGCTTCAATTTACATTAATTTTACAATTTTAATTCAAAAACTAAATTAATTATCAATTTAAATATATATAAAAATCCGGGGTCGTTACAACCTTCCCCCCTTAAAAGAATTTCGTCCTCGAAATTTGCCAGGGAGACACGAAGATAGATGAAGAATGTTTCATCAAATCAAACTGAACATCTATTCTGCATTTGGCTTACCAAATCAGAATATCAATTATAGATATAAGAATGAATCTATTTAATTTTTTCCCTTTCACAAGATACTCGGGTTATCCAGATCTACGAAATATGCAGTGTCATCGGTCAGTTCGAAGGAATGACTAACCATTCGTAGAACATATCCGGACCCAAAGAATAGATAGATATATGGATACAATTCCAAAACTTTTAGTTTAGAAACTAAAGTATACCTATCAACCATAGCAACCAAAGCAAAAAGGAAACCAATACATCCAAACAACAATTTTGGCTTATTTGGAGTTTATGTCCCATATTAATATATCAAATCTCTTCCTGGATCTACCAGGAACTATCAAAGAATTGAGAAGACAGGTTGAACAAAAGAGATTGATAGAGAAAAGATTTTTTCCCTGTTGTTACAGGGTATTGACCATTTATAGTCGTATTCCTCTATCCCCTATCTCATCCTCTTCTTGCACTCATACTTACTATCAGTGGATAGCAAGAGAATTTACTGAGGCTTCCGAACGGATATCTGAGGAATATTCATTCTAGGGTATACTTCACCCTATCTCTAATGAGCTACTTAATGTGTTATACTCCATAGCTAAAGTTTACCCTCAGCTCTGATACCAAATTGTCACAAATAAATGAATAAATTATGCACAGCTCAATCCACATAACAAACTATCACAGATCAGATAGGTCAATCAATTTAAGGCATCTCATACAATACAATCATTCATAAGTAAGGTCAAGCATTCAATAATTATTTATAAGTAGGATTAATTAATTATTTAATCCTAATTAATTCAATTTATTTCCAATTAAATTAATTACTTATGAATTAATCATCCAATCCTGATTAATTAATTACAAATCATTTGATATAATTAATCAATCACCTTAATTAATTAAATTATTCTTAATTAATCATATTAATTAAATTAACCTTTAAACCAATTACATAATTAATTAACCCCTTAATTAATTATTTTAAGAAATTAAACCTTCAATTACTTACCATTAAGCAATCATCTCATAAAAATTAATCATTAATTACCAATTAATCTTTATCATTAAATTAATCAAAATATCCAAAATTAATTACAATTGGTAATTAACCCCTTAATTACTTTCATTAAGTAATTAACAATTTACAATTAATTATCATAATTAATTAATCTAATTAATTATTAAAATTAATCACATTAATTAATACTTAATAATCCTTAGTTAATTATCTTCATTAACTAATAACATTTCTTTAATTACTTTCTTAAGAAATTATCTTAGATTAAATCATTATTAATTATTTCTAATTATACATTAATCTAAATTATTAATTTATAAATTAAATAAATTATTCCTTAATTATCTTATTAATTAAATCACTTAATTACCTTAATTATCTCTAAGGTAATCCATTTCTTTATTAATGACTTCATTGACATTAAAGTGGATTTAAAACATTACACTTTAAATTTAAATTCAAATTCCATTTTGAATTTAAGATTCAAAATGATTATCCAATTAAACATTACCAAATTTAAATTCCATTTATAAAACTTTTAAACAATGTAAAGAACATTCATTACTTATATATGAAACTTATATAAGAAAAGTTTTAAACTAGATTACTTAATTTTTATTTAAAAATTAAGCTTTTAAAATATATTAATTATTTAACTTGCAAATACAAGTTAAAACAATTTATTTAACTTTCATTCAAAATTAAGAAAACCTTTTATACAAGAATTTTACATAAAACAAATTTAAACATTTAGTTGGAAACGAATTACTTTTTTTTAAAAGCTATTTAATTTAAACTTGTTTAAAAACATTCAGATTTAAAAAATGATTTAAATTTCCAGATTTGGATTCAAAGTAAACTTGAATCCATTAGATTAAACATTTATTTTAAACCTTTGATTTAAATCTTTGATTTAAAACCTTGATTTTATATTCTTGATTTAAAAATCCAAATTCATTTTAAAACCTTAAGATTCAAAAGTTTCATTTGAATCTATAGTTTTAAACTTTGAATTTAAACCATTGTTTAAATTCTGTTTTCAGATTTTAAATTAAATTTTAAAATTTGAAAAACTGCAGGTTTAAAAACCTGAAACCCATATTTAATTATTTAAAACTTTAAGATTCAAAGTTTATTTGAATCTATACTTCATACTAGATTTATACTTTATTTACATCTAGCTTACAAATTTAAATTCATTTAAATTTGCTTAAATTTAAATTTCAGACAGGTTTAATAAAACTTGTAACAAACAAGCTAACCCGAGGCAACTAAAACTGCTTCGAGTCAATAAGCTACCTACTTCGAGTAAAATACTCGAACAACCCGAGACAACCTAAGCTCCATTTCTCTGCACAAACAAAGATCATCAGAAATTTCAAATGGCATGGTGCACATGCACCATGGCTCTGGCCATCTCCGGCCACCACCCTGGCCTCCAACACATCGCCGATCACCCTCAGTCTCGATCACGATCACCAGAATCCATCACAACAACTCAAATCAAAATCGAGCCGCTAAATCAAAACCTGGAACTAAACTGGAACCAAACTGGAACCAACAGACCCAAAACCTGGAACATCGCCGTTCTCCGATCTCCGACCACCAGAAGGTCTGAAAATCTAGATACATCATCGCCAACTCGACCTCTACCATCTCCCAAAGTTTCGTAGCGCTCGATCGACCATAGATGAAGAACGAATCGAAATATTCACCCTCGACAAAATTAGGTTTCCAGACTTCACGAGCTCGTCGCCGCCACCACGACCATCTGCACCCCCATCCACTATTTTTCCCACAGTCTCTGATCACTCCACTACCACCCCAAAGAACCCTGACCTCCCAGATCGTCGAGATCACCCGAAACACCCAATTTCCCATTTTCAGTTCAACCTAGAACTGCTCATTCATCCCATCACTAAAAATTAGGATTTTAGTTTTAAAAATCATGTTTTTAGATAAGGATTTAGTTTATGATCCTGGATTTATGAATTAAGATGTTTGAAATTTATACAAAACCAAACTTCCCTATTCATTTTCATTTCCAGAGCAACTCCCATTTTATTTCAACTTAAATAAAATTTTAAACTCTAACCCATGATCAAACAAACAAGTTTTATTTGTAAATTAAATCCTAACAATGACTAGATCAAGAGATAGAGGATTTAAATCAAAAACTGAGCTTGAATATAAAGAACAGAGAACAGATACAACAGCATGCACACCTATATATATATACACCAGATTGAACTTATATATATATATACACAATACATAATTATCAACATGCAACCAGATTCATACTTAAGCTTTTTTAAATTAAATGTTACTCACAGTGGTTAAGAAATGAACAGAGTTCCATTGTTGAAACAGGCTTGTGAAAATTGCAAGCAAAAATTCCTTCTTTGATCCTCTGATTTTCATTGATTTAAACTGTTATTTTAATTGAAGTTTTGTTTGAGGTTTAGATGGTATTACTTCAGTCTTTGATGAACGAAACTGGAATGAAAAGAGTTGATGTATATATGGAAATGAAGTTAACAGGTGATAATAGGTTTTGTACAACATGATATATTATTATTTTTCTCTAGTACAAATATGAGCAGAGATTTTTTTCGTTTGGGGGCTGATACCCTTTTGTTTTGGTGGCTGAAGATATATGGCATTAATTGCCTTTGTACAAATTTGCTTATTTTTGTTTTGTTTCTTCTTTAGCAAGCCGTTCATACTTGAATGTATTTTGTTTACATACTTTGTTTGTTTCATTCTATTTGTATCATTTTGTATTATGATATTAAGATATATATATATTTATTTTATATTATATAAAACTATATAATTTATTTTGAAATATAGATGAATTTCTATATTTTATTTTATTGTTAAAATTTTAGCAATTATTTGTTTTCCAAGTCAATTTATATATATTTATTTCTAACCCATTTATTTAAGATTTAAATTCAATTTCAATGTATATATATATATATATTCAAATTTACTCATATATGCCCATATACATATATATATATATATATTCACATATATACAATTTCTAAATTTAAAATGATTTAATATATATATTCATTGGATTCGGGGAAACTCGCTTCAATTTACAATTAATTTTACAATTTTAATTCAAAAACTAAATTAATTATCAATTTAAATATATATAAAAATCCGGGGTCGTTACACTCATCCTTGACTGTTTATTTTCTAAAGAACTGGGGTTAAGTTTACCGAAAATTATTGAATGTTGTTTAGAAGAGACTGGGTTTGGATATGTTATCCGAAAACTACTTCCGATCCAACAATGCGTTTCGAAGTGAAGATATCTTGAAGATAGTGGAATTGAAGATGGAGCTCTCAAGCGTTTCGTTCAGTCCCAGGAGGAACTTGTATGGATGAATGATGGCATCGCATTGTTTCCTGGAGGGCAGTGTTAGCATTCCAAATAGGAAGTGCTATATAAAAGGTAAAACATAGCCTCAAGACTCATCAACCGGGAATGACTAAAACAGGGGAGATGCAGCAGGGCTAAGTGGGTCACTTCCAAGTAGGGTATGATCATCCCTATCGAGAGTCGATATTATCTCTCATTTGTATGCTTCGGGGCCCATTAACGGAGAGGTGATCATATTCGGTACTACCAGTCAAGTGGTACGCTGGTCCTGTGTTGACAGGGGATCCTGGCAAGGTCCACAGTGTTATTTTATTTAGAGATGCACCGTGACGGATGGTACTCTAGTAGCCCAGTCATTGTATGGAATCATTCTCTAATAAGCGCCGTAGGGACTTAGTTGTGCCCAACTATGCAGAAACGTGAGATGCAAGCATTTCAGCTATATTCATATTTTACTTTGACCCCTAGACATTATTATAATATCAATGGATTTTCTATAGAAAATGTTCTGGTTATCGTAAGGTAAAAATCCATCCGTGTTTATGTGCAGTGTGGTCTTATGAGATACTTTTATTTTCAAAAGATTTTTGAAACATTAAAAATCCAGTTGAGTGTGTTTTCTCATGCTGGTTTTCCAGATAACTCGGGTGTTATTTTATTATAATGCACGGATCAGACCGAGCATATTTATAGATTGCTTTGGATGCATTTGAGCTTAGGAGATGAGCTAGAGGTTCGAGACTTATCTACGTATTTCTTTGTGTTCCACTGTGTTTTCTGTTGGTTGTATTTATCACCAATTGCAAGGACATGCTTTTATAACTGTCCGGGCTGAAATAGGTTACTATACTCTGATTGGTGTATGTATATTACATTTTTATTTGTGTAAAGATTGTTGTATATTATAGATTATTCATTCCGCTGTGAGATTCTTTATTGTTTAGTTTTCTCTTTCTATCTTCTTTCTTATCCCTAACTATACATCTTTCCATTCAATTTAAGTGTGTCATGTGTGGTTGATTATCCGCTAAGTTGTATGGAAAAGCGAATCATTATAGGAGCCATGTCTGAACTCCAAAAATATCTTCATTTCCATAGAAAGGCTTACCACCTAAAGCAGTGTAATTCTTGCACAAGGTCGCAAAATTCTGAGGCGACTGAACTTGCATCACTGCTTCATCTATCGGCTCTACAACTGGCTCATTTCTAGGAGCTCTGCCATTTGTAGCCATGCTCGTTCCAGATCACCTCCCCGTTCTTCCACTTGTACTCATTTTCAATAACTTGGATAAGTGACAGGTACCATTAAAATAAAAGGATAGGGTCAAAGATGATAAAAGGGAAACTGCAACAAAGGATCTAAAACCAGACTTTTAGGGGAGAAAAGGAAACTCTCTCTCAAGGTTAACTCATTCTAGGGCCATACTCACCCTATTTGTAATGAGTTGTACTCTAATCAGGTTAAGGTGTTCGCTCAACCAAAGCTCTGATATTTGTAGAATATGCTAGTATATGATTTTTGTTTGATGATAATAAACATATATATTCATTTAAATGTATTTGTTATTGTACTATTTTATTTTTCACATAATTAAATAAATATTTCTTGGATAAAATAAATAACATAGAATTCAAATTCAAACAAATATTTTATTACAAATTCAAATAGTACAAATTTGAGCTCTCACTACATTTACACATTGTCAATTACAATACAATTTCGATTACATCACAATTTTCCAATTTACATATTACTCCTCACTACATATTCACTCAACACTCGTGTTTTTATCTTCAACTTTGTTCCAGCTTGAATCCAGCATCTGAGCTATCTGCAAAATAAACACTGAAGCAGTAAAATTGAAAAAGGAATATTTTTGCAGTGAATAGTGAAGTGTGTGTTTTTGAAAATGTTATTTGCCTCAGTTATTTGGGTTGTTCGTCATCATTTCTTTTTCATCTTACATGAACAACTTGTGACATGCACAGTGTATCACTGTACATGCCACAAGGTTGCACACCGATATACACTTGATAAAATTGTAGGGACAGGTGAGCACAATGTCAAACCCAAACCAAAGGTTGGATTCAACTCAAGTGCATATGAGTCTCGACCAGCATGCACAACGTATATGCAATCACTCATGTACATATACAAGGCAGTAAATGAAGCAACTTAACTACAACCAGTCAAGGATCAAAGCAACAAATGCCACACCACTCAATAACAAAGCATAGCAGATCAGTATGACATGGCAAAGTAGAACCAGAGACCATCACAACTAGAGGCAATAGAAAATCAAGGTGGACAGCAGTATGTACATGTACAAGTTAAAGGCAAGCTACATACAGATGAGATATAAGTCAACACATCAATCAAACAAGATCAAGCTAGCAATTCAGTGCAACAAGACTCAAATGAATGGAGCATGCAACATACATCAGACATGAACCGAAGACCAGTTTATTCAATACATTCAGACAAAAGAGCACCAGACCACACTTCAACGAGACCATAATGTCAAAGTAATCAGACTCCAAGAGGACACGACCACGGTTCAAATAAAATGCAAATTACAAGAACTACTCCAGAGACAACATGAAGCACATACACATGTATACATATATGCATATACACACACAGACACACATATCAGTTCAATGATGACAGAGAATACAAGAGAACCAAATATAAGCAGTTGTGAACACAAGCTCGAACACATATGAAAACATGTACACCAGACTATACACCGAAGTGTAATCACACACATATATACATATATATATATACATATACATAGAGATGACCAGTGGTATGTATGCAACAGTGGACACAACAACTAGTGCAAATTACCCAACTAGATCAAAGGCAACAACAGTACTGCAATCAAACTCGACCACAATCACTGGACAACCAACAGTGCACAAGTTCAAGATCATAAGCAAGTGCAATCAAAACTGAACTGAACCAGACTACAAGAACACAACAACAATATGCAGTGACAACTAGACTCAACACTGAAGGCATGAACACTTACAAATCAACACAGCAGAGTACAAAGAAAGACAACAGCAGTGGACACAAAAGCCTCAACATACATATATACATGCATGTATACATGTATATACACAGTGACAAACTAATTCAACAGAGATATATGCATACACATGAAACCAGAGGGATGAAAAAGTCAACATGTATACACACATACAATCACAAGTTCAAAGTCAATGGACAATGAAATGGTCAGAAGCCGTGGGTCATCAAGAGAAGACTTCAAGATTCAATGTGCAAATGAGCATACATACATAAGTAAACATGGCAGTTCATAATGACTCGAGGCAGTTTACAGAAAATCAAATACGAACAGCAGCAGGTTGAACCAGGGTTGCAGCGGTAAAAAGACATTTCAAATTCGTATGTATACTAACACGATGAACAAGTCAGAGCAGAAAAGAATTGAAAAAGTCGAACTCATATTTATCTCAATATTCACGATGCCAATGTCTAAGCAGAAAACTATGAAACCAAAAATTCAAATACATCAGAGAAAATAATGGAACCAACTCAAGTATTTCAAATCCACCAACTATTGAACAAGTCAGTACAATCACAAGCGCTTAAGCAAAATCGAATGGACAAGTGCAAATCACGAAGAATTCAAAAGAAAATATACGAACGTAAGTATAGGGTGTTCGATCCCTATATAACCCAAAATCATCATCGGCAACGAGCCATTCGAGTTCAAATAAATCAGAGAGCAAGCATCATACAGAACTCGAATCAAGTCGAGTATAAATATAAATCGAAAAAGGGAAAATACATACCAATTCAAAGCACGAATTATACTCGACAATTGGAGCAGCCGCAAGCTTATTAAAGCCTGAGATTCAATTGAAGAAGCACTCGAAACAAATTGAAGAACGAAACCATATCAGCAATCAATTCGAACAAAGCGGCGGCTTCATCAAAAAGTCCTAATTTTTTTAAAGAGGAACGAAGCAGACATTACAAAGAAAATAAGAAAGGCGGCCGCATAACAAAAGGGAAGCAATTTTTCACGAGCTTTAATTTTGTTGGGCCGGCTTTAATATTTTGTATTGGGCTTATTTTTAATTAGGGTTTTATTTTGTTTTTAGTTTTATTTTATTTAAAATTGTAATTTTCTAGTCGTGTGACTAGGTACGAACTACGGTGGTGTAGTTCAAGAATTCATAACTCAGTGGTTGAGTTGTGGTAGGGTTTTAAGCGTAGAATTAGGTTAGTCATTAGCGGGTGTTGCAAGTTTACGTGTGTAAGCGTCTGACTACTTAATTTCTAGTAGAAACCTTGGGGGCAGCACGTGGGCAGGGTTTTGCCGAAGCTGGGTAAATTTGTGTGTGATCTCTTCTGCTTTATTATCTGTGATTGTTTTTATTTCCACATTAATTTTTCTAGTATCACCCTATTCACTCCCCCTCTAGGGTGAAAACGATCCTTCAATACTAACTGTGATGACCCACCTTTCCGACCCCTAGAAATGACACTTAACACATCCTCCATGTTCGTGTGCCATTGCTCAAGCATCGGAAAGATGAACCATCGTGGGGTGAAATAAAGAATAGAATAGAATAGAAAACCTCACAACAAAATTGCAAAATAAACCATAAAAGTCAATAGTATATCAGGTTACTCCTTAATAGGTAGTTATCAGAGTCACACAAAAGTACTACAAATCAGCCTAGGCAGTTATAACATCCTGCCTTTACAAATGCTAAAACAAAATACACTTACACAAACTAGAAAATACAGCGGAATAGATAGATAAGAAGATGAAAGCCTCCTGCTCGGACGTCATCTTCAAGAGAGCCCAACATTTTAAATAATTCCAAGCACGATAACGAAACCAAATGGTTTCGATAAAAAGGTGATTTTCCGAAAGTGTCGAAATAGCGACTATCGCTATACTGATAGTTCGGAATTCAAGTATATGACAATTTTAATACAACCAACCATCACAAAGCAAGGGGATGAACATACATACATGGTAGTTTACAATGATTCAACATGTAACAAGCATTTATTAACAACGGAATTATTTTAACTACTAGATTTTCGTATAACTTATGATTCGCTTACTAACTTTCCAAAGCGATTAATTTTCGAAGCAAAAGAACAAACCATTATTACAATTATACAATAAACGTTCAATAGCTACAAATATGATCATGAATATAGTTTAAACTTTATGGTTCTAAGGTGGAAGCTTTACTCACAAAAACACTTCTAACTTAACCAGATCACCACAACAAGTCGCCGAACTTACGAACAAAATTCAATGCGCCTTAGCTCACTCTTTTAGGCCCATAGTGGGCTATCTTATAGGTTCTACTTGGGTAGTATGGGGCTTGGCCTTGGATTTTTTAAGGTGGAAACGGCTTTTGTTTGGTAGAGGAGTGTTTGTAGATGAATATATGAAGTTTAACTTGATTTTTAAAAGTTTATTCGCTAGTTTTTGGCTTGGGAATTTCTCTTGGAAACCATGGAAGTATCATGTATATGAAGAGAAAAGAAATGGAGATAGAAACGAATATGTAAAGTAGAAAATGTGTGGAGATGGTGGGTATATATAGGTAAAGGAAATTAAGAGGTGATTAAAATAATTAAACGTTTAAATAATATGAAGTTGTCATGTGTTTATGCTTGCCATACCCCCTCCACCTCACCTAGTACACACACAGACACCTCTCTCCCCCATTCACCATGCCTTAGGTACTTGTTTAGGTTATGGTTAGGGTACTTAATTAATTTCCTAATGTTATTTAATATATTTTTGTGCATTTTATGTCAAATCAAGTTTTATATTTAAACTAAGCTAGATTATTAACTTTAACACATTGATTATCTTATCACATGACATATGTGCATGTGTGTGTATGTGTATGGAGCTAAAGAAACCTATTACTGAAATACCTACAAAGAATGATAGACCATCGCCGTGCCCATGAGAGTTTAGGACCCTCCCATCAAAGAATTGAATTAAGAAGCCTTATTTAATGAATTTCTAATCGAGAACGAACTTCGCTCTCGAGCTACCCCATACTTGTGCGGATTGATGGGCTGTTTGCGAGGAAGTCCGGATACCACGTCAAAGGACCTAGCCTAAGCGTGATAGAAGCCTATAGCAATCTGGTTTTTCCACTTTTCTAGTTACTGAGAGAGGCCAACTCTACAGTTCGCTTGTTAACTTCGTTTAAGGCACGAAATACAAAGTTCCAGAGGCGCAATTAATATACTGGGCCCAACTATTGAATTGAAGATGTTGTTCCATAAAAAAGAATAGAATGATTACCCGAATCAACTGAATAAGACGTTAAAGAGGTCGTTGTTCCAGGGAGGTCCAGTATACTTCGACCAACGGGAGGTTCCTGAAGACTCGAACCGTCACAGGGTTTCATTTGTTCGACGGCTAAGGCTTGGGGCATTGTAACCACTACAAAGCCGAAAGCAAGAGGTGCGTAGCAGCATAACAGCTAACAGTAGTATGTGGCTCACCTTTAGTGCCTTAATTCGTTGTTAGTTCTTTAAGGTCCTAATAAGGTGCTCTTGTAAGGAATCGACATCCGGTCACATATCGCTCTAGGCGACCGTACCACTAATGTGCTACCTCTTGAGACCGTAGAGAGATCAATGGCAATTATGAGGCATGACCTAATAGAATAGTATAGATGCCTAGTTGATTAAAAATGTGCACAACGTTTTCGACGACTTTCCGAGGCCGAAAAGTCGAAATTTGGGAAAAAAAATTAGGTCACATTTTCTATGTTTATTTGAACTAATTATTTTGGTAAACAAAATTTGAAAATGATTTTAATATCATTAATTAATGTTTAAAATATGTTTATTTGGTTATTAAAATCTATTATTTAAATATTTAAAAATGATTTAAATACGGAGCGATTAATTTATAGGTCATTACACATACATACATACATACAAACATACATACATACATACATACATACATACATACATACATATATATAAGCACACACCTGTGTAATTAGAGCCCGTTAAAGCCCCGCAAAATCCCCGCTATAGCATATAGCGCTTTTCTACTGCTATGCTTTTTCAATGTAGCGCTAATGAATAGTAGATCCACTTTAAGTCCCGCCATTTTCCGCTACACTTGCTAAATCAAGGCTTTTTAGCATCCACTTTAGCAACATTATTATAAAAAGGCTGATTTGACTTGTTCTCTTTTAAACCAAATTAAAAAAGTTAGAGTAAAGACATAATTATAAGGCATAAATGCTTAATATAAATTAAAATTTATTGTAGTCACCAAATTTGGACTACATAATCATGATGTTTTTCAGTTTTGTTATATAAGATTAAACATTGTTTCTTTTTCCTAAACAAATGATGCGAGAATGAGAATAGATAAACTTTAAATATTGGGTTTTATATTTAATTAAGCTTTTTGCACCTTCGCTATTTTCCACTATATCCCCGCTTTGTCCCCACTACAACTTTTTGCACCTCCACCGTTATGGAACCGCTAAGCGCTTTAACTGCACAGACACACACATATAGATATTGGGACTTATATTTATGGCATATACATATAAGTTATACTTACATATGTATATGACAATTTCATATGAATATCGGAAATATATATGCCTAAGCCTATACACATGTATTATATACTTTAATATGTGTATGGTTTGTATATAGATGTTTACAGTACCATATATACACATATATGTGATATTTATGTTTCTACCTATAAATATATACACACACACATAGAAAATCTACGAAATAAAATTAGAAAATTTTAAAATAAGAGAATGTTTTATAGACAAGTGAAGATGGAAATAAATTTTATTAGATCATAATATAATCAAATCGAACGAAAAAGGAAATAGAATAAGGTAGTATTTTAGATTTCTTTATTTACAAACACCAATCAATAATAGGTTCAATACCATATGGAGAGAATTCTATGCTTAATCATAACAAAAGTATTTTAGGTTATAGATCTAAAAACATACATTTTACATGAATATAAAATTATTATAAAGTATTGTCATAATTAAGATATATCTTTAATAACATGATAAATTTAAAAAATTGCAAATATACATATACCACATGTGTATATTCTAATTTAAGAAATTAAATTTCAAATGCAAATATTTGACTAAACAATAAACATTGAATGTTTAATTTAGAAAACAAAATTAATTTAACCAAAAGATTTAACTTGAAATTGGTTTACAATTTTGGATAGCATGAAGATGAAGAATATATATAAATATATAAAATCAATTAATTAAATATTAAATACATAAGCAAAAGTGAATTTAATTGTGATGATAAATGTAAATTTTATTATAATAATTCGGGTCTACGTTAACTAATAATTTCAAATCCAACAAACAATTTGAATGCACAAAATAAATCAAACACAAGATTGATTTTTAATTATACAACAATATACAAGAGATTTTAAATAAGATTTAATTAGTGGCAATCTACACACTCACGCACACGCACGCGCGCACGTGCACGCACACGCACACGCACGCACACACACACACACACACACACACATATATATATATATATGTATGTATGTATGTGTGTGTGTGTGTGAATTTGGTTAGAGTTAAACACTATTAATAAATAAAATAAACTAGAATAATTAAACCTAAAAAATCTTGTCCTTTATCACACCTTGGTTTAAGAATCTTTCCTTAGATCTCTAAATAAATCTGCACCCAACTATACAAGAGGAGGATGAATCATGTAGCTCTTTATTTTATTGATATTCTGATTTGATTTTGGAGTTGATAATTTTTAGAAATGGCTCTAGGAATTTTCATCCATGGATTATGAGGAAGAAAGGAAAGAAAAACGAACGAGGGAAAAAATGAGAGGGATTTGTTGTAATGGAAGAAGAGGAATCTTTCACATTATTTGTTTAAGACCTTGCCCTTTTAACCCCTAGTCAAATTTCAATTAAGCCAAATTGCCAGCCAAGCTTGTACTCCTATATGGATTTTTTTTCCAAAAAGTCGGTTGAATAATTAACTATATTTAAAGCTCATTTAAATACATAAAGATATTGTATATCGATTTATGCATATATATATATATATATAGCATTTACATATACATCCAAATAACTATTATCAACACCGAAAACATCCAATAAATTAATAATAATAATTAATATTTCTTAAATATTAATTAATTTATAACATTTATAAGCAAACAGAACCATATTGTTTTTCGAAGAATACACAAATGCGATTATGAGACTCAAAGGTGTGAATTCAGTCAGCGATTAATATTAAAAAATTCAAATATTAACGTTTACACGTCACGTTAGCTAGTGATGTAACTGTTTGGAAGAATTCATTGCTCACGTGCTTTTCGGTAAAATCCAATTTCATATTGTCTTAAGCCGTACCTTTTAATAACAATTATTTACACACATTCTCTTCATCAACACTTTATCACTTTAGGATTTATGGAATTTTATTTTGGTTAAAATTCCAATATCATCGATATTCAACTTAGTTAATCAATAAAAAGTCCTTGGTTCAATAATAACATTTATTTATTAACCATATCACTCTACCTAGAGATTTTGACTTTGAGTTGACTATAGTAGACTGTGATACGAACCTTATACAACCGAGGAGGAGAATTCTTTATTGAATAGTGTTTCACTTCTAATTCTTCAACTCGGACCTAACTATAATCGCTCAATGGATCACCCTTCCATGATTTAACATTAATCAAAGTGGAGTATTCACATTGATGTTCCATAGTATTCTCAACCGAGGGAACTATGTAACATCGTTACCTTGAGATTTCCTATTTGACTTAGTTGTTATTAACCAAAAGGAAACTCTCGGACGAGTCATTCCATATCATCCAATAACTAAGAGTATGTATCCCCTTCGTGCCTCTATCAACCATGAGTAACGCACTTCCCAACATTTAGAGAGCATTACAGACTCTAGTCTCAATGAAGTATCAATTTCCTTTCTCAAAATATCTTGACCAGGAATAATTAAAATACTATTTTATTTTATATTGTGATAATTTTCTCATGATTACAACTCCTTGTAATTATTATCACATGGCATATTGTTTAAGAATGTTCTATTTAAATATACTTAAATTAATTACTTAATTAATATATTATAATATAATAAGTTATAATAGAAAATTAAACACTTTAATTACAAACAAGATTGGTTATAGAGTTAGATATATGTAACAAATTACATAATTGCCCATAGGGCATACCCCTAACTCTCTCGTTAAATTCATCCATACTTTGTAAGCACCCAAAACATCTCATCCAAATGATCAATATGATCCCACATCCTTCTAGACTTTATGAGCATATCATCCATGTACACTTCCATAGTTCGCCTAATCTGGCTTGTGAACATCTTGTTAACCAGTTGATGGTACATGGCCCTAGAATTTTTTACGCTAAATTGCATAACCTTATAATAATATAATCCCAAATCGATGATGAATTTTGTGCGATCTTGGTCGGGTATACAGTGCTATTTAGTTATAACCATAATATGCATCCATGAAAGAGATCAACTCATGTCCAGCCATTCCATCCACCAATTGGTCAATTATTGGAAGTAGTAAACAATCCTTAGAGCAAGCATTACTTAGATTTGAGAAATCGATGCAAGTCCTCCATTTGGCTTCTTGATCAGGACTGGGTTAGCTATCCATCTCTAGTATTAAGACTCCTATGTAAAACTGTTTTCTAATAAGGTCTTAACTTCCTTATTCAAAGCCACTAATTGATATGGGTCCATACTCCTCTTCTTGTGGTTGACTGGAAGGATTCTGAAATCGATGTCTAATGCATGGAATGCAACGATGGGAAAATCCCACACATATTGGAATGATACCATGCAAACAAATCATGGTTACTCTTAAGAATCCCACTAGTTGTGCCTTTATACTATGTTGAATTGTTACCTTCATTGAATCATTTTCATCAACTGCTCTTGCCCCCTTCATTACCTTTAGGACCCAATCTTCATTACCTTCGTTGAATCATTTTCATCAACTGCTACAAACTGCACGACTTCATAGGCCCAGCGATTGCCCCCTTTTCTCCATCTCTCGGATCTAATTCATTGAAAGGATCTCTAGTTATAGATGGGGGCACTATGATAGGTATGCATTTGAGTTTTTAATGCAAAGAGTCCTCTCTGCATTTTTTCCCTTCTCGGTATGCCAATTTTCCCGAAGCTTTGCCATATAACATTCCCTCGTGGCATCTTGATCTCCTTCAATAACCTCTACTCCATTTGTCATTGGCAATATCATCTTTAAACGCCACCAGGCCAATACTTCTCTAAAATCAATGAGGATAGGCTATCCTAAAAGGCATTATAGGTTGAGAAATCGTCCACCAAAAGGGAAGTTTGGTTTTGAATGGTTGATCTAGAATGGTCTCCTGGTCCAATGAACATATTTGGTCATCCAAAGGGCATTTTCCCCTTTTCAATGAAACCATACAATGGCTTATTGCAAGGGTAACATCCTTAATGGCTAATCTCATCCAATCAAAAGCACTATTAACCAAGATGTTAACAAAACTTCCACTACCCACCAACAAAAGGTCTACTACCACTAGTCCAAGCATGACCGAGATTACCATTGGGTCAGTGTGATATTGTTGTCCATGCAAATCCCTCTCATTGAACTTTATCATGGTTTCATCCCGTTGAGGGGTTTTAACATCACGTTCCTTATCCACAACATATGAATTCCTCACTATTCTTCAATTATTTGGCATACCATTCCATCTCAACTGCAGCGACCCGAAAATTTGAATACTTCTTCTTCGAATATTGTAACGTTTTGAAATATAATTAAGTGTTATAAATATAATTTTATAACCTTATTAGACATCATTTAATTAATGAATAATAAGAAGAAACTTGTTTTTGAATTTTTTTTACAAAAATTTATTCTTCGAAGAAAAATCGATAAGTGTTATAAATATAATTTTATAACCTTATTAGACATCATTTAATTAATGAATAATAAGAAGAAACTTGTTTTTGAAATTGTTTTACAAAAATATATTCTTCGAAGAAAAATCGATAATGTGACTGAAAATTGGTTTATCGGTAAACAGCTTTTTGATGTATATAAGTTGTTTGAACTCATATGCACTTGTCTAATGATCAAATGAACACATTAGTATCTAACTAAGACAATCTCCTCTTAATAAAGTATGGAAGGTTCTATAATTTTCTAATATATAAGAGATATTATCATGAGAGGGGCATAATGGTAATTAGCATAAAGTAGAAGTGACTTAAAGGAGAAGTGATGGGAGGTAAAGCTCCATGGCATGAACGGGGGTGAAGGCAAGCTTAAAATGCATCATTCATTGCCTATATAAGGAGGGTCACACTCTCAGTTATTATTCGCAAATTCAAAAGGCTTAGAGTTATAAAATTCATGTCTTCTTCTACTTCCTCTTCATAATTTCCTAAAGCAAATATTTGCAAATCAAATCCAAATCAACTCAAATTTGGAGTGAAGCCTTACTACCACATTACAACACCTTCTACCTAGTTAGAAGCAGAAAAAGCAAAGCCACATTCACCCCTCAAGTGAACGCCGTGAGCAATAAGAGTGGGAAAGAGGCAAAATGCAAGGTAAAAGCAAGGAAGTGAGGAAGGAAAGGTATTGCCAAGGAGGGGTTGGACTTGGTTAGATTGGGGTTGGTTGTTTGTTGGCTTAAAGGTGAGTTAATACCTCATTTTGAGTGGAAAATATCACACACACACACACACATATATATATATATATATATATATATATATGTTGATGTTTAATTGTATTAACGTTGTTGAATTAATATGGACATATGTGAAAACAATGGTTTTACTTCTTGCCTTGAAAACAAGTGACGTATGAATGAACTTGAATGGACTTGGAATGGACTTGAATGGATTTGTATGACATGTGACAAGACCTTGCAACAAAGCACATAGGTTATAGATGGACTTTGGTTTAGACTGGACTCGGATTTAAAAGTGCACTTATAGTGATAGTCGCTATAGATGCAGTTGTGAATTACCTTGTTTTTTGCAATCTTTATGGAACTTTGCAGAGAGTTCCTTAGGGGTTTCTCGCCTTATTTATAATGATTTATATGTAAGTTTGTTGCTATTAAAAGTTTGGATAGTAAAAAATTAAGTAACATCTCGAAAAGTGGCCAAAACTTCACCTGTGCAAAACTGCCCTGATTAGACTTGATTTCTAGACTTAAAAGGTTTGAAAAGATATTTAAATTTATGTATTTTGTTTCATTCGTTTTACAAGTGTTTTCTAACTGTTATTAAAGCATTTTAAAAGTGGTTTGAGATCTTTATGAATTTTAAAGAATTAGTTATGGATTTTTAAAGAAGATATATTTTGTTAAAATATATATAAAACATGTTCTTTTTGGGTTTTAAATTTTTTTATAAACTTGTTATTTTAAAGTGATATTTTGGATAAAAATTTTTAAACCTATTATAAGTATTTTTAAGTATTTCAAAAGTATATACAAATGTTTTCAAAAAGGGGTTAAGAATTGCTTATTGGTGAAATGGTTGATTGTTTAATTACTTATTTGAAAAGTAATTAACTATGCTTAACACTAAAAGTCGACGAAGTAAGGCTTATCTATTTGTGAGAGTTAAGATTGATATTGGCTAGGGATGAAGCAATAGAGCTCTAACCTACCGGTTTTCCTCTTGATCGAGGAATAGTAAGTCGTAAAATGTTGGAAATGTGTTAATTATGTTAATTTATTTCTTGTTTATGGAAATCATTAATACTATATTTAACACTAAAAGAAGACGAGGTAGACTTATCTATTTATAAGATTCAAAAATGAAGTGTCTAGACAATGCTTTGATGTAATCAGTGCTCTAACTTACCTGGCTTAACTCTTGGACGAGGAATAGTTAAGTTGGAATGTCATAAATGAGTTAAGCATACGAATATTGATTTGTATAAGCAACTATTTTGATACTTAATCGATTAGTCAATTATCGAACTTGACCAAATATTGACTTAAGAAGTTATCGAAAGGCTTCGTGATTTCATAATAATGAGAACCCCCGGGGAGGAGTATTGGTACGAAACGTCTCTGGCTTTCGCTTACTTCTGAGAGAACCAGAATTGAGTTAACCGGGAATTCATTGATCGGTTTTGGAAAGTTCGGTAAGTGCGAAGAGTGTACTTATATGAGATTACTCATACCCATAATCACTTCAAAACCATATACGCTATCTATGTTATGTAAAAAGTTGTGAAGTGGAATGTTATAGATTTGAACTGTCTATCCTAAGGTTAAGTCCAAGGGAAATGTTAGCATTAGCATTTCAAACGATGCCATCGTGTGGGACATTCTACCTTGAGGAGTATTCTAAGAGAGAGAATAGCATTAGCATTCATTGGAGGACTTAATGCGAGAACTTATATGGAGGTTCGAGATCTGTTCGAGATGTTTGAATCCATGTAGTGATTCGTGATCTGTTCGAGATGATGCAATCCGTTCGGAGATTCGTGTTCTGTTCAAGTGATGAAGACTCATGTGAAAGATGTTGAACATAGCCTCGACATCGGGAAAATGAAAAAAAAAGATGGGACATAGCTAGGGGGTTTAACTGACCTCAAGAGTATATCAACTCCATATCTAGAGATGCTTATTAATTGTTGCTAGCGAGAGTTGATATGACTCGGACTACACATCGAGAATGCTCCGGTTATGTTTGTTAGTCCATGAGATGATGAGATGATGGTTTTGATGACAACAACCTTAGAATAGATTATAAAATATAAATACTAACATTACAAGTTTAGATATATATGTATATGCAGGATCTAACCATGCAGGTATCATGAATGAAGACTGTACAGTATAGAGATTCAAGATATAAAGATAGAAGACTCATGAGTATCAAGAATTTCAAGAGTTCAAGTTTCCAAGATAAGTTATATAGTTAGGAATACTGTTAAAACTCATAGAAAGGCACTGCCATCTTAATATTTATTTTATTCGTGGAATGGAATCCACTTCGTGCTCGTTAAAGGGATGGAACCCTAAGTAGGATGGAACCTACGAAAATCTAGTGGGACATTGTTTTGTATCCACTAATTTTAATTCAAATGATTTTACAAAATTATCTTGGTTTCAAAATGATTTCAAAACTTTCCTTTTAAAAGATTCAAAACTTTCCTTTTAAAAGATTCAAAACTCTCTATCCTGATTTTAAATAATTTTAGCCTCAAAAACATCTTTATTTTCAGAGTCAAAATTACTCCTGATTTTAAACTATCTTTTCAAATAATATATTTAACTTTTAAATTATTTATACTTTGATTTAAATTATAGTTAAATAATATGTATATATTGGTCTTTATATTTACTTATGTATTTTAACTATAGTTAAGTACATTTATAAAGTTTGAAATAATTTTAATATAAAATAGAGGTTATTTTCAAAGAAAATCAAAACACCAAAAATCCCTTTGGGATGTCGACATGCCCAAGTACCCCATGTCGACATAGTGTCAGTTGGTTTCAAAATTCAAATTTCAAAAGAAGTGTCTATTCGCCATAACTCTTCATGAATGGTCATGGTTGTTGCTCTTCTATAAATAGGGGTCAGTTTCAACGAATTTTCAATCACTTTTTTTCTGTTTTTCACTCCTCTTCTTCTTCCACATTTCTTAATACAAAATCATACCATTACTCTGCCAAAATCAACATCGAATCATACTCGATTACTTCTAGTGTGATTCTCCATCACTATCTCTACAAGATCCAAGTGCTAATCTGAGTTATAGACTTTTTGTAATCAATTGAGCGAGAGAAGGTGTGATTGTAGCCCTGAAAATCAATTGGGTGAACTTGTTGCCCCGGAAATCAAGTATCTCTACCCAGAGGATTGTTATTATGGAGGGTGTACCTCGTAGCCTTGAAACCGAGGGTTGTAATTGTTGAATTGAGTTTGAAAGAAAATCCGTACGTAGTTGTGCGGGACTGGATGTAGGGTAACTCCGAACCAGTATAAAATCCGGTGTGTTCTTTCCTTTACTGCTTTTACTTTATATTTGCATCTGTGTTTGATTCTGTGTTCATATCTGTGTCTGATTAGTGCATACATTGTTAACAAATTAAGATAAAACTCAAAAAGATTAACAAATTTCTTAAAACACTATTCACCCCCCCCTCTAGTGTTAATTCTAGCCTTAAGATCCTTAATTCGCATTTCTCACATTTGGTATCAGAGCTTTGTTTTCAAAATTTCATTATCTGAATTTTGAAAAATTTCAAAATGGCTACTAACACTAGTACTGCTATTACCACCAACACTAGTTCATTTGTAGAAGGTCAGTCTACTGCCAGACCACCACTTTTTAATGGCAGTAACTATGCATATTGGGCATGTAGGATGAAAATATATTTACAATCTGTAGGATTAGAAACTTGGAATATCACACAAACTGAATATTCTAAACCCACAACTAATTTTGCACAGTGGACCACTGAGCAAAAGACTGTTGCATAAAATAATTCTAAAGCAATGAATATTCTGTTTTGTTCACTTGAAAGAAATGAATTTAATAGAGTGTCAGTTTGTAAGTCTGCATATGAAATCTGGAAAAATTTGCAAGTAACTCACGAAGGAATAAGCAAAGTTAAACAGACCAAAATTTCCATGCTCACAAATCAGTTTCAGTTATTTAAAATGAATACTAATGAGTCTATTTCAGATATGTATAGTCGAATTCAAGATATTGTGCATTCTTTAATATCTTTAGGAAAGGAATTTTCGGAAGAATATCAAGTCAGAAAAATTTTGAATTCTCTCACTCCGGAATGGGATCAAAAGACACTTGCAATTGAAGGGGCAAATGACATTAGTACTTTAAAGATAGAAGAATTGATTGGAAATCAAATGTCGTTTGAAGTTCAAATGATCGGGGGAAGAGAAAGCAAAGCATCTGAAAAGAAATCAATGGCATTCAATGCATTAACCGACGGATCAGATTCAAACAGAGATAATGATGAAGAGATAGCATTTATGACCAGGAATTTTCGGAAATTTCTGAAATACAGAAAGATGAATAATCTCAAGAGAATCAACTTTAAGAATTCCGGTAATCATACTACAGTACAAAACTTTATCAAATGCTTCAATTGTGACGAACTAGGTCGTATCAAAAGAGACTGTCCGCATCCAGATAAGCAAAACTCTCCTACAAACAATGATTCTGCAAAGAAACGAAAACGTGCATTCACTGCTACTCTAGATGACTCTGACTCATCCTCCAGCGACGATGAACAGAAGAAAGATAATTCAAATCTGTGTTTCACAGCAATTCTCGATTTAGTCGATACCAAAGACACGGACTCTGAAAAAGGTACACGTTTACAATACATTGGCTGAAATTGCATGCTTGAATTGATTGATTGATTGGTTGTTTTTGAATTGATTGATTGATTGATTTTGAATTGATATGTTGTTTGAATTATAAAATTTATTTTCAATTTTTTACTATTATTTTATTATTATTTTTATTATTCTTGACACATTCTGAAATATATGGTAAGTACAATAATATTTCAAAAATATAGACATTAATAATAATATTTATATATATATCTATGTATATTAGATAATTTAGGAAAAAACATGTCATGAAAATTCTAAGCCACATGTCGACATGGCCCCTACCATGATGTCGACATGCCTACATGAATTTGAATTTCAAATTTTGAATTCAAATGTTTGAATTTCCCTCCACCTTTTCACTTCATTTATTTCTCTGAAATGATACCTTTTGACCAGAGAATATGTCCTTTGAAAGTCTATTTATTCACTATCTTTTATCATATCTTTTCACTTTCATTTTCAAATTCAAACTCTCTCTTCATATCTTCAAGCTCTCTACTCTCTACTCTAATGGCTTCTTCAAGCAACCTCTCAACCATGAGAATTTCCAGAAAAATCAAAGAGCAATTATTCAATGATCCGGAGGCAATTAAAGCATACATCAATTATGCTAATTATGCCAAAGTCCATCCCGGAAAATTTGCTATTTTTCAAGATTTTTCTTCTTATGAAATTGATTCTCTTTTTGCAAACAATGGTGTTTTAAGTCTTATTGACTCTTCTCAAAATGATTTTGTTTGCTATCCTAATCTTGTCAAAATCTTCTATGCTAATTTAAACCGTGGTTTTTATATTGGAAATGAGAATGAAATTTGGAGTAATGTCAAAGGCACTCAAATTGTTTTGAATTGTGAACTTTTGGGTACCATTCTCAATTGCAAAAGCACGGGAATGGATCTTTCTAGTTTTCAAATCGATGAACATGATCGTGAGACATTTCATCATATTTTTTAAGGTGATGAAAACTTTGAATTTAAGAATCGAAACTTTCATCCTAAAGCAAGAATTGTCAATCTTCTTTTACAACATACTTTGACCCCAAGATCGGGAAATTTTAACAATCCTACTTCAAAAGTGTGCAAAGCACTTTTTGCTATTTTCGGAAATTATGATATCAATTGGGCGCAAGTTATTTTGGATGAACTTCATCCTAAAATTTTGAAATGGGAGAAAACACTTTATATCATGGAATTTACCTTACTCGGATTTTCAACTATTTTGGAGTAAATTTCAAAGGAGAAGATATCTCAAACATTTCTCACATGAAAATCCCATATGTTTTTCAACCATATGAAACCCTTACCGAAAAGGAAGAGCGTTTGGCTCATGATGAAATGGAAATAGAAGAAGAAGAAGGTGAAACATCTCTAGAAAGCATCGAATATCCTTCCAATCCATCCAACAAAACCCTTCTCAAAAACCAAAAGATAATTGTGGAGAATCAACGGATTTTAAAACGATCCGTTAGTAAGAAGTTGGGTAACATTTCTTCGAAGATGAACAAGTTCTTTTCAAAAGTCAGCAAGAAACTTGGACTATCTTCATCATCTTCATCTTATAACTAGTTTTATCTTTTAGTATCTTATCGTAGTTGTCTTAGTGTGTTTTTTTCTTCGAATGTTCATGTAGTTCATTATGCTTAATCTTTGTATTATCGTAATGAAATTGAATTTCCTTTCTGTTATCTAGCTTATCTTATCTCCTGAATAAATGTTAGTATATTATATAAATTTATATATATACATAATTATTCACAAAATCAAAGTTATCATAAATTTTCACTAACCCATGTCGACATCCCCTAGAAGACCATGTCGACATGTACTGGTCAGAAGTGATTATTGATTTTGAATTTGAAAATTGAATAACTACCAAATGTCTATTCATTTCAAACGAATTTCTACACCTATATATACCTTTTTCTTCCAGAAATCTTCACTGAAATTTATTTCTCATTATCTATATCCTTCATTTCTTTCTCTAATTCAATTATGGCCAATCCTATTCACAATCGATCTGAAAATCTTGAAGAAACACTCAATTCATTCAAGAATCTTCTCTCTTTTATTCTACGAAACCAGCGTCACTTGGAGTTGAGTCAAATGCAGATGATCAAGGAGTAAGAAAGGCATTTCGATGCAATTCGATGGATGATCTCCTCTCTACACAAGGATGATAATGAAGCACATCCTCCTGTCTCTCTCACCAATGACAATGAGAATTGGGATGCAATTAAAGCATACCCTATATTTGGAGAAGATGGATGGGTAGATGTTCCTCGAAACGTTTAATTTTCTTTCTTTGTTTGATTGTTTGAATTAATGTGTTTGATTTAATTTGGTTTGATTTGATACTTTGTGTGGATTGATTTTATTTGGTTTGAAGTTTAGTGTGTGAAACATATATATATATATATATACACTGAAATGAATATAGTCTTTAATTAAGTTATTATGCTCATAAGTATCATTATTTCTTAATCAATATATTATATATTCCATTGTATAGTTTATCAATGCAGGTACTGAAGTCCAAGAATAAGGGGGAGTAAGTTTTTGTTGATGACAAAGGGGGAGAAATATAAAATAGGGTAGTTAGGCATAGATTAAGGGGGAGTTGTTAGTTTTAGGGGGAGTTATTAGGATAGAAGGAATATTTTATAAACAAAGGTTGTCATCATCAAAAGGGGGGAGATTGTTAGTCCATGAGATGATGAGATGATGGTTTTGATGACAACAACCTTAGAATAGATTATAAAATATAAATACTAACATTACAAGTTTAGATATATATGTATATGCAGGATTTAACCATGCAGGTATCAAGAATGAAGACTGTACAGTATAGAGATTCAAGATATAAAGATAGAAGACTCATGAGTATCAAGAATTTCAAGAGTTCAAGTTTCCAAGATAAGTTATATAGTTAGGAATATTGTTAAAACTCATAGAAAGGCACTGACATCTTAATATCTATTTTATTCGTGGAATGGAATCCACTTTGTGCTCGTTAAAGGGATGGAACCCTAAGTAGGATGGAACCTACGAAAATCTAGTGGGACATTGTTTTGTATCCACTAATTTTAATTCAAATGATTTTACAAAATTATCTTGTTTTCAAAATGATTTCAAAACTTTCCTTTTAAAAGATTCAAAACTAAATAATTTTAGCCTCAAAAACATCTTTATTTTCAGATTCAAAATTACTCCTGATTTTAAACTATCTTTTCAAATAATATATTTAACTTTTAAATTATTTATACTTTGATTTAAATTATAGTTAAATAATATGTATATATTGGTCTTTATATTTACTTATGTATTTTAACTATAGTTAAGTATATTTATAAAGTTTAAAATAATTTTAATATAAAATAGAGGTTATTTTCAAAGAAAATCAAAACACCAAAAATCCCTTTGGGATGTCGACATGCCCAAGTACCCCATGTCGACATAGTGTCAGTTGGTTTCAAAATTCAAATTTCAAAAGAAGTGTCTATTCGCCATAACTCTTCATGAATGGTCATAGCTGTTGTTCTTCTATAAATTGGGGTCAGTTTCAACGAATTTTCAATCACTTTTTTTCTGTTTTCACTCCTCTTCTTCTTCCACATTTCTTAATACAAAATCATACCATTACTCTGCCGAAATCAACATCGAATCATACTCGATTACTTCTAGTGTGATTCTCCATCACTATCTCTACAAGATCCAAGTGCTAATATGAGTTATAGACTTTTTGTAATCAATCGAGCAAGAGAAGGTGTGATTGTAGCCCTGGAAATCAATTGGGTGAACTTGTTGCTCCAGAAATCAAGTATCTCTACCCAGAGGATTTTTATTCTGGAGGGTGTACCTCGTAGCCTTGAAACCGAGGGTTGTAATTGTTGAATTGAGTTTGAAAGAAAATCCGTACTTAGTTGTGCGGGACTGGATGTAGGGTAACTCCGAACCAGTATAAAATCCGGTGTGTGCTTTCCTTTACTGCTTTTACATTATATTTGCATCTGTGTTTGATTCTGTGTTCATATCTGTGTCTGATTAGTGCATACATTGTTAACAAATTAAGATAAAACTCAAAAAGATTAACAAATTTCTTAAAACACTATTCACCCCCCCTCTAGTGTTAATTCTAGCCTTAAGATCCTTAATCCGCATTTCTCACAATGTTTACCTTACATTATATCATATCTAGAGATATACGATGCTCCAAATGTAGTTTGGTCCTTGTTATGGAGTTCGGATGCAGTCAGACCGAGGAGATCTCCGTGGAAAATCCATATGCGAACGCACATTAGCAATATTGATTGTGTAATTATTATTGTGGCATTCATACAGTAGCTATTTGATATGATTTATGTGCTACACTAGACATTATCTATCTTATCGCTATATGTTAAACTTAATGAATGTTTGGTTTCATTTGAAGGGAAAACCATTACGGTAATCCGTATGGTCTAAAAAAGGTGCTATATATGTCACTCTTATTTATTGAGTTTCTCACACTTGTTTACCAGACTGATCCTGGTGTTATTTTCTTATAATGCTCGGGTCAGCCTCATGTATGTTCCCAAATTTAGCTATGGATGCTTTATAACTTATGGAGAATAGCTGGATGATAATCTTCCGTAGTATTCTTATTTCCGCTGTATTTTTATATTGTATATATCAGCATTATGAGGGCAGGCGGTTATAACTGTCCAGGCCGATGATAGTACTTAGGTTTTAGTAACTCTGAAATTTTTATAATCAGAGTAACCCTTTGTACTATTCCTTTGATATTATATATTATCATTCCTGGTGTGTGTGTGGCACACGAGATAGGGGTTTCTCACAACGGAGAACGTGTGATGAAGCTTTGTCTCTTACCCGTACATGTCCCTTTATGAGTTGGTTTGAAAGTCGAGAGGCTTTCCATAAAATCAGGAATGAGGTTACCATTTGTAGTCACGCCCCGGAAAGGGTTACATCATCACATTTGGTATCAGAGCTCAAGGTTGAGCGAACACCTTAGCTTTGGTTGGGTATGGCTCATTAGAGATAGGGTAAGCGACACCCTAAATTGAGTCAAGTGTATTATATACATGAGAGCGTATTTGTATTTTGAAAGCTAGACTTTTAAAATTATTCCTTAAGGATATCTCTTTCTAGTAACTCCTTCTTTGAAATAATTCTATCCTTTCTTGTCCTAAAAGAAGTTTCACTTTGATTAGGTAGTAAGAACTATGAGTACTAGAGCTGCCAATGCTAGAGGTGGTCGGGGTAGTACTATCACGAATGGCGGGGGTCGAGTACCAAGGAATGTTTCTCCAATTGATGAACCGAGGGAAAATGTTATAGGGGAGGTCATGCAGATCGGACTTCAGATGAGTTTTGCTTTACTTTGCCGTGATTATGAGAGGCTGGGGATAAGAGGTTCAGTGGCATGGAGGCTATTATAGAAGTCAAGACTTGGATCAAATGTGTGATCGGATATCTGGAGATATGGAGCTAGCTAACACAATGAACCGCAGATTAGCGTCACGACATTTGATGAATGCAACCATGGATTGGTGGAGTTCTATTACAATTGATGTCCTAGAGAACGACTTCTCTTGGGCCTAATTTAAAGATGAGTTTGAGATGAAGTTTGTTCCAGAAGCCGGAGAGACTTTGTTATTTAGAAGCTTCTTGGATCTGAAGCAAGGGGCCATGACCATGGCGGAGTATGAGAATCAGTTTATGGCATTGTCTCAGTTCAGGTTAGGATTGGTTGACACACCACTGAAGAAGAATGAGATGTTCATTACCGGTATGCGCCCTGAGTTCCAACGGGATATGACTAATCACCATTTGGGGTCTTTTATGAATTTGGTGAACACGGGTTTGACGTTCGAGAGTTCGGCACCGAAGCTTGTTATTTCTACACCAAAGCCACTTGCTTCTATACCAGTTAGGAGCAATAAGTGAAAGTTTCAGTGGTTAAAGTATATCTCCAACCTTGTTTTCCATCGGTGTTGGCAGAAGGGCCACTTTGCTAAAAACTGTACGAAGTGGGGAGGAGGACAGATGGTAAAGGCATCAACAGGGGAGGTACACAGTTTGCATCGAAGAGTTGCTTCAGTTGCCATCAACCTAGCCATTTTGTTGGAGATTTTCCCACGCTCAAGAAAGAGGAACAACCTAAGGTCTATGCTATTTCTGCAACTAAGAAGGGGAAGCAGATTCTTGATGGTATACTATCTGGCTTTCCTATTCGTATTTGTTTGACTCTAATGTTTCTCATAGTGTCTTATCTCATAACCTTGATGTTGTTTAAATCATGCTCGGTTAGTTTAGGAGCATAGCTTGTTATTGATTTGTGCTTAACTAGTTTATGAGCAGTTTTACCTTTCTATGTCAAAGGTTGGGTAGACAGTAATTGTGGGCACATTGAAATGAACACTTGTGAATTAAGTTTCATAGTTTAACTATAAGGCATTCGGTGATAATGTTGGGTTAGAAGTTAAAATTTAGTAAATGATGTTTACTATAATCAAAAAGGGAAGATAAAATATAATGGAAATAAAATTTTGTGAAAAGATCTATATAAGAAGGTGATTTTATATAAGTATAGTTCATAAAATATGGTTTATAAATGAAAAGGATTTAAACAAAGAATTTGAGAACTTAAATCTCAGTGTCTTTGAAAATGTTTTTTAGGATTTTAGCGAAAATAATAATAGTATTATTTGAAAATAAAAATTTGGGAGTTAGTTTAAATCAGATACTTAGTATTATTATACAAAGTAATTAATATCGCTTTGAAATGATTTTGGTTAAGTACCAAAGTGTGGTTTAGATGTACTGAACTCAATATGTTGCTTGAAAATAATTTCGGTGATGACTGTAGCACCATCGGCATTCATTTTTGGGTTTCTAAGTGTGGGATGCTACAAAATTGTTTTGGTAAAACGGATTTTGATTTAATCCAGAAGTAAGGTTTGATATACAAAATTTATATGTATATATTATTTCAAAATGATTTGAAATGAAAACCCGGTGTTTAGTTCTTAAGTTTTCTGTAAATAATTTGGAAATTTGTTAGGTTATGATATTTTGTTTGGCAGTTTCCATTTGTTAAAAATGAAATGGGATTTTCGACGATTTTGGATAGTCGAGAACTTTTGAATTTTTATAAAACTTGTAGTCAAGTGTTTTCGAAGATATAAAATTGAGTTTATATAACACTTGAATTAAGAATACAATAAGTTAAAACAAGTTCTAAATTTGTTAATCATACTTGTTAAAAATTTGATGTTTTGGTATATATTCTTAGGATGTAATGGAGCATTATGTAAGTATGAATTTAAGTTATAAAATATGAATAAACATGAAGTTTTGTTTATGCAATGATTATAGTATCAAATGACATACTATTTGGGTAAATGAATGTGATTAAAAAGGAATTAGTGTAGTTAACAAACCAATGGGATAAATACGTAAGTTGCACATGAATTGTTTTATTCGCATGACTGTTCTTGATCTAGTATTTGAGTGCATGTTTTTGAGATGGTTTACATGGTCTGGACAATGATTTTTTACTCGACTATTGACGGTGAACACTTGATATGGATTCGTGATATGATCCTAATGTTTTCTATTATAGTATATGGCTATCCAAGGAAAACGGAGTTTTCTAATCAAGGAACCAAATCAGAGTCCACACTAGAGATGACAAGTGATCTATATTAGTTTGAAAGTGAAATATATGTGATCAAGTAAGTGATTAGATTGTATATTGCATACGAATGGTTCATGTGCATCGTACGGGCTTCACGTCATTTGTATACTTTGTTTGTTGGCTTATGAAGAGTTTGGGGAATGACTCTTCGATTTATTATGAGGTAGCATGAATAATCGTCTAAGTGATGACCTAAGGTTGTTGAGCGTAAGGTATGCTTAGAAGATTGTTTATCGTCCTTGGACGATGGAAGAGTTTGAACCTGAGCGAACCATGTGCATTGGTTGCTAGTAACTGTGAATACAATTTGAGTATTTATGTGCTTTCTCCTTTGTTAAGGTTAGAAGTGTCGTGGAGTGAGGATGCTCGGGATGGTACCAAGAAGACGGAGGACGGTTTGAAGGAGTTCTATCTAGGGTTGCTTATAGACTAGGGTTTCCTTTTTATCTTTGTATTGTACATCTTTTGTCATGTACTCACCGCTTGAGGTGGAGTCACTTAGTATGCATTCAGTTTGTAGTTTAGTTTGTATATAGTTTTAGCAGTGTGCTATATATATATATATATATATATATATATCATTCTAAGTTTCAAAAATATATATATCTTATTCTTATATCTCCTTTGATTATCGTTCTCGTTTGAATTTCAAGGACGAAATGTTCTAAGTGGGGGAGAATGTACCGACCTGGAAATTCGAACACTTCGTCTTCGAATATCGTAAAGTTTTGAAATATAATTAAGTGTTACAAATATGATTTTATAACCTTGTTAGACAACATTTAATTAATGAATAATGATAAGAAACTTGTTTTTGAAATTTGTTTACAGAATATATTCTTCGAAGAAAAATCAATAATGTGATTGAAAATCAGTTTATCGATAAACAGCTTTTCGATCGATATAAGTTGTTCAAACTCTTGTGTACTTGCCTAATGACCAAATGAACACATTAGCAACTAATTAACACACTCTCCTCTTCATAAATCTGGTAAGGTTCTAGTATGTTCTAATGGATAAGAGATGTTATCATAGGAGGGGTATAATGGTAATTAGCATAAAGGAGAAGTGACTTAAAGGAGAAGTGAAGGGAGGTAAGGCTTCCATGATATTAAGGGGTTGAAGGCAATCTTAAAGAGCACCATTCATTGCCTATATAAGTAGGGGCACACCTTATTTAAGATTCACATATTCATAAAGCTTAGAGTTATAAAATCCTAAAGCAAAAGCCGTGAGCAATAGAGAGGGAAGGAGACAAAATGCAAGGCAAAAGCAAGGAAGCGAGGAAGGAAAGGTGTTGCCAAGGAGGGGTTGGACTTGGTTGGCTTGGGCTTGGTTGTTTATTGGTTTAAAGGTGAATTAACACCTCATTTTGAGTGGCTAATATCACATGCATATGTTGATATTTGATTGTATTGATGTATTTGAATTAATATGGACATATGTGAAAACAATGGTTTTACTTCTTGCCTTGATAACAAGTGACGTATGAATGGACTTGAATGCACATGGAATGGACTTGTATGACTTGTGATAAGACCTTAGAACAAAGCATATAGGTTATAGATGGACTTTGGTTTAGATTGGACTCGGATTTGAAAATGCACTTATAGCGATAGTCGCTATAGATGCAGTTGTGAATTGCCTTGTTTTTTGCGATGTTTATGGGATTTTGTAGAGAGATTCATAGGGTTTATCACCATATTTATAATATTTTATATGTATGTTTGTTGCTATTAAAATTTTGGATAGTGAAAAAATCAACATCTCAAAAAAAGGCCAAAACTTCACTTGTGCAAAACTACTCCGATTAGGCTTGATTTTTGTACTTAAAAGGCTTGAAAAGATATTTAAATTTAAGTATTTTGTTTCATTCTTTTTACAAGTGTTTACTAATTATTATTAGAGCATTTTAAAAGTGGTTTGAGTTCTTTATGAATTTTTAAGAATTAGTTGTGGATTTTTAAAGAAGAGATATTTTGTTAAAATATATAGAAAAATGTTCTTTTTGAATTTTGAAGAATTTTATAAACTTGTTATTTAAAAGTAATATTTTGAATAAATGTATTAAAACCTATTATAAGTATTTTAAAACTATATACAAATGTTTCAAAAGTGGGTTAAGAATTGCTTAGTGGCCAAATGATTGATTGTTTAATTACTTGTTTGAAAAATAATTAACTATGCTTAACACTAAAAGTCGATGAAGTAAGGCTTATCAATTTGTGAGAGTAAAGATTGATGTCGAATAGGGACGGAGCAATAGAGCTCTAACCTACTAGTTTCCCACTTGACCGAGGAATAGTTAGTCGGAAACATGTTAATCATGTTGATTTCTTTCTTGTTTATGGAAATCATTAATACTACTTAACACTGAAAACCGACGAGATAGGCTTATCTATTTGTGAGATTCAAAAATGAACTGTTTGGGCAAGGCTTTAATGCAACCAGTGCTCTAACTTACTAGACTTCACTCTTGGACAAGGAATGGTTAAATTGAAATGTCAGAAATGAGTTAAGCATACGAAAATTGATTTGTATAAGCAATTCTTTTGACTAGAAAATTGATTGGTCAATTATTGAACTTGACTAAAAATTGACTTAAGAAGTTATCGAAAGGCTTTACGATTACCAATGAGAACCCTCGGGGAGGAGTATTGGTATGAAATGCCTCTAGTGTTCGCTTGCTTCTGAGAGAACCGGAATTGAGTTAATAGGGAATTCATCGATTGGTTTTGGAAAGTTTGGTAAACGAGAAGAGTGTACTTATATAAGATGACTCAAACCCGTAATCACTTCAAAATCATATACACGATCTATGTTCTAGAAGCAGTTGTGAAGTGGCATGTTATAGAGTTGAACTATCTATCCTAAGGTTAAGTCCAAGGGAAAGATTAGCGTTAACAGGTCAAATAATACTATTATGCGGGACTGTCTATCTTGAGGAGTACTCCAAGAGAGAGGATAACATTAGCATTCGTCAGAGGACTTATGCAGAGAACCTATATGGAGGTTCGAGATCTATTCGAGATGCTCGAATTCATGTAGTGATTCAAGATCTATTCAAGATGATGGAATCCATTTGGGAATTCGTGTTTTGTTCGAGTGATGAAGACTCATGTGAAAGATGCTGAACGTAGCCATGACATCGGGAAAATGACAAAAAATAAAGAAAGGATATAGCCAGGGGGTTTAGCTGACCTCAATGGTATATCAACTTCATATTTGGAGATGCTTATCGATTGTTACTAGCGGAAGTTGATATGAGTCGAACTACACACCGAGGGTGGTCCAATTATGTTTACCTTGGAGTATATCCTATCTAGAGATATATGATGCCCAGAAGGTAGTTTCTGATCCTTGTAATGGAGTTTGGATGCAGTCAGATCAAGGAGATCTCCGTAGAAAACAATATGCGAACGCACCTTAGTGGTATTGATTGTATACCTATTATTATTGTAGCGTTCACACAGCAGCTATTTGATATGATTTATGTGTTACACTAGACATTATCTATCGTATCACTATATATTAAACTTAACGAATCGTTGGTTTCATTTGAGGGGAAAACCATTACGGTAAACCATACGGTCTCGAAAAGGTGCTATTATATATCACTCTTATTTCTAGAATTTCTCGCGCTGTTTTACCAAACTGATCCGGGTGTTATTTTCTTATAATGCTCAAATCAGCCTCGTGTATGTTTCCAGATTTAGCTACCGATGCTTTGGAGCTTATGGAGAAGAGCTGGATGATTATCTTCCATGGTATTCTTATTTCTGCTGCATTTTGTATGGTAGTGAGGATGGGCAATTATAACTGTCCAGGTTGATGATAGTACTTAGGTTTTAGTAACTCTAAAATTTTTATATTTGGAGTAACCTTTTGTACTGTTCCTTTGATATTATATATTATCGTTCCATTATGAGATTCTGATGTTATGTTCGCTCTTTCTTGTTCTATTCTTCTTTTCTTTTTATTTTACCCTAACTTTTTGTATTTCAGACACTCTGGTGTTCGACACATGAATACTGTGGATGTATTTGGTGTCAATGTTCGAGGTCACAAAGTCGGATCGTTACATCAGCTCAACACTAATCAGCTATGTTTGGTCCTTCGGATATTGTACTAACCAAAATCCTTCCATTATTTTGACCCATAGCACCAGTACCTTCCGCACCATCGCCATGTGGTGGTTGCCTCAGTGGTTAACGTGTAAGAATCAGAGCACTATTTAAGTCTTTAACGTATTTGTGAACTTCTTTTTTATTTACTCCTCAATGATACCACGCAATTGATGACATTCATTCATGTTATGTCCTGAAGTGATAGTACTTCTCAAAGTTCAAATCGGCTTCTATCTCCTTCTTAGGTGGTGGCCTCTTGTACTTCAACTCGGCATGGGTAGTTAGGTAGATTTTCCTAATGTTATCATATAGATCCATATAAACATCAAACCTGGGTTCTGGCCTTTACCTTTTGCACTTTGCCTTCTTTCGACCAAGCTCATTCTAGTTTTTACTTTTCTTCTTTTCAGCAACGTTACTTCCACCTCCTTTCGTTGTAGCATTAATTCTACATGACTCTCGGACTTGAGTCGGTCCACTAGACTGTCTTTCGGAAGCAGTAATGTCCAATCTTATATACTTCATCGTTTCATAGAAAACTCCTAAAGGGTGGTCTGTTTCACCTTTGTCCACTTTCATGATAACTTTGTATTCATATGTACTCCAAGGCATAACACCATTAGCATTTTCTTCTCATCCGCATTTTGAACACTAGCCACTATAGCATTATATTAAGTTAAATATTGTTATAACGACTCATTGCTCTTTTTCTTAACATCTAATAGAGAATATGCATCCTTTGGCTACACCTCATGCATATGGAATTGACTAATGAATTTCACTCTCAACTTGCCCAGGAACATATTGATCCTGGTGGTAAGTGATAGAACCACATAGTTGCTAGATCCGCTAAGAATAAATAAAAACACTAACACAAAACTGCTTTTGTTGCTCCACTCATTAGCATGTGTTGAGGTTAGCATATCAAATGCACTATAAGGTCGAAAAATCCCTTATAAGGCTTTATATTGGCATTCTGGAATTCTTTGGGTACCTAGTAGTCTATATCTCAAAAGTAAATTGACTGTTTACCTTAATTTAGGTATCACGCTCGGCATGCTCTCACAAAATGTACACCTTGATCACTCAGGTCATCCTGTCTTTCGGTTTAAAAGTCGGTGGGGGTGACATTCAATCATTTCTCTTTGATGGATTGTCCCCTTCATTCCTTTTTATATTGGCCTGATCATCATTCCTAAGCATGTTGTTAGATTGTGGACCGCTCCTAATGGCCCCTGCGTAGTTCATTAGTACTAATTTCAACATAAACATGAGAGTTCCGATGGGAGTGTGATAACCTGACCCTATCTGACACCGGATCGATTTAGTCTAGTATTGAACCGTTCCATGGGTTCGGCTTCGTGCTGGACTCTTGCATGCTTTGTCTCTCTCCCAACTTCTCTTTATCTTGTTATTCGGTTATCACGGTCATCTTCTCTATCAGAGGGTGATCTCCATTTATTTCCTTGCTTCCTTGATCAGGGTCTTTCTCGATCTACAGGGTTGTGACCAACGATTTCCTTTTGCCCTACGGTGTCAAGATTTGTTTCACCGATGCTTTCTATTGGGCAGCAAACCGCTCATTCAACTCGGCCATGATTTTATCCAACTCACTTCAGGCAACCACATCGGCAGGCATAGGAGTGCTCATCGAATGTTCGCCTTTCTCAATTGTAGGTAGGTTGGGTGCACTGGTGTTTTGATCTTCTTTGCTGGTAGCGTCAGCTTTGGTTGTCGATTTAGGAGGCATTCTGAGAAGAGCTCTCAATGAAAACACTAAAAATGTTTCCTCGGAATAGAGAGTAGATCGAAAACATATAACATAGATTAAATAATGCAGAAAGTAAAGTAAACAAGATTTATAATGGTTCGACTGTAGGTTGCCTACGTCCACTGTGAATTATCATTCATTTTCTTGTAAATCTCAATTACAGTGTATAAATACAAAATACAACCATTTATTGATTGAAAATAATGAAAAAAATTCTCCAAGAATCATGTTCAACAAATTCTATTCAGTAATTTTTTAGCTTTCAAACTCATTTGTCATTATGATTCATCCATAGGTATTTATAGGTATGGGGTTACAAATCCAAGAAAATAGGCAATTTCTATGTTTGGCTTGTTCTGCTCGACAATACGTGGTTTGGTAACTATTCTGGTTCGATAAAACATCAAGCAAAACATTTTCCTTGTTCGCTAGTGAAAAACTACCGGACAGTTTTTCCTTTTCGGTAGTTGGAAACTACGGAACCTTTTTTGCTATTCGGTAGTTGATAATTATCGAACCAGTTACTATAGCTTGCTATCGTACTACTTCGTGTCGAATCATTTACTTCTCTTAGAAGAATTTGGTTTCTTTTTTCGATTTAACTTTTAATACTATCGTCTCGTTGCTTTAGCCCCCTGACCATGCGATAGAAATCTTGTTATGGACCTTTCAACTATTTCCTAGTCTTTTGATGTTTTTTTTTGTCTTTTGATGATTTTCCGTATCCATCATGCTTTGAGCGAAAAGTCCACAATATTCTTCATTCTCTTTGCCAGCGGTGGTTTTGGGATCCTCGTTGATAACTAATATAGTACTTTCTTCAAAGAGGTTGTAGTCTTGACATTTGACTTTCTCTAAAAATAGATTCCATAATACCTTCAGTACCTAGATATTTTACATTTTTTTGTTTCATCCACTTCTTCGAAAAACATCTTGGCTAGGGCTTCAAGTGTGAGATCTGTCATTGGTTTAGAAGAACAATATTTTAGAATTAACCTATAGTAGATATCTATGGACGGTGTATATTTAAAAACATGTCTATCATATCTCTTTCAAGTGGTGCAACACATCAAAATTCGAAACACTATCAAAAATGTGTTGAGGTGGCCTTGTTTGATGCAAAAAACTATTCGTAAACGGTGATGAAACATGTAGGAACAAATAAGTGGGAATCCCAATCTCTATGAGTCCGAACCCAAAAACACATTTCTATAAGCTTGGCTTGTATTTTGAGTGGGTTTGTAACAACCCATGATTTTGAGAAGCAATTAATTAAAGTTATAATTGAGATTTAATCGGTTATAATGGATATAGTAATTGTTTTGTGAAGTGAAGTAAAGGGTATTTGCCGATATGGTTGTGTTTTGATAAAGTCTGTGAATTTAAACCCTCTTCACTACAAAATTCGTATTTAATTCGTACGAAAAATAAAAATTCCCAAATTTTGATATGTTGTTTATGACATATTCCAATACCTCTGTTCCAAATTTCATGAATTTTCATTTAGTTTTGATGTATTAAATGTTGTGATTTTCGCAAGATTTTCCTGTGAAATTTGGACAGAAAATGCATGTTGGTTTTTAATTCATATTAAATTGTAGCAAAATCTAAAAAATTGGATATGTTTTTTCCAACTCAATTTCTAGCTGTAGGAAAAATTTTCATTTAAAAATATTATGATTTGATGCCCTAAATAGTTGATTTACAAAGGTGGAAATAATGTTTCATTGCTGCAAATTATTTACAAAAGTTCAATAACTATAATTAGTTTCCATGTTGAATGATTATACCCTCTACCCATGATAAAGTCTATTTAATCTCCGAAGCATGGGTTTTGATTTACCTTAAGACTTCTTATGTTAAAACTTGAAAGATGGATGATTTTGGAAGAATATATAAATGTAATAATTTTGAAGATTTTGTGAATTAAAATTGTTTGGTAAATGATGAGTTTTGAAATTTTTTTGAATAAGTGAAGTTTGAATATTTCTATTTATTTACCGTTTTATAAAATTTTACAGTGATCTATGAACTCACAATTAGAAATAGCCTGACTCGGGGTTTTTTTATCAACAATCCTCTCATCAGAACGAGGATTTATTGCAGGTTTAGCTGATATATTTTTGGATATGAGTTGATGGATGAACCGAGTCAACGGTTATGTATTCATTTGTATTAGAAATTGATATAGTTGTATATTTTAATTGAATGGCTTGAAATTTATAAAATAAATTTGGATATTGTATGAAATGTAAAAATGTGTAATATACAGTATTTGCTTCCGTTAGAGTGCAAATTAATTTATTTATATGTGATGTTGGTATTTGTACATTATTCTATCATGGAAACACCCACGTCGCCTCATTCTCTATGTTACTCGATAGTATTACCAAGTAATACTGTTGGGTAATATGGGTATATAGGTGGGTGTTACACTATGGTTCTCATGTTACGGTCTTATATTGTTAACGATACTTGAAACAAAATAAATAAAAAGAAGAAGAGAGAAAAGGAAACAATAAAAAAACCTGAAAGTCTATATGATCTTTATAAATAATGCAACTTATATATATACGTGTGTGAGTGTATATTACTAACTATGTTAAGTAGAGAACAATAACTGAATATAAGATAAATAATAAAAATGATCACACCAGATATTTCATATTGGTTCGGACCTCCCATTCTAAGTCCAGTCCCAAAGCTCCCCTTCGGTATTTCCTTTAACCAACTAACCCTCGCTTTGTCCGGAGGAATATGCTAATACAAAAGTATATCTTTGACAATCTTGTGTTCCAAATAACATGGCTTTTGACTAATAGTACAAATCTTCCTATGATCTCCATTGAGTATGTGAATGTGAATGCTTTGAGTTATAGGAAGTGGTTTAACCAAAATTATATTTTGGTTATAATAGATTGAGAGTATGTAAGCAGGGTATGCACAAGAGAGTTATTAGAAATCAAGAGAGAATAGACTTAATTAATTCAATTTAGTTAGCCTCTATATCTCAATCATGGGAGTATTTATAGATTCAAAAGGATGCAGTTGAAGAGTTGTTACTATTAGATAAATTCTATTCTTTTTAATGGTTGCAACCTTTCGATGAAGGGTATTTTTTTTGTTCAACAGAAGTGACTTTTCAAAAATTTCCAGTTTTTCAAATGATTGACATCTGTAGTAAAACCTTCGACGTCTGTGACTTTAGAAAATAATTACTCGAGGAATGTCATAGACGTCTGTGGCTTCAGAATTTTATTTCCTCGAGTATTTCCTCATACGTCTGTAGTTTTACCTCAGACGTTTGTGAGTACTAAAAGCAGGTTTTCAAATTAATTTAATTGTATATGAAATCGTGTGTAATTGTGTAAGCATATATACTCAAGGAGATCTTAAAAATATTTTATCTAAGACTCTTTTACAGTAGAATACCCTTACTAACTATAGTATAGTTGATAGATCATCGTTTGCCTTTGAGTCTCAATATCTTCGAGCATGATGTCTTCTTATAGTATATACCTGTAATCTTAAATGTGTATATGTATATATATGATTGTATAGTTGTAGTCATTGAAACATAAATTGGAGGTTCTAACAATCTCCCTCTTTTTGATGATGACAACTATACTATCAAAAATGGAAGAATTATTATATTTGTCTCCCCCTATGCATAAATTCCTCCCCCTTTGTCATTATCAAAATGGAAGGAATGATATAAGATATATAAATGTTATATAGAATTCAATAGCATGTTATATATAAGATCATGAATATGTAAAACTAAATAAGGAATTTCAAATAAAAACGGAGACTAATGTAGCAAGAGTTTTAAATAGTTAAACAGACAAGCATAGGCATAAATAGTGGAAAAATAGTAAAAAGATAAAAATGCTAATTGTACTGGTTTGAAGAGTAAGGTAAGCTTTCATAATTCTCATAGTATTCCCAATAAGATGAAGGATCATGTTTGTATGTGCCTGGCCATTTTGTTTGGTCATTGTACTCCTCGTCTTCTTGAATGGAGAGTCCTTGGAACGCCATGTATGATTGATGTTGGAAATGCGGAGTATCGGATACGTACATATCATCACTATCTTCTTCTTCCTTGGTTTGTTGTTGCATAAGAGTCTTTCCTCTGTCACCTCTGTCGTGAGAAGTTCCGTCGAGAGAAGCTTGAGAGTGATAAACTGGTGTAAGTGCTTGAGGTGGCGGTGTAGGTGAAGGAAAGGATGATGAGTGAGAAGATGATCGGCTGCGTACTTTTCGCATAACCTTCCCTAAAGTGGAAACACCTTTGTCCGAAGTCTTTTCTGTTTTTGTCATCCTTGTCGAGAAAGAACGTTCCAATCCAGTCATCTTTTTATTCAATGCTCGTTGGTTGGCCATGATTAGCTTTTGGTTTTTAAGTGCTAAATAACGAACAAGATTTGTTTTGCATGGGTTCAACGTAAGCTTCTTGTATTTCAGAATCCGAATAATATTCGGTAGTATGATTGGAGGATGTAGGTGGTTGTGAAGGATGAGGTGAGTAAGTTTGCTGAGGAGCAGTAGTTAGAGGAGTACCATGATGCTCTTGTTGTTGTTATTTTTATTATAATCTCCATTGTTCAAGGGAGATTATTGGGCGGGGCTGTCAATGGATACCCGAAAAATTCGAAATCCATCTGCATTCGTATCCGAAAAGCGGATAATATCTGATATCTGAAAAAATGGATGTGGATACGGATACGAAGACATCCGCATTCGAAAATTATCCGTCCGGTCTTTGTTAATATTATAGTACAAATTGTGTGTATTTTAGTATAATGAAAGATATTTATTTGTTGTTTTATCAAGTTAATAGTTTATATTATGTACTTTTAATGCTTATTAACCGCTCAAACTATTTATTATCGCCATATTTGTTTATATTTAACACTTTTATGATCAATTGGATTGAAAAAAAAAATATGTTAAACTTAAAATTTATATTTATGTTTCTTGATTTATCAGTCGTTAGCGGATAGGATAATTATCCGATATCCGTCCGTATCCGCGGATGCGGATGCGGATATAGCACTATCTGCATCCGAAATTATCCGTTGACAGGCCTAATATTGGGGGTGGTCATGGAGGAAGATGCATCAACGATAAAAACTGTATACCGCTTTCTTTAACCGGGGATTTCTTCAAAATGAGAGATATAGGATGGTACCCCAAAAGCATTTAAGAGACGCATAATGTATGGAGCATAGATAATAGTGCGTCAATGATGAGACCAAAAGCTTTTAATTTCACTATGGATGAATTTAGCCCAATTTATTTGTATTCCACTGAAGGTAGCATAAAGGGCTTTGTGATCATTATCATAGATTTGTTCATGACTACCAAGATGTGGAATTATCATATTTATTATCATACGATTTAACAATCTAGCTTTTGGTCATAAGTAGACAGATTTCCACTGGGGCATCCTATCTTTCCAAATAAGATTAGTTATTTCATCCCATGGCAAGTTTTTATGGTCGGCAATTTCTTCCAAATTGATCCCGGTTGAAGAACAATTAAGTATATGTCCAACGGTGTTGACGCTAATTTTTAAAACACGTTCGTACACACTCGTCCATAACCATCCTTCATCATTCTCAAGATTCCAAATATCGCTACTACATAAATTTGCATAGAGTAGAAAGATAGCTAATTGGTCATTTTTTTACCTCATTTTCATCGAAATTAATTAAATCCCGACATTCGGCGGCGACGGTGAGTTCTTGAATACTATATTCTCCAAACTTGCATAATCTATAAAAAGGCCCAGAACGAAGCTTATTTTGTTTTGGCTCCTCGAATCGCTTGTTAGCAATTTGCTATTGCGAATCCATTCTTGAATGAGAGCATCATTAACCACGGGATTGTGAGAAGAGGATGATTGACCTTTCTTGGCTCATTTGTTAACTGGAGTTTTTGGTTTGGGAGCCATTAGTGAGCAAATAGAGATTGAATGAAGGCTAGGTTTTAGATTTTAGAAGTAAATTTAAGGTAGGAGTTAAAATTGGGGAAAACTTATCTATATATGGTTGTTAGAGGTAGGGTTTCAGTACAACGACAAATGTCTGTGGGTGGAGCACAGACTTTTGTGCTTTCAGTTAAAATTAAATAGAAAGTTATGACAGACGTCTGTGATGTTTCCACAAACGTCTATGGTTTCATCAAATGAGACATGAAGATTTTCTTCTGTAATATTTGTTCGTTTATTAAAAATTCTATATGCTTTGCTTCGATCTGAATAACCAACAAAAATTCCTTCATCGGCTTTAAAAACAATTTTTCCTAGATTATCTTTAGTGTTTAATATGAAGCATTTTGACTTAAATATACGAAAATATGATACTTCTCGTTTCTTATTAAGAAATATTTCGTAGCATGTGTTTTTAGTCATTGGTCTAAGTGTTGCACGATTTAATATATAACAAGCAATAGCAACGGCTTCGGCCCAAAAATTCTTTGGTAAATTACTACTATTTAGTAGAGTTCGTGCACATTCTTGTAAATTTCAAGTTTTCCTTTCTACAACATCGTTTTGTTGTGATGTTCGAGGAAACGAAAAATTATGACTAATTCCCTTTTTGTTACAAAAGTTAATAAATAGTTCATTTTCAAATTCACCTCCGTGATCACTTCGTATATTTTTAGTATTTAAATTCATTAGATTTTTATTCGTTTAGCAAAAATTTTGAACATCTCAAAAGTGTCACCTTTATGTTTTAAAAATAATGTCCACGTATATCTTGAAAAATCATCAATGATTATAAAAACATATTTATTATGATTTATTGAACGTACTTGAGTTGGTCCTAATAAATCAAGATGGAGTAATTCGAGATGTTGTTTTGTGGAGATTTCCTTTTTAGGTTTAAAGAAACTTTTCTTAAATTTACCAAATAGACAAACGTCACATGGGTTTTTAACCTTGTAGTTGATTTTAGGTAATCATCTAACTAATTCTTTTTTTGCTAGTTTGTTGATATTCTTAAAATTATTATGACAAAATCGTTTCTGTCATAACCATGGATCGTCAGGATTCGCGATTAAGCATAAATTTGTGTTGATTTTGACATTTATGTTTAAAACATATATGTTTCGATTTCTAAATCCTTCAAAAATTAAATTTTTATTTAGATAAAAAATATTGCATTTATTTTTCTCAAAATCAATTTTAAATCCTTTATCCCATAATTGACTTATACTTAATAAGTTATGTTTAAAATTTTCTACCAATAAACCATTAGTAGGAGAAATAGAAATATCGATATTGATGACTTCTCCAATGCTAATGACAAATCCTTTTGAGTTATCTCCGAATGTTACGGTGCCACCATCGACATATGTTATATTTGATAACATATTAGCATTTCCAGTCATGTGCTTAGAACAACCGCTATCGAGTATCAATTTCTCATTATTTTTTATTTTTATTTTGGGTACCTGCAAAATAAGAAAATTTTGATTGGTGCCCACCTTCTTTGATTAGCGTCCTATGTGTTAGTGGATGTAGGTAGCCATATACATGAGGATTTTCTTCCCTTAGAAATGCAATTTTTGTTATGTACAACTTTTTGTGAATATTCATCAATATATTTTTGTCTAATTAGTTTATTATTTGTTTTTGAAATCCATATGTTGACCATATTTGCATGTCAATTCTTAAACTTAGTTATAAACTTTGGCTTTTTGAATTTTGTGTATAATGTGTTATATTGCTTTGGCCTTTGTTTGTTTTCAAAACCTAATCCATTTCGATTTCCAGATGGTTTAGATATCGTAATCAAATTTTCTAAAAAAATTCCTTTATTGAATTTTGTCACATTATTTGTTATTTTTTCTAATTCACTTTTAAGATCAAAAATTTCAATGTTTCTAGAATTTAAATGTGCTTGTAATTCTAGTTTTTCTTTTTCCAAACTAACTTTTTCTAACTTATAATTTTCTAAATTATTTAATAATTTGTCATTTTGAGATAATAGTGTTGCATAATTTTTATGAACAACATATAATTCTACTAAGATAATTTTTTCACCTTTTAATAATCCGATTTCTAATTCTGATCTAGTTAACTTTCCCACATTTTCCTTATTTAATTTTTTTTGTTTCTCTATTTTTTCATCTAATTCAATACTCATTTCCATTCATTCATCATAAGTAAGTTTAGGACGTACCTAATCAATGTTAGCCATAAAACATACATTTGTTTATTCATAGTCGCTTTCACTATCACTATCTGAAGAAGAAGACGAATCTGAATCATCCCATGTTACTTGAAAAGCTCTTTTCTTTTTCTTGAATTTCTCGAATTTCTTTTCTTTTTATCATTATTGAGCTGTGGACAATTCTTTTTCATGTGGCCAAATTTCTCACATTCATAGCATTTAATCGATGTTTGATTTGAAGAGTTTGGTTTGCCACCATTTTGAAACTTGGTCATCTTCTTGAACTTCTTAAATTTATTGTAGTTTTTAGCAATAAAGACAATCTCCTCTTCATCTAAGTCTGAAGCTTCGTTGCTTGCTTGGAATGCTATGTTTTCTTTTCATGATTTCGATCCTTTCTAGCCTGTAAGTTAGTTTCGTATGACATCAAATTTCCTATTAGCTCTTCGACTTTAAGTTGAGAAAGGTCATTAGCTTCTTCGATGGCTAAAACTTTTCTTTCCCAGTCATTTGTCAAAGAGTTCAAAATCTGCTTGACTAAATCAAAATTTGTGAATTTGACTCCAAGTGCCATGAGATCGTGTTGAATAGTTTGAAATCTTGCATACATATCAATAATTGATTCACCTGTTTTCATTTTGAAAGACGAGAATTGGTTTTGTAAAATCAAAATTTTAGTTTGCTTGACTTTATTTGTGCCTTCATGTGTGACTTGTAAAGTGCGCCATATATCATATGTAGTCTTGCAAAGCATGACACGTAAAAACTCATTTTTATCAAGTGAGTAAAACAGAACATTCATAGCTTTGGCATTGTTAGATGTCTCTGCATTTTGTGCATCAGTCCATGTGCAAATATTGGTGTCAGGTGCTTCGTATTTGTTTTGAGTTGCTAGTCATATTTCTAAGCCATTTGCTTCTATAAAAACTCTTATACGGGTTGACCAATAAGCATAATTAGAACCAGTAAATAGTGGAGGACGAGCAGTTGATTGACCTTCTTGAAATGTGCTTGCCATATTAATGATATTTTAATTACGTGTTACTGTAGATTAAATGACCTTGTTTTGATACCAATTGAAAGTCTATAAGATCTTTATAAATAATGCAACTTATATATATACGTGTGTGAGTGTATATTACTAACTATGTTAAGCAGAGAACAATAATTGAATATAAGATAAATAATAAAACGATCATACCAAATATTTTATACTTGTTTGGATCTCCCGTCCTACGTCCAGCCCCGAAGCTCCCCTTTGGTATTTCCTTTAACCAACTAACACTCGCTTCGTCCGTAGGAATAGGCTAATACAAAAGTATATCTCTGATAATCTTGTGTTCCAAATAACATGGTTTTTGACTGACATTACAAATCTTCTTATGGTCTCCTTTGAGTATGTGAATGTGAATGTTTTGAGTTGTAGGAAGTGGTTTAACCAAAATTATATTTTGATTATAATAGATTGAGAGTATGTAAGCAATGCATGCACAAAAGAGTGATCAGAAATCGAGAGAGAATAGACTTAATTAATTCAGTTCATTTAATCTCTATATCTCAATCATGGTAGCATTTATAGATTCAAAATGATGCAGATGAAGAGTTGTTACTATGAGATAAATTCTATTTGTTTTAATGGTCGCAACCTTTCGATGAAGGGTAATTTCTTTTTGTTCAACAAAAGTGTCTTTTAAAAAATTTGCAGTTTTTCAAATGACAGACGTCAGTGGCTTCAGAATTTTATTTTTCTGAGTATTTCCTCAGACAACTGTGAGTAGTAAAAGCAGTTTTTCAAATTAATTTCATTGTATATGAAATCGTGTGTGATTGTGTGCATATATACTCAAGAAGATCTTAATAATATTTTATCGAAGACTCTTTAACAGTAAAATACCCTTACTAACTATAGTATGGTTGATAGTTCGTCGTTTGTCTTTGAGTCTCAATATCTTCGAGCATGATGTCTTCTTGTAATATATACTTGTAATCTTAAAATGTATGTATGTATGTATGTATGTATATATATATAGTTGTTGTCATTGAAACATAAATTGGAGGTTCTAACAAAACCAAAACGAGATCTGAATAACATTAGGGTAAGTTCCTTCACAAAATTTGGTCACTTTGGACATTCAATGTTTCCAATGCTTCAAATGCATCGTCAATTGGCTCGTCTGCATCGTTCAGACGAAGTAGTTCAGATGAAACTAGGACGTGATGCGTTCGATGCGTCGGTGTCATGTCCTAATGGTTCAATTTCGAACCATCGTTTTTTGAGCTTATATATTCCCAACCCCTTTCTACTTCTTCCACCAAACTCAAAACACCTCGAACTTCTTAAGCCATTTTCATCACTTTTCAAGCTCAAATTGAGGCAATTTGTTTTATAATTATGTTTATTTCACATTTGTATACAACATATATTCTTTAAGATTTTACTCGATTTATTTTTGAAATTTAAAATGCCAATTGATTCCACTGGATCTTCTATTGGAAACATCGTCGATTGAAATGCTAAGCGTACTTTAGTTTTTATTGATATTTAAGTATCCCTAATGGATACCCAGGGATACCCATTCTAATCGAGTTACCAACTAATACGATAATATTGCACCGAGTTCAACAGCCGTTTAGGCACAAATTTCACCGACAACCATATGAATAACATATGAAGTGTACATGCTCCACTAAATTCAAACAGTCGGACCAGATGTTGGTACTATAAACAAAGACATGCGTTTACAACATTCATTCACCTTCAGCCCATTTCGACATGTAACCATACTTCAATATTCTTGATGGGTCCAGTGTCGCTGCTCCTCGTCGAACATTTGATGCCAATTAATTGTCTCAGACTCAAGATGATTCTAAGAGAAGAAGATCTGAATTTCGCCATGTTCAAACTTTTGAACATTGTATCAGAATTTGGTCATTACTTGACAGTTATGAGAGATGAGAGTTTTATGCTAAATTTAGGCACCAATCTACAAATTTTAAACTTCGTTGGACAATGAAATTAAGCTTGAAGATTAATTAAACTTGATGGTTAAGCAGATTAAAAACAATTAATATACTTATAGCTTCAAATATATATTTTTCCTTCACTGAAATGTAACTTCTTCTTTTCTTTTTTTTTGCATTTCATAGATAATTTATAGTTTAGTCAACTATTAATATTTGCCCAAAAATAATTAAAATGATTTAAAATAACTAAATATGCAAATTCATACAAATAACCATTGTTCTTCCATTGACCCACTTGTAATACAGACGCAATCCCTTTTCGTTGAACTTTCTCTGTTCGTACCCATTTCGGAATTGCTCATTTGAATGCTCCGCTCGCTTGCACATGCACGCACCACCCTTAGTGTACTCCAAGGACTTTGCTAAATATGATCCGTTCTGGAGCAGGTTTGAAGCAGAAATTGGCTTTGGAAATAATCCATTCTGAAGAGGGAAAAAACACTCCGATGACTTTGTAAAATATGATCCATTCTGAAACGGGATTAAAACAGAAATTGGTTTTGGAATGATCCATTCCAAAATCAAGTGTTTATCTTCCTCCCGTATTTCATCTTCCCCGTTGATCTAGCATCGTCCTTTTATTGAGCATTGATGAATGGGTACAATATAGTCATTACGTTGTAACACTGCAATGGATTTTCTTGTTTTTCATCACTCAATGAAACAATAATAGCACAATGACGAGCAAACTAAAACATGATATATTACACAATTTTTAAAATCATTCAAAATTTTAACTGAGGCGTTCAAAAAAATTAAACCACTCAAAATGTCAAGTGTGACTAACAATTTGGAGCAATATGGCTCTACACTTGCAGTACAACTAACTAGCAGTACCATACACAATTTCATACCAAAATGCTCTTCAATTTGAATTCAATGGAGCAGTAAAGAGATATAACACAGCTAACACAAAGAAGAATGCAGACTCACTTTTCTCATAAATTTATAATGGACATATGTCACTCTGTCCCCTCAAGCTTAAAGCCATCTTATAAATAAGATAACACACTAACTTCCTACCATAATTCCATATTATTTTTTTGTTTTATATCAAGTATTCCATGTCTGCAATATATATATATATATATATATATATATATATATATATATATATATATATATATATATATATCCCTTCTACCACAAATGCTCACATCTAAAGTCAAAAAAGAACCATGTAGCATGTCATGAAACCTTATTTCGCAGATGCTCGCAACTTGACTCAACAAAGAACCATGAAAAGCTTAGGAAAAAGAATGATGGCTATAAAATATGATAACTGAATCATGCAAATACGAATTCAAAAGACAATTCAGGAACTCAGAACCTTCTCCACTGCTTTTCTTTGTGCAAGCGTAAGACTCTACAATTTAAGAAGTGAAATACATGTGATCTTCCAACATAATAGAACAGTGCAATTACTATGCGTGAATAATCTGCTGACCTGACAAAGATTGTCGAAGAGTAATCTGTCTGTGTTGGACAAATTAACAAAGAAATTCCTGAGAAATTCTCCCAATTTAATCTGCCAAATATTTCAATATGTGATATCGTTAGCCACTACTAATAAACGAAATTCAGATAGGAGAACTGTTGGGTGCTATGAGCAAACCTTATTCAGCGGATCAAGTTTCATAAGTTCATCCTCATAATTGCCATCTTCGCTCTTTACAAATATCAAAAAACAGATTGTGTTAATCGGTGCATAAAGAACAATGTGCGTGTGAATATTCTCCTAAATAAGCCAACAAGATTGGCTCGGTTGGTTGATAGTTTAGATTATGAGATTAAATGTAACAAATTCAATCCCCGAGATCTACATTTGTTGGCACTATTGAACCATGTGCACACACGCAAAAATCTCAAATAACATTATTAGCATAATAATAAACTCACCCCATCAAAAGCTTTAGCTAGAGCATCTAGGTGATCCCCTGAAGAATCAACTTTCGATGATAAGGTTGAGGAGAGCAATAAATCACTTTCCGAAGCTTCTTCCCAATCACTATCCTGCCATGATAATTAGCCAAAATGATGCTAAGCATATATTCTAACTATCGAAGTCTTCAAGGTTAAGCTTATGATCAATCAACTAAGGTAAGTATCACCGGTATGCCTACCTCATCAGCACCTAAACCTTGCTCTTGAATCTCTACCAAAGTATCCGATAACAATGAGAATATCTGCAAGATCCAAGAGAAATAGTCAACAAGGATGTCAAGGATGCATATATGAATTTGGACATGTAGCTATAAAATTTGCTTCCAACCAAAGAGCAACCAACCCCCACATTATAAAGAAAGAAAGAAAATGAAGACTATATCTTCAATTGGGATATGATCTAAAGCATGAAGGTGCGAAAACGAATACCAAAAATATATGAAATAGTACCTTTACTGGGAGTGGAGCCACAGACCATTGTTCAGGGGCTATTTTAGCTTTCGAACGTGTTTTTATACCAACATCAGACTGCAAATCCACGGTAGGTGAGATTTTTCCATGTCAAAAATTTCCACTGTTTGCAGTTTTTATTTTTTAAGTGAATACCTTTATGAGATGACCTTGAACGCTGATTTTTGACAGCTCTACATTACGAGTGGACAACAGAATAGCCAACGCTGAAGTTGTAACCTTGATTTGATAAGATCCCTGAATTTCACCTGCAGATGTAGTTTCCAATTGTTTTTTTTTTTTAAAGATGAAATGTCTGCAGTTCAGTAATACTCTATAAATATTCCAAGTGTTACTCTATGCTTGCACAAAGTTATAATGATTACCAGGTAAGAACATGTGAAATTATTCGGCAGTTGACTGAAATACCTTGTAATTTTGTCCATTCTGACATCACGTATGAGAATGAGTTGACATGACCATCAGCAGGCAGATTAAACAACATACTAATGAATTGATCAACATCAGGAGAGCTTAGATGTACCTGCAAAAAAATTTGTAATGGCTGATAAATTGATTTAGAAGGATGTCAGGTTCTATCATTAGCAAAATTAATTATAATAAAAGGTGAAGATACACAGGAAAAAAGTAACAATCATGAAAGAAGGCAAAGTTAGTGATCTTAAAGGAATTTAAAGACTGTGATTCGTAAATTGTCAGTGGGGCTACACAGATGACAATATGGGGCACTGTAAGAGAACGAAAGGCAGGCTGCACCATGTGCCCAAGACTAAACAATTAGTACAAATGGCACGTGCTCCAAGCATGCAAAGCAAAACAATTAGCACAAACGACACGAGCTCCATGTGTACACAATAATACAATTAGCACAAACAGCACACGCTCCGTGCATGAAAGACAAAGTGCATGAAAGGCAAAATAATTAATACGGGTGGTACGCACTTGAAAGACAAACAATTTGTGCAAACAGCAAATGTTCCGTGTGTGAAAGACAAGATAATTATTACAAACCAAACATGCCCGCAAGTGAAAGGCAAAATGGTACAATTTAAAATTCAAACATTCAAATGGATGATATCATGGCATAAATTCAATAATTATTTCAAAAAAGTTGTACTTCCACATGCATGGACAAAATTTAAATATCAAGTATTATTATCAACTGTTTATGCAAATATTGCATTATGGTAAGATGCTCCTAAAATTTCAAGAATATAAAATCATCAGTGTATCAATTTTTTGTCTGAACACTCCGACAGATAGTATTAGTTCATGAAAATAGTTATATAGACCCCAATTCTTCATAACTTAAAAGATATCATTTCAAAAAATCTAAACAGTGTAAAAAGATTCAAACATATCGTACATGATATTTTATAAATTTTGATGTCCCTTAGAAAGTACAAGTATATCTTTGTAGATGACATTTTTAGTGTAAATACTCCGCTGTACTTGAACATCATTTGCTTGTCTAAGCTCCTATATTGCTCATTTAAACCAATGTTGATAATGCAACATGAAATTGGGCATTGCCAAAAGCATTTTGAGGCAAGTAAATTCCTACATTTGGTATCATTTGCTTTTGAGCTTTGTTGTATTTAGAGCAAAATTCGAATAAAGGGGTCAAAGTTGGGATATGAAAACATGTCCTTATCATATATCAAATTCTTTAATAAAACGTAAAAAGTTGCCTTTATCAAAATCAAGATTCAAACTCGTGACCTCATGTACCATCAAAGATTACAGCTATTATTAAAGATGCAAGACAGCTGTGAAAAACAATTAATTCAAAAGAGGTGTAAAACATAAAAAGAAGATATATAGTTACTGTTATATCTAGGATTCGAACTTGTGAGCCTATTTATACATCACTTTCTTTAATAAAAATAAAGTACCTTTTCTATCAAAATACAGATCCAAACTCAAGATCTCATATCTATATTAATTAAATGATAAAAAAACACAGAAGCGGTTTAAAAAATTCACACACAAAAAATGCCACATCCAAATATTACAATTGCTATTAAGGATGTAAAACAAAACCATAAAGACCAAAGAGCAAATTTTGATATTGAGAATGAAAATGACTGTGAAGCATCGAAAAAGCATATATAGTTCTTGTCAAAATTGAGATTCAAACTCATGATTTTATTTATATATCAACTTTTCTACTAAAAAATGAAGAGGCGTTTTATCACGATTGAAATTCAGACTGTGACTTCATATGAATATCAGCTTTTTACTTAAAATATATAGGTGGTTTGAAAGGTTTGCATTTATAAAAAAATGTGACACTAGAGATGTTACAACTATTATTAAAGATTATCTCATTTGTAAATATTAAGGGCATTTTGGGAACCTTAGCGTCGGACCAAAATATTCTAACGGTATTACAATTACTACTTAAGATATGTATGTTCATGAAGACAGTTAAAAAAATATAATAAATGCATGAATGTAAAAACTTTGAAGAATAAATAGTTTAGAAAAGGTATTTAATCATATTGAGAATGTAAAAACACAAATAAGTTGGATATATGGAAAAAATATATCAAGTTCTTGTTATCGTTGGTATTCCAACCCACGGCTTTATTTATATATCTAATCTTCTAACAATAAAAACAAGCATTATTTTTTCAAGATCAGTATTCGAATCCGTGATTTCTATGTATATCAATTTTGTATTCCTCAATAAGAGGACCCCGTCTAAATAGATCAGGACAGCGGTAAGGGTTCCCCAATCTTCCCAGTCAATATAGATGGAAGGAGCCAACATAACCAGCTTCTTTTACACACACACCTCCACCCACCCACCCCTCCCTTTGGGTGGCACCATCACCCTGCTAATCCTTCCATTTTTTGAACCCTTCTTTTCCACTCTTTGATAAAGTACTCCTAAATACTCTCTCTTCCCAAAATATAAAGGAATATAAGTGAAACATATGCACTAAACAAATATGACACCAAAGGTATTAGAATAATTACTAAACATATAAAAGCATGAAGAAATATACTTTAAAAAGGTGTCTATTGATATTAAAAATATAAAAACATAAATAAACTTGAAACATAGAAAGAGGATATAGTTAGTTGGGATTCAAACACATAACTTTATTATATATGAATAGTTTCCGATAAAAAAACAAAGAGAGAACTTTGTCAAGATGGAAATTCAAGTTCGTGATCTCATATGTACATCAACTTTTAAAATTAACTTAAAAGCATGGTTCTATTTTAGTAAGTTTGTGTTTACACCAAAACAAATGTGACAACAAATATACTACAATTATTATTAAAAAGATATGAGATTAAGAAGTACAATTTCCACAAGAAACAAATTCTAGAGTAATGATGTATCTGATATTCTCCAAAAGATGGTCTTATATATAATATACTCTCAATAATCAAAGAATGATGTTCTGGGATTTATTTTTATTCTGAAATAGATGACGTTTTAGAAACATGGTTGTAACATGGATGCATGTGTAAAACATGTATTTGTTATTTTTTTTCAAAGTTGTGTTTCTTAAAAATTATGCAAAAGTCTAAAATGACATGTTTTGAGAGACAGTATATTGGTACATACCAGTCTTGCAAGAACAACAATCAAAGAACTCTTCAAGCTTGCTATTTCAGATGACTGCATGCGTCTTACAATTGAAGTGACAAGCTCATACATGTAAGGAGCCATTTGTGATGGTAAATATAAGATAAGTTGCAATATATAGCTACCAACAAAAAGTGCACCGGAACTTTCAAGATTTGGATCAAGAAGCCTGCAAGAAAAATCGTAAAGAGCAAGGAAACTAGATTAAAGACTAGTACTTAACTACGCCAAATCAAACTACTGAAAGGGGAACTTCAAATATTCCTTATACCACAATATATACAGTGCCCATGTGTGCTTTTTATGACAGTTTCAAAGAGCGTTTTCATTACAAGTTTCCCTTTTGTCTTGTAAGAAAAAAATATAAAATATTTAGGCAGCCGAATGATAGATTCACCTTCGCCAAAGTCAGGAACATAGCTGATACACAAAGAAAGTTTGTGGAGTAAAACAAGTCTCCATATGCAATTTTATGTCTGGATCAGTTAAATATGTTTGCTGACAATACTGAAGATGACTGTTTAATCAGGTACATGGGTGAATCAAGAAGTGCATGCAATATTTTCAAGATACGGCAAGCCCCAAATGTTGTAAAGTTGTAACAAGTACCTAGAAGCTGCATCAAGGAGCATTCTCATAGTAAACTCTGCATTACCACTCCAAGCAAATAACTGTTGTTTCCCCCCTGATAAGAACGCTGATAAACATTCTGTTGCATTCTGAAATCAAACATACAAATAAAAACTGTCAAGAGTATCAGATTATGTGTATGCTCAAGCACTAGCACACAAAAAATGCAAATAAACAAAAACAAAAGAAAAGAAAAGGAACCTGCATTTCTCCATGGTCATCGGTACGAAGGATAATTTGAATAACATGGTTAAAGCAAACATCAAAAACTGCTTTCATCATATCAGCAGGGGCACCCTAATATTAAAGATTGCTTTGATCAGTGTAAACAATATGTATTTACAAAAATAAAACGATCGATGATCCCCAATCCTGTTAGGACTTGAAAACTTACTTTTAAGATCATTGTCAACAGATCTAATGAACCAGCTACTAATCCATTGGGCTGCTGTTGTGGCTAATTGAAGAAATGGATGAAGATACAGATAAGGTGGTAGTGATGATGGAAAAAACTGGATACTTGGAAAAGAATAAAGACCTCAAACAGGATTGATAGCAGACCTTTTCTAAAATTTCTCTGACTGATGGTAAAATGCGAGAAACAAATGGCCCCATGCACCCTGGAGCATTCTTGATTGCCTAGACACAGAAATGAATTAGCTAGACCTACATGATAATCCATGCATACCAGCTATCTAAATTTGGTTAAAAAAATTACAAACGTATTTGTTTAGGAACGGTTCAATAGATATAAAATTATGATACATTATTGTTAACTTCAGTGAACGTATCTGTTAGTAGTAGTGGACAATCCCCAAGTAAATGAGATGTTTTTTCCACATATTATGTAGAACTTGACTTGTACATATTTTTAAGCATTATATGTGTTTCATATATCATAAATGGAGTAATTTGCATTTTATTTTTCATCTTAAAATTTCAAATCCTAAAAGCACTGGTACCTATCAGATATAAAGAACAAGGAGAGGCTCATTTGGAGAGTTGTGATATCAATATGAAATAATTAAGTAAAGTGTCTTTCTTCTCAGTATAAAAAGAAAAAACAGTGGATTATTAAAGGGACTTCTTTTTCTTTTTTTTTGGTAGGGAGGGGTGCGGAGGAGGGTGGCGGCTGTTATTGTTATGGGAAGTGCTTCAAACTCGAGGTTCTCATAACAAAATTAAACACAACTACGTAATTACCCACTTTTTTATTGGCATGTAAAATTTAACCGTCATACCCGTACCATGTTTTTAAACAAATTTCGATCGACTCCTACAGAAGAACTGCATCAGCAACACCGTAGCATTTTTATGTGGCTTTTTTGGTAGGTCCGTGTCTTTTTTCTTTCAAAATTTCGATGGCATATTACAAATTTTGCTTAAGGAGGGTACAACCCTCCACATTATGTCATCTCTTTGACAATTTTATTTTGATTGGAGTCCCCTTAAAATTGTTTCCTTCTTCCCCTCCTTATCCGAAAATGGAGTCTCTTTGACAATCCTCAAGAAAAAAGAGCATTGCATCTTTCGATAAAACAATAGACTCATTATTACTATACTGTCCTTTTAAACTACACTGGCCTACGCAAACAACAAAAAATACAATAAGATCTACCTCCAGGACTTCTACAGCTTCCATACTGACAAAGGGATCTGATATATTTTGCAGCCACACACTGAGAATAACCGGAGAGAGCATTGGCTCAATGGATGATGCTAATTCATGACCTTTTTTTTCCATAAAGCAAACAAAACAATAAACAAATAATGGAACATAATGGAAGTGTGACAAAGCTAGTTACTGAGTACCAACTATCAACCTGCTTTCACGGCAGCTAGAAGAGTTTCAAGCACTAGATGCAGTGTTTCATCAGATGCCTAAGAAGAAAATTTGTTATTAATGGTATTTCAGGTCAAATGATCATAGGGGATATTTTACTATTTAAGGTAGGTATACATGATTAAGAAGTTCCGTGAGAGATGAAAATAAGTTCATAATATGAGGCTGAACAATGTCCTTGTTTGCTTCTGGAAGGAGTTGAGATAAAGAACGGCATGCACCAACTTTAACTGGAGGGGGGCTGTCGATATATTATTTTAACAGTAACAATCAAATCGAAACTTCAAAAATAATCACCCAAGAAAAAGGAAAAAAAAAATCTTTCTTACACATCTGTGGAGATTGCTTGAATTGCAGTATAGAGAAATTGTTCGCTGATGCTCCTACTTATCTGCATTGGTAATACTTCTATAACGACATTCTTGACATCTAGAGTAATATATGTCCAAAGAAAGAGATTTGATAGTTACCACGTGATGATATTTGGATACTACAGAATATGCCCGTGCATGGAGAAATGGGTATTCATGTGGACCTATAAATCAAGATAGTAAATGATAATCAGTCAAGCTTGCTAGTATTACAGAACATCTATTAGAAAAGCATAGGAAAAAATATACATATACCCAGGTCTTCTGTTATCATTTGCTCAATAAGATTTCCTAGGTTTACATTTATTAGTCCAGAATCCTGGCAATTACATAGAAGTAAAGATATAATATAGAAAGGGAAAGATGGGTTGAAAGCAAAAAATTGAAACTAAATGGATCGCATATGAATTTTACAACTGTGGGGCCATTCATGCATTTTGATACGTTTATCAATATGAATTTGTCTTTCAACTGTAGAGAAAAATACATACATGAACTTCAAGCAATTGCTCAGAAACAGAAGCCAGAGCAAAAAGAGTTGCTTCACGTAACTGCAAAAAGTGTTATGCACGTGCTAAGCAACAAGTACAACATAAGCAAAACATGAATCAAAGCACAAGATAGGCGCCAAGTTATACTCACTCTCCACCAATCAGGAGAGCCTGAAATTTTTGCAGTACAAGACTCACTGAAGCGCTTTTGAACACCTTCAAGTATAAAATTAATCCCTTCCACGCCAAAAGTAGTTATTATCTCCTCCAATAAGAGTGATCCTGGAATTGAGGAATAAAATATTTACTGTAGGATGTAACAATGTAATTTTAAACAATGTGCTCTATATTAAATAACCCTAAGGGACAAAAAATTGTCAAAAAGTGCTTTTTGCAATGACTTATGGAATCTCCTTTTATGTTCATTACCTTGTAGGAAAGATCATCTGCCATTGATAATTTTTATCACAACACAAAAAGCATAGCTAGTTAGATACTTGTCTAGTTATCTTAATTTAATTCCATTTGAAACAGAAACTGTCAATTTGAAAGTTCAATTTAAGTGCCTTGACATACTAGATAGTCTAAACACTATGTGATACATAAAATGTTGGCTAAAGAACAAGGAGGCAAAAGGGAAAATGTAATGTAGCAACAATGCTCACTCAAACTTTCTAGTTTCACAACTTAGCTTGCAAGTCAAATATTATTAGCTCACTGAAACTTGGTAAATATGCACTTTCATACCTGACACACGGCAACTATAAGTCATGTCATCCTCATCGCCGGTGAATTGATTTGCATCAGTTTTCCAACTTTGTTCCTAGAAAACTCAGAAGCATACTAAATGTAAATAAAAAGAATAGTAGTAGTATCATTTTGATATTATTACACACAAGCAGGGTTTGCCTAGAGACCAGGGAGATCCAAGGCAACTGGGTTTATTGATGCGTCTTTATATAAGCAAAAAATAACACAACACGCAAAATTAATATATTGCACCATTTAACTCATTTATTCCTAAAATTTTGGTATATTCTTTAGGGATGTTATCGTAATGGTAAATTTATTATTACATGCGTATCATTTATCAAGTCATCAGTTACCAACAACGAGTTTAGTTGGTATACCAATACTATTGATACAGCAACTGTAAATGTATCGATGTCGATAGTGGATATAGTGGTAACAAAATAATAACCATCAATAATGTTAAATTACTTATTATTTATTTCTTAAAAAATCCAAACCATTTACTTTCCAAGATAATAAAACATATTTTCGAAGGGTGCTTAATGCAGTTTATGATTTTGTAATCATGCTTAAAGTGGCTCTATTTATAATTCGTAACTTCAATATTTGTGATGAATCGGATTCTTTTTTTAAATATACTTGTAAACAATTTGTGATAAAATTAAGTTAAATTTTCATAGCAACAAAATTAAAAGTCAATGTACTGAAATATGCATTAGTAGATTAAATTTGTAACGGCAAATTTGGTGTTGTGAATTAACAAAGATTTAATATAAATATATAATAAACCTTTTATATGTTGGTTAATTTTTAATACCATCAATCATTAATTTACCAATTTATTGATATATTGATTGTGAACGGTACTAACAACGGTAATGGTTTTCAGTTTTGATTTACTGGTATAAATATAATCATTAAGTTAATGGCTTTTTCATATTGGTAATGACAATGATTACCACAATGGTCCCTATTCTTTATGCAGGTAGAAAATATTTTGAACCAAAATGTATGAAACATGCAAAGAAAAAAAATGACCATGGAATTGAACTCTTGATCCCGAACTAGAATGCAAGTAAAAAAAACCACCAGGATAAAATATACATTTGTAAATTATAGCACAACACTCGTACATGAATATTTTTTTCTCAAAAGATATTAAATGAATGTTATTTCAAACATTGCACGAAACCTATTTTTGTCTATTCGTATAAATAAGCCGTGCTTACCTGGTACTCGGTGATTTGTAAGAAAGGAATAGTATAGTAAGCCAATTCTTTGATGTTCTTTTCAATCAACTGTGAAAAAGTAGCAAAAAATTACACCAACAATCATGATTCATAAGTTAACAAAATGTAAATATCAGGCATTAGCTCGTACCTTTGCAATTCTGGAATTCCCCACCATTGTAAGTAAAAATTCAAATATCTAGAATGAAGGTGAAAAGTTAGCAATAAGCAAAGACAAAGTACAAGCAATGAAGAAGTATTCTTCATGTTGTCAAAAAAGGACCAGGCAAAACATCAACATTTTTTAAAATAAAGATCGAAATAATCAATTTTTGGTGTCAAACAAAATTATAGATGGAACCAAACTCAATAAAATATCAAAATAAGGAATGAAGTTGTGTTTTAGTTTTCGAAGTTTTTGTAGTTTGGACCATCATATTTCGAGGTAAGTTTCAACGAATTTTTTTAACCTTTTTTTGGATAAATGATCCAAAACAATTGATAAGAATATAATTGCTATTAGTTCTAGCAAGTGAGGATCCAATGCAAATGCAGTGTTGAGAGTTAAACCTTGATGCGTGTCATTCTTCCATTTCACAAAAGGATTTTTTAAAAAGTCGTATCTTAGAAAAGTTTTTGTCAAAAGACAACCATTTAAAGGACCAATGCATAAAGAATAACTAAACCATATTTGGTTGTTCCTTCTCTATATACATTTGAGTGAATTGGGAAGATAAGGAAAACACTTTGTTGTTCTTTATAAGAGAAACAATATCTGAGCATAGAAAAATAATCGTAACTATGTTCAATATAAACGTCACAATAGGATAGCATACATTTCTTAACCAAAAATTGATGGTAAAGGTATGCAGCTGATCTTTGTTTTCGCAAATAGAGTGGTTAATAATTTGTTGTCCAGTAAGAGATTTGGTTAGGGCTGTTATGGTAATGGTTACCGTTACCATTTTATAAATACCGTTACCATTTTATAAATACCGTTATTGTACTGTTTTTGATGGTAAACTAAAATTGTTTACCGTTACCGATTGACTGGTATACCGATGACTGGTATACCGATAAACTGGTAATGGTAAATTATCGTTTGTCTAGAAAAATAATAAGTTGGTATATTTTTACACTGAACGATGCTTCATTATATATCCCATTGGTCGCTTAATAAAGGACATAGAAAAGAAGTGTATTTATCATTATTTGAGTTGAATTACTGAAATAAATTGAACTATTTTCTTACTTTTAAATTCTCGTAATACAGCATCTTACATGAATATCAATGTATTATGAACGGACTGGTAAATTAGCAGTTTGTTCGTTAATTCCTTGTCATATAAAATAGCATTGCATGTCTCCATTTGATTCAACGTAAGTTAATTTGGTTTGTTTTATCATTCTTGACCTCACCATTTCTTATATAGTAGATCCTGAATTACTAATTCAATCATTTTATTGATTAGTAGAATTGTAATATTATTCTCTGTGATTTCTTTACAAAAATTACATTAGCCCTACTAAGTTACTTTCGTTTTCATTTAGCGCATTATTCAAATTTTGTTCTATTTTTTTAATAAACTGCATATTAGCACAATATTGCCTGCAAACATCATTCACCATAATACATTGTCTTGATTTTGTTTTTTTCTCATCTAAGACAATGCAAATAAATATGGATTTGAAGCCGATTCTTAGTGTAACTGTACCTTTACAAACGACTTATTAGTCTTTCAACATGCACAAAATATTTAGTTTCTATACATATTTAAGTGGGGAACTTTTGTAAAACACTTTTTAAGTTTCAAAATACACGGCCGCCTCAGCTAAAAAACACATGTTTTTAGTTTCAGCCAAAATATAAATATTTACAGTAAATGCATGCAAAAATGCAAATACTTGCACTTTTAAAAAAATATAAGATTTTGATGATACAATATTCCATATTTATTTTGACAATATGGAATTATCTACATGTAAATGATTTATTTTGGTAGATTAAAGTATACCAATCAATTTCTTTATTAGCTGATTAAAGAAGACATTTATCAAAGTTATTATAAACAAATATGTATATGGGTTCATTATAAACATTCTTTTCTAGTTATCATCGTCTGAAACTGTCTAACTTGGTGTATGTGTTATTAAATGTGTTAGATTTGAAGCATATTTTCCATCAATTGTTGACCAACGCTGAGCAAGAGAACACGTATTTATAGTTGTTTTTGCTTTTGAGGATCCAAATGCACTAACTTCATTCTGTGATTGTCCTTTTATAGATATAAAGTTAAATATTTGATGTATGTTTGAACAAAATATTTGATGTAGTTTACCTCTTTTCCAATCTCAACCTTTCAACGACAATAAATCCATTTAATTCTTCACTGACAGTTATCGCATCTCCATATTGAATGATAGAATTAAGAAAATAAACTATAATTTAAACGGTGCAAGCATGAATGAGATGTTATAAATTTTGACTATTTGTGAGACGATAAAATAATTTAAAATACCTAATGCATGAATTGGTCGAAGTAATTGTTTTATCTCATCTTTCATCTATAATGTCCCACCATTTTTGATTGCATGAAGCCAACGTATTTTTTTAGTTGACTTTTTTGCTATATCCATCGCTTCATAGAGATAACCCCAATCTGTTTTATCGTCACTATCCACCATTCTTAAAACTTTTACTAGCGGCTCAAATACAAGGATGATGAAAGCAGCAGCGGTACAAAGGGTATATTGTAAATCAAATCAGCGACCTTTTTGTCATTAGTAGGGCTGCACACAACTCATATCCAACCCGACCCAACCCACCAACCCGACCCAACCCACATAAACCCAACCCAACCCATCCTAGTTCGGGTCGGATATGGGTTACAATTTGTAACTCATACTATATATGGGTCGGGTGTGTTATTTTGTTCAACTCAACCCTACTTTAACCCAACCCAACCCAATATTAAAAACCTAATTTAATATCAATACACTTAAAATTAGAATAGTCTAATCCTAGAATAATGTTTATGTATTCTACAGTAAATATACGAAAAAGCATATTTTACGTCAACCCAAACAAGATAGAATTTGGCAAAGATATTCCAAATGGCATTTTAATGTATTTTAAAATATAATATATTATGTTGAACATTTTAATGTTATTTTTTGAAAATATTATCTTATATTCTCATTTTTTATTAGATTCATGCAACCCAACCCAACCCTACTTAACCCGACCCAACCCATACTTCGACCCAACCCATATCCAACCTCATATAGGGTCGGATACGGGTTGAGCTACCTTAAACCCATACCTATGCGGGTCGGATGAAATATTTGGCCTGACCCGACCCAACCCATACTTTGTGCAGCCCTAGTCATTAGCACCGAGTCTATGCATTTTAGATACTCGGTCCCTTGTAGCAATCGTCTTTATGTTTAGAAATAGAGTCTAAAGTAATGGAATGAGTGGCAAAATCTGTCAGTGCCCGTTCAATCAATTCTTTGCATGTCTCTTGTCTCATTATATCAACTAACCAAACATGATTGTATATAAATGATGTCATTAATTGACAATTTAAGATTAAAGTTGTCCGCGGTTTTTTAGATATTTTCTAAAATTGGATCAATGCAATGTCGCACATGGTATCCAATATACTTGTTTTCTCTTCTGCATCAACAATCGACCTACAACTTTGTTGTTGGTTCCATTATTTACCACTACATGCACTGTAACACCTCGTTATATTAACAATAATTAATAAATAAATATTAAGGCTCAAAAATGAAATTTGAGCAAACGTCGGAATTTGATCGCGACACTTTCACCACTACGTTTGTAGCGATTTTCTAAGCAACTTTCATATTTGAAGTTTTACGATCGGTGTTCAGAGGTTGTTTATAAATATGGAATTGGAAAAGAAACTTTTTTTCCTATGGACTCGCTATTCACTGGGTTTCTGGTCAATAATAGGATTATATAGGAAAGATGGCCGAGTGGTTGAAGGCGTAGCACTGGAACTACTATGTAGGCTTTTTGTTTACCAAGGGTTCGAATCCCTCTCTTTCCGTTTCTGTTAATTCACCATCGTTACCAACTACAATATATCAAATCAAATAAAAACGAATAAACTAAGAAGTTATCATCGTTTGAAGTTTTCGGAATGAAATAATTAAATAGGAAAAGTAAGACTGAAATAATAATAAATGTGGGACCCCACCAATCGACCTACTTACTTAGGCTAGTCAACCGCTTATAGCGAACGGTCGACCAGTCCTGAAGGTGGCGGCTAGGGTTGAACTTTGCAGACCGGTCCGAATTTAATTATTTAAATCTAACTGATACGATTGATTCAAACGCCTATAAATACTGGTCAAACCCCTCATTTCTCTTCTCATGTTTTCTGATCAAACAGCAAAGCACTACTATTTCCACTTATCCACTATTTTTATTAATTATAAAATATTATATTATATGTATATATAATCGAAGAATGGCAGAAAATAAAAGAGAATAAGAGAATGAGCGAATCAATACCGCGAAAAAGGGTAAATTTTATAATTGTAAATCTATATTTCACATAACCTCAAATCTCTTCTCAGATATGTAATTCTAATAGTATGTATATGTCTTGTTATACATATTCTTTGGATTGGAATGGAAAAGGAGTCAAATCAAATGGACGAATTCAGATTTGAGATATTTGAAAAGTTTGAAATGTGAGAGAAATTATATGATTTATTTATAATATTGAAATTTATATCGTTAAATTTTATTTAATTCTTATGCCTTTATAAGATTTGATGAATTGCAAACTTAAAATGAGTGTATAGGAATATCGTCTATCTATTTTGTAAGATAGATAATTGAAATATGGATGGTATTTTCACCCTAATTTGAAAATTGGAATATTAGTTCCTAAATTTGTTGAAGTTGTAAAGTTTATTCCAAATTTATAGTTGGATTGTAAAATGTTAGTATTAGTTTAGATTGCCCTAATTTGACTTGGAATGTGAATTTCTACATTTTAATTTATTGACAGCGGAGTATAATTTAGCTGTATCTATTTCGTGTAATATACATAAATTATCTAATTCCACACATGTCTTGGTGCAATGGTTAGGTCATTCGCATGGTGATCTAGACGTCCAGATTTGAGTCCGGAAACAACATCTTCGCAATACGAGAAAAAGGCTACGTACATTATCGACCTCTCCATGGCCCTCTATCGTGCGGGAGCCTCGTGCACTGGGTTCCACCTTTTTTGTCTAATTTTACAAATGTATAAAAAGTGCGTTGTTAGGAAATTAGAATAGTAACGGCGTTAGAAATTAACATAAAATAGGATTAATAATGTAGTTAGGAACGATGTAGAAAATTAAAAACTAAGCATAGAAAAAACTAATAATTTCCATAAATATGTACAACAGTTGCGCATATCTTTTAAAAGTCACCCTTAAATGTTATTGAAATCTCGGCTAAGATTGAAAGCGGAAATAGTATGAGTGGTGAAAAAATAATAGAATGAAAATTATCCTTGTCTACTGCAGTTTTATTTTTTAAAAATTATAGAACATGTTTTGGAAAAATGGTTTGGTATAACAATTCAGTTTCTAAAAAATATTTTGAGTTTAAAAATCCTACTTTTGAAGAGGTAAAATCTTTGTTGTAGAAACTAGAAAGTCTTTGAAAAGGGAAAGTTGGATAGAATGGGAAATTTTGTCAATGCTCCTTTTGAAAACCAAGCTATTTTTAAAAAAGGTTTCTAAGTTTATATTTTCAAAGATAAAAGTTTTAGATTAAGTACTTCATGACTGTGAAGTTTATTTTATTTTTAAAGTGTTGTGAAAAATCAAACCAATTTTGATATGGAGTAGATAGGGATTGATGCCTAGGTAAAACGAAGTAAAGATAAAGGCTATGAATAAAATAAATACGAATGATCGTATGGTAGCAACAAGGAGTCCTCGTGGAATGTAAGAAATATTGGTATGAACTTAGGAATGACATGTGTGAAAGATCCTACTTTTGAAGAGGTAAAATCTTTTTTGTAGAAAGTCATTGAAAATGGAAAGTTGGATAGAATGGGAAATTTTTCAAGACTCCTTTTGAAAACCAAGCTATTTTTGAAAAAAGGTTACTAAATTTATATTTTCAAAGATAAAAGTTTTGGATTAAGTACTCCATGACTATAAAGTTTATTTAATTTTTAAAGTGTTATGAAAAACCAAACTAATTTTGATATGGAGTAGATAGGGGCTGGTGCCTAGGTAAAACGGAGTAAAGACAAAGGTTATGAATAAAATAACTACGAATGCTCGTATGATAACAAGAAGGAGCCCCCGTTGAATGTAAGAAACATTGGTATGAACTTAGAAATGACATGTGTGAAAGATATAAGAAGAACCCTAGAACGGTTAGGAAAGGTATCAAAGTACAATTTTGTGAATCCTATGATATACTTGCATGAAAGATCAGGGAAAAAAGTAAATACTAAAGTCTGATAATACTATCAAGAGATTTTGATTGAAGAAGATAGTAGTATGATAGGAGAAAAGGGTAATAAGATGGCAAGCACATAAAGGATGCTGGTTGACTCAAGGTAAAAGAAGGTAAGATAGATGGTAGAAAAATTATTTTGTCAAGCCAATTTTCCAATGAGTTGTTCTAAATGTGCATAGTTTATATTTTTTATTTACTGCAATGTGGGAATGTACAATTTATCCCTTAATCGAGTGTAATGATTGAAGTAATGGATGAACCTTATTTACTGGAAGCCAAAGAGCTAAGTTAAGACATGTGGATTATAGTTGAATAACATACTAGAAATGATCATCTTAATTAAGTAAGAAGTGATAGGGATACAACATCATTAACACCAGTTGATGATGAAAGGCAACTTCCAACGATTGTTTTTTAGGTTATTCGGGTTGTAACCGCTAGTTGTCTCCCTCCGGATATTGAGGAATCGTAAGATATGATATGAGATATGTTCATATTTTATGACTGTATTGAGTTTCTGAATGAGCTTAGACCGCTTTATATATAGACATATATATACATATATACACATACATACATATATATACACACATATATATAAGAAAGCAGTGTAGACAAGAAAATCTCATAAGGACACAAAAGTAGCGATAAAATGTAGATAAGGCTAAAAATTTATAAAATAAACTAAAATTAAGTTAGCGAATGCTTGAATTCCAAAAACTTCAGAATTTTGAAAAAAATAAATTTTAACAAGCGGAAGACAGATAAAGGTTGTTACGAAATCACGGGTCACTGTCATTATGCCTTAAAAACTAAAATTTATAAACATGTTTGACGTTGTTTTGAAGTAAAAGTAAAGATTTCCTCAAATCTAAGATTAACTGCACAATGCTATGGTCAATCATATGTATTAACTCATTGACCGAGTCCCTGATTTGTTTTTAAGAATAGAGCGGCAAATATTCGAAAAATCGTGTTAGAATGCTTTTGAAAAAAATTATTTAAATGCTTTTGAGAAGTTTGGTTCAAATGCTTTTGAAAAATTTTGTTCAAGTGCTTTTGAAAAAAATGTTGTTTAAATGCTTTTGGGAATTCAATTTTTCAAACTATTTTGCGAGTTTGATTGAAATGGGGTGAAATTGACCAAAAATAAAAAATTCTAATTTTCTACTGCCACATGCTTAACGTAGGAATGGTCGACGTGCTAGTGAATATGAATTTTACTGTCCGATAAGGGTGACAATATATAAAACATAGGCAATAACAAGAGAAAAAATTGTTTTAGCTTTGAATTTATATTTCCATACCTTGTTCATAGTGAACAATACTTGTGTTTAGAATAATTCCGTTTTAACATCCAAAAATAAACATCTTCATGCAAATTGTACTTTAAAAAGTTTTGAGACCAAAAGAGAGGGTTTAAAGTACACGGAATAGGCATCCAAAATAAGGGTGGAAATTCGAAATTCTCCACCTAAATTTCTTTTCCAACATAGGAGTATAGATTTAAAAAACTAAATTTTCAAAATTTTGGATGTTAGAAATTATGCGCTAGGTGTTACATGGTGAGATTGGATACAAAATTGAACCATACTCGTAGGAGTGTTGAAATTATTGTGTGAAAAAAAGGATTTTTGATTTTTGAAAACTTGCATACATATAAAACCGCCAGCATATATAGGTTGTTTGTATCATATTTTCAAAATGTTTTTAAAAGAATGCATTCGTACAGGAGGCACCGATTTAGAATTTATTCATCATGCATATCATATATGTTATGATACACTGTGCACTTGTACATGTTTGGTTGCAAAATTGATTGTACACTAATTGTTGGGATAGTTTAGATGGTTACGCGCTATGTTAGGTGATTCAACGCTTGAGGACTTTCGGGGACGAAATTCTTTTAAAGGGTGTAAGAATGTAACACCCCATAAAATTAGTATTAATTGATAAATTAGTATTAAGGCTCGATAATGGAATTTGAGCAATCATCGAAATTTGATCGCGAAACTTGCACTTTGCATTCGTGGCCATTTTCTCAACAACTTTCGTATTTGAAGTTTTGCGATCGGAGTACAAATGAAGAAGTTATAAACGTTTGAACTTTTGAAACGAAAATAATTAAATGGAAAAATAAGAAATAAATAAAAATAAATGCGAGACCCACCGGTCCATACTTGGGTCGGTCGACCCCTAGCGGCCGACTGCTTACAGGAGGCAATCGATTGGTCCTGAAGGTGACGGCTAGAGTTGAACCTTGGTCGAACGGCCCGGATTTAATTATTTAAATCTAACGAATATGATTAATTCGAACGCCTATAAATACAGGTCTAATCCCTCACTTCTCTTCTCGTATTTTCGGATGTAGTTGGACTGGAGCTAACTTCATAAACTGTATAACCGTGCGAATGAAGTGGTTAAACGGTGGAACACAACCAGCCATGCACATGTATCGGTTGAAGGCTGTATGACCTACAGGTGGAGGATGCGCTCGTTGATGGCGTGTAGGAGCTAGTACATCTTCGAATGAAATACCATGACTTTCACATATCCTTCTAAGATGATTTGTCGATCTTCGAAGCCAGGGAATCCTGGGGATCATCCAAAATAAGGTATCATCCAAATCAATATCAAGGGCAGCCCCAACTATGGGCTCTTTAACCGGCCCAAAAGGGTTTATTTCTAAAAGTTGTACTGCTTCGTGACCAATTGACTGAGATCTCGAAGGTGTGGGAGTAGTTCTCGCTGCAGGTAATGTAGTATAACTGGATTATGTATCGGATTCAGCACACTGGTGTCGAAGGACCTACATCCATAGTGGAGAGACGCGAGGAGCGTCTGCGATCCATAATTATCATAGCTTCACGCAAGAGATGTCAGACATTAAAAGCTGTAATCTTCATGCTGGAAAAAGAGCCATGTATAGTCAATGTACCAAACCCGATAGATACAAACGTCAAACGTGTGTTGACCGATCGAATCTCGTACATCGATGAGGGCAGTAGTGTGCAGTTAAAATCGTGTAGTGTGCATCTTGAATTGTGCAGTACGTGCATCTAACGTCGTGCAATTCAGATCTATCATTCGAAAAAGATATTAGCATTTCGTTTAATCGTTGATTAACATTCATAGTGACCGTCATTGTAGACCATCCCAACAGATCATGCATCGTCGTCCACGGCTCAACCAAACTCGATTATAGAATTTCGTTTACAATTTTCTGAGAATACTGGGAATTTTTCAACAAAAATTTGAGCCACTAGAAAAAACTCGAGATACCCCCGAGTAATACTTGAAGCCGACACGAGTCAAAAGCCCCGAGGCCCGAACTCAAGTCATGCTCCGAGAAAATAAGGGTTAGGACTCGAGTGAATCCATGTTTTGTGCAAAATGCTTTCATGCACTCAAATTTTCAATGGAAAACTCCCAAGTACGAGATCGGTGCTGATCCGTAAAAGAAGAGTAATTCTTCTTCCTGAGTCGTGTGTGATCAAGGAGCCAATCGACGTTGAACCTTCCCAACTGAAACCACCATCACCTACCTAGAGTGAAAAGGATTAACGGGTTCAACGGAATTTGAGTTAAGGGCCAAATCGTTCAAGATGGTTCGACATTCGTGAATCAAGGCCGCAAATCGATGACTCGAATGGCGTTAGCAGCAAGGAGAAGAAGACGGTTCGACTAAACCGTTTAATTCTCCTTCTCATCGGCAAATACGACCCGAAGGTCCAAACGTTCAAATAAAAAAAAGAATCGGCGAATTCCAACATAGGAATAAGAAGATATGGTCATGCAAAGTAGCTACTCAGAACAGTTTTTAGGCACTACGGGGGTTCATAGTATGCACGGACGACAAGGACATGATATTGCATTGATGATGGATCCGACAAGGTGCTGATTTATAGATGTGGAAATTAGCCGCAAGGGCCTCTTTAGCAAGTGGAATTAGTTTCTAAGACACACAACTAAAATAATTATTTTCAAGGACAAAACGTAAAATAATTAGTTTCTAAGGCCTAAAAACCTATGAAATTATGTCCTTGAAAGTAATTATTCTGCTGACTTTGGCCTTGAAAGTAATTTCTTTGAATGGGTATCATAGAAACTAATTGGATTGCAAAGTTTGTCCTTTCTGGTGAAATGCCCCTTTATAGATACTAGCAGGGGTAGTAACTTGGTCCAAAGGGAGACTATGGTACTTTTATATATATATATGTGTGTGTGTGTGTGTGTGTGAGGGGGGTAATTTAGTTATTCTCTACTTCGAGTAGATGGGGTGTATAATATGCGTACGTGGATTCGAAATGACTAAGTAAAATAAAAGATAATATATAATGAAAGGCAATCGGCATAAACTATTGTTATGTATAAAATGTGATTTACCAATCAGTAGAACGTTGTTTTAACCTCCTACTTATTACAACTCACGGGATAGCTTTAAAGGGATAGATATTGGTGCAAGGCGGTAACGGTAGAAGGTCATTTTTTATGCATGCTCGACATTAACGACACTAGATATCAGAAGTGCCAACCTTGGTCAGTAGCTATACGTTTTACTATATTTTACTATTCCACTGTGAGTTTATATCGGTAGTGTTTTGATATGCATTTGTTTATTTGCAAGATACCAAAATCAACGATTTGTACTTTGGACTTAAATTTTCGATTTAGCGAAAAATCGAACCCATTAAGGTGCGGGTTATCATAATTTCAGTCATTTTTCTTTTCAATAATACGAGCACATACAAATTTTTTAATATCTTGAGGGATATTTAGATATGCTATTGCATTGTCCTTTACGTCTGTCAAATGATCTTCCAGACGTGTTACACCACCATCATTGATTTGTTTATTGTTGAAAACTACATTTAGTTTTTCAAACATTGTCATTGATTGAGTACTGTAATTTCAACCGATCTCTTTAATGTTTGTTTGATTTTCCATAGTGTAACCATTGTAGTCAAGGCGAAAAAGCCCCAAAAAGTCCCAGGTCGTCGTCTAGCGCTTTTTGGCGCCTAAGGTTTTTTGGGCGTCTTGAGCATCAGTTTTGCTATTTTACAGCAAAAAAAACTGCACCTAAAAAAAGCCTTGAAACTCAAATTTTGGCTTAAAATTTTTTGTATAAATGCAATATTGAAAATAAAACAACATATAATCATCATAAACCAAATCAAGAAGACACAAAGTCATTCAATTCAAGTCTACAAACAACAAAAATACTTAAAATAAAGAAATTACAACATCATTATTTAAACTCTAAATAGATTTTTGGACTTCCATAAACTTTTAATCACTCATATCGACATCAAAGCTCTCCTCCTCATCCTCCTCTTCCTCCTCCAAACTATGTTCATAATCTTCATCCTCTTTTGAATTGTAATCCAAGTCATCTTCGTCTAAAACATCATCAAAATTAGCATCTTCTTCATTTCTAACATATGTAGAGCTTGAGGCCTTTCCTTTTCCTTCTGACTTGGTCACATGGTGATGTTGTTGATGTTGTCTAGTTTAGTGCGCCTTCTCTCCAGCTCTAGATGCACGTTGCACAACACCTCATGTTAATGTATCATCTTCAAAAACTAAATCGTCTTCCGCATCGGAATTATTTTTCACAAGACCCGTCATCCACTCATTTGAATCATCAATATCATCCAAAGAAATAGGATCAATCAAATCCTTCCGTTTGAAGCGGTCCTTCAACTTTTGATTGTATTTAATGAACACAAGTTTTTGCAACCTTTCATGCTCAAGTTTGTTCCGCTTCTTGCTATGAATCTTGTAAAAATTAAAAAAAATAACATGTTACCATTTATTTTAACATTTGAAATTTTGTATATGTTTATAACTTTATATCAAACATAAATAAATATAAAAGACAATTCTTACATGATCAAAGACGCTCCAGTTTCTCTCGCAACCCGATGCACTACAAGTGAGGCTTAAAATTTTGATTGCAAACTTTTGCAATGTAGGGGCCGAATTGCCATATAAACTCCACCACTCGGCTAAGGAAAAAAATCACATTTCAATTTTCAGATATCAATAAACTTTGAAAGAACCTAATATGTAACATAGAATTAGACGTTCAAGAATAATTTTTAAATTCTTATTATTGAAACATACAAATGGCTTACCGAGTGATTTTGTGTCCCTTGATTTAATCACCAAGTTAATACCAAATTGCCCTTCGCTTTCGTATACACTGACAATTCATCCATAGCCTTCACTTGATCATTTCTGAAAAAAGTTTTTAGACACATTTATACAATCCACATGTAACTTTTTCATCATGCTAAATGGTGTGATCTTTGTAAAAGAACTGTGCATTCAAAATATGTCCCGCTGCATGCAATGGTTGATGGAGTTGACATTCCCATCTTTTGTCAATAATAGAAAAAAAATCTTTGTATTTGTCTTCATTTCCATCAAATGATTTTTCAATAGCTTCTTTTGCTCTATCCACTGCCTCATATATATATATATATATATATATAGCCTGTAGCAAATCTTTTTTCTCCATCAACGAGTTGAAAGACTCGAACCAATGGACCCATCACTTTAAGTGTGTAAGAAACATTATTCCACATCAAAACTGTATCACGAGCTTTTTTCCCTTTTGTTTCCCTTGCCCACCTACTTCTCAACCACTTCTCTGATGTGAACATGGATCGAAGATAATTTTTTTGCTTATACACACTTTGCAAGCATAGAAAGTTAGTTGCAAATCGAGTGATCCCAAATCGAACAAGCTCCTTATTTCCATTGAACTTCCTCATCATGCTCAAAACACCACTATGATTATATATAAATCCAGAAAGAGATACTCCTTTCTTTACTGTGTTTCTCACTTTTCTTATTTTTCCAATGTCTTCAAGTATAAGATCAATGCAATGAGCGGCGCAAGGAGTTCAATACAGAGATTTTCTTTTTGCCATAAGCAATTCTCCTATATGGGAAAAATAATTAATGAATAGATAAGGATAAATAGTTACACTTACTAATATAGCAAATAATTATAAATGAAGAAATTAAATTATATAAACTCACATGCCATCTTAAAATTGCTTTCATTGTCCGTTATGACTTGAACAACATTGTCCACTCCAATTTTTTCCATAAAGTTATCAAGCAACTCAAAAAATTTCTCCCCAGTTTTCACATCAGAAGCATCGACGGATTCTACGAACATCGTCCCAAAAAAGCAATTGACTAAAAAATTAATTAATGTTCTTCCCCTTCTATCCGTCCACCCATGCGACATAATAGAGCAACCATATCTCGCTCATTGCGCTTTGTGACCCTTCATTAGGTCATGTCTATATTCCAACTCTTTGTTCAACAATGGAACACTCGACTCATGGTAACTAGATGGCTTCAAATTAGGTCCATATCTACCAATTGCATCCACCATATCTTTAAATGCATCCATACGAGCCACATTGAATGCAATACCAGCTTGGTAAAAAAACAAGCAATGTATTGGTTTGTTCTATCTCTAAGTCCTTTATCACAAGCGTCATTTATACTTGTTTGTCTCATTGCCGATCCTTCACTTCGATTACTTGATCTCATGCTCATATTGCTCATGTATACATCCATGGGACCTTTTGGATTTTTTGATGTCTTCTTTCCCACGTTCCTTTCGCTCCCACCAAGGTTCACTCTCTTGCTACTTGGTTCAACTTCATTATCATCATCTCCCAAACTATAATTTCCTAAATCATTACTTACATTAGCTTCAAAAGCATCCACCTTTCTACTTTGTTTTTTATTCATTGCTTCAATCAACTCGTCCCTAATATTGGGCGGAATTTTAAGACAAGCACTTGCATTTTTGAATCTCTCAATTTGATGTTGCTTTGCCCTATATATCCCACCGTTGTCACTTTCAAACAAAACATACAAGTCACACTATTGGGGTTATTTGCATCCGCTAAGTAGTTATAATTCCAACCAATATCCACTCTACGGTTTCTATTTGTAGGCATGGCGGAATCTCCTACATTTGCATTAGGTAGGTTTGCATCCATGGCCTAAAAAAAAGAAAAAATGCGCTTAAAAAACTGCATTTTAGTAAAAACTGCACTTAAAAAAAACTGCATTTGAAATTTTAAAAAAACTTTTAACTGCATTTTAAAATTCATTTTAAAAGCTGCATTTAAAAAAATTGCATTTTAGAAAAAACTGCACTTAAAAACTGCACTTAAAAAAACTGCATTTAAAAAAAACTTTTTAACTGCATTTTAAAATTCAATTTAAAGTTAAAATTTTAAACTATAAAAGTTTTAACTTTTACCTTTAAAATTCTGAAATTAAAACTTAAAACTTTAAATTCAATTTCAAATAACTTAAACATTTAAATTAAGCTAAATTTAAAACTAGCTTACACTTAATTTAAACATTTAAATTAGGACAAATTTTCAAAAGAGGCTGTTTTTCAAAACCATATGCACAAATAGGCCAAGTTGAAAACAATTTGCAGATATAGGCTAGTTTTGCCACCTCAGCGACGAGGTGGCATTTTTTTTTAAAAAAATAACACGGGGCGCATTTGTGAAATGCGCCCCTTGTAATTTACACTGGCGCATCTGCCAAATGCGCCAGTGTAAATACAGGTCTAAAACCTGGACAGCAAGCTTCATATTCAAATCCAAATACATAAAATTCAAATCCAAACGAACAATCTTAAATGATAGCAAATGTTTATCAATATAAAAGCAAACAAATAAAACTACCAGTAAATAAATTCTAGCATAACATAATTAATATTCGATTACATTCAAATTAAAGTAGAAGTTATAGTTCGGTTACAAAAGCAAACTAATAGTTCGGTTACAAAAGAAAATAAAAATAGGAATACTCATGGTTGAGTAGGATCGTCTTGAGTAGGTGGGGGTTGAGAAGGTCCAGCGTCTTGCGATTGGTGTGTATCTTGCCTTCTTTTAGTTCTTCGCTCTCTAGTCTGCATAGCTTGTTCGGAAGAGCTTGGCCGTGTTAATCGATTTCTAAAAAGTAGTGTGTCAATAAGTTTCTTAAAATTAAGACAACGTGGTTGAACTTCTCGTTCGGGTACTCTACCATGTCCGATATCGTCCAATCCTCTTCCTACCATCTCTAGTACGTCGACCTACAAGTTGCAGTTATTTATTCAAAATTAGAAACATGATTCAAGTGAACGAACTTAAAATATCACGGTAATGTGAAGATTTACCACGTCTCGCTCAAGCGGTGCACGAGCGGTGTATGCTCGTTCGTGAGAAGTCCGATCTGCAACAATGAATCTTCGAGTAATCGACCAGTACCAAGTCATGTATCTCGAAATAGGAATGGTAGGAAACTGTTGGTGGACGATACGGTTATGTCTATCGTTCCACTGAACGATAGCAAACTCCAAATCTGGCTTTTGTTCGCATGGATCAGGTATGTGTTGATGAAGACCAAACTGTCGCATCACTCGATCAGGATTATACATTTGTACATCTCGCATGCATATGATAGGTGTCTTACAAAGCCAACTATGCATCCCACTTAGACATATCTGCGAAAGATCGACTAGCACATCCTGTGTGTACGGATTCCATATAACAGCTTCATCTGTTAACATGTCGAGCTGGTCGCGATAGAAAGTGGCCACTTGCTTTGGAGACTCAACCCACTTACAAAGCCAACCAATGAAGTAATTAGTGCATGATCTATTTTGAAAAAACCCAATCTAGATATTTCTCTGAATCCCGCTCTTTGTAATGCAAGTTGAACTCTTGGAGTATTAGACTTGATTAATTTTAATTTGCTTGAATGATCATGACACTCAATTGGCTCATCACTCTACACATTCACAAACAAACACTTGCATCAAGTTCATAAACAAACACTTGCATAAACAAACACTAAATGTTAAATTTAATTTGCTTGAAAAATACCTGCATCAAGTTTCTATCATTGCTTCGATGTTCATTCTGAAGGTACAAAACACTTGCATTCACAGGACCGGGTACCAACCCTTGAAGAAAAAAATGTTTTAAGTGTGAATGTAAATTTAATCAAATTGATGTAAATGAATGTAATTGCTTCGATGTAAATGAGTGTAATTACTTCGATGTTCATTTTGAAGGTTCACTACAAAACGTTCAAATCTAACACTACGAAATGAGTGTAAATGAGTGTAATTACAAATCAGTCACTACAAAACGTTCAAATCAGTCACTACAAAATATGCAAATTATTTTGATGTAAATGAGTGTAATTACAAATCAGTAATTACTTCGATGTAAATGAGTGTAATTACAAATCAGTCACTACAAAACGTTCAAATCTAACACTACGAAATATGCAAATTATTTTGATGGACAAGTTGATCTTTTATGTCCCTTTTGACCACATTTGCTACAAGTGTTTTGTTTACTTCCTCCCATTTTATCCATCATGCCTTTGATTCTTGTTGATCGTGGACGTCCCGTCTTTCTTTTTGTAGGCGGTGGCAATATGGTCGGACCGTGATATGCATCCCAATATCTACTATCTGGAATTGGATGAAAACTCGGAGCGTAACTTGCTTTATAATTTTCTACCGAAAACCACATTGAACAAAAATCGTAATATGATCTATTCGCTCCTCCAATGGTTCGAGCACAAGCGGCCATCACATGCAAACATGGCAACTTTTGCAATAAAGGCATGTTGCAACTGCAACTACATATATTTTCCTGTAATGTCACTGTAAACGCTTTTCCAAATTGATCATTCACTTGCCATTCAGTTTGATTGAATCTAACAATTCCACAATATCTTGCTTGTTTTGCTCTTTTGGCTAAAAGAGTTTCGACTTTTGGACTCATTTGCATTTCAAATCCCTCGGCATCGGAACGACGTTTCATGAAGTAGTCATTTAAACGATAAAACGTTCTTGCTACTAACGATAAATCATCCGTCAAAGGCATCTCAAATTCCATATGTTCATCGTTATCATCATCTTCTTCTTCCACCAAAGATGCTTCATTATTTTCAATTTCATTCTCATGATTAATTTCAAACTCTAGCGCTTCATTATTAACTTCCATATTATCCATCCATGACATATCATTATCCATTGAAGCAATTTGCATACTATCTATATGCGGTGAACTACGACCTCCATCATCATTATTACCCTCTCTAGCATTTGAAGGAACGGAGTGTAAAAATTGACCATTTGCCAATCTAGAGCTTGATCCACCCGGATGTACCGTAGCACTGTGAAAAAAATAGTATGAGATCAAAACGTTATAAATTTCAACTACTCGAATATAAAACTTTAACAAAATTACTTACTTTGTATTCACACAGGTAGGAAATACTGGACTTGGATTGCTCTGATAAGGATAACTCGGAATAGTACCAAGAATTTGAATAGAATGTTGGTTCAAATTAGTGGTAATTGCATCTTCAATATGTCTCAACTCCTCTTTTATTACAAATACTTCAATCACTTTCATATTAACAGAAAACATAGCATCGACATCTTCATCATCATTTACGTCGATAGCAGAAGATCCAGAATCAGTAACCCACTTGCTTACTAATCTTACATCATACTCTTGTGAATTAATTCTTGTCACCCTATACACCGTTTCTTTTAGTTCATGGTAGGAGCAAAAAATTTTAACCTTTGAACCTTTTTGTTTACCACCAACATATACCGGTGTATTGTTTTCTTTTACAGTCAATTTTCCATCAAAGTAGCAAATAATTGGGATGAAATCCGACATACTACACAAGAATTTTAGAACAATCAATTACTACAAAACTACTAATGACATAATAAAGCATAAAAATGAGAGAAGAGACATGTGAAAAGTAGAATATAAAAATACCCCAAATTGAGCTAGGGTTTGAGTTTAAAATATAATTTTACCTTCAAATTGATGCCAAATAGCTGATAGAAGTAATCCGACTAGCAATCCTTGTATATTTTGTGATTTTAAGTAGATGTTGATCAATTTTTGAGCTGAGTGAAAGATAGGTTCGGAATTGGATGTTAGAGAAGAATGTTTTAGTTTGAGTGAAAATAATGAGAGGTACTGCTTTCAGCTCTCTGGTTTGGAGATAGTAATTTACACTGGCGCATTTGGCAGATGCGCCAGTGTAAATTACAAGGGGCGCATTTCACAAATGCGCCCCGTGTTATTTTTTTTAAAAAAAATGCCACCTCATCGCTGAGGTGGCAAAACTAGCCTATATCTGCAAATTGTTTTCAACTTGGCCTATTTGTGCATATGGTTTTGAAAAACAGCCTCTTTTGAAAATTTGTCCTTTAAATTAAGCTAAATTTAAAACTAACTTAAACTTAATTTAAATTCAAAACTTTATAACTTAAACTTAATTTAAATTCAGAACTTTATAACTTAAACTTAATTTAAACAAAACTTTATAATTTAATTTAAACTTAAACATTTAAATTAAGCTAAAATCAAAACATTTAAATTAAGCTAAATTTAAAACTAACTTAAACTTAATTTAAAATCAAAACTTTATAACTTAAACTTAATTTAAACAAAACTTTATAATTTAATTTAAACTTAATAACCTTTAAAATCAGTTTTTAACTTAATAATTTAAGCTAAATTTATATTTAAACTAAATTAAACTTAAAATCGGTTTTTAAAATCAAAACATTTATTTAAACTAAGCTTTATAATTTAAACTAAATTTATAACGTTATAACTTAAACTAAGTTTACAACTTAAATTTAAATCAGTTTTTAACTTTATATTTAAACAAAACTTTATAACTTAAAGTCTTGTTTATGGCTTTTTAAACAAAACTTAAAAAAAACTATAGATCAGCACATAAATAAGTTTAAAACTTCAACTAAATTAAAAAATATACCTCGATGGCAATGGTTCACGAACTCGAGATCCGGACTTCGGTCGGCGGCAGTGGGAGACTTCGGTCGGCAGCAGTGAGGGACTTCAATCAGCGACAGTGGACTTGAACCAGCAGCTCGAGATTAGGGTTTTTTTTAATGTCAAGACTCGAGATTTAGAGAGAATGACGATGCCCTAAACGAACAGCAGCTTAATTAGCCACAATTGGGTTCGTTTTTTAGGGTATTGGGCCAAAGCTCTAAATCATTCCTCAATTAACTAAAGAACTTAAATTGGAGTTCGCTTTTTCATCGCCTGGAGCGCTTTATTGGCGCCTTGAGCATCACCGGCGCCTGGAAACGGAGAAAAGCCCTAGGTCGGCGCCTAGGGCTTTTTGGCGCCTAGGCGAGCGCATCGATAACACTGAGTATACCTAAAATTACAACAATTGAATCAAACTAAACTTGACAGTTAGATTAAATTACACCAAATCCTAATTAAATTAAACTTAACAATTAAATTAAATTAAAACTTAACACTACATCAAAATTAACAACAAACTATGCTAAATGCTAATCAAATTAAACTTAGCAATAATAAATTAAATTAAACAATTCAAATTAAATTTAACTTAACACCATATTAAACTTAACGCTATATAAGCCAAACTAACACCTAATAAAATCTAACAATAATACATTAAGCCAAATAATATAAGTTTAGCCTAGCACAAGTTACACACAGCCCAACATAAGTTCAACCCAATATAGTTATCTAGGCAAATTATTTCTCCCACACTTTCTTGCCGCGCACAACTTCACTGTCGCGAAAGCTAGGGCAAGAGGAAAATCAAAAAAAAACGCTGAAGGGAAAAAAACTTCACCGTTGAATAATTTCAGTAGTTTCAGTGTCGATATTCACTGCCGCACAAATTTTCAAGGTTGATCTTGCTGCAAACGAAGGCTAATGCTGAAGTTGACGTCGATCTTGCTCATGTAATTTGTTATTTCGATTGTATTTATAGCGATAAAAATTAAATAATTTCAATGCAAAATTATTGTATAATCATTTTTCTTAATTTTAATTTCTAATGCAGATTTGAAATTATATTCGAGCTATTTTGGAATTTTTCTTTTTCATGTCTCCTGATTTTGCTGAAGGTTGATTAATTCCTTCAATTTAGGCTTTAGTTTGGTTGTTTTTTGTTTTTGTTAACGCCATAATCGAAACCGATTTTTTTGATCGATTTTGGTTCGTCCACCATTGGCATCGGTGCGGTACCACCGAAATTTAGGGGTATCGTTTGATACCTCAAACATGGTGTTGATGGTAACCATACAACAAAACTACCATAGGATTTAACGAATGTTACAAGTTGAAATCAATCAATATGAAGTTGCAACACGATGACAGGTTATATAGTTGACATTACGAAGATGATATACATGCTCGAAGTTCAAATTGAAGCACGACTATTAAAACATAACAAAAGAACATGTATGGAGTGAAGAGAAAGTTGTCAACAATATTCAATGATGTTAACAAATTAGACGAAGTCAAAAAAATAATGAGCACGAGTTAAAAGAAGATATGCATGCAGGATAAATCAAAAATGGAGCAAAGCAAGACAATGAAGGAGTGCACGAGCTTTCAAAGCGTTGTGATGGAGTTAACAAATCTACTGGAACACAACGAAGTCGAAAAAACTCTCAAAGGTGGACAAACGAACACAAAAGTCAAGTATGATATTTATCGAGTTTTTATAGTTTAGATTTGTTAAATACTCACAAATGATATCTGAATCACTTCAAATTTTTACACAATTTTCAAATACCTTAAAACATTTAAAAAAAATCAGATTTTGCGAAGAAGCGAAAAAGCACACTGGACTATGCATTGCACAGGTCCACATGTCGAACTATGGCATGACCACATGTTGACCACTGGACTATCAAAGTTCAAAAAACAATGAGCAAGAAATTAGCACTTTAAAAGGTGAAAATGAGATTATGGAAAAACAATTTCAAAATTTTCAAACTACTTCAAAAGATTTTGTTTTACAAAAGGATATCCTTGAGAGAAAGTTGAGCGTTCTCAAAATAAAAACAGCGAACTTTCAAAGAAAATCAATGGCTTAAAAGATAAAAATGATTTTCTTGAAAATTCTTTAAATAAATTTAATTCTCAATATTTTCTCTAGAAAAAGGAACGGAGCGTTAAAAGAAAAAAAAATAGAATTATTTAAAGGATATGATATTTTGAAAATAGTAATGGAGTTCTAAAAATGGAATTTTTGATCATTTCGTAAATTAAATGATAAAATCACCCAAAAAAATCAATTTAAGCAGGGTTTGTTAGTGGAGCCTTGGCATAACGGTTAGGTCATCCGCATGGTGATCTGAGCGCTCAGGTTCGACTCCAGAAACAGCCTTTTCGCAATGCGAGGGAAAGGCTGCGTACATTGTCGACTTTCGCAGAGCCCGCTATCGTGCGGGAGCATCATGCACTGGGTTCCACCTTTTTTTAAGCAGAGTTTTATAGAGGACTCTTACCTCTTTCTATTAATATATAGAATATGATTCGTTTACAAAATATTACTTGGGCTACATGCAAAAACCAAGCCATCTATCTAGGACTACTTTATCATTTACACTAGGATGATAAGGTTTAAGTTAAGACGTTCCTCCTTATGTTCTGCAAGCAAAGGTTACTTCATTTGTTGGTCTAGATTTGCTTTCAAACAATCGATCATTCCTTTCCTTCCATACCTCCTGAAGGATTGTTTTCAATGCTTGTAACACCACTCTCGTTCTTCCATCCTTCCATCTCGTTGCTAAGAAGATGGTGTACAATCTTGAGAATTCGCTTCCATATTTCATGCACGTACTAGCATTGACAGAATAAGTGCATATTTGTTTCATTATCTTCCTGACAGAGACGGCATGGGGATTTATTCATCATTCCCATGTGACACAGCTTGTCTTGCGTGAGAATGGCCTTTTTTAGGACTCTCCAAAGGAATAGGTTTTGCTTTTGATTGCCTGAATTATCCCAAACTTTATTATGTCAAGGATCAAGATTTTATAGGGAATCCTGCATTATTAATTTGTACACAAGGCTTATAGAATGTTTGTTGGGAGGAAAACACCAAAGCGTCGTGTTTAAGACTACAATAAAGGGTTTAGTTGACTGTCTAATTCATCATAGTTCTCTTATTCTAAGGTTACTGGATGGAGGCAGATAGATTTGGCCATCGATTATGTAATCAGAAGCTTTTGCTTGTAATGGTATTCCACTTTGAACTCTTTCATTGTAGCTTAATTTTTCTCGTAGCACTATCCCACTCAAGACCCAAGGAGCATTCCAGAACGATGCGGTCGAACTGTTTGAGATTGCAAGTTGCATATGCTGCTTAAGGTTGTCCCTCGTGTCTAGTATCCCCTCCAAATCCAACTCACATTTTGTTTCTTCTCAACCATCCAGAAATCCTTAGATCCTATATAATATTTCCTGCACCAACTTGACCATATGGATTTCCTGCCATTAATTAAGTTATTGAGATGAGTAGAGAAGGTTGCTTCATTCCATTTGACTAAATTTATTACACCTAACACACCATGCTTGACAGGCTGTTGCAATTTGGAATAGGCAATGGGTGTAGGTTTCCAAGAATACGGATTTCCGGACCATGAGAAGTGACAGCATGTTTTGTTTGTCATTTGCATTAGCTTCTTTGGGAGAATAAAATCCTAGAATGATACACTTGCATGGAGAAAATAATTGATTCGACAATTGTTAACCTGCCAGCTTGAGACAAAAACTTGTGTTACAGAGAAAGTTTACTTATCTCTTTTCAAACATTTGCAAGCAGTGATGAGTTTGGATTTCAGTTGAAGTGTGGGGTACCCCTAAATCATTTATACCAGGCTACTGTAAAAGAATATTATAAGAAGCTACTAGTTCAGATTTGGATGTTAAGCTCAGACCAGAGATAATGATAGAGGACTTGTAGGGATTCATACTGAGACCAGTGAGCATATTGGAATCGTGTAGAGACTGGAATAATCCTCCTAGAGATTTGGTGTTAGGCTTTGAGAAGATCATGAGGTCATCTGCAAAGCACAACACTGTCTAGGCTTCAGGTGTGACTTCATGTCAGCCTTTTGGTATTTCCAAAATCAGTCATTCAGCGTTTGTTTGATAATTTACTGTCAATATATGAATTATGTAATTTTTCACTTTTTTGAACATTACACTCTATTATTTCTTTGTTCGTGCATTTTGAATCTCGATTGTCTGCACATTAGGAGCTTTACTTTTCTAATAGTATTATCATTGCATTTTAAAATTATTATTCATAACCAAAATGTGTTAACATGAAAGGAGCTTGAAATATTTCTCATAATCACTGCAACATATTTTTGCACAATTAGGAAACACAATTCAGTCCTTTGACTCGTAATTTTAGAAATAATTAAACATCAAAAGAACAATGTAAAATGCAATTTTTATCTTCTCTCTATTGAACTTAAACATGTCATTTTCCTTTAATAATTGTAAAGAATTAACCTTTCATAATGGTCTAATCAGGGATTTTTGTCTTCAGGACTGTTTTATTTTCAAATGGTCCTAGATTGAAAATGTTTAATTGAAACGATTTGATTAGAGTAGCTGTTATTATTTCAATTTCAATCTAATTTTGGAAGTTGTTTCACAAGACTAAACACGTACATCAAGTGAAGTTATGATTGATTTTCGTCTCCTTTTCATTTTTCAAATTATTATCTAATCAGTTCTTACAAATTTCAAGATATCCAGTGCAGTTATTGGCATAACCACCGCCGGTATTACTTTTCCACATGTCTTTTAATGCATTCCAATGAGTGCAAGAAATTCCTCATCCAACAATGAATATATCTTATAATTTGGGATATCACCACTGACACTATTGCATCCATTATTGGTGTTACCTTTACCTCAACAAGGCCAAAAAAGCATCGACTTTATGTTTTGGGTTTGATATTGTACAAAGTAATAGTCACTGTACAGCCACCATCAACATCTGCTACAGTTTATGCCAAATGTAGAGTAGAAGCATGTATGTCTAATAGATCCATTTATTAGTTTTATTGGTTGCAAAACTTTGTTTTGTCTGTATCGCCATTATCTAAAATATCTTAAGTCCAAAGGGAGCTACAAGCTGCAAGCATAGACCCATTGTTAATCTATTAGCAATAATACTAGACTATTTAGACTTGATTTTTATTTGAGAAAAGTTTATTATTACTTATTTTAGGACATCTCCCGTATGGATGGAAAGATCATCTTTAATACTGTTAATATATCAGCAATAATTAAATACTTGCCCAATCAATAAACATGTGTTTCTCATATATGTAACATTCATCCTTTCTTTTAAGTATTTAGTTACATTTAATTATTAATTATTAGTTACCAGAATCTGCAAAACAGATGCACGGTACACAAAATTTCAAGCATTATTATTGACCTTTGACCCTGTATAATCAAAAAAAAGGTGGTCTTCATTCACTATGCAGACCACAACATGTAATATACTTTGCTATGGATATGAAGATAGTTTAATTGTGAACCTGAAAATTAGCATATTTTAATTACAATACCTCTTGTTTTTTTTGTACTATTTCTAGTTTTATGATTTTATATGTAAGGATTTTAAATGGATGATATAATTCATGTCTCATAGTAGAAAAAAGATCTTAGCTACATATTAGTAGTACTATGCAGCAAGATCTTAGTCACATTTTAGTAGTATTTGACGATGGAGAAAACTTTGGTTATGCTTTTTTTCACATGCCCATAGGACATGCCTTGGTACTTTATATATAATGGTAATACTCCACTTAAAGCTATTGAACTTATCATATTGCCCACGTTTATTAGTTATGGTAAGAATAAAGTTTGAGTACATTTTGGTCATATGCAATGGAAAAACTCCATTTTGATGCTTTTGATTTTACCATATTGCCCACGCTATTAGTTATGCTATTAGGGGTGTCAATTTTCTATGAGTTTTTGTTGTACGACTCGGTTTGAAGTCGAAAAATATCCGTCCATATTCGTCCGTTTCTCATTTAGAACACGAATTAAGGCAAGAAAATTTGTACGAAATTTCATCCGTGCGAATAGTCCGATGAATTTTCTATTGTTCGTACATCGTTCGTCTGTTGTCCGGCTCGTACAAAGGGTGTCCGAACCAAACTCTTGTCTGGTCCGTGTTCGTTCGAAACTCTTATAGGACAGTACACGAACACACCTATGTCCAGTCCGGTCCGTCCGATTAACACCCTTATATGCTATAAGTAAAGTTTGAGGACATTTTTGTATGTGAACACGTTTGGATCTAAAGAGTGGTACAAGATGAATATGAAAACGTATTTATTGGTTAATGCACTATTTACTTATAAAGTCCATTGTTTGATTGTTAGTGAGCTTATCAAGTAGCATTTAAAAAATAAAAAGTTCACGTGAATCGCATTTTATTTTTATTACAATTGTGTTGTCAAATATTCAAATATATTGAGATTCTCTCAAAGTAAATTGAAGAATGAGTTTGAAAACTTATATCAGTATTATGTAAATTTACAAATATCTGAAGAATTTGAAATAAGTCAGAAAACTATTGTTCATGCTTTCATTTAAGCTTATGAATATTCCTATAAAAAGAATAAAGTGCAAGTCTCACAATATATTTCAATGTTTCTAGAATTTAAATGTGCTTGTAATTCTAGTTTTTCTTTTTCCAAACTAACTTTTTCTAACTTATAATTTTCTAAATTATTTAATAATTTGTCATTTTGAGATAATAGTGTTGCATAATTTTTATGAACAACATATAATTCTACTAAGATAATTTTTTCACCTTTTAATAATCCGATTTCTAATTCTGATCTAGTTAACTTTCCCACATTTTCCTTATTTAATTTTTTTTGTTTCTCTATTTTTTCATCTAATTCAATACTCATTTCCATTCATTCATCATAAGTAAGTTTAGGACGTACCTAATCAATGTTAGCCATAAAACATACATTTGTTTATTCATAGTCGCTTTCACTATCACTATCTGAAGAAGAAGACGAATCTGAATCATCCCATGTTACTTGAAAAGCTCTTTTCTTTTTCTTGAATTTCTCGAATTTCTTTTCTTTTTATCATTATTGAGCTGTGGACAATTCTTTTTCATGTGGCCAAATTTCTCACATTCATAGCATTTAATCGATGTTTGATTTGAAGAGTTTGGTTTGCCACCATTTTGAAACTTGGTCATCTTCTTGAACTTCTTAAATTTATTGTAGTTTTTAGCAATAAAGACAATCTCCTCTTCATCTAAGTCTGAAGCTTCGTTGCTTGCTTGGAATGCTATGTTTTCTTTTCATGATTTCGATCCTTTCTAGCCTGTAAGTTAGTTTCGTATGACATCAAATTTCCTATTAGCTCTTCGACTTTAAGTTGAGAAAGGTCATTAGCTTCTTCGATGGCTAAAACTTTTCTTTCCCAGTCATTTGTCAAAGAGTTCAAAATCTGCTTGACTAAATCAAAATTTGTGAATTTGACTCCAAGTGCCATGAGATCGTGTTGAATAGTTTGAAATCTTGCATACATATCAATAATTGATTCACCTGTTTTCATTTTGAAAGACGAGAATTGGTTTTGTAAAATCAAAATTTTAGTTTGCTTGACTTTATTTGTGCCTTCATGTGTGACTTGTAAAGTGCGCCATATATCATATGTAGTCTTGCAAAGCATGACACGTAAAAACTCATTTTTATCAAGTGAGTAAAACAGAACATTCATAGCTTTGGCATTGTTAGATGTCTCTGCATTTTGTGCATCAGTCCATGTGCAAATATTGGTGTCAGGTGCTTCGTATTTGTTTTGAGTTGCTAGTCATATTTCTAAGCCATTTGCTTCTATAAAAACTCTTATACGGGTTGACCAATAAGCATAATTAGAACCAGTAAATAGTGGAGGACGAGCAGTTGATTGACCTTCTTGAAATGTGCTTGCCATATTAATGATATTTTAATTACGTGTTACTGTAGATTAAATGACCTTGTTTTGATACCAATTGAAAGTCTATAAGATCTTTATAAATAATGCAACTTATATATATACGTGTGTGAGTGTATATTACTAACTATGTTAAGCAGAGAACAATAATTGAATATAAGATAAATAATAAAACGATCATACCAAATATTTTATACTTGTTTGGATCTCCCGTCCTACGTCCAGCCCCGAAGCTCCCCTTTGGTATTTCCTTTAACCAACTAACACTCGCTTCGTCCGTAGGAATAGGCTAATACAAAAGTATATCTCTGATAATCTTGTGTTCCAAATAACATGGTTTTTGACTGACATTACAAATCTTCTTATGGTCTCCTTTGAGTATGTGAATGTGAATGTTTTGAGTTGTAGGAAGTGGTTTAACCAAAATTATATTTTGATTATAATAGATTGAGAGTATGTAAGCAATGCATGCACAAAAGAGTGATCAGAAATCGAGAGAGAATAGACTTAATTAATTCAGTTCATTTAATCTCTATATCTCAATCATGGTAGCATTTATAGATTCAAAATGATGCAGATGAAGAGTTGTTACTATGAGATAAATTCTATTTGTTTTAATGGTCGCAACCTTTCGATGAAGGGTAATTTCTTTTTGTTCAACAAAAGTGTCTTTTAAAAAATTTGCAGTTTTTCAAATGACAGACGTCAGTGGCTTCAGAATTTTATTTTTCTGAGTATTTCCTCAGACAACTGTGAGTAGTAAAAGCAGTTTTTCAAATTAATTTCATTGTATATGAAATCGTGTGTGATTGTGTGCATATATACTCAAGAAGATCTTAATAATATTTTATCGAAGACTCTTTAACAGTAAAATACCCTTACTAACTATAGTATGGTTGATAGTTCGTCGTTTGTCTTTGAGTCTCAATATCTTCGAGCATGATGTCTTCTTGTAATATATACTTGTAATCTTAAAATGTATGTATGTATGTATGTATGTATATATATATAGTTGTTGTCATTGAAACATAAATTGGAGGTTCTAACAAAACCAAAACGAGATCTGAATAACATTAGGGTAAGTTCCTTCACAAAATTTGGTCACTTTGGACATTCAATGTTTCCAATGCTTCAAATGCATCGTCAATTGGCTCGTCTGCATCGTTCAGACGAAGTAGTTCAGATGAAACTAGGACGTGATGCGTTCGATGCGTCGGTGTCATGTCCTAATGGTTCAATTTCGAACCATCGTTTTTTGAGCTTATATATTCCCAACCCCTTTCTACTTCTTCCACCAAACTCAAAACACCTCGAACTTCTTAAGCCATTTTCATCACTTTTCAAGCTCAAATTGAGGCAATTTGTTTTATAATTATGTTTATTTCACATTTGTATACAACATATATTCTTTAAGATTTTACTCGATTTATTTTTGAAATTTAAAATGCCAATTGATTCCACTGGATCTTCTATTGGAAACATCGTCGATTGAAATGCTAAGCGTACTTTAGTTTTTATTGATATTTAAGTATCCCTAATGGATACCCAGGGATACCCATTCTAATCGAGTTACCAACTAATACGATAATATTGCACCGAGTTCAACAGCCGTTTAGGCACAAATTTCACCGACAACCATATGAATAACATATGAAGTGTACATGCTCCACTAAATTCAAACAGTCGGACCAGATGTTGGTACTATAAACAAAGACATGCGTTTACAACATTCATTCACCTTCAGCCCATTTCGACATGTAACCATACTTCAATATTCTTGATGGGTCCAGTGTCGCTGCTCCTCGTCGAACATTTGATGCCAATTAATTGTCTCAGACTCAAGATGATTCTAAGAGAAGAAGATCTGAATTTCGCCATGTTCAAACTTTTGAACATTGTATCAGAATTTGGTCATTACTTGACAGTTATGAGAGATGAGAGTTTTATGCTAAATTTAGGCACCAATCTACAAATTTTAAACTTCGTTGGACAATGAAATTAAGCTTGAAGATTAATTAAACTTGATGGTTAAGCAGATTAAAAACAATTAATATACTTATAGCTTCAAATATATATTTTTCCTTCACTGAAATGTAACTTCTTCTTTTCTTTTTTTTTGCATTTCATAGATAATTTATAGTTTAGTCAACTATTAATATTTGCCCAAAAATAATTAAAATGATTTAAAATAACTAAATATGCAAATTCATACAAATAACCATTGTTCTTCCATTGACCCACTTGTAATACAGACGCAATCCCTTTTCGTTGAACTTTCTCTGTTCGTACCCATTTCGGAATTGCTCATTTGAATGCTCCGCTCGCTTGCACATGCACGCACCACCCTTAGTGTACTCCAAGGACTTTGCTAAATATGATCCGTTCTGGAGCAGGTTTGAAGCAGAAATTGGCTTTGGAAATAATCCATTCTGAAGAGGGAAAAAACACTCCGATGACTTTGTAAAATATGATCCATTCTGAAACGGGATTAAAACAGAAATTGGTTTTGGAATGATCCATTCCAAAATCAAGTGTTTATCTTCCTCCCGTATTTCATCTTCCCCGTTGATCTAGCATCGTCCTTTTATTGAGCATTGATGAATGGGTACAATATAGTCATTACGTTGTAACACTGCAATGGATTTTCTTGTTTTTCATCACTCAATGAAACAATAATAGCACAATGACGAGCAAACTAAAACATGATATATTACACAATTTTTAAAATCATTCAAAATTTTAACTGAGGCGTTCAAAAAAATTAAACCACTCAAAATGTCAAGTGTGACTAACAATTTGGAGCAATATGGCTCTACACTTGCAGTACAACTAACTAGCAGTACCATACACAATTTCATACCAAAATGCTCTTCAATTTGAATTCAATGGAGCAGTAAAGAGATATAACACAGCTAACACAAAGAAGAATGCAGACTCACTTTTCTCATAAATTTATAATGGACATATGTCACTCTGTCCCCTCAAGCTTAAAGCCATCTTATAAATAAGATAACACACTAACTTCCTACCATAATTCCATATTATTTTTTTGTTTTATATCAAGTATTCCATGTCTGCAATATATATATATATATATATATATATATATATATATATATATATATATATATATATCCCTTCTACCACAAATGCTCACATCTAAAGTCAAAAAAGAACCATGTAGCATGTCATGAAACCTTATTTCGCAGATGCTCGCAACTTGACTCAACAAAGAACCATGAAAAGCTTAGGAAAAAGAATGATGGCTATAAAATATGATAACTGAATCATGCAAATACGAATTCAAAAGACAATTCAGGAACTCAGAACCTTCTCCACTGCTTTTCTTTGTGCAAGCGTAAGACTCTACAATTTAAGAAGTGAAATACATGTGATCTTCCAACATAATAGAACAGTGCAATTACTATGCGTGAATAATCTGCTGACCTGACAAAGATTGTCGAAGAGTAATCTGTCTGTGTTGGACAAATTAACAAAGAAATTCCTGAGAAATTCTCCCAATTTAATCTGCCAAATATTTCAATATGTGATATCGTTAGCCACTACTAATAAACGAAATTCAGATAGGAGAACTGTTGGGTGCTATGAGCAAACCTTATTCAGCGGATCAAGTTTCATAAGTTCATCCTCATAATTGCCATCTTCGCTCTTTACAAATATCAAAAAACAGATTGTGTTAATCGGTGCATAAAGAACAATGTGCGTGTGAATATTCTCCTAAATAAGCCAACAAGATTGGCTCGGTTGGTTGATAGTTTAGATTATGAGATTAAATGTAACAAATTCAATCCCCGAGATCTACATTTGTTGGCACTATTGAACCATGTGCACACACGCAAAAATCTCAAATAACATTATTAGCATAATAATAAACTCACCCCATCAAAAGCTTTAGCTAGAGCATCTAGGTGATCCCCTGAAGAATCAACTTTCGATGATAAGGTTGAGGAGAGCAATAAATCACTTTCCGAAGCTTCTTCCCAATCACTATCCTGCCATGATAATTAGCCAAAATGATGCTAAGCATATATTCTAACTATCGAAGTCTTCAAGGTTAAGCTTATGATCAATCAACTAAGGTAAGTATCACCGGTATGCCTACCTCATCAGCACCTAAACCTTGCTCTTGAATCTCTACCAAAGTATCCGATAACAATGAGAATATCTGCAAGATCCAAGAGAAATAGTCAACAAGGATGTCAAGGATGCATATATGAATTTGGACATGTAGCTATAAAATTTGCTTCCAACCAAAGAGCAACCAACCCCCACATTATAAAGAAAGAAAGAAAATGAAGACTATATCTTCAATTGGGATATGATCTAAAGCATGAAGGTGCGAAAACGAATACCAAAAATATATGAAATAGTACCTTTACTGGGAGTGGAGCCACAGACCATTGTTCAGGGGCTATTTTAGCTTTCGAACGTGTTTTTATACCAACATCAGACTGCAAATCCACGGTAGGTGAGATTTTTCCATGTCAAAAATTTCCACTGTTTGCAGTTTTTATTTTTTAAGTGAATACCTTTATGAGATGACCTTGAACGCTGATTTTTGACAGCTCTACATTACGAGTGGACAACAGAATAGCCAACGCTGAAGTTGTAACCTTGATTTGATAAGATCCCTGAATTTCACCTGCAGATGTAGTTTCCAATTGTTTTTTTTTTTTAAAGATGAAATGTCTGCAGTTCAGTAATACTCTATAAATATTCCAAGTGTTACTCTATGCTTGCACAAAGTTATAATGATTACCAGGTAAGAACATGTGAAATTATTCGGCAGTTGACTGAAATACCTTGTAATTTTGTCCATTCTGACATCACGTATGAGAATGAGTTGACATGACCATCAGCAGGCAGATTAAACAACATACTAATGAATTGATCAACATCAGGAGAGCTTAGATGTACCTGCAAAAAAATTTGTAATGGCTGATAAATTGATTTAGAAGGATGTCAGGTTCTATCATTAGCAAAATTAATTATAATAAAAGGTGAAGATACACAGGAAAAAAGTAACAATCATGAAAGAAGGCAAAGTTAGTGATCTTAAAGGAATTTAAAGACTGTGATTCGTAAATTGTCAGTGGGGCTACACAGATGACAATATGGGGCACTGTAAGAGAACGAAAGGCAGGCTGCACCATGTGCCCAAGACTAAACAATTAGTACAAATGGCACGTGCTCCAAGCATGCAAAGCAAAACAATTAGCACAAACGACACGAGCTCCATGTGTACACAATAATACAATTAGCACAAACAGCACACGCTCCGTGCATGAAAGACAAAGTGCATGAAAGGCAAAATAATTAATACGGGTGGTACGCACTTGAAAGACAAACAATTTGTGCAAACAGCAAATGTTCCGTGTGTGAAAGACAAGATAATTATTACAAACCAAACATGCCCGCAAGTGAAAGGCAAAATGGTACAATTTAAAATTCAAACATTCAAATGGATGATATCATGGCATAAATTCAATAATTATTTCAAAAAAGTTGTACTTCCACATGCATGGACAAAATTTAAATATCAAGTATTATTATCAACTGTTTATGCAAATATTGCATTATGGTAAGATGCTCCTAAAATTTCAAGAATATAAAATCATCAGTGTATCAATTTTTTGTCTGAACACTCCGACAGATAGTATTAGTTCATGAAAATAGTTATATAGACCCCAATTCTTCATAACTTAAAAGATATCATTTCAAAAAATCTAAACAGTGTAAAAAGATTCAAACATATCGTACATGATATTTTATAAATTTTGATGTCCCTTAGAAAGTACAAGTATATCTTTGTAGATGACATTTTTAGTGTAAATACTCCGCTGTACTTGAACATCATTTGCTTGTCTAAGCTCCTATATTGCTCATTTAAACCAATGTTGATAATGCAACATGAAATTGGGCATTGCCAAAAGCATTTTGAGGCAAGTAAATTCCTACATTTGGTATCATTTGCTTTTGAGCTTTGTTGTATTTAGAGCAAAATTCGAATAAAGGGGTCAAAGTTGGGATATGAAAACATGTCCTTATCATATATCAAATTCTTTAATAAAACGTAAAAAGTTGCCTTTATCAAAATCAAGATTCAAACTCGTGACCTCATGTACCATCAAAGATTACAGCTATTATTAAAGATGCAAGACAGCTGTGAAAAACAATTAATTCAAAAGAGGTGTAAAACATAAAAAGAAGATATATAGTTACTGTTATATCTAGGATTCGAACTTGTGAGCCTATTTATACATCACTTTCTTTAATAAAAATAAAGTACCTTTTCTATCAAAATACAGATCCAAACTCAAGATCTCATATCTATATTAATTAAATGATAAAAAAACACAGAAGCGGTTTAAAAAATTCACACACAAAAAATGCCACATCCAAATATTACAATTGCTATTAAGGATGTAAAACAAAACCATAAAGACCAAAGAGCAAATTTTGATATTGAGAATGAAAATGACTGTGAAGCATCGAAAAAGCATATATAGTTCTTGTCAAAATTGAGATTCAAACTCATGATTTTATTTATATATCAACTTTTCTACTAAAAAATGAAGAGGCGTTTTATCACGATTGAAATTCAGACTGTGACTTCATATGAATATCAGCTTTTTACTTAAAATATATAGGTGGTTTGAAAGGTTTGCATTTATAAAAAAATGTGACACTAGAGATGTTACAACTATTATTAAAGATTATCTCATTTGTAAATATTAAGGGCATTTTGGGAACCTTAGCGTCGGACCAAAATATTCTAACGGTATTACAATTACTACTTAAGATATGTATGTTCATGAAGACAGTTAAAAAAATATAATAAATGCATGAATGTAAAAACTTTGAAGAATAAATAGTTTAGAAAAGGTATTTAATCATATTGAGAATGTAAAAACACAAATAAGTTGGATATATGGAAAAAATATATCAAGTTCTTGTTATCGTTGGTATTCCAACCCACGGCTTTATTTATATATCTAATCTTCTAACAATAAAAACAAGCATTATTTTTTCAAGATCAGTATTCGAATCCGTGATTTCTATGTATATCAATTTTGTATTCCTCAATAAGAGGACCCCGTCTAAATAGATCAGGACAGCGGTAAGGGTTCCCCAATCTTCCCAGTCAATATAGATGGAAGGAGCCAACATAACCAGCTTCTTTTACACACACACCTCCACCCACCCACCCCTCCCTTTGGGTGGCACCATCACCCTGCTAATCCTTCCATTTTTTGAACCCTTCTTTTCCACTCTTTGATAAAGTACTCCTAAATACTCTCTCTTCCCAAAATATAAAGGAATATAAGTGAAACATATGCACTAAACAAATATGACACCAAAGGTATTAGAATAATTACTAAACATATAAAAGCATGAAGAAATATACTTTAAAAAGGTGTCTATTGATATTAAAAATATAAAAACATAAATAAACTTGAAACATAGAAAGAGGATATAGTTAGTTGGGATTCAAACACATAACTTTATTATATATGAATAGTTTCCGATAAAAAAACAAAGAGAGAACTTTGTCAAGATGGAAATTCAAGTTCGTGATCTCATATGTACATCAACTTTTAAAATTAACTTAAAAGCATGGTTCTATTTTAGTAAGTTTGTGTTTACACCAAAACAAATGTGACAACAAATATACTACAATTATTATTAAAAAGATATGAGATTAAGAAGTACAATTTCCACAAGAAACAAATTCTAGAGTAATGATGTATCTGATATTCTCCAAAAGATGGTCTTATATATAATATACTCTCAATAATCAAAGAATGATGTTCTGGGATTTATTTTTATTCTGAAATAGATGACGTTTTAGAAACATGGTTGTAACATGGATGCATGTGTAAAACATGTATTTGTTATTTTTTTTCAAAGTTGTGTTTCTTAAAAATTATGCAAAAGTCTAAAATGACATGTTTTGAGAGACAGTATATTGGTACATACCAGTCTTGCAAGAACAACAATCAAAGAACTCTTCAAGCTTGCTATTTCAGATGACTGCATGCGTCTTACAATTGAAGTGACAAGCTCATACATGTAAGGAGCCATTTGTGATGGTAAATATAAGATAAGTTGCAATATATAGCTACCAACAAAAAGTGCACCGGAACTTTCAAGATTTGGATCAAGAAGCCTGCAAGAAAAATCGTAAAGAGCAAGGAAACTAGATTAAAGACTAGTACTTAACTACGCCAAATCAAACTACTGAAAGGGGAACTTCAAATATTCCTTATACCACAATATATACAGTGCCCATGTGTGCTTTTTATGACAGTTTCAAAGAGCGTTTTCATTACAAGTTTCCCTTTTGTCTTGTAAGAAAAAAATATAAAATATTTAGGCAGCCGAATGATAGATTCACCTTCGCCAAAGTCAGGAACATAGCTGATACACAAAGAAAGTTTGTGGAGTAAAACAAGTCTCCATATGCAATTTTATGTCTGGATCAGTTAAATATGTTTGCTGACAATACTGAAGATGACTGTTTAATCAGGTACATGGGTGAATCAAGAAGTGCATGCAATATTTTCAAGATACGGCAAGCCCCAAATGTTGTAAAGTTGTAACAAGTACCTAGAAGCTGCATCAAGGAGCATTCTCATAGTAAACTCTGCATTACCACTCCAAGCAAATAACTGTTGTTTCCCCCCTGATAAGAACGCTGATAAACATTCTGTTGCATTCTGAAATCAAACATACAAATAAAAACTGTCAAGAGTATCAGATTATGTGTATGCTCAAGCACTAGCACACAAAAAATGCAAATAAACAAAAACAAAAGAAAAGAAAAGGAACCTGCATTTCTCCATGGTCATCGGTACGAAGGATAATTTGAATAACATGGTTAAAGCAAACATCAAAAACTGCTTTCATCATATCAGCAGGGGCACCCTAATATTAAAGATTGCTTTGATCAGTGTAAACAATATGTATTTACAAAAATAAAACGATCGATGATCCCCAATCCTGTTAGGACTTGAAAACTTACTTTTAAGATCATTGTCAACAGATCTAATGAACCAGCTACTAATCCATTGGGCTGCTGTTGTGGCTAATTGAAGAAATGGATGAAGATACAGATAAGGTGGTAGTGATGATGGAAAAAACTGGATACTTGGAAAAGAATAAAGACCTCAAACAGGATTGATAGCAGACCTTTTCTAAAATTTCTCTGACTGATGGTAAAATGCGAGAAACAAATGGCCCCATGCACCCTGGAGCATTCTTGATTGCCTAGACACAGAAATGAATTAGCTAGACCTACATGATAATCCATGCATACCAGCTATCTAAATTTGGTTAAAAAAATTACAAACGTATTTGTTTAGGAACGGTTCAATAGATATAAAATTATGATACATTATTGTTAACTTCAGTGAACGTATCTGTTAGTAGTAGTGGACAATCCCCAAGTAAATGAGATGTTTTTTCCACATATTATGTAGAACTTGACTTGTACATATTTTTAAGCATTATATGTGTTTCATATATCATAAATGGAGTAATTTGCATTTTATTTTTCATCTTAAAATTTCAAATCCTAAAAGCACTGGTACCTATCAGATATAAAGAACAAGGAGAGGCTCATTTGGAGAGTTGTGATATCAATATGAAATAATTAAGTAAAGTGTCTTTCTTCTCAGTATAAAAAGAAAAAACAGTGGATTATTAAAGGGACTTCTTTTTCTTTTTTTTTGGTAGGGAGGGGTGCGGAGGAGGGTGGCGGCTGTTATTGTTATGGGAAGTGCTTCAAACTCGAGGTTCTCATAACAAAATTAAACACAACTACGTAATTACCCACTTTTTTATTGGCATGTAAAATTTAACCGTCATACCCGTACCATGTTTTTAAACAAATTTCGATCGACTCCTACAGAAGAACTGCATCAGCAACACCGTAGCATTTTTATGTGGCTTTTTTGGTAGGTCCGTGTCTTTTTTCTTTCAAAATTTCGATGGCATATTACAAATTTTGCTTAAGGAGGGTACAACCCTCCACATTATGTCATCTCTTTGACAATTTTATTTTGATTGGAGTCCCCTTAAAATTGTTTCCTTCTTCCCCTCCTTATCCGAAAATGGAGTCTCTTTGACAATCCTCAAGAAAAAAGAGCATTGCATCTTTCGATAAAACAATAGACTCATTATTACTATACTGTCCTTTTAAACTACACTGGCCTACGCAAACAACAAAAAATACAATAAGATCTACCTCCAGGACTTCTACAGCTTCCATACTGACAAAGGGATCTGATATATTTTGCAGCCACACACTGAGAATAACCGGAGAGAGCATTGGCTCAATGGATGATGCTAATTCATGACCTTTTTTTTCCATAAAGCAAACAAAACAATAAACAAATAATGGAACATAATGGAAGTGTGACAAAGCTAGTTACTGAGTACCAACTATCAACCTGCTTTCACGGCAGCTAGAAGAGTTTCAAGCACTAGATGCAGTGTTTCATCAGATGCCTAAGAAGAAAATTTGTTATTAATGGTATTTCAGGTCAAATGATCATAGGGGATATTTTACTATTTAAGGTAGGTATACATGATTAAGAAGTTCCGTGAGAGATGAAAATAAGTTCATAATATGAGGCTGAACAATGTCCTTGTTTGCTTCTGGAAGGAGTTGAGATAAAGAACGGCATGCACCAACTTTAACTGGAGGGGGGCTGTCGATATATTATTTTAACAGTAACAATCAAATCGAAACTTCAAAAATAATCACCCAAGAAAAAGGAAAAAAAAAATCTTTCTTACACATCTGTGGAGATTGCTTGAATTGCAGTATAGAGAAATTGTTCGCTGATGCTCCTACTTATCTGCATTGGTAATACTTCTATAACGACATTCTTGACATCTAGAGTAATATATGTCCAAAGAAAGAGATTTGATAGTTACCACGTGATGATATTTGGATACTACAGAATATGCCCGTGCATGGAGAAATGGGTATTCATGTGGACCTATAAATCAAGATAGTAAATGATAATCAGTCAAGCTTGCTAGTATTACAGAACATCTATTAGAAAAGCATAGGAAAAAATATACATATACCCAGGTCTTCTGTTATCATTTGCTCAATAAGATTTCCTAGGTTTACATTTATTAGTCCAGAATCCTGGCAATTACATAGAAGTAAAGATATAATATAGAAAGGGAAAGATGGGTTGAAAGCAAAAAATTGAAACTAAATGGATCGCATATGAATTTTACAACTGTGGGGCCATTCATGCATTTTGATACGTTTATCAATATGAATTTGTCTTTCAACTGTAGAGAAAAATACATACATGAACTTCAAGCAATTGCTCAGAAACAGAAGCCAGAGCAAAAAGAGTTGCTTCACGTAACTGCAAAAAGTGTTATGCACGTGCTAAGCAACAAGTACAACATAAGCAAAACATGAATCAAAGCACAAGATAGGCGCCAAGTTATACTCACTCTCCACCAATCAGGAGAGCCTGAAATTTTTGCAGTACAAGACTCACTGAAGCGCTTTTGAACACCTTCAAGTATAAAATTAATCCCTTCCACGCCAAAAGTAGTTATTATCTCCTCCAATAAGAGTGATCCTGGAATTGAGGAATAAAATATTTACTGTAGGATGTAACAATGTAATTTTAAACAATGTGCTCTATATTAAATAACCCTAAGGGACAAAAAATTGTCAAAAAGTGCTTTTTGCAATGACTTATGGAATCTCCTTTTATGTTCATTACCTTGTAGGAAAGATCATCTGCCATTGATAATTTTTATCACAACACAAAAAGCATAGCTAGTTAGATACTTGTCTAGTTATCTTAATTTAATTCCATTTGAAACAGAAACTGTCAATTTGAAAGTTCAATTTAAGTGCCTTGACATACTAGATAGTCTAAACACTATGTGATACATAAAATGTTGGCTAAAGAACAAGGAGGCAAAAGGGAAAATGTAATGTAGCAACAATGCTCACTCAAACTTTCTAGTTTCACAACTTAGCTTGCAAGTCAAATATTATTAGCTCACTGAAACTTGGTAAATATGCACTTTCATACCTGACACACGGCAACTATAAGTCATGTCATCCTCATCGCCGGTGAATTGATTTGCATCAGTTTTCCAACTTTGTTCCTAGAAAACTCAGAAGCATACTAAATGTAAATAAAAAGAATAGTAGTAGTATCATTTTGATATTATTACACACAAGCAGGGTTTGCCTAGAGACCAGGGAGATCCAAGGCAACTGGGTTTATTGATGCGTCTTTATATAAGCAAAAAATAACACAACACGCAAAATTAATATATTGCACCATTTAACTCATTTATTCCTAAAATTTTGGTATATTCTTTAGGGATGTTATCGTAATGGTAAATTTATTATTACATGCGTATCATTTATCAAGTCATCAGTTACCAACAACGAGTTTAGTTGGTATACCAATACTATTGATACAGCAACTGTAAATGTATCGATGTCGATAGTGGATATAGTGGTAACAAAATAATAACCATCAATAATGTTAAATTACTTATTATTTATTTCTTAAAAAATCCAAACCATTTACTTTCCAAGATAATAAAACATATTTTCGAAGGGTGCTTAATGCAGTTTATGATTTTGTAATCATGCTTAAAGTGGCTCTATTTATAATTCGTAACTTCAATATTTGTGATGAATCGGATTCTTTTTTTAAATATACTTGTAAACAATTTGTGATAAAATTAAGTTAAATTTTCATAGCAACAAAATTAAAAGTCAATGTACTGAAATATGCATTAGTAGATTAAATTTGTAACGGCAAATTTGGTGTTGTGAATTAACAAAGATTTAATATAAATATATAATAAACCTTTTATATGTTGGTTAATTTTTAATACCATCAATCATTAATTTACCAATTTATTGATATATTGATTGTGAACGGTACTAACAACGGTAATGGTTTTCAGTTTTGATTTACTGGTATAAATATAATCATTAAGTTAATGGCTTTTTCATATTGGTAATGACAATGATTACCACAATGGTCCCTATTCTTTATGCAGGTAGAAAATATTTTGAACCAAAATGTATGAAACATGCAAAGAAAAAAAATGACCATGGAATTGAACTCTTGATCCCGAACTAGAATGCAAGTAAAAAAAACCACCAGGATAAAATATACATTTGTAAATTATAGCACAACACTCGTACATGAATATTTTTTTCTCAAAAGATATTAAATGAATGTTATTTCAAACATTGCACGAAACCTATTTTTGTCTATTCGTATAAATAAGCCGTGCTTACCTGGTACTCGGTGATTTGTAAGAAAGGAATAGTATAGTAAGCCAATTCTTTGATGTTCTTTTCAATCAACTGTGAAAAAGTAGCAAAAAATTACACCAACAATCATGATTCATAAGTTAACAAAATGTAAATATCAGGCATTAGCTCGTACCTTTGCAATTCTGGAATTCCCCACCATTGTAAGTAAAAATTCAAATATCTAGAATGAAGGTGAAAAGTTAGCAATAAGCAAAGACAAAGTACAAGCAATGAAGAAGTATTCTTCATGTTGTCAAAAAAGGACCAGGCAAAACATCAACATTTTTTAAAATAAAGATCGAAATAATCAATTTTTGGTGTCAAACAAAATTATAGATGGAACCAAACTCAATAAAATATCAAAATAAGGAATGAAGTTGTGTTTTAGTTTTCGAAGTTTTTGTAGTTTGGACCATCATATTTCGAGGTAAGTTTCAACGAATTTTTTTAACCTTTTTTTGGATAAATGATCCAAAACAATTGATAAGAATATAATTGCTATTAGTTCTAGCAAGTGAGGATCCAATGCAAATGCAGTGTTGAGAGTTAAACCTTGATGCGTGTCATTCTTCCATTTCACAAAAGGATTTTTTAAAAAGTCGTATCTTAGAAAAGTTTTTGTCAAAAGACAACCATTTAAAGGACCAATGCATAAAGAATAACTAAACCATATTTGGTTGTTCCTTCTCTATATACATTTGAGTGAATTGGGAAGATAAGGAAAACACTTTGTTGTTCTTTATAAGAGAAACAATATCTGAGCATAGAAAAATAATCGTAACTATGTTCAATATAAACGTCACAATAGGATAGCATACATTTCTTAACCAAAAATTGATGGTAAAGGTATGCAGCTGATCTTTGTTTTCGCAAATAGAGTGGTTAATAATTTGTTGTCCAGTAAGAGATTTGGTTAGGGCTGTTATGGTAATGGTTACCGTTACCATTTTATAAATACCGTTACCATTTTATAAATACCGTTATTGTACTGTTTTTGATGGTAAACTAAAATTGTTTACCGTTACCGATTGACTGGTATACCGATGACTGGTATACCGATAAACTGGTAATGGTAAATTATCGTTTGTCTAGAAAAATAATAAGTTGGTATATTTTTACACTGAACGATGCTTCATTATATATCCCATTGGTCGCTTAATAAAGGACATAGAAAAGAAGTGTATTTATCATTATTTGAGTTGAATTACTGAAATAAATTGAACTATTTTCTTACTTTTAAATTCTCGTAATACAGCATCTTACATGAATATCAATGTATTATGAACGGACTGGTAAATTAGCAGTTTGTTCGTTAATTCCTTGTCATATAAAATAGCATTGCATGTCTCCATTTGATTCAACGTAAGTTAATTTGGTTTGTTTTATCATTCTTGACCTCACCATTTCTTATATAGTAGATCCTGAATTACTAATTCAATCATTTTATTGATTAGTAGAATTGTAATATTATTCTCTGTGATTTCTTTACAAAAATTACATTAGCCCTACTAAGTTACTTTCGTTTTCATTTAGCGCATTATTCAAATTTTGTTCTATTTTTTTAATAAACTGCATATTAGCACAATATTGCCTGCAAACATCATTCACCATAATACATTGTCTTGATTTTGTTTTTTTCTCATCTAAGACAATGCAAATAAATATGGATTTGAAGCCGATTCTTAGTGTAACTGTACCTTTACAAACGACTTATTAGTCTTTCAACATGCACAAAATATTTAGTTTCTATACATATTTAAGTGGGGAACTTTTGTAAAACACTTTTTAAGTTTCAAAATACACGGCCGCCTCAGCTAAAAAACACATGTTTTTAGTTTCAGCCAAAATATAAATATTTACAGTAAATGCATGCAAAAATGCAAATACTTGCACTTTTAAAAAAATATAAGATTTTGATGATACAATATTCCATATTTATTTTGACAATATGGAATTATCTACATGTAAATGATTTATTTTGGTAGATTAAAGTATACCAATCAATTTCTTTATTAGCTGATTAAAGAAGACATTTATCAAAGTTATTATAAACAAATATGTATATGGGTTCATTATAAACATTCTTTTCTAGTTATCATCGTCTGAAACTGTCTAACTTGGTGTATGTGTTATTAAATGTGTTAGATTTGAAGCATATTTTCCATCAATTGTTGACCAACGCTGAGCAAGAGAACACGTATTTATAGTTGTTTTTGCTTTTGAGGATCCAAATGCACTAACTTCATTCTGTGATTGTCCTTTTATAGATATAAAGTTAAATATTTGATGTATGTTTGAACAAAATATTTGATGTAGTTTACCTCTTTTCCAATCTCAACCTTTCAACGACAATAAATCCATTTAATTCTTCACTGACAGTTATCGCATCTCCATATTGAATGATAGAATTAAGAAAATAAACTATAATTTAAACGGTGCAAGCATGAATGAGATGTTATAAATTTTGACTATTTGTGAGACGATAAAATAATTTAAAATACCTAATGCATGAATTGGTCGAAGTAATTGTTTTATCTCATCTTTCATCTATAATGTCCCACCATTTTTGATTGCATGAAGCCAACGTATTTTTTTAGTTGACTTTTTTGCTATATCCATCGCTTCATAGAGATAACCCCAATCTGTTTTATCGTCACTATCCACCATTCTTAAAACTTTTACTAGCGGCTCAAATACAAGGATGATGAAAGCAGCAGCGGTACAAAGGGTATATTGTAAATCAAATCAGCGACCTTTTTGTCATTAGTAGGGCTGCACACAACTCATATCCAACCCGACCCAACCCACCAACCCGACCCAACCCACATAAACCCAACCCAACCCATCCTAGTTCGGGTCGGATATGGGTTACAATTTGTAACTCATACTATATATGGGTCGGGTGTGTTATTTTGTTCAACTCAACCCTACTTTAACCCAACCCAACCCAATATTAAAAACCTAATTTAATATCAATACACTTAAAATTAGAATAGTCTAATCCTAGAATAATGTTTATGTATTCTACAGTAAATATACGAAAAAGCATATTTTACGTCAACCCAAACAAGATAGAATTTGGCAAAGATATTCCAAATGGCATTTTAATGTATTTTAAAATATAATATATTATGTTGAACATTTTAATGTTATTTTTTGAAAATATTATCTTATATTCTCATTTTTTATTAGATTCATGCAACCCAACCCAACCCTACTTAACCCGACCCAACCCATACTTCGACCCAACCCATATCCAACCTCATATAGGGTCGGATACGGGTTGAGCTACCTTAAACCCATACCTATGCGGGTCGGATGAAATATTTGGCCTGACCCGACCCAACCCATACTTTGTGCAGCCCTAGTCATTAGCACCGAGTCTATGCATTTTAGATACTCGGTCCCTTGTAGCAATCGTCTTTATGTTTAGAAATAGAGTCTAAAGTAATGGAATGAGTGGCAAAATCTGTCAGTGCCCGTTCAATCAATTCTTTGCATGTCTCTTGTCTCATTATATCAACTAACCAAACATGATTGTATATAAATGATGTCATTAATTGACAATTTAAGATTAAAGTTGTCCGCGGTTTTTTAGATATTTTCTAAAATTGGATCAATGCAATGTCGCACATGGTATCCAATATACTTGTTTTCTCTTCTGCATCAACAATCGACCTACAACTTTGTTGTTGGTTCCATTATTTACCACTACATGCACTGTAACACCTCGTTATATTAACAATAATTAATAAATAAATATTAAGGCTCAAAAATGAAATTTGAGCAAACGTCGGAATTTGATCGCGACACTTTCACCACTACGTTTGTAGCGATTTTCTAAGCAACTTTCATATTTGAAGTTTTACGATCGGTGTTCAGAGGTTGTTTATAAATATGGAATTGGAAAAGAAACTTTTTTTCCTATGGACTCGCTATTCACTGGGTTTCTGGTCAATAATAGGATTATATAGGAAAGATGGCCGAGTGGTTGAAGGCGTAGCACTGGAACTACTATGTAGGCTTTTTGTTTACCAAGGGTTCGAATCCCTCTCTTTCCGTTTCTGTTAATTCACCATCGTTACCAACTACAATATATCAAATCAAATAAAAACGAATAAACTAAGAAGTTATCATCGTTTGAAGTTTTCGGAATGAAATAATTAAATAGGAAAAGTAAGACTGAAATAATAATAAATGTGGGACCCCACCAATCGACCTACTTACTTAGGCTAGTCAACCGCTTATAGCGAACGGTCGACCAGTCCTGAAGGTGGCGGCTAGGGTTGAACTTTGCAGACCGGTCCGAATTTAATTATTTAAATCTAACTGATACGATTGATTCAAACGCCTATAAATACTGGTCAAACCCCTCATTTCTCTTCTCATGTTTTCTGATCAAACAGCAAAGCACTACTATTTCCACTTATCCACTATTTTTATTAATTATAAAATATTATATTATATGTATATATAATCGAAGAATGGCAGAAAATAAAAGAGAATAAGAGAATGAGCGAATCAATACCGCGAAAAAGGGTAAATTTTATAATTGTAAATCTATATTTCACATAACCTCAAATCTCTTCTCAGATATGTAATTCTAATAGTATGTATATGTCTTGTTATACATATTCTTTGGATTGGAATGGAAAAGGAGTCAAATCAAATGGACGAATTCAGATTTGAGATATTTGAAAAGTTTGAAATGTGAGAGAAATTATATGATTTATTTATAATATTGAAATTTATATCGTTAAATTTTATTTAATTCTTATGCCTTTATAAGATTTGATGAATTGCAAACTTAAAATGAGTGTATAGGAATATCGTCTATCTATTTTGTAAGATAGATAATTGAAATATGGATGGTATTTTCACCCTAATTTGAAAATTGGAATATTAGTTCCTAAATTTGTTGAAGTTGTAAAGTTTATTCCAAATTTATAGTTGGATTGTAAAATGTTAGTATTAGTTTAGATTGCCCTAATTTGACTTGGAATGTGAATTTCTACATTTTAATTTATTGACAGCGGAGTATAATTTAGCTGTATCTATTTCGTGTAATATACATAAATTATCTAATTCCACACATGTCTTGGTGCAATGGTTAGGTCATTCGCATGGTGATCTAGACGTCCAGATTTGAGTCCGGAAACAACATCTTCGCAATACGAGAAAAAGGCTACGTACATTATCGACCTCTCCATGGCCCTCTATCGTGCGGGAGCCTCGTGCACTGGGTTCCACCTTTTTTGTCTAATTTTACAAATGTATAAAAAGTGCGTTGTTAGGAAATTAGAATAGTAACGGCGTTAGAAATTAACATAAAATAGGATTAATAATGTAGTTAGGAACGATGTAGAAAATTAAAAACTAAGCATAGAAAAAACTAATAATTTCCATAAATATGTACAACAGTTGCGCATATCTTTTAAAAGTCACCCTTAAATGTTATTGAAATCTCGGCTAAGATTGAAAGCGGAAATAGTATGAGTGGTGAAAAAATAATAGAATGAAAATTATCCTTGTCTACTGCAGTTTTATTTTTTAAAAATTATAGAACATGTTTTGGAAAAATGGTTTGGTATAACAATTCAGTTTCTAAAAAATATTTTGAGTTTAAAAATCCTACTTTTGAAGAGGTAAAATCTTTGTTGTAGAAACTAGAAAGTCTTTGAAAAGGGAAAGTTGGATAGAATGGGAAATTTTGTCAATGCTCCTTTTGAAAACCAAGCTATTTTTAAAAAAGGTTTCTAAGTTTATATTTTCAAAGATAAAAGTTTTAGATTAAGTACTTCATGACTGTGAAGTTTATTTTATTTTTAAAGTGTTGTGAAAAATCAAACCAATTTTGATATGGAGTAGATAGGGATTGATGCCTAGGTAAAACGAAGTAAAGATAAAGGCTATGAATAAAATAAATACGAATGATCGTATGGTAGCAACAAGGAGTCCTCGTGGAATGTAAGAAATATTGGTATGAACTTAGGAATGACATGTGTGAAAGATCCTACTTTTGAAGAGGTAAAATCTTTTTTGTAGAAAGTCATTGAAAATGGAAAGTTGGATAGAATGGGAAATTTTTCAAGACTCCTTTTGAAAACCAAGCTATTTTTGAAAAAAGGTTACTAAATTTATATTTTCAAAGATAAAAGTTTTGGATTAAGTACTCCATGACTATAAAGTTTATTTAATTTTTAAAGTGTTATGAAAAACCAAACTAATTTTGATATGGAGTAGATAGGGGCTGGTGCCTAGGTAAAACGGAGTAAAGACAAAGGTTATGAATAAAATAACTACGAATGCTCGTATGATAACAAGAAGGAGCCCCCGTTGAATGTAAGAAACATTGGTATGAACTTAGAAATGACATGTGTGAAAGATATAAGAAGAACCCTAGAACGGTTAGGAAAGGTATCAAAGTACAATTTTGTGAATCCTATGATATACTTGCATGAAAGATCAGGGAAAAAAGTAAATACTAAAGTCTGATAATACTATCAAGAGATTTTGATTGAAGAAGATAGTAGTATGATAGGAGAAAAGGGTAATAAGATGGCAAGCACATAAAGGATGCTGGTTGACTCAAGGTAAAAGAAGGTAAGATAGATGGTAGAAAAATTATTTTGTCAAGCCAATTTTCCAATGAGTTGTTCTAAATGTGCATAGTTTATATTTTTTATTTACTGCAATGTGGGAATGTACAATTTATCCCTTAATCGAGTGTAATGATTGAAGTAATGGATGAACCTTATTTACTGGAAGCCAAAGAGCTAAGTTAAGACATGTGGATTATAGTTGAATAACATACTAGAAATGATCATCTTAATTAAGTAAGAAGTGATAGGGATACAACATCATTAACACCAGTTGATGATGAAAGGCAACTTCCAACGATTGTTTTTTAGGTTATTCGGGTTGTAACCGCTAGTTGTCTCCCTCCGGATATTGAGGAATCGTAAGATATGATATGAGATATGTTCATATTTTATGACTGTATTGAGTTTCTGAATGAGCTTAGACCGCTTTATATATAGACATATATATACATATATACACATACATACATATATATACACACATATATATAAGAAAGCAGTGTAGACAAGAAAATCTCATAAGGACACAAAAGTAGCGATAAAATGTAGATAAGGCTAAAAATTTATAAAATAAACTAAAATTAAGTTAGCGAATGCTTGAATTCCAAAAACTTCAGAATTTTGAAAAAAATAAATTTTAACAAGCGGAAGACAGATAAAGGTTGTTACGAAATCACGGGTCACTGTCATTATGCCTTAAAAACTAAAATTTATAAACATGTTTGACGTTGTTTTGAAGTAAAAGTAAAGATTTCCTCAAATCTAAGATTAACTGCACAATGCTATGGTCAATCATATGTATTAACTCATTGACCGAGTCCCTGATTTGTTTTTAAGAATAGAGCGGCAAATATTCGAAAAATCGTGTTAGAATGCTTTTGAAAAAAATTATTTAAATGCTTTTGAGAAGTTTGGTTCAAATGCTTTTGAAAAATTTTGTTCAAGTGCTTTTGAAAAAAATGTTGTTTAAATGCTTTTGGGAATTCAATTTTTCAAACTATTTTGCGAGTTTGATTGAAATGGGGTGAAATTGACCAAAAATAAAAAATTCTAATTTTCTACTGCCACATGCTTAACGTAGGAATGGTCGACGTGCTAGTGAATATGAATTTTACTGTCCGATAAGGGTGACAATATATAAAACATAGGCAATAACAAGAGAAAAAATTGTTTTAGCTTTGAATTTATATTTCCATACCTTGTTCATAGTGAACAATACTTGTGTTTAGAATAATTCCGTTTTAACATCCAAAAATAAACATCTTCATGCAAATTGTACTTTAAAAAGTTTTGAGACCAAAAGAGAGGGTTTAAAGTACACGGAATAGGCATCCAAAATAAGGGTGGAAATTCGAAATTCTCCACCTAAATTTCTTTTCCAACATAGGAGTATAGATTTAAAAAACTAAATTTTCAAAATTTTGGATGTTAGAAATTATGCGCTAGGTGTTACATGGTGAGATTGGATACAAAATTGAACCATACTCGTAGGAGTGTTGAAATTATTGTGTGAAAAAAAGGATTTTTGATTTTTGAAAACTTGCATACATATAAAACCGCCAGCATATATAGGTTGTTTGTATCATATTTTCAAAATGTTTTTAAAAGAATGCATTCGTACAGGAGGCACCGATTTAGAATTTATTCATCATGCATATCATATATGTTATGATACACTGTGCACTTGTACATGTTTGGTTGCAAAATTGATTGTACACTAATTGTTGGGATAGTTTAGATGGTTACGCGCTATGTTAGGTGATTCAACGCTTGAGGACTTTCGGGGACGAAATTCTTTTAAAGGGTGTAAGAATGTAACACCCCATAAAATTAGTATTAATTGATAAATTAGTATTAAGGCTCGATAATGGAATTTGAGCAATCATCGAAATTTGATCGCGAAACTTGCACTTTGCATTCGTGGCCATTTTCTCAACAACTTTCGTATTTGAAGTTTTGCGATCGGAGTACAAATGAAGAAGTTATAAACGTTTGAACTTTTGAAACGAAAATAATTAAATGGAAAAATAAGAAATAAATAAAAATAAATGCGAGACCCACCGGTCCATACTTGGGTCGGTCGACCCCTAGCGGCCGACTGCTTACAGGAGGCAATCGATTGGTCCTGAAGGTGACGGCTAGAGTTGAACCTTGGTCGAACGGCCCGGATTTAATTATTTAAATCTAACGAATATGATTAATTCGAACGCCTATAAATACAGGTCTAATCCCTCACTTCTCTTCTCGTATTTTCGGATGTAGTTGGACTGGAGCTAACTTCATAAACTGTATAACCGTGCGAATGAAGTGGTTAAACGGTGGAACACAACCAGCCATGCACATGTATCGGTTGAAGGCTGTATGACCTACAGGTGGAGGATGCGCTCGTTGATGGCGTGTAGGAGCTAGTACATCTTCGAATGAAATACCATGACTTTCACATATCCTTCTAAGATGATTTGTCGATCTTCGAAGCCAGGGAATCCTGGGGATCATCCAAAATAAGGTATCATCCAAATCAATATCAAGGGCAGCCCCAACTATGGGCTCTTTAACCGGCCCAAAAGGGTTTATTTCTAAAAGTTGTACTGCTTCGTGACCAATTGACTGAGATCTCGAAGGTGTGGGAGTAGTTCTCGCTGCAGGTAATGTAGTATAACTGGATTATGTATCGGATTCAGCACACTGGTGTCGAAGGACCTACATCCATAGTGGAGAGACGCGAGGAGCGTCTGCGATCCATAATTATCATAGCTTCACGCAAGAGATGTCAGACATTAAAAGCTGTAATCTTCATGCTGGAAAAAGAGCCATGTATAGTCAATGTACCAAACCCGATAGATACAAACGTCAAACGTGTGTTGACCGATCGAATCTCGTACATCGATGAGGGCAGTAGTGTGCAGTTAAAATCGTGTAGTGTGCATCTTGAATTGTGCAGTACGTGCATCTAACGTCGTGCAATTCAGATCTATCATTCGAAAAAGATATTAGCATTTCGTTTAATCGTTGATTAACATTCATAGTGACCGTCATTGTAGACCATCCCAACAGATCATGCATCGTCGTCCACGGCTCAACCAAACTCGATTATAGAATTTCGTTTACAATTTTCTGAGAATACTGGGAATTTTTCAACAAAAATTTGAGCCACTAGAAAAAACTCGAGATACCCCCGAGTAATACTTGAAGCCGACACGAGTCAAAAGCCCCGAGGCCCGAACTCAAGTCATGCTCCGAGAAAATAAGGGTTAGGACTCGAGTGAATCCATGTTTTGTGCAAAATGCTTTCATGCACTCAAATTTTCAATGGAAAACTCCCAAGTACGAGATCGGTGCTGATCCGTAAAAGAAGAGTAATTCTTCTTCCTGAGTCGTGTGTGATCAAGGAGCCAATCGACGTTGAACCTTCCCAACTGAAACCACCATCACCTACCTAGAGTGAAAAGGATTAACGGGTTCAACGGAATTTGAGTTAAGGGCCAAATCGTTCAAGATGGTTCGACATTCGTGAATCAAGGCCGCAAATCGATGACTCGAATGGCGTTAGCAGCAAGGAGAAGAAGACGGTTCGACTAAACCGTTTAATTCTCCTTCTCATCGGCAAATACGACCCGAAGGTCCAAACGTTCAAATAAAAAAAAGAATCGGCGAATTCCAACATAGGAATAAGAAGATATGGTCATGCAAAGTAGCTACTCAGAACAGTTTTTAGGCACTACGGGGGTTCATAGTATGCACGGACGACAAGGACATGATATTGCATTGATGATGGATCCGACAAGGTGCTGATTTATAGATGTGGAAATTAGCCGCAAGGGCCTCTTTAGCAAGTGGAATTAGTTTCTAAGACACACAACTAAAATAATTATTTTCAAGGACAAAACGTAAAATAATTAGTTTCTAAGGCCTAAAAACCTATGAAATTATGTCCTTGAAAGTAATTATTCTGCTGACTTTGGCCTTGAAAGTAATTTCTTTGAATGGGTATCATAGAAACTAATTGGATTGCAAAGTTTGTCCTTTCTGGTGAAATGCCCCTTTATAGATACTAGCAGGGGTAGTAACTTGGTCCAAAGGGAGACTATGGTACTTTTATATATATATATGTGTGTGTGTGTGTGTGTGTGAGGGGGGTAATTTAGTTATTCTCTACTTCGAGTAGATGGGGTGTATAATATGCGTACGTGGATTCGAAATGACTAAGTAAAATAAAAGATAATATATAATGAAAGGCAATCGGCATAAACTATTGTTATGTATAAAATGTGATTTACCAATCAGTAGAACGTTGTTTTAACCTCCTACTTATTACAACTCACGGGATAGCTTTAAAGGGATAGATATTGGTGCAAGGCGGTAACGGTAGAAGGTCATTTTTTATGCATGCTCGACATTAACGACACTAGATATCAGAAGTGCCAACCTTGGTCAGTAGCTATACGTTTTACTATATTTTACTATTCCACTGTGAGTTTATATCGGTAGTGTTTTGATATGCATTTGTTTATTTGCAAGATACCAAAATCAACGATTTGTACTTTGGACTTAAATTTTCGATTTAGCGAAAAATCGAACCCATTAAGGTGCGGGTTATCATAATTTCAGTCATTTTTCTTTTCAATAATACGAGCACATACAAATTTTTTAATATCTTGAGGGATATTTAGATATGCTATTGCATTGTCCTTTACGTCTGTCAAATGATCTTCCAGACGTGTTACACCACCATCATTGATTTGTTTATTGTTGAAAACTACATTTAGTTTTTCAAACATTGTCATTGATTGAGTACTGTAATTTCAACCGATCTCTTTAATGTTTGTTTGATTTTCCATAGTGTAACCATTGTAGTCAAGGCGAAAAAGCCCCAAAAAGTCCCAGGTCGTCGTCTAGCGCTTTTTGGCGCCTAAGGTTTTTTGGGCGTCTTGAGCATCAGTTTTGCTATTTTACAGCAAAAAAAACTGCACCTAAAAAAAGCCTTGAAACTCAAATTTTGGCTTAAAATTTTTTGTATAAATGCAATATTGAAAATAAAACAACATATAATCATCATAAACCAAATCAAGAAGACACAAAGTCATTCAATTCAAGTCTACAAACAACAAAAATACTTAAAATAAAGAAATTACAACATCATTATTTAAACTCTAAATAGATTTTTGGACTTCCATAAACTTTTAATCACTCATATCGACATCAAAGCTCTCCTCCTCATCCTCCTCTTCCTCCTCCAAACTATGTTCATAATCTTCATCCTCTTTTGAATTGTAATCCAAGTCATCTTCGTCTAAAACATCATCAAAATTAGCATCTTCTTCATTTCTAACATATGTAGAGCTTGAGGCCTTTCCTTTTCCTTCTGACTTGGTCACATGGTGATGTTGTTGATGTTGTCTAGTTTAGTGCGCCTTCTCTCCAGCTCTAGATGCACGTTGCACAACACCTCATGTTAATGTATCATCTTCAAAAACTAAATCGTCTTCCGCATCGGAATTATTTTTCACAAGACCCGTCATCCACTCATTTGAATCATCAATATCATCCAAAGAAATAGGATCAATCAAATCCTTCCGTTTGAAGCGGTCCTTCAACTTTTGATTGTATTTAATGAACACAAGTTTTTGCAACCTTTCATGCTCAAGTTTGTTCCGCTTCTTGCTATGAATCTTGTAAAAATTAAAAAAAATAACATGTTACCATTTATTTTAACATTTGAAATTTTGTATATGTTTATAACTTTATATCAAACATAAATAAATATAAAAGACAATTCTTACATGATCAAAGACGCTCCAGTTTCTCTCGCAACCCGATGCACTACAAGTGAGGCTTAAAATTTTGATTGCAAACTTTTGCAATGTAGGGGCCGAATTGCCATATAAACTCCACCACTCGGCTAAGGAAAAAAATCACATTTCAATTTTCAGATATCAATAAACTTTGAAAGAACCTAATATGTAACATAGAATTAGACGTTCAAGAATAATTTTTAAATTCTTATTATTGAAACATACAAATGGCTTACCGAGTGATTTTGTGTCCCTTGATTTAATCACCAAGTTAATACCAAATTGCCCTTCGCTTTCGTATACACTGACAATTCATCCATAGCCTTCACTTGATCATTTCTGAAAAAAGTTTTTAGACACATTTATACAATCCACATGTAACTTTTTCATCATGCTAAATGGTGTGATCTTTGTAAAAGAACTGTGCATTCAAAATATGTCCCGCTGCATGCAATGGTTGATGGAGTTGACATTCCCATCTTTTGTCAATAATAGAAAAAAAATCTTTGTATTTGTCTTCATTTCCATCAAATGATTTTTCAATAGCTTCTTTTGCTCTATCCACTGCCTCATATATATATATATATATATATATATAGCCTGTAGCAAATCTTTTTTCTCCATCAACGAGTTGAAAGACTCGAACCAATGGACCCATCACTTTAAGTGTGTAAGAAACATTATTCCACATCAAAACTGTATCACGAGCTTTTTTCCCTTTTGTTTCCCTTGCCCACCTACTTCTCAACCACTTCTCTGATGTGAACATGGATCGAAGATAATTTTTTTGCTTATACACACTTTGCAAGCATAGAAAGTTAGTTGCAAATCGAGTGATCCCAAATCGAACAAGCTCCTTATTTCCATTGAACTTCCTCATCATGCTCAAAACACCACTATGATTATATATAAATCCAGAAAGAGATACTCCTTTCTTTACTGTGTTTCTCACTTTTCTTATTTTTCCAATGTCTTCAAGTATAAGATCAATGCAATGAGCGGCGCAAGGAGTTCAATACAGAGATTTTCTTTTTGCCATAAGCAATTCTCCTATATGGGAAAAATAATTAATGAATAGATAAGGATAAATAGTTACACTTACTAATATAGCAAATAATTATAAATGAAGAAATTAAATTATATAAACTCACATGCCATCTTAAAATTGCTTTCATTGTCCGTTATGACTTGAACAACATTGTCCACTCCAATTTTTTCCATAAAGTTATCAAGCAACTCAAAAAATTTCTCCCCAGTTTTCACATCAGAAGCATCGACGGATTCTACGAACATCGTCCCAAAAAAGCAATTGACTAAAAAATTAATTAATGTTCTTCCCCTTCTATCCGTCCACCCATGCGACATAATAGAGCAACCATATCTCGCTCATTGCGCTTTGTGACCCTTCATTAGGTCATGTCTATATTCCAACTCTTTGTTCAACAATGGAACACTCGACTCATGGTAACTAGATGGCTTCAAATTAGGTCCATATCTACCAATTGCATCCACCATATCTTTAAATGCATCCATACGAGCCACATTGAATGCAATACCAGCTTGGTAAAAAAACAAGCAATGTATTGGTTTGTTCTATCTCTAAGTCCTTTATCACAAGCGTCATTTATACTTGTTTGTCTCATTGCCGATCCTTCACTTCGATTACTTGATCTCATGCTCATATTGCTCATGTATACATCCATGGGACCTTTTGGATTTTTTGATGTCTTCTTTCCCACGTTCCTTTCGCTCCCACCAAGGTTCACTCTCTTGCTACTTGGTTCAACTTCATTATCATCATCTCCCAAACTATAATTTCCTAAATCATTACTTACATTAGCTTCAAAAGCATCCACCTTTCTACTTTGTTTTTTATTCATTGCTTCAATCAACTCGTCCCTAATATTGGGCGGAATTTTAAGACAAGCACTTGCATTTTTGAATCTCTCAATTTGATGTTGCTTTGCCCTATATATCCCACCGTTGTCACTTTCAAACAAAACATACAAGTCACACTATTGGGGTTATTTGCATCCGCTAAGTAGTTATAATTCCAACCAATATCCACTCTACGGTTTCTATTTGTAGGCATGGCGGAATCTCCTACATTTGCATTAGGTAGGTTTGCATCCATGGCCTAAAAAAAAGAAAAAATGCGCTTAAAAAACTGCATTTTAGTAAAAACTGCACTTAAAAAAAACTGCATTTGAAATTTTAAAAAAACTTTTAACTGCATTTTAAAATTCATTTTAAAAGCTGCATTTAAAAAAATTGCATTTTAGAAAAAACTGCACTTAAAAACTGCACTTAAAAAAACTGCATTTAAAAAAAACTTTTTAACTGCATTTTAAAATTCAATTTAAAGTTAAAATTTTAAACTATAAAAGTTTTAACTTTTACCTTTAAAATTCTGAAATTAAAACTTAAAACTTTAAATTCAATTTCAAATAACTTAAACATTTAAATTAAGCTAAATTTAAAACTAGCTTACACTTAATTTAAACATTTAAATTAGGACAAATTTTCAAAAGAGGCTGTTTTTCAAAACCATATGCACAAATAGGCCAAGTTGAAAACAATTTGCAGATATAGGCTAGTTTTGCCACCTCAGCGACGAGGTGGCATTTTTTTTTAAAAAAATAACACGGGGCGCATTTGTGAAATGCGCCCCTTGTAATTTACACTGGCGCATCTGCCAAATGCGCCAGTGTAAATACAGGTCTAAAACCTGGACAGCAAGCTTCATATTCAAATCCAAATACATAAAATTCAAATCCAAACGAACAATCTTAAATGATAGCAAATGTTTATCAATATAAAAGCAAACAAATAAAACTACCAGTAAATAAATTCTAGCATAACATAATTAATATTCGATTACATTCAAATTAAAGTAGAAGTTATAGTTCGGTTACAAAAGCAAACTAATAGTTCGGTTACAAAAGAAAATAAAAATAGGAATACTCATGGTTGAGTAGGATCGTCTTGAGTAGGTGGGGGTTGAGAAGGTCCAGCGTCTTGCGATTGGTGTGTATCTTGCCTTCTTTTAGTTCTTCGCTCTCTAGTCTGCATAGCTTGTTCGGAAGAGCTTGGCCGTGTTAATCGATTTCTAAAAAGTAGTGTGTCAATAAGTTTCTTAAAATTAAGACAACGTGGTTGAACTTCTCGTTCGGGTACTCTACCATGTCCGATATCGTCCAATCCTCTTCCTACCATCTCTAGTACGTCGACCTACAAGTTGCAGTTATTTATTCAAAATTAGAAACATGATTCAAGTGAACGAACTTAAAATATCACGGTAATGTGAAGATTTACCACGTCTCGCTCAAGCGGTGCACGAGCGGTGTATGCTCGTTCGTGAGAAGTCCGATCTGCAACAATGAATCTTCGAGTAATCGACCAGTACCAAGTCATGTATCTCGAAATAGGAATGGTAGGAAACTGTTGGTGGACGATACGGTTATGTCTATCGTTCCACTGAACGATAGCAAACTCCAAATCTGGCTTTTGTTCGCATGGATCAGGTATGTGTTGATGAAGACCAAACTGTCGCATCACTCGATCAGGATTATACATTTGTACATCTCGCATGCATATGATAGGTGTCTTACAAAGCCAACTATGCATCCCACTTAGACATATCTGCGAAAGATCGACTAGCACATCCTGTGTGTACGGATTCCATATAACAGCTTCATCTGTTAACATGTCGAGCTGGTCGCGATAGAAAGTGGCCACTTGCTTTGGAGACTCAACCCACTTACAAAGCCAACCAATGAAGTAATTAGTGCATGATCTATTTTGAAAAAACCCAATCTAGATATTTCTCTGAATCCCGCTCTTTGTAATGCAAGTTGAACTCTTGGAGTATTAGACTTGATTAATTTTAATTTGCTTGAATGATCATGACACTCAATTGGCTCATCACTCTACACATTCACAAACAAACACTTGCATCAAGTTCATAAACAAACACTTGCATAAACAAACACTAAATGTTAAATTTAATTTGCTTGAAAAATACCTGCATCAAGTTTCTATCATTGCTTCGATGTTCATTCTGAAGGTACAAAACACTTGCATTCACAGGACCGGGTACCAACCCTTGAAGAAAAAAATGTTTTAAGTGTGAATGTAAATTTAATCAAATTGATGTAAATGAATGTAATTGCTTCGATGTAAATGAGTGTAATTACTTCGATGTTCATTTTGAAGGTTCACTACAAAACGTTCAAATCTAACACTACGAAATGAGTGTAAATGAGTGTAATTACAAATCAGTCACTACAAAACGTTCAAATCAGTCACTACAAAATATGCAAATTATTTTGATGTAAATGAGTGTAATTACAAATCAGTAATTACTTCGATGTAAATGAGTGTAATTACAAATCAGTCACTACAAAACGTTCAAATCTAACACTACGAAATATGCAAATTATTTTGATGGACAAGTTGATCTTTTATGTCCCTTTTGACCACATTTGCTACAAGTGTTTTGTTTACTTCCTCCCATTTTATCCATCATGCCTTTGATTCTTGTTGATCGTGGACGTCCCGTCTTTCTTTTTGTAGGCGGTGGCAATATGGTCGGACCGTGATATGCATCCCAATATCTACTATCTGGAATTGGATGAAAACTCGGAGCGTAACTTGCTTTATAATTTTCTACCGAAAACCACATTGAACAAAAATCGTAATATGATCTATTCGCTCCTCCAATGGTTCGAGCACAAGCGGCCATCACATGCAAACATGGCAACTTTTGCAATAAAGGCATGTTGCAACTGCAACTACATATATTTTCCTGTAATGTCACTGTAAACGCTTTTCCAAATTGATCATTCACTTGCCATTCAGTTTGATTGAATCTAACAATTCCACAATATCTTGCTTGTTTTGCTCTTTTGGCTAAAAGAGTTTCGACTTTTGGACTCATTTGCATTTCAAATCCCTCGGCATCGGAACGACGTTTCATGAAGTAGTCATTTAAACGATAAAACGTTCTTGCTACTAACGATAAATCATCCGTCAAAGGCATCTCAAATTCCATATGTTCATCGTTATCATCATCTTCTTCTTCCACCAAAGATGCTTCATTATTTTCAATTTCATTCTCATGATTAATTTCAAACTCTAGCGCTTCATTATTAACTTCCATATTATCCATCCATGACATATCATTATCCATTGAAGCAATTTGCATACTATCTATATGCGGTGAACTACGACCTCCATCATCATTATTACCCTCTCTAGCATTTGAAGGAACGGAGTGTAAAAATTGACCATTTGCCAATCTAGAGCTTGATCCACCCGGATGTACCGTAGCACTGTGAAAAAAATAGTATGAGATCAAAACGTTATAAATTTCAACTACTCGAATATAAAACTTTAACAAAATTACTTACTTTGTATTCACACAGGTAGGAAATACTGGACTTGGATTGCTCTGATAAGGATAACTCGGAATAGTACCAAGAATTTGAATAGAATGTTGGTTCAAATTAGTGGTAATTGCATCTTCAATATGTCTCAACTCCTCTTTTATTACAAATACTTCAATCACTTTCATATTAACAGAAAACATAGCATCGACATCTTCATCATCATTTACGTCGATAGCAGAAGATCCAGAATCAGTAACCCACTTGCTTACTAATCTTACATCATACTCTTGTGAATTAATTCTTGTCACCCTATACACCGTTTCTTTTAGTTCATGGTAGGAGCAAAAAATTTTAACCTTTGAACCTTTTTGTTTACCACCAACATATACCGGTGTATTGTTTTCTTTTACAGTCAATTTTCCATCAAAGTAGCAAATAATTGGGATGAAATCCGACATACTACACAAGAATTTTAGAACAATCAATTACTACAAAACTACTAATGACATAATAAAGCATAAAAATGAGAGAAGAGACATGTGAAAAGTAGAATATAAAAATACCCCAAATTGAGCTAGGGTTTGAGTTTAAAATATAATTTTACCTTCAAATTGATGCCAAATAGCTGATAGAAGTAATCCGACTAGCAATCCTTGTATATTTTGTGATTTTAAGTAGATGTTGATCAATTTTTGAGCTGAGTGAAAGATAGGTTCGGAATTGGATGTTAGAGAAGAATGTTTTAGTTTGAGTGAAAATAATGAGAGGTACTGCTTTCAGCTCTCTGGTTTGGAGATAGTAATTTACACTGGCGCATTTGGCAGATGCGCCAGTGTAAATTACAAGGGGCGCATTTCACAAATGCGCCCCGTGTTATTTTTTTTAAAAAAAATGCCACCTCATCGCTGAGGTGGCAAAACTAGCCTATATCTGCAAATTGTTTTCAACTTGGCCTATTTGTGCATATGGTTTTGAAAAACAGCCTCTTTTGAAAATTTGTCCTTTAAATTAAGCTAAATTTAAAACTAACTTAAACTTAATTTAAATTCAAAACTTTATAACTTAAACTTAATTTAAATTCAGAACTTTATAACTTAAACTTAATTTAAACAAAACTTTATAATTTAATTTAAACTTAAACATTTAAATTAAGCTAAAATCAAAACATTTAAATTAAGCTAAATTTAAAACTAACTTAAACTTAATTTAAAATCAAAACTTTATAACTTAAACTTAATTTAAACAAAACTTTATAATTTAATTTAAACTTAATAACCTTTAAAATCAGTTTTTAACTTAATAATTTAAGCTAAATTTATATTTAAACTAAATTAAACTTAAAATCGGTTTTTAAAATCAAAACATTTATTTAAACTAAGCTTTATAATTTAAACTAAATTTATAACGTTATAACTTAAACTAAGTTTACAACTTAAATTTAAATCAGTTTTTAACTTTATATTTAAACAAAACTTTATAACTTAAAGTCTTGTTTATGGCTTTTTAAACAAAACTTAAAAAAAACTATAGATCAGCACATAAATAAGTTTAAAACTTCAACTAAATTAAAAAATATACCTCGATGGCAATGGTTCACGAACTCGAGATCCGGACTTCGGTCGGCGGCAGTGGGAGACTTCGGTCGGCAGCAGTGAGGGACTTCAATCAGCGACAGTGGACTTGAACCAGCAGCTCGAGATTAGGGTTTTTTTTAATGTCAAGACTCGAGATTTAGAGAGAATGACGATGCCCTAAACGAACAGCAGCTTAATTAGCCACAATTGGGTTCGTTTTTTAGGGTATTGGGCCAAAGCTCTAAATCATTCCTCAATTAACTAAAGAACTTAAATTGGAGTTCGCTTTTTCATCGCCTGGAGCGCTTTATTGGCGCCTTGAGCATCACCGGCGCCTGGAAACGGAGAAAAGCCCTAGGTCGGCGCCTAGGGCTTTTTGGCGCCTAGGCGAGCGCATCGATAACACTGAGTATACCTAAAATTACAACAATTGAATCAAACTAAACTTGACAGTTAGATTAAATTACACCAAATCCTAATTAAATTAAACTTAACAATTAAATTAAATTAAAACTTAACACTACATCAAAATTAACAACAAACTATGCTAAATGCTAATCAAATTAAACTTAGCAATAATAAATTAAATTAAACAATTCAAATTAAATTTAACTTAACACCATATTAAACTTAACGCTATATAAGCCAAACTAACACCTAATAAAATCTAACAATAATACATTAAGCCAAATAATATAAGTTTAGCCTAGCACAAGTTACACACAGCCCAACATAAGTTCAACCCAATATAGTTATCTAGGCAAATTATTTCTCCCACACTTTCTTGCCGCGCACAACTTCACTGTCGCGAAAGCTAGGGCAAGAGGAAAATCAAAAAAAAACGCTGAAGGGAAAAAAACTTCACCGTTGAATAATTTCAGTAGTTTCAGTGTCGATATTCACTGCCGCACAAATTTTCAAGGTTGATCTTGCTGCAAACGAAGGCTAATGCTGAAGTTGACGTCGATCTTGCTCATGTAATTTGTTATTTCGATTGTATTTATAGCGATAAAAATTAAATAATTTCAATGCAAAATTATTGTATAATCATTTTTCTTAATTTTAATTTCTAATGCAGATTTGAAATTATATTCGAGCTATTTTGGAATTTTTCTTTTTCATGTCTCCTGATTTTGCTGAAGGTTGATTAATTCCTTCAATTTAGGCTTTAGTTTGGTTGTTTTTTGTTTTTGTTAACGCCATAATCGAAACCGATTTTTTTGATCGATTTTGGTTCGTCCACCATTGGCATCGGTGCGGTACCACCGAAATTTAGGGGTATCGTTTGATACCTCAAACATGGTGTTGATGGTAACCATACAACAAAACTACCATAGGATTTAACGAATGTTACAAGTTGAAATCAATCAATATGAAGTTGCAACACGATGACAGGTTATATAGTTGACATTACGAAGATGATATACATGCTCGAAGTTCAAATTGAAGCACGACTATTAAAACATAACAAAAGAACATGTATGGAGTGAAGAGAAAGTTGTCAACAATATTCAATGATGTTAACAAATTAGACGAAGTCAAAAAAATAATGAGCACGAGTTAAAAGAAGATATGCATGCAGGATAAATCAAAAATGGAGCAAAGCAAGACAATGAAGGAGTGCACGAGCTTTCAAAGCGTTGTGATGGAGTTAACAAATCTACTGGAACACAACGAAGTCGAAAAAACTCTCAAAGGTGGACAAACGAACACAAAAGTCAAGTATGATATTTATCGAGTTTTTATAGTTTAGATTTGTTAAATACTCACAAATGATATCTGAATCACTTCAAATTTTTACACAATTTTCAAATACCTTAAAACATTTAAAAAAAATCAGATTTTGCGAAGAAGCGAAAAAGCACACTGGACTATGCATTGCACAGGTCCACATGTCGAACTATGGCATGACCACATGTTGACCACTGGACTATCAAAGTTCAAAAAACAATGAGCAAGAAATTAGCACTTTAAAAGGTGAAAATGAGATTATGGAAAAACAATTTCAAAATTTTCAAACTACTTCAAAAGATTTTGTTTTACAAAAGGATATCCTTGAGAGAAAGTTGAGCGTTCTCAAAATAAAAACAGCGAACTTTCAAAGAAAATCAATGGCTTAAAAGATAAAAATGATTTTCTTGAAAATTCTTTAAATAAATTTAATTCTCAATATTTTCTCTAGAAAAAGGAACGGAGCGTTAAAAGAAAAAAAAATAGAATTATTTAAAGGATATGATATTTTGAAAATAGTAATGGAGTTCTAAAAATGGAATTTTTGATCATTTCGTAAATTAAATGATAAAATCACCCAAAAAAATCAATTTAAGCAGGGTTTGTTAGTGGAGCCTTGGCATAACGGTTAGGTCATCCGCATGGTGATCTGAGCGCTCAGGTTCGACTCCAGAAACAGCCTTTTCGCAATGCGAGGGAAAGGCTGCGTACATTGTCGACTTTCGCAGAGCCCGCTATCGTGCGGGAGCATCATGCACTGGGTTCCACCTTTTTTTAAGCAGAGTTTTATAGAGGACTCTTACCTCTTTCTATTAATATATAGAATATGATTCGTTTACAAAATATTACTTGGGCTACATGCAAAAACCAAGCCATCTATCTAGGACTACTTTATCATTTACACTAGGATGATAAGGTTTAAGTTAAGACGTTCCTCCTTATGTTCTGCAAGCAAAGGTTACTTCATTTGTTGGTCTAGATTTGCTTTCAAACAATCGATCATTCCTTTCCTTCCATACCTCCTGAAGGATTGTTTTCAATGCTTGTAACACCACTCTCGTTCTTCCATCCTTCCATCTCGTTGCTAAGAAGATGGTGTACAATCTTGAGAATTCGCTTCCATATTTCATGCACGTACTAGCATTGACAGAATAAGTGCATATTTGTTTCATTATCTTCCTGACAGAGACGGCATGGGGATTTATTCATCATTCCCATGTGACACAGCTTGTCTTGCGTGAGAATGGCCTTTTTTAGGACTCTCCAAAGGAATAGGTTTTGCTTTTGATTGCCTGAATTATCCCAAACTTTATTATGTCAAGGATCAAGATTTTATAGGGAATCCTGCATTATTAATTTGTACACAAGGCTTATAGAATGTTTGTTGGGAGGAAAACACCAAAGCGTCGTGTTTAAGACTACAATAAAGGGTTTAGTTGACTGTCTAATTCATCATAGTTCTCTTATTCTAAGGTTACTGGATGGAGGCAGATAGATTTGGCCATCGATTATGTAATCAGAAGCTTTTGCTTGTAATGGTATTCCACTTTGAACTCTTTCATTGTAGCTTAATTTTTCTCGTAGCACTATCCCACTCAAGACCCAAGGAGCATTCCAGAACGATGCGGTCGAACTGTTTGAGATTGCAAGTTGCATATGCTGCTTAAGGTTGTCCCTCGTGTCTAGTATCCCCTCCAAATCCAACTCACATTTTGTTTCTTCTCAACCATCCAGAAATCCTTAGATCCTATATAATATTTCCTGCACCAACTTGACCATATGGATTTCCTGCCATTAATTAAGTTATTGAGATGAGTAGAGAAGGTTGCTTCATTCCATTTGACTAAATTTATTACACCTAACACACCATGCTTGACAGGCTGTTGCAATTTGGAATAGGCAATGGGTGTAGGTTTCCAAGAATACGGATTTCCGGACCATGAGAAGTGACAGCATGTTTTGTTTGTCATTTGCATTAGCTTCTTTGGGAGAATAAAATCCTAGAATGATACACTTGCATGGAGAAAATAATTGATTCGACAATTGTTAACCTGCCAGCTTGAGACAAAAACTTGTGTTACAGAGAAAGTTTACTTATCTCTTTTCAAACATTTGCAAGCAGTGATGAGTTTGGATTTCAGTTGAAGTGTGGGGTACCCCTAAATCATTTATACCAGGCTACTGTAAAAGAATATTATAAGAAGCTACTAGTTCAGATTTGGATGTTAAGCTCAGACCAGAGATAATGATAGAGGACTTGTAGGGATTCATACTGAGACCAGTGAGCATATTGGAATCGTGTAGAGACTGGAATAATCCTCCTAGAGATTTGGTGTTAGGCTTTGAGAAGATCATGAGGTCATCTGCAAAGCACAACACTGTCTAGGCTTCAGGTGTGACTTCATGTCAGCCTTTTGGTATTTCCAAAATCAGTCATTCAGCGTTTGTTTGATAATTTACTGTCAATATATGAATTATGTAATTTTTCACTTTTTTGAACATTACACTCTATTATTTCTTTGTTCGTGCATTTTGAATCTCGATTGTCTGCACATTAGGAGCTTTACTTTTCTAATAGTATTATCATTGCATTTTAAAATTATTATTCATAACCAAAATGTGTTAACATGAAAGGAGCTTGAAATATTTCTCATAATCACTGCAACATATTTTTGCACAATTAGGAAACACAATTCAGTCCTTTGACTCGTAATTTTAGAAATAATTAAACATCAAAAGAACAATGTAAAATGCAATTTTTATCTTCTCTCTATTGAACTTAAACATGTCATTTTCCTTTAATAATTGTAAAGAATTAACCTTTCATAATGGTCTAATCAGGGATTTTTGTCTTCAGGACTGTTTTATTTTCAAATGGTCCTAGATTGAAAATGTTTAATTGAAACGATTTGATTAGAGTAGCTGTTATTATTTCAATTTCAATCTAATTTTGGAAGTTGTTTCACAAGACTAAACACGTACATCAAGTGAAGTTATGATTGATTTTCGTCTCCTTTTCATTTTTCAAATTATTATCTAATCAGTTCTTACAAATTTCAAGATATCCAGTGCAGTTATTGGCATAACCACCGCCGGTATTACTTTTCCACATGTCTTTTAATGCATTCCAATGAGTGCAAGAAATTCCTCATCCAACAATGAATATATCTTATAATTTGGGATATCACCACTGACACTATTGCATCCATTATTGGTGTTACCTTTACCTCAACAAGGCCAAAAAAGCATCGACTTTATGTTTTGGGTTTGATATTGTACAAAGTAATAGTCACTGTACAGCCACCATCAACATCTGCTACAGTTTATGCCAAATGTAGAGTAGAAGCATGTATGTCTAATAGATCCATTTATTAGTTTTATTGGTTGCAAAACTTTGTTTTGTCTGTATCGCCATTATCTAAAATATCTTAAGTCCAAAGGGAGCTACAAGCTGCAAGCATAGACCCATTGTTAATCTATTAGCAATAATACTAGACTATTTAGACTTGATTTTTATTTGAGAAAAGTTTATTATTACTTATTTTAGGACATCTCCCGTATGGATGGAAAGATCATCTTTAATACTGTTAATATATCAGCAATAATTAAATACTTGCCCAATCAATAAACATGTGTTTCTCATATATGTAACATTCATCCTTTCTTTTAAGTATTTAGTTACATTTAATTATTAATTATTAGTTACCAGAATCTGCAAAACAGATGCACGGTACACAAAATTTCAAGCATTATTATTGACCTTTGACCCTGTATAATCAAAAAAAAGGTGGTCTTCATTCACTATGCAGACCACAACATGTAATATACTTTGCTATGGATATGAAGATAGTTTAATTGTGAACCTGAAAATTAGCATATTTTAATTACAATACCTCTTGTTTTTTTTGTACTATTTCTAGTTTTATGATTTTATATGTAAGGATTTTAAATGGATGATATAATTCATGTCTCATAGTAGAAAAAAGATCTTAGCTACATATTAGTAGTACTATGCAGCAAGATCTTAGTCACATTTTAGTAGTATTTGACGATGGAGAAAACTTTGGTTATGCTTTTTTTCACATGCCCATAGGACATGCCTTGGTACTTTATATATAATGGTAATACTCCACTTAAAGCTATTGAACTTATCATATTGCCCACGTTTATTAGTTATGGTAAGAATAAAGTTTGAGTACATTTTGGTCATATGCAATGGAAAAACTCCATTTTGATGCTTTTGATTTTACCATATTGCCCACGCTATTAGTTATGCTATTAGGGGTGTCAATTTTCTATGAGTTTTTGTTGTACGACTCGGTTTGAAGTCGAAAAATATCCGTCCATATTCGTCCGTTTCTCATTTAGAACACGAATTAAGGCAAGAAAATTTGTACGAAATTTCATCCGTGCGAATAGTCCGATGAATTTTCTATTGTTCGTACATCGTTCGTCTGTTGTCCGGCTCGTACAAAGGGTGTCCGAACCAAACTCTTGTCTGGTCCGTGTTCGTTCGAAACTCTTATAGGACAGTACACGAACACACCTATGTCCAGTCCGGTCCGTCCGATTAACACCCTTATATGCTATAAGTAAAGTTTGAGGACATTTTTGTATGTGAACACGTTTGGATCTAAAGAGTGGTACAAGATGAATATGAAAACGTATTTATTGGTTAATGCACTATTTACTTATAAAGTCCATTGTTTGATTGTTAGTGAGCTTATCAAGTAGCATTTAAAAAATAAAAAGTTCACGTGAATCGCATTTTATTTTTATTACAATTGTGTTGTCAAATATTCAAATATATTGAGATTCTCTCAAAGTAAATTGAAGAATGAGTTTGAAAACTTATATCAGTATTATGTAAATTTACAAATATCTGAAGAATTTGAAATAAGTCAGAAAACTATTGTTCATGCTTTCATTTAAGCTTATGAATATTCCTATAAAAAGAATAAAGTGCAAGTCTCACAATATATTTTTCTTGTTCAATATGTAATCAAATTGATGCTCGAAAATATAACGGCGAGTTTTGTGCACAGTTGTTCATATTATTTTGCAATAAAAGATAGTTGGCTCGCATTTTTATTTGTGTCATCTATTATCTATGCATATGATCATTATTTCACAGTAAATGAATTTACTTTTAATTCTTTTTGCACACGTCCAACGGACGTAACTTACTGGTATTTAAAAAATAAATTTGTTTATGTAATATATATCATTGAAGCAAGTTGTAATATAGCATGAATCATGTATGCCCAAACCAAAATTGGTGTTTGAATTGATTATAATACATATTTATTCATTAAGCGATTAATGATGCTTTCTAATTTATATGTCAGATAAATGTACGATCTAAGTTATAGATTTTTATAATTCGACGTGATCGAAATATACAAAATAACTATTGAAAATATTATATGAAAATGCAATATGAAAAAAAAACATATAGTATAACATAACAAATAATTGTCCCAATATAACACAATATAACACACAAAGCAAAATATAACGAAATATTATATCTCTTCATTTTTTATCTCTTAAGACATACAAAATCAACTATAACTTTTTACTTCAAATTCAATTTCTAAACAATAGCAGTAAGTTTTTAACTTAAAATTTTACTTCTAAACAAATGGTTAAATATTGAACAACGTAATATGATCAAATGATATTCTATTATTACGTTTATTGTTAGTTTTGATTTCTAAAAAATACTTTTGCTTGAAATTTAATTTCTAAACAATAGCTATAAGTTTTTAACTAAACATTTAACTTCTAAACAAATGGTTAAACTCATATATAATTTCTTTAAGATGTTGTAATAATTTGGATGAAAATATTACTTTCACTTGGGAATGGGAATCAACGAAAATATTTTCAATCAAACATATGTATTCATTTTACAACTTCTCTCGATGCAGATTTCTTTCAACAAAACTTTATGAAAAGCGAAAGCACCTCTAAAAGTTGCACTGCACATGTGGTTATTCATTAATGGGGTTAAAGGTAAATTAACAAAGTCTAGATGAGGTCTTTGACATAAAGATCTTCTAGTAATACTTGTAGTAGATATTTATACTAAAATAACGCAAAATGCTTTTAGAAGGAAAAATAACTATTAACGCAAAATGCTTTTCATAGTTCTCTTTTTATAGCTATCATCAAATTCATCCTATACTGCAAGGAAAAAAATCTCGGGCATGACAATCAACTTTCATTAAGTAATGTGTGATGCTAATTGGGGGAGACGGAAGTATGGGAAATCAAATTGCAACGGAATTTAATTGGAAGACATGAAATTTTCTGATTTTTCATCTAGGGATTATTCAAAGTCTTAAATTTCCTAAACTTATGTGCATTGACTTGTTGCCATTGATAGAGGTATATTTGATAGGAAGGCTAGATATATGGAACGGTTCAGCATAGTCCAACTGAAAGATATTGTTAATATTCTATTTCATCCTATCAGCAATCCCAATATATGCCTTTTTGCAAATTCCATCAATGGGTACTAGATAAACAGGGAAAGATAAGCTATATTCACTGTTTGGTAGCATTAAAGAAAATTTGTAAACCAAAGGACAATATATGCCCAAGGGAAAAGATGGGTAGTAAACCTATATTATATGGGTCGTTTCAAGATTTGAATGATCCTATGATTTCAATTTTCTGATAAAGTATATCAAGTCTAATTGACCAATTTCACTTGGGTATTGGTTTTTTCTTTACTGAAATGATGGAATGTATCTTTTTGAGAAGATCCTTGTTTGCTAATGAACTCTCTTAAAATCACATTCTGTCAATATAGTAGACGATTAGAATGTTTTGGTTCGTGATGTTTACAATGTACCAATATGTTGTTATAAATTGCATTTTATTCAAAATTTGGAAGGTGAGACAATTTGGCAGGTAACCTTATGGAATTTCTTTAAAATGTTGGAATAGTTTGGATGAAAATGTTACTTTCACTTGGGAATGGGAATCATCGAAAATATTTTCAACCAGACCTATGTATTCATTTTACAACTTCTCTCGATGCAGATTTTCTACAAATAAAGCTTTATGAAAAGCTAAAGCACCTCCCAAAGTTAAACTACACATGTGGCTATCGATTCACTATACACGGGTGCGCACAACAACATAGTGATGTTAAAAGCGAGAGGCTTGAGTAAATTTATTTCATATTTCTTCCCTAAAACAGAACAAGTAATCTGTTCTTGTGTATTTAGCTCAAATTTATGGGTATACTAGATCTATCTCCATCCTATACTCAAATATGATGATCATAGACCAATTCTCTTATTGGAAATTTGTTAAAAACAACTCATGCAATCTGCTTTTAAAAAGTTAACTAGTTTAGTTTTATGGTCGTATACTGGAATGTGGTGCTTGAAAGAAACCTTGATGGTGCTTTATGAACAAATCTAGATCCCTGTTCTTGCCAAATAAAGTGGTTAATTTTCATGCAGACACTCGGTCAGGTGCAAATAAAAGGAAAGCAGCTATGTTTTGGACTGCTGATGGTGCAAATCTCAAGTTCTCAACACATCTAATTTTCTGCCAAACAGGCATGTTGCAATGAGGCTGATATGGTAACTAAACTTTCGCAAGTACTCTGTTTCATGTCGTTTGGTATTATTTAATGTAGTAAAACTATGAAACATTTTTTGTGTATATTTTTTTATCGTTAATCCAGATTAATTTATGTAATTGTTATGCATGGAAATAATCTGGATCCATTTCTAACTTTTTTGTTTTGTGAATGTCCGTTGCTTGTAGCATTCTATTCTATGGCGATGATATACTTTTTTTTGGCTAGTAGTGGTACCTATACGGCTGGGAATTTGAAAGTTCACTACACGAGTTGTGTGACGAACAAAAACCCCATCCATTTCTCCCCCAAACATAAATGTAGTGGCATCTTTATAGGTTCGAAAATGAGAAGTTAATACAGTACGCTTAATTAAAGTATACTTCCCACTTTAAAGGTAATTGCATGTTTTGAGAATCAATAAAATTTTCACGGGATATGTACCTGGATAACAAAAGTTTCGATACTTTTTTCAGTGCCATCAGAGTCGTACAATCCTGAGCATGAATCCTCGTGACCCTGAATTAATGATCTATTATATGCTTCTAAAGAAGAAACAAAGGTCTGCCACAGAGGAGTCATAACAACTGAACAGAAACCAGAAGCCACTTTTAGAATACAATATTAAAAAAACATATAAGATATGCTTCAGGGGCGTATATCATAATTACTTGCCTGGAAATTGTGCTTCTATAATACATGGAAAGTTCTGGATTAACTGGAGTAAACATTTCAATACCTGGTGTTGAATTCGAATATGTCAAACAAAAAACATATTTGATACAATGGTGCATTATTATTTTCTTAGAGCAATGTACCTCCATCCTTATGGCCCAATCATCAGGGTTACCGGATTGCACTGGAGGTTGTAGGATAGTGGAAAAATGTTCCATTAAGGAGTTGACCATCGGCGTAATTAAGGAGATGGTTTCTGCCTAAAGCAATGCAATGGACAATTAGCATTTTCAACAGGTGGTAGTTTTGTGAGATCAAAGAAGAACTGAAATGCAATTAGTAGTGAATCAAAAAAATTAATTACCTCATATAAACCACTCATGGACCCCAGAATTGAAATGCAAGAGTGTATTACTGAAAGAGCTTTTGCACGAAGTGATTTTTCATACAGCTGAACGAAAAGGCACATAAATGAATCACAAGTTAAAACATATGGCGAGGCTAATTTCAAATTTTACATGAAGTAAATATGCTGGTACAGTTAGCTGTAAAACATGTTGCAGAGAACTGTGAGGTTGACCTAGTTAAGACAGATATTCACTGATATAAACAACTCACTTGGGGAGATGATATAATAGTATGCAAGTATGGGAAAAGAGTGGGAACTAATATTGGCACCACTGTGTCGTCCAAATCATCTGAGAGAAGTGCCAAACATTTTAATGCTCCGCGAACTGTATAGATCAACAAAACAGTATATGAAAACGTGAAGAAAGAAAAGAAAATCGTCCAAGTTTAATCATGATGATATATCACACTGGTTTATACCTCCCTCTTTGTTACTTTGATCGCTAATAAGCTTCAGAAGAAATGGTAACAATTCTGGCCATTCTTCTGGCCAATCATGCTGAGCAATAGAGGCGATTGCCATGCTAATAGCAGTGCGAATTTTCCCATGGCAGTCATCTAACGAGGAAGGTAGTAGTTGACGTATTACCCCCTGATAGGTACAAGAAAAACAGAGATATAACGCAAAAACAACAAGTGATAGCCAAACTTGGACTCCTCAAAAAAATGCACTTACTAAAGCCATATTTCAAATACACACGAGCATGTGCACACAACTTCAAAAAACATAAACACGGAGGTAATTTATAGGTTTTATAAGGTGTTCAATTAAAGGTGATGAAGCATTCAAACTGGGTAGCAGGATTATAAGACATAAAGCATGGATAGGTGTATGAACTATTTAATGGCTGCTATCATATTCATATAAATTGTATAGGTTGGTCAACTTAACATGAACATGAACAGAGCGAAAACCATGGCAAATATAGCACATCATTAGACCCATTGTTAAGCTTGTCTAATAATCAAACAATTGATTGTCGGATGATAGGCTTAATCCAGCAGACAACGCTCAGGCTCAGCTTATCCACTTACATGTGCTATGATTATATTGGTGTTTTAACCAAAAAAAGGTAAAAGGTTAAAACCTTAAATACATATTGCTTAAGAGTAAATAATATATAGGGCCACCTAAAATTTCTTAAAGAATCTAGATCTGATAAGCTGCAGTGTATCTTTTTGTATGCATCGTTATGAAACACTATATCGGAATGTATTGATCATACATCCTCGCATGGAAACACATGAACTACCTTTTCATTAGCAGAAACAGCAGGATGTACAAAGTTTTCGTCAGCTTCCTGCCAATGTTGCTTTATGAATTGTTTCAGAAGAACAGCTGAGAGGTATTTACAGTTAAGATTCAACAACCAGAAAGAAATGTCACAGTGTAATAACAATTAAAAATATAATCATGAACTCGTTAAAAGAAAATTATACAAAGTTAAGGATATCTGGCGCAGTCCAAAAGGGATCTCCTTGTTTGTTGTAACCTTTGCTAGAGCAGTTCCAAATCCTTAAGCAAATTTTAGCAAGAATTATATCAGTTTATCCTAACATTGCAAAAATATTGATCTATACATAAAACATTCATTAACATTGGACATCGATGTGGCATATATCTTCAAAATGCATAAAACGTCAAAGGAGCTTTTTCTTTATTTTTTGTCTAACTTACAGTTTGCCAAGTCATGAGATGTGACAAAATTTTGTTGCAATTCAAGCTTTATTTCTAAAATTAAAAAACTGCAAGCTCTACAAATTTATAATAGCCAAGAAATGGTTTTTATGTGAAAAATGTGATGAATAGAATAGTGTCAGAACTGTAGGTATGTCGATGGAAGTAAGGCAAGTTTCACCTGGCTGAAGAGAAGCTTGGTGGAGCGAAGTCTCGGCGAATGATCTTACGTCGCGAGAGGTATCTAGGGTCGCGGTAAGGCAATCGATGAGCCATTTCTGGTCTTGGTCTACGAAAGCCGCCATGAAAATTCGTGTTTGACGGGAGTTATTGGGAGATTTACTGCTTAGGGTTTTAGTTTTGATTTGGAGGGAAATAATGGGAAAGCAGCGGTATCCAATGGTTTTCGGGGGGCTTTCGAAAATATAATCCCTTAGCGTAAGGGTGGGTTAGCCGCCAAATTGAGTTTAAGCTGGCCACAAGTGAAATAATTAAGTGCTCATGCACATATAAAATATAAATAGTGAATATATTGTATACTGTTTTTGTGTTTAGTCTCATCGTGAGATTAATTCTATCCCAAGCTACTAGGCCTTTATATGAAGGAGCTAATGTATTGAAAATGTATGATTAATCTCTATAGTGAATAAAATATTTTCTTCCTCTTTCTCTATTTACTTCTGCTCTTGTTTCTTTATAACATATTCTTAATTGTTTATAACATTTTTCCCTTTTAGTAAAAATAGTGAAATGGTAACAAATCACTAACTTCGAACTAATCTTGGTTAAAATTAAACAATGACCATCAATCTTGTCAACTAACACTTCATACATACAGGTGAAAACGATAGTCTTTGTTGCTCGTTGCCACTTGTAAACTGCTCTCAAACTTTATGCAAAGAATCTTGTCGTCGCAACAATAGACAAGTACAACTCTTGCTTTAGCTTTCATTCCATATGCTACTCAATTTTCTCATAAGTAGAAGAATTGTTGGCCAACACGTCTAGTCCGGCCCGATTCAAGTCAATCTGCATGATAGTAGCAAATAAGCACGTCAAAAGGTACAACCGTCAGCTCTTTTTAGCCGACTGACACGGCTTAAGACGACATTAACAACCAATTCATTTGACTAGACCCGGCTCGAAAGCAACCAACCATTGGCCCGGCTAATCTCAATCCGCCTTCGCCCGGTCTCATGCAGTCAATCTCGTCGCAACGTGAATGTCTCATCCCCTTTAGCTTTGTCTTTACTCTGTAGGCTTCAGCTACTCGCAATCAACAATTACTATGCAAACGAAGCTCCTCCCCAACATTCTTGTTTGGAAAAGTGTACTATACGACACCATTCATCTGACAAAAGTGCAACTGTGTGTACCAATCACTTGGTCCAATGTGGCATGCCTGACAAAAGCACACCCATTTCCGTGCCACGTCGCCTTGCTCTATGTAGAGCACGATAGAGTTAGTGATATGTCATATGGACAATTATGTAATTTGTTACATATATTTAACTTGATAGCCAATTATGTTCAAAATAAAATGTATTTTTTCTATTATATACATACTTGATATAATATGCTATATTAATTATTTATTTGATTAAAATTGTATTTAATATAGAAAATCCACAAATTGTATGTTTTGTGATGGTAGTTACAATGTGTTGTAATCATGAATGATTTATCATAATAAAATAAATATACAGTTTAAATATTCCTAATCAAGATGTATCGAGACTGAATATCAATAAATTCGTTGAGACTAAAGTATGTAATGCTCTTCAAACATTGTGCAGTGTATTATTCATGGATGTTGGGGACACTAAGGGGTTATGTATTGATAGTTATTGGATAACTATGAAATTACTCACTCAATAGTTTTATGTTGGTTAATATAACTAAGGTCGACCAGAAAATATCGATGCAATAATTTGATATAATTCTCTCGACTTGAGAACACCGTCGAGCTTCAATGTGAAAACTTCGCTTTGATTGTAATTAAACCATGGATCGACGTTCATCGAACGACTATAGTTGGGTCAAGTGGAAGCATTGGAAGTGTTAGATCCTACCTTTTGAGTTACAATGAGACAACTATACATTTCCATACACACACTCTACTATTATATTTGTAGAAATATATACAAGAGACAAGATGATCAACATTGGAATCGAGCTCAAATATTGAAGACAAAAATAGAGTTTGTTGTATATTGGTGGATCTACTTATAATGTACAATCTCCTATATGATGATCACACACGCATAAAAATATTGCTTTGAAAATTATTTTCAAAAATTCAAGAATTTCAAATTTTCAAAAGCAAATTAAATTTAAAACACGGGAAAACAAACATGTGCAGAAAACAGACTATTCAACCGTTTGAAAATATATTTCAAATGTTTGACTGAAACAAAAGTTAGACGTTTAAAATATATTTTCAACCGTCTAAAATAGGCAATTTTTGCACTATTTTGTTTCTGCTTTTACTGTAAAATTTCAGCCATCTAAATTTTATTTTCAGTCAGTTCACGTGTATGAGAGGAAGTGTCTTTTCGTCGAAATTCAAATTCCGGAGAGTTGTTTTCTTCCCCAAAGGTTGCAATCTTTTTAATGGCCATAACCATTCAATTGGGACCTTTCAAAACTATAAATAGAGTTGGAATTTGTCATTTTAATTTACGAATTCTTATTTGCTTTCTACTCTCTATATTCTTATAAATTACAAAGCATTCAACTTTCTACTTTCTAAATCAACACGTTCAAATCATCATCTCAAGGAGATTATTAGAAGGGTGTGCTTTATTGACTTATCTGTGTTTTTCAAGAGCACATGAAGTCGATACTTTACTACTATTTGTAGTCGAAATCCTGTTGGAGATCTTCAAGCACGAAGTCATGTTCGATGGCTCAGGCAGTTTGTAATATATATATATATATATATATATATATATATCTGGGTTAAGTGGGGATGTTATTTTAAATCCAGAAGGAATATAGGACTAGACGTAGAACATGAAGTTGAACCAGTATAAAAATCTCTGTTGTGATCGTTTTTACTTTCTTTACTTTATTTAAGTTATGGGTGTATAATTTTTAATTTAGTAGAGCAATTCATATTACACGATCCATAGCGACTTTCATTTGGCATCAAAGCTAGATCGTCATATAACAATAACAAAGTTTTTTGATATTCAAGTAATATGGACAACACCGTTATGACTTTTGCTGAAGAACAACCCACTGCACAAACACCACTATTTAACGGATTAAAATATACTTATTGGTTAACTAGGATGAGAATATATATGTAGACTAATAGGTATGTGTAACACCCCGCATTTTTATATAATTAAAAATAAACTTAATTGATAACTATGAAAACAGTGAAAAATGAATTTTTGCTAATGTTGGAATTTGACCATGAAACATATATCATTGTGTTCGTGACAATTTTCTAATCAGCTTTCATATACAATGTTTTCTGAATGTACTTCAAACGAAGAAGTTATAGCCGTTTGAAGTTTTAGCGTCAAAAACAATTACATATGCAAACATGGAAATTTTATCAATTATAATTTGCAATTAATTCATAGGATGTTTCTAAAAGTAATAGCAAATTTATTATGTTTGTAATGAATGTAAATTATTAAGAGAATTAGATGTGATGGGAAAAAAATAAGGGGAATAATTAACATTGCAAACAGAATCAGCTAAAAAGTGCAATTAATTAATATGTGAATTAATATTGGTGATTAATATATAATGTGTGTGTGTGTATACATATATATATCAGATCCCTCAAGTTAAAGAGGTTTACATATAAATGTAACAAATAAATATTTGAATTCAAATCTGGATTAAAAAAATATGCATATTAAATATATATGTTAATGCAATTGTGGAATTAACTGACATGTCAATTAATGAAACGTTACAATGTGTAAAATATTAATTAAGGAAATTAACTAATAGAGGTGATATGTTAATCTATTAATGGGGCTATTGTTAAATATGCGTGCATATGATTTTTGTTTGATGATAATAAACATATATACATTCATTTAAATGTATTTGATATTGTACTATTTTATTTTTCACAGATAAAATAAATATTGCTGAATAAAATAAATAACACAGAATTGGAATTCAAACGAATATTTTATTCAAACAAATATTTATTACAATTTTGATAGTACAATTTCAAGCTCTCACTATAACTATACAATTTCAGTCACAATACAATTGCATCACAATTTCATAGTTACATCAGTTCCTCACTACATATCACTCACACTCGTATTTATCTTTAACTTCATTCCAATGTGAATCCAGCATCTGAGCAATCTGCAGAAATATACATTGATGCAGTAAATTGAAGATAAAATATTTTTGCAGTATAAAACAAAATATAAATTTGTTTTATTGGTGCCTCAGTTATTTGGGTTGTTCGTCATCATTTGAATTCATCACACACGAACAATGTGACATGCACAGTGTATCACTGTACATGCCATAAGGCTGTGCACACCGATATATATACACTTGATAAATTTACAGGGACAGGTGAGCACATGTCAAACCCAAATTATCGGATTCAACTCAAGTGCAATATAAATAAAGTCAAGTCATCAGCACAAGGTCAAATCCGAGTTCTGAAACTGGATTCAACACAGGGCAGTTGTATAGGATACGACTTCAAGCATGAGAACAGGCAAGCCCAAATAAATGCATAGACTCAAGTCAAACCAGTTCAAAACAACTTCAACCACAAAACCAGACATGAAGGCAAAGCTCAAACCAAACAGTGAAACAAGTCCACATATAAGTAACATGCACCATAACCAAGTAATGTACACATGAATACAACAGCCTAGACATCAAATTGTCAAGACAAGCTACAAAGCTCAAGCTATAGCATGGTTCATTTCAATATGCAATACACTGACAAGTGCACCAGTACAAAGCAACCAAGACAATACTTACATGTACTCAAGGCAATATGCATAACCAAATTACAAGATGACTACATCACAGCAGCCATCAACATGAACAAAAGATCAGAACAATGCAAAAACTTCCAGATGAACAATGCAAACATACATCTTGAAACCAGAGTGCACAGCAGCCATCAACATGAACAAAAGATCAGAACAATGCAAAAACTTCCAGATGAACAATGCAAACTCAAACTTGAAGGTATAATTCCAATGCAGACAAAGTCATAGCACACTAGAAGTACAACAAAGTAAACATGTATATGCTACAGAAAAGAGGGAACTAGCAACTATAATACAACAATATCAAAGTGAAGCCCTAAATGGAACCTGACTCTAAGCTACATGTAACCAGAATTACTATTTCTGTAACCAGATGAACCAGACAAACAGAGATAGCCAACTGATCAGAGGAAAGCAACCAGGCTACACAATGAACTCAAGTTCAAGTGAATACAAGTACAGCTAGCAAAACCAAAATGGACAGCAGCTACAACTAAATGCAAGCCAACATTGCAGTATCACTATATCATGGATATCTACATGCACGGTGACAAGGCAAAAATCGAACAGCAAATTCATGTCAAAGCAGAAGTCAGGGATGAACACAACTGGACAGAGTCGAGCACAAAGTCATAATCAAGTCAAAGTCAACATTAAACCAAGTCAGATAAATCACCATCGATCAAAGAATATGTTGAACAAGTCAGAAACGTGGTGGTAAAGGAAAGAAATCAAGTGTATATACAAATTGAAAAAGTCAAAAATCAGAGTTAAAAAGAGGAAAGTTTCTGCCTTATCGATCAAGGAAAAGATCGAATGCTTCTAAATCAAAGTCGTGGTCATCACGTAATGATTCAACACCGTGTCAACCAAGGTATTATCGAATATACGAGAATGACAAAGTCAGAATCGATCTCAAGCAATAAAAGAAAATCAAGCGGCCGAGCAAAATTAGTTGACAAATTCAAACACGTATATACGAACGAAAACTCAGGGGATCGAACCCTATAAAAACCCAATCATCACTGGCATTTAAATCATCGAGTTCAAGTAATCAAATAAAAGAAAGCACAGAGCAGAAATTACATACCGAAGCCATCTCAAACTCGATCGAATTCGAAGCAGTCGAAGTAATAAAAAAGGAGACCATCGATTGACAGAAAAGGAAACGCTGAATCATTCTTTCAATCGAGCATTTGTAGTCGGCATCTTCGAATATCCACGAAAGCCCTAATTTTGGAAGCAGAGAGCCGAAGCCCTAATTTCAGAAAGAAGAACGGAGCCACCATTTTTCATAAGGGAACGGGCCGATAAAAATAAAAGGGAATTGTTATTAATTGGGCCAGCATTTCTTTATTATTATTTGGGCTAGGAGAATTTAAATTAGGGTGTTGAGTTAATTTGTTTTTAATTTGTTCTTGTTTTTATTTTCTGTACTTTTCGAATCAAATCTGGGTAAATCACCACCTAGGATTTAGGTTGTGTCAGATTGTCTAGTTAGGATTAGTTCAGTAAGCAGGGTTTGCGAGTTTGCAAAACTCTATAGGCTGTAGCAGGGTTTGCGAGTCTGTTAGAGTGTTTGTAAACGGGAGACTGTTTAATTCTAATAGAAATCTGGGAATGCAGCAGTAGGCAGGGGTTGCCGAAGCTGGGTAAATTTTGTGTGTGATTTACTTTTCAGCATATTTACTTCTCTGTAGTTTGTTTTTGTGTTTAATTCGAGAAAACTTGCTATAACCCTATTCACCCCCCCTCTAGGGTTAATCTAGATCCTACAGCTATTAATCAGGATTGTAACGTAATCAGTAGAAAATATCAATTAATAAGGAAAAGAAATAATAGTTGACCTAGATTTGAATGTGTACATATAGGCGATATATTGTTGTACATAAAAATTAATTGAAGTGTCAATTAAGTAGAGGATTAATTAGATAATTGGCGGGCTGCATCTATTTAAGAGAGAACGTAATGTAATTCGTTCCATCAACCGTCACTTTCTTCATCCCTCTCTTATAGTAAACAATGGCTTCTTTCTTCATTCTTTTCTCCTATTTCTCACAAATCTTCACCAAATAAATCCAAATAAAATATATATGAATAAAATAGAGAAATTGCAACAAATTAAAGGGGAGAAGTTGTAGAACGGCGTTTTTTAGAAGATAGAGATTTAAAGCTAAGAACAACAGGTGAGTGGATTTAATTATATATCTTTTACGTTTTTGATATACTATCGTTGGATTCCCTTTAAATAATTTTATTCAGTATTTATTTCAGTAATTAATTCTGTTAATTAGTTATGCTAAGACTGTAAATTGTATAAGAAAGCTTATATTTAATTAATATTATGATTGACAGTTAGAGAAACACATAAGCCTAAGAGTAAGAAATTTACAGTTATTTACATCTATTTTAAAAGTTGAAATTTAGCTTCTTTTTATTCCTTTTTACGCGAATAAATTAGTTAAAAAGAAAATTTCACAAATACGGACTTAAATGGAAAGAATACTAGATTTATAGAAATTAGATGTAAAATAAGAAAAGCTTAAACAAAAGGAGAAAAATAAAAATTTGCAGTAAATTATGCTAAAACAGGGAAAAATAAATAAAAAGGGAAAATCTAATAACTTGATTTAGAAGTAAGTGATAAATTAATTGGTTGTTTTAGAAAATAGAATACATTTTTACAGTCTAATATTTAAAAGATAACGATAAAGCAACTGCAAGAATAAAAGAAAGAAAAAGGAAATTAGTGTAAAATAGAGAAACTGCTGTATTTTACACTATCCAAAAAGTAAAGCAACAATAAAAGAGATATCTTGCAGTTACGGATTATTGTTTATAGCATTATTTGGTATTAAAATATGGAAATGGATTTTTAACACAGTTTTTGCAACCAACCATATAGAATAGAACTACTTCCTAGAATATAAGAAGTTAAAGTGAAGAATTAAAGAAGGAATCAAGTTAATTATTAGACAAGACTAGAAGCTCTACATTTACTGCGCACATAATAGAATAAAAGTAAAACAGTTATTATGATAAGTAAATTTGTGACAATCGGACGTAGTCCCAAGCCAAGATTGTCATATAACATACAAGAATTAAAGAGAATTCAATATCATAATAAAAGAAGATAGACTATAATAGAAAAGAGACACTTGTAATTATATTTATAATATATAGTTTATAAAAGAGAATAAAAGAGACAATTACAAGTAAAATTATAACATGGGTTATAATTATGTAGAAAGAACAGAAAAGGCTTATTTTAAGACTTAAATGAAGTTAATAAGAAAATAGAGCATAAATAATAGAAGAGACTTATTTTAATAAACTTAGACCTTGGATTAAGTTAATAAGCAAGATAATAGAAGTGGCACATCCAACAGCATTCCATTTCAGTCAGAACTGATGGTCTCACAATAGTTAGGCGATGTTGGGACAAGATTATGCTAATTATGGTACATAAGTAGTAAACAAAATAAGAAAAGTAAACTAAACGTAAAATAAAAGATTAGACTTGGGGTCTAATAAAAGAGTAAGATGCCTTTGGAGTAGCCCAAAGGATGAAGAGCCTAACGAAACAGTTCATCACAGATTTCAACATGGAAGAAGCACGTCCAACTTAATTATTTTAGGCTAGAAGGAAGTACAAGACTTCAATGGGACATGAGGGTACTCTAGGATAGCCCTCTGGGTAGGCATAGCGAAGCAGTCCTCCAAAGGCAGGTCTGTAGGTGTTCCATCAAAAGAGTATGTTTTGACTGCTTTTTGCATGGCAGGACCATTGTAGGCAGTCAAAAGGGGTTGATGTTTGGAGTAGAATATTCGTATGTCTCCGTACTTGCAAGTAAATTTTAGTGGGCAGGACCCAAAAGGATAGTCGCATACGGATATCGGGTCAGCATCAAAACCAAGAAGCGAGTTCGGGAAGGACTAGAGTTAAACCAAAAGTCCGATGAACCTTTCACTATCGAGACATTGGACGAGGGGCACCACCAATTGAATGTTTAGATTGTTTACAGTATGGCACATCTACTTAGCTCTTTAGAGGTCTTTCGATTAGTTGAGGGGTGGCTGCGTAGGGCCATATCCACGATAAGAAAAGAGACATATCAAATAGAATATCTGTATTATAGGCCTAACAGGGCAGTCCTTTACAGAAATAGGAAATCCCCGACTGAGTTCCATACAAGGTAGACCTTGTTAAGCGGGATTCAGGGAGTAGACAGAACGATTACATATAGTCCTCAAGGTATGCACTGGGTGGTACATTGTGGATGTCCGAGCATGAGTATAGACTAGTGCGGACCCAGTTTTATGTTTTCATAGTAGACGACGGAACATTTGTATTGTAGGCCTTATGAGGCAGTCCTTTATAGATGTAGTCATAGAATGCCATAGTAGCAAGACGATGGAGTCCTTTGCGAGCAGGATAAGGAAGGCACTATGGGTAGTATCTAGGACCGATGCAGTCAAGAGGCATATATATATATATATATCAGTTATTAGGTTTTAATCTACTAAGGAGTAGATGGGCATGATTCACGCACTGAGGCGAGAGTATTATAAATCCAATAAACCTAATATAACGGTAAATGGAAATAAAATGGTATATGTAGAATTAAGCCTAGAAGTGTATAATTTGTCCATTCACCAGAACTTTAGTTCTGACCTCATCCTCATAACATCCTACAGGTTAGGTAGATGGCAGAGACTTTCCAGCTTTGAGACACTTGTTTAGAAAGTGTTATTTTATTGGTGAGTGTTTACTTACTATTATATTTTAGTCAGTTCCGCTGTGAGATATTTATCCGAGCTTTGATATATTTGCTTTTGCCTATTTTGCAGGATACCAGATACCCAACTCGGGTTTCAGTGGGCTTGGATTTTAGCATTTTTGCGAAAAATCCGGACCCACTAGAATTTGGAGGTATCAGAGCCTAGGTTTAGGATTCTTAAGTAGATAGGGAGTGAACGTATTTGTATTTTTGAATAAAATATAAATATATTATGTACTAAAATCCAAATAGTCCCTAATTATAGATTTTAACCTATGGAAAGTTTTTAAAAGTATATTTGTGCATAGTTTGCTAGTTGGGTTTGGGATGACCCAAGTATGTTGAGCCCTATGTTAATTACCGATTTATAGCATACATATAAGTCATGTTTTGAGAGAAGATTGGTATCCATATGTTATAGGAAGTGGGGAAGTTCCCTAGGGAGAGTAGAGAGAGTGTTTTATTTTGGAAGGAATAAGCGGTTTTGGCAAGAAGAAAATCCACTTTATGTCTAACCCAATAAAATGAAACTTTTGAATTGAAAAGTTGAAAAATATAATTGTTAATATATTTGAGGAAGTAAATATTGGGCGTTTGAAAAAAAATAAGTGGTATAAAATTTAAATTGGTTTTTATATGATGTAAATTTTGTTAAAAGTAAAATTCTTTTTGAAGAATTATAGAGCATGTATAGCTCGCTAATTTCCTTGTAGGTGAACAAAGATTTTAAAATATAAAAACCTAGAGTGTGTTAAGTATCGAAAACATAGATTGCAACATTTATTGTTGTAATAGATATTTTCGGTAAAAATAAAGGAAGCATAGACTATGACACTATTGTTATAGTAGATGACTCTCAAAGGAAATGTTTTTACATATCATATGTGATTTATTAATATTTATTTTAATTGAATCCATATATTAGTAATTTTGGGTTGTAGTAACGGTGTTTACGCAATATCTGTTTTGACCCAAATGAGTTTTGAAGATAATTTCTAAAGTGGTTTAAATGTACACTTATTATTTAAATATAAGTATATGAAAATATTTTCTAATTATGAAAATATTAAAGCAGTTTTGAAAATGACTTCTTTTGAAAAATAATGTACGTTAAATTAATAAATTTAGTAGGAAGTATCTTATGTAAGTGAATATAGAGTAAACCTACTTTAATCTACTGGAATGAAATAAATAATGAAATAATTTTCTATGAATCACAAATAAAGATGTTTGGTGCAAGTTATAAGGAATACGTGAAAGAGATGTACAAGGTATGGAAAGCACCATATTTTGTATAGCCTATTTCGATAAAATATAAAATAAATTCCTTATAATTTCACATAAACAGAAATCCTCCTTTAAAGAATTCATAGAAGGTTTTAGCGTTAGTGGCTTCTCATAAGAGAAAGCAATTCCAATACATTAAGGTATAAAACCATTAAGTGTAGTAAGTTAGAAACTTCTTCAAGGTTAAGTAATTGGAAGAGTAGAAAATGTTAAGAGATTTTTGATAAAATAATCGTTCTTATCTACTCCAGTTTTAGTAAATTTGAAAATCTATGAAAAGAAGATATTTCGAAAACATGTGAGGACATTTTTTTAAGTCAAGAAAAAAGAAAAATGTTTTAAGAACAAGCAAGACATGTTTTAAAGAAAAATGGTTTGGTGGAAAAATAAATAAGTTTTTCAAAAGATAAAATTTTAAGTAACCGAGTACCTTTGAATTTAACAGAAAAGTTCAAAATAACACTTTCTGTGACGCCCCACCTCTATGCTCACAATAACAAAGAGTATTAAAAGAAATACTGTCTGTTATTACGAAGAATAAGGCTGGATAGGAGCGGCCATCCGTAGTTGGCCTTACACTAGTATTGATTATCTCGATAGGAGTGGTATATATTTTTCATTTTTCGTCTCCTATTTATTTACTCCCATCGACATACCCAATTCTAGTATAAAACGAACTACGACGGTCCATAATAGTTTAGGACAATGTATATAATAATAACACAGATAATATATATGCGGAACACAGATAAAACAAAAAGTCTCATATATATATAATAACTGATGTCAGTTACAATACAGTTTACACAATACATATGATACAACTACAACTGTCGACTCTGGAAGTTATATATACAGGTACATTATTGACTAATATTCATGAATACATATCAACCTATACTAAGACACGACTACTCCAAAAGATGTGAAAAGTCTTCATAGCTCAAACAGCAACTCAAAGCAGGAAATCTACAACTTGAAATAACTCGGGTCTGACCCGAGTATTACATTCAAAAGAAAATAATACACGGGTCAGTCTAATTCAAACTCAATTATTAATGCACAGTAGCAATAATAATCAAATAACCAAATAGACGACAGTTTCGGTGTGGCTGCAGTTCACGCACGCGTGCACTGCCTCGCCACTACCACGATGAAATACACGGAAGCTCAATGAAAATCACAAACGAATACAAGGTCAAACCCGAGCGTTTAAGCTGGATTCAACTCAAGTGTAATTAGAAAAAAAAATCCAATTGCATCAATGCAATGCAAACCAACAAGGGCAAAACTGCATATAAAACGAAACTGCAGTCATAAATGAATACAAGGGCAAATTGCAACAAAACTGCAGTCACCACAAGATCACAAGGGCGAGACTGCAACAAAAAACTCAGATGCGACCATCAAAACAACTGCAGCAGTGAATAAGGTTGCACAGTGAACCTGTATGCAACCCAAGTGTACCAATACAAAAGTGCAGTATACAAAACCAAGTGCCCAAACTAATCACAAACATGTAGAAAGGTAAAACTGAAACTCAAGGTTTGACAAACGACATATACAAGTTTATATATACAAATGCAGTCCAGTTCATGCATAGGAGACACTATCAAGTCAAAGCCAAAGTCTTGTAAACCAAGAATTTAGCATTTATACAAACCTAGGAACTAACAATTGCACAAAATCCAAATGACCAAAGAAAGGTGCAACTGAACATGCCTGACACAGTGGGATGACTAAAAGTAACAAAACATGAAGACTTCAAGATACCACAATACCACTGAAATGCATACTGCCTTGTAGAGTAAAAATCAAGGCCAAACAGGTTCAAGACTGGAAACACATATATGAACTGGACTCGAGTACTCAAAAATGCAGGCTACACGAATGTACAGAGGCAAGTTCAATGCAGAGTTCGACAATGTCAATGTCACACTCAAAATATTTTCACAAAGGCGCAAAGGCACACAAATGCATCAAGGCACAAATAGGCACAGAGGCACACAAAGGCACAAATAGGCACAGAGGCACACAAAGGCACAAATAGGCACAGTACTAATTTGAAAAGAACTCCAAATCAATCGATCGAAGTCAACCCGAAACGAAAACGAACTTGAAAAAGTCAGGTAAATCTCAGGTAAACAATGCAACTGGCAAATCAATATCACAGTCGAACTAAGCTCAACTGTCAAAGCAACATTAGCAATGCAACCAAAAGTCAAAATAGCGAAATGTACAAATTGAAACCAAGTTATAAGAAACTGATTCAAAGTCCAGTTTCAAATTGAGAAATGCAATGCCGAAGTCAATTCGCAAGGCAAAGCAAAGTGATTGGACTGGTATCACCCTCAAGTGAACATATACATACATATATATATGTAGTCAGTTCAATGCCCAACTAAGTCTAACCAAATTATTAAATAATAATACTATCACAGTTTTGAAAACAATGCAAAGATACAACATGAAACAAATACAGTGACAAGTTACCCAGTTTCAAATGAAAGGAAACTGTTAATGGTGAAGTGTCAGACTTCAAATGAAACAGTGATGTATAGGGACTGTAATTGCAAGTGTAGACTCAACGATACATGCATACACACATACAATCGTATATATGCACATATATGAAGAAACAGTGGACAAAAGCTTAACAAAACAACTCAAACTTACTATGGAACTGTCTTAAATGTGCACACGCCAGACTACAAGGAGACTAAACATGACTCAGTGAATATGATGCATATACGAAGGCAACAACTCAGCCCAATCATGATACGCGGCAAACCAGACCAGTATCAAACTCAACTGTATGCAACTGTAAACGAAGTGGACGATGCACCAACACTAAACAAAAGGATATATAAACATAATATCCACAACTGTCACACCTAAATGCAGCGTATACAAGGATCATAATGGTGTATTCAAGACTAGTTCAGGTAGTACTAGTATGGCCGAAGTCGAAGTCAACCAAAAGCAAGTTCGAACAATATCAAGAGCCGGAGCCACTTTTAAAATGTCGAAGACATTATCAAATCAAAGCAGTAAGCAATAGACAGAGGACGGAATCAACACTGTGATGGTCAAGGCGAAAAGAGCGAACAAACCATAAATCAACCCCAATATTAAAACGAAATCGAATAGCCAAGAAAACAAACATCTGAAGTATGAATTAGATGTGAGTAAACTCACCATTTTCGACGACCAAGTAGAACGCGATCCATCTCTCGATCGAGCAAGTCGAAATCACGGCACCACGAAATCGAACGAAGCCCTAATTTCGAGCGAATGAACGAAGAAGGTTTGAAGTCGCCATTATTCTTTCTTTCATTTTGTTTAGCTTTTAGGGTTTAAAACGAACAAGAAAAAATGAATAAAGGGGGATCGGTTACAAACCCTTATCTCCAAAAATAAAAAGGAAAGGGCTGAATAATTTGAAAAGAGAACGGGCCTAATATTTTTCTAAGTCCACAAACCCTTTAACAAATTTTTATAAAAGAATTCCAACCCATTAAAAAGCCAATAACAATTAGCAACCAAATTAAATCATCTAATGACGATTATAATTTTGTTACAAAAACCCCGGGTTGTTACAGACTCCCCTCCTTATAAAAATTGTGTCCCCGCAATTTTCATAAATAAAGTCGTCAATAACAATTATTTTTCTAACACAAACTGGTTATGCTAGAAAAATAAAGTCGGGAATACAAACGCCAAATAAACCTTTTAATTTCAATAAAATAAATTTACAAATTCTCAACAAAATCTAATTATCAAGTAGATAATCAGAAAACAACAAAGCTGAATAAATGTAATCATCAGCAATATTTAATTATCAACTAGATAATTCAAATTCAGAAATCACAAAACAACAATATCTAATTATCGATACGATAATTAGAAAACAACAAAATCTAATTATCAACAAGGATAATTAGAAAACACATATCTCAATTCGCAAAACTGCAAATATCCAGTTATCCAACAAATAACTGGAAAACACAAACTTCATAATCAGTAAACTCTAACTATCAACAGAGATAGATAGAAAATAGCAATTCAATAAAATCAACATAATCTAGACTCAATTAGAGACTAGAAAATCTCATATCAATAAAATCAGCAATCAACCAATATCTAATTATCACAACGATAATCAGGAAACATCAAATCATCAAATATCTACTTATTAAAAACGATAATAAGAAATCAACAGATCAACAAATATCTAATTATCAAAAACGATAATCAAATTTCAAATCAACAAATATTCGATTATCAAAAACGATAATCAAATCTCAAATCAACAAATATTCGATTATCAAAAACGATAATCAAATTTCAAATCAACAAATATTCGATTATCAAAAACGATAATCAAATCTCAAATCAACAAATATTCGATTATCAAAAACGATAATCAAATTTCAAATCAACAAATATTCGATTATCAAAAACGATAATCAAATTTCAATTCAACAAATATTCGATTATCAAAAACGATAATCAAATCTCAATTCAACAAATATTCGATTATCAAAAACGATAATCAAATCTCAATTCAACAAATATTCGATTATCAAAAACGATAATCAAATCTCAAATCAACAAATATTCGATTATCAAAAACGATAATCAAATCTCAAATCAACAAATATTCGATTATCAAAAACGATAATCAAATCTCAAATCAACAAATATTCGATTATCAAAAACGATAATCAAATCTCAAATCAACAAATATTCGATTATCAAAAACGATAATCAAATCTCAATTCAACAAATATTCGATTATCAAAAACGATAATCAAATCTCAAATCAACAAATATTCGATTATCAAAAACGATAATCAAATCTCAAATCAACAAATATTCGATTATCAAAAACGATAATCAAATTTAAATTCAACAAATATTCGATTATCAAAAACGATAATCAAATCTCAATTCAACAAATATTCGATTATCAAAAACGATAATCAAATCTCAATTCAACAAATATTCGATTATCAAAAACGATAATCAAATCTCAAATCAACAAATATTCGATTATCAAAAACGATAATCAAATTTCAAATCAACAAATATTCGATTATCAAAAACGATAATCAAATTTCAAATCAACAAATATTCGATTATCAAAAACGATAATCAAATCTCAATTCAACAAATATTTGATTATCAAAAACGATAATCAAATCTCAAATCAACAAATATTCGATTATCAAAAACGATAATCAAATTTCAAATCAACAAATATTCGATTATCAAAAACAATAATCAAATCTCAAATCAACAAATATTCGATTATCAAAAACGATAATCAAATTTCAAATCAACAAATATTCGATTATCAAAAACGATAATCAAATTTCAAATCAACAAATATTCGATTATCAAAAACGATAATCAAATTTCAAATCAACAAATATTCGATTATCAAAAACGATAATCAAATCTCAATTCAACAAATATTCGATTATCAAAAACGATAATCAAATTTCAAATCAATAAATATTCGATTATCAAAAACGATAATCAAATCTCAAATCAACAAATATTTAATTACCGATACGATAATTAAACCTCATAACATCAGATATCTAATTACCTGCAGATAATTAGAAACAACAAATATCTAGAAATCAATTAAGAAGACTAGAAAATCAACATAAAAGCTTGGATCGATCCCATCAGATGGCGAGTTTTTAGTTCGCCGCACGTGCATCAACAAATGGACGAAGCCTACCAAGTACTCAACATAATTTTGGCGCCCAACAAATGACCCGAAGGTCCGTAGAGTGACCCAAAGGTCTAGTACTGGTATTTGACCCGAAGGTCCATCAGAGTGGCCCGAAAGCCCAACAAATGACCCGAAGGTCCAACAAATGACCCGAAGGTCAAACAAATGACCCGAAGGTCCAACAAAGTGGCTCGAAAGCACACGAAATCATTAAATATTTCAATTAACGAGTCCGGAATTAACCAAAATAGCAAACGCACATGTCCCATAACCGCGAGTTTTACTAAATCGTTTAATTCTCTTCATCGTTTCCTTGAAAGTGCAAAACTGTGTATTTTATAAAACTACATTTTACATTCTCAAACGGACAAGTCCGGAATTAAGCGAATCAGTAAAAGAAAGGGGTCATAGTCCTCGATTTTGCTGAAACGTTTAAATCGCTTTCTCATTCTTTTGAAAGCATAAACTGTAAAATTCCTGAAAACAATTTTATTCATTTTATAAAAATAACAATTCACATTCTCAACTGGACAAGTCCGAAGTTAAGCGAATCAGTAAAAGAAAGGGGTCATAGTCCTCGATTTTGCTGAAACGTTTAAGTCGCTTCCTCATGCTTTTGAAAGCGCAAACTGTTAAAAAATTTATAAAAAAAAATTCATTTTAAAACGATTTTCCAATCATGTGATTTAAGTAACAACATCAGTAGCAATTTCGAAAAGGAAATTGCACTTCTCAAAACATCGTAAAACGAATCTCAAAATCAGCATTGCGGAGTAACCGCTTGAAAATCCACTTTTTAAAATTTGACAGTTACTGAAGCCAAAGCGACAGTAATTTTTTAAACGTCAAAATCTCATCAAAAGAATTCACATCAAAATGTAACATCAGTGAATTTTCATTCCTTAAAATGCCAACAAAACATCGTGCTTCAAAAATTTAGCACCGATGTAAAAATCCCGTTATGAAGACAACGGCAACTAAATACGTTTCATAACCCAACATCGGTTCAACGTAAACTTAATGCAGTAACGTGCAACTCAAATTTGCACGTACTACAAAATGAACAAAGAAATCATTCGAATATATCTTCTATGAAGATAATTCAAAATAGTAAAAATCTCAATAAAAAATCACATAACTGCAATCGTTTCGAATCCTCAATTCGGATTCGAAATTCTCAAAGAAACAAAATAAACATAGCTATGTAAACAACAAATGAAATTTATCTCAATTTCATATTTCGATTTTTTTTTAAATCAAAAAAATTATCAGCTGTATTCAGCGAAGACAGTTTCACTATTTCCGCTGCGCACTCTGATAAACAGAACACAATTTCTTCAATCTACAAAACACAATTCCACTTTTATTTTTAAATAAAGATATTTAAAAATTTCATCATAAATTTCAAAACTTTAGTTTTGACTCAAAGCACAAATAAAACATCGACTAATAGTTGTAACACATGTTCCATCTAAGTTATGTTTTATATTATGTCCATAAACCCCAAGCTCTGATACCAACTGTGACGCCTCACCTCTATGCTCACAATAACAAAGAGTATTAAAAGAAATACTGTCTGTTATTACGAAGAATAAGGCTGGATAGGATCGGCCATCCATAGTTGGCCTTACACTAGTATTGGTTACCTCGATAGGAGTGGTATATATTTTTCATTTTTCGTCTCTTATTTATTTACTCCCATCGACATACCCAATTCTAGTATAAAACGAACTACGACGGTTCATAATAGTTTAGGACAATGTATATAATAATAACACAGATAATATGTATGCAGAACACAGATAAAACAAAAAGTCTCATATATATATAATAACTGATGTCAGTTACAATACAGTTTACACAATACATATGATACAACTACAACTGTCGACTCTGGAAGTTATATATACAGGTACATTATCGACTAATATACATGAATACATATCAACCTATACTAAGACACGACTACTCCAAAAGATGTGAAAAGTCTTTATAGCTCAAACAGCAACTCAAAGCAGGAAATCTACAACCTGAAATAACTCGGGTCTGACCCGAGTATTACATTCAAAAGAAAATAATACACGGGTCAGTCTAATTCAAACTCAGTTATTAATGCACAGTAGCAATATTAATCAAATAACCAAATAGACGATAGTCACAGAAATCTCGTATATCCAACTCTTCAATATGAGAATCGGATAACAGTAGATATAACATGTAATAGTGTTAAACAACAAATCAGCAAATCCAAATCAAATTTCGGTGTGGCTGCAGTTCACGCATGCATGCACTGCCTCGCCACTACCGCGATGAAATACACAGAAGCTCAATGAAAATCACAAACGAACACAAGGTCAAACCCGAGCATTTAAGCTGGATTCAACTCAAGTGTAATTAGAAAAAAATCCAATTACATCAATGCAATGCAAACCAACAAGGGCAAAACTGCATATAAAACGAAACTGCAGTCATAAATGAATACAAGGGCAAACTGCAACAAAACTGCAGTCACCACAAGATCACAAGGGCGAGACTGCAACAAAAAACTCAGATGCGACCATCAAAACAACTGCGGCAATGAATAAGGTTGCACAGTGAACCTGTATGCAACCCAAGTGCACCAATACAAAAGTGCAGTACACAAAACCAAGTGCCCAAACTAATCACAAACATGTAGCAAGGTAAAACTGAAACTCAAGGTTTGACAAATGACATATACAAGTTTATATATACAAATGCAGTCCAGTTCATGCACAGGAGACACTATCAAGTCAAAGCCAAAGTCTTGTAAATCAAGAATTTAGCATTTATACAAACCCAGGAACTAACAATTGCACAAAATCCAAATGACCAAAAAAAGGTGCAACTGAACATGCCTGACACAGTGGGATGACTAAAAGTAACAAAACATGAAGGCTTCAAGATACCACAATACCATTGAAATGCATACTGCCTTGTAGAGTAAAAATCAAGGCCAGATAGGTTCAAGACTGGAAACACATATATGAACTGGACTCGAGTACTCAAAAATGCAGGCTACACGAATGTACATAGGCAAGTTCAATGCAGAGTTCGACAATGTCAATGTCACACTCAAAATATTTTCACAAAGGCGCAAAGGCACACAAATGCATCAAGGCACAAATAGGCACAGAGGCACACAAAGGCACAAATAGGCACAGAGGCACACAAAGGCACAAATAGGCACAGAGGCACACAAAGGCACAAATAGGCACAGTACTAATTTGAAAAGAACTCCAAATCAATCGATCGAAGTCAACCCGAAACGAAAACGAACTTGAAAAAGTCAGGTAAATCTCAGGTAAACAATGCAACTGGCAAAAATCAATATCACAATCGAACTAAGCTCAACTGTCAAAGCAACATTAGCAATGCAACCAAAAGTCAAAACAGCGAAATGTACAAATTGAAACCAAGTTATAAGAAACTGATTCAAAGTCCAGTTTCAAATTGAGAAATGCAATGCCGAAGTCAATTCGCAAGGCAAAGCAAAGTGATTGGACTGGTATCACCCTCAAGTGAACATATACATACATATATATATGTAGTCAGTTAATTGCCCAACTAAGTCTAACCAAATTATTAAATAATAATACTATCACAGTTTTGAAAACAATGCAAAGATACAACATGAAACAAATACAGTGACAAGTTACCCAGTTTCAAATGAAAGGAAACTGTTAATGGTGAAGTGTCAGACTTTAAATGAAACAGTGATGTATAGGGACTTTAATTGCAAGTGTAGACTCAACGATACATGCATACACACATACAATCGTATATATGCACATATATGAAGAAACAGTGGACAAAAGCTTAACAAAACAACTCAAACTTACTATGGAACTGACTTAAATGTGCACACGCCAGACTACAAGGAGACTAAACATGACTCAGTGAATATGATGCATATACGAAGGCAGCAACTCAACCCAATCATGATACGCGGCAAACCAGACCAGTATCAAACTCAACTGTATGCAACAGTAAACGAAGTGGACGATGCACCAACACTAAACAAAAGAATATATAAACATAATATCCACAACTGTGACACCTAAATGCAGCGTATACAAGGATCATAAGGGTGTATTGAAGACTAGTTCAGGTAGTACTAGTATGGCCGAAGTCGAAGTCAACCAAAAGCAAGTTCGAACAATATCAAGAGCCGGAGCCACTTTTAAAATGTCGAAGACATTATCAAATCAAAGCAGTAAGCAATAGACAGAGGACGAAATCAACACTGTGATGGTCAAGGCGAAAAGAGCGAACAAACCATAAATCAACCCCAATATTAAAACGAAATCGAATAGCCAAGAAAACAAACATCTGAAGTATGAATTAGATGTGAGTAAACTCACCATTTTCGACGACCAAGTAGAACGCGATCCATCTCTCGATCGAGCAAGTCGAAATCACGGCACCACGAAATCGAACGAAGCCCTAATTTCGAGCGAACGAACGAAGAAGGTTTGAAGCCGCCATTATTCTTTCTTTCGTTTTGTTTAGCTTTTAGGGTTTAAAACGAACGAGAAAAAAATGAATAAAGGAGGATCGGTTACAAACCCTTATCTCCAAAAATAAAAAGGAAAGGGCTGAATAATTTGAAAAGAGAACGGGCCTAATATTTTTCTAAGTCCACAAACCCTTTAACAAATTTTTATAAAAGAATTTCAACCCATTAAAAAGCCAATAGCAATTAGCAACCAAATTAAATCGTCTAATGACGATTATAAATTTATTACAAAAACCCCGGGTTGTGACACTTTCAAAGGCAAGAATTTTGGGATTTGATGTTTTAGCAATTTAGGAGTTTTAATTTTTAAAGAAAAATTATAAATACCAAACCAAACCAGACTTTTAAATATGGAGTAGATAGAAATCATTTCCTGAGTGTAACGGGAAAAGTATAAGGCTATAGCAATAATTACTCCTAGTAGCAATAATGAAAGTTCCCGTAATGTGTATAGGACACTAGTGAAAACCTAGAAATGTTGCTTCATGTGTGTAGACTATAGAAGAATAACGAAATGATATTAGTAAGATGATAAGACACACATGGTTGGGATAGGTAGACCTTAGTTGGGGAAAAATGAAAGCTAAAGAGAAAATTTCTCTAAGCTTAGTTGTCTTTTTAGATAGAGACTACATAGATTGAAACCCTTATAAATTGCAGTAAATGAGACTTAGTTATTCATTTTTGAACCTGGAATAGAAGAGATAAATAGATCTTATTCTTCATGAGTAACACAGCGTAAGTTGGTCACAAGTAATAGGCGGCAGGATGAGCATATAGGTTACTTGGATTCCTAGAGTAGGACCTTTCTGTGTTAGAGTGGACATGGTCCTAGACCTCCCAGCCCTCGATGATGGCTGTGTTTAGTTGCTATATTAAAAGAAGAGTAAAAGCAGATAAAAGGTAACTAAAAGAAAACAGTAAGATCTAAAGAAAGCAACAGAAACATCAATAGAAATAAATGAGAATTGCAAACGAAAATACATTTTTCCCATAAAATAAGTTTGGGAAAAAGTTTGAAAATAAAAATCTTTCTTATGTAAACCGTGCTTGGAAAAGAAAATAGGGATTTATAGGATAGCGGCATAAGTTTCAAGTACGGAGAGAGAGGTACGCAAAAGTAAAACGGAGAAATGTGAAGTTTTTCCATTTTCTACCTTCTTTCTAACATAAGAAATCGAGTTCAAAAAATTAGATTTTTCTGAAATTTGAATATTAAAAGTTGTATGGTAGAATTTGGATGAAAAATTCGTTGAAATACACCTCATTAAGTAGAAGTGTGGGAAAAATTGGATGAAAAATGTTTTGAGTTCTCAAAAAATTGCATTCATATAGAAATTGCAAGTATATTTAGGATGCGTGCATCATATTTTAAAATAAATTTTTAAAGAAGAAAAGCATTCACATAGGAGGTACCGCTTAAAATTCATGTACATGTATATATTTTGTATTGAATAACACTTTTTCACAAGAACCCGAATGGTTGTGAAATTGGATGTACACAAAATGGATGTGATTAATGCGAAGAATTACCTAATTTTACCCTTGTCAAATTTCGGGGACGAAATTTCCTAAGGGGTCAGAGAATGTAACACCTCGTATTTTTATATAATTAAAAATAAATTTAATTGATAACTATGAAAACAATGAAAAATGATTTTTTTTCTAATGTTGGAATTTGACCACGAAACTTATACCATTGTGTTCGTGACAATTTTCTGATCAACTTCCATATACAATGTTTTCTGAATGGATTTCAAACGGAGAAGTTATGTCCGTTTGAAGTTTTAGCGTATGAACCAACTACATATGCAAACATGGAAATTTTATCAATTATAATCATTTGCAATTAATTCATATGATGTTTATAAAAGCAGTAACAAATTTATTATGTTTGTAATGAATGTAAATTATTAAGAGAATTAGATGTAGGGGGAAAAAAATAAGGGGAATAATTAACATTGCAAACAGAATTAGCTAAAAAGTGTAATTAATTAATATGTGAATTAATATTGGAGATTAATATATAACATGTGTGTGTGTGTGTGTCTATTCCCTCAATTTAAAGTGGTTTATATATAAATGTAACAAATAAATGTTCAAATTCAAATCTAGATAAAAAAATATATGCATATTAAATATATATTAATGGAATGGTGGAATTAATTGACATGCCAATTAATAAAACATTACAATATGTAAAATATTAATTAAGGAAATTAACTTATAGAGGTGACATGTTAATCTATTAATGAGGCTATTAATTGGAATTATAACGTAATCAGCAGAAAATGTCAATTAATAAGGAAAAGAAGTAATAGTTGACCTAGATTTGAATGTGTACATATAGGCAGTATATTGCTACACATAAAAATTAATTGAAGTGTCAATTAAGTAGAGGATTAATTAGATAATTTGCGGACTGCATCTATTTAAGAGAGAACGTAATGTAATTCGTTCAATCAGCCGTCACTTTATTCATCCCTCTCTTACAGTAAACAATGGCTTCTTTCTTCATTCTTTTTTCCTATTTCTCACAAATCTTCACCAAATAAATCGAAATAAAATACATGTGAACAAAATAGAGGAATTGCAACAAATTAAAGGAGAGAAGTTGTAGAACGGTGTAGTAACTTTAGAAGGTAGAGATTTAAAGCTAAGGACGACAGGTGAGTGAATTTAATTATATATCTTTTACGTTTATGATATATTATCGTTAGATTCCCGTTAAATAATTTTATTTAGTATTTATTTCAGTAATTAATTATATTAATTAGTTATGCTAAGACTGTAAATTGTATAAGAAAGCTTATATTTAATTAATATTAGGCTTGACAGTTAGAGAAAGACATAAGCCTAAAAGTAAGAAATTTACAGTTATGTACATTTATTTTAAAAGTTGAAATTTAGCCTGCAAATGTTAGCTTTTTTTATTCCTTTTTACGTGAATAAATTAGTTAAAGAGAAAAATTCGCAAATACGGACTAAAGTAGAAAGAAAGCTAGATTTACAGAAATTGGATGTAAAATAAGAAAAGCTGAAATAAAAAGAGAAAAATAGAAATTTGCAGTAAATTATGCTAAAACGGAGAAAAATAAATAAAAAGGGAAAATCTAATAATTTGATTTGGAAATAAGTGATAAATTAATTGGTTGGTTTAGAAAAGAGAATACATTTCTATAGTTTAATATTTAAAAGATAACGATAAACGTAATTGCAAGAATAAAAGAAATAAAAAGGGAATTAGTGTAAAATAGAGAAACTGCTGTATTTTACACTATCCAAAAATTAAAGCAACAATAAAAGAGATATCTTGCAGTTACGGATTATTGTTTATAGCATTGTTTGGTATTAAAATATGGAAATGGATTTTTAGCATAGTTTTTGTAACCAACCAAATAGAATAGAACTACTTCCTAGAATATAAGAAGTTAAAGTGAAGAATTAAAGAAGGAATCAAGTTAATTATTAGACAAGACTAGAAGCTCTACATTTACTGCGCATATAATAGAATAAAAGTAAAACAGTTATTATGATAAGTAAATTTGTGACAATCGGACGTAGTCCCAAGCCAAGATTGTCATATAACATAAAAGAATTAAAGAGAATTCAATATCATAATAAAAGAAGACAGACTATAATAGAAAAGAGATACCTGTGATTATATTTATAATATATAGATTATAAAAAAGAATAAAAGAGACAATTACAAGTAAAATTATAACATAGGTTATAATTAAGTAGAAAGAACAGAAAAGACTCATTTTAAGACTTAAATGAAGTTAATAAGCAAATAGAGCAAAAATAATAGAAGACGCTTATTTTAATAAACTTAGAACTTGGATTAAGTTAATAAGCAAGATAATAGAATTGGCTCATACCAACAACATTCCATTTCAGTCAGGAACTGATGGTCTCACAATAGTTGGGAGAGGTTGGGACAAGATTATGCTAATTAGGGTAAATAAGTAACCAACGGAATAAGAAAAGTAAACTAAACGCAAAATAAAATATTAGACTTAGGGTCTAATAAAAAAGTAAGATGCGTTTGGAGTAGCCCAAAGGATGAAGAGCCTAACGAAGTAGTTCATCACAGATTTCAGCACGGAAGAAGCACGTCCAACTTAGTTATTTTGACCTAGAAGGAAGTGCGAGACTTCAATGGGATGTGGGGGTACTCTAGGATGGCCCTTTGGGGGTAGGCATAGCGATGCAGTCCTCCAAAGGTAGGTCTGTGAGTGTTTCATTAAAATAGTATACCTTGACTGCTTTTTGCATGGCATGACCATTGTAGGCAGTCAAAAGGGGTTGATGTTTAGAGTAGGATATTCGTATGTCCCAGTACTTGCAAGTAAGTTTTAGTGAGCAGGACCCAAAAGGGTAGTCGCATGCGGATATCGGGCCAGGATCAAAACCAAGAAGCGAGTTCGGGAAAGACTAGAGTTAAACCAATAGTCCAATGAACCTATCACTATCGAGACATTGGACGAGGGGCGCCGCCATTTGGATGTTTAGATTGTTTGCAGTAGGGCACAACCACTTAGCTCTTCAGAGGTCTTTTGATTAGTTGAGGGGTGGCTGCGTGGGGTCATAGCCACGATAAGAAAAGAGACAGACCAAATAGAATATCTGTATTGTAGGCCTGACAGGGCTGTCCTTTATAGAAATAGAAAATACCCGACCGAGTTCCGTACAAGATAAAACTTGTTAAGCGGGATTCAGGGAGTAGACAGAACGATTACGTATAGTCCTCAAGGTATGCACTGGGTGGTACATTGTGGATGTCCGATCATGAGTATAGACTAGTGCAGACGCAGTTTTACGTTTTCTTAGTAGATAACGGAACATTTGTATTGTAGGCCTTATGAGGCAGTCCTTTATAGATGTAGTCATAGAACGCCATAATAGCAAGATGATGGAGTTCTTAGCGAGGAGGATACAGAAGGTACTATGGGTTGTATCTAAGACCGATGCGGTCAAGAGGCATATAGATATATATATCAGTTGTTAGGTTTTAATCTACTAGGGAGTAGATGGGCACGATTCACGCACTGAGTCGAGAGTATTATAAACCCAATAAACCTAATATAACAGTAAATGGAATAAAACGGTATATGTAGAATTAAGCTTAGAAGTGTATAATTTGTCCATTCACCAGAACTTTAGTTCCGACCCCCTCCTCATAACATCCTACAGGTTAGGTAGATGGCAGAGACTTTCCAGCTTTGAGACACTTGTTTAGAAAGTGTTATTTTATTGGTGAGTATTTACTTACTATTATATTTTAGTCAGTTCCGTTATTAGATATTTATTGGAGCTTTGATATGTTTGCCTTTGCCTATTTTGCAGGATACCAGTTACCCAACTCGGGTTTCAGTGGGCTTGGATTTTAACATTTTTGCGAAAAATCCGAACCCACTGGAATTTGGGTTGTTACAGTATGACACTTGAAATATTACACAAAAAGAATACATTGTTCGTACTACTAATGTAACGACTCGAATTTTTGATAATTAAAAATATTAAATTTAATAAGATTTTGGAATTTAATATTGTCAAAAATTAAAATTTATTATTTATTAATGAAAAAAAATTATTAGGAAATAATTTAATGATGTTGATTGGATGTAATCGACAACTGTTTAACGCGATTTAAATAAATGATAATAATAAAAGTTAATGAGGAATAAATTGAATGTTGTATTAAACGGAGAAATCATATGTTATTAATTAAAATTGGTTTTAATATAGAATATGAATCAATTAGTTAATACGTAAATTTATTAGCTTTTGTTTGTAAATAATTTATTTAGAAATGTGTTTGGATTTACTAATATATAACAATTGCTTTATTTGTTCCCTTATTATTTAATTTGGTTGAAATTAGTTGGAAATCAAAGAAATTAATGTAATTAAATATTGCAGTTGGTATGAGTTAAGATGGATACTATAGAATATGAATGTAATAAAATGTAAACTAATGTTGATTATTATATACATAAGGTAATAGTTGATTTAATATAAGAATGTAAATCAAATTAAAAGAATATGTTGGAATTTAAATTATAATAAACTAGGTTTTATTACAGTTGTAATTGAACGCTGAAATTAATGTAATATTTAAATGTTGACTTTAACATGGAAAATTAAATTTTAAAAGATTATTAATTTCTGTTTGACTATGGATGATGAAAATTGTTAGCTTTTAAATTAAAATTAAAAGTGATCAAATTGGTTTTTAAAAAATAGTTCATTTAATTAAAGTTTAAAATTAGCTTTTTTGGGCACTGTCTCGGATTTCGACGAAACCAATTCCATCGGATCTGTAATAGTGAATTATTATATTATTTCAAGTTTCGTAGCGATCGGGCTTATTGTTTGACCGTGCGAGCTCAAAACGCGTAGAAATCAATTGAATGAATTTAATTAATATAATTTTATTTTAAAAGCTAACTTCTATATACAATAGAATTGGGTTTGAAATTAGTTCCATTGAGTTTAAAAATATTGAAAACTAGTATTTCGATATATAGTATGACCTACTTTTGTTTCGGGAACGAAACGGGCTTTTCGGGTCTTTGTTATCGCTGCGACCCATTCAATCTGTTCCATCCATTCTTATCCATCTTTGTTTATATATAGGCTGTTATAAACCCTAGCAGCTTTCTATTTTCATCTTCTGTACGTACAATTTCTATCTCACCCATTCCATCTTAATGGCAAACACCTCAAAACCCTAATTACTAATTCCAAATCAAACTCCAAAATTCAAACTGCTCAAATCATGTCATATAATATATCATCACGAAGCTCTCGACGAACGTAATCTGCGTTTGTAGTTCGTTTTTGCAATCGAATCACGGTTTGGCCATAAATTGGTGAAATAATCGTGGCTGTTCGTTCTAGGGCTTGGAGATCAACGGTGTATCTTCATCGATGGGATGATCGGAGGTGACCACTGGGTAGAGGAGGATGAGCAGAGGCGATCCATTATCTCCGATCGCGTCAGAAGTGCAGGGATTCGCCAGAAATAGGCGATGTGTGAAGGCGACGGCGGGTTCAGGCGACTGCACTAGAGGCGGTCGCATGAGCACAGGGGACGCGGCCGGAGGTGGCGGTGCTGGTGAGGGTGTTGGATCTGGGTATCTCGGTGTCTAGTGGCGGCGGTTGATCGATGAGAGCGACGGCTGTGAGTAGGGTTTCGTTGGTGTGCTATGAACGATGTTGAGAGGGTTGTCTAATTACTCTTTTAACCTTATTTTTATTTTTATTTTTAATTTAAATTTTCAAATGTTCTAACACATAACTTTTGCATACAAAATCGGATTCACACGCGGTTTCTTCCGTTGGATTCGTATCGAAATTCTGCACAACATGAAACTGGTTTGGTTGAATTTGGAGACTATTCAAATTTTGGGCTTTTATTGTATTTTAATCGACTATAAATCAAAGGTGAGTGATTTAACCCACTCACGCAATACTAAATCTTCTTATGTTAGTTGAATTAAATTTATGAAGTTATAAGAATTCTTTTGATTGTTGTTTGGTAATTTAAATTGTCATTTAAATTTATATTGAATTAAATTGCCATTTAAATTAATATTGAATTTAAATGCTAATTAATATCTGATATTGATAACTAGTTAATTGTTGTGAGTTATTGGCTGATTTGGATGTTGATTGTGATGGATGTTTATTTGTTGACATTTTGGATGATAGGATGTTTATTTATTTATATATATCCATGTTATCACCCAGTATATTAATTGAAAGCATATAAATTGTTATTTAAATTATTTCAAATAAATTAAGAAATAGGTTGAAATGATATATACATATGACACTTTGATTTGGATTGAAATGATATATATCCATCCCTATAGTTAAAATTGAAATAAATGATCACTTGGCCATAGGGTAGAAAATTATATATGGACACCGAATTGGTTAAATTAAACAGGTTTAAAATCTTGAATTGGGATTTTGATTAAAGGATATTGTTTTAAAGGAAATAAATTGAGGATTTATGCGAATTGAATTATTTCTAATTCAAGCTTTGAAAAGTGAAATTGAAATCGGGTAAAAGAAATTGTTTAAAAGAATTGAATTGGGAGTGTAAAGTTATAATTGGTATTTGACTTTAATTTTGGAAATTGAATTATTTTAAGATTTGGACCTTAAAATTGAATAATGATGTTTAAAATGATTTAAGTGTTTTAAATCGGTAAATTGAAATTGGGCTTGAAATTGATATAAATTGAAATGGTTTAAAATGAGAATTGAATTGAAATTTAAATCATTGAATTGAATCGTTGAATCGAATTTGAAGTTAAAAAGGAATGTTTCAGAAATTGAAGTTATTTCGAATTGAAATAAAGTTGATTTGAAGCTAAATTGAAATTGAGTCAACTGGGTTGAAAGATTGGAAATTGGGTTGTTGATTTGGAATTGGACATGAGTCCAGATTTGTGAAATGGAAGGAAACTGTTTGATTTAATACTATTTTCATAAAAAATTATTTTAATATAAACTGTTTAAAATCTATTTTTATTAATATTCAAATTGTTTTGATCTCTCCAAACTAATTTACTATATAAACCATTTTCAATACTCAAACCATTTTATATCAAACTATTTATAACTATTCAAACTATTTTCTAAAATTTCAAACTGTGCAAAGTTGGAAAGTTTATATTTAAATCGTTGATTTAAATGCGAGTGGTTAAATGAGGTTATAACCTAAGTTGGAATTTGAAATGATACTTTTAAGGGAAAATGACATATTTTGAGTAAATATGACGATTTTGATATTTTGAAGTGAATATGATATTTTGATTTCAAATATGACTCGGTTTTGAAATGTAAAAGAACTAACCGGTGTGAAAAATGACGTTTGGTTGTTAAAGAGACTGGGGCCTGTTATTGGCATACTCTCTATCAATATTGGAACCACTTTATCAACTGTGTACGTGGTGGATGATCCAGAATGAAGAGGTTGAATTGGAGGTGTTTGCTGGATTTGAAGAAAGAGAATGATGATGGATGACCCCGACACTTGTGCCAATTTGAAATGACTAAAACAGGACGGCTTGTCAGGGCCAAGTGGGCTAGCTACCCCTAGCAGACACACCTCTTCGTATTACTATATTGATGTTGGCTCGATCAGTGCACCTTGTTTTGGTTTGATTTTGGGGTGTTGGACGCGGTGGGCGGTCGTAGCTACGTTCCATTACCACCAGCCCTACGATCCGTACTGGTAGTATCCTACCTTGGGCATTGCCTCACGTGCTTGTCATACTCTTTATCCTTATTCACACCAGTATGGTACCTATAGGAGACTCACTGGCCACCGACGTTAATGTTTGTGTTACAGGACCTGCATAGCCTACCCGCTTAAAAATGTGTTAAGGGGGATCAATGTAAAGCCTTAACACTATTTTCATACTTTACATTGCCGATAGACACTACATATATAGCGTATTTTACTACATATGGATAGTTTAACGGATCCTTAGGAGATGGAAAATCCTGTAACATCTCTTAAGTTATTGCACGCACGTTATACACTGGATATGAGATGTAAAATCCCATAAACATCTCTTAAGTTATCGACTATCATTTTCGAGTTTCAAAGTGGGAAGATCACTTAGTAGCTTTGCTACACATTTCTTTTGATAAACTAATTTTGATTAAATCCATTAAGTATGATTTGATATAAATAATATATATATGTATAAATTATTTCAAAATGATTTTAAATAAATCCGGTATTTGAATTCTTAAGTCCCTGTTAATTAATAATTTTCAGTTGTAAAAATAAAGTGAAATTTTAATAGTTGGAAACTTCTAAAATGAGAAATAAGAAATTAGAAGTTAAGTGTTTAATGAAACTGTATACAAATTGGAGATTTGTTGCTTGTAAATTAAAAGATAATGAAATTTAGAAGTTGTAAATTATTGAACATTTTTGTTAACTAAAATGAATAAGATAAATTTGTATAACACTCAATTACATTCTAAAAACATATATAAAACTTACCAGAAATGTTTAAAAAGTGGTAATGTTAATATGAGTATGTAATAGAATATTATACAAGTAAGGCTTAATAACAAAAATGCTCCAAAATGAACATATGTTTATGAATAAAAGAATTAAGATGTACAAGAAATGTTATAAACGTGAGTTAATGTTTTGAAATGCTAATAATTAAATTGAATAGTAAAAAGTGAATACTATTTAAGTAAATAATTATAAACTTAAGAAAATGTTGAAATGATTCATAAATAGTTTTAATATTAAACGATACTATATATGAAGAAATAAATGTGAATTAAAAAGTAGAAAAACTTAAGTATGAATTGGTTCACAATTGAATATTGATGTTAATGGAAATCAAATTATATAAGTAAATAATAACTGTGAACTAAATTACAAAGAAACTTATATAATATTTTAAGAATTAATTTATTGATGTTCTAAATAATTGAATGGGAAATAAATTATGTAAGTAATGAATGTAAATTAATAACAGATAACCTTGTAAGAATGAAATAAAATAAGTGAAAAGTGAATAATGTGTGAAAGAAACCAATAAAATAATATTTAAAATTCTTTATTGTTTAGCTTGTGGGAAGTTTGGGAAATGGTACTTCAAATTGTGTAAGGTTGTATGAATAATCTATTAAGCAATTATCTAAGGCTGTTGAGCGAAAGGTACACTTGGTAGTTTATTTATCACCCTTGTACGATGAAAAGTTTCCGAACCTGAACAAACCGTTAGTCTTGATTGCTATGGATGTGTGATGGATTCCTTTGTTACATATGATGGTTGTACTGCTTTTGTTTGCATATGATTATTATATATTGTATGTTGCTTGTGCTATTGATGGAAACAACTAAAGCATTACTCTTTTTACATAATTTTAACTCTTTTAGATTATGTAAGTGAAATACAGGTTTATGGAAGCAATAGATGTTGCTTTTGGTCTCATAAATAAAGTTGTTTGCCTGACAAATAGGTACGTTTTCGAATTATGGTTTTTGTAACGGTATTTTATTGTTTTCTCATGGTTTGGTATATTTTATTATTAAAATATGATATATATTGTAATTATTGATATTATTATTCCTCCGGACCTATCCGCGCAAAGGAGACTCTGTCAAAAATTTTCGTAAATTTAAGACTTAGAAATTTTTTGTGGTAGTTGAGTTATTCCCAAATTTTTATATTAACTTAAATATGTAAGTTAAATTGTTATAAATTGATTATTTTGAATAAATTATATCTAATTTCTTGGTTTCTTCTCGTTCCTTTTCGAGGACGAAAAGTTTTGAGTGGGAGAGATTGTAACGACCTGTATTTTTTATAACAAAATATATTAAATTTAATAAGATTTTGAAATTTAATATTGTCAAAAATTAAAATTTATGATTTATTAATGAAAAAATTATTAGAAAATAATTTAATAATGTTGATTGGATGTAATTGACAACTGTTTAATGCAATTTAAATAAATGATAATAATAAAGGTTGATGAGGAATAAATTGAATGTTGTATTATGAGGAGAAATCATATGTTATTAATTAAAATTGGTTTTAATATAGAATATGAAATCAATTAATTAGTACGTAAATTTATTAGACTTTGTTTGTAAACAATAAATTTAGAAATGTGTTTGGATTACTAATATATAACAATTGCTTTAATTATTCCCTTGTTATTTAATTTGGTTGAAATTAGTTGGAAATCAATGAAATTAATGTAATTAAATATTGCAGTTAGTATAAGTTAAGATGAATACTGTAGAATATGAATGTAATAAAATGTAAACTAATGTTAATTATATTCATAAGTTAATAGTTGATTTAATATAAGAATGTAAATAAGATTAAAAGAATATGTTGGAATTTAAATTATAATAAACTACGTTTTGTTACAGTATTAATTGAATGCTGAAATTAATGTAATATTTAAATCTTGACTTTAACATGGAAAATTAAATTTTAAAAGATTATTAATTTATGTTTGACTAATTGTTAAATTTTAAATTTTAAATTAAAAGTGATCAAATTGGTTTTAAAATAATAATTCATTTAATTAACGTGTAAAATTAGTCTTTTTGGGCACTGTCTCGGATTTCGATGAAACTGGTTTCATTGGATCCGTAATGGTGAATTATTATAGGATTTCAAGTTTCGTAGCAATAGGACTTATGACCGTGCGAGCTCGAAACGCGTAGAAATCAATTGAGTGAATTTAATTAATATAATTTGGTTTTAAAAGCTAACTTCTATATACAATATAATTAGGATTTGAAATTAGTTCCATTGAATTTAAAAATATTGAAAACCTATATTTCGATGTATAGGATGACCTACTTTCGTTTCGGGAACGAAACAGGCTTTTCATGTCTTGGTTATCGTTGCGACCCATTTGATCTATTCCATCCATTCTTATTCATCTTTGTTTCTATATAGGCTGTTATAAACCCTAGCAGCTTTATTTTTTCATTTTTTGTACGTACAATTTCTATCTCACCTGTTCCTTCTCAATTGCAAACACATCAAAACCCTAATTACCAATTCCAAATCAAACTCCAAAATTCAAACTGCTCAAATCATGTCATATAATATATCATCGCGAAGCTCTCGACGAACGTAATCTGTGTCTGCGGTTCGTTTTTGCAATCGAATCATGGTTTGGCCACAAATTGGTGAAACTGTCGTGGCCGTTCGTTCTATGGCTTGGAGATCAACGATGTATCTTCATCGAGGGATGATTGGAGGTGACCATTGGGTAGAGGAGGATGAGAAGAGGCGATCCATTATCTCCGATCGCGTCAGAGGTGCAGGGATTCGCCAGAAATAGGTGATGTGTGAAGGCGACGGCGGGTTCAGGCGACTGCGCTAGAGGCGGTCGCGTGGGCACAGAGGGCGCGGCCGGAGGCGGCAGTGCTGGTGAGGGTGTTGGATCTGGGTATCTCAGTGTCTAGTGGCGGCGGTTGATCGATGAGAGCGTAGGCTGTGAGTAGGGTTTTGTTTGCGTGCCGTGAATGGTGTTGAGAGGTTCGTCTAATTATTCTTTTAACCCTATTTTTATTTTTAATTTATATTTAAATTTTCACACGTTCTAACACATAACTTTTGCATACGAGCTCGGATTCACGCGCGGTTTCTTCCATTGGATTCGTATTGAAATTCCGGACAACATGAAACTTATTTGGTTGAATTTGGAGAGTATTCAAATTTTGGGCTTTTATTGGATTTTAATCGACTATAATCAAAGGTGAGTGATTTAACCAACTCACGCAATACTAAATCTTCTTATGTTAGTTGAATTAATTTTATGAAGTGATAAGAATTTTATTGATTGCTGTTTGGTAATTTGAATTGTCATTTAAATTTAATTTGAATTTATATTGAATTAAATTGCCATTTAAATTAATATTGAATTTAATTGCTAATTAATACCTGATATTGATAACTAGTTAATTGTTGTGAGTTATTGGCTGATTTGGATGTTGATTGTGATGGATGTTTATTTGTTGACATTTTGGATTATTGGATGTATATTTATTTATATATATCCATGTTATCACCCTTTATACTAATTGAAAGCATATAAACTGTTATTTAAATTATTTCGAATAAATTAAGAAATAGGTTGAAATGATATATACCTATGACACTTTGATTTGGATTGAAATGGTATATATCCATCCCTATAATTAAAATTGAAATAAATGATCACTTGGCCATATGGTAGAAATTATATACGGATACAGGATTAGTTAAATTAAATGGATTAAAAATCTTGAATAGGGATTTTGATTAAAGGATATTGTTTTAAAGGAAATAAATTGAGGATTTATGTGAATTGAATTATTTCTAATTCAAGATTTGAAAAGTGAAATTGAAATCGGATAAAAGAAATTGTTTAAAAGAATTGAATTGGGAATGTAAAGTTATAATTGGTATTTGATTTTAATTTTGGAAATTGAATTATTTTAATATTTGGACCTTAAAATTGAATAACGAGGTTTAAATTGATTTAAGTGTTTTAAATCAGTAAATTGAAATTGGGCAATGAAATTGATATAAATTGAAACGGTTTAAAATAAGAGTTGAATTGAAATTTAAATCATTGAATTGAATTGTTGAATCGAATTTGAAGTTAGAAAGGAATGTTTCGGAAACTGAAGTTATTTCGAATTGAAATCAAGTTGATTTGAAGCTCAATTGAAATTGAGTCAACTGGGTTGAAAGACTGGAAATTGAGTTGTTGATTTGAAATTGGACATGGTTCTAGATTTGTTAAATGGAAGGAAACAACTTGATTTAATACCATTTTCATAATAAATTATTTTAATATAAATGTTTAAAATCTATTTTTATTAATATTCAAATTGTTTTGATCTCTCCAAACTATTTTACTATATAAACTATTTTCAATACTCAAACCATTTTATATCAAACTATTTAAACTATTTTCTAAAATTTCAAACCGTGCAAAGTTGGAATGTTTATATTTAAATCGTTGATTTAAATGCGAGTGTGGTTAAATAAGGTTATACCTAAGTCGGAATTTGAAATGATGCTTTCAAGTGAAAATGACATATTTTGAGTAAATATGATGATTTTGATATTTTGAAGTGAATATGATATCAAATATGAATCGGTTTGAAAATGTAAAAGAACCAACCGGTGTGAAAAATGACGTTTGGTTGTTAAAGTGACCGGGGCCTCTTATTGGCATACTCTCTGTCAATATTGGAACCACTTTAACAACTGTGTATGTGGTGGATGATCCAGAATAAAGTGGTTGAATTGGAGGCGTTTGCTGAATTTGAAGAAAGAGAACAATGATGGATGACCCCGGCACTTGTGACAATTTTAAATGACTAAAACAGGTTGGCTTGTCTGGGCCAAGTGGGCTAGCTACCCTTGGCGGACACACCTCTTCGTATTACTATATTGATGCTAGCTCAATCGGTGCACCTTGATTTGATTTGATTTTGGGGCTGTTGGATGCGGTGGGCGGTCGTAGCTATGATGCGTTACCACCAGCCCTACGACCCGAACCGGTAGTATCCTACCTTGGCATTGCCTCACGTGCCTTGTCATACTCTTTATCCATATTCGCGCCCACTATGATTTTGTTTTAGTATGGTACCTATAGGGGACTCACTGGCTACCAACGTTATTGGTTGTGTTACAGAACCTTCATAGACTACCTACTTATAAATGTGTTAATGGGGATCAATGTAAAGCCTTAACGCTTTTTTAATACTTTACATTGTCGATAGACACTACATATATAACGTATTTTACTACATATAGATAGTTTAACGAATCCTTAGGAGATGGAAAATCCCATAACATCTCTTAAGTAATTGCACGCACGTTATACACTGGATATGAGATGTAAAATCCCATAAACATCTCTGAAGCTATTACACTCGTATTTATTTGCTGCTAATGTAACTTTCATAAGAATTTTCAGTTCTGACTCGAGTGTTTTGTCTTTTCATTACGCTTGGGTCAGGCTGAGCAATTCAGTGTTTGAAGACTTTATTTTTGGAGGACGAAGACAGCGTTTGGTATATTATATTATTAGTATTTTTCCGCTGCATCAGTTTGCAATGTTTGTTGATTGTACTCTGATTATGTTGTAAAAATTGTGTAATCAAATGTATATTATAAAACAGCTTCATGAACTGTTTATTTGATTATTATATTTTGTCATTCCGCTACGAGATTCTATGTTTTGTTTTTCTTCTTTTCTCTGATTTTCTTATTTACCCCATTGATAATCTACCCTTTTGAATGGTTTGAGTTAGATATGTGTGGTTTATTGTCGATTTAAACCGTCTAAAAAGGTGGGTCGTCATAGTTGGTATTAGAGCTTTGGTTTAGAGATACCTTAGCCTGTTTGGGTTAAACTCATTAGAGATAGGGTTATTAATACCCCAGAATGAGTTTGAGTGTATATATATGAGAGAGCGTATTTGTTAGTGATATAAAAATATTTTGTATTGTGTTGATTTGTTCTGTTGAGTATTTATGAATTCTGGTCAGTACATAGGATGCTATGGCATCGATAGGGGTTTCTAAACACTTAAACATGGCAGACGGACACAATATTGTTTTCGAAATAGGTAAATGAAATAATTTTACCTAGTAATTATATGTTGTGTATATATATATAAAATTTTTCATCAATTGATATTTTGTTATTTTTCGAAAGTCTATAGTATGGTAAGTCTATAGTATGGTGGATCGATTATATAAATGACAAGTATATAACTAAATTAAACTATAGTGTAACAATAGGAAAGAATGTAAATAAGAATAATCACACCAGGGTTTTTATACTAGTTTGGACCTCCCATCCTACGTCCAGTCCCGAAGCTCCTCTTCGGAATTTCCTTTCACCAAATAACCCTCACTTCACCCGGAGGAACATGTTTACAATAGCAGAGTTTCTTTGTCAACTGTGTGTTATCTATTACACGAATTTTGACTATATAGTAAAAATGCTTCCAATATATATTTAGAGAGTATTGTCTATGAGGAACTGTATATTTGGAAGAGTATAATACAAGTATAGATTGCTAGAGATCAAGAGTATATGATAGAGTGTATAATCAGAGAGCATAAGTAAGTAAGGTTAAGTCTTCTCTTTGATTCTTGATGTTATTTATAGTGGTAGAGAGATTCCTTGAGTAGTTGCATCCATTAACAAGTGTTCTATGGTCGCTTCTAATGGTGATGAAGAGTTGCAGCGAAGAGAAGCGAAGATGTCTTTTCAAATGCGACAGTTGTAATTTGAATTTTCAAATCCGAGTTCAACACCAGACGTCTGGTAATTATTTCAGATGTTTGGATATTTTTTTTGTGCAGTAGCCTTTCAGACGTCTAAGTATATTAATCGGACGTCTGATCCTTTCTGTTTTAAATTCCAGAGGATTTCTTCAGACGTCTGGCTAGTGCACCCAGACATCTGAAACTTGTGCATGTTGAATTTGTGCATCTGTGTCATTGCTCCATTGATCCTATCGACTTGTAGTCTCTTGTAGTGTCCTTTAAGCCTCATTCTTGTCTTTCTAGTGATGTTGTTCTAGCAAGTTCCTGTATATATACATATATATGTACATTTGATTTTCATTGTAAAGTTGTTATCATTAAAACCATGGATTTAATTTCCTAACATTTTTATTGTGTTGGATGTTAGTAAATTATAATATTTAATTATAGTCATTAATTGTTTGGTTAGTCAAGGTTCTTAAAACTATTGACTATTATATGTTATAAGAAAATGTAATGTAATAAATATGGTTTATAAATTATGATTCATAAATAAAATAAATTTAAACCAAAATTTGAGAACTTAAATTCTGGTGTTTTGAAATTGGTTTTTCAAAGATTTGAAAAATAATAATATTAGTATTGTTTGGAAGTATTTGCAAATATAAATGTTTCAAAGTGTTTTCAAAGGGTTCTTGAAAGGAATGTTTTTAAAAGAATTTTAAAAGGAAATAAGTTCTGTACTCCCCTCTTCTATCGCTGGAAAATAATTTCGGTGATGACCGCGGCATCATCGACTTTCATTTTCGAGTTTCAAAGTGGAAAGATCACTTAGTAGCTTTGCTATGCATTTCTTTTGATAAACTACTTTTGATTAAATCCATTAAGTATGATTTGATATAAATAATATATATACGTATATATTATTTCAAAATGATTTTAAATAAACCCGGTATTTGAATTCTTAAGTCCCTATTAATTAATAATTTTCAGTTGTAAAAATAAAGTGAAATTTTAATAGTTGGAAACTTCTAAAATGAGAAATAAGAAATTAGAAGTTAAGTGTTTAATGAAACTGTAAAGAAATTGAAGATTTTTCACTTGTAAATTAAAAGATAATGAAATTTAGAAGTTTTAAATTATTGAACATTTTTTTAACTAAAATGAATAAGATAAATTTGTATAACACTCAATTACATTCTAAAAACATATATAAAACTTACTAGAAATGTTTAAAAAGTGGTATGTTAATATGAATATGTAATAGAATATTATACAAGTAAAGACTTAATAACAAAAATGCTCCAAAATGAACATATGTTTATGAATAAAAGAATTAAGATGTACAAGAAATGTTATAAACATGAGTTAATGTTTTGAAATGCTAATAATTAAACTGAATATTTAAAAGTGAATACTATTTAAGTAAATAATTATAAACTTAAGAAAATGTTGAAATGATTCATAAATAGTTTTAATATTAAACAATACTATATATGAAGAAATAAATGTGAATTAAATAGTAGAAATACTTTAGTATGAATTGATTCACAATTGAATATTGATGTTAATGGAAATCAAATTATATAAGTAAATAATAACCGTGAACTAAATTGCAAAGAAACTTATATAATATTTTAAGAACTGATTTATTGATCTTCTAAATAATTGAATGGGAAATAAATTATGTAAGTAATGAATGTAAATTAATAAGAGATAACCTTGTATGAATGAAATAAAATAAGTGAAAAGTGAATAACGTGTGAAAGAAACTAATAGAATAATATTTAAAATTCTTTGTTTTTTAGCTTGTGGGAATTTTGGGAAATGAGACTTCAAATTGTGTAAGGTTTTATGAATAATCTATTAAGCAATTATCTAAGGCCATTGAGCGTAAGGTACACTTGGTAGTTTATTTATCACCGTTGTACGATGAAAAGTTTCCGAACCTGAACAAACCGTTAGTCTTGATTGCTATGGATGTGTGATGGATTCCTTTGTTACATATGATGGTTGTACTGCTTTTGTTTGCATTTGATTATTATATATTTCATGTTGCTTGTGATATTGATGGAAACAACTAAAGCATTACTCTTTTTACATAATTTTAACTCTTTTGGGTTATGTAAGTGAAATACAGGTTTATGGAAGCAATAACTGTTGCTTTTGGTTTCATAAATAAAGTTGTTTGGCCGAAAAATAGGTACGTTTTCGGATTACGGTTTTTGTAACGGTATTTTATTGTTTTCCCATGGTTTGAGATATTTTATTATTAAAATATGATATATATTGTAATTATTGATATTATTCTTCTTCCGGACCTATCCCCACAAAGGAGACTCTGCCGAAATATTTCGTAAATTTAAGGCACAGAATTTTTTTATGGTAGTTGAGTTATTCTCAAATTTTTATATTAACTTAAATATATAAGTTAAATTGTTATAAATTGATTATTTTGAATAAATTATATCTGATTTCTTGGTTCCTTCTTGTTCCTTTTTGAGGACGGAAAGTTTTTAGTGGGGGAGATTGTAATGACCCGTATTTTTTGATAATTAAAAATATTAATTTAATAAGATTTTGGAATTTAATATTGTCAAAAATTAAAATTTATGATTTATTAATGAAAATTATTATTAGAAAATAATTTAATAATGTTGATTGGATATAATTGACAACTGTTTAATGTAATTTAAATAAATGATAATACTATAGGTTAATGAGGAATAAATTGAATGTTGTATTAAATGGAGAAATCATATGTTATTAATTAAAATTGGTTTTAATATAGAATATGAAATCAATTAGTTAGTACATAAATTTATTAGATTTTGTTTGTAAACAATAAATTTAGAAATGTGTTTGGATTACTAATATATAACAATTGCTTTATTTGTTCCCTTATTATTTAATGTGGTTGAAATTAGTTGAAAATCAATGAAATCAATGTAATTAATTATTGCAGTTAGTATGAGTTAAGATGAATACTGTAGAATATGAAGGTAATAAAATGTAAACTAATGTTAATTATATTCATAAGGTAATAGTCGATTTAATATAAGAATGTAAATAAAATTAAAAGAATATGTTGGAATTCAAATTACTATAAACTAGGTTTTATTACAGTTGTAATTGAATGCTGAAATTAATGTAATATTTAAATTTTGACTTTAACATGGAAAATTTAATTTTAAAAGATTATTAATTTATGTTTGACTTAGAATGATGAAAATTGTTAACTTTTAAATTTAAAATTAAAAGTGATCAAATTGGTTTTAAAATAATAATTCATTTAATTAACGTATAAAATTAGCCTTTTTGGGCACTATCTTGGATTTCGACGAAACAGGTTTCATCGGATCCGTAATAGTGAATTATTATAGGATTATAAGTTTCGTAGCGATCAGACTTATCATTTGATCGTGCGAGCTCGAAACGCGTAGAAATCAATTGAATGAATTTAATTAATATAATTTGATTTTAAAAGCTATCTTCTATATATAATAGAATTATGGTTTGAAATTAGTTCCATTGAGTTTAAAAATATTGAAAACCTATATTTCGATATATAGGATGACCTACTTTCGTTTCGGGAATGAAACAGGCTTTTCGGATCTTTGTTATCGCTGCGACCCATTCGATCCGTTCCATCCATTTTTATCCATCTCTGTTTATATATAGGCTATTATAAACCCTAGCAGCTCTCTGTTTTCAATTTCTGTACGTACAATTTCTATCTCACATGTTCCTTCTCAATGATAGACACCTCAAAACCCTAATTACCGATTCCAAATCAAACTCCAAAATTCAAACTGCTCAAATCATGTCATATAATATATCATCGCGAAGCTCTCGATGAACGTAATCTGCGTTTGCGGTTTGTTTTTGCAATCGAATCACGGTTTGGCCACAAATTGGTGAAACAGTCGTGGTCGTTTGTCTAGGGCTTGGAGATCAACGGTGGATCTTCATCGATGTGATGATCGGAGGCTGGGTAGAGGAGGATGAGCAGATGCGATCCATTATCTCCAATCGCGTCAGAGGTGCAGCGATTCGCCATAAATAGGCAATGTTGATGGCGGCGGTGGGTTCATGCGACTGCGCTGGAGGTGGTCGTGTGGGCACAGGGGACGCGGCCGGAGGTGGCGGTGGTGGTGAGGGTGTTGGATCTGGGTATCTCGGCGTCTAGTGGCGGCGGTTCATCGATGAGAGCGGCGGCCATGTGTAGGGTTTCGTTTGCGTTCTGTGAACGATGTTGAGAGGTTTGGCTAATTACTCTTTTAACCCTATTTTTATTTTTATTTTTAATTTAAATTTTCAAACATTCTAACACATAACTTTTGCATACGAACTCAGATTCACACGCGGTTTCTTCCGTTGGATTCATATCGAAATTCCGGACAACATGAAACTAGTTTGGTTGAATTTGGAGACTGTTCAAATTTTTGGATTTTAATCAATTATAAATCAAAGGTGAGTGATTTAACCCACTCAAGCAATACTAAATCTTCTTATGTTAGTTGAATTAAATTTATGAAGTGACAAGAATTTTATTTATTACTGTTTGGTAATTTAAATTATCATTTAAATTTAATTTGAGTTTATATTGAATTAAATTGCCATTTAAATTAATATTGAATTTAATTGCTAATTAATACCTGATATTGATAACTGGTTAATTATTGTGAGTTATTGGCTGATTTGGATGTTGATTTTGAAGGATGTTTATTTGTTGACATTTTGGATGATTGGATGTTTATTTATTTATATATATCCATGTTATCACCCTGTATATTAATTGAAAGCATATAAACTATTATTTAAATTATTTCGAATAAATTAAGAAATAGGTTGAAATGACATATACATATGACACATTGATTTGGATTGAAATGATATATATATATCCCTATAATTAAAATTAAAATAAATGATCACTTGGCCTTAGGGTAGAAAATTATATACGTACATCGGATTGGTTAAATTAAATGGGTTTAAAATCTTTTGAGGAATTATGTGAATTTAATTATTTCTAATTCAAGCTTTGAAAAGTGAAATTGAAATCAGGTAAAAGAAATTATTTAAAATAATTGAATTAAGAATGTAAAGTTATAATTGGTATTTGACTTTAATTTTGGAAATTGAATTATTTTAAGATTTAGACCTTAAAATTGAATAACGATGTTTAAATTGATTTAAGTGTTTTAAATCAGTAAATTGAAGTTGGGCTTAAAATTGATATAAATTGAAATGGTTTAAAATAAGAATTGAATTGAAATTTAAATCATTGAATTGAATTGTTGAATTGAATTTGAAGTTAAAAATGAATGTTTCGGAAATTGAAGTTATTTCGAATTGAAATTGAAATAAAGTTGATTTGAAGCTAAATTGAAATTGAGTCAACTAGGTTGAAAGACTAGAAATTGAGTTGTTGATTTGAAATTGGACATGGGTCCAGATTTGTGAAATGGAAGGAAACAATTTGATTTAATACTATTTTCATAATAAATTATTTTAATATAAATTGTTTAAAATCTATTTTTATTAATATTCAAATTGTTTTAATCTCTCCAAACTATTTTACTATATAAACCGTTTTCAATACTCAAACCATTTTATATCAAACTATTTAAACTATTTTTAAACAGGACGGTTTGTCAGGGCCAAGTGGGCTAGCTACCCCTAGCGGACACACCTCTTCGTATTACCATATTGATGTTGGCTCGATCGGTGCACCTTGATTTGATTTTATTTTGGGGTCTTGGACACGGTGGGCGGTCGTAACTACGTTGCATTACAACCAGCCCTACGACCCGAACTAGTAGTATCCTACGTTGGACATTGCCTCACGTGCCTTGTCATACTCTTTATCCTTATTCGTGCCCATTACGATTTTGTTTTAGTATGGTACCTATAGGAGACTCACTGGCCACCGACGTTAATGTTTTTATTACATGACCTGCATAGCCTACCTGCTTAAAAATGTGTTAAGGGAGATCAATGTAAAGCCTTAACGCTATTTTCATACTTTACATTGCCGATAGACACCACATATATAGCGTATTTTACTACATATGGATAGTTTAACAGATCCTCAGGAGATGGAAAATCCCGTAACATCTCTTAAGTTATTGCACGCACGTTATACACTGGATATGAGATGTAAAATCCCATAAACACCTCTGAAGCTATTACACTCGTATTTATTTGCTGTTGATGTAACTTACATAGGAATTTTCAGTTCCGTCTCGAGTGTTTTGTCTTTTCATTATGCTCGGATCAGCCTGACCATTTCAGTGTTTGAAGACTTTATCCCTGAAGGACGAAGACGGAGTTTGGTATATTATATTATTAGTATTTTTCAGCTGTATCATTTTGGTATGTTTGTTGATTGTACTTTGATTATGTTGTAAAAATTGTGTAATCAAATGTATATTGTAAAACAGCTTCAGAACTGTTTATTTGATTATTATATTTTGTCATTCCGCTGCGAGATTCTGTGTTTTGTTTTTCTTCTTTTCTCTTATTTTCTTATTTACCCCATTGGTAATCTACCATTTTGAATGGTTTGAGTTAGACATGTGTGGTTTATTGTCGATTTAAACCGTCTAAAAAGGTGGATCGTCGCAACTAGTTATGCACAATGGTCAAACCCTCAAAAACTAGATGCTCCTAGTAACACGAAAGCTATGAACATGTTAGTTTGCTCTCCGAACAAAAATGAATTCAATAAAATTAGTGTGTGTTCATCTGCTTATGAAATTCGATGCACCTTAAAAATTACTCATGAAGGTACCGATAAGATTAAACAAAGCAAGATTTCTATGCTTAAAAATCGGTTTCAAAATTTTAGAATGAAGAAAGATGAGAATATTAATGATATGTACTCTAGATTTCAAGATATTTATCATTCACTTCCTGCACTAGGAGAAAAATATGTAGATTTTGATATTGTGTCAAAAATCCTCAACTCTTTGACTGATGACCAGGAACGAAGAGTCTTAGCTATCGAAGAAGCTAATGACATTCAACCTTAAAACCAGAAGAGTTAATAGGAAATCTCATGTTATATAAAGTGAATTTGCAGGCAAACAAGTACAAGCTCAAGATAGAAAGATAATTGCATTTCAAGTAGAGAAGGAGGAATCTGGTATAGATGACGATGGTGTTGCATTTCTAGCAAAAAAAATCTAGAAATTTCTGAAGTTTAAGAAGACTAAAAAATTGAGCAACAACAATAGCAATAATACTCCCCATCTCATCGCTCAAATGTTATGAATTTGATAAGATAGGTCACTGAAAAAAAGATTGCCCAAATCTCAAGAATGATAAGAACAGCTTCAAAATCAAAAGCAAGAAGTTTACAAGAAAAAGAAACAAGCATTTTCAGTTACATCGGATGACTCAAATTTTTCTTCATCGTCAGATAGTGACAGCAATTTTGAACAAGTGAACGTGTGCTTCATGGCTTCTAATGACGATGTATGTGAATTTTTTTTATGGTCTAGTTGAAATAAATAACGAATTATTAGATAGACTAAAAGATCTGAAAAGAAAATATAAGGACAATTTAGGAAAATTGAATAGAAGTGAATTAGAAATTGATATGTTAAAAGATGAAGAAAAAAATTCGAAGAAGAATTGAAAAAATCTCAAGAATATTGTGTTAATATAACATCTCAAGTCACAATATTAAGTAGTGAAATTGAAATTCATAAAAATGAGAATGTTAAATTAACAAAGGAAAATTTTGATTTGAATTCTTATATTGATATAGTAGGTATATAAGTCGAAGAACTTAAAACAAAGTTAGAAAATCTCACTAAAAATGTTTTAAACTTTGATAAAGGTAGATAAAACTTATCTAGAATTATTAATAATTCACATTCTTCCTTTAATAAGAAAGGTTTGGGTTATAATAAAACTAGCAAGGAAGTAACATCGCCTAAAAAGTATAGCTCATTATATACAAATTTCAAAAAGATGTATGATTGTAAAAAGAAACCGATAAGCAATATTAAATCTATAAAGATATGGGTTCCAAAGACTAACAATCATCTCATAGGAAGCAAGTATATAGAGACATTTATATCTAGTGTATATAAAAATTCTAATTTCATTTTCAAAGGGAACACCAAACCACCTTGGGTATGGCTTCCTAAGACCTAACTCTTAGGATCCTAACATAGGAAGTGGGGACCAATTCAAATAAATATTTTTTGTAGTTACCATATAAGAAAAGAGGAAAATGGACACTCGACAGTGGTTGCTCCAAGCATATGATGGGAAATAAAGAAATGCTAGCAAATATTATCTACTCAGACGGAGGATCCATTACATTTGAAGATAACTCCAAAAGATACGTCGTTGGAAAAGACGATGTGAGCAACGACGGTATATCTAATTTACCTCTTATTACAAATGTTTTATTGGTTAAGAATTTAAAACACTATTTACTTAGTATCAATCAACTTTGTGATAAAGGATTTGTTATTTCATTTGAAAAAGATAAATGTAATATTTTTGACCAAAATAAAAATCTAATTTTTGAAGGAATTTGAAAAAGAAATATTTATGTGTTAAGCGCGAAAATAAATCACAACATGGATGTTTGTTTAATAACCAAAGAGAATGATCATTAGCTTTATCACAAAAGATTTTGTCACATAAACTTTAAGTCCATAAGTAAACTATTTAAAAATAATTTAGTAAATGGTTTACCAAAAATGAATTTCAAAGTAGATAATCTATGCGATGCATGCCAAATAGGAAATTAACAAAATCTTCTTTTAAATCTAAGAAAATAAACTCTACTTTTTTTTGAATATACTCAGGAGAACCTAGCAGAATGGTAAACTCATAAAGGGAATTAAGTTGTGCATATTCACTTTAACTCATGACACCTATAACCCCCGGGTACTGTTTTTTATGAGAAATGTGTATACGACAGGGCTCGAACCTCGGTATGTTACCAGACCGAGACACCCATTTTCCATTTGCGCCACATGTGAGGACAATAATCTCTACTTTACAACCACTAGAATTACTTCATTTGGATCTCTTTGGTCCTACTCAAGTACGGTCCATAAATCATAACAAATATATTTCCGTAATAGTATATGATTTTTCTAAATGTACTTGGACACTTTCCTTAAAAAATAAAACGATACTTTTGAAAATTTTAAAATCTTTGCTAAAATAATACAAAATTTAAAGAGTTTAATAATTAAGAATATAAGAAGTGACCATGGTGGTAAATTTAAAAACGAGTAATTTAACAATTTTTGTAACAAAAAGGGGATTAGCCACAATTTCTCATTTCCTAGAACTCCACAATAAAATGATGTTGTAGAAAGAAAGAACAAAACGTTACAAGAATGTGCTGGAACTTTATTAAATAATAGTCAATTACCAAAGAACTTCTAGGCAGAAGTTGTGTCTATTGTATATTATGTTCTAAATCATGTCTCTATAAGACCATTAACAAAACATACTCCATACGAACTGTTTCATAGTAGAAAACCAAATATAACATACTTTAAAATCTTTGGTTCAAAATATTTTATTTTAAACACAAAAGACCAGTTAGAAAAATTCGACCCAAAATCTGATAAAGACATATTTATTGGATATTCGGAATGAAGTAAAGCTTACAGAATTTTTAATAAAAGATCTAAGATAATAAAAGAAACGTTACAAGTATCTTTTGATGAGAATTTCAAAAATAATGGCATTAATGAAGAAGACATTTTAATTACTGAATAACCAATTATAGAAAATCCACCTCAAGATACTGTAATTCAAAATGAACTTGAAACTCCTCCACGAATTTTGAAAGATCATCCGAAAAGAAATATAATTGGTGAAGTAAACACCAAAGTTATAGCTAGAAATTAATTAAATCAAATGGACATGTAACATTCATTTCTAATATAGAACCTAAGAATTTTAAAGAAGCATCTACTGATGCTTATTGGATTTTAGCTATGCAAGAAGAACTAAATCAGTTTGAATAGAATGATGTTTGGGAATTGGTTCCAAGATCAAATGATCAAACAGTCAGTGAAACGAAATGGGTCTATAAAAACAAAGCTGATGAAAATGGAAATATAACCTAAAATAAAGCTAGGCTGGTTGCATGGGGTTATAATCAAGAAGAAGAAACAGACCATGAAGAAAAGTTTGCTCCTATAGCTAGCGTATAAGCAATACGTATTTTATTAGCTTTCTCTTGTCATCATAATTTTAAATTATATCAAGTGGATGTTAAAAGTACATTCTTAAATAGTTTATTAAAGAAAATGTGTTTGTAGTTCAACCACCACTATTTACACATGACAAATTCCTTAATCATGTCTATAAACTTAAGAAAACTCTATATGGTCTAAAACAAGCATCCCATACTTAGTATGAACGATTAAAAAGCTGTCTTATTGCTTCTGGATTTGAGATAGGCAAAGTAGACCATACAGTTTTTATTAAATGAGAAAATATAGACATTTTAATTATACAAGCATATGTTTATGATATTATTTTTGGTTCTACAGATGAAAAATTATGTAACAAAATTTCAAATTCAATGAAAAGTGAATCCGAGATATGGGAGAACTCCTGTATTTCTTTGGTTTACAAATTAAATAATTAAACAACAGTACTTTCATTGATCAAGAAAAATACGGTAATAATTTACATAAATGTTATGGTATGGAAAATACATCAAGTAAACCAACATCCATGAGTACTACAATACATTTAGATAAAGATGAAGACGGAAAGCATGGATAAAAAATTATACAAAAGGATGATCGGATCGTTGTTATATCTTACCGCCGGTTATCTAAACATAATGACGAGTGTTTGTTTATGTGCACGCTTTCAAGTAAATCCCAAAGAATCACATTTGCGAATGGTGAAGCAGATTTGACGTTACTTAACCAACACTAGTGACTACGGACTTTTCTATTCGAAAGAATGTCCTTTCAAGTTAGTGTCATACAACGATGATGACTTTAGATGATGTCGGACGGACAAAAAGAGTACGAGTGGTACCTGTCACTTCATTGGACAATATCTAGTATTGTGCTTTAGTAAGAAACAAAACCATGTCTCACTCTCGACATGTGAAGTAGAACATATCTCCGCTGCTTTGGCATTTTCTCGAGTTATGTATATGCAACAAACACTCAAATTCAAAGATTTCAGAATTTACTTACATAATTTTTCGATATTTTATGATAATACTAGCGCTATAAATTTAATAAAAAATCCGATAAACCACTCTCGTACAAAAAATACTGATTTATGTCATCGCTTTTTACGGGATAACATAGAAAAGGAAGTAATTTCATTAGAATTTGTAACGTCTAAAAATCAAATTGCCGACATTTTCACTAAACCATTAAATGAGAATTCTTTTATTAACTATGTAGAGAGTTTGGAATCTATTCATTATAGGAAATAATTTAATGCCTATATTTATTTGTCTAGGAATAATCAATCTTTACTATTTCAAAATATAAGGTACAAATATATTTATCTATTTTTTCTATGGTAAAATTCAGCTTTTACCTTAAATAGAAAACAAAAATTCTAGTTAAAAGATTTTCAACCATGTATTTACAATACTGTTTTGTCATCTAAACATATATATAAACCTATAACTTTGACAACTGAAAGCACGAGAAACAAATTATTTTCAATTAAATATTATTTTAACAACGGCCTCGCCTAAAACCACACCTTCACCAAAAAGCACATCTTCGTCCTCGTCAAAAATCACAACTCCTTCTTCCGATAGTTCATCGTCACTAAAGATTATTTCATCACCAACCTACCACACCAGCTTTTCTCCTAGATGAAAGATGGTAGAGCAGTCGATTAATTTTAATGGCGTAGTAACGACTACCGATGACTGTCGCATTGATGAGCTAAATCACTATCAACAAAAAATGATCGGACTTCAGAAACAAATGTACTGGGAACAACGCAAATAATGAGCGCATCTTCATTTTATCGAGAGATCTCTTCTGGCATTCTATGGACGATCACTAACAAAGAATAGTATACGTAAAAACTCTCCTAAACTTACGGAAACCCTATTAAAAATATACGACTCCAAGTCAAAAAACTCACGTTTTCGGATTATGGTTTTATAGCAATGTTATATTGTTTTTCCCGTGGTTTGGGATATTTTATTTTGAAATATGATATGTATATGATATTATTGATATTATTATTTCTCCCAGAGATCTCCGTACAAAGGAGACTCTACCGAAATTTTCCATGAATTTTGGACTTTGAGAAATTTTATGAAAGTAAAATGTTTTCAAGCTTTTATTGGACTTGAATATAAAAGGATTTAATTGTTTTAAATTGATATATTTTATTTAAATTATTTAATTATGTAAATTAATTTTATAAATTGAATACTTTGAATAAGATACATTAATTTCTTAATTCCTTCTTTTCCTTTCCGAGGATGAAAAGTTTTGAGTAGGGGGAGTGTAACGACCCGTAATTTTCGATAATTAAATTTATTAATTAAATAAGTTTTAGGAATTTAATGTTGTGAAAAGTTAAAATTTTAAGATTTATTAATGAGAAAAATTACTAGAATAAAATCTAATGATGTCAATGTAAGGCAATTGATAACTATTTTAATGTATGTCCAATTAATTGAAATGATTATAAAGTCAAAATTGGTTATAGATTGTAAATAAAGAAATAAAATTTAATATTGGAGTCAATGTTGAAATTATATGTGATAAATTGAAATTGGCTAATATTGAAAATGGAATCAGTGTTGTGTAATTAGTTATAACATTTGTTGTAGATAATAAACTTATACATGTGATTAAATTAAGCAAAAGGTGACAACTGTTATATGTTACCTATTTATTTAATTTGTTGAATTAAATTGGAAATCAATTGCAATTAAATGTAATTAAATATTACGTTAATGTAAATTAAGATGATAATTATAGAATATTAATACAATAAGATGTAAACCAATGTTAACTATGTCCAAAAAGTAACGATTGATTGAATACAAAGAATGAAATCAAATTAAATCAATTTATTGGAATTAAAATATAATAATTGGATTTTATTTACAGTTGAAACTTAACACTGTAATTAGTGTAATATTTAACACTGAATTGATGTGTAATTTTTTTAAAATTATTGTAAATGTCTAAGTAATCAAAAATGATAAAAATTGTTAGTAATTAAATTGGAAATTAAAAAGTGATTTAATAAATTTAATAATAATTTATTTATTTAACGTGAAAATAGCCATTTTGACCACTGTCTCGGATTTCGACGAAACCAATTTCATCGGATCCGTATCAGCGAATTATTGCAAGGTTTCAATTTCGTGGCGATCGGACTTGTCGTTTGATCATACGGACTCGAAAGCGTAGAAGTCAATTTAATTGAAATCAATTTGAAATAAGCTGATTTTAAAGCCAACTTCTGTATACAATGAAACTAGGACTTGAAACCTGTTCCATTGAATAAAAAAATATCAAAAACATCTATATTGATATATGGGATGACCCACTTTCATTTCGGAGGTAGAACGAGCTTTTTGGGTCGTTATGGTCGTTCGAACCAATTCGATATGTGTTCATTTTTCTTATCGGGCTTGGTTCATATAAATAGATCATTCTAAACCCTAGCAGCCTTTTATTTTCTTATCTCAGTACGTACAATTCCATCTGTCTGCTTCTCTCTTCTCAATGGCTGGAGAACCCTGGATTCCTAATTCAATTTCAAATCAAAATTCAATTTCAAATTCAAACTCCTCCAAACCTTAACATATTATATACCGTTTCGAAGCTCTCGACAAGCGTAACCTACTGGTGAAATTCTTTATTGCAATCGAATCACCTTTTTCCTGAAATCGATGTTTTGTTCTCGGCCATCCATAGGCCATCGCCTCGTTTAACGGTGGATTTGCGACGAGGAGGCAATCGGGTGGCGCGGCGTGTAGAGGGTTTCGAGGCAAGTCGATCCAGGGGGTTCATGGTGGTCGGAGGCGAAGGAAATTGCCAGGAATGCCTGACCTAGCTAGCGGTGGTGGGCTAGGGGTCGCGCGACATCGTGTGGGCATGGGGAAGGTCGGCCTGAGGCACTGAGGCTGGTGGCGTCGCCTGATCGAAAGTTCGAGCATTGTGTGGCGGTGGAAATTGCAAACAGGGTGGCGGCTGACCTTCGAACACGCTAGTAGGGTTTCCTGGAAGGAAGTCAAGTGCGTTCGCTGCTGATGTGGGAGGTAATTGACGTGTATAATTATATTTTATTTTATTTGTTTAAATATAAATTGTATAATCTTCTAACTATCATAACTTTCGCATACGAGGTCGTTTTTACGCGTGGTTTGTTCCGTTGGGATCATATCAAAATTTCGTACATTCTGGAATGGGTTTGGACGAATTTTGAGACTATTCAAATTTAGGCCTTTATTTGGATTTGAAATCAAAAGTGAGTGTTTTGACCCACTCACAACCGCTAGATTATCTTATGTTAGTTAAATCAAATTTATGATGCAATTAGACATTGATTGGTTGATGTTTGGTATATTTAAATTGTCATTCCAGTTAAATCTGACTTTTATTGAATATTAACGCCATTAATTTAATATTAAATTCTAAATTACTAGTTAATACCCATTATTGATAATCAGTCACTTGTTATTGTTTATTGATTGGTTTGAATGGTGATTGTGATGGATGTTTGATTGTTGATATTGGATGACTGAATGTTATATTTTTATACTGTTATAACACTGCAAGTTCCCTATGGGTTGAAATGATACATACCCGAACGATCTGATAGATTAGGGAGAAACCGTTATGGGTTGAAATGATAGACTCGAGCAATTTCATGAATTTGAAATTAAATCCGGGATTGTGAGTTGAAATGATATATACGCGTAAATTTAAATGTATTGCGGATTGAAATGATATACATCCGTACCACTTGACCATAGGGTAGAAATTTATATACGGACACCGAATTGGTTAAATTAAATGATTTTTAAATTACTAAATTTTGAATTCAGCTAAATGATATTTTGAAATAGAATTTGATTTATATAAACTGAGTTATTTTCGAAAATCCAAGCGTTAAATGTTGAAATTGGAATTGATATAGTGAATTGTTTAAAAAAAATGGAAATTTTAAAGTTGGATTTTGAAGCATAAATGAAATTTATCGAAATTGTGTTATTGAAATGTTTGAATATAACTTTGAAATCTATTTAATTTGAAGTGGTTAAATTGATAATTCAAACATGGATTTGAAATTGATATTTATTAAATGGTTTTAAATGAGAACCTGAATTGAAAGACCAATTTTAGTTAGTTGATTTGAAAGCTGGACATGGTCCAGATGCATTGAAATGAAAGAAATGGCTTAATTTTGATATTAATTTCAAATTAATTATTTTAATATAAACTGTTTAAAGGTTTATTATTTTAAAATCCTAATTTCTAAGATTTTCAACTATTTTAAACTATTTTAAAACTATTAAACTATTTAATATATTGTAAACTATTCCAATCAATTTTAATCTATTTAAAACTATATTAAACTATTTTAATCTATATTTAAAACATTTAAATTATTTTAAAGTATTTAAAACTAATTTAAAGTATTTTAAACTATTTTAAAGTATTTAAACTATTTTAATCTATTTTAAACTATAAAATAAATACAAAAAACCATTAAAAACTATATTTAAAGTATTTTAACCATTTAAAAGCTATTTTAAAACTATTTAAACTATTTTATACTATTTTAAACTATCTAAACTATTCTGAATTTCAGACCGTGTAAAGTGGAAGTGTTTATATTTAGATCCTTGATTTAAAAGCGAATATGGTTAAATGATGTTATAACATAAGTTGGGATTTGAAATGATATTTGCTAGTGAAATGACATATTTGAGTAAAGATGATGATTTTGAAATGAGGATTTAATTAATTTATCTTATCGATATGATTTCGAAAGTGAATATGATCTTGAAAGTAGATATGATTTCGAAAGTGATATGGTTTGAATTGAATATGATATTTTAATATCAATTACGAAAAGATTTTGAAAATGTAAAAGAACCATCCGATGTGAAATAAGCGTTTGGTTGTTAAAGAGACTGGGATCGGATATTATCACTCTCTGCCAATACCGAAACCACTTTAACAACTGTGTACGAGGTGGAGATTCCAGAATGAAGTAGGATGGTTTGGTGAACTATTATGTATGAGGTATTTACGTAGCCCTGACCCCCATGAGTCAGCTTGATGTGGCTAAAACAGGATCCATGCCGGGCCAAGTGAGGTCGCTCCTCCTATCGGGCACATTTCTTCGATACCATATTATGTCTTTGTGATTGATTTGGTGGCCACCCCTCGATTTTGATTTGGGAGTGTGTTACGAGGTGGGCGGTAGTAGCTGCTATGCGTTACCACCAGTCTGGATCTGCAAAACGGTAGTATCCTACCCTGGGCATTGCCTCGTGTGTCTTGTCATATGCCTTACGCGCCTTTTATGAGTTTGGTTTGTACCGTACCTATGGAGTGCCCTCTGATAGCCCTCAAGTTTACGGAGGAATTACGGTACTGTATAGACTACGGGAATATATAAAATGTGTTAAGGGGGATATGGGTAACGCCTTAATGCTATTTAATACTTTACTTTACTGTAGGCACTATTATAATAGCGTATTGTACTATGTATGTAGATAGCTTAACAGATCCTTAGGAGATGTAATCCCGAACATCTTTTAAGTTATTGCACTCACGTTAGACACTGGATAGGAGATATCAAATCCCGTAAACATCTCCGACGCCATTACACTCATATTCATTTACTATTGATTTAACTTACATAATATCTTTTAGTTTTGACTCAAGTGTTTTGTCATTTCATTACGCTCGGGTCAGTCTGAGCTTTTCAGTGTATCGAAGACTGCTTTTAGAGGACGAAGACGAAGGTTTAGTACTATCGTTATTTTATTTTATTTATTCCGCTGCATCATGTTGTTCCGCTGCATTATTCATTTATTACTGCTGTATGTACTCTGATTCTGTATTGTAAAATTTTAATCAAATGTTATTTGTAAACAGCTTCACGAACCGTTTATTTGATTATTATAATTTTGTCATTCCGCTGTGAGATTCTGTGTTTTGTTTTTCTTTCTTTCTCCGCTTTTTCTTATTTACCCCATAACAATCCTCCATTTTGAATGGTTTGAGTCGGACGTGTGTGGTTTATCGTCGATTTAAACCATCCATAAAAGTGGTTCGTTACAAGAACTCTAGTATTTCTTTGGTTTACAAATTAAATAATTAAACAACGGTACTTTCATTAATCATGAAAAATACTATAATAATTTAGTTAAACGAATTGGTATGGAAAATACATCAAGTAAACCGACATCCATGAGTGCTACAATACATTTAGATAAAGATGAAAACGGAAAAACCATGGATAAAAAATTATACAAAAGTATGATCGGATCGTTGTTATATCTTACCGCTAGTCATCTAAACATAATGATGAGTGTTTTCTTATGTGCATGCTTTCAAGTAAATCTCATAGAATCACATTTGCGAATGGTGAAGCAGATTTGACGTTACTTAACCAACACTAGAGACTACGAACTTTTCTATTCGAAAGAATGTCTTTTAGAGTTAGTATCATACAATGATGATGACTTTAGATGATGTCGGACGGACAAAAAGAGTACGAGTGGTACCTGTCACTTCATCGGACAATATCTAGTATCATGCTTTAGTAAGAAATAAAACTATGTCCCACTCTCGACATGTGAAGCAGAACATATCTCTGCTGCTTTGGCATTTACTCGAGTTATGTATATGCAACAAACACTCAAATTCAAAAATTTTGAAATTTACTTACAATTTTTTTGGTGATATTTTATGATAATACTAGCGCTATAAATTTAATAAAAAATCCGATAAACCACTCTCGTACAAAACATATTGATATATGTCATCGCATTTTACGGGACAACATAGAAAAGGAAGTAATTTCATTAGAATTTGTAACGTCTGAAAATCAGATTGTCGGCATTTTCACCAAACATTAAATGAGAATTCTTTTATTAACTATGTAGAGAGTTTGGAATCTGTTCATTATAGGAAATAATTTAATGCTTATATTTATTTGTCTAGGAATAATCAATCTTTACTATTTCAAAATATAAGGTACAAATATATTTATCTATTTTTTCTATGGTAAAATTCATCTTTTACCTTAAATAGAAAACAAAAATTCCGGTTAAAAGATTTTCAACAATGTATTTACAATACTATTTTGTCATCTAAACATATATATAAACCTATAGCTTTGACAATTGAAAGCACGAGAAGCAAATTATTTTCAATTAAAGATTATTTTAACAACGGCCTCGCCTAAAAGCACACCTTCACTAAAAAGCACATCTTTGTCCTCGTTAAAAATCACAACTCCTTCTTCTGATAGTTCAACGTCACTAAAGATTATTTCATTACCAACCTACCACACCAGCTTTTCTCCTAGATGAAAGAAGGTAGAGCAGTCGACTAATTGTAATGGCATAGTAACAACTATCGATGACTGTCGCATTGATGAGCTAAATCACTATCAACAAGAAATGATCGGACTTCAGAAACAAATGTACTGAGAACAACGCAGATAATGAGCTCATCTTAATTTTATTGAGAGATCTCTTCTAGCATTCTGCGGACGATCACTAACAAAGAATAGTATACGTAAAAACTCTCCTAAACTTATGGAAACCCCAATAAAAATATACAACTCCAAGCCAAAAAATTCACGTGAACCAAGGCCATCTGAAGAAGAATATGAACCTTTCAAAAACAAATAATTTTTCGTAGTTCTATCATGCTTTATATTGATACTTATATCCTATTTATATAAATACGTTGTAATAAACTTCGAAATAAATAAACAAGATAATTTTTTTTAATCTTCAAAGCGCACACTATAAACAAAGTACTTAAAGAGGTAGACGGGTCACAAAGTCAGTCTGCCTACTCAAGGTTACGACAATAAATTGATTCAAATTGAAATCAAATCAAAATATAGGCAAAAAGTATAAAAAATATACATATTGCTGAATAAAAGGAATTCAAACGTTTGATTTTTAAATCAACCGTCTGAATTCCTGTACGAAATTAAACCCTTTTAATTTCTTACATTCAGGCAAACGTCTAGATTCAAATTCAGACATCTGATTTAAAGTTTCACACGTATGAATGTCCCTATTTTTTTGCTAAATATTTCGGCCTTCTACTGTATACTTTCAGATGTCTGATTTTGAAAATCAGACGGCTGAAATGCTTCGAAAATTGACCAGTCAAACCACCTTCTCACTCATCAACCCCTCTTTATTACCCATCTCTTCTTCATTTTTACTTTCCCTTTTCTATTACAAACAAAATTACAACTTCAAATCTCAAAATCTTTCAATCTCCAAAGATCAATATTGCCTCCTAAAAAATCAAAGAAAAAACCTACCGTCAAAGAAAGTCGGTAGCAACTCCTTCTGAAGAACAACTCAGAGAATGGCTCCATCATGATGGGAGAAGCATTGAAAGATTCAAGTTTCTCTCCAAAATGAAAATGTTTACCATTATCTTTTATAACCTCAATGATTTCCCATCTTATAATCTATAAGCATATATGGATCAAGCAAAAATGACAAGCTTGACAGATGTTAATGACAATAATATATAAATCGATACCTTAAGTGTACAACTTTTTCTAGGTAACTTAAATAATAAATGCGTTAGGTTACATAGAGATGAATGCTAGCTTTGGTTATGTTTAGGTAGTCTTCGATGTCATTTACTTGGATCTCATGGTGTTTGCATGCATTTTGTTTATGTTTGGATGCTTTTTGAAGAAGAAGCTTGTTTTGATTTGCATGTTGGTAGCTTTGTTTTTTATATTTGTGTTTATTGTCTTATGTTTCAAACATTTGTGATACTGTATGTTCTTAAAACAATTGTGAACTCCTATGTTGTATAAACCTGTTATTCTGTTAAATATATTATGGTAATCTTTATGTTATTATTATCTCACATATTCTTTTTGTTAGTGACAAAAGGGAAGAAAAATCCATGCATATTGATAGAGGGAGTTTTCATATTTCATAATTACTCGAAATGTATAGCTGTCATCATCAAAAAGGGGAGAATGTAAGGTCCTACCTTTTGAGTTTCAACAAGACAACTATATGTTTCCATACACACACACAAGCTACTATTATATTTGCTGAAATATATACAAGGAGACAAGAAGATCAACATTGGATCGAGCTTAAATATTGAAGATAAAAATAGAGTTTGTTGTATAGTAGTTGATTTACTTATAATGTACAATCTCCTATATGATGATCGCATACACAAATATTTTTTGATAATTATTTTCAAAAATTCAAGAATTTAAAATTTTCAAAAGAAAATTAAATTTAAAACACAGAAAAACAAACATGTGCAAAAAAAAAGACTATTCAACCATTTGAAAATATAATTCAAACGTCAGAAATAAAAGTCAGATGTTTGAAATATATTTTCAACCGTCTGAAATAGGCAATTTTTACACTATTTTGTTTATGCCTTTTCCTGTAAAATTTTAGCCAACTGATTTTTATTTTCAGCCAACTGACCTATATGAGAAGAAGCGTCTCTTCACATAAATTCAAATTCTGGAGAGTTGCTTTCTTCCCCGAAAGATTGCAATCTTTTTAAGGACTATAACCATTTAATTGGAACCTTTACGAACTATAAATAGAGTTGAAATTTATCTTTTTAGTTTACAAATTCTTACTTTCTTTCTGCTCTCTATGTTCTTGTAAATTATACAATGCATTCAACTTTCCTAAATCAGCACGTTCAAATCATCATCTCAAGGAGATATAGGAAGGGTTTACTTTATTAACTCATCCGTGTTTTTCAAGAGTACATGAAGTCAAACACTTTACTATTATTTTTGTAGTCGAAGTCCTGTTTGAGATCTTCAGGCATGAAGTCTTATTCGACGGCTCAGACGGTTTGTAATATACCCACCTCCGGGTTAAGCAAGGGTGTTGTTTTAAATCCAGAAGAAATCTGGCACTGGACGTAGAACGGGAAGTTCGAACCAATATAAAAATCTCTTATGTGATCATTTTTTACCTTCTTTACTTTATTTATTTTGTTGCATATCTATTAGTGATTACACACACGCTCTTTGTTTTAGCTATTGGCGTAAAAGTTTTAATTTAGAAGAACAATTTATGTTACTCGATCCATAAATATACTATAAAATATGAAAATGAAAGAATACTCAAATTAATAAAAAAATTATTAGCATTTTTTAGTTAGTATTAAGTAGTATTTTGAATTAAGTAGTATTTTGAATTTTGAGTCTTTTTCCTCAATTTAGTTGATTATTTAACTAGAAAAAGGAGCGACTTTCAGGAAGTGAAACACTATTCAAGAGAGAATTCGTCTTCTCGGTTATATGGAGTTAGTATCATGAGGTTGTAGCAACCTGGACCTTAATGGGCTCTAATTTCAAATAAATTGAAACCCAAGTCCATTAGGGCATGAATCGTTGGTTATGGCAACCTATAATAAACATAAGGACATCAAAGATCAATTAACCTAAACTCACAACGAAATGGAAAATATAATAAAATATAATTAATGACTGAGGCTACTACCTCGGAATCAACGGTGGTCCTTGGACGTCATATCGCCTTGTCGGTACCGAGCATGAATGAGAAGATTTCTCCTTCATCCGTTCCTGTTTTGCTCCAGTGACATGTCCCTATAAATCTATCATGTGGGTCGTAATCAAGAACGGGTCAGAACAATGTTCTGGTGATTGAAAAATCGTATACTTTATCTATAATATAAACTTATACTGATTGGTTTCCATTTAAATGTTATGTCTGTTATTTATGGCTAATTCATTCAATCCTATATGCATGTCCATATATCTAACCCAACCTTCTCTAAAGTATATAATGCCTGTACATACATACATATATATATATATACATACATACATATATATATATATATATATATCTTAACACACACTACCTAAAATCTCGCTCGCTTAATACTTCTTAAATAGGGAGGAGGCAGACCCATCGGCCATTTACTGCCTCAAGTCCCTAAAGCGGGCCTTAGCAACATCAACTCTAGTCAATCGGTTCTAGCTACAGAGACCGATGACCCCTATATACGGCTCCATAATATACTATAAAATTTTGATTGACGTACTACTAACGCAACTCAAAGACTCATCTAAGGGTTAACTAAACCACCTTTGATAAACTAATTTTTTTCACCTAATCATCTACCTCTAGGTCTGTGAGTCTCCCATATGGATTCTACATGAGTAGGAAACAAAATCCATCAGGGCATAACCCAAATATTTGCTATCGCTTGCTTGAGATCGTTGGGTGTCAAAGCCTATATGCCATACCCACTGCTAAATACCGGTACTAAAATACTGACATTGCATGCCGACCTTCCACAGCTCTCATCTCATTTAGACAAACCTAAGTAAGTCAAGGAAAATGCCTATTTTGGCTACTTACTACCTCTTATTGCATATGAAGCAGACCTCATTTCCCTAAAAGTACTGGGCCATTTAATACTTCAAACCCAAGGCAAAGCCTTGGTATATTTTCCTCTACCTGTTCGCAATGCATATCCCTTTCCTATGGATCTTATGGTTAGAGATGTCTCATATCAGTAGTAAGTGTACACAACTACTAATAGCATCTAAGTGAAGGGCAGATTTCTGTTATGTAACTCTACTAACATCGCATCCCAACCTACTAAATCAAATTAATCATCCTAAGTTTAAGTATTGGGCTAATCCCGCTAATCCTCGTTTGTATAATTAAGGCTATAAAATTTTCCATAATGATAATTATACTGCCTTATAATATTTAATTACTACCTTACGTGTTTATTCTCTATTTCCATAAATGAAAATTGTCCGTAATAAATGATTATTATTCTAACCGGACAACCCCTATGACATTTATTCATTTATTCTAATTTTACATATTATGTCTTACTTATCTCTCCATAATTACGCTAATAATCTCTTTAATCAGTCCCATCAATCCATTTATATCCTTATTAAATTCTTCTAACTCCCTATTTATTGCTCAATTAATTTTTGGAGTTACAATTTTTCCCATCTACATTTCCTATTCATATTATTTATTACGCGATCCATTCTAACGTTCTAATTATATATAATGCAAATATCGATGTGTATTACGCTGTACTGGTTATGTTTTTATTTTTAAATGTTGAGCCGGTTAAACATGTTTTTTTTTATGTTTCTAGTTATTAATCCCTACTTAGAATATTCCTTTTCATATTTTAATTCATTAGAATTATCCTTCTAAAAAAGATTCCGTTATAACTTTTCGTAAATTAACCTAAAGTGAAAGATTTGCTTTGTTTGAAATTATAAGGAATTATTTCTTTCTTTTTATTGAAATAGAAAGTGCAAACTATGGAAAAGAATATCCATACTTTTAACATCTCTTTCCCTTTTGTATATATTCCTTATTAATTGAAATGCTGCACTTTCTATGTATTTAAGAAATTAGATAATTTATGCGTTTAATTTAAGCCTTTAACTCTTTAGATCTTTATTTAGACATAATAATTATATTAAATTCCATTGAAATAAATTCCAATGTTATAAAAATTACATAATTTCCCACTAACCTTTCAAGCTTTCCAAATCTGAATCTAATTCTTTGATTCAACTTCATTTCCTTTTTAATATGAAAGAATGTGTATAATAGGATATATTAGTACTATTAGAATTATAGATCTGAGAAGAGATTTGGGGTTAAAGTGAATATATATTTATAATATTTAAATTTACCTTTTTATTTCGCAGCGTCGACTCGCTTCTTCTCTTCTTTCTTTTTATTTTCTGTTCTTGTCCAAATTGTAAAAATAAAGAATATTTCATAGTTAGGAGGAATAGTGGAGAAGAGAAAATGATAGAGCTTCGTTGCTCTTAATCAGAAAATATGAGAAGAGAAATGAAGGGTTAGGCCTGTATTTATAGGTACTCGAATTAATCGTATCCGTTAGATTAGAATTATTAAATCTAGGTCGTCGGCCAAGATTTAAACCCTAGCCGTCACACTCGAACCGGTTGACCGCTCCCCTATAGGCTATCGACCGGTCCATGGTAGGGGTTGACCGATGAGATCTTGAATATTGATGTTATATATTTCCATATATTTTTTAATTATTTTCATTCCAAAAACTTTAAATGTCCGTAACTTCTTCATGTGAACTTCAATCGCGAAACTCCAAATATGGAAGTTGCTCAAAAAATCGCCATGGACACAATGGTACTAGTTTCATGGTCAAATTTCAGCGTTTCTCAAATTTCATTTTTGAGCCTTAATAATTATTAATTTATTAACATAAAATTTTCGAGTTGTTACATTCTCTCCCTTTAAAAGAATTTCGTCTTCGAAATTACTCCAATGATTAAATCATGAGGTATTACATGCAACTATCTTAAATTATTCAATCTATTGGTGTACAACCAATTTTGCAACCAAACGTGTACATATGCATGGTGTGTCACAACATATAAAACATATTTGCAGAATGATTCTAAATCGGCACATCGTACATGAATGCATTTTTTGAAACATTTTTGAAAATATGATGCAAACAACATATATATACTGGCAGTTCTATATGTATGCAGGTTTTCAAAAATTCTTTTTCACACAACAGATCCCATACTCCTACGAATAGAAGTATGGTTCAACCAATTTTGCATCTAATTCTACCATCCAAAAATCTAACGTGTCGAATTTTCATTTCCTAATCATTCACTCCTATGCCGAAAAGAAAATTTAGGTGGAGAATTTTACAATTCTACCATCATATTGGGTGTCAATTCGGTTGTACATTGGAAATTTCCCAGTTACCTCGAAATTTCTTTAGATTTTTCAATGTACAATACGCATAAGGAGGCTTATTTTCAAGCTCTAAAATGGAATTGAATCCAAAAACGAATTCTCATACGTCGTTGATAGGGTATGGAAAAAGAAATTCCAAGGCTAAAACAGCTTTTTTTCCTTGTTATCGTTTGCGCTTTAACCTACTGTCAACCTTAATGCATCGCTAAATCCATATCTACTAACTTATCGACCTTCCCTACATTTATCATGTGGCATTTGAAAATGCAAAACCTTTTCTACCTTTTCAATCAGACTTGCACATTGTTTGTAAAGTAAATTTCCAAAAACATTTAAATGTCATTTTTCCTTTAAACCATTTGGACAAAAACTTTCACTTTTTTTTTGCAAAATATTCACCTTTCCCGTTTTTAATAAATCAAGCCACATTTCAACGCAATCAGAATTCAGTTATGAGTTAATGCATATGTTTGATAAAAGTGTTTCAGATTAAATCTTAGACCTTAGAACATAAAATAACGACCATTAGACTATTTATAAATTTTAGCTTTTTAAGGAATATGAATAATGACCCATGATTTCACAACAACCTTAGCCTGTCTTTCGCTTGTTAAAATTTATTATTTTATAAACTTCCAGTCTTACATTGCATTTACCATTAGTTAAGTGTCTATATGGGATTTCCATATTTATACTATTTCTTCCAAATACACGTATTATAGTAGTCAACATATCTTGAAACAATAGTACAATGAATAAATAGGAATACATTTCATAATATAGCGTAAGCGTCTTTTATACAAAGAGACAACTAATGTTTACAACCCAAAACTTAAAGAAAAGAAAAAATGCTAGAAGGGAAATGACAACAACACTACTAGTCCTGAATACTACTTAAAAGCTAGAAGAGGGTCTCGATCCTCCAAGAAGCTCGAACAATTGTCGTTGCCCCTAAACAGGCGTAGCATAACAACTATACATCCGATCTTGTGGCTCTGGCACCGCTGCTCGGCTTGTACCTCCCTAAGCTCGGCCTCGATTTGGATCTGAGAGCCTTAAATCGCTACCAGCTCGGGGCTTTGAAACTCTATAGCCCATTGTCCTTGCTCCACCTCTTACTGCAGCCGTTGTCTCTACTGGTGCCGCTATCTCTGCTGGTGCTCAGTAATCCCCATTCTTTTAAAGGAGGCTCTATCGAATGGGGGTAGGAACCTTCTTTTAGACCAGCTCTCCATGGAGGTTCACTCCGTATCACGGATAGCAACACAAAACGTAACTCCATGGATCCCAACTCTAGGCACCACATAGTGGTTCATGATAGCACGAGCCTAGTTGATAGCTATACCACCCATGATGGTGTAGTTGACCTTCTGAACAAATGGATAAATCCGATCGAAACTCCCCGTCTTTGGAATAATGTTCTGTTGAGTGATGCGAACGACGAGGCGGGCTATAGGCCAAGTTGTCTGGCCTTCAAACACTGACACCTCTAGAAAAGATCCGCCATAGGATCTCCTGATTAGTAGTCTCAGTTCCAAATCCGCTCCCTCCGCAGATATCCTCAAAATATCACTAAAATCATCGTCAGACATATCGATCTCAACTCCCTTCACATCCGACTTGAGATTATTGATATTCTTATCATTGTATTGCAAATGGGCATTAAATAACCGCATGTAATGTAGGGAGCATTCTCGTTCAAAAGTGTCGTAGTTGAGGATCGATGCTAGTCCTGCAGCCGTGAACAAGTCTTCGAGTCCAAAGGCGATGAAATCCTCAAATTTCACCGACCATCCCTGAAGAAAGGTGAAGTTTTCCGAGGCATGTAAGTGGAGATTTTCTGGTCACTCCGGTTGAGCCAGGCGATTCCTTGATGTAACGACCCGATATTTTGGACCATTCGCGTCCATTATAAGTGTATAGGTAGACACTCATGCCGGAGTTGAATTGCTCAAAATACCGCGTTGTTAATTTAAATTTGGCAAAACTGAACATATACAGTAAATAGATATAATCACAGATCACAGACACAGAGTAATAAATGCAGCGGAAATAAAAGAGAGAGTAGTTCATGAAGCTACTATATGAATATATAAAATACATCAGGGTTTACAACAGAAGAGTAATACGATACATCAGATACAAATCAGAATACATCACTGGAATCATCGAATACTGAAAGCAGAATAGATGGCTGGATCTTCAAGCAAAGCTCCAACTCCAATGGTGAGTCTCGAATACTGGATCACTCAGTCTGACCCGAGCGTAAAGCAAAAACACAAGACACTCGAGTCAGGATTAACATTCTTATATTAATAAATCCAACTCAAGTGAAATAGCAATTGAAATACAAGTAACTCAAAGGATGTTTGGAATAACCATCCTTTAAGGATCCGTTAAACTATCTACTATGTAGTAATGTACGCTAAGTAGATAATGTCTATCAGTGATATAAAAAGATATCAAAATAGCGTTAAGTCATGGCCCATTCCACCCTTAACACGTTTTTATTCCCAAAAGCATATACAAGACCGTAGTTTCCCCAAAACCGGAAGTCACCAGAGGGCAATCCATATACTAAAGGTACAAATCAAAATCGTAGTGGTCGCGAATAGGATAATCAGTATGACAAGGTACATGAGGCGATACCAACTAGGATACTAGTAGTTGCCTGATCCGGACTGATGTTGGGCATAGCAGCTACTACCCCAACACCGCGAAACAACACTCCCAAATCGAGGGGTGCACCCAAATCGAATCACAAATGTAATAGATATGGTATCGAAGAAGTGTGTCCGCTAGAGATGGCGAACCTCAATGGCCCGGCGCGGCTCCTGTTTTAGTCATGTCAGGGGTCATCCAATATCGTTCTCTTTCTTCAGTCGACGCGTTCACCAAAACCATCCACTTCGTTCTGGATCAACACTCCGCGTTTAGTTATTAAAGTGGTTTCGGTTCAGATAGAGAGTATATCCATTACCGATCCCGGTCTCTTTAATAACTTTCGTAATTATTACACCGATTGGTCGTTTATATATTTCAAAAACCAACTCAATTTCAATTTCAAATAGAATTCGTAAATCAACATTTCATTTGTCTTTCTAAAACAATTTCCAAATTTTCGTTTCAAAACTTCCAATTTTCCGTTTCAAAATCTTATAATTCAATTTCTATTTCTATTTAAAACAATTCAAATATTGATTCAAGTTCGTATATAAGTTTCATTCCGAAATCATTTAAATAAATTCTATTTAACATTCAAATCAATTTAAACTCATTTATCGATTTCATTCAATATTCGTTAAGTTACTTTATCATTCAAAACAATTTCTATTAAATTTCCAAATCATTAAATCAATTTCTTAAGTTTAACTTCATTAGATCAAAACTTACAATTTTGAATTAAATTCAATTCGTCAAATCAATTCTTTCAATTTCAAATCTTACATTAATTCCAAAAATATCACATTTTCATTTCTTGTTAAAGAAATTCCATTTCACTTATTTACTTTCTTAAATAATTTTCCAAAAACCTTACTTAATAAAGAAAACTCAATTTCAATTATTTATGAAGAAAAATTCACTTATTCAAAGGTTCAGTTTTTCTTATTAAAGGATTTCAATTCAATTTAATCATTAAATAATTCAATCTTATTTAAGTATTAAATAATTCAAAACTTAATTATTCAATAATTTCAAAGTTAATAATTTCAAACTTAATTATAATTTCAAACTTAATTATTAAATCATTTCAAAGTTAATGATTTCAAACTTAATTATCAAATCATTTCTTTCATTTCTCAAATTAAACAATATTCTTTCATCAATTACATCGTTAATATTTTGTTTCAGATTATTAAATATTAACATTTTTCTTTCATTAAAAATTAAAATTTCAACTTCATTTCAAAATCATATTATTGATTCAAATAAGATCTTCGTTTTATTTTTAAATCAAATTATTGACCAATCGGGTTTTATTTAATTTTCTCTCCTAGGTCAAAGTTCAATTTGGGTATTCATCATTTCAACCCGATTCCAATTCAATTCAAAATCAAAACATACAAAGGGAACTTGCAGTGTGATAACTGGGATGGTGTCAAAGTAAATAAACAAGCAATAACGACAATCAAATAATCAATTCAAATAATCCCGAAATAACCGTATTAATTCGCATTGTTATTTGTACGAATTAACATAATTATTTCTAGAATCTACACTATCATTTCATGTAGATTAAAGATTTTTACATTAATATTTAAACGGTTTCACTTGTCATCTATTACAATTTCATCCATCATCAATTTAACAACGTACATTCAGTGGTTCAAAGTGTAATTAAACAAATCCTACGTGTCAATAAATTCAACAGTTAAAGGGGTCATATTATACAAATGTCAGGTAATCAAATTTAACATTTTAATTATCCTATATCAAGTTCAATTTCATACTATTTATCATTTTAACATCAACAATTTATCGTCCAATATAAACATCAACAATCAATCAATTATCAGCCAAACTGTATTATCATTGCATAAATAATTAACAGATAATAGTGTCAGATGTCATAGGTGAACTGATACAGGTAATAGCATATATAACAGGGTAATTAACTAACAGCAGCATATTTCAATTGTCGTTTCAATTGAAATCAAATTTAATAAATAAAAGAACATTAATCGTGAGTGAGTGCTCACCTTTCGAGGCTAGATAGATTTTTGACAAGGAAATGAGCCACGAATTCCAAAGCAACACTAGATGGACACGATTTGATGAAGAAAAACAGGCACGACGAACAAAGCTGATAATAAAGAATTTGACGAACCCAATCAGAACTAGGTTGATGAAGGTAAATTGGTATAAGCGAATTCATATAACCATATATGTAAAGAGAAAATCATATTTTAAATTCAACATGTTTACTATTTAAGTACATATGCATTTCAAAATCCATTTCTCTAAATTACCACTTTTTACATTGTTTGCATTTTTTTATTTTATTTTATTTTTTAATGCAACATATTTAAATATTATATTAACAAAATTTTATATATACCAACAGTATAAATATTTATAAACTAGTGTGGACGTACATTTTTGAAAGTCTAAAATTTTAAAACACGTATTTACTTTATAGTATATAACTTGTAAATTAATGTAACATATATGCATATCTCAAAATCAACCTCTATACATGTATCTGAAAACCAACATGTTTATACTTATGCTTAAATGCCAACATTTATACATACATATAACTTTACCTACAAATTATATTTTAAAATTTATACTCACACACTTATAAAAAAAATATAAATCCACGCACATAGGTATATTATACACAAAATTTATATTGCCCATTCATTTATATACATACACTGCTGTAAACATAGATTTTAATGCAGTGACAAATATAAAACATTGTACAAACTTATGGTTCATAACTACCAGTTCATATGCATAAAATAGTATCGGTCCTAAAGTAAAACATACTTTGTAAAATAAAGGGTGACGACTTGTATAGTATATACTATATATAAAATATGTAAAAATACCTCTTCCATTCGTACCAAAACCAAAGTAAACTTTACAGAATAATTTATATTATATATAACCAAAATGACCCAGTAATATATACATGTAGCTCATATATGCAATATGTACTATGCACTTGTAGGCAGCAACATAAATCTATACAAATACACATTATCAATAAAACAGCCTATGTATAAACTTATAAATATGCAATTCGAAACACTTGTGAACAGAACCTTTATAAACCAATATATAAATAAACAACAATCTATATAACTTTATAAATATACCAACATATATGTCAGATAACTTATATTTGTACTTACATATATAATATATCGAGACTGAAGAAGTTCGCCAGAAAGCTTAGGTTTTCGGGTTGTATTGGGGTCTTGACCAGAGCAAGCGGAGGATGGCTCACCGAAGGAGGAGGTCTTCGACTGAGACAGTTGGCGAAGTGTAGTCGGCAGGTTGGAAGGCTTGTGGTAATGGACGGAGCTTTTGTGGTGATGGGTCGGTGGATGAACAGTTAGTGGAGAAGGCGGGTGGATCTCGGCACGACAGAGAGTGCGAAGAGGAGGACGGTGAAGCGGCAGTGGCGATGGATCGAACGACGGAAGCTTGGCCACTTGTAGGAGGTGATGACCTACCGGTCAGTGGGGTTTGGCGGTGGTCCAGGCGTGGGCGCGGGCTGTGGAGGAATGGAGGTGTCGTGGCCGAAGGGGGTGGCCATAGGCGGAGGGGTGATGCGGTGAATTGGAGCTTTGTTTGTTTGTTTTTTTTTCTTTTTCTTTTCTTTGTAGAACAGGCAAAGGAAGAGGGGAGGTGGAGCATAAGAATGGAGCAGGTGGGAAGATGAATACGTGCCCAGCAAAATGGTGATAAGGAAATAGAACATGGGAAATTGAGTAGATATTGAATGCTTAGAAATATGAATGGGCACAGACAAAAACGTGCATCTCAATGAACGTGAGATTGAGGAGAACTGAAAAGCCAGTCACACCAAATGAACGTGCATTTTATTTGCAAAGAGATGGCTACTTGATTTGTATGGTGGAATATGAAATGCTGCAAGAAGCCAAAGGACACAAACCGCCTACCGATACGATAACTGTTACGCAGTTTTTTTCAACGTACCGAACTCCAAAACAAAGAAACGAATATACTGCAGATATCAGCATGATGAGACGATTAAAACGGTATAAAAATATCAGTGGTACGATCATCCGATAAAAATCGATATCGGTACCAGAATGCTGCTATTTTGCAGAAAATAAGAACGACGGAGCAATAGATGTCCAAATTTGGAAAAATGACAAACTGAGATCTTGCTTAGAAGATGGTTTAGAATTTTTCTATGTAAAAATATTTAAGTTTCGGAAACATTTTATTTTCACTGCTTTTTAACTGATTAAATTGAAGTGAATTTACGCGCGAAATAAACTTTCATATTTTCGGACGAAAATTTACCAGTTGCTATGTATAACTAGACGTATTCCAAATATCAAATTTATATTTCCAATTTTTATCGTTTAAAATTTCGCAAAATTTCAACTAATTACGTTATTAAAACAGTTGAAATTTACGGGTCGTTACACTTGAGGGGTGAAATCCGAATGGCATGAGGAAGTGCCAGAGTTTTAGGATGGTGCCATGGACTGAGTTGGGTTCGGGGAGGGGAAGTTGGGTTTAGATCTGGAGAAAGGAGGAGGGGCAAGATCTGACGTGCGCTATTGGCACTTAGTAATGCTCGACGGCTGCTGCAGGCAGGGGAGAGGCGGTGCTGCAAGTGGGAGAGGAGCGGTGGCGCCCGCTGCTAGGGTGGGCAGGCAGCGACACTCGTTTGTTAGAGAGAGGTGAGGTGGTTTGTGAGAAAAGAGGATGAGGGGGACGATGGAAATGATGGGATAACTAACTTGGAGGCGGCTATATGTCGCATTCGAGGTTCAGGTTGTGCTTTTTACCCATTAACCGATCGATCACTTTAAGGTTATTGGTCAACCGCTACCGGGCGACTGCTATGGATCAACCAATTGCCAAATTTTGGATGTAGGTTGAACCTGGACTCTATTCGGGCTGGGTTAATTAATGATAATCATTTCGCACCGTCTTCTTCAATCCAACATGATCCGAACTGTCTCGAAAAATTCTTATCCTTCACATGACGGTGCCTAAGCTTTCCATCTAACTCTTCAAACCCTTTTTCCTCTTTTATCTCGTGGTACTCTTATACCGATTCGGCCATCAACAAGCTTCAAAAACCCAAAAATATTCCAGCTATTATTCTCCGTATTCTCTTTATATAGGAATGTTCCTCCTATTTTTGTTGGCAGGTACTCCTACCCTTCCTTACTACATACCCCAACTAAATTAAGCGTCATTTCTATTTTATCTGTCCCTTGAAGAGAGTATTTTAAAACTTTTATTTTCTATAAATAGGAAAAATCATTGAGTTAAACATATACTCCTTTTTCTATTTGTTTCGAAAACAAGAAACCTCATATTGCCAGAAACCCTTTAAACCAAGACCCTTATAACTCATCCAAACTATTATATTACTATATATATTTAAGAATTTCAAAATCGTACTTATTTCAAAGTAACATTTTCCAAACAACACGCACCTCAATTGGTCCGAATTTCGATTAAATCGAAACCTAAGTCCATTAGGGCATGGATCGTTGGTTTTGGTAACCTATAATAAACATAAGTATATCAAAGATCCATCGATCTAAACTCATAGCGGAATGGAAAATATAATAGAACATAAATTTCAACCAAGGCTACTACCTTGAATCAACAATATTCCTTAGAAATCCTATCCCTTTGTCAGTACCGAGTATGAATGAGAAGACCTCTCCTTCATCCGTTCCCATTTCGCTTCAATAACTTTTCCTTCTAAATCTATCTCGTGGGTTGTAATGAGGAGTGGGTCAGAACAACATTTTGATGACTGGAAAAATGTATATCCATAACACAAACTTATACCGATTGGTTTCCATTTAAATGTTATGTCTGTTATTTATGGCTAATTCATTCAATTCTATATGCGCGTACGACATATCTAACCTAACCTTCTCAAAAGTATATAATGCCTATACATATATATCTTAACATACACCACCCAAAACCCCGATCATTTAATACTTCTTAAATAGGGAAGAGGCAGACCCATCGGTCATTTACCGCTGCATGTCGCTGAAGCGGGCCCTTCGCAATGTTAACGCTAGTCAGTCAGTTCTAGCTACATAGAACGATGACCCTTATATACGGCTCCATTATATTCTATATAATTTAATTGATGTACTACTAACGTAACTCAAAGACTCAACTATGGGTTAACTAGCCCACCTCCAATAAACTAATTTTTTTCCACCTAATTGCCTACCTTGAGGTTTGTGCGTCTTCCATACGGATTCTACACTAGTAGGAAGCGAAATTCGTCAGGGCATAACCTAAGTCTTTGCTACCGCTCACTTGAGATCGTTGGGTGTCAAAGCCTATATGTCGGACCTACTGCTAAATACCGATACCAAAATACTAATCCACAGTTGACATCTCGTGTAGACTAACCTAAGTAAGTCAAGAAAAATGCTCCTTTTGGTTACTTACTACCTCTTATTGAATATGAAGCAGACCCTATTTCCTTAAAAGTACCGTGTCATTTAGTATTTCAAATCTGAGGTGAACCCTCACTATATTTTCTCCTACTTATCTACAACGCGTATCCCTTCCCTATGGGTGTTTTGGTTAGAGATGTCCTACATAAATAGTAAGTGTACATAATTGTTGGTAGCCTCTAAGTGAAGGGCATACTTCTGTTGTGTAACTCTACTGACCCCGCATCCCAAACTACTAAATCAAATTAATCATCCTAAGTTTAAGTATTGGGCTATGACCACTAATCCTCGTTTGTATAATTAAGGCTATATAATTTTCCATAATGACAATTATACTACCTTATAATATTTAATTACTACCTAACGTGTTTATTCACTATTTCTATAAATGTCAATTGTCTATAATAAATGATTATTATTCTAACCTAATAACCCCTAAGACGTTTACTTATTCATTCTAATTTTACTTATTATGTCTTACTTATTTCTCCATAATTACCTTAATAGTCTCTTTAATCGGTCTTATTAATTCATTTAGATCCTTATTAAATTCTTGTAACTCCCTATTTATTGTCCTGTTAATTTTTGGAGTTACAATCTTTTCCATCTACATTTCCTATTCATATTATTTGTTACGCGAGTCATTCTAACGTTCTAATTATATCTAATGCAAATATTGATATGTATATGTTGTGTATTAATTATATTTTTATTTTTAAATGTTTAGCGCGGTTATACATGTTTATATATTTATTTTATGTTTCTAGTTATTAGTCTCTAACTAAAACATTCCTTTTCATACTTTAATTCATTAGAATTATCCTTCTAAAAGGGATTTCCATTATAACTTTCCATAAATTAACCTAAAATTAGAAATTTGCTTCGTTTGAAATTACAAGGAATTCTTTCTTTTTATTGAAATAGACAGTGCAAACTGCAGAAAGAATATCCATACTTTATACATCTCTTTCCCTTTTATGTATATTCCTTATTAATTCAAACGCTGCACTTTCTATGTATTTAAGAAATTAGATAATCTACGGAGGTTACATGGATAATACTTCCAACTAATTAAAGCATAGAAATACATATTCCAATAAAATTAGGGCAATCTGAATTATACTAACATCTTTACAACCCAATTATATATCTAAAATAAATTATACATCCTTATCAATATTCAACTTCTAATAACTTGGGGACTGACTTCCAGATTAGGTGTAAATAATATTTCTATTTAAATTTCCTAAATTACAAAATATGTAGGCAATGTTCTTATGCGTTTAATTCAAGCCTACAACCATTTAGAACTTTATTGAGGCATAATAATTAAATAAAAATCCAATGAAATAAATTTCGATGCTATAAATAAAATACATAATTTCTCATTCGCCTTTCTAGCTTTCCAAATCTTCCAAATTTGAATCCAATTCTTCGATTCAACTCCATCTCCTTTTTAATCCAAAAGAATATGTATAACGTTGTATATACATACTATTAGAATTACATAACTAGTAAGAGATTTGGAGTTAAGGGGAATATAGATTTATAATATTGAAATTTACCTTTTTACATCACAATGTTAATTCACTTCTTCTCTTCTTTCGTTTTATTTTCCGCTCTTCTAAAATTTGTAAAAATACAGAATATTTTATAGTTAGGATAAATAATGGAGAAGAGAAAATGGCAGAGATTCGCTGCTCTTGATCAGAAAATATGAGATGAGAAGTGAGGGATTAGGTCTGTATCTATAGACGCTCGAACCAATCATATCTGTTAGATTAAAATAATTAAATTCGGGTCGTTAGCCAAGGTTCAAACCCTAACCGTCACACTTGAATATATTGATCGGCCCATGGTGGGGGTCGACCGGTGGAGTCCCGAATATTAATGCTATTTATTTCCATATTTTGATTTTTAAATATTTTCGTTTCGAAAACTTTAAACGCTCGTAACTTCTTCTCCTATCACGAAACTCCAAATATGAAAGTTGCTCAAAAAATTGCAACGAATGCAATGGTACAAGTTTCATAGCTAAATTTCGACATTACTCAAATTTCATTTTTGAGCCTTAATAATTATTAATTTATTAATGTAAATTTTTCAAGGTGTTACAACTTAAATCAACCCAAAGTCAAAGACTTTGGCCAAAGTAGTACAGTTAATAATAATTATTATTGAACCAAAAAATTTATGTCTGCACCTACAATGTCGAATGTGGTCGATGTTGGAAATTTGATCAAAACCAAATTTCATAAGTCCTAATGTGATATAGTTTTGACGAAGATAATTTATGTAAATAATCATCACTACCAGGTACCACTTATAATAAGTAAAATTAGATTTTACCAAAAAGATGTGTAAGCAATAAATTCAGCTAAAATGTCACACCACTAGCTAAGGTGACGTGTGAACGTTAATATTCGAATTGTTCGGTATTAACTGCTGACTGAATTTACACATTTGAGTCGCACCATATGAATTAATTGATTTATAAAATGTTGTAAATTAATTAAATTAATTAATATTTAAGAAATAATAATTATTATTTAATTTGACTGATGTATGAGAGTTGTTTGTAATTATTTGAATGCGTTTATAGAAGTTATGTTTGCAAGCATCGATATACGATATCAGTGTAATTTTATATGAGTTTAAATAAAAGATAATTACATGATAGGATTTATGGAAATTTTATGTCATTTGATGTTATGTAATTTCAACCATACCATGTAAAAAGAGAGGAGTGGAGAGACAATTAAGGGAATTGATTAGAGAATGTTTTAACTAAAGAATGGAAAAGGCTTCATTCTTTCAATTAAAACAAATCCACTAATTCATTTCCTACATACATTTCATTCTTTTTCATTCATTTTCCCTTCTTTCCACCTAATCTTCCATGGCAGAAAACAAAAAATAAAGATTTCTATAAATATTCAACTTCGAATCGAATGCAAACATCAATATAATAAAACATAAGTGGTTCATCCATCTCTTGCAATGAGAAGATAACTTCATTCAAGATATGATTTTTTGGCAACTTCCGTATGTAATTATCTAGTTTAATTTATTTATGTTGCTTGTGTGTTTGGATCTCATATGATTCATGTGTTGTTTTATGGTTTATCTTGTAACAAGTTATTCAAGCCCCTTTATATCTATCTAAGTTGAAAGTATGTTAATTGAGTTGATTTAATTCAGACTTATTTTTGCTCTTTATCTTATCTCAAAATATGTTCATTATTACCCGTATGTTTTGTCCTCCTTTTTCCTTTTAATTTGTTGACTTCTTTTGTGTTGTTTGGATTTGTATGTTCCTTTCACGAATTTACATAAGCCAACCTGTCTAATCCCTTCTCTAATGCATTGAAAGTTTGTAAAAAAATTGATTGAGATCTATTTTAAAATGTTTATATATATATATATATAAGTCTAAGTCGGCTATTGATGTTAATTAATTAACTTTCACCTTGAAAATTAATTCCTTTTGTTAAATGGTTGATATATTGAGTATGAATGTTTTTATCATTGCTTGAAAGAATTTTTTTCTTTTGATCTATAACTTACTAATAATGGAATTTTGTCTAAATTCTAAATCCCTCATTTCTTTTTAACGTTAAAGTTTTGTGTATTCCCTTTCTAAACTAAAATATTAACTTAAACATTAAACTTTAAATTCTATACAAATAGACATACACACATCTAAGCCTAAACACTACTTCTTGCTTATTGCACTTACATAGTATTCACTTAAGTACATCTGGATGTATTCACATTTATATTATGTACAAATTAATTGCCCATCGATGATATTTAATACACCATTCAATTCAATTAAAGGGTGAGAAATGAAAGGTTTTTCTCTTCAGATAATGCAAAATCTACCCTCAATTAGTTACATTAATTGTAGAGAGAGAAATGAATTGTTTCTTTCTCTATATTAACAAGTAATCGTTACACATATGGGTGTATTTGATACAGTCATACATTTAAATTTAAATTAAATTCAAACATCATTTTAAACAATATAAATAAAAAATTTAAAACTTTATTAGATTGGGTCTAATATACCTTTAGACTACATAGGCCCAATAAATACCAAATAGAAAAATATTTTGAAATCTACCCATTTCATCCACTTCTGATTGGCTCGGTTTCATCAATGATATCATAGCCAAATGTATATGCGGTCTAAATTAGTTATGTTAGAGCTAACCAATTAAGCTTACCAATTTAGTATAGTGTCTAGAAAAGTAGTGTCTAGGCTTGGGTTTGGGTAGTCAAGTACCTTGCTCTCCTTGGCTACCAAGTTGGCTCGAAAAGTGAAGTGAGCCTAAAGGATGCCTCTAATAAAAAAGCCTAATTTGAACAAGTCCTTAGGCTCATTTTCAAAAAAAAATTGAAATTTAAAATAAAATTTAAATTTAAAATAAGTTTTACATTATAAATGTTATAATATGATTTTCAAAGTTGGCGTTGAAAACAATGTATATTGTAAATGCTATAATATAGTTTTCAAAAGTTCTTTGAAAATATAATAAACATATTTCAAAATTTTAATATTTATTAATAAGATCAATAAATTAATTAAATGGTTAATTAATTAAAGTGTATATATGTATAATATATATATGTATGTATGTTACATTATCTTGAATTGTTTAAGATGATTTAAGTAAATATGTATATACATAAGAAATTTTTAAAATTAATATTTAATTAAATCGTCTAATTAAATAAGTGAATTAAAAGTGGATTAACAAATAATCGAAGACACACACACACACATATATATGTATATAACCATAAGTGTTATAGTATACGTATTCAATTGAAATATTTAATTCAATAACATAAATTTAACTAAAATGTTAATTAATGTATATAAGACTATTATATAAGTTAATTAAACTATAGAAGTTATGTAATAATTAACTTACATAGTGTATAAAATCAAGTGGAACAAAAAAACCTAAATAGACCTAAGGAATAATACATGCGTAAAAACATATACCGTGATTTTTGATGTGTCCAACACTTGAATCACGAGGGTGTTTCATAAGAAATATATTATTTCATAAGTCGACATCACTCAATATAATATATTAAAAATTATGAATCTTTAATATAAAGTTGTCCTCCACCATTTATATATTAATAAATTGCTTGCATACTCTCCAGTTGTTGATATTCCTCAACTTAGAGATGTTATGTAGTACTATTAGTATATTGACTGGACGTTGTAAGATAAATGCACGTATTTGTTGATACTTCTCAAGGCACGTGAATTATACATAGGCCGTCGTGAAATGGTGGGTATGAGTGAATAATCTCTTCCGATTTGTTGATATTTCTCAAGGTCGAGATGAGATTAAGACAAAGACTATGAGTCGGGAGTTGTATTTGATACAACCGGTAAAGTGTTATCCATTGCTTGCGGGCCTATGATTTGTTGATGTTCCTCAAGGCCAAAATCCCAAGGTAAGCGAGTCCTAACTCCCACTGGAGAAGTCTAATGATTCCTATGTTTTTTAGGGTTTTGATCAACATAAAAATCTAGTTGGAGCCTTATTAGAAAAATGAAATGGTAAAATTACCTTTCTAATATTATAAGAACATTTACTATATAAAGTTATAATAATTTACATTAATAAATTTATGTAGTTAATGTAATTGATAAAATGTTTATCAATTAAGATATACAAACAACTAAATAAAGATTGACAAAAGAAATATAAACTATACTTACTAATAAATATTTTCTACATGTTATTATTTCAATACCCACGTAAGTGCCTAATTTAACATCTACTAAATACATTCGTAATTGGCCATTTATGTGTTTATTTGCCTGAGATAGTGTGTTGTCCTTTATGAGTTTCGAACTCTAGAAGCAATACTTGAATATGAATATTTGATTTATGTATGATCACATATTAATGTTATTCGGTGAATGGTCGTAATTCGTAATGTATGAAACCCCGATGAAATTGGTTCACTTGAAATAAGCAAGTAAACCATAGCATGAGATCGTATATTCAATATGATTGATTTTAATAATTATCTAGTCATGTTAAATGTAAAACTAGACCAAAAGCTACAAGATATATATAAGAACTCGATCACTGAAATGTCACTTTGATCAATTTACAATATTTGATATAGGGATGATCAAATGCACTTTTGTAAAAGGTTCATTACAATATTGTAGTAAGGGTTTCTTTTTGAATGAGTCGACCATTTAGAAAGGAAAACAAATGTACGATGGTAGATGTAACTTAAGATACAGTTGGGATGAAGAGAGTGAATTGTCGTTTCTACTTCATAAAAAACATCAAAAACGAGAATTGTAAAATAATAATTGATACTTGACATTGGAATGAGAAATAAGGTTTATATTCCAAAATGTATCTGTTATATAGAAAATTGTTTTCTATGAATTTATTCCTTTGAGTTAAGGTATTTGATTTGAAAACTTTCGACTATAAAATGGCTACAGTAGATGGGATAAGTGGCTTACATTAAGTGGTTGAATGGAACTTCATATTGCGTACGCTATTATAATAATGGCAAGAGTAGTAGGAGAATGTCATATAGGAATTATTGGTTGCATTGAGTTATGAAAATTGTTTTCGTAAATCATATCAAACATTAATTATGGATTAATAAATGTTTTTCATTATTAACTAAAAGATAGACATAGTTTTATTTCAATATGAATATTATGAACATTCATTATAAAATAAAACTATAATAATGGTATCTGTTTTCTTAGCAAAAGCGGTGCATTGAAAAATACATAAGTATTTCAAATTATTTGCAATTGTATTGGAATTATAGACTAAGCCATAGTTTTGAGAAATAATTCTTTGATTATATGATGATTATGAATCATATGGTGCTAGTGAATTATATCTCAGACAATTAAGGGTGAAACATCTACTCGGTGGGAGCGTCATAAGTGTTGATGAACTCTTCGGATTGATACATATAGATGTATGCATTGCAGTCAAAAGTCCATTAATACCAAAACGGTTACACATACTTTGTTATATTCACCGATGAGTTATCACAAACATAAACTAGTGTTATGATACACATGTAGTGTGACGACCCGCCCTTCCTAATACCCTGAATCAATGTTGAGTGACAGCTTCAGACTCCTGAATACCACAAAAGACAGTCTGTCGTGGTATAAAAACATCATACCAAGGTACCATGATAGAATCTCATAACGGAATAAAAATATATAATATATTGAATATACATGAACAACAGAATAAACAATATATAAGAGGTTGTACTGATGGGAGTAACTGATAAATAAGTATAAACATAGAAAGTCAAAACACGCTATCTGATACAACGAGTCTTGTATATAGATAGCATATCTATCATGTACTACTATAATATCAAGTATATCCAAAGTATCAACTTCGCCTCCAAATTAGTCTAGCTATCCTGAAAGCGTATCCCCAAAAGCACTTGACACCCAAACTAATCAATCGAGTATGCGAGAGTTGTCATGACATAAGCAGACAAGGACAAAATTCAGGTCAGACTTGGTGTGAGGGAAACTAACTCAAAATATTGTATATCAAAACTATATGCCAATTAGCAGGAAACTACTAAAGAACAGTCAGTCCTCTCCACAAAAATGGCTCAAGAATAATTGGACTGCCCATAAACAAGTAAGGAAACCCAACTCAAAGGTGGGGAGTCATACCATAACCAGCTCTTCTCCTTTAATCAATGAGTCAGCATAACTAATATAATGTAAATGAAACATGACAACGCTCTTATAGAGGTAACCTAATGTACCAATGCAGGTGTAATATAAACATCCTAATATAAGTCTAACACATAATATTCAATAATAATCAACCAACCAATATACATGCACAATCATAATGATAAGAGACACACAGAGAAGAAGTTGATACCCATATCATTGTTGATTGGTGGAGCCGATACAGACACCAATCGATCCAATGATCCCTATCGAAGCATCTAAAATGCAAAACAAATACATTGATATAACAATGGTACCGATATTGTATCTCCATACCCAAAATAGAAATACAGATATCTATACCTGATACACGTCCCGAATTGGCATTAGTTACTAAAGAGATCTATCGAGAGCCAAAAATATATTGCGGACTCCCTTGAAAACCAACACCTCAAAAGAAGTTGGCATGTAGGTCATGTAATAGCACCCGTATGTACAACGCAACAATATATGACCTACTCTAGATTGGCATCCCAATCTCTCTCCTCCCTTGCTTCAGAACCTCGTCCGCAGGTTATGCATCTCAATGGTACAATGGATTCCTTTTTCAAAATCGATATCATCTACTTGGCCATAGATAGACAATCTGGATTCAAGCTACCCACATACACCCTTCCCACACTTATACACAACACCGAAGTATTGTCATCCCCATATGGATCGTGATTCATTTTTGAAGTGCGTCGTACTACCCGATTGCCCCAAGTCAACCAATATATATATATATATATGTATATATATATGTATGTATATATATCGCCCAAGACAAACAGTGGATATCCTTGGAGATTTCAATGCAGTGTTGAAAACAACTGAGAAAAATGGAGGACTTACATTGAAACTATCGTAGACAGAAGAGTTCAACAAATGTGTAACTGCTGCAGGACTTATTGAAGCCAACCATGCGGGACTGAAATTTACGTGGAGAAGTGGTGAGGCTAGAAGAATCTCATGCCGATTAGATAGAGTACTAGTTAATGTTGAATTAATAAACAATATTCCCCAACTGCATGTCACGGTTCTGCCAAGCTCTACTAGTGATTACTCTCCTCTACATATTCAATTCAACTAGTAAAACCAACAAGTGAAAGGCAAACCATTTAGATACGCTAACTATTGGTGCTTACTTGAAAACTATGAAGAATCGGTAGATATTAAAAATACAAGGCTAGTTGAAGGAAAGGGATGGTATACTCTAGTCATGATGCTAAAAGAGATCAAAAAAGACAAACAACAGAATAAATTGCGACTGAAACAATCAGATGCAGCGGATAGTCTACAAAAAGAATGTGAAATCCTCCTTACTAAGTTAGACGAAGACCTAATGGATGATATCATTATTGCCCAATATTATACAGCCCAGAAAAAGTTAAAACAAGTAATGCAACAATAAGCTATGGAGATCAAACAGAAGGCAAAAGAAAAGCGACTAACCCAAAATGACGAATGCATAAAAAATTTCTCCACTAAGATGTCATACAGGCAGAACTGCAACAATCAACTCAACACAAATGCTAGCAATGGGGACCTTGTCAAAGACATTGAACAAGAAGCAATCTCTTACTTTTCTAATCTTTACAATGGACAAATTAATATTTCTTTACCTCATGTTAACTACAGGAGCCTGATTAATGAAGAGGGGATAACAATGTTGAAAGCCGCTGTTGTTGAACAATAAATTAAAGCTGCTATCTTCTCCACTCACATGATTCAAGCCTTGGTCCAGACGGGTGGAACTCGAAATTCTTCCAGCATCATTGGGAAGACCTGAAACACATGATATTAGAGGCAGTTCGGGAATCTTTCAACATTGGGAAAATAATTTATGAACTTAATCACACGTTCATCACCCTAATTCCAAAGATTAACAAGCCTACCAGAGTTGAAGACTACATACCTATTGCTTGCTGCAACATGCTATATAAAATTCTCAACAAAGTGATATGCAATAAAATAATTCAAATTCTCCCCGATCTTCTGCATTTGTCAAGGGAAGACACATTTTTGAAAACTCTCTCCTCGCTCATAAACTGGTTAGAAACTTTAATAAAAAGGGAGCCGACAGAGTATGCATTATGGTTGATCTTCACAAAGCGTATGATAAAATCAACAGAAAGTCATAATCTACATATTGTCATGTATAGGATTCCCAACTACCTTAATTTAGCTTATAGAAGATTGTATATCTACTCTTCCAACCTCTGTATAACTGCCAACTAGTGGTCCACGGCCTCCTATATGCTGATGATCTTATTATGGTCCTCAAAACAAACTCTGTAGCAGCTCAGTGTATTAAAGATATTTTTGGAAACCTTGAAAGATATGTTGGCCTTCAGCTTAATTCTCAGAAATTAAAATGCTATTTTAACAAATATTACAGAGGCAAGAGAACAACATTGGATATCTTGGGCATAAGAGAGGACTGTCTACCAGTGAAGTATCTCAGAGTCCCTCTATCATCGATTGTTATCACCGACAGAGAATGTGGGGAACTGGTTGGTAAAATAAGAGACAAGTTGAATGAATGGAACTCTAAATTACTCTCATTTCAAGGCATGATAGAATTAGTGCACATGGTTATCACTGCTAAAGTAAGATTTAGGGTCTAAACTTTTCGAATCCCTAATTCCTCAATCAAAAAGATAAATTTAGCATGTGCAAACTTTATTTGGAGAGGTGGTTTACATAAGGTTACTATGATGTGTTGTGTAGACCAAAGGATGAAGGTGGAGTAGGTTGATTAACCTTAAGGAACTCAAAAAATGTATACAATCTCAAACTGGGTTGGAAAATCATCAATTCAGAAAGCTTACGGTCCAAATTGCTAAGAGCTAGATATACTGATGACAATTTTTAGGTGACGAGTTTTGACAATAATGCCTCTGGAGTATGGAAAAAAAATGAAGGGAAGAGATGAGCTCAAAATCCACTTAACCAGACAAATTGCAAATGGTAAGCAAGGTTTTAAATCTCGGATTTCGGTCACGTCTCGTCTCGAAGAATTTAGATAGCTTATCTCGTATCGGGTGAGATCTCGAACGAGATGAGTGCATCTCGATCGTCCATCTCGGATTTACATCTCGGTTTCTAAAATTCATTTTGGATTTATCTCGGAGTATTCGTCATGTCGAAAATTAGTTTTCATACACCTAAATTTATAATACTAGTCACTAAGGTTTTCAACATGGGATTTAAATCGTAAATTGAAAAGTTTAAATTGTTAATCAAAACGGGATTCAAATCGTAAAGCGTAGATTTAAAATATCCACATTTTAAGATTTGTATGCGCTTTGAAGTTGATTTTGATGTTTGAACTTCTACAATTAAACTTAAAAACTTAATTTTCTCACTAATTCCAATTTTATTTTGTTTTAAAAACATTATAATGAGAATTGTGAATCTAAATAAGTATATTAAATATATTAGCATGAGTTGGATGTGTTTTTCGTTGTGGTTTTAACAAAGTTCGAATCGGAATGTAAATCGAATCATAAAGGGAGGGATCCGATTTGAATCGAGATTTAAATCGTAAGATTTTAAGATTTTTGACGTCAATGCTAGTCACTACCTTAAGGAAAACACTATGCACTTACCTTGAATATATCACACGCTTATCATTAGTAATTTAGTATGGAAAAATATCACTTGTATCACGTAAAATAAATAAATAACCAGATTTCATGAATAATGTTCAATATAATATCATATGAGATAAAGTAGACAAGAAACAAACCATAACATATGCACCTTTACTTTGTTTGATCATTCACTTAACTTTCCTACACAATATAATGTCTCATTTCTACCTTTTATGATTTATAGTGCTGCAAGGGAAATCTTAATTTTATAACTTCAAATACAAAAGTCTATAAGTAGAATTAAGATATTCTATGTCTGATTATAGTATTTAATTATAGCAAACAAAATCTCATTGAGCAACTAATAGCATAGATATTTCAAACAAACGTAGAAAATAACATACATAGTACAAACAATTTTCAAACATTTAGTAATATTATAAGAAAAGCAAAAAAATGATGTACGAATGAACATATAATCATCGAATGAAATTAATAGATGAAAGAGAATTCCTTTATTGCTTAAAAATAAGCCTTAAGGAAAAAATTATAGCAGCAAAGACTAAATGAAATCAAATTGGGAATCCATTTGGAACATAAAGTTAAATAAGTGAAGCCCAAAATTTATAGCCGCAAAAAATAGGGTTACGAAAAAAACTCAAGAAAGTGTCGAAAAAAGAAAAATGAAATCGGATGTAAATTAATTTGGATCAAAAACCTTAATGAAAATCATAAAGTGAAATACTTACCATAATCGATGTAGATTTTATCATCTTCTTACACTCGTCACTGCCGTAAAATAAGAGATGAAGATTAAATAAGATTTATATAAGAAATAAGGGTTAAAAAGGTACAATTAAGAAGGCTTAAATTAAGGTAAAGGATGAGCCAGCCCAATACGGAAAAAGAGTTGATTTTTTTCCAAAATTCAAAAATTCAGCCGATATCTCGCTGTTAAATCTCGGACGAGATATTAAAATATCGTCCGAGATTTGGGTCAGACGAGATTCAAACGAAATAGCCTGTTTCGAATCGCTCAGGGTTGAAAACGAGATCTCGGTTGAGATGAGCGAGATTTAAAACCTTGATGGTAAGCAAACTAACTTATGGAAAGATCCCTGGCTCAAAGGAAAATCTCTTATTTCGAAGCTAGGTTGGGTTGCACTTTCTAGCATTCGAGAATATGATAATAAAGTTGATTCAATTATGAATGATGGAAGATAGACTCCTAAAAGAGAAGGATTACAATTTCTCTCTTCGGATTTATAATACATACCAATATATCAAAATGCTGAGAAGGACATATGGACCTAAAACCCGACCAAAGACGGTGACTTTACGGCCATAACAGCTTGGAGGCAATTAGAACAAAAGATGCAATTAAGAATTGGGCTTCTTCCTTATGGACTAGAGTGAATAATCCTAAAATGGATTTTACTACCTACAAAGCAGTTAACCAAAGGCTTCCAACCATAGATCATCTAGCCAAATGGGGTCTAAATGTCATACTTCAATGTAAATTATGCAACAACAACAATGAATCGCACCAACATCTATTCTTTGGCTGCAATTATTCTAAACAGGTTCTAATGTACTTCAAAGCAAAAAATAATGACATGTAAGAATATGGGAACTTGGAGGAAGAACTGTTATACCTGTGCGGGATAATAGGGGCTCGAGATTAATTCAACGGGTAAAGTAGATTATAATCACAACTGTCGTCCACCATTTATGGAAGGAAAGAAACCGAAGAGTACTCCAGCATAAAGAAAGAAGCTCAGTTTAGATTTGCAAATTAATCGAGATGGATGTAAGAATAATTTATGATAGAATTAAAGTAAAAAATCGTACCAGTTATGAGGCAGAGGAATAACGAATGAAGGAAGCATGGGGTCTATTTGATTATCGGCCGTCATGATTTGGAAAAACAAGCTCAAAGAGGAAAATTGTAGATTTAGAAAGCTATGTGGAATTGACGGAGTGATAAAGCAAGGTTAAAAGGTGGGAGAATAATGAACCATCCGACAAAGTCTTTTGCTCTTTTTGAGGAAGTGTTGTAATCTTTTTTCTATACTTCTGTTGTAGCTGCGTGTGTATGTTGTATTGGGCCTTGGGCATTTTCGCATACCAAAACAAAATTGACCAAATTTCAAAAAAATAAAATATAAATTGCCCGAACCATGCATCTATAATTATACACACACACACACAATTTTTTTTTTTGAAAATGGGTTAATTAGATTAATATGGGCTATGCGGCCTAAAGCAAATACAATGATAAAATACAGTATAACAGCCGACCGACAAAAGACACAAAGACACTTTCGAACTCAAAACTCCCAAAATAGAATTAGGGTTCATCATCATTTTCTTGGCGACTCCCCGTTGCTTGCTCGATTTCCTGGCATCACAGCCTTCCAGCTCCAATTCTCCAATTGCTGTCTTTCTCTTGCCTTTAAGTTGGTGAGTTGTTTTCTGATTCTTCCTATATTGATTTTGACATCTCTTTCAATGTTTCCCGACATCTCTAACTCATTCTTCTCCTTGTTTCTGGTGAAAGCCCTTACATTTCTTTCTCTCCAGACATGCCAGATAGTTTTCACTCAGGCAATTTTCACGACCTCCTTCATAAGGTTCGAGAAATCTGTCCTGTCACTCAGGTAATTTATTTCACATCGACACTTATTTTTTGAATACACACACACAAATATATATATATATATATATATCACTTGAACCACATATTTATATATCTACATAATATATTTCGTCCACTACTCAGTAACCCTAAGTTAGGCAAACCGAAGTTGCATGTGGTTAAATTGCATATCGATAAATCATTTTGAATTGACATTAGCTATAAAAGAGACCTATCGAGAGCCACAACTATATTGTGGACTCCCCTAAAAATCAACACTATGTAGGTCCTATCGCAACACCCGTACATACAACACAATAGTATATGACCTACTCTAAACTGGCGTTCCAATCTCTCTCTATCCCTACTCCGAAATCGCGTCTGTAGGTCGTGCACCTCAACGGTACAACGAATTCCTTCCACCAATCTGTAGCCTTAAGTTGGACATACTAAAACTATATATAAACGCTTTAAACCACATATCAATAAATATATATAATATTTTGTGCATCTCTCGGTAGCCCCAAGTCGAACATACCATAACTATATTTATACATATAGGCATACATACATACATACATATATATATAATATAAACTATATGCAAATATATATACATTCCTATATATAACCAATCCAACTATATGGAACTAATAAACACATATCATGCACATTTACATACATAAAGGAAATACACAACCAAAGTAACAAATCTATCATCTCAATATCAATAACTATTCACACATACAACCATATAAACAATTCAACAAAATGCATCTTACTTAAGTAACCAATCTAACAATTATATATTATTCGTATCATTTTGTAGAAGTCTCAAACTTATATAAAATAATGCACTTGCCTATTGTAACGACCTACAACCGCACCCGATTAAAGCTGACAATAAATCACACATGTCCAGCCCAAATCGAGCAAAGATGCGAATAGTTACAGGAAAGAAAGAAGAGAGAAGAAGAGAAGAAAAGAAGAAGAGAGAAAGAAACTAAAACAAACACGGAATCTCACAATCGCAGCAGAACAACATATAATATAATATCAACGAGCTTTACAAAAGAGAAACTGTAATCTAATTTACATACATCTATCAGAGTACAACAACAAATCACAATCATCAGCTTGGATAGTTATAATAACATGTCCTCACAATTGCTGATAATTTTAAACAACAATGCAGTGGAAAATATACATATACATGGAATACGACTTGAAGACCTCCAGCTCGTCCGTTGAAGCTCCAAAGCACCAATCTGAATCTGTAAATATGCTCGGTCTGACCCGAGCATTGAAATGGAAGAACGTCCGGATCAGTCTGGTAAACCAGCATGAGAAAACACATCTCAAATTATTTTAAAGTTATCAAAACTTTTCTTTATCAAAACAATGGTATCTCGTAAGACCATGCCGAGTTTTACCTTACGATAAACAAAACATTCATATCAAATCATCTGATATTAAACTAGTGTCTAGTATACAAATAATAATTAATCATAGCTGAAATTGTTACCATTATTAAATTCCAGAATATGTCAGGCTATACAAACAAAATGGCAGGCACGTATTGGAGAATGGATTCCATACAAATGACAAGGTAAGGAACTACCTTCCGTACAGTACACCTCTAGAATAATGTACCTAGGGTCCAGATACTGAAATCCTAAACCAACACAGAACCGGCCTACCCTTTTGCTGGATAGTATCGAATATGACATCACCTCGGTGGTTCCCGACCTATCCATGACCACATCATACAAATACTCAACATATAGAGGGTAATCTAGAAAGGTGATGACCATATCCTCATGGGAGCGACCCACATAGCCCTGTCGCTTCTACCCTGTTTCTGTCATTTCCGGGTGATGGGGCTAGAGGTAATGATTACCTTCCACATAACACATTTCACTTTGAATGCCACATTGCCATTCCATGGTCACACAACTGATTTCTATAAACATATAACTCCTAAGCTCGTACGTATCAGGAAAGGGTGTTAAGCTAAGAGAAGTTGCCTTCTCTGCCACCAAACAGATGATACGTTCATAGAGACCAAATAATGTAATTAGAAATGCAACGTCAGACATTCGTCCATACTAGTTGTCTAAGAACAGGACAAACCAAAGGCACTCTCCAACCACATCCTCTCGGGAATTAACCCTAGGATTAGTAGCGAGAAGTCCTTGCAAATCGTAGGTTTTCATAACGAAGCACTACTACCACCATAAATATACAATATGGTAAATTTCACCCCGAGGGAGTAGTGGCAAGTAGCCCTGGATCATGAAGATCTCCGTCTTCAAAATCATCATCATAAACCTGCACTTTCGAGCGCATACATTGGTCTGAAGTGGTTCTCGGATAAATCCGACCCTGGTCTCTCCGGACCAACAACGATAAAAAAGGCTAAATTTGATATTCGGTTATTTAACTATCAAAGCAACAAACAATATCTAACACATAAGCAATCACTAGGCCCATTTAATTAATCTTTTATTAATTAAATCAATTTCCAAATATTTACTTCAAATTATCTTTAAAAAGATATATCCTCAAAGCCATTTCAAATTTTCAATATTGGAAAACATTTCCATATACTTATATCAATAGTATAAGTATATCAATAACACTCCCATTTTGGAGACATGCCAAATAGGTTTCTATAACCGTACAACTCTAGAGTACATACGCCTCCGGACGGGTGTTTAGTATAAGAAGCAATGATCCTACACTACCAAGCATTTAGTACGATCATAAGAACCAATTTGTGTATTTCACAATGGAAGGCCAAAACATAATTCATTGGGTCAAACCGAATGTTGCGTAAAACATCGTTACGACAACCTAAAAACACTACTATAGGGATTCGATTAATTATATATATAAATCCCGTATACTATATAAAACATTTCCTTTTGAAAATCATTTATTATAGGAACAGTGTTATAGTCCATGCCTTCCATACTTCCCAAAAAACGTCTATTACATTAAATCCATCAAAATATTTCTTTCAACATTCCTTTTAAAAGATTATTTAACTTTTAAAAAGTTGGATGTATTTCCTTTATATAAAATCCATATTTAAATCTCAACATAAACCATTTAAATATTTATGAAACTAAGTTTATAAATCTCCTTTCTATTTTATAAAACTTCTATTTTATAAAATCTCTTTATTTATAAAATTCTATTTATAAACCATTCTTTATAAAAAATCATTTACTATCAAAATCCATTTATAAATCCATTTACCAAATTAATTTCAAATCTGTTTACAAAACATTTATAAATTCCAATTATAAATCTATTTCATTATTTATAAAATATCACTTTTATAAGTCCTTTATATAAACTATTCAAAAATTTCCGATTTAAAAATATTTCACAAACCATACATTTATAGCATCAAAACCCATACTCTTTTTATTTGTTTAAAAATTAATTCATTTATTTTAATAATTAAAAAATTATTAAAACATATATACTCCCAATATCACTTGAAAATCTTTTCAATTCAAAATCACTATTTTATAGTATTTCAATATACTAAAAAATTATGGCCCAGTGCTACCATAGCACTAAATAAGCAAAACAAATCCATGTCATCAAATATGGCATCCATTGCATCGTATATCAAAATATATGAAAAAGTAAAATCAATAGTGTGCGGAATCTTATTGGATCCCTCCAACCTGTTCCCCTGCATCAAATATAGCATATAATCAAATAATATAAAAATCAACCGCTTCGAGGCGGGATTCATATACAAAGGGTCATCCGCACTTACACGGTAACGTAATAGGGTCTCATCCGCTCCAATAGGCAGGAATATATCCAAACCAACTAATATAAATATAGTATATCATCCAAACAAGCAACATACAACATAAATAAAATTATTTCAACTTATATAAAAATATAAGCAGGCCAGAGAGGTTAGTTAGCTCACAAAAATGCCAGAAATCGCCAAAGCACTCTGGTTTGAATTAAAATTAAACAAGCGTTCTATTTAACCCAAAGTTCCTATTAACTCCGAATCCATCCAATCCTACTCCATAGCATAGTACTCGCTGATACGAATGCAACACAACTTGTTGCGCTCGATTTGGACCTCGTTTGAACAAGTTATGAATTAATTAACAAAGGAATAATTAGTTTATAATTAACTTAAATTAATTAAAGTTTTAAATAATTAAACTTTCTCTTCCTCCCTCCATCTTCCTGTTCATGCGCACGTTTTTTCCGGGACGAGCTCGCTACTATTTTTTTTCTCATCGTCGATCGCCGCCGACCTACACCAGCGCGCCGCCTGCCTCGCCTGTGCTCGCCACCCCCGCCCTCTGCCTCGCCAATAACCAATGCACGCGCTACCGCACATGAAAACCTAAAACAACGCCACCTGTACGAGAACGTGGTGAATTTTCTGCCTCATCGAGCATCGATTAGACGATCGATTCATATGGATTTGTTCGTGGAGTCGAGCTCTCCAACTTTCATGTTGAAATCGAAGCCTAAAAATGCCTAGAGCGTCCGGAGAAATATAGGCCGTTGATTTCTAGGTTTTAATGGCAGCTCTGGTTTTAATTAGAGTTTTAGTTTGCAAATGAATGGAAGTCGATGGCCTTTTATAGAAAAATTTCGCGGCACTATTCATCTGTGAAAAATTCGAACTCCAAACGAAGCGTGCCGCCTGGCATTCTATATGATATACCCTTATCCCGAACACAATGTAATATACATCAGAAGCCAATTCCATCATATATAGAAGTTTGCTTTTCAAAATTAAATTATTTTTAATTTAAACTCCCTTAATTAATTTCTACGCGTTTCGAACTTGCATGACCAAACGATACGTTCGATCGCCACGAAATTCGACGGCATATAATAATTCATTATTACGAATCCGATGAAGTTGGTTTTGTCGAAATCCAAGACAGTGCCCCATAAAGCTATTTTTACATGTTAACTAAAACGAGTAATTTCCGAAATCAGTTAAATCTCTTTTAAATCCAATTAAAATTTTACTAACTTCATTCCAATTTAAATAGAATTTAAATCAACTTTAGGAATCATTTTTGTTCATATTAAATTCAAGATTCAATTATTTAAACAATTCATATTAAATTTAACAATTTAATTATCAAATAAATCGCTAAATTTAAAATTCAAGTTATTTAACTTATAAAATTAACTTTTCAATACTTAAAATCAATAAAATATTCCAAATTCGAATGACTGAAGTTGGGTCGTTACACCTTTCAATCATACTATAACTTATTTTCACTTAGTTTTTCTATTTAAATTAAGTTTAGCTATTAACAAGGTCTTAAAATATTATATAGCTCATGTATAATACACACAAACATGTACACACATGCGCCCGCACACACAGACATGTCCCAAACCATTCCTTATAGGGATGGCAATGGGGCGGGTTGGGGTGGGTTTTTTATGCCCCAGACCCGCTCCGGGTTTTTTTAAACCCTGTCTCAGGCCCGTTTCGTAGACCCGGTGCGGGTCTAAACTTTCGCCCCGTACCCGGAACCTATATGAGTCAGGGTATACCCGCCCTGCCCCGCCCCAAGACCTGGTGAAACATTACATATTCATTCAAAATTATGTATTAATGTACATATATTTATTTATTTTATTTGGAAGAGGAATTGTCACTAAATGATAAAATAAATATAAATATCAATGTGTTTACAATGATAAGTAAGGTAATAAAAATAAGGTGTATGATAACGGTTCAAGAAAAACATGCATATGTAATAAATATAATTATTAGTGATGCAACTTAATATCATAAAAAATATATAACTTATTAAATGTAACATTAGAAAATCCATGTTATAACCGCTTATGTATAAAAGGATTAACAAATCATCATTATCGTAATAAAGCGATTTTATGAAATCTCAGTAGTGCGGGTCGGGTTGGGGCGAGTCGGCCAAGCCCCAACCCGACCCTAGACCCGGAGTTCTTTAGAACGGGTCATGGGTCTACTCGTCCCGATGACCCAATGGGGCGGGTCTTGGTGGGTCAAAACAAGGGCAGGTCTACCGGGTTTAGACCCTAGACCCGCTCCATTGCCATCCCTAGTTCCTTAAGGTCTAAAGTTAATAAACCATGTAATCACAATGTTCGAGATTTTATAACCTTAATCAAGCCTTATTAAATAATACAATACTTCTTTGAAATTTCTAATTTCTAATTTCTACTATCGCCTTTATAGAAATTCACTAATCAGTTAGTCATTGATTTACACTATAATAAACCAATATTAAGGCTAGGTAAACTTCAAAGCCATTTTTAATACAAATTTAACTTGCCTAAATCATTATTTTAGCCTTACGGCTTATTTTAAAGGTCATACTTCTCATTTTCGATTAGTAATAAAACATATAATAATATTTCTATCACTAATATAGCTATAAATTAGAGTTCTAACTAATTTACAACCATGTTATAAATTAATATCAACTCTATCTAATTTTATTCAATATGAATATAACATAATATTTATATATACGGAATCTCAATCAATTGTCATGTACATTAGTAATAAAATATATAATAATATGTCCATCACCGATTTAACTAAAAATTAGAGTTTAATTAATTTATAATCATGTAATAAATTAATATCAACTCCATCTAATTCTATTCAATATGAATAAAACGCAATACACACACACATATATATATATACACATATACATATACATACACACACACATATCTTATTCTACCTCTCATAGGTAATAATTTTCAATATATGTAACTATGGGAACTTATACTGAAATATAAATTTAAAGTTATAATTCCACTCATTGAACTGAGAATTCCAAAGTGTTCAAATCCAGTCTGAACTCATACCGTGTCGTAGATAATCTCACTATGAGTGCAATAGCGAAGAGTGCTTCTTGATTGGAGCTAATATGCCAGAGATACAAATTAAATATGAAATGAGATTGATGTTAAGACTACCACGAACAGGCTTCGTCAAATGTTGTCGCACATAACAACTATAGATGTGATCCCTATCTCGCCACGAGTTCAACAGATCTGATCTCGTCGGCTAACATGGCCTGAAGCTCTCGATTTAATTGAAAAGGAGGAGCAGCCTTTTATTTTTGTTTTCTGTAAAAAGAGAAAGAAAGAAATGAAGAGAAGGAAAGATTTGAGTGGGTGAAGGTATATATATTAATATATAATTTATTTAATCTCTTAAATTAATCGTCTCACGTCTTTTGCTCGTATGATCACATGGCACACCGAATCGTCACGAAACTCGTACATGTTTTTACAAAATACGCATAACAACCTATAAATTGTAAAAATACAATGACTCCAAATATAGCGATGTATATACTCATTATGATTTGCAATATCATTCGGACTCAATGGAAGCGGTCTCAAGTCCTAAATCAACCGTATGCAAAAAATCAGATTTTGGATCTTCAATTAATTCATCAAGTATTTAAATTAATATTTTAAATACCTAGTCATTAAAAAAGTGGGTTGTTACATGTAGTGTGTCTATGATAAGTTCTTAGAATATAAAACAGAAGTAAATGAAATTACATGCAGTAGAAAGGATTTGATTTGATCGAATAAGTGAGTATATTGGAAAGAGTTCCGAACGTACCAAAATAAATTGAGTAAAGATTCTTTCTCAAAAGTCACTCCTCCCTATGATATATAATTATGTTTCGATAAGGAGTAATCGAACTTTGTTGGACAAATTATGATTAATGATGAGTAAAGTTGTGATAACTTCTTTTTGTAAGGTCGTGTACTTGAAAGTAGCACACAAGGTTAAAATTAATTTTATCTAAAGAATTATTTACAAAATCATACAAGATAAGGGTTTATGAAACCCCAACATACCGTAGGCCAAGGAGTTGACAGATCATGCAAGTCGAAAGACTACATGTAATAATTGTATGTGAGTGTTCTTGTATGAATCGCCCCAAAAGAGTTTAGGAATGATCGTCATTAGATGACCAATTTATAATTTGAACATAAGTTTTATAAACTAAAATCAAATCAGTTTAATATAAGGTAATTCATAAAATATTCATGAATACATAATCCGTTGCACCGAGAAACAAATGTTGTTTCAAGAAATATTAATTTCGTAGTAAACGATTTTTTTTTGAAATTATTGATAGTAAAATGGATTTGGATACAATCTAAGGACAAAACTGATTATGGGGAATGAAATGAAATTAACCGAACCTTAATAAACACAACGCATTAGAACATCAAATAAATATCTTGCATGTTGAAGAGAAACTATGAGTTTCTTATCAATGTCAAGAATAAATAAACCTTAACAGTGAATTAAACCATTAAGAGTATTGACCATGCCATATGGAATGATGCAGAAATCTAAAAAGATTCTTAGTACATTAACAAAATGTGATTTGATAGTGTACCCAAATGAATATGATTCATCGGCCACAAATATGCCTTCAAGAGAAAGACTAATGCAGTTGGGATATAGTGAGCAACATTGATAAGAATAAAATCATAATTTTCAATTGTTGAAATTAACATAATAGATTCATCATTCAATATACTCAAGATGATTCATATTTTACTCATAAAATTATTGTTTGGCATGACTTTGTGTTTTAGTACATACGTGTTAAAATGAAAAATTCTCAATAATGGTTCAGAATAGACTGTTTGCACATAACAACCAAAGCGTCTCGAAGTCAGTGAGAGCGATATTGAGTTTGTGGGTTTTCGGATGTTGCGTCAAAATTGGCCACCAACATCCAATTATGTAAAAGCACCAATATCCAATCCAATCACAAAAATACGAAGAGAAATAAATGAAGAAAAAAATTAAAACAATCAGAAAGCAAGTAAAAAGAGACAAGATTTATAGTGGTTCGGCTAACTCCGGCCTACGTCCACTCCCAAATAATCCTTTTTATTACACTGAAGTTTGTTTACACTTACAATCTGAAATCAAGAATAAATTTAGCAAAGTGTAGCCTAGGTTGAAGATAAGGAGAAGCAGAAAGAAGATCTATTTTTTGATGCCATGCCTGCCATATTTATAGGGGAAGATGTGCACAGATCATGCTGAAATTTTGATAGAAGGTTCGGAAGACCAAGATGAGGCCACCCAAAAACTTTCAATTCCATTGGGGCCCACAATAGGGATCGGTACCAATCCCTATTTTTGTGTCCAAATGGGGTGAGATCCCTCTGGGGAGTTCCCTATGATGTTAGCTATTTGCCCTTCAAATTTCGTGCCATTTCGACTTACGGTTTGTAAGATATCGCGTTTTCCGTGAAGTGGTGTTGTTTAAATCCTGATTTCTACCAATCCCTATGGAGAAATAGGTACCGATCCCTCCAAATTCTTGAAAATGTCATGCAATCCATAGTGGAGCTTCTCCATGTTGTATTATGCTTAGCCTCCAAGTTTCATGCCAATTGGATTAGTAGAACTCGAGTTATTGATCAATCTTTATTGCAAATCCAACTAAACCAATTCTTAATAGGGATAGGTGTCGATCCCTACCAGGGGAAGAGTGCCGATCCATCCAAACTCCTCCAAATGACATGTGATCCCTATCGGGCATTCCATATATTGTAATTAGCTTTTGTCCAAGTTTCATGCCAAGTGGATTAGTAGAACTTGAGTTGTCGCTTGATCTTTGAGTCAACATGACTTGGATGCTGCCTTCTGCCGATCCCTCTCGAGGGGTGTATACCGATCCCTCCTACTTTGTCCATTTGATATGCAATCCCTAGGGTCCATGTAAAGGCCCGCAAACCCATACCCCTTAAATTTACACTAATCTCCATAAATCAACTCAAAAAGAACGGAAATACGAACCATTTGGGTTAAAGAAGAAAGAGGTAGAAGAAGAAAATAGAAACAACACCAGAATCTCACAAACGCAGCAGAACAATATATAATAGATAACATCTGATCTTTACAGGAAAGAAACTATATCTATTTTTATACATTACATCATCAGAGTACAATACAATCAGAATCAAATACTGGACAGTTATATTAACTTGTCCCACAAACAGAATACACAATATACACAACACAGCGGAATATACATCAAGTACGAGTGATACGTCTCGCCATCCAGCTCGTCTCCTGAGCTCCACAGAATCCTATCATGTATCTGAAATACTCGGTCTGACCCGAGCATTATAATAAAATAACACCAGAGTCAGTCTGGAAAACTAGCATGAGAAAACACACTCAATTGGATTATTAAAGTTTCAAAACCCTTTGAAACAAAAGCATCTCGTAAGACCACGCCACAAATAAACATGTCGGGTTTTTACCTTACGATAGCTAAAACTCTTTTTATCAAATCCGTCTGATATTATAATAGTGTAACGACCCCGAATTTTATATAAATTTAAATTAATAATTAATTGTATTTTTGAATAAAAATTGTGAAATTAATTGATGAGGTGATGCGAGTTTCCCCGAATCCAAATAAATTTGGTATAAATCATTTCAATTTACAAATATTGTAAACATTGTATATATATGTGAATATATATATGTATATGTGATATATGAGTCAATTTGAATTGGGTTTTGTAAATATAATGAATGAATGCAAATGTAACAAAAAATAAAAATAAAAAATAATAGTAAGTAAGTAATTAAATGTTGGATGGTTAAACTTTAAAAGTGAACAAAAATAAATATGTATACATTAGCTTGTAGTAGAAGATACTAGCATATACATAATTAATAAACATATGTTTGTACAAAGGCAATTAATGCCATGTATCTTCAGCCACCAAAGCAAGATGTAGATCAGCCGAAATCTTGTTTATCAAACAAAGAAAAATGAGAAAAATCTCTGAGGTGCATTGTACAAACCAATAAAAATATACCTTACCTTGTACAAATATCATCATCAACCTGTATACTTTATTCCATATATCAACTGTTCTCAATTCAGTTCGTTCATTTCAAACTGAGATAATATCACTTGTAAACAAATAAACATCTCAAATAAAAGCATCAAAGCAATCGAAGAAAACAAGAGAATCAAAGAAAGGTTTCAGCTTACAATTTTCAAAACCTGGTTCAAAGAATAAGCTCTGTTCATTCCTATATCACGGTGAGCAACTCCTATTTTTTTTCGAAGCTTAACTGTTTTGATATCTTGATGATTGTGAGTAACATTTTTCAATTTGAATAACTCAAGTTTATGTGGCATATTTTTCCTTGTGATATATATCTGGTATATGTATGAAATTGCAAGTATCTGGATATCTGTTTACCCATGCTCTGTTCTTATTTCCAGTTTTGGTTTGAAAAAAAGAAAAAAATTCAAAATCTCACAATAGAGTTCATATTTGACTTTGATTTATAAATGAAAGTTGTTCGTAGATGTCTGCAGATGATTGTAAAAATAGTTTCAGGAATTTAGACTTAGTAAACAATTTTTAAAATGGGAAATAACAGTGAAACACTTATACATGTTAAAAATCAACATCTTTAATTTCTGTTTTGGGTTGTATAAATGGATTTGTAGTTAAAAGCTATGATTTTTAACATGTATTTCCAGATTTTTAAGTTGATATTCGATCAGGAAATTTGAGATGAACGTTTCCGGCAAATTGACGAATTGCCGATGATCGATGTGATGGTTGAGGTCGAGCTCGTGGTCGAAGCTAGCTATGGCATCGGGGTTGAAGGGAAAAATGTTTAAAAAAAATTTCAAATGATCGAGGTGATCAGACTCGATCGAACTAGGGTTAAGTTTGGGTTTTGTTTTGTCTGGGTTGGCGAGATAATGGCGATGAACAAGGAGAGGCGGAGACGATCGCGATGGGGGGAAAAGATTTGCTGGAGATCGAGGCAATGTTCGATGAGGCCGGAGAGGCTTCTCGTGGTGGAGTTCGTCGACGATGGAAGGATTTCTGGTGATGACCATTCCAGATTTTGGGTGTTGGGTTCGATTTTGATATCGAGGTGATATCGTCGAACTGGGTTGGCGATAGGGGTGTCGAGGCTAGGGATGACTGGTCGATGATCAGAGGCGAGGTCGGAGTGGCGTCGAGCTGATGTGCACGTGCACATACACGTTTGGGTTTGGGTTGTTATTGCTGTGAGGTTGTATTTTGGGGAAGAAGGATGGTCTCGGGCTTGTTCTCGCGTGGATGAGTAGGCGACTCGAAGCAGTTTTAGTTTGATTCGAGTAAAGTTGTTCCAGGCTTTTGTAAAGTATAGCCTGGCAGTTTCAGATCCCTTTGAATTAATATAAAATCTGAAACAAACTTAAAACCCAGTTTAAATTAAGATTTTAAATCTAAATTCAATTTGAGATTTGAATCTTAGGTTTTGAAGTTAAACAAGGTTTATAACTTTAAATGATGTAAATAAGTAAGAATAAAGCATACTTTAATGATTTGAAATTTAAGAAGAAATTTAGTTAAAAATCCTTAAGTTTGAATTTAATGATTTGGATTCATTAAATTAATAAGTTACATTTAAAAACTTGAATTAATTTATTAAAAATTAATGGTTAATTAATGGGTCATTAAGGATTAATTAATTAAGTTAATTAATTAAGGAATTATAAATTAATGAAGATGATTAAGGAAAGATAATAAATTAAGGGCTAATTAATCAATGTGATTAATTAAGGATAATTAATTTAAGGTTAATTAATTAATTATTAATGATTAGTTAATAAATGATTCAAAGGATAATTAATTATATTGGTTTGTAATTAATTAACGATTAATTAACTCGGATTTGAAATTCATAAGTAATTAATCAAATTTGAATAAATCAGATAGTTAACTGACCTTACCTATGAATGTTTGGATTTTATTGGATGATTGAATTTGTTTGATATCCCTGATATATGATGCTTTGTTATACATCCTGATTTATGTTGTGATTTGTAGTTTACTTATCTATGACCTTTATATATCTATGATCTGTGAATGAACGATAAGCGTTGTTCTTATACCGCTTATCGAATTATATTTCTGTATTCTGATATGTGATGATTCATTGTGTTGCACTATTGTGTGAAACCCTGGACTACACCTTTACACACACAAATATGGATTTCACGTGGAAATCGGTTAAGTCACAGATAATTTAAATCTGATGTTTTTGAAATTGAAATTTTAATTTCAATTGATTTTGAAATTGGAATTTGGGATTTAAAGTGAAAAGCTTTTGAAATGGAATTTCAAAGATAAAAGTTATTTAATTTGAATAACTTGATAAAGTTTTGAAGTTTAAATAATTTGATTTAAACTTAAATTCAAGATTCGAAATTAAATTCTATGATTCAAAACTAGGGATTTAAGATGCTGTACAAGTTATATGAATTTAAACCATTTTAAAGATATTGGTTTGAGAATTTGAACTTAACCCAAGGATTTCAACTCGTATGGGTGAATCAGATTTTTCGAAATAAAAACTGTTTGTTTAAAAGAATAAAAGCTTTCAGATAAGCAATGAAATTCCAGTTTAATTAAAGGAATTTCAATATTGAAGTGAAAATGGTTTTCCAAGTTATGAATGAATTATTTTGAAAAGCTATGAATTGAATCTGTTTATCTTTAACAGATTTAAAATAATGATTGGTTTAAGTCATTTGAAATGGGATTGTTTTGAAAGCTATAAGTTAAATCTTGATTTAAAGATTTAACGAGTTAATCAAATTGAAATGGAAATTAATTTGGAAAATCTGTGAATGAATCTTTTGTTTAAAAGATTAAAGTGTGGAAACTGTTTAAACCGTAAAGGTTGAATCTTTTTGTTTAAAGATTTAAAATGGTAATTTGTTAAACCATTTGAAAAGAGAAGTTTTGGGTAATAAGTTGTGACTTAATTGAAATCCCATATCCATATGATTTTCGAATATTACGCTCACTGTTCGGTTTAGCCGGGAGAGGACCTTTGGGTCGTATAACCCATTCCGAATATGTGATACGTCGTTATGGATGGCATTTGATGACCGGTGTTGAAGACCGGATATTTTTGAAAACGGAAGGATTACCGTCGAGTTACTCTGCATCGGCTGATCCCCGATATAGAGGTTTTATCACCCTTAGTGACGGGAAGTCCGGACGTGATTGGAAATTATCCGGATTTGCAAGGGCTTCGTGAGAAGTGCCTTCGGTTCTGTTCGAACCCGAAACAGACTTGTATGGATTGTATGTCTGACATTACACTTTGAGATATAAAGCCGATTTCTTTCAAATACATTTCTGTTGGTGGCGGAGAATTTATTCTCTTAGCTTAACACCCTTCTCTGAGACGTATGAGCTCAGAGGTTATGTAGTTGAAATTTATCAGCGATATATTCCCAATTTGGTAATGTGGCATGCTGAGTGCTGCTGTGAAATGATCAGTGTTTGATCATTTGCGATATGATCATTTGTTTGATCTTATATCTTTGTGATCATAGGTTGATCATTTGTTTGACCCAAAGCATGGCTTTTTGAAAAAGCGTAGCTTTGTGGACGAGACTTCGTCAGGACCTCACAACCCGGAAATGGTCGAAACAGGAATGTTGCGGCAAGGTTATGAGGGTCGCGCCCTTTAGGGTATGTCATTTCCTTCTGGAAAAGGGTGGTATCATGGTATGGAGCCCAGATACTTACTCATGTGGATACACTTTATTATGTGTGATGTTGGTTTAGAGGCGCCTCGGATAAAGGTCCCAAAGGACCGGGGGGTGACATATTCGTGAGTTACCTGTTACAGGGGTAACCCGGCCTTGTTTGCAGAGAGCAGTTTGTCTCTCGGGACGTCCCGCCAGAGGCGATCCCATGTGGCGGAAGGAAGTTCCTTAGCCTGACCATTTGTTGGAAATCCAAAGAAACAATACGCGACGTGTACGGTTTTAGTTGTATTACCTGCTATGGAATGTGGCGGTAACCTGCTATTGAACATGGTAGCTATAGTAGGCATACGATACTGGTCGTATGTTGGCTAAGATTAATATTATACTTTCGAAATGTTTTCTACACACTATGCACTAATGATAATATCAAGATGATTTTGCGTAGTAAGCATGTTTGACTATCATAAGAAGAAATCTCCTCCAATTCTGCGTTTGCATTGTGTGTGTGGCGGGAGGTCTTATGGTAGTTTCATTTTCCAAAAGCATTGCGGTTTTCAATGTTTAAAATCCTTTTGTTGTTGTTTAAAGATAATCTGTTTTTGTTGCTCACACCAGTCCCATGACTGATCCGGAGTTTATTGTTCCCTTCCTAAACTCTGGGTGCTCATAATTTTCCACACGAGCAGTCTAGAGTTGGGTTTCTTTTTCAGATATTCAGGTTTAGTAGATTATCTGGAGCTAGTTCATTCATCGGAGTTGCTTATCTTGGAGTTGTGGATTCATTCTTGTCTGAAGATCATTTTGGAGTTATCACTTCTATTGATATTGTTCCGCTGCTGTTGTTATCTTTTCTTTTCCGCTGCTATTTCTTGTATCATATCTCTGATGTATATTGATATTCATTGTATCACTCTGTTGTATCAGATAATATATATCAATGTATTATTCTTTTCTTCCGCTGTGTTATTTACTTAATTGTGTTATAGCTCCGGCGAATCGGATTTGAACGATCGAATCTGCGGCATTCTAGTACAATGTGAAGTACGGATGTTGATTTTCGAGCGGGCAAAACCCGAGTCGTCACATGTGGTATCAGAGCTAAGGTTGAACTTTAGCTCAGGAGTATAACACATTAAGTAGCTCATTAGAGATAGGGTGAAGTATACCCTAGAATGAGTAATTCTCAGATATCCGTCCGTATGCCTCAGTAAATTCTCTTACTATCCACTGATAGTGAGTATGAGTGCAAGAAGAGGATGAGATAGGGGACAGGAGAATACGACTATAAATGGTCGATACCCTGTAACAACAAGGAAATAATTTTTTCACTATCAATCTCTTTTGTTCGTCATCTTTTCTCAATTCTTCGATAATTTCTGGTAGATCCAGAAAGGAATTTGATATATTAAAATGGGACATAAACTCCAGATAGGCCAGACTTGTTTGTATGGATGAATTGATTGAATTGGTTGCTTTGTTTGCTATGGTTGATAGGTATACTTTAGTTCTAAACTAAAAAAAAAAATTCGAAATCGTATCCATGTATCTATCTATTCTTTGGGTCCCAGTATATTCTACGAATGGTTAGTTATCCCTTCGAACTAACTGATGCCACTGCATACTTCGTAGATCTGGTTAACCCGAGTGTCTTCTGAAATGTTAAAACAGATTCGTTCGTGATATTCTGATTTGGTAAGCCAAATGCAGAACAGATGTTCAGTTGATTTGATGAAATATTCTTCATCTATCTTTTTGTCTTCTTGGTAATTTCGAGGACGAAATTCTTTTAAGGGGGGAAGTCTGTAACGACCCCGAATTTTATATAAATTTAAATTAATAATTAATTGTATTTTTGAATAAAAATTGTGAAATTAATTGATGAGGTGATGCGAGTTTCCCCGAATCCAAATAAATTTGGTATAAATCATTTCAATTTACAAATATTGTAAACATTGTATATATATGTGAATATATATATGTATATGTGATATATGAGTCAATTTGAATTGGGTTTTGTAAATATAAAGAATGAATGCAAATGTAACAAAAAATAAAAATAAAAATATTCAAAATCTCACAATAGAGTTCATATTTGACTTTGATTTATAAATGAAAGTTGTTCGTAGATGTCTGCAGATGATTGTAAAAATAGTTTCAGGAATTTAGACTTAGTAAACAATTTTTAAAATGGGAAATAACAGTGAAACACTTATACATGTTAAAAATCAACATCTTTAATTTCTGTTTTGGGTTGTATAAATGGATTTGTAGTTAAAAGCTATGATTTTTAACATGTATTTCCAGATTTTTAAGTTGATATTCGATCAGGAAATTTGAGATGAACGTTTCCGGCAAATTGACGAATTGCCGATGATCGATGTGATGGTTGAGGTCGAGCTCGTGGTCGAAGCTAGCTATGGCATCGGGGTTGAAGGGAAAAATGTTTAAAAAAAATTTCAAATGATCGAGGTGATCAGACTCGATCGAACTAGGGTTAAGTTTGGGTTTTGTTTTGTCTGGGTTGGCGAGATAATGGCGATGAACAAGGAGAGGCGGAGACGATCGCGATGGGGGGAAAAGATTTGCTGGAGATCGAGGCAATGTTCGATGAGGCCGGAGAGGCTTCTCGTGGTGGAGTTCGTCGACGATGGAAGGATTTCTGGTGATGACCATTCCAGATTTTGGGTGTTGGGTTCGATTTTGATATCGAGGTGATATCGTCGAACTGGGTTGGCGATAGGGGTGTCGAGGCTAGGGATGACTGGTCGATGATCAGAGGCGAGGTCGGAGTGGCGTCGAGCTGATGTGCACGTGCACATACACGTTTGGGTTTGGGTTGTTATTGCTGTGAGGTTGTATTTTGGGGAAGAAGGATGGTCTCGGGCTTGTTCTCGCGTGGATGAGTAGGCGACTCGAAGCAGTTTTAGTTTGATTCGAGTAAAGTTGTTCCAGGCTTTTGTAAAGTATAGCCTGGCAGTTTCAGATCCCTTTGAATTAATATAAAATCTGAAACAAACTTAAAACCCAGTTTAAATTAAGATTTTAAATCTAAATTCAATTTGAGATTTGAATCTTAGGTTTTGAAGTTAAACAAGGTTTATAACTTTAAATGATGTAAATAAGTAAGAATAAAGCATACTTTAATGATTTGAAATTTAAGAAGAAATTTAGTTAAAAATCCTTAAGTTTGAATTTAATGATTTGGATTCATTAAATTAATAAGTTACATTTAAAAACTTGAATTAATTTATTAAAAATTAATGGTTAATTAATGGGTCATTAAGGATTAATTAATTAAGTTAATTAATTAAGGAATTATAAATTAATGAAGATGATTAAGGAAAGATAATAAATTAAGGGCTAATTAATCAATGTGATTAATTAAGGATAATTAATTTAAGGTTAATTAATTAATTATTAATGATTAGTTAATAAATGATTCAAAGGATAATTAATTATATTGGTTTGTAATTAATTAACGATTAATTAACTCGGATTTGAAATTCATAAGTAATTAATCAAATTTGAATAAATCAGATAGTTAACTGACCTTACCTATGAATGTTTGGATTTTATTGGATGATTGAATTTGTTTGATATCCCTGATATATGATGCTTTGTTATACATCCTGATTTATGTTGTGATTTGTAGTTTACTTATCTATGACCTTTATATATCTATGATCTGTGAATGAACGATAAGCGTTGTTCTTATACCGCTTATCGAATTATATTTCTGTATTCTGATATGTGATGATTCATTGTGTTGCACTATTGTGTGAAACCCTGGACTACACCTTTACACACACAAATATGGATTTCACGTGGAAATCGGTTAAGTCACAGATAATTTAAATCTGATGTTTTTGAAATTGAAATTTTAATTTCAATTGATTTTGAAATTGGAATTTGGGATTTAAAGTGAAAAGCTTTTGAAATGGAATTTCAAAGATAAAAGTTATTTAATTTGAATAACTTGATAAAGTTTTGAAGTTTAAATAATTTGATTTAAACTTAAATTCAAGATTCGAAATTAAATTCTATGATTCAAAACTAGGGATTTAAGATGTTGTACAAGTTATATGAATTTAAACCATTTTAAAGATATTGGTTTGAGAATTTGAACTTAACCCAAGGATTTCAACTCGTATGGGTGAATCAGATTTTTCGAAATAAAAACTGTTTGTTTTAAAAGAATAAAAGATTTCAGATAAGCAATGAAATTCCAGTTTAATTAAAGGAATTTCAATATTGAAGTGAAAATGGTTTCCCAAGTTATGAATGAATTGTTTTGAAAAGCTATGAATTGAATCTGTTTATCTTTAACAGATTTAAAATAATGATTGGTTTAAGTCATTTGAAATGGGATTGTTTTGAAAGCTATAAGTTAAATCTTGATTTAAAGATTTAACGAGTTAATCAAATTGAAATGGAAATTAATTTGGAAAATCTGTGAATGAATCTTTTGTTTAAAAGATTAAAGTGTGGAAACTGTTTAAACCGTAAAGGTTGAATCTTTTTGTTTAAAGATTTAAAATGGTAATTTGTTAAACCGTTTGAAAAGAGAAGTTTTGGGTAATAAGTTGTGACTTAATTGAAATCCCATATCCATATGATTTTCGAATATTACGCTCACTGTTCGGTTTAGCCGAGAGAGGACCTTTGGGTCGTATAACCCATTCCGAATATGTGATACGTCGTTATGGATGGCATTTGATGACCGGTGTTGAAGACCGGATATTTTTGAAAATGGAAGGATTACCGTCGAGTTACTCTGCATCGGCTGATCCCCGATATAGAGGTTTTATCACCCTTAGTGACGGGAAGTCCGGACGTGATTGGAAATTATCCGGATTTGCAAGGGCTTCGTGAGAAGTGCCTTCGGTTCTGTTCGAACCCGGAACAGACTTGTATGGATTGTATGTCTGACATTACACTTTGAGATATAAAGCCGATTTCTTTCAAATACATTTCTGTTGGTGGCGGAGAATTTATTCTCTTAGCTTAACACCCTTCTCTGAGACGTATGAGCTCATAGGTTATGTAGTTGAAATTTATCAGCGATATATTCCCAATTTGGTAATGTGGCATGCTGAGTGCTGCTGTGAAATGATCAGTGTTTGATCATTTGCGATATGATCATTTGTTTGATCTTATATCTTTGTGATCATAGGTTGATCATTTGTTTGACCCAAAGCATGGCTTTTTGAAAAAGCGTAGCTTTGTGGACGAGACTTCGTCAGGACCTCACAACCCGGAAATGGTCGAAACAGGAATGTTGCGGCAAGGTTATGAGGGTCGCGTCCTTTAGGGTATGTCATTTCCTTCTGGAAAAGGGTGGTATCATGGTATGGAGCCCAGATACTTACTCATGTGGATACACTTTATTATGTGTGATGTTGGTTTAGAGGCGCCTCGGATAAAGGTCCCAAAGGACCGGGGGGTGACATATTCGTGAGTTACCTGTTACAGGGGTAACCCGGCCTTGTTTGCAGAGAGCAGTTTGTCTCTCGGGACGTCCCGCCAGAGGCGATCCCATGCGGCGGAAGGAAGTTCCTTAGCCTGACCATTTGTTGGAAATCCAAAGAAACAATACGCGACGTGTACGGTTTTAGTTGTATTACCTGCTATGGAATGTGGCGGTAACCTGCTATTGAACATGGTAGCTATAGTAGGCATACGATACTGGTCGTATGTTGGCTAAGATTAATATTATACTTTCGAAATGTTTTCTACACACTATGCACTAATGATAATATCAAGATGATTTTGCGTAGTAAGCATGTTTGACTATCATAAGAAGAAATCTCCTCCAATTCTGCGTTTGCATTGTGTGTGTGGCGGGAGGTCTTATGGTAGTTTCATTTTCCAAAAGCATTGCGGTTTTCAATGTTTAAAATCCTTTTGTTGTTGTTTAAAGATAAACTGTTTTTGTTGCTCACACCAGTCCCATGACTGATCCGGAGTTTATTGTTCCCTTCCTAAACTCTGGGTGCTCATAATTTTCCACACGAGCAGTCTAGAGTTGGGTTTCTTTTTCAGATATTCAGGTTTAGTAGATTATCTGGAGCTAGTTCATTCATCGGAGTTGCTTATCTTGGAGTTGTGGATTCATTCTTGTCTGAAGATCATTTTGGAGTTATCACTTCTATTGATATTGTTCCGCTGATGTTGTTATCTTTTCTTTTCCGCTGCTATTTCTTGTATCATATCTCTGATGTATATTGATATTCATTGTATCACTCTGTTGTATCAGATAATATATATCAATGTATTATTCTTTTCTTCCGCTGTGTTATTTACTTAATTGTGTTATAGCTCCGGCGAATCGGATTTGAACGATCGAATCTGCGGCATTCTAGTACAATGTGAAGTACGGATGTTGATTTTCGAGCGGGCAAAACCCGAGTCGTCACAATAGTGTCTATAGAAATTAAAATAGAATCTAGCTGAAATGATTGCATCTCACGTTTCAGCAATAGTTGGGCACAATCAAAACCGTACAGGCGCGTAGGGAAAATGGATTTCCAACTAATAACTAGGCGCTGGGGTACCACCTGTCACAGTACCTGGTCTAGATCAGCATACCGAGGACCATGCCCGATCCCCTGCAACACAAGTCCGGAACTACCCCTTACTGGATAATTTAGAGTAAGATCACCCCACGGTTGGGATCAGCAACCGCACCACTAAGCCGAAATAAAAAGGGACATCTAGATAGGGATGACCTCACCTTAATGGGTGCTACCCACATAGCCTTGCTGCATAACCCCTGATTTTCAGTCATTCCCGGTTGATGAGTCTTGAGGCTAAGCGTTACCTTTTTAGAACACGTCTCTTAGAATGCCCACCGTCCACCTGACGATGTTCCGAAAGCATTCATCCATACAAGTCCGTCCCGGGTTCGAACGAAACCGAAGACACTATTCCTACTACGTCCATTTTGGAATCATCCTCAGAATTAGTAGCGACTAGCCCTTGCACTTCACTGCTCCATCTTCGATTCCAAACTCGTTTCCCCACGAAAACAAACAAACTGGATCGAAGTGGTTTTCGAGAAATAAATCCCGATCCCGGTCTCTTCGAAACGATCAGTGCATTGGCCAATATTGATAGTCTATTATTTAACTATCAAATAACATTCACAACAACCATCAGACACATAAATAATTTTCCAAATTATTTATTTATCTCAAAATATCTTCGCAAGATATATTTCCACTTTTCAACCCTTTGAAAACAGTTTCAAACCGTCCTTCTCTCATGGAATAAATTTCCCAAATATTCCTATTTCCACTGAAATCACTAAGTACAAACACTTTAGATTTTAAAAATAATTTAGAAACACTTTATTATAAATATACTTTAAATTTAAAACTATTTTAATACTTTATTCAAAAATTTATACTTTAAGAATATTTTAAATAAAGCTACTTTATAAAACTAAATTTTCATCTTTTCAAAACATAATACCAATTCACCTTTAAATAATTACTACTAAAATAAATTTTAAAATACTTACTTTAAAACTTAAACGTTTAAAAATATTAAATTTTCTAAAACATGCTTTTAAAACAATCCTTAAAACTTTTAACTTATACTTAAAAATTTGCTCTGAAAACGTACTTGGCTATCCTGGGAAATACACCCCTCTTTCACATCTTTTAAAAAATAAATCACTATTTATTTTTAACCAAATTTACCCATTTCCTTAATAAATTCCCATCTTGAATTTATTCTTCCAAATATCCACTGATATATTACTTCACCTTTATAAACCCAGTTTATAAATTTCTTAGCCCATCTTCCTTTGAAATTCCAATTTCCCAAACGCTTAAATCAATTTCCAAATTGATTTCCAATTTACTTCGCTTTGAAATAAATTCCTTTACTTACTCCATTTATCTCAAAATCCATTAACTTCAGCTTTTCTTTCTTTATTATGATTTAAAATCCTTTAAACTGAAAATATCAATTTTAGGTTTTCCAAAATCCTTCTTTATCCCTTTAAATAAATTCAAACCTTGAATTTTTAAAATAAATTCTTTTATTCCCTTAAATAATATCACTTAGGTTTAAAAATTTAATATTTCCCCTTTTATTTAAAATCTCCTTTCCCATACTCGGAATTTATTTAACAGAATTTAAAAATCACTTTTATCCTTTCCCAATTCATTCCTTAATTTATTTAAATTCTCTATAATTATTTACTTAAAAATTTACTCTTTTATTTGCTTTTCAAAAATCCAATTCTATATATTTGGTAACATAGTATACCCAAATATATTCAATCAAACCATAGCATCCATCATCTCCAAATTATCAATATAATTCATCACAGAATATCAAATAATCATATAACAGAATTATTAGAACAATCTAAATAATTTTGAGGAATCCAGTTGGATCCCTCCAACCTGTTTCCCTGCATCCACATATGTTAGCACAATACCAATTCCACTTTGAGGTGGAATATCGCGGTATATGAGTTTATAAAATATCATCCGCTATTATGCGGTGCATAGGGTCTCATCCGCTATATAATGCGGGAAATCAATCACTCCAATATATATATACACATACTACTATATATATTATCACATCCAATCAATTCAATCATTCAACCAGTTATTTAAATTTAACCATTTAAATTTAAATAGCAATCCAGAAGAGTGAGATTAACTCACCTTTGGATTTTGTTTGCAACCCACTTCCAAACCGGCTTGCTTTCTTTCAGATTTTGACCTTGTATAAACATTTATACAGTTATCAATATTGAACAATTAATTATCATTTAATGGATTTACTTAACTAACTTTTTATATAAACCCTTATATATTTTCCAAAGTCCTATATGTATATATAAAATTTCCGTTTACTATATATATTTAAAATATGTGTGCATTTATAAAAAAATCCTCCTTTTCTTTTCTGTAAAAATAAAACGGTAATTAACTTCACTATTAAATTCTTAAATCAGATTTCCTTTTTTAAACCTTACCGTAACTTATATATTTTTCTAACAAATATATAGGTATATATATTAAATTAAAAACATGAATGTTTTATACCTTACTGTGATATTTATATTTTCCTACTTCTGCATATGTATAAATATAAAAAGTTTGCATATATACATTTTAGTTACTGCATATTTATATATATAAAACTTGGCTTTACGGTGAATATACATATATAACAAAAATATGTTTTACCTCACTATTTTTCTTTTTCTTTCTGATTTACATTTTTGTTTAAAAATTAGGTTTAAATTTGAAAATAAACAAAATAAAAATAAAAAGATCGAGAATACCTCACTTCGAACATCGACACTAACAGCTACCAGAAACCAACCTCCACGACTTCCTGGCCACTTCGATCACTGCACAGCTTCGAATGCCACTACATCCTCACTCATGATGACTCACGATCGCCACTGCTCACGCGTATGAGCGCATAACTGCTTCTCGACGAAAACCATCGTCGCTAACCCTCAATGCCCTAGCCTCGGCCTTCCATCGTGAAACCGCCACCGCAAATTTTAATCGCAACCCCTTCACCTTCGAGCTCCACAAGCGCGCGCCTCCAGGCTTCATGCCAAAATCGACTTCGATTATTTGGAGATGCCAGTCTTGGTCGATCTGAAAAGAAAGGGAAATGGAAGGAGGGAACGAATTGTTATGAAGAGGGAAGTCAATTTTGAGTCTCGGCCATTAAAATTTCTTCGTTTGATTTTTTTTTCGGTTTGAACTGATGAGGATGGAAGGAAGATACGTGATTTAGCGAAGGGATTTGTCGGCTTTGATTTGATTTTACACCAAGGGAAAAAGATGGATATGATTTCCTCTGTATTGAATGCCTTCTACAGAGAGGGAAAAAAGCGTTGATGGCGAAAGAAAACAGGCTGATGGGAGGAAATTTCGGCTGGAGAAAATTTGACTAGTCCAATATATATATATATATATATATATATATATATATATATATATATATATTATATTTAAATTTAAATTTAAATCGTCTCGTTTTACGTATCTTAAAATCTCGACCTCTAATTAATGTGCGTCGCTAGGCGTTTATAATATTATACCCCTATTTTGAACGCAATGGAAAAGGTTTCGAGTCCTAATTCGATCGTATGGAGAAGATAGCTTTTGGACCCAGTTATTATATTAAATTTTGATATAAATTTCAGCGCGTTTATCTATCGTACGATCACAAGAAAACTCCAAACGCTCCGAAATTTGAAATTCGATAATAATACAATATTACGGATCCAATGGAACTGGTTTCGTCGAATTCCGAGACTGTGCCCCGGAAGGCTATTTTTAAATATCAATTTAAACGATAAAATTTCAAAACTTAACAAAACACTTCCAAATTCAATTTTAGCACTTTTACTATCTTCGGTATTATCAATATAGATTTTACAAGCCTTCAAATTATTTTTAACAAGCTTAAAATTCCCGATTTAACATTTTTCCCAATTCTCAGTAATTAAATTAAATAATTAAATTGTCCAATAAATAGTGATATTTGAAATTCAAGTCAAAATTACCCTCTTTGAATACTTAAAATCAATTAAATATTCTCATTTCAAATATCCAAAATTCCGGGTTGTCACAGTCCATATACCTTGCTCTCCAAATTTCATATGCTTTGGACTTGTAGATCTCAAGATATTGATTATTTTCTGCAAGAATGCTCTTGTATTTTGATGTATGCTGATCCCTCCTTCATGAAGTATGCCGATCCCTCCATCTTGAATATGCCGATCCCTCTCAATAAGCCAATCCATGCCGATCCCTTCTATCCATTGAGCCATATTACATACTCTAAGCATCCTACATTGTACATCCATCAAGTCCGTTCAACCTTGACTTTATATTATTGTCTGTACTTGATTTCTGGGTCCCACAATCGTCACGCTGGACTCATCGGCCTTGATAATCGCGAAATCTGTTGGATTAAATCCACCTGTATACTACCCTGGCAAAAGGTGGGTTAACATCGGATATGATTTAAGAAATGATATGAAAGTATCATTCTATAAGCATCAAGATTGAATAAGTATTTTGATAAAAATACCAAATAGTTTGATTTTCAATTAAAATGCAAAGGAAGTTTGTGTCCATAAGAAAGAACATTAAAGGGTACATAAATATTTCAAAATCATAAGTAAACAACATACTACTGATTATTAACGATGCACATATTAAAAATAAGTAATAGTCTGGTTGTTTAATACTCAATCATGAATTTGTAAATTATGTCTATTATAGTAAGTACGAAGGATATTGGGAATGTCCCAAACGATAAGCGAAGTCACCATATAAAAATGTTTAAAATGGAACATGCAAGATGGATTTCTTATGTATTGGCAATAGGAATTATCATACATGTTGTATTGTCTACAATATCGTATCTTGCTTATTTATTTGATGCATGAAGCAAATATCAAATCCAAATTAAGATCACTAAATAGTAATTTAGAGTATTCTCAGGTATTTACAAAATACTAAAGAATTGTTTACAGAAACAACGAACCCCCTATGAAGGAGTGTTCAGACTCAAACTTCATAAGTGCTATCGTGTATAATATGTCACATTAAATTCATGTTCATGCTCCTAGAGCTTGGTATGATAGACTTAGGTCTTATCTTTTGCAATCTAATTTTGAAATAGGTAAAGTAGATAACACACTTTTTATTAAAAGAAACAAAAATGATATTCAACTTGTACAAGTGTACGTAGATGATATTATTTTTGGATCAACCAATTCTGACATGAACAAAGAATTTTCTGACATTATGACAAAAGAGTTTGAGATGAGTCATTTGGGTGAACTTAACTTTTTCCTAGGATTACAAATCAAACAATTAGATAATGGTATCTTTATCAGTCAAGAGAAGTATGTGAGAGAGTTAGTTAGTAAGTTTGGCTTGACCAATGTGAGTGGAAAACCAACTCCCATGGCAACCAATATAGCGTTAAGTAAGGATGATCTATCCAAAGACGTAGATCAAACCTTGTATAGAGGAATGATTGGATCACTTCTCTATATAACTGCTAGTAGACCAGATATCATGAACAGTGTCTGTCTCTGTGCAAGATATCAATCTCAACCCAAGGAAACTCATCTAAAAGCTGTGAAACGTATCATTCGATATGTTAAACACACCTTTGATTATGGATTGTTCTACCCTAAGAATGATTCATTTGAATTAGTTTTCTACTGTGATGATGACTATGCTGGGGGTAAGTCAGACCGAAAGAGTACAAGTGGAACTTGTCACTTTCTAGGTCATTCCTTAATTTCCTGGTTCAGTAAAAAGCAGAATACTGTTTCCCTATCAACAACTGAAGCAGAGTATGTTTCTGCTGCTTTAGCTTGTTCTCAAGTTTTGTATATGCAACAAACCTTGAATGATTTTGGTATATCTATCATGAAATCTCCAATTTTCTGTGATAACACTAGTGCCATTAGTTTGTCCAAAAACCCAACTCTCCATGCCCGAACTAAACATATTGACATTAGACACCATTTTCTAAGAGATAACGTAAATAAAGAGAAAATTTCTCTTGATTTCGTTAATTCTGAAAATCAAATAGCTGATATTTTAACCAAACCTTTAGGAGAACCTGTCTTCACCAAGTTAAGAAGAGAATTAGGTATATGTTCTCTTTCTGAAATATAGTATATAGTATAGTAGTATACATAGGGTATATATGAATGTTTTCTTAACCATAGCATTTTGCAACACCATGTCGACATGGTATTCATGCGTCATGTCGACATGCAACGGTAAAAATGACAGTTCGTTTTTTCCCTCTAATTTTTGAATGGGTGGTTATTTAACTCACCCATTCCGAGTTTCTCTTCCCTCCGATTATTATTTCTTCATTCTACTTTCTGGAAACATCAAATCCATGGCTTCCACATCCAATCCTAATCAAATATCACCGGTTTCTTTCCTTTCTCCTTCACATGGCCCTTTCCAAAACTCCATACTCGCTCGTGTCATCAAAATAGAGGAGAAAGTTAATGATTCGCTGCAGATGTTAACTGAAATGCAAGTTCAACAATTGAGAATGGAAAGAGAGCAAGAGAAACAAGGGAAAATTCTGAGGAATCTTCAAAAATTCCTCATGGATAATCATGCCAATCCAATTGTAATTGAAGATTCTTCTAAAATAGAAGCAAATGAAGAAGGAGAAGAAGACGAAGACGAAGAAGAAGAGGAAGAACCAATGGAGGAAGAAACTGATGATGAAGCAGTATGTGTAGGGGAAGTTTGTTTTGATGCTTATGGGAACATTGTGGAACAACATGGAAACTTCTATTTCCATTACCCAAATTGTCCTGTCCACAAGTCTCCTATCATCAAAAACAACCGTTGAGTTGTTTATTTTCTTGTTTTAGTTATTTATGTGTTTATAAGTTTAAATAGTCATGTATATAGTAATATTGAAATGAATAAAATAATCTGTGGTTACACTTATTATTCTTATTCTTATATTACTCATATATAACATTCTAAGTATACGATGTTTAGTGCACTGTTATATCTAGTTTCAGTATTATTAATGATAACACTATCATTAATATCATAGATTTAGGGGGAGTTAGTGTCATTTTTTTGTTGATGACAAAGGGGGAGAAGTATAAAATAGGTTAGTTAGGCATAGATTAAGGGGGAGTTATTAGATTTAGGGGGAGTTATAAGGAGAATATAAATATTTTATAAACAAAGGTTGTCATCATCAAAAAGGGGGAGAATGTTAGTCCATAGGATAGTGGTTTTGATGACAACAACTATAGAAGTGTTATAAAATATATATGTGCAGGAAATCTATATGCAGGTATCAACAAAAGAAGACTGTACAGTAAAGAAAACAAAATTGATGAAGACAAAGATCAAGAGTTCAAGATTGAAGACTCATGAGATTCAAGATATTCAAGAGTTCAAGACAAATAATATAGTTAGGTTAGATACTTGTTAAAACTCCTTGAAAGCACTATCATTCTTTTTTATCCAATTTACTCGTGGAATGGAATCCACTTCGTTCTTGTTAAAGGGATGGAACCCTAGTGAGATGGAACTCACGAAATATCTAGTGGAACGGATAGTAGCCCTATTTTGTTATCCACTAATTTTGATTCAAAATGATTTTCAAAATTATCTCTTGTTTTATAAAATGATTTTCAAATATTCCTTTTCAAAAGAAAAACCTTCGTTCACATTTCCAAAAATGTTTTAGCCTCAAAATCATATTTATCATTTTGTTATATTTTGATTTCAAAATTGTCCTTGATATTTTAGCCTCAAAATCTATTTTAATATTATATTTACTTTAGTTTATTTACTTTGATTTTAAATATATTTTAGTATATATACATATATACATTCATAAGTATTTCTACTTCTAAATACCTTCTACAAATACATAGAGTCCATTTGAATAAAGTTGCATATGTTTTAAATCATCATTTTCAAAGTAAAGCAAATCATCACTTTTTACTAGACCATGTCGACATCCTATTTACCTGTCATGTCGACATACTTCCCGTTACAGCAAAGGTTGTTTTCAAAAGAAGTGTCTATTCGTTTAAACCTCTTTGAATGGACACATCCATTCATTCTCTATAAATAGAGACTGTTATGGACGTTTTCAAAAAACTACTTTCTTCATTTTCTCTCCTCTTTACTCTCTTATCTTATTTTCTAATCATCCTACCCATATTCTGCCGAAATCTTAAGTGAATCAAACCAGAATATCTCTAGTTTGATTCTCTGCCACTCTCTTCAAAGAATCTCAGTGCTTATCAGAGTTATAGATACATTTGTACTCAAAGAAACTTGTGTGGGGTTATAAAGGTGTGATCGTGTCCTTGGAAATCGATCGGGTGAACTTGTGTCCTATGAATCAAGTGGTTCTACCCAGAGACCTGAGAATCTGGAGGGTGTACCTCGTTGCCTTGGAATCGAGGGATTGTAATCTAGATTATTGTTGAATAGAAAGCCGTACGGGTTGTGCGGGACTGGATGTAGGGTAACACCGAACCAGTATAAAATTCCTGGTGTGTTCTTTCCTTTACTTGCTTTTTATTTATATTTGCATTTGTTTGTGATTCTGTGATTTGATCTGTGATTGTGTATTTGCATTAAGTTAGTTAATTCAATTTAAATCAAAGAAGTTTTAAAGAAATTCTTAAAACACTATTCACCCCCCTTCTAGTGTTAAATAGCCTTAAGATCATCTTCCGCGTCCCTTTCATTTGGTATCAGAGCAAGTTTTTCAAAGTATTCATAATCTGATTTTTGAAAAGTTCATGGCTAAGTTTGAAATGTTTCCTAAAAATATTTCTTTAATGATCAAATCATTGTGGTCTCATAAATTGATGCATATAGAATCAGGTAATCTACAAAAGTTGCTCACTGTGCAGGAATCTTGCTTCATGGCGACAAATGAATCTATTCACAATGGACAAGCTGTGCAAATAAGGAAAAACAAGTGGATACTTGATAGTGGATGTTCAAGACATATGACAGGAAATCCAGAGATACTCAATGACATTATTTACAAGGATGAAGGATTGGTTAATTTTGGGGATAATTCAAAAGGTTATGTGGTTGGCATCGGCAATGTAGGTAATTCTGAAACTCCTATTATTTCAAATGTTTTGTTAGTTAAAAATCTACAACATAATCTACTTAGTATTAGTCAGTTATGTGATAAAGGATATAGGATTAAATTTGAAAAAGACAAGTGTCACATCGAAGATAATAAATCTAATATTATCTTTGAGGGAGTTAGGAAAAAGAATATCTATATTCTTAGTATGAAAATTTCAAATGATAATCTATGTCTTTTGGCCAATACAAGTGACCCTTGGACTTGGCATAAGAGATTTGGACATTTGAATTTTAAACTCTTATCTAGACTATCCAAACTTGATCTAGTAAGAGGCCTCCCTAAGATGCAATTTAAAGTAGATAGTATATGTGATGCATGTCAATTAGGAAAACTTAGAAAAAGTTCCTTTAAACTTAAAGATATGATTTCTACTTCAAAACCCCTTGAGTTACTTCACCTAGATTTATTTGGTCCATCTCAGATTCAATCAATCAACCATAGTAAATATGTCTTTGTAATTGTGGATGATTATTCCAGATATACATGGACAATCTTTCTGAAACATAAAAGTGATACTTTTGATTATTTTAAAAGTTTTTCAAAAAGAGTTCAAAACCAACTTTCTTCCAAGATCATCACTATTCGTAGTGATCACGGTGGTGAATTTGAAAATGAGAAGTTTGAGGAATTCTGTAATCAGAAGGGAATTACTCACAATTTTTCGTTTCCAAGAACTCCACAACAAAACGGAGTAGTTGAGCGTAAGAATAGGACGATTCAAGAGTGTGCTAGAACTCTACTTTCTGATAGTAAATTACCAAAACATTTTTGGGCTGAAGCAGTTGCAACAGCCTGTTATATTTTGAATAGGATTCTAATTAGACCTCTAACCAATAAAACACCTTATGAACTTCTTTTCAATAAGAAACCTAAGGTATCTTATTTCAGAATTTTTGGAAGTAAATGTTTTATCTTAAATACAAAAGATAATTTAGATAAGTTTGATCCTAAATCCGACAAAGGAATCTTTATCGGATATTCTAACAGGAGTAAAGCTTATAGAGTTTTTAATCTAAGAACAAACACTATTGAAGAAACTTTACATGTTTCCTTTGATGAAAATTTCAAAGAAGTTGATCAGACTAATGATGAGGATGACTTAGTTATTTCTAATCATGAATCTGTAGATGCTACAAATGAAACTTTTCATCCAAATAAAAAGATTAGGCTTTTAAAAGATCACCCTGTAGAAAATATTCTAGGAGATATGCAATCTGTTGTTAAAACTAGGAATCAATTAAACAGTATGAGTCATGTTGCTTTTATATCCTCAATAGAACCTAAAAATCCAAAGGAAACATCAACTGATGATTCATGGATTCTTGCTATGCAAGAAGAATTGAATCAATTCACCAGAAATGATGTTTGGGAACTTGTTCCTAGACCTGAGGATAAATCCATTATAGGCACTAAATCGGTATATAAAAATAAATTAAATGAATTAGGTGAGGTCGTTAGAAATAAGGCTCGACTCGTTGCACAAGGTTATTGTCAAGAAGAAGGTATAGATTATGACGAAACCTTTGCACCCGTAGCAAGATTAGAAGCTATTAGAATTCTGCTTGCTTTCGCTAATTTCAATAATTTCAAACTTTTTCAAATGGATGTCAAGAGTGCCTTTCTAAATGGTTTTGTAAAAGAGGAAGTTTATGTTGAACAACCTCCACTCTTTGAAGATACAAAATTTCCAAATCATGTTTTTAAATTAAAGAAAGCCCTGTATGGTCTAAAACAAGCTCCTAGAGCTTGGTATGATAGACTTAGGTCTTATCTTTTGCAATCTAATTTTGAAATAGGTAAAGTAGATAACACACTTTTTATTAAAAGAAACAAAAATGATATTCAACTTGTACAAGTGTACGTAGATGATATTATTTTTGGATCAACCAATTCTGACATGAACAAAGAATTTTCTGACATTATGACAAAAGAGTTTGAGATGAGTCATATGGGTGAACTTAACTTTTTCCTAGGATTACAAATCAAACAATTAGATAATGATATCTTTATCAGTCAAGAGAAGTATGTGAGAGAGTTAGTTAGTAAGTTTGGCTTGACCAATGTGAGTGGAAAACCAACTCCCATGGCAACCAATATAGCGTTAAGTAAGGATGATCTATCCAAAGACGTAGATCAAACCTTGTATAGAGGAATGATTGGATCACTTCTCTATATAACTGCTAGTAGACCAGATATCATGAACAGTGTCTGTCTCTGTGCAAGATATCAATCTCAACCCAAGGAAACTCATCTAAAAGCTGTGAAACGTATCATTCGATATGTTAAACACACCTTTGATTATGGATTGTTCTACCCTAAGAATGATTCATTTGAATTAGTTTCCTACTGTGATGATGACTATGCTGGGGGTAAGTCAGACCGAAAGAGTACAAGTGGAACTTGTCACTTTCTAGGTCATTCCTTAATTTCCTGGTTCAGTAAAAAGCAGAATACTGTTTCCCTATCAACAACTGAAGCAGAGTATGTTTCTGCTGCTTTAGCTTGTTCTCAAGTTTTGTATATGCAACAAACCTTGAATGATTTTGGTATATCTATCACGAAATCTCCAATTTTCTGTGATAACACTAGTGCCATTAGTTTGTCCAAAAACCCAACTCTCCATGCCCGAACTAAACATATTGACATTAGACACCATTTTCTAAGAGATAACGTAAATAAAGAGAAAATTTCTCTTGATTTCGTTAATTCTGAAAATCAAATAGCTGATATTTTAACCAAACCTTTAGGAGAACCTGTCTTCACCAAGTTAAGAAGAGAATTAGGTATATGTTCTCTTTCTGAAATATAGTATATAGTATAGTAGTATACATAGGGTATATATGAATGTTTTCTTAACCATAGCATTTTGCAACACCATGTCGACATGGTATTCATGCGTCACGTCGACATGCAACGGTAAAAATGACAGTTCGTTTTTTCCCTCTAATTTTTGAATGGGTGGTTATTTAACTCACCCATTCCGAGTTTCTCTTCCCTCCAATTATTATTTCTTCATTCTACTTTCTGGAAACATCAAATCCATGGCTTCCACATCCAATCCTAATCAAATATCACCGGTTTCTTTCCTTTCTCCTTCACATGGCCCTTTCCAAAACTCCATACTCGCTCGTGTCATCAAAATAGAGGAGAAAGTTAATGATTCGCTGCAGATGTTAACTGAAATGCAAGTTCAACAATTGAGAATGGAAAGAGAGCAAGAGAAACAAGGGAAAATTCTGAGGAATCTTCAAAAATTCCTCATGGATAATCATGCCAATCCAATTGTAATTGAAGATTCTTCTAAAATAGAAGCAAATGAAGAAGGAGAAGAAGACGAAGACGAAGAAGAAGAGGAAGAACCAATGGAGGAAGAAACTGATGATGAAGCAGTATGTGTAGGGGAAGTTTGTTTTGATGCTTATGGGAACATTGTGGAACAACATGGAAACTTCTGTTTCCATTACCCAAATTGTCCTGTCCACAAGTCTCCTATCATCAAAAACAACCGTTGAGTTGTTTATTTTCTTGTTTTAGTTATTTATGTGTTTATAAGTTTAAATAGTCATGTATATAGTAATATTGAAATGAATAAAATAATCTGTGGTTACACTTATTATTCTTATTCTTATATTACTCATATATAACATTCTAAGTATACGATGTTTAGTGCACTGTTATATCTAGTTTCAGTATTATTAATGATAACACTATCATTAATATCATAGATTTAGGGGGAGTTAGTGTCATTTTTTTGTTGATGACAAAGGGGGAGAAGTATAAAATAGGTTAGTTAGGCATAGATTAAAGGGGAGTTATTAGATTTAGGGGGAGTTATAAGGAGAATATAAATATTTTATAAACAAAGGTTGTCATCATCAAAAAGGGGGAGAATGTTAGTCCATAGGATAGTGGTTTTGATGACAACAACTATAGAAGTGTTATAAAATATATATGTGCAGGAAATCTATATGCAGGTATCAACAAAAGAAGACTGTACAGTAAAGAAAACAAAATTGATGAAGACAAAGATCAAGAGTTCAAGATTGAAGACTCATGAGATTCAAGATATTCAAGAGTTCAAGACAAATAATATAGTTAGGTTAGATATTTGTTAAAACTCCTTGAAAGCACTATCATTCTTTTTTATCCAATTTACTCGTGGAATGGAATCCACTTCGTTCTTGTTAAAGGGATGGAACCCTAGTGAGATGGAACTCACGAAATATCTAGTGGAACGGATAGTAGCCCTATTTTGTTATCCACTAATTTTGATTCAAAATGATTTTCAAAATTATCTCTTGTTTTATAAAATGATTTTCAAATATTCCTTTTCAAAAGAAAAACCTTCGTTCACATTTCCAAAAATGTTTTAGCCTCAAAATCATATTTATCATTTTGTTATATTTTGATTTCAAAATTGTCCTTGATATTTTAGCCTCAAAATCTATTTTAATATTATATTTACTTTAGTTTATTTACTTTGATTTTAAATATATTTTAGTATATATACATATATACATTCATAAGTATTTCTACTTCTAAATACCTTCTACAAATACATAGAGTCCATTTGAATAAAGTTGCATATGTTTTAAATCATCATTTTCAAAGTAAAGCAAATCATCACTTTTTACTAGACCATGTCGACATCCTATTTACCTGTCATGTCGACATACTTCCCGTTACAGCAAAGGTTGTTTTCAAAAGAAGTGTCTATTCGTTTAAACCTCTTCGAATGGACACATCCATTCATTCTCTATAAATAGAGACTGTTATGGACGTTTTCAAAAAACTACTTTCTTCATTTTCTCTCCTCTTTACTCTCTTATCTTATTTTCTAATCATCCTATCCATATTCTGCCGAAATCTTAAGTGAATCAAACCAGAATATCTCTAGTTTGATTCTCTGCCACTCTCTTCAAAGAATCTCAGTGCTTATCAGAGTTATAGATACATTTGTACTCAAAGAAACTTGTGTGGGGTTATAAAGGTGTGATCGTGTCCTTGGAAATCGATCGGGTGAACTTGTGTCCTGTGAATCAAGTGGTTCTACCCAGAGACCTGAGAATCTGGAGGGTGTACCTCGTTGCCTTGGAATCGAGGGATTGTAATCTAGATTATTGTTGAATAGAAAGCCGTACGGGTTGTGCGGGACTGGATGTAGGGTAACACCGAACCAGTATAAAATTCCTGGTGTGTTCTTTCCTTTACTTGCTTTTTATTTATATTTGCATTTGTTTGTGATTCAGTGATTTGATCTGTGATTGTGTATTTGCATTAAGTTAGTTAATTCAATTTAAATCAAAGAAGTTTTAAAGAAATTCTTAAAACACTATTCACCCCCCCTCTAGTGTTAAATAGCCTTAAGATCATCTTCCGCGTCCCTTTCACAAAGTTCAGCTCCAGCATCCAAAACCTCTGCTAGAGGAATCATTGCATCATATTCCTCTACAATGTCAAAAGAGTGGACAATGTAAACACATGCATTAATCGGCAACACGTTAAAAAGAGATGTTGTGATGCGGCTTAAGAGCACCAAGGACAGTAGGAATTAATTCATTCATTGGAGAATTATCAAGCAAGCCAGAGCATGGAACAAGATGAGGACTAACATGGCTAATAACACGTCCAGATACAACAGTTTAGGGTTACGCATTAACACAAACACTTGCAGTGCATGTTGCAGATACATGATTCTCCACTACTGGTGCAACACCTAAAATAGAACGACCACCCAAAGCTTTGTCATCCAAAGTACTGCTGCCTTCAACCTCTAAATCTAAACCACCATCAACATCATCAACCAATGGACCAAATGCAGGCTTTATAGTTTCTGACCATTGCCCAACTCCACCCACAGCAGCGGCTACCAATAAAGGAGCAATAAGGGAAGATACCTGCTTAGCACTGACTTTAATACCTGAAACTGGAGATGCATTCACAGAACAAGTATTCGATAAATCCAAGGCAGCAAAAGAAATCAAATGAGTAATAGAACCAGATGTCAGCGATAGGCTCTGGATGGAAAGGAACCCAACGGTGGGAACTAGGTGGTAGAATCAAAGCTTGGCTGAAGCTGAAGAGGACTAACATCGACATAAAGAACGTTTGGGGCACTAAAACGGTGCCTAGATCTGGTTATTGAAAGTTCGTTAACATCAGTAGACTTAAGCAACATGCGATCGGAAGTGGGCATAGAGGGAGAGAGAGTGACAGAGATGGGGATGTAGGAAAAAGAGAAGGAAAGAGCGAAAAGAATTGCCTAATTGCCTATAGTGGAAGTCGCCATTAGCTGCGGATTTAATTGTTATATATATAACAATAATTTAAAAACTGATTTATATATGTTATGTATGTATGTATGTATATGTATGATATTTTGAAATTCATATTTTAATTCAAATTAATATTAAAATTACTTTTAATTTTTGATTTCCTTTGTCAAAAATAATTTCATATGTATAATGTTTATAAAAAAATTAGCAATTTAAAAGTGTGTATATATGTATGTAAATATAATAACAAAACAAATATAGAAATTTGTAATAAGTAAGGATCTATTCTACACATGTCAATTGATGTGTGTGTGTGTATATATATATATATATATATATTAGAGATTACTAACACTATAACCTTGAATGTGCACCTTGAATGCTGAATCCAAAACTCCTTAGCTAAAATCTGTACTTTTCCAGAAATGCAGCTAACTAAAAAGATCACCATGCATTTTGAAATAATTTTAATTTGATTTAATTTTATTTGGAATTGAAGAGGGAGGAGAACTACTATCCTGGCCAAAACTAAATGAAGGAGGAGGCAAAAAAGTAAAGTATAAAAGAATAGGAATGGTTAGTTTATGTAGGCATGAGAATGGAGTAAAAAAGAGGAGATCTGATCTGCTAATTTACCTCTTCTCCTTGCCAATTCAAACCACATATTTCTAGCAAATATTTCCATCCCCCTCCTTGTATGGATGATTATCACAATGTATAATGGACCCAAATACATTTCCAAGTCTGATCAATATTTATATATTTTAAATCTAATTTAAATATTTATCGATATTGTATACCGATACGTACATATAGAACTTTTATATACGCACTTTATCAAATTCGATTTAAATAAATCAAATAAAATTTTATATTTAACATTTCAAAAATATCAATTAATTTGATTTAGTTATCATAATAATAGTTTAATTAAATCATGTGGTATTTTAGAGTATTCAACATTAAACCTCTGAGACTCGTAGGTGTAAATTTAGTCAACAATTAATATCGAATAATTTGAATGTTAACGTTCATACGCCATCTTAGCTAGTGGTGTGATAGTTTGACCAAACTTATCGCTTACATTGTTTCGGTAAAATCCAGTTTACTATTTTAAATGGCCTTGGTAGTGATGATTATTTACACCAATTCACTCCATCAAAACTATAACACATTATGGATTTTGGTTTTGGTCAAAATTTAAATATCTTCCACATTCAACTTGTATAATCCAAACACAAAGTCTCTGGTTCAACAATAACAATTATTATTAACCGAATTGCTATGTCCAGAGACTGTGACTTTGAGTTGACAATAGTTGATCACGATACTAACCTCGTATAACCGAGGAGACGAATTCTCTATTAAATAGTGTTTCACTTCCAGCGCTTTAACTTAGACCTATCTATAGTCGTTCAATGGATACCGTGCTATAATCAAAGTGGAGTGTTCACATTAAAGTTTAACAGTATTTTCAAGTTAAGAGAACCATATAATATCATCACTTTGATATCATTGTTCGACCTTAATTCTATTAAATAATAGAAAACTATCGAGCGAGTCATTCCACAGCTGTAATGCCCGTATTTTACGTACCATAGGATCGTAAAATATTTTTATTTTATTCATATGAGATTGTTTGATTCTATAATTTTAGGATATGACTTTTAGGGAGATTTTACACACCTATTCCATATGAGATCATATGATTCTATAATTTTAGGGTATGACTCTTAAGGACATTTTGCACACCTATATTGTATGAGATCATATGAATTAGGATCTCAAACTAATTCCATTACTTCAGGATGATAGTTTCCCATTCCGTAGAGTGGTTATAATAGAAAAATGGACTTATGGTTAGAAAGTTTTATCCGTTTAAAGTTTTTGAAGCTGCTGGCCAGAATTAGTGTGTAATTAATTAAGCCCATTAGTGAGCCCATTAGTCTAATTAGAGAGCACTATAAATAAAGGGCGGAGAGTCAAATTAAAACCTTTTCTTCTCATTCTAAATCAAGTCTAAACCTCAATTAGCTCTAGATCCATCCTAATTTCATCTAAAGTCACCCAAATTGCTCTCTAAATCAAACTAGACCGCAGATTAGAGATTAAATCCTCAATTAGAAGCTGGAGATCAATGATTTTCTTGATTTGGAGTGCTTTTCTTTGCTGTCCGGACTAAAGCTATACACAAATTGGTTGAATTTTATAATTGGTGAGTGGTTATGCCTTCTCACTACCCTATACATGTTTATATGGTCGAATTGCATGATTTAACATGATTTTTGATAGTAAAACCTTTTCTAAAACCCTAACTACATGTTAACTACGCATATGACCTAAATTGAGTTAGAATTCATCTTATTCATGTTTATATATTCATGATTATACGTAGATTTATGATAGAGATTAACTTGTTTGTCCTATGAATTGCATGTTTGAATGGATGAAATTTCTTGTTATGCTATGATTGGATGTTATGCTTTGGTATCGTTTGTTAGTGTTGTGGATGCATCGGAAGATAGGTTGGTGATTTGGGCAAATCAGAGGTAAAATTGGTCGGAATTGGATGAAACTTACAGGGGAAGCTCTAGAGTATGGGAGAGCTTGGGGTTTAAGTCGCAGGTCCAGATTCACTAAGCACATAAGTCGGTATCGGTACCGAGTTCTATGGGTTGGTCCAACAAGTCGGCGCTTTTGGGGAATTCAAAAGCAAGACTAGTAGAGGTGACCCGAGTCAAGAGATAGGTGGTTGGCTAAGGGTTGAAGGCTATACCGACTTGTTTTATAGAATATGAAGTGCTTTGGAGTGAGAACTTAGCTATTTGGATGGACAGGTCAGGGTCAAAGCATCTCGGCATAGAGTACTAGAAGCAAAGAAGGATAGGAAAGAAATTTGGCCAATAATTGTCTAAGGGGAGAGGTTAGTACCTACATGAGAGGGCGGTGCCGACTTCACATAGTGAGTCCAATGAGAGTGAAACTTCTGAGAGGTAAAGTAGAGGTCCTGTAGATTGTGCTAGAGATGTTGGCTCATTCGCATCAGGGTTGGATGGCGATGTAACAACATGATGAAAAGTAAGAGTCTTCTGATGTTGGCTCGTGTTGGGAGTAGGTTCTGAAGATGGTTGCTCAGTAATGGATGGAGTCGTAGGATCGAAAAATGTGGAAGGGTTCCTCATGAATAATGGAAATTGGATTGAGAAATAAGGGCTCGGTGTCCAAATGGAGCAAAAGTGGGCTCGGGAGTATGTGCTAAGGAATCATTGACGCTTAGATTGTTTTCTATTGTACTCAAAGTAGAGGTATTATAAATGGGGATGCCCATGGATTGGTAGGAGGATCCATATACCCGAGACCTGTGGCTTTGAGTCTAGCATCCAACTTTGGGCTGCGAGATACGAGAGTACAACGAAGAACCGGGATTTCCATTTGTCCCTGGTAGGAAGGAGGCTATACGAGCTATCATATATTTAGAGCACATTGAGTGATAGTTATGATTGTTTGATGGTTGCTATGGTTGCTTTCTTTAGTAGGCTATCACCCATAGATATCATAGGGAGTAGGTATGGAGATAGGAATACCTGGAAGACTGATATCCTTTACTTGGTTTGTGCTGTATCTTTATGATATTGTAGAGCATCAAACTATAGTGTTATATGATAAGTCTTTGGTTGTAGGGATAGATCAGATAAGATTCGTGTACATTTTTTCCTTACCATATTTACCTACGTAGTATTTTGAGACTCATTTACTGCTCACACCAGACTGTTGTCCGACCCAAGTTTTTATGCTTTGCTTATTATTATCTTAGGTACGCTTAAATGGGTAGACTAGATAACAGGTCTAGGTGACGCAGTAGCTATTCGGATGACGAGCTGGATGGAGCTACCTTGTATTATATACAAATATAGAGTCTATACTTATTCCGCTACGTAGCACTAGGGAGCCTTAGCAATGATTGCTTACTATCTATATTTAAGATAGTTTTTGAGTATGTTTCCATTGTATAAACTTTACTATTGATGTATAACTCTATGGATATTATACTTTGATGATGATTTGTTCACATTGTTATTACTATCTCTTCTGTTGTATATGTGATATTATATTTTGTCCATGCGCTATGAGATATACAACAAGTTATATGCAGCATTTGTTTATTTCAACTCATATGATCATCATATATCGGTCGGGCACAACCATAGTGCACTATTTAGTTATTATTTATGCCGGTGGTATAGGGCAGTCGTCACAATAGTTATCCAATAACTACTAGTACATAACCCCTTGGTTTCCCTATTAGCCATGTGTAATACACTGCCCAACTTCGGAGAGCTTTACGTAATCTAGTTTCAACGGATGTATTGATATCTTGTCTCGAAACGTGTTGACTAAAAATATTTAAATTGATATGCTATTTTATTATGATTAATTTCTCTTGAGTATAACACATTATAATTACTATCACATAACATATTATTTAGGGATTTTCTATTAAATATACTTACATTAAATAAATAATTAACATAACACATTATGACAATTATATAATAGAAAGAAAAACAACTTTTATTTCGAACGAGATTTTATTACAATGTTAGTAATTTACAATAAATTATTGAATTGCCCTTAGGGCAAACCTTTGTAATGCCCCACCTTTATGCCCTCATTAACAAAGGATATTAATAAGTAATATCGTCAGGAAATGTGGAGAATAAGGTTATTTAGGAGCGACCATCCATAATATTACTTTGGGCGAGTATCGAATACGCTAAATTTTATGAATTTATTCTTTTTGTGGAGAGGAATTCAACATATACAATCTAGATACAAAACAATAATATAGTGACTTATTATGATTCAGAACAATATAAAATATTACAAACATAGAATCACAGATTGCATCGATAAATATAATACATGACGTATTATATAACAGAAAGTGAGTCAATTAAGAAATGAACTAGACTCATATAAACACATATGCATAAGGACTAAGGTACATCACCAAGTACAAATTGAGTCTACATCTCAAATAATATACATCCATACATAAGTGAACATCTCAAAATGAACTAAGGGTATATATAGATAACTAGCATAAACTTCTACCCAAGGTAGCCCAAGTCGAAAGCCAAAAATCCCTGCTACTTGTCAAGTCTCGGTCTGACCCGAGCATTAAAATAACATCTGGGCCAGACTATCTCTGATTATAATAATAGGTGAGTCCATAATAATAATAATGAACTTGAATAAACATCAAGGATAAAATCTCATAGATTATACTTCACTAATCTACTAATACTTCATATAAACTTCATGTCTTAAGGATAAGTTATGCTCATTCAAACAAAACATCAAAGTGATATTAACCATTAATTAGAGCATATAAATTTACAACCATAAATGCAAGCAAACGACATGCACTTCGCAAGTCAATAATCATCGTCGTGCACTTTACACGTAATTAACTAAGCACTTTCCTAGTTAATTATCATTGGCTTGCACTTTGCACATAAATAATAAGCACTTTTCAAGTCGACTATAAGACAAGCGCATCATAAGTCAACACCAGATACGAGCACATCGCAAGTCATAACTCATTCGTAAAACCAGATGGGCCTGAAAACCCATAAAATCCGCATAAACGGATCACTCAAGGACGAGTCAAAACTTGATGAATAAGTGTTATATACTTTCTCCAAGCAATCATTCAGGTAACGACCACATGTCCAAAAACCACTCGGGTTTACTCAAATGTTTACTATAAGTTAGTAACTCTACTTGATAAGCGTGATCTACTACCAATTAGTAACTAGATAAGTACCGTGCAATATCCCAGAACCACTTAGCGTTACTTAGTTATTTACCAAGTGACTATAAAATCCCACTTGTGCAAAATAAATGTTCATTCGAACAAGTCCAAGAATTAACTGGTAAAACAAACGCAAGCATTTTATACCACTAGTTTTATTAAACCATTTAAATCAATTTCTCATCTGATCGTTGTTGTGCAATTTTATAATGATAATTTACTTTGACATCCTTCTTGAAATTATCATTTTATAAACTAATATATAAACATACGTATTAGAAAGCCTTTATAAATTTATACGTCGATATTTATAAATACACTTTTAAACCCATTGTTCTAAACTAATTTAAAATCATTGATATTATAATTAAATATCTTTTATGTGTATTTAAGTCAATTTCAATATCCTTTATACAAAATTTATATTCATACTTGAAACGATTTGGAAAATGGTTTGGTTTAGAAATCGTTCTATTGGAAATACTAGTTGGAATTGTGAAATAAACTTATGTGGAATGTCATGTGTAACTTCATGTATCCATAGTAATATTTCTATGGAATATATCATCAAAATCAATTTAACCATTTAAATCTTAGGTATATGCATCCAAATCATCACATACTAGCAAAAAAACATGCCTATAATATCGAGAAGCAACCGAGCGAAAAGAAGGAGCAAACTAGGCTGTAGGGAGGTCGCACGGCACAACCTAGAACACGTTGCAAGCTATGACCGGTGCACTGGTCCAAACAGACCGATGGCGCTCGCCTGGAACATGTTCCAAGTAGTGTCCGCGGCTCCTAGATGGTATGTTTTCGACGATTTTCAAACTGTGACTTCTATTGGCTTCTAGGATGACAAATTATGAAGCATGCAAGCCCATAATTGATGCTATAAGAGATTAAAAGTCTAGGGTTTTTAGCTGTTATCTGGGTTTTTAACCCAAGAAGATCCAAGAGAAGTCAGAATGACTTGATCGAGTTAGAATAGATCAGAAGTCAACCGAAGGAGTTAGAGTAACTAGCCAAAGAGAGTCAAGAAGAGAGGATGAGAAAATCCTCTAAGGACATGGATCTCTAGCGATCCATAGGTACAGCTCAATGTTCAGCCTATTTTCTTACATTGTGATCCAATCCATATTACAGAAGTGGTGACTAAGTTTGATGAGATTCTGAGTTAATTAAGTCGAGAGATAAGCATCCGTCCAGTCCAATCAACAGCCAAATACAATCAGCAAGTAAATCATCATTGAAACACGGCGATGTGCAACGAGACTACACGAACAACGTCGACACAAGACAACGAAGATAATTTAGAAACCAAAATCCAAAAATATGCTAAGTGTATGGATCTCCAGCGATCCATACTATGGATCGCCAGCGATCCATACATGACCATAGAACGCATACAAAGTGAAGCGGAGGAAAAGGCTAAATAATTAGCTTGCACTCGATCTAATTCTATGGATCGCTAGCGATCCATGATTTTAGCTCAGGTCGCAAGCTAAACTCCACTGCATTCTCTTATGACCATCTGCAAACAACTGGCGAATAGACTTAGCCCAATAGATCTCCGATCTCTATAAATACCATCTTATTTGCAACATGAACGGGATCTTCTCCGGACTGGTTGTTGAAACTCTGCTGGAAGCTTTCTTCACTCCTCACCTCCCTCACAACGGTCTTCAAAGGAATCCACTGTGATTCTCTAGTGGATCCTAACCTTGGAGATTCAATCTAGCTAAGGATAATCAAGAGTTTTGTAATCAAATACATCTTGTAACAACAATCGGTCTATAATGAAAATTATAAAGTGGACGTAGGCTTCGTTAACAGTCGAACCACTATAAAAATCTTCTTGTCTTCTTTTTCTTACTATTTTTTATATCTATTATCTACATTATTGCTCTGTGAGAACAAGGCTGGTGCTTTCACGCTCAAACCAGGGTGTTGATCCATTTTTTGGGTTAACATTTTGGTGCTTTCACTGAGAACCCAACTTAGGATCCAGATCTAGCCATCTACTTTGGATCCGATAGGTCCAGAAGTTATATCCTCAATCTTTGCTTGAAAAATCTACCACTTGGAATCGATGGTTCCTCGAAGAAGGAGAACTGCCTCTGGAAGGTCCATAGGAGCAGTAATAGCTGGAAAGGATGTGAATCGTTAACAAACTGAAGTAAATGGTGCTAACTTGGGAAATCAGGCACCAGCATCCTCCAGTCAGCACAAAGTCATTACTAGGGATGAGTTGAACAAAATGGTTGATGAGATCAACCAGAAAATGGAGAACAATCAGAAGGCTCTGATGGAAAATCTCAATGCTCTCCTAACTCTACAATCAAACCCTGCTCCAAGAACTATGGTTGAACCCGCGGCTGCCATAGAGCAAGAAAATTCTCCGTTTCTAGCTTAAACATGAAAAACGGGAAGCAAATGCAGAAAAGGGGGACATAAAGAACTATGGGAATTAATGCAGAAGGGAATACAAGTACCCCGCTTGCCGAAAGGCAACCAACCCTAAACTTGAATCAAGGGGCAAAGACCGCCAATGCTGAAAATGTCAAAACCGCCCCAGTCAGAACAACCGCAAGCCAACGGGATCCCGAGGGAGTAGTTCTCCCAAAGACAGGAGAGCCTAGGCTTCAGCCCTCTCACTAAAACCGTTTGCAAAGTCAAATACTTGGTACAGTGATTGACAGCCGTCCGCAGGATTACCGGACATCAGAGGCATTCATCGTGGATATGGTTAAGCGATTGATGGACGAAAATAAAAACAGAAGAGACGATGAGTGGGGATCTACACCAAGTCGAACTCCCTTCACCGACGAGATATTGAATGAGCGATATCCGAAAAAGTTCACGATGCCAACTATCCCATCATATGACGGGATAAAGGACCCAAAACCCTATCTATACAAGTATAGCTGGTACATGGACGGAGCAAACACTTCAGAAGCTGTTCGGTGTAGATTTTTTCCCATTTTCTTGGAAGGAATCGCTTCCACGTGGTTCACTAGGCTTCCACTGAGATCCATCTCTACTTTCGATCAACTAGCCACCAGATTCCTTGATCAGTTCAGGCTCCATACCGCACAACCTAAAGATGTGATGTCCCTATCCGGATTATTCCAGGGACGAAACGAATCGCAGAATTCTTTCATGAACCGGTTCAATACTGCAGTGACAGAGGTCAGCAATCCAATTGAAGACATGGTCTTCATGGCTTTGGTCTGAGCCATTCACCCCGAAACTGAGTTCGAAAAATGGATCAAGATGACCCACTACAATGAAGGATTTCAATTGCAAAGCAAGTCAATATCTGAGATTGGAGGAAGCGTAGGAGTTAGAAAGGAAGTCAACTGGCATGCAACCGTTGAACGTCGGACAGAGTGACGTGGCAATGAACCAGAATACCAACGCTTCCAAGACTACCGAAGGAACCACAAGGAAAGATGGAAATAAAAAAAGGAAGAATCAGAATTCCAATAAGAAATATGGAAACAGTAAATGCCTTAAAGGCTTTAGGCCTAAAGATTACACCCCTCTCAACAAAAATCCAGAAAATATTTATCTTGAAAAGGGTGCTCAAACGGATATCGATTATAGGTCCGGGGGTGACTAAAAGACAACCGGGAGAAGCCTAGTATACATAGGCCTAAAACCTTCGACCCTTCTTTCTATATGGGGGTGCCCGGGGCACCTCATCTTGTCATTTCATCGTTGCTCATTCCCCTGAAGTGTTTGGCCTTTCCTTCTCTGCACCTGCTTACGCTTCAATGACCTATCACGGGGTAAAGAGAACGAAGACGAAGCTGCAATTATAGTATTCATATAATCATCTTCATCTGCTAACCCTTGAGAAAACAAACTCTCCCCCCTCCCCTCCTGCGAATCACTTTGCTTCTTCAATGAATGTGCTTGTAATGGGAAAAGGCTTCCACGATGGGAAACCGGCCACTAGTTACGAAGTGAACATAAGGTATCGAGAGGTCCTTCACAGTCAGGTGCGATGTAATTTCCCCTTATTAGTAAAGTATCCCTCTTCCTATTTAGTAGGGGGTTGAGGCGAGCTCTCTCTTAGAGAGCTCCCGGTCGATTCCTTCAGGCGCGGGAGTTCCGTTCGCCACGCACCGCCTCCATTCACTTGCAAGCAACTCGTAGTGGCTGTAAGTACACAGTGCCCCACAACTATCAAAGTAACATGGGGTTGAAGAGAGTGCCTATCTCCGAGACAAGAGTTCTCGCCCTTTCTGTCAAGTAGGCAACTCCGGAACGGACTCTCTAAATTCACAAGTGAAATTCTTATATTAGTCAGAAAGGCAAGAGCTGGAAGAACTCAATCAACTAAGAGCACAGAGGGATCATACCATCGATCCAGAGCGAGCGAATGAGCTACAGAAGCAAGTAGAAGAGAGTGAGAGAATACACGTTACTCACTTATCTACTCCTCGTTGGATTGGAGGGATTGAATAGAAAGAGAAAAGTAGACCAATTCCAAACTATTCATTGATTGAGCTTATGCTTAACACAAGCAAGTCGGCGATGGGAGAAGGTGTGTAGCGACAGGCTTAGTAAGAGATTCAAAGAGTTCAGTGCTAGGTGCAGTAGCGGCCTATTGTATTCCTAGGGCTTTAATTCATTTTGAACATCGTTCTCTCACTTACCAGGGCTAGAACGAAAAGGTCAATGAACTAGCGATGATAGAATGGATCAGTCCCTTAACTCTCACTTCGGTCGCCTCATTAGAGCTTACCTCGCTATGCTCTTCCAGTGTAGGCCTACCATGCTCGTGCCTACGACGTTTTTGCCAGACGGTCTTTCCCAGTAGTGCCATCCTCCCCTTCGGTAGATCAATGGATGAATCCACCGGTGTAGGCTCCGAGGAAGCGGAAGATCGAAGCTAACTGTCACTTACAAGTTTGGATTTGATTTTGGCAATAACCTGATCAATCCATACAAATAACTCGGAACAAACTCATAGAATGGACAAAGGAGGTGGCAGCACAAGCAAATTTCCTCTTTGAATGGTTGGTTATGCCTTTTGGGCTGACCAATGCACCCGCATATTTCGTGGATCATATGAATCATGTTTTCCGAGAGGTTATAAATAAGTTCGTGCTTGTTTTTATTGATGGCATTTTAGTTTACTCCATATTGGAAGAGGAACATAGATATCACTTGGAAGTAGTTTTAGAAACCATGAGGAGGCATGTTTTGAAAGGAAAGTTTTCTAAATGCCAATTTTGGCAATCGGAGGTAAGATTTTTAGGGTATATTGTATCAAGAGATGTTATCTCAGTAGACCCGATAAAGGTGGAAGTAGTACAGGAATGGAAGTGACCTCAGACTCCAACCGAAGTTCGCAGTTTCTTAGAATTGGCCGGTTACTATAGAAGATTCATTCAGGATTATTCTAAAATCTCCTCACATTTGACTAATTTGACTAAGAAAGGTAAAATGTTTGAATGGATTCCAAAATGTGCGGAAGCATTTGGAGAACTGAAGAAGAGACTGACCAGTGCGCCAGTTCTGACTCTCCCTGATGGAAATAGCGGGTTTACGGTGTTTACCGATGCATGTGGAGTTGGATTGGGAGCTGTTCTGATGTAGAATGGAATAATGATTGCGTATGCTAGTAGGCAGTTGAAGCCACATGAAAAGAATTAAGCTATGCATGACTTGGAATTATTAGCTGTGGTCTTCGCATTGAAAATAAGGAGGCATTATTTGTTGGGTAAAATTCTTTACTTTCTTCTTGATTTCTTTCTTATTTCTTTAGATATTATGTAAGTAGGATTTTCTTCTTCTTCAATTAGGTGAAAAGTTAGGATTTTTAAATACTTAGAAATGTTTTGGAAGCTATGGAAATTTTAGAGAGGAAGTTTTAGAAAAATGAATGAGAGAATGTAAATAAAAATGTGTGTGTGGGTGTGTATTTATATATGAAAAAAGGGGAAATTATCATTTTATCCTTAGTTTAAAATATCCTAACATGTCATTATTTTAACAAGTCACATCACCACCTTCCTTCCCCTCATATCACGTCCCCCTTTCTAGTCACATCCCCTAGGCCATGATGGATAATGATGATGGTACTTAAAGAAATGACAAGAGATAATGATATGTACTTAGTATATATAAGTTACTATTTTAAAACCATGTCTAGTCACATCACTTGCTAAACCTAATTAACATAAGATAATATACTATTAGTGTATTATTATTGTTTGGTTAATTAACTCTTATGTATGCGTATGTATAGTGCACAAAGATGAACAACGTTCCCAATAACTTTTCGGTGTCGAAAGGTTGAAATTTCGGAAAACGTTCTTCGGTCACATTTTCCATTTTTCTACGAACTATTTAATTTGGTGGACAAATTTTGAAAATGATTTTTCCATCATTATTAATTAATTACAATGGTTCATTTATTAATAAAAATCCATTTATTGACTATATAAATTATATATAAATTTGCCTAGTTAAAGCGACCAAACCATAGGTCGTTATATTTGGTATCAGAGCGTTAGGTTAAGCAAACCCCTAGTTATCTTTGGGTCATGGTCAACTTCGAGAGAGCGTATTTGTAATTTTACTCATATATATATATATATATATATATGTCCATGATAGGTAGATCAGCTTGATAGTTTGATTAATACTCTCCTTTTTGGAATTTATCTCGTCCAAAGTATTCGAAGAATTATCTTGCAATGCACAGGTAGTAAGAAATGAGCACTAGAGGTAGATGAGGTAGAGGAACTAGCAGGGTTACGACCACCAATGGTTGGATTCAGACTGGAAGGGTTGGAACTGTCGAAGAGCCAACACCAGGGCAGCCAAGGGTGAATTTTTCAACTTTATGTAAGGATTACACAAGGGAACTGAGTCTATCGTATAAGTTCAAGCTTGATTGCGCACTTGTGAAAAGATTTTTAAAGGTCTGGATCTATCAGATGAGCAGAAGAGATTTTTAGCATCATGGCAATTGCAAGAAGGAGTCGCAGCTTGGTGGGATTCGCTCGCAGCTAATGTTCCATAAGAGGAGTTTACTTGGGCTTGTTTTAAGGAAGCATTTGACGATCAGTTCCTGCCTGCACCTGGTAAGACTCGGATGTATAGAAATTTCTTGGTTTTGAAGTAGGGAGATTCATCTGTGGCAAAATATGAGACGAAGTTCAACGAGCTATCTTGTTTTGGACTGGAATTGATTAATGCCCCGCTAAAGAAAAATGAGATGTTCGTTTTGGGAATGAGGGAGAATTTCCATGAGAGGATGACTGTCCATGTTAAGGGTTCATTTGTGGATTTGGTAGACATGGAACTAAGGTATGAAGTCTTGGACAAGAAGAAGCCTACTCCAGCAGCAACAAATGATAATGCCGGCAGCAACAATTCAAACAAAAGGAAGTCCAACCCGAACTGGAGTAAGCAGGGTAAAGGAAAAGGAAACTCGGGAGGGAATAAGGGGAACAAGTTTAAGGATACCATTTGTTATATCTACAAGCTGAAGGGTCATATTTCCAAATTCTGTAAAGACTCTGAAACTTCCAAGCAGCTAGCAAGACCTATCTCTCCAATGGTCCAGAAGATGTTATGCTTCAACTCTCACCAGCCTGGACATATGATAAAGGACTGCTCACTCGTGAAGAAGGTGCGGCAGGCTAAAGTGTATGCGATTAAGGACGAGCCATTAACCTCAGGAGATGTGAAGGGAAATGGCGTTCTTGAAGGTACCCTATTAATTAATGGTATTTTTATTCGAGTTTTGTTTGATACCGGTGCCTCCCACAGTTTTATCTCTTTAGAACCCGTAAAGAAATTTCATTTTATCCCAAATATTATAGAAAACCCTATTTGCGTATCTACTCCTATAGGAGGTGTAACCCATTTGAACCTAGTGTGTGAAGATGTGCCAATTTCTTATCTTTCCCATCAGTTTACTTCTGATCCATATATCTTAGATTTTAAGGGATTTGACCTCATTCTCGGTATGGACTGGTTATCAATATATGGGGCTATCTTAGACTGTAGAGAAAGAACGGTAACATTAGTAACCAAATTGGGAAATATTGCTAATGTACCTTGTGAGGACCCTGGTATTCATATGTGTAGTTTCATATGTGTAGTTTCCTGTATGCCTTGGAAGCATCTCAAGAAGGGTTAGGATCCATAGAGGTTGTTAAGAACTTTCTCGATGTGTTTGAAGAAGTTAGGAATTTACCCCTACATAAGGAGATAGAATTCCACATTGATCTATTTCCTGGTGCAAGACCCATAGTTCAACCTAAGAGAAGAATGGCTCCGAGGGAAAGAGAGGAGTTAGTAAAGCAAACCCAAGACTTGTTGGAGAGGGGATTGATTCGACCTAGTCAGTCGAGCTGGGGATCAGCAGTAGTCTTTGGGGCTAAGTCGGATGGATCTTTAAGATTGTGCGTGGACTATATAGGGTTGAATAAGTTGACTATTAGAAATAAATATCTCTTGCCCCATATTGATGACTTATTTGACCAACTTCATGGAGCTACAGTATTTTCCCAAATGGATCAAGCCACCAGATTTCACCAATTAAGGGTTGCTGAGGATAGTATACCCTTAACTGCCTTTAGGGGCCCAGACTTTTTCTTTGAATGGTTGGTTATGCCTTTTGGGCTGACCAATGCATGATGAACGTATTTTTCTGCATTTTAAACCGTTTGTTTCATATATTTTTATTTTAATAAAGCGGTATTATACAGGTATTTTATTGTGGTTTTGCAGATTATAGATTCTGAAGTGCAATGTTGAAATTAATCGATTGTGACGTCTATTGGTTTAAATGACACAAAAAAAGAGTGCAACATTTTGAGTACCAAATAATTCGAAGAGAAAGTACATATCATTCATGAAGAAATGCATCTCACGTCACCAACATGTGTACTATTCATGCAAGAAATCAAATGCAAATACTGAAAATACACTTTCAAAGTTTAGCCTGAAAGTCTCTCAAAGCAAGGCCACTTGTTAATCAAATAACAAAGCAAAGACCAATTCAAAGTGAGGTGGCCTTATTATTCTCCAAATATCAAGCACATGGACCTAAATAGTAGGGTTATTTTTGGAGGCTGAAGTCTTTAAATAGAGAGAGCAATGCAGATGGAAAATCATTTCCTACCCCATCACTCTTCTTCTAGTTTAGTTTAAATTCAGCAGTGTTTTTATTTTCGAACAGAATACGTAGGATTGTTGATTAGATTTAGCAATTTATTTATTCTTGTTCTTAGTTATTTTCTGCACTCTTTTCAGTTAGTTAATAAATATTTCAGTTGTTTGCTCTGTTATTTTCTTCTCCAAAATTTTAATTTATGTTTTGATTTTTACAATTTTATATTTTGGTTGCAATTTCGATTAGTTTCGGAATCAATTCGAAGTGTATTATTGTTTTTATATTCTGTTCAAATTCACCGTCGAATACGTTTAACACACCTAAGATTTAAATATGGATTTCAATTGTTTTAAAATACAATTCCCTATGTTCGACCTGCGTACTACACGCCTGTGAGCTTGCAGAATTTATTAAAATTTATGCTTTTCTAATCAATAGAAAAGTCGCAACAATGCACCCACATATTTCATGGATCTTATGAATCGTGTTTTCCGAGAGGTTCTAAATAAGTTCATGCTTGTTTTTATCGATGACATTTTAATTTACTCTAAATTGGAAGAGGAACATAGATATCACTTGGAAGTAGTTTTAGAAACCCTAAGGAAGCATGTTTTGAATGTAAAGTTTTCTAAATGCCATTTTTGGCAATCAGAGGTAAGATTTTTAGGGCATATTGTATCGGGAGATGGTATCTCAGTAGACCCGATAAAGGTGGAAGCAATACAGGAATGGAAGCGACCTCGGACTCCTACCAAAGTTCACAGTTTCTTAGGATTGACCGGTTACTATATAAGATTCATTCAGGATTATTCTAAAATCTCCTCACGTTTGACTAAGTTAACTAAGAAAGGTGAAATGTTTGAATGGACTCCAAAATGTGAGGAAGCATTTGGAGAACTAAAGAAGAGACTGACTAGTGCGCCAGTTTTGGCTCTCCCTGATGGAAATAGTGGGTTTACGGTGTTTACCGATGCATGTGGAGTTGAATTGGGAGTTGTTTTGATGCAAAATGGAAGAGTCATGCGTATGCTAGCAGAGAGTTGAAGCAACATGAAAAGAACTACGCAACGCATGACTTTGAGTTATTAGCTGTGGTCTTCGCTTGAAAATATGGAGGCATTATTTGTTGGGTAAAATTCTTTCCTGTCTTCTTGATTTCTTTCTTCTTTCTTTAGATATTCTTGTAAGTAGGATTTTCTACTTCTTTAGTTACGTGAAAAGTTAGGATTTTTAAACACTTAGAAAGGTTTTGGAAGCCATGGAAATTTTAGAGAGGAAGTTTTAGAAAATGAAGGAGAGAATGTAAATAAAAATGTGTGTGTGTGGGTGTGTATTTATAGATGAAAGAAAGTGGGGAAATTACCATTTTATCCTTAGTTTAAAATATCCTAACATGTCATTATTTTGACAAGTCACATCATCACCTTCCTCCCCTCATATTTCATGCCCCCCCCTCATATGGCCATGATGGGTGATGATGATGGTACTTAATGAAATGATAAGAGATAATGATATGTACTTAGTATATGTAAGTTATTATTTTAAAACCATGTCTTGTCGCATTACATACTAAACCTAATTAACATAAGATGATATAATATTAGAGTATTATTATTATTTGGTTAATTAACTCTTATATATGTGTATATATAGTGCACAAAGATGAACAACGTTCCCGACAACTTTCCGGTGTCGAAAGGTCGAACATTCGGAAAACGTTCTTCGGTCACATTTTCCATTTTTCTATGAACTAATTAATTTTGTAAACAAATTTTGAAAATGATTTTCCCATCATTATTAATTAATTACAATGAGTTCATTAATTAATGAAAATCCATTTATTGACTATATAAATTAAATATAACTTTGCCTAATTAAAGAGACCAAACCTTGGATCATTACACATATGGTATTCTCCCATATTTCCACTACTTACAACAGTTGAAATAGGAAGCACCATCTAATCACTTAATGTGTGTTATTTATTTCTTTTGTTATTACTAATTTACAGTCTAGAGTTTCAGATCAAGTATCTTAAGCTCATGGAAATAAATCGTATAGAGAACGATTTTCTATAAGAAAAATACATTTGGAAGAGAAATTGTACTTTTTTATTCCTTGTTAAGCATCTACAAATATTTTATACAATCCTGTTTCCAATGTCTCTTCATGAAGCAAAGGTGACCATTCACTCTCTTTATCCTAACTGTGCCTATGTCACATCCACACTCGAAATTTCACTTTCTCCTTTAAATGGTCGAACCGTTCAAAATAGAAACCCTTTGCTATCAGACTACACTGAATTATTTACAAAAATTTATTCTATCATCCTTAACACATTTAAGAAATCGAATTAGTTTCACTTAAGTAGATAGATCAAAACTACATTTCAATGATTGAATTTCTAGGTTTGCTTGTAGTCCTTGGCTTAATGTTGTTTCCAACACAACAAGATCCTCATTATATTCAATCGTATTGAACACGTGATCTTGCATTATTACATCTCTCTTCCTAACCCTCTCTCCACGAATTACTTACCTCAATTCTTATTTACTACTAATCCCCCTTTGCCCAAATTATCATATGCGGAAACACTCGGATCTCGCATTAGCCAAGCTCCTCACCTTCGCTACCCCAAACTTTATCATCATTTGCTATGAATTCATCCCAGGGGTAGTGAGCCTTTTTGTTTTCGATGTGACATGGCTAAACACCATGCAGACTCTTGTCGTGACTATATGGTAAACATTATGACTGCGTACTCCGATGAGCTATGCCAAAACCTGAACCCAAGTCCAATCTCTCTACTTCACTTTCTATAGCTAGATCCATAAAGGGCTTACAATTCCATTTCTATGTGAAATTTCTTGAACTTCAGTCTCTTATTCATTCCTCTGTGAAACCCCATTTTTATATTCCCATCCTTTAAAAAATTGATAAGTTGTTGTAATTATTCAATATGTATGCTTCGGTCCCATTTGATAGCAAGCAAACGCTGCTAACTATGACCATGTTTCCTCTACGCATTGTTTGGATGATAATGGGTTTGATAATGCGCATTGTTTATATGTTGAGATCATCAATTACGCTACTAACACCACTTTAGGTAATGGGTTTGATATTTTGAACCCAGACCTTGACATTAAGTAGTGTTCTGCTACCATCAAGGTTGGCGAATGGGACATGGAAACTAATGGTACCAAAAGCATCGATTTTATCCCTCATGCAGCTTATACCATAGATTGTTTGAGTCTAAACATGGAGTTCTTGTCTGCCAATAAAAAGATTATTAGATCCACAATGAAAAAATATTTTTTCCTTTATACACAATATGTGTGAATTATTGAGCGATAAGAATATTGAATTAGTGGTTGCTAATGCTTTTCCTGCTTTTATTGGTTCAACTAAATTTAATTATGAAAACAGAGGGATGCAAGAGGAACCTTTGATCTTTGGCATTGATAACGATGAACCTAATTTGCATAGTGGCTATGAGAAAGATTCATGTGCAGTAAGACATGATGGAGTTATGTGTCCTGATCCCTGGTGATGAGGGAAAATGTGATGTTGTTATGCAATTCGTTAAACATGGGGTTGCTGATATTGGGGATAGGTTAATGTGTATAGCAAGCAGAGATAATGATGATTATATGGGTTTAGAATTGGATAAGGATGTTTGGAAATTAGATGTCTATGGTAAGGTGTTTGTAAGGGATGGAGAAATAAAACATGGCTGGCAGCCAAAGTATAGGCGTGGGGATCGGGGAACAAACAGGGTGTAGTGGATTTAGTAGAAGAAGTCTTGAAATCTGCAAACTTAGAGGGTAGATAGGATTGTAGTTTGATGGTGGGAGAAGTGAATGCAAGTCTTGTTGGATGCTTTAGGATTGGTCTCTACTTGAAAGTGGCAGTTTAGGATTGGGTATACAGGATTGAGCTTCTTGCACAAGTCAACTAGTTGAATCGGCTCAGGACGTGAGGGAAAGTGAGTGCATGATTCAGCTTTGTCTACGGCAAGAGGTTGGAGAGAGTAATCGGATTCGTAGTAGGCTCTGAGAAGCATGCTTCTATGTGAAAGTCTCCTTATATCAGCAGCAAGGTGAGGAGAAGTGCTTGTCTTCATGGTGCATCTACTAGTGAGGATACTAGAGCTCTTACATCTAGCTCAGGTTCAGTTTGTCTTTTGGGTATCACTTATTGTTATATAGTTTTGAATGATTTATCTACCAGCATTATGCTTGATTTAGCTAAGAGGATGGGTTTTGTTATAGGTTTAGAAAATTTGATATAGAGTTCATTAGAAGCAAGGAACTTAAAAGGGTTTATTCTCTTATATCATGAGATACATTAGCTGGAACATTAGAGGTTTGCATGCTCCAGACAAATGCAACAAAATTAGAGTTTTTTTTAAAGGATAATAGTGTTGACATAGCCCTTTTGCAAGAAACTAAAATAGAGCATCCTGACTACCGCTTTTATAGAAGTTTTGGAGGGTTTAATCTTAGCAACTGAGTTTGTCTCCCTACTAGGGGTAGCTCGGGAGGCTTAATGGTGCAAAACTATATTAAAATTCTTCATATTATTATTAACGTCTACTCGATGCATTTTTATTTTCGCATATTTAAGAGACGACACTTTATTAAATGTCACTAATGTTTATGGGCTGCATAAAAAGATTGATATGAGGGTTCTTTGGAGCGAATTTCTTAAGTTTAGATCCCTTTCAGTCTGTCTATGGGTTATAGGGGTAACAATATAGTGAATTTTTAGGCGTGTGCACTCTTAGAGAAGGTGACACCTCCACTGTAACATCCCTCACTTCGAAACCAAAAATAAACCTTGATGATACTACAATCATCATCAGAATTGCTTTCAAGCAACAAAGTGAGATCAGTATTTATTTATTGTAACATTATGTAAAAAGAGCAACTAAATAATATTCATTATAGAAAATTGTTTTTACATTATTCGTTACATCATCATTAACCCATCTTGTTCCCTCGTAAGGGTAAGTATAATAAGAAATAAGTATAGTGTCATGTTCGATATATGAAGATGCCAACACGACATTTAGCCAGTTATAATTCCTGGTTTTACACAATGGGATTTTCAAAATAACTTTCATATGCTAAATAAGCCTCATGCTTTATCTTCGGCTTGTTTATTTATCTTTCCAAAAGATACCTATCTAAACCATAAATTCAGCCTACTTGAATGAGTACCCATGAGTTTATGGAAAATAATAAAAACATGAGTCAGACATAAAGCTTCATATGAGTAAAATTTTACCCTATACAACAATAGTGAGACCACGACCATTAAAGCGTGGAACAAGTTTTCGCCTAACATAAACAACAAACTAATTACCTCACATCATGTAAATAAGCATCACATCATGAGCATACATTTGTAACACATTCAATTCGTTAGTATACCCTATACTTATCACCCATTTATGAACCATGTCATATTTATATTTATCAAAATTCAAATAAAGTATACCCTATACCTAATATTCAGTTATGAACCATTTCATACCATCATTAATCATTCATAAAACATCACCTAATCCCTTATTTAGGTGTCAACCTTAAAGTTATCATTAACTCATTTTAGTGATTACCTCCTTAGGTCTGTCTATCACTAATTCATCCTTTTCTAGAATAATGTCACTGATGAAATGGTCGGTCATTCCACCATGGGAGCCACCCTGACTCTCCTAAGAGGTTGAATGTAAGCATCCTAAATACATTCTAGCAAGCATCCTTACTAAGCATCAATAGCCCCTTTTAGTCTCGAAATACTTTCATTTCACGTTGCCAATTTTAATTATAGTACCACCATCATGATGTTTTTGCACCCTTTCATAATCTTACTTTAAAGTTTAATTTATCCGAATTGAACTCTACAGACTTCCTAGGTCATGGCACCATGCCATATACCACTGACTTTTATACATTATTAGTTTTGGCACCTTGCCATTCAATAACTCTATGAGTCTGCATATCTTTACGATCTTGGTTCAATCATTTTCTTTCTTACATTTATTGTGTATTGTCAAATTCTTTAGATAAAACAATTTTATCTTAGCAAATGATACCCTAATATTTCTTAGCTTCTCTAAGCTTTTTTCATTTCAAATTCCAAATAAGTTAACACAAATTTAACTTACAAATCTTTCTTTGTAATTTATCCCTATAAAATTTCAATCAACACTTGGAAACAGGTTTCCAAAGTGCACTAAGTATCCTGTTGTTGTACTTAGAAAATTGTAGATCATCTAGCTATTGCATATTAGGTGCCGCAAGTTGAGCCAAGCTATTGCATATTGACTCTCACATGAGCTATCGTAGGTTGAAAAGTGATAGGCTATCGCATGTTGACAATCCATTTTGCTATCGTAGGTTGAACCCCTATGGGCTATTGCAAGTTGAACTCATACTAGCTATCGCAGGTTGATCCCTTAGCAGTAATCACAAGTTAATATTCTAAGCGCTATCGCAATTTGATATTCTAAGTGCTTCGCAAGTTGATAGTTTACATGCTATTGCAGTTGATAGATTCTGTGCTATCGTAAGCTGATGGTTTTAGGAGCTATCGTAGGTTGATAATCTCACCACCTATCGCATGTTGGCATAGCCATCGCAAGTTAATGTAGAAATTCTATAATTAACTTGAAAACGTGTTATTTCCGCTAAAGAAATTGCTTTTCGCCTACCCCAATTACGTGCTGGGTTATTATAGCTCAGTCTTGGGCTTTTACAGTTTTCTTTTTAGAAAATTTTAATTACTCTCATAATTAATTAATTAATCATCCTTTAGTAATTTACCCTTTCCCATGCTAAATAATTCATATTAATTTGAAAATTAATGGAAAAATCCCAAAAATTCAAAAAAAAACCTAATCGTTATATTTTAGCTCGTATAAAAATTTCAAGACAAAATAATTATATTAAATATTTTTAATAATTAATTTTTCCAAAATTAAGCCCTTTCTCAACTTAGAAGATTCATAATAATTCCAAAAAATTCCTGAAAATTGTGAAATTAAATAATCATCTTTTTTTATCATAAGAAACATCATTCTAAATTTTCACAACATTTAGAGATGATTAGCTCATGTTTTACCCTAAAACATGACTAATTTTCCATTGATTTAATTCATAAATCAAAATAAAAGCATTCACATCAACAAAACACATTTCAACTATCATTCAAACATTCATTCAACGAAAAATCCAAACTCAAATGGTTTATGAAGCTTTTAGGGAAAATTTTGCTCAATTTTGCTTAGAAAACTTTGGTAAATTTTCTCTTCTCTTTTGAAAATGAAGGCTTGGATCTTTGGTTTGATTTCTCACTTCCTCTTCTAGAAATAGTGGCTAACCTTTTGTTGTTTTAGGGGTTTTGTTTTTGATTTCGAAATGAAATGAGGTAGAATGAGAAGAATATGGTTAAGGGATGTACATTAGTGATTTTGGCTTGGGCTATTATCCCTCCTTGCCTAATCTCACTAATATATTTCCCTTGGTACAAGATTCTTCCTGTCTAAAATTCAAATTTATTTATTCTCGTTAACAAGACCAACCTTAATTGCTCTAATTACTCTTGGTCCATTTAAATAACGTTTTTAAAGTGTACTACACTTAATTGATCAAATTTCCCTTAGGCAATTTTTGCAATTAAATTATTTTATTTATCCTTCTAATAGTTTCATCTTCTTATTAATTTAATTTCTCATGTTATGGTACTTTAAAATATGGGTTATTACAGTCTCCCCTCCTTACAAAAATTTTATCCTTGAAATTTAGATAAGGAAGAACAAAATTATACTAACTCCATGAATATAAAACCGTTGTACTATAAGTAAACATAAGTGCAAAAGGTTACATGAGTACCCTACTAATGTAAATCATCAATAATCAAACAATATTGCATTAGTGCAACTGCTAACACACAATCATATCACACAAGAATTCACTTGTGTCGCTACTAGTATGTAAATCGACAAACGAAGCACCCTGTTATAAACATGAATATCTAGAACAACTCGGTATGTTCCTAATCGTATCCTCTACCTCCTAGGTACAACCATCCTTATCATCACTCCACGCGAACAAGTCTAAGAACCTTGTTTTTCAACTCCTTCATATCATGACCTGCCATTCCCTTTAGTTATATAACTCAAGTCAAATTCAATTCTATAAATAGGTCCTCTATTTCCCTCAAGTGCACTACCAATCTTGGGTTATGCACACATTCCCTCAAATGTGATATATGAAAAATAGTATGACACTAGCTAAATTACTTGGCAACTCGACTCGATAAGCGAGTTTACCAAACCTCTCAACCGTTGGAAATGGTCCTACATATCTAAGTACCAATTTCCCCGCCTTCCACAATGCATAGCCCCTCGCACTGGAGAAACCTTCATGAACATAAAATCGCCCACTGCGAACTCAAGCTCTTTTCACCACTTGTCGGCATAACTCTTCTGCCTTGACTACACCGCCTTCATTCTAGTACAAATCAATTATACTTTCTTAGTATCTTACCAAGTTATGTCCCAACACAAGCCTATCTCCCGTGTCCAACCAACAAATTGGTGACTTACATGGTCTACCATAAAGCGCCTCCAATGAGGCCATCCCGATACTCGACTAATAACTATTATTATAGGCAAACTCTACTATGTTCAAATGATCTACCAAGATTCTCCAAAGTCCAGAGCGCATTCCCTTGGAAAATCCTCTAACATATGATTCACCCTTTCCATCTGACCATCTGTCTGTGGATGGTATGTCATACTCAAGTTCAACTCTATATTCAATGCACACTGCATACTTCTCAAGCACCCACTAATAAAAAATGGGTCTCTATCATTGAAAATGCAACTCGGAATCATATGCCTTCTCACTACATTCTTCATGAATAACTTTTCCAAACTAGATGTCGACCTCGTCGACTTCACCTGGATAAAATAGGCAATCTTAGTCAATCTATCAACTATCACCTAAAAGCTACCATTTCCAGTCCTCGATCTAGGAAATCCATCAATAAAATCTATGGACACTGAATCCCACTTCAAGTCAGTACTTCCAAAAGTTGAAGTAAACCGCTCTGCTTTTGATGCTCGGCTTTTACTTGCTGACACAATAAGCATTTCTTCACACATTCTCTTCTGTCTCTCTTCATCCCTTTCTAAAAGAAGACTCTCTTCATATCACGATACATCTTCGTGCCCCTGGATGAATAGTAAACTTGGATAATGACTTTCCTCCAAGACCTCTTTTTGAAGATCTCCTACATTCGGAGCACACAGTCTTCCTTTCTTCCTAATCCATCCCTTAGAATCTATCTTGAATCCCTTTAGATCCTTAATATCCCCTCCCATCTCTAATCGCCTAATCCTTTTGGCTATCAATGAGTCCACTTTCTACCTTACAACAATTCTATCTACAAGTGCTAGTCGTACCTCTAAACTTACTAATATGCCGGGATTTGTAGTTAATTCAGCATTCAACCTATAATGCCTTCATAAGAAGTTAATGTCTCTAATGTCTTCGAATAGTCGATCATGGTTAACATCTCATTGTGATGCTTCATATTTAAAGCATCGACAATCTTGTTCCCCCTTCCTAGCATGTACTATATACTGAAGTCATATGCCATCAAGAATTATAGCTATTTCTGTTGCCTCGTATTCAACTCCTTCTAAGAGAATAAATATTTAAGGGACTCATGATCTATATACAACTCGAACCGCTCTCCCAAAAGATAGTGTCACCAAATTTTCAGCGCAAACACTATTGCTGCCAACTTTAATCATGGGTTGGATACAAAACTTTAAGTGGTCTCAATTGCCTTGATGCGTAAGCTATCACTCACCGTCTTTGTATTAGAACTGCTCCCAACTCTTTTCCACAAGCATTAGTATATGCTACCAAATCCTAATTTGGCACGATTAACACAGGTGTGTTTTTCAATAGCTTCTTTAACTCTTGAATTGACCCTTCACACTTATCAGTCCATATGAACTTTTCAATTTTTCTAGTCAACTTAGTCAAGGGTGTTGCTATACGCATGAAATCCTCAATGAATCCGTGGTAATAGCCAGCCAAACCCAAAAAAGTTCTTATCTTTATGACCTCTCTGGCCTTTTCCAACCATTAATGGTTTCTATCTTCGATGGATCCACTGCCAATCCGTTTATTGAGCAGACATGCCAAAAAAACTTAACTTTGTTAATACCATGGATATTGATTTTGATGACAACAACCAAATAAATATAGGTACCAATATTTTCCTAAGTTTTATAGAATAATTTGCAGAATATTATGTTGGATCATAAGGTTTTGAATGCTGACAAGAGACAAAAGTTCACAAATCTACGACTACGGCAAATCCGGACTCATCGACTCAAATATGGTTCGTATTGATATTGATGTTATCTAAAGTCAATAAGTGTATAGAGTCTAGTATAGAGAATTGTTAAAATCTATCCTCAAGGTCCATCACTCAAAAATTCGTTTACAAAACTAGCATTCGTTTTATAAAAATTTCATATACACATATAAAATACTTTCACTGCACTAAAACAATAGCATCGATCGACTGACCCATATAAGACAGTCGACTGAGGCTGTGTACAAAATTTTTAATATATACAGTAAATAGTCGACTGAACTGCCTAGTTTAGTCGACTGACACTGTACATGTTTTTGGGCACGTTTGAAATTCAGTCGACTGCCCAAGCAAGTTCAGTCGACTGAATCTGCAACTATCATTTTTCTCCAAAGGACACTTCTTTTGATCAAAGGGTTCCTTCTTCCTGGAAGGTCACAACTCTTAGATTCTAATATATGTCGATTTCCAGAAGTCATATCTCATCACACACTATATATACACTCAAGATTCATAGATTCAATCACCTAATTTTCTATTCTCTTTTGATCTATAGCACTTAGCATTCTTGAGTTCAATATCTACAAGCTTTCATACAATCATTGCTTACGTATTCATTTCCATATTCTTCAAGCAATATTAAACTTCCTATTCTTCATACACACACAAATATACACATCTACTTTAAGGATAAGATTATAGGAAGGGTGTACTACAAGTGACAAATCCGTGTTATTCAGAACACACAAAGTCAAGTTAAATCCAGTTTGTAAGAAAGTCCTGTTTGGTTGCTCAGGTGGTTAAGTCATGTTCTGTTGCTCAGGCGGTCAAAGTCTTGTTTGGTTGCTCAGGCGATGTAATACATGTTCCTCCGGGTTAAGTGAGGGTTGCTAGTTATAATTCCAGAAGGAGTCTAGGACTAGACGTAGAATAGGAGTTCGAACCAGTATAAAAATCTATGGTGTCATTTTACTGCTATTATTATTTTACAGTTATTTTCCGCACTAGTTATTTATTATATTCCATATTACACGATCCTATAGCACAGTCACTTTCATTTGGTATCAGAGCAAGGCCATTATATAACTGTAACATAGTTATCTGATATTGTTTTAATATGGAAAACAACACCAACACTGTTGCTAACACTACCTTTTTAAAAGGTCAATCTACTGCACGACCACCTCTATTTAATGGAATGAACTATAACTATTGGGCTAATAGAATGAGAATCTATATACAAGCAAGTAGTTATGAAATCTGAAACATTATGCAATCTAATGATCGACAGAACATTTCACTTGGTCTACATCAAATGAAGAATAAGAGGAAGAAGAAGGTGAGGAAATGGGTGACGACTCCAATGATGATGAAGAAACTGAAGATGACGAAGAAAGCTCAAACGGAGGAGATCAAGTTGATCAGTAAGAATATCTTCTATCTTTCAAATTTTTTTGTGCTTTTTTTAAAACTTGTTTTCAGACAATTTGGTATTTGTGTCTTGTGGTATTGTGTAATTGTCTAAAACTCTATGTTTTTTATGTATATCATGTTGTACTATTGTTCTCGAATGATGTGACTATTCTATGTTATGTGCTAAGTCTGTGTTTTATATATATGTGTGTTCCTGTGCCATATTACTTGTACTTTAACCATCCTATACCTTGAGTACTCTCCTTTTGTCGATGACAAAGGGGGAGAAAAACATAAATTATTTACAGGAAATATAGCATAGATTCAGGAGGAGAATACAATATCAAAGTTGCAAGCATATTACTCGGAGGGAGAGATATTTTAACAAATATTGTCGAAGATTCACTTATAGAAAATGGAGTTATCATCATCAAAAAGGGGGAGAATGTTGGATCATAAGGTTTTGAATGCTCACAAGAGACGAAAGTTCACGAATCTACGACTATGGTAAATCCGGACTCATTGACTCAAATATGGTTCATATTGATATTGATGTTATCTAGAGTCAATAAGTGTATAGAGTCTAGTATAGAGAATTGTTAAAATCTATCCTCAAGTTTCATCACTCACAAATTAGTTTACAAAACTAGCATTTGTTTTATAAAAATTTCATATACACATACAAACAACTTTCACTGCACTAAAACAACAGCATCAATCGACTGACCCATATAAGACAGTTGACTAAGGCTGTGTACAAATTTTTAATATATACAGTAAACAGTCGACTGAACTACCTAGGTCAGTCGACTAACACTGTACATGTTTTTGTGCACATTTGAAATTCAGTCGACTGCCCAAGCAAGTTGAATCGACTGAATCTGCAACTGTCATTTTTCTCCAAAAGACACTTCTTTTGATCAAAGGGTTCCTTCTTCCTGGAAGGTCACAACTCTTAGATTCTGATAGATGTCGATTTCCAGAAGTCATATCTCATCACACACAATATATACACTCAAGATTCATAGATCCAATCACCTAATTTTCTATTCTCTTTTGATCTATAGCACTTAGCATTCTTTAGTTCAATATCTACAAGCTTTCATACAATCATTGCTTACATATTCATTTCCATATTCTTCAAGCAATATTAAACTTCCTATTCTTCATACACACACAAATATACACATCTACTTTGAGGATAAGATTACAGGAAGGGTATACTACAAGTGACAAATCCGTGTTATTCAGAACACACAAAGTCAAGTTAAATCCAGTTTGTAAGAAAGTCATGTTCGGTTGCTCAGGCGGTCAAGTCCTATTCCGTTGCTCAAGCAGTCAAAGTCCTATTCGATTGCTCAGGCGGTGTAATACCTATTCCTCCGGGTTAAGTGGGGGTTGCTAGCTATAATTCCAGAAGGAGTCTGGGATTGGACGTAGAACGGGAGTTCGAACCAGTATAAAAATCTCTGGTGTCATTTTACTGCTATTATTATTTTACAGTTATTTACTGCACTAGTTATTTATTATACTCCATATTACACGATCCTATAGCACAGTCACTTTCATATTACACAATAAAAAGATAATTGAGTTTGAAGACTAATCAGTAAAAAAGACTATAGATCAAGATTTAGAGATCAAGATAATTGAAGACACATAAGTTTAAAGACATAGAAATGAAGAGTTCAAGACTATAGATTTATTTAATAGACATTAGATAAATTTGTTAAAGTCCTTGAATAGCAATTTTATTTTCCCTGAACACTCTCTTTCCAAAATATTTATTTTATTTCCAAAATATATTTCTACAATATTTTATAAAAGTTTTATATATTTAAAAACTATTTTCTAAAATAATTTTACAAAATATCAAAATTTGTAACGCTTAAAAGTGTTGCTGTTTTTCCTAAAATAGAAGGATATGTCGACATATCCTACATGAGTATGTCAACAAATGTACCGTTGAATTTTTTTTTTAAATTTGAAGAGTTGTGATTTTTGGCTCCATCTCTTTGCGAATAGACATGTCCCTACAAACACTTCATAAAGGGGATTGGAAAACGAATTTTATAACAATATTCTCTCCATTCTTCTTACTATATAATCTCATTATATATTTCTCAAAATTCACTTTTTATACTCTTCAGGTCCACTCAAATTCAATCTCTACTTCACTACATTCATTCTCTATAATCTACTCACTATTTTGCAAGTTTTTTTCCATTAATTCAAAGATCAAAGTGCTATAGGATATTCTATATCCAAGTTACAACTAATTATATTTTGAATCAAATAACTCTCTACTACTATTTTGTATGGGTATGCTTATTGCCCATTCAAATCAAATGAGTGTGCTTATTGCCTGTGACGACCCGGATTTTTAGTCATCGACTATTGAATGGTTAACTGATGTAATTATTGGAATATTAGTTTTAATAAGTCAAACAGATAAAATTCTGGTAACTAAAATATCTAGATATATTTAAAATTGGTTTACAAAGTGTATTAGATATTGGGTTATAAATCTCTGGGTATGACAAATCTCATAGAAAATATATACAAGCTTTAATTGTGGAAAATGTATATAAATATACGTATATGAATCCCATAAGTTAGCTTGAAGATAAAATGTTTAAATATATATATGATGGTACTCATATGTGGATGTGAGTGTATGTATATGATGCGGGTAAAAATTAGATGAATTGCATAACTATACCTATATTTAAACATATATCTACATATACAAATCCATATGAAAGCTTTGTAAACAAAGAAGTAGACAACATCAACTCAAGCAATGAATGCACGTTCAACTCTAGCATACAAAATAAGACTCATCAAAGTTGTTGTTCACAGAAAATCAATTCTTGTCAGGTCCAACGGTGTACAAAATAAACATAAAATAATTCTAGAAACATATATATATAGATACTTACCGGTATTACTTGTAGTATAAAATGAAATGAGGCAACAAGACAAAGCTATATATGTATATGAGTGTACTCATAAAGATCAGGCTGTACATAAAATAAAATATATAAAAAAAAGATTAAACCTGAAACTTAACAGCAAAGTCGTATCAGCCTCCATAGCCACCACAAATATCATATCAGCCTCCATAGCCAAAAAAATCTCTGGTCAAAAATTTAAGCAAAAATCTTCTCAGTACAATAAAATCTTGTACCAACAAAATACAACCATGTACACAACTTTCTTCTATATATCATCTCCTGTTTTCTTTCGTTCATCAAAAAGCCTTAGTGTCTTATAAAAAAAAAAGATTAAACCTGAAACTTAACAGCAACAACTCAACAAAACAAGAAGATCAAACAAGTGAGAAGAATCAAACAAACAAGAGAAAGATCAGACTGGAAATACAAACTCAAAAGAATTCAAACAATCCCCTGTTCAATCTGGTTCCAGGTGAGTAACTCTGAAACTTGTGTTGTGCATATTGTTTTAAAATGATTGTAGGTATATATATGAGTGTTAATAATCATATACATAACTGGAACATGGAAGTAAATATCTGTTCAAACTGGAAGGGAAAATAAACGTAAAGTTAATAATTTAAACGTGGTTCAGGTAATAAGGTTTGAAGTAAAATTTGATGAATGCTAACATAAATGTTTGCCTGTTAATTTTTGTAAATATGTATACAAGTACTTGTGTGAATGACTGTATAATAATAGATACATACTCTGTTCATTTTATATAGGCGCTGAGATGTTCCAAATTGAATATCTTCTTCCCTGATTTTTTTAGAGTTGATATATAAATAAAACATGTTTGGAATGACAAAATATTCGATCTAAAAATATTTCCAAGCAAGATTTCAAGATAGCTTTTTAACAAAAAGAAGAAGTGCAGTAAAAGCATGAACATATCGAAATCTAGATGTAAATAAATTGTGAATTCATCTATACAATCTGGTTTAATAGCGGAAGTGATGATTTTTAAAAATAAAATCTTGATTTTTAGACTTTTATTTTAAGTGGAAATGTTTGTTGAACAGAAATTAGATTTTCTTCAATTATTGGTGATCAAAGAAGATATTATCCTTTGAATTGTGGTCAGAGGGAGATCGTGGGTAGGAGAGCTCAAAAAAATTGGTAGGTGAATTTTTAATTCACCGTGGAGGAGTGGCGAAGGGGTTTTAGGGTTTAGCTTGAGTTTTGGGTCTGGGATGTATATGGGTCGATCTCGATGTCATGCTTGCATCGAGAAGGATCGGAGGTAGGGGGATGGTATCGTGGGTTTTTGACGAGGACCTGGACGTGGTGTCAGAAATTCAGATGGTCGGAGGAGATGGTGTTTGGCGAATCTATGGAACGAGTTAGGTTCCGATGGTTCTCGCCACTGCTCGATTTCGTACTAGCGATCATTACGATGTTCTGGAGGCTAAAATTGTAAGTGAGTGTTGTCGTCGACTTACCGGAGGTGACGTCGATGGTCGGAGATGCTCCGACCATCTGTGCACGTGCACGCGTTATTGATTGGATCTGTTGATTGCTTTGTGTGATGCATCGGGTAAGAGTGTGTTTGTATCGGGTTTGCGTTGTGATTGGCTCGGAGTTGTTTCAGGATTGGCCCAGGTCTGTTCAAAACAGAATTAACTGAGCTTTAAAGTATAGGGAGGAGATCGGAAATGATGGGTTCGGGCTCGAGTTTTGTTCGTGAATGACTGGGCTTGGGCCCGGGTATGTTGGTAATGTTTTTAAACGAGATTTAGAAGCATAGTAAAGTAAAATTCTAAACAAGTTTTCAAAACAAACATTTTTCCAAGAGAAGATTAAGCAAGTTTCAAATAAAAGCATGGATCAGGATTTATAAACAAGTTTCTAAAACTAAATTATAAAACCAAATGTCTTTGATTTTTAAATTGTTATGGTTTTGAATAATTATTAGGATAATTAATTAAATAAATTCATTAGTGTTTTCAAATGTGATTAAGAAAGTGATTAAGAATTAGCGTATTGAATTTTAGTTAAAGCTCAAGTGATTTTGTATGTAATAATGAATAATTTCAAGAATTTAATAAGATTTAAATAATAGTCATAATTAAGTAACTAATTTAGATAATGGTTTATCTTAATTAATTAAAGTCTCAATAATTAAGCATGATTAATTAATGTGAGTGATTATTGGATAACTAATTTATGTAAGTAAATAAGTGTGATTAATTTAAGGATAATTAACCAATGTAAGTGATTATTAATTAGAGTAATTAATTAAAGATCAATGTAATAAATTATTATTAACTACTTTATGAGGGTAATTAAAGGATTTATTAATGTGAATGGTTGAAGTTAATTAATTTGTGTAATTAATTAAAGGCTAATTACTTTATGTAATTAAAGATGATAAGTAAAGGATGATTAATTGATTTATTTGTAATTAATTAATGTTAAGTAAGCATGATTAAGGTAATCTAAGTGATTTAAGTCGGTAATTAATTTAATTAGAGATCAATTAAATTAATTAGGAATTATATATCTTATAAATCTTGCTTATGGATTGTTGAATGATATTGAATGTCTTGATTGGTTGATATCTCTGATATGATATGTTTTGTAATATGATGTGTTTGGGTGGACTATGATAATATGGTTACCTATCGATGATGAATTGCTATGTAAAAAGTGACATCCTATATTTAAGGTTAAATTGTTTATTTATTTTAATAACCTGGTTCAGATGACATGGGGTTCGAAGAGACCGGAGTCGGGTATTAGGAAATACCCGAAACCACTTTGATTCTTTATAGATCGGTTTGTGAAATCAATAGACTGGAATGGAATGATCTAAGTGAATCGGACCATTTAATCTAAGTTCTGGTACTCAGAAATTAATATATGAAATAAGTGATGTTTCTAACAAATTGTGAAATTGTAAATTAACACGAGTTACCCCGGGTTATGTAAGTTTTATTCCATGTTAGATGGGTTTACTCACGTTGGTTTCCAGCCTGACCCAGGTGTTACTTTGATGTAATACTCAGGTCAGACCGAGTATTACAGATTTTCAGGTAAGGACGTTCTGGAGCTCAGGAGACGAGCTAGATGGCAGGAATGTATGGAGTGTTTCCGCTATGATATATTTCTATTTATCTGAGACATGTTGATTTGTATATGTCCAGTGTTTGAGTATGTGTGTAACTCTGGTGTATAAAAATGTATCAACTGATATAGTATTCTTTGTATAACTGTTATTATTTGATATTATATTTTGATCCGCTGCGAATGTGAGATTCTGTGATTTGTTTTCTGTTTCTTCTTCTATCTCTTTCTTCTTTTCCAAACTATCTGGAATTTTCGGGATCGAAAATTCCGGGTCGTTACATTGCCCATTCAAATCAAGTGGGTGTTCTTTATTGCCCATTCTTATCAAATGGGTGTGCTTATTACCCATTTAAATTAAGTGGATGATCTTGTTGCCCAGTTAAATCAAGATAGCCTACCCTGAGCTCGGAAAGTCGGGATGGTGTATCTTGTTGCCTTGAAATCAAGATTGTATTCTGGTTTGTTTGATACCTGATTGAAGTAGGCATTTGAAAGGAAATATGTACAGATGTTGTGAAGGACTGGATGTATGATTGGTCAATCACTAGTATAAAACACCTTTTGTGATCTCACTTAATTTTACTTTAGTTTTACTTCATACATACATACATATATATAAATATATATATTTGTGACTGTCTGTTAATATATATCTGTGTTGATTATTTGTGTTTTGATTTAAATCTTGAAATTGTTTACAAAAGTTCTATATAAGTTATATAACATTATTCACCATCCTCTAATGTTATAGTAGCCTTAAGATTCATTCACACGAGTATAATTTATACTACATTGTTTCCCACATTTGGTATCAGAGCATTAGGTTTTCAAAAACTCGTTATTTGATTATTATTATTTTGAAAATTATAAATGGGTAGTAACATTGGTAGTATACTTTTTAACGCTTTTGTAGAAGGATAATCAATTTCTAGACCCTCACTATTTAAAGGTGGTAATTATGCTTACTGGTCATGTATAATGAAAATTTATTTACAATCCAACGGCTCATATATTTAGAACATTACACAAAGTGAATCATTAAACCTCTAACTGTATACTCACAATGGACCGTAGACCAATAGAACCAAGCACTCAATTACTCAAATGCCGTGAATATTTTATTTTGATACCTAGATAAATATGAATTTAATCGAGTTTCTATTGTAAGTTCGTGTATGAAATTTGGAGAACTTTGCAAGTCACACATGAGAACACTAGTAAAGTAAAACAAACTAAGATTTACATGCTTACCAGTTAGTTTCAACTTTTTAAAATGAAACAAAATGTGTCTATTTCGGACATGTATTCTAGATTTCAAGGTAGAGTCCATACATTGGTACCATTAAGGAAAAATTTAGTAGAAGACTATCAAGTTAGAAAATTCCTTAATTCACTCTCTTTAGAATGAAATCAAAAGATAATAGCAATAGAGGAAGCCAATGATATTAGAATATTAAAAATTGAAGAATTAATTGGTAATTGAATGTCCTATAAAACATAGTTGTAGAAGGGTAAGGTGATTGAAAAGAAATTAATTGCATTCAACGTAACAACTGATGAACAAGATTTAGATAACAATGATAATAATGAAGATATTGCTTTTATGACTCAAAATTTTAGAAATTTTTGAAGTACATAAAGATGAACGACTTTTGAAAAACTAAAAACAAAAATTCCAGAAATGAAAATGGTTTTAAGTGTTACGATTGTAGTGAATTTGGCTGTCTATGAAGAGATTGTCCAGATCAGAAGAAAGAAAAGAATTCACCGAACGTTGACTCATTAAAAAGGAGAAAAGGCTTTCAACGTAACCTTGGACGATTCTAATACAACATCTAGTGACAATGAACCAGACACTAAAAATATCAACATGTGTTTTACGGTGATGGAAGAATAAACGAGTCAAACAAAGAAAACATCAAAATCAGTACTTTTACATTTCATATTTTATTCCTTTTGAAATTTTTTATTTTACGAATATTTAAAATGAATATATAATATAATAATAACAATAATAAGTGTGTGTGTGTAATTATATGAATATGATTCTTTATTTTTTTAACATTAAAATTCCAGCATATGCCTCGATATTCGCCACCTGCGCATGTTGACAAATCAAACAAAATTTGAAGAATCTTTTTAGAATTCTAACTTTTGAAATTCCCTTTCTTTTGCATTTAATTCAAAATTTGAAAAGACACCTTTTTGGCTGTCACATGTTCGTTCATATATTCACTCTTTCTAACCCCATCTTCAGCACACACTTTATTTCAAAAATTAAACAAATTTTTCACTCTCTTTCTTCCAAAACAAACTCATAATGTCTTCTTCAATCCAACCCTCTTCAGCCAAAGCCATTAGGCATACCAAAAGAACCAAAAGTCAACTTTTTATTGATCAAGTGTTCATTGAAACGTACGTTGAGTATGCAACATATGGTAAAGTCTTTTCAGGAAGATTTTTTAATTTTAATGAATTTTATTCTTATGGTTTATAGGATCTTGCTTTGGAAAATGGTATTTTTAGTTTATTGATTTATCACAAAATAATTTTGATTGCCGTCCTAATTTGGTCAAAAAAATTTATGCTAATTTAAATGGAAAGTTTTATCAAGGAAAAGAAGGTCAAATTTGGAGTAGTATCAAAGATATTATTATTGTTTTAGAGTGTGAAATTCTTGGTCAAATTGTTGATTATAAAAGTAATAGAAATGGCCTCTTCACTTGAAATTGATTAATGATATAGAGAAGTTATGCATGATTTATTTTCAAATGATGAAGAATATGGTTTTAGAGGTAAAAATCTTAGGCCAAAAGCAAGATTAATAAGTCTTATAATAAAGTATTACACCGAGGATGGGGAATTACAACAAACCCACTCATAAAATTTTCAAAGCTCCTTTTGCTATTTTCAGAATAATATGACATAAATTAGGCTCAAGTGATTTTGGATGACTTTGTTCAAAAAGAAATTTCTATACATGAAAACATACTTTACCATGGTGCATCTCTTACTAGAATTTTCAACTACTTTGGCATTGACCTAAGAGGTGAAAATATTTTGCCTCAAAAGTTTTTTACAAAAAAACTTCGCTCTCATGCACATTCCTATTTAATTTGAACCCTATGAGTCCCTTACCGAATAGAAAGAAAGATTGGGAAGAGAAAAAGAGCAAGAGATTCTTCAAGAAGAAGAAAGTGATGATATGGAAGTAGAAGAGGATGAAGAAAAAGACAAGGAGGAGGAGGAGGAAATGGATACATCTCATGAAAGCTATGACAAACCATCTCGCTATTCAAATAAAGAGATCCTTAAGAATCAAAAGAAGCTTCTTAATAATCAAAAGAAGCCTAAGCTTTCTTTTAGTAAGAAATTCACTAGCCTCTAAAACAAAGTTGACAAATACTTTGGGAAGATAATGGGAAAGCCTGGTGGAAATTCTTCTTCTTCATCATTCTAGACCTACTTAGCTGTCTTTATATTTTCTTGTTCTATTTATGTCATTTCCTTGTACTTTCCATTATGTTTATGTATCTGGAAAATTTTATTAATGAAATTTTCCTAGAGACTTTATTTTTCTTTAGTTCTCTGGAATCATAAACTAAACTAATATAAAATATAAATAAAATATAAAACAAAATATAAAACATGCAATTTACTGCATGTATGTTGACATACCCTACATATATATGTCGATATATTCTGGTATTTCCATAATTTGAATTTCAAAATGATTAGTTATTTTAGTAGGAGGGATTCATTTTTAATCCAACTCTTCACTACTATAAAACCATATTTCTTCCAAAAAAACTCAAATATCAATTCATCGTCTTATTTTATTCTTCTCTACACATCTTTATTCATAAAAATGAATTCAAACATCGATTTTTCACAACAAAAACTAAGTGACGATCTGAAAGAAACTCTTCAATCATTCAAGAATGCTCTTTGCTTCATTCTTCGCAATCAACGACACTTGGAGTTGAGTCAAATGAAAATGATCAAAGAACAAGGAAAACTTTTCGATTCTCTTCGATGTTTTATTTCTTGTATCGCTAAAGAAGTTCAAGGCGATGCGTCGGAATGCTCGACCACTAGAGAGAAACTCTAAAGTGAAATATGTATTTATTATTTGTACATTTTAGTCTGTATAGAAACTACTTTTATGTAATTAATTGTGTGTAAGTGTGTATAAGTGTAAAATTTGTAATGTATGGTTTAAATAAATGTAATTATAAATGTATATATATAAAGTTATTTCTCAAAAATATTATTTCGCAATTAATAATGATTTCGATTCCATATAAAACGTTATTATATTTCATAATATTTAATATGTCACATTTAGGGAGAGTTTATTTTTCTTTACCCATTTTTGTTGATGACAAAGAGGGAAAAATATAAATTATAATATAGGCATACGCTAAGGGGAAGTTATTCAAAATATGAAGAGTTAACTAATTTAGGGGAAGTACATTGTATTTTATAATAAAAGTATTTACATATTTGTCATTATAAAAAGGGGGAGATTGTTAATACCACAGATATTGATTTTAATCGCAACAACCATAAAAATATATATACCAATGTTTTTCCTAAGTTGTATAGAATATTTTGCAGAATATTACACAGATACAGGATAATCGAGTTTGAAAACTGATCAGTAAAAAGAATAGAGATTAAGATTTATAGATGATCAAGACAACTGAAGACTCGTGAGTTTAAAGATAAAGAAATGAAGAGTTAAAGACTATAGATAATGGTTAATAGACATTAGATAAATTTGCTAAAGTCCTTGAATAGCAACTTTCTTTTCCTTGAATACTCACTTACCAAAATATTTATTTTATTTTCAAAATATATTTCTACAAATATTTTATAAAAGGTTTATCTATTTAAGAGCTATTTTAAAAAAATTAAAAAATATCATAATTTTGTAACACTTCAAAAGTGTTGTTGTTTTTCTCAAAATAAAAGGATATATCGACATATCCCACATGAGTGTGTCGACATATGTACTATTAAAAAGTTTCTTAAAATTTTGAAGTGTCGTGACTTTTGGCTCCACCTTTTTGCAATAGACATGTCCCTTCGAATACTATATAAAGGGGACTGGAAAATGAATTTTTATAACAATATTCTCTTCATTCTTCTTACTCTAAAATCTCATTATATATTTCTCAAAATCCACTTTCTATACTCTTCAAATCCACTTAAATTTAATCTACTTCACTAAATCCATTCTCTATAATATACTCACTGTTTTGCAAGTATTTTTCCACCAATTCAAAGATCAAAGTGCTATAACATGGCAATAGGATGTTCTATGTCCAAGTTACAACTATTTGTATTCAGAATCGACAACTCTCTACTACTATTTGTGTGGGTGTGCTTATTTCTCATTCAAAGCAAGTGGATGTGCTTGTTTCCCGTTCAAATCAAGTGTTTGTGTGTGTGTGCGCGCTTGTTGCCTATTTAAATCAAGCGGATGATCTTATTGCTCGGTTAAATTAAGAGAGTCGATCCTGAACTTGGAAAGTTAAGAGGGTGCATCTTGTTGCCTTGAAATCAAGATTGTATTCTGGTTTGCTTACTACCTAATTAAAGTAGCCATTTGAAAGGAAAACTATATAGATATTGTACAGGATTGGATGTAGGATTGGTCAATCCGAACAAGTATAAAACTCCTGGTGTCGTCTTTCTTGCTTTTACTTTATTTTTATTGCATCTATATATATCCATGATTGCTTGTTAATATATATTTGTGTTGATTATCTGCTTTTTCTTTAAATCATGAAATTATCTAGAAAAGATCTATATAAGTTATGAAACACTATTCACTGCCTCTTTAGTATTATAGTAGTTGTTAACTAGGTTTTTAACCCAATAGAATTCAAAGGAAACTAGAACATCTATAACAAGTCAAAATATCTCAAGGATCCACCAAGAAAACCAGAAGAAAGAGAAGAAAAATGCTAAAACAAGCTAAGGCGATGGATCGCTAATGATCCATAAAGCTTGCTCATGGATCCTCTAGTCCTCTTGCATCATGATCTAATATGTTCCATAGAGATGCTTGCCAAATTTCATAGCATGCCAAACAATCTAGCTCGAGAAGTGAAGACTCATCGGATTCAAGCTGTTTGACCAAAAATAGCTAACTTAAATGGACCTACAGAACTCAAGCGAAGTCGGATTGACTTGAAATTTTGGGAGAACATTTAAAAGACAATGAAGAAGGCTAACAAAAAAATGAGAGCATTTGGAGTTGATTTGATGGATCGCTAGCGATCCATCTAGATGGATTGCTAGCGACCCATCTATAATGGGCCCCACCACCTCAAAGTTTTATGGTGGGTCCCAAACACCCTCTAGAGTGTTCCTGCAAAGTTTAGTTCGATTTCGTTAAGATTTGAGCAAATTATGGATGATTCTTCTGGACCATATGACTCATGAAGGCGGATGATCGAACTAACTCCAAACGACTTGATATTTGGACAAGGCACTTAAATAGAAGATAGGAAGACAACCAAAGAAAGATCACTAAAAAATATGCTAAGTTGATGGATAGCTAGCGATCCATCAAGATAGGTTGGATCGCCCTTGAACTTTCTGAGCTCCTTCGTAGCACTAAGTAAAGGCTTCTGGTAGAAAAATATGCTAAGTTGATGGATAGCTAACGATCCATCCCCTATGGATAGCTAGCGATCCATAGAAATGACTCAGATTGATTTGAGATTTTCAGTGATGACTTGGCATAACAACTGGACTCTTCTGCACTTAGACTTCTGTCCCAACACTCACTGAATTCCCCTATAAATACTCACCTACCTGCAACTAGAGATGGATCTTTTTCTCGAGGAGAGAGCCACCATTACTCTACTGGAATTCCTTTACTTCTTCAACATTCTTCTCCCTCACAACAGTCATTAAGGGGGTTACTGTGATTCTCTAGTCAACCCATGTACTTACGACTTATTCTAACTCATTGTAACTTAGATCTAAGGACTATCTAGTTGATATCCAGAGAGATTCAACTAGTATAAGCATAATAAAGATTGATTAAAGTGGACGTAGGCCAGAGTCAACCGAACCACTATAAAAATTCCATGTCTCATTTCTTACTTCTGCTTTTTATTTGTTGTTTATCTGAGATTTGTGCTACTGATTATCTGCACTGGTGCTTTCACACTTGATCCAGGGTGTTGATCCATTTTTTGGGTTAACATTTTAGTGCTTTCACTGAGATCAAAGGTAGATCCGAAAACTTAAAGTTTGGATCTGTGATTGGGGGAAAAATAAAGAGGCCTAACACTAAATCTAAAACTGGAGTAAGTCAACCACATCACGGGGGCAGTCAGGAAGTATCCTCAAGTTCTCACCAATCCAACTATGTAGCTAGAGAAGAAATGGAAAGGACGGTGAAGGAGATGCAAGATGGAATCTTGCCTAGGCAACAAGAGATGATGGATAGCTTCTCTAGAGGATGGAGCAACAAGGGATAGCTAGATTTGTAGAGAATAGGAATCAAACTCCAGGGAACAACATAGGAACTACCGGAGTTGGATTGGAACAAGATGGAGTCTTGCCCCCACGCCAGGAGCAATTGATACTTGAGGGCAACGCTAGAATCAACAATAGGACCCAATGCAGGAGCATCTAGAGTTAAAGCGAAACAAACTGAAATAATGTCCACATGACTTCGGGGCATGATAGATTTGGATCTAGATGAGCTTTGACGCTAGGAACGAGTGATGTTGGAGCTAGAGTAGCAAATCAGAGTACGAATACATTGCCGCATGAGCCGAAACCAGAAGCCCACAGTTGGAACATAGGGCAAGTTCGTCCCTTACTCTCTGCCTTCTACTTTTTCCGCCTTCAATAACCTTAGGCCGCTTACATGTGTATGGGATCCCGAATGGTCACTAGGCATGCTCTGAGTCGGATGCCTGAGATGACTATTTAGGACAACAATGACCCCAGATCGCTTAGATGTGTGCTAAACCTAGATTGGTTCCTACTCGCACTCTGAGTCGGATATCTGGGATGATTGCTTAGGATAATAATCTTAGACCGCTTAGACGTGCACAAAACCTAGATTGGTCCCTTGCCACGCTCTGAGTCGGATGTCTAGGATAAACATTCAGGATTTCTGCTTATTTGCTTTGATTTGAAATGTGAATTTTGTAAAAATCCATATTTAACGTGATAACTAATTTCGAACACCATAGAGTCCCGACCGGAGAGGCAGGACTGGAGTGCAAGGAGCAAAACCCCTTACCGGAGAGCGAGTGGATGGACTTGTATGATATCGAACGCCATAGAGTCCCGATTGGAGAGACGAAACCAGAGTGCAAGAAGTAAGTCCCCTCACCGAAGAGTGAGCGGATGGACTTGCTTAATCCCCTTAACTTAATAAGCAAATGATCTGGAGAGATCATCCCCCTTAACTTAACAAACAAACAATCCAGAGAGACCATCCCCTTAACTTAAAACATTAAACAATCCGGAGAGATTGCGCATTAGACAAAACATTAAATGATCCGGAGAGATCAGATGTTTAACTTAAATGATCGAGAGAGATCGAATCTTAAAAAATATTTGATTTAATAAAAGGATTTGAATACCTTATAAACATAATAAAACTGATTAACCTTAGATGAACACATAATGATTTCGATATATGATGTGATTCTGATATATGATGTGATTCTGATATATGATGTGATTTTGATATATAATGTGATTTTGATATATGATGTGACAACTCTGAATGAGAAGCAAAAATTGATAGTGATGTAAATCCCGAATAAACATGGGACAATTAGAGATGTGTGATGTAAATGGAGAGATATGTGATGTAATTGGAAACATGTGATTTATTAGAGATATGTAATGTAATAACTCCGAATGAAATCGGAATGATTATGATGTATAGATTACACCTAAGCAAAGTTAAGAGTCCTAGGATATAACAGGTTTGGAGCGACTTGTAATTGACCAATGAATCCAAAGAAACTGGACAGTTTGCCAAGGCTAGAGCCACTGGAATGCTCAACAATCAAAGACTTGTTACTGGAACTTGTTCTGGAGCAAAGCACACCTTTCATTCAAAAGGCGTTCTTTGGAGGGCAAGTGTTAACTGGGTTTTTAACCCAATAGAATTCAAAGGGAACTAGAACATCTACAACAAGTCAAAATATCTCAAGGATCGACCAAGAAGACCAGAAGGAAAAGAAGAGAAAGACAAAAGAAGAAAAATGCCAAAACAAGCTAAGACGATGGATCGCTAGTGATCCATAAAGCTTGCTCATGGATCCTCCAGTCCTCTTGCATCATGATCTAATATGTTCCCTGGAGACACTTGCCAAATTTCATAGCATGCTAAACAATCTAGCTCGAGAAGTGAAGACTCGTCGGATTCAAGCTGTTTGACCAAAAGCAGCTAACTTAAAATGGACCTACAGAACTCAAGCGAAGTCGAATTGACTTGAAATTTTGGGAGAACATTTAGAAGACATAGAAGAAAGCTCACGAAAAAAAGAGCCTTTGGGGTTGATTTGATGGATCACTAGCGACCCATCTAGAGTGGGCCTCACCACCTTAAATTTTTATGGTAGGTTCCAAACACCCTCTAGAGTGTTCCTGTGAAGTTTCGTTCGATTTCGTTAAGATTTGAGTGGGTTATGGATGATTTTTCTGGACCAGATGACCCATGAAGATGGATGATCAAACTAACTCTAAACAACTTGATATTTGGATAAGGCACTTAAATAGAAGATATGAAGACAAAATAAGAAAGATCACTCAGAAATATGCTAAGTTGATGGATAGCTAGTGATCCATCCCCTATGGATAGCTAGCGATCCATCAAGGCAAGTCAGATCGCCCTCAAACTTTCCGAGCTCCTTCGTAGCACTAAGTAAAGGCTTCTGGTAGAAAAATATGCTAAGTTGATGAATAGCTAGCGATCCATCCCCTATGGATAGCTAGGGATCCATCGCTTATGGATAGCTAGCGATCCATAGAAATGACTCAGATTGATTTGAGATTTTCAGTGATAACTTGGCATAACAACTGGACTCTTCTGCACTTGGACTTCTGGCCCAACACTCACTGAATTCCCTTATAAATACTCACCTACCTGCAACTAGAGATGGATCTTTTTTCCAGGGAGAGAGCCGCCATTACTCTACTGGAATTCCTTTACTTCTTCAACTTTCTTCTCCCTCACAACAGTCATCAAGGGGGTTACTGTGATTCTCCAATCAACCCATATACTTATGACTTATTCTAACTCATTATAACTTAGATCTAAGGACTATCTAGTTGATATCCAAAGAGATTCAACTAGTATAATCATAATAAAGATTGATTAAAGTGGACGTAGGCCAGAGTCAGCCGAACCACTATAAAAATTATGTGTCTCTTTTCTTACTTCTTCTTTTTATTTGTTGTTTATCTGAGATTTGTGCTGCTGATTATCTGCACTGGTGCTTTCACACTTGATCCAGGATGTTGATTCATTTTTTGGGTTAACAGTATCCTTAAGATCTGTTCACACTAGTATAATTTATAATACATTTCCTATAAACATCTCATTTTCAAAATGGCATTTTGGAAACTTCGTCTTTAACTTGTGTTGTCTCAACGTCTCCAACACTAATCTAAGATGGACTTTATGGTTTCTCTCATTCTTAGAGTATTTCAAAATATCATCAATGAAGACCAAAGCAAATCTATCCAACTGATAGCAAAAGATTCGGTTCATAAGGTCGACGAAGAACACATGGGTGTTGGTCAGTCCAAATGGCATCACTAACCACTCATATGAACCATACCGTGTTCTAAATGTCGTTAATGGTACACTGTCTTCTGTTGCCCTCAATTAATGGAATCCTATTGACAAATCTAGTCGCTAGAACACTCTTGCTCCACTCAATTGATCAAATAATTCATTTATTTTAGGCAATGAATAACGATTCTTCATTGTCAATTCATTCAACTTTCGATAATCAATGTACATCCGTAAAGATCCGTCCAACTTCTTTATGAACCGTGGATGCTCCCTATGGTGAACTACTATTCGTAATGAAACTTTTATCCTCTAGTTCCACCAACCGATTCTTCAATTCTTCCATCTCCTTGGGCAACATTCTGTTAGGTGGTCTATTAATATGTTGTGCCCCCGACATCAACTCTATTTGAAACTCAACTGCCCTTCTTAGCGGTAATCCCGTCTTTGGTTTGGAAACATCTACAAATTCCCGAATTACCTGGCTTCATTGATCTTGTCTTCTTGATCATCCATAGCACATTACATCGAACTTGACTTCTCCTTCACTACATCTAATGCTACCATAATTCTTTTTCCACCCCTTGGATTTCGTAGAGTGATAATTCTATCCATACTATAGATCCTAACGTCATTTTGCACCAACTAATCCATACTCAAATTTACTTTATACCATATGAAGTCAAATACATATAGGTCACAAACAAACAAGTGTCTACACAAAACAAACTCAAGGTCAGTGCACCTTAATCCAAGAGTGGCATAACCACTAATTATATTAACTACATGCAAGAATGTAATAAAATCGGTAGTATCTAATTCTAACCTATCAACCAAATCTTTCAAAATGAAAGAGTACATAGCACCAGTACTAGACAGAACTCTAACTGATATATTGGAAATCAAAATCATACCTCCAAGCACACCCTTCCCTTTCTCCTTAGCAATCGGTCCACACGAAGGTCCCTCCAAAGCATAAACCTTTGCCTTCCTCGCTTCAGGGCAATCCCCTTTCTTATGGTCTAGTTTATTATAGGTGAAGCACTTAGCCCTCTTTTTATTCTCCAGCTGAGTACACTTAGTATAGTAGTGTCCCTTCTACCCATAGTTGAAACAAGTAACATCTACCACATTTGACCTTTAGGCTCCTCCTCATAAGGCCTTCCCTAATTTCTGAGTCTTTTTACCCTTCTAATATGTGTTGAATCTTTTCTACTGCCTACCTTTGAGTCTAACATCGGCGCTTTTCTCTTCTTGAAACAGGTGATGATACCTTCTCTTCATTTCCACTACCATCTCAAAAGAAGACAACAGGTGTACCATCACCTTATGATTCAGCCCCTTTCTCAGTCCTTCAACAGAGCGTTAACGCATTGAATGTACTTTGCCGGAGTCATCTTTCCTTGCTTTAGATCTAAGAACTGTCTGCACAATACACTTTTCTTTGGTTCGGGACTAAACTGAGCCTCGAATCGCTCCTTAAACTACTCCCAGGTTATCTCCTCCTCTGGGACTTCAGCAATTACAACCTCCTAGTCTAGTGCATCCTCCTGAAGATGACGAGAAGCTAACCCCTCTTCTGGGTATTATTGGACCCTAAATCCCCAAAGTTGCTCTCGAGCACCTTCATCTAGTTAAGCACTTCTAAAGCAGACTCCTTCTCCGTGAACATCTTTCCTCCATGGTTCTTAACATCATGCGTTTTCTTAGGAAAGTCTACTCCTCTAGCTACTACCAGTCTCAGCACACTAAGCCATGTATTGTCATATCCATTATAAACTGGCGAAACAAAGTATTCATATCCATTCCTCCTAAAGCCGGGCTAGGCATTTGAGTACTGAATTCAGCAAGAACTTCCGAGGCTGCCTCCCTTCCTGATCGTTAGTTTGTGTAGTATTAGTTCCTCCACTAACATTCACTCTTGTACTTCCTAAGGTCAAACATCTACTACGTAGGTCCATTCTTGCTTTCTGCATAGGCAAAGGTTCGTAAGAAACGGAAGTAAAGAGAGTGGGAGCAATAATAGAGTGGTAGATGTAACTTTCTATATATTTATATCAAAATGCAAGTACATTAAATATATCCCATACCTTCACTAAAGTGTTTTTTCTCCTACTTAGTTTCTACTTAGTTATGTTTTACTTAAGTGTCCCCTAACCTAAGCTTTGACACCACATTGTAACATCCCTCACTTCGAATCCCAAATATAAACATCGATGATGTTGCATTCATCACCAAAATTGTTTTCAAGCAACAAAGTGAGATCAGTATTTATTTATCATAACATTAAGTAAACAGAGCAACTAGATAATTATCATTACATCAAACTATTTTTACATAATTCATTACATCATCAATAACCCATCTCATTCCTTCATAAGAGTAAATATATTAAGAAATGAATATAGTGTCATTCGTGACATATGAAGATGTCGACGCGACACTTAACCAGTTATAATTCCTGGTTTTACACATAGGGATTTCCAAAATAGCTTTTGTATGTTAAATAAGCCTCCTACTTCATCTTTGGCTTCTTTATTTATCTTTTCAAAAGATGTCTGTCTAAATAATAAACTCGGCCTATCGAATGAGTATCCATGAGTTTATTGTAAATAATAAACATATGGATCGGACATAAAGCCTAGTATGAGTAAAATCTTTTCCCTATACAACAATGGTGAGATCACGCCATAAAGTACTGAATAGGTTTTCACCTTACTTACATAAACATCACAACTATTACATCACATCATGTAAACAAGCATCACATCATCAACATACATTTTCAACACATTTAATTTATAAGAATACTCTGTACTTATTGTCCAATTATGAACCATGTTAGATTCATATTAATCCAAATTCAAACTAAGTACACCCTATACTTAATACTCAATTATGAACCATGTCACATAGTCATTGATCATTCATACAAACATCACATAATCTCTTGTTTAGGTATTAATTTTAAAGTTATCATTAACACATTTAGTGATTGCCTCCCTAGATCTATCTATCACTAATTCATTTTTTCTCGAACGCCACTGATGAAATTACAACTCATTCCACCATTGGAGCCACCCTGACTAAAGCCACCCAAACTCTTCTAAGAGGTTAAATATAAGCACCCTAAATACATTCTAGCAAGCGTCCTTTTCAATCGTTAAAAGCCTCTCTTAGTCTCGAAACACTTTTGTTTCACGTTCCCGATTTTATTTATAACACCACCCTAATGTTTTGGCACCCTACCATAAACTTACCTTAAAGTTTAATTTATTTGAATTGAACCCTTTAGACTTCCCAAGTCATGGCACCTTACCATATACTGTTGAATTTTATACGTCATTAGTCTTGGCATCCTACCATTCAATAACTCCATAAGTCAGCATATCTTTACGTTCTTGGTTCAATCCTTTTTTATCTTATATTTTGGTGTACCCTACACATTCTTTAGATAATTTTTTTTATCTTTCATTTAAATGATTCCCTAACATTTCTTAGCTTCTATAAGCTTTCTCCATTTCAAAGTCCAGTTAATGCAACTTTAACTAATAAATATTTCTTTATAATTTTATCCCTATGAAATTTCAATCAACACTTAGAAACAGGCTTCCAAAGCATGTTAAGTATTCTCTTGTTTTACTTAGAAAATTATAGCTCCTTTGGCCATCACATATTGGCTACCGCAGGTTGAGCCTCGCTATCGCATGTTGACTCTCACATGAGCTATCGCAGGTCGAATATGACTAGTTATCGCATATTGGCAATATATCTAAGTATCGTAGGTTGAACCCATATTGTCTATTGCAAGTTGAACTCTTACTAGCTATCATAGGTTGATCCCTTAGTAGCTATCACAAGTTGATATTTTAAGCACTACGGCAAGTTCATATTCTAAGTGTTATCGCAAGTTGATAGTTTACATGCTATCGCAAGTTGATAGATTATTTGTTATCGCAAGTCGATAGTTTTAGGAGCTATCGCAGGTGGATAATCTCTCCACCTATCGCATGTTGGCATAGCTATCGCAAGTTAATGTAGCAATTCTATAATTAACTTGAAACGGTGTTATTTTCTCTAAAAGGAATTGCTTTCGCATAACCTAATTATTTGTTGGGTTATCACTGGTCAATCTAGAGCTTTTTTAGTTTTCTTTTTTAATTTTTTTAATTATTCTTATAGTTAATTAATTAATTGTCCTTTAGTAACGCATTCTTTCCCTTACCAAATATTTTGTATTAGTTCGAAAATTAGTGGGAAAAATCCCAATAATTCACCAAAAATCAAAATCATTATATTTTAGCCATATGGAAATTTTAAATCAAAATAACTATTTAATATTTATAATAATTAATTTTTTTGAAATTCAGCCCTTTGTCGATTTAGAAAATTCATAATAGTTCCAAATAATTTCTGAAAATTATGAAATTAAAAACTCATCTTTATTTTTTCATTATAAACATCATTCTAAATTTCACAACATTCAGAGAAGGTTAGCTCATGTTTTACCATTAAACATGACTAATTTTCCATTGATTTAATTCATAAATCAAACTAAAAGCATTCATATCATCAAAATATATTTCAACCATCATTTAAACACTCATTCAATTACAAATCTGAACTTAAATGTTTGGGAAGTTTTTAAGGAAATTTTTACTCACTTTTGCTTAGAAAACTTTGAAAAATCTTCTCTTCTCTTTTGGAAATGAAAGCTTGGATCTTTTGTTTGATTTCTCTCTCTCTTCCTCTTCTAGAAATAGTGGCTGACCTTGTCTTGTTTTGGGGGTTACCTGCATTTCATGTATCAGAGAATCATAAAATATTATTATTTAAATCATATAAGGCATATGACTCTAAAATTTTAGGAAATGACTATTAGGGACATTTTTCGTTCTTAAAATTTTTATCAAACGGTTTGGACTAGAACTTCTTGTAAATCCAATAACATTTGATAGGAGTTGAACTGGGGTCTGAAACCACTTCCATTAGATTGAAATAATGGTTTCTCTTTCCGTGGAGTGGTAATTATAAAAAACGGACTTACCGTTTAGGAGATATGGTCGTTTTAAGCTTGGACTGTTGCTGACCAGATTAGTGGTAATTAGTTAAGCCCAGACTTGAGCCCACAAACCCATTTCGGTATTTGTGCCTAATTGGGACTAATGGGATAGATCCAAATCATTTTCCACTTCACAAAAACAAGTCTAAACCACCATTAACCTAGATTTCATCAAAAAGCTCCTCTTTCATACTAAATCTGGTTCAAACCATTATTAGAAGGGTAATCAGCAAGGGAGGTTGTAAATCTATCATTTTGGTTGCTTTGGAAATTTGAATTCATGTTGTCCACTTTGGATTTGGTGGAGGAATTGGCAATTTTGGGTATTATGTGAGTGACTTATGATCTCTCACCATCATATGCATGTTCATATGGTTAAAAATGATGTTTTTGATATGATTTCTATGTTAAAATGTTTTTAAACTTTATTCTAACCGTCATATATGTTTATGGCTGAATAAAAAGATATAAATGGATTTTAAATGGTTTTGTAAACTCTTATGAATCATATCGTCATTTCTGCATAGAACTTGATCTAGGGGATTATATGTTTGCAAATCATGTTTGGATGAATTGAGTATGCTGCTTGGATATGTATGGATGAAGTTTGTGCTTGCATATATTGTTTTGATGTGTTTGTTAATGCTTTTAGTATAGTTAGAAAGTGGTCGTCGGATCGAGCAAAACGGGGTCAAAAGTGCTTAAAACATGATGTAACTTGGAGATGAGGTTCTAGAGAAGTAGAGGAGTCTACGGTTTAGGTTTCATGCTATTTGGACTTTGTCTGTATGGCCAAATTCATATTAGTGGGAGTTAGAATTCTAATTCATTGCGGAGCCCTTCAACATTCCTTCTTTCCGCAATGAATGGAGCGAGGAAATTAAATGTCGTAGTTTCAATTCCCCAATGAGCATCCTCACAATACCCCTACTTAGAGTGTTTTTTGATGTACTCATAAGTAGGGATATTGTGAGGATGCTCATTGGGTACTTGGAACTACGATATATAGTTTTACTATTGCTTATTCCGCTGTGCGACACTATGAAGCCTAAACAATGTTCGTTTATTCTACTTAGAGACAGTTTATCTTTTAAGTTCATTATCATTGTATAAACTCTCTTACTATCTTGTATAACTTTATGAACCTGCATACTCTTATATTTTGGTTCATTTAGTTATCACTATCTCGCCTGTTTTATATCTATGATGTTTATTATTATATTTTATTCGATGTGTTATGAGATATACGATAGGTTTTGTGATTGTTTCTCTTCTTTTCACCCTTGGCAATCATTCTACATCTGTTGGGTACCGCAGCAACACACTCTTCAGGTATATTGGATGTCGAAGGTATAGGGCATTCATCATATTTGTATCAGAGCTAGGTTGCATATTTAACCTGAGTTGGTACCATGATCCAATAGAGATAAAGGATTGGATCGAGGGTGTATGTATATATGAGAGAGAGCATACTTATTATATATTTTGGTCTTCAAAACTGTATAGTAGTATATACACTATATAAGTCGCATGGACACACGAGTACCATTGATGCAATTTTCTTTATGACAGACTTATCCTTCTTGTCACAGATCGAGAATGAGTCGACATATAAGAAACGCTGCTAGAAACTCCATTTTTGGAGTCGAGGAAGGAGCAGGCTCGAGGGCTACTAATCCTAACATGTAGGTAATGTTCAATGCGATGATGGCAAACATGTTGTAAAATGCCCAAGCAGCTACTTCGAATGTTGTTGTAGGTGGAGGTGCTTAAGTGCAGGCTCCTAGAGTCAATTTCACAAAACTAAATAAGGATTTTGCTAGTCTTAATGGCAAATCGTTCCAGGGAACGGAATCGACTATGGAAGTGCAGGACTGGTTAGAGACTTGCAAAAGGATTTTCTTTGACTTGGATTTGGATGATATAATAAGGAAAAGGTTGGCTTCCTGATAGCTTCAGGGGATATCCAAGAACTCATAGAACGCTGTTAAGGTTGCCACTCTCGAGGACCACTTTACTTGGGACCAATTTAAAACTAGATTTGAGGAGAAGTTTATACCGGCTGCCCAAAAGTCGACGTTGTTTAAGAAATTTGCAGATTTGAAGTAGTGGGACATGTTTGTCTCCGAGTATGTGTCCAAGTTTATTGCTTTATCATAATATGGGATGTCTTTCATCAACACTCCATTAAAGAAGCATGAAAATCTTATTATGGAATTGGATGATTACTTGGGGGAGAAGCTTGTAGGGTACATTGATGAGCCATTTGAGAATGTAGTTGAGAAAGCCCTTCGGCTTGAGAGGTTATACCCAAAGCCCAAGTCCGTTGTTGCTACAAAGGAAGACCCAAAGTCGTAATAAGGAGGTGGAGGTAAGAAGAAAAGGAATGGTAGGAGGAAGCAGTCCTAGGGGAAGGATGCTCAGAAGAAGACGAAGTGGAACCCTGTTTGTTATAGTTGGGGTGATCGGGGTAATCTGAGTAGGGATTGCAAATTTGAATGAAAGCAATATTATAACCATGGTAATACTTAATATATATAGAAGAGTTGCCCAGATCTAGTGAAGTAGGAGGCAAGTGGTGAAGGCATATGATTTGGATGATGTACCGAATTCGTCGAGTGCTCCCCCAATAAAGGAGAAGGGGAAAGGTATCACTATTCAAGGTATGCTTTCTATTTATCGTGTTTCCATACATGTTTTGTTCGATACTGGGGATTTAAATTCCTTTATATTTAGTGACTTGTTAGATAGCTTGGGATTAAGACCCAAAATAGTTTACCAACCTTTAATAGTGGCAAACCCTGTTAGAGGCCCCGCTAGACTTTGTATGGTTTTTCATGGTTTGGTCTTATCGATTCATGGATGTTCTTTTGTTTGCGATTGCTTTGCTTTGGGTTTCATTGGGTTCGGTATTATCTTAGGGTTGGACTGGCTGAGGAAGTATGTTGTAGTGGTGGATTGTGAGAAGCGGTTTACGATAATTGAGGTGAGGTGGGGCGGAATGTATAAATTGGCTGCCTACTGGAGAATGAGGTTATGGTTAGCTTTCTATATTCGCTAGTGGTCCCATAGGATGAGTTGTCATCTGTGCTTATTGTTAGACAATATCCGGACGTATTTAAGGAGATGACTGGATTACTGTCACACGAAGAGATTGAGTTTTGCATAGACTAAGTGAAGGGTGCTAGACCAATAGTTATGATTTTAAGGCACATGACACCCAGAGAGCAAAAGGAGTTAGAGTTTCAAGTGAATGACCTATTGAGGGGATGGCTCATTTGTATGAGTATATTCGAGTAGATCACATTCATAGTATTCGCCACTAAGGAGGATGGCTCCCTACGGTTGTGTGTAGATTATCATGAGTTGAATAAGATGATGAGGAAGAACAAGTATCCCTTCCCGTGTATTGATGAATTATTCAATCAGCTCCATATTGCAAAGGCGGTCTCTCGGTTGGATCTTATGATGGGATTTCAGCAATCGAGATTAGCGAAGGTTGTTGCATTTCATACATTGTCTAGTTACTACGAGTGGTTAGTTATGTCATTCGGGCTAACCACTGCTCCGACATAATTTGTTGATCTCATGAACCGTGTCTTCAGGGATAAGCTAAATAAGTTTGTGCTTGTGTTCATCGATGATATTCTATTCTATTCCAGGACAAAGGAGGAACACAAGACGCACTTGAGGATTTTGCTTGAAGTGTTGAGGAAACACAGGCTGAAAGTGAAATTTTTGAAGTGTCACTCCTGGAGGAGGGAAGTGGGATTCTTGGATCATGTCATCTTCGAGCAAGGTATTGCGATTGGTCCTACAAAGGTGGCAGCGGTTCAAGGTTGGAACCAACCCAAGAATGCTACTAATGTGATAAGCTTCCTTAGACTGGCAGGATATTATAGACATTTTATCAATGACTTTTCAAAAAGGTAGTAACACGGTTGACCAATTTAACAAAGAAGAATCAGACCTTTGTTTGGGACGTGAAGTGTAAGCATGCATTCGTGAGTTCAAAGGAGAGGTTGATGAGTGCACTAGTGTTGACTATTCTGAGCGGGAATGAGGGGATGATGGTATACACTAATGCTTATGGTACCAGATTTGGTGTGGTACTGATGCAAGGAGGTAAGGTTGTGGCCTACGCTAGTCGATAACTGAAACCACACGAGAGAAAGTACTTGACCCATGATTTGGAGCTGGCAGTGATAGTATTTACCTTGAAGATTTGAAGGAACCACCTATTAGGAGAGAGGTTCGAGCTATTCACGAATCACAAATCCTTGAAATACCTTTTCTCCCAGAAGGACCTCAACCTTCATCGGCAGTGATAGTTAAAGTTCTTAGCTTTATATGACTTTAGCATATCTTATATGTTCGGTAAAGGAAATGCAGTTGTCGATACATTGAGTGGAAGACATGCCAGTATGGGAGCAATGTTCTAGAGTGGAAGCAGTTGGATTATATTGATGGTTATGACTTTAGACTTCATTGAGAGTTTGAGCCGGAAATGTTGGCAAGTTTGACCATCAGACCAACTTTGATTGAGAGGATTAGTACTAGTTAAAGGTGCAACGCTAGACTTGTAGAAATCATAGCAAAGATAGGAAGAGGAGTAGAGTCTGATGAGATGAGGTAGTACAGACTCGACCGAGATGGTTGACTCTGTAAGGATGAGTGATTTTTTATTCTCCATGTTGATGGATTACGGGATGAGATGCTACGAGAGTGCCATTATTCTAGGTTAACTTTACACCCTGATGGTAATAAGATGTACCATGATAAGAAGCAGATGTATTATAGGAAGGGGATGAAGAAGGATGTTAGGACATTCATATCAAAGTGTATGAATAACTAGTTGGTAAAGGCAGAGCAGAATAAGCCAAGTGGGTTAATGCAACCACTTGAATTTCCCGAGTGGAAGTGGGAACAAGTATCGATGGATTTCATCGACGGATTGCCAAGGACCCGAGGAGGGTACAATAACATATGGGTCATAGTTGATAGATTGACGAAGATTGCTCGATTCATACCCATTAAGTCAAGTAGAACGACATTCAAATTGGCCGAGTTATAGTTGATAGATAACTTTGGGGATGGAGTTGCATCTCGGTACAACTTATCACTCTCAAACAGATGACCGAGATGGTGAATCATATATTAGAGGATCTCTTGCAAGCTTGCATTCTTGATTTTGGAGGTTCGTGGAACGATCATTTGCATTTGGTGGAGTTCGCATACAATAATAGTTATCAGTTTAGTATCGGTATGACACCATACGAAGCCTTATATAGCGGCTGAGTAACGCTTCTTCATGTTAGTGGGAATCAAGAGAGAAACTGATACTTGGGTTAGATATGATCAGAGAGACTTCAAAGAAGATAGAAGCCCTTCGGTGAAGCATGAAGGCTACCAAGATAGGCAGAAGAGCTAGTCTCACAAGGGACGTAGAGATTTGGAGTTCTCTATTGGTGGTATGGTGTTGTGAAGAGTTATCTATTGAAAAATGATGTCTGGTTCGGTAGTAAGGGAAGTAGGAGCTGAGATTCATAGGTCCTTTTTCGATGGTAGAGAAGATTGGGAACCTAGCATGTAGGGTCGACTTGCCTCAGAAGTTGGCGGGGGTGCACAACGTATTATATGTCTCTCACTTGTGGAAGTTTTTGCACAACTCAGGCATGACGGTTGCACCGATTCAACTTGATGATATTGAGATCAAACCAGAAGCTTCATGACCTCGCAAGCCAGTTCGTATTTTCAACCGTGATACGAAACAGCTTAGGAGGAAAACGGCGGAGTTAGTGAAGGTTCAATATGGTGAAAGTGTATGCGATTGTACATGGGAAACCGAGGAGAGCATAAGAGCTGCATATCCAAAGCTCATTGCATAGTAAGGCCTAATATTTATCGTATTTACTTTCAGTTTTGATATTGTATAGGATAGTTTAGTATGTCGCATGCTAGGATAGGTTCACTAATATTATTAATTGCATGGCTGCCCGTTTGAGATGTTTGATGATTTCTTATGATTGTTAGGCATTTGGAGTAACTATGCTTGACTATTATTTAATTTATTTGGGGATTTTGGGGGTGAAATTCCTAAAGGGGCGGTGTGTAGCGATCCATATTTTATGTATCAGAGTATGGTAAAATATCATTATTTAAATCATTTGAGGTCATAGACTCTAAAATTTTAGGAAATGAATACTATGAACATTTTCCATCCTTAGAATTTTTATCGGACGGTTTAGAACCAAAAATTCTTGTAAAGCCTATAACATTTGATAGGAGTTGAATGGGGGTCTAAAAACTACTTCCATTAGATTGAGATGATGATTTCTCTTTCCATAGAGTGGTCATAGTAGGAAAACTGACTTACCATTTAGGAGATATAACCGTTTTAATTTTGGACTGTTGCTGGATAGATTAGTGGGTAATTAATTAGTCCAAATTTGAGCGCACTAACCCATTTCAGGATTTCTGCCTAATTGGGACTGATGGGACAGGTCCAAATCATTTTTCACTTCCCAAAAACAAGTCTAAACCACCACTAACCTAAATTTCATCATAAACTTCCTCTTTTTCATTCTAAATCTAGTTCAAACCATCATTAGAAACTACAAAGGGGATTATAGATCTTTCATTTTGGTTGCTTTGGAAATCTAAAATTCTTGCTGTCCACTTCGGATTTAGTTGAGGAATTGATAATTTGGGTATTATGTGAGTGATTTATGATCTCTCACTGTCCTATGCATGTTTATATGACTAAAAATGATATTTTTGATATGTTTTATACGTTAAACATTTTTAATCTTTAAACTAACATTCATATATGTTTATGGTCGAATTTAAAAAGATATAAATGAATTTCAAACAGCTTTCTAAACTCTTATGAATCATATTGTCAATTTTGCGTAGAACTAGATATAGGGAATTATATGTTTGCAACATGTTTGGATGAATTGAGTATATTGCTTGGATATGTATGGATGATGTAACGACCCTGAATTTTTGACATTTGAAATGTGAATATTTAATTGAGTTTAAATATTCGAATGATAGTTCAATTTGAAATTCACGTATCAGAATGGATTTGGCGATTAAATTATTGAATTTAATTACTAAAGTTGGGTAAAAATTTGAATCTTCAGTTTTATGCCGATTAAAAATATTTTCAAGGCTTAGAAAATTTATATTGATAATTCTGGAGATAATAGAACTTTTGAAATTGAATTTGGAAACTATTTTGTTCAGTTTTGAATTTTATCGTTTAAATCGATATTTGAAAATAGCGTTCCGAGGCACAGTCTCGGAATTCGACGAAACCAGTTCCATTGGATCCGTAATATTGTATTATTATCGGATTTCAATGTTAAAGTTCTTTTGTAGTTTGTTTTAAAGATAAACTGTTCTTGTTGGGATGGTTCCAAAGCCTACCGGTGCTCGTAAACGTTAGCCCCACCGTGGCATACAATGGTACCCTGCCCTTGCTTTTACGGCCAGCCTTTCGACTGTCTCACCTTACGGCTAACCAACCCCTATTCACGAAGAGAGGACATGTAGGGGTAAGAGTCTCTTGTTCTCCACCAAACTGCGAAGCGAGAACCCCCTATCACATTGCACTAAGCAAAACAAGAACAGTTTATCTTTAAAACAAACAACAAAAGAACTTTAACATTGAAATCTGATAATAATACAATATTACGGATCCAATGGAACTGGTTTCGTCGAATTCCGAGACTGTGCCTCGGAACGCTATTTTCAAATATCGATTTAAACGATAAAATTCAAAACTGAACAAAACAGTTTCCAAATTCAATTTCAAAAGTTCTATTATCTCCAGAATTATCAATATAAATTTTCTAAGCCTTGAAAATATTTTTAATCAGCTTAAAACTGAAGATTCAAATTTTTACCCAACTTCAGTAATTAAATTCAATAATTTAATCGCCAAATCCATTCTGATACGTGAATTTCAAATTGAACTATCATTCGAATATTTAAACTTAATTAAATATTCACATTTCAAATGTCAAAAATTCAGGGTCGTTATAGATGATGTTTATGCTTGCATGTATTGTTTGATGTGTCTATTAGTGCTTTTAGTGTAGTTAGAAAGTGGTCGTCAAATCGGGCAAAACAGGATCAAAAGTGCTCAAAACATGATGCAACTTGGAGATGAGGTTCTAGAGGAGTAGGGGGTCTATAGTTCAGGTTGCATGTTTGTTTGGACTTGGTTTGGATGGCCATATTCATGATGGTGAAAGTTATAGTTCTAGTCATTGGAAGAAGCAATTAAAATCGGTGAAGGGGTTGCTTCGGGACTTAAGCTATAGAACTTCGGGGAAGGCTTCGAGAAAGGCTATGAAAGGGAATTTCAGGACTTAAGCCAAATTTTAAGTAGCAAATTCTATTCGATACCGACCTCTTTTGGTTGGTACCTCGATACTGTCCTCTTTTCTGGCATGTGGAGTAGGGCTAGGGACTTTAGGACTATAGGCAAGTGAAGGTAGTACTCCTGACAAGCCAAAGGGAGAATTTTTAAAGCATGAAATACTTAAGCCAAATTTTTGGCTAAGTAATTCATATCAGCACCAATATGAATGGGTTTATGTCGATACTGATATGGAGTGGCCACTCTAGACCAAACTCCCATGGGATGCTGAGTAGGTCCTACAGGTCATGTTGAAGGTGTTCGTTCGCATTCGATTGCGAAGTGATGGTGCGATGAAGGATGATGACTTCGGGACTTCGATGAGGTAGCTCGATAATGATGGAGTTGTGTTCTAATGATGAAGGCTCGACGTTAATGGGGTCGTGATGATGGTTATCCACCAGGGCAGGTTCAAGGAAGGGAACTCGTGGATAGAACGTTGAAGGGTTCTATCATGGAAAGAAGGAATGTTAAAGGGTTCTGTGAGGAATGGTAATTAAATGGAGCAAGGAAGAGCTTGGATACGCGTGCTAAGGGATCATTGATACTCGAAGTGTTTTCTGATGTACTTATTAGCAGGGGTATTATGAGGATGCTCATTGGGTACTTGGAATGGCTACCCCGGATCGTTGTGTCGAGGAAAGGACCTAGCGTCAGCTATAGGCTGGTGTTTGAGTACACTAAAAACCGAGGTTTTTCCATTAATCCCTAGTAGTGGAATGGTCTTACGAGTTATCATATATCTAGGGCATATTGAGTGACACCGAGGACTGTTTGATGGATGCTATATTTTCCATGGTTTCTTTAGTTTTTTATCGTCACTATAGGGATGTCACATGACGTAGGTATCCAGAAGGTCAACATCTAGACACCCGATAGTATACCAGGATGTGTGTATACTTTATGATGATGATAGCAGAGTAGCATATAATGTTGTTACGTGTTAACTCGTTGTATGCAAGGATAGGTTAGGTATGACTTTTATACCTATGTTCCTTACTATATCGACTTGTATAGTATTTTGAGATTTTTTATCACTCATACCAGGATGTTTTCTGACTTGAGGTTTTATGATTTGCTTCTTATTGTCTTGGGTATTCTTAAATGAGTAGACTAGATAGCAGGTTTAGGTGTTACGCGGTGGTTATGTAGAGGACAAACAGAATGGTGCTTTCTCATATTATATATGGACTTACTATTGTTTATTCCATTGTGCGACACTGTGTAGCCTAGATAGTGTTCGTTTATTCTACTTAGAGACAGTTTATCTTTTGTGTTTGTTATTAGTTGTATAAAATCTATCATTATCTTGTATAGCTTTTTGAACCTATGTGCTATGGTATTGTGGTGCATTTAGTTGTTACTATCTCACTTGTTTTATTTATGTGATGTTTATTATTATACTTTATTCAATGCACCAAGAGATATATGACATGTTCTGTGATTGTTTTTCTTCTTTTCACCCTTGGTAATCGTCCTACATTGGTCGGGCACCACAACATGCACTTTTTAAGTATATTAGGTATCGGAGGTATAGGGCGGTCGTCACAATTTATCTTTCTAATAATTTCTTCTTGTTAATAATTTAATTTCCATATTATGGGACTTCAAAATATGGATTTCTACATCCGCCATAGAAGAGTTTGATCGGTTTATTATTGATGGTAATCTGATTGAATTACTACTCCGTAATGGGCAATTCACCTAGTCAAACTCCCAAGAAGTCCCTTCTATGGCGCTCCTCGATCGCTACTTCATCGGTGAAGAAATGGATGATAGGTTCCTTATTCTGCAAGTTAATATTCTTTCTTCTGTGTATTCAGACCAATATCCTATTATTCTCTTTTGTGAGAACCATCAGTTAATCCAAAGAACATTTAGCTTCGAGAAAATGCGGCTTCTAGAAAGTAACTTTACCGATTTAGTAACCACTAAATGGTTTTCTATAAGCAATAATAATTTCATATATTTGGGTAATATAGCTAATATCTTTGTTGGTAAACTGAGAGACCTAAGATTATTTCTTAAACATTGGAATAAAAATGTTTTTGGCAATATTAGAAATAAAAAAGGAAAGTTACTTTCTGAAATTTTAAAGTTAAGCAAAGTAGAAGAATGTAGAATCATAAAAATTTATGAGCAAAATGTTCTTTCAAACCTTAAAGAATAATTACGCAAGAGGAAATAACATGGAAGAAAAGATCTAGGGTCCAATGGATGGACGAGGAAGACAATAATACTAAGGTTTTTTTATAGAGTAGCTATTAGTCGTAGGCATAGTAATACAATAAACCCCATTTTCATTAATAATATGGAAACTTTTGATCAAAATGAGCTCAATAATACCTTCACAAACTACTACAAAGATATACCTAGAACTTCAAGGGGTATAGAATCAAAATAAGATGGAAGGACCTATATCCTGAAAATACAAGGATTTCCTAAGATGAATTAGACTATCGGTTCTTTGAAGATGAGATCTTTATGGCTAGCGGTGATATGCCCAGTGATAAATCACCTGGACCAGATGGATTTCTAATGTTGTTTTATTATAAGTATTGGCATGTTTTAAAATACAACCTAATTAAACTGTTTAATGAGTTTTATAATAGCCATTTACATTTGGGAAGATATATTGTTGCTAAAGTAATTCTACTGCTTAAGAAGATGGATGCTATTGAACCCAAAGATTTCGTGCTATTTCATTATTAAACTGTTTTATTAAAATTATTTCAGAGGTTCTAGCTAATAGGCTAAGCACTAAAATGATTAATTTAATTGATATCATGCAAACCACTTTTATTAAGGTTATAAATATCACGGATGGAGTCGACGTAGTTCAAGAATTTATAAACTATTGTTGCAAAAATAATATGTAACAGACCGGTGATTTTCGACCCTAGAAAATTCAACACTAATACATCCACTGTATTGCTTGCCAAACAATCGAATGCCGGAAAGCCCGGTCATTAGGGAAAAGAAAAGGGAAAAGACAAGAAGAAAACTAAACAACACAGAATCTCACAGCGGAACGAATAATCTATAATATACAACAAATCTTTACACAAAGAAAAAAATGTAACATACATACATTAATCATAGTACACTAACCTATTTCAGCCCGGACAGTTAAAACATCATGTCCTTACAATTGCTGATAAATACAACCAACAGGCAACACAACGGAACACAAAGAAATGCGTAGATACATCTTGGACCTCCAGCTCGTCTCCTGGGATCCAATGCATCCAAAGAAATCTATAAATATGCTCGTTCTGACCCGAGCATTGAAAGAGAAGAACATTCAAATTAGTCTGGTAAACCAGCATGAGAAAAACACACCCAAATGGAATTTAATGTTTATCAAAAACCTTTCAAATAAAGGTATCTCATAAGACCACGCCGCACATAAACATGGATGGGTTTTTACCTTACGATAACCAAAATATTTTCTATAGAAAATCCATTATATTATAATAACATCTAGGGGTCAAAGTAAAATATCAATATAGCTGAAATGCTTGCATCTCACGTTTCAGCATAGTTGGGCACAACAAAGTCCGTAAAGCTCGTATTGGAGAATGGATTATATACTATGACATGGTAAGGAACTACCTTCCGATGGTACATCTCTAGACAAAATGCATTGGGGTCTGACAAGAACATTTTGTACCCCTACCACACAGGACTGGCCTACCACTTGACTAGTAGTATCGAATATGATCACCCCACTTTAGGCCCTGAAGCATACATGAGTAGATAGTAACCGACCAAGATTTGGGATGACCATACCCTGATGGGAGCGACCCACATGGCCTTGATGCATGCCTGATTATTGTCATTTCCTAGTTGATAATGCTTGAGACTGCGTTTTACCTTTATATAGCACTTCCCACTTGGAATGCTAACATTGTCCTCCAGGCAACAATGCAATGCCAGCATTCATCCATACAAGTTGTCCAGGAGATGAACAAATCAAAGACACTACTTCTACTACATCCATTTTGGAATCACCCTCAGGATTAGTAGCAAGCAGCCCTTGCACTTCAAAGAGCTCCGTCTTCAAATTCCATCGTCTTTAAGATGTCTTCACTTCGAAACGCTTGAGTTAGATCGAAGTGGTTTTCAAATAACATATCTGATCCTGGTCTCTTCGAAACAACATTCGATAGCTTTCGGTAAACTTAAACTCGGTTCTTTCGGAAATAATCAGACAATAGATAAGAGCAGAGATCGTCTCCTAACCGTTAATAGATGGATTTCCTTATCACCTATCCTAGGAGAACAAAATGAGATTTATATGCATAGCACAGTATCATCAGAGATGACTATGTCATATAACTCACGTGTTTCTCCTAGATATTTCCAAAGTTACGTTTTGGTCCATATTTGATAGTTGGTTATTTAACTATCAACAAACAAACATTCAATCAGGGATTTAATTCCATAGGGAATACCAACATTTGTTAAGCACATAACAACCACTAACCTCTTTAATTAATTCTTTTATAAATTAAAATCACTTTGTAAATACTTGTATTAATTATTTTTTACAAAGATTCATTCACAAACCCTTTTTTTCAATACTTGGAGAAAAATATCCCTAAACTTATCTTGACGGTATAAGTATATTCACAAACACCGAGAAAGATTTTCTATTATACAACCCAAAATTATTTATAAACTCCTTTTAGAAATCTCTAAAACCCCTTTATAAATCACTTTGATAAATCTCTAAAAATCATTTATAATCTCTTTTATAAATTTCAAAACATTTATAAAACTCTTTTATAAATTTATAAACCATTTATCAAACTATTTCAATAAATCTCTATACCAAATTTATAAACCCCTTTACTAAATGAAATTCATTTTATAAATCCATAAACTATTTATAAAACCCCTTTTATAAACATATAAACCCATTTCTAAAATTCTTTTATAACTATCTAAACCAATTATAAGACTCTTTTTATAAATCTCAAAAACATTTATAAATAAATAGTAATCATTTACTTCAAAACACTATTATATAATAATAATTATTAATAATAAACATTATAAACGAATAATAAATAATTAACTTCAAAACATCTTAAAAATAATAATTAGTAATTTTAAAACATTATTAATTCAACAATGATTGATTTTCAATATTATTATAATAAATAATGACTAACTTTCAAAACATTATTAATAAATAATTTCAAACCATATCAATTATTTAAATAACTAACTTTTCAAAATATTAAAATATTGATAAATAACTTTAAAAAAATATTAAATATAAATAAATAATCTTTTAAAACGAAATTAAATATGAATAAATGATCTTTTAAAACATTTCTAAATGACTTAGAAAAGACGAATAATAAGGTTGGAGTAAAATGGAAACTAAATCCTTTTAAAACAAAATATTTTTGGAAACCCCAAATTCAGATTTTAAATCATTCTCCATCTCAAAACCAACTCCAACCCAAATGGCAATTTATAGTATTTCAAAATACTAATTTGAGGCCAATAGCTACCCAAAGTTTAACCAATATCGATATTGATTTTCTGTCACTACAGGGTTTAAGTTTTGAACATACAACAATGTCATAACCAATAGTGTCAAACAATCAGGTTTGATATTCAATGATTCATATAACAGGAATATTATTGAAAAAAAATTCAACAATGGTGAGGAATCCTGTTGGATCCCTCTAACATGTTCCCTTGCATCACAAACAGTATATAATCATATATTACGGGTCATCCACTACTAGGCAGGTGTATGTATGTATGTATATATAAAGGTCATCCACTCTAGGGGTGGGAATAAATCCAAACCAACTAATAAAGCAATAAATCATCCAAACATCCAATCAACAATTTTTATGAACTATATAACGTAATGGTTAACCAAAAAGGTGAGTTTAACTCACCGAAATTCCAGTTGTCGTCGAAGCGTTCTGATTTCGTCTAAATCCAAACGACGTTTAAATTCAGCATTAAAATTCCACATGCTCCAATCTCTAATATTCCACATTCGTATTGTAGTTCACGCTGATACGAGCAAAATGCAACTTGTCGCATTCAAATCCGATCTAAAACGAGCAAGTTATTGATTAAACAAGATTTCGTTTTAAAATAATATAATTATTTCACTTAATTACTAATTACCAACCTAATCACCCCCTAAATCATATTCCCCCTCAACTAATGACCACATATACATGATACACCAATTGTCAGTGTCTTCTTCCTCCCCTAGCTTCTCCATCACTCTATGATTTCCAAATCCGATCGTTGCATTGAACTCCACGACCAAATCTCCATCACCTTGTCACCATCTCATCGCGCCTGCACCCTCTGCCTAAAACGCGACCTGAACCCTTCATGCGCGGACCCCACCTGTTCGCAACCTTCCACCAATAGTTGCGCCTTGCCAAACTTCGACCACCACTACTCCTTGACCCCATGAACCCATTTCACTTCTCCGTTTCAACAATCGAGGCCTATACTTAGCAAAATCTAGAACCCTAATTGCTATTGGCTATTTCGACTTCACTGTCGAACCCCATGAACCACCGCCACACCTTATGATACTCATACCACACAAAGATCCTAACCATATGATTCCAACGAACTAACATTTGCATTTTTTAGTTGAGTGTAGATTTTGATTTTGATTTTTGAAGATCTCTACTTTTTTTTCTTGATTTCAATTTACAGAACGTTGGTTGGAGGAGAAAGGGTGTATATTTAGAATGTGGAAGGGTATAGGCCTCAAAGTGGGTGGGTATGGCTGAAGGTATGGGTATGGTAAGGTATGAGTTTATTTTAAATAGGGTATATAATATTATATTCTAAAATACCTGGCCAAATACAACCCAAAATCTCGAACTCCAATTAGAACGTGCCAACTGGCGTTCTATACTAAATACCCCTACTTCGAACTCAATAGAACTAGTTTCAAGTCCTAATTCGATCATATGCGGAAGTTAACTTTTTGAACCCAATTATGTTTTATTAATTTCTGTAATTAATTTCTACGTGTTTCGAGCTCGCACGATCACATAGTACGTCCGATCGTCATGAAACTCGACGGCAACAACAATTTATTATCACGGATCCAATGGCATTAGTTTTGTTAAAATCCGATACGGTGCCCCAGAATGATATTTTCACACGTCAATAAAACGAATTATTATAAAAACAGTTTAATCACCTTTAAATTCCAATTTAAAAGTTTACGATTATCATTCTTATTTAAACAGAATTTAGATAAGTTTTCAATATCAATTTTATTCATACTAAATTCATAATGCACATATTCAAATAAAGCCCTATATTTGAAATTTAAGCTATTTAACTTATAAAAATAATAATTCAATATTTAAAATCAATTAAATGTTTCAAAATCAATTGACTAAAATTCTAGGTCGTTACATAATATCACTTGTGCCCTTTTAAAACCTGATTTTGCAAAAGCTTTTGATTTCATCGATTAGTTCTTTCTTAAGGATATTCTTCTATATAGGGCTTTAGGTGGATAGAATTAAGACTTTGCTCATATCTAGAAATTCAATTGTAATGGTCGACGGTATCTTAGGTAACAAAATCCAATCTAAATGCAGACTTAGACAAAGCTATCCTTTGTTGCCTTTACTGTTTAATTTAGCAGCAGATATATTTTTCATTGTTAATACCCAAGGTATTAATTTTGATGGCAACAACCATATAAATATAGTTACTAATGTTTTCTTGAGTTATAAAGTATATTGTGCAGGATATTAGGAATATTTAACAGATCTATACAAGTGATGATTGAGTAAAAACTTGAAGAACTAATCGGTAAAAATCAAGGGTTGACCAAGATATATTTGAAGACTCATGAGTTTTGAAGAATTAAAGAATAAAAGCATGCAAATCCCAAGACATTTGTGTCGGCATTTTATCAAGTCTTAGATTAAATGTTAAATACCCGAGTAGTATCATATCTTTGATTACCTTCACTACAAAAATTATTTTTTCGCTCAAAATGTTTTTATAAAAGAATAATATTTAATTTAATTATAAAATAAATTTTAGTAGAGTTTATATAAAGAAATGTATTTTAAAACATATTCAAAGTGTATCTGAAAGTATACAAATTAATTTGTATATGTCGACATACCAAAAATATGTATGTTGACATATAGAACGTTGAAGTGTTTTTTAAATTTTCAAAAGAAACAACTTTTGGCATCGTCCTTTCATGAATGGACACAACTCTTCAACCTCTATTTAAAGCCTCTGATTTCGAAGCAATTCTAACTACCTTCTTTATCTCTCTCATTTTCCTTAAGATTTCAACGAAAAGATACCAATTTCTACATCATTCTCTTTCTTTAATTGATATAAAAGATCAGAGAAGATTCATTTCTGTTCTACACCATTAACTCTTTAATCTTCACTCAGTTCTACTTAAAAGAAAAGATATTCAACTGCTAAAGGTCTATAGGAAATTGTATCAACAATCTATTAGGAATTGTGGTTGAAATCTTCGATTTCTTATAGTACACTACTACTACCTGTGAAAGGGTAATCTTAACCACCCAAGTGAAAGTTAAGACGAGATTGTAAAGGGAGTTTTCCTGCCTCCTAAGTCAAAGATATGGTATGTGTTCTAGTTACCTAAGTCAAATTCCAGAAGGTGTGCTGATTACTGGAGTCAAATTTCAGTAGGTGTCCTTGCCACCTGAGTCAAAGTCAAGAGGTGTAAAGGGTGTTCTTGCCACCAGATTTAAAGTCAAGACATGATTAGTGAAATTCTGTATAGGGTACAGGATTGGATGTAGGGTTGGAATTTGAACCAGTATAAAAATCTTATTATGTTCCTTACATTTACTTTTACCGTATTTACTTACTATTATCTTATTGTTCTATCATTATATTATTATCTATGTTCGAATTTTCTATGATAAAATTTGAAATTTGCAAGCATATCGATAAAAAAAATACACTAGTCATCCCCTCTAGTGTAAAATAGCCTCAAGATCCATTCCGATGTACCATATATTAGGTTATCACATCTATCTCACCCCATCCACTTTTGATATCAGATAGCACGGTTTTCTAAAACCCGTAATCTTATTTTTGAATTTTAATAGTCATTGACACTAGCAACACACTTTGTAACACTTTTAAGGCCAATCAACCGTTGGACCCTCACTTTTTTTGTAGTAGTAATTATGCATACTGGTCACGTAGAATGAAAATTTATTTACAATCCCATGGCTTTGAAATTTGGAATATTAACCAAAGTGAGTATAGGGAACCCAAGACTGCATATGCTTAGTGGATAAATGAGCAAAAGGCAGAAGCAGTTAGTAACTCAAAAGCCATGAATGCACTGTTTTGTTCACTAGATATAAATGATTATAATAGAGTTTCCTTATGTAAGTCTACATATGAAATATGGAGAAACTACAAGTTACACACGAAGGCACAAGTAACGTTAAACAAACCAAGATTTCAATGTTAACTAACCAATTTCAGTTATTTAAAATGAAACCAAATGAGTCTATTTCTGACATATATTCTAGATTTCAAGACATATTACATGCTTTAATTTCATTAGGAAAAGAATACATTAAAGAAGACCAACTACGAAAGATTCTTAATTCACTTACAAGCGAATGGGATTAGAAGACTCTGGTCATAGAAGAAGCCAATGGTATCGATACAATGAAAGTACAAGAATTAATATGTAATTTAATGTCATATGAAGTTCAATTGCAGTGTAGAAAGGAAAGCTAGTTAGGTGAGAACAAAACATTAACATTCAATGCTACTTATGAAGATGAAGAATCAGATTACAATGAGAAAATTGCATTTATGACTAGGAATTTAGGAAAATTCCTGAAGTATCGAAAAATAAATAAATTCAATAGGACTGATGGAAGCCCAAACAAATTAAGGAGCGAAGATATCATCAAATGTTTTGGATGCTACAAAACTGGACACTTTAAGAGAGGTTGTCCTAATCAAAAGAAATCGAAGTTCTATCCCAACACAGACTCCTTCAACAAAAAAGGCAACAGGCTTATAGTGTAACATGGATTCAGGCTCCACATCAAGCAGCGGTGACTCAGAGATGGAAAATGCAGATCTATGCTTCCTAACAGAAGATGAACAAACACCAGTTGATCACAAAGCAAAAGCCATGGACACTAAAGGAAACTAGGAGTAACTTAAAACTCGATAATTTTTATTTTTATTTATATATTATAATCCATTAGTTAAGAAAATTAGACTTCGTAAGTATATAATATATGATTCGGATTTTTATTAGTTCTTTTAGAAATTTTTTTTTGAAATAGCAAAATAGAATTTCAAATTAATAGTCTTTATTTTTAATACAAAATTCATATAAATTGAAAAATAATTATTTCAAAATATTATACAATATACATAAATAAGAAATACAAAATTTATAAATAATAAATATATGTGTGTGTGTATTAAATGAATACATTTTCAAAAAAATATATTAATAGAATAAACTTAAAAAAAATATCATAATGCATATCTTAATTAATACTAAGATGAAACTATATTATAAAAATAGGTACTTTTATGTTATTTATTAAATATAGATATTCATGAAATACTCTAATTAGGTAAAAAGAATTTTTGCAGTAATAATTTCTTTCGAAATATTAAATCTATCATTTCTAGTTTTATAATACTAATAATTAATTCAAAAATCATAAAACAATTAATTCAAACTTGTAAAACTTAAAAACTTAATGGACTATATATTAACAAAGACATCAATAAATTTATTAAACTAAGAAGAAAACTAGGAATCTGCTTATTGTCTAAAATATATTATATATTTATGTATAGAATTGAAATAAAATAAAAAATAGAATATATCATTAAAAATGGATATGTTGACGTATAATAATTTCATATGTTGACATATAGACCGTTGAAACCGATTTTCCTCCTTAATTTAAAATTTAAAAATAAAAACTACATATATAACTAAACTATCTCGTCTCCAGACCCATTTTCTCTCATTTCTTCTCTGTAAAAGTTAAAAATACACACCATTAATGGAACCATACACTTTCAAACACCCAATTGAAAGAAAGTTTCCTTTTCGCAGCTTTATATTCTCAAAACAAGCGAAAATAGAGAAAGAAATGAAGCATGCAATTAACATGCCTACTAAATACAAGTACTTCAAATCTGAATGAAGAATGAATACGGGAGGCATGGAAGAATCCCAAGGAATCTTCAGAATCATCTTTTGAACAATCAAATGGACCCTATTATAATAGATGGGGAAGAACCTGAAATTTTGGTTGTTTATAACCCCATTAACGTGGGAAGTGAATCTGAAGAAGAAGAATAGGAAGTAGAAATGGAAGTTGATAATGAAAATGAAGTTAGATGTGTTGGAGAAGTAACTTTTGATGCTAAAAAATTTAGTGGAACAAAAAGGGAAGTTTTGTTTCCATTATCCAAATTGCAGCATTCATAAATCTCCAATCATCAAGGAACATTGTTAGGGTAGTTGTCTATTTGTGTGTATGTTTGTAAATGTATTTGTTAATAATATGTAATTGCATTTGTTTTATATAATAATATTATAATTTTTATAACTATTATTGTTCTGATATTGCTAAATAAATAATTAGAAGTATCACATACTATTAATAAATGATTATAGTACACATAAGTAAAGAATATCGATCTTAACATAAATAAAATCTTAATTTACTTTCTGGAAATAATAATTACTGTAAAAATGATAAAATAATTAAATACTTGATGAAAATAAAATTCATAATATTTAAGAAAAACATGTATGTCAATATACAATAAATCTATATATCGACATATAATGGCCAAATTACAAAATTTAAATTTTGGTTATTTCAAAGAGGGAATGGTTAAGTAACTAAATATTTCTTCTATAAATACACATCTAAACATAGAGAAATAACCAAATTTTCTTCTTTAAAATAGTTCTAATTTATTTTCAAAGAAAAGCGGATTTAGGAAGGGGTGTTTATAAAGAAAATTTAAGCCAACATGGAAGAGACATTAAAATCTTTCGAGAAGGCTTTCCATGTGATTTTAGAAATAAAAAACATTTGGAAATGAATCGGAAGCAAATGATTCATAAACTTAAAAGGCATTTTGCATCACTTTAGTACTTTAGATGCTGTCTTAAGGGAACAAAACTTTTCTGTTCCTAAAAAGATTGGTTATAAGGAGATCGATGATGAAGACAAGGACGTAGACATGGGGAAACTCAAAGACTGGGAAGAAAATTCTTTTGAAAGAATTTTTAATCCAGATAACGGATGGGTAAAAGTTCCATCAAAGAAACCATAATTTCCACAAAATAACTATATACATATTTTTTCTTGTATTGTTTTATGTTGTGTTGATTTATATTATGATTCTTAATGTAATGTAATGTATGTTGTAAATATGTAAATATATTAATAAAAGGTAGTATTTTATTAATTTTTTGATGACATTTTAGAATATTACTTCACTAATACAACGATAAACTAACTCCTTATATATAACCTATAATAATAATATATGCAAATATTCATCACTTAAAGTAGAAATATTATAACTCCTTATATAATTCATTAACAGTACTTGTTCATCCATTTTCGTTGATGACAAAGAGGAGAAGTTGTATAAAATATAACAAGCAAAAAGATAGGGGGAGTTGTATAGTATATATTTAGGGGGAGTTTTTAACTAAACACCATTATATTTTATAAAAGAATATTTAATGGTTGTCATCATCACAAAGGGAGAGTTGTTAATACCCAATATATTGATTTTTATGACAACAACCATGTAAATATTGTTACTAATGTTTTCTCGAGTTATATAGTATATTGTGCAGGATATCAGGAATATTTAACAGGTCTATACAAGTGATGATTGAATAAAAGCTTGAAGAACCGATTAATATAAATCAAGAGTTAATCGACATATATTTGAAGATTCATGAATTTGAAGAATTCATGAATAAAAACACAAAGAATCAAGACATTTGTATCAGTATTTTATCAAGTCTTAGATTAAATGTTAAAGACCCGAGTAGTATCATATCTATCATTATCTTCACTTCAAAAATTATTTTTCCACTCAAAAGGTTTTTATTAAAGAATAATATTTAATTTAATTAAAAAATAAATTTTAATAGATTTTTTATAAAGAAATATATTTTAAAACATACTCAAAGTGTTTTTGAATATATACCAATTAATTTATATATACCGACATATCAAAAATATGTACGCCAACATATAGACGGTTGAAGTGTTTTTTAAATTTTCAAAAGTAGTAACTTTTAGCTCCATTCTTTTATGACTGGATGCAACTCTTCAACCTCTATTTAAAGGCATATGATTTTGAATTTGTAAAACAATTCTAACTAATTTCTTTATCTCTCTCCTCTCTCGTTCTCCTTAAGATCTCAACGAAGTGCTGCTGATTTCTACATCAGTTTCTTTCTCTACATCTATACCAAAGATCAGAGAAGATTCACTTCCATTATACATCGTTAACTCTTTGGTCTTCACTCAATTCTACTCAATAGCAAAGATATTCAACTACTGAAGGTTTATAGGCAATTGTATCTACAAGCTACTTGGAATTGCCATCGAAAGATTCGATTTCTTGGAGTCTACCACTATTACTTGTAAAAGGGTGACCTTAACCACCCGAGTGAAAGTTAAGACGAATTGTAAAGGGAGTTATCCTGCTTCTTGAGTCAAAGACAAGTTACGTGTTATGGTTACCCAAGTTAACTTTCAAAGGGTGTGTTGGTTACCCGAATAAAATTCCAGTACGTGTTATTGCCACCTGAGTCAAAGTCAAGAGGTGTAAAGGGTGTTCTTGCTACCTGATTTATAGTCAAGATGTGATTAGTGAAATTATGTATGGGATACATGACCGGATGTGGGATAGGAATCCAAACTAGTATAAAATTCTTGGTTTCTTTTTTGCCTTTACTTTTACTGCATTTACTTACTATTATCTAATTGTTTTGTGATTATATTATTACCCGTGTTTCAATTTTTTGTGATGAAGTTTGAAATTTACAAGTATTTTGATTAAAAAATTAGATACATTATTCACCCTCCTTCAGTGTAAATAGCCTCAAGATCCATTCTGTTGTAGTATAGATTAAGTATCAAACTTATCACCACCCCATCCACAACCAAGATTATAAAATTATCCATTACAAACGGGGCTCTAACTATTGTTGCCAATGGTATCGCTAGCAATGGTCTTCTGGTTCTCCAAGTCACTGATGATACCATATTATTTACCTCACACCTAGCTCATCATATTATAGCTCTTAAGTTCATTTTATATAGTTTTGAAATGCCTTCGAGCCTTAAAATCAACTTTAGCAAGAGTTCTATTTTAATCTTAAATGATGTTGATAATGTTGAAAATCATGTCGCCAATACGCTACCTTGTTAGACCATGAATTTTCCTATAGATTACTTAGGATTTTTGATTAAGCCGACTAAGCTAACAAATGAAGATTGGTAAATAATAATCGATAAAATCAACAAAAAATTATCCAACTGGAATTGTAGATTCTTATCTAGAGCAAGTATAATCATTCTAGTTAATTCTGTTTTATCATCCCTTTTGCTTTATTGGATGTCTTTTTTACTTTCTCCCAAGTATGTAAAATTAGAAGAAAATTCTTTTGGAGTGGGGATAACTGCTGTAATAATATCGATTGTCTTGTTAATTGAGAAACAGTTTGCAAATCTAAAGAAGATGGGGGCTTAGGAATTTTAAACCTTTGTATTCTTAATGCTTCTTTATTAGAAAAATGGCTTTGGAAATTCAATAATAATAATGAAAACCTTATTAGGAAAGAAATGATTTCAAACCAATTTTACGGTGGAACAAATAACCTCCACCATATTACCTCCAATCCTAACAATATATCTCACTTCTAGAAATCCATCATAAAAAGCTTTAACATCTTTAACCTAGGAATTAATAATATTATTCCTTCTGGCAGTAAAACATCATTTTGGCATGATAGTTGGATATCTCTCATACCGCTCAGAGTTGAATATTGAGTGTTTTTAATATTTGTAATTGTAAAAATACTCTAATTTCTGAAGTTTTTACACCTTATAACAAATTTCCATGGAAGTTTAACTTCAACCGTGCTCTCGAAGGTATTACCTTATCCCAATTTCCATAGGAACTGTTGCCATGTTGTTTGACATCCCCTTGAGGATTCGGTCTCTTAGACTTGCTTCTTTTGATGCTTCATGGTTGTTATCAGTGTCTTATTCTACCATTTCCTTTTTACCTTTGTTATTTAGTTCTTAGTTCTCAACCTTAGCTTCTTATTGTGTTATTTTGTGTTTAGATTTGGGAGGGACTTTTTCTTTTACTTTTCTATGTATACCTGCCAAATTTGTTGACATCTCCCTTTTTAACTATAGAATAAAATTATATGAGTGCTCTTCTCCTCGAGAGGATGACTCATTTCTCTCAAAAACAATTACATCAAAATTTTGTATATTATAAACATGACTATTCACCATACAACTTTTGTATGTGATCGGATATGGATTAAATACCCATACTCTTGTACTGTTTTAGAGTTCAAAACTAATAGAAGACAATACATAATCTCGGGAAAATTTACATCATGTGACCAAGACTCGAAATATTTTAATGGTGGTAAAATTTGACTCTTACATTGGTATTAAAGCAACAATATACCAAAAGATAATTAGTAAATAAATATTACATGTCATTCATTAATTTTATATTTAGTTCATTTGATATATTTTAATTGATAAACAGTTTTATCAATTATATTATCTATGCAAACTTATTATAGTAGATTATTATCATATTACATATGTTGTTATACTTATTAGAATGGTTTATTATATTTTTCTAATAAGGTTCCCATTGAATTTTACATCTTTTAAAAACCCTAAACGGGATGCGGGAATTTTGAAAATTCCTCAAGTGAGTGCTAGGATCCATTTATCATGCTACCATAACCTTGAGGGTGCTCAACAACAAATTGTAGTCCCTGTAAATGGTAAGTAACACTTTACTAATTATATATCATATATAATTCACTATATATTCTTTGCTCCTAATCATCTTCATGACCTTAAAGGTGCTCAACAAATCATGAATTACATTAGATACCCTAGACCCATCATTTCAACATAGCCTAAGGGTAATTTTATAACTCCTAATGGTGCTAACAAAAGTTACAAAATATTATTACCTATATAGAGATCATATAAACATCACCATAAATATTTGATAGCTTGAGGGCGATCAACAACCATAAGTATTTACAGTACTCTATTTATATTGTAAATGATGGAGAGCAATAATATTTAGAATTCGTAATCTTAAAATAATAATAATGATTATTATATTATCTCAGGAACAACAAGAATTCACATTACCCAATTACAACATTTTCTATTATACATAATATTAAATACATATATATTTATTCCTTATAACCATAATGGGTTTTATTTCGATTTTAACTTTTAAAAACATCTTTTTAGTTTGTATACATCATATAAGATTCTCTTATTTAATTATAAAATTTATAATAAATTTAATCTTATATATGTATATATTATTATTAATTAACAATTAAACAATATTACAACATTTTAAGAATTACAACATTTATAATTCATTTTATAATTAAAAATTATTTTGAATCTACTTATTTATAACTTTTATAATTTTAAATTCAAAACAATTTCATATTTATTTAATTATAACATTTATAAATCAAATTTAAACAATATTAAGTTTGTTCATTTATAACCTTTATGAATATAAATTTAAAATAATTTTAAATTATATTCATAACCTCTATAAATTTATTTTAATTTAAAAAGGTTTAAATAAATTTATTTATAATCTTTATAAATTCAATTTAAAGACTTTTAAATTTGTTTATTTATAATCTTGATGAATAAAAAATTTAAACAATTTTAAATTTCATTTATAAATTTATAAATTGTATTCTTAATTTAAATAACTTTAAATTAATTAGTTTATAAATTTTGTGAATATTAATTTAAAAATAATTTATTCAGAAATTTTATAAATTTAAATTTAAGACAATTTTAAATGCAAATTTTCATATAATATTCATAATAACACAATGCAGGCTCTGATACAATTGTTGGATCAGATGCATCGAGCAGTGGGGTAAAAGGGACCAATTTTATAAATTTTCCTTTTAATTCATTATGCACTAGTCTTTTATAGTGTTATCATGAATAATGTCGATAATATTAAATCATATTTAATTTTTTATGGTAGATTTTAATTTGAACTTTAGGATATATCATATTATGATTGTATTAATAATGTCAATTTGATTTGCAATATTTGTATTTGTTCGAAATGTTTAAATATAATTCATTGTCAAATTAATAACATTTATTCAAAGGTAAATTTAAGTAATAATTAAATAATTTTATTATATAAATCCAAATAGCAATTTTAAATTCAATGTTTATTAATTTGATGTTATAAATTTAAATTAATTATACTTCATAATCCGTCTTAATATAAATATCAAATATTCGAATCAAAATACCTTAATATATTAACATTGATTAACGGTATTAATTTAAGAATATTATAATAATAAATTAATATATATTGATATATATATCAACATCTAAATTACAATGTCACACACACACATATATATAAGTGTATGATATACGGTTAATTAATACCAGTGTGTCCATAGTTTTAATACAAACCCAACATCATAAATTGTATGCAAAACAGATTTCATATGTGAATGTTATGAAGGTTGCATAATTCATGTATTAAAATGCAGAATATGATAAAATAGCGTTTAAATATAAAATTCCTTTTCTTCTTCCTCCAAAACCCTAGCCACCACATACCCATGTTTTATTGATCAATTGATGACTCCATGTAAAGATGTGAGCCTCGAGACCACCACTAGCACGACCCCCTCCTCTAACGAACCCACATACATCCATATAGTCCAACTCAAAGTTGATGCCTAAACCCTTAATTTCGCTTGCCAGTACATAACCCATATTATTTTCGTTATCAATTCGTTACCAGAGTAATCGCCAATAATTCATCGTCGAAGTTGCTTCTAAGAATGCCAGCGTTTAGCAAGGCCATGATGGTTAGTGGTTTTGGGGTCGATTGATAATCCAGTCATTGCCGTGAAGATAGGTATGTGCATGCATGGTGCATAAATAGTAAAAGAATTAAAATTATTTTTCACTTTTATTTGAATCATAGATATGATAAAATATATGTATTAAGGCATGTATGGATTTTGCCAACGCATAGTGGTTTAACGAGTTTAGTTGCTTAATGATTATCCAGGAGAAATCCAATTTCTTATATATTAAAGTGACACCCTTAAGCAATGATATTGTGCATGTTTTCTCTTCGTCATCACTATATCACTGAAATATTTAGAATTCAGTCAACTGTAAACATCTATTAATATCCATGGTTAGTTGCGAAGTCCAACAATAAAGTCCATAGTTCAATCCGATAACAATTATCAATTAATCGATTTTCTTAGGTCAAAACTTTGAATTTACGTTGACTGCCAATTATGGCGACACCTACCTTCTATTTGAGGGAGACAATATAATGTTTCAGTTCAATTGGTTCAACTTGTACCCAACTACAGTCTTAACTCGATCATCGGTGCTATGTGATTGACTACAATCAAAGTATAGTTCAGACACTTAAGATTCACGGTATTCTCAAGTCAAAAGACTACTGCACATCATCATGTGAGATCTTCTATTTGAATTTTAGCCTATAGAAGATTCTTAGCCATTCATTCTATAATTGTTCCAAACAACTGCACAAACGTAACCCCTTTGTTCCACCAATGGTCATGAATAATTCACCATTCATCATATGGAGAGCTTTATGTATACTGGTCTCAACAGATATATCGGTATACCATTCTCAATGCATCTTGACTATGAACATTTAATGACAAATATTTATTTTGTTCGATTCAATACTCATGGTTATGAACACACAGCTGCAACCGATTAAATAGTTTTCCTAAGGATTTTCTACTTGTATATATTTAATTTATTTATAACACTGTTTATATCCTTATATAACAGTATATACAGTAGAAAACAAAACTGAAAACATACTTTATTTCGAATGAGATTTGATAAGAGTTGCGTTATATAATCAAATTATGTAATTTACCCTAGGGCACATCCTTAACTCTATCAATCCATTCATATTAAAATTCAATATGAATTCATTAAAGTGTACCATTATGGATATCCTTAGTAAGTTAATTACAACCAAGAGTACATTCATGAAAGTACCAAGTGAAGTATTCACAGTCAAATATGCACATTGCTCGAATAGTTCAAAGAAGAGAAAGCATATGTCGAAGGGCAGAAAAGGTAAATCTAAGGTCAAAGAAGACAAGGGTGAATGCCACGTTGCTTTAAGCAGGGACACTAGAAGACAAACCGCCTAGATTATTGGAAGATGCTCAAGTGAAAGGAATCTGATTCCGTTCCTAAAGTATTTTGCTTATAGAAAATTGTCTATCTAAAATTATTTCTAGTTAGGTTTTAGATACTAGATCTAAACTCATATCAATAATTCATTACAAGAACTTAGGAGAAAAAGGCCCATGGCAAGAGGGATCATGGAATTCCAAGTTAAAAATAAGATACTATAGCTACCGTAGTATTAGGAGATTATCGTGTGAAGCTTTCTAGTAGATTTGATTTAATTTTATATCATTGTTATGTATTGAACTTTATTAATGGAATGATTTGTGTTTCCCATTTGGTAGAAAATGGTTATAGTTTTATATGTAATGACTGTAACAACCCGTATTTCCAACACGAATCATGCCGAGAAAATACAAGCTGTTGGGTTTTTAAAACATTACAGAGCATAATTACAAAGATAAAGTTCTAAGACATTCTACACTTTCAGATCTCATAGTGGAATGAATTAAATATAAATACAAAAAATAGACATTTCATAAAAACATTCTCTAAAATACTTGATTTACAAAATACATTATTTCCAAATTACAATATAATTTTATAGACTTTTAATACAATAAGTAACTGTAAGAGAACAACAAAAAATATTAGAACTCCATCGTTGAGCTCCTTTCTTCCCTGCGCTATAATAAAGCACTACTAACCTATCATCCCGTGGTAGGGAGTGAATGAGAACAAAACCAATAAGATGATTAAGTGCAATTAAATCTGAATCTACTCTAAGTGATATAGAGTGCATATAATATGTTCATGCATTCCTAAGGTCACATACCTAAGGGTAATTATCTAACTCACTGGTTTAGATCTACAAGTCAAAACCTCACATTATCGATCGGACAAATCAGGAGCTACTGTCTCTTTTATACTCACACTATGCCTGGAGAGGGAGAACACAATACAAAAACTCGCTAAGTGACTCATCGCATGTGCCCGTGCTCATCTCTCAATCGTAGTAGGAATGACTAATCTGGTGTTCACCACATGCGAATCACCGCCAGTAACGGGCCCCTACCTAGTTTCATCACGTTTCCTATGGCCACTTATTGTCCAGCTCCAGCATTCACTAGTACCACGTTTGTGCAAGAAGAACGTGCAATACTTGAATCTCCTATTAGGACCGGGCCCCCGTAGGAATTGTTCCCGCTAGTGCTATGCCCACTTGTACGTAACACTCCCTAAAACTAACGCAAATAAATTGCCCTCACCTCACTAAGTCCAGTCTCAACATATGCCTAACGGTCCATTCAATTGCCTTCATTTACGGAGCTACTAGACCTTATCCTTTTAGCAAAGTAAATTTGCCATACAACTTAGATAAAGAACTAGCTTCCTAACTCCCTCACATATACATTATAGCCTAAAATAGTGCAACTTATGATTCACTATTCATAAATTTCATTTCTTAATTGGGCCTAAAAGCCAAAAGTAAAAATAGCCTAATAAACATACTGGACAATCGACATGAAACATCCACAGGTCGACCGCCTACGGTCGACCTAGGATGGTCCATTGTCGACCGCTACAGTTAAATTTTCATGTTGTCAATCTTTTAAATTATTTGCGACGTTTATATTATTAACGTTAATTAATTTAATTTTATGCGAGACTTTTTTTTCCTGTTAACCCTACGTTTTAATTCAATTCCATCAATCTCTCTAACAGTTCTAGGGTTTATAATTCAACAATTTTATATGTAAATTTTATAATTTCTAGCTCTAATCCCAATTCAAATTTAGGGTTTACAGTTTGATATATCAAAATAATTAGATTTAACATCAAATTATATTTAATTTACAGATCTATAATTTAACAATTAACATGTTAATCTTATGGTTTCAACACTTAATTTAAGCTTAGGTTTTAGGTTTACAATTTGCTAATTTAAATTAAATTAAACATTTTAATTAAGTTTTTTAGGCAATCTAACCATTAAAATAGTTTTAAATTTAATTCAAATAATCAAATTATCAAGTCTATGCCCACTCACCTTTTAGTCTAAGCTCTAGATCTGAGATAATTGACCTCCAATCAATAGCTCTTCTCTAGTCTCTTTAGTCTCCTTCTTGATTGCTTGCTTTGCTCTTTAATTTTTCTTTAGTAAATATTTGGATTGAATTTGATTGTAGGATTTAGGGTTTTGAGAGTTACAATAAGTTTGAGCAAAAGGATTAGGGTTTATTTAGCATCTTATTTATAGAGTTAAAGGTAGGTTTAAGGTAGGTTTAAGGCTATTAGATTAACCTCAGTTATCATCTTAATCGACCATCAATTATTTCAGATGCAAGCAATCAATCAGGGTCGTTAAATTAAATACATCGAACCCAGATGCTTTCCTAAACAATAGATTATTTATATATTTAAACTTTCTTTTTAGATTAATATGTGTACAATCCATTAACTCAATCAATTAACTAATCAATCAATTAACCAATTAATTCATATCTTAATTTATGTTAATGAAATAAATTTATTAATTCATGTATATACATACATATACATACATACATACATACATAGATATATATATTATTAACTAATTAAGAGTGTATATACATACATACACACATATACATATACATATATATATGTATATGTATATGTATATGTATATATATACACACACTTATACATATATATGCATCTTAAAAATGATTAAGAAGTTTTGCTTTTCTTTTCTAATTACTTTACTCATACTTAACTTTCCATTTCAGGTTATTATATTTCCCTTTAATGTCATTAATAGCCACCTATCCAGATTAGTTAATACTATTCATTCACATTCACATTTTTATTATTATTCAATATGGTAGGAAAGCATACATTTGTTTTCAAAAATACCCATGACATGTATATATGAATATTCATTTGTTTTTTATTTGTTAAGGGAATTTAGGTGAAGTTTATTTCTATAAAAACACTTTTTTTCATTCATGTTTTCTTAAATGAACCCTTTCCTTTTCCCCCCAATTAATGTAACGGTTATCTTAGTTAATGCAACCAATTTACAATTTAAGTTAGTCAATTAAGATTTCAATCTTAATTAATGCCTTAATTTCCATTCCATATACATACCCACACAATATATATATATATATATATATATATAGACACATACATACATACATACATACATACATATATAGACACATCTTTTTCTTTCCAAAATGTGTAACTTTTATTAAATGCTTTCTTTTCAAAATAAACCTTTGCTTTTGTGCATAAAACCGTTATTCTTACTTTTTAAATATATATGAAAGTATTCTTTCCTTTTTAATATGCGCACTTATCATTATACCATCATTCTTTTATTTTCTTTTTCCTTGGGGTAATCTATACATATTCAACTTATTTCTTAACAAATAAGTTTTCTTTATTCGGGTAATCTATACATATTCAACTTATTTCTTAACAAATAAGTTTTCTTTATTCTTTCTTCAAACTTTAAATTTACTTCCAAAAATAGGCGCAAAACACAAAATGCGCACTACAGTAAACGTTCTGTATCTTCTTCATACGATATCCATTTCTAACAACTTATATATGAATTTGGGCTAGAAAATCCTACTTGATCCAATGGAAAAGTCAGATTTTCCAAATTCCTTCATTTATAGAAATTTTACTACTTTGTCCTTTTATGCAAAATTACGTTTTTACCCTTGTTAATATTTTAATTTATTATAAAAAATTTAGGGTGTCACAATGACCGTGTTATGAATATTTATTATGATTATAAAATTGTTTTTTGGACTTTTAAATGGCATTTATATACTTATTTACAATCATGTATTTGTTATCGAAAATAATACCGCGTTTAAAATAAATGAAAACAATCTTTGGCATTATCGATTAGGTCGTATAAGTAAGAAATGATTGAACAAGTTAAGAATCCAAGGGATCTACCATCATTTGATTCTGAATCATTTGATGATTGTACATCGTGTCTCAAATGTAAAATGGTCATGCATTCATTTACTAGGAAAAATGAAAGAGTTACTAAACTCTTAGGACTAGTACATACTTATGTATGTGGTCCTACATCTACAATTGCCAAATACGGAACTTCTTACATCATTGCATTCATAGATGATTTATCTAGATATGGATATTTGTAACTTGTGAAAAACAAATCATTGGTCTATGATAAATTCTTATATATAAGAACGAAATTGAAAATCCTATCGATAAGAAGACTAAAATACTTTGATTTGATTGAGGCAGTGAGTACATTAGATATAAGCTCCAAGAGACCTAAAAAGGAATAAGATTTTCTCTAAAGCTACTCCTCCCTGTACTCTTCAACATAACAATGTTTCAGAAAAGGAGAAATTGAACTCTATTAGACATGGTTCAATTGATGATAGTGATATCGAGTTGCCTCTTGCCTTTTTGGGATATGCGCTTGAAACCGTGACATATATGTTGAATTTAGTACCATCTAAATATGTGCCTAAGATACTATACAAGTTATGGACTGGTAAGAAACTTCATCTTAATTATCTTAAAGTATGGGATTGTCCGGCTTATGTTAAGAACGTAAACTCAGGTAAACTTGAGGCAAGATTAGTTTTATGTAAGTTTATAAGATATCCTTGAAATTATCATGGATTCATATTATATCGTACCGAGGAACAAAAAGTGTTTGTTTCGAGACATGCTACCTTTTTAGAAAAGGGATTACTTTCACGAGAAACTAGTGGCAGCAAGATAGATTTGGATGAGATTCAAAAAACTTCAATAGAAACTGAGTATTTAGATAATAATTTAACACCCATTGAAGACACATGACCTATTAGAAAATCTAGAAGGGAATATCATGTGCCAGAGAGATACTATGGATTTCACATTGACAATGATAACAAGGATTGTGTCACTTGTGATAATGATCCTCTCACACGCTGTTATGCCTTAGAGAGTAAAGACTCTGCCGTATGACTTTATGCAATGAAAATCAAAATGGGTTCCATGTACAAAAACAAAGTTCAAACTTCGGTAAATGGACCCGAAGTTTTGAGAAACATCGGTATCAAATATATCTTTCAAAAAAATTAATGCAGATGGAAAGGTTGAAACCTATATAGGAAGCTTGGTACTAAAAGGTTTTCGTCAAATTCAAATTGTTGATTATGACAAAACATTTTCACCGATCGTTATGCTTAAATCATTTCAGATTCTACTTGCAGTTGCTGCTTATTATGACTACGAAATATGGCAGATGAACATTAAAAAAACGTTTTTAAATTGTGATTTAGAAGAGAATATTTATATCGTAGTCAGAGGGTTTTATGGTCAGCAGGAGTGGTGACAAAACATGTAGGTTCTTAAGATCAATTTATGGTCTTAAGTAAGAATATGGAAGTTGGAATACTTGTCTAGATAAGGTAATCAAATAGTTTGGTTTCTATCAAAACACAAAGGAAGCATGCATATATAGAAAAGAACAAAAAGGTGCTATTATGTTCTTAATTTTATATGTTGATGATTTACTACTGGTTGGTAATGGTGTTCCAATATTATAATCATTTTAAAACTTGATTTTCCAATAATTTTAAATGAATAATTTAAGAGAGACATCCTTTATACTAGATCTAAAGATAAATAGATATAGATCTAAAAGGTTATTGGAAGTGTCCCAATCAATTTACATAGATACCATATTAAGAAGATTTAGTATGGAAAATTCCAAGTGTGGAAATGTTCTAGTGTGACATAGAATTGTTCTTTCTAAGAAAGACTCACCATCTATGGATCGGGAAAGACAACGTATGAGTAGGATTCCTTATGTGTTAGCAATAGGATCCATCATGTGCACTATGCTACATAGTAGGCTAGATATCGCTTTGGTACTAGGTGCTGTTAGCCGATATCAATCAAATCTAAGTGAAAATCATTGGACAATGGTTAAAGTCATCCTTATGTATTTAAGAAATACCAAGGATTTATTTCTTATATTTGAAAAAAAACAAAGTCTTTATGAAGGGGTATTTTGAATCAAGTTTCCAAATTGATGTCGACGATAGCAAATCAACCTTGGGATTCGTATTTACTCTCAACAGAGGGGTCGCTAGTTGGAAAATTTCAAAACTAGATGTTGTGGGCAATTCAACCATGGAGGTTAAGTACATATTCTTAGACAAAGTCGCAACATAAGCAATGTGGATGTGCAAATTCATCAAAGTGTTAGAAATGATCATAAGCGTTGAAGTTTGATGCTGATGTATTGTGACAATAATGCAACAATGCATATCATTAACGAGTTCAGCGACAAGACCATTAGATTTGTTTTTGCCTTCACAAAATGCCTCAAACGTTATGTGTTTGGATTTTAAAACGTTTCAATGAGTTCGAATTAGGCATATGTTTACCTATAAGCACAAACATGACCATTTCATTTTTTTAGCATGTACATACTCTGATATTGATGTAGAAGAGGAGCAAGGTTCATTGACTATTTCATTGGAGGTTCTATCCTTTGCTACCCCTTGACAGGCGTCTACATCTGGATCCAGATTCATGGAATCTAGAAAATATTATGGAATGTATTCAACAAATAATTTAACCCAGACTCTCATCATTATCCTGTTCTCTGCGATGCTTTATACTTTCTACCTTGTTTGTATGACACCGAGTGGATGAAGCAAAGTCGTTGAATGCCGCAAGCACATCTTCCATTTTTTGGAGGAGAACGTGAGATGTTAAAGGCAATAAACTAGTGTGATTAGAGGTTTGGAGCTGAAAGAATTTGATGTAGAAGTTGAACTGCAACTCAAATGCACATCTCCATAAAGGAACCGCATGAACATGAAGATCCTTTGTAGCTCTTATGGAGTTTCCACAAGGCATAAACGAGTTGCTTATGGCCTAATTTACCATAATAGAAGTAAAAAATTAGGACTAAGCAGGTTGTTGCTATATGTTGTCTTTTCCACAGCGAAAACGTATGTGTTGTGATGGAAAAGCTGGATCCAAGGTGTTCTTGACAAGGTAGTTGATTTGTGGATTTGTAAAGTGGAGGATTGATGAAGTCTAGATTTGAGTTTATCTCCATATGAAGGAACGTATCTAAGATTAGGGATGTTGTAGTCGAAGAGGTAAGTCATCCGTGGATAAGATTTTGCAAGAAGAAGATGAGGAAGGATAGTAACAATACTGTAAAGGTAAATTATATTAGTTTATTTTGTTGTATGTTTGATTATATATATGATGCATTCCCAATAAAACATTTAGCTGAAATGTTAATATATGCTGATTTAAAATCAATTAATATGATTAATTAACTAGAATAGAATAATATTAATAAAATATGATTTTATTAATAATAACTAGATTGGATCTGGTGAAACCCTTTAGACTTCATAGACCCATTAAGATCCAAATAATATTTTTTGGAATCCACGTATTTCATCTGCTGTAGACCGGCTTGAATCCTTCAGTACATATTATGTGTGTGTGTATCATCTAATTTTAGTGTGATAACGTGTGAACGACTGGGTTTGTATTGTATAAACATACGATTATGGTTTGGTTTGAATACACACACTTGGTATTATATGTCGTTCCTTCCATTGTGAGTTATGAAAGTTATAGCTAGAATACTGCTTTGTTTACAATTATAATAACATAATGATCTGCTGTTTACAAATTTCGTGGTCTGAATATCGAATCTGGAATTAAACCAGAGGGTTGAAAATGGCGGGTTGTTACATTCATCTTGTTTAAACAAGGTAAAATGTCATGAACATACAAGTTCACTTCGAACAACTATATTATAATATAATGTGTATATCACATAATATACACGTGAAACGAGTAATATAAAGTTTATATAAGTGAGTAAACTCACTTGTAGACAAAGCAAATACACAAACCTTCACTACCACCACCTAAAATCAAGCCTTGCCTTATTTACCTACGCCCATTACACTTATCTACCTTTAAACCTTGTTTTCTCCTTTAGAAACAATCTCTAAGTGCTTTAGGAATGAAGTATAAAGAATATATGCGAGTTTGGTTGATATGAAGGTGTTTTAAGCTAAATTATTTATTTAGATTAAGAGACGATTAATGAAAATTAGAAATAGCCTGCTCTGTTTTTAAGTAATTAGGAAAGAAAAAGAAGAAGGGGTATGAAGGTATGTGTGTATAGGCAAGTGTAAAGAGAGTGAAGCCCAAAGGGCCTTTGTCCATCCACCTTCCTACTTTCCATCCGTTACCATGAAGACATGTCTTAAAAGTCTTCTCTCTTAGCTTCACCAAAACCTTACACACATTTACATAACCACTCTCATCCTTATCTTTTTCAAATGAACACCAATGCATTACACAGTTAACGCAAATGTGCGTTTATACTCTTTTAACAACCTTTAACATGCTTAAGCTTGATTACTGATAATGTATTTTTCGATCACATTTTCAATATTGTTCACTTGTGCATGTGAAAATATTCCAAAACCATGTTTGTTAACATTAATCTCATTTAATTATTTATGTATAAGTGATATGAAACATGGATCGATACGGTGTCGAATAGGAGAATCACTCGGTCTCTTGAAAGCAAGTCAAAAATCCTAGACTTATAAAAGGGGACTTATTAGCATATCTGTATCTATATAAAACCCCACAAAGTAAGATATTTTAAGGAAAAAGTCATTTGATGGAGTAATGATCATTCTAAAATAAGTATATCATCTAACGCCCAATCACTTTACACCTAAAACTTTATGAATAAATTATGTTAAATCAAATTTTGGTTACAATCTATGTGTTTTAATTAAAGAGGATCAATGATACTTGAGTAAGGCAAGTCGCTCAATCAAGTATGCTTGTCTTAAGTCTATACGAAGTCATTTGTGTAAATAGAGATTTGTTCAAGTCCTTATTTGTACAGCCACAACTTCAGTTTGACCTAATGGCTATTAAAGTTACAATTTCAAGCTTATTATGCTCGAGGGAAATGAAAAATAAAGAAGAACTATGATTCAGAATTCGTCCCCTTCTAGTAAGGGGTACATGCCTATTTATAGAGAATTTAGAGCTTTAGATTCATGACACACACTCGATATGACATGTGGCGCAAACCTTATCTATTTTCTCCATGATGATGTGGATTGACTAATCCAATTAGAGAATCCCATGTGGCCTGCTGGGATGTCAATTTCTGTTATATTCTTCAGCATGTGATAGCTCTAATTGTCAACATGCAATAGCTTCCTTTGGTTATCAATCATGCGATAGCTTCACTTGGTTGTCATTATGCGATAGCTTCCTTTAGTCATCAACGTGCGACAGCCATTCTAATCATCAACATGCGATGGCTTCCTCCTATACTATCTTACGATAACTCTTATAATTATTAACATGCAATAGCTTTCTTTAACTACCAACATCGATAGTTTCCTTCTTTATCAACATGTGACAGCTCTTCATTAGCGATAGTCTACAACTTGAAATGGCTCTATGTTATTAACATATGATAACCTGGCTTTCAACTTGCGACAACTATATAATATCAACTTGTGATAATTTTTATCTTGCGATAACCTTTAATATGTGATGACTTTTAACTTGTGATAGCTTCTCTTTTTACCTTAACATATAATAGCTTTTCCTATACCTTTACTTGCGATAGCCTCATATGTCAACTTGTGACAGCCTTTTATATTCTCTTTTACGATAGCTCTATGACATCATCTTGTAATAGCGTTGTCCATATCAACTTTCGATAGTTTTATGATGTCAACTTGCGATGATCTTGATCGTATCGGTTTTCAATAGCTTTATGGTGTCAACTTTCGATAGTCTTGACCATATCAACTTTCAATAGCTTAGTTCCTTCATTTTGCGATAGCTCATTGCTATCAACTTGCCATGTCTCTAACATTGTCAACTTTTGATGGTTTCACACTTCACTTATCCTTGGAAATTTGAGGTGTAACAAATTACATGAGATATACATTTTGCCTATATAAAGAAATGCTAATGGTAGAATTTTCAAAAATTAATTCAAAAAAATGATACCCAATCCTACATATGTATTTGTAAGAAGGTATGCATGCATCTATATGTATGTGTGTGTGGGGTGAGTGCATGCATGCATGCATGCATGTATGTATGTAAATACACCCACACACATATGCATATGCACACAAATTAAAAGAAAGCATGCTTTTTCAATGAATTTTTGAAAACATATATCGAAAGACCATTCTTACTCTCCAATAACAAAGAACATTAAATTTATGTACATGCAAACATTTTCCATGCTTGTGTGCTCTTTAAGAAAAATTTGATCTTAAATACAAATATGGAATTCACTCCATCAAAGTTGAGTGGACAAATATTAATACTATCAACCACAATAGAAGAATCGCTTCCACCTCCCACTTTAAACAAAATAAACAAGAAAATGAATTAACTAAGTCACTTATACATGAACAATAAACACATTACACTTCATTTATAAAATTTATTCATGTACAACAACAAAAGGAAAAGCTTAACAAAATCATCAAGAGAAGCTACAACCACACCCGGCACAACTAATATATTTTCTTCTCACTTTTGAACTTTACAACATAGCTTGTGAAAAAACTAAAACTATGATGACTATGATTGATAGGAATCATGAAACAAAATTCTTAAACATCTAGTATCTTCTTTCACCCTGTTGAAGAATTAACATATCATTGAGGCGTTTACTTACCAACATCTAAAAACAAAAACTAAAATTAATGCACGTACATTACCAAAAAACACACACACATGCATATGTGTATGTATTTGTGGATAACAATAGCTTAAGCTAAATAAACATCCATAAACACTCATTTAGTAGAAACACAAAAGTCGGGCAATTACTCCCATTGGTTCATAAAAATCTAAATGTAACGTAGACAAATTTCCAACAAGCGATCTCTCACTATTAACTTGTATAATTAGTATATTATCTTGCTATTTAGGAGGTTCTCTGCATTTTATAAAAAAACATAGATGAGCTACAATATATATTAGGCAATGACTAATTGCTCGCTATTATTTTTGTAAGAACATTTAACTAACATTTTGATCCAAGACATTATTTCTCAACTATTTCATACAAAGAACCTCAAATATATATATATATATATATATATATATATATATATGTGTGTGTGTGTGTGTGTGTGTTCAGTAAAATAAAAGCTAAGCGAGGTGGGGTCAATCTCACATCAACCATAAAAATGTCCAAGCAAATATCAAGCAAATAAAAAAATGTTCCCACAACAGCTCACCCATTTTTCGGTTTGCAAAGGCTACAAAGTCGATTTGACTAAATTTTCAAACATTTCGATCTAGTTTGTCTCGAAAACTATATTTTATATCATACATGAAAACATTTTAATTTCAAAATGTTTCAACTTACTATAGAATAAGATACTTTACTAAATAAATTAATTTTAAGGTTAATATGATCCAAATCATATAAGAGTTGGTTAGAAACTTATTTTAAACGTCATCCATATAATGAATTTGTAAAATTAACCTTTCGAAATTGATAAGAATTCAATTTTAAATCAGTTAAATCTTATTGATCAAAGAGAATAATAGTAATGATGGATCTTTAAAAGCAAGAATATTTTTTTAGTGGAATGTTTATTCAAACTCGCAAGAATATAACAAATTTGTTTGTGATTTAGATGCAAAAGCAACATATTAGCTTTTAAACCAAGTCTTACCATTTTTAGGTTATATATATACATTTGTGTGTGTGTGCACGTGCATGTTTACGTGTGTCTACGCGCGCATGTTTGTGTGTATGTTTCTGTATGTGTATGTACACACATGTAAAGATAATCCAAAATAAAACAAAAATGAATTCTAAGTTGTCATTATCAAATTCATAATAACCTAAATATCTTAATCTCGTAAAAAGATAATCAGTCCAACTACTACATCGGTAGGTTGTAAGCTATCAAAAACATGTAGTGATAAATTTTCATTGTAATTATAATATACCGAGTGATATGATAAAAATGGGTAAAAGAACCGGAAAATTCATTAAGAGCATCGTTCGGTTAACCGCCAACATGAAGATAATATGTAATAAACAACATCCTTAAATTACTCAAATGTGTTCTCAATTTTTTAACATATAGATAGTAATAAATATCATCTAAGAAAAATTATAAATGATGACACTGTACACAAAACGCAAGAAAACTAGTTGCTAACTTAAAGCTTGGCAAAGAGTTCATCTGTTGTCCTGAAACCGATACAAATTAGTCAAAAAGGAGATTAGGCATTAAAATTGTGTAATTGAATAATATAACGAGTTGACTATTTGATAAGTGAATATATTAATGAGATGGTTAAACTTCACATCACCAGTAAAAAACATTATGAGTCGTCGACGGTATATTAGTAGGGCTAGATAGTCCACCATAAATTCGTGCATGAATGTAAAAGAGAAGAAGAATACATTTCATGGATGTGAATGTACCAAAAATAAAGTTGAGTGCTGTGAATATAAATGTACATCACCCTTTTAAAGCTAATACTTAGAACACTTGCTAACGATAATACCTAATTCAAAGAATCATTATGAAAGTTATATCTAAGCTATAATTAAACTAAATATATAAATTTACCATTACACTAAATTGGACGAAATTATTTTCATAAGATTATGATAATTAAGACAATAACTGGTATTAAAGATGTAAAACCAAAAATTCAACAACCTTGAAGTCAACCTTACGACATGTAAACATATTATTTATAAAAAATATCATATTTCACTGAAGATTACTGCATGATGCTATTGAATTCTTTACCCAAACTTCATAGACTAGAACCATATGGTGTGTTTAAATATCGAAAAAGAAAGTTATTTATTATCAACAAAGAACAATACATTTCATGAATGAAAATGTACTAAAATATAAATGTTTCTTCTGAATATAAATGCGTATTATGACTTATAAAGCTAACACTCAGAATGCTTACTACTAATAAGATCTAGTTCAAAGAATCATCATGAAGATTATACTAAGAGTTAGATCAAAGGTATAAATTCATCAACAATGAAGAAACCAAATTTATTTTCAAAAAAGTTACGATAACTGAGCATTAACAGGCATCAAGGGGTATAGCCACAAGTTTAATAATCTTGAAGACAAAGTGTTAACCCGCCTATTGGCAAGGTTGTACATAGGCGGATTTAACCCAACAGACTTAATGATCATTAAGGCAGAAAGCTTGAAAGGATGGTTACCAAGATTGGAGATTGATTATATTTGAAACTATGGACTATGGTCAAATTGATTCGGATAAACAACACTAAAAAATGGCTATGTATGGAACTAATATTTTTCCTAGAAGAGGGATCAGAATAGAGGGATCAGATAAAATAGGATGAACACATCACAACTCAATGATGATCGCTCCATAATTCAACAACTACAAGGCGGATTAAAGTGAAACTTTGAAAACATGAAGAGGGGACCCTAAGGAGTCTACCTTAGGGATCGCATGGCATTTGGAGAGGTTTGGAGGGATCGGTCCCTGTCCCTCGATAGGGATCAGCCCTCTTCCCTCTTAGGGATCGGTTAAACCCAACTTTATAGCAAAGATCGATCAATATCTCAACATCTACACATCCAATTGACATGAAACCTAGAGCATAAGCTTACTACATCATGCAGAACATCCGACCCTTATCCCTTCAAAGGGATCAGCTGAAATCATAATACATGCAACACCACTTCACGGAAAACGCGATATCTCACAAACCGTAAGTCGGAATAGCATGAAATTTGGAGGGCAAGTAACTAACATCATGGGGAAACCCTCGGAGGGATCTCACCCTATTTGGACACCAAAATAGGGATCGGGGTCGATCCCTATTGTGGGCTCCAATGGCCTGAAAATTCTTGTGTGGCATCGTCATGGCTTGGAGGTTCTTCTGCCAAAATTTCGGCCCGACCCATGCACATCTTCCCATATAAATACAGCAGGTATGACATCAGAAAAATGATCTTCTTTACCCTTCTCTTTATCTTCAACCTAGGCTACACCGTGTCAATTTTAATTTTGGATTTCAGATTGTAACTGTAAACAAACTAGAATATAATAAAAAGAATTATTCTAGAGTGGACGTAGGCCAAAGTTAGCCGAACCACTATAAATCTTGTCTCTTTTTACCTGCTTTCATTTTTAATTTGTTTGTTCTTCATAATATATTCTATACAATAGATACTATCTGAGATTTGTGACTGGATATTGGTGCTTTCACATAACTGAGAGTTGTTGGCCAATTTTGACGCCAACACAAAACTATGACTTATAAGTAGATAATTAAAAATAAATTCCTATTTCACTAAGCATTAATGCATGATGTTATTCATTTTCTAACCCAAATTTTTGTAGGGCATAACATGTGTGAATGTCAAAATAAAAATCATCAGTTATCTTTGGTCCCTAGATTTAAAATAAAGTTAAAATCATAAGCTACAAATCATTAACTACCTCATGTTTCGAGATATGCATAGAAGGTTATCCTATATCAATCATTTTCTATTCGTTTTTCTTTACTGTTTCACCCATATTGTTCATTGAATCATCGCAAATAAAAAACAAAAACCATGAATATCGTAATGATTGAATGCATCGTTTTTTAACGGAATTGTTTAACGTTAGATAGTTCGGAAGAAATTAATTTTATAACTTGGTAATCCAATAGGAAAGTATCTATTTATGCCTTTTCTTGGTTTCATAATTAATACTGAAACCGTCAGTGTAAAAGGTTTGGAATTAAAAAATTAATTTTTTATGAATGGTAAAACCTATCAATTAAAGAGAATGAATTGTGCCTTAAAAACGGGGATACCGACGGAAATAAAATTGATTGCGAGCAACAAGGAGCGCATAACTATTATCAACCAACGAGGAACTGACAGGTTTAATGGCCATGAGCAAAGGTGAATTTAATCATGAAGAATAAGACATGAAATATTAGTTTGGATTTGAATTTGGATTTTAATGAGAAGGTGAGGAAATAAATTAAAAAGAGCTTCATCTTAAATTTTATTCTTTTTCCAGTGTTGTGAACCATTTCAAATTTATTTTGGTTCCGATCATACACAAAATTTTCATATTTTTTTCTTTTCAAAGTTAAACTCTTCACATTTTCTACTATTTATTTTGGTGCTTCCAGTTTCTAGAGCCATTGATATCGAATGCATGCGCAAATTAGCACCGCACACGCAAAACAAAAATGGAAAAACCAAACATCGTCAGCAATTAAGGAAACCATAACACTGCCCAGCTGCCCGGGTCAATCCAAACCCCTGCCCGTAATTAGCGCACGTTAGCGCAACCCTATATAAATGAGTAGCTAATGTACAAAAATGCCCATCCGACAAATTATTACAAAAGGCCCCTCAATCTATCGAAAATTACCATTTTCTCTACTTGGCTTTTTTTCTCCTTTAAATTTCCTATCTCTTAGATCGCGATTTTCGCGTCTGAAAAATCTGTCGAATTTCATTTTTGTTCTCGTTTCTAATTTCTTCTCTCATCGTCGGATCTGATCCTGATTTTCGATCTGTTTCCGTTCGACTTCTAGGGTTTGCTCGATTTGTGATTTTTTTATTACTGGCTTGAGGAATTAGGGCTTTTTGGTGTGGTTGGAATTTGGGGAATTCATGCTTGAAAAAAGAGGGGAGGATGAAGGAGGGATATGCATGGAAGTGCATGTGAAAATTGGAAGAGGAGGTTGCAGCAGCACATGTGGTCTGTGCCTGCTCCCGTACCATCGCCGTTAGTTTTGCCTTTTACTTCGATTTCGTCATCTTCTATTTCTTTGATTCAGAGCTCTACCGATTCCTTTTTGAAGGTAATTTTTTTTTCTGTCTTCTCAAAGTTTCTTATAATTGAATTGATTGCTGTGGTATGTTAATTGGAGCATTTAATTTTCGTCCGGTATTGGGATTTCTTTTAATGGTGAATAAAATTTGATTCTTTGACTGAATCTTATGTCAATAGAGTAATTTTGATGTAAATTTTAGGATTTTAGCTTGGGTTTGATGTAATTTTGTCAGAAAGGGGACAATTATTAATTGGATAAAAATTTGTATTTTTAACGTTGTGTGAAGTTGAATTTTCAGATGAAAAATAGGGAAATCGGTGGGAAATCCTGTGATTGAAGACTTTGTAGATTATGTATAATAAGGAAATGGCTGTTTGTTAATTTTATTTGACTCACGAGCAATCATTCACTGAAATAATTTGTGTTAGGAGCCATGTGAGTGCCTTTTCTACTTAAAGATGCTTGTTTGACATTGAATTATCAGATTGCTTTATATCTTTCATCTCCTATGGTTTTAAAGGGGCATCACACCACATTTCATGAAAACTTGTCATAGTATGAACAGGGGCCGTCATTGTGACTTTGTACTGATTCTAGGTTGTCTATTTGGTTCTCCAGTGGTATATCTATTGTATTTTGCAAACCTATTGATACTTATTTCTTTAAAGATGCACGCATACATACATATATCTATTAATGATGTACAAGGGGTTCAATCACTAAGACCTTTGGGTACAGAGTCCTTGACCTCATCAGCGGTCTTCAACAATCCTATTGATACTTTATGATGATATGTTATGTAATTGTTATCATTTGCATGTCTGTTTGATATTATCCATAATTGATTCTTTGTTCAGGGGTTATTAGATTAGTATCTCTAGCTAGAGAACTCATGATCTGTAATTCCATGCCCTAGTATATGTATTAGAATAATGCAATAGTGGCTTTAACTAGCTGATTGATTTCTGTTCAGCTTTAGTTACTACAGTTGGACATACCTTAAGTGTTTAGTTCATTCTGAATTATGTTTGTTGATTTCTTTTAGCCGATCGTTGTTTTGACTCAGTCAAATTTTATCTATCTAAAACCACCTTTGTTTGTTAACGTTCAGTTATCAACTAATATACTGAAATCAATTGATTCATTCCTTAGTAGAAGGCGTCAAACTTATATTGGGCTAATTACAATATGCTGGAATCTGTGGACTCTGAATCAATATATTTTCTGTCTTGAACCTTCTTTTTTGGTAACCGTTTATTTATCAATTCTAGGCAGTGAGAATTTTTGGTTGTTGATGGCAATCAATTAGCGTCAGCATCCATTTATATTGCTTTGAGTGACTGTTTTAGGCATTAAACATTATTTTTAAAATCTAGGTTAGGATATATCAACCAGGTTTTCGTACTTTTGCAGGACGGGCGGAAGATTCGGGTAGGTGATTGTGCACTTTTTCAAGCTGGCAACGCTCCACCTTTCATTGGAATAATAAGGTGGTTTACTACAAGCAAGGAAGAGGACTGTCTTAAATTATGTGTAAATTGGCTTTACAGACCTTCTGACATCAAACTTGCAAAAGGAATATTACTCGAAGCGGCGCCAAACGAATTATTTTACTCATTTCACAAAGACGTTATATCCGCTGCATCCCTGCTTCATCCTTGTAGAGTTGCTTTCCTTCGTAAGGGTATTGAGCTTCCATCAGGAATATCATCGTTTGTTTGTAGACGGGTGTACGATATTGCAAATAAGTGTTTATGGTGGTTAACTGACCAGGATTATATCAATGTAAGTTCCGCATGTGACTTGTTCCGACCTATTAACCTTTTGAAAAATTGTTGTTTGCATTAAATTAAAATTATAATTAACTGCAAATATACCCCTTCATCTATGCTCTCAGATATTGAATTGAACATTTACTACTTTTGACACAAATATGCATTCTTGGTTATATAACAAACTAAGAGCTGTAGTTTCACATAGGTTTCAGATCCTTATGCTCTTTGGTGAGCCGTAACATATAATACAGTTAACTTGTTGCTTTGGTTATATGCAGTGGTGGTTAATGGTCATTGGTGTCTGATCCGATTATCTATGGACCTTGCACAAGTATAATAATTTTTTTTACATACTTATTTAGATGTCTTTGGTGAGCTGTAATTTTAGATAGGTTTCAGATCCTTATTCTCTTTGGTGATCTGTAACATATAATACAGTTAACTTATTTATTGCTTATTGCTTTGGTTTTATGCAGTGGTGGTCAATGTTCATTAGTGTCTGATCCGATTATCTATAGACCTTGCACAAATAATGATTTTTACATACTTATTTAGATGTCTGATTATCTGTAGTTTCATTTCTCAGGAACGACAAGAAGAAGTAGATCAATTATTAGACAAAACACGACAAGAAATGCATGCATCAGTTCAGTCAGGAGGTCGTTCACCAAAATCATTGAACAGCCCTACATTAACCCAGCAGCAAAAATCTAGTACAGAAAATGCTCAGAAAAGTAAGAAGAGGGAACGAGGAGGTAATCAAGGAATGGAATCTATTAAGCGAGAACGCCCTACTAAGCCAGAAGATGGAGAATTAACTAGTTCTAGACTCGAAAACATGATAAAATCCAAATTTTCTAAAATAACTGAAAAGGGAGTTCTAATGACAATCGAAAGTGTTGACAAACTAGTCCATCTAATGCAACTTGATAAGAATGAAAGGAAAATTGATTTGGCTGGAAGGCTATTGCTTGCAGATATGATTTCAGCTACTGAGAGAATTGAATGCCTTTCTAGATTTGTTCAGCTTAGGGGTGTTCCTGTTCTTGATGATTGGCTTCAGGAGGCACACAGTAAAGGAAAAAACAGCGATGGCAGTAGCCCCAAGGAAATCGACAAAGGTGCTGAGGATCTTCTTTTAGCTCTGCTTCGTGCCCTTGATAAATTACCTATAAATCTTAATGCTTTGCAGACTTGTAACATCGGTAAGTCTGTGAATCACCTGCGCAGCCACAAAAACCCTGAGATTCAGAAGAAAGCAAGGAGTCTTGTTGACACATGGAAGAAAAGAGTTGATGCAGAAATGATTTTGCTCAATGATGGAAAATCTGCTTTCCCTGAAGCTACTCATGCTGGAGCCGGGCATGTAAAAACTTCCATTACTCATGCATCATCTTCCGCATGTAAAACTCTAGTACATAAGCCTGGCCATGCAGATGCCATAGTGAAGTCGACACCGGTAACAGCAGGATCTTTAAAATTACCATCGTCATTACACACTTCAGTATCAATAGGATCGAAGGATTCCCCAGTCAAAGGAACTGCTAGCAGTGGAAATTCAGAACTGCCATTGGTGTCTGCAAAAGAAGAGAAAAGCACAGGTTCCAGTCAGTCTATGAACAATAGCCAGTCTTCTTGGAAAGAAGATGCTAAGAGTTCTACTGCCGGATCAGTGAATGTTAACAAGCCCTCTCGGCATAGAAGGTCAAGCAATGGGTTTTCAGGGAACAATCCAAAGGATAGTAATATGGGAAAGACAGGCAAAGTCTCTAGTCATAATGTTGATACACCTGGTCTGGATCATGGCAACAGCCATAGATTAATTGTTAGGCTAGCTAACCGTGGCAAGAGCCCTGCACGCAATTCTAACGGAGGTTCTATTGAAGAGAATTTGATTACAGAAAAACATGATACTGGCGGTGACCTGAAAACAAAAATGAAAGGTGACACTCTACAGACGAACACCATTACTGATGTAAATGTGGACTCATGTCCTAGCAATGGCCTTGCAGCTGTAGCTGATGAAGAGAGCAGGAGTGCTGATGTAACTTGTAAAACTTCCAATTCACCATCGGGTATTGGAAAGGGAGTTTCATCAGCTGTATCTAAGTCAAAGAATTCATTTAGCTCCATGAATGCTTTGGTTGAAAGTTGTGCGAAGTATTCTGAAACAAGTACCTCTCCATCAGCTGGTGATGATATTGGAATCAATTTGCTTGCCAATGTGGCTGCCGGAGAAATTTCTACACCTTCTGTATCTCCAAAAACTTCTCCGATAGAGGAATCTCAGGCTGCTAATAGCGGGTCTAAGTCTAAATTATCGTGCGATGACGGTGTGGCCTTAAACTGCATCCATTCCAATGAAAATGCTGAACATGGATCAGCAAAGCAAGAGATTAAGGATAAGCTGCATGATGCAAGGCATCAGTCAGTAGACAATCCTGTGAAGCATGAGGCAAAGTCAGAAGAAAAGAGAGTTGATGGATGTTTGTCCGTCTGTACTAACAACATAAAGGAAAAGTTGGTGGATGATCGAGGAAATCAAGCAGCAGTAGATGATAAGAAACCAACTGAACATAAATATGAAAAAGAAGCGTCTGCTGGTGCTGTCCCACCGGACCCAGACCAGTCTACTATTGTACAAAACCGAAAAGAAAGCGTTGACATAAAATTGAAGACCTTGATATCAGAAATAGCTGAAGCACACAGGATTAAAAAGGCCGAAGGGTTGGATGATAAAATATTAGAATCCAACAATGAAGCAAATGAAAAACAAACTGACCCTACACCTAGCAGTAATGAACTGCTTGATGAGATAAAGAAAGAGGGTGTTGATGTTGACAAACCATCATCAACCGCTCCTATACGAGAAACCGAAGATTCAGAAAAAGTGATATCGGACAAAGGGACTGCCAAGCTTGATTTTGATTTAAACGAGGGATTATCAATTGATGATTGCAACCAAGGCGAACAAATTGCAACCTCTATCGCTCCTGTTCATGCTTCTGTTGCTCCATTACCTACTATACCCCCCTATATCGCTTCCATTTCAAATGGACCACATGCTCATATTACAGTCGCTTCACCTGCCAAAGGTCCCTTTATGCCTCCCGAAAACCTGCTTAAAAGCAAGACCGAAGCTGGTTGGAAAGGCTCAGCTGCTACTAGTGCATTTCGTCCAGCAGAACCACGAAAAGTCGTAGAGTTGCCACATAATAATAGTTTGACTTCAGAAGTTGATAAGCAAGGGCGAACTCCATTTGAGATAGACCTAAACATAGCTGATGAGATGGTTCTAGAAGAAGACATGGCCCCTCAGAGCTCTACGCAGACAGCTGGCTCTGAGTCTGGAGTTGCAACAAAGAGTGCAGGCGGCGGACTAGATCTTGACTTGAATAAAGCAGATGAAAGCACAGATACTGGACAGTTCTTAGCTAGCTCGAGTAGCAGAGTAGAAGTACCTTTTATGCAAGTGAAATCATCAGCTTCTAGAGGGTTTCCTGTCAGCGAGTCGAATATGTTGAGAGATTTCGATCTCAATAATGGACCTGGAGCAGACGAAGTTGGCAGTGAGATGAATGTACTGAAAAACCAACATGCTGCAAGGAATAGTACGAGTAGCAGTAGTCATATGGGAGGATTCACACCATATATGGAGAACGTTCCTTCATGGTTTCCACCTGGCAATACATATCCAGCTGTAGCGATACCTTCATTTTTGCCAACAGCTAACAGAGGAGCAGAGCAGCAGCAGCAGCAGACTTTTCCTATAGTTGCTGCTCCACATGGAAACCAGAGAATATTAAGTTCAGTTACTGGTCATAATAACAGTTTTGGTGGTGATATCTACAGAGGAGGTCCTGTGCTTTCATCATCTCCTGCCATGCCTTTTTCACCTTCTGCTGCATTTCCGTACCCTAGTTTCCCCTTCGTCTCTACTTTTCCATTAACCTCGACCTCGTTTTCAACCAACTCAACCCCACCTTATGCTGATTCATCATGCTTCCAGGCGGTTCCTTCTCAGCTTGTGGGGCCTGCAGGCACTGTTCCGTCTCATTATGCAAGGCCGCCTTACATGATAAGCCTTCCTGAAGGTTCCGATAGAAATAGGTGGGGTGGAGGAGGGCAGGGCCTTGATCTGAATGCTGGTCCTGGAAGCATTGCTGCAGATGTAGTAGATGCGAAAGATGATAGAAGGGCTAGGCAGCAGTTTCCTATTGGCAGTTCACAGACATTCGTTGAGGAGCAGGCTCGGATGTATCAGATGTCAGGTGGGATCATGAAGAGGAAGGATCGTGAAGGTAGTTCCTGGGATGATCGATATTACAAGCAGCCTTCATGGCAGTAGCCAGGACACATCCACAAATCTTAGTTTGTATTGGCAAACATTTGGTGAGTTTCATATATTTTTCTCTTACTACTTCCCATTCTATGCATCTGCATAATATCGCTTATTTTTTTGTATTTCTCATGCATGAATTTTGCTACTCTTCCCACGTTTGTGGTGATATGTATGTGCTACCTATTTAGTAGATGAGGTCGATATGTCTTGCACTTTGTGATGCATACTGATAGAAGTTGATGTTTTAAATTTCAGGCATGGGGCTTCTTTAACTGAGCTGTTCTTGGTTGGTTTATTTCAGACCCTGAAACGATAGCATGCATCATGATATTGGGGATGATAATGTGTGGAACTCAAGATAAAAACAAAAATTACTGTAGTTCTTTGTAAATGTTGAGATAATCATATTCTCCCCTAAAATGATTTTTTTTCCCCTTAGTATTTAGCAGGTTTATTTTCATCGTATAAATCCGTTCTTTCAAGCATGTTTGCTGCATTTTATTCAGGAAAAAAGCACCTCGTTGGAAGAGATCGAAAGAATGGACGGTGAGAACAACTATTCCTGTTTGTTAAATTAAAAATAAAATAAAATAAAAAAGTGTTGCCACCAATCTATTTGGATTAGGTGAGTTTGTAGGAGTTTTAAGAAGACTTTTTTTATTTATTGAAGTAGGTTGGGTTGTGCAGAGCTGTTTCCGTGTGTAGATATCGACTGTTTAATACATGCAGACGTGCTGTCTGCTTTGGCATATCAAAACGCTTCCTTTCTTAGCGCCCCATAGGTTTCGTCCTATGTAATTTTTCTTTGAAACATTTGATACTTTTTTCCTTTCCTTTTCGTATTCGAAGTTTTTTTTTACCTATTTCTATTGTCTTGTCTATCTATATGGAACTTTGAATTGACATTATTGTGTTGAATGAATAAACTTTGCCAAACTCTCTCACTTTATTTTGTAGCGTTAAAGCAAAATCTTTCAAGCTAGTGGACTCTTCGTGTGTATGTGAATGCTTGCATCATTATTATTATTATTATCATCATCATTATTATTGGTATTTAATTTTTGCGGACAAAGTTACGTCTGAGGTTACAAGAAATGCAGTGAAACAATGCTCATCGTCATCCATGAAACAAAAAAAAGGCAAGGGACAATGGAAAAGGACAAACGAAGAGGTGATAAGCAAGTTTTGCGAGTTACTTGTGTGAGTTTGTCTCTTACATTCTTTGGCAGAGCTGGGGACAGACACTGTTTTTTTCACAGGAATCATTCTTCTGCTTTGAATTGCTCTCAAGTCTCTTTCACTTTATGAAGCAAACATGCATAGCTTTTGTGCCTTTTTTGGATATTATTAAATTTTAAGTTCTGAGTTCTGATTCACTTCACTTCCACATCATGTGATGTTCCTTGAAATCAACTTTTCTTTATTTTTATGCACGTGATTTCCTCGCATGTCACGGTTATCTGATTTCGGGTGATGTTGTGCCCCCCCACTTGAAGTTAAGCTGCCCCCGCTACATCATTTCGCAAAATTCCTTCCTTAAAACTTTAAAAGCAGCGTTGTTAAATTAGTCTAGAATAAGAATACCTTTCTAGCTTAAACATTTTTAATTTATGCGGTTTCACTGTACGTACTTTTTTACTTGGTATATGGGCTGGCAGATTGGTTATTGTTTGCTCCAACTGTGATTGAACTTGTAACTTGCTTTTGTAGAATATCAACCAATAAGGAGGTGAATGGGGAAACAGATGTTGTAACCTAAAGTGTCTTCAAATCAAATGATTAATATTGGCTCCAACAAATAAAATGGTGTCATATTTCGAATCATCATATGGATTCGAAATTTGTACTCTATTTTGAATTCCGTTTTCACTGCTATAGAACAAATTTGATACTCAATCAACTATCATTATATTTGATGATATGTTTCGTTGAAAACTCAAATTTGAAACATTCGGTTGGAATTTTGTTTTCACTGTTAAATTAAATTTTGTAGTCTTCCTGAAATATGTCTTTTATTGTTGCAAATATTTTACAACTGAAGTAAAAGTTGAATCTACAGCAATTTTTCGTAATTTGCAATTTGAAGCAAGAATTGCAATCCTTTTTCAATTCACCTACAAAACACAGAACTTTATCAAACATATAACATATTAATTTTGTTAAACAGAGAATTATTTCTCACTCGGATATCCTCAATCACCTATGATTGAGTTAGGTTTCTTATTGTATTTATGGATGAATTGTTAGTGTTTTACCGATTTGATGTGGAAGGTAAATTAATGAAGTTGAGATCATGTTAGATGTTGGATCTGATGAATTTTGTGATGTTTGATGAGGCGTCGTTTCTAGTTTTGGTAGTGAGCTCGATCCAAGTTAGTCCCAATTGTTCAATGCGTTTCACCCAATATATAATGGTTGGGAGCAACGTGTTAGTTGACCGATTGATGATAATATTGGAATCTTAGAGAATGAAAGAAACATGTCAGGTTAATAAAAAATGTAAGAAAACGATAGGATAATAAGTTAGAAAGACCAGGGTGACATCACAAAGTGATAGGAATGCACGGTAGAGGTGAGTTAGAGTCAGAACGTGAGAAGTAGTATTAGATGACAAAAAGATATAGTTGGAAGCCAGACGGTCAGAGATAGTGGTGTAAAAGATAAGGTTGAAGTTATAATTAGGATGGTAGAATATTGCAAGAGAATGAGAGATAAAACAAGAAGCAAGTATGCGAGGAGCAGTTAGATGCTCGAAGCTCATGGGCTCGATAATTTCCATATTATGGTCGGTGATAATGTCGATAATTTCTTATGAAGTTTAAAAATATTATTATGATAAAATTATTTTTGCTAAATGGTGAGTGCATGAGATAATGGTTCATGTACGAGTTTACGATAGTAGGTATATACACATTGTAATACTTTTAGTGTCACACTTTTTTGATGTAAGCGTGAATTACAAAAAATGTCCATCTATATATATTATCAAATCTTAATATCACCTATAAATAAGATCTAACAAATAATCTTCATTTACCAATTCAAAATGCTCTTTTATAAATATTACCAAATCTCACTATCACTTAAAAATAGGATCTAATAAATAATCTTTCTTTTCCAATTCAATACCCACATCTACAAGTATTATCAAATCTTAATATCACTTAAAAAATAGATCTAACAAAAAAACTTTCTTTTATAAATTCTATTTTTATTAATTAATTATAGAAATAAATATTCAAACTAACAAAAAATTAAATTTTAAAGCAGCGAATAAAAATTCAAACTAACTGCACCTGATTTCATCGCAAAAATAAGACTAAATATTTGAGTAAATCATTCATCTTGAATGTGTTAAAAATATATAATTTGTAAAAAAAAATAATTCATGCGCAAAGCAGCGTGGCCTAATGTTCGTGTTAGATATATGCTTATGGCCTCCTATGTATGCCTTGTTTGTAATAATAAAATGATGAACTTTTATTTACGTTAGGTGCTTGTAATGCGAGCCCGTTGTAACACCGTATATTTTATAGTGCCATAGTATGAGGTTTATTGAGTGAACCAAGGGTAACTATTATAATTAAATTCGGCCATGAATAAAAGAAATAGAAAGGGAATACTATAATGATGGAGATTAATAAACTAATAAGATTAGGCAAGACGGGATTTTAGTCGAAGCCTAAATTATAAACACTTATATCCCTAAAAACATATGACATTCTCTTTATCCACTTTCATTTTATAAAAGCAAATAAAACAAAGCTGGAGGCCTGAGAGAGTTAGGGGTATGCCCTAAGAACAATTATGTAATTTATTAAATATATCAAATTCTATAACCAATCTTGTTTATAGTAAAGGTATCCAACTCCTATTATATATGTAGCACCAAAAAATGGTATAGCACCCAAATCAGATAAAAACGGGAGTAATTGCTCAAAAACAAAATGGAATATGAGAAAAGACATAATTTTTAAAGTGGTTCGACCTTAATTCAATTGCCTACGTCTACTATGAACTTTATTTTGATTAACTTACAATTTCGACTAATTACACAATGATTTAAGAGAAAAAAAGATTGAAAATGAAAATGACAAAACCTAATTGTTCAAAATCGAGATAAAGAAAAAATATATTTCTTTCATTGCTTAAGGCTGTATATTTGTATTAGGGTCCTCCTCTAAAGTCGCTAGCACGTGTAGAAATGGGTAAGAAGTTAAATTTAAGCTTTCAGGCACGAATAACGTGTGGAAATCATCAATCAAAACCTCTCGGTATCGATATGATATGGTTGGTACATGTTTTTGCATACTTTCCACTTTGGTCATTCTTCGTATTTTCTTAAGTATTAAAGCTTTGGATCTCCATTGGCAAAATTGTTCCCCTAAATTATGTCGATACCGCCATTATTTGTCGATCCATTTTTTTTTCTTTTTCTTCAAAGTATCTAGCATCATCGCATATAGCTCAAACTGGGTCCTCAATCTTAAAAACTCTCGGTACCAACATGATCAATTAAGTCAGTACTCACTTGTTTGACCTTATGCAAAACTTGGTCAAACTTTTTATGCTTCATTAATCCATCATTCCCGGTACCTCCTAAGTTTCTTGGTCTGTCTCTTCATCATCTTAAAGTCCAGATTCATTAAGATGTCGCTCGATTCAAATGCCGAATAACACTTGCCCCTTAAGTATTATTTTCTGACAACAAAGCATGCTTTAGATCAAAACAAGAAATTGGATGCTATATGCAAAGAAGTCTTCGATCCTTCAAATCGTTGTTTTGAAGCATCCCATCCATTCCAAGAACATTAGTTCATCGCTTCACGTATTCGTTGAATCACTTCTTTCTGCAGAAAAGTTAAAGTCTTCAATCTTTTGGAAGCTATGCCATCTTTCAGTCAGATAGATTCATTTCCCTTCATATTCTCACTTTTTTTAAATTATGAGAACCACAACCTCTCAGTATCGACATAATTTAGTCGGTATTGGTTTTTTCTTAAATGAATATAAAAGGAATACTTAGAAAAATTTCTAAGTATTCACTTCTATTTGCTCAGCCATCTTATATCCATGCCTTGCGAATTCAACCCGAAACCATCTTTTCGACTCCAACATCACCGTTTCAGCTAGTTGATAGAATTAGGCGTATTTCTTAGGGGCAATTATATAATTGTTACATATATCTAGCTCGATAACCAATCTTATTTGAAATAAAAAGTGCTATTATATACTTGATTTAATGTGTTATATTAAATTGATTTAATTAAAAGTATATTTAATAAAAAATCCAAAAATCTTATGTTTGTGATAGTAGTTACAAAGTGTTGTAACCATGAGTAATTCGTCACAATGAAATTAAACATACTATTTTAAATATTCCTAGCCAAGATGTATTGGGACTGGATATCGATACATCCATTGAGACTAAAGTACGTAACGCTCTTCAAATGTTGGGCAGTGTATTACTCGTGCCATTGAGGACACCAAGGAGTTATGTACATATAGTTATTGGATAACTATGGAATGACTCACTTGATAGTTTTCTGTTGGTTAATGTAACTAAGGTTAAACATAAAATATCAACGTGATAATATTACACAATTTCCTCGACTGGAGAATACTATCGAGCTTCAATGTGGAAACTCTGCTTTGATTATAGTCAAATCACGGCACAATGTCCATCGAACGACTATAGTTGGGTCGAGTGGAAGCATTGAACTGAAATACTATTCAAGGGAGAATTCGTCTTCACAAGTATATGAGGTTAGTATCATGGTCAACTGAAGTCAACTCAAAGTCAAAATCTCCGACCAGAGCAGCTGTTAGTAATAATAATTTTTATTGAAGCACAGACTTTGTGTTTAGACTATAAAGTTTAATATGGATGATATTGGAATTTTGACTATTACCAAAATCCGTAAGTCCTAATGTAATATAGTTTTGATGAAGAGAATTGGTATAAATAATTATCACCAATGGGCACCGCTTAAAATAGTAGAATTGGATTTTATCAAAAAAATGTATAAACGATAAATTCGGCCGGTGATGTGTGAACATTAATATTCAAATTATTCGATGTTAATCGCTGATTGAATTTACACCTATAAGTCGCACAATTGCATTGATAGATTCTTTGATATACCACATGATTTAATTGATTTATAATTGTTATAAATTAGTTAATATTTATAAAATATTAGTTATTTGTTTATTTTAGAAGCCATTAGTATTTTTTGGGTGCCAATAGTAATTAATTAGGCGTGTATATAAAAGTTATATATGTGCGAATTGACATTCGATATCGACATGCTTTTAAATTGGATTTAAATATGCTTAACTGCTAATGAGTTTAAATGGTTTAAGGCCTATATAGCTTTAACTAGCAGCTATAAGAGAGCAAGAGAGGGGCTAAAGATTCAAAAAAGTTGGATCTAGATTTGGTAATAGAGAAAGAGTAAATCGAGGAGAGAATATCTCTTTTACCCTTTTTTACAAAAGACCATAACATCCCTCATTGTTTAGGTTGCTTTTGGTCTCCCTCTCCTCTATGATAGCCTCCATTTCCAGCCCCCTAGGCCAAAGATATCAGATAACATCAAATAAAAAATAAAATCAAAAGTTGTTCTCCAAGCAGTTACAAAGCTAGGAGCTCAAATCAGGATCAAATCTTGGAAAGTCTGCCTATCAAGGAGCAAATCTAAGGCAGCATTTTTGAGGTAACATCTTATAATCTATGATTGATATGTCATTATATTAATATAGTTAATCAATATCAATATATATTTGAATGAATTTATGTGCACAATCGTTGTCTTGTTTAATTGTATTGTCATACATATGTATATGTAAGTATAAATCTACTAATTTCACTATCAATCAATTCTATTTGTTTGAACTAATAAAACTAAAAAATAAATAATTATATATATATATGTATATATATATGTATATATATCTCTACTATTAATAAAGAGAATTCAATTAATAGGATTTCCATGGTGTCTTTTTGAAATTCCGAAAATACCCTCATCCGTCAATGGAATCTAACCACCGGTTTACAACCTCCACCACCTCTTCTTCTCAACTACCCGTCAATGGAATTTTACTCCCTATTTGTAACCGACACTACTAATAAAACAACCTGAAATAAAAAGTGTTGTGACTACTAAACATTTACATTTACAACATACATCCGTCCACTCATTTTTTATATTAAATAGAATACAAACATCTCTACTTATTAGTTGTACGTACATGCAGTTTATACTAGTATATCATAGTAACAAATTTTTAAATACAATATTTAATAATTTTTAAAACATTAAAAACTATTTTAAATTGATTTAACACTGTCTTAACTGCAAATATAAATGAACAAATAACTATATATAGTTATATATCCAAAATTATTTTATTACGTATCATAAATTTGTGTTATAGCCAAAAATATCGAAATTTATTTTTATTTTATTTTAAATATAAAGTTTATGTATACATACATACAAATATATATATATATATATGTATGTATGTATGTATTAATGTTAATGTTACATGTATTAACGAGTATAATGTGTGTGTGTGTGTGTTAATATTTATTTTATAAAATTATACTTCATTGTTTACATAATCTAAAAAAAATACAATATATATATATATATATATACTATTTTTAGTTTTGGCCATAAGGAATTTTATTTAAATACATAGATTTTAATTATCTTATTAATTATTTTAATGTATTATATATATATAATAAAATCATTTTTGGAAATTATATGATATAAATATATTTATGATATTTTTATTTAAATTTATACTATATATTTATGTATATTAACTTAAATCAATAGATCCAAATCTGTATTTAAACTGTTTTACTAGTTAAACAAATCAGATATTTTGAAAATGAATTTTAAATTTCAAAATTATTAACTTGTTCAAAATAAGTTATTTTATTTATATTTATATTTATAATATTTTTATTTAATTACAATGCGCGCATGTGCGCGTGCGCGCGCACACACACATAGATATATATATATATATATATAAAATCTATAGATTCAAATCTGTTTTAAAAACCGTTTTACTAATTAAACAAATTACATATTTAAAATGAATTTTGAATTTCAAAATTATTGACTTATTCAAAGTAACTTATTTTATTACAAAACAAATATTCAAAATTTTAAATATTATATATGTGTGTGTGTATTTATAATTTGAATTTGTTTTGGACAGTAGTGTGCATATAAAGGGTCAATATATCCATTGTGGTGTAAATCCCAGCACTTATATACAGACGCATTATACCATGTACACATTTATATGTTGCACGCATACTAACACGTATGTGTGTATTCGATACACATATACATTTTATATACTACATATTTAAACAAAATCAAATCTTTATATAAATTAATTATAAAAATAAAGATCTTATTTAAATTTATTTAGATTGGATCTAAATCAATTTATACTTCATAGGCCCAATAAGGTCTAAAATGGTAAAAAAATATTGAAATTCACCATTTTAACCCGCTGCATGCTGATCCAGTTCCAACAATGGTATCCTAGCCAAATAGACTATATGGTGTAAATTAGTAGTATTATGGTTAACTTATTAAATTCTACCTATATAGTGGAGTGTCTAGAAAAGTAGTGTCTAAAGTTGAGTCTGGATAATCAAGTACTCTGTCCTACCTAGCTACTGGTCTGGCCCAAAAGGATGAGATAAGCTTAATGGTTACCCCGATATAAAGGCCTAAATTGATTTGGGCCTTTGGCTAATTTTCAAAATCTATTTTGGAATTAAAATATAATTTAAAATTTAAAATAAATAAAAATAATATTTTAAATACAAAAGGTTAAGTTTAAAATAAGTAATGAGTTTATAAATGTTATAAAATAATTTTCAAATAATTTTAAAAATAAAATAATTATTTTCAAATATTATTAATTATTAATTGGATTAATAAATCGAATAATTAATTAAAAGTTAATTAATTAAACTAAATAACATATATATTGATATATGTAACATTATCTTAGCATGTTAAGGTAATGTGTGTGTGTATAATTTTTTTGAAATTAATTAAAAAAATTTAACTAAATAAATGAATTAAATGTTAATTAATAATTAAAATAATACACACATATATATGATATATGTGTATAACTATAAATGCTATAATGCACATATTCAACTTAAAATGTTTAAAATGAATAAAGTAAAATTAATTTAAATGTTAATTAGTTAATTTATTAAATTTTGAAATAAGATTTAATTAATAATATTAATATAAGATTATTATATAAGTTAATTAGATTATAAAATGTTATACAAGAATTAAACTTATATAACATAGATATATAATAAAAGGTGGAAACAGTAAAAAAACTCAATTAGACTTAGAAGAAATACATATACCGTGATTTCTGATATGTCCGACACTTGAATTACGAGGGTATTTCAAAAGAAATACATTATTCCATAAGTCGATATCACTTAATTAAATATATTAAGATTATGAATCTTTAGTATAAATGTTGTCCTTTACCATTTATATATAAATAAATTACTTGCATACTCTCTAGTTGTAGAGCAAACTCAAGTTAGAGATGTTATGTGTAATATTATTAATATATTGAACTAACGAGGCAAGATGATTATATGTATTTGTTGAGCAAACTCAAGGTACGTACCTATACCGTACTTAGGCATCGTGAAATGATAGTTATGAGTGAATAATCTCTTTCAATTTGATGAGCAAACTCCAGGTCGAAATGAGATTAGGACAAGAAACCATGTGGTAGGAGTTGTATATGATACAACCATAAGGAGTTATCCATTATTTATGGGGCTATGACTCGAGCAAACTCAAGGTCAGAATTCCAAGACAAGCGAGTCCTAACACCCACTAAAGAAATCAAAAGATTTCTATGTTTCTTTTAGGGGTTTTAAGAAACATAAAAGTCTGGTGGGAACCTTATTAGAAGAATGATATGGTAACATTTAGCCTATCTAATATTGTAAGAACATCTGCTATGTATATATTAAAATAACCTACATCGATAAATTTATGCAATCTATTTGATTGATAAAATATTTATCAATTATAATACACATACGAACTGAATTAATATTGAAAAATAGAAATATAAAGAAATATTTGCTAATAATATTTTTGCATATTGACCCATGCAAGTGCCTTACTGTACAACTAGTAGATACATTCAGAAATTGATCACGTATGCGTTTGTTTTCCCGAGACTGTATATTATCTTCTATGAGTTTCGAATTCTAAAAGCAATACAAAAATATGGATATTTGATCCATATACGATCACATATAAATATTACATGGTGAACGATCATAATTTGTAATATACGAAACCTCGATGAAATTAGTTCATTCGAATTAAGCAAGTAAAATGTAGTGGAGATCGTGTATTAAATATAATTGATTACTGTAATGATCTTGTTTTGTTAAATGTAACATTATACCAAAAGCCATAAGACATGTATAAGAATTCGAGCACCAAAATGTAGTGTGATCAGTTTTCATAAGTCTAATTTATTTGAAAATTTTGAAAGTTAAGGATGACCAAACACACCTTTGTAAAGAGTTCGTTATGTTAATGTAGTAAAGATTTCCTTTGAATGGTCCTACCATTTAGAAAGAAAATCGAATAGATAAGAGTGGGTGTAATCTAAGGCATGGTTGGGATAAAGAGAGTAAATGGTCATTCTGCTTCATAAAGAAACATTGGAAACGAGAATTGTAAAATAATAATAAATATTAACAAGGAACAATAGATATGATATCTGTTCTAAATGTATTTTTCACAAAGCAAATTGTTTTCTATGAGCTTTATTCTTTGAATTTAAGATATTTGATTTGAAATTTCCTGATCGTTGTAATGACCCGCCTTTTTGACCATCGAAAGTCAACACCGAATACTACCACTGTGTTCAAATGTCGAACATCCAATCGACAAAAGGGCAGATTATTAGGGTAAATAGAAAGAAAAAAATAGAGAACAGAGAAAACCAGAGTCTTACAGCGGAATCGACAACATAATATAACAAGGACAGTAAAAAAATTATCACTCCAAAATACAAAGTATATCAGAGTTAAAAACAAACCTCATCAGTTGGACAGTTATAAAATCCCGACCTTACAATTGCTGATATAGGTACTATATAATGCAGCGGAAAATAAAACACTAAGATATGTGAACCTCCAGCTCCTCTCCAAGATCTCCATAACACCAAAGCCAACATGGGAAAATACTGAGTCTGACCTGAGCATTATACTAAAATAACACCCGGATCAGTCTGGAAATACTAGCGTGAGAAAACTCAAATAATGGAAAACATATAAAAGTTCTTTGAGACCATGCCGCTAATGTGGAATGGGTTTTTACCTCACAAGAATAACATCCATATAGGAAAGAATAGAGATAAGCAACAGAAAAAAAATCCAAATAAGAATGGGCATAAATAGTATTAAAAACCATACTTGAAAGAATGAAAATAATCTAAGCAAAATCCAACTAGACAGAATGGATAAAATAAGATAACAGTCCAAACTTGACAGAATGGACAAAACCTATAACTAAACATCACAAAGAGTGGTTGACTCTTCCCGTTACAATTATAGAAAAATAATTCGAAGGTTTGAATCAAATAAGGAAAGGAAAATTTCCAATAAAAGACTCGGAAGGTGCACCATCCTTGAAGTATACCTTTAGTAATATACTTCTGAGAAGCTCATATACTCCGTGACACTTCTCAGAAATGTACCAGCCGGACCCCTCCAAACCTTATAGAGTATCTGAATATTTCACATCTAAGTGCACAACCGAATCCAATCTAGATAAGATGTGAAAATACCCTAATGGGAGCAACCCCGCATAGTTGGACGTCCTTTCGCGCTTTGGGTTTAATCATTTTTTCGACAAAGGATAACAAAGCTCAAAAGAGAAGCAAATCGTTTTTAAGGTGACGATACATCATGAAGAAACTGGATCCGATAATTAATAAATCAACTATCAGAGATAATTAAAATGATCGTATATGGAAATTAAATATCATATATCTAACACTACTCATCCACTCCAAACAAGTGCTATCTCTCGGTTGAAACTGAAGTCAGGCAAGTTGAGATAGTGTTACCTTTAGGCATCACCTTGATGACATTTTTAACCTTCAATATAGAAACGAGTCCAAGCCTCAATGTTTAGCGTTAAAAGTGTGACTAGATCCTTTCTATATAAGCAATATCATTTACGAAATTACTTTTCCATAACCAAATTGAACTTTATTTTTTAAAACTGAACTTGTGCTTGATTTTCATATTACAGTGTTGGTAAAACACTTTTAGAAATACCTTTTAAAATGTTCTTTTAAAAGACAAATTTCATAATACTAAGTGTATTAAAACAAGGGTAAAAAACAAATGTCATTAAAACATTGTTTACTATAACCCAAACAATTCACACTTCGCTTTATTTACAAATAATCCCTTTTAAAGGATTTTCCCACTTAAAACCATCATTTGTAAATTTAAAACAATATTTATTATCCCAAAAGAAAATAAAACAATTTAAATACCTTTATAAATTTAAAATGATATTCATTATTCCGAAAGATAATTAATCCCATTTATAATCTCTTTTAAATAAACGAATCCGTTACCTTTAAGAAAATAGTTAATTATTTCAAAACACTTTTATATCATCAGTAAATTAACTTTAAAATATTTATTAAATCAGCTTATTAACTATAAAACATTTCATCAAATTAGTTAATTTACTTTAATCACTTTTATTAAATTAATTTACTTTAAATATCATTAATTATGAAAACTCCGCCTGTGTAGTTTTTTATGCAACCTGTCCCAAGCCAGGATAAAGAAGGAGGGCTGTGATAGGCTTGGCGAGCCAACATAAAAACCATAGCCTCTTTTATGTAAATGGAACCTGATTATATTTTGTTGGGGTGTAACCCTCTTAGCGACACGCCATATCGAAGCTCGGATATGGTGATAAGTGAGCAAGGGCTGGGTCGTCACTCCCTTAGTGGCGTGCCATATCGAGGCTCGGGTATGGTGATAAATATGCACGGGCTGGGTCGTCACTCCCTTAGTGGCGTGCTATGTCGATGCCCCGATGTAGTGATAAATAAGCAAGGGTCTTTGCACTTTACTTGGCAGGTGCAAGGGCCAATGAAGCTAGTCGATGAAAGTAGGATTCGGTTAGGTAGTTGGAATGTAGGATACTTAACAGGAAAATTAAGATATAGTTGATACTATGACTAGGAGACGTGTAAATATCTTATGCATTCAAGAGACCAAATGGACAGGCCAGAAGGCGAAGGAGGTGGAGAACATTGGCTTCAAGTTATGGTACATTGGTAAAGAACGTAACAAGAACGGGGTAGGCATCTAATTGACAACAACCTTAAAAGTGGAGTGGTCGACGTTAGGAGACAAGAGGACAGGATTATCCTAGTCAAGCTGGTAGTTGGTGATATGGTTCTGAACGTCATTAGTGCCTATGCCCCACAAGTAGGCCTAAGTGAAGCCGTCCAAAGGAATTTCTAGGAAGAGTTAGATGTCATGGTTAGAGATGTGCTTACTAGCGAGAAACTTTTCATAGGACGAGATTTCAACGGCCATGTTGGTACAACCAGTGGAGGGTTTGAGAGAGTGCATGGTGGTTTTGGAAATGGCGATAGGAACCAAGAAGGAGAAGAAATATTGAATTTCGCTATTGCTTATGACCTCATGATAGCTAATACCTTCTTCAAAAAAAGACAATCGCACTTAGTTACTCTCAGTAGTGGCTAACACTCTAGCCAGATTGACTTTGTCCTTACTAGAAGAGACGACAAACGATCTTATGTAAATTGCAAAATCATACTTGGAGAATGTGTCGTCTCACAACATCAGCTTTTGATATCTGAGTTTCTTCTTCGAATACGTATTCAACATGATAAAGGAGCCAAGATTAGTCGGATGAAATGGTGAAAGCTCAAAGGAGATGCCTCATGGGTGTTTAAGGATATAGTAATGGGATAAGGGGCATGAAATATGGAAGGAGAAGCAAATGACATGTGGGATGAGATGGCAACGCGCATTCGGAAAGTGGCTACTGAAGTGTTTGGGATAATGAAAGGAAGTAAATGCAAACATAAAGATTCATGGTGGTGGAACAGTGATGTGCAAACGGCTATCAAAGAGAAGGAATGCTGTAAGTGTTTGCATCATCACAGGAGCGAGGACAACATGCAAAAGTACAAAGTGGCAAAGAAGAATGCAAAGAGAGCGGTGAGTGAAGCAAGGGGTCAGATGTATGAAGATCTATATCAAAAGCTATGTACGAAAGAGGGTGAAAAAACATCTATAGGATAGCTAAGCTCTGCGAGAGGAAAACGAGAGATTTCAACCAAGTTAATTGCATCACAGATGACAATAACAGACTTTTGGTGAAGAACGATGAGATAAAAAATAGATGGAGAGATTACTTCGACAGGCTATTCAATGAAGAAGGTGATAACACTACGACCGAGCTTGAAGACTCTTTTGATGACACCAGTAGACATTTTGTTCGTAGAATTCAAGAGTCCGGGTAAAGGAGGCACTAAAACGGATGAAAGCGGGCAAGGCATTGGGGCCTGATGACATCCCCATTGAGATGTGGAGATGCCTTGGAGATGCAGGGATAGCCTGGTTAACTAAGTTGTTCAATAATATTTTCAAATCAAACAAGATGCCAGATGAGTGGAGGAGAAGCATATTAGTTCCAATTTTTAAGAATAAAAGAGCTATTCAAAGTTGCACAAACTACAGAGGAATTAAGCTTATGAGTCATACAATGAAGCTTTGGGAGAGAGTCATTGAACATCGATTAAGAAGGATGACAAGTGTTTCAAAAAACCAATTTGGTTTCATGCCTGGGAGGTCGACAGAGGCGATTTTCTTGATAAGACAACTTATGGAGAGGTTTAGGGAGCAAAATAAGGATCTACATGGTATTTATCGATTTAGAGAAAGCGTATGATAAAGTACCGAGAAATGTTATGTGGTGGGCTCTGGAAAAGAAAAGAGTCCCAACAAATTACATTATCCTTATCAAGGATATATACAATGATGTTGTGAATAGTGTTAGTGCATGCGAGGGTGAAACCAGTGACTTTCCCATTAACATAAGATTACATCAAAGGTCAGCTTTGAGCCTCTATATTTTTTCCCTAGTGATGGATGAGGTTACAAAAGGTATACAAGGTGAGATTCCTTAGTGTATGCTCTTTGCTGATGATGTTGTGCTAATTGATGAGAGTAGAATTGGGGTTGATGGACAACTGGAGTTGTGGAGACATACTTTAGAATCAAGGGGTTTTAGGCTTAACATAACTAAAACAGAGTATATGAAGTGTGAGTTCAGCGGTGTTAGATCAGAGGATGGAGATGTCACTCTGGCTGGACAAGTAGTGCCCAAAAAGGAATCCTTTCGATATTTAGGATCAATGTTGTAGTATGATGGTGAAATTGATGATGATGTTAGTTTTAGAATTCGAGCGGGATGGGTGAAATGGCGACAAGCATCTGACATTATCTATGACAGGAAAGTCCCACAGAAGCTTAAAGGACAGTTCTACATAACGGCAATCATGCCTACGATGTTGTATGGTGCAGAATATTAGCCTACTAAAAGCCAACACGTATAGAAGATAAGTGTTGCAGAGATGCGTATGCTGCGATGGAGCTGCGGTCATACAAGAAGAGATTGAATTAGAAATGATGATATACATGATAAACTTGGAGTAGCACCAATTTAGGAGAAGCTAGTCCAACACCACTTAAGATGGTTTGGGCTTCTACAACGGAGGCCTCCTGAGGCACCTGTGCATGTTGGAATTATAGGCCGCGTCGAATCCTCAAAGAGAGGTAGAAGTCGACCAAGGTTGATATGTGAGGAAGTAGTAAGAAGGGACTTGAAGGATTAGAATATATCCGAAGAGCTGGTGTCATACAAGAGTCCGGGGAAGTTAGCGATCCACGTACCTGAACCATGAGCTAGGAGTTTTTTGCTTAAGGTTGGCTTAGGGGTAGTATCATAAGTTTTAGAATATATGACTAGTGAATGGGAGCCTAGGTTGTAGTGTTTGGTCTTCGGTCAATATTACTATCAGTACCATTATTACAATTAGTATTATTATCATTATCATCATGGTTTTTTAATATATTTTTATTTTTATTTTTATCTTGCTTAGTTATTACTATTATTATTTGTTTACTTATTTGACTTTATTTTAGTATTATTATCATGGTTATTATTATTGTTGTTGTTGTTATGACTTTTAAATTGACTTTGTCTTTTAGTTTTTGGTTCCATCTCTAGCCGACCCCAACTTGTTTGGGAATAATGGCTTAGTTGTTGTTGTATCATTAATCAATTTTTTATTAAATTCAAATAATCATTAATTAAAATGAATAATTAATCTCAAACATCATTAATTAAAATGATTAATAAATTTTAAATACCCTTAATTAAAACAATTAATTAAGTTCAAATAATCATTAATTAAAATGAATAATTAAATTCAAATCTCATTAATCAAATAGATTAATAAATTTCAAAACATCATTAATTAATTCCAAAATCATTAGTTAACACGATTAGTTAACTTTAAACATCATTAGTTAAAATAGTTAATTAATTTGAATATAAAATGGTTAATTAATTTTAAATACCATTAATTAGTATGAATAATGAATTTTAAAATTCTATTTAATGAAAACACAAGCTCAAGTTCAAAACACACACGATAGAGTTTTGGGATGAAAAACAATAAATGACGGTATAGCGAAAATCACTATAATGACACTTAAACAATTCAAATAGAATATCAAGGTTTATTTCAATACAATATCAATACAATAACATATGGATGTAAATAAATAATTATTGGTGAGAAACCTCTCAGGGTCTCTCTACAAATTCTCCCTGCAACACAATGGTTAAGGACATTATATATAATCATATGGGTTCATAACAATCAAGTTAATACGTCATCCATTTTCCAAACGAAAATTCAACCAAACAATCAATCAAACAACTTAACTAACATCCAAGCAATTAATAATAGTTGATAGCATAATAGATATGATATAGTAAAATTTAATGTGATTTAAACTCACATTGATTCTGTTTGACGTTTAAACGCTCCGATTTGAACTAAAATCGAACGGGCGTTTGATTTTAGCCCAAAATTTTCACTTGCTCCAAATTTGACCATACCAACTCAATTGCGAAGAAAATGTCCATATGAGTGTAACGCAACAAACGGCGTCTCGATTGGACCTCGTATGAGCAAAATATAAAATTTATAAGTTTCGAAAATTAAATAATATAATTAGTTACTAATTACATTTCTTAATTACCCTTGGTTAAACAAATCATCTTCTTCCCCCAAATATAACTCTTCCCGCCTGTACATGGAATGCACACCGATCCTTCTTCAATCGATTCCATCCTCATTACTTAACGAAATCGGCGACTGATTTCTCCAACGAACTCCTAATCAAAATCTCCTCACCCAGGACACGACGAATGAACGCTCGACACTATGGTTCAAAATGCGACCTGCCTCCTCACGCATGGCCATACCATTATGTCGGGATCCCCAATAGTCCATCGAACCTCACCATAACTCGCCTATGGGTGCACCTCGCCACCACAAACCCAACTACGCTAACCCCAAGACCTACCTCCTCCTCCATCATCAGAAAACCCGAACCCTAGCTCGAAATGCCCTTAAACGAGCACCCTCAATTCAGTGACGCAACCTACAAGGCTCATACCAGATCGAAGCTAATGTTGATACGAGTATAATGAATCGAGTCTCAACATATTTAGATTAGTATTTTACTCAATTTGGATTTTTGAATGGGAAAAATTAGTTTTCCTTCACTGTAAAAGAAAAGAAAGTAAAGAGAGAAGCAACAAATGATTTATAAAGAGAAGGTGGTAAGGCTGAAAATGTGGAGAAGTATGGGCCGAATAGTGTAGGGGTAAGATATGGACAGTGTGGGTATGGGTTTAAAAAGAGGGTATAAATTATTTTATTTTAAAATAACCGTCATTATACACACCCAAAATCTCGAACTCCAATGGAAGCATGTCGACTGGCGTTCTATACTAAATACCCATGTCCCGAACTTAATAGAACTATTTTCGAGACCTAATTCCAAAGTATACAGAAGTTAACTTTTTTAAATCAAATTATATTTAAATTTAATCACTATGCATTTCAAGCTTGCACGACTACACAATACGTCTGATCATGATGAAACTCGACTGCGTGCAACAGTTTATTATTCCGGATCTAATGGCACTGGTTTCGCTAAAATTCGAGATAGTGCCACGGGATGCTATTTTCACATATTTAAATATCATTTTATATTTTCAATCCAAATCGATATTTAACCTATCTATTTATTATTGTAAATAAATTTAAAAATTGAATTCATCAATATAACTTATTAATTAAAAGGAATTAAATATAATTATTAAATCTATTTAAATAATATTTAGTTTACAATTCAAATATTTAAAATGATCACTATATTTGAATTCAATTTATTAAATTCCAAAATCCAATTATTTAAATATTTAAAATTTATTAAACATTTAAAATTAAATGATCAAAATTCTAGGTTATTACATACTCCCCCCTTAAAAGAATTTCGCCCCCGAAATTCTAAAGGTAGGAAAAATGCTTCAAAACCCTTAAACTTTTCAAAAATCAATTAGTTGAAATTTGTTTTCAAAATTTTCTAAGTCTTAAATTGTTAGAAAATTTTGGCAGTGTTTCTTCTGCATGGCTCGATCGAAACAACTACAAGTTGCCTCTACGAGCTCTAAACCAACCAAAGAAAAAAATAGCCAAGTGGCTTCCCATAATTGGGGCATAAAATCATCAACCAATTTAAAATTTAAAATTTATTACATAACTTTTTGTGTTTGTTATATATTTTTGGCAAGTAATTTATTATCTCTATGCAATTGTAGGTGCACAAGAATCAAATAGCAATCTCTAATTGCATACCTATATTTATGAAATCCAAAAGAGAATCAGGCTGACAAAAGCAATATAATGTAACTTTACATGCAAAAACTAGCATGATATAAATCTACATGCAACTCTAGTATAAGATAAAGTTACATGCAACTAACAACAATATCACAATCATAGGCGACAAAATATAGAGAATATTCTGTAATAAATGCTATGCATCCAATAATTTCAAATGATAAATTTAGATCTAAATGCCCGGGTTTTTGAATTCAAAAATTTATTTTCAAATTTCTCAGATGGGAATTAAATCAAAGATCAAAATGACAAGGAGGGAATTCCTTCTAATAAAGTATGGTGAAACTCTAGAATCAAAACAATATAGAGCATCCAGTGGTATTCCGGTTCCTCCAAAAACATCAACTAGAGTGAATAAATATTTTTTCTTTCCCAAAATCTTCAAAATCTCTTTTTTTTCAAAATCACCTGGATTTAGATCCTAATAACAAAAGTTCAAAATCCTTTGTTTATAAATTTAAACTTTATAAACAATGGTATATAAATCACACAATCAATCAATCAAATTCAGTCAAATCAAATCAAATTCCATTTAGGAATAAACCAACACTATTAGTCAATCAATCAAATTCCATAAGGGAAAATCTAACATTTAACATTATTTAAAATGCTAAATGATTACAAACAAATCTTTACTTAGGTTCACAACTTTCTTGATTGTCCAAAAATATAGATAATTATCTAAGCATACCGTTTTGCTCATTAGCCTTTGGTTATTGCTTAAAAGATTATCCAAACTCACTCGGACAAAATGGAAAGCTATACTCTAAATTTATTAGTTTCTTAACTACACCAGTTTTATCTAAATCACTTATATTTCCACTTAGTATTTTATTCAATACTAAAATTATTTATGAATTATTTCATAAATTTTCTCCCAAGTTTAAAAATATTTTATAAAGTCATTTCTTTATGAATAATAACTTATTCCACTTTATTTACTTGTATAACACTCTTCTATATCCTAAGAGTATATAGAAATTTTATTTTACTTTTCACAATTTAGGTAAAGATCTAATCAAAATTTGGGTCTTTTAAAACTGAGTCAACCTCTCGACCTCCTTAACTTAGAGTATTAAAATGAATGATGTTTTATGGGTTGACTTAAAAATAGCAAATAGTTTGCACTACTTAGATGTTTTAAATAAAATTTATGGTTTTTGGTAAAACAATGCTATCAAAACCTCCATATTCAATTTAACCCAATTTACCTATTTTTAAATTATCCCCTACCTTATCTAAGGGTAAAATCTCATTTATTAAAACAATTTCTTATCAGAAATACATTTTATATTGAAACCGATTCTCTTTTAGGGAACTTAAAAATTAAATACTTGGTTTTTAACTTCAAAAACTCATCTTTGAAATCATACTGCATATATTTTTTATATATAATAACTTCAAACGATTTATTTATTATATCTCACTTTATGTTCGCTCGGATTTGAACTCATTTCGATCACACAACGATAAAAAGAATAATTTACTATGTATCCACAAAGTTCGCCTAAGTGAACATTTGATCGTCACTTAGAAGATTATTCAGATTACCAACAAAACTAATCGAGTTGATTTCCTCCGAATTATCCCAAAGAAAGTGCATTCTATTTAAAATTTTACTTCCCAACATATTTTTACTTTCAATTACTTTCAAAAATACTACTATTTCATTTATCAAAATCCTTTTGAAATTATTTTCAAAAATTCCAAGGTTTAGATTCAAAAATTCTTTTTAAACACATTTTATAAACTAAATTTATATAAAATTTCCTTTATATAGAAATCATTTCATATTATAATAACTCTTCTTTATTATAATAGAATTTTCTCAAATATTTATTCTCTACCATTTATATTATATTAAACAACTTTTTATTAAAGTTTGATCCTTAACTCACCATTATTAAAAGGTGAATTTTAACTTAACCTTTTCTCCGAACACCTTATAGTCAAATTGCGAAAATTAATTCATAAATGGATTCATTTATAAATTCAAACAACAAATGCTTATAAATAAGCTAAACACAAATAGTCAACAAGCAACAACCAGCGCTCGTAATTTAAATCGAGCACGACTGATCAAACAATAATGATAATAAATAAATATTATCACATTCAAACAAACACAATCTATAATTATACAAAGTTTTGAAAATTATTCCTTTATATATATAAAATATAATCCTAGGCAAAATATTTCATTTGCCAAACTTTTAAAAATTCAATACCATGTCCGTTGGCCTTGTTCGAGTGTTTAGAAACCCCTATCGACACCGTGGCCTCCCACGTCTCGACCAGAATTCATAAAAACTCAATAGACCAATTAACACAATATATTTTTATAACATTAACAAATACGCTTTCAAATATATAATACTCTTAAACTCATTCTAGGGTGTCGCTTACCCTATCTCCAGTGAGCCAGACCCTACCAAAGCCAAGATTCTTGCTTAACCTTTAGCTCTGATACCAAGCTATAAAGATCTAGGCTTTTTAACCAACGACAATGGGTACACCCCCACCGTAGCTTACATTGATACCTCCAATTTGCTTTTACGGCCAGGGTCTCAACTGTAAGCCCATCTGGCCAACTAACCCAGAGGACATGCAGGGGTAAGAGTCATCTATTTTCTACCTAACAAGAAGCAAGAATCCCTTATCATACTGCACCATCTGTGCCTAAGTAGATGATATGTAAAAATACCCTAATGGGGAGCAACCCCACATAGCTGGACGTCCTTTCACGCTTTGGGTTTAGTCATTTTCCAACAAAGGATAACAAGCTCAAAAGAGCAGCAAATCGTTTTTAAGGTGACGATACACCATGAAGAAAGCTGGATCTAATAATTAATAAATCAACTATCGAGGATAATTAAAATGATCGTATATGGAAATTAAATATCATATATCTAACACTACTCGTCGATTCTAAACAAGCGATATCTTTCGGTTGAAATGAAGCTAGGCAAGTTTAGATAGTGTTACCTTAAGGCATCGCCTTGACGACATTTTTAACCTTCGAAATTGAAACGAGTCCAAGCCTCAACGTTTAGCGTTGAAAGTATGACTAGATCCTTTCCATATAAGCGATATCGTTTACAGAATTACTTTTCCATAACCGAATCGAACTTTACTTCTTAAAACCGAACTTGTGTTTGATTACCATATTACATTATTGGTAAAACACTTTTAGAAATACCTTTTAAAATATTCTTTTAAAAGACAAATTTTATAATACTAACTGTATTAAAACAAGGGTCAAAAACAAATGTCATTAAAACATTGTTTACTATAACCCAAACAATTTACACTTCGCTTTATTTACAAATAATTCCTTTTGAAGGATTTTTTCATTTAAAACCATCATTTGTAAATTTAAAACAATATTTATTATCCTAAAAGAAAATAAAACAATTTAAATACCTTTATAAATTTAAAATGGTATTCATTATTCCGAAAGATAATTAATCCCATTTATAATCTTTTTAAATAAACGAATCCGTTATCTTTAATAAAATAGTTAATTATTTCCAAACACTTTTATATCATCAGTAAATTAACTTTAAAATCTTTATTAAATCAGATTATTAATTATAAAACATTTTCAACAAATTAGTTAATTTACTTTAATTACTTTTATTAAATTAATTTACTTTAAATGTCATTAATTAAAAAAAGATTTATTAAATTCAAATAATCATTAATTAAAATGAATAATTAATCTCAAACATCACTAATTAAAATGATTAATAAATTTTAAATGTCGTCAATTTAATAATTAATTACGTTCAAATAATCATTAATTAAAATGAATAGTTAAATTCAAATCTCATTAATCAAATAGATTAATAAATTTCAAAACATCATTAATTAAAGTAATTAATTAATTCCAAATCATTAGTTAACATGAATAGTTAACTTTAAACATCATTAGTTAAAACAGTTAATTAATTTAAATTACCATTAATTAAAATGGTTAATTAATTTAAAATACCATTGATTAATATGATTAATGAATTAAAAAATATATTTAATGAAAACACAAGCTCAAGTTCAAAACACACACGACAGGGTTTTGGGGATGAAAATCAATAAATGACGGTATAGCGAAAATTGCTATAATGATACTTAAACAATTTAAATGGAATATCAAGATTTATTTCAATTAAATATCAATAATACAGCATAAGGATGTAAATAAATAATTATATGCAAAAAACCCCTTAGGGTCTCTCTACAAATTCTCCCTGCAAAACAATGGTTAAGGACATTATATATAATCATATGGGTTCATAACAATAAAGTTAATATGTCATTCATTTTCCAAATGAAAATTCAACCAAACAATCAATCAAACAATTTAACTAACAACCAAGCAAATAATAATAGTTATAGCACCATAGATATGATATAGTAAAATTTAATGTGAGTTAAACTCACATTGATTCTACTGGACGTTTAAACGCTCCGATTTGAACTAAAACCGAACGGACGTTCGATTTTAGCCCAAAATTTTCACTTACTCTAAATATGACCAACCAACTCCATTGCAAGGATAATGTCCATACGAGTGTAACGCAATAAACGACGTCTCGATTGGACCTCGTATGAGCAAAATATAAAATTTATAAGTTTCGAAAATTAAATAATATAATTAGTTACTAATTACATTTCTTAATTACCCTTGATTATAAAAAATTAGTTTCTTCCCCCAAAAACAAATCTTCCTGCCTGTACATGGAATGCACGCCGATCCTCTCCTTCCATCGATTCCATCCTCATTACTCAACGATATCACTGACTGATTTCTCTGACGAACTCCTAATCAGAATCTCTAGGACATAACGAATGGACGCTCGATATTATGGTTCAAAATGTGACCTGCCTCCTCACGCATAGCTATACTATCATGTCACGATCCCCTATAGTCCATCGGACCTAACCATAACTCGCCTATTGTAACGACCCATAAATTTATCACTTGGATAAATTATATTGATTTTTAAAATATTTAGATGGGTTTAAAAGTAAGAAATAATCATGTTTTAAGTGATAAATAATAATAGTTATTTTGGTTGGGAAAAATATTATGAACAAATTACCGAGGTAAAATATTGATAATTTGTAAATATCGTCCTAGGTAAAATATCGATAAAACACCCGAAAATCGTTTTATCGATAAAATTGCTTTTAAATAATAAGGATCATGCATGGATCTAGACACATACATTAATATATGTATTCAAATAAGACTATGAAATAAAATAATTTATTTTATTTTTGGAAAATAAAATGTATTTATGACATCGATAGTTGATATCATCGGTTTTATATTTTTTTTGGAAATTCAAGTAAAGTTTAAATATTAAATAAATAGGTTTTTATTTTGTAACGACCCACCTTTTTGTACGGTTTAAATCGACAATAAACCACACATGTCTAATTCAAACCATTCAAAAGGGAGGATTGTAAATGGGGTAAATAAGAAAGTAAAAGAAAAGAAAGAAAAAAAAACACAGAATCTCACACCGGAACGACAAAATATAATAATCAAATAAACAGTTCATGAAGTTGTTTTATAAATAACATTTGATTACACTTTTACAATACAGATCAGAGCACATACAGCAGTAATAAATAATAATGCAGTGGAACAACATGATGCAACGGAATAAATAAATAATAGTACTAAATCTTCGTCTTCGTCCTCTAGAAATCAGTCTTCGATATACTGAGAAGCTCAGACTGACCCGAGCGAATTGAAAAGACAAAACACTCGAGTCAGAACTAAAAGATCTTATATAAGTTAAATCAACAATAAATAAACATGAGTGTAACGGCGTCAGAGATGTTTACGGGTTTTGACATCTCCTATCCAGTGTCTAACATGAGTGTAATAACTTAAGAGATGTTCGGGATTCCCATCTCCTAAGGATCCGTTAAACTATCTACATACATAGTACAATACGCTATTATAATAGTGCCTACAGTAAAATAAAGTATTAAAATAGCATTAAGGCGTTACCCATATCCCCCTTAACACATTTTATATAATGCCGTAGTCTATACAGATAATGTAAACTCCACCCGTAGGTGGGCTATCAGTGAGCACTCCATAGGTACGACATAAAACAAACTCGTAGAAGACGTGATAGGGCATGTGAACATGACACTCTAGGTAATGCCAGGGTAGATATATCGATTACGGATCCGGACTAGTGGTAACGCATAGCAGCTACTACCGCCCACCTCGGAACACACTCCCATAATCAAAATCTAGGGGTGGCCACCAAATCATTACAAAACCATAATATGGTATCAAAGAAATGTGTCCGATCGGAGGAATGACCTCACTTGGCCCAACGTGGCTCCTGTTTTTGTCACATCTAAGATGACTCGCGGGAGTCAGGGTCACGTAAATACCTCATACAGAATCATTCGTCAAACCATCCTACTTCATTTCTGGAATCTCCACCACGTACGCAGTTGTTAAAGTGGTTTTCGATATTGGCAGAGAGTATGACAATATCTGATCCCGGTCTCTTTAAAACCAAATGCTTATTACACACCGGATGGTTCTTTTACATTTCCCAAAATCAGTTCATAATTGATATCAAAATATCATATTCTCAAAACCATATCACTTTCGAATCATATTCACTTTCACTTCCAAAATCATATTCACTTTTGAATTTATCGATTAGATAGGTTAATTAAATCCTCGTTCCAAAATCATCATATTTACTTAAATATGTCATTTCACAAAAAGGTATCAATTTCAAATTCCAACTTAGGTTGTATCATCATCAAGGATTTAAATATAAATACTTCAACTTTACACAGTCTGAAATTTTAGAAAATTGTTTAGATAATCATAAATAGTTTAATTAGTTTAACAAAGTTTTAAATAGATATAAATTAGGTTAAATAGGTTTAAAATAGATTAAATAAATTTAAAACAGATTAAAATACTTTAAATAGATTTAAAATATTTTAAATGGTTTAAAATAGATTAAATAGGTTTATTATGGATCAATTAGGTTTAAAATTAATTAAATGAATTTAAAATAGATTAAATAGAATTAAAATAGATTAAATAGTTTAAAATAAATTAAAATATTTCAAAATAAGTTAAAATAGTTTAAAATAAATTAAAATAGTTTAATAAAGTTTAAATGGTTTAAAATAGGTTAAAATATATTAAATTAGATTAAAATATATTAACTGGGTTAATTAGTTTGAAATAGGTTAAATTTGGTTAAAATAAATTGGAATAGTTTAAATTAATTAAGTTGGTTTTAAAATAGATTTCAAAGTTATATCCAAAGATTTCAATAACTCTATTTCGATAATTCATTTATATTTGACAATTCAACTTTGAAATTCCAATTTAAATCCTTTGAACAATTCATTAAATAAATTCCAATTTCAACCTTAACTCTTGGATTTTCGAAAATAATTCAGTTTATATAAAATCAATTTCTATTTCAAAATACCAGTCAACTGAATTCAAAATTTAAAGATTTAAAAATTATTTAATTTAACCAATCCGGTGCCCGTATATAATTTTCTACCCTATGGTCAAGTGATACAGATATTTATCATTTCAATCCGCAAATTTAAAATTTTATGGGTATATATCATTTCAACCCGCAATCCCAAAATTTAACTTCAAATACATGAAATCGCTCGAGTCTATCATTTCAACCCATAACGATTTCTCCCTAATCCATCAGATCGTTTGGGTATGTATCATTTCAACCCATAGAGAACTTGTAGTGTTATAATAATAGAAAATATAACATTCATTCATTCAATATCAATCCATCAAACATCCATCACAATCATCATCCAAATCAACCAATAAATAACAATAGTTGACTGATCATCAATAACGGGTATTAACCGGCAATTTAAAATTCAATATTAAATTAAATAGAAATTAAATTCAATAAAGGTCAGATTTAACTAGAATGACAATTTAAATATACCAAACATCAACCAATAAATTTCTAATCACATCATAAATTCAATTTAACCGACATAAGACAATCTAGTAGTTGCGCGTGGGTCAAAACACTCACCTTTGATTTCAAATCGATTTAAAATCCAAATAAAGGCCCAAATTATAATAGTCTCAGAATTCGTCTAAACCAGTGCCAAAATGTTTGGAAATTCGATATGATCCCAACAAAGAAAACCGCGCGTGAATCCGAGCTCGTATGTAAAAGATATTCGAGTTAGGATGTTCAAAATTAAATAAAAATAAAAATGAAATAAAATAAAAAAAGAATATACGTTACCCCTCCACAAAAACCTATCTATAGGCATCGGCCACGAACCAACCCTAACTGCCACCACCCAAACCACGTCGCCGCCGCGCCTACGATCACCTTCGACCGGATCCGAGACCACCGCCGACCTCCAAGCGTTGAGCCGCCCATACCCGAACCACCGCGAGGTGCTCCAGCCTCACCGGGTATGTTTGACCGCCGCCTCCTTTAAGCCAATTACTGGGAAACTCGAGGCGCCTGCAACCCAAACGCCCGCATGGATCTGCTCTACTCAACGACCTCTACAAGCCCATGCCCTTCGATCGATCCATCGTTGAAGATCCGCCGTTAATCGAGGTTGTGGTCTATGAACGTCCGAGAATGTTTTGGCCAATTCTGGCCAAACCATGATTCAAAACCAAAAACAAATCACAGATTTGGGTTGCACTCGTCGAGAGCTTCAAATTGATATATAATTTGATATTGTTTTGAGGAGTTTGATTTTTGAAATTGGTTTGGAGATTGAATTTTAGGGTTTGCAGTTTAACTGTTTGTTGCCATTGAGAGGAGAGAAACAGACATAAGTTGATGTACGTACTGAATAAGAAAAATGACTGCTAGGGTTTGGGAAACAATACTGTTTATATTAACAAAGCCCGATAAGATTGAATAATATATCGAATTTGTATGAACGACGGATATCGACCCAAAAAGCCCGTTCTGCCTCTGAAGCGAAAATGGATCATCTCATATATCAAAATAAATGTTTTTGATATTTCTAAATCCAATGGAACTAGTTTCAAGTCCTAATTCCATCGTATGAAGAAGTTAGCTTTAAAATCAGCTTATTTCACATTGATTTCAATTAAATTTAATTAAATTGATTTCTACGCGTTTCGAGTCCGTACGATCAAACGACAAGTCCGATCGCTACGAAACTTGAAATCCTATAATAATTCATTATTATGGATCTGATGAAACTGGTTTCGTCGAAATCCGAAACAGTGGCCAAAATGGCTAATTTCACATTAAATAAATAAATTATTATTAAATTGATTAAATCACCTTTTAATTCCACTTTTAATAACTAACAATTTTCATCATTTTGATTACTTGGACATTTTCAATAATTTAAAACAAGTTTACATATCAATTTAGTGTTAAATATTACACTAATTTCAGCGTTTATTTTTAATTGCAATAAATTCATTAATGATAAATTAAACTCCAATAAATCCATTAGACTTGATTTCAATATTTTTTGTTCAATCCTTCATTACTCTATGTATATATTCAACATTGGTTTATATCTTATTACATTAATATCCTTCAATTTCATCTTAATTTCCATCGATGTAATATTTATTTACATTTAATTGCAACTGATTCCCAATTTAATTTTACAGACTAAATAAATAGGTAACATATAATAATTGTCACCATTAACTTTTAATCACATTTATAAGTTTATTATTTACAAACAAATGTTATAACAACTTACACAATACTAATTCTATCCAATTACAATTTATTACACATTATTTCATTAATTAATACAACATTTAAATTATCAATTACTCTTTTAATCCAATTATCAATTAATACACACATTATCATAATTAATTTACAATCTATAACCAATTATAGATTTTTAATCATTTCAATTAATTGGAATTACATTTAAAGCAGTTATCAATTACCTTGAATTAATACTATTACATTTCATTCTAGTTGTATTCTTATTATTAAATCACAAAATTTTATTTCTTCCAATATTAAATCACAAAACCTTATTAAATTAACTATTTTTAATTATCAAAAATTACGGGTCGTTACATATTTACAAATAAACCTATTTTAATTATTTAATAATGATGGTAAAATATTTTTTAAAAATTGTTTACCAAAATAGATAGTTCGTAGAAAAAAAGAAAATGTGACCTAAGAACGTTTTCCGGAATTTCGACTTTTCAACACCGGAAAGTTGTTGGGAACGTTGTTCGCCTTTATGCACTATATATACACATAGATAATTAACCATATAATAATATACTTAATTATGTATTATCGTATATTAATTATGTTTAGCAAGTAATGTGACAAGACATGATTTTAAAATAACAACTTATATATATATACTAAATCTTATCATTATCTCTTGTCATTTTCTTAAGTACCATCATCATTACCCATCATGGCTTAAGGGATGTGACCAGAGAGGGGGAAGATGTGATATATGAAGGGGAGAAAGGTGGTGATGTGACATGTCAAAATGACGACATGTTATGATATTTTAAACTAGGGATAAAATGGTAATTTCCCCACTTTTCTTCATTATAAATACACACCCATATACACACATTTTTATTTACATTCTCTCCTTCATTTTCTAAAACTTCTTCTCTAAAATTTCCATGGCTTCCAAAACCTTTCTAATAAACTAAAAATCCCAACTTTTCACTTTAAATCTCTTCCGAATCTAGTTTAAACTTTTCTATATTCATTTCTTCACTTTATTCTTCAAGAAACCAAGCTCACACCCTCCCCACACCACTAGGCTGAGCCCCCACACATCAAGCCGAGCCCATTTCAAGCTCAAAACCTGTCATGACCCGGCTTTCTACCACCAGAAAGACGTATCATGAATTAAGAAAGAAAGGGATAGAAGAAGAAAAGAAAGAAAAGAAGAGAAGAAAGAAAGAAACAACAACAACGATCTCACAGCGGAACGAATAAATTATATTAATAACATAAACTATTACATAGTATACAACAATTTACAGAGTTACACAGCATATACATCACTTACTAGACAGTTATAAACATCTGTCTAGACATTACAACTCAAATACAAGACAAGACACTATCACAGATATCAACACAGCGGAATACTATATCTACGAACGCCGAAGCCTCCTGCTCCATTGCTCCTCCAGAATATTCGTCAAAGCTAAACCTGAATCCCTTGGCTACTCGTAAAAATTTGAGTACCCAAGAGTTTATAAAACAGAAAATAAACACTTGGGTCAGACATAGGTCTGGTGTGAGTAAACGGTTAGATTGCTTAACTTTGAAAACCTTTGAAAACAAAAGTATCACGTAAGACTCCCCACAAATAAACATGGGTAAGTTTTTACCTTACGCTAACTAAAACATTTGATAGGAAATCCAATTGTATTATAATAGGGTCTAGGGTTTCAAGTAAAATACAGAAATAGCTGAAATGCTTACATCTCACATTCCAACATAGTTGGGCACAACTAATACGTACGGCACTTATTGGAGTTTGGATTCCATACAATGGCAGGGCTACTGGGGTACCGCCCGTCACAGTACGTGGCCTAGATCACCGTACCGAGGAGTACGCCCGCTCCCCTGCAACACAAAGCCGGAACCATCCCTTACTGGATAATCCTGAACAAGAAAATCCCGTAGTTGGCGCGACCAACCACACACTAAGCCGAATAAAAGAAAAGGGACCTCTAGACAGGGATCTATCTTGCTCTCAGTGGGTGCTACCCACGAAGCCTTGCTGCACCTCCCCTGTTTTAGCCATTCCCGGTTGATGAGGCTTGAGGTTACGATTACCTTTAATCAGAACATATCACTTAGAATGCTCATCGTCCGCCTGACGATGTGCTGAAAGCATTCAATCCATACAAGTTCGTTCCGGGTTCGAACGAAACCGAAGGCATTATCTCGTTACACTCGTTTTGGAATCACCCTCAGAGTTAACGACAATAACCCTTGCACTCTAAATCTTCATCTTCACTTGAGATTCACGACCTATCGTTAATTTGGATCGATGTGGTATTCGGGTCTCCAGACCTGGAATTCCGGTATACGGAAACCCGATCCCGGTCTCATCGAAATCCAAAACGTATCTTTTAAGGCCAAGTTGTTTTAAGGTTAAAACAATTTAACTTATCTATATTCATACAGATAGATAATTCACAAGTCACAATTGATAATTACATTATCAAATAAACAAATGATCCATAACAAAATAGGTAATCCATATCAACATCACAATAGTTAATCTATATTACCATCATAATGCAACCAAGCATTTATACCACACAACATTACTTATCTCATTTCTGAGATTACATCCATTCAAGACAATCAATGTCATCCATTCATACATAAGCAATGATTTACTTAATCACAACATAATTAATTTAAAATGAATTAAATTAACCATCTCTATCTTTAATTAATTTAAAGTGAATTAAATTAATTACTTCACCTCTTAATTAATTTAAAATAAATTAAATTAATTACTTATCATTATAAATCTTACTTATATAATCATTAATTAATTACAAATAAATTAATTAATCATTCTCTAATTATCCATTTCAATTAATCACCCTGATTAATTATACTTTAATTACATTTAAGTAATTATCTTTAATTAATTTCATAAATTAATTATCCTTAATCAAATATAGTAATTAACCTTTAATTACTTCATTAATTAATTAATTAATTATAATCAATTACTTTAATCCTTAATTAATTACAATTACTCACTTATCATTTGATTAATTAATCTTAATTAATTAACTCTTAATTACATCATTAATTAATTATAAACTAATGATTCCTAATTACAATCTTTAATTATTTATTTATATTTAAATTAATTAAATAATTAATCTTAATTAAACCATAATTATTAATCATGTTTGATTAATCTAATCCAGTAATTAACTTCCCTTAATTACTTCCCTTAATTAATTACCTTTAATTAATTACCTTAACAAATAATTAATTACCTTATTAATTAATCTTAATCCTTTAATTAACTTAATTAAATAATTTATTTAATTAATAACACTAAGTAATTAACTCTTAATCACTTCTTATTTAATTACTTTCATAAAATAATTATCCTCTAATTACTTTATTAAATATTTTACCATTACTTAATTACATTCAGTAATTATTCCTTAATTACTTCATCAAGTAATTATACTTAATTAATTTATAAGTGACTATCTTAATTAATCACTAATTAATTACTTAGTTAATTATTTAACTAATTATTTAAATTTAATTAAATAATTTCTTAACTCCTATACTTAAAGATTTTTATTAAGAAAATCGTTATCTTAATTAAATAAATTAAATTGACCAACAATTTAATTATCTCCCCATATTAATTATCTTTAATTTATCAAAACTCTTAATTACTTAAGATAAATTCTTTATTATAATTGATTTACTAAAATCCTTATTATTTAAAACTTTATTTAGAATAATTTTTTTTAGAAATCAAGTATAATTAAAACATTTTAAACTCCTTCTCGACTTCGAAAATCTTTAAACTTCCATAGTTATTAAATTAACTTTAATACAAATAAACATTTTGAAAATCTATTTATTTACCCTTTTAATTACTTATCTATTAAATATTTAAAACTTGTTAAAACAAATTTCTAGAAAACAAATTAGTTTAATTAGGTAAAATCTTGTTTTATCCTTTGTTTTACAACTCAGAAACATTACAAAACAATTTTCTTTTGTTTTTAAAACCTTCAAAACATATCCCTGCAAAATTCTTTAAGCCTGTTTTCCATACCCGAGTAAAACCCCTAATTTACCCGAAGCGAACGCGAGACCAACCCACGTAACCTTTCTTCGAGTCAAGCTCGACCATCCCCCGAAGTAAAACCCGAGAACCAGCTTCTCTTCCCCAAATCCAAACTTCCAGATGCACGCGAATGGGTTCGTGCACGTGCACACACACGCTGGACGACGGCGAACTCCACGATGGCCTCCGACAAGTCAGACTTCACCACGACATCACGATCGACCCCTCATTTCTCCTCGATTCGAACAAAAATCAACTTCGACCATTTAACCCATCAGCTCGAAGAACATCATCACCAGAAAGCGACCACCGCCGGTGATCCCTACCTCGAGACACCACGCGATCCTCACCATCGCTTCACCTCGTCTACCAGCAACCACCAGTCACCACGCGATTGATTCCGATCCCATCACGACGTCGCGAAACCCATATGAACATCAACGAGTATCCCAGAGTGTTAAACCCTAACCCATCGATTTCCCACCATCACGATCAACGATCGATCACTATACTATTTTTCCCAAGTGCCTCGATATGCCGACCCCCTCTAGACCAAATTTCATCAGATACTATCATGCCGATCACCAGAAATCGGCGATAAACCCAAATCCAAACATCCTCAAATTCCTTCCCAATTACTATATTAAAATTTTTGATTTCCACATTAAAATTCATAGTTTTCTATAACGAATTAAGTCATGTAATCAATACTTAAAATTTAATCAATAAATTTTTGACCAAAATTTGATTTTTTACTGTAATTTGAAAAATATGAGCTAATCATTCAATTTAAAATCCTATAACTAATTTTAACTGATAGATTACTTGATTTCAAACAACTTTCATTTACAAATCAAAGTCCAATTCAAATCCAACACTGAGTTATTGATTTTATTATGAAAAATGGGTGACTGTTAATATACACAGGGAGTAGAAGAACAATACAGGCACTCACATATATTTAATTCAACATGCATCCAATTTAATTTAAGAATTCCAAAAATCATCATGTTATTCAACACAAAAGCAAGATGAAATCTAGAATCAAAACTGTTTTTTAAAAAATTTCATTTACTCACCAGTACTTAGAACAGAGAACAGAAGGCAGATAACATTTTGTTTCCAGGCTTGTTTTCCAGACAGATATTTGATTTTGAACTTCATTTCTTTGTTGAATTTAAACTTGCTGTTGATTTTTGAAACTGATTTGTATTTGAGAAAATTTGAAACTGATGTTGCCTTTGATCTCCTTTTGATTTGCAGTTGAATTTCCAGATTTTCATTTCCAGATTTATTTTGCTTCTTTGCATTTTGATTTCCAGGTTTTCATTTTTCTTTTTGATTTTAGATTCGAATTGTATTTAGTAGAGAGATGAAGAAAAGATAATCTTAGACTGAAAAATGAAAACAGATTTTTCTTCTTACATAAATTTTTACAACTTTAATTATCAAGGAGAAAAGAAAATAAAATAGATAAAGCCACTTGTCCTTTTAATTAGCTTACACATAGGTTTGCAATTTACAAATGTCTTTAAACTACCTTTAAAACTTACAAGTGTACATTCTTATTTTAAATTAATTTACTTAAGCTATACCTATGTATTTATAAAATATTTACATGTATATAAAATGTATTTATCTTTTATAAATAAGCTTTTAGATTTTAATAAATATACAAATGTGAGAAACAATTATTTAAAATAACTTATGCTTTGATCAAATATTTATAATATATTTTTATATGCTTGAGAAACTTATTTTAACTTTATATATATTTTTACAAATCAATTTATCTTATGTTTGAATTTTATAACATAACTCCAATCACAATATATATACATATATATTATAATTTGAAAACATATCCTTTATTAAATTAAAGACTCCCTATTTATAATATATACATCAATATATATACATTATAAATAGAAAACATTTATATAAGCTTTGGAAGATAAATCTTACCAATTTTAAATTGTTTAGAAAAGATATTAATAAGTATTGCCAATTTAAAATATTATTAACTTTTAAAAGAATTAAACTTGTCAATTTATAAAATAAAATCAACAATCAATTTAATTATTAATAAAGATTATTAAATTGATATTGCCAAAATTCCGGGATATCACATTCCTCCCCTCTTAAAATAATTTCGTCCCCGAAATTTAAAAGCAAAGATAATTTAATAACCCAGCAAATTTTAATTTCAAACAACAACCATACATATCAATCATACTCTAACAATCATAGCAAACAATTTAATCCAACAAATTTAACTATCCAGACAAATTCTGGATAGAATTTCCTCGAGTTTCCCCAAGTATATATATATACCGGGATACTCGTTCTACAGGATCTTAACTAACTATCTACAATAGTCTAGAACTCCTTCCCATCTAGATTACAAATCTGAACAAAATATCAGACTAAACTCAAAACCATCTCAACTACCAAATCCTTCTGAACTGCTGATCCCACAACCAATGACAGATCAAACACGTATTCCCTCAGAGATACGTGAAATAAAATGAATTCCAGTTATCCGAACTGGCCATTTAATCCTATAGATCAAAGAACTAATCCTCTTGGGAACATAGGAAAAATCTCATAATACTTCTGCAGCTCACTCTCCAATTTTTCCAAATCTTATATCTCCTTTGATTGGAGAAAACTTAAACAATATCCAAATTTCAACTTCAAATTCCAAATTCCATCCATTCTTAACTGTTTAACTCTTTTGACGATCCTGAGTCACTTCATCCTTCCTGATCAGCTTAACTCTTGCTGATGCCTCTTGAAATAATCTAGACCAACATCAAATCAATTTCTGGATCCTACTCAACAAAACGGTTCCCCAAAAATCACCGAAATCCAGAACACAACTCTACTCTATAAACATTAGAGAACTTCGAACTACCTCTCCTATCTGAAATAGTCAAAACAGTTGCACTTGGCAACTTTACCTCCAAATCCCGAAAATTTCTTCACACTTAGAGATACACTTGAATTTCCTATAGAAATCCTCTACTCGAAGAAAATTACAACTCTCGGTTGCTTCCACTCTAGAATAGCTGCTATCTTGCTTTCGCTGCACAATTCTGATCTTGAACAGATGAGAATGCCATCGGAGAAACTCGAGCACAAACTTGATCATCCACAGTTCACCATATCTATAAAATCTTAGTGAACCATTCTACTTGGTTAAAACACCTTAACAGAATCCTCACCAGAAAATTAGGTGTGGTCAATCCCTCTCCAAAGAATCCTGAGCTGCTTCACCAAATTATTCTCTAGGAGACATCCTTCTACTAAGCTGAACTTCTGGTAACTCCACGAATCAAGTCGATACGGAATCTCAATCTCCAATAATCCCAAGAGAATACTTAAACAATCGCAAGTCACTTTTGCGATCAGCTCGGCCTAATTTCCAAAGATAACTGTTCTCTCTTCACTAATCAGAACAGCTTATATTTGACTAACCAATCCATCGAAGAAATGGATTCACTCTACTGCTTCTGAACTTCACCTTCAGAAAAACTACTCAGCCAGAAACTTCCTGCTAACACACAGAACACTCCGAGCCGCACTGCTGCCACAAACCAAAGACTTCTTATCCGAAACTCCTCGAGAAACTCGGACCTCAAAGCAAATAGAAACACCCCACTGAACTCAGCCACAACACCGAAACAGACTCACTTCTTCAAACTTGTTCCTAGAAGAAACATCTTCAGAAACGTCCATAGTCACCGTGTCTCATCATACCGCTATTACTTCCTGAGGTTACCAAAATATCATCACTCTCTTCAGCTCATCCAATAGATCTACTCTATTCATCCAACTTCAAAGATAAACTCTAAACCATAACTGGTTTCCTTCAGAGATCGGTGAAATCTTTACACCACAACAAAGTTTACTCGAGACAGTATTTGGTCTACAGTCTCGTCAGATATACTTCCAATCTCAACACTCAAATTCCAACCATTGATAGTCGTGTTACACACACTACCCCCTTATCTACCTTTATAACTTATATTGGAAAACCCGAACAGGTAACCCAACAAATAGGTAGAAATACATAAATATATATATTTAAAATGATACTTTTTATATAGAAATTATTTCTGGGTAGAATTATTTCATCTACCTCTTTAAAACAATATTGTGTCCGTTGGCCTGGTTCAAGTGTTTAGAGATCCCTATCAATAACGTTAGCTACTCGTATTGACCAGAATCCATATACCACTCAACCGATCAATTAACACAATATAAAATCATTTTTATATAACTAACAATTACGCGCTCTCAAGATAGACATCACTTCAGAGCCTAGGTATTCACTCAACCTACTGCTCTGATACCAACTGTCACGACCCGGCTTTCTACCACCAGAAAGACGTATCATGAATTAAGAAAGAAAGGGATAGAAGAAGAAAAGAAAGAAAAGAAGAGAAGAAAGAAAGAAACAACAACAACGATCTCACAGCGGAACGAATAAATTATATTAATAACATAAACTATTACATAGTATACAACAATTTACAGAGTTACACAACATATACATCACTTACTAGACAGTTATAAACATCTGTCTAGACATTACAACTCAAATACAAGACAAGACACTATCACAGATATCAACACAGCGGAATACTACCCCCGGGGACATGTAGGGGTAAGAGTCTCCCGTTCGCCACCTAACGCAAAGCGAGAACCCCCTATCACGCTGTAATGTAGCAAACCCGATCCCGGTCTCATCGAAATCCAAAACGTATCTTTTAAGGCCAAGTTGTTTTAAGGTTAAAACAATTTAACTTATCTATATTCATACAGATAGATAATTCACAAGTCACAATTGATAATTACATTATCAAATAAACAAATGATCCATAACAAAATAGGTAATCCATATCAACATCACAATAGTTAATCTATATTACCATCATAATGCAACCAAGCATTTATACCACACAACATTACTTATCTCATTTCTGAGATTACATCCATTCAAGACAATCAATGTCATCCATTCATACATAAGCAATGATTTACTTAATCACAACATAATTAATTTAAAATGAATTAAATTAACTATCTCTATCTTTAATTAATTTAAAGTGAATTAAATTAATTACTTCACCTCTTAATTAATTTAAAATAAATTAAATTAATTACTTATCATTATAAATCTTACTTATATAATCATTAATTAATTACAAATAAATTAATTAATCATTCTCTAATTATCCATTTCAATTAATCACCCTGATTAATTATACTTTAATTACATTTAAGTAATTATCTTTAATTAATTTCATAAATTAATTATCCTTAATCAAATATAGTAATTAACCTTTAATTACTTCATTAATTAATTAATTAATTATAATCAATTACTTTAATCCTTAATTAATTACAATTACTCACTTATCATTTGATTAATTAATCTTAATTAATTAACTCTTAATTACATCATTAATTAATTATAAACTAATGATTCCTAATTACAATCTTTAATTATTTATTTATATTTAAATTAATTAAATAATTAATCTTAATTAAACCATAATTATTAATCATGTTTGATTAATCTAATCCAGTAATTAACTTCCCTTAATTACTTCCCTTAATTAATTACCTTTAATTAATTACCTTAACAAATAATTAATTACCTTATTAATTAATCTTAATCCTTTAACTTAATTAAATAATTTATTTAATTAATAACACTAAGTAATTAACTCTTAATCACTTCTTATTTAATTACTTTCATAAAATAATTATCCTCTAATTACTTTATTAAATATTTTACCATTACTTAATTACATTCAGTAATTATTCCTTAATTACTTCATCAAGTAATTATACTTAATTAATTTATAAGTGACTATCTTAATTAATCACTAATTAATTACTTAGTTAATTATTTAACTAATTATTTAAATTTAATTAAATAATTTCTTAACTCCTATACTTAAAGATTTTTATTAAGAAAATCGTTATCTTAATTAAATAAATTAAATTGACCAACAATTTAATTATCTCCCTATATTAATTATCTTTAATTTATCAAAACTCTTAATTACTTAAGATAAATTCTTTATTATAATTGATTTACTAAAATCCTTATTATTTAAAACTTTATTTAGAATAAATTTTTTTTAGAAATCAAGTATAATTAAAACATTTTAAACTCCTTCTCGACTTCGAAAATCTTTAAACTTCCATAGTTATTAAATTAACTTTAATACAAATAAACATTTTGAAAATCTATTTATTTACCCTTTTAATTACTTATCTATTAAATATTTAAAACTTGTTAAAACAAATTTCTAGAAAACAAATTAGTTTAATTAGGTAAAATCTTGTTTTATCCTTTGTTTTACAACTTAGAAACATTACAAAACAATTTTCTTTTGTTTTTAAAACCTTCAAAACATATCCCTGCAAAATTCTTTAAGCCTGTTTTCCATACCCGAGTAAAACCCCTAATTTACCCGAAGCGAACGCGAGACCAACCCACGTAACCTTTCTTCGAGTCAAGCTCGACCATCCCCCGAAGTAAAACCCGAGAACCAGCTTCTCTTCCCCAAATCCAAACTTCCAGATGCACGCGAATGGGTTCGTGCACGTGCACACACACGCTGGACGACGGCGAACTCCACGATGGCCTCCGACAAGTCAGACTTCACCACGACATCACGATCGACCCCTCATTTCTCCTCGATTCGAACAAAAATCAACTTCGACCATTTAACCCATCAGCTCGAAGAACATCATCACCAGAAAGCGACCACCGCCGGTGATCCCTACCTCGAGACACCATGCGATCCTCACCATCGCTTCACCTCGTCTACCAGCAACCACCAGTCACCACGCGATTGATTCCGATCCCATCACGACGTCGCGAAACCCATATGAACATCAACGAGTATCCCAGAGTGTTAAACCCTAACCCATCGATTTCCCACCATCACGATCAACGATCGATCACTATACTATTTTTCCCAAGTGCCTCGATATGCCGACCCCCTCTAGACCAAATTTCATCAGATACTATCATGCCGATCACCAGAAATCGGCGATAAACCCAAATCCAAACATCCTCAAATTCCTTCCCAATTACTATATTAAAAATTTTGATTTCCACATTAAAATTCATAGTTTTCTATAACGAATTAAGTCATGTAATCAATACTTAAAATTTAATCAATAAATTTTTGACCAAAATTTGATTTTTTACTGTAATTTGAAAAATATGAGCTAATCATTCAATTTAAAATCCTATAACTAATTTTAACTGATAGATTACTTGATTTCAAACAACTTTCATTTACAAATCAAAGTCCAATTCAAATCCAACACTGAGTTATTGATTTTATTATGAAAAATGGGTGACTGTTAATATACACAGGGAGCAGAAGAACAATACAGGCACTCACATATATTTAATTCAACATGCATCCAATTTAATTTAAGAATTCCAAAAATCATCATGATATTCAACACAAAAGCAAGATGAAATCTAGAATCAAAACTGTTTTTTTAAAAATTTCATTTACTCACCAGTACTTAGAACATAGAACAGAAGGCAGATAACATTTTGTTTCCAGGCTTGTTTTCCAGACAGATATTTGATTTTGAACTTCATTTCTTTGTTGAATTTAAACTTGCTGTTGATTTTTGAAACTGATTTGTATTTGAGAAAATTTGAAACTGATGTTGCCTTTGATCTCCTTTTGATTTGCAGTTGAATTTCCAGATTTTCATTTCCAGATTTATTTTGCTTCTTTGCATTTTGATTTCCAGGTTTTCATTTTTCTTTTTGATTTTAGATTCGAATTGTATTTAGTAGAGAGATGAAGAAAAGATAATCTTAGACTGAAAAATGAAAACAGATTTTTCTTCTTACATAAATTTTTACAACTTTAATTATCAAGGAGAAAAGAAAATAAAATAGATAAAGCCACTTGTCCTTTTAATTAGCTTACACATAGGTTTGCAATTTACAAATGTCTTTAAACTACCTTTAAAACTTACAAGTGTACATTCTTATTTTAAATTAATTTACTTAAGCTATACCTATGTATTTATAAAATATTTACATGTATATAAAATGTATTTATCTTTTATAAATAAGCTTTTAGATTTTAATAAATATACAAATGTGAGAAACAATTATTTAAAATAACTTATGCTTTGATCAAATATTTATAATATATTTTTATATGCTTGAGAAACTTATTTTAACTTTATATATATTTTTACAAATCAATTTATCTTATGTTTGAATTTTATAACATAACTCCAATCACAATATATACATATATATTATAATTTGAAAACATATCCTTTATTAAATTAAAGACTCCCTATTTATAATATATACATCAATATATATACATTATAAATAGAAAACATTTATATAAGCTTTGGAAGATAAATCTTACCAATTTTAAATTGTTTAGAAAAGATATTAATAAGTATTGCCAATTTAAAATATTATTAACTTTTAAAAGAATTAAACTTGTCAATTTATAAAATAAAATCAACAATCAATTTAATTATTAATAAAGATTATTAAATTGATATTGCCAAAATTCCGGGATATCACAAAACCCCGAAAAATCTTCACTCTTCGAAGCTCGTGTGTTGTTTCCAAAGTCTAGTCGAAGTTCGCTTTGTGTTTGCGGAGTTTCAGTGAGTAAAACTACTTTGTTTTGGAAAAGTTTTTGACTTTACTATGATGTTTTATTATGGTGATAATATGATGAGAAAATTGAACGGTTATTATGTTGGTCGATGGTCATTTGATGGATGTTTGCGTTTAGTGTTGAATTTGAGATTTGAATGTGATGTTGTCGAGTTAGTAAGTATATAACCTTATGTTTATATATGTGTTTCATTGTTATGTTAAAAGTATGGTAGTATGGATATATGGTTGTGATCTAAGAACCAAAGTACGTTGAGTTGAAACAAAGTTAACAACTTTGTGTGTTGCGAAGGACGTGAGATCCGATTCGAAATTAAAAACTATGTTTTCTTGTTTTAAAGTTTGAAAATTGTTTCAAAGTTTCTATCTTTGTTTCTAAGTCTCAAAAATTTTAAAAGTTATATTTCTAGACATGAAACAGGAAATAATAAGCAAGTGTTTTCATTAAAGTATGTTTAAGCGGGCTGCGCTCATAGCGATAGTCTCTATGGACGCAGTTCGACATTTCCGATTTTCGTTTTAAAACATTTTCTTTTGAAATGGTTTTGCAAAAGTTTTTCAAACTTAATTAGTAATATAAAAAGAGATTAAGTTTAGTTAAATTAATATTTTATTATTTAATAAATTAATTAAAGGTAATTAGCACTTAATTAGTAATTAAGTGAGTGATTAGAGGTTAAGTAAAACTTAAGGAAGTTTAATGACTAATTATTAATTAATAAGGTTTTAAATAGTGATTTATGAAGATAAGAAGTAATTTAATGATTAATTACTATTTAATTAAGTTAGTTAGTCAATTAATTATTATTTAATTAATTACAGTTTAGCTAATAATGAATTGATTTAACCTTAACTAAGATACATTAGGAAGTCAATTAGGACTTAACCAAGTCCATTAAGCTAATTAAAGTTTAATTATGAATTAATCTTGATTTAATAAAGATATAATTAGGGTTTAAGCTACTTAAAAATATTTTAATCTTTTCACAGCAATTTTTTAACTTAACCAGTTATATTTTAAATCAATCTTCTTTTCAAGCTAATTGATTTTAAATCAAAGGATCTCTCGTCTGAACCATTAAGTAGCCAAATGAATTAAAGTAGTGATTATAAAAGGTTAAAACATTTTATGGGAGTAAGTGACTTGTGTTTAGCACAAACGCCGAATATCGGTAACGTGATAGACACAAGGAAGTTAATTTCCATAAGCGGGTCATGATAACTTAACCATATAGATATACTTTTTTATGTACATTTTTCACCCGATTATGGATTTACCTATATTTATAACTTGGACATCTACCTATGATTGATTGTATGTTATGTGTGAATCCATTGCATATCTGATGTTTGGTAGTATCTATGATATAACTTAGATAAGTTAAACCCAAATTTAATGATCCATTGTAGGCGTTGATCCATTGTAGGCGTTGAGCCTTCGTTTGGTTTTGCAAAGTAAATATTTTAGTTTCTTTTGAAATGGTCTTCAAAGCTATTCTATTTTGAATAAGATATTTAAAGAATGATTTTACAATTGGTTTGAGATGCTTTATAAATGATTTTGGGGTATTCATAAAAGGATTTTTAGAAATAGTTTTGAATGTTTATAAAAAGATTTTATAAATGGGTTTGGATGTCTATAAAAGGAAATCTATAAAAGGATTATTGAAGATAATTACAACAGGAATTCGAGGTTTGGGTTTCGTGAGGTTGATCTTTTAAAAAAGTGGTGGTATGGAACATCTGTTCTACACTTAACACCAAAGGAATATTGCTTGGAGTTATACTTTTCTCCAATTTAAATAATGTAGTTAAATCCGTTTAAGAGATTTGGAAATGGGAATTTTTTTAAATATTTTGTGAATATACTTATGTAAAGGAGATAAGTATATGAATGTTGATAAATGTTTGGGAAAGGAGAGTTATAAATGAAAATGGTTTTGAGGCTTAGCGATTGCTTTGGGTAATTAAATCTCTAGATTTTGTTGTTGTTATTTTATGGTTAAATAATCGACTATCAAATTTGGCCTAATTTGATTTAGGAAGTATGAATGTAAATTCAAGTTCCCCAATGAAGACTCGAAAAATTACTTCCAAAAGAATCGGGAATGAGTTAACCAGAAATTATCGTTTGTTGGTAAGGAGAGACCGGGATCGGATCTATATCCAAAAACCACTCCAAACCAACATGTACGTTCAAGTGGAAGACATCTTAATGACGATTGAAGATGGTGTTCTTTGAAGTACAAGGGCTACTGCTATTAATCCTGAGGGTGATTTCAAAAAGGATGTAGTAGAGTTAGTGCCTTTAGTTTCGTTCAAACCTAGAATGAACTTGTATGGATGAATGCTGGCATTGCATTGACGCTTGGAGGCAGTATTAGCATTCCAAGATGGATTGCTATTCCGAAAGGTAAAACGTAGCCTCAAACCTCACAACCGGGAGGAATGGCAAAAATAAGGCATGCATCATAACTATGTGGTTAGCTACCAATAGGAGTGGTCACCCCATTCTAGATGTCCCTTTCAGAGTTGGTTTGCGCGCAAACACCGTGGTAGTATAAGGCCTCAGTGTCAAGGGTGTGAGGTAATCTGATCTGCCATGTTAAAAGGGGCAACCGACTCTGTGTTAGCATAAGTAAATTTTCTAGAGGTGTATCATCGAAAGGTAGTCCCTTACCTTGCCATCGTTGGGATCCAATATCCAGTACGTGCCTTACGGTTTTGATTGTAGAGCCTAGTGTTGAAATGTGAGATACAAGCATTTCAGCTATTTCCTCTGTTTACTTTAAACCTAGACACTATGATAATATCACTTGGTCTTGATATAAAACGTTTTGGTTATCGTAAGGTAAAAATCCATCCGTGTTTATGTGCATTGTGGTCTTACGAGATGCCCTTTGTTTTGAAAAGCTTTCAAATGTAGAAATCATTTGATTGTTACTTGTTATCGAGTTTTACTCATGCTGGTTTACCAGACTGACCAGGGTGTTATTCCATGTAATGCTCGGGTCAGACCGAGCATGTTTTACCAGGTTTAGCAGGATACTTCAGAGCTGGAGAAGAGCTGAATGGCCAAGAGGTATTCACATATTTTACTTCCGCTGTACTATAGAGTTTGTATGATTGGTCAATGTAAGGACAGGTTTCAATAACTTTCCAAAAGTTTAGGATAAGTTAGTGTACTATGATATTGTATATATGAATAAAAGATATTTCCTCTTTGTAAAAATCTTTGTTATAATATATATTATTCGCTGCTTTATAAGATTTTGTGTTGTTTAGTTTTCTCCTATCTTCTACCTTCTTCTTTCACCCTAACAGATCGGTATTTCCGGCACTTGAATGTTCGACATGTAATACAGTGGACGTATTAGTGTCGATTTTCAAGGGTCGAAAAAACTGGTTCATTACACCTATGGGTGCACCTCGCCACCAAAAACCCAACTACGCTAACCCCGAGACCTACCTCCTCCTCCATCATCAGAAAACCCAAACCTTAGCTCGAACTGCCCTTAAACGAGCACCACCAATTCAGTGCCGCTGTAGGATAGTTTTCACCTAGAGGGAGGGTGAATAGGGTGCACATAATAATAGAAATTAATGCGGAAATAAAAACAATAGCAGAAAGTAATGTAGTAAAAATTACACACAGATTTACCCAGCTTCAGCAATAACCTGCCTACGTGATGCCCCCAAGGTTTCTACTAGAAATTAAGTAGTCAGACACTTACAAACACGTAAACTTGCGACATCCGCTTCTTGACTAACCTAACTCTACGCTCAAAAATCTACCACAACTCAACCACTAAGCTGAGAATTCTCAAACTACACCCTGTAATCTGTATCTAGTCACACGACTAGAGAGTTACACAATTTTAAAAGAAAATTACAAAATAAAACAACTTAACAAAACCCTATATCAATTAAGCCCAAAATAAATAAACTAGACCGACCCAATAACAAATTAATAAAGAGAACGTCTTCCCTTTATTCTTTTCTCTGTGAAATGACTTTGGCCGATTCTTTTATTTGCTCTCAAAAATTAGGGCTTCGTTCGATTGAAGCCTTCGCTTGAATTAACGTTCGAATTGAATGCTGGAACGCTCTTGTTCCTCAATTAGCTTCGATGCTTCTTCGTATTGCTTTGCGGATGCTTCAAATGTCGAGCTCGAATTGCTTGGATTAAATTGGTATGTGTTTTTCCTTTTTCGATTTTGATTATGCTCGACTTCGATTCGAGTTATTGGTTTGTGATTTACTTCAATGGCTTGCTCTGGTATAGCTTGAACTCGAATGACTTTACCGATGATGATAATTGGGTAATTTATAGGGTTTGATCCCCTTAATTCTCGTTCGTATATTTCTCATTTGAATTCTTCATGTGATTTGCTCGCCCATTGATTTTTGATCGAACGTTGGTGATGATATTGACTTGTTCATAAGTTGATACGTTGCTTCATGAATTTGAATTTGCTCCGTTCTTTCTCCTATGACTCCGGCATTTTAATTTTTGAGATAATTTTTGTGACTTCGTGAAGATTGACTTGTTCAATTCACTGACTTGTTGGCATTTGAGTTCGACGATATATTTATTGTAAAATTTCACCATGATACGCTGTTCCATTTATTTTCTGGCAATAATCGAACTGCTACTGATCTTATTTGATTTTCTTCTTTTATATGATTTGTCCACCATGCTAGTTGCTGAACTGGTATTCTAGTTTTGCATTTGCTTCGAGCCATTTCTTGGTTTCATGTTTTCATGTTGACTGGTCATATGCATTTGTGTTTTGTTGGTCTTCATAAGTCTGCACTTGATTATGGAATCTCTTGTATATATGTATGTTGGTTGATTCTGCACTTCATATGTGTGTTCATAATGTTTCACCTGCGAATTCACTCTAGTTGCATACATATCCATGCTGCTTTGTGTTAAGTTAAGGTCTGCACTTCAGTGTACAATCTTGTTTCATATTGGTGATGACTGGTTTTGTTGTTGTGTCCACTGCTCTATTCCTTTGCATTTTGGTCAATGTTTTGTTCATGTCTCTGAAACAGTTGAACTGCTTGTATTTATCCATGTCCTGTTGCTTGGTTGCATATATATAAATGTTGTTTGTCATGTTGCTCTTGAATTGAATTCTCTGTTGCTTCGAGTCATTACAATTAAGCCTTGATTTGTTCTTGTAGTCATGTTCATGCAGCCTTGTTAGCGTATAGTTGTGGCTTTATGTTTTGTTTCACTTGCTCATCTGGTTCACCTGAACTACATGTACTTGTGCCATATGAGCTCTGGTCTGGTGCAATGTGTGGTTTGGTTTCACTTGAGTCTGGTCTGGAGCTTGTTGTCATTTTGGTACCTTTGTTCTTTGGTTGAGTTCAAGTGTCATACCTTCTGTCTTGTTGCCTATCACTGTTCACTGTTTGCTAGCATGGTGAACTTTAGTTTTCTCCATGTATGTATATAAACATACCTGTATGTATATATGTGTGTGATTTGTGTGCTTATGCACTTGGTTGACCTATTTTTATTTGAATTCTGGTCTGTTTTTGTTATTTTGCACCTGAGTTGAATCTAGCATTTTCTTGGGTTTGACCTTGTGCTCACCTGTCCCTGCAGTTTTAACAAGCAAGCGCATATCGGTGTGCACGATCTTGTGACATGTATAGTGATACACTGTGCATGTTACAAGCTATTCGTGTAAAATGAATTCAAAAGAAAATGATGACGAACAACCCAAATAACCAAGGCAAACAATATTTTCAAACACACGCTTCATTGTACACTGCAAAATTTCTTTTTCAATTTTACCGTGTCAGTGTTTATTTTGTAGATAGTTCAGATGTTGGATACGGGCTGGAACAGAGTTGAAGATCAAATATGAGTGTTGAGTGAATATGTAGTGAGGTGTAATATGTATGAAAAACTGTAAAGTGAAAATGTGTTGTAATCGAAGTTGTATTGCAATTAAAAATGTATAAATGTAGTGAGAGCTCAAATTTGTACTATTTGAATTTGTAATAAAATATTTTTAGAATATATTATTGGTTTAACTAAGAATTTTGATTTGTTTATTTTATTCAACAAATATTTGTTTAATGATGTGACAAAATAAAATAGTACAATAACAAATACATTTAAATGAATATATATATATATATGTTTATTATCATCAAACGAAAATCATATACTAGTATATTCTACAGTTGCAACCTACAAGGCTTATACCAGATCGAAGCTAATGTTTATACGAGTATATCAAATCAAGTCTCAAGATTTTTAGTTTAGTATTTGTAACAACCCGCATATTTATCGATTTTATATTTAAATATTTCATCGTTCGTCGGATTTTAGTCCGAAAAGCTACTTTTTGCAAACAGTCGAATTAGGACTCGAGACCACCCCCATTGAGTTCAAAATGACGTTTGCGACCTTTTTGAGTATAAACTTCGATATGTTTGGAGTTAGTAGAATTTTGCTACTTTTTCACTTTGGGTTTGGGTTTGTATTTCAGCCCATCAACCTTCTAATATCCAAACTGAACCCCTCTCCCTTCATTCACTTTCTTTTCCTAATACTTCCAGCTCTAAAGAGAATAATGGGGGAAAAGATTGGAAATTAAAATTCCCAAGCCCTAGGTTCCATTTGCAAATCAAGTTCTAGCTCCAAATTCAAAGAGAAGCTATTGGTAAGCATTCTCTTCCTCTTCTCCAACTCTTTCTCCTTTCAATCTCAGAAATTCCTAAACCTAACTTTAGGAAATAATTCTCTTTTAAGCTTAGATTCAAGCTTGCTGAGTTGGAATTGAAGAGTGATTGTCCTTGCCTTGCTCTATAGCTTCCTCTTCATTGTTTTTGTGTAAAAGGTGAGATTTTTATCTCACATCTTTGTCTATATCTATCTTTGTGATTGGGTATGAATTCCTAACACTTATTTACGTACATTTCCTTTTGTTTGTGATTGAATTGGTGAATATCCTAATTTCTTGGTTTGAAGTCCAATTCTTGTGAAAATCCTTCAATGGATGTTTGGATATGTTGTTTGGGGTGTATCGAAGCACCTTTAAGACCGGGTTGTCGTTGGACGTAAATCCTTAGTTGTCATTGCTTGCTCGATCGCTTCCGAGAACGTTTTGGCCATCTTGGCCTAGGTAAATTTCTGCCCAGATTAGGTGTTCAGACGTTTGGAGGTCAATGCCAGACGTCTGGTTTTGCCTCCTGGTGAAAAATAACATACGGCAGAAAAATTAAAAGGGCAGTGACTAATTTCAGACGTCTGAACTATTGTTCCAGACGTTTGAAAAGATGTCAGACGTCTGATTTATGTTTTCAGACGTCTGGTTGGTTTTCTGGGATATTCCCAAAAACCAAATCCAGACGTCTGGACTTTTCCCCAGACGTCTGAATGCCTTCAGACGTCTGATTCTAGGTTTCAGATGTCTGGATCGTTTTCTGGTATATTTCAAGAGACTAAATCCAGACGTCTGGACCAACCCCTCAGACGTTTGGAAATTCCCAGTTTTGCCATATCATGCTAGGTCGCTTGCCTTCACTAGGTCGAACACCGTAGCAGGGGGGTTGCCACCCCCCCTGGCCCCCCCCTCCGTAGAGGATCTTATCTGAAAAACATTCAACAGAACTTCCTACTTTGATGGTTTTGGGGATTGATTTCTTTGGACTTTACTCACATCTTCGAACGTGAATTTATGTAATTCGATTCGTTTCAACAATCGTTTTGTGACTTGTTACTTTAAAGATATGAAGGTTTCAATACTAGTAGTAAATATCAAAACTCTTTCATCAAAGTGATTTCAACACTATTTTAAATATCAAAAGTTCGTTTTCTCAAACCGATTTCCAATCTACTAGTATATACAAGCCTTTACTTCACTTGGATGAGAAATCGACTTAAACGACTTAGTAAAACGAGTGGTATGAAATGCTTGCGTTCACTTCGTCGGTTAGCTCTTGGACTTGTTCGATTGAACCCTTTTGTGACAATTTCCTAGTGGAGATCTACAGTTTGTTCGTAAATATTTAAGTTAAGCTAGTGGTTATGGGACATGAAGCTAAACTCATATATTTACTGGCTTAGTGTAATTGACACTTCCTTATGATCATGATGATCATTTTTGTGATTTAGACTAGCGATTGAGCGATGTCTCTTTGTCTACGAGGGAGACTAGACCCCGCTTTTGTGATGTTTCACCATCACATATATGGGGTAGCCCCCGTGGTCTTCGGGCCATTTCTGTGTGGAAATTTAATGGATAGCTTCCATGAGATAGCTTCTCATTCCTGTGTGACGTGTAGGTGAGTTTTCATGCTCCCATTCATGTGTTAGGCCTTCCCCCCTTTTATGTGTTTTCTGGATTTCTGGTGATGATTTCTGGAATTTTGTGCTTCACCAATTTTCATGATTTTCATTGATATGATATCAGTTTTTGTGCATTGGTGAATTTATGTGTTATTGACTTGTTATGAATACAAGTTTAGGGTATGATACCCTATTTTATCTTTGAGAAGATTCTTGTGATATTGATTAATCTTTTGTTGGTTATCATTTACATACTTATCGTAGTATGTCGTTATGGTTATTACATGTTCATGTCATGCCTTTTACTATATACCATACCATCTGATATTTATAGCTAGACTGATCCGTTTATTATTTTCTTATAAATAATACTCGGGTCATACCGAGATGTTACAGGTGCTTCTGCTTGACTTCTCTTCAGGATTATTCTGACTTTTGGCTAACTACATAGATTAGTAGTTTTTGGTTGTACACTTTTGAGATATAGACTCTATGTTGTGTACTTATTCTTTTGTATAGCACGTGATGCTATTCTGTATTATCGTGGATCTTTCTGACCACTACTCTTATGTACACTTTCATGTGTTAAATATTTATTCATATCTTCTTCCGCCTTTGTGATATGGATGTCTGTGACTGATTTATGTTATGATTATTTCTATGTTTGTTTCCGAAGATTATATATATCCACCGTGTGATAGCTTTGTGTTTGTATCGGTATGTCAGGTTTCCTCCTTAAAAGATATGCATCCTATTCTATCTGACATATCGGTGCTCGCACAAAGAAGTTACCATAGCTTCCCAACGGTCGACCGCTATCGGTCGACCGTCGGTAGAGGCCTCATATACAGGGCATAGAGCGTATAAACTCCATGCAAGAACTCTGATAAACAACAATCCAATTTCTAGCAATCAAAACAAACAATGTAGATGAAATCCAGTAATACTTAAAAGGTTCAATTTCTTATTTAAATCTCTAATTTAAATCATTATTTATTTTATTAGAGTAATTCATTTTTAAAATACTATTGGTTATACATTCATTTTTAAAATATACATTACATATACAACAATCAACTATTTTAAACAATCACGTAATAGAATCGTTTTCCAACCATAACTCAGAAAATTCTACATTTACTATCTCGCTCAAGCACATATCGAGATCTGCATCGGCCCGTCAAGTATTAAGTAGAGCAATCCACAAATAATTATTGGACCCTTTTATCGATGGGTTCTTTAGACTCAAAAATAACTTCCCTACCCATTATTTACTATCATAGGCTATGAGTTTTTCATAAAATCTTTAGGAAATTTCTACTACTTGCATAAACAATCAAAACATTTAGTTATTCCAATTGTCGAAATTTTTGGAAAAAAAACCTCGGAGTAATCTCACTGGTACGAAGTATATTCTGAAGATCCACAACACTCAAAATATATTATAAACCCATATTTTTCTACACAATAATTACCTTTGCATTTATACTTATAAAATCTTTTAATTACTTTTCAAAATATTAAAACATCTAACTTCCATATCATTTCTTTAAAGTGTAGATGTATAATGATTCATAAATCTCCTTTCTTTTCAAAATATTTTGTAGAAATTTAATTTCCTGTAATCAACTTCTTATCTTGAAATCTTAATATGGAGTAATAATTAACTCATTCCATAGATATTTTAAATTTCAGATCTACTCCTTGAAAATTCAAAATTTATAAGGTTTAACTCTTGTTAGAAGAAAGCCAATTATAAGAGCTAGAAGAGTTCCTTTATCCCTAAATTAAACCTCAAAATCTTCTTTTATAAAAATCAACTGCTTTTACACACTATTCCACCATGTTTTTCTTAAATTCAAAATACCTTGTGTAACAACCCGTAATTAACCTCTTTAAAATATGAATATTCAATATATTTTTAAATAATTAATTAATGGATTTATCACTAAAATAAAACTCTTTGAAATAATAAATAATGATGGTGAAATAGTTTACAAAAATATTTAGTTCGAAGAAAAATAGAAAATGTGACCGGAAATAGTTTTTCGAATTATCGACTTTTCGATGTCGAAAAAGTTGTTGAAAATGTTGTTCACATTGGTGTATCATATATATACTCATATGAATAAAGCTAGGGCATGTGTGCATGTAGTAATGTACATAAACATATATATATATATATATATATATATATATGTGTGTGTGTGTGTGTGTGTGTTGTAATATTTCATGAAAAAACAAAATGAAATATTCCATAAAGATGCTTTGTGAAACATGACAAGACATGTTTATACACTAAGGTACAAATGCATTTATGGTATGTTGGCTAAGGTTTTCATGAAGGGGACAAGGAAATTTCGAAATTTATAGTGGGCAGACAAGGGGTGAGGTGGCATGGTGAGGTGGCGCAATGTTGTGGAGGGTAAAGTACATAGGGGTAGTTTAGTAATTTGTTTAGGTCATTTTATATAGAAAATTTCCTAATTCTTTTTCTCATTTTCTCATTTATAATTTCATTTTCAAAACTTCATGAAATATTTCTCTAAGTTTTCATGGCTTCCATAAATTTTTAAAATTTAAAGACCTTAGTTTCATCCATTTTTAAACCCTTAAGTCTTATTTAAAAGCCTTCCATCCACTTCTACAACGACTCCTTCACAAAACAAGTCCATACACCCCTCGTCCACTCTTAGCCGAGCCACACATACCCTAGGGCCGAACCTATTAAAGTGCTTTTGGCTCAAAGACTCAACTTTTCAAAAGTTTTTGCAAAGATCTAGGGGTTTTTGAAGTTCTAGAACAAGTTCGGTTGAAGTTAGTAAGCTATTGTGAGTAAAAACCTCACCTTTCAAACTAAAACTTTTTAACTTTAATATTGCTTATTTTTATAGCTTATGAATGCTTGTTTATATGTATTATCATGTTATGAATGTTGGTTTAGTTTATGCTTTGAAAAGTTGCCACCTTGGTAGTTAACAAGCGAGTTAGTAAGCGAGTTAGTAAGCATCTTGAAAAGTTAGTAGTAAAAGTAATATATATTGTTGGTGATTGCTTTCTACATATTGTATAATAGTTAAGTTCCTTGTGTTATGCTTTGCTTATGGTTATGTGATGTGTAGATGTAAATAAAGTGACATAAAAATAGTTGTCGGAGTTTCCATATAGCGACTATCGCTATATTGGCACTTTCGACAAACATATACTTATCGAAATTTTTCGGTTTGTTTCTCGAGCTTGAGTTTTTTTTACAAGTTAATAAAGTTGTTAAATAAGAATGATTTCAAATTTAATTAATTATTTTTAAATATAATTAATTAATTAATTAATATGGTTAATTAATAACTTGTTAATGATGAGTTTAAATGTAACGACCCACCTTTTTGGACGGTTTAAATCGACAATAAACCACACATGTCACCTCAAACCATTCAAAAGGGAGGATTGTTAATGGGGTAAATAGAAAATAAGAGAAAAGAAAGGAAAAACAAAACACATAATCTCACAATGGAATGAAAAAATATAATAATCAAATAATCAGTTTATAAAGCTGTTTTACAAATAACATTTGATTACACTTTCACAATACAGATCAGAGTCATACATACAGTAGGAATAAATAAATAATGTAGCGGAACAATACGATGTAGTGGAATAAATATAATAAATAGTAATAATATACTAAATCTTCATCTTCGTCCTCCAGAAATAAGGTCTTCAACACTGAAATGCTCAGGCTGACCGGAGCGTAATGAAAAGACAAAACACTCGAGTCAGAACTAAAAGATCTTATATAAGTTAAATCAAAATAAGTAAATATGAGTGTAACGGCTTCAGAGATGTTTACGGCATTTTACATCTCCTATCCAGTGTCTAACGTGCATGCAATAACTCAAGAGATGTTTGGGATTCCATCTCCTAAGGATCCGTTAATCTATCTACATATGTAATACAATACGCTATTATAATATGTCTACAGTAAAGTATTAAAATAGCGTTAAGGCGCTACCCATATCCCCCTTAACACATTTTTATATAAATACCGTAGTATATAGATACTGTAAGCTCCACCAAATCGGTGGGATACTCAGTGAGCACTCCATAGGTACGATACAAACCAAAGTCGTAGTGGGCTCGATAAGGCATATGACAAGGCACACGAGGCAATGCCTAGGGTAGGATACCACCGTTATGCAGAACCGGGCTGGTGCTAACGCATAGCAGCTACTACCGCCCACCTCAGAACACACTCCTATAATAAAATCAAAGGTGGCCACCAAATAAATCACAAAGTAACAGATATGGTATCGAAGAAGGATGTCCGATCGGAGGAGCGACCTCGCTTGGCCCAGGTATAGCTCCTGTTTTAGTCATATCAAGATGACCCGAGGGGATCAGGGCTGCGTTCATACCTCATATAGTAGTGTTCGCCAAACCATCCTTCTTCATTCTAGATTCTCCACCACGTGCACAGTTGTTAAAGTGGTTTTCGGTATTGGCAGAGAGTATGACATTATCTGATCCCGGTCTCTTTAACAACCAAACGCTTATTTCACACCTACATTTCCAAAACTGATCCATAATTGATATCAAAATATCATATTCACTTCAAAATAATATCACTTTCGAAATCATTATTCACTTTAAATCATATTCATTTTCAAAATCATAACTACAAAATAGGTTAAACCATCATATCAAGATATACGCACTTAAATCAATTAAATCTAAATCATAACAGTTTCAACTTTAACAGTTTGAATATTGAAGGTAGTTTATATATTAGAATAGTTAGACATTAAAAATAGTATAGATATTAATATATATATATATATATTAAAAGTTGTTTATAAATTTAAAATAATATATATTAAAATAGTTTATATTTTAAAAATAGGTTATAGATTAAAATAGTTTATATATTAGAAATAATTTATATATTAAAATAGGTTATATCATAAAAATAGTTTATATATTGGAAATAGTTTATATATATTAAAATAGGTTATATATTAAAAATAGTTTATATGTTTTAAAAATTATTAATATATTAAAATGGTTTATATGAGAAAAAATAGTTTATATGTTAAAAGAGTTTGTATATTAAAAGAGTTTATATCGAAAATAGTTTCAAATTAGAATTGTTTCTTCGAATTTCACAAATCATTTCAAATCAACTTTAGTTCCAAAAATTCAATTTAAATCAATTCCAGTTCAACAATTTCAATTTAAAAGGCTAAAGGTTTCAATTCAAATTCTCATTAAAAACCATTTCAATTTTATACCGATTTCAAATCCATGTTTAAACTACAAATTTAAACCACTTCAAATTCAATAGGTTTCAAAGTTTAAATATTCAAACATTTACAATAACTCAATTTTGATAAATTTCATTTATATTTCAAAATTCAACTTTAAGGTTCCAATTTAAATTCTTTAAACAACTTCATTTAAACCAATTTCAATCTCAACATTTTAAAGCTTGGATTTGAAAATAATTCAGTTTATATAAATCTAATTTTATTTCATAATATCATTTAAGTGGATTCAAAATTTAAGGATTTAAAACAATTTAATTTAACCAATCCGGTGTCCGTATATAATTTTCTACCCTCTGGTCAAGTGATACAGATATATATCATTTCAACCCACAATAAATTTAAATTTACGGGTATATATCATTTCAACCCGCAATCCCGAGTAAAATTCAAAATCAATAAAATTGCTCGAGTTTATCATTTCAACCCATAACGATTTTTCCCAAATCTATAAGACTATTTGGGTATGTATCATTTCAACCCATAATGATATTTTTAACAATAACTATAGGAACTTGCAGTGTGATAACAACATATAAAATAAATATAATATCCAATCATCCAAATATCAACAATTAAACATCCATCATAATCATTATTCAAATCAACCAATAAATCACAACAAATAAACTGGTTATCATTATCAGGTATTTAACTAGCAATTAAATTTCAATATCAACTTAAATGGAAATTAAATTCAATATAAATTCAAATTAAATTTGAATGATAATTTAAATATTCCAAAAAACAATCAATAAATTTCTAATCGCATCATAAATTTAATTTAACCAACATAAGATAGTTTAGTATTTGTGAGTGGGTTAAAACATTCACCTTTGATTTTTAGTCGATTTAAAATCTAATAAAAGCAAGAAATTCGAACGGTCTTAAAATTCGATCAAACCAGTTCCATAATGTCCGAAATTTCAATACGATCGCAACGGAGAAAACCGCATCCAAATCTGAGCTCGTATGAAAATGTTATATACGTTAGAAGTTTGAAAAATTAAATTAAAAATAAAATAAACAATGGGCGTTATTGAAATTAACTTACTTCAGAAACCCTAGCAGCAGACGTGAGCATGAACCATCTCGACACGCTCCAGCTGTAACTTTGACTGCCCCTCCCTCAGCCTATACGCCGCCGCAGGCCACAACACCACCGCCCCTGAGTTCGCCTTCCCCAGCCGAATCTCCACCCGTCACCCGACCACCCCTATGCTTGCCGCCGCTGTCTCCAAAACTTAGGGTTTCGAAATCTAATATGAAAATTTCGGCTGCAATAGACCGGTCTAGGTGATGCGACTACCACCGATAGGCTCCTGGAAGCCACCTCTACAAAACCCCTCAACCAATTTCACCAATCGATGCTCCGATCAAAACACCCAATTTTAACTTTGACCACAATTTCTGATCGATCTGATCACTGTCTCGAAAAATGAACGCCAGACGAAGGTTTCATTCGTCGAGATCTTCGAAACGGTATAAAATATGATAAGGTTTGGAGAGTTTGAATTTTGAAGATTGATTTGAAATAGAATTTGGAATTAGGTTTCTGCCATTAAGAAGGAGGAGATGATTACAAAAACGCATGGAACAAATGAAGAACTGCTAGGGTTTGGAAATAGAATAGGTTAGGATAAACATATATTCACAACATACAATCAATTGGGCCCATATGGTCGCACAGGCCCGTAAAGCTCATTTCCAACCCTGAACGAAACCATGACATTCTATATATCGAAAGTGAGGTTTTCGATATTTCTGAACTCAATGGAACAAGTCTCAAACCCAAATTCCATCGTATCCAGAAGTTAGCTTTCAAAATCAGGTTTTTTTAAATTGAATTCATTAAATTGATTTCTACGCGTTTCGAGCTCGCCCGATCAAAGGACAAGTCCGATCGCTACAAAACTTGAAACCTTACAATAATTCATTGTTATAGATCCAATGAAACAGGTTTCGTTGAAATCCGGGACAGTGGCCAAAATGGCTAATTTTCGTTAATTAATTAAATTATTATTAAATTTATTTAATCACTTTTAAAATTTAAATTCAAAAGTTAACCATTTCCATCATTCCTGATTACATATAAATTTAAAATCTTTTAAAATAAATTTTCCTTATTAAACCCAAGATTTAAATATTTCATAAATTTCAGTGTTTAATTATAACTGTAATAAACCTAGTTAATTTATATTTTAGTTTCAATCAAATTACTTTATTTCAATTTACATTTTTATTATTTAATCATCCAATAACTTATGAATGTAATTCACATTGGTTTACATTTTCTTACATTCATATACTACAATTTCACCTTAACTCATATTAACTGTAATATTTAATTATATTAATTCACATTGATTTCCAAATTAATTTCAACGGGTTAAATAATGAAATGATTAAACAATTATTAAACATTAATAATTCAAACACATTTCTATGTATTGTTTACAAACAAAGCTAGTAAATTCACATACTAATTTATTGATTTCATATTCCTTAATAAACCTATTCTAATTTATAACATATACTTTCAATATTAAATCCAACATTTAATTTTTTCCTTATTTACAATTATAACCAAATTAACATTACAATTATTTCAATTGATTGAAATTACATTAAAATAGTTATCAATTAAATTAAATCAACATTAATAAATTACACTCTAATTATTTTCTCATTAATAAATCACAAATTTTAATTTCTTCCAATATTAAATTCCAAAATCTTATTTAATCTGATATTTTTAACTATCGAAAAATACGGGTCGTTACATTAAATTTAATTAATTAACTTATTAATGATGTGTTTAAATTTAATTAATTACTTTGTTAATGATACTTTAAATTTATTAAACATTTTATCTAATGATGATTAAGGTTAATTAATTATTTAATAATGATGGATTAAAATTAATTAATCATTTTAATTAATGATGATTAAAATAAATTAACTCATTTCAATTAATAATTTTTAAATTTGATTAATTAATTTAAATTAAATTAATCTTTTCTTTAATTATGTCTTAAATTAATTAATTTAATTAACGACATTTATTTATTTTTAATTAAATTAATTAATGATGTCTAAATTTAATTAATTAATGTAACTAATGAGATTAAATTTAATAAATTAATTTAATTAATTCTGTTAATTTAAAAGGTGATTAACTTTTTTAATTAAAGGGTATTTTGAAGTCAATTATCCACATTGATTAATAAAGTTTAAAGATAATTAATTATTCTCATTTATGATAGCTAAAGCGAAGTATCCAATTAAATAAGGATGTTGAAAGTATTTAAAGCCTTTATAATGATGTTTTGAAGTTAGTAAACTCTTTTAACAAAATGTTTTGAAGCTAATACTTGTAATGTGAAGCCCAAGCATGAATTCGGGTTTTTAAAAGAAAAGTTTGAATTGTTTATGGAAATGAAATAATTTCCGTAAAGCGATCACTTGTATGGAAACTGTAACGACCCGTAAATTCTAATGGTTTTATTTATTTAATTTATTGAATTTTGGTGAAATTTTAAATAATAATATTTGGAAATAAAAATTTAATATTTGGAATATGTCTAATTAAATATAGCAAATGGTAAATTTTCAATTAATAATATGGAAGTTTACTTATATTGTGAAATTCTGTTCAATTTAAATCAGTTAAAATTTAATGATAATAAATTATTTTCCAAATCTAAATATTTTTTACAAAGAAAAATTTGTAAATCATCTTCTGAGCAAGGCGTCATATTTCGTTTCGCAAATTTCGGACGTTTCTAGTTCCGTTTGGATTTTTCCTTATGGAATAAGCAACGTATATCGGTCCCCGTATCGACTTTTGATCGGATAATAGTACCGCTGATATCTTTATACTGTTTTGATCTTCTCGTCATGCTGATCTCAATGGTATATTCCTTTCTGTCTTTCGAACCCCGCTACGCCGTGAAATTAGTAAACGGTTAGCCGCTGTGGTCCATTATTTTAGCCTCTTGGTTTTCAACTGACTATTCAATTACCCATCAGTTGAATATAAACAGCATTAGCTTTTATTATTCTCTGAAATCAACACATAACTTTCACAATTCCCTGGTTTCAACGTTTATTTTGGTCTCAATATTGATTGTTTCAGTTTCGTGCTATAAGAATTATATATAGAATAATAAACATTCTTGTAGTGGTGTGCCTGTGCATTTTCTTTCCTCTACAACCTCATGCCCATGCGTTTTGCTTCGAATCGCCAACCTTCCTTCGCTTCCTCTCCTTCCTTTCCTTTGCCGATTCCACTGTCCTCCACCATCTCACGCAGAGCCTCGGCAGACCCCGCTCATCTACTTCTCCAGCGCCTCTTCGTCGATCCTCCAATTCACAGTGACCACCTATCGGCCATCTCCTTTCCCATACTTCCTACAACTGCTCACTGATTTGTCTGCTCGTATGCTTCTCAGGGTAGCAGCTTGTCTTGTGAATCAATAGGTATAAGTTCTGTATATATATATATATATTAGAGTATATATGATATTAAATATTGGTTTGAAAGGGTATTCCCGTATACTTATGTTCTATATTAATACACTTATATTCTTGACTGTACGCATATATATCCTATGTATATTGTTTTATTTTGTATATTATTAACTATTGACTTAAATTATGAATGGAGATTTTATTTTTAATATTGATTCTTAAAGAAAATTTTGTTCGGTTTTACTGTATATGTGTAATAATCATATATTTTAGTCTGCTAGGTATGTAGGCTATTATAACCTGTCATTTTATATATAATCATTTTATATGTAATAGTATACTGTATATATTAGCTGTTTTACAAGTTATCTATTTGATATGACTTATGCATATAAGTAATATATTGAATTTTATAGTACATACCTAATAGTTATGTTGTGTCAGTGGTATATAGTTTACAGTTGTGGACCTTTATAATTATATGTATAGATTTCCAACATAAATTTTCATAGAGTCGTATATATATATATATGCATTTCAAAAGTTATATAACTTAACTTTAATACATACGGTTAATATAAATATATGCTTACATAAAAAAATTAACCTGTAGTTATATGAGTATGATACAGTCAGTATGCATATGTATATAATGAAATAGATTTATATATGAATGATGTTGAGGTTTATGGTAGAAGTTTATAAAGGGTTTGTACATTGCTGATTTGTAGGACACGCATATATATAAATATTGATTTATAAATGTATGTGTATTTAATATTTGGTTTAAGGAGAAATTTTGTTGTAATATACATTTCATTTAAATTTCATCAAACAAATTTTGATTTGTTCTCACCGATTCCTTTTATCAGCCTTGACCGTCAAACTCGTGCCAATCTAGTTTGCTTCAAAATCCACGCTTGGATTCGTAACTTGTAACAACCCTGAGATTGCAATTACCGAATAATAAATTAAAATTATGACTTTAGGTTAAAAAGGGGGCTAAACAAATTTTCGGGAATTTAAATTTACAATTGGTTTGCAAATTAAAATATTTTGGGTTGAAATGGAGAATTTTTAAATAAAAAGTGATTATAGGCTAATGGGCTAAATAAGACAATTATAAGGTTTTAATTAAAAATAGAATGCTTTTTAGGATTTTGGTTCACATGATAACATTAGAAAATAAACTAAGTCCTAATGGGTTTCTAAAACCCCTTACCATTACCCATTAGCCTAACCCACTCCTTTATAATATCTCAAACCCATCCAAACCCTAACCCTCCTCTTCATAACTTCAAAACCTAGATCTAAACTAAATTAATGGCCTCCATTTAGAAGCTCCATCTCCTTCTCTTCATAAATTAGTTTAATCCTAGAAAAAAAGAAAGGTAATGCAATCTCTTCTATTATCTAATCCTCCTTCTTAACCCATATTTATCTCAACATTCATGTTGTAATTATTATTTTATTTTTTGTTGATTTTGGGTCCTTGAAGTCTCTTGATCTTTGCTTGGAGGTTGAGGCTTTTGGCTTGCTTGATTGTGCACAAATACTATTTGTTCTTTTGCCTCATTAAGGTAATTACTATTGATTAGTAATTAATGCTAGTTGTAATATTGGTAATTACTATTGATTAGTGATTATTGCTAGTAGTGATTATTGCTAGTTAAAATTTGAGTGAAAATTATTGCCAAAAACTGAAAAAAAACATCCCTAAATCACCTAAAAACTGCATTTTAGGTTGGCTGTTTTGATCAGCCTGAAAACAGACTGAAAACTGAGCTCTGGGTGCACCAGGACAGGCCTGGGCTGCACCCAGGCTAGTGCAGAAACCCTCCAGCCCAGCCCAGACGGGCTGGGCCGAATTCTCCCCCCCACCCAGCCCGCCCGGGCTGGGTAAGGACCTAGCCCGCCCGGGCTGGGTAAGGACCCAGCCCGCCCGGGATGGGTCGGGTCCCCAGCCCAGGCGGGCTGGGACCTTGTGGTACCCAGCCCGTACGGGCTGGGTCAGGTCCCCAGCCCAGGCGGGCTGGGGCCTTGGAGGACCCAGCCCGCCCGTGCTGGGTCAGGTCCCCAGCCCAGGCGGGCTGGGACCTTGTGGTACCCAGCCCGCCCGGGCTGGGTCTGGTCCCCAGCCCAGGCGGGCTGGGGCCTTGAAGCACCCAGCCCGCCCGGGCTGGGTCTGTTCCCCAGCCCAGGCAGGCTGGGGCTGGACCTGGGCTGCACCATGGGTGCAGCCCAAGAAAAAAAAAATTAATAAATAATTTTTTTTGAAACCCTGTTCCAGATTTTTTCTCTCCACTTCGCGATGCCGCCACGATCGCATCCGAAGTCGGAATTCGACGTTTTTGGTCTCGTTGGAAAGGTGGAGTTTCGAACTCCATCTTTGTAAAATTTAGGCATCATCGGCATTCTTTTGTTACTTCGAAGTTCGTGTCGAAGTTGAACTCTTGTCGCTGTTTGTAAACAGTGTGAATCTTGTTCTGGGTCCAACTTTGAGACGTCGCTGCCACTTCGTCTCAACTCGGAATCCAGAAATTCTTTTTGCATCTTAAAGTAGGGATGTTGGACTACATGCCTACCAGTTTTCATGTCATTTGGATTCAGTTTGCTGGTCCAAATAAATTGCCGAACTTGGGTTCGCAGCAGTTTTTGAATGGTCAAACACTTGGAATGAAAATCAAATATCCCTTCTGTTTCCAGCTTTTGAGCGCCACTCCGCGATGCCGCCACGTTCGCATCGGAAGTCGGAATTCGACGTTTTTGGTCTCGTTAGAAAGGTGGAGTTCCGAACTCCATCTCAGGAAAATTTGGACAACATTGGAGTTCGTTTGGTACTTCGAATTTCGTGTCGAAGTTGAACACTAGTCGCTGTTTGTAAACAGTGTAAATCTTATTCTGGGTCCAACTTTGAGACGTCGCTGCCACTTCGTCTCAACTCGGAATCCAGAAATTCTTTTTGCATCTTAAAGTAGGAATGTTGGATTACATGCCTGCAAATTTTCATGACATTTGGACACAGTTTGCTGGTCCAAATAAATTATCGAACTTGAGTTCACAGCTGTTTTTGAATGGTTACAAACACTTAGAATAGTTTTGATGATTTTCTGGTTTTCGTCGATTTCTTTGAGATTTGTCTCTGGATTTCGTACACGGGCTTTATAAAAAGGTTTTAAAAGGATTTTTCACTCCAAAATGGCTTTTGAAAATTATTATATAATATTATTTTAATTATTAAATTAATTACTCCATAATAGGAGACCTTTCAAAAGACCGTTTTAAAAGTGATTTCGAAAATCAATTATAAATCCGTTTTACACCATTATTTTTATAATAAAAATCTCACACTCACTTTTAGCACGTCGAGCGAAGTGGAAAGGTGCTTAAACGGTTATGAAATCTCCGGCCTATGGAAACCGTGTGTATTTTCTTTCCGGTTAATCCCCGACCTATTCGATTGATCGTTTTGACCTTTGGGTCTAGTTTACCTATGATATGAGGTAGACTTTTTATTGTTTGGAGTGTGAGCTTGCTATTGGTTAGGAAACCGTTTAGTGCGAACGTGGGGTATGGGACTCATTGTTAACACTTTGCGGGTTCCTCTCCAAGAAGTTAGTGACACATTAGCCTCTGGGCGGCCAGTACTGGACCTCTGGGTCACCACGCCTCTGGGCAACCGTCTCTGGACACCTGCTCTATGGAGCAGTTTATTTTTCGGCGTGTGCCTCTGGGCCTTTATCCTTCTGGGAAGGATCTCGCCGTCTCGCGCGTTTCGCATCGGTGCGAGTGATCGATCACAACTCTACAGTACTTGGCAACAACGACTCTGGTCGGTGCACGTGCAATACTTGTATTATCTGATGATTTTTATATCCATTCGAGTACCGCCATTCGGCGTTGGTTCTATGGAACCATACGATGTAAGTGCGATTACCTTGTGGATTCACAGTGTCTCTGGACACTGCTTTTCAGTGTTTGATTTCATTGATTTTTCAGTATATCCCCATTGCTCTTTGGAGCATCGATCTTTGCTTGGGCATTGATTACAGACTCTGGTCACTCTTGGGATTATTGCCTATGGGCATCTTTTTATAGCTTTGGCTACGCCGATGATATGAGGCAATTTTATTTATTCTACACTTTGGTGTTGATTTCTCTTTGGAGATTTTTATTGTTTATTGATGATTAGGGATCGTCATTATATTCATGTGGTTCATAATATACTTCTCTTTGGATAAGTACTGTTTTATTTATGTACCGCATTATTCTATATCTCGGTTATTACTGATTGTTTAGCTAGCCTGACCCGAGTGTTTTCGCTCGGGTCAGACCGAGTTGTTTCAGGTTAGGTCTCTGGACTTAGCTTCTGTGCTTCCGCTTGGACATTATCTGCTATGCTGATAGATAGCGCTTTTATTTGTCCACTATTCCGCTACTCTGTTATTATTATTCAGACTTTGATATGTACATATTTTTAACCCACATGTGTGGGCAGTGGCTTTGTACCCACTTATTGTATTTGGATCTGTATTGACGATGTATTGTTCTGGGATTTTATATCTGTTATGTGATTCTGTTCTGTGATGTTTTATCATTTTATTACTATGCTTATTCTGATAGATCTTTAGCCATTGTAATTTCGTTATAAATATTTATTGAATATGTCGAACCACTTGAAAAAAATAAGAGATACCACCCTTTCGACGTATTCAGTAGATAGTTATAGCTTGATTACAAATGGTCGCTTCCACTATACTCTATTCTCCGCTTTAACAGACAGTATTACTCCCGTAATACTCTTTGTTACAGTGGGTCTCAGAGTGGGGCGTTACATAACTCAATTTCATTGTCTATCTTCTCCAGCTGTAAAAGGTGAGTTATTCTCACCAGACAATATGTACCTATATAACTAGTAAATTGACACCCTACGAATCTGTAGAAATATATTATCATGTTATATATGCTTATATTATTATCATATGATGTTCACACCTGTTATTACACCTGTTATATCATATGTTACTGTTATTTAATGTTATTCTGTTATTTATATCTGTTATCACCATTGCAAGTTCCCTGTAGACTAGAATCACTATGGGTTGAATGATACATACCCGAACGGACTTTAGAATAGGGAAAAATCGTTATGGGCTGAAATAATAGGCCTGAACGATTTTTAGTTAATTTATTTTAACTTGGGATTGCGGGTTTGAAATGATAGAACCCGGATTTTTCTTTTTTTACTGCAGATTGAAATGATACATATCCGTATCACTTGACCTAGGTTAGAAAATTATATACAGGCCCGTGGTTATTTTATAAAGTGGTTTGGATATTTTTAAGTATTTTAAAAATTATAAATTTATGAAATTTGATTTAAATAGATTTTGAAATGATTTAAAATAAAGAAATTATGATTTTTTTTCTATGTGTTAAAAATGTAATTAATGAATGGTTTAACTGGATTTTTGAAATATAACTTAAGTTGGAAATTTGGAATTTTGGTTAAAAATGATATTTAAGTTATATAAATAAAATGGATATTAAATTTTATTTGGAAATGGTAAATATGATAATTTGATTAAATTTGAATTTAAGTGATTTATTAAAGTATTATTGATTTTTCTATGAATTTAAGTGGTTAAATAAATGAATGTTTAAAAGTGATCTTTTAAAATATAACTTGACTAGGAAATGTGAAATTTGGTTTTAATTAAAGGTTTAAGTTAATTAAATAAAATTGGAAATTTAGTTAAATTGTGAAATGGTAATTTAAATTTGAAGTGTTAAGTTTATTTGTTGAAATGTGAAGAATTGGACACTTTTACACTAAAATTTATTAAGTAAATTGTTGAAAATTGGATTTGATTATAAGAAATTTATTGTGAAAAGATATATGTTAAATGATATGTAAATGAACATTTTAAATGTTAAAATATGATTTTAAAAAAATGTTTATGTGTTTTAAATTTAAGTTATTTAATTGTTGGAAATACACTAACACCTGAAATTAACTTTTAATAGCATTCAGAAATGCTATAGATTCTGTTTTGAACTAAAATTGTGTAAACAGGAGCTATTACAGCATTTCTGAAATGCTGTAGTTGCTGTAGTTGAACTTATAGGCTAATTTTGAACTCAGGCCTATTATAGCATTCTCTGGAAATGCTATAATGGTCTGCAGTCTTTGCTGAAACCAAATTTAACCCTTGTTTTGAAATCTGAACTACCGCAACATTTCTGAAATGCTGTCTTTTCTGTTTGAACTATAATTCAACTAAAACTGAGTTTTAACAGCAGTTTTAAGTGCTGTCTTTGCTGAATTAAAAATGTTTTCAAATATAACTTATAGCAGTTGTTTTAAATGCTGTGAAATGCTGAAATTTTAATAATTAGGGTTTTTGACTTAGTAAACGAACTCAGAATGGTTTGAAACTTTGGAAATTGAATACTTGATTTGAAAATATAATAATTACACTTTTAAAAGGTTTAAATGAATTATTTTGATTGGAATATAAACTATTTAAAGGTGATTTGAAATGATAGTAAATGAACGATATCTTTGAATTTAAAAGGTATTTAAAGTTGAATATTTGGATTTGAACTGATAGGATATTTTATTTTATTAAAATGATTTGAAATGAAGTTTTGTAAGGATATGATATTTTATTATATTAAAATGATTTGAAATGAAGTTTTGTAAGGATATGATATTTTATTATATTAAAATGATTTGAAATGATATGAAAATTTAAATATATGGAAATGGTTTGGAATTGATTTAATCTTTATTTTGATAAAGATATGGTTTGAAATGATATTTTATTTTGAAGTAAAGTATTGTTTTTAAAAGTTATAACCACGGGTTATAATAACGATTGGTTGGCAAAGAGACCGGGATCGGATATGGACATACTCTCTGTCGATACCGAAAACCACTTTGACAACCGTGTACGCGGTGGAGATTCCAGAATGAAGTAGGATGGTGGCGACGTTCTTAAGGTATGTTACGTGGACCCAACTCCCGTGAGTTGGCATAAGGTGGCTAAAACAGGAGCGATCTCGGACCAGTGAGGTAGCACCTCTTCTCGGACACATTTCTTCGATATTATACTCTTACTTGTGATTGATTAGATGGCCATCCTCCGATTTGGAAGTGTTGTTCGAGGTGGAACGGTAGTGGCTGCTATGCGTATCCATCAGTCCGTGTGCGTAATTGGTATATCTACCCTGGCATTGCCTAGTTGTGCCGTGTCACCTACCATATCGAGCTTTACTATGATTATGATTTTAAGATCCGACCGCGTTAAGGTTCTCCATCCCCTTAACGCTATTTTCTATATGATTATACTTTACTTATTTAGACACTATTATAATATCGAATATTACTACATAGTAGATAGTTTAATGGATCCTTAGAGGATGGGCGGTCCCAAGCATCTTCTAAGTTACTTGTACCTTTATTACAGTTCACTTGAGTTGGTTTACATTATATAAGTATATATTGTCCTGACTCGAGTGTTTTGTGTTTTGCTTTACGCTCGGGTCAGCCTGAGTTATTCACAGATTTGGATTTCCACTCTCTTGGAGATTTGAATCGCTGGAGATTATCTGCTTGTCATGTCCTATCTATTTCAATTCCGTTGTTCTACTCAGCTTGTACTTGGTTATTATATTGAGACTTTTGTTGTATTCTATTTCTTCTGTTATATCTTATGTAACTCTGATATATTTATATAGTAGCTTCATGAACTACTATTTCTTTTACTTCCGCTGCATTATTTTACTCTGTGTCTGTGATCTGTGATTATATTTATTTACTGTATATTCTGAGATTTGCCAAATTTTATTTACAACGCGATATTTTGAGCAATTCAACTCTGACATGTGTGTCTGCCTATGCACTTGGCGGGTGCAGCATGATAGGGGGTTCTCGCATTTTGGTTTGGTAGCGAGCGGATGACTCTTACTCCTACATTTCCCTACGCGGTTGGTGCAGTCGAGAGGCTGGCCGTAAAGGCAGAACACAGGTACTGCTGTATGCTACGGTGGGCGTTACCCCACTGACGCGGTCCGTTACAGTTGGTATCAGAGCTTTGGCTTTGAGACAAAACTCAGCATATGGAGTAGATTTATTTACAGAATCACTTTCGTTCGAGTTTGAATCTTTTCCTCTTGATTCGAATTTCCTTTGAATTTTTGGAACGTTCCTTGCGGTTCCAAAATTCATTCTTGTCCCTCACTATTCATCTTCTTTTGATTTTGGAGTATCACATAACTCCACTTCGAATGATCTTTATAGTGAATTGGCTGTCTCGCCAATATTCTAATTTTCTGGTAAAGGGGGAAACTCCTTTACAAATTTGCATCAATTCACCAGAGATTTATATCTATCCTTGGTTTAGATGCTAATATCTTTTATTATTCCAAACTCTATCTCTTGAGATCGAAGGTAGATTTACCCCAGAAAATCCACATTTGATCTTATCCATTAAGTCACGGTTGACCCGGTTAAGGTTGTCCGCGATTTATCTAAGCTTACCCATCTCTCTACTCTGTTAACCATCTTGTCTTTTGTTTCTAAACCATCTCCAAACATTTTGAATTGTACTAGTAAATCTAAGTTTGTTTTATATATTGTGTTGTTTGAGTTGTTGATGTTGATTTGGGCTTTCGATCGATTCGTCTGATCAACGATATCAATAGGATTTCTAAAACACTTTGACAGAACAAACTGACACAATATTATTATTTTTTTAAAAATTTGGTTAATAAAATAAATTTGGATATATAATTTTATGGAACCTAATAAATTGATTTAAATTGATTATTTGAAATGATAATACTTGATTTATCACTTATTGTTCTATAAATGAATTTATAAATAGTTGTTTATAAATTTATTTGGGAACTGAAATGAATTTAAAACAAGAAATTAAAATAATTTAATTTCCGATGGTTTCAAACCTTGTGTTTAAAGTTTTAAAAGGATATATTATTTAAAGTATTTCCAAGTAGAAATTTGTTTCCAAAGAATTTTAAAGTTTAAAAATTAGTGCTCTTCTCTTTGTCGCTGGAAAATAATTTTGGTGATGACTGCAGCATCATCGACGTTCATTTTCGAGTTTCGAAGTGAAGAAACCATTATGTAGTCCTGCTACAGTTTTGTTTTGGGAAATTTGATTGATTTGAATTTCTAAAAGATGATTTGATTTATAATATATATAGATATATGATTTAAATTTGATTTGACATATTATGTACATATATTTATTTATCTCTAACTGGTTTGAAGGAAATCGGAAATTAATTCTTACATTTTTTTTCTTAAAGAATAATTTCAATTATAAATTTGAATAAATGATTCAAACTTGAGGTAATTGAATTGGAAAGTTTTATTTGTATAATACAATTGCATTCAAATATAACTTACCTTAAATTTTTTTAGAAGTTAACAATGTAATTGGATAATATACAATATAAAAAGGATTTTATAAATAAAATTTGAGTGGTTATAATAAATTTTATACACTTAAATTTTAGTTATAAAAGATTAACAGAGGTAAATAGTGAAAAAGGAATTTAAAGAGATTTTATTTAAATAACTTAATAATCAATTTGATTTAAAATGGAACCTTAAGTCTAACCTAGGAATTTTAATAAAGGTTATTTCCTGAAATGAATATGTTGTATAATAAATAATGTATCTTTGAATAGATAAAATAAAATACATTTGAATTGGACATTTTGTAATAAAGTTTATTTAACTTGAAATCATAGTTTAATTGATGTCTAAATGAATAAATGTGTAAAGAAATTTGATTATTATATTTGCTACGATAAATATTTTAATTATGAAATAGATATGTCTTGAAAAATGAATAATTATAATTTAAATAGTTAAAATGTATTTTTAACATCACTAAAATTTGATAATTGAGAATTTGGTTTTCAAATGGAATTTTAAGTGTAACTTATTAAAGGAATATCTATTTATGAAATGGGTATTTTAAATAAAGAGTTAGGTTATGTGTTAAATTTAGAGCTAAGTAAAATAGTGAGCTTTTGACTTAATAAATGAAGTATAGTTAGATTTGAATATTCTATTCATAAAAGTTTGATTTAATAAGTCATAAGTTAAATGATATCCAAATGAATATTTCTGAAATTGAACTGATTTGAAATACTAATATATCTACTGTAGCATTTTATAAGTGCTGTTGTTTTGAAAATACAATGTTTTGGAAGTTTCTATAATTGAATGAACTTAGAAATGTTACAACTTTAAAATGAACATGTTTGATCTTGAATTAAAATGGTTTAAATGAAGATTATTTTTAAAAAGGGTGTTATGATTTTCTAAGTATTATGTTTTTTTTAAGAATAACATTTCCAAAGTGTTATGATTTTAGTAGTATGATTTCCAAATAATAAACATCCCTAAATTGTTATGATTTCAAAGCATTATGGTTTCAAATTTATTATCTTATTTTGTTTTTCAAACTGTCTTTTAGTTGTCCTTATTTTTCTCATCTTGCTACAGACTGGTATAAGCATCTTTCTATAATCTTTCTGTTTAGAAATCTTTCTATAATCTTTGACAATCTTTGGTACTTATTTTAATCTGAGCATTGCTTGCCATCCACCTTGTTAAACCTACCTATAACAACACTTATCAGGTATAATTTCAATCTCCTTGTCATCTTGTCTTAATCTTATTTCACTCTATCTTTTTCTGTGCTTTCCCGTACCTCATTCCTTTTCGGGGATGAAAAGTTTTGAGCGGGGGAGAGTGTAACGACCCGTAAATTCTAATGGTTTTATTTATTTAATTTATTGAATTTTGGTGAAATTTTAAATAATAATATTTGGAAATAAAAATTTAATATTTGGAATACGTCTAATTAAATATAACAAATGGTAAATTTTCAATTAATAATATGGAAGTTTACTTATATTGTGAAATTATGTTCAATTTAAATCAGTTAAAATTTAATGATAATAAATTATTTTCCAAATCTAAATATTTTTTACAAAGAAAAATTTGTAAATCATCTTCTGAGCAAGGCGTCATATTTCGTTTCGCAAATTTCGGACGTTTCTAGCTCCGTTTGGATTTTTCCTTATGGAATAAGCAACGTATATCGGTCCCCGTATCGACTTTTGATCGGATAATAGTACCGCTGATATCTTTATACTGTTTTGATCTTTTCGTCATGCTGATCTCAATGGTATATTCCTTTCTGTCTTTCGAACCCTGCTACGCCGTGAAATTAGTAAACGGTTAGCCGCTGTGGTCCGTTATTTTAGCCTCTTGGTTTTCAACTGACTATTCAATTACCCATCAGTTGAATATAAACAGCATTAGCTTTTATTATTCTCTGAAATTAACACATAACTTTCACAATTCCCTGGTTTCAACGTTTATTTTGGTCTCAATATTGATTGTTTCAGTTTCGTGCTATAAGAATTATATATAGAATAATAAACATTCTTGTAGTGGTGTGCCTATGCATTTTCTTTCCTCTGCAACCTCATGCCCATGCATTTTGCTTCGAATCGCCAACCTTCCTTCGCTTCCTCTCCTTCCTTTCCTTTGCCGATTCCATTGTCCTCCACCATCTCACGCAGAGCCTCGGCAAACCCCGCTCATCTACTTCTCCAGCGCCTCTTCGTCGATCCTCTAATTCACAGCGACCACCGATCGACCATCTCCTTTCCCATACTTCCTACAACTGCTCACTGATTTGTCTGCTCGTATGCTTCTCAGGGTAGCAGCTTGTCTTGTGAATCAATAGGTATAAGTTCTGTATATATATATATATTAGAGTATATATGATATTAAATATTGGTTTGAAAGGGTATTCACGTATACTTATGTTCTATATTAATACACTTATATTCTTGACTGTACGCATATATATCCTATATATATATTGTTTTATTTTGTATATTATTAACTATTGACTTAAATTATGAATGGAGATTTTATTTTTAATATTGATTCTTAAAGAAAATTTTGTTCGGTTTTACTGTATATGTGTAATAATCATATATTTTAGTCTGCTAGGTATGTAGGCTATTATAACCTGTCATTTTATATATAATCATTTTATATGTAATAGTATACTGTATATATTAGCTGTTTTACAAGTTATCTATTTGATCTGACTTATGCATATAAGTAATATATTGAATTTTATAGTACATACCTAATAGTTATGTTGTGTCAGTGGTGTATAGTTTACAGTTGTGGACCTTTATAATTATATGTATAGATTTCCAACATAAATTTTCATAGAGTCGTATATATATATATATGCATTTCAAAAGTTATATAACTTAACTTTAATACATACGGTTAATATAAATATATGCTTACATAAAAAAATTAACCTGTAGTTATATGAGTATGATACAGTCAGTATGCATATGTATATAATGAAATAGATTTATATATGTTTGATGTTGAGGTTTATGGTAGAAGTTTATAAAGGGTTTGTACATTGCTGATTTGTAGGACACGTGTATATATAAATATTGATTTATAAATGTATGTGTATTTAATATTTGGTTTAAGGAGAAATTTTGTTGTAATATACATTTCATTTAAATTTCATCAAACAAATTTTGATTTGTTCTCACCGATTCCTGTTATCAGCCTTGACCGTCAAACTCGTGCCAATCTAGTTTGCTTCAAAATCCACGCTTGGATTCGTAACTCAATTTCATTGTCTATCTTCTCCAGTTGTAAAAGGTGAGTTATTCTCACCAGACAATATGTACCTATATAACTAGTAAATTGACACCCTGCGAATCTGTAGAAATATATTATCATGTTATATATGCTTATATTATTCATATGATGTTCACACCTGTTATTACACCTGTTATATCATATGTTACTGTTATTTAATGTTATTCTGTTATTTATATCTGTTATCACCATTGCAAGTTCCCTGTAGACTAGAATCACTATGGGTTGAATGATACATACCCGAACGGACTTTAGAATAGGGAAAAATCGTTATGGGCTGAAATAATAGGCCTGAACGATTTTTAGTTAATTTATTTTAACTTGGGATTGCGGGTTTGAAATGATAGAACCCGGATTTTTCTTTTTTTACTGCGGATTGAAATGATACATATCCGTATCACTTGACCTAGGTTAGAAAATTATATACAGGCCCGTGGTTATTTTATAAAGTGGTTTGGATATTTTTAAGTATTTTAAAAATTATAAATTTATGAAATTTGATTTAAATAGATTTTGACATGATTTAAAATAAAGAAATTATGATTTTTTTCTATGTGTTAAAAATGTAATTAATGAATGGTTTAACTGGATTTTTGAAATATAACTTAAGTTGGAAATTTGGAATTTTGGTTAAAAATGATATTTAAGTTATATAAATAAAATGGATATTAAATTTTATTTGGAAATGGTAAATATGATAATTTGATTAAATTTGAATTTAAGTGATTTATTAAAGTATTATTGATTTTTCTATGAATTTAAGTGGTTAAATAAATGAATGTTTAAAAGTGATCTTTTAAAATATAACTTGACTAGGAAATGTGTAATTTGGTTTTAATTAAAGGTTTATGTTAATTAAATAAAATTGGAAATTTAGTTAAATTGTGAAATGGTAATTTAAATTTGAAGTGTTAAGTTTATTTGTTGAAATGTGAAGAATTGGACACTTTTACACTAAAATTTATTAAGTAAATTGTTGAAAATTGGATTTGATTATAAGAAATTTATTGTGAAAAGATATATGTTAAATGATATGTAAATGAACATTTTAAATGTTAAAATATGATTTTAAAAAAATGTTTATGTGTTTTAAATTTAAGTTATTTAATTGCTGGAAATACACTAACACCTGAAATTAACTTTTAATAGCATTCAGAAATGCTATAGATTCTGTTTTGAACTAAAATTGTGTAAAAAGGATCTATTACAGCATTTCTGAAATGCTGTAGTTGCTGTAGTTGAACTTATAGGCTAATTTTGAACTCAGGCCTATTATAGCATTCTATGGAAATGCTATAATGTTCTGCAGTCTTTGCTGAAACCAAATTTAACCCTTGTTTTGAAATCTGAACTACCGCAGCATTTCTGAAATGCTGTCTTTTCTGTTTGAACTATAATTCAACTAAAACTGAGTTTTAACAGCAGTTTTAAGTGCTGTCTTTGCTGAATTAAAAATGTTTTCAAATATAACTTATAGCAGTTGTTTTAAATGCTGTGAAATGCTGAAATTTTAATAATTAGGGTTTTTGACTTAGTAAACGAACTCAGAATGGTTTGAAACTTTGGAAATTGAATACTTGATTTGAAAATATAATAATTACACTTTTAAAAGGTTTAAATGAATTATTTTGATTGGAATATAAACTATTTAAAGTTGATTTGAAATGATAGTAAATGAACGATATCTTTGAATTTAAAAGGTATTTAAAGTTGAATATTTGGATTTGAACTGATAGGATATTTTATTTTATTAAAATGATTTGAAATGAAGTTTTGTAAGGATATGATATTTTATTATATTAAAATGATTTGAAATGAAGTTTTGTAAGGATATGATATTTTATTATATTAAAATGATTTGAAATGATATGAAAATTTAAATATATGGAAATGGTTTGGAATTGATTTAATCTTTATTTTGATAAAGATATGGTTTGAAATGATATTTTATTTTGAAGTAAAGTATTGTTTTTAAAAGTTATAACCACGAGTTATAATAACGATTGGTTGGCAAAGAGACCGGGATCGGATATGGACATACTCTCTGTCGATACCGAAAACCACTTTGACAACCGTGTACGCGGTGGAGATTCCAGAATGAAGTAGGATGGTGGCGACGTTCTTAAGGTATGTTACGTGGACCCAACTCCCGTGAGTTGGCATAAGGTGGCTAAAACAGGAGCGATCTCGGACCAGTGAGGTAGCACCTCTTCTCGGACACATTTCTTCGATATTATACTCTTACTTGTGATTGATTAGATGGCCATCCTCCGATTTGGAAGTGTTGTTCGAGGTGGAACGGTAGTGGCTGCTATGCGTATCCATCAGTCCGTGTGCGTAATTGGTATATCTACCCTAGCATTGCCTAGTTGTGCCGTGTCACCTACCATATCGAGCTTTACTACGATTATGATTTTAAGATCCGACCGCATTAAGGTTCTCCATCCCCTTAATGCTATTTTCTATATGATTATACTTTACTTATTTAGACACTATTATAATATCGAATATTACTACATAGTAGATAGTTTAATGGATCCTTAGAGGATGGGCGGTCCCAAGCATCTTCTAAGTTACTTGTACCTTTATTACAGTTCACTTGAGTTGGTTTACATTATATAAGTATATATTGTCCTGACTCGAGTGTTTTGTGTTTTGCTTTACGCTCGGGTCAGCCTAAGTTATTCACAGATTTGGATTTCCACTCTCTTGGAGATTTGAATCGCTGGAGATTATCTGCTTGTCATGTCCTATCTATTTCAATTCTGTTGTTCTACTCAGCTTGTACTTGGTTATTATATTGAGACTTTTGTTGTATTCTATTTCTTCTGTTATATCTTATGTAACTCTGATATATTTATATAGTAGCTTCATGAACTACTATTTCTTTTACTTCCGCTGCATTATTTTACTCTGTGTCTGTGATCTGTGATTATATTTATTTACTGTATATTCTGAGATTTGCCAAATTTTATTTACAACGCGATATTTTGAGCAATTCAACTCTGACATGTGTGTCTGCCTATGCACTTATAATGGATGTGAATGGTTGAAAATATCGGGTCGTTACAGAAACGATTTATTTATATAATTAGGACTAAACATCGAAGAAGTAGGTTTGTCACTATTTCAAAAGTTAAGAATAAAATCGTGAGACATGACACACTACCTTGACTTGTCCAGTATTATTGTTAACCAAGAAGTAGTACAAGTTTGAATTCGATGAGTGATGATAAGTATACAATACTTAATTTCCATATACGATCGTTTTATATCCTCGATAGTTGGTTTCTCAGCTATTGGTTACTTCAGCTTCTTTATTATCATCATTCCAAGACGATGTGTTGCTCCGTCGAGCATTGATATCCTCGAAAATGACTAAATCCAAAGCGCGGGAGGAAGCCAAACTATGTGGGGTTTCTCCCATTAGGGTACTTTCACATCTCATCTAGATTGGATTCAGTAGCGCTATTAGATGTGAAATATTCGGATACTCGGTAAGGTTTGGCGGGGTCCGGCTTGGTATTGTCCGAGAAGTGTCATGGAGTATATGAGCTTCTCAGAAGTATATTACTAGAGGTATACTTTAAGGGTGGTGCACCTTCCTAGTCATTTGTTGGAGATTTCCCTTTCCTTAATTGATTCAAACCTTTAAATTTGTTTTCTTAATTTAATCAGGAAGTGTCAACCACTCTTCACAATGTTTAATTATTTATCCATTCTTCACATTTGGATGTTGATTCATGTGAGAGTAAACCCGTTCCGTGTTCAGCGGCGCGGTCTCACATTTTTGTGTTTAATCACACACCTATTGATTTAATTTTTTTTACTCATACCAAACATATCGTCCGACCCGAATTGTTTGTTTTCCCTAACTCTCGGGTACTCAATTTTATTTGAGTAGTTGGAGAGTAATAGGTCTATGTGGGATTTTTGAAGATGGCATTCGAGCAGGAGGCTTTCATCTTCTTAGTTATCTATTCCGCTGTATTATCTTGTTTATGTAAGTGTATTTTGTTTCAGCATATGTAAAGGCGGGTTGTTATAACCGCCTAAGCTGATTTGTAGTACTTTGTGTAACTTTGATAACTCCCTGTTAAGGAGTAACCTGATGTACTATTGACTTTTATGGTTTATTTTATAGTTTCGTTGTGAGGTTTTCTATTCTGTTCTTTATTCAACCCCACGACGATTCATCTTTCGGATGCTTAGGCAACGACACACGAACACCGAGGATGTGTTAAGTGTCGTCCCTAGGGGTCAGAAAGGTGAGTCGTTACACCTTGTCTTAGATAAATCTTCTTCAAATTATATATTTCTCATAAATTTGCACTTTTAAAAATGGGACAAATATTTTCTACTTTAAGTAATTCTTTCAGTATGAAATTTTATCATTTAGTTTTTCATCTTTCTTTCATTTTTCAAATCCTTCTTCATTCTTTACTATTAAATAAACTTCATCAATACAAAACATTCTTTCAACTTAGCATATTAATTTACACAATTATTTTCCTTTATATACTTTCTTATTCACGAATTTGAAAATTAGTTTACACAAATATTTTACATCCTTTAAAAATATACCGCCTTTACAGTTTAGAATTCTAATTACTTTAAGGTGTTAAAAGACATCCATCTCCTTTAATCCCTTAGAATAAGGATGTGAAATAATTTTAAGATTTTCCTTATTTAAATATTATAACTTTACAGTGTAAAATTATTTTATCACAAAAATCCATTTCTCAAAGAATCATTTTCCTTAAAAATGAAAAACCATAAAATCCAACCAATGCTCAACTTTCATTTTCTACAAGTATTTTCTAATTTTGAAATTTCTAAAATTTGTTTACATAATTAACTACTATCTTTTATTTCAACTTCCTTTACATTAGGATTCATTTATAAAATTTTAAAATTCATTTAAATCATAATATGTTATATACAACCAATCAAAAGCATCACATACAATTCATTTTAGCATATACCTTATGAATAAACATACACAAATTTACATATACTGAATAATATAGTGACGTTGTCTTGCCATCCATTTATAGCGAATTACTTTGTCAATTGGCTGCGATGTTGACTGTATGATCAACATCACCTCGCCACTGGCCTCGATTATTGTAAATGCTCGATAGTTGCATTCGTTATCTAAAATAAAATCAATACTTATAAGTATCCTAATTGTTTATATCCTAACTACTTTCAACCATCAAAAATTTAAAATACATGATAACTATTTTCATACTAGATATATTTATCTTCTCGAAATATTTACTAAAACATTTTTTCCAAATGATACACAATCTTATATCAAATTACGTTATATTATTATTAAAATTCCATATGACATCTACCTTTAAAAATAAGATATATAGCTCATAATACTTCTAAAAATATTATTTATCTTTAAGGAATCTTCTTCTAAAATCATTACATATGTATATATATATTTTCCCAAAACATTCATTTCATTTTTAAATAATATTTACCTCACTTCAAAACTTTATTTCATCTTTAAATATTATTTATAACACTTTCATAAACATTTATAAGACTTTCAAAATATTATAACTCAAAGTACTATTTTTGACTATCTTGTCCTAGTGTTTAGGAATCCATATCGAGAATGTTGGCCAAACGCCCTGATCAGAATTCTTAATGACCCAATAGGAAATTTAACAGAAAATATATTTTTAAAGATTTCTTTAATCAAAGAGATATTTAATGTAACGACCAACCTTTTTGGACGGTTTAAATCGACGATAAACCTCACACGTCAGACTCAAACCATTCAAAAGGGAGGATTGTTATGGGTAAATAAGAAAAAGTAGAGAAGAAAGAAACAATACAGAATCTCACAGTGGAATGACAAAATATAATAATCTAATAAACAGTTCATGAAGTTGTTTTACAAATAATATTTGATTAAACCTTTACAATACAGAATCAGAGTTACATACAACAGAAATAAATAAATAATGCAGCGAAACAACATGATGGAGCGGAATAAATAAAATAAATAATAATAGTACTAAATCTTCGTCTTCGTCCTCCAAAAGCAGTCTTCGATACACTGAAAAGCTCAGACTGGCCTGAGCATAATGAAAAGACAAAACACTCGCGTCAGAACTAAAAGATATTATGTAAGTTAAATCAACAATAAATAAATATGAGTGTAACGGCGTCAGAGATGTTTATGGGGTTTGACATCTCCAATTCAGTGTCTAACGTGAGTGTAGTAACTTAAGAGATGTTCGGGATTTCCATCTCCTAAGGATCCGTTAAACTATCTACTATGTAGTACAATACGCTATTGTAATATGTCTACAGTAAAGTAAAATATTAAAATAGCGTTAAGGCGTTACCCATATCCCCCTTAACACATTTTATATATTCCCATAGTCTATACACTACCGTACGCTCCTCCGTAAACTGGAGGGTAACCCAGAGGGCACTCTATAGGTATGGTATAAAATAAACTCATAGAAGGCGCGATAGGGCATGTGAACATGGCACGTGAGGCAATGCCAGGGTAGGATTCTACTGTTTAGCGGATCTAGACTGGTGGTAACGCATAACAGCTACTACCGCCCACCTCGGAACACACTCCCAAATCAAATCAAGGGGTGGACACCAAATCAATCACAAAGTCATAATATGGTATCGAAGAAATGTACCCGATAGGAGAAATGACCTCACTTGGCCTAGCGTGGCTCCTGTTTTAGTCACATCTAAGCCGCCTCACGGGAGTCAGGGCTATGTAAATACCTCATACAGAATCATTCGCCAAACCATCCTACTTCATTATGGAGTCTCCACCACGTACACAGTTGTTAAAGCGGTTTCGGTATTGGCAGAGAGTATGACGATATCCGATCCCGGTCTCTTTAACAACCAAACGCTTATTTAACACTGGATGGTTCTTTTAAATTTCCAAAATCGATTCTTAATTTATATCAAAATATCATATTCTCAAAACCACTTTCGAAATCATATTCACTTTCGAAAACATATTCACTTTCGAAAACGCATCACATTTGAAATCATATCACATTCCGAAATCATATTTACTTTCGAAATCATACTTACAAAATAGGTTAAATCTCATTTCAAATCATCATATTCAATCAAATATGTCATTTAAATTCCAACTTAGGTTATAACATCATTTAATCATATTCTTCTTAAAATCAAGGATTTAAATATAAAACTTCTACTTTACAAAAACTGAGATTTTGAAAATAGTTTAGATAGTTTAAAACAGATTAAATTAGTTTTTAATAGTTTAAAATAGATTAAAATAGTTTAAGTGGATTTAAGATAGTTTAATTTTTATTTAAGATAGATTAAATAGATTTAAATTAGATTAAATAGATTTAAAATAGATTAAATAGTTTTAAAACAGATTAAACAGATTTAAAATAATTAAATAGTTTTAAAATAGATTAAATAGATTTAAAATAATTTAAAATGGGTTAATTAGGTTAAAATAGATTAAATTGTATTAAATAGATTAAATAAATTAAATTAGTTTAAATTGATTAAAATAGTTTAAAATAGATTAAATTAGTTTAATAGTTGAAAATCTTAATAGTCGGTATTTTTCAAAACAATATATTTTAAACAGTTTATATTAAAATAATAGATTTGAAATTAACATCAAATTTAACTATTTCTTCCATTTCAACAAACCTGGACCATATCCAGATTTCAAATCAAAACCCAATTTCAAATCTTGAAACATCAATTTAGGCTATTCCAATTCCAATAGATTTCAAAGTTACAATTTCAAATGTTTCAATAACTCAATTTCGATAAATTTCGTTTATACTTCAAATTCAACTTTAAATTTTTAATTTAAACCAATTTCCAATTCCAACATTTAAAGCTTGAATTTTAAAAAATAATTCAATTTATATAAATCAAATTTTATTACAAAATGTCATTTAATTGAATTAAAATTTTAAGGCTTTCAAATCAATTTATTTTAACCAATCCGATGTCCGTATATAATTTTCTACCTTATGGTCAAGTGATATGGATATTTATCATTTCAATCCGCAAAGATTTATATTTTACGGGTATATATTACTTCAACCCGCAATCCCAAATTTACTTCAAATCCATGAAATCGCTTGAGTTTATCATATCAACTCACAAGGATTTCCCCTAATCTATCAGATTGTTTGGGTATGTATCATTTCAACCCATAGAGAACTTGCACTGTTATAACAATATAAAATATAACATCCAGTCATCCAATATCAAAAATCAAAGGTACATCACAATCACCATACAACCAACCAATAAATAACATCAATCAAATGATTATCATTAACAGGTATTAAATTGACAATTAAATTCAATATTAAATTAAATGACGATTAAATGCAATAAAAGTCATATTTAACTGGAATGACAATTTAAATATACCAAACATCAATCAATCAACTTCTAATCAGATCATAAATTTAATTTAACTGACATAAGATAATTTAGTAGTCGTGAGTGGGTTAAAACACTCACCTTTGATTTCAAATCGATTTGAAATCCAAAATAAGGCCCAAAATTCAATAGTCTTAGAATTCATCCAAACAAGTCAAAAAATGCTCGGAATTTCGATACGATCCCAACGGAAAAAACCGCGCGTGAATCCGAGCTTGTATGAGAAAGATATACAAGTTAGAACATTTTACGATTAAATTTAAAATAAATAAAAAAATAGTAAATTATAATACACGTCACCTAGCTTATCACGTGCGTCCTCTTCAAACCCTAATGCCGCATAGTAAATCGTGTACACGATTTTCTCATCCGCCAGAAACCCCTCGCCCCACGCCATCAACGGCCACACGCCACTCACTAGAACGCCACGTCTATCCCCAAGCATCATCGACCTCCCCCCGTGCTCACCTAAGGTCGACTATCGTGACCAGAAAGGGTAGCCGCCGCCGTGAAAATTATCTCACAAATCGAATTTTTAGCGACGATCCGACCATCAATTGACCAAACGAACTACACCGATGGACTCCGCTCGTCGATCTCCACAAACCAATACCATCGATTTGACGATCGATCGAAGTTGATCACAACACAATGAACGACCGAGATAAATTCATCAAATTACGAACACACAGAGACCGAAATCGAAAAACAAACTGCAGATCTAGCTTGTGCTCGTCGTGAGCTTCGAATCGGTATAAAATATGGTAGGGTTTTGAGAAGTTTAATTTTGAAACTGAAATTGAAATTGAAATAGGGTTTTGAGATCGAATGTGTTTCTACCATTGAAAAGAAAGAGATAGACAAAAGTTGATGTACGTACATAATAAAAAAAATGACTGCTAGGGTTTGGGAAACAAAACTATTTATATTAACAAAGCCCGATAAGAAAATAAACACATATCGAATTTGTACGAACGACGAATAGCGACCCAAAAAGCCCGTTCTGCCTCCAAAGCGAAAGTGGGTCATCTCATATATCAAAATAGATGTTTTCGATATTTTTAAACTCAATGGAACATGTTTCAAGTCCTAATTCCATCATATGAAGAAGTTAGCTTTAAAATTAGCTTATTTCAATTTGATTTCAATTAAATTGATTTCTACGTGTTTTGAGCCCGTACGATCAAACGACAAGTCCGATCGCTACGAAACTTGAAATCCTATAATAATTCACTGTTACGGATCTGATGAAACTAGTTTCGTTAATATCCAAGACAGTGGCCAAAATGGTTATTTTCACGTTAATTAAATAAATTATTATTAAATTAATTAAATCACTTTTCAATTCAATTTTTATAAACCAACATTTTCATCATTTTTTTATTACTTAGACATTTACAATAATTTAAAACAAATTACATATCAATCAGTGTTAAATATTACACTAATTACAGTGTTCAATTTCAACTATAATTAAATCCAATTAATTATAATTTAATTCCAATAGATTGATTTATTTCGATTTCAATTTTTTTTATTCAATCAATCATTGCTCTGTGGGCATAGTTAACATTGGTTTATATCTTATTACATTAATTTTCTCCAATTTCATCTTAATTTCCATTAACGTAATATTTAATTACATTTAATTGCAATTGATTTCCAATTTAATTCAACATATTAAATAAATAGGTAACATATCACAATTGTCACCTTTTACTTAATTTAATCACATTTATAAGTTTTATTACCAATGACAAATGTTATAACTGTTTACACAACATTGATTTTATCCAATTACAATTATTTACATATTATTTCATCGATTCATGTAACCTTTAATCTATTCTCTTATTTATAATTAATAACAAATTATAGCATTTCAATCATTTCCATTAATTGGAATTACATTAAAATAGCTAGCAATTAACTCACGTTAACATTGTTATATTTCATTCTGGTTATTATTCTCATTAATAAATCACAAATTTTATTTCTTCAAATATTAAATTACAAAATCTTATTAAATTCAATAATTTAATTATCGAAAAGTTATGGGTTGTTAGATTTAATTTAAATTGATGCTTGCTTTTATTAAACCACTTCCAATAGTTCTTTATATTTTATACAAATAATAATTCACTAATAACAATTCAATTATATACCCATTCATCCATGCATACAACAAGCAACTATCAAAATTTTAAGTTCATCTTAATATTTAATTAATCGTACATATGGATTAATATTCTATTTTATACAAAAATCAAACTTTCAAAATCCCTTGCGGTAACTGCACCACCGAAGACACCACAATGTCTTTTTATTAATATCGAGTAGGTTTCAGATTCCTAAGAGATGATTCCTACTCAATATAAATTTTAATTATAAAAGAACTAAGCATGCATTAACCAAACAATCATATATATAAAAGTAAACTAATTAATGTGCTCAACGGAAGGCAGTCTATCAGCTTCTACTATGCAACCCTAATCACAACGGATCATGACACAACAATATTCGATCCTAAGCCATCTAAGGTCTGATTTATGCTATCCATTAAATCTCACTCTTGACAAAAATGAGTTCCAAACTTTAGCATCGTTCTTTACAATAATTTGTATAGTAATTCAAAAGTTTTACAAATACGTTCGCAGTAATCATTTGTAATTTTATCCTAAATAGGAAAACAAATTCTAAATTCTACCCTGCGCACCCAAGGGACGGAATTCTAAGTTTTCTAGGCCAAGATTCAAGTTTCTTACATCCAATATTGTTCTAAACCTTGGCTCTGATACCAAGCTGTAACGGCTCAACTTCATACTCATATTACCCAAGAATATTACACATAATATTATCAAGTAATACAGAGAATAAGGTTGGATAGGAGCGACCTTCATGTTTATTCCTTTGGGATAACACAATTACACAATTACCTTTATATTTGAAGGAATATAATAGCGGGCTCTGATAAAACAAGCTGTTACAGAAATTAGTAGCTATTGAACCCTATTTGTTAGAAAAATGACTACTGGTAGTGTGGTTTGTGTTATCTTATTAGTAGTGGTCTGGCTAGTCTGGCCATAAAGAAAAAACATGTTAGCTAATATAAGTCAGAACAATATATTACATAACACATAATCATATATCACAACGAAAATTATAGTACAAACCAAATATATCACATACTATGAGTCCACAAAAGAGAATACTAGACTCACATATATACATACAAATCATTATTTCTTTTATGCGAGTCATATAAAACATATATACAAGGACTAGAACCTAAATGATACATATAACACACACACACACAAATATATATATATATATATCCAATGCTAGCCTAACATCCAAGGCCACTGAATCCCTGTACCTAACAACTCTCGGTTTGACTCGAGTATTATAAAATAAACGGGTCAGACCATCTCTAAATAAAGTTGGGTGAGATCACTTTATATACATGCATATGATAAGATGATATAGTAAACACTATAAAGTATGCAAAAGATCTCATCAAATAGATATATTATAAATAATCACCATGTCATAAAGTCATCTCATGCCCAACATCGACAATCGTTTCAAATATGGTGAATATATATATATATATATATAATCAAATTAAAAGACCACACGATAACAAGTCATCATCTAGAACCTCATATATCACATAACAACGAGTCAATCCTCAAAAGCATAAGACTGTGCGACAGCAAGTCAAAACAAAATATATATGGCTGCATGACAGCAAGTTGACATGAAAAGACAAGCACAAAGCAAGTCGGGGTAAAATAACTGATCCTGTAGATATCTTAATTATAAGATAAATTTTAGTGCGGGTTACTCTACTCCAAGGGGAGACTGACAAGACATGCTCCAACAGTTTAGAAAGGACAAACACCTATTAACTCCTACGACCATAATATACCCGATCCTCATAACACGAGGTGTGCCCATGGTACCGACTTTTGGCTTTTGTGGTATTGGGCTAATAACCGACAAAGATACCATGACTCGGGGTGCGACCACCGCAGTCAGCCGGTAGAGCGGTTACTAGCCTACAAGGTCAAGCGATATGATGCACTAGCGAATAAGACAAACTATAGAAATAGAACATTTTCCCTAAGATACTATTTAATCAAAAAGTGTTATATACTTTCCAATGGTAACCACTCGAGTGTCCCATAATGTCCCGTAACCACTTGGTGACACTTGAATATTTACTAAGATATAGTAGATTTCACTCGAGTAAACTATTCTATCCAATGAGTCAAAAAATTAAGTGAAAAAGTGATACAATTATTTCATACCACTTGTACTACTAAACCGTTTAATTAAAATTCTCATTTTATAGAAGTAATATTTTTATATTATACTTACTTTTTTTAATCATTTAAATATTGATCCAATGACCGTAAATTTCTATGTTTATAAAGTAAGCTACCATATACATATAGGAATATAATATCTGCATATAGTTCTATTGTTATCTTTTAAAACACTATTATTATTAAAACTCTATAATACTCTTCCTTCGTCAAAATACTTTTAAAGATATTCACAAATTATACCCGTATTCCAAAACCCGAATTTATGAAGCTATATATATATATATATATAATTTTTTTATAATATTGAAAATGATTTTCAAAGAATAATTTTTGTAATATTAGATGAATAAATAATTTGCAAAATTATATATATATTATTTTAAATAATAAAAATATTCAAATTTCCAAAATATGAGACAAGTTCAAAATCTCATAATTTTATAGGAATGAAGGAAGCATGAGGAAGTAAGAAGAAATAGTAATAGAAAGCAAAACATAAGCATAAGTTAACTGGAGTTCATACACTTCAAGGTCCATCAACGGTCGACCATGGCTTCCTAACGGTCGACTGCTACCGGTTGCCCGTTGGTAGAGGCCTATTGACCGTAGATAGGGTCTGGAGCCTATAAACTCTAGACAACAACTCTAATGATCTAGAATCCAATTTTCGACAATCAAAACAAACAATACAGACTGAAATCTAGTAACTTCAATTAGCAACCCAGGTAGCAACTTACAGTAAATTAATTGATAGAGATTAGGCTATTTACTTTGTAAACGTAGAAACACAAATCAAAATTCCAATTTCTCAAACATCAGGCATAAATTCCATAATACATTTATACCAATTTAGAGATAGAAGTTTGTGAGAATCACCTTAACTCCTTGAAGCAGCTTGCTAATTCGAAGAAACTGGCACTTTTTTTCTTATTTCAAAAAAACCTTATAATAACTCAACCAAGAAGAAGAATAGATATGAACAAAACATTGAAATATCAGAAATCAAATGGTTTATGAGACGTAATTGGGTTTAATAACATTACCTTTAATTTACTAGATTTTCTTACGATTTATTTTGGATTAAAAGGAGGGATTTGGCCTTAGGGTTTGAAGAGGAGGATGCTAAGGTTTCTTTCTATTTTCTTTTTCTTAACCTTAGTACATATAGGAAATGAAAAATGAGAAGAGAGAACTTCTCTTTAGTTATACTCTAAATGGGTTTGGGTTGGAAATAAACCCAATAAGAAAAGAATTGCCCTTTTTGTTTTTTCCTTTTAAATCCTCTCTTCTAGACTTAATTCTTTTCTAATCCTTTTTCAATCAAAACTTTTAACTAATGTTTTAAAGTGTATTCTCTAGATATTATAGTTAAGAAATTTTAAAATATAAAATTATTTTTTATCTTATAAAATATTTTAAATAAATACTTAAAATATTATATATAATATGTGAGAATTTTTTTTAATTAAACATACCTTGTATAAGATACACACATGCACACATACATACATATATAAATTTAAATAATACATACATGCATACATATACATATACATATACATATACATATACATATACATTGTAACAACCCTAGATTTTGGCCTATATTTTAATTTTTGACTTTATTTTATTTTAAATTATTTTAAACTTTTTCTATTTCAAACATTTCATTTTAAATATAAATGTTGACTATTAAGTGATTTATAGTTCAAACTAGTATAAATTGGATATTTCATTGAAAAGTGAATTTCTATTGAAACTGGTCAAACTTTGACTTTTGAACTTTAAATTTAAATATTTCAAATTCTTAAATTTTATCTTTTATTATGAAAATAGATTTAATTCCATGGATACAGCTTTTCGTTTCGTTGGAAACGGAGTAAAATTGTGAAAGTTATGTATATTTCAATATTGTGTGTAAACTGATGTATTTAGCAATATTGTCTATTTTAAATTATATTTTATTTGTCATATCTTGTTCTAATATGTGTTAGTATTTTATTTTATGTATAATTTTGTCTTTTAAATAATTTAAAGTGATTTTATAATTTTTCCAAAGCGTATTGAATTTATTTTCTATTTTTAAAGGCTAGTTTCTATTTTTCTGCTATTTTCTTCAATTAAATTATATTTAATTAAAATTTATTTATTCATTTTGTGAATGCATTTTTATTTTATGTTATTATCTTTGTTTATAAATGTTTTACAAGTCCATAAACTTTTTCCAAAGTTCATTGCATTTATTTTTCATATTTTCAAGACTAGTTGCAATTTTTGCTGTTTTACTTAATTAAATTTTATATAATTAATAATTAATTAATTTATTTTGTTTATTTACTAAATTTTCGTATTTTTATCTGAGTTTATATATATATTTCAGTTATATAAAACTTAAAAAGAAATTAGAGGAAATATGAAAAGTTTTAAACTATTGAAATTCCTATGGCTTTTCACCTCCCGACCTTTCACTTTCTCAATTCCTCTCTTCAATGTTTTTGGCCATGCATACCCTATTCTTTTCAGCGGACTTCTTTTCATTTTTTTCATGCAAACACTTCTCTTTCTCCTCCAAAAAAATCACGGCCATGGCTTCAAAATTTTGGGTAAAAATTCCTTCTTTCTTCTTTGTTTTCTATGTTTTTTCTATTGAAACTGCATATGCTCTCTACCTTCATAGTTTGGTTCCTCCTCCTCCAGGCTTTGGCCGACCACCACGACCCCCTTCCTCTGACCATCACCCATCCTAGCAACCCTCCTCCTCAGGCCTAACCAATCCAAGTCCAAGATCTACACAAAATCCACCAAAAACCATCACAAACTATCACTTATGACCTAGAATTGTCATCTCCTCCTTCTACCACCTTTTGCCACCACTACCTCCACCACCACCACCTCTGACCTGACCTTCCACCACCTCTGGCCCACACTCCAGCCACCACCTGACCACCACATACCATGGCCAAGCCACATCAGCAAGGGGCCGAACCCTATGGTGCAACAAAAGCCACACTTTGCCTTGAAACCCTTTGGTATTCCATTGCCTTCAACACCTTGTAACTTCCACTCACCTTCATCACCTTGTAGCCGCACCTTTTCCAGACCATACCTGATCCAAACCATGCCTTTAGTCGTGCCATTTCAGATCTGGAGCTGAAGCATAGGTGGTAGGAAGCAAGTGCAAACACTTTGACTTTGTTTATGCATCCATTTCTAGCATTGTTTATTGAATTTTTGGGTTGAAATCTTATGTTGTTTGTAATTGTTTGGTTTGAATGTGACAAGGCAATTAGCTTTGGCTCTCCCACACTCAAATAATTATCGTGCTCTCGTGCCTCTGGAAATCTTTGTTGTACGTTTGTGGTTGTCATCTCCAGCTTGAACAAGTGAGTAATTCTCACCAGACAATGTGTACTTATATAACTAGTAAACTGACACCATTTGAATCTGTAAAATTATATCATCCTGTTGTAACTATTATATTATGATCATATAATGTTTACCCCTATTATTACATATGTTATATCATCTATTACTGTTATCTCATGCTATTCTGTTTATTTATATCAGTTTATCACACTGCAAGTTCCCTGTAGATTAGAATCACTATGGGTTGAAATGATACATACCCGAACGGACTTTAGAATAAGGAAAAATCGTTATGGGCTGAAATGATAGGCCTGAACGGTTTTTATTTATTTATTTATATTACTTGGGATTGCGGGTTTGAAATGATAAAACCCGGTTTTTCTTTGTAAACTGCGGATTGAAATGATACATATCCGTATCACTTGACCTAGGCTAGAAAATTATATACAGACCTGTGGTTTATATATTTTTCTGAAATTTTTAAAATACTTTTTTTAATGTAAATATTATGGTATTTTGATTTAAATTTCATTAAAATGATTTCTATAAAGTATTTGTGATTTTCTACAAATTAAATAAGTGAATTAAGTAAACGGTGAAGTAGAATTTGAAATATAAGTTAATTTTGGAATTTATGATTTTGTTTATAAATGGAATTTTTGTAAAGTAAGAAAATATGACAAATTTGATTTAAAGATGAATTTAATGATTTTTATTAAGTAATAATAATGTTTTAAAGGTGTTAATGATTTTGTATAAATTAAAATATGGAATAAATGAACATTTAAGCTGAATTTGGAAATATAACTTAAATTGAATTTTGTGAAATTTGTTTAAAAGTGAAATTTTAATTAAGTAAAATAAATGGTAATGAGCTATATTTTTGGAAATTTAAACTTAGTTGTTAAGTTAATAATTTAATTAAAGAAATGAAAATTTAATTGTTATTAAATTTGATTTTTGTATGGAAATTTGACTTTATAAAATCATAGAAATAAAGGTATTTAAATGATTGTGTTAAATGTGAAATATATGATTTTATAAGTTAAAATGATTTATATTAAAAGTTAATTATTTGTGGAATTGTAAATAAAACTCTGAATATGATTTAACAGCATTTTGAAATGTAATGTAAAGGATATTACAGCATTTTGTAAATGTTGTAGTGTTTTAAATGAACTAAAAGGTTAATTTGAAATAAAGGCTATTATAGCACTTTGTAAGTGCTATAGTGGTTAAACTTAACATGTAAGTTAATTGAAACTTAAAAGAAATCTATTACAGCATTTAACGCTGTCTTTTGTTAATTAACTATTTTAAACTATAACTTTACGTAGCATTTTATAAGTGCTACGGAAACTATATTTTGTTGTTTTAAATTAATTTTAATGAAAAATAATCTCTGGAAAATGATATAATTTTGGGAAATTAAATGTTAAATTTTAAAGATAATGAAGAGATATTTAAGTGGAAGAATTTGATTTCTAATGTGAGTTTAAAATGGTATTTAAATTTAATAAAATGAATGGATTTAAATGGTATTTAAATGAATAAAAATGAATGGTGTTTTGAATAATATTTTGATATTGTGAAATGAGTTTGAAATGATACTTGATTTCCGACTTATTTAATTTATTTGATAAATGAATATTTGAAGTATATATTAATTGAGTTTATTTAAATGATATTGGATTTATGAAATGTGGGAGATTTAAAGTTTTGAAATATACTAAAGATTGAATATTGTATTTTGTGGATTTAATCTATATTGGGAATTAATAAGATTTGAAACGGTTTGTTGGTAAACTGTAATTGAATTGAAATTTGATGGTTTGAATTTAATAAGTTTGTAAATGTATAGAATTAAAAGATGATTTTAAATATATGATTTCGAAATGCTGTGATTTTCAAAGTATAATGATTTCAAATGTTTTGTTTCAAAAGAGTTATAACTTTGAAAGTATAGACTATTTGAAAGGTGAATATATGTTTGAAATGGAAATGATGTTGTTTTGAAATGAACATAGTTTTGAAATAAAATGATTTTTGTTTCGAAGTATAACTATCAAAGGTATGATATTTTGATATATAAAAATGATTTGAAATAAAGTTTGAAAAGATATAATATTTTGATGTATTAAAATGATTTGAAAAGAAGTTTGAAAGGATACGATATTTTAGAATATTGAAATGATTTGGAAATGATAAATCTTTATTTTGATAAAGACATGATTTTGAAATGATATCTTATTTTGAAGTAAAGTATTGTTTTTAAAAGTTATAACCACGGGTTATAATAACGATTGGTTGGCAAAGAGACCGGGATCGGATATGGACATACTCTCTGTCGATACCGAAAACCACTTTGACAACCGTGTACGCGGTGGAGATTCCAGAATGAAGTAGGATGGTGGCGACGTTCTTAAGGTATGTTACGTGGACCCAACTCCCGTGAGTTGGCATAAGGTGGCTAAAACAGGAGCGATTGACGGACCAAGGAGGTAGCACCTCTTATCGGACACACTTCTTCGATACCATTCTATTACTTGTGATTGATTTGGTGGCCACCCTTGATTGGGAGTGTTGTTCGAGGTGGGCGGTAGTGGCTGCTATGCGTCACCACTAGTCCGGATGCGTAATTGGTATATCTACCCTGGCATTGCCTAGTTGTGCCGTGTCACCTACCATATCGAGCTTTACTACGATTATGATTTTAAGATCCGACCGCGTTAAGGTTCTCCATCCCCTTAACGCTATTTTCTATATGATTATACTTTACTGATTAGACATTATTATAATAGCGAATATTACTACATAGTAGATAGTTTAACGGATCCTTAAAGAATGGGCGGTCCCAAGCATTCTTTAAGTTACTTGTACCTTATTACAGTTCACTTGAGTTGGTTTATATTATATAAGTATATATTGTCCTGACTCGAGTGTTTGTGTTTTGCTTTACGCTCGGGTCAGCCTGAGTATTCACAGATTTGGATTTCCACCTTCTGGAGATTTGAATCGCTGGAGATTATCTGCTAGTCTTGTTCTATCGACTTCAGTTAGGTTGCTCTGTTCAGCTTGTACTTGGTTATCTTATTTATACTTCCGTTGTACTCTATTTCTTCTATTGTATCTTATGTACTCTGATATATTTATATAGTAGCTTCATGAACTACTATTTCTTTTACTTCCGCTGCATTATTTTACTCTGTGTCTGTGATCTGTGATTATATTTATTTACTGTATATTCTGAGATTTGCCAAATTTTAATTACAACGCGGTATTTTGAGCAATTCAACTCCGGCATGAGTGTCTACCTATACACTTATAATGGATGCGAATGGTTGAAAATATCGGGTCGTTACAGTTGGCATCAGAGCTTTGGCTTTGAGGCAAAACTCAGCATATAGAGCAGATTTATTTACAGAATCACTTTCGTTCGAGTTTGAATCTTTTCCTCTTGATTCGAATTTCCTTTTAATTTTTGGAACGTTCCCTGCGGTTCCAAAATTCATTCTTGTCCCTCACTATTCATCTTCATTTGATTCTGGAGTATCCCATAACTCCGCTTCGAATGAGCTTTATAGTGAATTGGTGGTCTCACCAATATTCTAATGACTTGTAAAAAGGGGAAAACTCCTTTACAAATTTGCATCGATTCACCAGAGATTTATATTTATCCTTGGTTTAGATGCTAATATCTTTTGTTATTCCAAACACTATCTCTTGAGATCGGATGTAGATTTACCCCAGGAAAATCCACATTTGCTCTTATTCATTAAGTCACGGTTGACCCGGTTAAGGTTGCCCGCGATTTATCTAAGCTTATCCATCTTCATATTTTGTTAATTAATCATCTTGTCTTTGTTTCTAAACTATCTCCAACATTTTGAATTGTACTTTTAAATCTATATTTTATTATATATTGTGTTGTTTGAGTTGTTGATGTCGATTTGGGTTTCCGATCGATTCGTCTGATCAACGCTATCGATAGGATTTCTAAAACACTTTGACAGAACAAACCGATACAATATTATTTTAAAATTTGGTTAATTAAATAAATTTTAATATATAAGTAAATTTATGGAACTTAATAAATTGGTTTAAATTGATTATTTAAAATGATAATACTTGATTTATCATTTATTGTTCTACAAAGGAATTTATAAATAGTTGTTTATAAATTTATTTGGGAACTGAAATGAATTTAAAACAAGAAATTTAAAGAGTTTAATTTCCGATGGATTTCAAACCTTGTGTTTAAAATTTTTAAAAGGATATTATTTAAAGTACTTTTGAATAAATTTTTTTTTTTTTTGTCTCTAAAGGATTTTAAAGTTTAAAAATTAAGTGCTCTTCTCTTTGTCGCTGGAAAATAATTTCGGTGATGACTGCAGCATCATCGACGTTCATTTTCGAGTTTCGAAGTGAAGAAACCATTCTGTAGTCTTGCTACAGCTTTGTTTTGGGAAACTTGATTGATATAAATTTCTAAAATATGATTGATTTATAAAATATATAGATATATGATTTAAATTTGATTTGACAAATTATGTACATACATTTATCTATCTCTAAATGGTTTGAAAGGAATCAGAGATTTTATTCTTAAATTCTATCTTAAATAATAACTTCAAGTATAAAAAGAAAATCAAATTTTTTTTGAATAGATGATTCAAGCTTGAAATGATTGAATTAGGATGTTTATAGTGTATATTAATTTTAGAAAGTTTTATTTGTATAATTCTCAATTGCATTCCAATATAACTTACCTTAATTTTTAGAAGTTAACAATGTAATTGGATAATATACAATATAAAAAGATTTTTATAAATAAAATTTGAGTGGTTATAATAAATATTATACACTTAAATTTTAGTTTTAAAAAGATTAACACAGGTAAATAGACTAAAAGGTTAATTGAATAATTTACAATACAAATGATGTTAAGGGAATTAGGAATAAATTAAAACAGTTATAATAAGTGTAAGCATATTTAACATATGTGATAAAATATTTGAGAGGGATAAATTTAATTATAATTAGGAATAAAGAAGAATTAAATTTATTGAATGTTATACACTTAATTTTAATCAAATCATGATTTTAGAGATTGTTTGTTTAAGAAAATTTGATGATAGATAATGAAATTAGAGATAGTTAAGATTTATTTAACTTGTGTAAAATTAATTATCAGTTAAGCTGAAACCATGGAAATTTCAAACCTATTATCTTATTTTGTTTTTCAAACTTATTACCTAATTTTGTTTTTCAAACTGTCTGTTAGTTGTCCTTATTTTTCCTTATCTTGCTACAGACTGGTATAGGCATCTATCTATAATCTTTTTGCTTAGAAATCTTTCTATAATCTTTATAATCTTTGGTACTCATTTTAAATCTAAGCACTGCTTTCCACCCACACACTGTCGGTCAAGCGGAAAGAGTGAATCAGATTCTAGAGGATCTTTTCGTACTTGTGTTCCTGATTCTGGAGAATCTTGGGAAGACCATCTCCACCTTGTTAAACTTACCTATAACCACAGTTATCAGGTATAATTTCAATCTTTTGTCATCTTGTCTTAATCTCATTTCAATTTTATCTTTCCTGTGTTTTCCCGTACTTCATTCCTTTTCGGGGACGAAAAGTTTTGAGTGGGGGAGAGTGTAACAACCCTAGATTTTGGCCTATATTTTAATTTTTGACTTTATTTTATTTTAAATTATTTTAAACTTGTTCTATTTCAAACATTTCATTTTAAATATAAATGTTGACTATTAAGTGATTTATAGTTCAAACTAGTATAAATTGGATATTTCATTGAAAAGTGAATTTCTATTGAAACTGGTCAAACTTTGACTTTTGAACTTTAAATTTAAATATTTCAAATTCTTAAATTTTATCTTTTATTATGAAAATAGATTTAATTCCATGGATACAGCTTTTCGTTTCGTTGGAAACGGAGTAAAATTGTGAAAGTTATGTATATTTCAATATTGTGTGTAAACTGATGTATTTAGCAATATTGTCTATTTTAAATTATATTTTATTTGTCATATCTTGTTCTAATATGTGTTAGTATTTTATTTTATGTATAATTTTGTCTTTTAAATAATTTAAAGTGATTTTATAATTTTTCCAAAGCGTATTGAATTTATTTTCTATTTTTAAAGGCTAGTTTCTATTTTTCTGCTATTTTCTTCAATTAAATTATATTTAATTAAAATTTATTTATTCATTTTGTGAATGCATTTTTATTTTATGTTATTATCTTTGTTTATAAATGTTTTACAAGTCCATAAACTTTTTCCAAAGTTCATTGCATTTATTTTTCATATTTTCAAGACTAGTTGCAATTTTTGCTGTTTTACTTAATTAAATTTTATATAATTAATAATTAATTAATTTATTTTGTTTATTTACTAAATTTTCGTATTTTTATCTGAGTTTATATATATATTTCAGTTATATAAAACTTAAAAAGAAATTAGAGGAAATATGAAAAGTTTTAAACTATTGAAATTCCTATGGCTTTTCACCTCCCGACCTTTCACTTTCTCAATTCCTCTCTTCAATGTTTTTGGCCATGCATACCCTATTCTTTTCAGCGGACTTCTTTTCATTTTTTTCATGCAAACACTTCTCTTTCTCCTCCAAAAAAATCACGGCCATGGCTTCAAAATTTTGGGTAAAAATTCCTTCTTTCTTCTTTGTTTTCTATGTTTTTTCTATTGAAACTGCATATGCTCTCTACCTTCATAGTTTGGTTCCTCCTCCTCCAGGCTTTGGCCGACCACCACGACCCCCTTCCTCTGACCATCACCCATCCTAGCAACCCTCCTCCTCAGGCCTAACCAATCCAAGTCCAAGATCTACACAAAATCCACCAAAAACCATCACAAACTATCACTTATGACCTAGAATTGTCATCTCCTCCTTCTACCACCTTTTGCCACCACTACCTCCACCACCACCACCTCTGACCTGACCTTCCACCACCTCTGGCCCACACTCCAGCCACCACCTGACCACCACATACCATGGCCAAGCCACATCAGCAAGGGGCCGAACCCTATGGTGCAACAAAAGCCACACTTTGCCTTGAAACCCTTTGGTATTCCATTGCCTTCAACACCTTGTAACTTCCACTCACCTTCATCACCTTGTAGCCGCACCTTTTCCAGACCATACCTGATCCAAACCATGCCTTTAGTCGTGCCATTTCAGATCTGGAGCTGAAGCATAGGTGGTAGGAAGCAAGTGCAAACACTTTGACTTTGTTTATGCATCCATTTCTAGCATTGTTTATTGAATTTTTGGGTTGAAATCTTATGTTGTTTGTAATTGTTTGGTTTGAATGTGACAAGGCAATTAGCTTTGGCTCTCCCACACTCAAATAATTATCGTGCTCTCGTGCCTCTGGAAATCTTTGTTGTACGTTTGTGGTTGTCATCTCCAGCTTGAACAAGTGAGTAATTCTCACCAGACAATGTGTACTTATATAACTAGTAAACTGACACCATTTGAATCTGTAAAATTATATCATCCTGTTGTAACTATTATATTATGATCATATAATGTTTACCCCTATTATTACATATGTTATATCATCTATTACTGTTATCTCATGCTATTCTGTTTATTTATATCAGTTTATCACACTGCAAGTTCCCTGTAGATTAGAATCACTATGGGTTGAAATGATACATACCCGAACGGACTTTAGAATAAGGAAAAATCGTTATGGGCTGAAATGATAGGCCTGAACGGTTTTTATTTATTTATTTATATTACTTGGGATTGCGGGTTTGAAATGATAAAACCCGGTTTTTCTTTGTAAACTGCGGATTGAAATGATACATATCCGTATCACTTGACCTAGGCTAGAAAATTATATACAGACCTGTGGTTTATATATTTTTCTGAAATTTTTAAAATACTTTTTTTAATGTAAATATTATGGTATTTTGATTTAAATTTCATTAAAATGATTTCTATAAAGTATTTGTGATTTTCTACAAATTAAATAAGTGAATTAAGTAAACGGTGAAGTAGAATTTGAAATATAAGTTAATTTTGGAATTTATGATTTTGTTTATAAATGGAATTTTTGTAAAGTAAGAAAATATGACAAATTTGATTTAAAGATGAATTTAATGATTTTTATTAAGTAATAATAATGTTTTAAAGGTGTTAATGATTTTGTATAAATTAAAATATGGAATAAATGAACATTTAAGCTGAATTTGGAAATATAACTTAAATTGAATTTTGTGAAATTTGTTTAAAAGTGAAATTTTAATTAAGTAAAATAAATGGTAATGAGCTATATTTTTGGAAATTTAAACTTAGTTGTTAAGTTAATAATTTAATTAAAGAAATGAAAATTTAATTGTTATTAAATTTGATTTTTGTATGGAAATTTGACTTTATAAAATCATAGAAATAAAGGTATTTAAATGATTGTGTTAAATGTGAAATATATGATTTTATAAGTTAAAATGATTTATATTAAAAGTTAATTATTTGTGGAATTGTAAATAAAACTCTGAATATGATTTAATAGCATTTTGAAATGTAATGTAAAGGATATTACAGCATTTTGTAAATGTTGTAGTGTTTTAAATGAACTAAAAGGTTAATTTGAAATAAAGGCTATTATAGCACTTTGTAAGTGCTATAGTGGTTAAACTTAACATGTAAGTTAATTGAAACTTAAAAGAAATCTATTACAGCATTTAACGCTGTCTTTTGTTAATTAACTGTTTTAAACTATAACTTTACGTAGCATTTTATAAGTGCTACGGAAACTATATTTTGTTGTTTTAAATTAATTTTAATGAAAAATAATCTCTGGAAAATGATATAATTTTGGGAAATTAAATGTTAAATTTTAAAGATAATGAAGAGATATTTAAGTGGAAGAATTTGATTTCTAATGTGAGTTTAAAATGGTATTTAAATTTAATAAAATGAATGGATTTAAATGGTATTTAAATGAATAAAAATGAATGGTGTTTTGAATAATATTTTGATATTGTGAAATGAGTTTGAAATGATACTTGATTTCCGACTTATTTAATTTATTTGATAAATGAATATTTGAAGTATATATTAATTGAGTTTATTTAAATGATATTGGATTTATGAAATGTGGGAGATTTAAAGTTTTGAAATATACTAAAGATTGAATATTGTATTTTGTGGATTTAATCTATATTGGGAATTAATAAGATTTGAAACGGTTTGTTGGTAAACTGTAATTGAATTGAAATTTGATGGTTTGAATTTAATAAGTTTGTAAATGTATAGAATTAAAAGATGATTTTAAATATATGATTTCGAAATGCTGTGATTTTCAAAGTATAATGATTTCAAATGTTTTGTTTCAAAAGAGTTATAACTTTGAAAGTATAGACTATTTGAAAGGTGAATATATGTTTGAAATGGAAATGATGTTGTTTTGAAATGAACATAGTTTTGAAATAAAATGATTTTTGTTTCGAAGTATAACTATCAAAGGTATGATATTTTGATATATAAAAATGATTTGAAATAAAGTTTGAAAAGATATAATATTTTGATGTATTAAAATGATTTGAAAAGAAGTTTGAAAGGATACGATATTTTAGAATATTGAAATGATTTGGAAATGATAAATCTTTATTTTGATAAAGACATGATTTTGAAATGATATCTTATTTTGAAGTAAAGTATTGTTTTTAAAAGTTATAACCACGGGTTATAATAACGATTGGTTGGCAAAGAGACCGGGATCGGATATGGACATACTCTCTGTCGATACCGAAAACCACTTTGACAACCGTGTACGCGGTGGAGATTCCAGAATGAAGTAGGATGGTGGCGACGTTCTTAAGGTATGTTACGTGGACCCAACTCCCGTGAGTTGGCATAAGGTGGCTAAAACAGGAGCGATTGACGGACCAAGGAGGTAGCACCTCTTATCGGACACACTTCTTCGATACCATTCTATTACTTGTGATTGATTTGGTGGCCACCCTTGATTGGGAGTGTTGTTCGAGGTAGGCGGTAGTGGCTGCTATGCGTCACCACTAGTCCGGATGCGTAATTTGTAACGACCCGGTATTTTGGACCATTCAAATCGACAATAAATCCACACATGTCGGACTTGGATAATTCAAAATATCAGATTGTTAATTTAAATTTGGCAAAACTCAGCACATGCAGTAAATAAATCAATCACAGAATCACAGACACAGAGTAATACAGTAATACGCAGCGGAATAGATAAAATAGTAGTTCATGAAGCTACTATATAAACATCAGAGTTAGAAATAAAATACAACAGAATATCTCAAATGCGGTGAAGTCTTCAGTACAACAGATGACTTCTCTGAACAAATCAACTAGAAGAGCTGAAAGCTGAGGCGATAGTTGGATCTCCAAAGGAAGCTCCAAACTCCAAAGGTGAGTCTCAAATGCTGTATCACTCGGTCTGACCCGAGCGTAAAGCAAAACACAAAACACTCGAGTCAGGATTAACATTCTTATACTAATAAATCCAACTCAAGTGAAATATCAATTGAAATACAAGTAACTTAAAGGATGTTTGGGATAACCATCCTCTAAGGATCTTCAGAACTATCTACAAGGTGGAAATATACATTATAACACCGTGGTCATTTCAATTTAATTTATACTTCAAAACCCCAAATATCATTTCATTTCAAATATAACTATTTTACAAATAGTATATATATAGATTAAATAATTTATAAAGTAAAGTATTTAAAATTTCCTCAAGTCTCACAAATCGATTTAAATTAACTCAAATTCCAAATTCAAATTTATTCAAAGCTCAATTCATCAATTCAATTCAGTTCTAAAGATACCATTTAAATTTTCAATATATTTCAAAGCTTTAATATTCAACATTTTCAAAGTTCAATTTAACAGTTTCATATAGATCTTGATTTAACTTTATTATTATTTAATCAGGGAATATTCACTTAATAAATTCAATATCATTTAACTAGCCTTAAATTTCATTTTCTACTAAATATTTCCTTAAATTTATTTAAACAAGAAATATTCATTAAATTATTTAAATCAAACCCAAGTTATAAATCATATCAAAAATCCCAATTCCAATAAGTTTTAAATTGGTTTAATTAAATAAAATTCTTTACTAAATTCAAATTATCTTCCCAACCTTAACTTATTCAAATTTTTACCAAAATCTATTTTGAAAGATAAATTTTATACTTAACAAAATATATGTATTAAATCCATCTTAATTAAATATCATTATTAAATCTATATATATCATTACCATTTATATATAAAATTTTAAAAAAAAAAAAAAATCAACATTTGTTAAAACCATATATTTCTTTCCAAAACCATAGAATTCAATTTCAAAATATTTATATATATGGACCAACGGTGTCTGTATATATATATTTATCATATGGTTAAGTGATACGGATATTTATCATTTCAATCCGAAATTTAAATATATACGGGTAGATACATTTCGACCCGTAATCCCAATTTCAATTCAAATGAAAATCGCTTGGGTTTATCATTTCAACCCATAACGAAATTCTCCTATTCTAAAGTCCGTTCGGGTATGTATCATTTCAACCCATAGTGAATTCTATACTAACAGGGAACTTGCAGAGTGATAACAGAAAATAAAATAATAACAGGCATATATCATCAATAATTTGAATAAAATATAAACAACAGGATATGGTGTCATATCCCACAGGTGAACAGTTACAGATAATAGCATATTTAACAATTTAAATAACTACAGCAGCATATTTCAATTGTCGTTTCAATTGAAATCAAATTTAATAAATAAAAGAACGCTAATCGTGAGTGATTGCTCACCTTTCGAGGCTAGAGATATTGGACACTGAAATGAGTTTCGAATCCAAGCACGAATTCCAAAGTAACGCTAGATTGGCACGAATTTGACGATCAAAGCTGATGACAAAGAATTGACGACATCAAATCAGAATTGGGTCGATGAAGATAGATGGGTATAAGTGGACTTATAGATAAATATATATATAAAAATTATATTCAAAATCTAACCAATTGTTAAATTAAATATGTATATTTCAGAAATCCATTGTTTAAATAAACACATAAAATAAAACAATCTTATCTACATATTAAAATTTGAAATTATATATATATATATATATATATATGAACTTACCTAATACGGCACTTTAAATAGAAAAATGTATACCTCATATATTGTTAAAAGAAAATGTAAACAAACACAAATAGACGCACATCACTTATATACTAAATATACAATGCATAAATATATAGACCCAAGCTGGTAAAGAAAAAAAAAGCAACCAAAAATCTACACTAGGAAACAGCGAATATGCCTTATAATGTGTATATAACTTCTGACAAAATAATTATAACAGCACACAGGCTCAAATATATGAATACACTACTTCTCTTCGAGAAATCATATAAAAATATATATTAATATACTTATAGAATAGTCGGAGATATTGATAACTTTGAATTCTCATATACTTACAGAAAAATGAAGAATATATATATATTGTATTTACTTTAAAACAAACATACTACAACTTTGAATTTTTAAACCAATATGATGCAATCAGACAAGATAATGAGGTTGTAAACAATATATGTAAAGCCCAACCGACCCTAAATATAATTGAATATATATGCAGACACTAGCATATATTCAAAGTGCAAAATGTATATCCATAGACATATAAACGAATGGGTGCAGACCATATAGGAACTTGTGTAAGCTTATATAATATATACTATCGACACGTTGTTAAATAGGACCCTTACCTTTATAATAAAACTCAACTATGTTCTCAAATATAAACCAACAGCTCATATATAACTTAGATGTCCTACTTTTATACAGAACCTATTACATGTATAACCCGTTGAAACCCATATATGCACATAAACAACAAGTTTCGTATAATCATATGAAATGTATAACTCATATCTTATAATATATAAAAGACATACATATTATTCTTTATGTCAATATTGGTTATAAAACAGCACAAATCTTCTATATTGTAATATAATTATAGGTCAACAGATCGTATATTTATGACTAACAAAAAAAACAAAAACAAAAACAAAAACAAAAATCTATATAGCCAAACAAAAATGTTTTCATAAACATGTATAAATAATAGATTATATATGTACAAACATATCGAAAGTAAATTCTATATATATTTTATTACAACATTATTACTTAATTTAAACACGTAAATATATATATATATATATATAGATATAAAATCTAATATACTTCAACCTATATAAAACTGTAAACAAAATATATATATAAACAAAAGAGATCTTAGTATAAACAACTCACTTATTGTATATAAAACAGAGGGCTGCACGCAAGTAAGAAGGGAAAATTAATAGACAAAAGTTTATAGATATACCCACCCAAAAGCTGGTATAAACATATGAGAAAATGAAGGAGGCTAGGTGAGTTCGGCCATGCAAACGTAGTCTCCAATGCAAACCGGAATTTTATTCTCCTCTTTATATTCTTATTTAAAAATTATATGATTTGGGATGGCTGACGTGTTGGATGTGGAGGAAACAGTGAAGAGGAAGAGAGGGGGAAAAGAAGTGAGGGTGTCAGGTCACAGAAGATGCATGCGATTAGGATATTTGCATGGAGGAAAGGGTGGAGGAAGATGAACGCTTCAGGTGGATCTAAAAAATATATTTCTTTACACTTCCCTTATGAATATTTTATTGAAGGAAAGAACGGTAGAATAGGAATGGCAACGAATAGAAAGGAATAAGAATAGCCCGTGGATAAGATTTGAAACGGCAACGGCCACTCACTCGAATTCAGAAATTAATAAAAGCAAACGGCTGAATTTTAGTCAATAAAGAATATTATAATAAATGCAAGTTGCTGTAAATTCCGGTTTGAAATTTGAATGGACACCACTATTAAAAGTGTAAAAGTGGTACCCGTACAGTTAACCGTTTTTCACGGGTTTCACCACATATCGAAATTCAAAACAAAGAATTGAATATACTACGGAGATCTACACGATGAGGCGAACAAAACGATATACAGATATTAGTGGTACGATCATCCGATCAAAAATCGTTAATCGGTACCAGAAATGCTGCTATTCTGCCATAATTAAGATAAACGGAGCAATAGAAGTCCAAATTTGACGAAACGAAGACTGATGTTTCACTCAGAAGATGATTTAGAAATTTATTGTATAAAAATATTCAAGTTTGAAAAACATTTTATTTTCATCAAAAATTAACTGACTTAAATTGAAATAGAATTTCACCAGAAAATAAACTTTAATATTATCAGATGAAAATTTACCAGTTGCTATGTTTTTAAATACGTATCCCAAATATAACATTTTTATTTCAAAATTTATTGTTTAAAATTTCACAAAAATTCAATAAATTACGTTATCAAAATTTTTAAAATTTACGGGTCGTTACACTCTCCCCCACTCAAAACTTTTCGTCCCCGAAAAGGAAGGAGGTAGGAGAAAAGACACAACTAGATAAAGGTGTTTGGTTGGTTGCTGAGCTAGTAATGCTAGCTTGTAACCCAAATGGGGCTATGAAGTGTTTGGTTAGTTGAAGGGCACTAATTGGATTCAGAAAATAGGATAAAGGTGAATAAATAAAGCTGAACGGATAAGGTAGATTCAAAAGCATAGAATCGGGCACGAGTAATTAATTTAAACCATGAGAATTTCAATTTCAAATATTAATACATAATTTCTTTGTTGGAAATACTTTTATAATAAAATACTTTTATAACTCGATGTTTTAACAAGTTTATCCTTGTTCCTGTAGACTCTGGCAGTGCGTTGATCAGGCGCAAAACTAGAATTCTCCAGGTACTTAGTAGACCTGTTTCAACACCTAGTGAAAATACTGGAAAAACTTTTAAAACAGATATGGAAAGTACAATCCAATCAAAAACAAACAAACCAAAACCTTTGTCCAACCATGGTTCGCAGATACACAATGGTTACGCCTGGGTCCCCCAGGAAACAATCCATATCCGTAAGCTTTCTCAGCCCTGCGAGTTACGCCATGATGACTAGTAGAATGCAGGATACACAATGGTTACGCCTGGATCCCCCAGGAAACAATCCGTACCCCCAGGCAAGACTCAGCCAAGCATTTGCGCTACTATTCGCGACCTACACAGATTGCAGGATACACAATGGTTACGCCTGGATCCCCCAGGAAACAATCCGTACCCCTAGGCAAGACTCAGCCAGGCAGTTGCGCTATGCAGTCACGAGAGAACAATAAGACCATGGGTAACGCCATGGAATTCGAAGGACACTCGAGTATCATATCCGGAAAACCAAAATCAGAGAAAATAATATCGATAGAATGAATCCAAGATGTGGCCACAAATCGGATATCAAGCAGAAGGCACTTTCCATATCTTTACTTCGAAAATATGTATCATATAGTACCTTTTCAAATTACTTTCAAATATCGTACTTATATAAAATCCATTATATATAAGATTTAATTTTTCAAATCAAATACTTTCCAAAATCAATAGTATATCAAATCATACTTATATAGACTTCAATTATATAAGATTTCACTTTCAAATTGAGTACCTTTTCAAAGCTATAGTTTTCGAATCAATTTCATACTCATACAAATCAATTTTATATAAGTTCGACAACTCCCAAATCAAGTTTTTAGTAACATAAGGTTCTCAAATTTCAATTTGTTTCAATATCAGTCAAATTTCAAAATCATATACAATTTCACCAAATTATTTCTTCTCAAATTAAATATCTTTAGTTTTAAAGTTTCCAAAATGATAGATTTAGAAAATAAATCCAAATTTCCAAATCAATATAATTTAAGTCAACTAATTCATTACCAAAATCAAATGTTTTCAAAATCATCTTATACTCATGTAAGGTCCATCTTATATAAGGATCAAAATTTTTCAAAAATAAGTTTCGCTGTATCAAGAGCCATATGAGATTGAATATCTTTGCTTCTATGGGTTATATATCTTTGTAATTTAAATTGGAAATTTTCGTTTAGTAAGCAAAGATATTCTAACTCGACAGCTTTCAACTTCAGCATCAAAATGTATCAATGATATTAGAATATAAGATGTACATACGTCATCATTTCGCAAAATCACATTTGATCGCTCGTTCGATCACACAAGTTCGCTTTCGAACTAGTATTGTCCATTCGACTTCCCTAATGCGGGTTCCGATGTGGTTTCTCGACTAGAATCCATCAGTCTCCTTGCATAGCCATATACTATGATAGAGAATTCTAGAATCGAGCCAAAAATCCACATCAAATATTCGCCATCACGAATCGAATGAAAAATCCTAACACGAAATGGTGTAATTCACCTCGAACTTGTGCACTCAAACTTGGATTAAATTAATTATGCGAATAAAACAGCATACGTACAACTTATATATTTATTCCAGCTTGTTAAATATATAGTTTCATAAAGATATTACTAAGTTAAAACATTTAACTAAAATTTATTCAAAATATTTTGAAGACCAAATTCCTTTCAAAACATTTCAAATCTAAATTTCATATTAGAAAATTTTAAAATTTCCTTATTCATTTACTTAACCAAACAGTTTCAACTTATTTAAATCATATTTAAACATTCAAAACAAACTTATATACTTTATCAAAATACTTTTCAAAATTTCTTAGCTTTGAAAAGTTAACCTCGATTTGGCAGTGCTCGAACCTTCAAAATAGTTGAAGAAATCATTTTCAAATTCAAAAGTTGGAAATCAGCTCAAATTAGTAAATCAATTTTAATAGATAGCGTTATATCAAATCCAAAACTCAAGGACTGAACACCGGCTTACTTTAAATCATTTCAAATATATATACATATATACTTTGAATATCAAATCTTACTTCGGAATTTGAAATCATAATTGGTTTCGCAAAATCACTCGCATAGCAAAGCTATTGAAGTGGCCTATCCCTCACTCTGAAACTCGAAAATCAATGTCGATGATGCGTGCACTCATCACCGAAATTATTTTCCAGCGACATAAGTGAGTTCTGGACTTCTATTTCTCAAAAATTCTTTTGAAATTTCTTCGAACTCATTAAAATCATTTGAAACATTTCTTATTCGGAAAATATTTTTAAATCATATTATTATTATATATTTCAAAATCTTAAAACCAATTCCAAAATACTGGAGTTCAATTCTCGAATTTCAAATTTAAAATCCTTCAGTTATAAATCAAATTTCTTATATAGTTTTTCAAAATTACAAATCCTTTCGAAACCTCAAATTCTTATTTTAAAAGGGTTTATAATCTTTATCGAAAACATTACACTTTTATATATAGAATATAATCATACTTATCAAAATAATAATTTCGGTTTAGAAAACAATTTCTAAAATATAAACAAACCCGATTTTCAAAGGACGATTCACAGGCGGATTTCAAAACAAAGATAGATATTCAAATTAGAGGGACTCAAATCAAATAGGATTTGATTCGAAGATAAGTTCGAACGAAAATGAGATAATTGATTACAAACAATAGATCGATATAGTTATATAAATCGCGGGCGACCTTAACCGATCAACCGTGATTTCAAAAATATAATCGATGCGGAAATCTAAGGCAAATCGACATTCGATCGCCAGAGATAGAATTTGGCATATCAAGGGATGGCAACATCAAAACCGAGGGATATATAAATCTCCGGTGAATCAATGCCAATTGTAAAGGAGTTCCACCCCTTATAAATCATTCTAAGATTGGCGGGATCGCCTATTCTTATAGAGATCATTCGAAGTGGAGTTATGGGATACTCCAGAATCAAAAGAATACAAATAGGGAGAGACAAGAATGAATTTTGGAACCGCAAGGAACGTTCCAAAGTTCAAAGAAAATCGAGTCAAAAGGAAGAAATTCAAACTCAAACGAAAGTGATTCTGTAAATAAATTTACTATATATGCTAGGTTTTGCCTAGAGCCAAAGCTCTGATACCAACTGTAACGACCCGGTATTTTGGACCATTCAAATCGACAATAAATCCACACATGTCGGACTTGGATAATTCAAAATATCAGATTGTTAATTTAAATTTGGCAAAACTCAGCACATGCAGTAAATAAATCAATCACAGAATCACAGACACAGAGTAATACAGTAATACGCAGCGGAATAGATAAAATAGTAGTTCATGAAGCTACTATATAAACATCAGAGTTAGAAATAAAATACAACAGAATATCTCAAATGCGGTGAAGTCTTCAGTACAACAGATGACTTCTCTGAACAAATCAACTAGAAGAGCTGAAAGCTGAGGCGATAGTTGGATCTCCAAAGGAAGCTCCAAACTCCAAAGGTGAGTCTCAAATGCTGTATCACTCGGTCTGACCCGAGCGTAAAGCAAAACACAAAACACTCGAGTCAGGATTAACATTCTTATACTAATAAATCCAACTCAAGTGAAATATCAATTGAAATACAAGTAACTTAAAGGATGTTTGGGATAACCATCCTCTAAGGATCTTCAGAACTATCTACAAGGTGGAAATATACATTATAACACCGTGGTCATTTCAATTTAATTTATACTTCAAAACCCCAAATATCATTTCATTTCAAATATAACTATTTTACAAATAGTATATATATAGATTAAATAATTTATAAAGTAAAGTATTTAAAATTTCCTCAAGTCTCACAAATCGATTTAAATTAACTCAAATTCCAAATTCAAATTTATTCAAAGCTCAATTCATCAATTCAATTCAGTTCTAAAGATACCATTTAAATTTTCAATATATTTCAAAGCTTTAATATTCAACATTTTCAAAGTTCAATTTAACAGTTTCATATAGATCTTGATTTAACTTTATTATTATTTAATCAGGGAATATTCACTTAATAAATTCAATATCATTTAACTAGCCTTAAATTTCATTTTCTACTAAATATTTCCTTAAATTTATTTAAACAAGAAATATTCATTAAATTATTTAAATCAAACCCAAGTTATAAATCATATCAAAAATCCCAATTCCAATAAGTTTTAAATTGGTTTAATTAAATAAAATTCTTTACTAAATTCAAATTATCTTCCCAACCTTAACTTATTCAAATTTTTACCAAAATCTATTTTGAAAGATAAATTTTATACTTAACAAAATATATGTATTAAATCCATCTTAATTAAATATCATTATTAAATCTATATATATCATTACCATTTATATATAAAATTTTAAAAAAAAAAAAAAATCAACATTTGTTAAAACCATATATTTCTTTCCAAAACCATAGAATTCAATTTCAAAATATTTATATATATGGACCAACGGTGTCTGTATATATATATTTATCATATGGTTAAGTGATACGGATATTTATCATTTCAATCCGAAATTTAAATATATACGGGTAGATACATTTCGACCCGTAATCCCAATTTCAATTCAAATGAAAATCGCTTGGGTTTATCATTTCAACCCATAACGAAATTCTCCTATTCTAAAGTCCGTTCGGGTATGTATCATTTCAACCCATAGTGAATTCTATACTAACAGGGAACTTGCAGAGTGATAACAGAAAATAAAATAATAACAGGCATATATCATCAATAATTTGAATAAAATATAAACAACAGGATATGGTGTCATATCCCACAGGTGAACAGTTACAGATAATAGCATATTTAACAATTTAAATAACTACAGCAGCATATTTCAATTGTCGTTTCAATTGAAATCAAATTTAATAAATAAAAGAACGCTAATCGTGAGTGATTGCTCACCTTTCGAGGCTAGAGATATTGGACACTGAAATGAGTTTCGAATCCAAGCACGAATTCCAAAGTAACGCTAGATTGGCACGAATTTGACGATCAAAGCTGATGACAAAGAATTGACGACATCAAATCAGAATTGGGTCGATGAAGATAGATGGGTATAAGTGGACTTATAGATAAATATATATATAAAAATTATATTCAAAATCTAACCAATTGTTAAATTAAATATGTATATTTCAGAAATCCATTGTTTAAATAAACACATAAAATAAAACAATCTTATCTACATATTAAAATTTGAAATTATATATATATATATATATATATATATATGAACTTACCTAATACGGCACTTTAAATAGAAAAATGTATACCTCATATATTGTTAAAAGAAAATGTAAACAAACACAAATAGACGCACATCACTTATATACTAAATATACAATGCATAAATATATAGACCCAAGCTGGTAAAGAAAAAAAAAGCAACCAAAAATCTACACTAGGAAACAGCGAATATGCCTTATAATGTGTATATAACTTCTGACAAAATAATTATAACAGCACACAGGCTCAAATATATGAATACACTACTTCTCTTCGAGAAATCATATAAAAATATATATTAATATACTTATAGAATAGTCGGAGATATTGATAACTTTGAATTCTCATATACTTACAGAAAAATGAAGAATATATATATATTGTATTTACTTTAAAACAAACATACTACAACTTTGAATTTTTAAACCAATATGATGCAATCAGACAAGAAAATGAGGTTGTAAACAATATATGTAAAGCCCAACCGACCCTAAATATAATTGAATATATATGCAGACACTAGCATATATTCAAAGTGCAAAATGTATATCCATAGACATATAAACGAATGGGTGCAGACCATATAGGAACTTGTGTAAGCTTATATAATATATACTATCGACACGTTGTTAAATAGGACCCTTACCTTTATAATAAAACTCAACTATGTTCTCAAATATAAACCAACAGCTCATATATAACTTAGATGTCCTACTTTTATACAGAACCTATTACATGTATAACCCGTTGAAACCCATATATGCACATAAACAACAAGTTTCGTATAATCATATGAAATGTATAACTCATATCTTATAATATATAAAAGACATACATATTATTCTTTATGTCAATATTGGTTATAAAACAGCACAAATCTTCTATATTGTAATATAATTATAGGTCAACAGATCGTATATTTATGACTAACAAAAAAAACAAAAACAAAAACAAAAACAAAAATCTATATAGCCAAACAAAAATGTTTTCATAAACATGTATAAATAATAGATTATATATGTACAAACATATCGAAAGTAAATTCTATATATATTTTATTACAACATTATTACTTAATTTAAACACGTAAATATATATATATATATATAGATATAAAATCTAATATACTTCAACCTATATAAAACTGTAAACAAAATATATATATAAACAAAAGAGATCTTAGTATAAACAACTCACTTATTGTATATAAAACAGAGGGCTGCACGCAAGTAAGAAGGGAAAATTAATAGACAAAAGTTTATAGATATACCCACCCAAAAGCTGGTATAAACATATGAGAAAATGAAGGAGGCTAGGTGAGTTCGGCCATGCAAACGTAGTCTCCAATGCAAACCGGAATTTTATTCTCCTCTTTATATTCTTATTTAAAAATTATATGATTTGGGATGGCTGACGTGTTGGATGTGGAGGAAACAGTGAAGAGGAAGAGAGGGGGAAAAGAAGTGAGGGTGTCAGGTCACAGAAGATGCATGCGATTAGGATATTTGCATGGAGGAAAGGGTGGAGGAAGATGAACGCTTCAGGTGGATCTAAAAAATATATTTCTTTACACTTCCCTTATGAATATTTTATTGAAGGAAAGAACGGTAGAATAGGAATGGCAACGAATAGAAAGGAATAAGAATAGCCCGTGGATAAGATTTGAAACGGCAACGGCCACTCACTCGAATTCAGAAATTAATAAAAGCAAACGGCTGAATTTTAGTCAATAAAGAATATTATAATAAATGCAAGTTGCTGTAAATTCCGGTTTGAAATTTGAATGGACACCACTATTAAAAGTGTAAAAGTGGTACCCGTACAGTTAACCGTTTTTCACGGGTTTCACCACATATCGAAATTCAAAACAAAGAATTGAATATACTACGGAGATCTACACGATGAGGCGAACAAAACGATATACAGATATTAGTGGTACGATCATCCGATCAAAAATCGTTAATCGGTACCAGAAATGCTGCTATTCTGCCATAATTAAGATAAACGGAGCAATAGAAGTCCAAATTTGACGAAACGAAGACTGATGTTTCACTCAGAAGATGATTTAGAAATTTATTGTATAAAAATATTCAAGTTTGAAAAACATTTTATTTTCATCAAAAATTAACTGACTTAAATTGAAATAGAATTTCACCAGAAAATAAACTTTAATATTATCAGATGAAAATTTACCAGTTGCTATGTTTTTAAATACGTATCCCAAATATAACATTTTTATTTCAAAATTTATTGTTTAAAATTTCACAAAAATTCAATAAATTACGTTATCAAAATTTTTAAAATTTACGGGTCGTTACATAATTGGTATATCTACCCTGGCATTGCCTAGTTGTGCCGTGTCACCTACCATATCGAGCTTTACTACGATTATGATTTTAAGATCCGACCGCGTTAAGGTTCTCCATCCCCTTAACGCTATTTTCTATATGATTATACTTTACTGATTAGACATTATTATAATAGCGAATATTACTACATAGTAGATAGTTTAACGGATCCTTAAAGAATGGGCGGTCCCAAGCATTCTTTAAGTTACTTGTACCTTATTACAGTTCACTTGAGTTGGTTTATATTATATAAGTATATATTGTCCTGACTCGAGTGTTTGTGTTTTGCTTTACGCTCGGGTCAGCCTGAGTATTCACAGATTTGGATTTCCACCTTCTGGAGATTTGAATCGCTGGAGATTATCTGCTAGTCTTGTTCTATCGACTTCAGTTAGGTTGCTCTGTTCAGCTTGTACTTGGTTATCTTATTTATACTTCCGTTGTACTCTATTTCTTCTATTGTATCTTATGTACTCTGATATATTTATATAGTAGCTTCATGAACTACTATTTCTTTTACTTCCGCTGCATTATTTTACTCTGTGTCTGTGATCTGTGATTATATTTATTTACTGTATATTCTGAGATTTGCCAAATTTTAATTACAACGCGGTATTTTGAGCAATTCAACTCCGGCATGAGTGTCTACCTATACACTTATAATGAATGCGAATGGTTGAAAATATCGGGTCGTTACATACATATACATACATACATACATATATATACATATTTATATGTATATTTTTATATATATTGCAACGAAGCTCTTGGACTAGATTTTTTCTACTCTTTTTCGTTTTATATATATTTTAATAATAAACGTTTATTATTTAATTTTAAAAATCGAACGAAAATGTTTAAATAAATAAAATTGAATTTTTTTGAAAACAAAATGGACATTATTTTGTACTAAATTTTATATTATTTATAAACATATGTATATGCATTTTATTTGTATAATCAATTTCAAATTAAATAAATAATTACTTTTGCACATACACACATACATATATATATATATATATAAACAAATATACATACATATATTTATACACAAAATTAATTTTTTTAATTGCCGAAATTATTGTGCATATAAATGAACATATATAATGTAACAACCCTAGTTTTGTGATTACCTGAAAATAAAACCAAATAATAATTTTAATTTGGTAATTGATAATAAATTGAATTCGGGGAGATAAATATTTGTTAAATTTGTTTATTTTTAATAAACAAGGTGAAGAAATTGATAAATTACAATTTATGTTATTTTGGTTGAATTAAGGGCCAATTATTGTAATTTCTTTTAAATAAGGGGAATAAAAGAATTAATTTCCAAAATATAATTTTGGAATATTTTTTCATTAAAAATAAATGAAGTCTTAAGCCTATATTATATTAGTTTTTGTGTTAAAAGAACACTAAAGGATTTTAATTTGGAAAAGAGCAATAATTTCGTTAACTATTGCTAAATGGTGACATTTGTTATTTTAAAGACTAGTTTAATATAATTTGTTTTAGTTTTGTGAAGTAAACATGTGAAATATTGGCTAAAATGATTTATAAGGTGTGTAATTATTTTTATAATCCTTTGTTATATTAATATGGACAAAAAGATGAATTTAAGTAATTTTTGAAATTAATTATACATTTTATTAGATAAAACATAATTAGAGACATTTAATTAAAGATGATAATTTTTAATAACAAAATTTATATTTTTTTCTCGAAAGTATGTTTCATGTTGAAACAATTGTTGTTTGATAATTTTATGATGCTTAAAACATGTAAAAGTTGAAAAATATCGGTTATTTAAGTTAAAATATATGTTAATTAGTGTAATTATAAATTAAGTAGGTGTTTGGGCTATTGGGTAGGGTTGGGTTAGATCCAAACCCATTTACCCATGAGATAAGAGAAGAAATAAACGTACAGATTCATTCAGTACATACATTTCTTCTTCCATCTCTTTTCCCCTTAGCCTGAAACCCTTCTACTTCCTTCCTCTCCAATCTCCAAGCCAAACCTTAAACCTAAATCAAGATTAAAAGGAAATTTAATGATACTTGTGAGATTCTAACAGGTAATCACTCCAAAACCTAGAAATATTTCATTGTGGATCTGAAATCAAATCTATACTTACTGTAATTTTATTTTTTTGGGTTTGCATGTCCATCATTCTTTCTATTTTCACGTTCTTGAAGCTTTTAGTGGAGCAAAAGCTTCTAATTTGCTGTAATTTTCGTGTATCTTCACCCTAAGGTGAGTTTACTCACATTCTTGCTTGAATAGACTATGCATTTTTGTGAAGTTCTGTATGTTCCTGTACTGCAAATTTTCTTGAGAAATAGTTACAACAGATTTTCTGTCTTAGGTTGATGTTTTTCTTGACCTTTTTGAATTTGTAATTTCATGGCCTGAAAATGAAACGACCATAAATTTTGATCCGTATGTCCGAATTAGGTGATTTTTTTTGACTTTGAGCTAAGAAAATCATCTTCAACTTTTATGTTTTGAGTTTTATCAGATTTTATGTTTTAAAGGGTCTAATTGTCTTTTTAAGCTCCAACCCTGTCGATTTTTAGAGTTCTGTAATTTTATGTCCTGATAATGTAATTGCCATAACTTATGGTCCCTAAGTCCAAATTAGGTGATTCTTTTTCTGACTTCAAGCTAAGGCAATTATCTTCAACTTTATATTTTGAGTTTTATTAGATTTTATGTTTTAAAGGGTCTAATTGGCTTTTTAAGCCGCAGCCCAGTCGATTTTCAGAGTTCTATAATTTTATGTCCTGATAATTTAAATGCTATAACTTTTGATCCGTACGTCCAAATGAGGTGATTCTTTTTCCAACTTCGAGCTGAGGCAATCCTATTCAACTTTTATGTTTTATGTTTTATCATATTTTGCGTTTTAAAGGATCTAATTGGCTCTTTAAGCCCCAGCCCTGTCGATTTTTAGAGTTTTGTAATTTTATGTCCTGATAATGATATTGCTATAACTTTTGATCTGTAAGTCCGAATTAGGTGATCCTTTTCCTGGCTTCGAGCTAAGGTAATCATCTTCAACTTTTATGTTTTATGTTTTATCATGTTTTGGGTTTTAAAGGGTCGAAATGGCTAAATAAGCCGCAATCCTGAGTTCTATTGCTAAGTTTTGTGCAGTTTTAATTGCTGTTTCGTGACCATATCTTTATAAATTCAGAAGCTAAGTATTGTTAACATTTTAAGTTATGAATTTATGGTTTTTCAAGAGCATTTGTTGTAAAAGATTTTAATTGAATACCTCTTGAATTCGATGTTTCGTGCACGTGATTTGGAAACGATTTTTTAAGGAAATTTTCGATTAAAAGCTAGTTTTGAATTAATATTTTCTAAATCAATTTCTATTAGTAACAATATTTTTCCAAAGCATATTTTATGTATTAATAAATATATATTTTTCAATAATAAAGAGATTTTGAAAGAAAAGAATTTCTATAATGTTACGAAAAATCATTTTAGAACTAGTTTTCTTAAAGTAAAATATTTTCTTATAATCACACGTTTTTGCACTCTTCGAGCGAACGAGAAAGAGATTTAAAAGATTTAGTAAAACATATGGTATGTGACACATGCGTTTACTTTTTCGTTAATTCCGGACCTTTTCGATTGAGGCCAGACACAAGTGAAGTTGGCTAACTCGTAATAAACATTTGAGTGAGAACGTGTTGTATGGTCGCATTGTTGTCACTTATTTGGTTATTACCTAAAAGCTTATGACACATAGCCTTCAAGGACTTTCGAGTCATGATATGCCATAGTGCTATTTATTCGTAATAAAGGATGGTCACCACTCCATCGCTAGAAAACCAACTTGGCCTTTGTACGACTTCTTAGTCATAATAAGGATGGTCACCATGCCATCGCTAGAATGCCAGCTTGGTCCACATACGACTTTATTTATAAAGGATGGTCACCACGTCATCGCCAGAATACCAATTGGCTGAATTATAGCCTTTGGTCTATTTGCACTTGCGGCGTAGCATAAACTAGCCATTCGAGTTTTGGTTTATGATGTTTTTCTTGAGTCTCTTTGATAGTTTCTGGAATTTATGAATTGATGTTGTCATCAATCTTATTTAATATGTTTTAAGGCAATTAGCTTTGAAGCTACTTGTAAACTGAATATTGGTGATTACATATTTATGGAATTTTAAGACTCTTTTAAGAGTTTCGCCATTTTGGGCTTTTGTGTTTGCATTGAATTGTTTTCACCAAAATGTTTTAGAAAGCTTTAATTGTTAACTTTATGCTTTATGGTTCAATGCATTTACCACTTGCATGCATGATATTGAATACCATGTTTTCACCAAAATATTCATGGTTCAATGCATTTACCACTTGCATGCATGATATTGAATACCATGCTTTTACCTGCCACTATGGTCTTATTGATTACGCTTGAGTTTTACCTCCTCATATAAGCACTAACCCCTCTATTCAAGCCAGACTGACCCGTTTATTATTTTATATAATATCGGGTCAGACCGAGTCATTTCAGGTTATGCTTTTGGATGTTATGGATCTCATCTGGTTTAGCTTATACTTTTGGAAGTTCACTATCAAGTCTACTTAGTGTACATGTATATTAGTAGTCTTTCATTTCCGAGCTAGACTCCTTCATGTATATTGTTTTGTTGTGGCTATGTTTTGTATATGTGGTTCATAAGAACCACAACTTATGTAACGCTTGACATGTTTCCACTATCTGTATACATATATGTACATGTTCTACGATCTATGAACTTTTATGTTATTATATATATTGTTCTGAATTGATCCTTAGCCACCGCAATTTTGTGTTAAGCCTGAATTGAGTACGTCGATCCTTGAAGAAAAAAAATCTAGACACCTAATCGACGTATTCGATACTCGCTTAAGATAAAATTCACGGATGGTCGCTCCTAACCAGCCCTATTCTCTGCACTAGTAGACAATAGTAACACTCTTTGTTAGTGTGGGTCTCGGGGTGGGGCATCACAGCTTGGTATCAGAGCAAGTTTCAGAACAATGTGCATATAATACAGCGTATCTTTAAGGATAGCTCGTTGGGTATCCTTAATCTTTATCTAGTGGGTTTCGTACCTTATAGGGATGGATGATAAGAGTATCTTCTCGTTTCTTTTCCTTCTGGAATCCCTATTTCCTTCGGGAGTTCCTATACCTTTGGGAATACGTCTAGGAATGTTTTAATTCTATAGTATTCCATATATTGCATTCTAGTATCTACACCCATTCATAGCCCTGAGGTACATCCTCTTCTACCCTAAAGAGTCCTATCTTATTCTGAGGTCATTCTATTTGAGTCTCTTTGATACATTGGTTTCTTTTGGAATTATGAATATTAACATTATAGCTTTTATCATAGTATGGTTTTGTAAGTAAGATAGATATAAAGGCATATTTTAAAATGGATTTGTGGTAGATTGTCCGTTAGGCATTTTAAGGATTTCGGTCGATGCGCTTAATCACCGTTATCGGTAGGGATCTCTTAAAACCCTTGAACGAGACAATAGAACACAATGTTTGAGATATAGTTTAGAAGAATATATATATTAAAACAATTTGAAATCAGTATTCTTAGATATTTTGAAAAAAATGCATTTAGTAGAATATTGATATTATGAAGTCTTGAATTTCATATAAAGAAAGTTTTATTGAAACTTTTTGAAAACAAGATTCAAAAAAAATGATTTTGAATTTGGCAATAATAAATGTGAAGAAAAAATTTCGAGTTGAAAGTGATTTTAGAGGATAAACTTATAAGAGATTTTATTATTCCCTATGTACATGTATGTTGAATTTTTGGAAACTTAGGGTTTCATTTAAACAAAAAATTATTTGAGTGCATGTCTTATATATTGAAATTTTACCGATGGATTCCAAATTTTGAGGAAGTTCTATTCCCTTCCTATATATTTTGTTCGGATCCATTCCTAGTCCGACGCGTCTTGTTCGTTCGTATTGAAGGAGCCTGAATTCGCTTTATCTTTGAATAGTGGTGTTTAATAGTTTCCTTGAGGTTCGTATACCCTCGCTAGGGGTCTTCAAGCCTCATTATTTTGGATAGGTCATAGAACTTGTCCTGTGTGGCAAACTATTCGTGTTATCTCTCTCTGTGTTCAATGCCTTGGATGGTAGGATGTTGGGAATAGGTTATTTAACCCTTTTGTGGCCCTTATCCTATGATTTAAAAGAATTATCCATCACTTGCAACCCGATTTAAATTAATAATTATCTTTAATCCTTTGGAATATCGATTTAAAATTTTCAAAGTATCTTAATCCTCTCTTGAGCCTCAATTAAGCAGGGAACGTCTTAAGTTCAAATTTGTATATTGTTCTCTAATATGCTCAATCCTATTTTGAGTTTGCTACCCAAACTTAACCAATTTTTGTATCAATTTCATTTCTGGTATAACTATTATAGTAATTGGAGAACTAACAACTCTCTTTAGCTATGCATTGGGCATTGCGGGATTAATAGGTCCCTTGCCAATTCCTTTAGCCTTCAATTGACAATCTAATCGATCAATTTCATAGTGCTTAAAGTTTCATTTCAACTCAATTTTACAACTAGTTGCATTAGCCTCGGTGATAGAGGTTAATATCTCTACCTATTTCTATATTTGTTATGATTCTTTCTAGTAGTTATAGGCGTTGATTTGTGACAAGTAATCTGACTTGTCTCGTAAAACTTTCAAGTAAGCCCTTTGAGAGTGTCTCTGTAACAACCTGCATATTTTACGATTATATATTTAAATTTTTTATTTAAATATAGCATCGTTAGTTGAATTAAAGTCTGAAATGTGACTTTTTGTAAACAGTCGAATTCGGACTCGAGACCACTTTCATTGAGTTCAAAATGACGTTTACAACTTGTTTAAGTATAAACATCGATATGTTTGGAGTTGATTAGGATTTTGGTATTTTGTTTGGGCTTTGGGTTGTGTTCTAGCCCACTAACCCAACAAGGGAACCCAAACTCCTCTACCTAATAGCTCCCACCCCACTCCTCTTCATTCATTCCACTCATAATTTCCTAACACTCAAGCCCAAGGAAAAATGGTGGGAAGAGTAAACTAAAATTCCTAAGCCCTAGTTCTCTTAGGAATTCAAGTTCTAGTTCTAAAATCAAAGAGAAGCTTTGGTAAGCATCCTCTTCATCTTCTCCATCTCAATTCCATTCCAATTTTCATCATTTCCTATAACCTAACTTAGGAAATATTTGCATATGATCATAGATTGGAGCTTCTAGAGTTGTGATTGAAGTGGAGTTGATCTTTCCTTGTTTTAGAGCTTCTCATTTCTTGTTTTTGAATTTAAAGGTGAGTTCTTGAACTCACATCTATGTCTATAGCTTTCATTGTTGTTAGGTATGAATTCCTAACATCTATTTCATGTTTAATTGCTTTTGATTTGAATTGGTTTGGTGAATTTTTCAATTTTGAAGTCAAAATCTTTAAAGATCCTACCTTGGATGTTTGGACATGTAATTTAGGGTGTATCAAAGAGCCTATAGGGCTGGGTTGTCATTTGGCATAAATCCCTAACCTCCATCGCTCGTCCGATCGCATCCGAATTGATTTGGCCATTATTGGCCTAGGCAAATTCTGTCTAGGCCCAGGCAACTAGACGTCTGGTTGAAAAATCCAGACGTCTGGTAGAGGCATCTGGAAAAAATTATAAAACATAATTCCAAAGCCCAGGACCAGATGTCTGGTTAAAACCAACCAGACGTCTGGGAGGCTTCTAGAAATAAAAAAGAAAAAGGAGAAAAAGCATAAAATTTCCAAAACCCCGGGTCAGACGTCTGGCCAAACCAACCAAACGTCTGGTCATGTTAATTTTTTCCTAATTTGCCAGTTTTTGAGTGGTTTTCCAATTTTTATCAATTTTTGTTGGTCCGGTTAGTTGTTATCATTTATTATCGACTTTGATGACTTTTTTTTCTGGATTTTTGGGAATATCCAATTGATGGATTTGATATCGATTTTCATGGTTTTAATTCACGTCGTCGAATGTGGATTTTTGGTGATAGTTTGTTTTTATAATCATTTCTGTGATTTGTCGCTTTAAAATACAAAGGTTTTTATACTAGCAGTAAATACTCAAACTCTTTCACAGAAACGATTTCAACACTATTTTTAATACCAAGCTTGTTTTTAAAACCGTTTTCCAATCTATTAGTATATACAAACCTTTATTTCATTCGTATAAGAAATCTAATTAAACGACTTAGCAAAACAAGTGGTATAAAACACTTGCATTTACTTCGTCGGTTAATTTTTGGACTTGTTCGATTGAAATCTCGTGATAATCTTCGAGTGGAAATCTACAATTTTTTCATAAATATTTAAGTTAAGCCTGTGGTTATGGGACATGAAGCTTAACTCATTTATTTACTAGCTTAGTGTAATTTACACTTCTTTTTGATCAATGATGATCATTTTTGGAGCTTCGTCTCATTTTTATAGGCTAGCGACCCATGGTTTTTTAACCGTTTTATGGAGTTTCAGGTTCATTGGGCGTATCGTTGTACTACGTCGTTGTTTCGGCTTATTTGAGTTTCAGGTTCATCGAGCGTTTCGTTATACTACATCGTTGTTCCGGCTTATTTGAGTTTCAGGTTCATCTGGCGTATCGTTGTACTACGTCGTTGTTCTGGATTACTTGAGTTTCAGGTTCATCGGGCGTATCATTGTACTACATCGTTGTTCCGGCTTATATGAGTTTCAAGTTCATCGGGTGTATCGTTGTACTACGTTGTTGTTCCGGCTTATTTGAGTTTCAGGTTCATCGGGCATATTGTTGTACTACGTCTTTGTTCTGGCTTATTTGAGATTCAGGTTCATCGGGCGTATCATTGTACTACGTCGTTGTTCCGGCTTATTTGATTTTTAGGTTCATTGGGCGTATCGTTGTACTACGTCGTTGTTCCGGCTTAGATGAGTTTCAGGTTCATCGGGCGTATCGTTGTACTACGTCGTTGTTCCGGCTTATTTGAGTTTCAGGTTCCTCAGACGTATTGTTGTACTACGTCGTTGCACCGTTTGTAATACACGTGTTGGTGAGTTTTCATGCTCCCGTTTGTGATAGGCCTCCCCCTTTGTGTTTTCTAGATTTCTAATTATTGATTTCTAGAATTTGCGTTTCACCAATTTTTGTGATTTGCATTGATATGTTTAGTCGATATTTGAGGTTTGGTGAATAAGTTAAAGAATATGATATTCTTTTTGGGTATTTGAGAAAACTTGAGATATTGTATGATTTTCAATGTCATCAAATATATACTTGTCACAACAAGGTATTATTGTTATCATATATTTTTGTCATATCTCTTATCCTATCTCATCTTACATGATAATTATAGCTAGACTGATCCATTTATTATTTTTCTTCTTAAATAATACTCGGGTCAGACCGAGGTGTTTCAGGTGCTTCCACTTGAATTCTTAGCAGGGACTAGCTTCTGACTTTTGGCTAACTACTTTAGCTTAGTAGTTTTTGCTTTTATACATTCGAGATAGAGACTCTTTGATGTATACATATTCTTTTATGTAGTACATGTACTTATTCTTTTGGCTTGTACTGGAACTTGTATGACCACTACTATTATGTTCATTTCTATGTGTTATATTCATATCTGTTTCCGCCTTAGTGATATGAATATATGTGACAGATTTTGTGTTGTGCTTATTTTATATTGATTTTGAAGGCCACTTAGCCACTGTGTAGTAGATTTAAGTTTGGATTGGATATGTCAGATTTACTCTTGAAATGAAATGCATGACATACTATCTGACATATTGGTTCTCGCTCAAATCAATTATACAGTTGGTCGCTCCTCAACAGCCTTATTCTTCGTTCTAATTGACGGCATTACCCAGTAGTGTCCTTAGTTAGTGTGAGTATAGAGGTGAGGCGTCACGGCTTGGTATCAAAGCCAAACTTCGGAACAATATAGAATATTATGACAAGAATCATTGTCCTTAGTCTCTCTTAAGAATCGTGCCTTAGGATTTAATCCGCGTCTTAGGACCCATTCTATCCTATTTTCTTTTATGATGCTTTGTTTTACCAATCAAGCTTATTTGAATTCATTGTGAGAATAACCTTTTTCCTCTTCGTTCTTTCTTTCTTTCTTAAAGAAGAAGAGATGGTTAGACCTGGCAGTCCTAGCGCTGGTCAATCCAGTGGTCCTCCTCCGGATGGCGTATTCATGTCTACCCAACAACTTTTGGATCTTGTAAAGAATCAAAGGTTTATCTGTGCTTTGAATAAGAACCCCAAAAAGGTTTTACCTTTGAAATTTGAAGTGCCTTTTAACCAGCTTGTAGATATCACTCTTCGACTAGAAGAGGCTGATAAAGGAAAAGATAGTGATGTTGGAGGTGCCAAGAAGAGCCTCAATAACAACAAGAAGAGGCATATTAAGTTCAAAATCCCTAATCCTAACAAGAAAGGGAAGCAAGCAACTTTGGTAGCAAAGACTCCTACCCCTAATCGTGGAGAATGCTACAATTGTGGATCTAAGGACCACTATGCAAATAAGTGTCTGAAGCCCCTTACTTGTCGCTATTGCAAAAGTTTAGGTCATCCTAAATCTTCATGTCCCAAACTTCAAAGTAAGAAAGAGAGAAAGCTGATTGTTATGCAAGCCCCCAGTAACCCTTCTCTTGGTCAAGATATTTCTCATTCAGTCCTTGATGGCATTATTTTGTTTCGTGATTATCCTATTCGAATTCTTTTTGATACGGGTGTATCTCATTCTTTTATATCAAAAGAACTTGTTGATACCTTTTCTTTAAATATTATAGGCTTGAAGACTTCACTGAGAATTGCGAATCTGGTTGGTGGATCCGCAACACTCAGTTTACTTTGTAAAAATGTCGAGATTATTTTATGTGATTATGCTTTTCGATCTGATTTGCATGTTTTGCTCTACTTAGGTTTTGGAATTGATTTTGGGAAAGGATTGGCTTAATCATTATGAAGCTCATATCCTATATCCCGAGAGGACTATCCATCTTCGACATCCTCAATCTGTTAAGCAGATTTTTATTGTTCTTAATGATTTCGATTCCAATTCGGTAGCATCTTTTTATTATTTAAACCCACATGATAAGGGAGATGTTATTTCCCTCATTCAGGTAGTTCGTGAATTTCCCGATATCTTTGAGCCTGTCTTAGGATTACCACCTAAGCGATCAATTGAGTGGTGCTAAGGTCTTTTCAGCTCGTCCTTACCACCGGTTATCATCTGCTACGAGTTGCGGAGGATAGCATTCCACTTACTACATTCCGCACTCGTTATGATTCTTATGAGTGGCTCGTTATGTCATTCGGTTTGACGAACCCTCCATCTTATTTCATCCATCTTATGAATTGAGTATTCTTTGAATATCTCGATGAAGTCCGTCCTTGTATTCATTGATTATGGGTGAAAATAGCAATTTAAAATTTGCAAATCTTTCTAATAAGATATATTTATAAGTAAAATTGGATTTTGTTCTTAAAACGAGCAAAGACTATTTGTAAAATTTTTAAGAGACATGTTCATCATATAGAAGATGATTTTGTGTTGTATTGCCCATTGAGTGCTTTAAGAATTCTGGTCGATGCGCCTGATCAACGTTATCGATAGGAGTCTCCTAAACGCTATGATGAGACAGTTAGACATAGTAAATTGACTTGTAATAAGTAATTTTTTTCTAAAAAGACGATTACATAAAGTTAATTATAATTTTGAATGTCTTAACTTTTTGGGAAAGAGGATCATGAAATAAATGATTTAGCATAGAAGCTGCTTTTCAAAAATTAAAAGAACTCCTTTCCGATGCTCTTACTCTTGTGATTCCCAAAAGGAACCAAGACTTCACTGTTTGTATCGATGCTAGTCGTATTGGTTTGGCTGCCGTTCTCATGCAAAAGGGAACATGTTATCGCTTATGCTTCTAGACAATTAAAGCCTGCCGAGACTAGATATGCCACTCATGATCTAGAGCTCGCGGCCATTGTTTTCGCTCTTACAATTTGGCGTTATTATCTTTTGGGAGAGAAATTTTTTCTCTACACCGATCATAAATCTTTGAAGTATTTATTTTCTCAAAAGTAACTTAATTTGCGTCAACAACGTTGGATCGAATTCCTTGCATCTTATGATCTTGATGTTCTTTATACTCCCGAAAAGGGGGATCGTATTGCCGATGCCCTTAGTCGAAAGCAACAAGCGGTTGTTTCCATGATGATATCTGAATGGAATGATCTCGAGACTTTATCCACTTGTGAGATTCGAGATCGTGAATCCAATTTAAGTTCATCTCTTGTTTTATGTAGCCTTGAGACTCATCCTTCTCTTTTAGACCGCATTGTTGAAGCTCAAAAACATGATCCTGAATTGGCTCATCTTAGCCAAAGTTGTAGGGATAAAAGTAATATTGATGGTCTGAAAGACTTTGAAATTGATGCTTGAGGTGGCATTCAAAAATTTAGTAGACTTATTATGCCAAATATTAGTGATCTTCATAATGACATTTTATAAGATTCTCCTCGTTTTAAATTTACCATTCATCCCGGTAGTAGTAAAATGTATGCGGACATGAAACGACTTTATTATTGGGATGGAATGAAATCTGATATTGCTAACTTTATTAAGCGTTGCATGACTTGCCAACTTATAAAGGCCGAGCATCAAAGGCCCGGTGGGTTATTGCAACCTTTGGACATTCCAGTTTGGAAGTGGGATCAAGTCTCCATGGACTTTATTGACTGTCTTCCCCGTTCTCGTTCGGGTCATGATAGTCTATGGATGATAGTAGATAGACTTACAAAATCCGCCCATTTTCTTCCCGTTCTGTCCAACTAGACCATACCTCTTTTGGCCAAACTCTATGTTAAAGAAATTGTTAAATTACATGGTGTTCCTACTTCTATTGTTAGCGATCGTGATCCATTGTTTACTAGTGGATTTTGGAAAGGTCTTCAAAAAGCTTTGGGAATGAAGCTTAATTTTAGCACCGCTTATCATCCTCGGTCCGATGGACAAACCGAGCGTGTGAATCAAACTCTTGCAGATCTTCTCCGTGCATGTGTTCTTGATCTTGGTGGAAGTTGGGAAGATCATATTTCTCTTGTTGAGTTTTCTTACAATAATAGCTTCCAATCTAGTATTGGTATGACACCTTTTGAGGCACTCTACAGAAGGCCATGCTGATCTCCTTCGTGTCGGCTTGAAGCCGGTGAGAAGCTGGGTTTAGGTCCAGATTTTATTCATGATTCAACTGAAAAGATTGACCTTATTCGTCATAGGATGAAAGAAGCTCAAAGTAGACAAAAATCCTATGCTGATAACTGAAGAAGGAAATTAGAATTTCTATGGAAGATTTGTTATTTATTCTTGTTTCACCTATGAAGGGTGTTGTGTGTTTCAGTCGATCGAGAACGTTAGCACCTCGATATATTGGCCCATTTCCCATCGTCGAATGCATTGGTTCCGTGGCTTATCGCCTTTCATTACCGGCTCAATTTTTTTCTATTCATGACGTATTTCACATTTCTCAACTACGGAAATGCCTTAGAGATTCCGATTCTATTCTTGAGCCCAGTGTTATTGAAGAAATTGAGGTTTCACCTAATTTGACTTATGAGAAACATCCTATTCGTATCATTGCTACGGAGGTTAAACGCCCTCATAATAAAGATGTTCCGCTTGTGAAAGTTCAATGGTCCACAAATCCTAAGGATTGCTTTTGGGAATCCAGAGAATTCATTGAGCGAACACATCCAGACTTACTCTCTCGTGCACTTAAAGGTGAACTTCTCACTTCAAAATTTTCTTTTGTGTTGTTATGCCTTAGAGTGGTTGTTGTTCTTTATTTTCTTCTTAGGTATTGCGAGGACACAATTTATTTAAGGAGGGAAGTCTGTAACAACCCGCACATTTTACGATTATATATTTAAATGTTTTATTTAAATATAGCATCGTTAGTTGAATTAAAGTCCAAAATGTGACTTTTTGTAAACAGTCGAATTTGGACTCGAGACCACTTTCATTGATTTCAAAATGAAGTTTACAACTTGTTTAAGTATAAACATCGATATGTTTGGAGTTGATTAGGATTTTGGTATTTTGTTTGGGCTTTAGGTTGTGTTATAGCCCACTAACCCAACAAGAGAACCCAAACTCCTCTACCTAATAGCTCCCACTCCACTCCTCTTCATTCATTCCACTCATAATTTCCTAACACTCAAGCCCTAGGAAAAATGGTGCGAAGGGGAAACTAAAATTCCTAAGCCCTAGAGGAATTCAAGTTCTAGTTCTAAAATCAAAGAGAAGCTTATATAAGCATCCTATTCATCTTCTCCATCTCAACCCCTCTCCAATTTTCATAATTTCCTATAATCCAACTTAGGAAATATTTGCATATGATCATAGATTGAAGCTTCTTGAGTTGTGATTGAAGTGGAGTTGATCTTTCCTTGTTTTAGAGCTTCTCATTTCTTGTTTTTGAATTTAAAGGTGAGTTCTTGAACTCACATATATGTCTATAGCTTTCATTGTTGTTAGGTATGAATTCATAACATCTATTTCATGTTCAATTGCTTTTGATTTGAATTGGTTTGGTGAATTTTTCAATTTTGGTATTTTGAAGTCAAAATCTTTAAAGATCCTATCTTGGATGTTTGGACATATTATTTGGGGTGTACCGAAGAGCCTATAGGGCTGGGTTGTCGTTTGGCATAAATCCCTAACCTCCATCGCTCGTCCGATCGCATCCGAATTGATTTGGCCATCATTGGCCTAGGCAAATTCTGCCCAGGCCCAGATGTCTGGTTGAAAAATCTAGACGTCTGGTAGGGGCTTTTGGAAAAAATTATAAAACCAAAAGATAAAACAAAATTCCAGAGCCCAGGACCAGATGTCTGGTTAAAACCAACCAAACATCTGGGAGGCTTCTGGAAATAAAAAAGAAAAAGGAGAAAAAGCATAAAATTTCCAGAACCCCGGGTCAAACGTCTGGCCAAACTAACCAGACATCTGGTCCAGTTAAATTTTGCCTGTTTTTGAGTGGATTTCAAATTTTTATCGATTTTTGTTGGTCCGGTTAGTTGTTATCATTTATTATCGACTTTGATGACTTCTTTTTCTAGATTTTTGGGAATATCCAATTGATGGATTTGATATCAATTTTCATGGTTTTAATTCACGTCATCGAATGTGGATTTTTTGTGATAGATTGTTTTTACTATCATTTCTGTGATTTGTCACTTTAAAATACATAGGTTTTTATGCTAGTAGAAAATACTCAAACTCTTTCACAGAAATGATTTCAACACTATTTTTAATACAAAGCTTGTTTTCAAAACCGTTTTCCAATCTATTAGTATACACAAACCTTTACCTCATTCGTATGAGAAATCTAATTAAACGACTTAGCAAAAAAAGTGGTATGAAACACTTGCATTTACTTTATCGGTTAATTTTTGGACTTGTTCGATTGAAATCTCGTGACAATCTTCGAGTGGAAATCTACAATTTGTTCGTAAATATTTAAGTTAAGCCAGTGATTATGGGACATGAAGCTAAACTCATTTATTTCCTAGTTTAGTGTAATTTACACTTCTTTTTTATCAATGATGATCATTTTTGGAGCTTCGGCTCATTTTTATGGGCTAGCGACCCATGGTTTTTTAACCATTTTATGGAGTTTCAGGTTCATCGGGCGTATCGTTGAACTACGTCATTGTTTCAACTTATTTGAGTTTCAGGTTCATCGGGCGTATCGTTGTACTACATCGTTGTTCCGGCTTATTTGAGTTTCAGGTTCATTGGGCGTATCGTTGTTCCGGCTTATTTGAGTTTCAGGTTCATTGGGCGTATCATTGTACTACATCGTTGTTCCGGCTTATTTGAGTTTCAGGTTCATCGGGCATATCGTTGTACTACGTCGCTGTTCCGGCTTATTTGAGTTTCAGGTTCATCGGGCGTATCGTTGTACTATGTCGTTGCTCCGGCTTATTTGAGTTTCAGGTTCATCGGACATATCATTGTACTACGTCGTTGTTTCGGCTTATTTGAGTTTCAGGTTCCTCGGGTATCATTGTACTACGTCGTTGCACCGTTTGTGATACACGTTTTGGTGAGTTTTCATGCTCCCGTTTGTGTTAGGCCTCCCCCTTTGTGTTTTCTAGATTTCTATTGATTTCTAGAATTTGTGTTTCACCAATTTTTGTGATTTGCATTGATATGTTTATTCGATATTTGAGGTTTGGTGAATAAGTTAAAGAATATGATATTCTTTTTGGGTATTTGAGAAAACTTGAGATATTGTATGATTTTCAATGTTATCAAATATATACTTGTCACAACAAGGTATTATTGTTATCATATATTTTTGTTATATCTCTTATCCTATCTCATCTTACATGATAATTATAGCTAGACTGATCCGTTTATTATTTTTCTTCTTAAATAATACTTGGGTCAGACCGAGGTGTTTCAGGTTCTTCCACTTGACTTCTTAGCAGGGACTAGCTTCTGACTTTTGGCTAACTACTTTAGCTTAGTAGTTTTTGCTTTTATACATTCGAGATAGAGACTCTTTGATGTATATATATTCTTTTGTGTAGTACATGTACCTATTCTTTTGGTTTGTACTGGATCTTGTATGACCACTACTATAATGTTCATTTCTATGTGTTATATTCATATCTTTTTCCACCTTAGTGATATGAATATCTGTGACTGATTTTGTGTTATGCTTATTTTATATTGATTCTGAAGGCCACTTAGCCACTATGTAGTAGATTTGAGTTTGGATTGGATATGTCGGATTTACTCTTGAAATGAAATGCATGACATAGTATCTGACATATCGGTTCTCGCTTAAATCAATTATTCTATTGCTCGCTCCTCAACAGCCTTATTCTTCGTACTAATTGACGGCGTTACCCAGTAGTGTCCTTGGTTAGTGTGAGTATAGAGGTGGGGCGTCACAGTCTCGATAAGCTTATTCTTATCTTCTCTTCAAGATATTCTTGTGTCTTTAACCTTGAATTCGTCCATGCCAGTACTTGAGAACTGCCCTAAATTCTTATCTAGAATACAGCTTAAGGTTGGTGTCCCGGCCTTGAAGTCTCTATTAAGAGTTGTTGTTTGTCCATTGTAATAGAATCAATACCCAATCAAATCTTTTGTTCTGATTGTCTGAACTATGCGGCATGGTCCTATCCTGTTTCCTTTTTCTTGCGGTAGTTATTTATGATCTTTATGACCTATTGTAATAGTAGGATCGTGTAATTCGAACTTGAGTTTCAAATTTGTGCCCTTCTTTTGGTGTCGTTCTAGTAACAACCAAGATCGAGTTCGACCTTTTTCTTTCTGAGTCTCAATGGAATATATTTTTTGTTGGCATTAACTAAGCCTTCACAATTCATGAGCTCAAAGCCTAATTCTTGTTCAATTAGACATGGAACCATGGAAGGCCTTCTTCGTTCCTTTATTCTTAATTATTGTAGGCGCATGGGAAATCAAATCTTTTATTGAAGTCGCTATCAGCGGTAGACTTCGATCTTGTTATGACATGACTCCCTTGGAGGCCTTTCATAGGAGATCATGTTTTTTTACCATCTTATTGGTTGGATTCAAGGAGAAGTTGATTTTTAGGTCCCGGCTCTATTAATGAACTTCTGGGATTTTAGATCTTATCAAATAGAGAATGAAAGAGGCTCGAAGCAGATAGAAATCCTATGCGGACAACCGTAGGAAGCCATTAGAGTTCTCTGTCGGTGATCTCATATTCATTTGTGCTTTCCCTTTGAAGGGGGTAATGTGTTTAAGTCGGACCAAGAAGTTGGTTCCTAAATATATAGGACCATTTCCAATTACTGAGCGCGTTGGCCCAGGTTCTTATCGTGTATCACTTCAAGCTCAGATTTTGGGCATTCACGATGTATTTCATGTATCCCAGCTTTGGAATTATCTTCGCGATTCAAATTCAGTTTTAGACCTTCCTATTTTAGGAGAGCTCGAGATCTCATTTGATTCAACTGTCGTGCAAAATCCCATCTATGTGCTTGCTTCGGAGGTTAAATGCCTTCGAAACAAAGAGGTTCCGCTTATAAAGATTCAATGGTCTGCTAAATCAAATGATTGCACTTGGGAAACTAGAGAAGTCATCAAGCAGACATATCCCAGTTTTCTTTCCTCAGCTAATTGAGGGTGAGATATCTTGACTCAAGCTAGTCTATCTCCTATATTTGATTCCATCTTAAAGATGAAATAATTGAAATTGTTGTTGACACTTCTCTATAAATTGCAGGAACGCAATTTTTATATGGGGGGAGTCTGTAACAACCCTGGTTTTGTGATTACCTGGAAATAAAACCAAATAATAATTTTAATTTGGTAATTGATAATAAATTGAATTTGGGGAGATAAATATTTGTTAAAATTGTTTATTTTGAATAAACAAGGTGAAGAAATTGATAAATAATAATTTATGTTATTTTGATTGAATTAAGGGCCAATTATTGTAATTTCTTTTAAATAAGGGAAATAAAATAATTAATTTCCAAAATATAATTTTGGAATATTTTTGCATTAAAAAGAAATGAAGTCTTAAGCCTATATTATATTAGTTTTTGTGTTAAAAGAACAACAAAGGATTTTAATTTGGAAAAGAGCAATAATTTCGTTAATTATTGCTAAATGGTGACATTTGCTATTTTAAAGACTTGTTTAAAATAATTTTTTTTAGTTTTCTGAAGTAAACATGTGAAATATTGTCTAAAATGATTTATAAGGTGTGTGATTATTTTTATAATCCTTTGTTATATTAATATGAAAAAAAAGATGAATTTTAAGTAATTTTTGAAATTAATTATACATTTTATTAGATAAAACATAATTAAAGATGATAATTTTTAATAACAAAATTAATATTTTTGTCTCGGAATTATGTTTAAATTAAATAGGAGTTTAGGCTATTGGGTAGGGTTGGGTTAGATCCAAACCCATTTACCCATGAGATAAGAGAAGAAATAAACATACTGATTCATTCAGTACGTACATTTCTTTTTCCGTCTATTTTCTCCTTAGCTTGAAGCCCTTCTGCTTCCTTCCTCTCCAATCTCCAAGCCAAACCTTAAACCTAAATCAAAATTAAAAGAAAATTTAATGATACTTGTGAGATTCTAACAGGTAATCGCTCCAAAAACCAAAAATGTTTCATCTTGGATCTAAAACCAAAATCTATACTTGTTATAATTTTATTTTTTTGGGTTTGCATGTCCATCCTTCTTCCTATTTTCAGGTTCTTGAAGCTTTTAGTGGAGCAAAAGCTTCTAATTTGCTATAATTTTCGTGTATCTTCACTATAAGGTGAGTTTACCCACATTCGCGCTTGAATAGACAATGCATTTTTGTGAAGTTCTGTATGTTCCTGTACTGCAAATTTTCTTGAGAAATAGTTATAGTAGATTTCCTGCCTTAGGTTGATGTTTTTCTTGACCTTTTTGAATTCTGTAATTTCATGGCCTAAAAATGAAATGGCCATAACTTTTGATCCGTATGTTCGAATTAGGTGATTCATTTTCTAACTTTGAGATAAGACAATCCTCTTCAACATTTATGTTTCGAGTTTCATCAGATTTTATGTTTTAAAGGGTCTAATTGGCTTTTTAAGTCGTAGCCCTGTCGATTTTTAGAGTTATGTAATTCTATGTCCTGATAATGTAATTGCCATAACTTGCGATCCCTAAGTCCAAATTAGGTGATTCTTTTTTGACTTCTAGCTAAGGCAATTCTCTTCAACTTGTATGTTTTGATTTCTATCAGATTTTATGTTTTAAAGGGTCTAATTGGCTTTTTAAGTCGTAGTCCTGTCGAATTTCAAAGGTCTGTAATTTTATTTTTTGATAATGTAAATGCCATAACTTTTGATCTGTAAGTCCGAATGAGGTGACTCTATTTCTGACTTTGAGCTAAGGCAATCCTCTTCAACTTTAATGTTTTAAATTTTATCATATTTTTTGTTTTAAAAGATTTAATTGGCTCTTTAAGCCACAGCCCTGTCGATTTTTAGAGTTTTGTAATTTTAATTATTGATAATGAAATTGCCATAACTTTTGATCCGTAAGTCCGAATTAGGTGATCCTTTTTCTGGCTTTGAGCTAAGGCAATCGTCTTCAAATTTTATGCTTTATGTTTTATCATGTTTTGGTTTTTAAAGGGTCGAAATGGCCAAATAATCCGTAGTCCGGAGTTCTATTGCTAAGTTTTGTGCAGTTTTAATTGTTGTTTCCTGACCATTTCTTTATAAATTCAGAAGCTAAGTATTGTTCACATTTTAAGTTACGAATTTATGGTTTTTCAAGAGAATTTGTTGTAAAAGATTTGAATTGAATACCTCTTGAATTCGATGTTTCATGCACGTGATTTGGAAATGATTTTTTTAAGGAAATTTTCGATTAAAAGCTAGTTTTGAATTAATATTTTATAAATAAATTTCTATTAGTAATAATATTTTTCCAAAGCATATTTTATGTATTATAAACATATATTTCTTAATAATAAAAAGATTTTGAAAGAACAGAATCTTATAATGTTACGAAAATCGTTTTAGAACTAGTTTTCTTAAAGTAAAATATTTTCTTATAATCACACGTTTTTGCACTCTTCGAGCGAAAGAGAAAGAGATTTAAACGATTTAGTAAAACATGTGTTATGTGACACATGTATTTACTTTTTCAGTTAATTCTGGACTTGTTCACTTGAGGCCATACATAAGAGAAGTTGGCTAATTCATAATAAATATTTGAGTGAGAACGTGTGGTATGGTCGCATTGTTGTCACTTATTTGGTTATTACCTGAAAGCTTATGATACTTACCCTTCGAGGACTTTCGAGTCATGATACGCCATAGTGCTATTTATTCGTAATAAAGGATGGTCACTATGCCAACGCCAGTATACTAGCTTGGCCTTTGTACGACTTCTTAGTCATAATAAGGATTGTCACCACGCCATCGCCAGAATGCCAACTTGGTCCACATACAACTTTATTTATAAAAAAATGGTCACCACGCCATCGCCAGAATACCATTTGGCTGAATTATAGCCTTTGGTCTATTTGCACGTGTGGCGTAGCATAAGTTAGCCATTCGAGTTTGGCCCCCATTTTATGATGATTTTCTTGAGTCTCTTTGATAGTTTATGGAATTTATGAATTGATGTTGTCACCAATCTTATTTAATATGTTTCAAGGCAATTAGCTTTGAAGCTACTTGTAAACTGAATATTGGTGATTACATATTTATGGAATTTTAAGACTCTTTCTATAGTTTCGCCATTTTGGACTTTTGAGTTTGCATTGAATTGTTTTCACCAAAATGTTTTAGAAAGCTTTAATCCTTAGCTTTATGCTTTGATAATTGGAGTTTAGTGAACACTCTTATGCAATGATTCAAGTTCTTTTGAGGACTTCCTTACTATGGTTTTTTTATGGCTTAGTGCATTTAGCACTTGCATGCATGATATTGAATACCATTGTGCGCCCCACCTCTATGCTCACGCTAGCCAAGGACACTACGGTGTAATGCCGTCGACTAGCACGAAGAATAAGGCTGTTGAGGAGCGACCATCTGTGTAATCGCCTTATGCGAGTACCGATATGTCAGATAGTATAACATGCATTTCATTTCAAGAGGAAATCCGACATACCGATACAAACTCAAAGCTACCACACAGTGGCTAAGTGGACCTTCGGAAACAAATATAGAAATAAACATAACACAAATAAGTCACAGACATTCATATCACAAAGGCGGAATCAGATATGAATATAACACATAAAAGTGTACATCAGAGTAGTGGTCAAATAAGATCCACAATATCACAAAATAATAGATACAAGTGGAAGACAAAAGAATATGTATACATCAAGGAGTCTCTATCTCAAATGTATAACAACAAAAACTACCAATCTAATGTAGTTAGACAAAAGTCAGAAGATGATCCCAGATAAGGAGTCAAGCAGAAGCACCTGTAACATCTCGGTCTGACCCGAGTATTATTTAATAAGAAAATAATAAACGGATCAGTCACGCTATAATTATCATTAAAGAAATGAGATATAAGCCAAGATATAATAAGAACGTATGATAACAATAACGTCATACTAGAACAAATATGATTTAAACAACAACAAAACCATACAATATCTCAAGAATCTCAAAGCACCAAAAAGAATGTCATATTCTTTATTTTATTCACCAAGCCACAAATATTGACAAACATATTAATGCCAATCGCAAAAGTTGGCGAAACACCAATTCTAGAAATCATCAATTAGAAATCCAAAATTCACAAAGGGGGAGGCCTATCACAAACGGGAGCATGAAAACTCACCAACACGTGTATCACAAACGGAATGCTATTCCATGGTTGCTAACCATAAATTTTGAGCCGAAGCTCCACAAACGGCCCGAAGACCACGGGTCGCTACCACACCAAATTGAACCGAAGTACCACAAACGGGGATTACAATCCCCAAACAAACAAATAGACATCGCACATCACTAGTCTAAATCACAAAATGATCATCATCGATCAATAAAAAGTGTGAATTACACTAAGCCAGTAAATATATGAGTTTAGCTTCATGTCCCATAATCACTAGCTTAACTTAAATATTTACGAACAAATTGTAGATTTCCACTCGAAAGCGTTTCATACCACTTGTTTTACTAAGCCGTTTAATTAGATTTCTCGTACGAATGAGGTAAAGGTTTGTATATACTAATAGATTGGAAAACGGTTTTAAAAACGAGCTTTGTATTTTAAATAGTGTTGAAATCGTTTTGATGAAAGAGTTTGAGTATTTACTAATAGTATAGAAACCTTTGTATTTAGAAGTAACAAATCACAAAAATGATTGTAGAAACAATCAATCACCAAAGATTCACATTCGAAGTCGTGAATCAAAACCATAGAAATCGATATCAAATCCATCAAAATGGATATTCCCAAAAATCCATAAAAAGAAGTCATCAAAGACGATATAGTGATAACAACTAATCAGATCGACAAAAATCGATTAACACTGGAATTTTACTCAAAATTAGGCAAAACTGGGAATTTCCAGACGTCTGAGGGGTTGTTCCAGACGTCTGGATTTGGTTTCTGGTAATATTCCAGAAAACCATCCAAATGTCTGAAGCGTAAAATCAGACGTCTGAAATCCTTTCAGACGTCTGGGGGTAAATCCAGACGTCTAGTTTTGGTTTCTGGAAATATTCCAGAAAACCAACCAGACGTCTGAAATCACAAATCAGACGTCTGACATCCTTTCAAACGTCTGGAATGATAATTCAGACGTCTGAAATTAGTCACTGCCCTTTTTATTTTTCTACCGTGTATTATTATTCTCCAGGAGGCAAAACCAGACATCTGGCATTGGTATCCAAACGTTTGAACACCTGGTAAAGGCAACAATTTGCCTAGGCCATAATGGCCAAATCGATTCGGGAGCGATCGAGCAAGCAACGGCGACTAAGGATTTACGCCAAACGACAACCCGGCCTTATAAGCTCTTCGATACACCCCAAACAACATATCCAAACATCCATTGTAGGATTTTCACAAAAATTGGACTTCAAATTCAAATATTGGTAATCAACCATATCAATTCAAATCAAAAGAAAATGATCATGAATAGATGTTAGGAATTCATACCTAACAACAAAGATAGATATAGACAAAGATGTGAGATAAAAATCTCACCTTTTACACAAAAACAAGGAAGAAGAAGCTTGAAAACAAAGGAGGATCAACCATTCCGCAATCTCAACTCTAGAAGCTCCAAACTAAGATCAAAAGCAAGTATTTCCTAAGTTAGGTCATAGTAAATTTCTGAAATTGGAGAGGGGTTGAGATGGAGAAGAAGAAGGAGATACTTACCTAAGCTTCACTTTGAATTTGGAGCTAAAACTTGGATTTGCTAAAGAAACTAGGGTTTAGGATTTTAATTTCCCATCTCCACCACCATTTTTGCTAAAGCTTAAGTTGTAGGAAATATTATGAAGTAAGGAAGAGGAGTGGAGTGGAGTTGGGTTGATATGTTAGGTTAATGGGCTGAAACCCAAACCCGAAGCCCTAAGTGAAAAGGTCGAAATTTTAGCTAGCTCCAAACATATCAATGTTTATACTCAAAAAGGTTGCAAACGCCATTTTGGACTCAATGGAAGTGGTCTCGAGTCCTAATTCGACTGTTTACAAAAAGTAGCTTTTTGGACTTTAATCCGATTAACGATGTTATATTTAAATAAAACATTTAAATATACAATCGTAAAATATGCGGGTTGTTACAGACTCCCCTCCTTAAAGAAATTGCATCCTCGCAATACTTAAGAAAAAGAAACAAAAAGTAACAACCATACAAAGGCATAACAACACAAAAAGATGAAATATCGAAATGAGAAGTTTACCTTAATGAGCACGAGAGAGTAAGTCTGGATGCGTTCGCTCGATGAATTCTCTGGATTCCCAAGAGCGATCCTTAGGATTTGAGGACCATTGAACTTTCACAAGAGGAACATCTTTATTACGAAGGCGTTTAACCTCCGTAGCAATGATACAAATAGGATGTTGCTCATAATTCAAATTAGGCGAATCATTAATTTCTTCAATAACACCGAGCTCAAGAACAGAATCGGAATCTCGAAGGCATTTTCGTAATTGAGAGACGTGGAATACGTCATGAATAGCGGAAAATTGAGCCGGTAACAAAAGGCGATAAGCCACGGAACCAATGCGTTCGGTGATGGGAAATGGACCAATATAACGAGGTGCTAATTTTCCCGATCGACTGAAACACACAACACCCTTCATAGGTGAAACACGAATAAACACAAAATCACCCACAGAAAATTCTAATTTCCTTCTTCGGTTATCGGCATAGGAATTTGTCTACTCTAAGCTTCTTTCATCCTATGACGAATAAGGTCAATCTTTTCTGTGGCATCTCGAATAAAATCTAGACCTAAAACCAGCTTCTCACCGGCTTCAAGCCAACACGAAGGAGATCGGCATGGCCTTCCGTATAGTGCCTCTAAAGGAGCCATCCCAATACTAGATTGGAAGCTATTATTATAGGAAAACTCAACAAGAGAAATATGATCTTCCCAGCTTCCACCAAAATCAAGAACACATGCACGAAGAAGATCTTCGAGAGTTTGATTCACACGCTCGGTTTGTCCATCAAACTGAGGATGATAAGCGGTGCTAAAATTAAGCTTTGTTCCCAAAGCTTTTTGAAGACCTTTACAAAATCCACTAGTAAACAATGGATCACGATCGCTAACAATAGAAGTAGGAACTCCATGTAATTTAACAATTTCTTTGACATAGAGTTTAGCCAAAATAGGTATGGTCCGATTGGACCGAACGGGAATAAAATGGGCAGATTTTGTAAGTCTATCTACTATCACCCATAGGCTATCATGGCCTGAACGAGAACGGGAAAGACCGTCAATAAAATCCATGGAAATTTGATTCCACTTCCATATTGGAATTTCCAAAGGTTGCAATAGCCCACCGAGCCTTTGATGTTCGGCCTTAACGAGTTGGCAAGTCATGCAATGCTTAACAAAGTTAGCAATATCAGATTTCATTCCATCCCAATAATAAAGTCGCTTCATATCCGCTTACATTTTACAACTACTGGGATGAATGGTAAATTTAGATCGATGAGAATCTTCTAAATGTCTTTACGAAGATCAATAATATTTGGCACAATAAGTCTACCAAATTTTCGAATACCGCCACAAGCATCAATATCAATGTCCTTTAATCCTTCAATATCAATTTATCCCTACAACTTTGGCTAAGAAGAACCAATTTGGGATCATGCTTTGAGCTTCAAGAATGCGGTCTAAAAGAGAAGGATAAGCCTCAAGGCTACACAAAACAAGAGATGAATATGAATTGGATTCACGATTTCGGATCTCACAAGTGGATAAAGTCGCGAGATCATTCCATTCGGATACCATCATGGAAACAACCGCTTGTTGCTTACGACTAAGGGCATCGACAACAAGATTTCCCTTTCCGAGAGTATATAGAATATCAAGATCATAAGATGCAAGGAACTCAAGCCAAAGTTGTTGACGCAAATTAAGTTCCTTTTGAGAAAATAAATACTTCAAAGATTTATGATCGGTGTAGAGAACAAATTTCTCTCCCAAAAGATAATGACGCCAAATTCTAAGGGTGAAAACAATAGCCACGTGCTCTAAATCATGAGTGGCATATCTAGTCTCGACAGGCTTTAATTGCCTGGAAGCATAAGCGATAACACGTTCCCTTTGCATGAGAACGGCTCCCAAACCAACATGACTAGCACCGGTATAAACAATAAAGTCTTGGTTCCCATCGGGAATCACAAGAATAGGAGCATCGGAAAGGAGTTCTTTTAGTTTGTGAAAAGCAACTTCACATTTGTTAGACCAAATGTATTTAACTCCCTTCTTTTTCAAATTAGTAAGAGGTATGGAAATTTTAGAAAAGTCTTTTATGAACCGATGGTAATAGCCCGCCAATCCAAGGAAGCTACGAATTTCCATCACACTCTCCGGTCTCTTCCAATTTTGAATCGCTTCAATCTTTGAAGGATCCACAGAAATTCCGGATTCAGAAATAATATGCCCCAAAAATTTCACACGAGATTTCCAAAAGTGGCATTTAGAAAATTTTGCTTTCAATTGGTTGCTCGTAAGAGTTTCCAACACAATCCGAAGATGATTTTCATGCTCTTCCTCGATTTTAGAGTAAACAAGAATATCATTGATAAAGATGAGAACAAATCGATCGAGGAAGTCTTTGAAAACTCGATTCATAAGGTCGACGAAATAAGCTGGAGCATTCATCAAACAAAATGGCATAACAAGCCATTCATAAGATCCAAAACGAGTACGGAACGATGTCAAAGGAATGCTATCCTCTGCAATACGGAGCTGATGAAAACCGGTTGCTAAGTCTAACTATGAAAAGACTTTAGCACCACTAAGCTGATCGAATAAATCATCAATCCACGGTAAGGGATATTTATTCTTGATGGTGAGATCATTAAGTTTGCGGTAATCAACGCAAAGCCTAAGTGTACCATCAGATTTCTTCACAAAAATAGCCGAAGCTCCCCATGGAGAGGAACTAGATTGAATAAATTGCTTCGCTTCCAATTCGGATAATTGTTTGCGCATCTCCTCATTTTCTTTATTGGACATACGATAAGGAGGACGAGTAATAGGTAGAGCTCCAGGGATTGGATTAATTCTGAATTCAATTGCTCGCTTAGGTGGTAATCCTAGAACGGGATCAAATATGTTGGGAAATTCACGAACAATGTGAATGAGAGAAATGACATCTTCCTCATCATCACTATCGTCATCATGAGGATTTAGAGAATACAAGGATGCTTTCGAATTGGAATCTGAATCTTTCAGAACTAGAGAAATCTGCTTAACAGATTGCGGTTGCCGAAGATATATAGTCCGCTCGGGACATAGGATACGGGCTTCATAATGGTTAAGCCAATCCATCCCCAAAATCATTCCGAAACCAAGGTAACGCATAACATGCAAATCGGCACGGAAAGAGTAATCACACAAAATAATTTCGACATCTTTACATAATAAACTGAGTGTTGCGGATCCACCAACCGGATTCGCAATCCTCAAAGAAGTCATCAAGCCAATAACATTCAAAGACAAAGCATCAACAAGTTCTTTTGATATAAAAGAGTGAGATGCACCCGTATCAAAAAGAACTCGAATAGGAAGATCACGAAATATAATAATGCCATCAAGGATAGAATGAGAAATACCTTGACCACGAGATGTGTTAGCAGGGGCTTGTACAACATTTAGCTTGCCCTCCTTCTTGCCCTGAAGTTTGGGACACGAAGATAAAGTATGACTCAAACTCTTGCAATAGCGGCAAGAAAGAGACTTCGGGCACTTGTTTGCGTAGTGGTCCTTAGAACCACAATTGTAACATTCTCCTCGACGAGAGGTAGGAGTATTTGCTACCGGTGTTGCTTGCTTTCCCTTCTTGTTGGGATTAGGCTTGAATTTAAAAGGTCTCTTCTTGTTGATGTTTTGTTTGACCTCATCATCACTATCTTTATCAGCCTCTTCGAGACGAAGAGCAATATCAACAAGTTGGTCAAAAGAAACTTCTAATTTCAGAAGTAATGGCATTTTGAGGCTCTTGTTCAAGCCATAAACAAATCTCTGGTTTTTCTTCAATGGGGTATTAATGTATTCAACCCTGTATTTAGAGAGAGATTCAAAAGATGCGACATAGTCGGTCACGGAATATTCACCTTGAACAAGGTCGATAAAGCGCCGAGCTAAAGTTACTTTTTCAGCCTCCGACACAAATTTCAATTCGAATCTTTCTCGGAATTGCTCCCAAGTAAGATCCGCTTCACTAACTTCAGAGATCAAATGCTCGTACCAGCCAATGCTCTTTCTTGGAGCATGCTAGAAGCCACTTGGACTCGATGGAGATCATTAAGATTCATGCGAGAAAAGATGCGGTCGCATGTTCGAAGCAAAGGTTGTACTTCTATAATGCTCTTGGAACCTTTGAATGGCTTTCCGCCCAAACTAGTGTAGTCACTGCACAAGCGTGCAAACCCAGATTTAGGGTGAGTAGGCTCCGGAATAGGTCCAGCAGCTTGAGCATTTCTCATAAGGTCAAGAAGTTGCTGAGCAGACATGAATACTCCATCCTGGGGAGTAGCACTAGATTGACCGGCGCTGGGACAGCCAGTTCTAACAATTTCTTTTCTTTAAGAAAGAAAGAAAAGAGGAAAAAGGTTAATCTCAAAATGAATATCAAACAAACTTGATTGATAAAACAAGGCATCATAAAAAGAAGTAGGATAGAACGGTACGAAGACTCGAGTTAAATCCTATGGCACGATTCCTAAGAAAGACTTAGGACAATGATCCTTGCTAGATTATTCTATATTGTTTCGAAGTTTGGCTCTGATACCAAGCTGTGACGCCCCACCTCTATGCTCACGCTAGCCAAGGACACTACGGTGTAATGCCGTCGACTAGCACGAAGAATAAGGCTGTTGAGGAGCGGCCATCTGTGTAATTGCCTTGTGCGAGTACCGATATGTCAGATAGTATAACATGCATTTCATTTCAAGAGGAAATCCGACATACCGATACAAACTCAAAGCTACCACACAGTGGCTAAGTGGACCTTCGGAAACAAATATAGAAATAAACATAACACAAATCAGTCACAGACATTCATATCACAAAGGCAGAATCAGATATGAATATAACACATAAAAGTGTACATCAGAGTAGTGGTCAAATAAGATCCAGAATATCACAAAAGAATAGATACAAGTGTAAGACAAAAGAATATGTATACATCAAGGAGTCTCTATCTCAAATGTATAACAACAAAAACTACCAATCTAATGTAGTTAGACAAAAGTCAGAAGATGATCCCAGATAAGGAGTCAAGCAGAAGCACTTGTAACATCTCGGTCTGACCCGAGTATTATTTAATAAGAAAATAATAAACGGATTAGTCACCCTATAATTATCATTAAAGAAATGAGATATAAGCCAAAATATAATAAGAACGTATGATAACAATAACGTCATACTAGAACAAATATGATTTAAACAAAACAAAACCATACAATATCTCAAGAATCTCAAAGCACCAAAAAGAATGTCATATTCTTTATTTTATTCACCAAGCCACAAATATTGACAAACATATTAATGCCAATCGCAAAAGTTGGTGAAACACCAATTCTAGAAATCATCAATTAGAAATCCAGAAATCACAAAGGGGGAGGCCTATCACAAACGGGAGCATGAAAACTCACCAACACGTGTATCACAAACGAAATGCTATTCCATGGTTGCTAACCATAAATTTTGAGCCGAAGCTCCACAAATGGCCCGAAGACCATGGATCACTACCCCACCAAATTGAACCGAAGTACCACAAACGGGGATTATAATCCCCAAACAAACAAATAGACATCGCACATCGCTAGTCTAAATCACAAAATGATCATCATCGATCAATAAAAAGTGTGAATTACACTAAGCCAGCAAATATATGAGTTTAGCTTCATGTCCCATAATCACTAGCTTAACTTAAATATTTACGAACAAATTGTAGATTTCCACTCGAAAGCGTTTCATACCACTTGTTTTACTAAGCCGTTTAATTAGATTTCTCGTATGAATGAGGTAAAGGTTTGTATATACTAATAGATTGGAAAACGGTTTTAAAAACGAGCTTTGTATTTAAAATAGTGTTGAAATCATTTTGATGAAAGAGTTTGAGTATTTACTACTAGTATAGAAACCTTTGTATTTAGAAGTGACAAATCACAAAAATGATTGTAGAAACAATCAATCACCAAAGATTCACATTCGAAGTCGTGAATCAAAACCATAGAAATCGATATCAAATCCATCAAAATGGATATTCCCAAAAATCCATAAAAAGAAGTCATCAAAGACGATATAGTGATAACAACTAATCGGATCGACAAAAATCGATTAACACTGGAATTTTACTCAAAATTAGGCAAAACTAGGTATTTCCAAACGTCTAAGGGGTTGTTCCAGACGTCTGGATTTGGTTTCTAGAAATATTCCAGAAAACCATCCAGACGTCTGAAGCCTAAAATCAGACGTCTAGGGGTAAATCCAGACGTCTGAAATCCTTTCAGACGTCTGTGGGTAAATCCAGACGTCTGGTTTTGGTTTCTGGAAATATTCCAGATAACCAACCAGACGTCTGAAATCACGAATCAGACGTCTGACATTCTTTCAAACGTCTGGAACGATAATTCAGACGTCTGAAATTAGTCACTGCCCTTTTTATTTTTCTACCGTGTATTATTATTCTTCAGAAGGCAAAACCAGACGTCTGGCATTGGTATCCAGACGTCTGAACACCTGGTAAAGGCAACAATTTGCCTAGGCCATAATGGCCAAATCGATTCGGGAGCGATCGAGCAAGCAACGACGACTAAGGATTTACGCCAAACGACAACCCGACCTTATAAGTTCTTCGATACACCCAAAACAACATATCCAAACATCCATTATAGGATTTTCACAAAAATTGGACTTCAAATTCAAAAATTGGTAATCAACCATATCAATTCAAATCAAAAGCAAATGATCATGAATAGATGTTAGGAATTCATACCTAACAACAAAGATAGATATAGACATAGATGTGAGATAAAAATCTCACCTTTTACACAAAAACAAGGAAGAAGAAGCTTGAAAACAAAGGAGAATCAACCACTTCTCAATCTCAACTCTAGAAGCTCCAAACTAAGATCAAAAGCAAGTATTTCCTAAGTTAGGTCATAGGAAATTTCTGAAATTGGAGAGGGGTTGAGATGGAGAAGAAGAAGGAGATACTTACCTAAGCTTCACTTTGAATTTGGAGCTAAAACTTGGATTTGCTAAAGAAACTAGGGTTTAGGATTTTAATTTCCCATCTCCACCACCATTTTTGCTAAAGCTTAAGTTGTAGGAAATATTATGAAGTAAGGAAGAGGAGTGGAGTGGAGTTGGGTTGATATGTTAGGTTAATGGGCTGAAACCCAAACCCGAAGCCCTAAGTGAAAAGGTCGAAACTTTAGCTAGCTTCAAACATATAAATGTTTATACTCAAAAAGGTTGCAAACGCCATTTTGGATTCAATGGAAGTGGTCTCGAGTCCTAATTCGACTGTTTACAAAAAGTAGCTTTTTGGACTTTAATCCGATTAACGATGTTATATTTAAATAAAACATTTAAATATACAATCGTAAAATATGCGGGTTGCTACAACCATGCTTTTACCTGCCCTTATGCGCTTATTGATTACACTTGAGTTTTACCTCCTCATATATGCACTAACCCCTCTATTCAAGCCAGACTAACCCGTTTATTATTTTAAATAATACTCGGGTAAGACCGAGTCATTTCAGGTTAGGCTTTTGGATGCTATGGATCTCATCTGGTTTAGCTTATACTTTTGGAAGTTCACTATCAAGTCTACTTAGTGTACATGTATATTAGTAGTATTTCATTTCCGAGCTAGAGTCCTTCATGTATATTCTTTTGCTGTGGCTATGTTTTGTATATGTGGTTCATAAGAGCCACAACTTATGTAATGCTTGACATGTTTCTGCTGTTTTTATACATATATGTACATGTTCTGCGATCTGTAAACTTTTATTTTATTATATATTGTTCTTAATTGATCCTTAGCCACCGTAATTTTGTGTTAAGCTTGAATTGAGTACGTCGATCCTTGAAGAAGAAAAATATCCAAACACCTAATCGACGTATTCGGTACTCACTTAAGACAAAATTCACAAATGGTCGCTCCTAACTAGCTCTATTCTCTGCACCAACAGATAGTATTACATAGTAATATTTTTTATTAGTGTGGGTCTAGATGTTGGGCGTCACATATAAAATTTAAAATTTACATTATATTATGTTATTCTTTTGATTTAGATTTTAACTAAATTAAAGTCATTTTAATATTATTCTAATTTTCGTAAAATTAATTTTTTTAGTTAGCCGTGAGCACTTTGAAACATATATATACAAATATTTTTTATTATACGTGCACGCACATATACAACCATTAATATATGATAATACCGCGATATACAGATTTGTTATAATTTTTAATTAACTGGCATGTTATACAATAACTAAATAAGCATTTATATATTTTAATAAATATGAAATGTATCTTTCACCAAAGCCTAAATTTCACAGCTTGGAATGTTTGCTCCAAAAATGGTCACAAACCCCAAGTGTAGTGAAAGCACCAGCGTATGAATACGAATCAATAGTATTCACACACAAATCACAGATCTAAGCAAGTAACAATCAGCAATCAAGAAATAATGAACAGTGACACACAATTTATAGTGGTTCGGCTATCTCCGGCCTACGTCCACTTCAAGGTTTTTATGATTTTATTGCTCGATGCTTGAAGATTACAATTTCGTATGTTGTATTACAACTGATTTGCTGAACTAAGTCTGAATCTAAGGCAGCAATGGTGATCTGGAGTAAATCTGGCAGAGTCTGGGCGCTCTTTAGCTCTCAAAATTGTCCGACCCCTTTTCTAAATGACCAGGGGCTCTATTTATAGGTGTAGGAGGCTGGTATTTCGCCTAAATTGAGGGGAGACCAGTTCTGGCACGTGAGGGAGCCCACATGGCCGAGATCTGGAGATCTGGGCCAACTTTGGGATCGATTCGACCCTTGGTTCGAATCGATCAAGAAATTGTCCAATCAAGCTGAAATTTGGTGTGGACATTCTTCAACATGTGCTCAAGCTTCTGTGAAAATTTCGTAGCATTTGGATGTGTAGATCTCAAGTTATGATCGATTCAAGTTGAAGATTTTCGCTTCCTGGAGTCGTTCGAATCGATACCTTCGAATCCATAGGGTCGACTCCATCTCCTAGCACGTGAAGGCAATGACGTGGTGCGCGTGCTTCGGGTTAATCCCCCTTTTTCTCCGAGTTTTACTGAGTCAAATCCGTGGTTTTAGTCGCGTTTACTTGGTGGATTCGAAGAGAAGGATCTGAAGGTATACTCCTTCAATTCGATCAAACGTGCGTTCCTTCGTATCGATCGAGGGACAAGTAGCTCGAATCGATCTCTTGTGCAAGTCCTCGAATCGATGGTTTCGAGTGATGTTGATCGATTCGAAGCTATGCATTGCTCACGGATTCGAACAACCTTTTACTTGATGGATTCGAACCAAGGTTGGGTTTATGGTTTCGAACGTGAGGCTATCTTGTGTATTCGAAGGCGGGAATACTCTGATGGATTCGAAGCAGGGAGAAACCGATGGATTCGAATCGACTAAGACCTCATCGATTCAAAGTAGATCACGTGAGCTTGATGCGTTGGATACGAAGACGATGAAGTCGAAGGCTAAAGCATTTCTCATGGATTTGAAGCCATCAGGGGAACTTTGTTGGAGTCGAGTTTGATGGATTCGACCCTAGGGGATTCGAACCATAGGGAGACAAACCCAAGGCTATGTCCTCCACTTGCGTCGATGATATCTTGGGCGTATGAACTCGGATTCACTCGAGATTTGGAATGTTGTTTCATCTGACCTTGCTTGACATGTCTTATCAATTGCAGCCCGATCCGGACTCGGACAAAGTTCATCGATATCCATGGTAAACCTGCGATGCACAATCGATGTTCATGACTAATAATCATTGATTTTCAGTTAATCTTTGGGTATCTCGACTTTGCCAAAAGTTGGGATAACATTTTGCCCCCCAAAACATGCCTTTTTGGTAAAAGGCGTGTTTTGATCAGTCTTAAGTTGGATGCAGTGAGTTCATGTTTTACTCATAGCTTATAGCATTTTCAATCAAGTCCATGACTGTTTGAAGCCGAATTGTTATCAATATTTTCCAGTGGAAGTTAAGAATGAAATTCTACGGTCTCTCCGTACTATTGATGGTCACTCCGGACCCTTGTCAAACCCATTCTAGATTTAGCGATTGAATAGAAAGATCCTATTGCACTCCGGCGTTGCTTTCTATCCGTTGCACTCTGGCCCCAGCTAGGGCGTATAGCGATGTCTTGGTCGTTCTCGACCGATCATAGCCTCTCCGGGCTCATGCTGGATCCCATCCTGTCACTCTCCGGTGAAGGGGAAACAACGTTAAGCGAGTCGATCCTGTCGCTCTCCGGCGAAGCGACTCACCTCCTGCACTCCGGTTCAGTGTATCTGAACATTAAGCGATGTCATGACCTGAATCATCGGTCGATCACAGCCTCTCCGGGCTCATGCTGGATCCCATCCTGTCACTCTCCGGTGAAGGGGAAACGATGCTTAAGTGAGTTGATCCTGTCGCTCTCCGGTGAAGCAACTCACTTCTTGCACTCCGGACCCTGCCTCTCCGGGTAGGATCATAAAGCGATCATGTTTATATTGATATTTAATGTTTATCCTTTAACTCTCTGGTCAAAGGTTTATTTTAATAAGTGTTTCTTTATTAAATTCAAATCCTAGATGTTCAATCTCAAACACCAAGAAAAACAAGATAATGCCTCTCCGGGTGGAGCGGTCTATTTCCATCTCAGAGCATGCCTAGGGATCTCTCCGGTTCCCGTACATGAGTAAGTGGGATAGCCGTTTTATTTTGGAAATCAAATCTAAGAAAACTAATCGACCAGAGTCCAAATCTTGAACTTGGCCCTTGCCATCACAATCAATTGATGACGAGTCGTGATCCCGATCCAGGATCATTCCTGTTTGGTTGAGGCGGTAGTTGTTCGGGTCTAACCGCCGTCGTACGTTCTCTGACATACTGCGGCAATCTACCACTCCTGGCATGTTCTTCCACCTCATCCTTCAGGTGGCGGCATTCATCGGTAGTGTGCCCATCCAGCTCATGGAATAGGCAGTACTTTCCAGTCTTACGTTCCCGCTCCGTGGGATCTCTCCTGGGTGGTTTTCGATAGGGGAGTTGCCCCCGAGTTTTGGTGTAAATTCGTTCCAGTCCTGCCACCAAGTCCGTGTATTGCCTGAATCTGGGCTCTCGGAATTTCTTCCATTTATCAGGACCATCATGTGCATCATCCTGCTTTCTCTTTCCTTTGTCTGCCCTGGACTGTTCCCTGGCGGTTCCTTCGCCTTGTGCAACATTTATTTCCTGCCTCTCGGCTCGTGATTCCTCTAATCGAATGAATTTTTCAGCTTCATGGAAAAACTCTCCAAGATCTTGCGGTGGATCTTTAGTCAAAGAGTCTTTGAATTCGGTGCCTTCTCCAACTCCTGCCACTGCCGCCATCAAAATCATTGATGGGTCCGGGCGATCTACAGAAGTCACCGTCGCATTAAATCGTAACAAAAAATCTTTTATGGACTCTCCGACCCTTTGTTTTATTGATGCCAAAGTCATCACGCTCTTAGGTCGCGTCACGTGAACCCTAAACTGCTTCATGAAGCAATCCACAAGCTCGCCCCATGTCCTGATTGATCCGGTTTCTAGCTGCCTAAACCAAAGCGCAGCCAAATCTGATAAGAATAAGGGGAAACATCGTGCCATCACTTCCTCGGATGCTCCCAGCACTTCCATGTGTCTGATATATCTGGTGATATGCATGGTCGGGTCTGACTTTCCGTCATAAGGATTCAGCGTTGGTAGTTTGAACTTCGGAGGGTTCCTTGCATTCCTGATATTCGAAGCGAACGGACTCCGACTAACTTCTTCCAATCCTCCTCCTGACAACCCTCCTCTTATGAGTCGTCTCACTAGGCCAATCATTCTTTCATCTCCATCTAGGGGTTGCCCCCTTGTCACGTCTCGGTCTTGCCCTCCGAGTCTCGTAGGGAATTCTGGTACGTACTCTTCGGGCGGCTCGTTAGCATTTGTGTTGGCCCTAGCCGGTTGAGCTCCTTCCAAAGGTACTTCTGCGTTGGATCCTACGGGCCTGCCCCCAAGCCCTTGTTGATTGCCTTCTGGTTCTGCATTCTGTCCTCCGTTGGGTTCCATAGCCCTAGTTCCTTGTTCCACATTCACAGCCGCTGTAGGTGGTCCAGGGTTCTGCGTCCCTACAGCTCTCATCTGCTCGAAGAAATTCTACAGCATCTCTTGTTGGCTTTTCATCATTCTTTCCTGCATTAAGTTATTCATCGCTTCCATCTCATCTCTAGTAATGTAGATCGACGCTTGTCCTTCTCCAGCGCCAGAGGATGCCTCTTGACTTCCTGCCTATTGGATCCTCTCAGTTCTTTGTCTAGTTTGTCGAGTCATTGTAGAGTCAAATCTGAATCCTTAAAATTCCAAATCTAAACTTTGAATATGGTGTAGCGGGTGCGAGTTCCTCTCAGTGAAAGCACCAAAGTGTTTGCTCCAAAAATGGTCACAAACCCCAAGTGTAGTGAAAGCACCAGCGTATGAATACGAATCAACAGTATTCACACACAAATCACAGATCTAAGCAAGTAACAATTAGCAATCAAGAAATAATGAACAGTGACACACAATTTATAGTGGTTCGGCTATCTCCGGCCTACGTCCACTTCAAGGTTTTTATGATTTTATTGCTCGATGCTTGAAGATTACAATTTCGTATGTTGTATTACAACTGATTTGCTGAACTAAGTCTGAATCTAAGGCAGCAATGGTGATCTGGAGTAAATCTGGCAGAGTCTGGGCGCTCTTTAGCTCTCAAAATTGTCCGACCCCTTTTCTGAATGACCAGGGGCTCTATTTATAGGTGTAGGAGGCTGGTATTTCGCCTAAATTGAGGGGAGACCAGTTCTGGCACGTGAGGGAGCCCACATGGCCGAGATCTAGAGATCTGGGCCAACTTTGGGATCGATTCGACCCTTGGTTCGAATCGATCAAGAAATTGTCTAATCAAGCTGAAATTTGGTGTGGACATTCTTCAGCATGTGCTCAAGCTTCTGTGAAAATTTCGTAGCATTTGGATGTGTAGATCTCAAGTTATGATCGATTCAAGTTGAAGATTTTCGCTTCCTGGAGTCGTTCGAATCGATACCTTCGAATCCATAGGGTCGACTCCATCTCCTAGCACGTGAAGGCAATGACGTGGTGCGCGTGCTTCGGGTTAATCCCCCTTTTTCTCCGAGTTTTACTGAGTCAAATCCGTGGTTTTAGTCGCGTTTACTTGGTGGATTCGAAGATAAGGATCTGAAGGTATACTCCTTCGATTCGATCAAACGTGCGTTCCTTCGTATCGATCGAGGGACAAGTAGCTCGAATCGATCTCTTGTGCAAGTCCTCGAATCGATGGTTTCGAGTGATGTTGATCGATTCGAAGCTATGCATTGCTCACGGATTCGAACAACCTTTTACTTGATGGATTCGAACCAAGGTTGGGTTTATGGTTTCGAACGTGAGGCTATCTTGTGGATTTGAAGGCGGGAATACTCTGATGGATTCGAAGCAGGGAGAAACCGATGGATTCGAATCGACTAAGACCTCATCGATTCGAAGTAGATCACGTGAGCTTGATGCGTTGGATACGAAGACGATGAAGTCGAAGGCTAAAGCATTTCTCATGGATTCGAAGCCATCAGGGGAACTTTGTTGGAGTCGAGTTTGATGGATTCGACCCTAGGGGATTCGAACCATAGGGAGACGAACCCAAGGCTATGTCCTCCACTTGCGTCAATGATATCTTGGGCGTATGAACTCGGATTGACTCGAGATTTGGAATGTTGTTTCATCTGACCTTGCTTGACATGTCTTATTAATTGCAGCCCGATCCGGACTCGGACAAAGTTCATCGATATCCGTGGTGAACCTGCGATGCACAATCGATGTTCATGACTAATAATCATTGATTTTCAGTTAATCTTTGGGTATCTCGACTTTGCCAAAAGTTGGGATAACATGGAACATTGAATTAAACTCCTTGAATCCAATTCTAAATCCAGAAGTAGCATGTTCCCAAACAGCTATACCAGCGACGATTGTATTTGATTAGTATATAAGATGCTTGAAAATTTGAGGAGAGGGCGAAGTTGAGTTCGACCAACAAAGAGAAGGTACGAAGGCTTCCAAAAAATATATGAAATGTTAAGTTAGAGATAATTAAATAAGGGATCCTAAGGAGTAAAACAAGGATCTAGATCCTTAATTTTCTCACACCTATTCTTTTTCCTTTTTAATTTAAATTCCAACCCACATTAGCAACCAATATAGCTGGCCTATGGTTGCCTATCCTAGGCGAAAACAACAAGCACTGTTTAGGCCTCAAAATCACTTCAAGCTCAAATAATATTTATAGCATTTAATTCAATTTAAATGTGTATTGATATCGTACATCGATTAGTGTTTATATAACTATTTTATGCACACTATGTAATATTGTTCAAATTCATCAAATAAAATTTAAGGATTAATATTTCACAAATATTAATTAATTTAGTTAATTTATAATAATTATAAATCAATTAAATAGGGTAGTATTTAGGAGAATTCAACTTCAGTTGTGTGACACTTAGGTGTAAATTTGGTCGGTGATTAATATCGAACAATTCAAATATTAACGTTCACACGTCTCTGGTAGGTGGTGTGACATTATAACCAAATTTATCGCTTACTTAGAATCTGTAAAATCCAATTTTACTTTGCTAAGTGTTACCATGTAGTGACAATTATTTACACTAATTCTCTTTGTTAAAACTATATCACTTTGGACCTATGGCATTTGCAATGGTCAAAATTACAATATCGTCCATATTTAACTCTATATTTTAAACACAAAATCCTTGGCTCAATAATAACAATTATTATTAACTAAAATACTCTGGCTAGAGACTATTTTTTGAGTTGACTTTAGATGACCATGATACTAACCTCATATAACTGGAAAGACGAATCCTCTCTTAAATAGTGTTTCACTTTCAATGCTTCCACTCGACCCAACTATAGTCGTTCAATGGACACTATGCCACGATTTCACTATAAACAATATTATCATGTTGAGAGAATTGTGTAATGTTGTCATATCAATATTTTTTATTTGTCCTTAGTTATATTAACCAACAAAAAACTATCAAGTGAGTCATTCCGTTGTTATCCAATAATTATTAGTACGTACCCCCTTAGTGCCTCCACCAGTCTTGAATAATACACTACCCAACATTTAAGGAGCATCATATACTATAGTCTCAACGGATGTATCGATTTCCAGTCTTGATACATCTTTACTAAGAATATTTAAAATAGTATGTTAATTTTATTGTAATAAATTACTTATGGTTAAACACTTTGTTACTACTATCACAAAAATACCAATTGGATTTTCTACTAAATATACTTTTAACTATATTAATTAATATAACACATTATATCAAGTGTATAATAGAAAGAAAACACCTTATATGTCAAACAAGATTGGTTATCGAGTTAGATATATGTACCAATTATATAATTGCCCCTAGGCATACCCTTAACCCTAGCAATCTCCCACTTGCACGTATGGTCAATTATGGAATCTCTATCCCATCTCTTCGATTAGTTTGATGATAACTGATTGAGTTAGATCCTTCATGAATGGATCTACTATGTTGTTCAATTATCTACTTTGCCAATCAACTCTCTCTGATGCTGATAAACTATTTTTATCGTATGGAACTATTTGGATATATTTCTCAACTTCTAATGAGCTCTTATTATTACATTGTTATTATATAAAAATGATATAATATTCTCAATACTTGGAATCACCCGTAGCTCTGTTATAAACTTGTGCATTTATATTTATACATTTCTTTTATTATGTTGCTATTCAAGGCGATGTACTTAGCCTTTCATTGAATCAACCACAACTTTCGTTTAGACCATATCCAACTTAAAGCTTCTTAATTAAAGTTTTAACATGAATTTAATATGGACATATTATACTCAATATCACTCATGAAGTTTAAGTTTATACACTCCTTCATAAAGAGTTTGTTGTTTCTATGAACAAATCTCTAGTATTTCGTAAATACTCGAGAATGCTCTAAACTACCATTCAGTGATCTTAATTTGGATTTGATATTTATTACATGTATCGAAAAAGTAAGAAACCTGCGAAATTGTAGATAATACAACATGTATGATAATTCCTATTGCTAAAGCATAAGGAATTCATCTTACATGTTCCTTATTAAACATTTTAATAAGGTGACTTTGCATATTGCTTGGGACATTCCCAACATCCTTTATACTTTATATAAAAGACATAATTTACAAATCTGATATCGAGTATTAAACAACCAAACTAAAACTGATTTTAACATAAGCACATTGTTAACAATCAACAATATGTTATTTACTTATGGTTGAGAAATATCAATGTACCTTTTATGTTCTTTCTTATGGACACACGCTTCCTTTGAATTTTGATTGAAATAAAATTGATTGATATTTTTATCAAAATACTTACTCAATTCTGATACTTATAGACTAATACCTTTGCATCATTTCTTGGATCATATCCATAAACCCACAAACTTAATATCACTCACACTAACTTTAAGACACTTTGGTTGTTATGTGCAAATAGTCTATTCTAAACCATTATTTAGAATTTTCCATTTCAACACATATGTACCAAAACACTAAGCCTTACCAAGCGATAATTTTATGAGTAAATTTGAATTAACATAAGCACGTTGAATAACGAATCTATTACGCTCTAATTTCTACAGTTGAAATTTACGATGTAATTCTTATCAACATTGTTCATTGTATTCCAACTACATTAGTCTTACTCTTGAACACTCATTCGTGGCCGATCGATCATATCCGTTTGGGTACACCTATCAAATCATATTTTGATATTGTACTTGGAATCCATTTCGAATTTTTGCATCATACCATATCATAGAGTCAATACCCTTAATGATTAATTGACAATCGAGGATTATCTATTCTCGATATTGATAAGAAACTCATAGTTTCTCATTAATGTGCAAAGATACTTATTAGACACTCTAATGTTGTTTGTTTAGGTTATGTTAGTTTTATTTCATACCACGTAATCTGCTTCATTTTTGGATTGTATCCAAATCCATTTCACTACCAATAATTTTTAAAAGAAATTGTTTCACAATGAAGTCGATATTTCTTATATTAACAATTGTTTATCAATGCAATGGAATAGATATTCATAAACACTTTTTGAATTGCTATGAGGACTCGTTTCTTTGACTATTGGAAATCAACACTAATACATCCTCGGTATTCACGTGCCGCAAATCCAAGTGCCGGAGAGGCGGATTCTCTAGACAGAACAGAATCTCGCATATATTATTTCAACATATAAATTTTTACAGCGAAAATTAAATACATTTATCAAAATTAAAAATGGACAGTTATATATATCTGTCCTTACAAAGGTGGAATACAATATTACTCAAGTGTGGTGGAAACAATCTTCAGAAAAATCTTCTAACTCCATGCTCTGAGCTCCTTCCAGATTTCTTCGAACTAAACCTGACTACTAGGCTGCTCGAGGATAATTAGGGCACACAGAGTTTAAGGGAAATGGAAAATAAACTCCGGATCAGTCATGGGACTGGTGTGAGAAACTCAAAATACGCATTTTGAAAATAAAAGGTATCTCATAAGACCACGCCTACATATAAATACGGAGGAGTTTTTACCTTATGATAACCAAAACATTTGCTATGCAAAAAATCATTTGATATTATTTTTAATGACAATCCTTTGAAAACATTTGCAAGTAAACTTATTAATCTTAGCCGAAATTGTTACCATTTTTAAATTCCGAATATGTCAGGCCCTACAAACAAAACTCTTACACGGCTCATTCGGAGAATTGATTTCAATACAATGGCAGGTAAGGGACTACCTTCCGTACAGTACATCTCTAGAGGAATGTGCCGAGGATACACAAACAATCCTTCGTATTTGGCAAGACCGGCATATCCCTATTTGGCACTCATACGTAGCCTGGATATAACCAAATATGACATCACCCCGGTCGTAACCGACCTATCCTGGGCGCCATAGCATACACCACATACTCGACATATAGAGAGTAATCTAGAAAGGTGATGATTATACCCCAATGGTTGCGAACCACATAGCCTTGCGGCATACCCTGTTTAAGCCTTTACCAAGTGATAAGGTCTGAGGTAGCGATTACCTTTCTTATAGCACATTCCACTTTGAATGCCACATTTCCATCCCATAGTCACACAACTGATTTCTACAAACGTATAACTCCTGAGCTCATACATCTCAGGAAAGGGTGTTAAGCTAAGAGAAGTTGCCTTCTCCGCCACCAAACAGATGATACGTTCATAGAGATCAATTTATGTAACTAGAAATGCAACGTTAGACATTCATCTGAACAAGTTGTCCAGGAACAGGACAAACCGAAGGCATTCTGCTACCACATCCTGTCGAAAGTTACCCCTAGGATTAGTAGCAAGGAGTCCTTGCATCAATGATCTTAAATGAAGAATTACTACTACATAATTTGATATGGGAAATTTCCCCCGAGGGTCAGTGGAAAGCAGCCCTACATTCCATCTTCCAAAGAAAATCCATGTCTTCATTTCGAATAAATTGGTTCAAAGTAGTCTTCGGATAGGAACTACTCAAATCCGACCCCGGTTCCTTCGAACCAATCATCGATAAAAGAGGTCAAGTAAATAGGTGAATGATATTTGATTAATTCATTCCTTTTATCAAAAATATCTTTTAGAGATATATAAGTGTAAAAAATTTCTTTCCGGTATATACATAATCATCAAACCTCTCTTATCAAATCCTTTAATTACTTTAAACTGGGAATAATTTGAAGTCGTTTCATTTTTCACTGAGAAAAATATTTCCAAATCATTTCTTTTAAATCTTAACATAAATTTCTTGATTCAAAACTCAAAATTTTGATTAAGTTAAAACCATGCTATCTAGGATGTTAATCAAAAACAAGTAAATATTAAGTGAGCAGAATCTATAAAAATCATCTAATTCTACTCAATATCAATTCCCGTATTCAACAAGTACTATGGGCGGAATAACGGTGAAATCACCTTTTAAATTCCATGAACAATACGAGTTTCCTCTTCGGGCTTTAACACCAAGTACAAGAAGATTATCCCCATAAAATCTAGGTTATTTATATTTGGAAAATCATATCCTTTATACTTTGGAAAATTTTAATTCGAGTAAATCAAATTTAATATCCCATCCGTCGAGCCAGTCCGGATAGCCAGGGAGAGCAGGAAATTGGTTTTCCAAACACAAGCCTAGACACTACCTCTTTGACATCCATAAGGCGGTCAAGTTATTTGATTGACTCTAAATCATTTAATATTTAACCATTCCATAAATCCTTCAAATAACCTTTAAAATACTTTATTAATCATTTGAAACCATTTACAAAAGATTTGGAAAAGAACGGTTGTGTTTAAAATTATATTTCAAAAGTTATAGAAAAGTGTTACGGAAAGTGTTTTTTAAGCTATTTTGATCAGATAGACTTTTTATCACGTGAAAATTCATTTTTATAACTCAAATCACTTTTAAAAATTTTTAAGATATTTTTAGTATTTATTTCATATTTTAAAACAATTTCAAAATTTCATTTTCAAAGAAATCCTGTTATGGATTCCAAACTGCAAAACCGCGATTTTTCCAAAAACTTGTTTTACTCATTTTCAAAATCTACTTATTGAAATCTTGATTTTCTTTCTTTGTCTGAAAACTATGGATATAATAGTTCGTAAAATTCTTATGTCGAAGAATTCTGAGCTATATTCCAGTATATATACTCGTTTGACTTTTATGGCGCGAAATCGCTCATTACGCGGTGCACCTAATTTTGACTAAATTTTCAATTATCATTCAAACTTCACCAAAACTCTTTCATATGTTTATTAAACATTTCAAACTCATTTTTAAACCCTTTTAAAAAGGTCTAACATTCCATATACACCAATTCATTAAATTGAGGAAAGTGATTTCCTTTGTGCTTATCGACGTGTATTTCCATGAATTGCATATATATTCAACATTCATATTAAACAATCAGCATCAACAATCATAATAAAACATATATAAATCCAATAGCATATAATACCATAGTTTAGGAGTTTCTCACTTTGATTTTCTATCGGAAAAAGGCTATAGCTTCACTAACTCGCGATCCGATCTCACGAACCCCAACACCCTAGCTCTTAGTGTGCTCGGCCATTCCATGCCAAAAGTGGTGCTCGGCCAAGCATGGGGAATGAGGTGTAGGACTTTGGATTCTTTTTTAATTTAACAAAAACTAGACCTAAAAATGTCATTTTCTCTCGGGTTTTTGGATAATCTACTCTCCGAATTTGGAAATATAGTCAACATGAAAGCTATAGGAAATTCTTTTCTTTATGGTTTCAAATAACGAATTATCCAATTTGGATTAGATTTGAATGAGATATGATCAAACGAAGAAGAGGCATTCTCGGATTTACAAAAATCACACCCAAAAATGGGCCAACTTTTAACTGAATTTTTGGATATGTTACTCAAAGAATTATGAAAATTAGTAAAAAGGAAAGTTCTTGAAAATTCTTTTCACTATAATTTAAAAAAAAGAAACACTCGATTCCGATTTGTTATGAGGAAGATATGATCAAAAGAAAAGAGAGCATTCTCGAAACTAAAATTCTGGGCCTGGAAATGCAATGGAAAGAAGTGGGTTTTGAGCATGGCTATGTTTAGAATGGGAAAAAGCGGTTAACTAGAAAGTTGTAGCCATTGAATGTTTGAATGGTTTGGAAAAAATAATTGCACCATTTCATTGGGTTTTGAGAGAGTTATGGAGGAATGAAGAAGAGGCAAAATGGGTGGGTATTTATATGCAAGTGGAGAGGTAGATTTTTATCTCCTCCTTACATCATCCACCATCACCACCATCATTACTTCAACCACCACCCTTACCTCACCATTTCAGCTGAAATGACCCCCATGTGAGTATGGCCGTGTGCATACTTAAGTGCATGTCCTTGTTTGACTTTGTGAAAGCTTATGTATTAAGTAAACTAAAATATCTTAGATATTTTTCATATTTACCATATGTAAATATATTTCTACTTTTCTACATTGTTATATGTATACGTACTTGTTAATATATGTGTGTGCATGTCACAAAGGTGTACAAGTTATATAAACAACATTATATAACTTATATACGTCAAACCGTTACGAATTTTAATTCCGATTTCCGGTCATATTTTCACTTATTAATTAACGTACATATATTTATAAACAAAATTTAAAAATAAATTTCTTATCATTATTAATTAAATAAAATGATCACATTTGAATTATAAAACCATATGAATTAATATTAACAATTATTTACAGTATTTGCTAGTATACCGATAAAGCGATATCGATTTTTTTCTTATATTTTCAGATTAAATATATAACTTCATAAAATTGTTACCAATGATTTATTATCACTTTATAACTTATTTAAAATGAATTATAAACTTTTGAAATCATTATTTGAATAATTATAATAATTATTAAATCATTAAATCTCAATTTAACTTAATAAATCAATTATTATATTTAAGGGCATTACTAACAATGTCATAAATACATTTAGTTTTCAAAAATACAGTAAATTATTTTATTTCATATTCTTGTTCAATTATAAAAATAAGTGTATGTATCCAGCTCCGTATGTGACGTTTTACGATTATAGAGCTGTTTATTGATAAAACAGTTTTTGGCCATTTTATCGACCTAAATCTCGAGGAAAACTATTTTTGTAAATATCTAGTCAAAAAAAGATTTATTATTATTTATTATCACTCAAAACAATATTATTTATATTATCAACGTTTTATTTGAATAAATTTAAAAATAAATATAATTTATCAAGGTGATAAATTTGCGGGTCGTTACAATTGCTTTATATATAATTGATTTGGTTTTAGTTTACAATACTTATGTTCAAGATATAAATTGCTCATCTAATGATAGTCATTCCCAAACTCCTCTTGGATAGATTCACACAAGATCCATCACGAACAATTATTACATGCAGTCTTGCACAACCTGCCAACTCCTTGGTCTAGGATATGTAAGGATTTCTTATAAACCTTTATCTTGTATGATTTTGTAAACTGTTATTTAGATGAAATTAATTTTAACCTTGTGTACTACTCTTAAGTACATGACCTTATAAAAAGAAGTTAACTCAACTTCACTCACAATTAATCATACTTCTTTAAATAAAGTTTGATTACTCCATATCGACATATCATTATGTATCATATGAAGAAGTGAGGATTAAATATTTATTCATTCTTAGGTACATTTGAAACTCTTTCCAATATACTCGCCTATTCGATCAAATCGAATCATATTTATTTTCTATTGCACGTTATTTTACTTACTTCTATTTTATATTCTATGAACTCATCATTAACATGCCACATATGCATCATATGCACATGTTCATATTTGTGATAATTCACTGGTGAATACAAAAGAGTACATGGAACCATTTTTGTATTAATAGACTTGCGATTGCATACATCTATATGTATCAACCTGAAGAGTTTATCAACTCTTATGATGTTCCAACTGAATGGGTTCTTTTCCCTTAATTATTTGAGATATAATTCACTAGTATCATATGATTCATAATCATATGGTCAAAAAAAAAATTCTCCAAACTGTAGCTTGGTCCATGATTCCAAAAATAATTGCAAATAAATTTAGATACTTCTGTATTTTTCATTGTATCATAAATACATGTTCTGTAGTTTTATTTTATAATGAATATTCATAATATTCATATTAAAACAAAACTATGTCATTTATTCCATCAACCGTAACCAGTTTTACAATCGAGAATTTTCAGATCAATATCTTAAACTCATAAGAATAAAACTCATAGAAAATAATTTTCTATATGAAAGTACATTTTGAAATAGAAACCATATTTCTCATTTCAAATGTTAAGTATCAACTATTATTTTATAATTCTCGTTTCTGATGTTTCTTTATGAAGAAGAAGTGATAATTCACTCTCTACATCCCAATTGTACCTTAGGCTACATCCACTCTTATACATTCAATTTTCTTTTTAAATGGTCGAACCATTCAAAGGAAATTCTTACTACAATATCATAATGAACTCTTTACAAAAGTGCATTTGGTAATTTTTAACATTTAAGGATATCAAATAAATTGCACTTTACATAAACTGATCAAACTAACATTACAATGATCGAATTTTTAGATCTATCTTGAGCTCTTGGTCTATTATTACATTTATTATTTTATAATTCTCATTTCTGGTGTTTCTTTGTGAAGAAGAAGTGATAATTCACTCTCTTCATCCCAACTGTACCTTAGGTTACATCCACTCTTATACGTTCAATTTTCTTTCTAAATGGTTGAACCATTCAAAGGAAATCCATACTACAATATCATAATGAACTCTTTACAAAAGTGCATTTGGCCATTTTTAACTTTTAAGGATATCAAATAAATTGCACTTTACATAAACTGATCAAACTAACATTTTAGTAATCGAATTCTTAGATCTATCTTGAGCTCTTGGTCTATTATTACATTTAACATGATAAGATCTTGATTCTAATCAATCATATTGAATACATGATCTCACACTATGGTTTACTTCCTTATTTCGAATTAATTAAAGTCATCGAAGTTTCGTACATTATGAGTTACCACCATTCATCATATACATTTATATGTGATTCAAAATGAATCAAATATTCATATCCTTGTATTGCTTTTAAAGTTTGAAAATCGTTGAAGACTTGCATGGGTCAACAATCTTAGTCAAGTAAACATGCAAATGATCAAGTTATGAACGTATTTAGTAGTTGTATAATTAGGCACTTGCATGGGTCAACATGCAAAAATATTCATTGATAATATCATATATTTAGTAGTAGTATATTTTATATTTCTATTTGTTAACATTAATTTAGTTCAATTGTATATTTTAATTGATAAACATTTTATTATTTATATTAATTGCATAAGTTTATCAATGTAGATTATTACAACATTGTATAACAGATGTTCTTACAATAGTAGATAGGTTAAATGTTATCATTTTAATTTTCTAATAAAGCTCCCACTAGTCTTTTATGTTTCTCCAAAGCCTAAGATGAAACATAGAAGTATTTTGACTTCACTAATCGGTGTTAGGACTCATCTGCCTTGGGATTCTAACCTTAAGTTTGCTCAATAAGTGATAACCCCATAAACGATGGATAACTCCTTATCGGTTGTATCACATACAACTCATAACCCATGGTACCTTATCCTAATCTCATTTCGACCTTGAGTTTGCTCAACAAATTGAATGAAATTATTCACTCTTACCTACCATTTCACGACGACCTTAGTATATGTACCAAGAGTTTGGTCAACAAATACATATAGTTATCTTACCTCATCTAGTCAATATATTAATAATACTACATATAACATCTCTAGCTTGAGTTTGCTCAACAATCAAAGAGTATGCAAGTAATTTATTAATATATAAATTATAAAGGACAACATTTATATTATAGATTCATAATCTTTAATATATTTAATTATGTGATATCGACTTATGAAATAATGTATTTCTTATGGAAATACCCTTGTAACATCCCGCCATTTTGGACCATTCATATCGACAATAAAACCACACATGTCATACTTGAATAATTCAAAACAACAGATTGTTAATAAAATTTAGGGCAAATAAAATCAATCACAGAATCACAGACACAGAATATCAGAATAACTCGCAGCGAAATAAATAAACATAGGAGTTCATGAAGCTCCTAGATACAAAGTTTCAAAACTAATACATAATACGAAGTCTGGAAACAAATATACTTGTAAAGTAAGATACATAAGTTGCTACTACAAAAGCAAAAGTGGCGTGGAAATAACTGGAATAAAATATCAAGTAGACGACTGAATCTTCAGCGGATCTCTAGCTTCGAAAGAGGATGAAACCAAAGCTGTGAAACTTAGGATGACCCAAGCGTGAAGCAAAACACAAAACACTCGAGTCAGGACATAAATACTTATAAAATGTAAATCAACTCAAGTGAACTATAAAGAAATGCATCAGTAACTTAAAGGATGCTTGGGATCGCCCATCCTCTAAAGATCCATTAAACTATCTACTATGTAGTAATATACACTATTATAGTAGGGTCTAAAGTAAAGTATACTATTTAAAAATAGCGTTAAGGCTTTACATTTTCCACCTTAACACATTTTTGGGTATGCCAATAGTCTATATAGTACCATAACTCCCCGTAAACTGGAGCCGCCAGAGGATACCACATAGGTACGACACAAAACAAACTCGTAGAAGGCGCGCTAGGGTAGGTGACACGGCACAACTAGGCAATGCCAGGATAGATATACCAATTACACTTCCGGATTGTTGGAAACACATAGCCGCAACTACCGCCCAACTCGATCCACACTCCTGAATCAAAGGTGCACACCAAATCAATCACAAAGTAATAAAATGGCTAACGATGAAGTGTGTTTGATTAGAGGAGCTACCTCCGTGGCCCGTCGATTGCTCCTGTTTTAGCCACCTTATGGGAACTCATGGGAGTTAGATCCACGTAAATATACCTTTAGGATCGTCGCCGCCATCCTACTTCATTCTGGAATCTCCACCGCGTACACAATTGTTAAAGTGGATTTTGGTATCGACAGAGAGTATGCCCATATCTGATCTCGGTCTCTTTAACAACCAATCGTTATTATAACCCGTGGTTATATAAATTTCAAATGGTTTATATTTCATATCAAAAAATATTCCTTTTTAAACCATATAAATTCCATATCATTATTCTTTTAAAATAATATTCATTTTCCCAAAGTAGTAATACTTCCAAATTCATTTAATTATAACCCTTTCTAAACATAAAAGTTTAGAGATCATAGCACTTTAAGAATGTAACTTTAGAACCATACATGTAGCCTTTAAGAAAATTGTAGCATTCAGAAAATGTCCTTTAAGAAAATGCAGCAGTATAGAAGTGCTACTGTAAGAATTCGCAGCAGTGCAGAAATGCTACTGTAAGAATTCGCCGGTTCAGAACTGCTACTGTAATAATTCGCGATAGCACAGAATTGTTACAGTAAGGAAATCGCAGCAGTGCAGAATTGTTACAGTAAGGAATCGCAGCAGAGCAGAATTGTTGTAGTAAGGAAATCGCAGCAGTTATGAATTGTTACCGTAGTACTTCCCACTACAATATTTTATAAAAACACAAATAGTACATATCTATGCAGTTTTTTTATCAAAGTCATTATATCGTTCCTATTATACTACTCACATTTTAGCTATTTGGACATTAAAGAAACTGCACTTTTAGTAAAGTAACTTTGTTACCAAAATATCAAATTTTAAAACAAAAATATTTATACCAAGTTAAAAGTATTTTTACTTACCTTTTTATTTCTTTTCAGTAAATGACATTTATCATTTTTATTTCCCAAATCATACCATTTTCATTTGTTAAAACTTACATGTCAAATGTACGTTTTAACTTACATTTCTTTTCACAAAACATTTATCATTTTAATCACTATTACATGAGTTAAAACTTACAATTTATAGGTTAGAATAAAATATTATTATTAAGTGAAATCGGCTTATAAAAATTCAATCAACCTTCATACTGTAAATTAGATTCCAAAATTTACATTTTCAACTATTTATTTCTTATAAAATCTTAACACATGTAAACAAATTTTTCTTCAGCAATTCTTACATCAACTTTTAGTTGAGGTTCATATATAAAAATCCAAAATACTTAATAATTTTTAGAAAAATCATTTTTAAATCAACCACGGAGTCTGTATAAAATTCTCTACCCTAGGGTCAATAACTACAGACATATATCATTTCAATCCGCAATTTATTAATTTTCAGGGTTTTATATCATTTCAAAACACGTAATCCCAAGTCAAATAAAACTACTCAAGCCTATCATTTCAGCCCATAATAATTTTTCCTTACTTTAAAGTTCGTTCGGGTATGTATCATTTCAACCCATAGTGAAGGAACTTGCAGTGTGATCTCAGAATATGAAATAAACATAACAATATTCAGCATATCATGGCATATGATCAAACAGGTATAATATGATATTAAATAGCAAAATAAAATCATATGAATGGCATGATATAAGCATATTAAATAACATAATATAAATATATGAAATAACAAAATAAAATCATATGATTGACATAATATAAGCATATGAAATAACATGATATAAACATATGAAATAACAAAATAAAATCATATGTGAAATGTCAAATTTGCATATACATATCCTAACAATTCAATTGTCACCAATTCATCAAATAAATAAGTACGTATGTCAAGTGTGATTTCTCACCTTTCTTTGGTTGGAAAAGTGATTCAAAGCGCAACACAAAAATCAACAAACTACGAACCAGTTTGAGTAAGAGGAGAATACAAATCCGACGCTTGAAAAATAAAAAAAATAAATTCCATATGTAAACACATAATTTTACATAAAAAAATAAAATAGAAAAATATATATATGCAAAATACATAAGAGGGATTGTCTAGGGTTTGCATAGGCTTGGTCTAGAGGTGGTTTTGGTTTGGTCTAGGCGAGGTTTGGATTAGGTGGGTTCGGCCATAGCTAGGTTTTGGTGGAGATTGGTTCGGCCATAGCTAGGTTTAGGGTTAGGCTAGGGTTTTTGGGTTCGGGCATCATCTCTAAGGCAAGGCTCACGGCTAGGAAGGCAAAAGGAAGGAGAGGCAAAGGGTTGTGCTCGACTATGGGGATGCTATTTGGTGATGGTGGTCGGTTTTGGGTAGGGAAGAGGTCACGACTAGGGTTTGGAAGAGGAAGGTCTAGAGTTTTGTGAAGAGGTGGAGAATAGGAGAGAAGAGAAGAAGGTGAGAGGAGGTGGTGAAGGTGATGGCAAATTTTGGAAGAAGAGGAGTGGTGGAGAAGAAGATCTAGGGTTTTGGAAAGAGGAGGAAGAAGAAGGAGAAGAAGACTTACATTTTTCTGTGGAGGCACAAATGAATGGATGTAGAGGCTAGCCAAAACCCTAGGAGATTATATATAGGCTACTCATCTAAGTAAAGGTTTTCTAGCCCAAATAGTCTAAGCCCAAACAAATCACAATAAAAATAAAGTAGAAGTTGTATGGAAAATAACTACGTGTAATACTCCAAAAGTTGCAAAATTTGAGAAGTAAACATCAAAATTTAACAAAACGGAAAACTGGGGAAATGTTAAAATTAAATTCATCTTCATAAAAAAATAGTTAAAAATTCAAATTTTAAAAATTTTCACTGAAAGTCAAACTTTGACCAAAGTTGACCAAAGGTGACCAAAATTTGCATTTTAAGAAAAATCTTTATTTTATTAAATTTGGAAAAACATTTCACATCCAAACTCAAAATTATCCATTAAAATTTCCCAATTTAGAAATTTAAAATAATTATATTCAAAATTTCAAATAAATTTTAATTTAAAATATTCTTAAAATTTGCGGGTTGTTACACTCTCCCCCACTCAAAACTTTTCGTCCTCGAAAAGGAACAAGACCAGAAAATAAAGAAGGATAAGATATGACAACAAATAGTACCTGGAATAAACAATTCCGGATTTGAAGCACGAATGCTCTCTTCCATTTCCCAAGTACAATCCCGATCATCAGTGCTCCATTGCACTTTGACTAGGTTAACGGATTTTCTTTGAAGCTGCTTCGTACCTCTATCGATAATACGAAGTGGCTTCCTCTCGACAGTAAGGTTCAGCTCAACATCCAAACTCTCGAGAGCAAAAGGCTGGACAATCAAAGATGGATCATGAAGATACCGACGAAGATGTGAAACATGGAACACATTATGCACTCCAGAAAGTTTCTCAGGAAATTCCAAGCGATAAGCTAAGGAACCAACTCTCTCTAAGATGTGGAAAGGACCAATAAACCTAGGAGCGAGCTTCCCTTTTCGTCCAAAACGAATCACATTCCTTAATGGAGAGACCTTAAGGAAAACTTGATCACCAACAGAAAACTCCAAACTCCTCCTACACCTATCAGCGTACTTCTTCTGTCTATCTTGAGCAATCCTCATCTTCCTCCTAATCTCCTCAACCTTCTCAGAAGCCTCTAGAATCATATCCGGGTTAAGAACCAAACAATTACCGGTCCAGCAAGGTGGAGATTTGCAAGTTCGTCCATAAAGAGCAGCAAATGGAGCCATTTCGATACTAGCCTGAATTTTAAGAGATGGAATAAGATAAATAAATGTTTAAGACAACCTTAAATAGATATTTGAGATTATACCTGATAACTATTGTTATAGGTGAATTCAACGAGATGGAGATGATCTTCCCAAGATCCTCCATAATCAAGGACACATGCACAAAGAAGATCTTCTATAATCCGGTTCACTCTTTCCGTTTGACCATCGGTCTGCGGATGGTAAGCAGTGCTCAGATTCAGACGAGTACCTAAAGATTCCTGAAAAGCTTTCCAAAACTGACCGGTAAAGATGGGGTCTCTATCGCAAACAATGCTAACAAGAACACCATGAAGATGAACTGTCTCTCTCATATAAATCTCAGCTAAACTAGAAGCAGAACGGTTAGACCTAACCGGAATGAAATGAGCTGACTTAGTCAATCTATCCACAACTACCCAAATACTTTCATTACCACTCCTAGTCCTCGGTAATCCATCAATAAAATCCATAGAAACTTGTTCCCATTTCCAGTTGGGGACCTCAAGAGGTTGCAATAATCCAGCAGTCTTCTGATGATCAGCCTTAACCTGCTGACAAGTCGCACATCTACTAACAAAAAGGAGATATCACGCTTCATACCACTCCACCAATACAGCTTCTTCATATCATGGTACATCTTCGTTACACCTGGATGAATAGAAAGTCTGGACCGATGATTTTCCCAAAGTAATTCTTGCCTCAATCCATTGACATTCGGGACACAAATCCGATTATTAATCTTTAAAATCCCTTTATCATCAATCTAAGCTCCACTTCCATCTTGGCTATTACTACCAACCCTGCTACAAACATTTTCCTTAATAAGCCTAATTATCCTTTCTTCATCCTACTTAGCAATAATACGATCCATAAGAGGAGAAGAAACAACAAGTTGACACAACATCGCCTTCTTTCGACTTAAAGCATCGGCTACAACATTATCTTTCCCTAGGGTATAATTGATGTCGAGGTCATAAGAAGCTAAAAACTCAAGCCACCTAACTTGTCTCAAATTCAAGTCCTTCTGGGTGAAAATATATTTCAAAGACTTATGATCCGTAAAGACCTCAAACTTAGTTCCCAAAAGATGATTTCTCCAAAGCTTTAAACCAAAAACTACGGCAAGCAATTCCAGATCATGGGCTGCATAATTGGCTTCATGAGTCTTTAACTGGCGACTAGCATAAGCGATAGCCTTCCCATCCTGCATCAGAATGGCTCCCAAACCTTCACGACTGGAAAGTGTATACCGTTAATCCCTCATTTCCATTTGGAACGGTAAGAACTAGTGCGGAAGTAAGCTTGCGCTTGAACTCATTGAATGTAGCTTCACACTTATCATTCCATCTAAACTTAGCATTCTTATGAGTTAGAGCAGTGAGAGATGCAGCGATCCGAGCAAAATTCTCAATGAATCTCCGATAATAACCGGCAAGGCCCAGAAAACTACGGATATCAGATGGAGTCCTAGGGGTTTCCCAATCCTGAAATGAAATAGGGAAGAATAAGAACTATAGAGAAAGAGATAGAATAATTAAATTCACAAAAGGAGGAAGAGAAGATAGACCTACATTGATCGCAGCGATCTTAACTGGATCAACAGAAACTCCATTACCAGAAACTATATGTCAAAAAAATCGGACTTCATCATTCCAGAAATGGCATTTCGAGAATTTGGCTTTCAACTAATGACTTCTAAGAGTCTCAAGAACAGAATTTAAATGGACTTCATGTTCCGCCTTAGACTTAGAGAAAACAAGAATATCATCGACGAATGCTAGAACAAACTTATTAAGAACATCATGGAAAACCCGGTTCATAAGGTCGACAAAGAAGGCTGGGGCATTAGTCAAACCAAAAGGCATAACTAGCCATTCAAAGAAACCATCCTCAGAACGAAAAGCAGTTTTGGGAATACTTTCCTCAGAAATTCTGAGCTGGTGGAAACCAGTGGCAAGATCAAGCTGAGAGAATACGAGCTCCATAAAGTTGATCGAACATATCATTGATACGAGGCATTGGATATCTATTTTTCATAGTGAGCTTGTTCAGCTCCCTATAATCAACACACATCCTCAAAGAACCATCAGACTTATTGACAAAAACCACCGCTGCTCCCATTTGGAATGACTGGGTCTGATCAGACCTTTGGAGAACAAGTCTTCAAATTGCTTCCTCAACTCAACCTTCTCACTGGGTGCCATTCTTCTAGGAGGAAGAAATATAGTTCAAGCTCCAGGAATGAGATCAATACGAAATTCGATTTCACGTTTAGGAGGTAAAGAAGTGACTTCACCAAATACATCGGGGTAGAGTTTGACCACAGGAGTAGAATCAAGATCACTAGGGGAAGAATCAAGAGAATAGATATAACTGCCTGCATACTCCTGAGGCATACGACACTGAATCACCAAAAGATCACCCTTATCACCAACAAGAGAAACGGTTTGGGCTTTATAAGAAATAACATCTTCATGATTCTTTTGCCAATCTCCTCCAAGCAATAGATCAAAAGCATTAAAACCAAGAACATAGAAATCACCAGAAAAATGATAGCCAGAATGGAAGAGTTCACATTGTTACAAATCCTACTTAGGTTTGCGGGACCACCAATAGGATTAGTAACACACAAAGGTTCGGTTGCAAACTTAGGTGAAAGGATATGCTCAAACTTATCACAAAGGTCCACAGAAATGAAACTATGTGAAGCTCCAGTGTCAAATAGAACACGAACCGGAAAATCAAACAAGGTAAAGGTGCTCTAGAGAGTACCTTGGGTATCACTAGCAGCAGGTGGTGTAGGCGGAGCCTGAGTGGAAGAAGTCATGGAAAAGACTCCAGATGTCTTGCCCTTCTAATACAAGGGACAATCCTGCTTGAAGTGGCCAGGCTGCAAACAGACATGGCAAAGATCACGCCTAGTCATCTGAGCTGGAGGAGCAGCAGTTCCATCTAAAGTAGGACAACTATTGGCATAGTGCCCTTTCTGATCACACCTAAAGCAAGTGATGGAAGAAAGATCAATAGGCTGCTTCCGGGAAGAAGAATATCCTAAACCTGGATTCTTGAGCCAATTCTGCTTCCGACGTTGGAAATTTGACTTTCTCTTCTTAGAGTTGCTAGAAGACTGCTAAGATGAAGGTGCACGAGCAACAAATGATTCCTTAGAAGTGGGGTTTTCATATCTAATGGCCATATCCATCAATGTCGTAAATGGGCTGTGCATATGAGAAATCAGTCGATCATAAAACTCTGGGCAAGCTCCAGCTATAAACTTCTCATTCTTCTTAAGAGGGGTATCAATCAAACTAGGACCAAACTTGGAAAGCTCATCAAACTTCCTCTCATACTCAGAAAATGACATATCCCCCTGCTTAAGGTTCATAAACTCCCTGTATAGCTGAGACTTCCCAGCCTCTGGCATCCACTTCATCACAAAAGCCTCCCTAAACAAGATATCCAAACTTAAGAAAGATTCCACAGGGATAACCTAAACCAAATTCAAAAGGACTAACTTAAGACAATACCTAAACTGATCCCAAGAAATATCTGCCTCAACAGTGTTGGCTATAACAGACTACCACCAATCTAGTGCTGCCTCCTTCAACTGCCATGCCGCTAACTGGCGCTTCTGAGCGTCAGTGATCTCCAAACTAGCAAAAATCCTTTCCAAACCTCTCAGCCATGGCTAAGCCTCAATGATGGTCTCCGATCCTGAAAACTTAGTACCACCTAACTGGGTGAACTCCTTATAGAGAGTAGTAAACTTAACTGGTGCAACTGGTGCTAGAACTGGGGCAACACCACGACCTTTGGCATTCCTACGATTCATCCTGGAAATTCAAGAATGAATTTTAGGACAAAGATAAAGGAAAAGGTAGAAGAAAAGATCCAACTAGACTGGAAATCCTAATCAAAGAATTCTATAAAAAAAAGGTGGATTCGAAAGGAAGGAAAAATTCTAAGAAAAGTAATTTTTAAAACACGAAAATTTTTATATCCAAAATAATCTTTTAAAAATCATTTAAAATCATTTTATACTTGAAAATACGTTCTCTCACAAAGAATGATTCTAAGACTGGTTTTACTCATTCTAGGGTATTTCTACCCTATCTCTAATGAGTTTTTGCCCCTTAGGCTAAGGTTTGCCTAAAACCAAAGCTCTGATACCAACTGTAACATCCTGCCGTTTTGGACCATTCAAATCGACAATAAAAACACACATGTCAGACTTGAATAATTCAAAACAACAGATTGTTAATAAAATTTAGGGCAAATAAAATCAATCACATAATCACAAACACATAATATCAGAATAACTCGCAGCGGAATTAATAAACATAGGAGTTCATGAAGCTCCTAGATACAAAGTTTCAAAACTAATACATAATACGAAGTCTGGAAATAAATATACTTGTAAAGTTAGATACATAAGTTGCTACTACAAAAGCAAAAGTGGCATGGAAATAACTGGAATAAAATATCAAGTAGACGACTGAATCTTCAGCAGATCTCTAGCTTCGAAAGAGGATGAAACCAAAGCTGTGGAACTCAGAAAGACCCGAGCGTAAAGCAAAACACAAAACACTCGATTCAGGACATACATACTTATAAAATGTAAATCAACTCAAGGGAACTATAAAGAAATGCATCAGTAACTTAAAGGATGCTTGGGATCGCTCATCCTCTAAGGATCCGTTAAACTATCTACTATGTAGTAATATACGCTATTATAGCAGGGTCTAAAGTAAAGTATACTATTTAAAAATAGCGTTAAGGCTTTACATTTTCCACCTTAACACATTTTTGGGTATGCCAATAGTCTATACAGTACCGTAACTCCCCGTAAACTGGAGCCGCCAGAGGATACCACATAGGTACGACATAAAACAAACTCATAGAAGGCGCGCTAGGGTAGGTGACATGGCACAACTATGCAATGCCAAGGTAGATATACCAATTACACTTCCGGACTGTTGGTAATGCATAGCCGCAACTACCACCCAACTCGATCCACACTCCCGAATCAAAGGTGCGCACCAAATCAATCACAAAGTAATAGAATGGCTAACGATGAAGTGTGTCCGATTAGAGGAGCTACCTCCTTGGCCTATCAATTGCTCATGTTTTAGCCACCTTACGCTAACTCACGGGAGTTAGGTCCACGTAAATATACCTTTAGGATCATCGCCACCATCCTACTTCATTCTGGAATCTCCACCGCGTACACAGTTGTTAAAGTGGTTTTCGGTATCGATAGAGAGTATGCCCATATCTGATCCCGGTCTCTTTAACAAACAATCATTATTATAACCCATGGTTATATAAATTTCAAATGGTTTATATTTCATATCAAACATATTCCTTTTTAAACCATATAAATTCCATATCATTATTCTTTTAAAATAATATTTATTTTCCCAAAGTAGTAATACTTCCAAATTCATTTAATTATAACCCTTTTTAAACATAAAAGTTTAGAGATCATAGCACTTTAAGAATGTAACTTTTAGAACCATACATGTAGCCTTTAAGAAAATTGCAGCATTCAGAAAATGTCCTTTAAGAAAACGCAGCAGTACAGAAGTGCTACTATAAGAATTCGCAGCAGTGCAGAAATGCTACTGTAAGATTTCGTAGCAGTGCAGAAATGCTACTGTAAGAATTCGCAGCGGTGCAGAACTGTTACTGTAATAATCCGCGACAGCGTAGAATTATTACAGTAAGGAAATCGCAGTAGTGCATAATTGTTACAGTAAGGAAATCGCAGCAGAGCAGAATTGTTACAGTAGTACTTCCTACCACAATATTTTATAAAAACACAAATAGTACATATCTATGCAGTTTTGATCAAAGTCATTATACCATTCCTATTATACTACTCACATTTTAGCTATTTCGTCATTAAAGAAACTGCACTTTTAATAAAGTAACTTTGTTACTAAAATATCAAATTTTAAAACAGAAATCTTTATACCAAGTTAAAAGTATTTTTACTTACCTTTTTATTTCTTTTTAGCAAATGACATTTATCATTTTTATTTGCCAAATCATACCATTTTCATTTGTTAAATCTTACATGTCAAATGTACGTTTTAACTTACATTTCTTTTCACAAAACATTTATCATTTTAATCACTATTACATGAGTTAAAACTTACAATTTATAGGTTAGAATAAAATACTATTATTAAGTCAAATTGGCTTATAAAAATTCAATTAACCTTCATACTGTAAATTAGATTCCAAAATTTACATTTCCAACTATTTATTTCTTATAAAATATTAACACATGTAAACAAATTTTTCTTCAGCAATTCTTACATCAACTTTTAGTTGAGGTTCATATATAAAAATCCAAAATACTTAATAATTTTTACACACGGAGTCTGTATAAAATTCTCTACCCTAGCGTCAAGTAACTACAGACATATATCATTTCAATCCGCAATTTATTAATTTCCCGGGTTTTATATCATTTCAAAACCTGTAATCCCAAGTCAAATAAAATTGCTCAAGCCTATCATTTCAGCCCATAACAATTTTTCCTTATCTAAAGATCGTTCGGGTATGTATCATTTCAACCCATAGTGAAGGAACTTGCAGTGTGATCTCAGAATATGAAATAAACATAACAATATTCAACATATCATGGCATATGATCAAACAGGTATAATCTGATATGAAATAGCAAATTAAAATCACATGAATGGCATGATATAAGCATATGAAATAACATAATATAAACATATGAAATAACAAAATAAAATCATATGATTGACATAATATAAGCATATGAAATAACATGATATAAACATATGAAATAACAAAATAAAATCATATGTGAAATGTCAAATTTGCATATACATATCCTAACAATTCAATTGTCATCAATTCATCAAATAAATAAGTACGCATGTCAAGTGTGATTTCCCACCTTTCTTTGGTTGGAAAAGTGATTCAAAGCGCAACACAAAAATCAACAAACTACGGACAAGTTTGAGTGAGAGGAGAATCCAAATCCGACGCTTGAAAAAAAAATTCCATACGTAAACAAATAATTTTACATAGAAAAATAAAATAGAAAAATATATATATGCAAAATACATAAGAGGGCTTGTCAAGGGTTTGCATAGGCTTGGTCTAGAGGTGGTTTTGGTTTGGTCTAAGCTAGGTTTGGATTAGGTGGGTTCGGCCGTAGCTAGGTTTTGGTGGAGATAGGTTCGGCCATAGCTTGGTTTAGGGTTAGGCTAGGGTTTTTGGGTTCGGCCATCATCTCTAGGGCAAGGCTCATGGCTAGGAAGGCAAAAGGTAGGGGAGGCAATGGGTTGTGCTCGGCTATGGGGATGCTATTTGGTGATGGTGGTCGGTTTTGGGTAGGGAAGAGGTCACGGCTAGGGTTTGGAAGAGGAAGGTCTAGGGTTTTGGGAAGAGGTGCAGAATAGGAGAGAAGAAGGTGAGAGGAGGTGGTGAAGGTGATGGCAAATTTTGGAAGAAGAGGAGTGGTGGAGAAGAAGATCTAGGGTTTTGGAAAGAGGAGAAAGAAGAAGGAGAAGAAGACTTACATTTTTCTATGGAGGCACAAATGAATGGATGTGGAGGCTAGCCAAAAACCTAGGAGATTATATATAGGCTACTCATCTAACTAAAGGTTTTCTAGCCCAAATGGTCTAAGCCCAAGCAAATCACAATAAAAATAAAATAGAAGTTGTAGGGAAAATAACTGCGTGTAATACGCCAAAAGTTGCAAAATTTGAGAAGTAAACATCAAAATTTAACAAAACGAAAAACTGGGAAAATGTTAAAATTAAATTCATCTTCATAAAAAAAGTTAAAAATTCAAATTTTAAAAATTTTCACAGAAAGTCATACTTTGACCAAAGCTGACGAAAATTTGCATTTTAAGAAAAATCTTTATTTTATATTAAATTTGGAAAAACATTTCACATCAAAACTCAAAATTATCCATTAAATTTCCCAATTTAGAAATTTAAAATAATTATATTCAAAATTTCAAATAAATTTTCATCTAAAATATTCTCAAAATTTGCGGGTTGTTACAACCCTTGTGAGTAAGCTGTCAGACACATCAAAAATCATGGTATATGTACTTCAACATATGTATTTATTCCTTAAGTCTATTTAAGGTTTCTTTAGCATTCCACCTTTAGCTTATACATTTATATTATATAAGTTTTATTATTATATAACTTTTATATTTTTTTTAACTTATATAATATTTTATGTATAACATTGTAATAATTAAATCTTATTTACTTAATTTAATTAATTAACACTTTAGCTAATTATTATATCATTTTGTTATTACATATTACATTGAATATATATACTATAACCTTTATAGTGATATACATATATCTTATGTATATGTATTTTAATTTATTAATTAAATCTTAATTAAATATCTAATTAAACAATTTTAATTAAATTTTATTAATTTTGAATTTTTTTATACACACATGTATACTAATATTGCCTCAAACAATTCAAGACAACATAACATATATCATTATATATATTATACATTTACATGTATATTTAATTAATTAACATATTTAATTAATTCATTTATTTTATTAATCTTATTAATAAAAAATATTTTTAAAATTAATTATATAACATTTTCAAACATTTTGAAAAAATATATTTTCAAGGAACGCTTGCCAAGTCCCTAGAATTGGAAGATGATGTAAGAAAAGTCCCTTCCAAAAAAGTTATGAAAATTTGGTCCCTATTTTTAGTTTTTAACTAATTTATGCCACTTTTGCCCCTGATTTTAATGATGGGCTGATTTTCTAGAAAGGGACAATTTGGTAAAAAATAACAAAACAGGGACCTAATTTACATGGGTTTATTAGTAGGGACTTTTTGTACATGAGCTTTGAGAATAGGGACCTTTGGTCCAAAACCCCTTATATTTTAACTTTAATAATATGTGTTTTATTTTAAATATAAAACTTTTATTTTAATTTTCAAAACAATTTGAAAATCTTTTATAACATTTATAATAATTTTCTTATTTTAAACTGAACTTTTAAATTTAAAACTTTAACTTCAATTTCTAAACATTTTTGTAATCAGCTCAAGACCTAATTCAAATTGGGCCTTTTCTATTAGGGATAAACTTCGGGCCTACCTCATCCTTTTAGGCTAGGTCAGTAGCCAGGTAAGGTAGAGTACTTGATTATCCAAACCCAACCTTAGACACAACTTTTCTAGAATCCTTACTATATGGATAGGCTTTAGTAAGTTAGCCATAATACCGCTAACTTAGACCGTATAGGCTATTTAGCTTTGATACCATTGTTGGAACTAGGCCAGCAGATAGTTGGGTAAATGGGTAAACTTCAAAAAAATTATTCCATTTGGATCTCTATTGGGCCTATGAAGTCTAAATTTATTTAGAACTTTTCTAAATTTTCTTTTTAAATAAAATCAATATTTTATTTAATTCATAAATATAGTTATTTATATAGTTTGTATTATGTTATATATATATGTGTGTGTGTGTATGTATGTGCACGTGTGCGTATGCACGTGCGTGTTGGTATTATATACAGATATATGTGTACGTGCACGTTCAGCACAATAGGATGTACATGCTTTAATATGCCCATTTATAGATGTTGGGATTTACACCGCAACAGATATGTTAGTCCCTTTACGTACAATTGTATTATCCAAATATATATACGTATGTGTCAAAATAATATAAATATATACATGCGTAGAAATATAGTTATATATGTGTGTGTGTATTATGAAATACTAATTATAAATAACTTATATAAAATCATTTATATATTTGTGTGTGTGTGTATATTTAAATTATAAAATTATTTTTAATATCATCTTATAAAATATTTTAAATAACTACTTAAAATATTATATGTAATTTATGAGAAAAAACCTTTTTAATTAAATAATAAATACATACATTTATTTTGCAACATTGCTCTCGACCTAGTTTTTTTCTCCTTTTGGTTTTATATATGGTTTTAAAAATCGTACGGAAATGTTTAAATTAATAAACATATATTATTTAATTTTAAAAACCATACGAAAATGTTTAAATAAATCACTACGCCATAGATGGCCTATTGCAACGAAATTACAAGGTGTTGCTAGCTACAATGTAACGATAGCTATGCTGATTTTTGTCTATTGCAACATTCACTTCAATGTGTTAGCATAGATATCAGCAAAATGTTGCAGTAGCTATAAATATATTCAAATTAATAAAATTAATAAAATTTTACACCTCAGCGATCCACACCATCATTTAAAACAAAATCTCAACCGTCAATCCACACCATCAATCCACACCTTAGCAATTTTCATTTCCCGCTTTACTTTTCTTTCTCGTTCCTCTTTGTGTGAAAATTAGGGCACGACATTTTTCTTTCTCGTTCCACGCTGTGAAAACTAGGGCACGCGATTCCAGTTGCTTTGATGCTCTGATTGATCGAATCTAGTGTGAGAAACGTTCCTGGTAGCTTGCTCCTTCATTCTCCTTGATTGATTGCTCGAATTGCTTTGACTTCGTCGTCCGGTGCGATGTGATATTATTTGGTATGTTTTCTGCCTTCTGGTTTACTTGATTATTCTCGATTTTGATTACACTCGCACGCTTTTGCCGATGATGAATTGGGATTTATTTATAGGCTTTATTTCCTATAATCTCGAGTTTAATCTTTCTGTTGGACTTTGAGAAATCTGGTATGTTGGATTGTGATGATGTATTGGTATGTTGGATTTTGGTTCACTGGCTTGATTTTGCTTTGCCGATGATGAATTGCGATGTGATATTATTTGGTATGTTGGATTTTGGTTCACTGGCTTGTTTTTGATTTCTAATCTGAGCTTGTTAGCTCCTTTCTGCTGCATTTGTTAAACCAGAACTTGAACCTTTGTTAAACCAGAACTTGAACCTTTGTTAAACCAGAACTTGAACCTTTGTTAAACTTGTTCACATACCTTTGTACCTTGCTGCATTTGTTAAACCAAAACTTGAAGTATTTGTATTCTGCTGTCCTCTAGAAAACTGCTTCACTTGAAAACTTCTGCATTTTGAAAATCAGAACTTTGAAAGTGATCTTTGGTTTTCTAAAACTGTTGACTAATCTGAACATTGAGTTTTGATTTCCACGATATATACAAACATATGTGTGTTGAGCTTTGTTGGTTTTTCTTGGTCTGGACTGAACTGGTACCATGCTAGCCTTGTTCTTTAACATGAACTGATGCTCCAAGTCCTCTGTATATCATATTACTGCCTATGTTTCTCTTGTACATGCCTGATGCATTCACTGTTTTTGCTTGATGGGCTGCCTATGTGTACTGCTGTGTTTCTTGCACTGGCTTGTCTACATTTTGCTGAACCTGGTTCTTGTTTGTTTTGTTGGTTGCTTGGCCCTGAGTTGAATCCAGTCGATGACTCGGGTTTGACCTTGTGCCGTGTCCTTGTATCCATGTGTTGCATTCATGTTTGGCTTATGCACTTATGAAAAGAAACAACCCAAATACCTGAGGCAAATATTATAACAAAAATATTTTCATTTTCTGTTTGAGTTAAATATTATTTTCCAGATTACTGCTTTTGAATTATATGTGACAGGTATTGAAGACTGGACAGCTTGATACAAGCTTGAAGACAGAGTCAAATCAAATGTGCATGAGTGTATGAATGCATGAGCTGAAGACAGGTTTCAAAGAAGGCTCGATCTTCCGAAATCGGATGAATCGGGCGGTGCCCACAGGCTCCATCTTCGATCCCCGCCGGGACTGCGGTGCCCCGGACCCCCGCCGGCGCTGCGCCCGGACCCGCTTCTCGGCTCGCCTTCGGCTCGGCACTCGGCTCGCCTTCGGCTCGGCACTCAGCTCGTCATATATTTGTCAGTGTCGGTGTCTGTATAAATTGAAACTGCATATGTAATGAGTGAACTGAGTGATGTAGTGAGGATTATCTGTATATGTAAATATCAGTGTTATATATCATTGAATTGTAAAATAGTGGAGTCAGGAATTTGTACTATCTCAAATGTTGAAATAAAATATTTATTTAAATAAATTACTGTTTGAATACCAATTCTATGCAATAGCATTTTATTAAATAAATATTTATTTCTATTAAAAAATCAAATATGCTCTACATTGTGGGCCCCACAAATTCAGAAAGTTAATATCTATAGCAACATTTTGGAATGTTGGTACAGACACCTATGGATGTTGCTATAGACCCAAATATGGTTCTATTGCAACAATATTTCTTATGTTGCCTTAGATAGTCAAAATGTTGCCTTTGAGGTCTGCGGCAACGCGGCAAAATGCAACACCGAGAAAGTGTTGCCTTTGCCCTTTTTTAGCCTACAGCATCATTTTTTGGCACTTCCTGCATCACTTCTTTGGTGTTGCAGTATGCAATCTATGGCGTAGTGAATAAAACTGATTTTTTTTAAAATAATGTTAGGGCCAAAAATGACACCAACACTCAAATATCAGATGAAAGCACCAATTTTAATAAAATAAAGGTAAAAGAAGAAAAGAAGACACAATTTTTATAGTGGTTCGGAAAATTCTTCGGCCTACGTCCACTTTAATCTTTTTTATTAGTTGTTTTCTCTTCGGATTACAACTAGTTTTATTAGATATGACCATAATCTAGTGGATCTCATATTTTCAATGGAGTTTCTAGAGTATATTTGAGCAAGGAGATGAGAGTGAAGAAGATGAAGAGTTTCAATCAAAGTGAAAGTGGAGAAGAAGATTCTTCTTTAGTTGCAATAGGGCTGTTATTTATAGAGAAATTGGCTAGTAGTCTCAAAAGTCCATGAAGTATAATGCCCAGATGTTAGCCCATAGGTTTAAGGAGAGCATGCCGGCTTAACATGCGCTAAAGACCTCTCGGTACCAAGAGGTTTCGAGTGGTTTTTACTAGTGAAAATCCAACATATTTACTTGCCTTGTCTTCGTATCTTTAATTCGATGCGCTTCAAACTCTATTCCTTGAAGATTAAGTTCTTTTTGATGATTCCCTTGATATCGCTTGTTCTATTCTGCTTTCTTTGCTTTATTCTCACCAATCTTGAGAATTGCTTATCTATTTTCCAAGAAAGCACTTAATGATGAGTGATTAGAGTAGAGTATGAAGAGTATGGGGTTTATAGTGCAAAAGTAGGAGGAAAAACCTCTTGGTACCGAGAGAAAACCTCTCGGTACTGACTGGTTTCCTTAGCTCCAAAAATGATTGTTTTTCTTGAGTTCCTTTCTTTTATCCTTCTGATATTGTTTCCAAGTTCATGATTCATCTCGTCTTCATTTTTGCATTCTAATTCTGGATTGAAATCTTCTTGGTTAAAAAATGGGTTAACACTTGCCCCCCCAAAGTATGCCTTTTGAATGTAAGGTGTGCTTTCTTCAAGAATAAGTTCATATAGTAGTCAATCTTCGATAGTTGAGCTCTCCGACGATCCATTGATTTCAATTTGGCGAATCGTCCAATTCCTTTAGATTCCCAAAACCAAAGGTCGTTCTAGACTTGTTATAGCTCTGGACTCCAGTCCTTGCTTAACTGTTAGCCATAAATCATGATCAGTTTGTCTCTTATCTAGAGTTATCGTATTGCATATCAAAATCATTACTTATTTGCCTAGTTCTTATCCATTCTGCTTCGATTGCAAGGCATTTAAATCCTTTTATCAAGTGAACGTATGTTCCGAGGTTCGATCTCTCCGAATCATTTTATCATCCAAGCTAGGATTTGATCTCTCTGGACTGTTCAGTCATCCAATCTAGGATTTGATCTCTCCAAACCGTTTAACATCCAATCTAGGGTACGATCTCTCAGGATCACTTAACATCCAATCTAGAGTTCGATCTCTGTCGATTGTTTAACATCCAATCTAGAGTTCTATCTCTTCGGATCCTTACTAACCCAATCCACTCGCTCTCCGACAAAGGGACTCAATGATAAGCAAGTCCATCCGCTCGCTGTTCAATGTGGGGACTTATTTTTGATCTCTCTGGATCCTTGTTGAGCCCAATCCACTTGCTCTCTGATGAGGGGACTTACTTCTTACGGACACTGCCATGTCTCTTCGGTCAGGACTACCGCAATCAATATCATTCATCGCATTCAAGTGGATTTCAAAAATCAAATATTCAAATCAAAGCAAACGAACAAACAAAAATCCTAATTATTCATCTCAGATTTCCAACTCAGAGCGTGCCTAGAGACCAATTGAGATCGCATACATATGTAAGCGGTCTGAGATTATTATCATCATCTTATCTATTCATCCCAGACATCCAAATCAGAGCGTGCTTAGAGACCAATTAAGATCTTGTATGCATGTAAGCAGTCCAAGCTTATTATTATCTTAATTACTCAAAACGAAAATAGAAAAGCAGGGGAAGCGAATCTATCTCATGTCCATCCCGATCATGGGATTACCATTCTTGACCCATATCCCTGATCGTGTTTTGATGCATTTGCTGCATATAGTGGCTGCTCTAACTGCACCATCGTAGTTCGGTTGCTTACGTATTGTTTTAGCTGGTTGCTCCGAAGTAGTTCTTCTATCAGATCATGAAGGTGTCGGCACTCGTACATTTCATGTCCGTCCAACTCATGGAAGATGCAAAACTTTCTAGACCTTCTCTCCCGATTAGTAGGTTCTCTCTTAGCTTCCTTTTGGTAGGGGATCCACCCCCTAATATCTAGGTATATACCCTCTTCGAGGTTTTGGTTAGATCAGTGTAGGAAGAAAACTTCGATTCGCTCCTTTGCCGTTTTGGTTCTCCGAAGTCATTATCAGTTTTTCATTTCCCTTTGTCTTTTCCATATCCCGCTCTAGGTTATCCTCCACCATCCATAACATTGATACCGGCATCATCAGCCTTAGCATCCTCTTAATGCAAATGCCTTTCAGCTTCATGGTAAAACTCCATGAGGTCCATTAGTGGATGACTTTCCAATGCAATTTTGAAGTCGGTCTTGCTTGCGACTCCGGATACTACCTCCATTAAGATTATTGATGGATCTGGTTTATCGACTGTTGCGGCTGTCGCGTGAATCTTGTCAGGTAGCTTCTCAAGGTCTCTCTGGGCATTTGCTTTATGCTTGTTAGTGCCATCACGTTCTTTGGTCTAGAGATATGAACTCTGAACTATATCAAGAACCTATTCACCAAGTTGGTCCATGTGCTTGTAGACCCATTCTATAGCCGTCTGAACCACATCGCCGCTAAATCAGACAGATATTACCAGAAGCACCACCCCATCCCTCCTCAGAAGCACCCAACACCTCCGTATGTCGGATGTATCTCAGTAGATGAACTGTTGGATCCGTTTGCCCATCGTACATTTCCAGCGTCAGAAGCTTAAAATCAGGAGGGATCCCTCACATTTCGAATGTTAGCGGTAAATGGATTCTTGCTTACATCCTATAAATTCTGGTTTGGGGGTCCAACTCTAATTATCTTTCTGATAATCTCAGCCATTCGGCCGTTGTCGTCTAACGATAGTCTTTGACCACTAGTTGCATTCTGTCCCCAGCTCCTATAAGGGACCTCTGGCACATATTCTGGCACATACTCCTCTAATTGCACGCCTGCGTTTTGATCCACACCTCTGGTTTCATTCTTTCCTCCATTCCTATAAGGAAATTCTAGTATATATTCCTCCGGTTGTTGTGCACTTGTGTACTATCTTGCATTTTTGGATCCAGTATTGTCCGTTCTTGGCATCCCAGCTTGCCCTAAGTCCAATCTGCCATTGCTCCCAAGTAAAATCCTCTTAGTACCAAGAGGATTTTGATCAGTATCGAGTGGTCCTAGCCGTGGGGGCACCATTCTAGTTTGTTTTGATCCAACTCCAAATGTTCCTGCATTGGTTCTTGGTCCTTGGTTCCGAATTCCAGCAACTCCAGCTATCCCTTGTTGTCCCATCCTTTGAAAAAATCCCTCCAGCATTTCCTGTTGTCGAGTCATTAGTCCATCTTGCATCTCCTTCATCGGTCTCTCTATCTCCTCTCTGGTCATGTAAATAGAATGATTAGATTTCAAGGACACCTCCTGGCTACCCCTATGCTCTAGAGGACTTCCTCCGATCTTAGATCTAGTGTTAGACCTCTTCATCTTCTCTAAACTTCAGATCCAAGCTTTAGGTTGTCAAATCTAGTTGTTTCTCGGTGAAATCACCAAAATGTTGATGCCAAAAATGGCACCAAAACCTAAATATCAGATGAGTGAACCAACTTAATAAAATAAAGGTAAAAGCAGAAAAGAAGACACAATCTTTATAGTGGTTCGGAAAATTCTCCATTCTAGCCCACTTTATTTTTTTTATTAGTTGTTTTTTTTTCGGATTACAACTAGTTTATCAAATCTGACCACAATCTTGTGGATTTCATATTTACAATGGAGTTTCTAGAGTATATTTAAGGAAGGAGATGAGAGTGAAGAAGAGGAAGAGTGTCAATCGGAGTGAAGATGGAGAAGAAGATCCTTCTTTAGTTGCAGTAGGGCTGGTATTTATAGAGAAACTGGTCAGTAGTCTCGAAAGTCCATGAAGTATGAAGCCTAGATGTAAGGCCATAAGTTTACAGGAGAGCATGCCAACCCAACATGCTAAAAAGACCTCTTGGTACCGAGAGATTCCTATCGTTACCGAGTGGTTTTTGATGGTGAAAATCAAACTCTTTTACTTGACTTATCTTCCTATCTTTAAATCGATGTGCTTCAAAATCTTTTCCTTGAAGGTTAAGTTCTTTTTGATGATTCACTTGATATCACTTGTTATATTCAACTTTCTTTTCTTTCTTCTCACCAATCTTGAGAATTATTTGTCTATTCTTTGAGAAAGCACTTGATAACGCGTGGTTCGAGTAAAGTATGATGTGTATGGGGTTTATAGTGCAAAAGTAGGAGGAAAAACCTCTTGGTACAGAGAGGAAACCTTTCGGTACCGATTGGTTTCCTTAGATCCAAAGCGTTGGTTTTTCTTGAGTTCCTTTCTTTTATCCTTCTGATCGTGTTTCCATGTTTGTGATTCATCTCATCTTCATTTTGGCGTTCTAATTCTTGTTCAAATCTGCTTAGTTAAAAAGCGGGTTAATTAAAAAGCAAACAATATTTTGTATTAAAATTTTATATTATTTATAAACATCTGTATATGCATTTTATCCGTATAATCATTTTGAGTGGAATAAATAATTACTTTTGTAAATATAAAATATATACATATGTATATACAAAATTAAAATTGCTAATTGCCGAAAGCATTGTGCATATAAATGAACATGTATAAAAATGTACATTATATTATGTTATTCTTTTATTTTCGATTTTAATTAAATTAAAATCGTTTTTATATTATTTTAATTTTCAAAAAATTAATTTTTATTTTTAGTTTGACCGTGAGCACTTGCAAACATATATATATATATATATAATTTTTTATTATATATGCTCAGATATATACAACCATCATTATGTGATAACACATCGATATACGAATTTGTTATAATTTCTAACTGATTGGCATGTTATACATTAGTAAAATAAGCATATATATATATATATTAATAAAGAAATGTACCTTACTTTATTCCTTGGGTGGTCATAGGTGATTTTAATGCTGTCTTAAGCACAAGTGAAAACAAGGGAGGACTTACGCTGAAATTAGGCCAGGTTGCTGAATTAAACAACTGTGTACTGGCCAGTGGACTCGTTGAAGCACACCATTTAGGCCTGAAATTTACATGGAAAAGTGATGAGGCTAAGAAAATCACATCACGACTAGATAGAGCGCTTGGCAATGCCGAACTGTTCAACAAAATCCCAAATTTAAAAGTTATTGTTCTACCTTGTTCTATAAATAATCACTGTCCCCTGTTGATATAATTTAATGTTGATGATGATCTACATAAAGGAAAACCTTTCCGATATGCAAATCACTGGCCTTTGATTGAAGGCTTCGATGAAGTAGTGAACTTTAATATAGTGAGAATTCCTTCAGGCAATCACATGTACCGACTTGTTATGCTCATCAAAATCATGAAAAATAAACTTAAAGACTGGAACAAGTGTAGACCAAAGACCACTGACACCATCACAGCAATCCAACAACAGTTAGAAAACATTCAAAATCAACTGAATAATGATCCCCTACATTAGGGCCTAAATGCTGACTTCTTTGCACTTCAAAAACAACTCAAAGTAGAGCTTAAAAAACAGGAAGTGGAGTTGAAGTAGAAAGCTAAAGAGAAGTGGCTTCAACAGGGAGACGAATGCAATAATTTTTTTATACTAAAATGTCACAAAGCCAACATCATAATAATCGTAATAACTATTTAAATGAACAGGGCATTGCCTTTAGTCATATTAAAGACATTGAAGAGCAAGCCATTACTTATTTCACCAACCTGTATAATGGGGACAATCTCAATCACTTACCTCACATCAACTGCAGGAAAAGGATCTCCCCCACTGGTGTTGACATGCTGAAAACTCGAATTTTGGAAGGGGAATTGAAGAAAGCTGTCTGCTCGATTCACTATGACTCCTCCCCCGACCCCGATGGAATAGGGGCAGCCTTCTTCAAAATGAATTGGGTACACCTGAAAGATTACATGCTAAAAGCATACAATGAAGCTTTGGAGACCGGAGAATTTGTACAAGAAATCAATCACACTTTCATATCCCTCATTCCAAAAACTAAGAAGCCAGAGAGAATTGAAGACTACAGACCTATTGCCTGTTGCAATGTCACGTATAAGATCCTTAGCAAGATTATATGCATGAGACTGAACAGAGTTCTTCCTGATCTAGTTTCACAATGTCAAAGTGTTTTTATAAAAGGTAGACTTATTTCTGAAAACTCACCGTGGCACATGAATTAACTAGAGATTTTAACAAGCACATGGCTGATAAAATGTGTATTAAAGTTGACCTACAAAAAGCATATGATAAGGTTAACAGAGGCTTCATCGTTCAAATGCTTGACTCTATGGGGGTTCCACCGAAGTTACTAAAACTAATCAAGTACTCTCTAGACACTCCTACCTTCTCTACCATGATAAATGGAGTACCTAAAGGATATATCCAGAGCAATTGTGGGATTAGACAAGGTGACCCTCTCTCCCCATATCTATTCGCAGCCGCTATGGAATGGTTTACCCTTCAGATGGAGTTGGCGTGCTTTCACAAATTCATTCAACCTATATACAATATTCTCCCAAATGTAACCCATTTAATATATGCTGATGACTTATTAGTTGTGATAAAAGGCAATACAAAGGCCATTGATAAGGTCAAGTCCATATTCACTGACTTGGAGCTATTGGCTGGGCTTAAATTGAATGAACTAAAAACCAAATACTACTTTAATAAATTCTGCTCTCATAAGCAGGCAATGCTAGAGAGACTGGGGGTCTCAGAGGGTCATCTTCTAGTCAAAATTTGGGGGTACCACTTTCTAATAACACAATCATAGACTCGGAATGTGGTAAGCTTGTTGATGACATTAGAGACAAATTACAAGGGCGGAGATCCAAATTGCTGTCTTTTGCGGACAGAGTTGAACTGGTTCATACCATTATCACATCTAAAGTCCGCTTTTGGTTGCAATCCTATCAAATACCTGACTGCCCTATTGCCAAAATATATTCATTTTGTGCATATTTTATTTGGAAGGGGGAATGCACAAAGTAAGCTACTCGGATCTTTGTAGAAAGAAAGAGAAAGGAGGAGTTGTGCTGAAAAACTTATATGAGCTTTAGAAAGTCAATGGATTGAAGTTAGCATGGAATGTTCTAACATCTAAAAATCTATGGGCAAGTTGGATAAGAACGAAGTACCTTAAAGATAATTTATGGACCTTAAAAATTGATAATAATGCCTCTGTCACACGAAAAAATATCCTAAAAACCAGGAATGAACTGAAAACTTATATAGATAGAGAAATTGCTAATGGGAATAACATTGACTTATAGAAAGACCCTTGGTTGAAATCTCAAAGCTTTATTGACAGACTAAGCTGGGACTCCTTTTTCAGCTTATGGAACTCCTACATGCAAAGTGGCTGAAATTCTGGAGAATGGTGAATGGCATTGTGATAGGAATTTGCTCAGCTCAAACTACAAAGAGGAAATTCAGTGCAAAAACATTAAAACTGATAGAATGGAGGACCTTTGGATATGGAAAAGCAGGTCAAACAGACAGTTTAGATTTAGAGATGCGTGGGAGGAATCGAGAGTCAAATTTCCTTCGGCTAACGGGAAGAAAGTGGTTTGGAGCAGGTCTAATAATCCAAAAATGGCACACACTTTATATAAGGCCATACTCCAAAGATTACCAACTAAGGACAGACTTCATAAATGGGGTATCTTGGATGATACACTATGTAATCTTTTCAATTTTGCTGAGGAAACACATGATCACCTATTTTTTGAGTGTGCTTACAGCAAACGAGTGTGGTGTATACAAAAACTTAGATGTTTACAGATTAACAATGCTCGGAACCTCAAAGATGAAGTAGCTTACCTGAACAGTGGGAGCAACCTCACAAAGCTGATGCAGGAGACGGGAAAAATTGGTCTCATAACCACCCTTTGGCACATCTGGAGGGAAAGGAACAGTCAAGTTTTCAACAACAAACACCAAGACGTGTTAGTCCTCATGAGACAAATTAATCGAGACATTAGCTTGCTAATTGGAAGGATACCGAAGAAGCTGCTTACCACTGCAAAGACACGAGAAGGACTACTATTGGAGACGTTGAAGTTGACAGAATTAAATGATCTAGCTCAATCAATGAACTAGGAGCCGCCATGATTTAGCCCTAATGTTGGAATGTTTTAGGTATTTTGCAATGTAAAGTAGTGGAAAGTGATATTTGTTTTATTAGTTGTTTTTTTCAGTTGAGGATTCGAATGGTCTTTGTATTGCCTTGGGCCGCATAGCTTTGTATTGCCTTGGGCAGCATAGCCTAGGTGCAATAATAATATTAACCCATTTTCAAAAAAAGAAAAAAGAAAAAAGAAATGTACCTTTCACCAAAGCTTAGAATTTGCCCCTTGAAACGATGAACTAAATTCCTTGAATCCAATTCCAAATCCAGAAGTTGCTAGCTCCTGAATAGCTATACCATTGATAATTGTATTTGACTTTATTTGTATATAAGATGCTTGAAAATTTGAGGAGAGGGGTGGTTGATTTCGGCCAGTAAAGGGAAGGTAAGCAGGCTTCCGAAAAAACTATGAAACGTGTGGTTTAAAGATAAGTAAATAAGGAGATCCTAAGGAGTAAAACAAGGATCTGAATTCTTATTTTTCTCATACATATTCTCCTCTCTTTAATTCAAATTCTAACCCACATTAGCCATCAATATGGTCGGACTACTCTTTAAAGATAAGCCATTTTTAGGCCTCAAAACCACTTCAATTCCGAATAATATTTATTGAACATAAATCCAATTTAAATACGTATCAGTATCGTATATCGATCAATGTTTATATAATTATTATATGCACAATACTTAATATTGTTCAATATATATCAAATAAAATTTTATAACTAATATTTCATAAATATTAATTAATTTATAACAATTATAAATCAATTAAATCAGGTGGTATTTGGGAGAGTACAATATTTCGGTTGTGTGACTCCTAGGTGTAAATTTGGCCAACGATTAATATCGAATAATTCAAATATTAGCGTTCACACATCACTTAGCAGTTGGTGTGACATTATGACCAAATTTATCGCTTACTTGGCATCGTTAAAATCCAATTTTACTTTGTTAAGCGTTATATGGTAGTGACAATTATTTACACCAATTCTCTTTGTCAAAACTATAGCACTTTGGACTTATGGAATTTGGTAATGGTCAAAATTCTGATATCGTCCATATTCAACTCTATAGTCCAATAGAAAGTCCATGGTTCAATAATAACACTTATTATTAACCGAACTACTTTGGCAAGATACTTTGACATTGAGTTGACTTTAGATAACCGTGATACTAACCTCATATAACTAGGGAGACAAATCATCTCTTGAACAGTATTTCACTTCCAATGCTTCTAATCAACCCAACTATAGTCATTCGATGTACGCTGTGCCACATTTTAATTATAATCAAAGTAGAGCTTTCCACTTTGAAGATCAACAATATTCTCAAATCTAGAGAACTATGTAATTTTGTCACATTAATATTTCTTGTTTGACCATAATTATATAAACCAATAGAAAACGACTGAGTGAGTCATTTCATAGTTATCCAATAACTATCAGTACGTAATCCCTTGGTGCACCAGGTACTCATTAGTAATCACTACCAAATATTTAGAGAGTATTACGTACTTTAGTCTTAACGAATCTATCGATACCCGATCTCGATACATCTTGGCTAGGAATATTTAAAACTTCATGTTTAATGTCTTGTGATAAATTACTCATGGCTACAACACTTTTTAACTACTATCATAAAATATACCACTTATGGATTTTCTATTAAATATACTTTTAATTAGATTAATTTATCAACATAACACATTGTATAAAGTATATAATAGAAAGAAAATAACTTTATTTCGAACAAGATTGGTTATCGATTTAGATATATGCAACAAATTACATATTGCCCCAAGGGTATACCTCTAACACTATCAACAATAAAGCACAAAGCACCCATTGAGTTGGACCGACATATGAGTTGACGCACTCTTTGCATTAATGTATATATATATATATATAGATGTATGCAATCTTAAGTCTATTAATACAAAATGGTTTTGCGTATTTTGTTGTATTCACCGATGAGTAGTCACAGAAGTGAATATGTGTATTTGATAGACATGTAGCATATCTATAATAAGCTCATAGAACATAAAATGAAAGTAAATAAAATAACATGCAATGAAAAATAAAAATAATTCAATTTGATCGAATAGGTGAGTGTATAGGAAAAAATTCCAAACGTACCTAAAATGAATAGAGATTCAATCTCAAAAGTCACTCCTCCTTATGATACATAAAGATGTATCAATAAGGAGTAATCAAACTTTGTTGAACAAAGTATGAATAATGGTGAGTTAAGTTGAGTTAGCTTCTTTCTAAAAGGTCATATGCTTAAGAGTAACACATAAGGTTCAAATTAATTTCATTTAAAAGAATAGTTTACAAAATCATACAAGATACAGGTTTATTAGAAACCTCAACATATCGTAGGCTAAGGAGTTGGTAGGTTGTGTGAGTCGAACGACTACCCATTCCATGTATAAATCGCCCTAAAAGAAGTTTGGGAACAATTGTAATTGGATGACCAATTCATATTTTTAACATAAAGTATCAAAAACTAAAACCAAATCGGTTATATATATAAGGTCATTGATAAAATGTATATGAATACCTATTCCGTTGCACTGAGAAAAATTATTGTTTCAAGAAATACCAACTTCGTAACGAAGGAATTTTTCTAGAAATTATTGGTAGTAGAATGAATTTGGATATGATTCAAAGATGAAACTGATTACATGGAATGAAATGAAACTAACCAAACCAAAATGAACACAATGCATTGGAATGTCTAATAAATATTCTTGCACATTGAAGAGAAACTATGAGTTTTCGATCAATACCGCGAATAGATAATGCTCAGTTGTCAAATAAACCATTAGATGTGTTGACTCTACCATATGGTATGATGCACAAATTAGAAAGGATTCCAAGTACATTATCAAAATATGATTTTGGTAGTTGTACACGAAAGGATATGATTCATCGGCCATAAATGTGTCTTCAAGAGAAAGACGAGCAACATTGATAAGAATAAAATCATAAATTTTAATTGTTCAAATTAGCATAACAGATTTACCATTCAATGTGCTCAAGCTAGTTTGGATTTGCTCACAAAATTATTTGGTATGACTTTGTGATTTGGTACATTGTGTTGAAATTGAAAATTTGAAATTGTAACAACCCAAAATTTGAGCTATAATAATTAATTAACAAATTAACTAAACAATAAAATAAGTTTTTGAAACTGTCAGAATCGAGCTACGGGAGTTGCACCATTGGGTCCGTGGCGATTTTCTGATCAATTTCCATATATAACGTTGAAATCCGAGTTAGTACGAAGAAGTTACGAGAGAAACAAAAATCAGAATTTTATAAAAATAAGAAAACGAAAAATAATAATAACATACGTCCATAGGTCGACCCGCATTAGGGTCAGGTCGACCTATGGGTCGACCCGCGTTTCTGCCTGGACGTGAAAACGTCCAGGTACGAGCCAATAACCGTGTTTTACATTTTTAGTTTAATCTCGTGCGTTCTTAGCTGCATCTGAGGGTCCCTAGTGAGCCTATGACGTGGTTGCACCAGATTCAATCTTCAAATCCAACGGCCGGAGATCCCTAAGCCACACTATAAATAGAACCCTAGGCCTAGCTACTTTTCTCATTCAGATTTTCTCCCAATTGGGTTCATTACCTAAGGCCGAACCCTAAATAGAAATTTTTTCTAGGGAGAAGATCTTTTTGATAAAAATATTCTATGCCCTAGAAGTGGATCAGGGAAGGCCAAGGAATAGAGCTAAGGACCACAAGCGAGGGTTTTGTAATTATTTTAGTTTTGTAAACAATTTAAAATAATAGGGTTCTCAATAGTTGTAGTTTTCTGCAATTTTGAGACAGTTTTTATATAAGTTTATTTACAGCCAATTTTTAAGTAAATTTCAGAATTTCTTTTCAGTCTATTTTTATTTAGCTATTTTATTCAGTTATTTTCAGTTATTTACAATTATTTACAGTTATTTACATATGTTTTAAGTTGGAATTTAGCCTGTAAATGTTAGTTTCTTTTTATAGAGATTTAATTCCTTTTTACACGAATAAAATATTAAAAAGAGAAGAATTTGCAAATATGGATTAAAATAGAAAAACACTAAATTTACAGAAATTAGATGTACAATAAGAAAAACAGAAATAAAATAGAGATGGACTGAAATAGGCAAATTTAAGATATTTGCAAGCATAATTATAACAAGTTGTTATAACTAAAAAGAAATAACAGAAGAGGATTATTTTAAAACGTAGATTAAGTTAATAAGCAAATATAGCAGAAATAACAGAAGAGGCTTCTTTTAAAACTTATATTAAGTTAATAAGCAAATATAGCAGAGATAACAGAAGAGGCTTATTTTAAAACTTAGATCTTGAAGTTAATAAGCAACATAGGAGTAGGGCCCGTACCGGCAGCATTCCCTTTCAGATCTAGGACTGATGGTCTTACAATAGTAGGTGAGGTTGGGATACACTTATGCTGATTAGGGTAAATAAGTGGCCAATAGATAGAGGCTCAAATATGGGGATTTGGGCAAGGGGCGCAAGCTAGAAGATTGTTTGTTAGGACCAGTACCGGCAACATTCCCTTTCAGGTCTAGGACTGATGGTCTCACAACTGTTAGGTGAGGCTGGACATCATTCCCTTTCAGGACTAGGACTGATGGTCTCACAACAGTTAGGTGAGGCTGGGCACTCTTATGTTTATTAGGGTAAATAAAGGGTCAAATAGGGGGCGACAGTTAGTGTGTACCGGCGATGACCGAGCATGTGACATCGATTAGAGTAAATAATTAGCTACTGCGTCCTACATGCTAAAGGGGTGTCTTTTGCTGTGACCAACATGATTGGTTCATAGTGGCACAACAGAGATTGAATAGGCCGATCAAAGGATAGAATTAGGATTTCAGCCTAATCAAGTTAGAATTTAAGATAGGATTAGGGTTTCAGCCTAATCACAGCAATTTAAGACAAGTACAAACAATCAAAATCAAAAAATCAAAGCAACTAGTCAAACAGAATCAGAAACGGTATTTTACCCATGTTTTATCTTTTCTGTATTTTCCTTTCAAGCTAGAACTATTGCTTAGTCTACTATCTTTATCTTGCTTAGAAATGCTAGTAATTACTTTCAATCACCAGACTTATTGTCTGGCCCACTCCTCTATTTCCCCATTTTTCCCCCCAATAGGCCATCAGAGTTGAGTTGATTCAAGTTGCTTGGAGATTCATTCTCGGAGTTTTCTCATTTCAGATGTATTCTTCTATTCTTCATTTTTTTCATCTGGCTTATGATAGACTTGCACTTATGAGAGGGATTAATATTTTATTGTTACTCTTATACTTTGATTTTATGAGACCGAGATGTATTTTCATGAGGCATGAGATATTTTGAGTTTTTGAGACATGTTATGTTTTTATGACTTATTTTGAGATAAAGTTTAATTTTGAATGATAAGTTATTATTTAAATGTTTTTGCTGTTTTTAATTATTTTTCTGGTGAATCTTAGTCTTTGTGAAGCTTTAGCTACACCTATAACACACCACATCCTTTGGTGTGCCCTTTTTGGGTATATTAAGGGGTGTGGGGTGTTTCACTTGGTATCAGAGCCTAAGGTTACAGGATTCCTAAAAAATTATTTTAAAAGTAAAGTATTTTTCAAAGGTAACATATCTTCAAACTAAAATTATCTTTCAAAAAGTCTTATTATAGAAATGGTTTTCAAAGTATAAGAGAGTTTTTATAAAAATCCCCTCAAAGTCGAGTTCAACCTTCTTTCAAGCCTAAATTTTCTTTCTTTTGCATAGAATAACAGACACCCCAAATCTTCCAGAGGGTGTCCAAGTCCCTGGCTGGTTCCGTAGATACCTCCAAGCTACGGCACCAGAGGTGCAAGGGCAAGCACCCAATGCAGCACCAGCGGGTGGAGATCCCGTTAATCCACCTGCAGCAGCCAATTTTTCTAAGCTATGCAAGGACTTCGCTAATATTTGGACTGTTAGGATTGGAGGACCAGTAGAGAGTTCAGCTTGCATCTTGGCAGCTGAAGGGAAAGGCTTCTTACTGGTAGGAGATCATAGAGATGGAGGGTAGAGACTTTGGTTGGTTTGGATTTCGGGAAAGGATTGAGAGAAAGTTATTGTCATAAGTCGAGGAAAGCGTGTAGTTGGAGAAGTTCATTAGTCTGAAGTAGGGGAGTCTTTCAGTGAAGGAGTATATAAATCAGTTTAATGAGTTGTCGTGGTTCTGGATGGAGCTTGTTAATACACCGCATAAGAAGGCCACCAAGTTTGCTAAGGGTTTGAACCAGCCCCTCCAAGGGTTGGAATTGACACATGCACCTATGGGAGCGATGTATGAGTCACTTGTGGAAATGGCTCTCATGACAGATGCTGCTAAGGAAGAAGAGGTTAAGGAGGTTCCTAAATCAGAAAACTCTAAGAAGCAGTGGTGGAAGAGAAAAAAGGATAAGGACAAGAAGAAAGGAAGAGGACCTCAAAAGGGACAGATCAAAAATGGCGAGAAATGTCATAGTTGTGGATTGGTTGGGCATTTTACAAAGGACTGTAGAAGGACACGATGAATGGGAGGTGTTACAACTGTGGGCAGCATGGACACCTTAATAGAGCTTATCCTCAGAGTAGGGGGCAGAGAGCAGGCGTACCTACGGTGCAAGTACAGGCTTTAGATGCAGCGCCTTCTAGTAGTGGACCAGATCGAGGTAGGAAAGTCTCTGTAGAAGGTTTGATCTCTATTTCGGATTTTCTTATTCGGGCTCTTTTTGACTCTGTAGCATCGCATTCATTCATTTCTAGTTCCTTGGTTGATTGTTTGCGCTTAGATATTTCTCTAGTAGTAGACCCTATAGTTGTTTCAAACCCCGTAGGAGGATCGGCACATTTATCAATGATTTGTAGAGGTTTGAAATTTTTTATACTAGGCGTAGAATTTGATTGTGATGCCTATGTACTGGGATTTTCGGGATATGGGGTGATTTTTGGGATGGACTGGTTATCCACTTATGGTGCGATATTAGACTGCAAGAGGAGAGTCGTTAGACTAGAGACATGTAACGGACGGACTCTCGAGGTTTCTTGCGACCCACAGGAGTCAGTCATGTTAAGCTTCCTTTATTCCCTTGATTCATCACTAGGAGAGTTAGATTCAGTCCCAGTCGTTAGAGATTTCCCAGACATTTTTGAGGAGGTTAGGGAACTACCCCCTAAGAGAGAGATCAACTTTAGGATCTATTTGAATGATAATGCTAAGCCAGTGGCATTGCCCGTGAGACATATGGCTCCTAGGGAGAGGAAGGATTTAAGTAAGTTGATTGGTGAGCTATTGGAGAAAGGCTACATCAGATGGAGCATATCTGAGTGGGGAGCGCCAATCGTCTTTGCTACAAAGGCGGATGGTTACCTTTGTCTTTACGTAGAATATAGAGAGTTGAATAAGCTCACGAAGAAGAACCGTTACCCACTTCCTACGATAGACGATCTTTTCGTTCAGTTGGTTGGCTCTTCAGTATTTTCTCAGCTTGATTTAGCCACTAGATTTCATCAGCTTAGGGTCGCTGACGATAGCATCGATAAGACAACATTTAGGACACTCGATGGATTCTTTGAGTGGTTGGTTATGCCGTTTTGGCTGACTAATGCCCCATCCTATTTTGTAGATTTAATGAGCCGTGCTTTTCGAGATGTCTTAAATAAGTTCGTTGTAGTTTTTGTGGACGACATTCTGGTGTTTTCCAAGAGTATGGAAGAGCATGATATTCGTCTTGAGGAGGTTCTTCGTACACTTCGTGTTCATCAGTTCAAAGCAAAGTTCTCGAAGTGTCACTTTTGGGCATAAGGAGGTGCGTTTCTTGGGGCATGTATTCTCAAGAGAGGGTTTAGCTTTGAATCCCTTACGATAGTGGCAGTACAAGATTGAAAGGCCTCTAAGAATGCTACCGAAGTTAGAATCTTCCTAGGTTTAGCTGGTTATTATAGGAAGTTTATTAGAGATTTTGCTAAGATTTCAGCACTTGAGGTCAAGCCTACCCTCATAGATCAGATTGGCTCAAGGCAGCGAGAGGATTCAGAGCTTATGGATATTATAGATAGGATTAGCAGAGGAGAGGTCTCTAGACATCTCCAACGTCATTCCATAGATAGTGAAGGGCGGCTAAGGGGAGATGGAAGACTTTGTGTCCCCCGCACTGGCGATTTGAAAAGCGCAGTTCTAGCAGAAGCATACCATTCTCGAATGACTATTCATCCGGGCGGTGATAAGATGTATAGGGACATGAAGAGAGTGTTTTATTGGAGTGGCATGAAGAAGGATGTAGCAGAGTTTGTGGCTAAGTGTCTTATGTGCCAAAGAGTTAAGGCGGAGTAGTAGAGGCTTGGCGGATTGCTTCAATCATTGGATGTACCCGAATGGAAGTGGGATAGTGTTTCGATGGACTTCATAGATGGTTACCTCGATCTAGAAAAGGGAATACCAGTATTTGGGTGATTGTAGATCTTTTGACTAAGAGCACCCACTTCATTTCGGTTAACAGTAAGAGGACAACACCTTATTTGGCATCCTTGTACGTTCATGAGATTATCTGACTTCATCGAGTTCCTACTAGCATAGTGAGCGACATAGACCCTATCTTTACTAGCGAGTTTTGGAGAAGCTTGCAAGAGGCTTTAGGGACACAGCTTAGATTGAGTATGGCCTATCACCCTCAAATGGATGGCCAAATGGAGAGAGTTAATAGAGTTCTTGAGGATTTGTTAAGGATGTGCATTCTTGATTTTGGAGGAACTTGGGAGGAGCACCTTCCTTCAGTGGAGTTCGCATGTAACAATAGTTTTCAGGCTAGCATTGGGATGGCTCCTTATGAAGCTCTTTATGGAAGACCCTACAAGTCGCCTTCATGTTCGCTAGAGTCTACAGAAAAGTCACTACTTGGTCCCGACATGGTTAGAGAGATTTAGGAAAAGATTGATTTGATTAGAAGAAGAATGAAGATGGCCCAAGATAGACAGAAATCCTATGCAAATAAGCGGAGAAGAGATATTGAGTTCGAGCTAGGAGACTTGGTTTTCATTAATGTATCTCCGCTAAGGAAAGTAGTGAGGTTTGGATCAAGTGGGAAACTTTCTCCCAGATTCGTAGGACCGTTCCCCATTGTGGAAAGGGTAGGGAAGATGGCGTATCGGATAAAGCTACCGGAGAAGCTCGCGGGAGTTCAGGATGTTTTTCATGTTTTGCACTTGAGAAAGTGCTTACATGATTCAGCAGAGGTAGTGGAACCTAGCCAACTTGAGGAAGTTGAAGTAGAGAGAGGCATCGGTTCGTTGCATTCCTACCAAGATCGTTAGACATGATATCAAGAAGCTTAGGAATAAGGAAGTCACTTTGGTTAAGGTGCAGTGGGGAGATAGTATTGAGGATGCTATGTGGGAGGCTGAGGAGAAAATACGTACCTCTTATCCATATCTTTTCGATGGTACGTTTTGAATTTCTTATTTCCATCTTTAGTTTTGAGTAGGTTCTTTCCTTTAGTATCCTTTGGGAGGGTCGATCTTAGGATTTAACCTATGGATGGTAGGACTAAATGTAAACATGTTACTAGAATATGTTAGGTATGTTGGACGCTAGTGGTTGCAAGTGTTTGCTAGTGGATGCTAATGGACGCATATACACACACTAGGCACTATTATCTCTTAGGGATCGGCCTAACTAGGTCACTAATATGCGTATGGATGTGAGTGTACTTGCATTTTTATTTCATGGTTGCTATGAATGGGTGATTATCATATGATTGTTGCATTTGGATGATGATTGTAGCATGCATATAGAACTATCAGTTATCATTAGGAAACTTGCATTCATTTGGATACATGGCACGAACATAATTGCATAAAAAGGAGGTCGACTGAATCAGTAGACCGCCTAATCTTTTGCATTAGTTAGGGATATTGACACTACACTATTGCATATATCATAAGTTGCATTAGAAAGCTTAAGGACAATGGATGTAATGGATGATGGCTGGATATGTTGTTGTAGAATTTGGATGAAAATATTTGTTTCATTCTTCTATCCTTGGAGATTTCGGGGACGAAATCCTTTAAGGAGGGGAGAATGTAACAACCCAAAATTTGAGCTATAATAATTAATTAACGAATTAACTAAACAATAAAATAAGTTTGTGAAATTGTCAGAATCGAGCTACGGGAGTTGCACCATTGGGTCCGTAGCGATTTTCTGATCAATTTCCGTATATAACTTGTCGAAATCCGAGTTAGTACGAAGAAGTTATGAGAGAAACAAGAATCAGAACTTTATAAAAAAAATAAAACGAAAAAAAATAAAAAATAATGTATGTCTATAGGTTGACCCGTATTAGGGTCAGGTCGACCTGCGTTTCTGCCTGGACGTGAAAACATCCAGGTACGAGCTGATAACAGTGTTTTGCATTTTTAGTTTAATCTCGTGCGTTCTTAGCTGCATCCGAGGGTCCCTAGTGAGCCTATGACGTGGTTGCACCAGATTCAATCTTCAAATCCAACGGCCCAAGATCCCTAAGCCACACTATAAATAAAACCCTAGGCCTAGCTATTTTTCTCATTCAGATTTTCTCCCAATTGGCTTCATTGTCTGAGGCCGAACCCTAAATAGAAATTTTTTCTAGGGAGAAGATCTTTTTGATAAAAATATTCTACGCCCTAGAAGTAGATCCGGGAAGGCCAAGGAATAGAGCTAAGGACCACAAGCAAGAGTTTTGTAATTATTTTAGATTTGTAAGCAATTTAAAATAATAGTGTTCTCAATAGTTGTAGTTTTTCTACAATTTTGAGATAGTTTTTATATAAGTTTATTTACAACCAGTTTTTAAGTAAATTTCATAATTTCTTTTCAGTCTATTTTTATTCAGCTATTTTATTCAGTTATTTACATCTGTTTTTATTTGGAATTTAGCCTGTAAATGTTAGTTTCTTTTTATAGCGATTTAATCTCTTTTTACGCGAATAAAATATTAAAAAGAGAAGAATTTGCAAATATGGATTAAAATAGAAAAACACTTAATTTATAGAAATCTGATGAAAAATAAGAAAAACTGAAATAAAATAGAGATGGACTAAAATAGGCGAATTTAAGATATTTGCAAGCATAATTATAACAAGTGGTTATAACTAAAAACAAATAACAAAAGTGGCTTATTTTAAAACTTAGATTAATTTAATAAGAAAATATAGCAGAAATAATGAAAGAGGATTATTTTAAAACATATATTAAGTTAATAAGCAAATATAGCAGAAATAACAGAAGAGGCTTATTTTAAAACTCATATTAAGTTAATAAGCAAATATAGCAGAGATAACAGAAGAGGCTTATTTTAAAACTTAGATCTTGAAGTTAATAAGCAGGTGAGGCTAGACTGATGGTCTCACAATAGTAGGTGATGGTCTCACAATAGTAGGTGAGGCTGGTACACGCCTATGCTGATAAGGGTAAATAAGTAGCCAATAGATAGAGGCTCAAATCTGGGGATTTGGGCAAGGGGCGCAAAACTAGAAGATTGTTTGTTAGGACCAGTACCGACAGCATTTTCTTTCAGGTCTAGGACTGATGGTCTCACAACAGTTAGGTGAGGCTATGCAGCATTCCCTTTCAAGACTAGGACTAATGGTCTCACAACAGTTAGGTGAGGCTGGGCACGCTTATGCTGATTAGGGTAAATAAAGGGTCAAATAGGGGGCGACAGTTAGTGTGTACCGGCGATGACCGAGCGTGCGACATCGATTAGGGTAAATAATTCGCTACTGCATCCTACATGCCAAAGAGGAGTCTTTTGCTATGACCAACATGATTGGTTCACAGTGGCACAACAGAGATAAAATAGGCCAATCAAAGGGTAGAATTAGGATTTCAGCCTAATCAAGTTAGCAGTTAAGATAGGATTAAGGTTTCAGACTAATCACAACAATTTAAGACAAGTGCAAACAATCACAATCAAACAATCAAAGCAAACAGTCAAACATAATCAAAAATAGTATACCCCAGTTTTATCTTTTCTGTATTTTCCTTTCAAGCTAGAACTATTGCTTAGTGTATTATCTTTATCTTGCTTAGAAATGCTAGTAATTACTTTCACTCACCAGACTTGTTGTCTGACCCACTCCTCTATTTCCTCCCTTTTCCCCCAATAGGCCATCAGAGTTGAGTTAATTCGGGTTGCTTGGAGATTCATTTTTGGAGTTTTCTCATTTCAGATGTATTCTTCTGCTCTTCATCTTTTTCATCTGGCTTATGATGGACTTGCACTTGTGAGAGGGATTAGTATTATTATTGTTACTCTTATACTCTGATTTTATGAGACTGAGATGTATTTTCATGAGACATGAGATATTTTGAGTTTTTGAGACATGTTATGTTTTTATGACTTATTTTGAAATAAAGTTTAATTTTGAATGATAAGTTATTATTTAAATGTTTTCGCTGTTTTTACTTATTTGTCTTGTGAATCTTAGTCTCTCTGAAGCTTTAGCTATACCTATAATGCACCACATCCTTTGTTGTGCCCTTTATGGGTATATTAAGGGGTGTGGAGTATTTCAGAAATAATGATTTAGAGTAAACTGTTTGCACATAACTACCAAAGTATTTTGGAGTCGGTGGGAGAGATATTGAGTTTGTGAGTTTTTATTTATGATCCGAGAAATGATACAAAAGTACCATTCTATAAGCATCATACTTGAGTAAGTATTTTGATAGAAATATCAAATAGTTTGATTTTCAGTCAAAATGCATAGGAAGTGTGTGTCTATAAGAAAGAACCATTAAAATGTACATAGATATTTCTAAATTATAAATCAACAACATACTGTTGATTGTTAATGACGTACTTATGTTAAAATCAACAAAAGTTGGTTGTTTAATACTAAATATTGGATTTGTAAATTATACCTTTTATAATAAGTACAAAGATGTTGGGAATGCCCTAAACGATATGCAAAGGTGTCTTATCAAAATGTTTAATATGGAATATGTAAGATGGATTCCTTATGTATTGACAATAGGTTTTATCATACATGTTGTATTATCGACAATATCATATTTTACTTATGTATTTGATGCATGAAGCAAATATCAAATCACAATTAAGATCATTAAATGGTAGGTTAGAGCGTTCTCGAGTATTTATGAAATAATAAAGAACTGTTTATAGAAACAGCGAACTCCTTATGAAGGAGTGTTCGGCCTCAAACTTCTTAAGTGATATCAAGTATAATATGTCAATATTAAATTCATGTTCAAACCTTAAATATGGGATAAAGATTCCATAATTGATCCCAAGTGCAAATGGGAGATTGATACAGTTAGGGGTATGCCCTAAGGAAAATTATTAAATTTGTTACATATATCTAACTTGGCAACCAATCTTGTTCAAAATAAAGGAGCTTTATTTCAATTGTATACTTGATATAATATGTAATATTAATTAATTAATTAATTTAATTAAAAGTATATTTGCTAAAAAAATCCATAAATGGTATGTCTTATAATAGTAGTTACAAAGTGTTGCAACCTTAATTAATTTATCACAACGAAATTAAACATACCATTTTAAATATTCCTTGTCAAGATGTATCAAGGCTGGATATTGATATTTCGTTGGGACTAGGGTACGTAGCGCCCTTCAAATGTTGAGCAGTGTATTACTTGTGACTGTTGGTGTAACGAACCAGATTTTCGACCCTTGAAAATTGACAGTAATACATCCACGGTATCACATGCCGAGCAATCGAATGTCGGAAAACCAGATTGTTAGGGAAAAAGAAAAAGAAAGAAGATAAGAAGAAAACTAAACAACATAGAATCAAACAACGGATTGAACAATCTATAATATATCACAAGTCTTTACACAAAAGCCAAATTGTAATATGTATATATACAAACATCAATCAGAGTATACTAACCTATTCCAGCCTGGATAGTTATAACATTCCGTCCTCACAATTGCTGATAGCATACCAATGAATACAACGGAAAATAACCTTCTTCGTGAATATGTCTTTGGTCCTTCAACTCATATCTTGAAGCTCCAAACATCCAAACTAATCTGTAATATACTCAGTCTAACCCGAGCATTGTAATAAAATAACACCGGAGTCAGTCTGGAAAACCAGCGTGAGAAAACACACACAACTAGATTTAAAGTTATAAGAAAATCTTTGAAATCAAAGGTATCTCGTAAGACCACGCCGCACATAAACACGGACGGTTTTTACCGTACGATAACCAAAACACTTTTATATAAAAATCCTGTGATATTACGATAGTGTCTAAGTACAAATACTTATTAAAATAGCCGAAATTGTTACATTAATTAAATTCCAGCATACTAGGCTCTACAATCAAAATAGTAAAGGCAAGTATTGGAGAATGGACTCCACACAATGACTAGGCAATGGGGTACCACCTATCACGGTACACGTCTATATAATGTACCGAGGACCTTGCCTGGATCCCTTGCTAACACAAGAACAGCTTACCCCTGACTGGATAGTACCGAATATGTCATCACCCCGGTTGCTTTGCAACCCGTTTTATTTGAGGTCTCATGCACACCATAAATATGTAGATGTATCTAGAAAGGTGACAACATACCCTAATAGGTGCGACCCACTTAGCTTTGCTACATCTCTCCTGATTTTCAGTCATTCCCGGTTGATGAGGCTTGAGGCTACGATTACCTTTTTAGAATTCACACATAGAATGCTCATTGCCCTCCAATGACAATGTGCTGATAGCAATCATCCATACATGTCTGTTCTGGGTCTGAACGAAACCAAAGGCACTATTCCTACTACATCCATTTTGGAATCACCCTCAGGATTAGTAGCGATTAGCCCTTGCACTTCACATTTTATCTTCGATCCCATGCTCTTCACGCTGTCATCACTTTGAAACACATTCGTTGGATCGAAGTGGTTTTCGGATAACATATCCGATCCCGCTCTCTTCGAAACAACGTTCGATAATTTTCGATAAACGCAACCCCGGTTCTCTTGGAACCAAACAGACAAAGATAAGATTGGAGAGCACCTCCTAACCGTTAGTGGACGGATTTCCTTATCATCGTCCTAGAAAAACGAAACGAGATTTATACGCATAGTACAACATAATAGAAGACGACTGTGACATATAACTCATGTGTTTCTTCTAGATATTTCCAAAGTTACGTTGGGTCTATTCTCGATAGTTGGTTATTTAACTATCGAATAACAACATTCAATCAAGATTTTATTTCATTTGTAAAATCAATATTGGCTTAGTATATAAGCAATCAATAGCCTAGCCCCCCTTTAATAAGTCTTTATATATACAATTACTTTGTAAATTACTTGTATATAAACACCTTTAAAGGATATTCTCTCAAATCTCTGTATTTCCATATTTAGAAATAACCATATACTTATTCGAACGGTATAAGTATATCTACAAAACTTAGAAAAGTTTCCTTTTTATTCGATTCTCAAATAGTTTATAATTCCCCGTACAATTCTCTAAAATCGTTCATAAACCATTTTATAAATATCCAAAAAACATTAATAATTCCTTTACCAAGAATTCAGTCACTTATAACTTCTTGTATATTTCAAAATCATTTATAATTCTTTATGAACCCATATACCACTTATAAATTTCTTTTATAAATCTATAACCCCATTTCTAAAATATTGTTTATAAATATTTAACCATTTATAAACTCTTTCACCTGGTAAATAATCCCCCTTACGTCTCCAAACCATTTCATAAGCTCTTTTATAAAATCCAGATCTTTAGATTCCATCCACAGGTTTTGGAAACATTTATAAACAATTAAAATCTTTAACTCCAAAACATCATTTTATAATAATAATCATTAACACTAGACATGAAAAATTATTAACTTTAACATCTTAATAATAACTAATAATTCCAAAATATTGTTAAAAAGATTTATCTTTACCATTTTTATAAAGGATAATAACTTATTTCCAAAACTTATTAATAATCCTTATTATAAATTTTCAAACCACAATTATTCCAAAATAAATAATCTTTCAACTTATTAACTTCTTATAAATTCTTAAAACATATTAACCATAAACAAATAACTTTTAACAATATTAAAATGATTAAATAACTTTAAAATAATATTAACTTGATTATATAATTTTAAAATAATATAAATACAATTATATAACTTTAAAAATAATATTAATATAATTAATTAACTTATAATATTAATATAGTTAATTAGATAACCCTTAAACAAAATATTTCAGAAACCAAATTTCGGATTTAAAAATCGTTTCTTGTCTCAACGACCAGTTTCGACTTAATCGGCAATTTATAGTATTTTTAAAAATACTAATTCGAGGCCAATAACCACCCAACACTTAACCAATATAGATATTGATTCTCTATCACTACTGTGTTTTAATTTCAAACATACAACGATGTTATAACCACAACATCCACAATCATATTTATTAAGCAACAATCCATATAAAGGAAATATTGTTGAAACAATATAATTCAATAATAGCAAGGAATCTCGTTGGATCCCTCCAACCTATTTCCCTGCATCACAAATGTTAGATAATCATAAAATATAAATTAACCGCTTCGAGGCAGGTTTCGTATGCAAAGGGTCATCCACTCTTACACGGGAACGTAATAGGGTCTCATCCGCACCAATAGGTGGGAATATCCAAACCAACTAATAAATATAATAATTTATCCAAACCATCATTCAACAACTTTTAGCAACTATAAACTATACTAGTTATCCAGAAAGGTGAGATTAACTCACCGAAAATTTCTGTTGTCGTCGAGGCATTCCGATTTGGAACTAAAATTGAACGACGTCCAATTTTTGCCCAAATTTTGACAGTCTCCGAACTCATCCAAACGAGATCCATTGCGAAGCTTTCGTCGTCACGAGCGTAACGCAAAGAGTTTCATCTCGATCGGACCTCATATAAAGGAGATATGAATTTTATAAGTTATCGGTTTTTAAACAATAACTAATTAAACTAATAACTTCATTACAATTACAACTTTGCCCCCCACTTTCATCTTCCCCAATTCAGAAATCATCTCCATGTGCACGTCCCTCTTCCAACCATGCACGAACTATGGTGATACAGAGAATCGCTCGACGGTTTCTGAATCCGTTTGCGCCGGCACGTTGCTCTACGTGAGAGAAACTCGACCATGCCAACGAACTCACGCCCGCACCCCTCCTCCAAAACGCGACGTCGACCCGAGCTGTTGCTACCGTGAAAAATTGCGACCCCCCAAACTTCGACCGCACATCACCAAACACTGTCCAAAGGTGCCCCTCGACTCCTTGATCTTAAATCAATCCTCCATATCACCTAACAACGACTCGGGCTTGAGAAATTGTGAACCCTAACTCCCAACCTTCACGCATATTCATTGTTGAGCTTCAAGAATCAAAACCGCACCCTTTATGAAGCATATCCGCGCAAAGATGTCATCGAAACATGATTTTTAAAATTCGTTTGAGAATTTATTATTAAGTATATTTTGAGGTATAATTTTATTTTTTCAAACTTCCTATTTCTTTCCTCTATTGGTCTGTTTAAATAAGGGAGGGAGATCATAGGGGGGCGTGGGTGTTACAGATAGGTGCGGCTGAGAAGAAAGGTTAGGGTAGTGTAAAGTTAAACCGAAGGAAATATATTATTTAAAATTCAAAAATATCTAGCTATATAATTCAGACTCCAATCGAGGCGTGCCGCCTGGCGTTCCTAATGTTATACCCCAATTCCGAATGCAATGGAACAAGTTTCGAGACCTAATTCGATCGTATGCAGAAGATAGTTTTTTGAACCCAATTATAATATTAAATTTTCGATATTAATTTCAATGTGTTTCTATTCCGTACGACCAAACGGTGCATCTGGTTGCTACGAAATTTGACGGTGTATTATAATTCATTATTACGGACCCAATGACACTGGTTTAATCGAAATCTGAGACTGTGCCCTGGAAGGCTATTTTTATATGTTAATTAAAACGAGTTATTATTAAAAATTTATTAAATCATTTTTAAATCAATTTAAATTTTTATTATTTTTATTCTTATTAGATAGAGTTTTAAATAAGCTTTGAAATTATTTTTATCCACTTAAAATCCAAGGTTCAATTATTTACACAATTTCAATTATTAAATTCAGCAATTAATTTATCCCATAAATCGCTATATTTGAAATTCAAGTTATTTAACCTATAAAATTAACTTCTCAATATTTAAAATTAATTAAATATTCTAATTTCAAATAACTAAAATTCTGGGTTGTTACATTCTTCCCCTCTTAAAAGAATTTTGTCCTCGAAATTGCCAAGTGTAGGAAAAATGCCCAAACCCATTACTTTTTAAAACCAATTAGTTGAAATAACTTACCAAATCCTTTTTAAGCCTTTAACTTTCCCTAAACCAATTTGTTAAAACCTTGTTATTACTTTTAATAAATTTCCAAACACATCCATAGATTCCAGATAATATTATTCATTCAATCATTTCAAGTTATAATCCAAAATCAAATTTTAGTTATAAAAAATTTCATCAAATTTCTAACTCATTAAATTTTTCAGAAAATTTCGCCAGTGCCTCCTTTGTGTGGCTAGATCGGAGCAACTACAAATCGCCACTACGGGCCCAAACCAACAGAAGGAAACAAAAGCCAAGTGGTTCAACTATAAAACCATCAAATCAACAATGATTTAAACATGTACCTTTTTGTTGGGCAACCAATTTTCTTATGAAATCAAAAACATCAAATTAGCTCTTGCTTTTATATACCTGCATCTTATTTACCAACGATATACAATCATATAATTCATAATCATATTATTCTGCATTTCCAATTTCCAATATTTTCTTTACTTAAGCCCGTACGATGTACATATATCATCCGTACGCAATATCAAATCTGATCGCTCGACCACACAATTTCACTTCCGAACTAGTATCGTTCACACGACAACTCTAGTGCGGACTCAAATCCGGTTCCTTGATTAGAAACCGTTATTCTCCTTGCATAGCCATATACAATGATAGAGAATCCCAGAATCAATCAAAAATCCATATCCAGTGTTCGCCGTCGGGAATTAAGTGAAAAATCCTAACTCGGATCGATATAAATTATCTCAAAATTCTATGCTCGATTCTGAGTTAAACTGTTATGCGAATAAAATAACATACGTACATCCCACGTATTTATTTCAATTGATTTTTAGCGGAACCAAATTCCTTTTATTCATCTATATCCCGTTCTCATTCATTTTATCCACATTCAATTGATCTACATTCAATTATCCACATTCAATTATCCACATTCACTTATTACTTAGTATATTCTTTTTAATACCAATCTCTATTAGGGACCATTTCATCAAGTTTCATGTTTAAAAACATTCCACTCTATATTAATTTCATTTATGAATCATTTCATAAAATATTTCTTAAGTCTATAAACATTTCATTCAACACTCCTTTTGTTTATTACCACTTCACACTTAAGTCTATATCCATTTTAAACCAAATCCAATTTAAATTTCATTTGACTCAATCCATTTGTTTCAATTTCAACATTTCAACCATATTCCAAAATCATATTCAACTCACTAATTTATTCAATTAGTTCATTCCTTAATTCATTTCCAATTTTTTTTATTTAACCTAACTTAGGCTAAATTTCTGTAACAACCCGCATATTTTAAAGTTTTGAATATTTAAATATTTTATTTAAATATAGAATCGTTAATCGGATTAAAGTCCGAAAAGCTACTTTTTGTAAACAGTCGAATCGGGACTCGAGACCACTTCCATTGAGTCCAAAATGGCGTTTGCGACTTTTATAAGTATAAACATCGATATATTTGGAGTAAGTTGTATTTTGCTATTTTCTATTGGGCTTTGGGTTTGGGTTTCACCCCAACTCACTCTATAACCTAGTTCAGCCCCTTCCTCTCCTCTTCACTTCATTTCTATTTTCTTAAACACCCTAGCACAACTGAAAATGGGGAGAGGAATGAGAAATTGGAAATTCCAAGCCCTGGTTCTCATTTGCAAAACCAAATTCTTGCTCCAAATTAAAAGAGAAGCTTTGGTAAGTATCTCCTTCATCTTCTCCAACTCATTCTCTCTTTAATTTCAGAAATTTCCTAAACCTAATTTAGGAAATGTTCTTCTTTTGAGCTTAGATTCAAGCTTCTAGAGCTGTGGTTGAAGAGAAGTTGATCTTCCTTTGCATTCAAGCTTCTCCTTCATCGTTTTTGGGTTTAAAGGTGAGTTTTTGAACTCACATCTATTTCTATAAATATCGTTGTGGTTGGGTATGAATTCCTAACCCTTATTCATGTACATTTGCTTTCGATTTGGATTGAATTGGTGAATTGTTCAATTTTTGGTTTTTGGAATCCAATTTTTGTAAAAATCCAATCTTTGAAGTTTGAACACGTTAGTGGAGCGTTTCGGAGGGCCATACAAGGCTGGGTTGTCGTTCAGCGTAAATCCTCAGACGTAGTTGCTCGTTCGTTCGCTTCCATCCGTGTTATCGAATTTGCCCCAAAGAGGGCTAGACCGAATGTGCTTTTGAAGCAGGTTCAGTCGACTGAACCAGGGGTTCGGTCGACTGAACCAGACCCAGGAAATTGCCTGGGTCTGTATCAGTCGACTGACCATCTGGGTCAGTCGACTGACCCTGGGGAAACAAAAATCGTATCCCTGTGTCAGTCGACTGACCACCTGGTTCAGTCGACTGACTTGATTGCTCTAGCAAAATTGAGTATTTTGTTTTTGATTTCCAATTTTTATCGATTCCTGATTTCCGATTTGTCGTTGTCGTTTATTATCTTCTCTGATGACTTCTTATTCGGGATTTTTGTGGTTATCCATTTTTGATGGATTCGGTATCGATTTATCTGGATTTGATTCACGTCTTCGTATGTGAATTTTTGATGGTTGATTGTTTCTACAATCATTTCTGTGACTTGTCACTTTAAATTACAAAGGTTTCTATACTAGTAGTAAATATTCAAACTCTTTTACTAAAATGATTTCAACTCTATTTTTAATACAAAGCTCGTTTATAAAACCATTTTCTAATCTATTAGTATATACAAACATTCGTATGAGAAAATCTAATTAAACGGCTTAGCAAAACAAGTGGTATGAAACGCTTACGTTTACTTCGTCGGTTAATTTATGGACTTGTTTGACTGAAAATCCTGTGACAATTTTTGAGTGGAAATATACAATTGGTTTGTAAATATTTAAGTTAAGCTAGTGGTTATGGGACATGAAGCTAAACTCTTATATTTACTGGCTTAGTGTAATTCACACTTTTTATTGATCGATGAAGATCATTTTGTGATTTAGACTAGCGATGTGCGATGTCTATTTGTCTGCGAGGGAGACTAAACCCCGTTTTGTGGAACTTCGGTTCAATTTGGCAGGGTAGCGACCCGTGGTCTTCGGACCGTTTGTGGAGCTTTGGCTCAAAATTTATGGTTAGCGACCATTGAATAGCGTTCCATTTGTGATACACGTGTTGGTGAGTTTTCATGCTCCCGTTTGTGATAGGCCTCCCCCTTTTGTGATTTCTGGATTTCTAATCGATGACTTCTAGAATTTGTGTTTCGCCAACCTTTTCGATTGGCATTAATATGTTTGTCAATATTTGTTGTTTGGTGAATAAAATAAAGAATATGATATTCTTTTTGGTGTTTTGAGATTTATGAGATGTTGTATGATTTTGTTGTTGTTTTATATCATATTTGTTCTAGTATGACATTATTGTTATCATACGTTCTTATTATATCTCATTCCTTTATCTGATATTTATAGCTAGACTGATTCGTTTATTATTTTCTTATTAAATAATACTCGGGTCAGACCGAGATGTTACATGTGCTTCTACTTGACTCCTTATCTGGGATCATCTTCTGACTTTTGTCTAACTACATTACATTTGTAGTTTTTGTTGTTATACATTCGAGATATAGACTCCATGATGTATACTTATTCTTTTGTCTAGCACTTGTATCTATTCTTTTGTGATATTGTGGATCTCATATGACCACTACTCTGATGTACACTTTTATGTGTTATATTCATATATGTTTCCACCTTTGAGATATGAACATCTGTGACTGATTTATGTTATGTTTATTTCTATATATGTTTCCGAGGTCTACTTAGCCACTGTGTGGTAGCTTTGAGTTTGTATTAGGTATGTCGGATTTCCTTCAGTAATGAAATGTAAGTTATATTTTATGACATATCGGTACTCGCACAAAGCAATTACACAGATGGTCGCTCCTCAACAGCGATTCTTCATGCTAGTCGACGGCATTACCCCGTAGTGTCCTTGGCTAGCGTGAGTATAGAGGTGGGGCGTCACAGGATAATCTAGCAAGGATCATTGTCCTAAGCCTTTCTTAGGAATCATGCCATAGGATTTAATTCGAGTCTTCGAACCGTTCTATCTGTAACAACCCGGGGTTTAGTAACAATTAAGTATCATCTAATGACGATTAAATTGGTCGAAAATTTCTGTTTGGAATTTCTAATCGGGTTTAAATTCTTTTAAATATTTGTTGAGAGTTATAGGCTTTGAAATTTCCTTAGCCCATGTTTGATTCTTGTTGCCGTGATAATCATTTATACCCGTTCCCCATTTCAATTCTCATTCGAAAACCCTAAACGAAAAAAATAAAAAATGGCGGCCTCGATTATCTTCTCTCGTTCGTTCGTGTCCAAATTAGGGCTTCAAGATTTTGTGAAGCTGCCGACCTTGTGATCGTTCGATCGAATGATGGTTCGCCATTGCTTTGTCTACCGCTGATTCCTTTCTCTGTCGAATGGTCGATATGGTTTCGATTTTTCAATTTTGAAAGACTTCAGTTTCTCGATCGAAAAAAGGTGAGTAACCCTCACATCTAATTCAACTTCATGCTTTGACAGTTGATTTTGTTGTTGTTGATTTTGAACTGTTCGTTCTTCTTTGTCATCACTGCCTCGATTTTGGTTTTTGACGATATTGATTTCTTTGTCTTCGACTTCGACATTGTTCGTGGTTGGTTTTAGCTCTCTGTTTGCTTTCTCTAGTTCATTTTAGTTGGTGACTTTGGTATATACTTTGTGTTTCCTTTGGCTTTCACTGATTTTTGCGATATTGAAGTTGTTCGACTTTCAACCTTGTTCGATTTTGATAAAAATAGCTGTCCAATTGTTACTGTGTACATTGTTGGATTTTTGCAGTCGGACTTGATTTAAAATCTAACTTTTGTCTTGTACCATTTAATGTTTCGACTTCGAGTTGCATATATGTATATTTGCTGTTTGGATTGGTTTGAACTTGATACTGGTTTCGACATTTTAAACTGTGGCTTCGACACTATGATCTTTCATATCTGTAGCATTGCTTCATATATATACATATATATATATATATATATATGCATTCTTGTATGTATATATGTGATTGATTGTTACACAGTTTCATAGCCATTTCAGTTTGTAATTTGTCGAGCATCACTTAATCATGATGGCTGATGCCACTGCAATTTTTTTTTCTTATGCATTCTGTTGATTGAGTTGATACAGTCTGGTTTGCTGTTGTATATTCATGTGTACATTTTGAATGGTGTAGTCTTTTGGTTTGTATACTGGTCATTGATAGTTTGGTTTGGGATTGTTGTGACATTTACTGGCTCCCTTGAACTTCTTGTGGTGGCTGTAGTTTTTAGTTGCAGTTGCCCTTGTATTCTTGTGGTGGCTGCAGTGCTTTTGTTGAAGTTTTACCCTTGTTGGGTTGCATTGCATTGATGCACTGATTTCATTTGCAGTTTGACCTATTGTGCTTGCAGTGTCTTGACATTCATGTCTACACTCTTCATTTGATAGTTGCTTGTTTACTTCGAAAGTGCAGTATGGTCTTAGTTTTCTTGATGTTGTTCTTCTAGACTGGTTTGCAGTTTGTATTCAAGTGCGCTTCAATCTGTAGCTTGGTTCTTTGGCTTGTTTCATATAGTAGTTGCTCTTACCAGTTCATTGCATTCATATTGTTGCTCCATTGAGCCTCACTTGGTCTGGTTCATGCTCACTTGATGGCATTGGTCCAGACATTGTTGCTTCACTGTTTTGTTCATGTGTGCGTGCTGTTCACTTCGAATCAGTTGCATATAGTTGCAGTGTTTTATACTTGTTAGTTGCCTGGTCAGTTTGGTTTCATTGTAGCTGTCTTGACCATTTGTGGCAATTGATCTTCATTGTTGAGTTCTTGAATTTGTGCATTCTTGTCTTTGAGGATTTGCGAGAACTTTGCCTATATTTTCTGATGTTGTCACTTTAAATAATTGTTGCACTGCCTTTCAGTGACGTTTGTCACTGTCCTGTGCCTTGTTCCTGGCTTGTTATGCATTTGACATTGCGCTTGAGTTTTGTTTATGGTATTTGACCTCGGTCATGTTGGCTTCATATGCATTCTAGTCTGTATGTTGTTTCTTTGATATTGTGTAGCCTGGTCTGGACATTTTATGGTTCATGTTGCACAATTGTTGTCTTGGTTCAGTTTTGAATTTGACTTTTGTGGTCATGTTTATGTATTTGGTCGAGGCTTGATTTTTGTGTCTGGACCATTTCATTTGAATTTTCACCTGAGTTGAACCCAGTTTAAATGCTCGGGTTTGACCTCGTGCTCGATTGGGAGTTTTCATTGTGCATTCGTGTGCACTTCGTTCATTTGATGGTTACTGGGTGGATACTGTTGCAGTTCCATCTGGTTCATTTTGAGTTGATTTGACGCCATTTGTTTCTGATTCATTGAGCTTTTGTGTTTCATCACTGTAGTGGCGAGGCAGTGCACGCGAGCGTGTACTGCAGCCAAACAGTATGGATTATTTTGTTGTTAATTGCTGTTTAGGCAATTCTGCGGTTTTCATATTATCTTCATTGATAATCTTTTTATTTATCTTGCTGGTTTGTTGTTTAACACTATTTAGTGTTATATCTACCATTATCCGATTTCCTTGTTAAAGGATTGGATAGGTGAATTTAATTTGACTGTCGTCTATTTGTTATTTAATTATTATTGCTTTCGTGCATTAATAATTTAGTTTGAATTAGACTGACCCGTGTATTATTTTCTTTTGAATTTAATACTCGGGTCAGACCGAGTTATTACAGGTTGTAGATATCTTGCTTTGGATTGCTGCTTGAGCTATGAAGTCTTTTCATATCTTTTGAAGTAGTCTTCGTCATTTTGTAGTAGTCAGTGTATCTGATTTAGGTTGGTGTGTATTCATGTATATTAGTCGATAATGTACTTGTATATATAACTTCCAGAGTCGACGGTTGTAGTTGTATCATATGTAGTGTCAAATGTATTGTAACTGACTTCGGTTATATATATATATATATATATATATATATATATATGAGGCTTTTATTTTCTGTGTTCCGCATTTTTATTATCTGTGTTATTATTATATATATTGTCCTAAACTATTATGAACCATCGTAGTTTGTTTTATACTGGAATTGGGTATGTCGATGGGAGTAAATAAATAAGAGATGAAAAATGAAAAATATATACCACTCCTATCTGTGTTATCATTTGATAGTTGCTTGTTTACTTCGAAAGTGCAGTATGGTCTTAGTTTTCTTGATGTTGTTCTTCTAGACTGGTTTGCAGTTTGTATTCAAGTGCGCTTCAATCTGTAGCTTGGTTCTTTGGCTTGTTTCATATAGTAGTTGCTCTTACCAGTTCATTGCATTCATATTGTTGCTCCATTGAGCCTCACTTGGTCTGGTTCATGCTCACTTGATGGCATTGGTCCAGACATTGTTGCTTCACTGTTTTGTTCATGTGTGCATGCTGTTCACTTCGAATCAGTTGCATATAGTTGCAGTGTTTTATACTTGTTAGTTGCCTGGTCAGTTTGGTTTCATTGTAGCTGTCTTGACCATTTGTGGCAATTGATCTTCATTGTTGAGTTCTTGAATTTGTGCATTCTTGTCTTTGAGGATTTGCGAGAACTTTGCCTATATTTTCTGATGTTGTCACTTTAAATAATTGTTTCACTGCCTTTCGGTGACGTTTGTCACTGTCCTGTGCCTTGTTCCTGGCTTGTTATGCATTTGACATTGCGCTTGAGTTTTGTTTATGGTATTTGACCTCGGTCATGTTGGCTTCATATGCATTCTAGTCTGTATGTTGTTTCTTTGATATTGTGTAGCCTGGTCTGGACATTTTATGGTTCAGGTTGCACAATTGTTGTCTTGGTTCAGTTTTGAATTTGACTTTTGTGGTCATGTTTGTGTATTTGGTCGAGGCTTGATTTTTGTGTCTTGACCATTTCATTTGAATTTTCACCTGAGTTGAACCCAGTTTAAATGCTCGGGTTTGACCTCATGCTCGATTGGGAGTTTTCATTGTGCATTCGTGTGCACTTCGTTCATTTGATGGTTACTGGGTGGATACTGTTGCAGTTCCATCTGGTTCATTTTGATTTGATTTGACGCCATTTGTTTCTGATTCATTGAGCTTTTGTGTTTCATCACTGTAGTGGCGAGGCAATGCACGCGAGCGTGTACTGCTGCCAAACAGTATGGATTATTTTGTTGTTAATTGCTGTTTAGGCAATTCTGCGATTTTCATATTATCTTCATTGATAATCTTTTTATTTATCTTCCTGGTTTGTTGTTTAACACTATTTAGTGTTATATCTACCGTTATCCGATTTCCTTGTTAAAGGATTGGATAGGTGAATTTAATTTGACAATCGTCTATTTGTTATTTAATTATTATTGCTTTCGTGCATTAATAATTGAGTTTGAATTAGACTGACCCGTGTATTATTTTCTTTTGAATTTAATACTCGGGTCAGATCGAGTTATTACAGGTTGTAGATATCTTGCTTTGGATTGCTGCTTGAGCTATGAAGTCTTTTCATATCTTTTGAAGTAGTCTTCGTCATTTTGTAGTAGTCAGTGTATCTGATTTAGGTTGATGTGTATTCATGTATATTAGTCGATAATGTACTTGTATATATAACTTCCAGAGTCGACAGTTATAGTTGTATCATATGTAGTGTCAAATGAATTGTAACTAACTTCGGTTATATATATATATATATATATATATATATATATATATGAGACTTTTATTTTCTGTGTTCCGCATTTTTATTATCTGTGTTATTATTATATATATTGTCCTAAACTATTATGAACCATCGTAGTTCGTTTTATACTGGAATTGGGTATGTCGATGGGAGTAAATAAATAAGAGATGAAAAATGAAAAATATATACCACTCCTATCGAGGTAACCAATACTAGTGTAAGGCCAACTACGGATGGCCGCTCCTATCCAGCCTTATTCTTCATAATAACAGACAGTATTTCTTTTAATACTCTTTGTCATTGTGAGCATAGAGGTGGGGCGTCACAGTTTGGTATCAGAGCTTGGGGTTTATGGACATAATATATAACATAACTTAGATGGAACATGTGTTACAACTATTGGTCGATGTTTTTAGTTATGCTTTGAGTCAAAACTAAAATTTTGAAATTATGATGAAATTTTAAAATATCTTTATTTAAAAATAAAAATGAAATTGTGTTCTGATGATTTGATTGATTTGTGTTCTGTTTATCAGAGTGCGCAGCAGAAACAGTGACACTGTCTTCGTTGAGTACAGCTGATAACCTTTTTGATTTAAAAATCAAATTATGAAATTGAAATAATTTCATTTGTTGTTTACATTCGAAAATTTCGAATCCGATTTGAGGATTCGAAGCGATTGCAGTTATGTGATTTTTGTTGAGATTTTTGCTGTTTTGAATTATCTTCATTGAAGATACATTCGAATGATTTCTTTGTTTATTTTGTAGTATACGTGTAAATTTGAGTTGCACGTTACTGCATTAATTTTACGTTGAACCGGTGTTTGGTTTAAACGTATTTTGTTGCCGTTATCTTTATAACGGGATTTTTACATCGGTGCTAAATTTTTGAAGCACCGTGTCTGTGACATTTTTAATGAATGAAAATTCACTGGTATTACATTTTGATGTGAATTATTTTGATGAGATTTTGACGTATAAAAATTTCTGTCGCTTTGGCTTCAGTAACCGTCAAATTTTTAAAGTGGATTTTCAAGCGGTTATTCTGCAATGCTGATTTTGAGATTCGTTTTACGATGTTTTGGGAAGTGCAATTTCCTTTTCGAAATTGCTACTGAGGTTGCTGTTTTAATCACGTGTTCTGAAAATTGTTTTAAATTTTTTACAGTTTACGCTTTCAAAAGAATGAGGAAGCGATTTAAACGCTTCAGCAAAATTGAGGACTATGAACCCTCACTTTTACTATTTTGCTTAATTCCGGACTTGTCCGTTTGAGAACGTAAAATGTTAATTATATAAATTACAAATTTTTTACAGTTTGCGCTTTCAAAAGAATGAGGAAGCAATTTAAACGATTCAGCAAAATCGAGGACTATGAACCCTTTCTTTTACTGATTCGCTTAATTCCGGACTTGTCCGTTTGAGAATGTAAAATGTATTTTTACAAAATACACAATTTTGCACTTTCAAGGAAACGATGAAGAGAATCAAACGATTTTGTAAAACACGTGGTATGGGACATGTGTGTTTGCTATTTCGGTTAATTCCAGACTTGTTAATTGAAACATCTGCTGTTTTGATGATTCTGATGATTTTGTTTGCTTTCGAGCCACTATGTTGGACATTCAGGTCATCTGCTGGACCTTCGGGTCATTTGTTGGGCTTTCGGGCCACTCTGCTGGACCTTCGGGTCATTTGTTGGGCTTTCGGGCCACTCTGAGGACCTTCGGGTCAAATACCAGTACTAAACCTTCGGGTCACTGCGGCCCTTTGGATCATTTGATGGGCGCCAAAATTTTATAGTACATGGTAGGCTTCGGCCATTTTTTGATGCACGTGCGGCGTAGCTAAAAACTCGCCATCTGATGGGATCGATCCAACCTTTTATGTTGATTTTCTAGTCATCTTAATTGATTTCTAGATATTTGTTGTTTCCAATTATCTGCAGGTAATTGGATATTTGTTGTTTCTGATTATCGTTTTTGATAATCGGATATTTGTTGTTTCTGATTTTCGTTTGTGATAATTAGATATTTGCTGATTTGAGTTCTGATTATCATTTGTGATAATTAGATATTTGTTGATTTGAGATTTCTGATTATCGTTTTTGATAATTAGATATTTGATGTTTTCTGATTATCGTTTTTGATAATTAGATATTTGTGGATTTGTGATTTCTGATTATCGTTTTTGATAATCAGATATTTGTTGTTTCTGATTATTGTTTTTGATAATCGGATATTTGTTGTTTCTGATTATCGTTTTTGATAATTAGATATTTGTTGATTTGTGATTTCTGATTATCGTTTTTGATAATCGGATATTTGTTATTTCTGATTATCGTTTTTGATAATCGGATATTTGTTGTTTCTGATTATCGTTTTTGATAATTAGATAATTGCTGATTTGTGATTTCTGATTATCGTTTTTGATAATTAGATATTTGTTGATTTGAGATTTCTGATTATCGTTTTTGATAATTAGATATTTGATGTTTTCTGATTATCGTTTTTGATAATTAGATATTTGTTGATTTGTGATTTCTGATTATCGTTTTTGATAATCGGATATTTGTTTCTGATTATCGTTTTTGATAATCGGATATTTGTTGTTTCTGATTACCGTTTTTGATAATTAGATAATTGTTGATTTGTGATTTCTGATTATCGTTTTTTATAATTAGATATTTGTTGATTTGAGATTTCTGATTATCGTTTTTGATAATTAGATATTTGTCGATTTGAGATTTCTGATTATCGTTTTTGATAATTAGATATTTGTTGATTTGAGATTTCTCATTATCGTTTTCGATAATTAGATATTTGATGTTTTCTGATTATCGTTTTTGATAATTTGATATTTGATGTTTTCTGATTATCATTTTTGATAATTAGATATTTGTTGATTTGTGATTTCTGATTATCGTTTTTGATAATTAGATATTTGTTGATTTGAGATTTCTGATTATTGTTTTCGATAATTAGATATTTGATGTTTTCTGATTATCGTTTTTGATAATTAGATATTTGATGTTTTCTGATTATCGTTTTCGATAATTAGATATTTGTTGATTTGTGATTTCTGATTATCGTTTTTGATAATTAGATATTTGATGTTTTCTGACTATCGTTTTGATAATTGGATGTTTGCTGATTTTGTTGATTATAAAATTTTCTAGTCTCCAATTAATTCTAGAGTATGCTGATTTTATTGAATTGCTATTTTCTCTATCTCTGTTGATGGTTAGAGTTTGCTGACTATGAAGTTTGTGTTTTCTAGTTAATTGCTGGATAACTAGATATTTGCAGATTTGCGAAATGTGATTTATGTTTTCTAATTATCTTTGTTAATAATTATATTTTGCTGTTTTCTAATTATCGTATCGATAATTAGATATTGCCGTTTTGTAATTTCTGTATTCTAATTATCTAATTGATAATTGAATATTGCTGATAGTTGTATTTATTCAGTTTTGCTGTTTTCTGATTATCTACTGATATTAAGATTTTTGTTGAGAATTTGCGAATTTATTTTATGAAATTAAAAGATTTCTTTGGTGCTTGAATTCCCAACTTTTATTTTCTAGCTTAACCAGTTTATGTAAGAAAAAAAATTGTTATTGACACCTTTAATTATGAAAATTGCGGGGACGCAATTTTTATAAGGAGGAGAGTCTATAACAACCCGGGGTTTAGTAACAATTAAGTATCGTCAAATGACGATTAAATTGGTTGAAAATTTATGTTTGGAATTTCTAATCGAGTTTAAATTCTTTTAAATATTTGTTGAGAGTTGTGGGCTTTGAAATTTCCTTGGCCCATGTTTGATTCTTGTTGTCGTGATAATCATTTATACCCGTTCCCCTTTTCAATTCTCATTCGAAAACCCTAAACGAAAAGAAAATTGTGGCCTCGATTATCTTCTCTCGTTCGTTCGTGTCCAAATTAGGGCTTCAAGATTTTGTGAAGCTGCCGACCTTGTGATCGTTCGATCGAATGATGGTTCGCCCTTGCTTTGTCGACCGCTGATTCCTTACTCTGTCGAATGGTCGATAGGGTTTCGATTTTTCCATTTTGAACGACTTCAGTTTCTCGATCGAAAAAAGGTGAGTAACCCTCACATCTAATTCAACTTCATGCTTTGACAGTTGATTTTGTTGTTGTTGATTTTGAACTGTTCGTTCTTCTTTGTCATCACTGCCTCGATTTTGGTTTTTGACGATATTGATTTCGTTGTCTTCGACTTCGACATTGTTCGTGGTTGGTTTTAGCTCTCTGTTGGCTTTTCTCTAGTTCATTTTAGTTGGTGACTTTGGTATATACTTTGTGTTGCCTTTGGCTTTCACTGATTTTTGCGATATTGATGTTGTTCGACTTTCAACCTTGTTCGATTTTGATAACTATAGCTGTCCAGTTGTTACTGTGTACATTGTTGGATTTTTGCAGTCGGACTTGATTTAAAATCCGACTTTGGTCTTGTACCATTTACTGTTTCGACTTCGAGTTGCATATATGTATATTTGCTGTTTGGATTGGTTTGAACTTGATACTGGTTTCGACATTTTAAACTATGGCTTCGACACTGTGATCTTTCATATCTATAGCATTGCTTCATATATATATATATATATGCATTCTTGTATGTATATATATGATTGATTGTTACACAGTTTCATAGCCATTTCAGTTTGTAATTTGTCGAGCATCACTTATTCATGATGGCTGATGCCACTGCATATTTTGTTCTTGTGCATTCTGTTGATTGAGTTGATATAGTCTGGTTTGCTGTTGTATATTCATGTGTACATTTTGAATGGTGCAGTCTTTTGGTTTGTATACTGGTCATTGATAGTTTGGTTTGGGATTGTTGTGACATTTACTGGCTCCCTTGAACTTCTTGTGGTGGCTGCAGTTTTTAGTTGCAGTTGCCTTTGTATTCTTGTGGTGGCTGCAGTGCTTTTGTTGAAGTTTTACCCTTGTTGGGTTGCATTGCATTGATGCACTGATTTCATTTGCAGTTTGACCTATTGTACTTGCAGTGTCTTGACATTCATGTCTACACTCTTTCATTTGATAGTTGCTTGTTTACTTCGAAAGTGCAGTATGGTCTTAGTTTTCTTGATGTTGTTCTTCTAGACTGGTTTGCAGTTTGTATTCAAGTGCGCTTCAATCTGTAGCTTGGTTCTTTGGCTTGTTTCATATAGTAGTTGCTCTGACCAGTTCATTGCATTCATATTGTTGCTCCATTGAACCTCACTTGGTCGGGTTCATGCTCACTTGATGGCATTGGTCCAGACATTGTTGCTTCACTGTTTTGTTCATGTGTGCGTGCTGTTCACTTCGAATCAGTTGCATATAGTTGCAGTGTTTTATACTTGTTAGTTGCCTGGTCAGTTTGGTTTCATTGTAGCTGTCTTGACCATTTGTGGCAATTGATCTTCATTGTTGAGTTCTTGAATTTGTGCATTCTTGTCTTTGAGGATTTGCGAGAACTTTGCCTATATTTTCTGATGTTGTCACTTTAAATAATTATTGCACTGCCTTTCAGTGACGTTTGTCACTGTCCTGTGCCTTGTTCCTGGCTTGTTATGCATTTGACATTGCGCTTGAGTTTTGTTTATGGTATTTGACCTCGTTCATGTTGGCTTCATATGCATTCTAGTCTGTATGTTGTTTCTTTGATATTGTATAGCCTGGTCTGGACATTTTATGGTTCAGGTTGCACAATTGTTGTCTTGGTTCAGTTTTGAATTTGACTTTTGTGGTCATGTTTGTGTATTTGATCGAGGCTTGATTTTTGTGTCTTGACCATTTCATTTGAATTTTCACCTGAGTTGAACCCAGTTTAAATGCTCGGGTTTGACCTCGTGCTCGATTGGGAGTTTTCATTGTGCATTCGTGTGCACTTCGTTCATTTGATGGTTACTGGGTGGATACTGTTGCAGTTCCATCTGGTTCATTTTGATTTGATTTGACGCCATTTGTTTCTGATTCATTGAGCTTTTGTGTTTCGTCACTGTAGTGGCGAGGCAGTGCACGCGAGCGTGTACTGCAGCCAAACAGTATGGATTATTTTGTTGTTAATTGCTGTTTAGGCAATTCTGCGGTTTTCATATTATCTTCATTGATAATCTTTTTATTTATCTTGCTGGTTTGTTGTTTAACACTATTTAGTGTTATATCTACCGTTATCTGATTTCCTTGTTAAAGGATTGGATAGGTGAATTTAGTTTGACTGTCGTCTATTTGTTATTTAATTATTATTGCTTTCGTGCATTAATAATTGAGTTTGAATTAGACTGACCCGTGTATTATTTTCTTTTAAATTTAATACTCGGGTCAGACCGAGTTATTACAGGTTGTAGATATGTTGCTTTGGATTTCTGCTTGAGATATGAAGTCTTTTCATATCTTTTGAAATAGTCTTCGTCATTTTGTAGTAGTCAGTGTATCTGATTTAGGTTGATGTGTATTCATGTATATTAGTCGATAATGTACTTGTATATATAACTTCCAGAGTCGACAGTTGTAGTTGTATCATATGTAGTGTCAAATGTATTGTAACTGACTTCGGTTATATATATATATATATATATATATATATATATATATGAGGCTTTTATTTTCTGTGTTCCGCATTTTTATTATCTGTGTTATTATTATATATATTGTCCTAAACTATTATGAACCATCGTAGTTTGTTTTATACTGGAATTGGGTATGTCGATGGGAGTAAATAAATAAGAGATGAAAAATGAAAAATATATACCACTCCTATCGAGGTAACCAATACTAGTGTAAGGCCAACTACGGATGGCTGCTCCTATCCAGCCTTATTCTTCGTAATAATAGACAGTTTTTCTTTTAATACTCTTTGTTATTGTGAGCATAGAGGTGGGGCGTCACAGTTTGGTATCAGAGCTTGGGGTTTATGGACATAATATAAAACATAACTTAGATGGAAAATATGTTACAACTATTGGTCGATGTTTTTAGTTATGCTTTGAGTCAAAACTAAAATTTTGAAATTATGATGAAATTTTAAAATATCTTTATTCAAAAATAAAAGTGAAATTGTGTTCTGATGATTTGATTGATTTGTGTTCTGTTTATCAGTGCGCGCAGCGGAAATAGTGACACTGTCTTCGCTGAGTATAGCTGATAACTTTTTTGATTTAAAAATCAAATTATGAAATTGAAATAATTTCATTTGTTGTTTACATTTGAAAATTTCGAATACGATTTGAGGATTCGAAGCGATTGCAATTATGTGATTTTTGTTAAGATTTTTGCTGTTTTGAATTATCTTCATTGAAGATAAATTCGAATGATTTCTTTGTTTATTTTGTAGTATACGTGTAAATTTGAGTTGCACGTTACTACATTAACTTTACGTTGAACCGGTGTTTGGTTTAAACGTATTTTGTTGCCGTTATCTTTATAACGGGATTTTTACATCGGTGCTAAATTTTTGAAGCATAGTGTCTGTTACATTTTTAATGAATGAAAATTCACTGGTATTACATTTTGATGTGAATTATTTTGATGAGATTTTGACGTATAAAAATTTCTGTCGCTTTGGCTTCAGTAACCGTCAAAATTTTAAAGTGGATTTTCAAGCGGTTATTCCGCAATGCTGATTTTGAGATTCGTTTTACGATGTTTTGGGAAGTGCAATTTCCTTTTCGAAATTGCTACTGAGGTTGCTGTTTTAATCACGTGTTCTGAAAATTGTTTTAAATTTTTTACAGTTTACGCTTTCAAAAGAATAAGGAAGTGATTTAAACGCTTCAGCAAAATTGAGGACTATGAACCCTCACTTTTACTGTTTCGCTTAATTCCAGACTTGTCCGTTTGAGAACGTAAAATGTTAATTATATAAAATACAAAATTTTTACAGTTTGCGCTTTCAAAAGAATGAGGAATCGATTTAAACGATTCAGCAAAATCGAGGACTATGAACCGTTTCTTTTACCGATTCGCTTAATTCCGGACTTGTCCGTTTGAGAATGTAAAATGTATTTTTACAAAATACACAATTTTGCAATTTCAAGGAAACGATGAAGAGAATCAAACGATTTAGTAATGGTATGGGACATGTGTGTTTGCTATTTCGGTTAATTCCGGACTCGTTAATTGAAACATCTGCTGTTTTGATGATTCTGATTATTTTGTTTGCTTTCGAGCCACTATGTTGGACCTTCGGGTCATCTGCTGGACCTTCGGGTCATTTGTTGGGCTTTCGGGCCACTCTGCTGGATCTTCGGGTCATTTGTTGGGCTTTCGGGCCACTCTGAGGACCTTCGGGTCAAATACCAGTACTAGACCTTCGGGTCACTGCGGACCTTCGGATCATCTGATGGGCGCCAAAATTTTATAGTACTTGGTAGGCTTCGGCCATTTGTTGATGCACGTGCGGCGTAGCTAAAAACTCGCCATCTGATGGGATCGATCCAACCTTTTACGTTGATTTTCTAGTCATCTTAATTGATTTCTAGATATTTGTTGTTTCCAATTATCTACAGGTAATTGGATATTTGTTGTTTCAGATTATCGTTTTTGATAATCGGATATTTGTTGTTTCTGATTATCATTTGTGATAATTAGATATTTGCTGATTTGAGTTTTGATTATCATTTGTGATAATTAGATATTTGTTGATTTGAGATTTCTGATTATCGTTTTTGATAATTAGATATTTGATGTTTTCTGATTATCGTTTTTGATAATTAGATATTTGTTGATTTGTGATTTCTGATTATCGTTTTTGATAATCGGATATTTGTTATTTCTGATTATCGTTTTTGATAATCGGATATTTGTTGTTTCTGATTATCGTTTTTTATAATTAGATATTTGTTGATTTGTGATTTTTGATTATCGTTTTTGATAATCGGATATTTGTTGTTTCTGATTATCGTTTTTGATAATCGGATATTTGTTGTTTCTGATTATCGTTTTTGATAATTAGATAATTGTTGATTTGTTATTTCTGATTATCGTTTTTGATAATTAGATATTTGTTGATTTGAGATTTCTGATTATCGTTTTTGATAATTAGATATTAGATGTTTTCTGATTATCGTTTTTGATAATTAGAAATTTGTTGATTTGTGATTTCTGATTATCGTTTTTGATAATCGGATATTTGTTGTTTCTGATTATCGTTTTTGATAATCGGATATTTGTTGTTTCTGATTATCATTTTTGATAATTAGATAATTGTTGATTTGTGATTTCTGATTATCGTTTTTGATAATTAGATATTTGTTGATTTGAGATTTCTGATTATCATTTTTGATAATTAGATATTTGTCGATTTGAGATTTCTGATTATCGTTTTTGATAATTAGATATTTGTTGATTTGAGATTTCTGATTATCGTTTTCGATAATTAGATATTTGATGTTTTCTGATTATCATTTTGATAATTAGATATTTGATGTTTTCTGATTATCGTTTTTGATAATTAGATATTTGTTGATTTGTGATTTGTGATTTCTGATTATCGTTTTTGATAATTAGATATTTGTTGATTTGAGATTTCTGATTATCGTTTTCGACAATTAGATATTTGATGTTTTCTGATAATCGTTTTTGATAATTAGATGTTTGATGTTTTCTGATTATCGTTTTTGATAATTAGATATTTGTTGATTTGTGATTTCTGATTATCGTTTTTGATAATTAGATATTTGATGTTTTCTGACTATCGTTTTGATAATTGGATGTTTGCTGATTTTGTTGATTATAAAATTTTCTAGTCTCCAATTGATTCTAGAGTATGTTGATTTTATTGAATTGCTATTTTCTATCTATCTTTGTTGATGGTTAGAGTTTGCTGACTATGAAGTTTGTGTTTTCTAGTTAATTGCTGGATAACTAGATATTTGCAGCTTTGCGAAATGTGATTTATGTTTACTAATTATCTTTGTTAATAATTATATTTTGCTGTTTTCTAATTATCGTATCGATAATTAGATATTGCCGTTTTGTAATTTCTGTATTCTAATTATCTAATTGACAATTGAATATTGCTGATAGTTGTATTTATTCAGTTTTGCTGTTTTCTGATTATCTATTGATAATTAGATTTTTGTTGAGAATTTGCGAATTTATTTTATGAATTTAAAAAATTTCTTTAGTGCTTGAATTCCCAACTTTTATTTTCTAGCTTAACCAGTTTATGTTAGAAAAAAAATTGTTATTGACACCTTTAATTATGAAAATTGCGGGGACGCAATTTTTATAAGGAGGGGAGTCTGTAACAACCCGGGGTTTAATAACAATTAAGTATCGTAAAATGACGATTAAATTGGTTGAAAATTTCTGTTTGGAATTTCTAATCGGGTTTAAATTCTTTTAAATATTTGTTGAGAGTTGTGGGCTTTGAAATTTCCTTGGCCCATGTTTGATTCTTGTTGCCATGATAATCATTTATACCCGTTCCCCATTTCAATTCTCATTCGAAAACCCTAAACGAAAAAAAAATGGCGGCCTCAATTATCTTCTCTCGTTCGTTCATGTCCAAATTAGGGCTCAAGATTTTGTGAAGCTGCCGACCTTGTGATCGTTCGATCGAATGATAGTTCGCCCTTGCTTTGTCGACCGCTGATTCCTTACTCTGTCGAATGGTCGATAGGGTTTCGATTTTTCGATTTTGAATGACTTCAGTTTCTCGATCGAAAAAAGGTGAGTAACCCTCACATCTAATTCAACTTCATGCTTTGACAGTTGATTTTGTTGTTTATGATTTTGAACTGTTCGTTCTTCTTTTTCATCACTGCCTCGATTTTGGTTTTTGACGATATTGATTTCGTTGTCTTCGACTTCGACATTGTTCATGGTTGGTTTTAGCTCTTTGTTGGCTTTTCTCTAGTTCATTTTAGTTGGTGACTTTGGTATATACTTTGTGTTGCCTTTGGCTTTCACTGATTTTTGCGATATTGATGTTGTTCGACTTTCAACCTTGTTCGATTTTGATAAAAATAGCTGTCCAGTTGTTACTGTGTACATTGTTGGATTTTTGCAGTCGGACTTGATTTAAAATTCGACTTTGGTCTTGTACCATTTACTGTTTCGACTTCGAGTTGCATATATGTATATTTGCTGTTTGGATTGGTTTGAACTTGATACTGGTTTCGACATTTTAAACTATGGCTTCGACACTGTGATCTTTCATATCTATAGCATTGCTTCATATATATATATGCATTCTTGTATGTATATATGTGATTGATTGTTACACAGTTACATAGCCATTTCAGTTTGTAATTTGTCGAGCATCACTTATTCATGATGGCTGATGCCACTGCATATTTTGTTCTTGTGCATTTTGTTGATTGAGTTGATATAGTCTGGTTTGCTGTTGTATATTCATGTGTACATTTTGAATGGTGCAGTCTTTTGGTTTGTATACTGGTCATTGATAGTTTGGTTTGGGATTGTTGTGACATTTACTGGCTCCCTTGAACTTCTTGTGGTGGATGTAGTTTTTAGTTGCAGTTGCCTTTGTATTCTTGTGGTGGCTGCAGTGCTTTTGTTGAAGTTTTACCCTTGTTGGGTTGCATTGCATTGATGCACTGATTTCATTTGCAGTTTGACCTATTGTACTTGCAGTGTCTTGACATTCATGTCTACACTCTTTCATTTGATAGTTGCTTGTTTACTTCGAAAGTGCAGTATGGTCTTAGTTTTCTTGATGTTGTTCTTCTAGACTGGTTTGCAGTTTGTATTCAAGTGCGCTTCAATCTGTAGCTTGGTTCTTTGGCTTGTTTCATATAGTAGTTGCTCTGACCAGTTCATTGCATTCATATTGTTGCTCCATTGAACCTCACTTGGTCTGGTTCATGCTCACTTGATGGCATTGGTCCAGACATTGTTGCTTCACTGTTTTGTTCATGTGTGCATGCTGTTCACTTCGAATCAGTTGCATATAGTTGCAGTGTTTTATACTTGTTAGTTGCCTGGTCAGTTTGGTTTCATTGTAGCTGTCTTGACCATTTGTGGCAATTGATCTTCATTGTTGAGTTCTTGAATTTGTGCATTCTTGTCTTTGAGGATTTGCGAGAACTTTGCCTATATTTTCTGATGTTGTCACTTTAAATAATTGTTTCACTGCCTTTCGGTGACGTTTGTCACTGTCCTGTGCCTTGTTCCTGGCTTGTTATGCATTTGACATTGCGCTTGAGTTTTGTTTATGGTATTTGACCTCGGTCATGTTGGCTTCATATGCATTCTAGTCTGTATGTTGTTTCTTTGATATTGTGTAGCCTGGTCTGGACATTTTATGGTTCAGGTTGCACAATTGTTGTCTTGGTTCAGTTTTGAATTTGACTTTTGTGGTCATGTTTGTGTATTTGGTCGAGGCTTGATTTTTGTGTCTTGACCATTTCATTTGAATTTTCACCTGAGTTGAACCCAGTTTAAATGCTCGGGTTTGACCTCATGCTCGATTGGGAGTTTTCATTGTGCATTCGTGTGCACTTCGTTCATTTGATGGTTACTGGGTGGATACTGTTGCAGTTCCATCTGGTTCATTTTGATTTGATTTGACGCCATTTGTTTCTGATTCATTGAGCTTTTGTGTTTCATCACTGTAGTGGCGAGGCAATGCACGCGAGCGTGTACTGCTGCCAAACAGTATGGATTATTTTGTTGTTAATTGCTGTTTAGGCAATTCTGCGATTTTCATATTATCTTCATTGATAATCTTTTTATTTATCTTCCTGGTTTGTTGTTTAACACTATTTAGTGTTATATCTACCGTTATCCGATTTCCTTGTTAAAGGATTGGATAGGTGAATTTAATTTGACAATCGTCTATTTGTTATTTAATTATTATTGCTTTCGTGCATTAATAATTGAGTTTGAATTAGACTGACCCGTGTATTATTTTCTTTTGAATTTAATACTCGGGTCAGATCGAGTTATTACAGGTTGTAGATATCTTGCTTTGGATTGCTGCTTGAGCTATGAAGTCTTTTCATATCTTTTGAAGTAGTCTTCGTCATTTTGTAGTAGTCAGTGTATCTGATTTAGGTTGATGTGTATTCATGTATATTAGTCGATAATGTACTTGTATATATAACTTCCAGAGTCGACAGTTATAGTTGTATCATATGTAGTGTCAAATGAATTGTAACTAACTTCGGTTATATATATATATATATATATATATATATATATGAGACTTTTATTTTCTGTGTTCCGCATTTTTATTATCTGTGTTATTATTATATATATTGTTCTAAACTATTATGAACCATCGTAGTTCGTTTTATACTGGAATTGGGTATGTCAATGGGAGTAAATAAATAAGAGATGAAAAATGAAAAATATATACCACTCCTATCGAGGTAACCAATACTAGTGTAAGGCCAACTACGGATGGCCGCTCCTATCCAGCCTAATTCTTCGTAATAACAGACAGTATTTCTTTTAATACTCTTTGTTATTGTGAGCATAGAGGTGGGGCGTCATAGTTTGGTATCAGAGCTTTGGGTTTATGGACATAATATAAAACATAACTTAGATGGAACATGTGTTACAACTATTGGTCGATGTTTTTAGTTATGCTTTGAGTCAAAACTAAAATTTTGAAATTATGATGAAATTTTAAAATATCTTTATTTAAAAATAAAAGTGAAATTGTGTTCTGATGATTTGATTGATTTGTGTTCTGTTTATCATAGTGTGCAGCGGAAACAGTGACACTGTCTTCGCTGAGTATAGCTGATATCATTTTTGATTTAAAAATCAAATTATGAAATTGAAATAATTTCATTTGTTGTTTACATTCGAAAATTTCGAATCCGATTTGAGGATTCGAAGCGATTGCAGTTATGTGATTTTTGTTGAGATTTTTGCTGTTTTGAATTATCTTCATTGAAGATACATTCGAATGATTTCTTTGTTTATTTTGTAGTATACGTGTAAATTTGAGTTGCACGTTACTGCATTAATTTTACGTTGAACCGGTGTTTGGTTTAAACGTATTTTGTTGCCGTTATCTTTATAACGGGATTTTTACATCGGTGCTAAATTTTTGAAGCACCGTGTCTGTGACATTTTTAATGAATGAAAATTCACTGGTATTACATTTTGATGTGAATTATTTTGATGAGATTTTGACGTATAAAAATTTCTGTCGCTTTGGCTTCAGTAACCGTCAAATTTTTAAAGTGGATTTTCAAGCGGTTATTCCGCAATGCTGATTTTGAGATTCGTTTTACGATGTTTTGGGAAGTGCAATTTCCTTTTCGAAATTGCTACTGAGGTTGCTATTTTAATCACGTGTTCTGAAAATTATTTTAAATTTTTTACAGTTTACGCTTTCAAAAGAATGAGGAAGAGATTTAAACGCTTTAGCAAAATTGAGGACTATGAACCCTCACTTTTACTGTTTCGTTTAATTCCGGACTTGTCCGTTTGAGAACGTAAAATGTAAATTATATAAAATACAAAAATTTTACAGTTTGCGCTTTCAAAAGAATGAGGAAGCGATTTAAACGATTCAGCAAAATCGAGGACTATGAACCCTTTCTTTTACTGATTCGCTTAATTCCGGACTTGTCCGTTTGAGAATGTAAAATGCACAATTTTGCACTTTCAAGGAAACGATGAAGAGAATCAAACGATTTAGTAAAACACATGGTATGGGACATGTGTGTTTGCTATTTCGGTTAATTCCGGACTCGTTAATTGAAACATCTGCTGTTTTGATGATTCTGATGATTTTGTTTGCTTTCGAGCCACTATGTTGGACCTTCGGGTCATCTGCTGGACCTTCGGGTCAATTGTTGGGCTTTCGGGCCACTCTGCTGGACCTTCGGGTCATTTGTTGGGCTTTCGTGCCACTCTGAGGACCTTCGGGTCAAATACCAGTACTAGACCTTCGGGTCACTCTGCGGACCTTCGGATCATCTGATGGGCGCCAAAATTTTATAGTACTTGGTAGGCTTCGGCCATTTGTTGATGCACGTGCGGCGTAGCTAAAAACTCGCCATCTGATGGGATTGATCCAACCTTTTATGTTGATTTTCTAGTCATCTTAATTGATTTCTATATATTTGTTGTTTCCAATTATCTGCAGGTAATTGGATATTTATTGTTTCTGATTATCGTTTTTAATAATCGGATATTTGTTGTTTCTGATTATCGTTTGTGATAATTAGATATTTGCTGATTTGAGTTCTGATTATCATTTGTGATAATTAGATATTTGTTGATTTGAGATTTCTGATTATCGTTTTTGATAATTAGATATTTGATGTTTTCTGATTATCGTTTTTGATAATTATATATTTGTTGATTTGTGATTTCTGATTATCGTTTTTGATAATTGGATATTTGTTGTTTCTGATTATCGTTTTTGATAATCGAATATTTGTTGTTTCTGATTATCGTTTTTGATAATTAGATATTTGTTGATTTGTGATTTCTGATTATCGTTTTTGATAATCAGATATTTGTTGTTTCTGATTATCGTTTTTGATAATCGGATATTTGTTGTTTCTGATTATCGTTTTGATAATTAGATGATTGTTGATTTGTGATTTCTGATTATCGTTTTTGATAATTAGATATTTGTTGATTTGAGATTTCTGATTATCGTTTTTGATAATTAGATATTTGATGTTTTCTGATTATCGTTTTTGATAATTAGATATTTGTTGATTTGTGATTTCTGATTATCGTTTTTAATAATCTGATATTTGTTGTTTCTGATTATCGTTTTTGATAATCGGATATTTGTTGTTTCTGATTATTGTTTTTGATAATTAGATAATTGTTGATTTGTGATTTCTGATTATCGTTTTTGATAATTAGATATTTGTCGATTTGAGATTTCTGATTATCGTTTTTGATAATTAGATATTTGTCGATTTGAGATTTCTGATTATCGTTTTTGATAATTAGATATTTGTTGATTTGAGATTTCTGATTATCGTTTTCGATAATTAGATATTTGATGTTTTCTGATTATCATTTTTGATAATTAGATATTTGATGTTTTCTGATTATCGTTTTTGATAATTAGATATTTGTTGATTTGTGATTTCTGATTATCGTTTTTGATAATTAGATATTTGTTGATTTGAGATTTTTGATTATCGTTTTCGATAATTAGATATTTGATGTTTTCTGATTATCGTTTTTGATAATTAGATATTTGATGTTTTCTGATTATCGTTTTTGATAATTAGATATTTGTTGATTTGTGATTTGTGATTATCGTTTTTGATAATTAGATATTTGATGTTTTCTGACTATCGTTTTGATAATTGGATGTTTGCTGATTTTGTTGATTATAAAATTTTCTAGTCTCCAATTGATTCTAGAGTATGTTGATTTTATTGAATTGCTATTTTCTATCTATCTTTGTTGATGGTTAGAGTTTGCTGACTATGAAGTTTGTGTTTTCTAGTTAATTGCTGGATAACTAGATATTTGCAGCTTTGCGAAATGTGATTTATGTTTACTAATTATCTTTGTTAATAATTATATTTTGCTGTTTTCTAATTATCGTATCGATAATTAGATATTGCCGTTTTGTAATTTCTGTATTCTAATTATCTAATTGATAATTGAATATTGCTGATAGTTGTATTTATTCAGTTTTGCTGTTTTCTCATTATCTATTGATAATTAGATTTTTGTTGAGAATTTGCGAATTTATTTTATGAATTTAAAAAATTTCTTTGGTGCTTGAATTCCCAACTTTTATTTTCTAGCTTAACCAGTTTATGTTAGAAAAAAAAATTGTTATTGACACCTTTAATTATGAAAATTGCGGGGACGCAATTTTTATAAGGAGGGTAGTCTGTAACAACCCGGAGTTTAGTAACAATTAAGTATCGTCAAATGACGATTAAATTGGTTGAAAATTTCTGTTTGGAATTTCTAATCGGGTTTAAATTATTTTAAATATTTGTTGAGAGTTGTGGGCTTTGAAATTTCCTTGGCCCATGTTTGATTCTTGTTGCCATGATAATCATTTATACCCGTTCCCCATTTCAATTCTCATTCGAAAACCCTAAACGAAAAAAAAAATGGCGGCCTCAATTATCTTCTCTCGTTCGTTCATGTCCAAATTAGGGCTTCAAGATTTTGTGAAGCTGCCGACCTTGTGATCGTTCGATCGAATGATAGTTCGCCCTTGCTTTGTCGACCGCTGATTCCTTACTCTGTCGAATGGTCGATAGGGTTTCGATTTTTCAATTTTGAACGACTTCAGTTTCTCGATCGAAAAAAGGTGAGTAACCCTCACATCTAATTCAACTTCATGCTTTGACAGTTGATTTTGTTGTTTATGATTTTGAACTGTTCGTTCTTCTTTGTCATCACTGCCCCGATTTTGGTTTTTGACGATATTGATTTCGTTGTCTTCGACTTCGACATTGTTCGTGGTTGGTTTTAGCTCTCTGTTGGCTTTTCTCTAGTTCATTTTAGTTGGTGACTTTGGTATATACTTTGTGTTGCCTTTGGCTTTCACTGATTTTTGCGATATTGATGTTGTTCGACTTTCAACCTTGTTCGATTTTGATAAAAATAGCTGTCCAGTTGTTACTGTGTACATTGTTGGATTTTTGCAGTCGGACTTGATTTAAAATCCGACTTTGGTCTTGTACCATTTACTGTTTCGACTTCGAGTTGCATATATGTATATTTGCTGTTTGGATTGGTTTGAACTTGATACTGGTTTCGACATTTTAAACTATGGCTTCGACACTGTGATCTTTCATATCTATAACATTGCTTCATATATATATATATATGCATTCTTGTATGTATATATGTGATTGATTGTTACACAGTTTCATAGCCATTTCAGTTTGTAATTTGTCGAGCATCACTTATTCATGATGGCTGATGCCACTGCATATTTTGTTCTTGTGCATTCTGTTGATTGAGTTGATATAGTCTGGTTTGCTGTTGTATATTCATGTGTACATTTTGAATGGTGCAGTCATTTGGTTTGTATACTGGTCATTGATAGTTTGGTTTGGGATTGTTGTGACATTTACTGGCTCCCTTGAACTTCTTGTGGTGGCTGTAGTTTTTTGTTGCAGTTACCTTTGTATTCTTGTGGTGGCTGCAGTGCTTTTGTTGAAGTTTTACCCTTGTTGGGTTGCATTGCATTGATGCACTGATTTCATTTGCAGTTTGACCTATGTACTTGCAGTGTCTTGACATTCATGTCTACACTCTTTCATTTGATAGTTGCTTGTTTACTTCGAAAGTGCAGTATGGTCTTAGTTTTCTTGATGTTGTTCTTCTAGACTGGTTTGCAGTTTGTATTCAAGTGCGCTTCAATCTGTAGCTTGGTTCTTTGGCTTGTTTCATATAGTAGTTGCTCTGACCAGTTCATTGCATTCATATTGTTGCTCCATTGAACCTCACTTGGTCTGGTTCATGCTCACTTGATGGCATTGGTCCAGACATTGTTGCTTCACTGTTTTGTTCATGTGTGCATGCTGTTCACTTCGAATCAGTTGCATATAGTTGTAGTGTTTTATACTTGTTAGTTGCCTGGTCAGTTTGGTTTCATTGTAGCTGTCTTGACCATTTGTGGCAATTGATCTTCATTGTTGAGTTCTTGAATTTGTGCATTCTTGTCTTTGAGGATTTACGAGAACTTTGCCTATATTTTCTGATGTTGTCACTTTAAATAATTGTTGCACTGCCTTTCAGTGACGTTTGTCACTGTCCTGTGCCTTGTTCCTGGCTTGTTATGCATTTGACATTGCGCTTGAGTTTTGTTTATGGTATTTGACCTCGGTCATGTTGGCTTCATATGCATTCTAGTCTGTAGGTTGTTTCTTTGATATTGTGTAGCCTGGTCTGGACATTTTATGGTTCAGGTTGCACAATTGTTGTCTTGGTTCAGTTTTGAATTTGACTTTTGTGGTCATGTTTGTGTATTTGGTCGAGGCTTGATTTTTGTGTCTTGACCATTTCATTTGAATTTTCACCTGAGTTGAACCCAGTTTAAATGCTCGGGTTTGACCTCTTGCTCGATTGGGAGTTTTCATTGTGCATTCGTGTGCACTTCGTTCATTTGATGGTTACTGGGTGGATACTGTTGCAGTTCCATCTGGTTCATTTTGATTTGATTTGACGCCATTTGTTTCTGATTCATTGAGCTTTTGTGTTTCATCACTGTAGTGGTGAGGCAGTGCACGCGAGCGTGTACTGTAGCCAAACAGTATGGATTATTTTGTTGTTAATTGCTGTTTAGGCAATTCTGCAGTTTTCATATTATCTTCATTGATAATCTTTTTATTTATCTTGCTGGTTTGTTGTTTAACACTATTTAGTGTTATATCTACCGTTATCCGATTTCCTTGTTAAAGGATTGGATAGGTGAATTTAATTTGATTGTCGTCTATTTGTTATTTAATTATTATTGCTTTCGTGCATTAGTAACTGAGTTTGAATTAGACTGACCCGTGTATTATTTTCTTTTGAATTTAATACTCGGGTCAGACCGAGTTATTATAGGTTGTAGATATCTTGCTTTGGATTGCTGCTTGAGCTATGAAGTCTTTTCATATCTTTTGAAGTAGTCTTCGTCATTTTGTAGTAGTCAGTGTATCTGATTTAGGTTGATATGTATTCATGTATATTAGTCGATAATGTACTTGTATATATAACTTCCAGAGTCGACAGTTGTAGTTGTATCATATGTACTGTGTCAAATGTATTGTAACTGACTTCAGTTATATATATATTATATATATATATATGAGACTTTTATTTTCTGTGTTCCGCATTTTTATTTTCTGTGTTCCGCATTTTTATTTTCTATGTTCCGCATTTTTATTATCTGTGTTATTATTATATATATTGTCCTAAACTATTATGAACCATCATAGTTCGTTTTATAATCGAATTGGGTATGTCGATGGGAGTAAATAAATAAGAGATGAAAAATGAAAAATATATACCACTCCTATCGAGGTAACCAATACTAGTGTAAGGCCAACTACGGATGGCCGCTCCTATCCAGCCTTATTCTTCGTAATAACAGACAGTATTTCTTTTAATACTCTTTGTTATTGTGGGCATAGAGGTGGGGCGTCACACTATCCTATAATCATTATGATGCCTTGTTTTATCAATCAAATTTGTTTGATATTTATTATGAGATTAACCTTTTTCTCTTTTCTTTCTTTCTTAAAGAAAAGAAATGGTTAGACCTGGCCGCCCCAGCGCCGGTCAATCTAGTGCTACTCCCCAGGATGGAGTATTTATGTCTTCTCAGCAACTTCTTGATCTTGTGAGAAATGCTCAAGCTGTCGGACCTATTCCTGAGCCCACTCATCCTAAATCTGGGTTTGCACGCTTGTGTAGTGATTACATTAATTTGGGTGGAAATCCATTCAAAGGTTCCGAGAGCGTTATAGAAGTCCAGGCTTGGCTTCGAACATGCGACCGCATCTTTTCTCGCATGAATCTTATTAATCTTCACCAAGTCCAAGTGGCTTCTAGTATGCTCCAAGAAAGAGCATTAGACTGGTATGAGATTCTGATCTCCGAAATTATTGAAGCAGACCTTACTTGGGAGCAATTCCGGGAAAGTTTCAAGTTGAAATTCGTGTCGGAAGCTGAGAAAGTATCTTTAGCCCGATGCTTCATAGACCTTGTTCATGGTGAATCTTCTGTGATGGACTACGTCGCATCTTTCGAATCTCTCTCAAAATATGGGGTCGAGTACATTAATACCCCATTGAAGAAAAACCAAAGATTTGTGTATGGCTTGAACAAGAGCCTCAAAAATCCATTACTTCTGAAATTAGAAGTTTCTTTTGATCAGCTTGTTGATATTGCTCTTCGACTCGAAGAGGCTGATAAAGATAGCGATGTTGAGGTCAAACCAAACGTCAACAAGAAGAGACCTTTTAACTTCAAGCCTAATCCCAACAAAAAGGGAAAGCAAACAATTTCGGTAGCAAATACTCCTAACCCTCGCCGCGGAGAATGTTACAATTGTGGTTCTAAGGACCACTATGCAAACAAGTGCCCGAAGTCTCTTTCTTGCCGCTATTGCAAGAGTCCGGGTCATACTATATCATTGTGTCCTAAACTTCAAGGCAAGAAGGAGGGCAAGCTAAATGTTGTACAAGCTCCTGCTAACACTTCTCGTGGTCAAGGTATTTCTCACTCTATCCTTGATGGCATTATTATATTTCATGATTTTCCTATTCGAGTTCTTTTTGATACTTGTGAATCTCACTCTTTTATATCAAAAGAACTTGTTGATGCTTTATCTTTGGATGTTATTAGCTTGATGACTTCATTAAGAATTGTGAATCCAGTTGGCAGATCCGCAACACTTAGTTTATTATGTAAAGATGTCGAAATTATTTTGTGTGATTACTCTTTCTGTGCCGATTTACATGTTATGCGTTACCTTGTTTCGGGATGATTTTGGGAATGGATTGGCTTAACCGTTATGAAGCCTATATTCTAGTCCTGAACGGACTATATATATTCATCATCCTCAATCTGTTAAGCAGATTTCTCTCGTTCTGAAAGATTCAGATTCCAATTCGAAAGCATCCTTGTATTCTCTAAATCCTCATGATGACGATAATGATGATGAGAAAGATGTCATTTCTCTCATTCACATTGTTCGTGAATTCCCCGACATATTTGAGCCCGTTCTAGGATTACCACCTAAGTGAGCAATTGAGTTCAGAATTAATCTAATCCTCGGAGCTCTACCTATTACTCGTCCTCCTTATCGTATGTCCAATAAAGAAAATGAGGAGATGCGCAAATAATTATCCGAATTGGAAGCGAAGCAATTTATTCAATCTAGTTCCTCTCCATGGGGAGCTTCAGCTATTTTTGTGAAGAAGTCTGATGGTACACTTAGGCTTTGCGTTGACTACCGCAAGCTTAACGATCTCACCATCAAGAATAAATATCCCTTACCGCGGATTGATGATTTATTCGATCAGCTTAGTGGTGCTAAAGTCTTTTCACAGTTAGACTTAGCAACCAGTTTTCATCAGCTCCGTATTGCAGAGGATAGCATTCCTTTGACATCGTTCTGTACTCGTTATGGATCTTATAAATGGCTCGTTATGCCATTTGGCTTGACGAATGCTCCAGCTTATTTCGTCGACCTTATGAATCGAGTTTTCAAAGACTTCCTCGATCGATTTGTTCTTATCTTTATAGATGATATTCTTATTTATTCTAAAACCGAGGAAGAGCATGAAAATCATCTTCGGATTGTGTTGGAAACTCTTCGGAGCAACCAATTGAAAGCAAAATTTTCTAAATGCCACTTTTGGCAATCTCGTGTGAAATTTTTGGGGCATATTATTTATGAATCCGGAATTTCCATGGGTCCTTCAAAGATTGAAGCGATTCAAAATTGGAAGAGACCGAAGAGTGTGACGGAAATTCGTAGCTTTCTCATATTGGCGGGCTATTACCGTCGGTTCATAAAAGACTTTTCTAAGATTTCCGTACATCTTACTAATTTGACAAAGAAGGGAGTTAAATACATTTGGTCAGACAAATGTGAGGCTTCATTTCATAAATTAAAAGAACTCCTTTCCGATGCTCCTATTCTTGTGATTCCCGATGGGAACCAAGACTTTATTGTTTATACCGATGCTAGTCGTGTTGGTTTGGGTGCCATTCTCATGCAGCGGGAACGTGTTATCGCTTATGCTTCTAGACAATTAAAGCCTGCCGAGACTAGATATGCCACTCATGATTTGGAGCTCGCGGCTATTGTTTTCGCCCTTAGAAGTTGGCGTCATTATCTTTTGGGAGAGAAATTTATTCTCTACACCGATCACAAATCTTTGAAGTATTTATTTTCTCAAAAGGAACTTAACTTGCGTCAACAACGTTGGCTCGAGTTTCTTGCATCTTATGATCTTGATATTCTTTATACTCCCGAAAAGGGAAATCTTGTTGCCGATGCCCTTAGTCGTAAGCAACAAGCAGTTGTTTCTTTGTTGATATCCGAGTGGAATGATCTCGCGACTTTATCCACTTGTGAGATTCGAGATCGTGAATCCAACTCCTGTTCATCTCTTGTTTTATGTAGCCTTGAGGCTCATCCTTCTCTTTTAGACCGCATTCTGGAAGCTCAAAAGCATGCTCCCAAATTGGTTCTTCTTGGCCAAAGTTGTAGGGATAAAATTGATATTGAAGGTTTGAAAGGCTTTGATATTGATGCTCGTGGCGGTATTTGAAAATTTGGTAGACTTATTGTACCAAATATCATTGATCTTCGTAAAGACATTTTAGAAGATTCTCATCGTTCTAAGTTTACCATTCACCCCGGTAGTAGTAAAATGTAAGCGGATATGAAGCGACTCTATTATTGGGAGGGAATGAAATCTGATATTCCTAACTTTGTTAAGCGTTGCATGACTTGCCAACTTGTAAAGGCCGAGCATCAAAGGCCCGGTGGGTTATTGCAACCTTTAGACATTCCAATATGGAAGTGGGATCAAATTTCCACGGACTTTATTGACGGTCTTCCCCGTTCTCGTTCTGGCCATGATAGCCTATGGGTGATAGTAGATAGACTTACAAAATCCGCCCATTTTATTCCTGTTCGGTCCAATCGGACCGTACCTATTTTGGCTAAACTCTTTGTCAAGGAAATTGTTAAATTGCATGGAGTTCCAACTTCTATTGTTAGCGATTGGGATCCATTGTTTACTAGTGGATTTTGGAAAGGTATTCAAAAAGCTTTGGGAACAAAGCTTAATTTTAGCACCGCTTGTCATCCTCAGTCCGATGGACAAACCGAGCGGGTGAATCAAACTCTTGAAGATCTTCTTCGTGCTTGTGTTCTTGATTTTGGTGGAAGTTGGGAAGATCACATCTGTCTTGTTAAATTTTCCTATAATAATAGCTTCCAATCTAGTATTGGTATGGCACCTTTCGAGGCACTTTACGGAAGGCCATGCCGATCTCCTTCGTGTTGGCTTGAAGCCAATGAGAAGCTGGTTTTAGGTCCAGATTTTATTCGTGATTCCATAGAAAAAATTGACCTTATCCGTCATAGGATGAAAGAAGCTCAAAGTAGACAAATATCCTATGCCGATAATCGAAGAAGGAAATTAGAATTTTCTGTGGGAGATTTTGTGTTTATTCGTGTTTCACCTATGAAGGGTGTTGTGCGTTTCAGTCGATCGGGAAAATTAGCACCTCGATATATTGGCCCATTTCCCATCAACGAACACATTGGTTCCGTGGCTTATCGCCTTTTATTACCGGCTCAATTTTCTGCTATTCACGACATATTCCACGTCTCTCAACTCCGGAAATGCCTTCGAGATTCTGATTCTATTCTTGAGCCCGGTGTTATTGAAGAAATTGAAGTCTCGCCTAATTTGACTTATGAGCAACATCCTATTCGAATCATTGCTTCGGAGGTCAAACGCCTTCGAAATAAAGATGTTTCTCTTGTGAAAGTTCAATGGTTCTCAAATCCTAAGGATTGCTCTTGGGAATCCAGAGAATTCATCGAGCGAACACATCCGGACTTGCTCTCTCGTGCTCCTTAAGGTGAACTTTTTATTTCAAATTTCTTCTTTTTGTGTTGATATGCTTTTGTTGTTGTTACTTCTTATTTATTTCTTAAAGATTACGAGGACGCAATTTCTTTAAGGAGGGGAGTCTGTAACAACCCGCATATTTTAAAGTTTTGAATATTTAAATATTTTATTTAAATATAGAATCGTTAATTGGATTAAAGTCCGAAAAGCTACTTTTTGAAAACAGTCGAATCGGAACTCGAGACCACTTCCATTGAGTCTAAAATGGCATTTTCGACTTTTTTAAGTATAAACATCGATATATTTGGAGTAAGTTGTATTTTGCTATTTTCTATTGGGCTTTGGGTTTGGGTTTCACCCCAACTCACTCTATAACCTAGTTCAGCCCCCTCCTCTCCTCTTCACTTCATTTCTATTTTCTTAAACACCCTAGCACAACTAAAAATGGGGAGAGGAATGAGAAATTGGAAATTCCAAGCCCTGGTTCTCATTTGCAAAACCAAATTCTTGCTCCAAATTCAAAGAGAAGCTTTGGTAAGTATCTCCTAATTCTTCTCCAACTCATTCTCTCTTTAATTTCAGAAATTTCCTAAACCTAATTTAGGAAATGTTCTTCTTTTGAGCTTAGATTCAAGCTTCTAGAGCTGTGGTTGAAGAGAAGTTGATCTTCCTTTGCATTCAAGCTTCTCCTTCATCGTTTTTGGGTTTAAAGGTGAGTTTTTGAACTCACATCTATTTCTATAGATATCGTTGTGGTTGGGTATGAATTCCTAACCCTTATTCATGTACATTTGCTTTCGATTTGGATTGAATTGGTGAATTGTTCAATTTTTGGTTTTTGGAATCCAATTTTTGTAAAAATCCAATCTTTAAAGTTTGAACACGTTAGTGGAGCGTTTTGGAGGGCCATACAAGGCTGGGTTGTCGTTCGGCGTAAATCCTCAGTCGTAGTTGCTCGTTCGTTCGCTTCCGTCCGTGTTATCGAATTTGCCCCAAAGAGGGCTAGACCGAATGTGCTTTTGAAGCAGGTTCAGTCGACTGAACCAGTGGTTCAGCCGACTGAACCAGAACATCAAAATTGCTTAGAAGCAGGTTCAGTCGACTGAACCAGGGGTTCAGTCGACTGAACCAGACCCAGGAAATTGCCTGGGTCTGTATCAGTCGACTGACCCTAGGGATACAAAAATCGTATCCCTGTGTCAGTCGAATGACCACCTGGTTCAATCGACTGACCTGATTGCCTTAGCAAAATTGAGTATTTTGTTTTTGATTTCCAATTTTTATCGATTCCTGATTTCCGATTTGTCGTTGTCGTTTATTATCTTCTCTGATGACTTCTTATTCGGGATTTTTGTGGTTATCCATTTTTGATGGATTCGGTATCGATTTATCTGGATTTGATTCACGTCTTCGTATTTGAATTTTTGATGGTTGATTGTTTCTACAATCATTTCTGTGACTTGTCACTTTAAATTACAAAGGTTTCTATACTAGTAGTAAATATTCAAACTCTTTTACTAAAATGATTTCAACTCTATTTTTAATACAAAGCTCGTTTATAAAACCGTTTTCTAATCTATTAGTATATACAAACATTCGTATGAGAAAATCTAATTAAACGGCTTAGCAAAACAAGTGGTATGAAACGCTTGCGTTTACTTCGTCGGTTAATTTATGGACTTGTTTGACTAAAAATCCTGTGACAATTTTTGAGTGGAAACATACAATTGGTTCGTAAATATTTAAGTTAAGCTAGTGGTTATGGGACATGAAGCTAAACTCTTATATTTACTGGCTTAGTGTAATTCACACTTTTTATTGATCGATGAAGATCATTTTGTGATTTAGACTAGCGATGTGCGATATCTATTTGTCTGCGAGGGAGACTAAACCCCGTTTTGTGGAACTTCGGTTCAATTTGGCGGGGTAGCGACCCGTGGTCTTCGGACCATTTGTGGAGCTTTGGCTCAAAATTTATGGTTAGCGACCATGGAATAGCGTTCCATTTGTGATACACGTGTTGGTGAGATTTCATGCTCCCGTTTGTGATAGGCCTCCACCTTTTGTGATTTCTGGATTTCTAATCGATGACTTCTAGAATTTGTGTTTCACCAACCTTTTCGATTGACATTAATATGTTTGTCAATATTTGTAGTTTGGTGAATAAAATAAAGAATATGATATTCTTTTTGGTGTTTTGAGATTTATGAGATGTTGTATGATTTTGTTGTTGTTTTATATCATATTTGTTCTAGTATGACATTATTGTTATCATATGTTCTTATTATATCTCTGCTTATATCTCATTCCTTTATCTGATATTTATAGCTAGACTGATCCATTTATTATTTTCTTATTAAATAATACTCGGGTCAGACCGAGATGTTACATGTGCTTCTACTTGACTCCTTATATGGGATCATCTTCTGACTTTTGTCTAACTACATTACATTTGTAGTTTTTGTTGTTATACATTCGAGATATAGACTCCATGATGTATACTTATTCTTTTGTCTAGCACTTGTATCTATTCTTTGATGATATTGTGGATCTCATATGACCACTACTCTGATGTACACTTTTACGTGTTATATTCATATCTGTTTCCGCCTTTGAGATATGAACATCTATGACTGATTTATGTTATGTTTATTTCTATATATGTTTCCGAGGGCTACTTAGCCACTGTGTGGTAGCTTTGAGTTTGTATTAGATATGTCGGATTTCCTCCAGTAATGAAAAGTAAGTTATATTTTCTAACATATCGGTACTCGCACAAAGCAATTACACAAATGGTTGCTCCTCAACAGCCTTATTCTTCATGCTAGTCGACGGCATTACCCCGTAGTGTCCTTGGCTAGCGTGAGTATAGAGGTGGGGCGTCACAATTTCTTTCCATAATTCATTTTATACTTAACTTTAAGTTAAGTTCAGTTCCAAATTTACTTTCCTTAACATTCACGTGCAAAAAATTTAAAGCTTTATTTCACTTACAAATTCCCAAAATTTACAAGTTATCAACTTTTTTTCTCATACTCTCAATAGAACATTTAAATGAAAATTCCAGAGTTTAAACACCTTTTTCTTAAATATTTCAAATTAATTTTGAAATCATATATATATATATATACACACACTGAGAATCCCTTGGTATATCAGATCATTCTTTTGGATTTTAAAAATCAAAACTAGTTTTTCCAAAACAAAATTCCAATGGTAACAATTCCTCTCTTGGAAACTCGAAAATGAACGTCGATGATGCTGCAGTCATCACCAAATTTTTTTCCAGCGACCGAAGTGAGTTCAGTGCTTTTTGTCTCTTTAAAATCCTTTTTTAAAAAAATATTTCCATTCTAAAATATTTTCCAAATAATGCTATTATTATTTTCCAATACTTTGAAAAGCAATTCCCAAAACCAACGGGAATTAAATTCCTAAATTCCCATCTTTTAAATCCTTTTTATAAATCATATTTATAATATACTTCTGAAATTTCATTTCCTTTCAATTTATAAATCACATTTGTAGATTATATATAATCTCACTTTGGTTATATAAAATCACTTCTTAACTGTTAATCTTGTTTACATTATAGTATCAACCTTTATTCGATCACAAACAATAATCAACAAATGATAATAATCAAATATTATCATTCTCTAACAACCAAGCACACCATATATACCATAATAATTTTCTGAAAAATTATTTCTTTATATATAAAACTATAATCAAGGTAAATGTAACGACCCGTATTTCTCGGTAATTAAAAAATTAAATTTAATAAGTTTTTGAAATATTAATATTGTAAGAAATTAAAATTTATGATTTGTAATGATAAAATAAGTAGAATGTAATGTTAGTAATGTTAATTTAAGGTAATTGCTAACTATTTTAATGTAATTCCACTTAATTGAAATGATTTTAAAGTTATAATTGGTTATAAAATGTAAACAAGGAAATACATTGAAAGTTCAAGTTATATGTGATCAATTAGAATTGGCTAATATTAAATATTAAATAAGTGATGTTGTTTGAATGATATTGATAACTATTTAATGTAATTTCAATCAATTAAAATAGATTGTAAGGTTATTTGGTTATAATTGTAAATAATGAAATAAATTAAATGATGCATTTAATGATGAGATTGTATGTAATTGATTGGATTAGGTTAATATAGAATATAAATCATTTTGTTATAACCCTTGGTTGTAAATGATAAGATAATGGATATGAACTATTATTATAAACAATGGTTGTAATTATCTTCTCATTAATTCATCCCTTTGAATATTAAATGAGTAATTAACGGAATTAGGGCAATTGAATATTGGAATTATATGTTGTTAATTGAAATTGAATATAATCAGTGATGTGTAAGTAGTCATAACATTTGTTGTAGATAATAAACTTATAAATATGATTAAGTTACTTAAAGGTAACAATTGTTCATTTATCATCTCATTATTTAATATGTTTGGAATTAATTTGGAAATCAATGAAAATTTATGTAATTAATTATTGCAGTTAATACGGTAAAATAATGAATATTATAAAATATAAACTTATGTTAATATAATTCATAAGGTATTGTTGATTGAATAATAAGGATGATAACATAGGTTTGAATGCAATTGAATGAGAATTGGATGCATAGTTAATGGCATTTAACCTTTTAAATATGATAAAGGGGAAACAAATTAATATTGCATTAATTGATATTACATCTTTTAATTAAGATAAAGTGTAACGATCCACAACTTTTAACAACTTTAAAATGGCAGTATTTTGAATTTAAATAAAAATTAAATAATTTTTTTGAATTTGTGATGTTGAGTGTTTTATCTGACCAAATTTAATAGAATAAAAATTTTGTGAAATTTCAAATTTTGGTCATACTTAGTCAAAGTTTGACTTTTGGTTGAAAATTTAAATTTGAATTTTAAAATTTTATTCATTTTATATGATACTAGACTGAATTCTGATCTTCCCTCCACTTTTCGTTTCGTCAAAATCAAATTCCTATTGCTCTAAAAATTTGAATTACTGTGAAAAATTAACATGAATTGTTAGTGTTTAGTTGCATTTTATTTGGCTAAGGCATATTGGGTTTGTTTGGTCTAATGGGTCTTAGTTAACCAAGAGACTCTAGTCAGTCATGTGACATTCCTTTGCCTACGACCTTATGTTTCTTATCTGATAACATCTACGTACATAATTTTTCTCCTGAGAAACTTTCTCTTCACACTTCTTCTTCCTTCTCAAAAATCTACAGAGAACTCTAGATCTAAAACTCCAAAAAACTCACAAGTCAAAACTCCTTTCCTCCTCTCCTTCAACCCTTCCTTCCTCCACTATAGCCGCCGCCCTCTCCACCATCTCCAAGGCCATCTCGTTCCACCTTCCCTCTCCTCTTCTTTCTCCTTTTTCCCTTCTTTTCCCCTTCCCTATTTACTCTCTTTCTTCCCCTTATTTCCTTGGCTTCTATATTCCACTAAACTACTCCAAATCAAATATTCTTTTTTGAAACCATGTATAATTTCAATGGCAATAACTTTGTTGTTGAACCCTTCTTCCCATTCCGAATATTTATATATTAAAAACTCCATTTTTCAAGTCCTTTCTCGGGTCCAATTTTGGCCGAAAATATTGCATATTGTATCAATCATATCTCCATTTGGAATGAACCAAATTTTGTGATTATTTTTTTCAAACCATTTATTTTTCCAGTAAATTCAACTTTCTTTTAGATCAGTTCTTCAAATTCCTTAATTTGCTATGCCAAAAACTCAAATCTTTTCGAAGTATTTTTAAACTTAGATTTTCAACTCAGAAAACATCTCTATTTGTTGACCATAACTTCCTCAAGACAGAAGCTTTTTGAGTGATACATTTTTTGAAAGTGGAGAGAAAAAAATTTGCAACAACTTTATAGTTATTCATTTTTATAGATTCAGTAATATTCTAGTCCGGATATTTTCTTAAAGATGACCTAGTTTCGGGTTTTTCCATAGTTTGGATCTTGGGTTGTTTAGAAGTTGGAAGTAGTTGAAACTTGTTTATTGATTCGTGTTCGTGTCTAAACTTTGTTGGATTTGCTTTGCAATTGGATCTTTACTAGGAATATCCATATTGCTCCATTTTTATCATCACCTTTGTAGCCACGAAAGGTGCGCAAACACTCACAACTACTAGATTTTCTTATGTTAGTTAAACTGAATTTATGATGTGATTAGAAATTGATTGGTTGTTGTTTAGTATATTTTAAATTTTCATTCCAGTTAAATCTGACTTTTATTGAATTTAATTTCCATTTAATTTAATATTGAAATTTGAATTGCCAGTTATATACCTGTTAATGATAACCAGTAAATTGTTGGTAGTTATTGGTTGATTTCAATGATGATTGTGTTGTATGTTTAATTGTTGATATTTGGGTGATTGAATGGATGTTATTGGTTGCCATTTTGGATGATTGGATGTTATTTATGTCTATATCTCTGTTATTCGTATGGGTTAAAATGATACATACCCGAATGATCTTATAGATTAGGAGAGAATCGTTATGGGTTGAAATGATAAACCTGAGCGATTTTCATTGACTGGAAATTTTGATTTGGATAATGATATATGCCCATATTATTTCTTGAATTCAGATTTAAGTATTGAAATTGAATTATTGAAAGGTCTAAGTTAATTTAAACTTCGGATTTATTTTAATTAAAGTGATTAAGATTTGGTATTTCGAATTATTTGAAATTTTTTAAATAATTGTATCCACGTTTTATACTTGATAGGAGATGAAAATCCCGTAACATCTATGAAACCATTGCACTAATATTTATATTCTACTTATTTTGATCTGACTTACATAAGATCTTTTAGTTCTGACTCGAGTGTTGTGTCTTTTCATGACGCTCGGGTCAGTCTGAGCTTTTCGGTGTATTAAAGACTATTTTCTGGAGGACGAAGATGAAGATTCAGTATATTATTGCTATTTATTATTCCACCGCATTCTGTGTTCTGCTGCATTATTTGTTTATTTCTGATGTGTGTATAACTCTGAATTAAATTGTAAAAGTGTAATCAAATGTTATTTGTAAAACAGCTTCATGATTTGTTTATTTGATTATTATATTTTCTCATTCCGCTGCGAGATTATGTGTTTTATTTTCTTTTTTCTTATTTACCCTATTAACAATCCTCCCTTTTGAATGGTTTGAGTCTGACATGTGTGGTTTATTGTTGATTTGATTCGTCCAAAAAGGCGGGTTGTAATTGTAAAATTATTTCATACCCAATTTCAAAATAATACCATGTCGAATTGCTCTACTCAAGTGTTTAGAGATCCCTATCAATAACGTTAATTACTCGTATTGACCATGATCCATAAGCCACTCGATAGACCAATAACACAATATAAAACAATTTTTATATCACAAACAAATACGCGCTCATATATATATATATATACACTCAAACTCATTCTAGGGTGCTACTGACCCCACACTACACCAGAAACAGCTTTTGATAGCGTTTCAAAAACGCTGTTATATGATACGACAGCGTTATTATAAACGCTGTATAACGACATGCTGTCGTAGATGCAAAAGTTTTAACAGCAAAATAGAAAACGCTGTAAAAAACTTGATACCACAGCGTTTTTTAAACGCTGTTATATGACACAACATCGTTAGAACAAACGCTGTATAACGACAAGCTATCGTATAAAGAGAACTTACAACAGCTTAATTTTAAACGCTGTGGAAATTATTCTTTTGACAGCGTTTTATTTAGGCTGTTAATATTTTTATTACAGCGTTTAATGCGTGCTGTGTTATGTTTTTACAGTTGGGATGATATTTTACTACAGTTTACAACAGCGTTTAATAAACGCTGTTACTCACTATTTAATGATAATTACAACACGAATTAAACGTTGTTGTTTCTTCATTGACAGCATTAAAATAGATGCTGTCTTCTATTTATATGATTTTTATAGCATTAACACTCCACTATATTTGCATATTCCAGAACTACATTTTGAGTATAATCAAGCAACCAGTATATATAACATGTTCTAATGAATAATAATCTGTTAAATAAACTAGCTAAAACAATATTAATATACAAAAAACATCTATAAATCAAGTTTCAATAATATCCATAAACAAAAATAACACAGTAGACCAAGTTATCATAATATTGTTAAACAAAGATAAGGTATATGTTAAACAAAAATATAATATCACTCCAGACATAATCAATGTAAACTACTATACTGAAAATTATCAGTACCGATCATGAATATAAATTCAAACAATATCACTAACCAGTTCTTGAACTACACAACTTCAACAGCGACGTTCTACTTGACAGCGACAAGCTCACATCGACAGCCACCACATCCCTTGACCTATGTTTATGAACTAACCAGTTCTTACATCTAATCGATTCTCCTATTTATCTCCTGAAGAAGAAGGTCCTTCATATCCTCAATGTTATGCAACTAAGACTCAAACCCTTCAGATCACTAGGAAAGCAAGTTTCAACACCTATAATCAAGTTCCATTGTCCCACCTATGGCTGCATACCTTACAGTTCAAGAGGATATTAATTCTACTTCAGAATACACTTAGAATAGTCAAAGGAATTCTCGATTGCATAAGAAATTTCTGAAGAACAGTAGCACTTTATTTATGAAATTGCTCAGCATACAAATGAAATTGGAAAACTAAAATAAATTAATAAAAAACTGCACTCCAAATGCTAGAGGAAAATATGAAATACAAGAAGATACATGAAAAGAAAACATCAACTCCTACAGCCCCCCTAAAAGACATACAAGGGACTCATCAACAATTAAATGAAGGCTTGTGCATGGAATATTAGAGGTTTGAATACAGACAATAAAATGCCATTTGTGTTCAGATTTCTACAGACTCAAAGGTTGTCGTTAATAACCTTATATGAGACAAAACTGTTAGATTCTAGCATTGCAAAATGTATGTCCAAATTCCTTCCCCACTGGTCCTGCATCTATAATAATGATATGGGATCCAAAGGTCGAATATTTGTTATCACCAATGATAAAACTTGGAGTTTACACATCTTTAACAAGAGTTATCAGCATGTCGAGTTGTTTTGACTAATTCAAGAGGTTTTATGTGTACTATCACTTTTGTTTATGCTAGAAACACTTCCTCTGAAAGGGACAAATTGTGCAGCTGTCTTATTCCTTATGCCTCTTCTATTCATATGCCTTGGGTTGCAATTGGGGATTTTATTAATGCTTTGAACCCTAAAAATAAAAGGGAGGATTGCATATACCCTTTTCTTATCTTAATGGATTTAGAAATTGTTTATTACAATGTTCTTTATAAGGGTGTAAATACATTTAGAGAAAGAGTGGAATGGAAAGCAACATAGATAAAGTATTGGCAAATCAGGAGCTATTGCAGATTTTCCCAACACTTTTGTTGTTGCATAACCAACCAACCTAAGTGATCATACCCCTATATTACTTACTTTTACCGATAATAAGCCAAAGTCAAAGAACATGCCTTTTAGATATGTTAACGAATGGTGTCACAGAGATAGATATATGTAGTGTGTTTATGATGGGCTCAAAGCTACAACCTGGGGTGACTATATTCATAATTTTATTATTAAACTAAAGAAAATCAAGGAAAATCTCAAATCTGGTACAGACACATCAGCAAAACAGATAACATGCAAAAGCTAAAGGATGAGTACATGTCAGTTTTTTTGCAAACTGATAATGACCTAGAAAATCTATCTTTATATGAGCATGTGATATCTATTAACTTGGAATTAAAAACCAGGTTAAAATGCAATATGAAGAATTGTTGCAAAAAAGGAAAACTTTATGGTTAGTGGAAGGGGATACAAATTCAAAGTTTTTTTTTCACGCATGTCTATGAGGAAGCATAGGAATCAAATCCAGGCTCTACTCCTCCTAGTGGTGAGTACATTTGTAATCATGAAGCAATAGCTTAGGAATCTCTATAGTATTACTCCACTCTTTACAATGGAATTAATTCACTGTCTTTCCCATACATTGAACCACGAATGATGATAATTAGTGAGGCCAAAGATACTTATCTCCACTAATTGAATTGGAAGAGATCAAGACAACAATGTGGTCCATTCATGGTGCCAAAAGCCTTGGTCCTGATGGCTTTTCAGCAAAAAAAAATCAAGCTGCATTATGATCTATTGAAAGAAGAACTCTACTTAGTCACATTGAAATCTTTCAAACTAGCAAAATTGCTAAGGGGATGAATCATTCCTTTCTTACTCTTATACCTAAGAAAGATAAGCCGCAGACTATTTCTATTTACTGGCCTATAGCTCGTGCAAATGTTGGTTTATAAAATTGTGGCTAAGATTATATATAATAAAATTAAAGTTTTCCTTCCTTCCTTGATTGCAGAAAATCAATATGCATTTGTGCCTGGTAGAAATATTAGTGAAAACATTTAGCTTGCAAATGAACTCACCCAAAATTTCAAGAAGCTAGGAAACCTAAGATGTGTATTAAGATTGACTTGTAAAAAGCATATGATAAGATAAATAGGGATTCACATGTCATATGATGGCTGCAATGTGTTTCCTTATCTTACTTATCAATTTAATCTATGAATGCATTATCACTCCAACATTTTCAATTTTAGTCATACACATTCCTAATGGTTTCTTTGAATCAAATAGAGGTCCGCGACAAGGAGATCCACTTTCACCGTATTTATTTTGCATTGCTACGGAATTTCTTTCCTAAAATTGGAAGACTGCGTCACAGTAGGAGCACTCAACCTATCTCGAAAATTTGCATTGTTGTTTCTCACTACTGCATGCTAATGATGTAATGTTTATTCTAGAGGCCATGGTTCAAAATGCAAATGCAATTACATACATATTTAAGGAACTATATGTTACTACTAGACTGCAAACAAACCAGCGGAGGTCAAAGATAGTTTTTTAGCACATATGTTCTACAAAAAACAGAATTCTTCAAGTACTGGATATGCCTGAAGGCTCCTTGCCCATCAAATATTTAGGAGTGCCTTTATCTTTAGAGTATATTAATGTACCTTAATGTACCTCATTACTTCAGCGTATAACTACAAGATTAGAAAGTTGGGATGGCAATTTGTTGTTCGCTGCTGGCAGAGCTCAATCAATACAAGGTGTAATTACTCCTATTATTTTATATTTGCCACTTATTTATCATATACCCACATCTATCTCAAACAAAATTAAAATCTTATGTGCTAACTTCTTTTAGGGAGGTAAACACACAAAATTACATGGAAGTTAATGTATAGACCTAAGAATGAGGGAGGAATTGGACTGAGACTTCATGTAGATTACATCAATTCTAAAACTCACATGGAATTTGTTGACAACGCAATCATGTGGATAGGCTGGATGAGGAACAAGTATAGTCAGAATAAAAGTTTCTAGCATATGCACATTAACAACTTCTCTGTTACTATGAAATACATACTAAAGCATATACACACTACAAGCAATCTTCAGGTGATAAATAGGAGATAAATAGGAGAAATTGTGGGCTTCCTTTTACAAAAACATGGATGTGAACAAACAATATCACTAACCAGTTCTTACATCTAATCGATTAGATGTATGAACTTCATAGTACAAAAAATTATCAGTACAGATCATGAATATAAATTCAAACAATATCACTAACCAGTTCTTGAACTACACAACTTCAACAGCGACGTTCTTCTTGACAGCGACAAGCTCACATCGACAGCCATCTGATCCTATTCATACCACACAAACAATGTGTTTGTGAACTGAAATATCATTAAATGCTCGGAAAAGAAAAGAAAAATAAACTTTGTATCATTATATGTTACATATTCGTATATCAGGATGTTGCTCTAAGCGAAGGAAAAAAAGCCATGATTTATTTGTTATAGTTTTCTTATCATTCTATTATTAGGACTATCAAACATCAGGTCAATTTTTTTGTTTTTTATTCCAGAGCAACTGATAAAACAGAAACTTTAACCAAAAATCTCAATACTTAATACGGAAACTAAAAATGTGATGCGTATAGATCATTTCAATGTTTTGATGTTTAAATAACTCATCTTTTGCATACCACTTATTAGTCTATATTTACTTGTGTTGTAGTAGTTTTCTAGTGCATAAGGTACATGAATTTGCACCTAATGCATTAACTTGCCTACTGAGCTAAAATCCACTGGCATTCTAACATGGATAAAGATGACAATATATTTAAACATATAATGGGTATCAGAATGTGTACAACGTAATATCTTAACTGTTTTAGCCGAGGTTCACGCAGCACAATCTTTCACCTATTGATTTGATAAAACTTAAGGAACTGGTAAACAGTAATATTATACCACTTTAAACTTCAAAAATAATGAGCAGAAAAATAGTCTCCATCGATTATCTTATACCAGATACATAGTTTCTAAACTTCAAAGTGGACTAAAATACATAATTTGATTTTCTTTAGTATTAATGGAGCTTTACACATAGATATAGTTGGAATTGTAACTTGGAAAATGAAATCAGTGGCGTTTAATCCCTTGACCTATGGATGAAAAGTTCTTTACGTTTCCAGTTCCATTTCATGAAGGCTTCATAACTGAATTACTAGCTAATGTAAAGAACTGAACATAACAAACTATCGAACCTGATGTATTGGCAGACCAAGGGTATTCAGAGGAGGATGACGATTTTCATATCCATATGGATGACTAAACTTGCTTGTTGGTCCATATTTGCATGTACCTATCTTCAAATAGAACCGCAGAAATAATGAAACCAATTACTTTACAGACAACCAAGCATGAAAATGACCTACACTATATTTTGGTTCAAATATTTGAATTTAAAGTTACTTTATAGGACCTGTAGCATTTCATTACAGAAGCAACTATTTTTGTAAACAAAAAATAACTATTTTCACTGTTACACCACAAATTTAATTTTTTTTCGCTTGAGCAGCATTAAATCATATGTAAAAATACCATAACTACTAGGTCACGCTTTGGTGGTGAATTTGGTACAATAATCGTTGATGATTTGATAGCAAAAATTCAATTTGCAGTTGAATAAAGAAATGCACTGTAAGCACTAAATGAAAATGAATCATCATCATACCATATCATATAAAAAAACCAAAAGCAACCACAACCATAACCAAAACAAAACCAAACACCGCAACACCACTTCCTCTCAACCTAAAACTGGCAGGAACCATATCAGGCTTAACACACTCTTCCCCCATTAAACCAAACCCATTATTGATTAACCCTACCATACAAAGACATATCATCTTCTTCGTTTTCTAGAGGTTGTAAACATAACTTGCAATATATAAATAGTAGTAACAAAAACAATTAATTTCAAATGTTGAATCTAAAGGTTAGAAAATTACCTCAAATCGGGCTTCTAAAGAGAATCAATCGATAATTTTGAAGCGAATGGCATTCCTAGTTATTAAGTGAATTCATAATTGGATTCATTTTCTTATTTATTCCAAGGACGGATTCAAGGTGTTAGGGCTAGAACAAACTAGATGTTGCAGGTGAAACTAGAGTACGAACGAAATTTCATGGGAGATTTCACATATATTTGGGGTTTTAATTAGGTTTAAAATAATTTTGGGAAAGATTGGTAGTCGATTGTTTTCTTGCTTTATGCGGGAGAGAAGAAATTATGGCGGCCAGGTAACCGCGTAATGAAACGAATCTAAAAATAAAGCGGGTCACTTTGAACAGCGTTTCAGATTCCAAAATTTACTTCACTGAATACTTTTATCAGCATTCACTATGAAAACGCTGTCCGTTATTGCAGTGAAAAGCGCATTTTCTTGTAGTGATCTGAATATTCATAATCCAAAAAAACAAACAGTAGATTCATTACTCTTACAAAAATAAAAGGCACATAGGGTATAGATCAGTTCATCTTGCGAATTAGTTCATCTTCGCTTTTGAAATAGTTAGTTTATGAGAATATGGTTTGGATCATTATGTTTATTTTCAATTGTTTGGTTACTAAAATTAACAAACAAACAAATGGAAAAGATGGATACCTAATGCAGCAAACATGTTAGCTTATACAATCATCGGGCATTTTAATGGACAATGGCCAAGGCTCTGAAAAAACCATATCGCCAAACATTATTATCACTAACTAACTAACATTAAGAAAAATGCTTATAAGTGAAAACATGGTTACTGTAGTCAATGGAGGAATGAAAAAAATACTGTTAACACTCAACATCATCTATGTTAATGATGATGCACTAATCTTTATCACACAGATATATGTTTGGGTGAGAACTCATTTTCATTGTGAATACCAAAGACGGTCTTGTCGACTATAGATTTATGAGTGCTGGTAATAAGGTATATACTACTAGATCATAGTTTAACTTAGCAACTGGAAAAAAATTTGAAAATCAAAATATTGGTTAAAATGGAAGCATGCACAATGTACAGGGGAAAAAACAAAAAAGGTTAAAAAAAACACTAGCTTTTGGTTAGTGTACCCAAATATAAGAGAAAAAGCATCTACCCAAAGTGGAAAGTGAAGCTTGTCTACGACTGCAGTATATCTACAATTATAATGGTTAACTTAATTCTAAATAATACAAAAGAGACTTTGCAATAATAAAGTCACAAAACGTTATAGGAGAAAATAAATCGATATTCATTTCGAAAAAAAAGCTTTAGTAGATAGCAGAGACTATGTAAATATTCAGAAAGGACTAAAGGTTAATTCAACTTGAAGAAAAAAATGTTACATGATAAACTCTACTCCATGCACTTATAGAGCTGTTTTGGTTAATAAGGAAGGTTATGTGAGAACTTTTTTTTTTGCAATTTCTGTTCAACAAAAGACATAATACCCTATAGGGAATCCAAACCTTTTGCATAGTTGATGCAGCAACCAAAATGAATTAATCATCCATAGTACATAGAAGGCCTAACTCAGCCAGAAATCTCCAAAAATACTATAGAAAAATAATTCAGACTTGAATTACCAAATCAAAATCAAATTTGTTTGGAAATACAATTCATATAAAGAATAAAATGCAATATACATAGAGGTTAGGACATAACTTACCAACCAAATCAATGAAGGAGAGGGAATGAGTGAGCGAATTAGCAGTTTGGTTGGAAGTGGCGACAGATTTCTTCTGTAGGAGAGTAAGAAAATAGTCAAATAGAGATAACAAGGCATAATAAAAGGTCAAAATTAGAAGTGCACATACCTGGAACCATAAAACAAAAGCTGAGGCCGCCTATGTAGAAAATGGAAATTGAAGAAATGAAATTATTGGGTTTTAGGGTTTTGCAAGCAGAACGAGGAGCGGTATGGATTCCATCAAACTAAAAGTAGAAATGAGATTTAGGGGAGAAGATAATGTGCAATGAGAAATTGATTTCACGAGATCTTGAGAAAGGAAGAAAAAGAGGACCTATCTGATTTGGGAGGAAGATATTTATTTTAGGGTGAGAATGAAAATTGGAAAGGAATGTGCAAAAAAGAAGCGCGAGCATAAAAATTAAGCCCGCCCAAGCATTTATTTATCGAAACGATATATCTTTATCAACTGTACACATTTTCTTTTATATCACAGCACAGTGGGATGAAACGCTGTTTTGGACTGCTGTATAATGATAATTTTATTGTAGTGCCATCTCTAATGAGTTACCCCATCAAAGCCAAGGTTCCTGCTTAACCTTCAGCTCTAATACCAAATGTAACGAACCAGATTTTCGACCCTCGAAAATCGACACTAATACATCCATGGTATCACATGTCGAGTAATCGAATGCTGGAAAACCCGATTGTTAGGAAAAAAAGAAGAAGAAAGAAGATAAGAAGAAAACTAAACAACATTGAATCTCACAGCGGAACAAACAATCTATAATATATCACAAGTCTTTACATAAAAGCAAAATTGTAATATGTATATATATACAAACATCAATCAAAGCATACCAACCTATTCCAGCTTGGACAGTTGTAACAGTCTTCCCTCACAATTGCTGATAACACACCAATGAATACAGCGGAAAAATAACCATCTACGTGAATACGTCTCTGGGCCTCTAACTCGTCTCTTGAAGCTCCAAACACCCAAACTAATCTATAATATACTTGGTATGGCCCAAGCATGAGTCAGTCTGGAAAACCAGCATGAGAAAACACACCTAACTGGATTTAAAGTTATAAGAAAATCTTTGAAATCAAAGGTATCTTGTAAGACCACAGCACACATAAACACGGACGACTTTTTACCGTACGATAACCAAAACACTTTTATATAAAAATACTGTGATATTATAATAGTGTCTAAGTACAGATACTTATTAAATTAGCCGAAATTGTTACATTAATTAAATTCCAGCATAATAGGCTCTACAATCAAAACCATAAAGGAACGTATTGGAGAATGGATTCCACACAATGACTAGGCACTGGGGTACCACCTATCACGTTACATGTCTATAAAATGTACCAAGGACCTCGCCTGGATCCCCTGTTAACACAAGACCGACCTACCTCTGACTGGATAGTACCGAATATGTCATCACCCCAGTTGCTTTGCAACCCTTTTTATTTGAGATCTCATGCACACCATAAATATGTCGATGTATCTAGAAGGGTGAAAACATACCCTAATGGGTGTGACCCACTTAGCTTTTCTACATCTCCCCTAATTTTCAGTCATTCCCGGTTGATGAGGCTTGATGCTACGATTACCTTTCAAGAAATTCACACTTAGTATGCTCATTGCCCTCCAATGATAATGTGCTGATAGCATTCATCCATACAAGTCCGCTTTGGGTCTGAACGAAACTGAAGGCACTATTCCTACTACATCCATTTTGGAAGCACCCTCAAGATTAGTAGCGGTTAGCCCTTGCACTTCACATCTCTATCTTCGATTCCATGCTCTTCACGATGTCTTCACTTCGAAACACATTCGTTGGATCGAAGTGGTTTTTGGATAACATATCTGATCCCGGTCTCTTCAAATAAACGTTCGATAATTTCGGGTAAACTCAACCCCAGTTTTCTAGGAAATAAATATACAAAGATAAGATCGAAGATCACCTCCTAACCGTTAGTGGACGGGTTTCCTTATCATCGTCCTAGAAGAACGAAACGAGATTTATACGCATAGTACAACATCATCGAAGACGACTGTGCCATATAACTCATGTGTTTCTCCTAGATATTTCCAAAGTTACGCCTGGTCTATTCTCGATAGTCGGTTACTTAACTATCGAATAACAACATTCAATCAGGGTTTTATTTCATTTGGAAAATCAACATTGGCTCAGTATCTAAGCAATCACTAGCCCCCTTTAATAAGTCTTTATACATAAAATTACTTTGTAAATTACTTGTATATAAACACCTTTAAAGGATATACTCTCAAATCCTTGTATTTCCATATTAAGAAATAGCCATATACTTATTCCAACAGTATAAGTATATCTACAAAACTTAGAAATGTTTCCTTTTTTTCGATTCTCAAATCATTTATAATTCCTCTTACAATTCTCTAAGATCGTTCATAAACCATTTTATAAATATCCGAAAACCAATAATAATTCCTTTACCAAGAATTCAGTCACTTATAACTTCTTGTATATTTCAAAATCATTTATAATTCTTTATAAACCCATATACCATTTATAAACTTCTTTTATAAATCTATAACCCCGCTTCTAAAATTTTGTTTATAAATATTTAACCATTTATAAACTCTTTCACCTAGTAAATAACCCCCCTTACATCTCCAAACCATTTCATAAGCTCTTTTATAAAATCCAAATCTTTCGATTTCATTCATAGGTTTCGGAAACATTTATAAACAATTAAAATCTTTAACTCCAAAACTTCGTTTTATAATAATAATCATTAACACTAGACATGAAAAACTATTAACTTTAACATCTTATTAATAACTAATAATTCCAAAATTTTATTTAAAAATAAAAATAAAAATTTATCTTTACCACTTTTATAAAGGATAATAACTTATTTCCAAAACTTATTAATAATCCTTATTATAAATTTTCAAACCACAACTATTCCTAAATAATTAATCTTTCAACCTATTAACTTCTTATAAATTCTTAAAACATATTAACCATAAACAAGTAACTTTTAACATTATTAAAATAATTAAATAACTTTAAAATAATATTAACTTGATTATAATTTTAAAATAATATAAATATAATTATTTAACTTTAAAAAGAATATTAATATAATTAATTAACTTATAATGTTAATATATAATTAGATAACCTTTATACAAAATATTTCCGAAACCAAATTTTGGATTTAAAAATTGTTTTTTGTCTCAACAACCAATTCTGACTTAATCGACAATTTATAGTATTTTAAAAAAATACTAATTTGAGGCCAATAACCACCCAACAGTTAACCAATATCAATATTGATTTTCTATCACTACTGTGTTTTAATTTCAAACATACAACGATGTTATAACCACAACATCCACAATCATATTTATTAATCAATAATCCATATAATGGAAATATTATTGAAACAATATAATTCAATAATAGCGAGGAATCCCGTTGGATCCCTCCAACCTGTTTCCCTACATCACAAATGTTAGATAATCATAAAATATAAATCAACCGCTTCGAGGCGGTATTCGTATACAAAAGGTCATCCGCTCTTACACGAGAACGTAATAGGGTTTCATCCGCTCCAATAGGCGGGAATATCCAAACCAACTAATAAATATAATAATTTATCCAAACCATCATTCAACAATGTTTATCAACTATAGATCATACTAGTTATCCAAAAAGGTGAGATTAACTCACCGAAATTTTCTACTGTTGCCGAGGCGTTTCGATTTGGAACTTAAATTGAACGACGTCCGATTTTAGCCCAAATTTTGATAGTCTCTGAACTCGTCCAAAATAGCTCCATTGTGAAGCTTTCGTCGTCACTAGTGCAAAGCCAAGAGTTTCACCTCGATCGAACCTCGTATGAAGGAGATATGAATTTTATAAATTATCGGTTTTTAAACAAATAAATAATTAAACTAATAACCTCATTACAATTACAACTTTGCCCTCTACCATCATCTTTCCTAATACAAAAATCATCTTACTGTGCACGTCCCTCTTCCAACCGTGCACGAACTATGGTGATATGGAGAATCGCTCGACGGTTTTCGAATCCATCCGGGCCGGCATGTTGCTTAACGCGAGAGCAACTCGACCATCCCAACGAACTCAAGCCCGCACCCCTCCTCTAAAATGCAATGTCGACCCAAGCTGCTGCTACCGTGAAAAATCACGACCCCCCAAACTTCGACCGCACATCACCGAACGCCATCCAAAGGTGCCACTCGACTCCCCGATCTCAAATCAATCCTCCATATCACCTAACAACGACTCAAGCTTGAGAAATCGTGAACCCTAATTCCCAACCTTCACGCATCTTCACTATCGAGCTTCAAGAATCGAAGCCACAGCATATCAGCGCAAAGATCTCATCGAAACATGATTTTTAAAATTCGTTTGAGACTTTATTATTGAGTATATATTGAGACATAATTTTTTTTTTCAAACTTCCTATTTCTTTCCTTTATCGCTCTTTTTAGATAAGGGAGGGAGATCATAGGGAGGTGTGGGTGGTAAAGATAGGTGCGGTTGATAAGAAAGGTTAGGGTAGTATAAAGTTAAACCGAAGGAAATATATTATTTAAAATTCAAAAATATCTAGCTATATGATTACGGACTCCAATCGAGGCATGCCGCTTGGCATTCCTAATGTTATACCCCTATTTTGAACACAATGGAGCAAGTTTCGAGACCTAATTCGATAGTATACAGAAGATAGCTTTTTGAACCCAATTATAATATTAAATTTCCAATATTAATTTCAACACGTTTCTATCCCGTACGACCAAACGGTGCATCTGATTGCTACGAAATTTGAAGGCGTATTATAATTCATTATTATGGACCCAATAACACTAGTTTCATTGAAATCCGAGACTGTGCCCCAGAAGGCTATTTTTATATGTTAATTAAAACGAGTTATTATTAAAAATTTATTAAATCATTTTTAAATCAATTTAAAATTTTATTATCTTCATTCTTGTTAAATAGAGTTTTAAATAAGCTATGAAATTTTTTTTATCCACTTAAAATCCAAGGTTTAATTATTTACACAATTTCAATTATTAAATTCAGCAATTAATTTATCCCATAAATCGCTATATTTGAAATTCAAGTTATTTAACCTATAAAATTAACTTCTCAATATTTAAAATTAATTAAATATTCTAATTTCAAATAACTAAAATTCTGGGTCGTTACAGTTGGGGGCGCCAAGGGGTTACATACTGATAATTATTGGATAACCATGGAATGAATCACTCGATAGTTCTATGTTGGTCGAATAACTAAGTTCAAATAGAAAATATCGATGTGATAATATTACACAGTTCCCTCGACTTGAGAAAACCATTGAGCTTTAATATGGAAACTCTGCTTTGATTATGGTCAAATTATGGCACCGTGTACATTGAACGACTATAGTTGGGTCGAGTGGAGGCATTGGAAGTGAAACATTATTCCAGAGAGAATTCATCTCCTCAGTCGTATGAGGTTAGTACCATGGTCAATTGAAGTCAACTTAAAGTCAAAGTCTCTGGCCAGAGTAGTTCAGTTAATAATAATTATTATTATTGGACCAAGGACATTATGTTTAGACTATAAAATTTAATATGGATGATATTGGCATTTTGACCATTACCAAATTCCGTAAGTCCTAATATGATATAGTTTTGACGAAGAAAATTGGTGTAAAGAATTGTCACTAATGGGTACCGCTTAAAATAATAAAACTAGATTTTACCAAAAAATGTATAAGTGATAAATTCGTCCAAACTGTCAAACTAGTAGCTATGACGACATGTGAAATATTCGAATTGTTCGATATTAATCGCTGATTGAATTTACACTTGCGAGTCGGATTACTACATTAGTAGATTCTTTGATATACCATATGATTTAATTGATTTATAATTGTTATATTAATTAAATTAATTAATATTTATAAAATATTAGTTATTTGTTTATTTAATGTATTGGGTGTCATTAGTATTTTTGGGTTCCAATAGTAATTAATTAAGTGTGTATATAAAAGCGATATATGTATGAATCGATATTCGATATCGACATTCATTTTAAATTAGATTTAAATGTGATTAATTGCTAATGAGTTTGGAATGATTTAAGGCCTATATAGCCTTGTTTAGTAACTATTGGCGAGCAACAGAGGGGCTAAAGTTTCAAAAAATTTGGATCTAGAATTGGTAATAGAGAAGAAATAAATCAGCGAGGGAATATCTCATTTACTCTTTTTATAAAGGCCACACTACTGCCTCATTGTTTAGGTTACTTTTGGCTCTCCCTCTCCTCTATGACAGCTACCATTTCCATCCCCTTTAGGCAAGGATATTAGATCCAAACATCAAATAAAAAATCAAAAGTGGTTCTCCAAGCAGTTGCAAAGCTAGGAGCTTGAATCAGGATCGAGTCTAGGAAAGTCTGCCGACCAAGGTGCAAATCTAAGGAAACATTTTTGCGATAACATCCTATAGTCTATGATTAATATGTCATTATGTTAATATAGTTAATTAACATATAGTTTAATGAGTTTGCATGCATAATCGTTGTCCTCTTTAATTGTATTGTCATACATATGTATATGTAAGTGTAAATCTACAAATTTCAATATCATTTCTATTTGTTTAAACTAAGAATTTTTTTTTAAAATTATATATATATATATGTATGTATGTATGTATATATATCACTACAACAAATTTTTAAATATAATTTTTGATAACAATAAAACATTAAAAGCTATTTTAAATTGATTTAACAGTGTCTTAACTACTAATATAAACGAACAAATAAATATATGTAATTACATATCCAAAATTATTTTATTATGCATCATAAATTAACATTATAGCAACAAAATTCGAAAATAATTTTTATTTTATTTTAAATTATATACGTATATATGTATTAATGTTAATGTAACATGTGTTAACTAGTATTTTGTGTGTGTATTAATATTAATATTTTATTTTATAAAATTGTACTTTATTATTTATAGAATTGGATAAAATAATTATATATATTATTTTTAATTTTGACCGTAAGGCATTTTATTTAAATACATAAAATTCAATCATCTTATTAATTATTTTAATGTATTATATATATCTATACAATAAAATCGTTTTTGAAATTATACGATATAAATATATTTATGATATTTTTATTTAATTTTATAATATATATATATATAATAATTTAAACCTATAGATCTAGATCTGTTTTCAAACCGTGTTACTAATTAGGCAAATTATATATTTTGAAAATGGATTCTGAATTTCAAAATTATTAACTTATAAAAAATAAATTATTTTATTCATATTTATGATATTTTTATTTAATTTTATAATATAATTATATATATTTAATTTAAATCTATAGATTTAGATCTATATACAAACTGTTTTACTAATTAAACAAATTAGAATTTAAAGTGAATGAATTTAAAAATTATTGACTTATTCAAAATAATTTATTTTATTACAAAATAAATATTCAACATTTTAAATATTATATATATATATGTGTGTGTGTGTGTGTGTGTGTGTTTATATATGTGTGCGTGTATTTATAATTTAAATTTGCTTTGGACAATAGTGTGCATATAAAGGGCCGATGTGTCCGTTGCGGTGTAAATCCCAACACTTATATACGAGCATATTATACCATGTACACATTTATATGTTGCACGCATAGTAACACGTATATGTGTATTTGATACACATATACACTTTACATGTTACATATTTATACAAAATCGAATCTTTATATTAATTAATTAAATAAAATAAAGATTTTATTTAAAATTATTTAGATTAAATCTAAATGAATTTAGACTTCATAGGCCCAATAAGATCTAAAATGATAATTTTTTTGAAATTCACCCATTTAACCTGCTGTGTCCTGGCCTAGTTCCAACACTAATGCCACTACCGACTAGATTGTTGAGCCATTGAATAAGTCGTCATCGACTAATTGAGCACGAACACCACTCTACTTTGACTAACCCCCACCACCGTCATCTCTTTAATACCAGATCCTTAGTGGGTGGCCTTTGTTGCTTCAGCAGCATCACTGCCATTCCAGCATTTTATCGTCACTCCCTCCATGCCAACATCACTAACTTACATCCACGCTCGAGTCAATGCCTTTCCCTCATCATCACCACTTATTCTTGGCAAACCTGTGTCCAACCTCAGGTTCAAGGAACAATTTCACGGCCAACTTCGGGGTGGTCAAGGAAAACCTTGAGTCATGAGTGGGGATGGCGAAAGGGCGACTGGTCTTTGGGTTGTTCTCAAGTGTCGATTGGTATTGTGTATGTGGCGAGGAATCTCTAAAAAATCATCATTCAGACACACTAGTATTCATTGGATTCAATTTTCCGTACATTGATTCGAACAACATAATCCTTTAATCCTGCAAAGAAGTGATCCGTGTCATTGTGGACAATGGTTCCATTATGTGCACTTTTTATTAGTGGGTAAATCCGACCCTCAGTTTCATCATGCGATGGAGCTAGCTGCCAACATGAGAGGGCTAAGTGTTCCTATACACCATGCTACGGATGCAGGATACACACTACATTGATTGACATATTGCACTACCCCAATCAATGTATATAATTGGATTGGTAAACATATGTCGACATTCATTGAATTCTATACATCGGCTACATGGATTTTAACCAAAGTAAAGAATTGAAATAAATCATACCCAACTACATTCGTTATCAAGTTTCCAATATATAATGGCCGATCGTAGACTATCTACTCATCTTCATTCTGGTGCTGGCCCTTTCACACCTCCAGAAGACGACTCATCATCTACCCTAGCATCCACTTCTATGCTATCAAGGGTAAGGCGCTCAATCACTTAAGAAATTCAACTCTGACCTTCCCCTCTAGCAAGATCTCATGGCCCTTCACATCGGAGGATGACCATGCCTTCAAAGCTCACTATGGCAGAACCGAAGAGTCCGTCAGAGACGCAGAATCCCCTAGGATGAGTTTCTACTCCCTAAGCTTTACCAAAGGGCTCATCTTTGCTAAGCAGGTTACACCGCATATATCAATACATGTGTCTTTCAAGAGTTACACCTTCGCTTAATGAGTTCCTGAAGTTCTTTCTCAATCACTAGGGCCAGCTCCATCCTAAATACATTTAAATGGCTATGCCCCCATAAATTCTTTTTATATCATCTTCGTGATGCACGTGGGTAGGCCATAATCCTTCAAGGAGCTATCTTTTCTACTTAACTTCAAAAGAAGGAAAGAGACCCTATCACTGTTGATAATTGAATCCTCTAACCGATGTAAGGTTGTTGAGGGACTTCATAACAAAAGATGCTACTTTTAGGACGTGTAATTTTCTTCATCTAATACCCCAAGAGCTTCAATCATTATTGAATTTTTGGATATAAGCTTTTTTATCCAATTGTTTCATCGCACCTAGCTAGGCCTCTTCTGCTCAAGTGTTGAACTCTTTTTTTATATATATTTCACAGATATCCCTTATCAAACTCCATCTCCCGCTCTGGCAGAGAATGTTCAATTTCTGAAAGGAATCAACTCAAATCTAAAGAAAACCTCATATTTCCTAATGAATGCTCACATGCATCAGTTTCATCTTCTTTATAATGCTAGGAGTGTTCAACCGAATCCACTTCCTCATAGGGTAACCCAAGTTGCTCATGGTCCTCTAGCTCCTTATGGACTCTTCATGGAAATTGAAGAGGTTCCCAGCTATGATGGCAATGAATCTGAAGAAGAAGAGAATCAATAGGTTAACGAAGATCTTGAATGAGGGAAATGAGATGAAGGAGAAGAGAATATAAACAAGGGAGCAATGAGAGAGGAAGAAGATGTAAACGATGAGAGACCCGAAGGAGAGGAAGAAGGTAAAGATGAGGGAGGAGAAGATGAGGATGAAGGCGCAGGTGGAAACGAATCATTCGAGGAGGCATCCTATAATAACCCTTTTCACCATATTTTATTAGATTCTATAAATATTTTATTTAATATAATATAATAATTTTTCGTTCGACCTTTCGATGCGTTTAATGTAAATTTTCAAAGTTGATAAATGTGAATAAACTCCGTATAATTATAATTAGTGCACTAAGATGAGCAAGCGTGTATTTTTGTTTTAATGAATGGAGACATGAAAATGGGCATCACATACACTAATCGGATTTGGAAACAGACCTTTATATAATACATAAGTAAATAAAACACATGTAATCCTCATGTATTACCATTTATGCAAGGAAAAGTGAAAAGTGTCAAAAGCACACAACACTTTGCAAAACATTGAACATTTGGCATATGAAATATTTTATGCAAAAATTAAATTAATAAGGGCTAAGGTAAAAAACATACACTATTATAAATAGCCTTGTATGGTTCATATGATGATCGATATAGGGATTCCACGTTTGGATAGCGGGGATAAAAATTTCAGCCAATCCCTGTCGAGTTTTTGACACTGAATTAGGCAATCATCTGTCGAAATATGCCCAAGTTCAGTGACCCACCTCTCCAAAAACCTCCTTATCTGAAACTGGAGTCCTTTAACAACCCATTTTAGATTCAGAAAAAAAGAAACACACAATGTACTACTTTGCAACTCATCTCCTATTCGTTTGAAAAGATGTATCCATACTTAGTGTAATAGAATTCTGAAAATCATTATATAACCTAAAAAACATTATAAAACCCACTATGCATGATTTTGTTACCACATAACTTCAATACTGAGAGCTATGCTAGTGAACATCTTCATCATATGCTAGTAAAAACCTTATCGAAGTTTGAACTGAGATGGTAGGTGGTGCTGTTTACCGAGTTGAAGGGTGTTGGTAGAAAAGTCAAGCATGGTCGAAGATGGGTGCAGTTCACGGTTGAAGTGGTCGGCCATGGAAAATGGGTGGAGCATCACCGGGTTGATGGGGGCATCTACCATCATGTGTGACGTGAAGAGCAGGTCTGAATAATATTGGTCCTGATTGTTAAGATGTTTGAAGTAGGTAGCATTTCATGGTTAAACCGCTCAGGCTTCGGCATTGACTGACATTCAAGACAACAACCAGCGAAGTTAGCGGTGTCAGTCGATGCATTTTCAGAAATTAATGAGAATGGTGGTGTTCTCGTGTCATCTAGTGACTCAAGGAGGTAGCCACAACAAGCTATAGGCAGTGACTACATTGGAGATGGTGCTTTCGTGGGTTGTTCCGAGCTTCTAGTTATGGGTATAGGCCGGTGCATTTTTGGATAAGGAGTTCAACTGTGAAGACGTGGTGTGTTTTATGGTCGGAGTTGGGAGAACGAGGTCGTGGAAAATTTTGGTTATAGCTTCCACGAAAGTCAAGCGAGAAATATTGGAGAAGAAAGAAAAATTTTATGTAAGGCCCTTCAATTTTTAAATATTGTAGAGGCAGTATAAATTTAATTATATTAGAATTATTAAATTATCGATAAGCCCCAAGATGTTATAAATAGAATAACTTCTTCGTATGAGATCCGTTAAAGATGGGTTCGCGCCATTAGGATCCTTATAAAGTCTAGACAATTTTGGTATAAATTATTTACACATTTGAAAAAGAATTGAATTAAGGGATAGAAATGCTAATTTGTGTATATAATCATGCAATAAATTAATTAATGACTTATTAATGTTATAATTGATGACCCGTTAATGTTGTTATGACGATTAGAATTTCCTAAACACCTTCTGACCATAATTTAGGGATCATTTATATGGATTAGTAATTCAGTGAAATAATTTGAATGGGTCAATATAATTAGATTAGTAGCATTAATCTGATAACTATTTATGTTATTGAATATATTCATCATATTACATCTTTCCTACTTTTAATTGATGATTGTATCTCACATTTATTTTAGGTGGTTATCGGGTAGTTGAGTCGATTGTTTTGGTTGACGCTCCGATTATTCAATGCTTCAAACAAGGCTAAAAAACCGAGGGCTTTATAAATTTGTATCAAGCCTAGGTTAGATGCCTAAGAAAAAATTTACCTTGAAATGATGAAATAACCTACGATAACTTTATAAAACTACCCATAATTTGATAAAATGATGGATAGGATAAGGCATCGTATCTGCGACTAGGGTTATGTGTTACATATATTTGTATGACGTACTTGAAAATTATGATAATTTTCCCTATATATCTTTCCCATTCTTAGAAATTCATATTTTATGGTGATAGAGAGCATTGATAAATCGTGTTGTGTGATTGTGGAAGGCAAAGGAAAGCCAACAGTGAAGTTGATAAGGAAAAGATGGTGAAAATTTGTGAAGTCGGATTTGAAATCGTATTATTTTTACAAGATTTTTATCAAAGTGTGCAGTGGTTAATGGTAGAACCATGATCCTACCATGCCACAAGTTGAATTTTATCGATAATCGTACTATAAATTGCAAGGATGCAATTTTATTCAGGGGGAAGATCTATAACAACCCGTCTTTTCACCATATTTTATCGGATTTTTATAGATATATTTGTTTAGTAATGGTAAATTTTCATTTGATGTTTTGACGCGTTTAGCATAAATTTTCAATAGTCGATAAATTTAAATAAACTGCATATAATTATAATCAGTGCACCGAGTTAAGCAAACATGTATTTTTGTTTTGATAAATGGAGCATGAAAATGGGCGTCGTGTGCACTGATCGGATATTGAAACAGACATTTACATATAAAATAAAAAAATAAGACGCATGTAATCCTCTCATATAACAAATTCAACATATTATCATTTATGCAAGGCAAAGTGAAAATTGTCAAAAGCATGCAACACGTGGCAAAATATTGGACCTTTGGCATATGGAATTTTTTATGCCAAAGATTTTTTTTATAAGGACTAAAATACAAAATAAACACTATTATAAATAGTCGTGTATGGTTCATTTTTAGATTCAAAAAAAGAAACATACCATGTACTACTTTGCAACTCATGTTCTCTTCGTTTGAAAAGATGAATCCATACTCCATCTAATATAATGTTGAAAATTATTATATAACCTAAACAAAAGTTATAAAACCCACCATGCACATTTTTATCACCACTTAACATCATTTCCGAGAGCTATGTTGGCGAACATCTTCATCATCAGCCAGTACAAACCCCGCCGAAGTTGGAAATGAGATGATGGGTTATGTATTTGGTGTTTGTTAAGCCAAAATGTTGGCGGTGAAGTCAAACATGATCGAAGATAGGTGCAGTTCACGGTTAAAGAGGTGTCATGGAATATGGGTCAGATGGAGCATCATCGGAGTTGATGGGGGCAGTTACCATCATGTGTGATGCAAAGAGCAGATCTAAACAATGGTAGTTTCTGTTAGTCCATGAGATGATGAGATGATGGTTTTTATGACAACAACCTTAGAATAGATTATAAAATATATAAATACTAACATTACAAGTTTAGATATATATGTATATGCATGATCTAACCATGCAGGTATCAAGAATGAGGACTGTACAGTATAGAGATTCAAGATATAGAGATAGAAGACTCATGAGTATCAAGATTATCAAGAGTTCAAGTTTCCAAGATAAGTTATATAGTTAGGAATATTGTTAAAACTCATAGAAAAGCACTAACATCTTAATATCTATTTTATTCGTGGAATGGAATCCACTTCGAGCCCGTTAAAGGGATGGAACCCTAAGTAGGATGGAACCTACGAAAATCTAGTGGGACATTGTTTTGTATCCACTAAATTTATTTCAAAATGATTTTACGAAATTATCTTGTTTTCAAAATGATTTCAAAACTTTCCTTTTAAAAGATTCAAAACTCTTTATCCTGATTTTAAATAATTTTAGCCTCAAAAACATCTTTAATTTCAAAGTCAAATTACTTCTGATTTTAAACTATCTTCAAATAATATATTTAACTTTTAAATATTTATACTTAGATTTAAATATAAAATTATAGTTAAATTATGCACATATTGTTCTTTATATTTACTTATGTATTTTAACTATAGTTAAGTATATTTATAAAGTTTAAAATAATTTTAATATAAGATAGAGGTTATTTTCAAAGAAAATCAAAACACCAAAAATCCCTTTGGGATGTCGACATGCCCAAGTACCCCATGTCGACATAGTGTCAGTTGGTTTCAAAATTCAAATTTCAAAAGAAGTGTCTATTCGCCATAACTCTTCATGAATGGTCATGGCTGTTGCTCTTCTATAAATAGGGGTCAGTTTCAACGAATGTTTAATCACTTTTTTCTGGTTTTCACTCCTCTTCTTCTTCCATATTGCTTAATACAAAATCATACCATTACTCTGCCGAAATCAACATCGAATCATACTCGATTACTTCTAGTGTGATTCTCCATCACTATCTCTACAAGATCCAAGTGCTAATCTGAGTTATAGACTTTCTGTAATCAATCGAGCGAGAGAAGGTGTGATTGTAGCCCTGGAAATCAATTGGGTGAACTTGTTGCCCCAGAAATCAAGTATCTCTACCCAGAGGATTGTTATTCTGGAGGGTATACCTCGTAGCCTTAAAACTGAGGGTTGTAATTGTTGAATTGGTTTTGAAAGGAAATCCGTACTTAGTTGTGCGGGACTGGATGTAGGGTAACTCCGAACCAGTATAAAATCCGGTATGTTCTTTCCTTTACTGCTTTTACTTTATATTTGCATTTGTGTTTGATTCTGTGTTCATATCTGTGTCTGATTAGTGTATACATTGTTAACAAAGTTAGATAAACTCATAAAGATTAACAAATTTCTTAAAACACTATTCACCCCCCCTCTAGTGTTAATCCTAGCCTTAAGATCCTTAATCCGCATTTCTCACATTTGGTATCAGAGCTTTGTTTTCAAAAGTTTCATAATCTGAATTTTGAAAAGTTTTAAAATGGCTACTAACACTAGTACTGCTATTTCCACCAACACTAGTTCATTTGTAGAAGGTCAGTCTACTGCCAGACCATCACTTTTTAATGGCAGTAACTATGCATATTGGGCATGTAGGATGAAAATATATTTACAATCTGTAGGATTAGATACTTGGAATATCACACAAACTGAATATTCAGAACCCACAACTAATTTTGCACAGTGGACCACTGAGCAAAAGACTGTTGCACAAAATAATTCTAAAGCAATGAATATTCTGTTTTGTTCACTTGAAAGAAATGAATTTAATAGAGTGTCAGTTTGTAAGTCTGCATATGAAATCTGGAAAACTTTGTAAGTAACTCACGAAGGAACAAGCAAAGTTAAACAGACCAAAATTTCCATGCCCACAAATCAGTTTCAGTTATTTAAAATGAATACTAATGAGTCTATTTCAGATATGTATAGTCGATTTCAAGATATTGTGCATTCTTTAATATCTTTGGGAAAGGAATTTTCGAAAGAAGATCAAGTCAGAAAATTTTTGAATTCTCTCACTCCAGAATGGGATCAAAAGACACTTGCAATTGAAGAGGCAAATGACATCAGTACTTTAAAGATAGAAGAATTGATTGGAAATCTAATGTCGTTTGAAGTTCAAATGATCGGGAGAAGAGAAAGCAAAGCATCTGAAAAGAAATCAATGGCATTCAATGCATTAACCGATGGATCAGATTCAAACAGTGATAATGATGAAGAGATAGCATTTATGACCAGGAATTTTCTGAAATTTCTGAAATACAGAAAGATGAATAATCTCAAGAGAAACAACTTTAAGAATTCCGGTAATTAGACTACAGTACCAAACTTTATCAAATGCTTCAATTGTGACGAACCAGGTCATATCAAAAGAGACTGTTTGTATCCAGATATGCACAACTCTCCTACAAACAATGATTCTACAAAGAAACGGAAACGTGCATTCACTGCTACTCTAGATGACTCTGACCCATCCTCCAGCGATGATGAACAGAAGAAAGATAATTCAAATCTATGCTTCACAGCAATTCTCAATTTAGTCGATACCAAAGACACGGACTCTGAAAAAGGTACACATATACAATATATTGGCTGAAATTGCATGCTTGAATTGATTGATTGATTGGTTTTTTTAATTGATTGATTAATTGATTTTGAATTGATATGTTGTTTGAATTTTAAAATTTATTTTCTATTTTTTACTATTATTTTATTATTATTTTTATTATTTTACACATTCTGAAATATATTATAATATTTCTGAAATATAGACATTAATAATAATATTTATATATATGTATATTAGATAACTTAGGAAAAATCATGTCATGAAAATTCAAAGCCACATGTCGACATGGCCCCTACCATGATGTCGACATGCCTACCTGAATTTTGAATTTCAAATTTTGAATTTAAATGTTTGAATTTCCCTCCACCTTTTCACTTCATTTATTTCTCTGAAAAGATACCTTTTGACCAGAGAATATGTCCTCTGAAAGTCTATTTATTCACTATCTTTTATCATATCCTTTCACTATCATTTTCAAATTCAAACTCTCTCTTCATATCTTCAAGCTCTCTACTCTCTACTCTCTACTCTAATGGCTTCTTCAAGCAACCCCTCAACCATGAGAATTTATAGAAAAATCAAAGAGCAATTATTCAATGATCCGGAGGCAATTAAAGCATACATCAATTATGCTAATTATGCCGAAGTCCATCCCGGAAAATTTGCTATTTTTCAAGATTTTTCTTCTTATGAAATTGATTCTCTTTTTGCAAACAATGGTGTTTTAAGTCTTATTGACTCTTCTCAAAATGATTTTGTTTGCTATCCTAATCTTGTCAAAATCTTCTATGCTAATTTAAACCGTGGTTGTTATATTGGAAATGAGAATGAAATTTGGAGTAATGTCAAAGGCATTCAAATTGTTTTGAATTGTGACCTTTTGGGTACCATTCTCAATTGCAAAAGCACGGGAATGGATCTTTCTAGTTTTCAAATCGATGAACATGATCGTGAGACATTTCATCATATTTTTGAAGGAGATGAAAACTTTGAATTTAAGAATCGAAACTTTCGTCCTAAAGCAAGAATTGTCAATCTTCTTTTACAACATACTTTGACCCCAAGATCGGGAAATTTTAACAATCCTACTTCAAAAGTGTGCAAAGCACTTTTTGCTATTTTCGGAAATTATGATATCAATTGGGCGCAAGTTATTTTGGATGAACTTCGTCCTAAAAATTTTGAAATGGGAGAAAACACTTTATATCATGGAATTTACCTTACTCGGATTTTCAACTATTTTGGAGTAAATTTCAAAAGAGAAGAATTTATTTCAAGAAAAGTTTTTAATATCTCAAACATTTCTCTCATGAAAATCCCATATGTTTTTCAACCTTATGAAACCCTTACCGAAAAGGAAGAGCGTTTGGCTCATGAGGAAATGGAAGAAGAGGAAGAGGATGAAAGAGAAGAAGGGGATGAAATGGAAATTGAAGAAGAAGAAGAAGAAGGTGAGACATCTTTGGAAAGCATCGAAATCCTTCCAATCCTTCCAACAAAACCCTTCTCAAAAACCAAAAGATAATTGTGGAGAATCAACGGATTTTAAAACGATCCGTTAGTAAGAAATTAGATAACATTTCTTCGAAGATGAACAAGTTCTTTTCAAAAGTTAGCAAGAAACTTGGACTATCTTCATCATCTTCATCTTCTAACTAGTTTTATCTTTTAGTATCTTATTGTATTTGTCTTAGTTTGTTTTTCTTTCGAATGTTCGTGTAGTTCATTATGCTTAATCTTTGTGTTATCGTAAAGAAATTGAATTTCCTTTCTGTTATCTAGCTTATCTTATCTCCTGAATAAATGTTAGTATATTATATAAATTTATATATATACACAATTATTCACAAAATCAAAATTGTCATAAATTTTCACTAACCCATGTCGACATGTACTGGTCAGAAGTGATTATTGATTTTGAATTTGAAATTTGAATAACTACCAAATGTCTATTCATTTCAAACGAATTTCTACACCTATATATACCTTTTTCTTCCAGAAATCTTCACTGAAATTTATTTCTCATTATCTATATCCTTCATTTCTTTCTCTAATTCAATTATGGCCAATCCTATTCACAATCTATCTGAAAATCTTGAAGAAACACTCAATTCATTCAAGAATCTTCTCTCTTTTATTCTATGAAACCAGCGTCACTTAGAGTTGAGTCAAATGCAGATGATCAAGAAGCAAGAAAGGCATTTCGATGCAATACGATGGATGATCTCCTCTCTACACAAGGATGATAATGAAGAACATCCTCCTGTCTCTCTCACCAATGACAATGAGAATTGGGATGCAATTAAAGCAAACCCTATATTTGGAGAAGATGGATGGGTAGATGTTCCTCGAAACGTTTAATTTTCTTTCTTTGTTTGATTTGTTTGAATTAATTTGTTTGATTTAATTTGGTTTGATTTGATACTTTGCGTGAATTGATTTTATTTGGTTTGAAGTTTGGTGTGTGAAACATATATATATACACTGAAATGAATATAGTCTTTAATTAAGTTATTATGCTCATAAGTATCATTACTTCTTAATCTATATATTATATATTCCGTTGTATAGTTTATCAATGCAGGTACTGAAGTCCAAGAATAAGGGGGAGTAAGTTTTTGTTGATGACAAAGGGGGAGAAAAATAAAATAGGGTAGTTAGACATAGATTAAGGGGGAGTTGTTAGTTTTAGGGGGAGTTGTTAGGATAAGGGGAATATTTTATAAACAAAGGTTGTCATCATCAAAAAGGGGGAGATTGTTAGTCCATGAGATGATGAGATGATGGTTTTGATGACAAAAACCTTAGAATAGATTATAAAATATATAAATACTAACATTACAAGTTTAGATATATATGTATATGCAGGATCTAACCATGCAGGTATCAAGAATGAAGACTGTATAGTATGGAGATTCAAGATATAGAGATAGAAGACTCATGAGTATCAAGATTATCAAGAGTTCAAGTTTCCAAGATAAGTTATATAGTTAGGAATATTGTTAAAACTCATAGAAAAGCACTGACATCTTAATATCTATTTTATTCGTGGAATGGAATCCACTTCGAGCCCGTTAAAGGGATGGAACCCTAAGTAGGATGGAACCTACGAAAATCTAGTGGGACATTGTTTTGTATCCACTAATTTTATTTCAAAATGATTTTACAAAATTATCTTGTTTTCAAAATGATATCAAAACTTTCCTTTTAAAAGATTCAAAACTCTCTATCCTGATTTTAAATAATTTTAGCCTCAAAAACATCTTTAATTTCAAAGTCAAATTACTTCTGATTTTAAACTATCTTCAAATAATATATTTAACTTTTAAATATTTATACTTAGATTTAAATATATAATTATAGTTAAATTATGTACATATTGTTCTTTATATTTACTTATGTATTTTAACTATAGTTAAGTATATTTATAAAGTTTAAAATAATTTAATATAATATAGAGGTTATTTTCAAAGAAAATCAAAACACCAAAAATCCCTTTGGGATGTCGACATAGTGTCAGTTGGTTTCAAATTTCAAAAGAAGTGTCTATTCGCCATAACTCTTCATGAATGGTCATGGCTGTTGCTCTTCTATAAATAGGGGTTAGTTTCAACGAATGTTTAATCACTTTTTTCTGGTTTTCACTCCTCTTCTTCTTCCACATTTCTTAATACAAAATCATACCATTACTCTGCCGAAATCAACATCGAATCATACTCGATTACTTCTAGTGTGATTCTCCATCACTATCTCTACAAGATCCAAGTGCTAATCTGAGTTATAGACTTTCTGTAATCAATCGAGCGAGAGAAGGTGTGATTGTAGCCCTGGAAATCAATTGGGTTAACTTGTTGCCCCGGAAATCAAGTATCTCTACCCAGAGGATTGTTATTCTGGAGGGTGTACCTCGTAGCCTTGAAACCGATGGTTGTAATTGTTGAATTGGTTTTGAAAGGAAATCCGTACTTAGTTGTGCGGAACTGGATGTAGGGTAACTCCGAACTAGTATAAAATCCGGTGTGTTCTTTCCTTTACTGCTTTTACTTTATATTTGCATTTGTGTTTGATTCTGTGTTCATATCTGTGTCTGATTAGTGTATACATTGTTAACAAAGTAAGATAAACTCAAAAAGATTAACAAATTTCTTAAAACACTATTCACCCCCCCTCTAGTGTTAATTCTAGCTTTAAGATCCTTAATCCGCATTTCTCACAGTTTCGATGGTTAAGATGTTCGAAGTAGGTACAAGTTCATGGTCAAACTGCCCAGGTTCCAGCGTTAATCGTCATTCATGGTAACAGCTGGCAAATTTAGGGGTGTTAATCGACTCGTTTTTCATAACGATGAGAGTGGCGGTGTTCTCATGTCATCTGGTGACTTGAGGAGGTAGCAGCGGCAACCTATAGCCAGTGACTACTTTAGAGATGGAGCATTTTAAGGTAGTTCCAAGCTTCGAGTTATGGGTATAGAGCGGTGCAGTTTTGGATGAGTAGTTCAACTATGAAGACGGTGGTATGTTTCGTGGTCGAAGATGGGAGAACGAGGCTATAGAATATTTTGGTTATGGCTTCTAGGAAAGTAAAGCGGAAAATATTCGAAAAGAAAGTAAAATTTACGTATGGCCCTTGTATTTTTAAATATTGTAGAGGCAGATATAAATTTAATTATACTAGAATTATTAAATTATCGATAAGCCCCTAGATTTTATAAATGGAAGTTCTTCGTATGCGATCCATTTGAGATGAGGTTCACGCCACTAGGATCGTTATAATTTTTTGGATTAGTAATTCGTATGCGATCCTAAGCACCTTTTGACCGTAATTTAGGGATAATTTGTTGGATTAGTAATTCGGTGAAATAATTTGAATGAGTCGATATAATTAGATTAGTATGATTAACCTAATAACTATTTATGTTATTGACTATATTCATCCTATCACATCTTACCTAATTACTTCTAAGTGATGATGGTATCCCACGATTATATTATACAATTGTTAGGTAGTCGAGTTGATTATTTTGGTCGACACTCCGATTATTCGAAGCTTTAAACAAGGGTGAAAAATGGGGGTGCTACACATCCCCTGAAGGCACCCAGATAACTTCACCTCCCAAGCTAAAGAAAATTATTATCAAGTCCTCCTAGCGTTTTCTTGAACCATGCCAAGACATTATTAGGAAATCAACTCCTCCGGTGCCTATGACGCCATCTTTGACTTTCCGACCAACATTGGAGGCTTCCCAAACTTCTCTCCAAATTAAAATTTGAAGATATCTTGGCGTTCAATCCTCTTGATTTTAACTTTCCATTAGCCAATTTTCCCCGGCCCATCGAGGGCAAAGAAACTCTATCTTTATAACCGCACAAACACGGTCCGTAGGGTACTTAGGACAAGCCAACACTCACACACTTTTAGGATCATAAGCACGGTCATTTTGTTGTTCTTAATCTAGCCACCTGATTCTAATATAATCCTTTGCTCTTTTTAATACTATGGGAAAATAACAGCCGTCTCAAAAGGCTTCTTGAGGGCTTAGGCTAGGAGAAATGACAAAGAATGACATGAAGCCAAGGAAAGAGAGCGTCATCATGATGAACATAAACAATCACGCGACCGCTCTTAGCGCGAATTTGATCCTCATCACTAACAAGGCTTATCTCTACAGTTTCCTAACTCCGCCAATATTCTTAGTGCAGTTTCCTCCAACTTCCTAACCTTATGCTATCACTATCATTGAGAGGCCTAGAGCTTCAGTCATATCCCCCCATCAATCCAATAATATCATTCCTTCCTCTTCTCGACCACACAGGTCGGAAAAAAAAATCATCAACAGGCCACATTGTTCCTCTTCCCCTTGAAGACTAATCTTTCATCCCTACATTAAAGATACAGGTGGTTCTACCTGACTTCTGCTTGAAGGGGGTCAAATTCGACTGTGATGTCAAAGGTCTCTCCAAAAACTACATGGTTGAAAGCATCAACGGAACAAATAAGGCCGCAGAGTAGTTTTTTCATTGGAAGAAGTTGGCTAAAGGCCTCTCGTATGTCAATCGAGCAAATCAGTTAATCATCCGAAGCTTGGACACTGAGAGAGCCTATCACAATCGCATCTACAGAGACTATATGAGGGAGCTGGCCAAGCTCAAGAAAGAAAATGAAGAGAAAGAGTTGGCCATTAAAGAGACCTAAAAAAAGTTTACTGATGAGACCACCGCCTACAAATCTAAATGCATAGTCCTCAGTGAACAAATGAGATCTACCCACATCCATGGAAATAGCCTCGAAAAAGAAATTAAAGTGCAACAGGCCCAGAAGGCTGCCCTTTAAACTGAGATTGGTAAACTAAAGAAATACCCTAACGCCAGAAAAGAATTAAGAGAAGAAGCCCAAGAAATGGTCTAGACTTCAGTGGATGAGTCCGTCGATTAAAGAATCAAGCTGGCCGATGCGAATAAAATAATTGTTAACCTTAAGTCCAAGATGACCTAGGCCAAGGAAGATAATGAACCCACCATCTTCAATTATTTGCTAATCTTATCGAGCCTAAGAATCTCAAATGGCTAGGATGTGGCTAGCCTCTCACATTAGCCTAGGTCTGGGAGGAGATTCTAAAAAGGGCCAGAGAGTCCGACAATGAAGTTGGTGAAGAGAAGCTGAAAGGCGAGCTTCTAGATAAAAAAGATCTAATAGCTAGAAGAGGGCATCAAAATCATGGCAGCATAAGCTATGATTGAAGAAAAGGTGCTTACTAAGTCTTCCGCCAGTCCTAGCTTCATGGGTCGTGTGGATGACGCCATTCTTGCCCAAAAAAAGTCTCAGGTAGAAATTATCACTTCAATGGTGACTAGTCTTGAGGTCGCCGCCACTGAAACACCTATCGCTCCTACTACACCGCAACTTCTGCTTCCACTATTGCAAGCTCTTGGGGAAGGGGAAATCGACAAGCCTTCTCTGCTTGAATCTTCACCTTTGGAAGGTATATGCTTAGTCTCTTTGGTTTTGGAGAAGCTTTAGATATTTCCCATGTACGTCTCTAACCTTTATCGTTTTGTCTTCAACTTACAGGTCACTCACCGCCATTGATGCCTCTTCCACCTGCCATCTTTGCTTTAGGTCCAATGCTTCCATGACATCTTCTACCATCATCGTAATAGGGCTTGCTCCCCCTTCACTACCTACCAGCTTCGTCTCTGATCCCAACTCTGAGAATATAGGGGCCTTAGAAGGCATAGAGGACAGTGAAGCTTCCTTTGATGATGACATGGTAATAATCTCTGAGAAGGGTCCTGAAGCTCTTCCGATGGTGGAGAAAAAGATGATAGACATTTCCAAGATCGACAGTTTCAAACTTGAACTAGGCATTAAGAAGGCTCCTCTTCTGTTGTCTACATCTCTTCATAGCTTGAGCATCCACATCAAGCCTTCAGCTAGCCTTACTCAACCCTCTTATGTGCTACTTCCCAGAGTTGCCCCTAGTCATCAATAATCTCCAATCTCCTCATCTAGCTTCGATTTAAGCAGGGATGATAATAGGATATCGCTATCTGAGTCCATTAAAGGGGAAAAGCGCAAGCCACCGAAGAAGGATGGTACCCCACTATAGAAACCAAAAAAGAAGTAAGGGCCTTTTTTTCAAGTATATAAGTCGTTGTTGTGAGGGAGCGTCAAAAAAGACATGTAACAACAAATTGTTTTCGTTCAACCTTTGTCTCATTTACATTATTGCATCTTTTATCTCTCATGCCTATGTACTTGCCTACATGTATAAATATATCTGTATGCAATTCAATTAGTTTTATGTTATACCGCTCGTTTCTACGATCAATGCAATGCCATTATTTATTGTAACTCTACACATATAAATAAATTTCTACGATTTCTTAGTTGTATTCTAGTTACATAGCTTTGTTTCACATTAGTCAAGCATATCTCGTTTGGCTAAACAAAACCGCTTCGCATCGATTAAGCTCCTTTATCATTGACCAAACATGTCATGTTATAAACATGGTCGTCTTATCGATGCAGCTGCGACTATACTCGTCTATTCATGTCGACATAAACGATGATATATTTTAATTGTGTACCTACAAAAGATTCAATTCCGTACCAATTCCTATCTCTAAGAATCGATGCCAAAGATGGTTATCTCCGGGCATCAATTCTTGGCCTTGCTAATCTCCGGGTGTTGGTCAAATAATAGTAGCATAAGGACGAATCATTCAATTGACCATGGTATGATTATACTCTCATGATCCGATCATGGATCAAAGGAGTTAATCGGTACCTATCTCCAAGTACCAAGAAATCCAGTTTTTCAAAGCATAGAATGTCTGATTGTGTCATTGGTCATGCATGTGCAAAATTAGACTTTAAGAATACAGTTTCATCAATTTAAAAAGTCAACTTTATTTATGAACAAAAGAATGACAATCATCACCCTATTACATTGAATCTTGATGAGCAGGTTGCCTTATTTACAAAGAAGAAATCAAATAAAGTAGCGGCGCAAGTACTTATTATTCCATGTTCGCAGAATTAGGATCTCATCAATAGTTGATAGCTTGAAAGTTCCATCTCCAAGCTTTTATGCAATCACATAGGGACCATCCCAATTCAGACCAAGTTCCCTAGTAGCTATTTCAAAATGACGTCGCTTATCTCAAAGTTATGGTTTTTGACTTTGATATTGAAATCTTTTGCTATTCTTATCTGGTAAGCAACTACCCTTAGAATAACCTCTTCTCATTTTTCTTCAACCAAGTCAAGGGACTAAAGTAGGAGTTCCTCATTTTTCTGGGGATCATAATGTAATCTTCTATGATAAGGTAATTTAAATTTGATCGGTACCATGGCCTTAATTCTGTAGGCCAAGGTAAATGTAGTATGGCCAATCGTGGACTTATGGATTGTCCGATAAGCCTATAATGCTAGGGTAAGTCATCCACTTAATTGCCCTTAGCTCTTTTCAAACTTTTATTAATTATGGATTTGATGATCTTGTTCACCGCCTTCACCTGTCCATTTGCTTGTGGATGTGCTAATGCCGAGAAACTCTTCGTAAATTGGTACTGGTCACATAATTCTTTGAACTTGACACTCTCAAATTAAGTGTCATTATCCGAGATTATCTTCTATGGGACTCTGAACCTACATAAAATGTTATTCACTGTAAAATTGATCACCTCCTTTAAAGTAATCATTGCCGGCGGTTTTACTTCAGCCTATTTTGTGAAGTAGTCCATATCCACTATTGCACATTTCATCCGCTACTCAAAATCGGTAGAACACCAATAGTATTTATTCCCTATACCATGAGCGTCCATAGGCTAACCATTTGTGTAAGCTCAGTGTAAGGGGCTTTTGGTATCATCGCAAACCTCTATCACTTATCATATCTTCTAGAATTGTCAACGACATCCTAGTTGACTATCGGCCAGAAGTGTCCGCAACGAAGTACCTTCTTTGCAAACATCTTCCCTCTAATGTGATAACCACAACTTTCTTCATGCACGTCTGCAAGGATCTTCTTATCTTCTTCTTTAGTGACACAGCTCAGTAAGAGCATTGAGAATTCTTGCCTATATGGTACTCCTTCTTGCAAAATGAATTGAGGTACTTTATGCATGAGTTTTTCATTGTTCGTTCCTTCCATTCAAGAGAGTCCCTTTTAGAAAATATTCTTTGATCGGAATCATCCATGATACCTTCTCTTTCTTGACCTCCAAGATCAAATCAACGTCCATCTCGTTAATGCGTGGAGCTAAAAAACATCTACTCGAATAATTCCCAACAGTTACACATCCCCAGAGCTGGCTGGTTTGGCTAGTGAATTAGCTTTCATATTCTCTTCTCCAAGGATGTGCGTTATCGTGTAATGCTCCATATTGTTTAGCAGTTTTGACACTTTCATCAGGTAAAAGGCAAGCCTCACTCCCTTAACCTAGAACTCCTTTTCCTGGCAGACTACCAAGCGAGAATCATTGAATATATGCAATATCTTGACTCCTAGTTCCTTTATTATATGAGTCCCGCAATCAACCCTTCATATTCACCTTTGTTGTTTGTCGCTTGGAGGTCTAACATTAAAGCATAGCATATTCTTTTTCCTTCTGGGGTCACAAGAACCACTCTTAACCCCAAATCATATTCATTAGGGGCTCCATCTACGTACAATTTCCATTGATATAGTCGGACCAAATCCTTTTCTACTTCATCATCTTGGACAGTGAACTTAGCAATAAAGTCTACAAATGCCTATCCTCAAATCACCTTCCTAGGATGGTAAGATATATCATACTGGCTCAACTCGATATTCTGCTATCAATCTTCCCGACGTCTCGGATCGCTGTAGCACTTGTCTCAATAGTTGGTCAGTCAACTCCTTTATTTGATGAGCTTGGAAGTATGGCCTCAACTTCCTCACAACAATCAACAAATAATTTGCCAACTTCTTTTAACTTTGGATAATTTTTTCTACTTTAGTAAACTGTTTGCAATTGTAATACACTAGCCTCTAGATTTTGCACTCCTCATATACCAAGGCTACACTTAGTGTGTGAGCCGACAGTGCTAAGTAAGTGAACAGATCTTCTCCTTCCAAAGGCTTCGATAAAATCTGTGGTCTTTCCATATGGTCTAACAAATTATGGAAAACTTCTTGACATTCCTTCATCCATATAAACTTTCCTTTCTCTTTCTTGAGGGCATTAAAGTACGGTACGCAATTATCTATTGCCTTCAAAATGAATCGACTCAGTGTGGTGACCTTCCCATTTAAGCTTTGCATCTCCCTTCTTGTCTTTGGGGAAGTAACCTCTCTTAGCGCTTTACTCTATTCTAGGTTTACTTCAATCACCCTTGAATTTACAATGAAATCCAAAAACTTGCCCGATGTAACACTGAAAAAACACTTTAGTGGATTGAGCTTCATTCCATACTTCCAAAGTGTATCGAACATCTCTAAGAGATTGCCCATGTGATCTACCAATAACTTAACTTCACCAACATATCATCCACATAGATCTCTATTGTCCGTCTGATTTGATCTTTAAACATCATGTTCATCAAGCATTGGTAAGTAGCTCCAGCATTCTTCAGACCGAATGACATGAATCGATAATAATGAAGCTCCAAATCTATGTTGAAACCTGTATGCTTTTGATCTGGGATGTGCATCACAATCTGATTATAGCCAGAGTACGCATCCACAAAGGATAGCAGCTCATGTCCGGTATTTCTGTCCACAAGCTAGTCCATCCTCAGTAAGGGAAAGCAGTCTTCCGGGCATGCTTTATTAAAGTTAGAGTAATCAATGCATATCTAATATTTCCCATTCGCTTTCTTGACCAACAAAAGATACGATACCCACTCCAAGCATAATGCATCATGGATGAAGTCATTTGGCTTTAGGTTATCCACTTCTTCCTTCAACGTAGCAGATCGCTCTGATTCCATACCGTGCCTCTTCTGCCTTATAGGAGGGTAACTTAGGTTCACATTCAGTGCATGGAACACTATCTCTGGCAAGATTTAACACATATCGGAATGCACCCAAGCAAACATGTCTATGTTTTCCTAGAGAAACCCTACCAACTCCTTCCTCTTCTTTAGGCCGAGTCGAGATCCGATCTGGGGAACTCTCGTAGGATCGTCATCATCAATTAAGATATTGATCGTCATTTTTGTCGGGGCCACCCTTTCTTCCATGGACTCTTTTTATAGGTCCATGGGTTTGTAAAATTTGTTGTTGGGCCTAAGCCAAGGCTTGGATGGTAGTTTCTATGCCTCAGAGGATTTGATATAGAGTGGCTTCTCTATATTCTTCTTTAGACTCAGAAATGTGTCACTATCGATATATGTTCTGGTCACCTTGAATCGCCCTTACCCGTTCTTAATCCCAAATTTCATCATCAAACATCATGGGGTAAGCATGATTCGAAAGCTAGCAAGGAATGGTTGGCATAGAAAAGCATTGTAAATAGAAAAACCATCAACTACAACAAATATTTGCACCTGCACAACCTTGCGGTCGTCGATAAATCCCTGAATGTGGGATTTAAATGGCTTCAAATACTTCTCATCAAGGTGCATCTTATCAAAGGTTTGTTTGAGCAAGATATTCACCAAGCTCTCCTAGCTAATAAGGACTCAATGCACTATTGTTGGCCCAATCACGACCGTAATCACCATAGGGTCAAGCACCGATGCTGTAACCCCATTAACATATCTATTTTGAAAAACAATATCAACATTTATAATTCTCTATTGCTTTTGCTGGAGACCCATCCTTCATGGAAAAACACGATTCTTGAGACCTATGCCTCAATGAGCTGCCATGGTGCTCCATTTAATTCCAGTTCTTCTCCTTAGGATGTAGACCTCCAAAAATAGTATTTATCACAATTCCATTAGTCGGTTGCTATGATCCCTCTCCATTAGTCCGACCATGTTCCCTTGGATAGGTTGCCCTTAGGGTCTATTGTTTATTTACCTACTAGCTTGTGGGTTCCTAACAAACTGTTGCAACTACTTCTTCCAAAAAAAGCTTTAGTGACATCTCTCAGATTCCTACACTCATTTTTATTGTGCCCATGTGTCTCATGTAAGTGACAATACTTTCCTAAATGTCTTTCTTCCTCAGTTTCCTCCCTTGAATGTGGTTTCTTAAAATGCTATATACCTTGTGTGGCAAGTTATATGTTGTTGACGGAATCATTTAGCTCTGTATAATCTCTAGGATGAGTATACCTAGTACACTTCTTGATTTTCTACTTCTTACTACCAATGTTTGGTTTTTCCATTTACTATTATTGTTGTTTCCAACATATGTCACAACTTTTGTGGCACTGTCATCACATTGTTTAATAGAAACATTGTTTTGTATCATGCTACTCGGTCCTTTTCGACCGTCAGTAGCTAATCCAACAGTCGAATCAGTTTCTTCTAAGCATAGAAATTAAGAAGCTTTATGTTAAAACTCTTCTAGACAGATGGTTACTTTCTTTTGAGCCATCTACCAAAATTAATCTTTGGGTGAACCTCATTTATTAGTGCCATCGATACAATTTTCTCTTTAGGGTTGCTCACCTCCACGACTGTAGCATTGAACCTCTTCAAAAAGCTCTTCGGAGTCTCTTTAAAAATCTAATGCACATTAGATAACAACATAATATCTTTTGATTGTAGTGCATGGACTCTCAATTGCTCCATAAATTTCTTAGCCAGTTGATCAAATAATGAATGGGCCTCAGTGCGACTCGAGCGAACCATATCGTTGATACTCCAACTAGGGATATAGGAAAACATCTACATCTAACAACATCCATTGCACAAGCACTTTCTATATGCCATATGTAGGTCAATAGATGCTTCGTTGGATCTGTCATTCCATTGTAGGTTGACATGGTTGGCATCATAAACTTCTTTAGATACCTCTCTTCAAGGATGTTACCAGTGAATCCAGTCTAACTCAATAATTTACCCTACTCAACATCTTCAGTTTTGATTCTCACTCAATTGCATTTCCACCATACCTGCAATGTACTCATTACTGCTTTGGGTGACTGGATGACGATCATTAGGAACATTCCAGAGTGTTTGACTTTGTGACTAGGCTTGGTTAGTTGTATGAATTCTAGGTTCCTCTATCTTTGGAGGAACCATTCGTCCTGATCATGTTGTTCCCTTCTAGCGGGTTCCACAACATTGTACTGAGATCCATCTGCCCAAGTACCAGTAACACGTCCATCTCCACCAACACCATCATCCTACAATTCCTCCTCGCTATTGGATAAGTTAAGCATATTAGAAAATCTTTCGGTATCGAGTTGTTTGGCCCACTCACTACTGACTTGTTTGATGCTGGAAAAGTGACACCATCCCTTACAAGCTTCTTTTGTGATGCCCCAACCCCTCTCTGCATTGGCTGTTTGTCTGGTCTTCTATTCCGTTTAGTTGAAGTCAAGCTTTCTTCATTGGAATTAGAAGATGCCAAACCCCTTCTACTTTTCTTTACCTTTGAGATTTGGTTTGTTGTCAAGACTAGGCCAATGCTCCCAACTGCTTTCGCATACTTCTCATTAGTTCCATTTAAGACTTTTGCTATTTTAGCATTTTTGCATTCATATCTAACATCATCCTCTCCACCTGAACTTTTGTGATAACTTCAGCTAGCTGAGATGAAGATCCTTGTTGAGCAGCTGAACGGTTGATCACCTCTTCATAATGGCATCCTTCCATTACCCCTTTAATTATTGCTCCAAATCTAACATTCCTCTCTTTTTTGGAAGCCATCTCTATTTAGATATGATAGTAGAGTCTTATCAAATCCAAGTAACAATAGACCTGCACTAAATAAACTCTGGATCTAGCTTTCAAATTCTTTAAATCCACAGAAAAACACATATCTACACCTAAAATTGATCTTTCTTAGTGAAAGCACCAAAAATGTTGCACCAAAAGATGGTACAGCACCCCAAATTAGATAAAAACAAGAATAATTAGTCGAAAAAATGGAAAATATGGAAAACCTTGTCGATATCGACATGATTTCTCCTTCCATATTTTGTTTTTTTCTTCGAAGTATCAAGCATCATCACCTATTGGCTAAAGTGGTCCCACATCTTCAAACCTTTTAGTATTGACATGGTCAATCAAGTAGGTACCAACTTGTTTTGGCATTATGCAAAACTTGGCCAAACTTCTTATGCTCAACTTATCCATCATTCACGACATCTCCTAAGTTTCTTGGTCTACCTCTTCATTATCTTGAAGTCCAGATCCATCAGGATGTCACTTAGTTCAAATGTCGGATAATAATTTCCTCTATTATATTATGATATAATTAATTAAGTAATTATTTTAAATTATATAATTAGAAAATACTTAAATAATATGTTATGTTATAATTGTTACAAAGAGTTGTAACCATGAGAAAATTGTCAGAATATAAAATAGCGTATTATTTTAAACATCCTGATCAAGATGTTTTGAGAAAGGACATCAATACATCTATTAAGACTAAAGAACATAACGCTCTTTAAATGTTAGATAGTGTATTACTCATGGATGTCGTGGGCACCAAGGGGTTACATATTGACTGTTATTAGATAATTATGGAATGACTCACTCCAGAGTTTCCTACCGGTTAAAATAACTAAGATCAAATAGAAAATTTGAAGTAATGATATTGCATTGTTCTCTTGACTTGATAATACTATTAAACTTAAATATTTATATGGTAGAGTTAGGGGGGTTTGCCCTACGGGCAATTATGTAGCTTTTTTGATATGCCTAACTCGATAACTAGTCTTGTTCGTAATAACGGTGTTTGATTTCTGTAATATACATTTTTTTTACATTATACAATGCACACTTACAAACAAGTCGCAACCCAAAATACACTATGACAAGCATAACTACTAACTAGCATGGCTAGGGATGTACTAAAAATTTCACAAACCAAACCAAAAAACACAAATACTAACTAATAAATAGGTGGTAACTTGCATCACATAGAGGCAACGATACATATGACACAAACCAATGACACTGAAGACTATAAAACTAAACAATATTGAAGAGTATCTTATACCAAAACCGAACCAAATCTTTGCAAGTCAAAAGAGTGCTCCAGTATTTTTATAAAAAATGGGCAAACACCTCAAATCTATTTATTGTAAAGCCATGGATGTAGAAGTATAACACAGCTGTTATATTTGTATCGTGATTGATTTTCCGAGAGTAGATCACATATGGGATATGTAGAAAGAAAATTGCAGTAAAGTAAAGAACACGTAGATTTATAATGGTTCGGCTCAATTGTGTCTACATCCATAATCTATTTTCATTATTCTTCTTATAGATCTTTGATACAATGCCTGAGATACAAAATACAATGATCTGTAGCTCTAAAGAAAGTAAGATATAGCCCAAGGGGGTCTGTTCAGCTATTCCTATCTAGCTATTCCTGGATGCCTATTCCTATTCGGCTATCTTTGTTAGGCAGCTCCAATTAGGCAGGTCCTGCTAGACTATTCATGCTAGGTTGTTCTTGCTAGGCGGTTCGTGCCAGATGTTCTTGCTAAGCCATTCCTGGTTTCCTCTGACTTGTTTGTCATTACTATTGTAAGCTTGACTTTTCAGAATTGTCCTCCATTGTTGTTGGATGCTTCGGTATTTATAGGAGTGAAAAGGTGGCGTGATCAGTTCGAAAAGTTAGGAAGTTTCCATGTATATCTCGCTCAGATGGAATATTCCTGGGTATCATGAATGTGATTGATAATTTCCAAATATACGCAGATTTCATTCCATAAGCGACCTGTTTGGTTCGATAGAAAGCTAGATCGGGTGGGAGGTGGTTCGGTGTTATGCATATGGACACGGTATTGGCCAGGGTCCAGCACTATCCTATTGGTTCAACGAGCAACTCCACTCATGACTCGGTGAGCTCCTATGCCTTCGGTTCGGTGGGCTTCTTAGCCCTTGGCCCGACTTCCCATATGCGTTGGTCCGATTTCCTACATGCCAGTTAGATGATTCTATTCGATACCCTGGGGTACCGAACATGGTGCTCCTGCTCCTTCCAACTCTTTGGGTCTTTCCTTCCTTTGAGCCTTATCTTCTCTTTCCAGCCACCTTTCTCTTGTTTAGTCTCTTTTCCTTCCTTATGTTGGCAATGGTTAGGCACTCAATGGTTGGATTTCCTACCGGTCCATTCCTTATGTTCCATAAAATAATGTGCATGCCAGGGATCGAACTCCGGACCTCTCCATTGGAAGCTTGATGCTCAACCACCTGAGCTGCACACATTTTTGTGCCATAAATCCTTCATTTCATGTTAGAATTGAATGAAACTTGGACCAATAGCTTCATATCATTGAGTAGAGTATTCCAATGCCTCTAAATGTTCCATTTACCTAAAGTAGGAAGTAGCTCTCCAAGGTAGGGCTCGAGTCGGTTAAGTAGCGAATAAATTTTAAGATAATCATATCTTACAGTACGTAGCTTGAATTAAGATGTGGTTTCGACCTAGGTGCATATTATAACCTTAGGAACATTTTTCAATTGCTTTGACTATACTTTCTAACTATGCCAAATTTTCCTCTAGTGCTTTGCCTTGCACTTGTGATTACATGATGACACCTTTATTGTGCACCTTCCTGCCATTTCTATTCTCCTTAACGTCTTTTTATACTCACCATACTATGGGTGGAAATGCCCATAACATCCAGCAATCTACTCAATCATCAACCACAAAACCCAATGAGCACAACAAACATCTACAATGAATGTATACATCAACCGCACTAGGCAATCACCGCAATGCAAGTTAAGGATGAGGAACCAGGATGACAGGCTTCAGATCTGAGATGAAAGAGCAGCAAAATGAAACCTAAAAAAGAAGAGGAGACTGTTACTTCCTTATAATCCCAACCACTAAAAATGGAAAAGAAGCTTTAAAGCACCCAAACCATCAGTGTTCATTTGATACAACATAGCACAATAACCACGGTCATGACCCAAGTCATCCAACGTGGCTGGCATCAATAACCAATAGGTTACAACACCAGTTGCGGGTCAAGAAAGAGGAGGTTAACCGCAACCATGTTCCAACGAGAGGAACATCTTGGATGGGAGAGCACGAGAGCCAAAGAGATCTGCTTCCGCTTTTGACTATGAAGAAGGCAATAATGAAAACATGCCGGAGAGGATATGAGGTAGGGAGAAATAAAAAAAATTGAGGCTAAGTAGAAAAAAAATAAAATGAAGTGGATAGAAGAGTGATGGTGAAAGTCGATTTGGTTTTGTGGGAGAGTGAGATGAGAAAGGATGAAGTGAGGGAGGCCAGGGAGAAAGAGGGATGGTGTTTGGAAACCCTAATCCTGGTCAAGATGTTTTGTGATATAATTAATGAACTAATTTAAAGTATATAATTAGGAAATCATTAAATAATATGTTATTTAATAATTGTTACAAAGAGTTGCAACTGTGTGAAAATTATCACTATATAAAATAGCATGCTATATTAAACATTCCTAGTCAAGATGTTTCGAGAAAGGATATTGATTCATCCGTTAGGAGAGTACGTAATGCTCTCTAAATGTTGAAAAATGTATTACTCAAGACTATTTAAGCGACCAAGGGGTTAAGTACCAATAATTATTGGATAATTATGGAATGACTCAATTGAGAGTTCCTGTTGGTTTATTGTAATTAGGGTCAAACAGGAGACCTTGAAGAAATGATATAACATAGTTTCATCGACTTTAGGATACTGTGGAACTTCAATGTGGATATTTCACTTTGAATATAGTTAAATTATGGCATGGTGATCCTTCAAGTGGCTATATTTTGGTCTGAGTTGAAGTAATGAAAGTGAAACATGACTAGATAGAGAATTTGTCTCCTCGATATAAGAGATTAGTATCATGGTCAACTTTAGCCAACTCAAAGTCAAAGACTCTGGGAAGAGTAGTACTGTTAATAATTATTGTTATAATAAAACCATAGATTTTATGTTTGGACTAGTCAAGTTGAATGTGGACGATATTGGAATTTTGAACAGAACTAAATTCCATAAGTCCTAAAGTGATATAGTTTTGACGAAAAGAATTTAGAATTTGTTTAAATAATCATTACTACCGGATACTGCTTATAATAGTAAATTTGTATTTTACCAAAAAGATGTGTAAACGATAAATTTAACCAAAACATGAAACCACTAGCTAAAGTGGTGTGTGTGTGAATGTTAATATTCGAATTGTTCAATGATAATCACTTACTAAATTTACACCTTTGAGTTGCATAACCGTAATGGTGAATACTCCAAAAAACCACATGATTTAATTAATTTTTGATTATCTTCTTCAGTCATAACCAGATGTCAAATTGTTAGCTTTGAAGTGTAAAACATGTAAGATTATAGGTTATATATATATATATATATATATCTGTGTGTGTAGGTTAGTTTGAATTTAAGTATAGTTTGTTATTATTTGTATATGTGTGTGTGTATTATTTCAATTCAAATTTATAACGGACCTTTGTGTAAAAGAGTAGATCTAATTTTGAATTTCATTTTGTGTCAAAACTATATTTCAAATTGTTAATTTTAGATTTCAAAAAAGTAAAATAATCAAAATTAATTTTGATATGTATATTTATATACACATATAAAAATCATTGACAACAAAAGCATATATAAAGTGACAAATGTGTCTGTTATGGTAATAAAACTAGCACTTATAAACGCACATGAACTATGTACATAGTTTATATGTTGCACTTCCACCACACACATATGAGTGTATTTGATATACTCATTACAATATACTTAATTTAAGTTAAATTAAAAATCCTTTTTAAATAAATTAAATTAGATAAGATTTTATTTGACCATACTATATTGGAACTAATAAACCATTTAGGGTTTATAGGCCTAATACAACCAAAATAGGATTTTTTTTTGAAATCTACCATTCACCCAATTTTGTTTGGCCTGGTTCCATTAATGGTATCAAAGCCCTAATGATCTATGCGGCCAGTAATATTAAGTCTAAGTTATTAAAGCCTACCCATTTAGTAGGGTTTTTGAAAAGGTAGTGTCAAAGGTTGGGTTAGGCAATCATGTACTTTCCTTACCTAGCTACTAGCCAGGCTTGAAGGATGATGTAAGTCTAAGGGTTATCCTCAATATAAAAGCCCGAATTAATTTTGGGCTATGGGCTACTTTTCAAATTCAGTTTGAAAATTAAACAAATATTTTAAATTTAAAAGTTAAGTTTAAAATATAAAAAAGGCTTTATAAAGGATATAAATTATAAATTTGAATTTTTCAAAGTTATTTTGAAAATTTAAATTTCAAGTCTTTAGTATCGTATTTAATTAATATCGATTAATTAAATAATTGTTAATTAATTAAACATATATATATATATGCTATATATAACTATAATTTTATAGTTAAGAGTTATCTTAAAATTGTTTAAGATATAAAATATTTATTTTTTTTGAAATTATTTAACTAAATAAAGAAATTTTTGTTAAATAAATTAAGTAAAGGTTAATCAATAAGTTATATATACATATATTAATGTGTATATGTTAGCACCAAAATTGGTCACTAACCTCGTAGAGAAAGACTGTGTAGAGATATAAGTGATGAAAGTAAATTAAACAGAGAAGACAATGCTAATTTAATTGCAGGAAGTAAGAACACCAAATTTATAGTGGTTCAGCGTAATTGCCTACGTCCACTTTGAGGTTAAACTTTATTGATCTTCTTAGTTGATGATTACAAATACAATTCGTGAATCAAATGCTTGAATGAAGTTGTTAAGTAGAGAAGATGAGTCTAAAAAATGGCAGAGTTTCCCCAGTGTTCTCTCCCCAAAAAAGGATCCATTTCATTGTGACCCTGCCCCTCTATTTATAGGAAAATATGGGCTGGACTTCCCAAGTGGGCTTGGTTGCCGAACGCTCTAGCCCAGGTGTTGTGGTCGCTACATGCCGAACCTGGTATGCCGAACGCTCTGATGCCGAACAGTCCTTCCTATGCCGAACGGTATGTTGGATGTGTGGGAAGTGCAGGATGGTTGTCAGTTGAGGCCGAACGTGTCTTTATCTGAAGCCCTTGAACGAACAATGCATGCAGGCCGAACGACATTGTTACCTTGAGTAGTTGTGCATGCTGAATGTCTTCTGGATGCCGAGTACTCCCGTTGCCGAGTACTACGCCGAGTACCTTGGGATGCCGAGTACTCCCATTGCCGAGTACTACGCCGAGTACCTTGGGATGCCGAGTACTCCTGTTGCTGAGTACTACGCCGAGTACCTTGGGATGCCGAGTATTCTTGTTTCCGAGTTCTCCTATCACCGAGTTCTAATGATGCCGAACGCTAGCTGACGCTGAGCATTGGTTGTCGCCGAGTGCCAGTTGACGCCGAACACTACTTGACGTCGAGTCTTCTGGTCGCCGAGCACTACGGATGCCGAACGCTATGGATGCCGAGTCCCACTGGATGTCGTGTGCTTCGCCGAACACTCCTGGGTGCCAAGTGCTTCGCCGAACACTCCTGGATGCCGGACACTCTCTGATGCCGAGTTCTACCTGATGCCGAGCACTAGTTGCCTGGTCAAATCTCCAGGAAACACTTGCCCCCCAAAGTGTGTCGTGTGAAGCAACACAACACGCTTTGAATCAGCGAGTATTCCTTGTCTTCAGAAAGAAATCCACCATGTTTCTTGAATAGTCATTATCCTCCAATTTATCCTCCCAAGGTGTTGTATCCTTCTTTGGTCATCGTGATGCTTGGTCGATTCCCAATATTATAAATCCAGGGTTGTAGTTCATTAGTGGCCATCCGTGTCTGATTCTGCAGAGCTAATAAGCTTTGGCTATATGATCTAGTCTTCTCTTATTAACCTTTAGTGAGAATTCAATTTCTATTGATTTCAAGAAGTCGAACTTTTTCGGATGTACACATGCACGTTCGGGTACATGTTCTTGCCATTGGCTCTCGGATGCGTTTTATATGCTCATAAGTCGTCGCCAACTCCATCCAGTTTAATTGTAATTCAATCGCGATTCCTTGTTTGTATTTTCTGTGAAATAAGGGTTGCAATCGGCCACTTGAGGAGTTTTCCAAACCTCTCTTCAGTACAGACTCTATGATTTTGTTCACAGCTTCAACCTGTCCATTTGCAGTTATAATGGATCATGGAAGGTCATAAGGACAGATGACGTTACGAATAAAGAAGTTGATTATTTTCTTCATCTTGGTCGTGGTTAAGAGTTCTTCATCTGCCCATTTGGTGACGTAATCAACTGCTATGATGGTGTATTTCGCACCACCTTTAGGATCGACAAGAAGATGATTTCAGTGCCCCCAAGTGGCAAACGGCTATGAACTAGCCATTTGAATAATTTCCATCGACGGGGTTCCCAGATTTTTTGCAAACATCTTGCACTCGTCACATTGTCTAGCATGATCAACCGCTTCTGGGTTGATAGTTGGCCAGTAATACCTGTAGCAGAGTATCTTCTTTATCACGGTTTTCCCCCTGATGTTATTACCGCATTCTTCTTCATAGAATTTGCTCAAGATATCATCATGGGCGATATGCTGAAGCATGGGGATGGATAGACTCCTTTTGACACACGACTTATTCTTAGATGATTTGGCGTGAAGCTTTGAGGAGGATCTGTCGTTTTCCATTCCTCCGTTCAGTAAGAATTCCTCATTGTAGATAGTCTTTGATAGGAGTCAACCATGACACCTTTTCATTTTGTTCGCTGAGTACGTGTGTAATGATGTAATACGTGAAGTCGTTTAGCAGCTCTTGGACTTGGCCGAGATAAGGAGCAAGACAATGCCCCCTAGCAAGATCAACTTCCTTAAATTTGTATACTACCAATCAAGAATCACAAAAGATATGTAAAGTTTTCACTTCAAATCCTCTAGCAAGTTTGAGGCTGGCAGTCAAGGCTTCATACTAAGCATCGTTGTTTGTTACAGGTAAATCGAGTTTTAGGACGTAGCAGATTGATCGTTCCTCAGGAGTCATTATCATGACTCCTATGCCATAACACTGATCATTGGATGCTCCATCCGCGTACATTTTCCATCTCATGGTTGGTTCTCTGCTACTCTTCGAGTAGTCATCTGAGGTAGTGAATTTGGGTGTGAGGTCTGCTAATTTCCGTCCTTGGATAGCCCTTCGTGGGAAATAAGTGATATCGAATTAGCTTAGTTTGATATTCTATTTAAGTAGTCTTTTAGACGTCTCAGGTCATTGTATGCCCTATCGCAACGGCTGGTAGGCATAGACGTTGATGGGGTGAGCCTAAAACTAAGAGTGGAGCTTTCATGATGAAATCAATAGGATTGTGCTAGCTTTTGTAGCTTCGGGTTGATATCCAATGCATGGCTCGCGATAGTTAATGAAATCACATATGCATGTCAGAATGGGTCCAAGGGAACATATCATCATTTATTCAGAAAAATCCAACTAATTCTTTTATCATCACTGCACTGAGCTGTGATCCGATATTCAGCACCCGGAAAGGGTCGCCATGGCTGGCTGTAATGTCGACCGTCAGCTTAGCAGGTGCCATCCCAGATTCTTTGAGTAAAGATGTAACTGTTTTGCATAACATTCAATGTGAAATATGGTTGGGACGGTCAATGTTGATGGTTATTTTGGTCGAATCCTAGAGTCTTGTCATGAGTTGTTAAGTCAAATAATGAAGGGCTCTAAATGCTCTAATTAATTATCTGCAAATGGCCAAAGATCAGGCTTAAAAGCACGTTGAAGGAAATGTCGAGTAGGGGCCAGCCTCGAGTTGTGTGCAACTGCATAGCTGGATCTTGCTATGAGTTTGAATTTGCTTGTATATTCGAGTAACGCATTTTCTATTCAATGCATTCATGATCCTTCACTCGCCCTACGGGTCGGAGTGGCAGTCAGTTGCCCACAAGCTTTGGCATCGATTTAATGATTCCATCTCTAGGCATCCTTTCGGTCGTTGCCTTGAGTAGCTGTAAGCACTATATAAAAGTTTTAATACTGAGCTATCGTAGCCAGTTTTTGGATGACCATGCGTCTTCTCCCAGTCTCGGGTTGATAAATGTACTGCATGGATGGTTGAGTCTCATCCTAGCTATGTTTATGTTTTCACCTAAACTCCAAAGACATAGGGGTGATTGGTGAATAGTCGGTTCACATTCATCTTGCTTCTCGCTCGTGCCCCCAGGTCTGGGGCATATACTGATAAGTAGGAAGGCCAGCCGCGCCCACTTTAGCTTTACTCTCTTTCCCATTGAATTATGGGATCATGTCAGTCGATGGGAGACTAGGTCTCGCCTATCTTGGATTTTATCGTGGTTTTTCATTCCAAGAGGAATACTTCGATGCCACGTAAGTTTTAGGGCATAATTTGGACAGTGGATGGTCATCCACATCCACTTTGGTTCATGCTCTGTAATCAGATCTCGGGGTAAAGTTGGCTACAAATGCAGTCGGGTTATGCTCATCCAGTTTCATACTCCTCTTGACGAATCGAACGAGGGTGCTGGAGAATTTTTGACCAAGTATCCATGGTTTACCCTCCTTTCCATACTCTGGGGGTCATAGTTTTTCAAAAAACAAACATCCGAGTCACATTCGTATGTGCTTGGTGCGGATCGGGGCATTGACCCTTGGTCTGAGGTATGATATAGTAGGTTGCTCGTAGCTTTGGATGCCGTTTCGATTGGTTCTGTATTGAGGCCTCCCTGCAGTCGCTGCCTCAAGTTATAAAGAACTCCATGCTAGGGCTATAGTAAGCTGTCGTATTCGGCTTTTTAGTGTTTTGTACCCCTGCCCCCAGCATTGATTTAGCCAGGTCACTAGTTGGATGGTCGAACTCCATCCTCAGCGGGTTAGAAATCCTCCTGTCGATTCCAGACCGAAGTTTACGGAATAGAAAATGGTCGGGATCCACTCGTCTATTTATCGATGTTTATACACCACTCTGCATTCTGGTGACTTAGTGTTATTCTCCCTCCGGTTGACTCGCGCCTAATTTGTGTTCATGCTTCAGTCCACGCTCCGGGGACTTAGAGATTTGTCGAACGGTTTATGCTTTAGTCCACAGTTCGAGACGTAGAGATTTTTGTCAACTCGTTTATACTCTAGTTCACACTCTGGGAACTTAGAGTAATCTGGTCCGCTTCTGGGATTTAGGGATTTTTCTGAAGTCGTCTATAATCTAGTCCATGCTCTAGGGACTGAGAGTACTGTAGTCCGCACTCTGGGGACGTAGAGGTTTTTGAGTCATTTATACTCTAGTCCGCACTCAGGGACTTAGAGTACTTTAGTCCGCATTCTGGGGACTTGGAGGTTTTAGTCATTTATACTCTAGTCCGCGCTCTGGGGACTTAGAGTACTCCAGTCCGCACTCTGGGGACTTGGAGGTTTTAGTCGTTTATACTCTAGTCCGCGCTCTGGGGACTTAGAGTACTCCAGTCCGCACTCTGGGGACTTGGAGGTTTAAGTCGTTTATACTCTAGTCCGCGCTCTGGGGACTTAGAGTACTCTAGTCCGCACTCTGGGGACTTGGAGGTTTTAGTCATTTATACTCTAGTCCACGCTCTGGGGACATAGAGTACTCCAGTCCGCACTCTGGGGACATGGAGGTTTAAGTCGTTTATACTCTAGTCCGCGCTCTGGGGACTTAGAGTACTCCAGTCCGCACTCTGGGGACTTGGAGGTTTTAGTCATTTATACTCTAGTCCGCGGTCTGGGGACTTAAAGTACTCCAGTCCGCACTCTGGAGACATGGAGGTTTAAGTCGTTTATACTCTAGTCCGCGCTCTGGGGACTTAGAGTACTCCAGTCCGCACTCTGCGGACTTGGAGGTTTTAGTCATTTATACTCTAGTCCGCGCTCTGGGGACTTAGAGTACTCCAGTCCGCACTCTGGGGACATGGAGGTTTAAGTCGTTTATACTCTAGTCTGCGCTCTAGGGACTTAGAGTACTCCAGTCCGCACTCTGGGGACTTAGAGGTTTAAGTTGAGAGCAGTCGTATTTCCACTCTTTAATTTGTATTCATCTACTGTATCGAGGCTAATTTCGTCGAATGAACAATCGAACCACGTTTGCTCATGGAATGGGATTCTGCCCCCCAGGATGAGGGACGGAATTTGAAAAATGGACGATCGATTCTCATCCGCTTGGTGATTATAGCTCTTCCAATCAAGTCAAGGAAGGAGGTATATGACAGATTATAGCTCTTCCAATCAAGTCAAGGAAGGAGGTATATGGCAGATGGTTGAATCACATCCATGTTGGGTTAGATAGCCAAATCTCTTACAATTTGCTCCGTATCTCCTTCTAGAAAATAAGGATAATAGATTGTTGAGTAGACAAAGTAAGTTGCATATGTTCCAAGGTGCAGTCGTGTCCATATATTGACATCGATGGTTAGCGAGTACGCAGTCTACCATAGCTACTTCAAGTTGGGCTTTCGAACAACCTTTCGTGTTCAGGGTAGGATTTGATGTGTAGATGATCAAATCACGTCCACTTTAGACGGATCCTGGCATCACTGAGCTTCATGAGGGGTATTTTGTCGAACTTTGTTCTATGACTCGATTGGAGTGGATGATCGGGCCATATTCATTCCAAGCAGTTTAGGTCTCCAAGTCAAATGTGGAGGTTGATGGATGGATGGTCGGTTGTTCGAATCGATCATAAGTTGAGCATACGAACTCGGATCGTCTTGAAACTTGGAACATTGGCTTCCCTGGCTTTGATTGTTATGTCTTGTTAATCGTGGCTCGATCCAGACTCGGACAAAATCCATCGATATCCATAGTGAGCCTTTGTGTAACCGATCTCCAAGACGAACTGTCACTGGTTTCTAATCAAGTTCTTGGTGTCATGGCCTTGCCAAAAGGCGGGATAACATTTGCCCCCCAAAGGACGTCTTGTGTAAACATGACGTGCTTTGAAAAACCGCAGTCTTTCATGTTGAATATTTCCGTTCAGTTGATTGCTTGATAGTCGTCTTTTAATCATTTCGTTGCAATCTTCTTTTAGACAAATGTTCAACTAGCGTGCTTTGCTTTGGTTCTGCCCCCAGTTTTGGGGATGAGTATGGAGTTGATGTATGTTTATACTCCGTCTCGCACTTTGGGAGTACGGAGTTGAGTAGATGTTTATACTCTGTCTCGCACTCTGGAAATACGGAGTTGATTAATGTTTATACTCCGTCTCGCACTCTGGGAGTACAGAGTTAAGCGAATGTTTATACTCTGTCTCGCACTCTGGGAGTACGGAGTTGATTAATGTTTATACTCCGTCTCGCACTCTGGGAGTACGGAGTTAAGTAGATGTTTATACTCCGTCTCGCACTCTGGGAGTATGGAGTTGATTAATGTTTATACTCCATCTCGCACTCTGGGAGTACGGAGTTGATCAATGTTTATACTCCGTCTCGCACTCTGGGAGTATAGAGTTAAGTAGATGTTTATACTCCGTCTCGCACTCTGGGAGTACGGAGTTGTGCGAAGGATCGTCGTGTATCAACCCATTTTTAACCTTGATGTGATGGCTTGCCCCCGAGCTCGAGTTTCACTTAGCGAGTGGCTGGCCGTATCGCAGCCGCTCTCTACTTGAATAAATTCCACTTGCAGGATGGAATTCAGCTCTCTGTGCATCGTGATGTTGTACATTGTATTTAATCCATAGCCCCAAATCAAAGGCATATGGTTGATGATGAGCAATAGAATTATTCTCGTCCAGATGTAACTCCACACGTCCGATCATGGTCTGCGTAGATTGGTTGGCAACCAAATCTGAGTACCTGGACACCTGCATCGTTTTGAAAGTAGTTTAGTTCAAGCTAGTCGTAGTTCATAGAACAATTGAAATAGAGATGGAAATGGAAATAATTCAAAGAAGATTATGGTAAACCTCATTGATATGTGAAGCAGCATCATGTGCTTGCTATTTGACTCCGCCCCTGGCTCCTTTCAAAGGGATGTTGGCCGTCAATCGTCCAATTGATAATCATAGCCCTTTATTAATAGGCATCGGATATTCGCTGCCCGCCATTCTGCAAGACTTGTACATACTATTGAAGCTTTCCTTTCCAGGTCATCTTTTCGATCATACCTTGGAGATGTTTGTAATCGCCCGTGTTAGGATCAGTGAGCATTTGGGAATATACAACATTCCCCTGATTTTCTTTAGACTTTGGTGTACTCTCCCGAGGTTGGTTTCCAGTACCACTCCGAATCGTGAGTCTTCAAGTAGAGGTTGTCAATTGAACCTTTCAAAGAGCATATGAGCTGAATTCTGAAGTCTTGTTTCGGCTACTGGGATCTACATCCTTAGCCAACGGGCCTTCATTGTTATTTTTCTTAGTATGCTCCACTCCACCTCACTTTAGTTCTGATTCATTTTGTAAAAGAATCGATCCATAGTCCTAGGAGGCTCTTTAGCTAACTAGCTTCCAAAATATATCTGGAGGTCGACTTTCCTCAAACGCGATCATTATGATACCCTTGTTAGCATTTGGAATAAATTGCTTAGAGCCAAACATTGGTTTGCTTGGAGTCACTAAATTCAAAGTGCTGGGTCAGCGAAGAATGGTGCTTGGAGTCATCTTGGCGTTTGCTAGAGTCACATCCTCTATGTTCTCCAACCTTTGGGAGTACCGTTTGAATAGCGGTTGCTTGTCCGTTCCCTTGATGTCGTTCATAAGCTGCCGCTAGATCCTCTATGCCCTGGTCGATCATGGGATGTCAAGGAAGTGGATAGAATGTTCCTTTATTAACTTGAGTTTTGATTTCACTATCCGGAGGCACTGCGCTGCCCCGAATTTTTTTTAGCCTCTTTTTTGAAAATTTAAGTCGTACCCGAAAATATTTTTTTTTAGAAAATAGGGGTTGTATAAGTGACCGGTGTAACTTAATTCCAGAGGTGTTCGGCATTCGTTCTCGTTCGGCGCAACTGAGTCGTTCGGCATTACAGAGGTGCTCGGCATTCTTTCTTGTCCGGCACAAACGAGCCGTTCGGCATTACAGAGGTGCTCGGCATAGAGGTATGGATCGGCCTGGAAGAGTGTTCGGCCTAGAGGTATGGTCGGCCTGGAAGGGCGTTCGGCCTAGAGTTATGTTCGGCCTGGAAGGGCGTTCGGCCTAGAGTTATGGTCGGCCAAAGCTGTTCGGCCAAGGCTGTTCGGTGGAATGGATCGGCGTGGAGTGGTTCGGCCAAAGCTGTTCGGCCAAGGCTGTTCGGCCAAAGTGGATCGGCCTGGAGTGGTTCGGCCAAAGCTGTTCGGCCAAGACTGTTCGGCCAAGACTATTCGGCCAGAGTGGTTCGGCCTGGAGTGGTTCGTCCAAAGCTGTTCGGCCAAAGTAGATCGGTCTGGAGTGGTTCAGCCAAAGCTGTTCGGCCAAGGTTGTTTGGCATAGGAATGCTGCTCGGCATGGGAATTCTGTTCGGCATGGGAGCTCTGCTCGGCCTGGATGCTGCTCGGCATGGGAATTCCGTTCGGCATGGGAGCTCTGCTCGGCCTGGATGCTGCTCGGCATGGGAATTCTGTTCGGCATGGGAGCTCTGCTCTGCCTGGATGCTGCTCGGCATGGGAATTCTCTGGAGTGATGGGCATACACCTTTTCTGGAGCGGTCGGCATACTCCTTTTCTGGGGCGATCGGCTAAGTTGGCTTCAGAGGGGGGTCGGCCTCTTTTCAACATGACTGCAAACTTCAACGCCTAGTCCCCATATCTTACATAGACTTGGTTTCTATGAATACGACTACAACTTCCTTTAGATTTCTTTCAAATCTGAGTAGAATAGGAAGTTTCCTAGTAAACAACTGGATCTATCTCGCGAATATGGAAATCCACTAGTAGATGATGAGATCCAATCAAGCTGAGAATTCAATTCTCAGTGAAAGCACCAAAGTGTTAGCACCAAAATTGGTCACTAACCTCGTAGAGAAAGACTGTGTAGAGATATAAGTGATGAAAGAAAATTAAACAGAGAAGACAATGCTAATTTAATTGTAGAAAGTAAGAACACCAAATTTATAGTGGTTCAGCGTAATTGCCTACGTCCACTTTGAGGTTAAACTTTATTGATCTTCTTAGTTGATGATTACAAATACAATTCGTGAATCAAATGCTTGAATGAAGTTGTTAAGTAGAGAAGATGAGTCTCTAAAATGGCAAAGTATCCCCAGTGTTCTCTCCCCAAAAAAGGATCCATTTCATTGTGACCCTGCCCCTCTATTTATAGGCAAATATGGGCTGGACTTCCCAAGTGGGCTTGGTGGCCGAACGCTCTAGCCCAGGTGTTGTGGTCGCTGCATGCCGAACCTGGTATGCCGAACGCTCTGATGCCGAAAAGTCCTTCCTATGCCGAACGGTACGTTGGATGTGTGGGAAGTGCAGGATGGTTGTCAGTTGAGGCCGAACGTGTCAATATCTGAAGCCCTTGAACGAACAATGCATGCAGGCCAAACGACATTGTTACCTTGAGTAGTTGTGCATGCTGAATGTCTTTTGGATGCCGAGTACTCCCGTTGCCGAGTACTACGCCGAGTACCTTGGGATGCCGAGTACTCCCGTTGCCGAGTACTACGTCGAGTACCTTGGGATGCCGAGTACTCCTGTTGCTGAGTACTACGCCGAGTACCTTGGGATGCCGAGTATTCTTGTTGCCGAGTTCTCCTATCACCGAGTTCTAATGATGTCGAACGCTAGCTGACGTTGAGCATTGGTTGTCGCCGAGTGCCAGTTGACGCCGAACACTACTTGACGTCGAGTCTTCTGGTCGCCGAGCACTACAGATGCCGAACGCTATGGATGCCGAGTCCCACTGGATGCCGTGTGCTTCGCCGAACACTCCTGGGTGCCAAGTGCTTCGCCGAACACTCCTAGATGCCGGACACTCTCTGATGCCGAGTGCTACCTGATGTCGAGCACTAGTTGCCTGGTCAAATCTCCAGGAAACAGTATATAATTAACTATAAATATTATAGTTGATAAATTTATCTTAACTTGTATGAAGTAAATATAATAAATTTTTTGGAATTTTAAATTAAATGATATTTAATTAACTAATTAACTAAATTAAATTCGTTAAATAAGATTTAATTAATTAAATATATAAATAAGATTAATTTTTAAAAACATTTATGCTTATATAAGTTAATGGATTATAACATTTATAAAAATTATAATTTATATAATTATAATTGTATAAAATAAGAAATGTGGAATTGAAGTAGGCCCAATTCAAATTTAACGAACAAGTACATACATGTTGTATGTATTTCATGTGTAATGACCCACCTTTTGGACCCTCAAGTCGACATTAATACATTCACGACATTCACCTATCGAGCATCCAAGTGTGGGAAAGACATATTGTTAGGGTGTAAGAAAAGAAAAGACATAACAGACACATCGCGACGAGTAATAAATAATACCAAATGATCTTTACAAAAGATAACCTAAATATTCATTCAACAGTCAGAGTCTAACCTATCATCAGCCTCAATAGTTATAACATCATGTCCTTACAAATGCTGATAAATACAAATTAAGGAATACAGCGGAAGATAAAATACATCAGGTCTTGGAGGCATCCAGCTTGTCTCCTGAAACTCCAAGTTTCCATCGCTAAATCTGGAAAAAAGTACTCTAGTCTGACCCAAGAATTAAAGGAAAATAACACTCGGATCAGTTTGGTAAACCAGCGTGAGAAACTCAAATCATATGGATTGATAAATTTATAAAACCATTTCAAAAATAAAGGTATCTCGTAAGACCACGTCGCACATAAACACAAACAGATTTTAACCTTATGATAAACAAACCATTTTATAGGAAATCCAATGATATTATACTAATGTCTAGGGCTTAAAATAAATAAAGAATCGTAGCCGAAATGGTTACATTAATTACATTCAATAGCATATTTAGTATACAACTAAATCTGTAAAGGCATGCATTGGACAATGGATTCCATAAAATGACAAGGCACCACGGCACTGCCTGCCATAATACACCTCTAGAATAATGTACGAAGGGCCTCACATGGACCCCTTGCCAACACAGAACCGACCTACCCCTTCCTGAATAGTACCAAATATATCATCACCCTGGTTGCTTTGCAACCTTCTCCTTGTGAGCTCACATGCACATACCAAATCCATAAATATTGATCTAGAAGAGTGATGACCATACCCTAATAGTAGCAAACCATGTAGCCCTCCCGCATATCCCTTGTTTTATTCATTCCCGGGTGCAAGGTCTGAGGCTTAGGGCTTGAGGCTACACTTTACCTTTTATATAGCAACCCCACTTAGAATGCTAACATTGCCCTCCAAGCAACAATGCAATGCCAGCATTCATTCATACAGGTTGTTCATGATATGAAAAAATCAAAGGCACTACTTCGACCACATCCGTTTTGGAATCACCCTTAAGATTATTAGTATGTAGCGCTTGCACTTTAAAGAACTCTGTCTTTGATTCCATGATTTTCAAGATGCCCCAATTCGAACACTTATGTCGGTTTGAAGTGGTTTTCGGATAACTTATCTGATCGCGTTCTCTCCAAGTCAATAATCGATAGCTTCCAGATGACTCAATCCAGGTTCTTTTAGAAGTAAGCGGACGCTATAAGAGTCCCAAGGAGATCTCAAATATCCACTCCTAAAACGAGATACATTTCACCGGAATGAGTCTTCCCAAGGGAATCTCAAACCGTATGAATCACAAAGTTTTCATGTACTTTCTAAGTCAAAATAGTTCAAGTTATCGACAGAAAAACCACTATATGGTGTAAGTATTAGTTTGGATATGGAAAAATCATTATCTTCACTTTTCGATTTCAACCTCATACTATCTCTCGATTAACAATGAAGTCGAACAAGTTAGAGAACTACCCCTGCCACGATGTACATTCTTAAACTCTCATAGATAGAAACGGGCTTCTATACCTCAAAATTTAGACTCCAGTATAAGACAAAGTACCATCTATATACTTAATTAATCATGACCTATTTATAGAAATTAACCCTCTTATACTTATCACACTTCCAACTTTTTGACTTCTCTATCCCTCATCCAGAATCGAAGCTAGGTAAGTCAGGGCACTAGTTGCACCTAGCCTTTCCTTATTTAAAGCACTTCGATTCTAGATCTCACAAATAGAGGAAAGTTTAATTATCCGATTTTAGTACTAAATATAAGATGACTTACTTTGCATAAAGTGTTATCATTTTAGCCCTACTTATCAAATTTGTCTTATGTTACTTAATGGCACCGACAAAGAAATCCCTTGCATAAAACAAAGTCTTTTTAAAACAATCTGAAAACTAACTCCATAAACTTATTACCAGTCTTTGATTTCAAACTAGTTATTAAAAACATTCTCCAAAATCACTTATTTAAACCAAAGTTGGATTTAAAAATGGCAACATCTTTCCTTTTTATAAAGTAAACAACTTATTTAATAACAAAGTGTTATAAACCAAACTTTCTTTCCAATTTCCCGAAACCATTTATTATAACAATAATGTTGTAGTCCAAAATCTGTTTCTTTTTCTGGAGAACATTTATTACAACAATAGTTTTGAAAACATGCTTTCTTCCTCTTTTAAAAATACTTTTAAAACTCTTCAAAATATAGTTTAAAACTTATATTTAAAACATACATTTAAAGATGGTCACTTTTTAAGCAAAAACTTGAATTTGGAAACATATCAACTTCCTTTATAAAATATAAACCACTTGTTCAAATTACTTAAATATATTCTTAAAAATATATTTAAATCTTCAACCTCCTTTTTAAATACTTATAAGACCTTCTTAAAACACATTCGAAAAGAATTTACAAAATATCTAAAATAGATAACTCTTTTTACTTTACTAAAATCACAGATTTCCGAAGTGCATCCATGGCGACTATCGCTATATGGACTGTAACTTTTAAACTTTGTTTTGTAAATCAAATAGATTTACCATATTTCTTTCTATATTTTAAACCACTATATATCTTTTCAAAAAGGTTTGAAAAACAAGAGTCAAGTTCGGAAACCGTTTCAAAATACTTTCAGAAAACATAGTAGTAAAACACTTAAAAGAAAGCATGAGATTTCAATGTCGTATAAAATCAAATTATCAAAGCAAGTCGGTTATCAACAACATCCACTTCATTGCATCATACAAAAAAAGTAATAATATAAGGTAAAATCAACATGGCAAGGAACTCCTTAGAGTCCCTCTATAAAATTTCTATTCTTTGAAGTGCTTCCATAGCAACCTATTCGCTACAAAGACACTTCAACTTTCTTTTCTCTTTGCTTTTGTCCCCTGCAAAACAATGGTTGTACCTTTGTACAAAAGCACTTAGGGATTCTTAACTTTAATTAATCTATTTTTGCACCTTTTAACTTTTTATTAAATGTATATATCTATGGCAAAAGTGTACATATGTGTGCAACAACTTTCGCTCGATAAAAAGTTGAAAATCCGAAAAATGATTTTCAATGACATTTTCAATTTTTCATCGAACTACCTATTTTTGTAAACAAACTTTCAAAACAAGTTTACTATCATTATTTATTAATTGAAAAAGGGTTATTTGACCATTAAAAACATTAATTGAATATTTAAAATTTATCAAACATTCACAAATCAAAGTGATAAAATTCCGAGTCATTACATCCTTCCCCCTTAAAAGAATTTCAACCATAAAATTTCATCACAAACAAACAACCACGAAACAAGCCATATTAATTCTTAAAATTTCCCAAAATGTTAAATGACTAACAAATAAACTTAGAGTTTATCGAGGTTTACAACCTTCTCATCAAACAAGGATAATAAATAATCTACGGAGCATACCACATGCTCAACAGCCATAGGTTATTACTCCATCGATTATTCACACTACCTTATGACAAATCAAAGAGTCATTTACCAACTCCTCACAAACCATAAAACATTGAAGGAAAATATACTTAAGCTCATGCGATGTGCACGAATAATCTGTACGTAATATCCGACCCGATCACTTGCTTGGATACATAAATCTCTTACCCAAACTAGTATATATCGCTTAATCATCTGATTCCTTGATCTAGTACTTATGTTTTCCTTACATAGTTTTAAGAATATAAAGAAAACAGTTACATCATCCCAAGAATCCATCTCAAGTACTCGCACACAAGAATCGAGTAAAAATGCCTAGTTCGGATTGGTGTATCCTCAAACTCTGGACCAAGAACTGTTATGTGAATAAAATGATCCAAGTCCAACTTATCATTTTTATCCCGTTAGGATAACTTAATAATTATACTATGCCAATTCTTTTTTACTTTAAAAATTATGTATGAAAACATTTCATAAAATATTACTTAAGTTTTAAACTTGTATAATACCCTACTACATCCTATGAGTATATATAACTATCTGATTTGATTTTTTATCTTTTCTTAAATTCAGATGCAGGACCAAAATAATTCTGGGTCTTAAAACTAAGTTGTAATCTTCGACCTCTTTACTCATCTAGTATGGTAAGTAGTTAAGAAGAGTAGGATTTTGGTATCGAAACTCGATCCTAGAGTTTACTTTTCCTTAGTCACCTCTAAGGTAAAGATGTTTATTAGCCAACCCAATAACATCAAATAGTTTTCATAATTTAAATGTTAAAACAAAAGACACAGTTTTAATAAAACAAAGCTTATTAAAACCTTCCTATTAAATTTAACCTATTTAAGCTTGTGTTAAATTATTTCTTCTCTAACCAAGAGTGATATAAATCCATTTTAAAAAAAATTCATTTATCAACACATTTTTTTATATCAAAATAACCTTTTATTTTGAATCCATTTTCTTTAAGGAAACTTAAGAACTAAATACCTGATTTATACTTCTAAACCCTTTTAAAATAATACCATATACTTTAATCCATTGAACATATACATACAAATCAAGTAACACCAAAATGATACCAAGGAACTAGGAGTTACCAAATAGTATCATGCATCCCTTTATCAAGAAAGGTAATACTTAAGAGAAGTGATTACCATCCAAGAACATCTACCTCCCATTTTTAGTCATTTTCGAGCCACTCGAACTAGTTAACATAAAAATACTTCTTCTCTTTCGAATCCCATTTTGAAATAATATTGGACATATTTCCATATAAATAGTTTTAACAAAATATTTATTACTACTTTCTTTGGATTCGTTTGGATTCGAACTCGTTTCGATCGTACAATGACAAAGAGAATAATTTACTAAGTGCTTTACAACCTTCGCCTAAGAAAACATCCAATCGTCACTTATAGGATTATTCAGATTACCATCGAACTAATTGAGACTAATTTTCTAAACTACCCAAAGAAATTGTAGCTTACTTAAAATTTTATTTGAAATATTCATACTCACACATACTTTCAAGTAATACTATTATTACCTTTTTTCCAAAAATCATTTGAAATCTTTTTCAAAGATACTGGGATTTAAATTCTAAAAAATCCTATTTATTTTATAAAATGCATCTTATAAACCAAATTTATATAAAATTACCTTTATATAATACCTCCTTTATTATAGCAACCCGTTTAACAAAATATGCTTATTGAACTTACAATATTAATGAATGCCTTATTGTCAAACCGTGAAACTGAATTCACAAGATGTTCGTATTTAATTCAACCAAACAACAAATGCTCATAAATTGGCTGAGCATAAATAATCAATCAATAAATGATGATAAATAAATATCACCATTTCCTAACAAACAATCACAAAAAATAACTATATCTATTTTTGAAAATTATTCTTTTATATAATATAAAGTCTATGTAAAATTATTTCATTAAACAATTTCAAAACAAGATAAAATATTTTTATGGCACTAATAAATATGCGTTGTCATATATAACGCACTCACACTCATTCAAGGGTGTCACTTACCCTATCTCTAATGAGTTTATCCCACTGATTTTATAGCCAACCTCTCGATTATCACAAGCAACCCGTAAAGGGACATGTAGGGGTAAGAGAGAAAGTTTCGTCACATTATTCACAATGCGAAACCCCTTGTCACGCATGCCACACACTCACAAGATCTGATCCCGGTCTCTCCGAACCAACAACTTTTAGATGACTTAATCCCGATTCTTTCAGAAGTTAGTGGACGTTATAAGAGTCCCAAGGAGATCTCGAATATCCACCCTTAAAGCGAGAGAATTTTCACTGGAATGAGTCCTCCCAAGTGAATTCAAACCATATGAAATCACAAAGCTTTCATATACTTCCTAAGTCAAGTAGTTCAAGTTATTGATATGGACAAACCACTGTCTAGTGAAAGTATATAGTTTGCATATGGGAAAATCGAACATCACATACTTATCACTATATTTTGATTTCAACTCCGTACTATCCCTCGACTAATAATGAAGTCAGACAAGTTAGAGAACTACCCTTGCCTTGACGTACATTTTTAAACTCTCACAAATAGAAACGGGCTTCCATACCTTGAAATTTAGTGTCAGGAATAAGATGAAGTACCTTCCATATACTTGATTAATCATGCACTATTTATAGAAATTAGCCGTCTTATACTTATCACACTTTCGATATTTCGACTTCTCTATCCCTCGCCCAGAATAGAAGCCAGGTATGTCAGGGCACTGGTTGCACCTGGCCCTGCCTTATTTAAAGCACTTCGATTCTACATCTCACAGATAGAGGAAAATCTACTTGTTTGATTTTAATGCTAAATATAAGATGACTTACTTTCCATAAACGTATCAACATTTTTGCACTACTTATCATATTTGATTTATGTTACTTAGTGACATCGACAAAGAAATCCCTTGCATAAAACTAATTTTTTTTTAAAACAATCTGAAAACCAGCTCCATAAACTTATTACTAGTCTTTGATTTCAAACTAGTTATTAAAAACATTTTTCAAAATCACATTTTTAAACCAAAGTTGGATTTAAAAAGGCAACATCTTTCCTTTATATAAAGTAAACAACTTATTTAATAATAAAGTGTTACAAACCAAACTTTTTTTCCAATTTTCCGAAGCCATTTACTATAACAAAAATGTTATAGTCCAAAATCTCTTTCTTTTTCTCAAAAACATTTATTAGAACAATAGTGTTGAAACCCATGCTTTCTTCCTCTTTAAAAAATACTTTTAAAACTCTTTTTAAACATAGTTTGTGTATCTAGACTTTTGACCTGGTAATATTCAGATAGATTGGATAGGTCGAACTTCGGGCTATCAAGGCGTGAATTCCAAAAAGATAGCCCAAGAGTCTAGAAACCATGCACGAACAAATTCGCGGGGCCAATGCCAGAACAACTCAAAACAAAAGGACCCAGGAATCCATATAAGTTAGGGGTCGGTACCGACCCTAGTCGGTACCGACCCTACCCTTGGGTCGGTACCGAGTCCTATTTCCACCTTAGGTGGGCCCTATCTTTTTCCTACTAATCCTACATGATTCCAAGGGCCTACTTCTAATGTCGGTTTGTTGATTCAATGCAATTCTCCATCGATCTCCACAAACACTTGAAACTGCAACTCTATTCTTCCACAACTCCATCACCTGGACTCCGAAACAAGCTAATATTAATGCAAATAACTATGGAATCATGAAGCTAACCACAAGACAAGCCAAGATGAAGAGTTGAATAAAGCCAGTTTGACTATCTTAGGGATCAGTACTGACTCCTTCTTCTTGATGATGTGGCACCTACTTTTAATGGAGATTTGGTCTAAATCATGTGCAACAGCTTGGAGATATTTTATGCGAGATATTAGGCTCCCTACCTATATAAATAGGAGGGTAGGGCTCACTTTACGGGATCTTTTAGCTCTAGTTCTTCCCTACTCTATATTCTTGTAATTCTAAAAATCTAAGTGTCCGAGTTGGACTGACCCCTAAGAACTTCTGCCACCAAGTCAGATACAAGAAATAAAATCTTAAAGTGGACGTAGGCCTTTCTTTGTTGAACCACTATAAAGAATTGTGTCTTGTTTAGTTCTCATTTTCACTTGTATTTCTTCATATTTTATTCTCAACATAAACTTCTAGGTGTTTGTGACATTTTTGATTCAAACATTTTGGTGGTTTCACTGAGAATATCGGATTCTCAAGCTACTTGGATCCATCATCTACTATTGGATTTCTTATATCAAAGAGATAGATCCAATTTATCTATCATTTAATTCTACAACTCAGATTTGCAAAGATCTACTAGAAGCTTTCTACTATGACCCCATCAAGAAGAGACCGTTCTACCAACTCCAGAGCAACTACTGAAGTTGAGAATCAGAATCTTCAGTAAGAAGATGGAGTTATCCAACCTACTCAAATGGAGATCCAGACTCCAACTGACATTGTGACCATAATGGAGATGGATAGGATGATGAAGCAGATGAAGATAAATTCTAAGCTAGTCAGAATGAGATGAATCAGACAATGCAGCATAGCTTGAGACTGTTGAATGAGCTAACTCAAAATAGCCGTAAAAGGAATAGAAGGGACTCAAGTTCTTCATCTAAAAGTTCCTTATCGTTCGAGCAAAGACAGAAGGACATGAAGCAAAAGAGGACTGAGAACACTGCTGAAACATCGTACCAAAGAAGAGGACGAGCTCCAGGCTCAAATTTAGGGATCGGTACTGACCCAAGGTTAGGGGTCGATATATCGACCCCTCCAATGGTGTGCCTAGAGCCCATCCTCTGGAAGGTGGCTTGGACTTGGCTTCAGGATGCGCTGTTAGTGGTTAGAGTTTGGAGAATCATGCTGATGATATTACTCACGTGAATCAAATATGGGGGACTGTTGGCCGAATGGATCTCCTATAGGCTGGAGAACCTAGGTAACGAGAGCCAAACCAAGAGCGTTCGCTGGGCCGAACACTTGGAGTAGAGCCCAATTACCACCGTTCAGTCGAACCTATTGACCCGGACTACTTGGAGGATGTGGTTAGGAGACTGGTCAACGAAAATAATTTTAGGAGTAACAATGAATGAGGTACGTATCCCGATCAAAATCCATTTACAGAGAACATTCTACATGGGAGATACCCCTGGAGTTTCACAATGCTAAATATGCCATTGTACGGTAGAACGATGGACCTTAGGCAACAATTGATGAGATAAGAATGGCATATGGATTCAGCTAGAGCTTCTGATGCCGTCAAATGACATTGTTTTCCAATTTTCTTAAAAGGAGTAGCCATGATGTGGTTTACTCAACTTCCATCGAGGTCCATATCGTCTTTTGCTGAGTTATCGAAGAAGTTTGTAGAACTATTCCATTTACATATTGCACGTCCAAAGCATGTGATATCTTCGTCAAACCTTTTCCAAGATGAGGGAGAGTCACTGAAGAATTTCTTGAATCGATTCCACATAGCTATGACAGAAGTTACAAATCCTAAGGAGGACATAGTGCTAATGACATTGATCAGGGGGATTCTTCTTGATACAGAGTTCGGGGAACGGTTGGAAAGGAAGTCCCCATCGAAAATGGATGCTTTTTATAAAAAGGATAATGGGTACTTACACTTGGAGGAAGCGTGCAAGCGTCTGAAAAGGACTGGTGCTAGGAATTCAGATGAAGTGACACAAAGCAATATTGTTGTAAAGCAGTCCGGAGGAAACTTAGGAAATGAATATGTGAATGTTGGTAATCAAACAAATAATTGAAATGGAATGATGATGGGGCTAAGAAAAAGAAATCGGATAATAGGAATCGAATTAGGACTCCTAAGTATGACAACTATACCGAACCGAACAACTCGATAGAGAATATCCATCTAGCAACTCAAAACACTAAGCAGTACAGAAAGATGGCTTCAAGAGAGTCGATTGAGATGGAGAGGAATTCAGGCAAGTACTGTAGATTCCATGAAACTCACAGTCACAGTACCAACGAGTGAAGATACATGCAGATATGATTGAGGAGTTGATTCGTAAGAAAAAGTTGCAGCAGTATGTGAAAGCCACGAAGCATGGCGAGCAAGGAAACTCTAGCCCCCCTGGGTCATCTTCCTAATGGGGGCATGCTGAGCCTAGTGCTGATGCATTCAGATGGCAAAAAAAAGATTGGTGATTAATACTATCATTAGTGGGACACACCCTATTGATAAAAGTCTAACAGAGATGGACATATATGTTGGTGCTATTAGACATGCAGAGAGTGAAAGCTGTTATGCTGTTGAGGACGAGACTATGGAAAAACAATGAAGAATAATGACTAATGATATTGTTTTTCAAAATAGAGATTCTAATGGAGTGGAAGCTCCAATGATTGACCCACTCGTGATCATAGTCACGATTCGTCCTGCTATTGTTCGAAAGGTGCTGGTTGACTATGGGAGTTTAGTCAATATCTTGTTCAAGAGAGTTTATGATCAGATGATGCTGAAGGAAAATGATTTGAAACCTTGTAAATCTTGAAAACAAGGGTTCAATGGGACAACTATTGAGCTACTTGGTTATGTAGAATTGTCGGTGGTACTTGGCAAGGGCGACCGCAAGCGAGTGCGGGTTGTGCCTTTTTAGTGTTGGACATTTACTCAGCCTACAATGCTTTTCGAGGCCAACCGACCATGGCTTAGTTCAGAGTGGAAATCACTCCCTAGTGCTTAACTATGAAGCTACATACAAAGAACAGAGTGGGAATTGTACAAGGAGATCAGGCGGATGGCCGCGAATGCTACATCGTTGAGCTAAAGGAGGCAAGGTGAAGGGAGAAAGGAAAAAATGTAGAGGGGACCCTCTTCATTAAGGCTTTAGATGCATAGAAAATACAGCTTGAGCCCTGGCTCGGGCAGCCCAGTCGGTTCCACAATGACATGTACCGGCATTAAGAACCAGAAGATGAAAGTGCTGCTCTCACCGATATTACGATCGTTGTTCCGGTCAGCTAAGATGATCCAAATCGGGTCCTAAAGGTCTGATCACAGCTCAGCGCAAGTGTGATGAAGGAGTTGGTTGGTTTTCTTCGAGAAAACCTGGATGAGTTTGCCTAGACACACTCGGATATGTTTGGGATCTCACCGGAGATAGCGAGCCATGCATTATATATAAATCCTAAATGCGTTCCTATGAAACAAAAACACCGCAGCTTGTTCTGGAGAGATCCGCTGCACTCAAATAAGAGGTGGATAAGTCGAAGGACAACGGCTTCATCTGCGATGCCTTATACTCGAAGTGGGTATCCAACCTTGTCTTGGTGAGGAAAGCTAACGAGAAGTGTAGGACATGCATCAACTATTCTGATTTGAATAAGGCATGCCCAAAAGACAGCTTCCCGCTCTCAAGGATCGATCAATTGGTGGATTTTACGGTTGGACATGAGCTACTTTCATTCATGGATGCATATTCGAGATACAATTGAATCCCGATGCTCATCTCGGATCAGGAACACACAAGCTTCATAACCGACCTTGGACTGTATAGCTACCTGGTCATGCCCTTTAGATTGAAGAACACAGGAGCAACTTACCAGAGGCTTGTTAACTGGATGTTCAAAGACCATATTGGACGCTCGATGGAAGTCTATGTGGATGACATGCTCGTGAAGTCATGGGGTTCAGGAAACCATGTCGATGATTTGGCGGAGATGTTTATTGTCCTTCGAAAGTACGAAATGAAGCTCAACCTCTTGAAATGCTCTTTTGGCGTTGCGTTGGGGAAATTATTAGGCTTCATTGTAAACTCCGATGGGATCGAAGCCAGCCTAGAGAAGATCAAGGCATTGAGAAAAATTAAAGCCCCATAGTCGATCAAGGAGGTCTAAAGCCTAAATGTGAAGGTCGTCGCCCTGAGTTGGTTCATTTTCAAAGCAACAGATAAATGCATCCCTTTCTTCGAGGTGATTAAGAGTGGAATTTAGAACTTCAAATTGAATCGCAATTGTAAAGACGCATTCCAAGCTATAGTAGATCACTTAGAAAGACCCCGTCCTTTCGAAGCTAGTGGAAGACGAGGACTTGTTTATATATTTGGCGGAATCGATGCATGCTTTGAGCGCGACACTTGTATGTAAGGAATATCGCATCCAACAACCTGTCTATTACATCAATAAGCGGGTGACAAGTGTAGAATGAAAACTATCCAAAGCAGGAAAAGATCACAAATTGCCTTTTGATCACTTTGAGAAAGCTCCACTCTTATTTCCAAGCTCATCTGATCAAAGTTATTATCCACCAGCCTTTGCGATAAGTCTTGCAGCAACCTGAGACTTCTGGAAGGCTGTTGAAATAGAACATTGAATTGAGCCACCATGACATAACTTATCACCCTCGTAGGGAAATCTAGGGTTATGCCTTGGCGGATTTCATAGTTGAATTCACTGCACGAGATGATGAGAGAAGTGCTGAGAAAGAAATTTGTTAGAAGATGTACATGGATGGTGCATCTAATGAACGGTGTTCTGGTGCTTAAGTTGTATTTGTTATTCCTTAAGAACACCCGATCTATTATGCCTTGAAGCTCGACTTTTCGGTAACTAACAATGAAGCTAAATATAAGGCCCCGATTGTAGGACTCAAGATTGCCAAATAGCTAGGATTAAAGCCTCTACATATTTTCTATGACTCCCAGCTGGTGGTTTGCCAAGTTCGGAAAGAGTTTCAAGCAAAAGGAGTGTGATTAGCTCCTTATATAAACCGAGTCCTTGATTGCTCACTGATACTGAACAAATACAATCATTCATATTCCCAGAGAGGAGAAAGAAGGCCGATTCAGTGGCTAAACTGGTCGGCTTCGAAGATGAAAAGCTTATGGGCTTGGTTCTGATGGAAGTACTTTTGGCTCCAAGCATCAACCAGATGGATGTCGATTGAATCTTGGAGATCGAGCTTGAAAGGGAGTCATGGATAACTCTGATTCAGGATTATTTGCAGAGAGGAATCCTTTTGAAGAGAAGGAATAAATGACCAAAGATCCTCCGACAAGCTTCGAGGTATATGATGGAGGAAGGAGTACTTTGTAGGAAAGGTTTCTCTGTCCCTATGCTTCGATGTGTTGCTTAAGAAGGGCCAAGCAGGTCCTAAGAGAGGTTCATGAAGGGACCTGTAGCGAGCACACCGGGAGGCAAACCCTAGCGAAGAAAATCCTCCACTATGGATACTTTTGGCCAACTATTTTCTACTGTGGCACATCCTTAGGCGAATGGATAGGTTAAAGCTGTGAATAAGATTATCAAATACATTCTTAAGAAGCGGTTGGAAAATGCCAAGGGAAAGTGGGTCGATGTACTTCCATTAGTATTATAGGCTTATCGAACAACTCACAAGTCAGCGACTGGCCACTCTCCATTCGCCCTAAACTACGTAGGCTACGATTCTGGTTGGACTGGAAGTACCTTCTCATCAAGTGATTCACTACAATTCATGAGCTAATGAGCAACTCCTACTAGAGTCTCTTGATATGGTCGATGAGAAACGTGATGCAGTTGCATTGAGGGAAATAGCTCACTAACACCAAGTCGCACAATATTACAAAACTAAGGTCAGTAATAAGACCTTCAAAGTTGGAAACCTGGTTCTGAAACGAATCTTCCATGACCTTGGAAACTTGGGCCTGACCTGGGAAGGTCCATACGTAATAGAGCAGAAGTAGAGAGATGGAACTTTCGGGCTTGTGACAACAAACGGGATTCCGCTCCCGAAGGCGTGGAATAACAAGCACTTACAATGCTATTTCACTTAGAAATAAATTCATAAATAACTGGCTAGATCTGAGTAATAAACAGATTCCATCATTTCCCGTCTTTTATGGAATAAAACTGCCTCTTGAGTCCAAGACTATGTTGTCCCATTATTTAAGAGTTATGACCTGACCAACTCAAATGATTCTGCATGTGAATAATGCAGGTGTGCAAGTACCCGGAGTTAGATGCCAACTATAACTTCTGTGGTATCGAACCCTCGAAGTTCTTCTTGGTGTAGGAAGATAGATACCTGCTAACTCTCGCTCCTGGTATAGAGGTAGGAGTATAAACTAAAACGGATATGACTCGACCATCCATCAACTAACTCTTGTCCTAGGATTAGGGGTAGGAGTAAACTAAATGGACGTGACCCGACCATCCATCGGCCAACTCTTATGATCGGATTGAGTGCATGAGTATAAACTCAAACTGGATGTGATATGACCATCCATGCACAAACTCTCGCCCTTGATGTGGGGTGCAGAAGTATAAATCAAAACGAACATGATACGACCGTTCACTCATTTAACTCTTGTCCTCGGATTGGGAGCAGAAGTATAATCTAAAGTGGATGTGACAAGACTGTCCAACTCTAACACTCTACCCAGAGTAGGAAAAACTAAAGGTCCATACTCGACGTAAGGCAGGATCTTGCCTATGAACTTTGAATCGATGCCCGGAGTTAGGCGCGATTGGAAGTGTACACCCTAGACGAGGATATACGAACTATGATAAGTTAATTCAGATTAGTGCTTGAGTTTTGCACAATCGGATATCGTGATCCTAGAAAAGGATACCCGAACCACTGTTCTAAGTGGTTAACTTGAACTAATTCCTAGAACTTGGCACTTCAACAATTACTTTGCATTCGCAAGAATAATGAAAGGCTGATAAATTACATAATGGCTAAAGGATTTGGTCCAATAATAATAACTAAAAGGAACATGTCATAAGTACATTGAATGGAAAGCATATTTCTTAAGTACTTAGACAAATCCATACAATGAGTTAACGAAACAAAAACCTTTGTTATTCACATGAAATCTGGAAAGCTAAGTACGTACAAGTGTTATCGACACTAGAAACAAAAAGCAAAAGCAGGGTCCAAACCCGCACAAAGCTGACCAAATACCAAATAGATTACGACCACTATTAGAAAGTAAGCCTATCTACACCAAATAAACTGACGCTCACTTCTTCGGTTTCATTCTCCTTTGTTTCTTCTTAGAGCCGGGGGAAACATCGCTCGAGCTTTCACCTTGTCTTTTCCTTACCCTTCCTCCATCTCTTATATTTTTGGGTGGAGTGCTCTACGATGATTCAGCAGGCACATTTGAGCACTCCCAGGCAGAGGAATGAAGGCCGAAATACTTTGCGAGGATCCTATGGGTGTTCTTTGAGCGCTCCTAGGGAGAGGAATATGGACCGGAGTAAAGATAGTCTGCCTGGGCAAAGAAATGTATAGAGTAGCAGGGATAGCTCCATCCTCTCCTGCTTGATCTCTATGGCAAAGGGGATGTCTTTCCCAAGTTCTTGCTCAAGCTCGTGCATGGTAGGACCCAATAGAGGCTTGGAGACCCCAGTAATAACAACATCTTCATCAATTTGAGTTTCCTAAGTCCCACCTGCTCCTTCACCAATGAAGTGTCAATACTTTGCTCGTCAAGGCCAGGAGTATATTCAATCGGGATGGTTAAAATCATTGTCAAAGTGATAATAGTAACTGATTCTGTTACAAGCACTTATAGTCCTGGCTGAGAGTCCTTGTCAGGAAGCGGAGCAACGTAGGGCTAACTTAAAGCTTGAGAAACAAAGAGGGAGATTAGCAATGTTAATCAATGACACATCAACTTTTTGGAATACAAGAGAAGTCAATGAGATACCATCTTCGTTTTGGAGTTCTGTGCGGGCTGGAGTTACCCTTAAGAATCAAATAGAAAATGGTAGGCTTGTGGATCTCGGGCCTCTCAGGATCATACCCAGGTGTCAAAGCAGCTTGGGACCCAAGCGTTTGGCTGGCATAGGATCATATGGTGTCGATCCGGAGCCTTCGCCCAAGTCTTAATGTATTGCCGAGGCAAGCTTCGAATGAAGAATAAGCTGGTCATCTTTTAGAATCTCGAGCTCATCTCCTACTAAGACTTCTTTCTCCAACCGCTCTAAATCCACCTCACCGCTTTCAAGTAAAACCTTTTCTTCTTTGACAATTCGCTCCCAGACGAGGACAAGGATTCTAGGATAATCATCTTTGAACCACTCCATATTTTGGATTTTGAGCATGTTGGCATTGTACCGGTTCAACAGTTGTTCAAACCTCTCCATTGCACATTCTTCTGCCCGCTGTTCCCGACCTCAACTTCTCTTTTGACGAGTGCATCAACATCTTTAACACGCTCGAGCGCTTTGCCTCTTTCCTCCCTGGCATGGAGCAACTCATCACAATAAGTTTAAGCTTACTTGAGTGCTTCATCTTTTTATTGTTTAACGCTCTAGCTTGTGGTATCCCTCTCCATTACCAGAGCATGGTTTCAATGGAAAGCCTTCTCCATTTCATCTTGGTGCTTAATCTACTCCTCTTCGAGTGCCTTGATGGCCTCCTCGGCTTTCGTCTTGGCTTCAGCTTGGGATGTTCTCAATTTCTCGACCTCAGCATCGAGATTAGCAATGATTCTCTTATTGTCAGCTTTGATGAGTTTTTAATTGTTGATCTCTAGCTGCCTATCCTTGAAGACTTTGAAAATATTCTCAGCTAACTTCGACCATTTGATATACTAATTTTGAACATCGATTGCACAATCGATGGTCATCTTTTGTACGTCAGTCGGGATTCTTTTTAGTTTAGGCAAAAACTTAACACCATCAAAGCAAATGTTTGGAAACTCTTCCATTAGTTTGCCAATTCGAGCATTGGCCGCAAGCTATTCCTCGATAGAGATAGGTGGGATATAGCTATTTCTTTGCCAGGTTTGTGCTAGGAAGTTTCGGAGCCACTCTTGTGATGCCTACGGTCGGATTGGAGTGAGATGGTACTGGAGGTTGCACGGGGATGGAAGCCGAAGGTGGAGCATGAGAAGCATCACCAAGCGGGATGTCATCATGATGATCGAGTTGCCTGTCTGGACCTTTAGGAGGAGGTGATCTAGAACTAGGGCGGTGTTTGGAAGAAGAGTCATGTGATGAGTGATCTCTGTCGTAACTACTTCTATATCGGTCATCTCTGTCTCAGCTAGAACGATAGCCTGACTCATAATCGCGATCGCTTCCCCGACGGTACGAGCTCGACCGAGGGCTTTGTGCTTAGGATGCTTTATCCTCCAAAGATCGATATATGTATTTCCTTTTCTTTGTGGATCCTACAAGGGAAACAAGAACAAGTTAGATCCAACAAGTAAGGACATAGGTCAGGTGTGAGTCTTGTGAAGTGTACGTGCATGTGAGAATCCTAATGTCCCCCCCGACGGACTGTGAGCTGAAGCTTTACTCATGGGAGTAACCTTTCCAATACCAGTAGGGATGAAGTCCTTGTCAACATGAATGAGGGAGTCGATGCCCTCTATACTATATTACCGTCATCGAAAGAGCCAAACTCGGTAGAAATTGGCCCTAAACCGGCAAATGTGCCTGCCGAAGGAGGAGATGGAGTTTTCTCTACATCTATGACTAACGGAGATGGGTAGAAGTCTGCGCTTTAGAGATTTTCATGGTCAACCTCTTCTTCGGAGCATCGGTTGATCATTTATAGATGGTTTAGGCTGAGACTCATGACCCGGATTGAAGTCACCTTGGCCAGCCTCACCACTTTCACCGATAATTTCGCCTTTCTAGCATCTTCTGGTACTTTTTCAATATTTCTTCAACTACGACCCCCAGACTTGGGTTTGGGGGAAAATCTAAATCAGCCACGCCTCCTCCTAGTTGGGTGTTATCATCGTCGTCGTCATTATCACTGGAAGCTATTTGGACGATGCCAGTACTACGGTCCTCTTTTAACAAGTCGTAGGCGAGAAGATTTTCATCTGACATGAGAGTTCTGATATCTCTGTCTCCCCCCAAATTGCCACAAGAGTGTTAACTGCATTTGAAAGCGCCAAGCTATTAGGTATTGCTAGAACATCTGGATAGTAAAGCAAGGATACGAGTTAAGTCTGCATACTATTAAACAAATTCATATAATGAACATGGAGAGGAACTCACGTCCGGACAGCCATATACATGCAAACCCGGGCGAACAACGGACATAGAACCACTCGATTTTGAAATAGCTCAGCTGTTCCATGTGCTGGAGACTACTCTACATCCTCTGATCGGTTCTAGATAGATTAGGGATGGACTTTCTTTTTGGCTTTTGAAACTATATATATATTGACTCTCCCCGTCTTTGGGCGCTCGGTGTAAGTGTTCGGTGAAGACCATATATGTGCCAAGGAGAAAGGCATAGCTACTCGGGTGCAATTATGTTGGAGCATGCCTCATGAAGTGCAGAACTCAATGGAAAAATTGACTAAACGGTGGGATGCAGCCTGCCAAGCACATGTATCTATTGTAGGCAATATAACTCTCTAGGGGATTGTGAGCTCATTGATCGTGAGACGGACTAAGATGTCATCGAATGGAATTTCATGCTTGTTGCATATTCTCCAAAGAGATCCTTCATAGTTTTTTGGTGGCAACAAAATGGACATTGTCGTTTAAAATTACGGCATCATCGAGGGTGTCGAGTTCGGGTTTACTTCTGGCCCATCTACCGGCTCAGCCGGGTTTTCTAAAATTTGTTATTCTACTTGTGGATTGTTTTGTTGTTGCACATGCTCTGCTATAGTTTACTGAGCATATGGAGTCATAGTTGAACTTGACTCGGCATCGGATTCGACGTATCTTGAAGTGGATGTACCTATGGCTTGTGCATCAAGACATTTGGAACGTCTTTGGTCCATTTCTATAAAAATAACTCGACAGATAATCAACATTAGAGTAATTACAAGCTATATCCCCCGTTCTAAAGTTGATTCTAGTGTGGTGTCAGGTAGTGTTGTGTAGTTCAGGTTTCTGATATTATTTAATAATTTATTTTGAATTCTGGAAATCACTTGACGTGACTGTCATTACTGACCGTCTCGATAAGTTTAACACCAGTGGTCATACTTTGGAAAAGGCTCGAGATCTAGAAGAAGATATTGGTTTATAAAGTGAGACTCTCATGTGGACGAAATGTTCAGAAATTTGTCTAAGTGTTGGAGTAGTACAACTCCAACATTGAAAGAAATTCTCATCCTTCTTCTTCTTCCACCATCACCGATCCCAAACCATGGCCATCGCCATCCATGTTCATCCACGATCGCCAGCTCTAAATTCACCTATGTCGAAAACCCATCACCTACCTATGAACGAAAAGAGAATGAGTTCAATTAATTAAGTCTAAACAGGATCGTCCTAAGCCTTGGATCAGTGGAGGAACCAATTGGATCTGACGGGTGGCTGGAGTTCAACCGCGATAAGGTAAGGCTTGAACGATGTGGAGCAGCGACGATTATAGGCACGAGCGAAGGTAGGTTTCGATTGAAGATGGGAATTCTCTTAATGGCAGTTTCAAGTTCTTGGTTCAATAAGCAAAGACAAGTGAGGAGATGAAGTGGAGAAGGATGGGTTATATACTCTAAAACCCAAAGTTGTAGGCAGTAAATTTGGGAAACTTCCTAAGCCTTAACTCGGTGCCAACCCCACTCTATAGGCCGGTGCCGAGTTCTATTCTAAAAAATATATACATATATGGATATAGGTTTATGCAAATGCATGTGATTGACCATGTACAAGAATTCCTATACTCATCCACTCAAGAATATGCACGTGAATATGTGTGTGAATATACATATATCCAGCACCTGATAACTAGGACCAAAGGGAAATCAAATTCAAACCTGAGAGATCCATAGATGGAATTGGTTTAAAATTGTCAAACTTGGAATGATAGATCACAGGAATACGTTCCAGATTTATAATCCAAGATGCTGGTAGAGCACCGCACCGAATGATAATGGACATAACTTTTCACAACAGCAATTCGCAAGAAGGTTAACGACTATTCGAAACATAGAGTGAAGTCCTTCGCTGTAGCTCTAACCTGTCTCGATTCAAAGCACATCACATTTGAAACGGGATGTACTTTGGAGGGCAAGTGGTATCCAGCCTTTTGACCAGGCGATATTCAGATATATTGGTTAGGTCAAATTTCGAGTTATCAAGGCGAAAAGCCCAAAGAGATAGCCAAAGAGTCCAGAAACCAAGCATGACCAAATTCATGAGGCCAATGCCAGAACAACTCAAATTAAGAGGACCTAGGAATCCACACAAGTTAGGGGTTGGTATTAACCCCACCCTATGGGTCGGTACCGAGTCCTATTTCCACCTCAGGTGGGCCCCATCTTCTGCCTACTAGTCCTATATGATGTCAAGAGCCTACTTTCAATGTCGATTTGTTGATTCAATGCAATTATCTATCAATCTCTACAAACACTTGAAACTACAACTCTATTCTTCTATAACTCCATTATTTGGACTCCGAAACAAGCTAATATTGATGCGAACAACTATGGAATCATGAAGCTAACCACAAGACGAGCCAAGATAAAGAGTTGAAGAAAGCCATTTTGGCTATCTTAGGGATTAGTGCCGACCCTTACTATGGATCGGTACCGACTCCTACTTCTTGATGATGTGACACCTACTTTTGTAGGAGATTTGGTCTAAATCGTATGCAACGGCTTGGAGATAATTTATGCGAGATATTAGGCTCTCTATCTCTATGAATAGGAGGGTAGGGCTCACTTTTCAAGCTCTTTTGGCTCTTGTTATTTCCTACTCTATATTCTTGTAATTCTGAAAATCTAAGTGTCGGAGTTGAACTGACCCCTAAGAACTTCTGCCTTCAAGTCAGATATAAGCAATAAAATCTTAAAGCGAACGTAGGCCTTGCTTTGCTGAACTACTATAAATGATTGTGTCTGGTTTATTTCTCATATTCATTTATATTTCTTCATATTGTATTCTTAACATAAACTTTTAGGTGTTCATGCCATTTTTGGTTCAAACTGTTTGAAACTTATCTTTAAACATCCTTTAAAAGATGGTTGCTTTTTAAACAAAAACTTGACTTTAGAAAATCCACTTCCTTTGTAAAATATAAACCTCTTGTTTAAATAACTTAAATATATTATTAAAAATATATTTAAATCTTCAATCTCCTTTTTAAATACTTATACTACCTTTATAAAACACATTCGAAAAGAATTTACAAAATATCTAAAATAGATAACTCATTTTACTTTACTAAAATCATAGATTTCCGAAGTGCATACATAGCGACTGTTGTTATATGGGCCATAACTTTTAAACTTCTTTTTGAAAATAAAATAGCTTTTAAACCATATTTCTTTCTATATTTTAAACCACTCCATATTTTTTCAAAAAGGTTTGAAAAGCAAGAGTTAAGTTCGAAAACCGTTTCAAAATACTTTCATAAAACAAAGTGGTAAACCACTTAAAAGAAAGCATAAGATTTCAACATCGTATAAAAACAAATTATCAAAGCAAGTTGATTATCAACAACATCCACTTCGTTACATCATTTACATCATACCTAACAAGTAATAATGTAAAGTAAAATCAACATGGCAAGAAACACCATTGAGTCCCTCTATAAAATTTATATTCTTTGAAGTGCTTCCATAGCGATCTATCCGCTACGAAGACACTTCGACTTTCTTTTCTCTTTGCTTTTGTCCCCTGCAAAATAATGGTTATTTATACCATTCATTTTCAAGTGGAAATCAAATCCAAAAAAGCAATATACATAAATATATATTTTTATGACATGAACATCATCATTTAAAACTAATTTTAAAGTGTGATATCTCACTTTAAAACAAGCACAAGCACAACCTCAAACCAAAGGCTACTACGACCAACCTCTACCTAGAAACAACACAACATCCTTCCTTTAGCTTCCAAATTAGAAGACCTTACCCCCTTTGATCACCTAGTGTTCATGCAAGTCCCCCTTCATCCTAGAAGTTCACGGCCATGCTTGGGAATGGGTGTTTGGTTTCAAAGCTTCAAACTTCAGGGTGGTGGTGGTTACTATGCTATTTAAGGCTATGAAAGAATTATGAGAAGAAAAGATGGAGTTTTGAGGTAGAAAAATGAAGAAAGAAGAGAGAAGAAAAGCGAGAATGGAAGAGAGCAAAAGTTTAGAGAATGGATTAAAGAGAATAAAATGAAGTAAGGAGTTCCTTATATAGAAATGGAAAATGACAAATTACTTCACTTACCCTTTGGCCAAATTACCTAACTACCCTTACTTTTTCATACACCTTTTCCACTTTCCAAATCAAGCATATGTCTTTGTACTTATAACATGATAACATGTACTAATTAGTACTAATGCACTTAAAATAAGAAGGAAAAGTCCACTTTTTACTTATAATATAAAAGCACTTAAGGATTCTTAACTTTAATTAATCAATTTTTGTACTTTTGAAATTTTTATTAAATTTATATGTATGTTACAAAAGTGTACATATGTGTGCAACAACGTTGCGATAACTTTCGCTTGATAAAAAGTCGAAAATCAAAAAATGTTTTTCGGTCACATTTTCAATTTTTCATCGAACTACCTATTTTTATAAAAAAAAACTTTCAAAACAAGTTTACTATCATTATTTATTAATTAAAAGAGGTTATTTGACCATTAAAAACCATTAATTGAATATTTAAAATATACACAAATCAAAGCGATAAAATTCTAGGTCGTTACACCATGATTTCAAATGTGTCCTACATTTTAATCAGGAGGGTATTTCGCAAGAAATACATTATTCTCTAAATCAATATCATTCAAAATAAATATGTGAAATATTATGAATCTTTGATATATAATGTTGTCCTCTATCATTTATATATTAATAGATTACTTGCATATTCTCTAGTTGTTGAGTAAACTTAAGTTAGGAATGTTATGTGTAGTACTATTGATATATCGTTCGATGAAGTAAGATATATGCACGTATTTGTTGAGCAAACTCAAGGTATGTGCATTATACTCAACCGTCGCTAAATAATGGGTACGAGTGAATAATTTTTTGCAAGTTGTTAAGCAAACACAAGGTCGAGATTCAAATTAGGACAAGGACCACGGGTTAGGAATTGTATGTGATACAATCGATAAAGTGTTATTCATCTTTTGTAGGCCTATGATTTTTTGAGAAAACTCAAGGTCATAATCCAAAGGCAAGTGAGTCCTAACACCCACTAGAGAATTGAAATATTCCTATGTCACTCTTTGGATTTGGAGAAAAATAATAAAACATAGTAGGGGCTTATTAGTAAAATGAAATGATAACATTTAACATTTCTAATATTGTAAGAATATATATTATACAAATTGGAATAATCTACTTAGATAAATTTGTGCAACTAATATAATTGAAAAAATATTTATAAGTTAAATTATAAAATTGAGCTGAATTAAGATTTAAATAGAAACATAAAGTATAATTTCCAATAAATCTTTTGACATGTTGTCACTTCAAGACCCATGCAAGAGTCAACTGATACAACCATTAAAACATTCATGCATTGGTCGCTTAATTGTTTGATTGCACGAGATTGCATATGGTCTTTTATGAGTTTTGAACTCCTAAGAAATAAAAGAATATGGATATTTGATCCATATTCGATCATTTATAAATGTTACATGGTGAACAGTCACGACTCGTAATGTACGAAACTACAATGTAATTAGTTTATTTGAAATAAGCAAGTAAACTATAATGCAAGCTCGTGTATCCAACATAATTGACTACAATTAGAACCTTATGGTGTTAGAAGTAGCATTAGACCAAGAGCTACAAGATGTACCTAGAAATTCAATCGTTGAAATATAACTTTGACAATTTACATAAAGTGCAACTTATTTGGTATCCTTAAATATTAAAGATGATCGAATGCATTTTTTGGTAAAAAGTTCATTATGGTCTTGTAGTAAGGGCTTCATTTTGAATGGTTCAACAATTTGTAAAGGAAAGAGAATGAACGAGAGTGGATATAATTTAGGCATAGTTGGGATGAAGAGAGAGTGAATTGTCACCTCTGCTTCATGAAGCGACATTGGAAACCAGAATTGTATAAAATACAAAAGATGCTTATCATGGAATGAGAAATATGATTTCTATTCCAAATATTTTTTTCATATAGAAATTATGTTATGTGAAAGTTATTTCTTTGAGTTCAAAACAATTGATCCAGAACTCATGACTGTAAATTAGTTACAGTGAATGACATAAAACCCCATAATAAGTAGTTGAATAGAGCTTTGTATTTCAAACGTTATTATAGAAATGGTGGAAATAGTGGGAGCAGACCGTATAAAATTTCTTAGTGGATGCATCGAGCTACAAAAAATTGTTTCATAAACATACCAGATATTATTTATGAAGTAATAATTGTTCATGGTATTAAATAAAAACAGAAACGGTTTATTTCAATATGAATATTAAGAATTTTCATTATAAGATATAAAACTATAATAATGGTATTTGATATCATAACAAAATGATGAATTAAAAAATATAGAAGCATATGAAATTTTATAATTATTTTGGAATTGCAGACTAAGCCATAATTTTGAGAAATAATTGTTTAACATGTAATTATAAATTGTATGGTGCTGGTGAAATGTATCTCAAATGATTAAGAGCAAAAGCACCCATCCAACGGGAGAGACATAGGAGTTGGTGAACTCTTAGGATTGATACATATAGATATATGCAATCATATGTCTAATGATACCGAAACGGTTAAACATAACCGATGAATTATCACAAACATGAACATGTGTATTTGATATACATGTAGTATGTTTATGATAAGTTCATAGAATATAAAGCGGAAGTAAATACATGATGGCCAAAAGAAAATAAAACAATTTGATTTGATCAGATAGGTGAGTTATTGGAAAGGAGTCCCAAATGTACCTAAAAATGAATAAGATTCAATCTCAAAGGTTGCTCTTCCCTATGATACATAATACTGTATCGATAAGGAGTAATCAGACTTTGTTGGACAATGTACGATTGATTATGAATGAAGTTGAGTTAACTTCTTTCTATGAAGACATGTACTTAATAATAAGTACATAAGGTTTAATTTAGAACTAAAACAAATTCTACAAAATTATACAAGATAAGTATTGATGATACAACCCCTGTATATCCAAGTTAAGGAGTTTACAGGTTGTGTGAATTAAGAGACTGCACATAATACTTGTTCCCGAGGGATCTTGTGTGGACCATTCGAAATGATTTTGGGACCAATCAATATTGATTTCCTATTTTATGTTATGAATATAACTTTCATAAACTTAAAATCCAAATCAATTATATATATAGGCAACTCATAAAATATCTATGAATGCCAATTCCATTGCATCAAGAAACAATTATTGTTTCAAAAGATACCAACTTCAAGATGAAAGAATTTCTTTTTGAAATTATTGGTAGTAAGATGGATTGAGATACGATCCAAAGATAAAGTCGATGGCAGGGGATGAAATGAAATTGACTAAGCTTAAACGACACAATTAATTAGATATCTAATAAGGACTCTCACACATATAAAAGAAACTATGATTTTCATATCAATATCGAGAAATGAATTTCCTCGATTGTTAATAAGTAATTAAGAGTACTGACTCTACCATATGGCATGATGCGCAAACCCAAAATGGATTCCAATACATTATCAAACATGATTTTGATACTTGTACCCATAGGGATATAATCCATCAGCTAGAAATGTGTCTTTGAGAAGATGACAATGCAGTTGAAATATAAAAAGCAACGTTGATAAGAATAACATTATAAATTTTAATTGTTGAAACGAACATAATAGATTTGTCATTCAAGATGTTTATGATTTAGAATTTACTTGCAAACTTATCGCCAACATAATTTTGAGTTTTGGGACATTTATATTGAAATGAAATCTATATTATACTATGATTACTGAGTTTGGTTTCAAGAGCGCACAACCCCCTGAATATTTCCTGAAATGAACAGTCATGTTTTTCCCTTTCTTATACTACAACAATATTTTCCATTTCCCTTCTTCTACCAAGCCTCCCTTCTTCCTCCTTTTAGATTTTCATGATTTATTTCACACTTCATTCTCCTACGCTTTCTGCCTAATCTAATCTTCGACGAACAAATGTACAACCATGAAATTGCCTAATTCTAACAAGGTGACGAATACGTTCCTCCACCACAATGGCGCAAGGCACTTTCCAGATCTATCAACGTTGTCCCATCGTCAACGAGCACTACTTTTCCTAAATTATCACACGCGTAACAACCCATATTTTGTAAAAAAAATTAATTAAATTATTATTTTTGAAAACTTTGATTTTAAATCACTAAAAGGTGAAATTTTAGAATTTTCCAATGTAAGTTTGGAATGTGCTTGTAATTTATTTTCCAAATACAATAAAATAAACAATTTCTGTAATTTTATATTTTGGTCAAACTTTGACTTTTATTTGAAAATTTTAAATTTTAAATTTTTAAAATTCTAATCTTTTTAATTGAAGTTGGATAGGATGCTGATATCCATTCTATTTTTCGTTTCGTTAAATTCTGAGTTATACTTTTAAATTTGGTCAAAATTCAGCGTTTTATACGCGGTTAAATTATGTATTTAATTTTATATTTTTCTATGTCCATCTCTTGACTTTTATTTCTCTATTTATTTGTCTAGACTTTATTTTATTTATTAGAGGTTTCTTGTGTATATCTTTTATTTAATAGCTTGGAAAAAAATCAATTAGACATACGTTACCATGTTTTAATTAGAGATATGTTACACTTGCTTTATTTCTTGCCCTTTTGTTTTCCTAGCATTTATTCCTTTTCTTGCCGTCCAAACCATCTATTAGCCATGCATTACACTCCATCAATCACGTACAAACATCTCTTCACTTTCCATTTTGCGTTGAGAAAAAAATATCACAAGATCCATGGCTTCCTTTCCTCCTCTTCTTTCTCTTTTCATTTTACTTTTCTCTTTTCTTTCTCTTATGTTTGCTCGGCCATGCCCTCCTAGCCTACTTCCTCATCATCACACCACCACCATGACCACCTCCACAACCTCTCCATCACCCATGCCTTAGGCCGTGACCATCATGAAGTCTACATCACCAAAACCTATGCATAACCTTAGCCAATCTCCACCATATCACCACTTCCCTTCTTTGTAGCCTCGGCCACAACATGAAACCCCATCTCTTATTGCTTTGCCACTCCTTAGTCGTGTATTATGATGTGGTTGACCAAACACAAGCCCATGGCCGAGCACATGAAGCCTAGGGCCGAACCAATTTGACCCAAAACCTTTGACCTTTTTTCCTTCCAACATATGTAACTTCCACCTCTTCATTTCCCAAGCCATAATCGTGTGTACACACCACTTTGGCCAAGCCTAGCATGCATACAACCATCATGGCCGAGCCATATGTTGATGTGGCCTAGCCCACTTGACCATGGCCGAGCCTACATGAAAAGGTGAAGCCATTTTATCACAACTTTGATTCATATTTTCATTGTTTAATTCATCTTTTGTTTGTGTTGAATCATATTCTTATGTTTGTCATATATTTTTTTGTTTACAAGATTTAAATCTTGGCTCTCCATCTACTCGAATTTGAATCGTGCTTTGTCGTGCTTTTTGGAGTATAGTTGTGTGTTTCAAATTGTCATCTCTAACTCTAAAAGGTGAGTTTATCACTCTCGACATACGTAATTTTGTAATTGTGAAACAATGGCATGTGAATTATAGAAAATTTATATGTTATGTTAATATGTTCATATATGCATGTGATATGAGTATATGATGTTAAATGTTGTTTATATATTTGTTACATCACCTGATATGATATACTGTTATTTTATTTACTGATTTTCACACTGCAAGTTCCCTATCGCTATGGGTTGAAATTATACATACCCGAACGGACATTAGAATAAGGAAAAATAATTATGAGCTGAAATGATATGCTCAAGTGATTTTTATTGTATTTTATTTGACTTGGGATTGCGGGTTTGAAATGATAGAACCCGAATTTTTCTTTTTAAATTACGGATTGAAATGATACAGATCCGTATCACTTGACCTAGGTTAGAAAATATTATAAAGACCCATGGTTATACATTTAATAATATTTCATGAAATTTTTAAGTATTTTTAAGTTTTAAGATATATGAAAAATTTACTTAAAATTTGATTCAATGATTTTAAATATATGGAATTTTATAAGTCAATAAGTGGTTTGATTTAAATTATAAAGTTATATTGGTTTTCTATAAGTTGGAATCTTTATATATCAATAATTGGTTTTAAATTGCTATTTAAAGATCTTTATTGATGATAAATAACTTAATAATTGAATTTGACTTAATATGGAAGTTTTAAAATCTAACCTAGTAATTTTTATGAATTTTACTTTAAGAAATGGACATGTTTTGTGTAATAAATAATGTATTTTGAACTGATAAAATGGAGTACAGTTTAATTGGACATTTTGTAATAAAATTTATTTAACTAGAAAATCATAGTTAATTGATGTCTAAATGAATAGTTCTAAAGGGAAAAAATGATTGTTATATCAACTATGATAAAATATTCTTTTGTGAAATGTTATGTTTTGTAAAATAAATAGGTATGATTTTTAAATGGAAAAATGTAACTTTAATTATGACCTAACTTGATAATTGGAAATTTGGTTTTTCAAATGGAAATTTTAAGTTAAGTAAATAAATAGAAATTTAGTTTTATTTATGAAATGGGTATTTTAAAATAAAGTTTTAGGTTAGTGGTTAAAAATAAAGGTTAAGTAAAATAGTGTATTTTGACTTAATAAATGAATTATGGTTTAAATTGGATATTTATATATAAAAAATTTATTTTATTAAATCATAATTTAAATGATATCCAAATGAATATTTCTGAAATGTGAGATATGTTTTATAAGTTCAAAATGGGTAAAATTGAAGTTTTAATGTTTTTGAAATGTTATAATAAATCTGGAATTGTATTGGCAGCATTTCTAAAGTGCTGTTATTTCTGAAATTTAACTATGTTCTGAAATAACTATAATACTACAACACTTTATAAGTGCTGCTGTTTCTGAATTTGAACTGTTTTTGAAATACTAATATATCTACTACAGCAGTTTATAAGCGTTGTTGTTTCTGAAATTAAACTGTTTTTGAAATACTAAAATACTTACTGCAGCAGTTTATAAGTGCTGTTGTTTCTGAAACTAAACTATTTTGAAATACTAATATCTACTATAGCACTTTGTAAGTGCTGCTGTTTCTGAATTTGACAATGTTTTGGAATATTCTATATCTACCGTAACATTTTATAAGTGTTGTTGAACTGAAATTTACAATGTTTTGGAAATTCTATAATTGAATGAATGAACTTAGAAATGCTACAATCTTTGAAATGAATAATATTTGACATTGAATTTAAATGGTTTAATTGAATATTAAATTAAAGGGTGTTATGATTTTCTAAGTATTATGATTTTCAAAGAATAACATTTCTAAATTGTTATGATTTCAAAATATTATGGTTTCAAAGTGTTGGGTTTCAGAGTTGTTATAACTTTGAAAGTACTATGATTTTGGAAATGAATTTATTTGAAATAATATTTAATTAAGAATTGTTTTAAATATATTGATTTGCAATTTAAGATTTAAGAATATGGCTTTATAAAGTGGTTTTGGTTTAAGATGGTTTAAAAAGGAATATTTCAAGTTTAAATAAATTGAAAGAAGTATTCAGTGATTGGAAATTTGGGTTTGTTCAAATGATATTTTGGTTTTGGAGTATAAACTAGTTTTGAATATGATATTTTGGTTTTGAAGTATAAACTAGCCTTGAAATGGATATGATATTTTGGCTTTGAAGTATAAACTAGTTTTGAAGTGGATAATGATATTTTTGGCTTTGAAGTATAAATTATTTGAAATAAATATCCATGGGTTATAATAACGGTTGGTTGTTAAAGAGACCGGGATCGGATATGGGCATACTCTTTGTCGATACCAAAAACCACTTTAACAACCGTGTACGTGGTGGAGATTCCAGAGTGAAGTAGGATGGTGGCGACGATCCTATTGAGGTATATACGTGGACCCGACTCCCATGAGTTGGCATAAGGTGGCTAAAACAGGAGCGATCTCGGACCAATGAGGTAGCACCTCTGATCAAACACATTTCTTCGATACTATTCTATTACTTTGTGATTGATTTGGTGGCCACCCTTTGATTTTTGATTTGGGAGTGTGTTCTGAGGTGGGCGGTAGTGTTTGCTATGCGTTTCCACCAGCCCGTGTGCGTAATTGGTATATCTACCCTGGCATTGCCTAGTTGTGCCGTGTCACCTACCATATCGAGCTTTACTACGAGTTTCTATTTGTGTCGTACCTATGGAGTATCTTCTCGTAGCCTCCCGATCAGGAGGTACGTAGTTACTGTATAGACTACTGGCACTATTGTGTGTTAAGGTGGAAAATGTAAAGCCTTAACGCTATTTAAAGTAAGTTTATTTTACTATTAGACATTATTATAATAGCGAATATTACTACATAGTAAATAGTTTAACGGATCCTTAGAGGATGGGCGGTCCCAAGCATCCTTTAAGTTACTTGTACCTTTATGTTACAGTTCACTTGAGTTGGTTTACATTGTATAAGTATGTATGTCCTGACTCGAGTGTTTTGTGTTTTGCTTTACGCTTGGGTCAGACTGAGTTATACTAGTATTCGAGACTCACCTTCGGAGTTGGAGCTTCGCTTGGATCCATCCATTGATTCTGCTTTCAGTCATTCAGTTGATTCCAGTGATGTATTCAGATCTTGTATTTGACTATTGTACTGAGACATCTTTGTATTCATAAATTCTGATGTAATCTTGTTTAACTCTGTTATATATATGGTAGCTTCATGAACTACTATTTCTTTGCTTCCGCTGCATTGTTATATTACTCTATGTCTGTGATTTGCGATTTATTTACTGTATATTCTGAGTTTTGCCAAATTTTATTTACAATCTATTGTTTTGAATTATTCAAGTCCGACATGTGTGGATTTATTGTCGATTTGAATGGTCCAAAATAGTGGGTCGTTACAACACGGGTTGCAACCTCGATGTCGATAGGTCGTTCCATTATCACCTAAATTTTTCTCTTTCACTATTCCACCTCTCTCGAATTCAATTTTGTTACAGGTAATTTTGGCATTGACTACTGTCAAATTTAATTCCTGACTCAATTCATTATACTATTTACTTTATTTTGCGCAATTATTTAAATATAGCCTTTATGCTGTTGTCGAGAGTTAGCCATTTTGATTTTGGTTCGGGTAATTCATATTCCCATTATTATATCTTAGAGTACCATATTCTTATCTATAGGTGCTAGCGGGCAATTTATTTTAGGTTTGTACATGAGATACTATAATGGGAGAAACATTGTTTAATTCGGCAAAAGATCTACAACGGGACAATTAGATGGTGGTGATAGTATTCATGTGATATTTTAAAATCAGTTAATTTCTAACACTAGTAGTAGTAGAATTCAATATCAGAGAATATATTCAGCAAAGCATCCCAATCATACAGATTTGTTATTTGAGGCCAATAATTAATTATAGAGTTAACGGTATTCTTAACATGAAAGATTTTGTGTACCTATCTATATTACACTTATACCTTTATACTGAGATATCATACTTTTGTTACATATAGGCTACTGTAGTTCATTAAAAGTTTATAGTGGATATGATAATGTTTTTGTTGTTCAAATTTCGATTCCAACTACGCTTAAAACAGAAAGTATCCATCAGCTTTGAAACTTTTCATTTACCGATTGTCGAATATTAATGCAAAAATTTTCACCGAAACCCTCTCCACTTATGAGTAGGGAGTTTAGTGCAACATTTTTCCATATAACAGGAACTAATGACTTAAGTAGCTTAAGGCATGTAATTTGTTGGCCGAGCAGAAAAAAAGCATTCTAGGATATACGTAGCTTCATGTATTAAACATGTTTACTATATTCTTTTTTCAGGAAAATCGGACGTTCGGTTTTGATCATACAACCATGGTATAATATATCCTTTTATCAAAAATCTAAGATCACAACTAAAATATCGCTTACCTTTAAATTCATAATTTTCTTTTATTTGTCAACACAGATGAATCAAGTTAGTGGTTTGGTGCACTTGATTTTGATAGTTTTGATTCTCCCTTTGTGGACGACTCATAAATTCAATCATGTAGGTATTCTACAATGCATCTATACAAGTTTGTGTATATAATTCAGAATATCATAACCTATTGATTTAGCTTAGTGCAAATGGAAATGCATTATATTTCTAAAGTCCCAAAAGTTTCTAAGAGATATTTTAATTGAGAACGACTTTCTATTTTCTAGGAAGTGAATGATTAGTTGTATAATTTCTAAATATCTCTGCATTTGATCTAAATAAAAACTCATACCAAAACCTTACGGGTATGACTTAAAATTACATGAAAATTGTTTTTTAAAAACAAAATAAAAGTAAAATCCACAAAAGCGTTGTGTGAAGATCCACTTTGTATAGCAAGAACTTTATTTAACACCAGGTTGAGTCCATATGTAACGACCCAGTAATTTTAACGATTTTTAATAACATAATTAACTGAATTTTTCGTGAAAAATAAATAATTAATTTTTGAAATGAAAATTTAATTTTTGGAATACATCTATTTAAACATAGAAAATGGTAAATTTTTATTGGAAAATATTTAAGTTAGTTTTGCTGTGAAATTTCAATTTAAAATTTAAATCAGTTAAAATTTGATGGAAATTAAATATCTTTGAAATACGAATATTTTTATATAATAAAAATGTTGAACATTTTCTGAGTGAGACGTCATATTTCGTTTTGCCAAATTTTGAGTGCTTTATCCCCGTTTATCTTATTTTCAGTGTTTTAGCAGCATTTTTGACAATGAATACCGAGTTTTGATAGGATGATCTATCTCTAATATCTGTGTACCGTTCTGTTCGTCTCGCCTTGTTGATCTCCGCAGTATATTCATTTGTGTGTTTCGGTGTCCGGTATGCAGCGAAATCCGCGAAATGGTCAGCCATATCGGTATCCGTTCTGAACCTTGAGTGTTCTTTTGTCCTTTCATGTATCCAATATGTGAGAATAGCCTCCCGCCATAAATATTTCTTGAAATCATCGGTTGACCTTTTCTATTCCACTGGTTTGAATATATATATTGGTCGGTTGATGTGTCTTTTCCTTTCTCTTCGTTTGATAAAAAATGATGAAAACTTATATTCTTCCTGAAGCTTCGTCACCTTTACATTGCCTATTTTGCAAACCTGCTCCTTCCTCTATTGAATCCATGCAACCGAACAACCCAGGAACTCCACGATCTCCCACCACCTCTCTCCGCTCTGCCACCGTACGTCACGACCCCCTTGCATGTCGTTCCACCCAAAACTCCACAGCACCCTCAACCGTGCGCCAAAACCTCGACTCTCGAACCCGCATCGTCCGCCCACCACTCCATTGCTCCGCCTACAACATAGCAGTTCACCATGCCGCTACCCTTCCCATCACCAAGGCAGCCGACCACAGCCCCTCTTTCCTCCACGCTCACACCCAAACGGATCCGCCCACAGCCTTTGGCCTACCATCACCTACTGCTCCTGCTTCCGCTGCCAAATGCCACCACCGCAAAGCATGCAAGCCTCTCCACCCTCATTCTTTTCTTTTTCCAAACCCACACCATGCTCTTTCATCAAACGCTCAACCCTTCTGGTCCGCCTGTGGAAATCTTCCCACCTTCCTTCATATGGCCGCAGTTCACCCTATGGCCGAAGCCACCAGCCTTCGTCCACTGACCCTGACCCGACTTCCAATTCAGCAGCAGCCCGACCCTTCACCACCCCTCATCGAAGCCCAATCTGTCGCCACACACACTCATCTCCATCACCAGCAAGCTGTCACCCCACCGCAACACTGCCTCCATACGCCTGCACCCACCTCCCCATCACGTGCCCAGATTACCCGCTTCCAGCAAAACCACGAGATCTGCCTGTTGCGGCCATCCTTTCCCCTTGCTCCCTCCGCCACGTCAGCCATGCATCTTCCTCACCATAGCCAAGGCGTCCGCCTTTCATCTCTAGTCAACATCACCACATAGCAGCCTGACAACCTATAACTCACAACCCCATCATATTTCGTACGCCATCAACCTTTCCCGAAGCCACAACGGTTCCGACCCATCATCTCCCTGACCTAGCCACGCCATCTCCATGTTGCATAGTTCGACAACCACTGCCTTCACACCCCCGGTAGCCCTCTCTTCTTAATTATGTTATATATGTTTTCAAAATATATATATATTTATATATATATATATATAGTTTTAGGTATTGCGTTTAAAAAAATATAATATGCTAAACTGTTTATATAATAAGTTTAAACTGAGTATATTAAACTAAGTATATATAATATGTTTAAACTGTCAGTTAAACTTATGTTAATATTTCTAAAATAGATTCTTGGAAAAAAAAATTAACATATATAGATGGTCTGCTTAAAATGTATTTGGGAAATTTTGAAACAAATATGCGGGTTTTATGAATATTGATTTTGTATTGATTTTGATACTATATATATAGACATTTTGATATAAAATGTATATAAGTTATATATTAGTTTATATATATAAGTACATGAGCTTGGTTTTCAAATATATATAGGGATTCTATTTTATATGTGTTTAAATTAAAGATTGATTTGAAAGTATACATAAAGATTTTAGATTAAATATATGTTTTAAAATTGATTTTTGGAACAATATAATATATATATATATATATATATATAACATATATTCGGTTCAGTTTATATCAAGCCAGTTTTGATTTGTTTTTCGTCAATTCCAAACTTCCAGCTTCGCTTTGATCGTCAAATTCATGTTCGTCGTACTTTACTTTAGAAATTGTTGCTCGGATTCGCAGCTCAGTTTGCTATCAAATTTCTCCAACCTCGAAAGGTGAACAATCACTCACGATTAACATTTTTATATTTAGTAAAATTTAATTCACATGAAATGATGATTGAAATATGTTGTTAAATTTAAATTGTTAGTTATTTAATTGTTAGATATGATATGTTATTATTTGCATTGTTCACCTACGATTAATACATGACACCATATCCATGTTGTATATATATATTTTATATAAATTTGTGAATTATGAACCATGTTGTAATTGATATGTTATACAATTGTATATGATTATCATATTGTTCTCACTCTGCAAGTTCCCTATTAGTTTAGAATTCTCTATGGGTTAAAATGATACATACCCGAACGATCTTATAGATTAGGGGAAAATCGATATGGGTTGAAATGATAAACCCAAGCGATTTTCACTGAATTTTGAATTTTGGAATTTCGGGTTGAAATGATATATACCCGTAAATAATTAAATTTATATTGCGGGTTGAAATGATAAATATCTGTATCACTTGACCATAGGATAGAAAATTTTATACGGGCACCGTTGGTCTATTTTGAAAATGATTTTTGTGGTTTTGAAAGGAAATATATGGATTTTAAATAAATATTGATTTTCAAAATAAAATATATAAATTTTATTTTTATATATGTGTAAAATTTAGATTTTTAAAATTATATACTTGAAAATTCTAAATTTATAAGTTAGTTTTGAAATATAATTTTTAAGATTTTACTTATAAGTTTTTAAAAAATATAAAAAATAAGATTTAATATAAAAAAAAGTATATTTAATAAGATTTAATATAAAAATTAAAATTTAATAATAAGATTTAATTTAATAAAATTTAATTTAATTAGTGTATATATATAATATGTTTAAGTATTTATATAAAATTATATTAATATTTTAAAAATAGATGTTGTAATAACTTTAATTAATTAAGGGTGGAAAGATAAATTAAAGTTGATTTGTAATTTGATTTTTTAAGAATTGAATTAAATAAGGTTGATTTGAAACTTATTGATGTGAGATTTTGAAGATATGATTTTATAACTTGATTTGATAAACGTGATTAAATGAATATTTTCAACTTTAAATAAAATTGAAATTGAATATATAATATTAAATTAAATTGTAATATGAGATTTTATTTAAATGTTATTAAAGATGATTAAGTGAATATTTTGAAATTTTAAATAGGATTAAAGTTGAATTTTGGAATATAAATGAAATTTGTCAAATTGAGTTATTGTAAATTGTTTGAATATTGAAACGTATTAAATTGGAAGTGGTTTAAATTTGTAATTCAAACCAGGATTTGAAATCGATATAATTTAAAAATGGTTTAATGAGAATTTGAATTGATTTGTAGAATTGGAAGAAACAATTCTAATTATAAACTATTTTTAATATATAACTATTTTTAAATATAAACTATTTTTAATTTATAACTATTTCAATATATGAATTATTTTCAATATTTAAACTGTTTAGGTTGGAACTATTATGATTTAGATTTAATGGATTTAAATGTGAATATTTTGATATAATGATTTTGAAATGAATATGATTTAAAGTGATATGATTTCGAAGGTGAATATTATTTCGAAAGTGATATAATTTTGAAATGAATATTATATTTTGATATGAAGTATGAACTGTTTAAAATGATTATAAAAGCAATTTTATAAAATGACCACGGTGTGAAATAAGCATTTGGTTGTTAAAGAAACCGGAATCAGATATTGTCATACTCTCTACCAATACCGAAAACCACTTTAACAACTATGTACATGGTGGAGATTCCGAATCGAAGTAGGATGGTTTGGCGACATTCTATATGAGGTATTAGCGCAGCCCTGACTCCCGTGAGTCAGCTTGATGTGGCTAAAACAGAAGCTATACCGGGCCAAGTGAGGTCGCAACTCCGATCGGGCACATTTCTTCGATACCATTCTATTACTTTGTGATTTGATTGGGTGTACCTTTGATTTTAGAGTGTGTCTTGAGGTGGGTGGTAGTAGCTGCTATGCGTTACCACCAATCCGGGAGTGCAAACGGTAGAATCCTACCCTGGCATTGCCTCGCGTGCCTTGTCACATGCCATATCGCGCCTTCTAAGATTTTGGTTTATGGCTGGTGGAGTTTACAATACTGTATAGACTACGACATTATATAAAATGTGTTAAAGGGAACATGGGTAAAGCCTTAATGCTATTTTAATACTTTATCTTACTGTAGATATTATATATGTAGCGTATTGTACTATGTATGTAGATAGTTTAATGGATCCTTAGAGGATGGGTATCCCAAACATCCTTTAAGTTATTTTGTATTTCAGTTGACATTTCACTTGAGTTGAATTTACTGATATCAGAATGTTAATCCTGACTCGAGTGTTTTGTGTTTTGCTTTATGTACGGGCCAGACCGAGTGTCACAGCATTTGAGACTCACCTTTGGGGCTTTAGAGCTTCGCTGGGAGATCTATCTTCATCTAATCAACTATTCTGTTATTTCCGTTTATTCCAGTTGATTTTGTTCAGACTTGTCATCTATTTGTATTCGATACTACATTGTATTTGAGACATTCTATTGTATTTTATTTCAAAATCCGATGTTTATATAGTAGCTTCATGAACTACTATTTATCTATTCCGCTGCTTATTATTGTATTACTCTATGTCTGTGATTCTGTGATTGATTTATTTACTGTATATGCTGAGTTTTTCCAATTATAAATTGACCATCTGTTGTTTTGAGCAATTCAAGTCTGACATGAGTGGATGATTGTTGATTTGAACGGTTCGAAATACCATGTCGTTACACCATAGCTTTGCCCTGTGAATTCACTAAGATGTATGTAATTATAAAATGCTGTTTTTGGTTAAATTGGAATAAATGGTGACTTTAGCTTTAACCATGCACTAAACATGAATTTTTTTAGCCTCTACTTTAATTTTCATTTGGTACAGTTTCCATTATTTACCCATGGATCTCAGCTTAAGCCCTGGATTTTGTAAACACCCTACTCATCCTAGATATTGTTTTAGATATAGTATAAAGGTAATATGAAGAGAATGAGGGTTACAACATCAAATTCCTCTTTGAAAATTCTTGAATCACAAGGAAATTTAGGTCTATTGTTAAAGATTAGGCAAGGAAAATGGGTATATAACAAAGTATGGCCTTGGTTTATGCAAATTGCAAGCTCTGGATCAGCATTAATTAAAGGGATCTTACTTAGAGGTATAAATTCTGTAGAAGGTACCATCTTCCCTATGGTCATGTTTAATTTAAATCAATATTCAAAATTTAAAATTGAGGCATTAATATGATTGCAACTTTAATATCAGTTTATGATTTGCTTCATGTTTATACTTTGAATATATATGGAATTTCAGACATTTGTATTGTTCTGTTATAATGTTATTGGTATGAATAGGTATGCTAGCAACATGACAATGACATGAATTTATTATTTATTTTCTTAAATAATAGGAATAATCAACATGACTGTGTTCTGATGTCCATAATCAAAGATTGAGTTCTTTTGCAAGTTCGAAAACCACATGACAGATTCGTTTCCATTATACTTTGATATTAGCAGTTAATTGGTGAAACATCAAGTGTGCCTCATTCTTTGTTCTTGAGATCAAAAGGAACATCTATGTGGAAATTTCACTTTTTGAATATGTGGAAATGTCAATTGTAGAGTTACTGTAACGCCCCACCTCTATGCTCACAATAACAAAGAGTATTAAAAGAAATACTGTCTGTTATTATAAAGAATAAGGCTGGATAGGAGCGGCCATCCGTAGTTGGCCTTACACTAGTATTGGTTACCTCGATAGGAGTGGTATATATTTTACATCTCTTGTTTATTCACTCCCATCGACATACCCAATTCCAGTATAAAACGAACTACGATGGTTCATAATAGTTTAGGATAATATATAATACTAACACAAATACAAAAAGATGCGGAACAGAGATAACAAAAGTCTCATATATATATATAACTGATGTCAGTTACAATACATTTGACACAATACATATGGTACAACTACAACTGTCGACTCTGGAAGTTATATATATACACGTACATTATCAATTAATATACATGAATACATATCAACCTATACTATGACACGACTACTCCAAAAGATGTGAAAAGTCTTCATAGCTCAAATAGCAACTCAAAGCAGGAAATCTACAACCTGAAATAACTCGGGTCTGACCCGAGTATTACATTCAAAAGAAAATAATACACGGGTCAGTCTAATTCAAACTCAGTTATTAATGCACAGAAGCAATAATAATCAATATCAAATAGACGACAGTCACAGAAATCTCGTATATCCGACCCCTCGATAAGAGAATCAGATAACGGCAGATATAACACTAAATAGTGTTAAACAACATATCAGCAAATTCAAATCATCAACAAAGATAAGTGAAAAGAATATCAATGAAGATAATTTAGAAAACATCAAAATTGCCTAATTGGCAATTAACAACAAATTCCAATTATTAAATAAATAATTTGAAACTCATAATCTAATTATCTAGAAGATAATTAGATAACAACAAAATGATCAAATCAAACCAAATCAAAATACAATTTCAAAACGTATTGAATTGAATAAACGAAATAGTTCAAGCAATTGAAATATCAATTTAAAACATCAGATTCTGAATTGGTTGCAGTACACGCTCACATGCACTGCCTCGCCAAATTCAGATGTACACATGAAGCAAAGACTAGACAGTCTTAACCAACTCAAATCAAAATGAACCAGATGGAACCGCAACGGCAAGCACAACATCCACCCAGTGGCCATCAAATGAAAAAAGTGCACATGTATGCACAATGAAAATTCACAACCGAGCACAAGGTCAAACCCGAGCTATTAGCTGGGTTCAATACATGTGTAAATTCAAATGAAATGGTCAAGACATAAAATTAGGCCTTGACCATAGTTCAAATCAACCAACAAAACAGAGACTGCTACATGAAACTGCCCCAAAGGAATGGAATCAAGTGAAACAGTAAAGCAACAAGGGCAAAGACTCAAGCCAGTGCACCAATGATGCCAACAAGGCTCGGCATGCACATGAAGGCACAAAACAGGTACAGACTAATACAACAGGGGATAGAGTCGAGACTGCATAGCCAAATCAATAACAAAATACAAAAGTCAAGTCACTGCTACCTTGATTCAAATCCAAGACAATTACTCACAACGAAGATATGTACACAGTGGCAACTAGCAACACTACTACAATGATCTAGCAGTATGAAAAAGGCTCGGAAGGCCAAATGCACGAAGGCAATGGTACAACTACAGGAAGACAGTAGAATGAAGGTGAGAGCACCAAAGATATGGCACCACGGCACACAATAGTAAAAGACTCAGAGCAGTTTCAAATGAGGATATTGTCACCAGTGAAATATAGTGACCAAATGCAAATGAATACAATGCATCAATGCAATGTATCAGTTTCTAACAAGTGACCAAATGCTAATGCAATATGGACCAGACAGTACGCAAGTGAACGAAGTGCGAATGAATGCATGGTGCAAACTACTGCACCAAATAAATGGCAATAAGTACAACAGTGAAATGTAGTGAATGGCTGTCTCAAGCAACAGCAAGTATACATGTTCAATCAAAGCAAAGCAATGCCAAAGTTTAGCATCAAATTAGAGCCAAAGTGGTCAAGGCTAAAAATTGAACAACAAAGTCATGCAGCAGTTTCAATTCAATGCATCAGGATAGGTCAGTGAACCCAAATACTACATGAAACAGGTATGCAAACTGTCTCAATGGTCAAGACAGCTACAAGGAATGGTCAACTCAAAGAATACCCTAACTACATGTGAACAGTGAAACAACAATGGAGTAACTGCAGCAGTTCGAACCAAGACAGTGTCATGGCCGAATCAAGAGCAAGGCACATGTCAACAGAGAAGCATCATCATCAAAATGATGCAACAGTCAAGCAAAATGACTCAACACAAGTGAATGTAACTCATAGGCTACAGGATTACTTAACCACACATAATAAAACCCAGGCCAGGGGAAGGAGTATTCAAACGAAATCTAGACAGTACAGAGTATAGAACTCTACAGGTCCAACTATCAGGTTCAAAAATAAAGTATGAAGGCAACGCATATGTCAACCAGTCAAGGGATGTACTAGTGAACCGGGGTCAATATTAAATGAAGATTACAAGACTCAAGTCTACAACGTACCACATGAACATAAGAAGTGCAAACCACCAATTTAACTCACTGACTCGAAGCAACTTAATACAAGTGAAGGTCTCAACATCAAATACAAATGAAACAACATTGCAAACCGGTCACACCTGTATATCTAAAGCAAATTAAGTCATAGCAGTTTCGAACAAAGACAGAGGGAATTCCAAACTAGCAGTGGCAATGCCGAAGTCACAGAGGAAAACAAAATTTGAGTTACTGCCGAAGTCAAGGAAGAATCACAACGAACAAATCGACTGCCGAGCATAGTACTGGACAGTGAATAATCAAAATTCAAGACAACATTATTACAAGCCAAAGTCAGGTAATAAACGACTTGAAGCAGAAAACAGAATTCACGTCAATGCCGAAAACAACAAGAATCGAAATCATGGTAACTACGAACGAACTCAATATTGTCAAAACCCAAAATCGATTAGTGAAGTCCACGAAAACGAACAACACGAAACCATAAAGCCAAGATAATATTCAGTTCAAAATCAAGAACAATGCCAAAAGTATCAAAGAATCGAACCCAACCAGAAATTACCAACAACAAGACAAAAATCAAACTGCCGTAACGAAGTGTTGAATTAGATGTGAGTTGCGAGCACTCACCTTAGATTCAACGAGCAAGCACGAATCTCTTCATTCGATTGAGCGAAACGAAGTTGGCACCTTCGAAATCAAAATCCCTAATTTCGCCAAGAAGAACGAAGCCGCCATTTATTTTATTTTCGCTCATTTATTTCTTTTTGATTCCTCTAGGGTTTTCGAATGAGAATCTAAAGAAAAGGGGATGGGTTGAAATAAATCATGGCAACTAAGCAAGATAAAGTCTGGACCAGACTGCATTTCAAAGCCCACCCAACATTTAACAAATTATCAAAAGAATCTCATCCGATTAAAACTTCTAAACGCAATTAGCCAACGGATTAATCGTCATTGGGCGATAATTAATTTAAGCTAAATCCCGGGTTGTTACATACTCCCCTCCTTATAGAAATTGCGTCCCCGCAATTTTCATAATTAAGGTGGTCAATAACAATTATTTTTCTAACATAAACTGGTTAAGCTAGAAAAATAAAGATCGAGAACACAAACACCGAAGAAAACTTTTAATTCCATAAAAGAAATTCACAAATTCTCACAAAATCTAATCATCAAATAGATAATCAGAAAACAACAAAATTGAATAAATGCAATTATCAGCAATATTCAATTATCAATTAGATAATTAGAATACATAAATCACAAAACAGCAATATCTAATTATTGATACGATAATTAGTAAACAGCAAAATCTAATTATCAACAAAGATAATTAGAAAACACAAATCACCAATCGCAAAACCGCAAATATCTAATTATCCAACAATTAACTAGAAAACACAAACTCCATAATCAACCAACCTTAACTATCAACAGGGATAGATAGAAAACAGCAATTCAATAAAATCAACATACTCTAGAATCAATTAGAGACTAGAAAATCTCATAATCAGCAAACTCAGCAAATATCCAATTATCAAAAATGACAACCAGAAAACACAATTATCTAATTAACAAAACGATAATTAGAAATCTCAAATCAACAAATACCTAATTATCAAAAACGATAATCAGAAATCTCAAATCAACAAATATCTAATTATCTCAAACGATAATCAGAAACAACAAATATTCCATTATCAAAAACGATAATCAAATCTCAAATATCTAATTATCACAAGCGATAATCAGAAGCAATAAATATTCAATTTATCAAAAACGATAATCAAATCTCAAATATCTAATTATCACAAGCGATAATCAGAAACAACCAATATTCAATTATTCAATACAGTATACATGTACACATACTCTTATGGAATTAACTCATTTTAATTCCATAGTTCAGCTCTAAATCTCGATTTATCAATTTAATTTGGTCATATCTCTTTGCCATTTAACACCATGTGTGCATTGTAAGGGACTCAATTCTGTTAACCCCTGCACAAAGGCCTATAGGACTTAAACAAGTCATGCACATACCCATCATACTCCTTATGATGAATAGATCAAGGCTTCTCTCCTAGATTAGTTTTATAATCTAGTGACCAGTCTCATTTCTTATTTCAGAAAGATTTATTAACTCTTGAAATGTTTTTACAATCTTTCTTTTTTTTTCCATAAATCAGAGAGAGTTAAACTCACTCAGGGATTTCAACTGTCCATACTTTCATTCATGAAAATAATGCTTTATTTCATTTTTTTTCCAGTTGTCTCATTCAAAATTTGTTTTATCACTTGCATATCTCCTATATTCAAGAATGTCATGATCTCTTAAACAAATCCAGTATAATCATATAAAAATTCTTATACTTAATTCTATTGTGAACATAAGGTAAGGTTTTAGAGAAAAACCCATAAAACATTTTAGCTTTTGATCTGAACAAATCAACACATAAATAATTTATTGCATTGTTCATCTCAAATTTGAAACAATCTAGACATAAGCATGAACCTCCTTTGTTCACACTGCCTAGCTTATTTTCCAGTTCCATTTTACATTTTTAGATGGTCTAAACTCTTGCCTTTGAACACAAAGTGTGCATTGCAAAGGACTCAATTTTGTTAACCTTTGCACAGAGGCCTTCAAGACTTGAACAAGTCATGCACATACCCATCATCCACCTGATGATGAGTAGATCAAGGCACCTCTCCTAAATTACTTGGTAATTTAGAGACCATACATATTTATTCATTTAAGGAATTTTCCTTTTTAACTCAAGAAATACTCTTGTAATCCTTTCTTCATTTCATAAGTAGGGAATTTAATTTCCTTAAAAATCATATCTAAACATACCAACATTCATACGAAATTTCACAACCCATTTCAAAGTCATTTCTGCTTGATCACATTTTCTAATAACCTGCTAGTACAATAGTTTCTAGAACTTTTCCTCTGCTTAAATAAATCTACTGAAATTATAAAAAAATACCATATTTGTTTTTACTGTGAACATAGGATATGGGTTTTGAGAAAAACTTATAAACATATTGGATTTTAATCTGAACAACTCAACACATTTTCACCATATTACTTTGTTCATATCAGCTTTTAAATGAACTAGGCATTAGCATAAACCTCTTTGTTCATACTGCCTAATCATTTCTTTATTTAATACCCAATTTCTCAATAAATCAATCAAATTATTCTCCTATAAAAACTAAGTCATAAACTCAGTTCTGTAATCAGGTTGTATGATTAATTAAACAAATTTCAAAACAAAAGTAGTCAATACCAAAAACAAATCAAAACAGTAACCAATAGTTCAACCAAAATGCCATTCATGATCATATATTTATTCAGAAAAATAAAGATTAACAGAAATCATAAAATGATTTTTCATATAAAATAATTGGCTGCCCTTACTTGGAACTTAATGCCTTAAATCTCATAAGTGATTGTCACTCACCTTCCTCTTCTTTGAAAGTGCAAACTGTTAAAAAACTTATAAAACAATTTTCATTTTAAAACGATTTTCCAATTACGTGATTAAAGCAGCAATATTAGTAACAATTTCGAAAAGGAAATTGTACTTCCCAAAACACCGTAAAATCGTATCTCAAAATCATCATTGCGGAATAACTGCTTGAAAATCCACTTTTAAAAATTCGACGGTTACTGAAGCCAAAGCGACAGAAATTTTTAAACGTCAAAATTTACATCAAAATGTTATATCAATGAATTTTCATTCATCAAAATGCCACAAAACACCGTGCTTCAAAATTTAGCTCTGATGTAATAATCCTGTTATAAAATAACGGCAACAAAATACGTTTAAACCAAACACCGGTTCAACGTTAAATTAATGCAGTAACGTGCAACTCAAATTTGCACGTACTACAAAATAAACAAAGAATTCATTAGAATGTATCTTCAGTGAAGATAATTCAAAACAACTAAATCTAATCAATATATGATTAACATAGAAGAAAACCAACAAAGATCTCAACAAAAATCACATAACTACAATCGTTTTGAATCCTCAATTCGGATTCGAAATTCTCAAAGAAACAAAATAACACAGCTATGTAAACAACAAATGAAATTTATTTCAATTTCATATTTCGATTTTTTTTAATCAAAAAGATTACCAGTTGTACTCAGCGAAGACAGTTTTACTGTTTCCGCTGCGCACTCTGATAAACAGAACACAATTTAATCAAATCAACAAAACACAGTTTCACTTTTATTTTTAAATAAAGATAGTTAAAAATTTCATCATAATTTCAAAACTTTAGTTTTGACTCAAATCACAAATATAACATCGACCAATAGTTGTAACACATGTTCCATCTAAGTTATGTTTTATATTATGTCCATAAACCCCAAGCTCTGATACCAACTGTAACGCCCCACCTCTATGCTCACAATAACAAAGAGTATTAAAAGAAATACTGTCTGTTATTATGGAGAATAAGGCTGGATAGGAGCGGCCATCCGTAGTTGGCCTTACACTAGTATTGGTTACCTCGATAGGAGTGGTATATATTTTACATCTCTTGTTTATTCACTCCCATCGACATACCCAATTCCAGTATAAAACGAACTACGATGGTTCATAATAGTTTAAGACAATATATAATACTAACACAGATACAAAAAGATGCGGAACACAGATAACAAAAGTCTCATATATATATATATAACTGATGTTAGTTACAATACATTTGACACAATACATATGATACAACTACAACTGTCGACTCTGGAAGTTATATATACACGTACATTATCAATTAATATACATGAATACATATCAACCTATACTATGACATGACTGCTCCAAAAGATGTGAAAAGTCTTCATAGTTCAAACAGCAACTCAAAGCAGGAAATCTACAACCTAAAATAACTCGGGTCTGACCCGAGTATTACATTCAAAAGAAAATAATACACGGGTCAGTCTAATTCAAACTCAGTTATTAATGCACAGAAGCAATAATAATCAATATCAAATAGACGACAGTCACAGAAATCTCGTATATCCGACCCCTCGATAAGAGAATCGGATAACGGCAGATATAACACTAAATAGTGTTAAACAACATATCAGCAAATTCAAATCATCAACAAAGATAAGTGAAAAGAATATCAATGAAGATAATTTAGAAAACATCAAAATTGCCTAATTGGCAATTAACAACAAATTCCAATTATTAAATAAATAATTTGAAACTCATAATCTAATTATCTAGAAGATAATTAGATAACAACAAAATGATCAAATCAAACCAAATCAAAATACAATTTCAAAACGTATTGAATTGAATAAACGAAACAGTTCAAGCAATTGAAATATCGATTTAAAACATCAGATTCTGAATTGGCTGCAGTACACGCTCACGTGCACTGCCTCGCCAAATTCAGATGTACACATGAAGCAAATACTAGACAGTCTTAACCAACTCAAATCAAAATGAACCAGATGGAACCACAACGGCAAGCACAGCATCCACCCAGTGGCCATCAAATGAACAAAGTGCACATGTATGCACAATGAAAATTCACAACCGAGCACAAGGTCAAACCCGAGCTATTAGCTGGGTTCAACACAGGTATAAATTCAAATGAAATGGTCAAGACATAAAATCAGGCCTTGACCATAGTTCAAATCAACCAACAAAACATAGACTGGTACATGAAACTGCCCCAAAGGAATGGCATCAAGTGAAACAGTAAAACAACAAGGGCAAAGACTCAAGCCAGTGCACCAATGATGCCAACAAGGCTCGGCATGCACATGAAGGCACCAAACAGGTACAGCCTAATACAACAGGGGACAGAGTCGAGATTGCATAGCCAAATCAATAACAAAATACAAAAGTCAAGTCACTGCTACCTTGATTCAAATGCAAGACAATTACTCACAACGAAGATATGTACACAGTGGCAACTAGCAACACTACTACAATGATCCAGCAGTATGAAAAAGGCTCGGAAGGCCAAATGCACGAAGGCAGTGGTACAACTACAGGAAGACAGTAGAATGAAGGTGAGAGCACCAAAGATATGGCACCACAGCACACAATAGTAAATGACTCAGAGCAGTTTCAAATGAGGATATTATCACCAGTGAAATATAGTGACCAAATGCAAATGAATACAATGCATCAATGCAATGTATCAGTTTCTAACAAGTGACCAAATGCTAATGCAATATGGACCAGACAGTACGCAAGTGAACGAAGTGCGCATGAATGCATGGTGCAAACTACTGCACCAAATAAATGGCAATAAGTACAACAGTGAAATGTAGTGAATGGCTGTCTCAAGCAACAGCAAGTATACATGTTCAATCAAAGCAAAGCAATGCCAAAGTTTAGCATCAAATCAGAGCCAAAGTGGTCAAGGCTAAAAATTGAACAACAAAGTCATGCAGCAGTTTCAATTCAATGCATTAGGATAGGTCAGTGAACCCAAATACTACATGAAACAGGTATGCAAACTGTAACGACCCGTAAATTTTAACTGTTTTAATATCGTAATTAGTTGAAATTTTGTGAAATTTTAAACGATAAAATTTTGAAATATAAATTTTATATTTGGAATGCGTCTAGTTAAACATAGCAACTGGTAAATTTTCGTCCAAAAATATGGAAGTTTATTTCGCGCGTAAATTTACTTCAATTTAATCGGTTAAAAAGCGATGAAAATAAAATGTTTTTGGAACCTAAATATTTTTACATAGAAAAATTCTAAATCATCTTCTGAGTGAGACGTCATCTTTCGTTTCGTCAAATTTGGACATCTATTGCTCCGTCGATTTTATTTTCGGCAAAATAGCAGCATTTTTGGTATCGGTTATAGACTTTTGATCGGATGATCGTACCACTGATATCTGTATACCGTTTTGATCGTCTCGTCGTGCCGATCTCTGTGGTATATTCACTTCTGTGTTTTGAAGTCCGGTACGCAGCGGAATTCACAGAAAACGGTGACCGTACCGGGACCGAAATTCCGACTTTTGATTTCCAACATCTCTTTCATATTCCACCGTTTAAGTTTCTTTAGCCGGTACCAATTTCAATTCTCAAAAAATTTAACTATGACCAGCCTTTTATATTCCTAAATCTATTTAAAACATTTTGGTTCTGTTTCTTTGCTCTATGAATTCTTGAGAAGGGATATAATAATAAGTTATATAATTAGATTTCTTTTGTTTCGTATTAAACTATTCCCTTCCCTTGCTCAACACGCCCTCCTCCGCAATTACCATCTTCCACCGCCTCCCCTCTCTCTTCCCCCGCCAGCAAACCTCATGCGCAGCCCTTCCCTCGTCTGAACCATGGCAAGCTAGCCTCCCGAGCTTCCATTCCACTCTCCCATTTTTGCTTGGTCCTCTTTTCTCCGGTTACAATGCAAGGTACATAATGTTGTTTGTATATTCATATTATAAAAAGTTGTTTATATTCCACTCTTCCATTTATTTTAAAGTTATGTATGTTATCTGTATATACATATTTATTTTATAAAAGTTTTCATTTACTTTAGATATATGTGTGTACGTTAACTATATATGATCACTGTAATTATATGATAGAGTCTAGATATATAGAGCTGTAGGTGTAAATAGTTTGTATGTTGGTTATACTATATTAGTCTATATAGTTTCGCATGTATACTATATTATGTGATGTACATTCTGTTAGTTACATGAGTTAAAGGCATATATGCTGGACATCTACACATATATTCTTGTATATATGTTCACAGCAGCTTTCTTTGTTATTTACAAATACTATATATATATATATGCTTATATATGTTTATATATAAATTTCAAACTGTCTGTATCTACTTTCGAAAAAGCAAAATCTGAAATGTTATTGTAAATATCTACAATCTAAAATGTAATTGTAAGTATCCAAAATCTAAAAGGTAAATGTAACTGTAATTATCCCTATAAAGTTCAATAAGTTCAAGATCTTCATTTTGAATATTATGAAACAGATCTTTAATTATATTTCCAATTTCAACTTATTTCTGATGACTCAAAATAGTGTTAATAATTTCATTGTATAATGCATTCATCCTAGATGAATATTTTGATATTTGCTGCAAAATTTTATAGTGCATAATGTATATTGACTATCGTGGTTACACTTTCAATTTCAGAATTGTTTATCATTATCTCGATGAATATTTTAAAACAGATACATCCATATACTATTTAAGTTTATAAAATTATAATGGTTATATATATGTTATGTATGATTTCCATATACCTATATCTTGTACACATTGCCTGAGATCTGATTCATATATATGTATTACACCCCTGTAGTATTAAGAGAGAGGTCTATATATAAGAAATTGTGTATGAATATATATTAGTTTATGTATAAAGTACGTATATTGGCTTGTACCCGTTTATGGTTGGTATGTTATACGTTTCTCAGAAATTATATGATGTATATAAAGGACATATATGCATACGTCTGATTCTACATGTAAATGTATAGTTGATTTAACAGATATTTGTTATATATTGGCTTTACTGTGTACAGTAGTGCTATTGTATATAAGTTATATAGTTTATATGTATATCGTGCTATTGATTTTGGTCTATACAGTTCTACATTATAAGTATATAAAGTTATGTAAGTTTATATTAGTTCTATTATATATTAGTTATATTTTATGTTAGGTTATATACACATCAGTTATATATATTTGTTTATTAACCCATTGATTTAAAAAGGTATATATCTATATGTATATTGTTTAAAAGTATTCTTATATACGTTTTAAATTGATTTAAGAAATTTTGTTTTATAAGCTGCTGATCTTGATTGTCATTTTGTTTTATTTTATATATAATGATTTCGATAAAATTTATATATACATATTTTAGTTATAATATGTGTTATATTCTATAAGTATGGTTGTGAGTTACAGCTTATTTTAGTGTACGTTTGAAATACGAACAGATTTGAAGGGAATACATGTTCAATATTTGGTTTTCCTATGTTTACAGTGACGTCAGTCTACACTTATATCTAATATATATTTTAATATATTATATGTAGGTTGAAATGGATATGATGTATAAGTATTGATATTAAATATGGTATGTATATATATACATGTCGAGTTTAATATGTGTGTTAAAAAAGTAAATAAATAAATAAATAAAAATAAACAATGATTTTGAAACGTATATATATTTAATTTAAAAATGTGTTTGTGTTTAGAATATGATAACATATATATATATATAGTTTTATACTGCTACATATAGGTATTCATGTATACGAGTTTTCTTCATCGATCCAGATCTGATTTGATTTCGTCAATTCATATTTATCAGCTTTGCCCGTCAAGCTCACGTTCGATCTAGCTTTGCTTTGGATTCGTAACTCTTCTCATTCTCCTTCGTCTCTAGCCTCGAAAGGTGAGTAATCACTCACGATTAATGTTCTTTTATTTATTAAATCTGATTTCAATTGAAACAACAAATTGAAATGCTGTTGTTAGTTATTTACACTGTTATTACCTGTATCAGTTCACCTGTGACATCTGACACCACTATCTGTTATTTATACAATGATAATTCAGTTTGGTTGATAATGATTGATTCTTGATGTTGACCTTGGACGTTAAATTGTTAATGTGTAAGTGGTAAATAATTTGAAATTGAAATTGACGTAGGATAGTTAGATTTGATATATGTGTTAAATTTGATTAGATGATATTTGCATAATATGACCCCTTTAAATGTTAAATAAACTGATACGTAGAAATAGTGTTAACTACACCTTGAACCATTGAATGTATGTTGTATAAAATTGATGTAGTATAAATTGAATAATGAATATCAAGTGAAGAACCATATAGATAAATGTAATAATCTTTAATCTACATGAAATGATAGTGTAGATTCTAGGAATAATTATATTAATTTGCACAAACAACAATGCGAATTAATACGATTATTTCGGGATTATTTGAATTGATTATTGGATTGTTATTGATTGTTGTTATTGCTTGTTTATTTACTTTGACACCATCCCAATTATCACACTGCAAGTTCCCTTTGTTATGTTTTGATTTGAATTGAATTGGAATCGGGTTGAAATGATAAATACCCAAATAAACTTTGACCTAGGATAGAGAATTAAATAAAAACCGATTGGTCAATAATTTGATTTAAAAATAAAATGAAGATTTTATTTGAATAAATAATATGGTTTTGAAATGAAGTTGGAAATTGAATTTTAATGAAATTTAAATGTGAATATTTAATAATCTGAAATGAAATATTAATAAAGAAATTGATGAAAGAATGTTGTTTAATTTAAGAAATGATTGAATTAAATTTTGAAATTATTTAATAATTTAATGAGATTGAATTATTTAATAATTAAATTAAATTGAATCCTTTGATAATTAAAATTGAACTTTTAATTAGTGAAATTTAGTTCTCATGTAATTGAGCTTTGAAATTGTAACTAAGTGAATGAATATATGAAATTGAATTTCTTTATCAAGAAATGCAAATGTGATTTTTGAAATTAATGTAAGACTTGTAATTTAAAGGGTTGATTTATCGAAGCTAATTTAATAAAATTTGTAAGTTTTGATATAATGATGGAAACTTAAGTAATTGTTTTAATGAATTGGAAATTAAATAGAAATTGTTTAAAATGAAAATTTACTTAACGAATATTGAATGAAATTGATAAATGGATTTAAAGCGATTTGAATGTTAAATTAAATTAATTTGAATGTTTTTGGAATAAAACTTATATACGAACTTGAATCAATATTTGAATTGTTTTAAAAAGAAATTGAAATTGAATTATAATATTTTGAAATGGTAGTTTGGATGTTTTGAAAATGAAAATTTTGGAAATTGGTTTAGAAAGAAAAACGAATGTTGATTTATGAATTCTAATTGAAATTGAAATTGATTTGGTTTTGAAATTTATTAAACGACCAATCGGGGTAATAATTACGAAAGTTATTAAAGAGACCGGAATCGGTTATGGACATACTCTCTGTCTAAACCGAAAACCACTTTAATAACTATACGCGGAGTAATGATCCAGAATGAAGTGGTTGGATTGGCGAACGTTGATGACTGAAGAAAGAGAACGATAATGGATAGCCTTGACACTTGTGTCAAATTGGAAATGACTAAAACAGGAGCCGTGCCGGGCCAAATTGGGGCTAGCTACCTCGAGCGAACACACTTCTTCGAACTACTCATTACTTGTTGTCGATTGGTGCACCCTTGATTTGGGAGTGTTGTTTCGCGGTGTTGCGATCGCTGCGGCGATGCGTTCTCACCAGTCCGGATCAGGCAAACGGTAGTTTCACTACCATGGGTATTGCCTCATGTGCCTTGTCATACTTGTATCCCTATACGCGACCACTACGATTTGTTTTGTGTTATACCTATGGAGTACTCCCTGATATCCCACTAGTTTACGGTGGAGTTTACAGTGCTGTATAGACTATAACGCTTGTATAAAATGTGTTAAGGGGGATAATGGTAACGCCTTAACACTATTTTGATACCTTATATTACTGATAGACATTATCTACTTAGCGTACATTAATACCTAGTAGATAGTTTAACGGATCCTTAAAGGATGGTTATTCCAAACATCCTTTGAGTTACTTGTATTTCAATTGCTATTTACTTGAGTTGGATTTATAAATATAAGAATGTTAATCCTGACTCGAGTGTTTTGTGTTTTGCTTTACGCTCGGGTCAGACTGAGTGTACCAGTATTCGAGACTCACCTTTGGAGTTGGAGCTTTGCTTGAAGATCCAGCCATCTATTTTGCTTTCGGTATTCAATGATTCCAGTGATGTGTTCTGATTTGTATCTGATGTATTGTATTACTCTTCCGTTGTATCTGGTTTAACTCTGATGTAACTTATATATTTATATAGTAGCTTCATGAACTACTATCTCTTTTATTTCCGCTGCATTTATTACTCTGTGTCTGTGATCTGTGATTACTTATTTACTGTATATGTTCAGTTTTGCCAAATTTAAATTAACAACGCGGTATTTTGAATTATTCAAGTCCGACATGTGCGGATGCGAATGGTTAGAAATATCGGGTCGTTACAGTTGGTATCAGAGCATTGGTAGCTCTAGGCAAAACTTAGCATATAGGGTAAATGTATTTACAGAATCACTTTCATTCGAGTTTCAATCTCTTCCTTTGACTCAATTCCTTTGAATTTTGGAACGTTCCCCTCGGTTCCGAAATTCATTCGTGTCCTTCACTATTCGTCTTCTTTCAATTCTGGAGCACCCCATAACTCCATTTTGAATGATATCTATAATAGACCGGCGGTCTCGCCAATCTTCGAATGATTCGTAAAGGAGAAAAACTCCTTTATAATAGGTATCGATTTACCGGAGATTTCTATATCCTCGGTTTACGATGCTATCTATCTCCTGCTATACCTGAATTCTATTTCTCGAGATTGGATGTTGATTTACCTCGGAATTCAGCATCGATCTTATTCTTGAAGTTACGAACGACCCGGTTAAGGTTGCCCGTGAATTAAATAAACTTACCCATCTCCCGATTCTGTTATTGAATCATCTTATCTTTTCTTTCGAATTTGTCTTCGAATCAGAATTCTCTTTGATTAGAGTCCATCAAATTTGAATCTCTATCCTTGCTTTGAATCCATTCTTGTATCGTCGAGTGAGGAAGTGTATTTGTAAATTTATATTAAAATGTTTTATATATTGTGTTGTTTGAGTTGTTGATGTTGATTTGGGTTTTCGATCGATTCGTCTGATCAACGCTATCGATAGGATTCCCAAAACACTTGAGCAGAGCAAACTGACACAATATCGTTTTCAAATTTGATAAATAAAATAAAAGTTTTGTATGATTATATTATATATAAATATAAGTTTTCTGAAATTAAATTGTTAATGAATTTGTTGTCTGAAATAATAATATTTGATTTTCATTTATTTTTTTGTAAACCATTGACTATTGCATAATATAAATAAATGAATTTATAAACTGGGTATAAATTGATTGGAATTTGAAATGAATTTAATTCAGAAATTTGAGAATTTATTAGTTTCCGGTGATTTCGAACTTTGGTTTTTAAAATTTTAAAGTATATATTATTGAAAGTATTTTCGAATAGAAATCGTTTTCAAAGAATTTTTAAAATGTTGAAATCAGTGCTCTTCTCTTTGTCGCTGGAAAATAATTTCGGTGATGGCGGTCGCATCATCGACATTCATTTTCGAGTTTCGAAGTGGAGATACTATTCTGCAGCTTTGCTACGGTTTTGTTTTAAAAAATATTTTGATTTGAATTTCTTCAGTATAATTTGATTTATATATATATATATAGGTATCTTATTTTAAAATTTAATTTGATTTGATATAAATATATTATATATATCTCTAAATTGTTTAAAGTTAATCGGAAATCTAATTCGTAAATTTTGTTAAAGGATGATTTTAATTATAAATAAAACCAAAATTTGGAATAAATATTTAAACTTGAATAATTGAATTAGGAAAAATTTTATTTGTATATTGTTCAACTGCATTATAATACAACTTACCTAAATCATTCAAAGTTGAATATGTAATTGGATAATATATATAATATAAATTGAATTTATAAATAAAATTTGAGTGGTTATAACAAATGTTATACACTTAAATTTTAATTATAAAATGTTAATAGAGATAAATAGAATACTAAGATAATTGAAAAATAAATTTTGTTTTGAAGGTTAATTAATAAATTGAAATTAGATCAACTTATGGAAATACCTTGAATTTAAAATCAATTAATGAATATAAATTAATTTAAATTGAAATTTAGATGGTTTAAATTAATTTATATGGTTTAAATATATGTAATAAAATATATTAAGTGAAATAAACTAAATAATAATTTGGAATAAAGAAGAATTTGAATTGCTGAGAAAATATGATTATAATAAAAGACTATTCAAATTTATGGTTTTAGGAATTGTAAATTTAAGATAATTGGATAATAAGATAATGAATTTAGAAATAGTTGAGATTGATTTTAGTGAAATCAAATGGATTAAATCAATTATTGAATATCAATTAATTTAAATTTGAATTTATATGGTTTAAATTAATTGTTATTTTGTATTTCAAATCTGTTTTTCTTTCTAGTCGTTTCTATTCTCCTACCTCGTTCCTTTTCGGGGACGAAAAGTTTTGAGTGGGGGAGAGTGTAACGACCCGTAAATTTTAACTGTTTTAATATCGTAATTAGTTGAAATTTTGTGAAATTTTAAACGATAAAATTTTGAAATATAAATTTTATATTTGGAATGCGTCTAGTTAAACATAGCAACTGGTAAATTTTCGTCCGAAAATATGGAAGTTTATTTCACGCGTAAATTTACTTCAATTTAATCGGTTAAAAAGCGATGAAAATAAAATGTTTTCGGAACCTAAATTTTTTACATAGAAAAATTCTAAATCATCTTCTGAGTGAGACATCATCTTTCGTTTCGTCAAATTTGGACATATATTGCTCCGTCGATTTTATTTTCGGCAAAATAGCAGCATTTTCGGTACCGGTTATCGACTTTTGATCGGATGATCGTACCACTGACATCTGTATACCGTTTTGATCGTCTCGTCGTGCCGATCTCTGCGGTATATTCACTTCTGTGTTTTGAAGTTTGGTACGCAACGGAATTCACAGAAAACGGTGACCGTACCGGGACCGAAATTCTGACTTTTGATTTCCAGCATCTCTTTCATATTCCACCGTTTAAGTTTCTTTAGCCGGTAGCCATTTCAATTCTCAAAAAATTTAACTATGACCCGCCTTTTATATTCCTAGATCTATTTAAAACATTTTTATGCCGGTTCTGTTTCTTTGCTCTATGAATTCTTGAGAAGGGATATAATAATAAGTTATATAATTAGATTTCTTTTGTTTCGTATTAAACTATTCCCTTCCCTTGCTCAACACGCCCTCCTCCGCAATTACCATCTTCCACCGCCTCCCCTCTCTCTTCGCCCGCCAGCAAACCTCACGCGCAGCCCTTCCCTCGTTTGAACCATGGACAGCTAGCCACCCGAGCTTCCATTCCACTCTCCCATTTTTGCTTGGTCCTCTTTTCTCTGGTTACAATGCAAGGTACATAATGTTGTTTGTATATTCATATTATAAAAATTGTTTATATTCCACTCTTCCATTTATTTTAAAGTTATGTATGTTATCTATATATAAATATTTATTTTATAAAAGTTTTCATTTACTTTAGATATATGTGTGTACGTTAACTATATATGATCACTGTAATTATATGATAGAGTCTAGATATATAGAGCTGTAGGTGTAAATAGTTTGTATGTTGGTTATACTATATTAGTCTATATAGTTTCGCATGTATATTATATTATGTGATGTACATTCTGTTAGTTACATGAGTTAAAGGCATATATGCTGGACATCTACACATATATTCTTGTATATATGTTCACAGCAGCTTTCTTTGTTATTTACAAATACTAAATATATATATGCTTTATATGTTTATATATAAATTTCAAACTGTCTGTATCTACTTTCGAAAAAGCAAAATCTGAAATGTTATTGTAAATATCCACAATCTAAAATGTAATTGTAAGTATCCAAAATCTAAAAGGTAAATGTAACTGTAACTATCCCTATAAAGTTCAATAAGTTCAAGATCTTCATTTTGAATATTATGAAACAGATCTTTAATTATATTTCCAATTTCAACTTATTTCTGATGACTCAAAATAGTGTTAATAATTTCATTGTATAATGCATTCATCCTAGATGAATATTTTGATATTTGCTGCAAAATTTTATAGTGCATAATGTATATTGACTATCGTGGTTACACTTTCAATTTCAGAATTGTTTATCATTATCTCGATGAATATTTTAAAACAGATACATCCATATACTATTTAAGTTTATAAAATTATAATGGTTATATATATGTTATGTATGATTTCCATATACCTATATCTTGTACACATTGCCTGAGATCTGATTCATATATATGTATTACACCCCTGTAGTATTAAGAGATAGGTCTATATATAAGAAATTGTGTATGAATATATATTAGTTTATGTATAAAGTACGTATATTGGCTTGTACCCGTTTATGGTTGGTATGTTATACATTTCTCAGAAATTATATGATGTATATAAAGGACATATATGCATACGTCTGATTCTACATGTAAATGTATAGTTGATTTAACAGATATTTGTTATATATTGGCTTTACTGTGTACAGTAGTGCTATTGTATATAAGTTATATAGTTTATATGTATATCGTGCTATTGATTTCGGTCTATACAGTTTTACATTATAAGTATATAAAGTTATGTAAGTTTATATTAGTTCTATTATATATTAGTTATATTTTATGTTAGGTTATATACACATCAGTTATATATATTTGTTTATTAACCCATTGATTTAAAAAGGTATATATCTATATATATATTGTTTAAAAGTATTCTTATATACGTTTTAAATTGATTTAAGAAATTTTGTTTTATAAGCTGCTGATCTTGATTGTCATTTTGTTTTATTTTATATATAATGATTTCGATAAAATTTATATATACATATTTTAGTTATAATATGTGTTATATTCTATAAGTATGGTTGTGAGTTACAGTTTATTTTAGTGTACGTTTGAAATACGAACAGATTTGAAGGGAATACATGTTCAATATTTGGTTTTCCTATGTTTACAGTGACGTCAGTCTACACTTATATCTAATATATATTTGTAATATATTATATGTAGGTTGAAATGGATATGATGTATAGCTACTTCATCTTTACTAAGTGAAAATCCTTTTGCAAATCTTTCTACTTCGTCCTTGTCAAATGAAAATCCTTCTAAAGCTTTATCTGATCCTGTTGCTTCAACTGTTGTGGTAAATTCTTCTAATTCATTTTTGTTAAGTGAAAATCCTGTTGCAAATCTTTCTACTTCAGCCTTGTCAAGTGAAAATCCTTCTAAAGCTTTATCTGATTCTGTTGCTTCAGCTGTTGTTGCAAATTCTGTTTCAACTTCATGTTGTTCTCAATTTAGTTCTAAATCTCCATCCATGAATGTTCCTAATCCTTCTCCATTTTTGCATCTGTCTCCTCCTAACAATGTTTTACTTCCACCTCCTTCTTGGTCAAGTGAGAGTACGGTTGTTTTGAAGAAATCTAGTAGTATGAGTAATGATCTTAATAAAGGAAAGGAATATAAATCTCCTGATGTGCAACCTTTACCTTCATCCAAAAATAATTCCCATCCAAGGCACACTAGGAAGAATCCTTCCTCATTGTTTCCTCCCCTTCCAAATAAATGAATAACATTGCCTTTTGGAATATTAGGGGGGCTAATTTACCCTCTAAACAATTGGAGATTAAGAATCTTATTGAGAGCAATAACATTCATCTGATGTGTGTTTCAGAAACTAAACTTGACATTATTTCAACAGTAAGGCTATTTGTTTGATTGCCCCTTCTTGGTTGCATGATAATAATTTTTTTGAGTCAAATTATGGCAGATTGCTCACTCTTTGGAATCCACTTATCTTTAAACTTTCCAGAATTAGTGCCTCTGATCAATACATTCATTATAACTGTATCCATTTACCTTCCAATTCAAATTTTCATCTTACTTCTGTGTATGCTCATAATTCTCCAGTTCTGAGACAGGTTTTCTTGGATTTTCTTCCATCCTTAAGTTCATCTTCAATTCCTTGGATTATTGGTGGGGATTTTAGTTGTATGTTTGCAAGTAATCAAAAGTGTGGTGGCTGTCCATTATCACTTAAAGATATTTCTCCTCTTAACAGTGCTTTAATTCAATCTAATCTTTTTCCTGCTAAACATTTTGGTCCTGATTTTTCTTGGTCTAATTGTAATAGGAATGGTAATCCAACTTTATGTAAAATTGATCATATTTTTCTTAATCTGTCTTTTCTTCATCTTTGGCCAAAATCTTTCTATAACATTTGTCAACCCTCTTTATCTGATCATAGGCCACTAATTTTTCTTTGGGGAGTTGATGATTTTTGTGGAGGGAAACACTCTTTTAAATTTTTTAATTTTTGGACTAAGCAGGTGGAATATTTTGATATTTTAAAGCAGGTCTGGAGAATGCAATTTGGCAAGGATCCTCTCACAAACATTATACTCAAAATGAAAGCTTTGAAATTTCAAATTAGAAGTTGGTCTTTTGCAAATTTTGGTAAGGATTCTAAACTATCCTCTCAAATTAGGAATCAGCTGATTAGGATTCAAGAGCAACTGAGTGCTAGACCATTTGATAATACTTTACTTCACTCTGAACTGCAATTAAAGAATGTTCTTGAACAAATTAGTTTAAAAGAAGTGTCAGCACTCAAGCAGAAAACTCAATTGAGAATGGATAAGGAGGCTGATAGGAATACTAAATATTTTCATAACTTCTTAAAAGTTAAAAGAAATCGTGAAAGCATTTTTCAGATTAAGGACATGTGTGGAAATTTGGTGGGAACATTTGATGGAATTAATGAAGCTTTTGTGAGGTTTTTTACATCCATTCTAGTTCCAGATAATCAATTCATTCCTGACATTAATCCTCTCTATGATATCACTCTTCCAACCTTAGATTACCATCAATCCAATTCTCTGATCAATGCTATTTCTAATAATGAAATTGAAGTTGCAGTTTTTAGTTTGGACAGTGATAGTTGTGGAGGGCCTGATGGTTATAATGCTCACTTTATTCAACAAAGTTGGAAGGTAATTGGGGTTGATATTATTAAGGCTATTCAATATATTTTTCTTAATAATAAATTACCTGTTGGATTGGCTGCCACTGCTATTGCTCTTATACCCAAGAAAGTAAATCCATCTTCTGTTGTTGATTTCAGACCAATTTCATGTTGTAATATCATTTATAAAATAATTTCCAAAGTTTTAGCTAATAGATTACAATTAGTCTTGCCATCTATTATCTCTAACAACCAGGCTGCATTTATTAAGGGTAGATCTATAAGTGATAACATTCTATTAACCCAAGAATTATTGTACGGTTATGAAAGGAAGAATATTTCTCCAAGGTGCATGTTAAAGCTTGACATTAAAAAGGCTTTTGATTCTATTGCTTGGAATTCAAGTTTAGCAATCATGTCCAGAATGAACTTCCCAAAACCTTTTTTAGCATGGATTTACACGTGTATATCATCACCCATGTTTTCAATTTCAAGAGAGGGTGGGCTATATGGTTATTTCAAAAGTAAACAAGGTATTAGGCAAGGTGATCCAATTTCTCCATACTTGTTCATTATTGTTATGGAACTTCTTAATCCCATTTTGAGGAGTCTTGTTGATAAAGGAGATTTTCAGCTTCATCCAAAGTGTAAAAGACCTGTTATTACCCACCTTCTCTTTGCTGATGATCTTATCATTTTTACTAAACCGACTTATCACAATATTCAGTGTATCATTTCATCTCTAGAGCTTTTCTACTCGATTACTGGCCTTCAAATTAATGTGCTCAAGTCCAATATTTTAGTTGCTGGTTTAGATTCAAATCAGAAAGATGATATTATTAGGTGCTCTGGTCTTCAGGAGTTATCCAAAAATACTTTCTACTTGGGTTTGCCTTTATTTTTCTCTAGAGTTTCTAATCAAAATTGCTTACCACTTTTTGAGAGGATTATTGAAAGGATTCAATTATGGCCAATGGATAAACTGTCACAAGCTGGTAGATTAACTATCATTCAATCAATTGCAGTGGCTATCACAACATACTGGACTAGACATTATATACTTCCTGTTAAGCTTATTAATATGATATCTAGTGCATTTAATAAGTTTCTTTGGCACGGTGATCCTTTTTCCAGAAAGATGATTCCTATTTCTTTTTACAAACTATTTGAATCCAAAAAGAAAGGTGGTCTTGGTATTACTAATATTTTTCTTTGGAATAAGGCGGCTATATCAGTTTACTTCAATAAAATTTTTGAACCTGAAAGGAACTTATGGTCTCAATGGGTCAATAACAACCTTATTGGCAAAAAGAATTTTTGGATTATGCCCATTCCTCAAAGCTACAGTTGGAGTTGGAGATGTATTCTAAGGCTTAGGGAGATTTTCATTCCTCATATTCAGTGTAACTATGTTTTGATTAAGGATTTATCATTCTGGCACTCACCTTGGGCTAAACAAGGGATGATTTTAAGTTCTGTAGTGGATTATAATTTGAGAAGAAGCTCTGGTATTTCTGATCAAGCAAAGGTTGGAGAGTTTATGCATGATGATGGTATAGTTTTACCATATTCTAGTTCCTACCAACTTAGAAACTTATGGAATGATATCATGGGCAAACCTACTATCAATAATGAAAATGTTTTAATTTGGTCTGGCAAGGGTGAACATCATTCTATTAAACTTGTGTATAAAGTCCTCTGTCAAAATGGTTATCAATTCCCATGGCATTCAAGAATATGGAATATTGGGGGTAGTGCTAAGGAAAATTTACTGTTATGGAAGGTGATGGCAAATGCATTAAATACCAAGGATAAACTAAGTAAAATGGGTATTATCTCAGATGACTTATGTGTACTATGCAAATCTGAAACTGAAAGTAATACTCACTTGTTTTTTGAATGTACATTTGTGTATCAGATGTGGTACAGATTGCTTTCTAATGGTGGTTTTTATAGACCATCACCTGTTAGCACGGTGGAATGGTTTAATGTATTCAAAGCTACAAGGTGGAAGACTCATAAGACAAGGTTGTTGCTTAAACTGCTAAAGAAACTGATACATGCAATATGGTCTGAAAGGAATGATAGAGTATTTGGTAAGGGATGTAAGAATGTGGCACAGCTATATAACCAGATTCATGGCAAAATTCTCAGAGACTTGAAAGCTAATCATATATGAAGCTAAGGCAGAGGGCTATTTTTTGGAGTTTTAGTTTTTTTTTGTATTATTCTGTTATGTGTTTAATATAGAGTTTTCTGGTATTCAGAGGGCTATTGTCTGGTGAGGTTGTATTGAGTGATTTTTGTGATTTGAATCGAATCTTGTAATTCTATATAAGTCAATAAAATGAGTTTTACTCTTGCTTTTCAAAAAAAAAGTATTGATTTTAAATATGGTATGTATATATATACACGTCGAGTTTAATATGTGTGTTAAAAAAATAAAAAAATAAAAATAAACAATGATTTTGAAACGTATATATATTTAATTTAAAAATGTGTTTGTGTTTAGAATATGATAACATATATATATATATATAGTTTTATACTGCTACATATATGTATTCATGTATACGAGTTTTCTTCATCGATCCAGATCTGATTTGATTTCGTCAATTCATATTTATCAGCTTTGCCCGTCAAACTCACGTTCGATCTAGCTTTGCTTTGGATTCGTAACTCTTCTCATTCTCCTTCGTCTCTAGCCTCGAAAGGTGAGTAATCACTCACGATTAATGTTCTTTTATTTATTAAATCTGATTTCAATTGAAACGACAAATTGAAATGTTGTTGTTAGTTATTTACACTGTTATTACCTGTGACGACCGCCCATGACCCCTGCACCGAACGTAGAGATAGTGCGTCGTAAAGTGTGCCAGGCGACCATGGACGATTGCCAAGGTAAATTTAAACAACAGAATCTATCGTATTACTCACAACGCAAGGACAAAATACAATAGAATATATATAGTGTAGCTTCACAGAATAGAATCTCATCAATAAAACTTCATAATAGTTGAATACAAACATCTGAACATTCAATACATCAAGCCTCACTACATAACACTCAGAGAATATACAAGCAGCGGAACATCCAGTACATATAGTAAGAAGATAATATGCAATCCTCCAGCTCGTCTTCGACATCATCACCATGGAAAGCAAGAACAGCACCTGTCACCTGCTACCTAGTCTGCCCATCCCAAAATGGACGAACAGCCCAAGGCAATAAGAGTTAAAACATAAAGCCTTGAGTCAGACAACAGTCTTAGTGAGCGGTAAATTAACTAACAACATACCAAAAGAGCATAAAGGAAAAGGAATAGGAATACAACCCTCCCACTCCACCTCTTTCTACAGTGATAGCCCCCAGACACACACTAAGCAGAAGCAAACATAGCAAAGCATACAATTTAAAGTAAAGCAATTATCACTCGAGTCAAGGGCAATGTTTTCCAAGTACAAACCCCCAAGGCCTAAACCAAGATAGATAAGCACCCAGAAAATACCGCTCTTGAGACCGAATGACGATACAACCAAACATCCATGACTCTGGCTATCACTGTTATCATTGCTTCGATATCATCGTTAATTGAATGACCGGATCTTTATTTCATCCGTCCGTCAAGGGCTAATGGAAACCCCGGTTCTAGACATAACTCCGCACGTCATCGTGACCCGTGCCTAGGACTATCGAATCTGCCAAGAGTACTTGACTACCAATCAGTAGCCTTCAGGGACTATCGAATCTGCCCAACGTACTCTTGCTTCGAGCACGCTAGAACCTTCAACAACGATAATATCTCAGCCTTCTAGTCATCCTCCTCGACGACTATTTCCATACTAGCCCAAGCGCCTCTCGAGCAAACCATTATCCTCAAACCCGAACCATATCACCGAGTTATCAATCTGCTTGGAATGATCCCGTCTGGATTAGACCAAGGCTATCTCATATCATACTTCGCCTCATCATCATCTTAGCAAAGCTTCATCTCAACATCATCATCAAATCTATCCATATGAGCTTCATCATCCGCTACATATGCCACAAGCAGCTTTTCCAATTCAAGAGCCTTTCCCTTAGCTTTTAAATCATCTTTGACCATCTTGTCTAAATCAAATCATCAATCATATAATTCATAGCAATCAATCGAATCAAACATTAATCCAAGTAAACGAGCATTCAAATATGATCTAAATAGACAATTATAACAATAATGGCAATTTCGTAATTAAAGAGTCAAGAGTCTAACAAGCATGAAAACATGAGCAATATCTCCATAATCTTGATGAATGAACTTGCATAGATTATCATGTAGTAAAATGGATGCCAAATCATTATGAACAATGGATCTACATGGATCTATACTTAGGATTAGGAAAATGCATGGAAATCACTACTTTAGCACAAAATCAAGCCAACGATCCGATATACTCCTTTGGATCCGTGTGAGAGATAATCACCACTCACCAAATCACCTAAACAACCCAAAAGCAACACACTTCAGATCTGGACAGCGAAGGATCTAACTCGATCTATCACAAATCTGCTTCAAACGATGAAATCTCTCTTCGATGGATGAAGATCTTCAATCTAAGCTCTTGGATCTTCGATTTGATCTTCGATTTGGATGGAAGGAATCACTAGATTAGAGTGGAGAAAAGAAGTGAAGAAGTGTAGAAGTCGAGCTCTCAAAATGGCAGCACTTCGTCGCTTCGAAATCCGAATCCCAAAAATGAAGAAGAACTCTCCTATTTATAGGCTGAAATCCACCTTAGGTCGTTCACTCGAAGTTAGGTCGTCCACGACCTACGATCTAAAACCCTTCGACCTAAAACCCTACGACCTAACAGCCCCCAAGCCTCTACGACCTAACGACTTAACATATGCACACTCATACGACCTAACCAGATGCGCTTCTACGACCTAACGACTTAGCGCATCAGCGCACCCAAGCGACCTAACGAATGCGCATCCATACGACCTAATAGATCCAACGACCTACGCGCATCCGCGACCTACGACCTAACAAACCTGCGACCTAACACACACACGCTTCCTCGCGACTTACGACCTAACACATACGCGACCTAACACACATAGAAACCCACGACCTAATTAACTTAGGTCGTCTACGACCTAACTCAACACAGCTCCTTAGGTCATCTACGACCTAACTACTAGGTCGCTAACTTGCTAACTCATAGGTCGCTCACCACTAGGTCGTTAACCACTAGGTCGCCAAATACTGTAGATTACTAACTCTTAGGTCGCTAACTCCTATAGGTTGCTAACTCTCTTAGGTCGGCAACTTCCTATAGGTCGCTAACTCTCTTAGGTCGCTCACTACCTTAGGTCGCTAACTTTCTATAGGTCGCTCCAACCGACCTAACCTATACCACGACCTAAGCCACCACATGACCTAACTACTATACGACCTATCCCCAAATCCTTAGGTCGCCAATTCCCTTGGGTCGCTCCACTTCCCTAGGTCGTCCACTCCTTAACTCGCCCACTTCCTTAGGTCGCTCCAAACTCTCCTACGACCTAAGACTTAGACTCTGGACGACTTATCAATAATGCGACCAAATGTCAACTGTTTTACGATGTTTCGATCCGTAAAAATACGGGTCGTTACATTCTCTCCCCCTTAGGAATTTCGCCCCCGAAATTCCAAACAAACAGAGAAATCAAAGACTATTCTGCTTGCCTACCATCCATAGCAATCAACAAACCATGCATCCAATTCTAGCTTAGCATGCAGAATTCTAAAACTTAGAACAAGTTACAATGTCGTTAGATGACACGACACTTTAGGGCCATACCTTGAAGAGTTCAGGATGAGCTGCTTTCATCCTCTCTTCCACCTCCCATGTACAGTCGTTATCGTCATCACTCCATTGTATCTTGAGCAACTTAACTATCTTCCTCCTAAGCTGTTTCGTGTCGGTTTCCACAACACGAAGCGGCTTACGAGGTCTCTTATCGACTGGATCAACTTCGAAATCTTCACAGCTATCAGCAGACACCACTGTATTCGAGTTGTGCACATACTTCCGTAGATACGATACATGAAAAACATTGTGCACACCCGACATTTTCTCTGGTAACTCCAATCTGTAGGCGAGCTTTCCAATTCGCTCGATGATCGGGAATGGTCCAAAAAATATCGGAGTCAATTTTCCTTTCTTCCCGAATCGAATAACATTCTTCAGAGGAGAAATCTTCACAAAAACCATATCACCTACGTCGAACTCCAAATCCTTTCGACGCTTATCGGCATAACTTTTCTGACGATTTTGGGCTGCCTTCATTCGTTGCCGAATGATCTCTATGCAATCCGAAGTTTGTTGAATCATCTCTGGCCCAAGCATCAGCTTTTCTCCTGTCTCTAACCAACATGTCGGAGAGTTACACGGTCTTCCATACAATGCTTCATACGGTGTCATACCAATGCTTGACTGGTAACTGTTATTATACGAAAATTCCACCAAATGAAGGTGATCTTCCCATGATCCTCCAAAATCCAAAACACAAGCTCTGAGGAGATCTTCCAAAACTCGGTTGACTCTCTCGGTCTGACCATCTGTTTGAGGGTGATAAGCTGTAATCAAACACAACTCGATTCCCAAAACTTCCTAGAAGCTCTTCCAAAATCCACTAGTGAACAATGGGTCTCGATCGCTCACTATACTCTTCGGAATACCATGGAATCGAACTATCCACTTAACATATAACTCAGCCAACTTTGATGCAGTCCTAGTCGATCGAACAGGAATGAATCTTGCACTCTTAGTCAAACGATCTACAATGACCCAAATCCCTTCATTTCCCGTTCTTGTTCTAGGTAGTCCATCAATAAAATCCATCGATATTTGTTCCCACTTCCATGTAGGAACTTCTAATGGCTGAAGCAATCCACTTGGCTTCTTCTGTTCGGCTTTTACCAACTGGCAGTTCATACACTTGGAAATAAAATTTCCAACATCCTTCTTCATACCTTCCCAGTAATAGGTTCTCTTCATATCCCGATACATCTTATTTCCACCTGGATGAATTGTCAACTTCGAGTGATAACTTTCCTTCAGAACTTCACTTCTCAATTCATCTATATCGGGAACAACTAGCCGTCCTTGCTTCCGAAGCCAACACCCTCGATCGACCTCGAATCCTTTATCCTTTTCTGGATCCAATCCAGATTCCAAATCACGGATAATCTTCACAAGCTTATCGTCTCGCTTTTGGCTCTCGCCAATCCTTTCCACAAGAGTAGGTCTTATCTATAAGTTTGCCAACATCTCTGGTTCCAATTCGCATCAGGGCCTGAAGTCAAATCCAGCTAAATACTCGAGATTCTTCCATTCTGAAAACATGGCTCCCAATCCTGCATGTCTTCGACTTAACGCATCTGCCACTGCGTTACCTTTTCCCGTAGTATAAGCTATACCAAAATCATAAGATGCTAAAAACTCTAGCCACCGTTGCTGCCGAAGATTCAAATCCTTTTGGGAGAAAAGATACTTCAACGACTTATGATCTGTAAACAACTCGAATCGAACTCCCAATAGGTAATGTCTCCACATCTTCAGAGCAAAAACAATCGCCGCCAACTCCAAATCATGAGTCGGGTAATTCCTTTCATGCAGCTTCAGTTGTCGACTTGCATATGCAACAACTTTATCCTTCTACATCAGCACTGCTCCAAGTCCAGTACCACATGCGTCGGTGTAAACCACCATCTCATCATTCCCACTTGGAATGGTCAAAACAGGAGCACTTGTCAATCTCTCTTTCAGGATTCTGAAAGCTTGCTCACACTTATCATCCCATCTGAACACTTGGTTCTTTTTCGTCAATCCTGTTAACGGTGCAGCTACCTTGGAGAAGTCTTTGATAAACCGTCGATAATATCCTGCTAATCCAAGAAAACTTCTCACATCAGATGCATTCTTAGGTCTACCCCAATCCTGGATTGCTGCCACCTTAGCGGGATCAACCGCTATTCCATTTCCAGAGATAACATGGCCTAAGAACCTCACTTCACTCTTCCAGAAGTGACACTTCAAAAACTTAGCCTTCAGCTGATGTTTCCGCAAGATTTCCAAAACAATACGCAAGTGCGTCTTGTGCTCTTCTTCAGTTCTGGAATAAATCAGAATATCATCCACGAACACTAGCACGAACTTACTCAACTGATCTCTGAACACTCTATTCATGAGATCCACAAAATATGCTGGCGCATTAGTCAATCCAAACGGCATTACCAGCCACTCAAAGAAACCGGATGGTGTCCTAAAAGCAGTCTTCGGCACACTATCCTTAGCCACTCTTAACTGGTGAAATCCCGTAGCCAAATCCATCTGAGAAAACACCTTAGCTTCGTGAAGTTGATCAAACAAGTCATCGATTCTCGGCAATGGATACTTGTTCTTCTTAGTCACCTTATTCAGCTCACGATAATCCACACACAACCTCAACGATCCATCTGCTTTGGTTGCGAACACAACTGGTGCACCCCATTCAGACACACTACGCCGAATGAATCCTTTCTGCAAAAGATCATCAACCTGCACCCTCAACTTTTGCTGCTCCCTAGGCGCCATCCGCCTAAGAGGCATCACGACAGGTCTGGCTCCTTCAACTAGATCTATACGAAACTCGATCTCTCTATGCGGCGGTAACCCTTTGACCTCGTCAAAGACATCCTCAAATCCATTAGCGATTGGCAACGATGACAGTCCATCCCGTGGAACAACCAGCGAATACATGAAGCTCATGAAGACGCCTTCTTCATGCTTACATCGTATCACAATCTTTCGCCCCTCCACATTCTCGACTGTCACCTCCAACCTCTCACAATCAACCTTTGCCGCATACTTCCTAAGCCAGTCCATACCCAAAATAATTCCGAACCCCGCAAAGTTCAGAACAAAACAATCACAAACAAAAGAGCAATCATGACTCGATACAATCTGACCACGGCATAACATACACAAACAAGACGAACCCCCAACTGGATTAGTCACAACCAATGGCCTATCAACGATATCCGGTTCTAAACCCAACCGACCTACAAGTTCATTACAAACAAAAGAATGCGACGTCCCAGTATCAAATAACACTCTAACTGGAACACCACAAACGGAGAGAGTACCCTGAACCACCACACCCTTTCCCTTATCTTCAGTGGTAGGAGCTTTTGAAGATGATGGAACAGCTCCTAAAGCATAAGCTTGCACAATCTGCTTGTCCTTCCGCGGTTCTGGACAATTCCTCTTAACATGCCCCAGCTTGTCACAGTTGTGGCACTTCACCAGCACCTTCGGATTCTTGCAATCCCTGGAGAAATGGCCCTTCTGTTGATAATTGAAGCAGGTCACTTCGCTCTTCGGCTTCTTTTGGCCATCCTTACCCTTTTGTTGCTGCTGCTTCCTCTTCTTGTTTCCACCCTGCTGTGGTCTAGACTCCTCCTTGGTCACAGCAACAACAGATCCCTCTTTAGGAAACAGATTCTCATGCCTGAGAGCTTTCCCCACAAGCTTCTCAAATGGATCGTCTAAATGATCCACCAACTGCCTCCCAAGATAACTGTCCAAGCCTGTCACAAACTTCTCATTCTTCTGATACGAAGATTCAATATACGACTGGGCATACTTGGACAAAGCTTCAAACTCAAAAACATACTCAAGAACTGGTCTTCCTCCCTGCTTGAGCTCCACAAACTTCTTGAACAGAACAGACTTCTGAGCTGTAGAAATGAACTTAGCTTCAAATCTGACTTGGAATTGCTCCCAAGTAATCTCTTCCTCCGGAGTATCAATGGTGATAGAGTTCCACCAATCAGAAGCTCTCCCTTGAAGCTGTCTTGATGATAACTTCCTCTTAGTCGCATCCTCAATTCCCAAATCACTAAAGATCCTTCTAAAGCATCTATCCACCTCTGGACTTCAATGGTTGATTCTGTTCCCAAGAAAACCTTTCCTCCAAGAGCAGTGTAGTCCTTACACAGCTTAGCAAAATCCACCGGTCTTGGAGTTTGAACTTGAACTCCAACATCCACCGATGGCCCCGGAGCTGGCATCCTTCTCATGATCGAAGTCATCATAGCTTCGAACATAGCAGCATAATCAGCTGCCCCTTCAGTAGCATGGCCTTCCCTAGCAGCTGGTCTCCCTCTTCGACTCATCCTTAATATCTATAAAAAGGAATGATTAATACACCTTGAGAAACAACAACATAAGGGATTCAAATCATTCTAAGCTACTATATTATATATAGTAATCATCCATCAAAATACAATTACGTCTCTCATACGTAGTTACGTCAGCGAGCGTTGGGTACCAAATGAGACGACTGCCCATGACCCCTGCACCGAACCTAGAGATAGTGCACCGTAAAGTGTGCCAGGCGACCATGGACGATTGCCAAGGTAAATTTAAACAACAGAATCTATCGTATTACTCACAGCGCAAGGACAAAATACAATAGAATATATATATAGTGAAGCTTCACAGAATAGAATCTCATCAATAAAACTTCATAATAGTTGAATACAAACATCTGAACATTCAATACATCAAGCCTCACTACATAACACTCAGAGAATATACAAGCAGCGGAACATCCAGTACATATAGTAAGAAGATAATATGCAATCCTCCAGCTCGTCTTCGACATCAGCACCGTGGAAAGCAAGAACAGCACCTGTCACCTGCTACCTAGTCTGCCCGTCCCAAAATGGACGAACAGCCCAAGGCAATAAGAGTTAAAACATAAAGCCTTGAGTCAGACAACAGTCTTAGTTAGCGGTAAATTAACTAACAACATACCAAAAGAGCATAAAGGAAAAGGAATAGGAATACAACCCTCCCACTCCACCTCTTTCTACAGTGATAGCCCCCAGACACACACTAAGAAGAAGCAAACATAGCAAAGCATACAATTTAAAGTAAAGCAATTATCACTCGAGTCAAGGGCGATGTTTTCCAAGTACAAACCCCCAAGGCCTAAACCAAGATCAGATAAGCACCCAGAAAATACCGCTCTTGAGACCGAATGACGATACAACCAAACATCCATGACTCTGGCTATCACTGTTATCATTGCTTCGATATCATCGTTAATTGAATGACCGGCTCTTTATTTCATCCGTCCGTCAAGGGCTAATGGAAACCCCGGTTCTAGACATAACTCTGCACGTCATCGTGACCCATGCCTAGGACTATCGAATCTGCCCAGAGTAATTGACTACCAATCAGTAGCCTTCAGGGACTATCGAATCTTCCCAACGTACTCTTGCTTCGAGCATGCTAGAACCTTCAACAACGATAATATCTCAGCCTTCTAGTCATCCTCCTCGACGACTATTTCCATACTAGCCCAAGCGCCTCTCGAGCAAACCATTATCCTCAAACCCGAACCATATCACCGAGTTATCAATCTGCTTGGAATGATCCCGTCTGGATTAGACCAAAGCTATCTCATATCATACTTCGCCTCATCATCATCTTAGCAAAGCTTCATCTCAACATCATCATCAAATCTATCCATATGAGCTTCATCATCCGCTACATATGCCATGAGCAGCTTTTCCAATTCAAGAGCCTTTCCCTTAGCTTTTGAATCATCTTTGACCATCTTGTCTAAATCAAATCATCAATCATCTAATTCATAGCAATCAATCAAATCAAACATTAATCCAAGTAAATAAGCATTCAAATATGATCTAAATAGACAATTATAACAATAATGGCAATTTCGTAATTAAAGAGTCAAGAGTCTAACAAGCATGAAAACATGAGCAATATCTCCATAATCTTGATGAATGAACTTGCATAGATTATCATGTAGTAAAATGGATGCCAAATCATTATGAACAATGGATCTATACTTAGGATTAGGAAAATGCATGGAAATCACTACTTTAGCACAAAATCAAGCCAACGATCCGATATACTCCTTTGGATCCATGTGAGAGATAATCACCACTCACCAAATCACCTAAACAACCCAAAAGCAACACACTTTAGATCTGGACAGCGAAGGATCTAACTCGATCTATCACAAATCCGCTACAAACGATTAAATCTCTCTTCGATGGATGAAGATCTTCAATCTAAGCTCTTGGATCTTCGATTTGATCTTCGATTTGGATGGAAGGAATCACTAGATTAGAGTGGAGAAAAGAAGTGAAAAAGTGTAGAAGTCGAGCTCTCAAAATGGCAGCACTTCGTCGCTTCGAAATCCAGATCCCAAAAATGAAGAAGAACTCTCCTATTTATAAGCTGAAATCCACCTTAGGTCGTTCACTCGGAGTTAGGTCGTCCACGACCTACGACCTAAAACCCTTCGACCTAAAACCCTACGACCTAACAGCCCCCAAGCCTCTACGACCTAACGACTTAACATATGCGCACTCATACGACCTAACCAGATGCGCTTCTACGACCTAACGACTTAGCGCATCAGCGCACCCAAGCAACCTAACGAATGCGCATCCATACGACCTAATAGATCCAACGACCTACGTGCATCCGCGACCTACGACCTAACAAACCTGCGACCTAACACACACACGCTTCCTCGCGACCTACGACCTAACACATACGCGACCTAACACACATAGAAACCCACGACCTAACTAACTTAGGTCGTCTACGACCTAACTCAACACAGCTCCTTAGGTCGTCTACGACCTAACTACTAGGTCGCTAACTTGCTAACTCATAGGTCGCTCACCACTAGGTCGTTAACCACTAGGTCGCCAAATACTGTAGGTTACTAACTCTTAGGTCGCTAACTCCTATAGGTCGCTAACTCTCTTAGGTCGGCAACTTCCTATAGGTCGCTAACTCTCTTAGGTCGCTCACTACCTTAGGTCGCTAACTTTCTATAGGTCGCTCCAACCGACCTAACCTATCCCACGACCTAAGCCACCACACGACCTAACTACTATACGACCTATCCCCAAATCCTTAGGTCACCAATTCCCTTGGGTCGCTCCACTTCCCTAGGTCGTCCACTCCTTAACTCGCCCACTTCCTTAGGTCGCTCCAAACTCTCCTACGACCTAAGACTTAGACTCTGGACGACTTATCAATAATGCGACCAAATGTCAACTGTTTTACGATGTTTCGATTCGTAAAAATACGGGTCGTTTCATTACCTGTATCAGTTCACCTGTGACATCTAACACCACTATCTGTTATTTATACAATGATAATTCAGTTTGGTTGATAATGATTGATTCTTGATGTTGACCTTGGACGTTAAATTGTTAATGTGTAAGTGGTAAATAATTTGAAATTGAAATTGACGTAGGATAGTTAGATTTGATATATGTGTTAAATTTGATTAGATGATATTTGCATAATATGACCCCTTTAAATGTTAAATAAACTGACACGTAGAAATAGTGTTAACTACACCTTGAACCATTGAATGTATGTTGTATAAAATTGATGTAGTATAAATTGAATAATGAATATCAAGTGAAGAACCATATAGATAAATGTAATAATCTTTAATCTACATGAAATGATAGTGTAGATTCTAGAAATAATTATATTAATTTGCACAAACAACAATGCAAATTAATACGATTATTTTGGGATTATTTGAATTGATTATTGGATTGTTATTGATTGTTGTTATTGCTTGTTTATTTACTTTGACACCATCCCAATTATCACACTGCAAGTTCACTTTGTTATGTTTTGATTTGAATTGAATTGGAATCGGGTTGAAATGATAAATACCCAAATAAACTTTGACCTAGGATAGAGAATTAAATAAAAACCGATTGGTCAATAATTTGATTTAAAAATAAAATGAAGATTTTATTTGAATAAATAATATGGTTTTGAAACGAAGTTGGAAATTGAATTTTAATGAAATTTAAAATGTGAATATTTAATAATCTGAAATGAAATATTAATAAAGAAATTGATGAAAGAATGTTGTTTAATTTAAGAAATGATTGAATTAAGTTTTGAAATTATTTAATAATTTAATGAGATTGAATTATTTAATAATCAAATTAAATTGAATCCTATGATAATTAAAATTGAACTTTTAATTAGTGAAATTTAGTTCTCATGTAATTGAGCTTTGAAATTGTAACTAAGTGAATGAATATATGAAATTGAATTTCTTTATCAACAAATGCAAATGTGATTTTTGAAATTAATGTAAGACTTGTAATTTAAAGGGTTGATTTATCGAAGCTAATTTAATAAAATTTGTAAGTTTTGATATAATGATGGAAACTTAAGTAATTGTTTTAATGAATTGGAAATTAAATAGAAATTGTTTAAAATGAAAATTTACTTAACGAATATTGAATGAAATTGATAAATGGATTTAAAGCGATTTGAATGTTAAATTAAATTAATTTGAATGTTTTTGGAATAAAACTTATATACGAACTTGAATCAATATTTGAATTGTTTTAAAAAGAAATTGAAATTGAATTATAAGATTTTGAAATGGTAGTTTGGATGTTTTGAAAATGAAAATTTTGGAAATTGGTTTAGAAAGAAAAACGAATGTTGATTTATGAATTCTAATTGAAATTGAAATTGATTTGGTTTTGAAATTTATTAAACGACCAATCGGGGTAATAATTACGAAAGTTATTAAAGAGACCGGAATCGGTTATGGGCATACTCTCTGTCTAAACCGAAAACCACTTTAATAACTATACGCGGAGTAATGATCCAGAATGAAGTGGTTGGATTGGCGAACGTTGATGACTGAAGAAAGAGAACGATAATGGATAGCTTTGACACTTGTGTCAAATTGGAAATGACTAAAACAGGAGCCGTGCCGGGCCAAATTGGGGCTAGCTACCTCGAGCGAACACACTTCTTCGAACTACTCATTACTTGTTGTCGATTGGTGCACCCTTGATTTGGGAGTGTTGTTTCGCGGTGTTGCGATCGCTGCGGCGATGCGTTCTCACCAGTCCGGATCAGGCAAACGGTAGTTTCACTACCTTGGGTATTGCCTCATGTGCCTTGTCATACTTGTATCCCTATACGCGACCACTACGATTTGTTTTGTGTTATACCTATGGAGTACTCCCTAATATCCCACTAGTTTACGGTGGAGTTTACTGTGCTGTATAGACTATAACGCTTGTATAAAATGTGTTAAGGGGGATAATGGTAACGCCTTAACACTATTTTGATACCTTATATTACTGATAGACATTATCTACTTAGCGTACATTACTACCTAGTTGATAGTTTAACGGATCCTTAAAGGATGGTTATTCCAAACATCCTTTGAGTTACTTGTATTTCAATTGCTATTTCACTTGAGTTGGATTTATAAATATAAGAATGTTAATCCTGACTCGAGTGTTTTGTGTTTTGCTTTACGCTCGGGTCAGACTGAGTGTACCAGTATTCGAGACTCACCTTTGGAGTTGGAGCTTTGCTTGAAGATCCAGCCATCTATTTTGCTTTCGGTATTCGATGATTCCAGTGATGTGTTTTGATTTGTATCTGATGTATTGTATTACTCTTCCGTTGTATCTGGTTTAACTTTGATGTAACTTATATATTTATATAGTAGCTTCATGAACTACTATCTCTTTTATTTCCGCTGCATTTATTACTCTGTGTCTGTGATCTGTTATTACTTATTTACTGTATATGTTCAGTTTTGCCAAATTTAAATTAACAACGCGGTATTTTGAATTATTCAAGTCCGACATGTGCGGATGCGAATGGTCAGAAATATCGGGTCGTTACACAAACTGTCTCAATGGTCAAGACAGCTACAAGGAATGGTCAACTCGAAGAATACCCCAACTACATGTGAACAGTGAAACAACAATGGACTAACTGCAGCAGTTCGAACCAAGACAGTGTCGTGGCCGAATCAAGAGCAAGGCACATGTCAACAGAGAAGCATCATCATCAAAATGATGCAACAGTCAAGCAAAATGACTCAACATAAGTGAATGCAACTCATAGGCTACAGGATTACTTAACCACACATAATAAAACCCAGGCCAGGGGTAGGAGTATTCAAACGAAATCTAGACAGTACAGAGTATAGAACTCTACAGGTCAAACTATCGGGTTCAAAAATAAAGTATGAAGGCAACACATATGTCAACCAGTCAAGGGATGTACTAGTGAACCGGGGTCAATATTAAATGAAGATCACAAGACTCAAGTCTACAACGTACCACATGAACATAAGAAGTGTAGACCACCAATGTAACTCACTGACTCGAAGCAACTTAATACAAGTGAAGGTCTCAACATCAAATACAAATGAAAAAACATTGCAAACCGGTCACACCTGTATATCTAAAGCAAATTAAGTCATAGAAGTTTCGAACAAAGAGAGAGGGAATTCCAAACTAGCAGTGGCAATGCCGAAGTCATAGAGGAAAACAAAATTCGAGTTACTACCGAAGTCAAGGAAGAATCACAACGAACAAATCGACTACTGAGCATAGTATTGGACAGTGAATAATCAAAATTGAAGACAACATTATTACAAGCCAAAGTCAGGTAATAAACGACTTGAAGCAGAAAACAGAATTCACGTCAATGCCGAAAACAACAAGAATCGAAATCGTGGTAACTACGAACAAACTCAATATCGTCAAAACCCAAAATCGATTAGTGAAGTCCACGAAAACGAACAACACAAAACCATAAAGCCAAGATAATATTCAGTTCAAAATCAAGAACAATGCCAAAAGTATCAAAGAATCAAACCCAACCAGAAATTACCAACAACAAGACAAAAATCAAACTGCCGTAACGAAGTGTTGAATTAGATGTGAGTTGCGAGCACTCACCTTAGATTCAACGAGCAAGCACGAATCTCTTCATTCGATTGAGCGAAACGAAGTTGGCACCTTTGAAATCAAAAGCCCTAATTTCGCCAAGAAGAACGAAGCCGCCATTTATTTTATTTTCGTTCTTTTATTTCTTTTTGATTCCTCTAGGGTTTTCGAATGAGAATCTAAAGAAAAGGGGACGGGTTGAAATAAATCACGGCAACTAAGCAAGATAAAGTCTGGACCAGATTGCATTTCAAAGCCCACCCAACATTTAACAAATTATCAAAAGAATCTCATCTGATTAAAACTTCTAAAAGCAATTAGCCAACGGATTAATCGTCATTGGACGATAATTAATTTAAGCTAAATCCCGGGTTGTTACAGTTACATTATAGTTCTTAGGTAAATAATAACCACTTAGTCATGAGACATTCATCCTAACAAGTATATTATAGCATAAGACTGAGGATGTTGTATGATTATGGACAGTGTTTGATAATGTCTGAATTCTTCAGTTCTAATTCAGAGTTGTCATAGGTCAATGTTAGTCCAACTATACTATGAATGCTGTCTAATTTATGGTTGATGGTTTACCCATTTGATAATTGAAACTATATTGCCTTTAGTATTCATTTGTATACCTAATAGTTTTCATGTTAATTTTTGAAATGAAACTGTTAGCACCAAAATTGGTCACTAACCTCGTTGAGAAAGATTGTGTAGAGATATAAGTGATGAAGTTAAATTAAACAGAGAAGACAATGCTAATTTAAATGCAGAAAGTAAGAACACCAGATTTATAGTGGTTCAGCGTAAATGCCTACGTCCACTTTGAGATTAAACTTTATTGATCTTCCTTATTGTTGATTACAAATACAATTCATGAATCAAATGCTTGAATGAAGTTGTTAAGTAGAGAAGATGAGTCTCAAAAATGGCAGAGTCTCCCCAGTGTTCTCCCAAAAAGGATCCCTTTTCACTGTGACCCTGCCCCTCTATTTATAGACAAATATGGGCTGGACTTCCCAGGTGGGCTTGGTGGCCAAACACTCTAGCCCAAGTGTAGTGGTCGTTGTATGCCGAACCAAGTAGACCGAACACGTTGACGCCGAACCACCTTCTCAATGCCGAACGGTACGTTTGATGGGTGGGAAGTGCAGAACAGTTGTCAGTCGAAGCCGAACGATCCTTTGGCCGAACGATGCTTCTTAGCCGAACGATCCTTTGGCCGAACGATGCTGCCATGTAGAGTAGTTATATACGCCGAACGTCTTCTAACGCCGAGTACCACTGGATGCCGAGTACTACGCCGAGTACTCCTTGATGACGGGTACCACTGGATGCCGAGTACTACGCCGAGTACTATGAGATGCTGAACACTACGCCGAGTACTATGAGATGCCGATCACTAGTTGACACCGAGTCGTCCTGTACGCCGAGTACTCAGTTGCCTGGTCAAATCTCCAGGAAACAGAAACATTAATACATTTAGTTACCACTTGAAGAATAGGTTCACATGCAATCAATTATGTGTGGTTATTATGTTCTAGAAGTGACATTTTGTGAATAAAATCAATTTAAGGTACGATAATATTTGGAAAACTTTAAGTTGTTCAGTGTATGGCCATTTGTCCTCTTCAAAAGAAACAAATCAGTAATTGATTTCCCATGTTTTTTCTTACCTACTAATTGATACTTTTGGCTAAAATTTCATGTTGTTAACATGCAAAATTATGATCAGCTAAGCTTTAAAATTTTGATAATTTAATGTTCACTAAAATGGTACCATCAACTTTAACATTTGTTCGGATTTATGTCATGTGTATGTATCATAGTTGAACCTTTGAGGTAACATCTCATGTGATGGTTATAAAGTGTTACTGAGCATCCAGTTTTAATTAAAAGGGTTTTCTTTGAGTAAAGAGACGCTACTTCAAGTCTTCAAGAAAAAGAAATATTTTAACATGCCCTTTAATTTCAGTACTCAAATTATGAATGCTGTTAATTTTTTCGTATTGATTATTTTGTATAAGTCCTCTATCTTAAATTAGAATCCAGAACTTAATAAATTAGACTTTCAACTTGGATTTAAAACTTTAAAAAATTGGGTATCCTGTATTTTGTTTTTCAACGGTTGATATCCATCTTGGATGAAGTTTTTCCCTTCCGATTTTTGTGAGGGATTTAATTTTCTACGATTGATTTTTTTACCTCTGTAGTTATTTCCTCCAATTTATCGAATATAGCAAGTTTCGATTTACTATAGCTAGCTAAACTTCCAATATTTATACACCACTTCTCCAACTAATAGTAAGATAATTAGATAGGGAAAAGGCAACTCTTTGTAGTTTAATTTGATAGTAGGGATGTGAGGTCAAATATAAGTATGTAATATAGGGTTAATTATCCATGATAACAACCTTAAAGTGAAAGTGACAATTTGTAGGCAATGAGATGGTAATATTCCGAGCAACATTTTCCCTTTTTTTCCTAGAAAACAATAATTTTGTATATGAATAATTTTTTCAATCCTTTTTTTAGTCTAATGCTGAAACTTTTGAATTATTTGAAATTGATTAAGCAAGTAACATACTAATAATGGAATCAACATTGTTTACCGTACATGCTTTTCGCTATAACAAACATTGGTTACTGTATAATTGTGTTGATATGGCACCATAGTTGATAAAATCTGACTTACATTAGTGATCATTTTTTTGAAATGGTACTTTATATACAACATGTCACTGGGACAACATATCACATGTTAATAAACGTTCGAATCACGCTACCCGAGTTTCGAACTTGTGACCTCTCACACCAAAGCTGAATCACTTAACCACTTGGACAATAGTGCTTGTCATTAGTGATGATATTGATATAAACAAAAACAAATGATAAATAATTAAACGATAGTGAATAATAAGTAACAGCTACATATGGTTAATTTTGTAAGGTATATGTGTTTATTATGCACATGTTTTATTAGGTAAGTACGTCATTTTAATATAATCACACACTGAAGCAACATGGACGAACCAATTATATAAAATTTATTTAGATAGAATAATGATTTTGCTACCAATGTAGTTTATCTATCCTGTCATCTTTAGCTACTTATTTTTATAATATTTTTTTCAAAATTATAAGAGTTTGGATTCAATGCATCACATATGCTAATGGGTTTACCCTATTATGGTTATTCTATCAAAACTATATAAAAAACTGAGTTTACTACACTGTGCCTGCTTTAATAGCTAATATTTGTCTTTATATTTCCAAATGCACTAACGGGTACTATATTTGGTTACAGGAATGAGCAACCACCACATGCACTAATGTCTTATGTTTGCTGACATTTAATAGCCTCTTTTTTTCCAAATGTAAATAATTGTATTTGATATTTACTCCAGTCACTAGGTGTGTGTACATCAACGAATTTTTATGGAAAATATCAAAATATAGAATAGCTGCTGCAACAATTAGAGAACTTATTTCATTATGCGTATAATAAGAAAACTTAATTCATCATGTCATGCATATAATAAGAATTCATGTTTATGGAAGTGAGAAAGAAGTTCAGTGTGGTTAAGTTGATTCAAGAAATTAGTGGAACTACTGTAACGACCCGTATTTTACGGATCGGAACATCGTAAAACAGTTGACAATTGGTTACATTGTTGGTAAGATTCAGAATTTTTCTAAGTCCTAAGTCGGTTTGGACGAGTTAAGAGAAGTCTGGGTCGAGTTGCCGACTTAAGAGATTAACTGGGTTAAGGTGGTGACATATGAGTTTTGGCGAAATTGCTAAGTCCTAAGTCGTTCACGACTTAGTATAGGTCGTAAGTCGTATACGACTTAGGAGAGGAGTGACCCAGTAGTTACCGACTTATGGTATTGTCCGACTTATAGGGTAGACGACTTATAGAGGCTAGCGACTTAGGAGATGGACAGGTTTGCGACCTAAGGAGTTAGCGTGTTAGCGACCTAAGGAGTTAGCGTGTTAGCGACCTAAGGAGTTAGCGTGTTGGCAGCCTAAGGAGTTAGGTCGCATAAGTGTTAGGTCGTGACACTGTTAAGTCGTAGGATGGGTTATCTCGCTAAGTCGTCTAACCAGTTAAGTCGTATCCCAGTAATCCGATAAGTCATATGAAGGTGATAAGTCATAGCCTAGTTAAGTGTTAAGTCGGCTGACCGAGTTAACGACTTAGGGTGGAGATAGGATGTGAGCGACCTAAGTCTAGAAGTTAAGTTGTAACTTAGTTGAGTCTAATCCTGATAGATCGGCAAAGCTGCTATGTTAAGTCGTAGGTAGGCTGCTGTGTTAAGTCGTGACCGAGTTAGGAGTTAGCTGCTAAGTCGTTTAAGTTGTTAGACAGGTGAGATTTTGAGTCGGCTGTTGTTTAGGTCGTATGGGGTTAAGTCGTAACCCAGTGACTTGTTAAGTCGTAAGTCGTATCTTTGTTAGGTCGCGAGCGCTGCTAAGCTATAAGTCGTAGGCAGGTGATTCTGTTAGGTCGAATAGGCGTGCGCACGTGTTAGGTCGAAGGAGAGCTAAGTCGTAAGTCACAGTGGCTTAGGTGTTAAGTCGGTGAAGGCTTAAGTCGGAGGGGTCTTAGGTCGTAAGTCGGAGACGACTTATGGAGTTAACCGAGTTACGACTTAAGGAAATTTCTGCTATAAATAGGAAGGGTTTTTCTCACTTTTTGGGATCCGGATTTCGAAGCGACGAAGTGCTGCCATTTTGAGAGCTCGACTTCTACACTTCTTCACTTCTTTTCTCCACTCTAATCTAGTGCTTCCATCCATCCAAATCGAAGATCAAGATTGAAGATCCAAGAGCTAAAGTTGAAGATCTTCATCCGTTGAAGTGAGATTTCTTCGTTTGAAGCGGATTTGTGATAGATCAAGATTGATCCTTCGCTGTCCAGATCTGAAGCGTGTTGATTTGGGTTTGTTTAGGTGATTTGGTGAGTGGTGATTATCTCTCACACGGATCCAAAGGAGTAGATCGGATTGTTGGCTTGATTTGGTGTTAAAATAGTGATTTCTATGCATTTTTGTAAACCTAAGTGTAGATCCATTGTTCATGATGATTTGACAACCATTTTTGTATATGATTAACCTATGCAAGTTCATTCATCAAGTTGTAGAGATAATTCTCATGTTTTCATGCTTGTTAGACTTTCAACTCCTTAATTACGAAATTGCCATTATTGTTATAATTGTCCATTTTGCTTATATTTGAATGCTTGGTTACTTGGATTGATGTTTGACATGATTGATTGCTGTGAATTAGATGATTGTTGATTGGTTTTAGACAAGGTGGTCGAAGATGATTCAAAAGCTAAGGGAAAGGCTCTTGAATTGGGAAAGCTTCTCGTGGCATATGTAGCGGGATGATGAAGCTCTTATGCATAGATTTGATGATGTGATGTTGAGATGAGGCTTTGCGAGGATGTAATGAAGCGAGGCATCATGTGATGAAGACTTGGTCTAATCCAGACGGGATCATTCCAAGCACGTTGGTAACTCGGTGATATGATTCGAGTTAAGGGTAATGGATGCTTGAGAGGCGCTTGAGCTAGTATGGAAATAGTCGTCGAGGAGGATGACTAGAAGGATGAGATCTCATCGTTGTTGAAGGTTCTAGCATGCTCTAAGCAAGAGTACATGGGGACGCCTAAAAGACTAACTGTTGATGGTCGAGTACTCTGGGTAGTTGCGAAAATCCTTGGCACGGGCTGCGACGACGTGCGGGAGTTATGTCTAGAACCGGGGTTACCATTAGCCCTTGACGGACGGCTGAAAGAATGTGCCGGTCATTCAATTAACGGTGAAATCGAAGCAAGGATAACAGTGATAGCCAAGTCATGGATGTTTGGTTGTATCGTCATTCGGTCTCAAGAGCGGTATTTCCTGGGTGCTTATCTGACCTTGGTTTAAGACCTTGGGATTTGTACTTGGAAAACATCGCTCTTGACTCGAGTGATAATTGCTTTACTTTAAATTGTATGCTTTGCTATGCTTGCTTCTGCTTAGTGTGTGTCTGGGGGCTATCACTGTAGAATGAGGTTGGAAGTGGGAGGGTTGTATTCCTATTCCTTTTCCTTTATGCTCTTTTGGTATGTTGTTAGTTAATTTACTGCTCACTAAGACTGTTGTCTGACTCAAGGCTTTATGTTTTTAATTCTTATTGCCTTGGGCTGTTCGTCCATTTTTGGGACGGGCAGACTAGGTAGCAGGTGACAGGTGCTGTTCTCTTCTCACGATGCTGATATCGAAGACGAGCTGGAGGGTTGCATATTATCTTCTTATTATATGTACTGGATGTTCCGCTGTTTGAATAATCTCTGAGTGTTATGTAGTGAGGCTTGATGTATTGACTATTTGGATGCTTGTATTCAACTAATATGGAGTTTTATATGATGGCATTTTATTCTATAAAGCTTCACTATACATATGTTCTATTGTATTTTGTCCATGCGCTGTGAGTAATACGATAGATCCTGTTATTTTGATCGACCCTGACAATCGTCCATGGTCGCCTGGCACATTTTACAGCGCACTATCTCTAGATTCGGTGTAGGGGTCATGGGCGGTCGTCACAACTACACTGAATATCCAAAAAATTGTGTGACTTGCATTCTATAAAAGAATTAGCTCTTCATGATTTCTATTTAAATTATTACTACTTCTTTCTTTATAATAATTTACTTATAACTCAGGGTTTTTCTAGATGGATTGTAGGGTCGTGGCCTTGGATAATTATCAACAACAAATATACTATGCTCAAACATGCATTTGATCTAAAATTTATTCATCTTCGAAGTATATTTAGGTGTTTTATTTGTGTCAAACTTGTTTTGCTTCTTTATTTTATTTCACTTAATAAACATTTCCAAATATTGTTGTCTTATATGGGCATGTACTAAGAATGTTTTATATTACTATAACATTGTTGGTTTAATGTATGGTTGGATAACGTAATGTATGGTTAAAGAATATAATTCATACATTTCAACAATAATGTATCATTTCTTTAAATAGTATGTTAACTTCCATCAATCATTTTTTCTTCTTTTTCCATTATTTTAGTTTATTCATATAGTGGCTATGTTTAAATACATAGGAGTGGATGATCAGTTACATGATTTAGGTTTATCAAGTAATCAAGAATCTTAAAAATGAATGTCAAGTTTATAAAATAATATTTATTTTAGTTTTAACCTTTCTCTTACCTAATTTTTTTGGCTGGTTTTCTATCATTTTTAAATATATTATGTTAGTGATAAAAAAGGTAATAATTTTTGTACCATCAATGTAATTTTTAATCTATTCTTTAGTTTGTTATTTATATTTTACAAATTACTTTCTAAAAAATTTACTTCAATCCGTGTGCGTAGCATGGGTTCGTACTAGTTTTAAATAATGATTTAGAATAGATTGTTTGCACACAACAACCAAATTATCTTGATATTAGAGGGAGCGATACTGAGTTTGTGGTTTTGGTATCATCCAAGAACTAATACAAAAGTACCATCCGACGAGAATCAGAATTGAGTAATATTTTGACAAAGAATTCAAAAGTTTGATTTTCAGCCAAATGCAATGAAAGCGTGTAAATGCAGTGAAAGTGTGTATCTATAAGAAAGAGCATTGATGATATTAAAATATTTCTAAAACTATACATAAGCAAAAAAATTATGATTGCTAATGATGTACCATATTAAAATTATTTTAGTTTGGCTATTTAATTCATAATATTGGACTTAAAAGAATGACTTTTATAATCCACAAAAAGGATGTTGGGAATGTTCCATACATAGATGCCATATTAAAATGTTTAATGTGGAGCTTATATGATGGATTCCTTAAGCATTGGCAATATGAATTATCATACAAGTTGTGTTGTCAATAATATCACATTTCACTCATGACTTGATACATAAAGCAAGTATCAAATTCGAACTTAGATCAAATGATAACTTAGAGTGTTCTCGAATAAAATACCAGAGAATTATTTATAGAAATAATGAAGCCCTTATGAAAGAGTGCATAGACTCGAACTTCATAAGTGATATCGAGTATAGTATATTCATGTTCAATCTTAAATTAAGAAATTTAAGTAGGAAATGTTCCAAACAACAAGTAGTAGCTAGTTCAACCAAAAGCTAAGAACGTCTACCTTGAATAGCACTACAATAAAAGAAGTATAAATAAATACACAAATCTATAACCGAGCTTGGTGTCATTCCAAATGTTGAGAATCTCATGATATTGTCATCTGACAACAATGTTATGGTATAGTTCGTTAAACAATCTAAAGCTTCTTAGAAGTCAAAAAATATAATCCAAAGGGTTCTACATGATCACTATGCCACAATGTGAATCAGACAACGATGATCACACAACATATAGTAAACTTTCTATTATCCCATTTCTTACACAACATATGGAAAAACCATCTGTTGTATGAAATAGCCTGTGAAATCATTATTTTATTGAGATTTCATGCTTGTCATTCAGGAAACATTTTAGTGTCGTGTAGAAAATTCACCGTTTTAAGGTCCAAATTGGATTTCATTTTTAGACAATATCTATCTGTTGTTTGATTGAAGTTATAAAAAAATTTTAGTTTTGGCTCCATATCAATATTTTGGTTTCCCTCTCAACATGGTAATCGTAGTATTTTCCCTCTTATAATTAGTTTTGTTTTCATACAATATTTATCTGTTGTTTGATTGAAGTTACCAAAAAATTTAGTTCTAGCTCTATATCAATATTTTGGTTTCCCTCTCGACATTGTATTTTCCTCTTATAATCATTTTTCAGTTTCTCACTCTTTAGACACTCTCTCACTCTCAAAATCCAATCTCGTGGGAACCCAAATCTCATCTCTTCAGAGCCCTAATCTCGATGGTGGAACTGTAATCTCGACGGTGGAACCGTAATCTTTACGGCGGAACCGTGGCTTATTCCAGGGCCTCTTATTGATTAAGGTATACCCTAATTCTCTTATCTTCTGTTTGTGAAATTGTGATGAGAAATCTGTTGATTCTTATTGGTTGTTTTATTATTGGGAAATTTAGCTATTGTGCTTACTGTAGTTGTGCTTACTGCTACCGTTCTTCATCTTGTTAGTATCTCCTCATCATTTCCTGTTACAAACTTACAATAGCCTTTAGGATATGAATTGCTTTGATTGTTTAGGCTACTCCTTACTGCTTTTGGTTTTTATACAATGGTTTCTACTCTACTGTCCATAGTGTCATTTAGTATTGAATACAAAATGATTATACTCAAATATAATGGTTTGGTTGGTTTCTACTCTACTGTCTGTATTTATCATTATGGTTTTTAGTTTCTCTGAAAACATGATAAACTTAGTTCATTTTGTTTAATTGTAGATGGATAAACTCAGTTGCAGAATAATAATAAACTTAGTTCATTTTGTTCAGTTGTGTATGGATAAGTCATTGACGCATGCTGATAGACGTTCATACAAATTTGAAAAGGAACTAGCAGCATTTTTTGAGTTTGCATCAGCTAATACTAGGGATAAAAAGAATATATGAAGTCCTTGTTTGAAACGTTGCAACACAGATGGATTCTCCATTTCAGTTATTAGGGACCATATTTATTTGAATGGCATTCATTGAGGGTAATCGGCATTGGAAGCGCTATGGAGAACCAATTATAGCTGAGGCAGAATCTATATTAGAGAAGAATCTAAAAGTGAAGATGGGGAATGTCATAGTAATGTGGGGAAGGATGAGGTAGATGGGGAAGAATGTGAGGATGAACATATGTAGATGACTAAGTTGAATTTCTGAAGTATGTGGAGGATGGTGATAAGCCTTTGTACCCTGGTTGTACGTTAACTAAACTTAACACTTTAATTCAAATTTTCAATCTAAAGGCAAGGCATAACATGACTGATAACTATTTTACAGACATGTTATTACTGATTGGGGGTTTGCTTCCAGAAGATAATCTGGTTCCACACTCCTTGTATGTAGCTAGAAAGAGTCTTGATGCATTAGGAATGAAATACGAAAAAATTAATGCTTGTCCAAATGACTACATGTTGTATAGAGGCCAGCATGTAGCTGATGTTCTTGCCACATTTATGGCGTTTCACGCTGGAAATTGGGGAAGAATGAAAAATAATTAATAGATGTTCTTGTTATGTTTTTGAGGTACTTTCCACTAATTCCAAGGTTGAAAGGGATGCACCGGTCGGTGAAAACATCAAAGAATCTTGCACGACATGACCATATAATAAAGAAAGATGGAATGATGCGATAACTAGCTAATTCCTCGACTTGGGATTTAATATACAAAAAAAGGCCGAAATTTGGTGGTGAGCCTAGGAACCTCAGACTAGCCTATCATCTGATGGATTTAATCCCTTAAGCTCCCAAAGTGGAAAGTATTCTTGTTGGCCTGTTTTGCTTGTCACATATAATCTTCCTCCATGGCTATGTATGAAGAGGAAGTTTATGTTGTTGACGCTATTAATTTATGAGCCGAAACAGCTGGGTAATGATATCAACATCTATCTTCAACCCTTAATAGATAATATTAAATTATTGCGGGAGGGTGTAGATGGTGTTTACAATGCACTAAGAGGTGAATACTTCATGTTGACAGCGGTACTCCTTTGGACTATTAAAGATTTTCCTGCTTACGGGAAATTTGTCCGATTGCGTTGTGAAGGGTTACAATGCTTATCCAATATGCATCGATAAGACTAAACCATGTTACATAAAGCATAGTAGGAAAATGTTGTTCATGAGGCATCAGAGGTTCCTACCATTACATCATCCTTATTGGAAATAGAAAAAAGCTTTTGACAACACAGTAGAGGAGGACATGGCTCATGTTCCATCAACTGGGGAAGAAGTGGTAAGAGTGGGGGGTTTGAACTATGAGTTTGGCAGAAAATTAAATCCTCCTTCAATGATGGGTTGTGCAGACCGTATCAAACCTGTATGGAATAAGAAGTCTGCTTATTTTCAACTAGATTATTAGCCATATATTCCGTCTCGACATATGCTTGATGTGATGCATATAGAGAAGAACTATGCCGAGGCCCTTCTTGGCACCTTGTTGAATGTTCCAAGGAAGCAAAAGATGGGGCTGCTGCTCGTTTAGACATGTGCGCGATGGGCATTAAGAAGGATTTGGTAGCTAAAGATGGTGCCAAAAGTTCAAAGTTACCTACGGTTAGTTAGAACTTACTTGTGAATGAAAAGAACATCGTTTGCAAACTTTCTTTAACATTACCGTGCCGATAAATTTTTCATCTAATGTTAGGAATCTTGTCTCTATGCATGATTTAAGACTTGTTGATCTTAAGTCACATAACTGTTGTAACGACCCGTATTTTTACGGATCGAAACATCGTAAAACAATTATCATTTGGTCGCATTGTTGATGAGTCATCTAGAGCTTAAGTCGTTTGGAAGTTAAGTCGTGTGTGGCTTAGGTCGACTGGAGATGAGTCGTGTGGTGGCTTAGGTCGTAGGGTGTTGGAGCGACCTAAGATAGTGGACGACCTAAGGGTTAGCGACTTAACAGGGTTGACGACCTAAGGGGAGTTGACAGTCTTAGGAATTGAGCGACCTAAGGAGTTTGGGATAGTTCGTATAGGAGATAGGTCGTATGATAAGCTTAGGTCATGGGGTAGGTTAGGTCGAGTGAACGACCTAAGTATTGGAGCGACCTATAGGAAAGACAGCGACTTAAGAGAGTTAACGACCTAGCAGTTAGGTCGTATAGTGGTTTAGGTCGTGTGTTAGTTTGGAGCGACCTATAGGATGTTAGCGACCTAAGAGGGTTAGCGAGTTAGCGACCTAAGAAGGTTAGCGAGTTAGCGACCTAAGAGGGTTAGCGAGTTAGCGACCGAAGAGTTAGACGACTTAAGGAGTTAGGTCGTATCCTGGCTAAGTTAGTTAGGTCGTGTCTCAGTTAAGTCGTAGGTCGTAACTCTGTTGAGTTGTTAGGTCGCGAGGAAGTGTGTCTGCGTTAGGTCGCTGGGTTTTGGCCGAGTGTTAGGTCGTGAGCGACCTATGAGTTGTTAGGTCGTGAGCGACCTAGGAGTGCTAAGTCGTAAGTCGTAGACAGGTGGGTCTGGTAGGTCGTGTATGGATGCGCTTATGTGCTAGGTCGTAAGTCGCGCATAGTTAAGTCGCGCATTGTGTTAGGTCGGAAGGTTGGCTAAGTCGTAGGTCGTGATGTTGTTGAGTCGTGGGCTTTTTAGGTCGTGGGGGTTTTAGGTCGTAAGTCGTGGACGACCTAACTCCGAGCGACCTAAGGGGAAATCAGCCTATAAATAGGAGGGTTTTTCTCACTTTTTGGGATCCGGATTTCGAAGCGACGAAGTGCTGCCATTTTGAGAGCTCGACTTCTACACTTCTTCACTTCTTTTCTCCACTCTAATCTAGTGATTCCATCCATCCAAGTTGAAGATCAAATTGAAGATTCAAGAGCTTAGATTGAAGATCTACATCCATCGAAGATAGATTTCATCGTTTGAAGCGGATTGGTGATAGATCAAGTTAGATCCTTCGCTGTCCAGATCTCTCACACGGATCCAAAGGAGTATATCAGATCGTTGGCTTGATTTGATGTTAAAGTAGAGATTTCCATGCATTTTCCTAATCATATGTGTAGATGCACATAGATCCATTGTCCATGATGATTTGATATCCATTTTACTCCATGTTAACTTATGCAAGTTCATTCATCAAGATTATAGAGATATTGTTCATGTTTTCATGCTTGTTAGACTTTTGACTCTTTAATTACGAAATTGCCATTATTGTTATAATTGTCTATTTAGATCATATTTGAATGCTTGATTACTTGGATTAATGTTTGACTTGATTGATTGCTATGAATTAGATGATTGATGATTTGATTTAGACAAGTTGGTCGAAGATGATTCAAAAGCTAAGGGAAAGGCTCTTGAATTGGAAAAGCTGCTCGTGGCATATGTAGCGGATGATGAAGCTCATATGGATAGATTTGATGATGATGTTGAGATGAAGCTTTGCTATGATGATGATGAGGCGAAGCATGATATGAGATAGCCTTGGTCTAATCTAGACGGGATCATTCCAAGCATGTTGATAACTCAGTGAAATGTTCGAGTTTGAGGATAATGGTTTGCTCGAGAGGCGCTTGAGCTAGTATGGAAATAGTCGTCGAGGAGGATGACTAGAAGGCTGAGATCTTATCGTTGTTGAAGGTTCTAGCATGCTCAAAGCAAGAGTACGTTGGGCAGATTCGATAGTCCCTGAAGGCTAATGATTGATAGTCAAGTACTCTCGGTAGATTCGATAGTCCTAGGCACGGGTCACGATGACGTGCAGAGTTATGTCTAGAACCGAGGTTTCCATTAGCCCTTGACGGACGGCTGAAAGAATGTGCCGGTCATTCAATTAAAGATGATATCGAAGCAATGATAACAGTGATAGCCAGAGTCATGGATGTTTGGTTGTATCGTCATTCGGTCTCAAGAGCAGTGTTTTCTAGGTGCTTATCTGATCTTGGTTTAGGCCTTGGGGATTTGTGCTTGGAAAACATCGCCCTTGACTCGAGTGATAATTGCTTTACTTTACATTGTATGCTCTGCTATGTTTGCTTCTACTTAGTGTGTGTTTGGGGGCTATCACTGTAGAAAGAGGTTGGAGTGGGAGGGTTGTATTCCTATTCCTTTTCCTTTATGCTCTTTTGGTATGTTGATTAGTTAATTTACCACTCACTAAGACTGTTGTCTGACTCAAGGCTTTATGTTTTAACTCTTATTGCCTTGGGCTGTTCGTCCATTTTGGGACAGGCAGACTAGGTAGCAGGTGACAGGTGCTGTTCTTGCTTTCCACGATGCTGATGACGAAGACGAGCTGGAGTATTGCATATTACATCTTACTATATGTACTGGATGTTCCGCTGCTTTGTATTCTCTGAGTGATATGTAGTGAGGCTTGTTGTATTGACTATTCAGATGTTTGTATCCAACTATTATGAAGTTTTATAGATGAGATTCTATCCTGTGAAGCTTCACTATATATTTGTTATATTGCATTTTGTCCATGCGCTGTGAGTAATACGATAGATTCTGTTGTTTTAATTTAAACTGGCAATCGTCCATGGTCGCCTGGCACACTTTACAGCGCATTTTCTCTAGGTTCAGTGCAGGGGTCATGGGCGGTCGTCACATTTGGTATCGGAGCTTTGGTTAATCGATTTTACCTAACGCTCGCTGACGTAACTACGTATGAGAGACGTAATTGTATTTTGATGGATGATTACTATATATAATATAGTAGCTTAGTAGAGTTTGAGTCCTTTATGCAGTTGTTTCTCTAGGTGTGCTAATCATTCCTTTTTATAGATATTAAGGATGAGTCGAAGAGGGAGACCAGCTGCTAGGGAAGGCCATGCTACTGAGGGGACTGCTGATTATGCAGCTATGTTCGAAGCTATGATGACTTCGATCATGAGAAGGATACCAGTTCCGGGGGCAGCAGTTGATGTTGGAGTTCAAGTCCAAACTCCAAGACCGGTGGATTTTGCTAAGTTGTGTAAAGACTATACCGCTCTTAGAGGGAAGGTTTTCTTGGGGACATAATCAACCATTGAAGTCCAGAGGTGGATAGATGCTTGTAGAAGGATTTTTGGTGATTTGGGAATTGAGGATGCAACTAAGAGGAAGTTAGCATCAAGACAGCTTCAAGGGAGAGCTTCTGATTGGTGGAACTCTATTACCATCAATACTCCGGAGGAAGAGATTACCTGGGAGCAATTCCAAGTCAGATTTGAAGCTAAGTTCATTTCTACAGCCCATAAGTCTATTCTGTTCAAGAAGTTTGTGGAGCTCAAGCAAGGTGGAAGACCAGTTCTTGAGTATGTTTCTGAGTTTGAAGCTTTGTCCAAGTATGCCCGATCATATATTGAATCTGCATATCAGAAGAATGAGAAGTTTGTGACAGGCTTGGACAGTTATCTTGGGAGGCAGTTGGTGGATCATTTGGACGATTCATTTGAGAAGCTTGTGGAGAAAGCTCTCAGGCATGAGAGTCTGTTTCCTAAGGAAGGATTTGTTGTTGCTGTGACCACGGGAGAGTCTAAACCACAGCAGGGTGGAAAAAAGAAGAGGAAGCAGCAGCAGCAGAAGGGTAAGGATGGCCAGAAGAAGCCGAAGGGCGAAGTGACTTGCTACAATTGTCAGCAGAAGGGCCATTTCTCTAAGGATTGTAAGAATCCGAAGGTACCGATGAAGTGTCACAATTGTGAGAAGCCGGGGCATATCAGGAAGAATTGTCCAGAACCGAGGAAGGACAAACAGATTGTGCAAGCTTATGCTTTGTGAGCTGTTCCATCGTCTTCGAAAGCTCCTACCGCTGAAGAGAAAGGAAAGAGTGTGGTTGTTCAAGGTACTCTTTCCATATGTGGTGTTCCAGTTAGAGTGTTGTTTGATACTGGGGCGTCGCATTCGTTTGTTTGTAGTGATCTTGTAGGCCGGTTAGGTTTGGAACTGGATACTGTTGATAGGCCATTGGTTGTGACTAATCCAGTTGGGGGTTCGTCTTGTTTGTGTATGTTATGCCGTGGTCTGATTGTGTCGAGTCATGGTTGCTCTTTTGTTTGTGATTGCTTTGTTTTGAACTTTGCGGGGTTCAGAATTATTTTGGGTATGGACTGGCTTAGGAAGTATGTGGCAAAGGTTGATTGCGAAAGGTTGGAGGTGACAGTTGAGAATGTGGAGGGGCGAAAGATTGTGATACGATGTAAGCATGAAGAAGGCGTCTTCATGAGCTTCATGTATTCGCTGGTTGTTCCACGGGATAGACTATCATCGTTACCAATCGTTAATAGATTTGAGGATGTCTTTGACGAGGTCAAAGGGTTACCGCCGCATAGAGAGATCGAGTTTCGTATAGATCTAGTTGAAGGAGCCGGACCTGTTGTGATGCCTCTTAGGCGGATGGCGCCTAGGGAACAGCAGGAGTTGAGGGTGCAGGTTGATGATCTTTTGCAGAAAGGATTCATTCGGCGTAGTGTGTCCGAATGGGATGCACCAGTTGTGTTTGCAACCAAAGCCGATGGATCGTTGAGGTTGTGTGTGGATTATCGTGAGCTGAATAAGGTGACTAAGAAGAACAAGTATCCATTGCCGAGAATAGATGACTTGTTTGATCAGCTTCACGAAGCTAAGGTGTTTTCTCAGATGGATTTGGCAACGGGATTTCACCAGTTGAGAGTGGCTAAGGATAGTGTGCTGAAGACTGCTTTTAGGACACCATCCGGTTTCTTTGAGTGGTTGGTAATGCCGTTTGGATTGACTAACGCGCCAGCATATTTTGTGGATCTTATGAATAAAGTGTTCAGAGATCAGTTGAACAAGTTCGTGCTAGTGTTCGTGGATGATATTCTGATTTATTCCAGAACTGAAGAAGAGCACAAGACGCACTTGCGTATTGTTTTGGAAATCTTACGGAAACATCAGCTGAAGGCTAAGTTTTCGAAGTGTCACTTCTGGAAGAGTGAAGTGAGGTTCTTAGGACATGTTATCTCTGGAAATGGAATAGCGGTTGATCCCGCTAAGGTGGCAGCAATCCAGGATTGGGTTAGACCTAAGAATGCATCTGATGTGAGAAGTTTTCTTGGATTGGCAGGATATTATCGACGGTTTATCAAAGACTTCTCCAAGGTGGCTGCACCGTTAACAGGATTGACGAAGAAGAACCAAGTGTTCAAGTGGGAAGATAAGTGTGAGCAAGCTTTCAGAATCCTGAAAGAAAGATTGACGAGTGCTCCTGTTTTTACTATTCCTAGTGGGAATGATGAGATGGTGGTTTACACCGACGCATGTGGTACTGGACTTGGAGCAGTGCTGATGCAGAGGGATAAAGTTGTTGCGTATGCAAGTCGACAACTGAAGCCGCATGAAAGGAATTATCCGACTCATGATTTGGAGTTAGCGGCGATTGTTTTTGCTCTGAAGATGTGGAGACATTATCTATTGGGAGTTCGATTCGAGTTGTTTACAGATCATAAGTCGTTGAAGTATCTTTTCTCCCAAAAGGATTTGAATCTTTGGCAGCAACGGTGGCTAGAGTTTTTGGCATCATATGATTTTGGTATAGCTTATACTCCGGGAAAAGGTAACGCGGTGGCAGATGCGTTAAGTCGAAGACATGCAGGATTGGGAGCCATGTTTTCAGAATGGAAGAATCTCGAGTATTTAGCTGGATTTGACTTCAGGCCCAGATGTGATTTGGAACCTGAGATGTTGGCAAACTTATCGATAAGACCTACTCTTGTGGAAAGGATTGGCGAGAGCCAGACGATAAGCTTGTCAAGATTATCCGTGATTTGGAATCTGGATTGGACCCAGAAAAGGATAAAGGATTCGAGGTCGATCAAGAAGGTTGGCTTCGGAAGCAAGGACGACTAGTTGTTCCTGATATAGATGAATTGAGGAGTGAAGTTCTGAAGGAAAGTCATCACTCGAAGCTGACAATTCATCTAGGAGGAAATAAGATGTATCGAGATATGAAGAGAACCTACTACTGGGAAGGTATGAAGAAGGATGTTGGAAATTTTATTTCCAAATGTATGAACTGCCAGTTGGTAAAAGCCGAACAGAAGAAGCCAAGTGGATTGCTTCAGCCATTAGAAGTTCCTACATGGAAGTGGGAGCAAGTATCGATGGATTTTATTGATGGACTACCTAGAACAAAAACGGGAAATGAAGGGATTTGGGTCATCGTAGATCGTTTGACTAAGAGTGCAAGATTCATTCCTGTTCGATCGACTAGGACTGCATCAAAGTTGGCTGAGTTGTATGTTAAGTGGATAGTTCGATTCCATGGTATTCCGAAGAGTATAGTGAGCGATCGAGATCCATTGTTCACTAGTGGATTTTGGAAGAGCTTCCAGGAAGTTTTGGGAACCGAGTTGTGTTTGAGTACAGCTTATCACCCTCAAACAGATGGTCAGACCGAGAGAGTCAACCGAGTTTTGGAAGATCTCCTCAGAGCTTGTGTTTTAGATTTCGGAGGATCATGGGAAGATCACCTTCATTTGGTGGAATTTGCATATAACAACAGTTACCAGTCAAGCATTGGTATGGCACCGTAAGAGGCATTGTATGGAAGACCGTGTAACTCTCTGACATGTTGGTTAGAGACAGGAGAAAAGCTGATGCTTGGGCCAGAGATGATTCGACAGACTTCGGATTTCATAGAAATCATTCGGCAACGAATGAAGGCAGCCCAAGACCGTCAGAAAAGTTATGCCGATAAGCGTCGTAAGGATTTGGAATTCGACGTAGGTGATATGGTTTTTATGAAGATTTCTCCACTGAAGAATGTTATTCGATTCGGGAAGAAAGGAAAATTGACTCCGAGATTTGTTGGACCATTCCCGATCATTGAGCGAATTGGAAAGCTCGCCTACAGATTGGAGATACCAGAGAAGATGTCGGGTGTGCACAATGTTTTTCATATATCGTATCTATGGAAGTATGTGCACGACTCGAATACAGTGGTTTCTGCTGATGGCTGTGAAGATTTCAAGTTGATCCAGTCGATAGGAGACCTCGTAAGCCACTTCGTGTTGTGGAAACCGACACGAAACAGCTTAGGAGGAAGGTAGTTAAGTTGCTCAAGGTACAATGGAGTGATGATGATAACGACTGTACGTGGGAGGTGGAAGAGAGGATGAAAGCAGCTCATCCTGAAGTCTTCAAGGTATGGCCCTAAGGTGTCGTGTCATCACATGATATTGTAACTTGTTCTAGTTTTAGAATTCTGCATGCTAAGCTAGAATTGGATGCATGGTTTGTTGATTGCTATGGATGGTAGGCGTGCAAAATAGTCTTTGATTGCTCTTGTTTATTTGGAATTTCGGGGGCGAAATTCCTAAGGGGGAGAGAATGTAACGACCCGTATTTTTACGGATCGAAACATCGTAAAACAATTATCATTTGGTCGCATTGTTGATGAGTCATCTAGAGCTTAAGTCGTTTGGAAGTTAAGTCGTGTGTGGCTTAGGTCGACTGGAGATGAGTCGTGTGGTGGCTTAGGTCGTAGGGTGTTGGAGCGACCTAAGGTAGTGGACGACCTAAGGGTTAGCGACTTAACAGGGTTGACGACCTAAGGAGAGTTGACAGTCTTAGGAATTGGGCGACCTAAGGAGTTTGGGATAGGTCGTATAGGAGATAGGTCATGTGATAAGCTTAGGTCGTGGGGTAGGTTAGGTCGAGTGAACGACCTAAGTATTGGAGCGACCTATAGGAAAGACAGCGACTTAAGAGAGTTAACGACCTAGCAGTTAGGTCGTATAGTGGTTTAGGTCGTGTGTTAGTTTGGAGCGACCTATAGGATGTTAGCGACCTAAGAGGGTTAGCGAGTTAGCGACCTAAGAGGGTTAGCGAGTTAGCGACCTAAGAGGGTTAGCGAGTTAGCGACCTAAGAGTTAGACGACTTAAGGAGTTAGGTCGTATCCTGGCTAAGTTAGTTAGGTCGCGTCTCAGTTAAGTCGTAGGTCGTAACTCTGTTGAGTTGTTAGGTCGCGAGGAAGTGTGTCTGCGTTAGGTCGCTGGGTTTTGGCTAAGTGTTAGGTCGTGAGCGACCTATGAGTTGTTAGGTCGTGAGCGACCTAGGAGTGCTAAGTCGTAAGTCGTAGACAGGTGGGTCTGGTAGGTCGCGTATGGATGCGCTTATGTGTTAGGTCGTAAGTCGCGCATTGTGTTAGGTCGGAAGGTTGGCTAAGTCGTAGGTCGTGATGTTGTTGAGTTGTGGGCTTTTTAGGTCGTGGGGGTTTTAGGTCGTAAGTCGTGGACGACCTAACTCCGAGCGACCTAAGGGGAAATCAGCCTATAAATAGGAGGGTTTTTCTCACTTTTTGAGATCCGGATTTCGAAGCGACGAAGTGCTGCCATTTTGAGAGCTCGACTTCTACACTTCTTCACTTCTTTTCTCCACTCTAATCTAGTGATTCCATCCATCCAAGTTGAAGATCAAATTGAAGATTCAAGAGCTTAGATTGAAGATCTACATCCATCGAAGATAGATTTCATCGTTTGAAGCGGATTGGTGATAGATCAAGTTAGATCCTTCGCTGTCCAAATCTCTCACACGGATCCAAAGGAGTATATCGGATCGTTGGCTTGATTTGATGTTAAAGTAGAGATTTCCATGCATTTTCCTAATCATATGTGTAGATCCACATAGATCTATTGTCCATGATGATTTGATATCCATTTTACTACATGTTAACTTTTACAAGTTCATTCATCAACATTATAGAGATATTGTTCATGTTTTCATGCTTGTTAGACTTTTGACTCTTTAATTACGAAATTGCCATTATTGTTATAATTGTCTATTTAGATCATATTTGAATGCTTGATTACTTGGATTAATGTTTGACTTGATTGATTGCTATGAATTAGATGATTGATGATTTGATTTAGACAAGTTGGTCGATGATGATTCAAAAGCTAAGGGAAAGGCTCTTAAATTGGAAAAGCTGCTCGTGGCATATGTAGCGGATGATGAAGCTCATATGGATAGATTTGATGATGATGTTGAGATGAAGCTTTGCTATGATGATGATGAGGCGAAGCATGATATGAGATAGCCTTGGTCTAATCCAGACGGGATCATTCCAAGCATGTTGATAACTCGGTGAAATGTTCGAGTTTGAGGATAATGGTTTGCTCGAGAGGCGCTTGAGCTAGTATGGAAATAGTTGTCGAGGAGGATGACTAGAAGGCTGAGATCTTATCGTTGTTGAAGGTTCTAGCATGCTCAAAGCAAGAGTACGTTGGGCAGATTCGATAGTCCCTGAAGGCTAATGATTGATAGTCAAGTACTCTGGGCAGATTCGATAGTCCTAGGCACGGGTCACGATGACGTGCAGAGTTATGTCTAGAACCGGGGTTTCCATTATCCCTTGACGGACGGCTGAAAGAATGTGCCGGTCATTCAATTAACGATGATATCGAAGCAATGATAACATTGATAGCCAGAGTCATGGATGTTTGGTTGTATCGTCATTCGGTCTCAAGAGCAGTGTTTTCTAGGTGCTTATCTGATCTTGGTTTAGGCCTTGGGGGTTTGTGCTTGGAAAACATCGCCCTTGACTCGAGTGATAATTGCTTTACTTTACATTGTATGCTCTGCTATGTTTGCTTCTACTTAGTGTGTGTCTGGGGGCTATCACTGTAGAAAGAGGTTGGAGTGGGAGGGTTGTATTCCTATTCCTTTTCCTTTATGCTCTTTTGGTATGTTGGTTAGTTAATTTACCGCTCACTAAGACTGTTGTCTGACTCAAGGCTTTATGTTTTAACTCTTATTGCCTTGGGCTGTTCGTCCATTTTGGGACGGACAGACTAGGTAGCAGGTGACATGTGCTGTTCTTGCTTTCCACGATGCTGATGACGAAGACGAGCTGGAGTATTGCATATTACTTCTTACTATATGTACTGGATGTTCCGCTGCTTTGTATTCTCTGAGTGATATGTAGTGAGGCTTGTTGTATTGACTATTCAGATGTCTGTATCCAACTATTATGAAGTTTTATTGATGAGATTCTATCCTGTGAAGCTTCACTATATATTTGTTCTATTGTATTTTGTCCATGCGTTGTGAGTAATACGATAGATTCTGTTGTTTTAATTTAACCTGGCAATCGTCCATGGTCGCCTGGCACACTTTACAGCGCATTTTCTCTAGGTTCAGTGCAGGGGTCATGGGCGGTCGTCACAACTGTCACACCCTATTGCAATTTCTTCTCCCTGTTGCATTGCATTCTATTCTAGAGAAGCCGATGAGGTATGCAATAATACGCTTATGCCTATTCTTCAAGGCAATATGTGCCAAAGTGATTGATCCTTCAAAGTTGGAAAAAATGCAAGCTGATCTAGTAGGTACAATCTACTTGCTTGAGAAATACTTCCTTCCTTTATTTTTTGACATTATGATTCATTTGGCCGTTCATCTTATGAGAGAAGTAGAGTTATGTGGTCCTTTTTTCAATGGATGTACCCCTTTGAAAGATATATGAAGGTATTTAAAAGATGGGTGAAAAGTCACAGACATCCTAATGGGTGCATAGTAGAACGCTGCATAGTTGAAGAGGCTGTTGAATTTTGTGTCGAACGTATGCTTTACTATCCTAGTACTGCTAGAATTCCATAAAGTTGTAGATCAGACATCCATCAAGCCACCAAAAGAAGTCAGGTGTGTCATACTTAGCAGTTTATGGAAAGGCATTTGATCAAGCACATCTTTGTATATTGCATAATACGGAGGATCAAAGCTCTACTTTGCGTAACCTTTACATTACTTAACTATATACTGCTTTTTGAATATGTGGATTATATTATAATTGTTTTTTATATGGCTAACTAGTTTGAATTTATGTTAATCTACTGAACACTTGGAGATACTGAGGTTGGAAAATCTTAGCAGAGTTGAAGCAAGTTTTATGGCTAACTACTTTCTTGATAGAGTCGAAGCAGGAAGACAAATTGCGCCTTGATAACTTTGGTTGGTTCAATGATGACATGACATTATATAATATATAATTATACGTGTAATTTGTAGGAAATTCACGAGGCCAAATAGAAAAAAGGAAAGGAAATGTGTACCCTTATTGGATGGCATGCAAAGGATATGCTAATCTGATGCAAGAACTAGTTGGTGTTGCTTGCATAACTACGTGATATCTACAACTAAGTAATTAGTTTTTGTTAGAGTGGACTTTGGTAAACACCTACTAACCTAATTTCATTGATGATATAAACCTGATTATCTTTGATAAACCTTCTATGATACATAATGTTTTTGATGTAGATGAAAGAATCCATGTATGGCAATAGCAATGCCGAGTTTGCACTCATAGTTGATTCTGTGGATAATGCCGTTGCATTTGGAACCATCACCTAAAATCAATGTTGACACCACAAACCAGACTATCCATGGAGTTCCACATAGAAAAGAAAACGCACACATCTCCATCGCCAAAGTTATTGTTCCTGATGCCTTGCTACCTGTTCCTGTCAAAGGTGAATTTGTGACAGTGCAAGATGCGCTTGGTGGTACATATAATGCTTTACCGAGAATCTTGATCTCTAATGTAGTCACTATGAAGGTAATTCAAGATCCATTTGCTATTTGTGAAATGTTATACTTAATTTGATATTTGATTGCCTAAACAAGTTGAGTGTTATTTACGTAACTTGGAGGTTGTGAAGCCTCATGTTATCAAGAAGAAGAAGAAGAAATTTTGTTTTAGTGAGGATGATGCTGAAGACCACAACACACTGCCCGCTAAACTGGCTGCAACACTAAAGGTGCTTTGTCAATGGACCAACACATCCAAAAGAATGGGGTCAACATTAACACCACTTTGGACGAGGAAATATTAAATATCCAAACAAAAGTGGCTATCTTCTAGAGAGATATACAAATGACCACAAATTTTGCTGAGACATCTACTCAAGTCATTGTATTTTATATGAGGTAGGTAGTTATTTATTACAGTTAGTTTATTAATGCTAAATGGTAATGTGACTCAATATTTAATGTTGCATTGGTGTTAATTATTCTTTTCTTATATGCTTTTATAGCTACCTTCATGAAGTGCTGAAGAAATCTAAGATGACAGACTTGATTGCCTTCGTAGACCCTGCTTATACAGGTGCACTTGGATGTTAAAATTCAACTAAAAGGGCTATTGGTTTGGCCAAACGGTATGAACAAGGGAAGTCTGGTCAGATTTTCTTGGTGCCATTTAACTCATGGTATGTACAATATGGTTCTCTATTTTAATCGATCAAATTTTGTACTTGATTCATGTTATATATACTGTAGTTTGTTATGAATGCTAAGTGGAATTTTCAATGTTAGTAATCATTAGACTTTGTGGTAGTGAACCCTACTGTAGAACGTTTGCATTTCATGGATCCATTGAGAGGACAATTGTGTGATGAAGAATGAATGAATATTGTGAACAAGTATGTGCAATTGCTGGTTTATATTCTGACTTTTTGAGTGATTTGATGGTTTATGTTTGTTTACTTTGTAGCTCATTGCAATTTACAATCGAGGCAAACCAAAGAATGGCAAAAAGAAAGTTCAATGGACGCCTTATGCGGTGCGTACTTCATATTTCTTAAGTATGATGATGTAACGACCCGTAAATTTTCGATAATTAAAAATGGTTAATTTAATAAATTTTGGTTATTTAATATTTGAAGAAATAAAAATTTGTAACTTATTAACAAAAATAATGACTAGAATGAATTGTAACAATATTTAATGTAAGTTAACTATTAACAATTCCTATGAAATTCCAATTAATTGAAATAATGAAAATGTCATAACTTGGTTATAAATTGAATGTAAGTAAATAAATGTAAATGTTGTATAAACTTATGAACTATTACATAATTTATGGTAATTTAATAAAATTAGTGTTATATAGGTAAATTGTAACATTTGGATATAAATAATAGACTTATTAATGTGAATAAAAGTTAATTGGTGGTTTATGAATGAAATAATAATTAGAACTAACGGCAATAATGTTAATATAAGTTGACTATTAACAACTTGAATGAAATCAGTATTATATAAGAATTGTAACATTTGTTTGTGAATATTAAATGCATAAGTGTAATTAAAAGTTATGGTAACGATTGTTATGAGTTACCTATTTATTTGGTCTTTTGATTTGAAATGGGAAATAAATTAAAAATTAAATGAAATTTATTGTCACATTAATGAAATTTAGACAATAATTGCAAAATGGGAATGTAATAGAATGAGTGGGAATGTAAACTTTATTCATGAAGTAATAATGGATTTAATAAAATGAATGAAATCAAGATAAATAAATAAATTGGGAGTATAAATTTTAATTAATGTGTAAAATTGACAAAACTCCAATATCATTGAAATATAGTAATTAATACAAATAAAAGATTAAAATTGGAAGATATTAATGTAATGAAATATAAAACAATGTTAACTATGTTAGTTGATTAATAATTGATTGAATATTAAGTTTGGAATCAAGTAAAATCAAATTTATTGGAATTAATTTGTAATTAATTGGATTAATATCAGTTGACATTTGAACACTATATTTATTGAAATAATTAACACTAAATTGATATGTGAATTTGCTTTTAGTTATTATAAATATCTAAGGGATCAAAAATGATAAAAATCTGCTAGTTTATAAATATTGAATTAAAAGGTGATAAATTAATTTAATATTAATTTATTTAATTAATGTAAAAATAGCCATTTTGGAAACTGTCTCGAATTTCGACGAAACCAGTTTCATCGGATCCGTAACGGTAAATTATTTTAGGATTTCAAGTTTCGTAGCGACCGGACTTGTCATTTGATCGTACGAGCTCGAAACGCCTAGAAATAAATTTAATTGAAATCAATTTGAAATAAGCTGATTTTAAGCTAACTTCTTCATACGATGGAATTAGGACCTGAAACCTATTCCATTGAGTTTAAAACCATCGAAAACATCTATTTTGATATATGGGATGACCTATTTTCGTTTCGGGGTCAGAACGGGCTTTTTGGGTCGCGTAGTCGTTTCGATCCAACCCTGCCTATATATAGGCTGTTATAAACCCTAGTTGTTTCTCTTATCATTATTTATGTATGTACATCCTCTTCCTCCTTCATCAAACCTAATTCCCAAATTCCAAAACCTAATTTCAATTTCAAAAAAAAATTGCGGATCTGCAGCAACTTCGGGTCGCGCTTCGGGTTTCAGAGGCAAAAACCCTACAGCAACTTTGGGTCAGGAAGAAAATGACTCGGGTCTCCGGGTCGTTTTGGCAAAAACCCAGAGCAAGCACCGGGATTTGAGGCGGCGGACCGAAGTTGAACCCGAAGTCGACCCAGGACCAGAATTTTTCAATACTCTAATTATCATAACTTTTTCATACGAGCTCAGATTCATGCGCGGTTTGTTTTGTTGGGATTGTATCCAAATTCTGGACATTTTGACACTGGTTTGGACAAATTCTTAGACTGGTGAAATTTGAGGCTTTATCTGAATTTCAAATCGATTTGAAATTCAAAGGTGTGTGTTTTAACCCACTCACAACTTCTAAAATTTCTTATGTTTGTTAAATTAAATTTATGATGTGATTAGAAATTTATTTATGACTATTTGGTATATTTTAAATCATCATCTCAGTTAATTTGAATTTATTTGAATTAAATCGTTATTTAATTTATTATTGAATATAAATTGCCAGTTAAATAGCTGTTATTGATTATCAGGCCTATGTTGATATTTATTGATTGATTTGGATGATGTTTGTAATGGATGTTGATTGTTGATATTGGATGAATGGATGTTTTATTTTATATCGTTATAAACTGCAAGTTCACTATGGGTTGAAATGATACATACCCGAATGATCAATAGATTAAGGAAAAATCATTATGGGTTGAAATGATAGACTCGAGCGATTTTATGGATTTTATTATTAGTTCAGGATTGTGGTTTGAAATGATATATAACCGTAACATTTTAAATTGCGGGTTGAAATGATAAATATCCGTATCACATGACCCTAGGGTAGAAAATTATATACGGACACCGGATTGGTTAAATTAAATGATTTTAAATCCATGAATTTGTGAATTTGGTTAAATGATATTGGAAAAAAAATTGATTTATATAAATTGAATTATCATCGTAATTCAAGTTTATGTTGAAATTGGAGTTGGTTTAAAAGAATTGTTTAAAGAAATTTATTTGGAATTGCAATATCGAATTTTAAGTATAAATGAAATTTATAGAAATCGAGTTATTAAAATTGTTTGAATATAACTTTGAAATATATTGGAATTGGAGTGATTTAAATTGATATTTTAAACATGGATTGGAAGCGATATTGAACTAAATATTTTATTGAGAATTTGAATTGGAAAATTTGAAATTGGGTTTTGGGATATTGAAATGGTCCAAATGTGTTGGAATGAAATAAATAGTTTAAATTGATATAAAATTCAAATATATGTTTTTAATATAAACTGTTTTAAAAATATATTATTTCAAATATTTCTAATTATTAAGATTTCAAAGTATTAAACTATTTTAACCTGTATTAATTATATTAAATCATTTTAACCTATTTTAAACCATTTAATTTAATTAAACTAATTAACCTGTTTTAACTTATTTTAAATCTAATTAATCTATTTTAAAGCTATTTAATCTATTTTAATTATATTTAATCTATTTTAAATCTATATGAACTATTTATAACTATTTAAAACTATTTTCTTCTAAATTCCAAACTAAGTAAAATGGATGGGTTTATATTCAAATTCTCGATTTTTTAGGCGAATATGGTTAATGATGTTATAACCTAAGTTGGGAATAAAATAACATATTTGGTTTAATATGATATTTTAAAGTGAGAGTTTAGCCTATTTTGGAAATATGACTTTTGAAAGGAAATATAATTTCGAACTATGGTTTCAAATGTGATATGATTTCAAAGGTGAATATGATTTCGAAAGTAAGTAATGATTTCGAAAATGATATGATTTGAATTGAATATGATATTTTGATATCAATTATGAAATGATTTTGGAAATGTAAAAGAACCATCCGGTGTGTAATAAGCGATTAGTTGTTAAAGAGACCGGGATCAGATATTGTCATACTCTCTGCCAATACCGAAAACCACTTTGACAACCGTGTACGCGGTGGAGATTCCAGAATGAAGTAGGATGGTGGCGATGATCCTATAAGGTATATACGTGGACCTGACTCCCATGAGTTAGCTTAAGGTGGCTAAACATGAGCAATTGACGGGCTAAGTGAGGTCATTCCTCCGATCGGGCACATTCCTTCGATACTATATTCTGATTTGCGATTTTGGTGGCCACCCTCGATTTTTGATTTGGGAGTGTGTTCTGAAGTGGGAGGTAGTAGCTGCTATGCGTTACCACCAGTCCAGAAGTGTAATTGGTACATCTACCCTGGCATTGCCTAGTTGTGCCGTGTCACCTACCCTAGCGCGCCTTCTACGAGTTTGTTTTATGTCGTGCCTATGGGGTATCCTCTGGTGGCCCCAGTTTATGGGGAGTTACGGTACTGTATAGACTATTGGCATTATAAAAATGTGTTAAGGGGGAAAATGTAACGCCTTAACGCTATTTTAATAGTTTATCTTACTGTAGACTTATTATAATAGCGTGTTGTACTACATAGTAGATAGTTTAACGGATCCTTAGGAGATGTGAATCCCGAACATCTCTTAAGTTACTTGTAACGACCCGTAAATTTCAACTGTTTTAATAACGTAATTAGTTGAAATTTTATGAAAATTTTAAACGATAAAATTTTGAAATATAAATTTGATATCTGGAATGCGTTTAGTTAAACATATCAACTGGTAAATTTTCGTCCGAAAATATGAAAGTTTATTTCGCGCGTAAATTCACTTCAATTTAATCAGTTAAAAAGCAATGAAAATAAAATGTTTCCGAAACCTAAATATTTTTACATAGAAAGATTCTAAACCACCTTCTGAGCAAGATGTCAGTTTGACGTTTTTCCAAATTCGGACATCTTTGGCTCCGTCGATCTTATTTTTCAGCGTTTTTCTTGCATTTTCCGCTATTTAAAAATTCGAATTTTTATAATTCAATTGAACCGCTGATACCTTTATACCGTTTCGATCGTCTCGTCATGCTGATCTCAACAGTGTATTCACTTGTGTATTTTGAAATCCCGGTACGCGATGAAATCTATGAAACGATTATTCGTACCGGTACGCGTTTTTAACTTTTGGGTTTCCATGACCCTTCATCTTTGGATCGTTAAGTCAAACCGTCACTACTAACCTTTTAATATTCCTATATATTAATACCAAACTATTTCCAATACCACCGGTTGCTTTTACTTTTGGTTGCTTCCCTTTTCTATCGGTTGCAAAAATAAAGTAAAAGAAAAGAGAACGTGAATGCCTCTGTTAATGTTTCCTCCTCCACTCCTTCTTTGATTTCTTTCTTCTGAAACCCATTCTCCCACTCACGTCCCCTGTCCACTCCCTTTCTTTTCTCGGCCAAACACCCAATGCCAAAACCGTGCACGTTTCCTCTCTCTCTTCCGTCGTGCCTAGCATGTGCCTCCATCAACCGAGATCCCACCCACGGCCTTAGCCTCGGCCAGCTAATCTTGCCCCGCTTTCAACCACACCGACCTTCCTCCTTCGACCATGACGTGACCATGTTCCCGCGACCAACCTGCTCCTCGCGCCTCCCCGCCGAACGACCACTATCTTCCACGTCAACCTGCAAACCTCCCCACCATCTCCTTCTTTCCCCACGTGTCTTCTTCCTCCATGCGCTAGCAGATGCCAGAGCCTCTCCACCTTAGTGCTGAACGCAGCCACACCCCGCCAGCCAACTCTTTGCTCTGCCGTGGCCTTGCATCTCAGTGAAACCTCGCTTGTTCCGACCTTCAGTCCTTCACCATTACAAAACTCGGCAGTATTTCAGCTGTACATACGTAAGGTATATACATATAGATCTAATATATATGTTGTTTATGTAAGTTGTTTATACATGTTATACGTTTGTATAAATTTATATATTTAGTTCTATATGCCAGTTTATATACAAAGTTACATATATAAGCCATATAGTTGTGTAAAAGTTTGTTGTTTATAGATCTAGACTAATGTAAGTTACACATGCTGCTGTTATATACATACCAGGTTCTGTTACATATTATACATAGGTTAGTTACGTAAGTACATAGATCTATAGTGTATAAGTTATATATTTTACATATATAATAGTTTGTATAATATGACCAGTATTATTATATATAGATTATATTATAAGTTTGTGTTGTACGTATAAAAGGTTATTAGTTATATATAAAGTAAGTTTTCAAATCTTAAAGGTTGTTGATCTCTTTTGTTATAGTTTTGAATATGCTATATACATTTATTTTGGAAAGGGGGTATGTGTTGTATTAAATAGCTACAGCATATATAATCTGTTTATGCATTTGGGTGTACAAAAATTACATATATGGGTTAGTTGATGATATATGAAATATAATAGTTTAGTTTTATATCTGTAGGGCTGTAAATAAAAGTTTGATGCATACCTTTATGAGTTACAATATTATACATAGGTTACAATATATAAAGTTTGAAACCATAATTTACACGTAAGTACTATGGTGGTATGTGCTGTTAGCAAGGCACAGGTTATTCGTGTTGCGGTAAAAATATTTTGTTTTGAAATTTGTGCATATATGCTGTAAGCTCCAGTCTGCATTCATATTTTAGCTATATGTATATTCGTCAGAAACTTTATATTATAACATGTATCGTGTTGGTTATTATAGCCTGTTAGTTACTCACATATAGGCTATATAGTTGTTATGTTTTAATAAAAGATATATCATAGTTTATGTTAATATTTGGGTTCTTAGTTTGATATATTTTTATTTACTTTTATATATATAAATAAGGATTGGGTATGTGATATGTTTAAATCTATTTACTTAAAATTTTATTGGATTTGGTAATAGCTTTAACATATGTATTTTTATTTTGATATCCGTCTTTAAATGAAATATAGATTAAGTAAGAAAATGATAATATTATACATATCTATAGATATATATATATATATTTAGTTTATATAAAAAAATATTCATTCAAATTGTTCAATCGGTCCAGTTCTAATTTGATCTCGTCAATTTTGATTTATCAGCCTTAATCGTCAGTTCGGGCCAATCTAGCTGGTTTTGGAATTCGTACCTGGATTCGTAACTCATCGCTTTCTCGTTCGTCTCTAGCCTCGAAAGGTGAGCACTCACTCACGATTAACGTTCTTTTATTTATTAGATTTGATTTCAATTGAAACGACAATTGAAATATGCTGCTGTTAGTTAATTACACTGTTATATATGCTATTGCCTGTATCAGTTCACCTGTGACATCTGACACCATTATCTGTTAATTATTTATGCGATGATAATACAGTTTGGTTGATAATTGATTGATTGTTGATGTTTATATTGGACGTAAATTGTTAATGTTAAAATGATAAATAGTATGAAATTGAACTTGATATAGATAATTAAATGTTAAATTTGATTAATTGACATTTGTATAATATGACCCCTTTAACTGTTGGATTTATTGACACGTAGGATTTGTTTAATTACATTTTGAACCACTGAATGTATATTGTTAAATTGATGATGTATGAAATTGAAATTGAATGACAAGTGAAAACCGTAATGTAATAATCTTTAATCTACATGAAATGATAGTGTAGATTCTAGAAATAATTATATTAATTCGCACAAATAACAATGCGAATTAATATGGTTATTTCGGGATTATTTGAATTGATTATTGGATTGATATTGGTTGTTGTTATTGCTTGTTTATTTACTTTGACACCATCCCAGTTATCACACTACAAGTTCCCTTTGTTATGCTTTGATTTTGAATTGAATTGGAATCGGGTTGAAATGATAAATACCCAAATTGAACTTTGACCTAGGATAGAGAATTAAATAAAACCCGATTGGTCAAATAATTTGATTTAAAAATAAAATGAAGATTTTATTTGAATAAATAATATGGTTTTGAAATGAAGTTGAAATTTGAATTTTAATGAAAGAAAAATGTTAATATTTAATAACCTGAAACAAAATATTTACAATGTAATTGATGAAAGAATGTTGTTTAATTTGAGAAATGATTGAATTAAATTTTGAATGATTTAATAATTAAGTTTGAAATTGAATTAAGTTGAAATTATTAAACTTTGAAATTATTTAATAATTAAGTTTTGAATTATTTAATACTAAAATAAGATTAAATTATTTAATGATTAAATTGAATTGAAATTCTTTAATGAGAAAAATTGAATTTTTGAATAAGTGAATTTTACTTCGTAAATAATTGAAATTGAGTTTTTCTTTATTAATTAAGTTTTTGGAAAATTATTTAAGAAAGTAAATAAGTGAAATTGAATTTCTTTAACAAGAAATGAAAATGTGATATTTTTGGAATTAATGTAAGACTTGTAATTGAAAGAATTGATTTGACGAATTGAATTTAATTCAAAATTGTAAGTTTTGATTTAATGAAGTTGAACTTAAGAAATTGATTTAATGATTTGGAAATTTAATAGAAATTGTTTTGAATGATAAAGTAATTTAACGATATTGAATGAAATCGATAAATGAATGTAAATTGATTTGAATGTTAAACTAAATTGATTTAAATGATTTCGAAATGAAACTTTTGTACGAACTTGAATCAATATTTGAATTGTTTTCAATATAAAGATTGAAATTGAACTATAAGATTTGGAAACGGTAAATTTAGAAGTTTTGAAACGTAAGTTGTGGAAATTGATTTAGAAAGAGAAATGAAATGTTGGTTTACGAATTGAAATTGAAATTGAAATTGATTTGGTTTTTGAAATATATAAACGACCAATCGGTGTAATAATTACGAAGGTTATTAAAGAGACCGGGATCGGTAATGGATATACTCTCTATCTGAACCGAAACCACTTTAATAACTATGCGAGGAGTGATGATCCAAAATGAAGTGGTTGGAATGATGTTCGTGTTGACTGAAGAAAGTGAACGATAATGGATAGCCTTGACACTTGTGTCAAATTGGAAATGACTAAAACAGGAGCTGTGCCGGGCCAATGGAGGATTAGCTACCTCAAGTGGACACACTTCTTCGAACTACTTATATTTGTTGTCGATTGGTGCACCCTTGATTTTGGGAGTGTTGTTTCACGGTGTTGCGGGCGCTGCGGCGTTGCGTTCTCACCAGTCCGGATCAGGCGAACGGTAGTATCACTACCTTGGGTATTGCCTCATGTGCCTTGTCATACTTGTATTCCATTTATACGCGACCACTACGATTTTGATTTGTACCTTTAGTATATGGATTGCCCTCTGGTGACTTCCGGTTTTGGGGAAACTACGGTCTTGTATATGCTTTTGGGAATAAAAATGTGTTAAGGGTGGAATGGGCCATGACTTAACGCTATTTTGATATCTTTATATTACTGATAGACATTATCTACTTATCGTACACTACTACATAGTAGATAGTTTAACGGATCCTTAAAGGATGGTTATTCCAAACATCCTTTGAGTTACTTGTATTTCAATTGCTATTTCACTTGAGTTGGATTTATTAATATAAGAATGTTAATCCTGACTCGAGTGTCTTGTGTTTTTGCTTTACGCTCGGGTAAGACTGAGTGGTTCAGCTTTCGAGACTCACCTTTGAAGTTGGAGCTTTGCTTGAAGATCCAGCCATCTATTCAGCTTTCAGTATTTGATGATTCCAGTGATGTATTCTGATTTGTAACTGATGTATCGTATTACTCTTCCGTTGTATCTGGTTTAACTCTGATGTATTTTATATATTCATATAGTAGCTTCATGAACTACTATCTCTTTATTTCCACTGCATTTATTACTCTGTGTCTGTGATCTGTGATTATATTTATTTACTGTATATGTTCAGTTTTGCCAAATTTAAATTAACAACGCGGTATTTTGAGCAATTCAATTCCGGCATGAGTGTCTACCTATACACTTATAATGGATGCGAATGGTCCAAAATACTGGGTCGTTACATTACTGCACTCACGTCAGACACTGGATAGGAGATGTCAAACCCCGTAAACATCTCTGACACCGTTCCACTCATAGTTATTTACCGTTGATTTAAATCACATAAGATCTTTTAGTTCTGACTCGAGTGTTTTGTCTTTTCAATTCGCTCGGGTCAGCCTGAGCATTTCAGGATTCGAAGACCTTATTTTTGGAGGACGAAGATGAAGATTTGTACTACTATTATTTACTATATTTATTCCACTTCATTCATACTGTTCCGCTGCATTATTTGTTTACCTCTGGTATGTGTAACCCTGATTTTGTATTGTATAAGTATAATCAAATGTTTTGTATACAGCTTCATGAACTGTTATTTTATTATTATATTTTGTCATTCCGCTGCGAGATTTTGTTTTTTTTCTTTCTCTGCTTTTTCTTATTCACCCCAAATAACAATCCACCCTTCTGTATGGTTTGAGTTGGCATGTGTGTCTACTTAAAACGTACAAAATGGCGCGGTCCCGTTATAGTTGGTATCAGAACTAGGTTTAGCGATAACCTTAGCTTTGTGATGTCCGACTCTTTATTAATAGGGTAGTAATACCCTAGGATGAGTCGCTGAGTGTGTATATATATGAGAGAGCGTATTTGTTAGTGTTATAAAATGTTTTATATTGTGTTAATTTGTTCCGTTTTGTATTTATAAATTCTGGTCGGTACATAGGATGCTATGACATCGATATGGATTTTTAAATGCTTAATAGGACTCACAGACATAATATTGTTTTGAAATGTAGGTAAATGAAATAATTTTACCTACTGTATATTTTTATATACAAAATAATGATTTATAAATGATATATATTTGGTTGTAATATATTGGTTGTTAGGTAGTGAAATTTATAAATATAGGTTAGAAATAAGATTTGAAAATAAGATAAATGAAATTTGGAAATTTAGAATTTAAGTTCTGGGGTTTTTGAAAATTTCTTTCGAATGATTTTGGGATATAATAATATTATTATTAGAAGTATTTTCTAATATAAATATTTCAATATAATTTGAAAGAATTGTTTTAATGAAATTCTGGAAATAAATAAGTTCTGTACTCCCCTCTCTTTCGTTGGGAAATAATTTCGGTGATGAGTGCACGCATCATCGACATTCAGTTTCGAGTTTCAAAGTGGAAAGGCCATTGTAGTAGTTTTACTACAGATCTATTTTGATAAACAAATAAAATTTTTAAAGTTTAAATATGATTGGATATAAAAGTTATGAGTATATATATATATATATATGTATATATTATTTTAAATGATTTGAAATGGAACCCGGCATTTAGTTCTTAAATTTCTATGAACTAGAGATTTCAACTATTGTAATGGAATAAAATTTTAACTATTTAATACTTGAAACTTCTAAATGAAAATAAGAAATTATATGATAAGTTATAACTGAAATATACAAGGAATTTGAAATTTGTAACTTGTAAATGAAAAGAATATGAAAATAAGAAATGATAATTATTGAACCTTAAGTTAATTAAAATAAGTAGGTCAAACTTGTGTTACTTTCAATTGCATTCTTAAAGACATATATATAACTTACCAATTATAAAAAGTTGAAATGTTAAAAGAATATGTAATGGGAATTTTTACAAGTAAAACTTATGTAATGGAAGTGTTCAATGAAATTTACTTTTATAAATAAGAAATTTGATATGAAAATAGTTATAACTTGAGTTAAAATTATAATACTACTAATTAAATGAAATAGAAAATGAGTACTGTAAGTAAAGGATTTTGAACTTAAGTTAATATTGAAACTATTTATAACTAAAGAAATAATAAAATGAATGTAATGCAATAAAAGAAATTGACATGATATGAATAAATGAAAATGGATTTCTGTAAGTAATAAAGGAAAAATAAATGAAATAAACACTGAATGAATGAATGGGAATAAAATTTTATAAGAGATAAATGTAAGTTAAAGAAATAATCCTTGTATGAATGAAAAGAAAATAAAAACTGTAAAATGTTGTGAAAGAAATTTAATAAGAATAACTCAAGTATATTGTAAATTATTGTTTGTTTTGGTTTATGGGTCGTTTGGGATAGGATACTTCTAATTGTTTAAGATATATGAATAATCTATTGAGTTCATCTAAGACTGTTGAGTAAATGGTGCACTCAGTAGTTTATTTGTCATTATAGGCGGTTAAAAATTTATAAACTCGAACAAACCATTTGTTTGTTTGCTATGGATGGATAGTTGATTATATTGATTTCATATGATGATTGTATGTCGTGGTTGCCAGTGATTGTTGTTTTATATTGATTTGTTTGTTAGTGGTTGAAACAACTTTAAATATTTCATTTTATATAATTATTAATTGTTTTGGATTATATAAGTGAAATATAGGTTATGGAAGCAATTGCCACTGCTTTTGTTTTCATAATTAAGCGTTGTTTGCCCGGCAAATAGGTACTTTCTCGGATTACAGTTTTCTAGAGATATTATATTGTTTTCCCGCTGTTGGGATATATTATTTTGAAAATTATGTGATATATATTGTTTTATTTATATTATTATTTCTCCCAGACCTCTCTGTACAAAAGAGACTCTGCCGAAATTTTCCGAAAATTGTAGACTTAGAAAAAACTTGTGAAATGTTTTCCAAATTCTATTAGTTTGAGTATAAAAAGATTAAACTATTTATAAATTGATATATTTTATTTAAATTATTTAATTTGGTAAATTTATTGTTTATAATTTTAATATTTTGAATAAGATATATTGAGTTCTAAATTCCTTCTTTTCCCTTCTTTTCCTTTTCGAGGATGAAAAGTTTTGAGTGGGGGAGAGTGTAACGACCCGTAAATTTTCGATAATTAAAAATGGTTAATTTAATAAATTTTGGTTATTTAATATTTAAAAAAATAAAAATTTGTGACTTATTAATAAAAATAATGAGTAGAATGAATTGTAAAATATTTAATGTAAGTTAACTATTAACAATTCCTATGAAATTCCAATTAATTGAAATAATGTAAATGTCATAACTTGGTTATAAATTGAATGTAAGTAAACTAATGTAAATGTTGTATAAACTTATGTACTAGTACATAATTTATGGTAATTTAATAAAATTAGTGTTATGTAGGTAAATTGTAACATTTGGATATAAATAATAGACTTATTAATGTGAATAAAAGTTAATCGGTGGTTTATGAATGAAATAATAAGTAGAATTAAAGGCAATAATGTTAATATAAGTTGACTATTAACAACTTGAATAAAATCGGTATTATATAAGAATTGTAACATTTGTTTGTGAATAATAAATGCATAAGTGTAATTAAAAGTTATGGTAACGATTGTTATGAGTTACCTGTTTATTTGGTCTATTGAATTGAAATGAGAAATCAATTAAGAATTAAATGAAATTTATTGTTACATTAATGAAATTTAGACAACAATTGCAAAATGGGAATGTAATAGAATGAGTGGGAATGTAAAATTTATTCATGAAGTAATAATGGATTTAATAAAAAGAATGAAATCAAGATAAATAAATAAATTGGGAGTATAAATTTTAATTAATGTGTAAAATTGACAAAATTCAAATATCATTGAAATATAGTAATTAATACAAATAAAAGATGAAAATTGGAAAATATTAATGCAATGAAATATAAAACAATGTTAACTATGTTAGTTGAGTAATAATTGATTAAATATTAAGTTTGGAATCAAATAAAATCAAATTTATTGGAATTAATTTGTAATTAATTGGATTAATATCAATTGACATTTGAACATTGTATTTATTGAAATAATTAACACTAAATTGATATGTGAATTTGCTTTTAGTTATTATAAATATCTAAAGGATCAAAAATGCTAAAAATCTGCTAGTTTATAAATATTGAATTAAAAGATGATAAAATAATTTAATATTAATTTATTTAATTAATGAAAAAATAGCCATTTTGGCAACTGTCTCGGATTTCGATGAAACTAGTTTCATCGGATCCATAATGGTAAATTATTATAGGATTTCAAGTTTCGTAGCGATCGGACTTGTCGTTTGATCGTACGGACTTGAAACGCATAGAAATAAATTTAATTTAAATCAATTTGAAATAAGCTGATTTTAAGCTAACTTCTTCATACGATGGAATTAGGACCTGAAACATGTTCCATTGAGTTTAAAACTATTGAAAACATCTATTTTGATATATGGGATGACCTATTTTCGTTTCGGGGTCAGAACGGGCTTTTTGGGTTGCGTAGTCGTTTCGATCCAACCCTGCCTATATATAGGCTGTTATAAACCCTAGTTGTTTTTCATATCATTATTTCTGTATGTACATCTTCTTCCTCCTTCATCAAACCTAATTCCCAAATTCCAAAACCTAATTTCAATTTCAAAAAAAAATGCGGATCTGCAGCAACTTCGGGTCGCGCTTCGGGTTTCAGAGGCAAAAACCCTGCAGCAACTTCGGGTCAGGAAGAAAATGACACGGATCTCCGGGTCGCTTTGGCAAAAACCCAGAGCAAGCACCTGGGATTTGAGGTGGCGGACCGAAGTGGAACCCAAAGTTGACCCAGGACCAGAATTTTTCAATACTCTAATTATCATAACTTTTTCATACGAGCTCGGATTCATGCATGGTTGTTTCGTAGGGATTGTATCGAAATTATGGATATTTTGACGCTGGTTTGGAAAAATTCTAAGACTGGTGAAATTTGGGCCTTTATTTGAATTTCAAATCGATTTGAAATTCAAAGGTGAGTGTTTTAACCCACTCACAACTTCTAAAATTTCTTATGTTTGTTAAATTAAATTGATGATGTAATTAGAAATTTATTTATGACTGTTTGGTATATTTAAAATCATCATCTCAGTTAATTTGAATTTATTTGAATTAAATCGTTATTTAATTTATTATCGAATATAAATTGCCAGTTAAATAGCTGTTATTGATTACCAGTTCTATATTGATATTTATTGATTGATTTGGATGATGTTTGTAATGGATGTTGATTGTTGATATTGGATGAATGGATGTTTTATTTTATATCGTTATAAACTGCAAGTTCACTATGGGTTGAAATGATACATACCCGAATGGTCAATAGATTAAGGAAAAATCGTTATGGGTTGAAATGATAGACTCGAGCGATTTTATGGATTTTATTATTAATTTGGGATTACGGTTTGAAATGATATATAACCGTAACATTTTAAATGGCGGGTTGAAATGATAAATATCCGTATCACTTGACCCTAGGGTAGAAAATTATATACGGACACCGGATTGGCTAAATTAAATGATTTTAAATCCATGAGTTTTTGAATTTGGTTAAATGATATTGGAAAAAAAATTTGATTTATATAAATTGAATTATCATCGGAATTCAAGTTTAAGTTGAAATTGGAGTTGGTTTAAAAGAATTGTTTAAAGAAATTTATTTGGAATTGCTAAATCGAATTTTAAGTATAAATGAAATTTATAGAAATCGAGTTATTAAAATTGTTTGAAATATATTGAAATTGGAGTGATTTAAATTGATATTTCGAACATGGATTGGAAGCGATATTGAATTAAATATTTTATTAAGAATTTGAATTGGAAAATTTGAAATTGGGTTTTGGGATATTGAAATGGTCCAAATGTGTTGGAATTTAATAAATAGTTTAAATTGATATAAATTTCAAATTTATATTTTTAATATAAACTGTTTTAAAAATATATTATGTAACGATTGCGATTTTTCGACGCTCGAAAGTCGACATTAATACGTCCACTGTATCAAATGCCGCGCAATCGAATGCCGGAAAAACGAACCATTAGAGTTAAAAAGAAGAGGTAGGAGAAGACAGAAGAAAAAGAAAGAACAGAAAACAGAAACAGAAACAATATCAGAATCTCACATTCACAGCGGAACAATATATAATAGATAATCACTAGTCTTTTAAACAAAGAACTATATCAGTTTATACAATACAATAATCCGAGTCAATATACAACTCATGTCACATCCCAGAATTTTCGACTTTCGAAAATTCAACATCGATACTCACTTTATCGACTGCCGAGCAATCGAGTGTCGGAAACTCCAATAGTGAGGGTTTTAGAAAGAAGAAAAAGTAAGAAGAAGAAGAAAAGAGAAGAAGAGAGAAGAACAACAACAGAACAGCATCAGAAACAGAACAATATCAGAATCTCACATATCGCAGCGGAACAAAATATAATAGGTAATCAGTAATCTTTTAAAACAAAGAACTATATCAGTTTATACATACATCAATCATCAGAGTCAATATACAACAATGGACAGTTTTATAAACTTGTCCTCATACAGAATACACAGCGGAATAAATACTATCAGATACAAATACTACGTCTCGCCATCCAGCTTGCTTCCAAAGCTCCAGAATATCCAGAATATCCTGATAACATAACTCTAGGCTGCCCGTGTGGAAAATGGTGGGCACCCAGAGTTTAGAAGGGAACAATAAACTCCGAGTCAGTCATGGTGACTGGTGTGAGATCGTAAAACAGTTATTCTTTAAAATAAACAACAGGATAATTTTAAAGTCAATTCGCAATGCTTTTTGGAAAATGAGACTACCATAAGACCTCCCACCACACACACAATGCAAACGCAGAATTGGAAGAGATTTCTTCTTATGATAGTCAAAGATGCTTACTACGCAAAAATCAAATTCTTTTTGATATTATTATTAGTGCATAGTGTAGAAAACATTTCGAAAGTATAATATTAATCTTAGCCAACATACGACCAGTATCGTATGCCTACTATAGCTACCATCTAAACAGTGGTGACCACCGTACGTAAATGGCAGGTTCTACAACTAATACCGTACAAAGTTCGTATTGGAGTTTGGATTTCCAACAAATGGTCAGGCTAAGGAACTTCCTATCCACGATGGGTACGTCCCTGGAATAGACGACCCGAGAACCTAACCGGATCTCTGCCAACACAAGGCCGGGTTACCTCTGCAAAAATAGGTAACTACTGACACGCGTATGCCATCCCCCGATCGTCACCGATCTTCCCGAGGATCCCCGATTCGCAACAAACCACATAGATAATAATAATGCAGTAACCACAGAGGTTAAGTATCTGGGCTCCATACCATGATACCACCTTTATCCAGAAGGAATGACATACACTAAGGGGCGCTACTCCCTAGAACCTTGCTGCATTCTTCCTGTTTCGACCATTTCCGGGGTGTGAGGCTCGACGAAGTCTCGTCCACAAAGCTACGCTTTCTACAAAAAGCCCTGCTTCGGGTCAAACAAAATGATCAACCTATGATCACAAAGATATAAGATCAAACAAATGATCATATCACAAATGATCAAACACTGACCATTTCACAGCAACACTCAGTATGCCACGTTACCAAATTGGGAGTATATCGCTGATAAATTTCAACTACATAACCTCTGAGCTCGTACGTCTCAGAGAAGGGTGTTAAGCTAAGAGAATAAATTCTCCGCCACCAACAGATATGTATTTGAAAGAAATCAGCTCTATATCTCAAATTGTAACGTCAGACACACAATCCATACAAGTCTGTTCCGGGATCGAACAGAACCGAAGGCACTTCTCACGAAGCCCTTGCATTTCCGGATAATTTTCTAATCACGTCAGGACTTCCCGTCACTAAGGGTGATAAAACCTCTAAATCGAAGATCAGTCGATGTAGAGTAACTCGACGGTAATCCTTCCGTTTTCAAAAATATCCGGTCTTCAACACCGGTCTTCAATTGCGATTCATAACGACGTATCACATATTCGGAATGGGTTATACGACCCCATGGTCCTTTCCCGGCTAACCCGAATAGTGAGCGTTTATTTAAAAATAAGTGTGGCATTCAAATTCATCCAATTCACAACAAATACCTATCTAAAGGTAATTATTGATAGTCGGTTATTTAACTATCAATAAAGATGCGCAACATCATCAGATTCCAAATAATTTTCCAAATTATTTCATCTTCAAAAATATCTTTACTAGATATAAAATTTCCACACTTAACCATTTGAAAACAATTTCAAATCAAATTTCCACACTTCAAAAATAAAACAATATTTATTTTTAAACAACTTCGCTTTCTTTTATAAATTCCGTAGTGAATTTATATCTTTCAAAATATCTACTGATATACGATTTTCAAATCGTTTTCAATGTTCGATTTCGATTTATCTTTAAGAAGATAAATCTCAAAAACGTTCACTTCATATTGGAAAACATTCCATACTTATTTAATAATAAGTATTTCACAAATCTATTTATTTTCAACACTTGGAAAATATTCGATATACTTAAATCAAATTAAGTATATATTTCATTCTTTAAGGAAATCTATTTTCTATACAACATCAATTTGAGTCAAAACGAATGTTACGTAAAACATCGTTACGACGACTCAATAATCACTAGTATAGGGATTCGGAATTAAGATAGATATATAAATCCCAATACTATATAAAAAACATTTCCTTTCGGAAATCATTTACTATAACAACAGTGTTATAGTCCACCATTTCCTTATTTCTCGAAAACGTCTATTTCAACAATGAATGTTGAAATCTATGATTTCGATTCATAATACATTTTAAAACATCTTTAAAATGTTTAACTTCATTTTTAATATCACTTTTTTCAAAAATGAATCCATTTTATTCAATAATACATTCACTGTCCAAAATCGTGAATATATCCTTTTTAAAATTCTTCTATATTCAATTTATCAAATTCAATTGATTTTGAATTTATAAAACAACGTTTATAAATTCTATTTCTGTTTTAATAACAACTTCAACTTATAAATCTTCTTTTTATTAACTTCTATATTTTACTTATCAAAATAAGTGATTTCGGATTTTTAAACAACTTTTATAAATTTCAATTCTATTTATAAAAACTTCAATATCAATTCAATTTCAATATTGATTTCTGAATTTATTTTTCAACATTTAATAAAAGATTCCATACTGATTTCTCAACAATTCATTTCCAAAGATTAAATCAATTACAGATTGATTTCTAATTTTATTTATCACTACTAAATAAATTCCTTATTTTCCTTCAAATCGTTCAATATCCTGTTTTTAAATGAATTCTTCAGATTTATAATCGCTATTTTACGAAATCCATTTATTTAACATTTTCACTTTATTCTGGAATTTATTCAATACGATTATAAAAATTTACTTTTTATACTTTAAAAATTCCTTTCTTCAAAATTTCTTCAATTTCAAAAATTGATTCACTTAGAAATTTTCTACTTGAATTTCAAAAATTCAATTTCGTTTATCTTTGGAATCCAATGATGTCAAAACATCCATTCAGCTAAATTTTAGCTTTCAAACAATTTCCAGATATCAATATGATTAATAGCATCACTATAATCATTCACAGATTCATATCACAATAGAAATAAATTCAATCAATGTGAGGGGTCCAGTTGGATCCCTCCAACCTGTTTCCCTGCATCCAAAGACGTTAGCACAATACCAATTCCGCTCCAGTACGGAATTATCGCGGTATATAGGTTTTTATAAATCCGCTTACTAACGGCGCAATAGGGTCTCATCCGCTATACGAGGCGGGAAATCATCAATCCAATATATACATATGCCAATATGTATATATTGCTATATATATAGATATATCCTATCATATCTAATATCACATCGAATAGCAATCATATCAATCAAATCAATACTGTAAAAAATTCCACATTCAAATTTTTGAGTGAGAAGATCTCACCTTAGCATTTATTTTGCAATCCATTCCATTTTGACTTGATTTCATCCTTTTTTAGACCTAGTATAAACAATTATACAGTTTATTAAAATTCGAATTAAATTGAGTAACTAATTTTCATTTTGTAATCTTCAATTCATCGGTGATTTCGTTTTAAACAGTTAATTTTAAATTTTAACTGATTTCCGTTTTGAAATAAACTTATTTAACTAAAATTTTATTTTGTCCCAATTTCTTTTTATAAATTTATCTAACAAAATTTAAATCAAAACTATCCTTCCTTTAAATAAATATTTCACTAAATAAATTATATTAGTTTTGATTTATAAATAACTACTTAACATTTTAAAATTCCAAATTAACTTCCAAAATATTATACAATTTTAAATTAACAGTCGAACCAATTTCTCCTTTAATACTTTATTTAACAAAACATTTGGTTTTATATAAACTTCCAACATTTAAATTTTCCTTTTCAAAATCCTATTTCTATATATATATATATATAAAATTTCTATTTACCTAAAATTAAAATAATAAATAGTCCTATATTCTACTGTAAATATACACACACATATGTTTGTAAATTAAATATATTGAAAATAAAATCGAGGGTACCTCAAAACGCTACAGGCTCACGACCACTCAGGCATCACGCTGTCGTCGATCCATTTTGCTTCATCGCGATCGAACGAAACCCAAGCCCTAGCTTCGCCGCCGCATCGACCTGACAACGCCGATCGCAACTCCAGTAGCCCCCTCGTCGCCTCACCTTCACCACGAACACCACCAACCTCTGTCGAATTCGAACAGAGCCCCCAGCCCAAACGCGTTCAATCGCGTGCTCGAATCCCTGGCCTCGCTGGTGACAGGGCACGCGAATTCGAGAACTCCCACTTCACCTGCTCGAGCTCGCGAATTTCCAGAGCTCCCCTTTATTTTCGCCTTAGCTTCGTAGTCGCGCTCGCCTCCATCGACGACCACAGCTACTCGCCTGACCAGAAAACATCGCGAATCGCCCTAATCGCGTAACCCTAGTTCTCGCGATTTAAATTCGTTCCCCCCCTTTTTCTTTTTGGTATGCACGGGTAGGAAGAAGAAAAACGAATGTAATGTAAAAAAGAACGAGATTTTCTTTTTCTGAGAGGAGGCGGCCATTGTTTTTAAATTTTCGAACGAAAGCTTTTTCGTTTGTTTTTATTCTGGAAATAGTAGGCGGCCATAGATTACATTTCTGAGGAACGAAATGATCTCGTATGAGTTTTGTAGAGAAATGGGGAGACAAGGAGTACGTGATTTAACAGAGAGAACGTGTTTGCCTTACCTTTACAGCGTTTTGATGGGGAAGGCAAAGTACTGATATTTGACTAAATTCGATTTTAAATTTCAATTGAATTCGATGTAAAATTTCAACGCGTTTTCATATCGTATGGTCACGCATTAACTCTGAAAAATACGAAAATTGAAATCCGGTAATAATACAGTATTACGGATCAAATGGGACTGGTTTCGTCGAATTCGGAGACTGCGCCTCGGACGATTATTTTTAAATATCGATACGAACGATAATTTTCAAAACGGAACAAATCGTTTTCAAATTCGATTCTGAAGTTTCAATTATCTTCAGTATTTATCAATATGAATTTTACAAGCTTTCGAAATATTTTTCTTCAGCTTAAAATTGAAGATTTAAATTCTTATTCAACTTTCAGTCGATTAAATTCTGTAATTAAATCGCCAAAATTGAATTTATATCGGGGATTCAAATTAAATCGTCGTTCAAATATTTAAAATTAATTAAATATTCTAAATTTAATTTGTTCAAAATTCAGGGTCGTTACAAACTTCCCTCCTTAAAAGAATTTCGTCCTCGAAATTACAAGTTAGGAAAAATGTCCTTAACTCGTCTATTATTTTTCAACATTCAATAGTTTTATCAATCCTTCAAAACAAATCTTTCTACTAAAGATTCGTTATCATTCAACTAAATTTCCAACTTCAATTATAAGTTTCAAAACAACATTGTTTAACTTCAAAATTCAAATTCGAGTTTAAATTCAAATTTTAACTAACACCCTAAATTTTTGAAAAATTTCGCCAGCGTCTCCTTTGCGCGGCTAATACGGTACGACTACAAAACGTCCCTACGGACCCTCAGATTTCAAAAAGAAAAAGAAAAAGCCAAGCGGCTAGAGAGAAATCATCAAAAACTCATATTAAAACTCAAATACGTACCTTTTTGTCGAGCAATTCAAATTATCTGTGAAATCAAATTCAATTTCCTTTATAACCTGTATATCCTACTAGCCATAATATCTAGTTATACTATTCAAACTATTTCGCACATTCAATTACCAAATTTTCCAATATAAACTTCTTATACCACTTCTAGTCTACTATTGAAGTTACATAACTATTTTCATTAAATTTTACAGTTCACATTCATTTGAATTCAATTCACTATTCCAATCAAGTTTGGATTCCGTTCGACTTTTGAATATTGAATTTTTATCAATTACCTTTCATTTATAACTGCACCATTTTAAATTAGTTTCAATTTCTAATTCATTCGTCTTCAATTTGAATTTCATTCCAATCAGATGTCAAATATTCTATAAGTTATCAACTTATTTACATCTTGATTTATACAATCATTTATACATTCACATTCACTTATACTTTCTTTTATTTAACTTCACCTTTTAAATTGAATTTATTCTATCAATTCAAATTGTATAAGTTATCAACTTACAATATTTCATAGTATTCCAGAGTCTTAGCAACATTTCAAAGCCATTTTGAAAACAATTCAAATTTATCCTTTGAATTTCGAAAACAAAACCCAAATTTTTCAAACAACTTCCTTTTAAAAAAATTTGGCAGCAATACCTCTTTTGGAAACCCGAAAATAAACACCGGTGATGCCGCGGTCATCATCGAAGTTATTTTCCAGCGACCAAAAAGAGTTTAGAGCTTTTCATTCCGTCAAAACATTTTTCAAAACCTTCGAAATCCATTTTCAACTCCAAAAAGATTTAAACTTTCCAAATCTCCAAAATTTTCAAATTCTTTTCAAAACATTTCCAAATACTTCTCTGGAATTCCGTTTTAAATTACAAATCACATTTATAATTTACATTCTTAAAATTTCATTTGTATATGTGAATTTATTTCTTAACTTTGGAGTTTATAATTCCAATTTCTCATTTAATTTCAATGATAATAGATTAATATTATCACTTCTAACAATCAAGCATCCATATACTATAATAATTTACAGAAAATTATTTCTTTTCTATACAAAAATAGTTTTGGGTAAAATTATTTCATTCACCCTATTTTAAAACAATACTATGTCGTCTTGCCTCGTTTAAGTGTTTAGAAATTCCTATCGATAATATGGCGTCCCATATACCGACCAAAATTCATAAACATCTCAACGGATAAGCAAACACAATATAAAACATTTTTATATTCACTAACAAATACGCACTCGTATCTATTATTACACTCAACTCATTCTAGAGTACTACTGACTCTATCTCTAATGAGTAACACCCAACAGAGCAGGGTTGTCGCTTAACCATATGCTCTGATACCACTTTGTCAAGGACTTCCGTCGGCGGTCACAACCGGTAGGCTTTTCAACCATCCCAGCCCCACCGTGGCTAACAGTGATACCCCAAACTTGCTTTTACGGCCAGCCTCTCGACTGTCACGGCCTCTGCCTAACCAACCCATCCCTCTCAGGGACATGTAGGGGTAAGAGTCTCCCGTTCGCCACCTAACTGCGAAGCGAGAACCCCCTATCATGCTGTAATATAGCAAGACTGGTGTGAGATCGTAAAACAGTTATTCTTTAAAATAAACAACAGGATAATTTTAAAGTCAATTCGCAATGCTTTTTGGAAAATGAGACTACCATAAGACCTCCCACCACACACACAATGCAAACGCAGAATTGGAGGAGATTTCTTCTTATGATAGTCAAAGATGCTTACTACGCAAAAATCAAATTCTTTTTGATATTATTATTAGTGCATAGTGTAGAAAACATTTCGAAAGTATAATATTAATCTTAGCCAACATACGACCAGTATCGTATGCCTACTATAGCTACCATCTAAACAGTGGTGACCACCGTACGTAAATGGCAGGTTCTACAACTAATACCGTACAAAGTTCGTATTGGAGTTTGGATTTCCAACAAATGGTCAGGCTAAGGAACTTCCTATCCACGATGGGTACGTCCCTGGAATAGACGACCCGAGAACCTAACCGGATCTCTGCCAACACAAGGCCGGGTTACCTCTGCAAAAATAGGTAACTACTGACACGCGTATGCCATCCCCCGATCGTCACCGATCTTCCCGAGGATCCCCGATTCGCAACAAACCACATAGATAATAATAATGCAGTAACCACAGAGGTTAAGTATCTGGGCTCCATACCATGATACCACCTTTATCCAGAAGGAATGACATACACTAAGGGGCGCTACTCCCTAGAACCTTGCTGCATTCTTCCTGTTTCGACCATTTCCGGGGTGTGAGGCTCGACGAAGTCTCGTCCACAAAGCTACGCTTTCTACAAAAAGCCCTGCTTCGGGTCAAACAAAATGATCAACCTATGATCACAAAGATATAAGATCAAACAAATGATCATATCACAAATGATCAAACACTGACCATTTCACAGCAACACTCAGTATGCCACGTTACCAAATTGGGAGTATATCGCTGATAAATTTCAACTACATAACCTCTGAGCTCGTACGTCTCAGAGAAGGGTGTTAAGCTAAGAGAATAAATTCTCCGCCACCAACAGATATGTATTTGAAAGAAATCAGCTCTATATCTCAAATTGTAACGTCAGACACACAATCCATACAAGTCTGTTCCGGGATCGAACAGAACCGAAGGCACTTCTCACGAAGCCCTTGCATTTCCGGATAATTTTCTAATCACTTCAGGACTTCCCGTCACTAAGGGTGATAAAACCTCTAAATCGAAGATCAGTCGATGTAGAGTAACTCGACGGTAATCCTTCCGTTTTCAAAAATATCCGGTCTTCAACACCGGTCTTCAATTGCGATTCATAACGACGTATCACATATTCGGAATGGGTTATACGACCCCATGGTCCTTTCCCGGCTAACCCGAATAGTGAGCGTTTATTTAAAAATAAGTGTGGCATTCAAATTCATCCAATTCACAACAAATACCTATCTAAAGGTAATTATTGATAGTCGGTTATTTAACTATCAATAAAGATGCGCAACATCATCAGATTCCAAATAATTTTCCAAATTATTTCATCTTCAAAAATATCTTTACTAGATATAAAATTTCCACACTTAACCATTTGAAAACAATTTCAAATCAAATTTCCACACTTCAAAAATAAAACAATATTTATTTTTAAACAACTTCGCTTTCTTTTATAAATTCCGTAGTGAATTTATATCTTTCAAAATATCTACTGATATACGATTTTCAAATCGTTTTCAATGTTCGATTTCGATTTATCTTTAAGAAGATAAATCTCAAAAACGTTCACTTCATATTGGAAAACATTCCATACTTATTTAATAATAAGTATTTCACAAATCTATTTATTTTCAACACTTGGAAAATATTCGATATACTTAAATCAAATTAAGTATATATTTCATTCTTTAAGGAAATCTATTTTCTATACAACATCAATTTGAGTCAAAACGAATGTTACGTAAAACATCGTTACGACGACTCAATAATCACTAGTATAGGGATTCGGAATTAAGATAGATATATAAATCCCAATACTATATAAAAAACATTTCCTTTCGGAAATCATTTACTATAACAACAGTGTTATAGTCCACCATTTCCTTATTTCTCGAAAACGTCTATTTCAACAATGAATGTTGAAATCTATGATTTCGATTCATAATACATTTTAAAACATCTTTAAAATGTTTAACTTCATTTTTAATATCACTTTTTTCAAAAATGAATCCATTTTATTCAATAATACATTCACTGTCCAAAATCGTGAATATATCCTTTTTAAAATTCTTCTATATTCAATTTATCAAATTCAATTGATTTTGAATTTATAAAACAACGTTTATAAATTCTATTTCTGTTTTAATAACAACTTCAACTTATAAATCTTCTTTTTATTAACTTCTATATTTTACTTATCAAAATAAGTGATTTCGGATTTTTAAACAACTTTTATAAATTTCAATTCTATTTATAAAAACTTCAATATCAATTCAATTTCAATATTGATTTCTGAATTTATTTTTCAACATTTAATAAAAGATTCCATACTGATTTCTCAACAATTCATTTCCAAAGATTAAATCAATTACAGATTGATTTCTAATTTTATTTATCACTACTAAATAAATTCCTTATTTTCCTTCAAATCGTTCAATATCCTGTTTTTAAATGAATTCTTCATATTTATAATCGCTATTTTACGAAATCCATTTATTTAACATTTTCACTTTATTCTGGAATTTATTCAATACGATTATAAAAATTTACTTTTTATACTTTAAAAATTCCTTTCTTCAAAATTTCTTCAATTTCAAAAATTGATTCACTTAGAAATTTTCTACTTGAATTTCAAAAATTCAATTTCGTTTATCTTTGGAATCCAATGATGTCAAAACATCCATTCAGCTAAATTTTAGCTTTCAAACAATTTCCAGATATCAATATGATTAATAGCATCACTATAATCATTCACAGATTCATATCACAATAGAAATAAATTCAATCAATGTGAGGGGTCCAGTTGGATCCCTCCAACCTGTTTCCCTGCATCCAAAGACGTTAGCACAATACCAATTCCGCTCCAGTACGGAATTATCGCGGTATATAGGTTTTTATAAATCCGCTTACTAACGGCGCAATAGGGTCTCATCCGCTATACGAGGCGGGAAATCATCAATCCAATATATACATATGCCAATATGTATATATTGCTATATATATAGATATATCCTATCATATCTAATATCACATCGAATAGCAATCATATCAATCAAATCAATACTGTAAAAAATTCCACATTCAAATTTTTGAGTGAGAAGATCTCACCTTAGCATTTATTTTGCAATCCATTCCATTTTGACTTGATTTCATCCTTTTTTAGACCTAGTATAAACAATTATACAGTTTATTAAAATTCGAATTAAATTGAGTAACTAATTTTCATTTTGTAATCTTCAATTCATCGGTGATTTCGTTTTAAACAGTTAATTTTAAATTTTAACTGATTTCCGTTTTGAAATAAACTTATTTAACTAAAATTTTATTTTGTCCCAATTTCTTTTTATAAATTTATCTAACAAAATTTAAATCAAAACTATCCTTCCTTTAAATAAATATTTCACTAAATAAATTATATTAGTTTTGATTTATAAATAACTACTTAACATTTTAAAATTCCAAATTAACTTCCAAAATATTATACAATTTTAAATTAACAGTCGAACCAATTTCTCCTTTAATACTTTATTTAACAAAACATTTGGTTTTATATAAACTTCCAACATTTAAATTTTCCTTTTCAAAATCCTATTTCTATATATATATATATATATAAAATTTCTATTTACCTAAAATTAAAATAATAAATAGTCCTATATTCTACTGTAAATATACACACACATATGTTTGTAAATTAAATATATTGAAAATAAAATCGAGGGTACCTCAAAACGCTACAGGCTCACGACCACTCAGGCATCACGCTGTCGTCGATCCATTTTGCTTCATCGCGATCGAACGAAACCCAAGCCCTAGCTTCGCCGCCGCATCGACCTGACAACGCCGATCGCAACTCCAGTAGCCCCCTCGTCGCCTCACCTTCACCACGAACACCACCAACCTCTGTCGAATTCGAACAGAGCCCCCAGCCCAAACGCGTTCAATCGCGTGCTCGAATCCCTGGCCTCGCTGGTGACAGGGCACGCGAATTCGAGAACTCCCACTTCACCTGCTCGAGCTCGCGAATTTCCAGAGCTCCCCTTTATTTTCGCCTTAGCTTCGTAGTCGCGCTCGCCTCCATCGACGACCACAGCTACTCGCCTGACCAGAAAACATCGCGAATCGCCCTAATCGCGTAACCCTAGTTCTCGCGATTTAAATTCGTTCCCCCCCTTTTTCTTTTTGGTATGCACGGGTAGGAAGAAGAAAAACGAATGTAATGTAAAAAAGAACGAGATTTTCTTTTTCTGAGAGGAGGCGGCCATTGTTTTTAAATTTTCGAACGAAAGCTTTTTCGTTTGTTTTTATTCTGGAAATAGTAGGCGGCCATAGATTACATTTCTGAGGAACGAAATGATCTCGTATGAGTTTTGTAGAGAAATGGGGAGACAAGGAGTACGTGATTTAACAGAGAGAACGTGTTTGCCTTACCTTTACAGCGTTTTGATGGGGAAGGCAAAGTACTGATATTTGACTAAATTCGATTTTAAATTTCAATTGAATTCGATGTAAAATTTCAACGCGTTTTCATATCGTATGGTCACGCATTAACTTTGAAAAATACGAAAATTGAAATCCGGTAATAATACAGTATTACGGATCAAATGGGACTGGTTTCGTCGAATTCGGAGACTGCGCCTCGGACGATTATTTTTAAATATCGATACGAACGATAATTTTCAAAACGGAACAAATCGTTTTCAAATTCGATTCTGAAGTTTCAATTATCTTCAGTATTTATCAATATGAATTTTACAAGCATTCGAAATATTTTTCTTCAGCTTAAAATTGAAGATTTAAATTCTTATTCAACTTTCAGTCGATTAAATTCTGTAATTAAATCGCCAAAATTGAATTTATATCGGGGATTCAAATTAAATCGTCGTTCAAATATTTAAAATTAATTAAATATTCTAAATTTAATTTGTTCAAAATTCAGGGTCGTTACAACTCAATACAACAATGGACAGTTATATAAATATTTCCTCATGCAGAATACACAGCGGAATAAATAAACAAGTACGGGAGTACGTCTCGCCATCCAGCTCATCCCCAAAGCTCGAGAATATCCAGAATGTCCTGATAACATAACTCTAGGCTGCCCGTGTGGAAAATTATGGGCACCCAGAGTTTAGAAAGGGAACAATAAACTCCGAGTCAGTCATGGTGACTGGTGTGAGATCGTAAAACAGTTGTTTTCACAAAGAAAATAAAACAAAATCGCAATGCTTTTGGAAAATGAAACTACCATAAGGCCTCCCGCCACACACACAATGCAAACGCAGAATTGGAGGAGATTTCCCCTTATGATAGTCCAAAATGCTTACTACGCAAAATCAGTTGATATTATTATTAATGTCCGGAGTGGAAAACATTTCGAAACTATAATATCAATCTTAGCCAACATACAACCATTATTGTATGCCTACTATAGCTACCATCTAAACAGTGGTGACCACCATAAGTAAATGGCATGTTCTACAACTAAAACCGTACAGGGTTCGTATTGTTTCTTTGGATTTCCAACAAATGGTCAGGCAAAGGAACTTCCTTATACCAAAATGGAAACTCCTCTGGAAAGACGCCCCGAGAACCTAACCGGATCTCTGCAAACACAAGGCCGACGTTACCTCACGCTTTAACCAAGCTGTAACTAGGTAACTAACACACGAGCTATGCCATCCCCCGGTCGTTACCGACCTTTATCCGAGGATCCTCAATCACAAAGCAACAACCACAAAGTATAATAAATTTGCAGCATCAACATAGGTAAAATATCTTGGCTCCATACCATGATATCACATTTTAACCAGAAGGAAATGGCATACCCTAGGGGCGCTACCCCTAAAAACCTTTGCCGCAACATTCCTATTTCGACCATTACCGGGTTGTGATGCTCGACGAAGTCTCGTCCACAAAGCTACACTTTTTCACAAAGCCACGCTTTTTCACAAAGCCACGCTTTTTCACAAAGCAACGCTTTTTCACAAAGCAACGCTTTTTCACAAAGCAACGCTTTTTCACAAAGCAACGCTTTGACCAACAAATGATCAACAGCACTTCATATGCCACATTATGAAATTGGGAATGTATCACTAGTAACCATCAACTACATAACCTCTGAGCTCGTACGTCTCAGAGAAGGGTGTTAAGCTAAGAGAATAAATTCTCCGCCACCAACAGAAATGTATTTGATAGAAACCAGCTTTATGTAATATCCCGGAAATTTGGCAATATCAATTTAATAATCATTATTTATAATTAAATTGATTTGTTAATTTATTTTATAAATTAACAAGTTTATTCATTTTAAAAGTTTAATAACATTTTAATTGGCAAGTTTATATCTTTAAAAACTAATATAAGTGTTTATATTTATAATATATATATATAGGTATATATATTATAAATAGGGAATTTTTAATTTAATAAAATTATGTTTTCAAATTATAATATATATGAACATATATATTGTTATTTGAAGTTATGTATTAAATTCAATATGATAATTATCAAGCTAATGTTAAAAGTATTTTTCATTTAGAATATATATATTTGCATGTGTTGGAATAAAAAGATTATTGAATTTGAATTTAATAAGATGTTTTCAAACTCATATATATATATATAATTTGTAATTTGGTTTAATACTTTTGAAAATGATATTTATGATTTAAATAACAAGAATAAGATTTAAATAAGAAGTTCATTTTAATAATCTTTTCTCTTTTAAAATTCAATGGTTTTTAACATTCTTTCCTTTTAAAAAAAAAAAGAGAAGTTATTCAATAAAGTAATTAGAGGATAATTATTTTATGAAAGTAATTAAATGGAAATGATTAAGAGTTAATTACCTAGTGTTATTAATTAAATAATTTAGTTAATAAAGTTAATTAATGGATTAAGGTAATTAATTGTTGGTTAAGGTAAATAAATTGTTGGTTAAGATAATTAATTAAAAAGTAATTAATTAATGAAAGTAATTAAGGGAAGTTAATTACTAATTAAGATTAATCAAAGGTGATTAATAATTGTGGTTTAATTAAGATTAATTACTTAAATGTAATTAATTTAAATAAATAAATAATTAAAGATGTAATTAGGGATCATTAGTTATAATTAATTAATGATTAAGAATTGATTAATTAAGATTAATTAATCAAATGATAAGTGATTAATTGTAATTAATTAAGGATTAAAGTAATTGATTTTAATTAATTAATTAATGAAGTAATTAAAGGTTAATTACTGTATTGGTTAAGAATAATTAATTTGTGAAATTAATTAAGGATAATTACTTAAATGTAATTAAAGTATAATTAATCAAGGTGATTAATTAAATGGATAATTAGAGAAAGATTAATTAATTTATTTGTAATTAATTAATGATTATATAAGTAAGATTTATGATGAAGTGATTAATTTAATTTATTTTAAATTAATTAAGAGAAGAAGTAATTAATTTAATTCATTTTAAATTAATTAAAGATAGAGATAGTTAATTTAATTCATTTTAAATTAATTATGTTGTGATTAAGTAAATCATTGCTTATATAAGAATGAATGACATTGATTGTCTTGAATGGATGTAATCTCAGAAATGAGATAAGTAATGTTGTGTGGTATGAATGCTTGGTTGCATTATGATGGTAATATAGATTAACTATTGTGATGTTGATATGGATTACCTATTTGGTTATGAATCATCTGTTTAAATGATAATGTGATTATCAATTGTGACTTGTGAATTATCTATCTGTATAGATAAGTTAAATTGTTTAAACCTTTAAACAACTTGGCCTTAAAAGATACGTTTTGGATTTCGATGAGACCGGGATCGGGTTTCCGTATACCGGTATTCCAGGTCTGGAGACCCGAATACCACATCGATCCAAATTAACGATAGGTCGTGAATCTCAAGTGAAGATGAAGATTCAGAGTGCAAGGGTTATTGTCGTTAACTCTGAGGGTGATTCCAAAATGAGTGTAACGAGATAATGCCTTCGGTTTCGTTCGAACCCGGAACGAACTTATATGGATTGAATGCTTTCAGCACATCGTCAGGCGGACGATGAGCATTCTAAGTGATATGTTCTGATTAAAGGTAATCGTAACCTCAAGCCTCATCAACCGGGAATGGCTAAAACAGGGGAGGTGCAGCAAGGCTTCGTGGGTAGCACCCACTGAGAGCAAGATAGATCCCTGTCTAGAGGTCCCTTTTCTTTTATTCGGCTTAGTGTGTGGTTGGTCGCGCCAACTACGGGATTGTCTTGTTCGGGATTATCCAGTAAGGGATGGTTCCGGCTTTGTGTTGCAGGGGAGCGGGCGTACTCCTCGGTACGGTGATCTAGGCCACGTACTGTGACGGGCGGTACCCCAGTAGCCCTGCCATTGTATGGAATCCAAACTCCAATAAGTGCCGTACGTATTAGTTGTGCCCAACTATGTTGGAATGTGAGATGTAAGCATTTCAGCTATTTCTGTATTTTACTTGAAAACCCTAGACCCTATTATAATATAACTGGATTTCCTATCAAATGTTTTGGTTAGCGTAAGGTAAAAACTTTTCCATGTTTATGTGTGGGAAGTCTTACGTGATACCTTTGTTTTCAAAAGGTTTTGAAGTTAAACAATTTTAACCCGTTTACTCACACCAGACCCATGTCTGACCCAAGTGTTTATTTTCTGTTTTATTAAACTCTTGGGTACTCAAATTTTTACGAGTAGCCAAGGGATTCAGGTTAGCTTTGACGAATCTATGGAGGAGATATGGAGCAGGAGGCTTCAGCATTCGTAGATAGATAGTATTCCGCTGTGTTGGTTGATCTGAGTCTTTTGTTTGAATTGTATCTTGAGTTGTATAATAGACAGAAATTATAACTGTCTATTTTGTTGTATAAGTTGTGTAACTCTGATTATGTAAAGACTATGTAATAGTTATGTGATATATTATATTTTGTTTCGTTCCGCTGTGAGATTCTGATATTGTTTAGTTCTTTCTTTCTCTTCTTTTCTCTTTTCTATCCCTTTCTTTCTTTATAACGATGCGTCTTTCTGGGCAAAAGAAAGTCGGGTCGTTACATTTGGTATCAGAGCGAGGTTGAGCGAATGCCTAAGCTTTTGGTTAAGTGAATATCAGAACACTAGGTTGAGTGAATACCTAGGTTCGGAAGGATTGTTCATTAGAAATAGGATCTGTAGCAACCTGTTGAGTCTGAGTATATATATATACGAGAGCGCGTATTTGATAGTTATGTAAAATGGTTTTATATTGTGTTAATTGATCGGTTGAGTGGTATATGGATTCTGGTCAATACGAGTAGCTAACGTTATTGATAGGGATCTCTAAACACTTGAACCAGGCCAACGGACACAATATTGTTTTAAAGAGGTAAATGAAATAATTTTACCCAGAAATAATTTCTATATAAAAAGTATCATTTTAAATATATATATATTTCTACCTATTTGTTGGGTTACCTGTTCGGGTTTTCCAATATAAGTTATAAAGGTAGATAAGGTGGTAGTGTGAGTAACACGACTACCAATAGTTAGAATTTGAGTGTTGAGGTTGGAAGTATATCTGACGAGACTGTAGACCAAATACCGTCTCGAGTAAACTTTGTTGTGGTGTAAAGATTTCACCGATCTCTGAAGGAAACCAGTTATGGTTTAGAGTTTATCTTTGAAGTTGGATGAATAGAGTAGATCTATTGGATGAGCTGAAGAGAGTGATGGTATTTTGGTAACCTCAGGAAGTAGTAGCTGTGTGATGAGACACGGTGGCTATGGACGTTTCTGAAGATGTTTCTTCTGGAACAAGTTTGAAGAAGTGAGTCTGTTTCAGTGTTGTGGCTGAGTCCAGTGGGGTGTTTCTATTTGCTTTGAGGTCCGAGTTTCTCGAGGAGTTTCGGATAAAGAAGTCTTTGGTTTGTGGCAGCAGTGCGACTCGGAGTATTCTATGTTGGCAGAAAGTTTCTGGCTGAGCAGTTTTTCTGAAGGAGAAGTTCAGAAGCAGCAGAGTGGATCCATTTCTTTGATAGATATGATAGATAAGTGTAAGCTGTTCTGATTGGTAAAGAGAGAACAGTTTCTTTTGAATTTGGCTGAGTTGATCGCAAAAGAGACTTGCGATTGTTTGAGTGTTCTCTTGAGTTATCTGAGATTTTCTGGGATGTGTTGTCCAGTTTGTGCTTGCGTTCTTCATCAGCATTCTTATCTACTCCAGATCAGAGTGGTGTAGCGGAAGCAGTTTGGCGAGTGCTCCTGTTTGTCTTTTCCAGATAGGAGAAGTTAGTTCAGTCTACTGATGGTAGTAGAGTTGTGTTTTGGATTGGGTAGATCTTGAGAGGATCATTGGTTGAGTTATTTTTGGTCCTGTTTGTTTCTAGAAGCATCAGCGAAGGTTGAGTTGATCAAAAAGGATTTGTAGATAGCCCAGGATTGTCAGAAGGATTTTGAGAATAAGAGACGAAGGAATTTTGAAATTCGAAGTTGGAGACTTCGTTGTTGCGAAGTTTTTCTCTGATTAAAGGGAGCTATAAGATTGGGTAAGTCTGGGAAGTTAGCTCCGAGTTATTTTGGGTCTTTTCTGTGATCTAATTTGGATAAGTACTTTGATCTACAAGGTTGAATTGTCAGTTTGGATAACTGGAATTCAATGTATTTTACGTATCTCTGAGGGAGTACGTGTTTGATCTATCTCTGGTTTTGGAACCAGCAGTTCTGGAAGATTTGGTTGTTGAGTCAGACTCGTCTGTAGTCTGATATCTTATTTAGTTCTGTAGATCTAAATAAGTAGGAGCTTTATAGCTTAGTAGTGTTGATTTTGTTTGAATTCTGTAGAGCGAGTATCCCGGTATATATACTTGGGGAAACTCGGGGAAATTTTATCCAGAATTTTGTCTGGATAATTAAAATTGTTTGATTGGGTGAATTGTTTGCTATGATTGTTAGCATATGGATGATAAAATATGCTTGTAATTTGAATAGATTATTAAATTACCTTTGTTTTAAATTTCGGGGACGAAATTATTTTAAGGGGGGAGGAATGTAATATCCCGGAAATTTGGCAATATCAATTTAATAATCATTATTTATAATTAAATTGATTTGTTAATTTATTTTATAAATTAACAAGTTTATTCATTTTAAAAGTTTAATAACATTTTAATTGGCAAGTTTATATCTTTAAAAACTAATATAAGTGTTTATATTTATAATATATATATATAGGTATATATATTATAAATAGGGAATTTTTAATTTAATAAAATTATGTTTTCAAATTATAATATATATGAACATATATATTGTTATTTGAAGTTATGTATTAAATTCAATATGATAATTATCAAGCTAATGTTAAAAGTATTTTTCATTTAGAATATATATATTTGCATATGTTGGAATAAAAAGATTATTGAATTTGAATTTAATAAGATGTTTTCAAACTCATATATATATATATAATTTGTAATTTGGTTTAATACTTTTGAAAATGATATTTATGATTTAAATAACAAGAATAAGATTTAAATAAGAAGTTCATTTTAATAATCTTTTCTCTTTTAAAATTCAATGGTTTTTAACATTCTTTCCTTTAAAAAAAAAAAAAGAGAAGTTATTCAATAAAGTAATTAGAGGATAATTATTTTATGAAAGTAATTAAATGGAAATGATTAAGAGTTAATTACCTAGTGTTATTAATTAAATAATTTAGTTAATAAAGTTAATTAATGGATTAAGGTAATTAATTGTTGGTTAAGGTAAATAAATTGTTGGTTAAGATAATTAATTAAAAAGTAATTAATTAATGAAAGTAATTAAGGGAAGTTAATTACTAATTAAGATTAATCAAAGGTGATTAATAATTGTGGTTTAATTAAGATTAATTACTTAAATGTAATTAATTTAAATAAATAAATAATTAAAGATGTAATTAGGGATCATTAGTTATAATTAATTAATGATTAAGAATTGATTAATTAAGATTAATTAATCAAATGATAAGTGATTAATTGTAATTAATTAAGGATTAAAGTAATTGATTTTAATTAATTAATTAATGAAGTAATTAAAGGTTAATTACTGTATTGGTTAAGAATAATTAATTTGTGAAATTAATTAAGGATAATTACTTAAATGTAATTAAAGTATAATTAATCAAGGTGATTAATTAAATGGATAATTAGAGAAAGATTAATTAATTTATTTGTAATTAATTAATGATTATATAAGTAAGATTTATGATGAAGTGATTAATTTAATTTATTTTAAATTAATTAAGAGAAGAAGTAATTAATTTAATTCATTTTAAATTAATTAAAGATAGAGATAGTTAATTTAATTCATTTTAAATTAATTATGTTGTGATTAAGTAAATCATTGCTTATATAAGAATGAATGACATTGATTGTCTTGAATGGATGTAATCTCAGAAATGAGATAAGTAATGTTGTGTGGTATGAATGCTTGGTTTCATTATGATGGTAATATAGATTAACTATTGTGATGTTGATATGGATTACCTATTTGGTTATGAATCATCTGTTTAAATGATAATGTGATTATCAATTGTGACTTGTGAATTATCTATCTGTATAGATAAGTTAAATTGTTTAAACCTTTAAACAACTTGGCCTTAAAAGATACGTTTTGGATTTCGATGAGACCGGGATCGGGTTTCCGTATACCGGTATTCCAGGTCTGGAGACCCGAATACCACATCGATCCAAATTAACGATAGGTCGTGAATCTCAAGTGAAGATGAAGATTCAGAGTGCAAGGGTTATTGTCGTTAACTCTGAGGGTGATTCCAAAACGAGTGTAACGAGATAATGCCTTCGGTTTCGTTCGAACCCGGAACGAACTTATATGGATTGAATGCTTTCAGCACATCGTCAGGCGGACGATGAGCATTCTAAGTGATATGTTCTGATTAAAGGTAATCGTAACCTCAAGCCTCATCAACCGGGAATGGCTAAAACAGGGGAGGTGCAGCAAGGCTTCGTGGGTAGCACCCACTGAGAGCAAGATAGATCCCTGTCTAGAGGTCCCTTTTCTTTTATTCGGCTTAGTGTGTGGTTGGTCGCGCCAACTACGGGATTGTCTTGTTCGGGATTATCCAGTAAGGGATGGTTCCGGCTTTGTGTTGCAGGGGAGCGGGCGTACTCCTCTGTACGGTGATCTAGGCCACGTACTGTGACGGGCGGTACCCCAGTAGCCCTGCCATTGTATGGAATCCAAACTCCAATAAGTGCCGTACGTATTAGTTGTGCCCAACTATGTTGGAATGTGAGATGTAAGCATTTCAGCTATTTCTGTATTTTACTTGAAAACCCTAGACCCTATTATAATATAACTGGATTTCCTATCAAATGTTTTGGTTAGCGTAAGGTAAAAACTTTTCCATGTTTATGTGTGGGAAGTCTTACGTGATACCTTTGTTTTCAAAAGGTTTTGAAGTTAAACAATTTTAACCCGTTTACTCACACCAGACCCATGTCTGACCCAAGTGTTTATTTTCTGTTTTATTAAACTCTTGGGTACTCAAATTTTTACGAGTAGCCAAGGGATTCAGGTTAGCTTTGACGAATCTATGGAGGAGATATGGAGCAGGAGGCTTCAGCATTCGTAGATAGATAGTATTCCGCTGTGTTGGTTGATCTGAGTCTTTTGTTTGAATTGTATCTTGAGTTGTATAATAGACAGAAATTATAACTGTCTATTTTGTTGTATAAGTTGTGTAACTCTGATTATGTAAAGACTATGTAATAGTTATGTGATATATTATATTTTGTTTCGTTCCGCTGTGAGATTCTGATATTGTTTAGTTCTTTCTTTCTCTTCTTTTCTCTTTTCTATCCCTTTCTTTCTTTATAACGATGCGTCTTTCTGGGCAAAAGAAAGTCGGGTCGTTACACTTTACATCTCAAAGTGTAATGTCAGACACACATCCATACAACTCCATTCCGGGATCGAATGGAACCGAAGGCACTTTCAAAGAAGCCCTTGCAATCCGGATATTCACTAATCACGTCCGGACTTCCCATCATAAGAAGAGTGATATAAATCTCTATACCGGAGCAACTCGATGCAGTGACATTCGACAGGTTGTCCTTTCATTTTCAAAAATATCCGGTCTTCACCACCGGTCTTCAATACGATCCATATCGTCGTATCACTAATTCGGAATGGGTTATATGACACAAAGGTCTTTTTCGGTTAACCCGAATAGTGAGCGTTTGTTTAAAAAAACACAAATCAAGTGCCATTTCAAAGGCAAATATTGATAGTCGGTTATTTAACTATCAACAACATTCACAACAAACATCCAATTTAAATAATTTTTCCCAAATTATTTGTTTTCAAAATATCTACACAAGATATATATTTTTCCACACTTCAACGTTTGAAAACCAATTTCAAATCACATTTCACACTTCATTACTTTGAAAACAAATTTCAAATCAATTTCCCTACACGGGATATATTTCCAAATATTTATTCATTTCCACTGGAAATTTACCGAGTTCAAATACTTTATTTCCAAATATTCCTAAAAATCCAATTCCAGAATTTCTTCATTTATAATTTAAAACTACTTTGGAAATATACTCGGTTTTCAAAGAAAATACACTTCCATTTCAAAATGGTCCATTTAAACCAATTAAATAAATCCTTATCGATTTATTTCAAATTTACATTCCAAATCTGTAAATTTATTTCCACATTTTAAAAATAAATCAGTGTTTATTTTTAAAACAAATTTCCCTTTCCTTTATAAATTCTATTCCGAATTGACATTCCTAAATATTCACTTTTTATACGATTTTCAAATCGATTTTCTCAAATATTCACTTTCAACACCAAATCAACTTTCAAATTGATTTCTCAATTTTATTTCAAACCCCAAATCAAATTCCAAATTGATTTCTAAATTTACTTCAACACTGAATCAAATTTCAAATTGATTCTAATTTTAATCCCAAATACCAAATTATTTTTACAAATCGATTTCCAAATTTATTCTCAACACAAAAATCAATTTTCAATCAAACACCAAATAAATTTTTATATCGATTTCCCAAAGATTTATCTTCAAATGCTAAATCAATTATCAATTGGATTTCAACAAATTTATCACCTTTTAAAATAAATTCCTTTATCTCTTCCAAACCATCTAAAATTCCATTTTAAATAAATTTTCCAACTTTCGAATAATACTATTCATAAATCCATTTATAAAAATCTTTTCCCATATTTTGGAAATAATTCGATAAGATTTCAAAAATCAACTTTACGCTTTTAAAATTCTTTCTTTGAAATTCAACTAATTCTTTCAAAAGAATTTACTTAAAATTTCCAATTTTAATTTTCAAAATCCAATTTCATTTATTTCTGGTATCCAACGATACCAAAAATACATTCGGCTAAATTATAGCCTTCAACACATTCAATCACAGATATAATCATACACAGATTATAAATAATCAATCACACAACATATGAAACCAATTCAAATGTTTTGAGGAATCCTGTTGGGTCCCTCCAACCTGTTTACCTGCATCCAAAGATGTTAGCAATAACAATTCCACTTCGAGGTGGAATATCGCGGTATATGAGATTTATAAAATATCATTCTGCTATTATGTGGCGCAATAGGGTCTCATCCGCTATATAATGCGGGAAATCAACAACTCCAATATGTACATATTCCAATATATATATATATATTGCTATATATACTATATAGACTATCACATCCAAACAGTCAATCAATCAATAACTACAAAATCAACTTTTCATTTTAAGTGAGAAGATCTCACCTTTGCTTTTTATTTTGCAATCCATTTCCATTCCAGTTTGTTTTCTCGATTTATAGACCTAACTGTTCCCAGTCCATCGTGCACAAAACGAGGACATCGCGACTTCGCCGCCTACCCAATCTCGGCCACTCGATCGACTTCGACATTAAAGCTTCCCTGTGCTCAACTTTGCCCCAGCTTCACGCGACCAGGCAAACCCCTCTCACTTCGATCGCTTGTGAAGCCACCAACATCTCGATGTCGAGAAGGTCGCGACTCTTCTCCACCATCTTCAGAAACTCCAGCCATCGCATGCGGCTAAGCCCAGATCTAGTCTCTCCTCAGCATGTATGAATCGACAAAGGCCCTAAGTCGATCTCGACTGCAGCTCGACGTCGCCTTCCACAATCATTCACACGCGTGCGCCCGCTCTCGAACTCGAGCCCAGGCCATCGATCGAACACGCCCTCTGCCCTCCCCTCGCGAGTGATTCGAACGAAAGCATTTCGTTCATTTTTTTATTATTTGTTTGTTGAAGAATCGGCCATTATCAGGTTTCGAATTTGTGAAGAACAAAATGGGGATGAAGATAAGATACATGATTTATTTAAGTAAATTTTTGTCTTCACCTGAAGCAAGAGGAAAGGCCGGCTTCATTATTCTAATTTCTTTTAAAAACTATCTGTGTGTTATTAAAAAGAAATGGGGAAATAGGAGAAGACGTTGGCGTGTACGAGTGGAGACAGTGATTTGAAGGAAAGGCAGCTGGAGTTGACTAATATGTATTTAATTTAAATTCAAATTCAAACCGTTCGATAAATGCAACTTAAAAACTTGACCTCCTATCGAGGCATGCCGCTAGGTGTTTATAATGTTATACGCCTATTCCGAACGCAATGGAAAAGGTTTCGAGTCCAAATTCGATTGTATGCAGAAGATAGCTTTTTGGACCAGTTATTATATTAAATTTTCGATTAAATTTCAGCGCGTTTTCATATCGTTCGGCCAAACGATCACTCCAAACATTACAAAAATTGAAATTCGATAATAATACAATATTACGGATCCAATGGAACAGGTTTCGTCAAATTCCGAGACTGTGCCCCAGAACGCTATTTTTAAATATCGATTTAAACGATAAATTTCAAAACTGAACAAAACAGTTCCAAATTAAATTCTGAAGCTTCTATTATCTTTAGTATAATCAATATGAATTTTCTAAGACTTCATATTATTTTTAATCAGCTTAAAACTGAAGATTCAATTTTTTTACCCAGTTTCAATAATTAAATTCAATAATTTAATTGCCAAATTCATTCAAAAAATTGAATTTCAAATTAAACTATCATTCGAATATTTAAACTTAATCAAATATTCACATTTCAAATGTCAAAAATTCAGGGTCGTTACAATCTTCCCCCCTTAAAAGAATTTCGTTCCGAAATTACAAGTTAAGAAGAATGATCCAATCCCCATTTATCATTTTCCCAAAACCAAACAATTTTATCAAATTATCAACCCAAATCTTTTTATCATAAAAGGTCCATTATTATTTTAACTAATTTTCCACAATCAACCATAAGTCCCAAATAATATGGTTTTCTTAGCAATTCAAATTTAAATTCAAATTCAAAATTTAAATTCAAAATTTTCTAACTCTTGAAATTTTTGAAAAATTTCGCCAGCGTCTCCTTTGCGCGGCTAACACGGTACGACTACAAAATGTCCCTACAGACTCTCAAATCCCAATAGAAAACAAAATGCCAATTGGCAAAATCAGAAACTCATAAAATTTCATACCGAAATTTTAAACACATACCTTTTGTTGAGAAATTCAAATTCATCTTCGAAATCAAAATCCAATTCCATTTTCCTTAGCCTTTTCAATCCCTATATATTTTACTGAACAATAATATCCAAATTTACTTATTGGATTCCCATTACCCATTTCACTTAAGAATTACACCATCCATTTCTTAAGTTCATATAAGTATTTACATACTCTTATATTCATTTTCACTTCACTAACGAAGTTATATATTCATTTCCATTCAACTTTGCATTTTCAATCCCATTTGAATTCAATTTACTTTATTTTAGATATTGAATTCTATTTACCTTATCTCAAATTCAATTTGAAATCGCTTGTCGTTAAGTGAAAATTTTCAAAAATTCCAAATTTTTTCTAACTCCCAAAATTTTCGGAAAATTTTGGCGGAGTCTTCTTTGTATGGAGGAGCTTTTGCAATTTGACAAAAGATATAAATATATATACATCGACCCACTCGGTCGGAAAAGCAGAAAAACAATTCATATTTCCTATTTTTATTGCGTAGGCGTACCTTTTTAGCATTTTAAGCAAAGCGGCTTATTTATTAGCATTTTGCGCAACCCAACGCAGCCAAACGGCTTCTAAAAACCTGTACTTACTCAATTTAAACACGTAAGTGACATATATAGGAAATCTATTAACATTTCACTTAATTTTCAATAGCAAACACATAGTTTTCATAAGCAATGCATTCAAAATAAATTCCATTAGCAATTTATATGGTTTCAATACAAATTAAATTTGTTACAACCAATTCACATACAATTTTCATTCAATTCAAGTGATTTACAACTCATTAAATCAAACCCATTCCATCTACTAATTTAATTCAATTAGTATATTCACTTATCCATTTTAAATTTCAAATTTCCATATTTAATTCATCTCGAATTTTTTTTATCAATAACAAGGAAATTTTCAATTTATTTTTACTACTAACTTGGATTTATATCCAAACTCAGACCATTACCAAATTTAGCTCACAATTCAATTTTAATTTAACCAATTCAACTTCCAATTCATTATTCCATGAATTAATAATTTATCAAGTTAGTTTACTTGAATTCAATCCATTTTATTTCATCTTCCAAGTTTGGATTCTTATTCAAATTGATTCAAATCAAATCTCATTCTTCAATTTCAATTCATTCATTTACAAATGTAACCTCATTTGTTTATTCACAAATTCGTTCATTTTCAATTTGAATCTCATTCCAATCAAATTCCAAATATTTTATAAGTCATCAAACTTATCTACATTCCATAATATTCTAAAGAAATTCCAGAGTCTTTTTAAACAATTACTCACATTTCATTTCATTAATGAATTTTATTTTTTTTCAATTATCTTCCTGGAATTCTATTTTAAATTATAGATCACATTTACAATTTACATTAACAAATTTCATTCGTATATGAATTTTATTTCCTTATACTTTCAATTCATTTTTATAAATTTCATTCGTTAAATGAATTTATCTCCAAATCTTTAATTATACCATTATTTCTTATTCATTTTCCATACAATAATGATAATAATTTAATATTATCTCTTCCTAACAACCAAGCATCCATATACTATAATAATTCATAGAAAATCATTTTTTTTCTATAAAAAATAGTTTTGGGTAAAATTATTTCATTTACCCCATTTAAAACAATACTGTGTCAGTTTATCTTGTTTAAGAGTTTAGAAACCCCTATCTATTATAGTTGGCCAGACTGCACCGACCAGAATCCATAAACAATCAACCGATAAGTCAACACAATACAAAACAAATTTTGTATTCGCTAAGAAATACGCGCTCATATCTATTATTACACTCACACTCATTCTAGAGTACTACTGACTCTATCTCTAATGAGTAACACCCAACAGAGCCAGGGTTGTCGCTTAACCATATGCTCTGATACCACTTGTAACGATTGCGATTTTTCGACGCTCGAAAGTCGACATTAATACGTCCACTGTATCAAATGCCGCGCAATCGAATGCCAAAAAACCGAACCCCATTAGAGTTAAAAAGAAGAGGTAGAAGAAGACAGAAGAAAAAGAAAGAACATAAAACAGAAACAGAAACAATATCAGAATCTCACATTCGCAACGGAACAATATATAATAGATAATCACTAGTCTTTAAAACAAAGAACTATATCAGTTTATACAATACAACAATCCGAGTCAATATACAACTCAATACAACAATGGACAGTTATATAAACTTGTCCTCATGCAGAATACACAGCGGAATAAATAAACAAGTACGGGAGTACGTCTCGCCATCCAGCTCATCCCCAAAGCTCCAGAATGTCCAGAATGTCTTGATAACATAACTCTGGGCTGCCCGTGTGGAAAATTATGGGCACCCAGAGTTTAGAAAGGGAACAATAAACTCCGAGTCAGTCATGGTGACTGTTGTGAGATCGTAAAACAGTTATTTTCACAAAGAAAATAAAACAAATTCACAATGCTTTTGGAAAATGAAACTACCATAAGGCCTCCCGCCACACACACAATGCAAACGCAGAATTGGAGGAGATTTCCCCTTATGATAGTCAAAAATGCTTACTACGCAAAATCAGTTGATATTATTATTAATGTCTAGAGTGGAAAACATTTCGAAAGTATAATATCAATCTTAGCCAACATACAACCATTGTTGTATGCCTATTATAGCTACCATCTAAACAGTGGTGACCACCATAAGTAAATGGCAGGTTCTACAGCTAAAACCGTATAGGGTTCGTATTGTTTCTTTGGATTTCCAACAAATGGTCAAGCAAAGGAACTTCCTTACATCGAAATGGAAACGCCTCTGGAAAGAAGCCCCGAGAACCTAACCGGATCTCTGCAAACACAAGGCCGACGTTACCTCATGCTTTAACCAAGCTGTAACTAGGTACTAACACACGAGCTATGCCATCCCCCGGTCGTTACCGACCTTTATCCGAGGATCCTCAATCACAAAGCAACAACCACAAAGTATAATAAATTTGCAGCATCAACATAGGTAAAATATCTGGGCTCCATACCATGATATCACCTTTTAACCAGAAGGAAATGGCATACCCTAGGGGCGCTACCCCTAAAAACCTTTGCCGCAACATTCCTGTTTCGACCATTACCGGGTTATGAGGCTCGACGAAGTCTCGTCTACAAAGCTACGCTTTTTCACAAAGCCACGCTTTTTCACAAAGCCACGCTTTTTCACAAAGCCACGCTTTGACCAACAAATGATCAACAACACTTCGTATGCCACATTACCAAATTGGGAATGTATCACTAGTAACCATCAACTACATAACCTCTGAGCTCGTACGTCTCAGAGAAGGATGTTAAGTTAAGAGAATAAATTCTCCGCCACCAACAGAAATGTATTTGATAGAAACCAGCTTTGCATCTCAAAGTGTAATGTCAAACACACATCCATACAAGTCCGTTTCGGGATCGAACGGAACCGAAGGCACTTCCAAAGAAGCCCTTGCAATCCGGATATTCACTAATCACGTCCGGACTTCCCATCACAAGAAGAGTGATATAAATCTCTATACCGGAGCAACTCGGTGCAGAGACATTCGACAGGATGTCCTTTCATTTTCGAAAATATCCGGTCTTCACCATCGGTCTTCAATACAATCCATATCGTCGTATCACTAATTCATAATGGGTTATAAGACACAAAAGTCTTTTCCCGGCTAACCCAAATAGTGAGCGTTTGTTTAAAAAAACAAATCAAGTGCCATTTCAAAGGCAAATATTGATAGTCGGTTATTTAACTATCAACAACATTCACAACAAACATCCAATTTAAATAATTTTTCCCAAATTATTTCTTTTCAAAATATCTTCACAAGATATATATTTTTCCACACTTCAACATTTGAAAACCAATTTCAAATCACATTTCACACTTCATTACTTTGAAAACAAATTTCAAATCAATTTCCCTACACGGGATATATTTCCAAATATTTATTCATTTCCACTGGAAATTTACCGAGTTCAAATACTTTATTTCCAAATATTCCTAAAAATCCAATTCCAGAATTTCTTCATTTATAATTTAAAACTACTTTGGAAATATACTCGGCTTTTCAAAGAAAATACACTTCCATTTCAAAATGGTCCATTTAAACAAATTAAATAAATCCTTATCGATTTATTTCAAATTTACATTCCAAATCTATAAAAATTTTCCACACTTTAAAAATAAATCAGTGTTTATTTTTAAAACAAATTTCCCTTTCCTTTATAAATTCTATTCCGAATTTACATTCCCAAATATTCACTTTTTATACGATTTTCAAATCGATTTTCTCAAATATTCACTTTCAACACCAAATCAACTTTCAAATTGATTTCTCAATTTTATTTCAAACCCCAAATCAAATTCCAAATTGATTTCTAAATTTACTTCAACACCGAGTCAAATTTCAAATTGATTCTAATTTTAATCCCAAATACCAAATCATTTTTACAAATCGATTTCCAAATTTATTCTCAACACAAAAATCAATTTTCAATCAAACACCAAATAAATTTTTATATCGATTTCTCAAAGATTTATCTTCAAATGCTAAATCAATTATCAATTGGATTTCAACAAATTTATCACCTTTTAAAATAAATTCCTTTATCTCTTCCAAACCATCTAAAATTCCATTTTAAATAAATTTTCCAACTTTCGAATAATACTATTCAAAAATCCATTTATAAAAATCTTTTCCCATATTTTGGAAATAATTCGATAAGATTTCAAAAATCAACTTTACGCTTTTAAAATTCCATCTTTGAAATTCAACTAATTCTTTCAAAAGAATTTAATTAAAATTTCCAATTTTAATTTTCAAAATCCAATTTCATTTATTTCTGGTATCCAACGATACCAAAATACATTCGGCTAAATTATAGCCTTCAACACATTCAATCATAGATATAATCATACACAGATTATAAATAATCAATCACACAACATATGAAACCAATTCAAATGTTTTGAGGAATCCTGTTGGATCCCTCCAACCTGTTTATCTGCATCCACAGATGTTAGCACAATACCAATTCCACTTCGAGGTGGAATATCGCGGTATATGGGATTTATAAAATATCATTCCGCTATTATGCGGCGCAATAGGGTCTCATCCGCTATATAATGCGGGAAACCAACAACTCCAATATATACATATTCCAATATATATATTGCTATATATACTATATAGACTATCACATCCAAACAGTCAATCAATCAATAACTGCAAAATCAACTTTTCATTTTGAGTGATAAGATCTCACCTTTTCTTTTTATTTTGCAATCCATTTCCATTCCAGTTTGTTTTCTCGATTTATAGACCTAACTGTTCCCAGTCCATCGTGCACAAAATGAGGACATCGCGACTTTGCCGCCTACCCAATCTCGGCCACTCGATCGACTTCGACATCGAAGCTTCCCTATGCTCGACTTTGCCCCAGCTTCACGCGACCAGGCAAACCCCTCTCACTTCGATCGCTTGTGAAGCTACCAACATCTCGATGTCGAGAAGGTCGCGACTCTTCTCCACCATCTTCAGAAACTCCAGCCATCGCATGCGGCTAAGCCCAGATCGAGTCTCTCCTCAGTATGTATGAATCGATAAAGGCCCTAAGTCGATCTCGACTGCAGCTCGACGTCGCCCTCCACAATCATTCACACGCGTGCTCCCGCTCTCGAACTCGAGCCCAGGCCATCGATCGAACACGCCCTCTACCCTCCCCTCGCGAGTGATTCGAACGAAAGCATTTCGTTCGTTTTTTTTATTTGTTTGTTGAAGAATCGGCCATTATCAGGTTTCGAATTTGTGAAGAACGAAATAGGGATGAAGATAAGATACATGATTTATTTAAGTAAATTTTCGTCTTCGCCTGAAGCAATAGGAAAGGCCGGCTTCATTATTCTAATTTCTTTTTAAAACTATCTGCGTGCTATTAAAAAGAAATGGGGAGATAGGAGAAGACGTTGGCATGTACGAGTGGAGACAGTGATTTGAAGGAAAGGCAGCTGGAGTTGACTAATATGTATTTAATTTAAATTCAAATTCAAACCGTTCGATAAATGCAACTTAAAAACTTGACCTCCTATCGAGGCGAGCCGCTAGGCGTTCATAATGTTATACGCCTATTCTGAACGCAACGGAAAAGGTTTCGAGTCCAAATTCGATTGTATGGAGAATATAGCTTTTTGGACCAATTATTATATTAAATTTTCGATTAAATTTCAGCGCGTTTGCTTATCGTACGGCCAAATGATCACTCCAAACATTACAAAAATTGAAATCCGATAATAATATAATATTACGGATCCAATGGAACTAGTTTCGTCAAATTCCAAGATTGTGCCCCGTAACGCTATTTTTAAATATCGATTTAAACGATAAATTTCAAAACTGAACAAAACAGTTTCAAATTCAATTCTGAAGCTTCTATTATCTTTAGTATAATTAATATGAATTTTCTAAGACTTCATATTATTTTTAATCAGCTTAAAACTGAAGATTCAAATTTTTTTACCCAGTTTCAATAATTTTATTGCCAAATTCATTCAAATTCAAATAATTGAATTTCAAATTAAACTATCATTCGAATATTTAAACTAATTAAATATTCACATTTCAAATGTCAAAAATTCAGGGTCGTTACATATTATTTCAAAAATTTCTAATTATTAAGATTTCAAAGTATTAAACAATTTTAACCTGTATTAATTATATTAAATCATTTTAACCTATTTTAAACCATTTAATTTATTTAAACTAATTAACCTGTTTTAACTTATTTTAAATCTAATCAATCTATTTTAAAGCTATTTAATATATTTTAATTATATTTAATCTATTTTAAATCTATATTAACTATTTATAACTATCTAAAACTATTTTCTTCTAAATTCCAAACTAAGTAAAATGGATGAGTTTATATTCAAATTCTCGATTTTTTAGGCGAATATGGTTCATGATGTTATAACCTAAGTTGGGAATAAAATAACATATTTGGTTTAATATGATATTTTGAAGTGAGAGTTTAGCCTATTTTGGAAATATGACTTTTGAAAGGAAATATAATTTCGAACTATGATTTCGAATGTGATATTATTTCAAAGGTGAATATGATTTCGAAAGTAAGTAATGATTTCGAAAATGATATGATTTGAATTGAATATGATATTTTGATATCAATTATGAAATGATTTTGGAAATGTAAAAGAACCATCCGGTGTGTAATAAGTGATTGGTTGTTAAAGAGACCGGGATCGGATATTGTCATACTCTCTGCCAATATCGAAAACCACTTTGACAACTGTGTACGCGGTGGAGATTCCAGAATGAAGTAGGATAGTGGCGACGATCCTATAAGGTATATACGTAGACCTGACTCCCATGAGTTAGCTTAAGGTGGCTAAAAAAGGAGCAATTGACGGGCTAAGTGAGGTCATTCCTCCGATCGGGCACATTCCTTCGATACTATATTTTGATTTGCGATTTTGGTGGCCACCCTCAATTTTTGATTTGGGAGTGTGTTCTGAGGTGGGCGGTAGTAGCTGCTATGCGTTACCACCAGTCCGGAAAGTGTAATTGGTATATCTACCCTGGCATTGCCTAGTTGTGCCATGTTACCTACCCTAACGCGCCTTCTACGAGTTTGTTTTATGTTGTACCTATGGGGATCCTCTGGCGGCCCCAGTTTATGGGGAGTTACGGTACTGTATAGACTATTGGCATTATAAAAATGTGTTAAGGGGGAAAATGTAACGCCTTAACGCTATTTTAATAGTTTATCTTACTGTAGACATATTATAATAGCGTATTGTACTACATAGTAGATAGTTTAACGGATCCTTAGGAGATGTGAATCCCGAACATCTCTTAAGTTACTGTGCTCACGTTTGACACCGGATAGGAGATGTCAAACTCCGTAAACATCTCTGACGCCGTTCCACTCATAGTTATTTACCGTTGATTTAACTCACATAAGATCTTTTAGTTCACTCGAGTGTTTTGTCTTTTCAATTCGTTCGGGTCAGCCTGATCATTTCAGGATTCGAAGACCTTATTTCTGGAGGACGAAGATTTGTACTACTATTATTTACTATATTTATTCCACTGCATTAATACCGTTCCGCTGCATTATTTGATTACCTCTGGTATGTGTAACTCTGATTTTTTATTGTATAAGTATAATCAAATGTTTTGTATACAGCTTCATGAACTGCTATTTGATTATTATATTTTGTCATTCCGCTGCGAGATTCTGTTTTGTTTTTTTTCTTTCTGTACCTTTTCTTATTCACCCCAAATAACAATCCTCCCTTCTGTTTGGTTTGAGTCGGCACATGTGTCTTCTTAAAACGTACAAAATGGAACGGTCCCGTTACAGATGACTTTTTTCCTCAACATGATTGATTAAATTCTATGTTACTTGACATCTATGCATGCTTCAGGGAGCTCCAAAAGATATAGGTCAATTGACATGTGGATTGTGGGTTATGCGCTACATGAAAGACATCACAGGGACAAGAATCAAGTGTGGCCTGCTAAGGTAATATATGTCAATGATGTATTTTAGTTAGGCATATCTTGAGACCCATACCGAGTAAAGTTAACCTTTGTATTTCCTATTGTTATAGTAGGAGAAGGCTCTAAACAATATCTATTCCCAAAAGGATATTGATATTGTTCGAGTAGAGTGAGATACGCATGTCTACAGGTTTGTTTAATCATACTGCCTAAATTCTATATGCATCTTGCAATTGAACCCTTGTTAGTTAGCTTTGCCAATGTTATTTTTGTTGAATTTTGTGTATCTATGGGTTCATTTTCTTAGTTTATCTAGGTTAGGGTTGAACTGCTGCTTGTAAATATGTATTTAGATTTGGTGTTGAATAGAGAACCAATTATTGTGTATTTGGAAGGATTTATAAGATTTCCCATTTTCATAATTTCATATGAATAGTGAATTACAGTGCTATTTCATGTAAGAAAAAACAACGCATACAAAAACTGATTTGTGTTATCTAAATTGTATTCAAACACTGGTAACCATCAAGGCACTATTGTTGTTGTGCGAATCAGACAACATAAAACTATAGATTTGGTATTATGTGAAACCAAGCAAAACAACATTTATCATTTGGATGAAGTAGGTTCTAACATTTAACAGTGATGGGAATTTCATTAAGATTACAGAAAATTGTTATTTTACTAACTTTTAGACAACATATAATATCCATTTCTACTAGTTGTAATATGAGAACAACATAAAAGTGTAATTGGTATTCATATTAGTCAATATTTATATGTTGTCTAATAGGAAATTCTGGGAATGATATTATAACATCAAACAACTGACAACTTTTTTTCTCTATTGTGTTAGTGCATATCAGACGACGGGGATTGTCGATGGTCTAATGTGCAATGAGACGACACTGAATCATACGACAAATAGTTATGCTTTCAAACAACGGGGCATATATGTTGTTTGATGCATTTTTTGGCATAATGGATAAAGGTAGTTTATCAACATCGTACAGAGTTAATTGAAAGAATAGATAATGAAAACAAAATAGCATACTCATTCACTATAGGACTTGCCCAATTAGTTTTTGAGAAAACCAATTGAAAGGAGTTAAAATGAGATTGATCCCAAGTGAGTGGGAGAGTGGTAGAGTAAGGGGTATGCCTTATGGGCAATTATGTACTTTGTTACATATATATAACTCAATAACCAGTCTTGTCATAATAAAGGTGTTAGATCTATAATATACTTTGTTATGTTGTGATATAATTAGTCAAGTATTTAATTTAAAGTATATAATTAGAAAATCTTTAAATAATATGTTATGTGATAATTGCTACAAAGAGTTATGACCATGAGAAAATTATCACTATATAAATAACATGATATCTCAAATATTCTTAGTCAAGGTGTTTTGAGAAAGAATATCGATTCATCCATTGAGACTACTGTACGTAATTCTCTCAAAATGTTAGGCAGTGTATTCGTGATGGTTACTGGAGGTACCAAGTGGTTACGTACTAATAGTTGTTGGATAATGTAACAACCCGGAATTTCGTAGCAATTAATTATCGACACTAGGTGATTAAATCGTTCGCCAATTTTTATTGGAATTTTATCGAGTTAAAATTCTTTTGAAAAATGGTTGAGAAATTATATGGGCTTTAAATAAATATATTTCTTTTATTTTAAATGGCCATTCCCTTTTTATAAAAAATTATTCGACCCGTTCCCTTTCTTATTTTGTTCGACCTGATTCCCCCCTTCTCAATTCATTTTTCATTCGTTCGAGAAAAACAAAATAATCGAACGAAAATGGCGGCCTCATATTATTCTTTCGTTCGCCCCTCTTTGCACAAAATTAGGGCTTCGATTTCGATTTCGCTCGTCTGTGATGCTCGGCCGCTTCCATTGGGTCGTGTTCGTCGCCGCTTCGAAGCAAGGTGAGTAATTTCATTACTCACATCTAGCTCAGCCTCAAGTGTTAGGGTTTAAATTCTGTGTTTTAGTTCGTATAAAATTGTTGGAATTTATCAATTGATTTGCTCGGCCGTTCAAAGTTGTTTGGATATTGATTTTTGACTTGATTCGATTTTGTGTTTTCCTGGTTATCACGACATTATCTCGTGACCACTATGGTTTGATGATTTTTATGCAATTCCAAGCCTTCGGCCATCACCGTTGCAACGAGATTATTTCTAGTTTTTACTGGTACCATTTGAATTGTGTTATCGGCCTTGAATTTTTGGTATTTAGACTTTGGCCGTGAATTCTTTGCTTGTTTTGAGTTTTGCTGTGTTGATTCTTTCCTTTATTTTGCTGTGTTATTTTGGGAAAGAACTTCATACTCACGGTTTTGATTTTTAAACGTTCGTTGATTCTTTGATTTACATACTAGAAACTTTCCTATTATAAATCTTTGACTGTTTCAATATTGTTTTAACTTGATTTTGAAATTGTGATATTATCACGTCTTTGACTGTTGATCACGGCCTGGACTTGTCACTGTTGATGATCACCTGACTTTGACTTCTTCTTTTAATTTGTAAACTCTGAATTTGATGGTGAGCTTCGTCTCTGACCAACTTCTCTGGCCATTTGCTTTTGTGATTTTCTGTTTTTTCCTTCACTGCTGACTTTGTCTTCACTGACTTGTTCATGCTTCCACTGTTTATGTGTTTGTTTATAGTTCGGTGATGATATATGACTTTGGTCTTTCTGCTGCACTTGTTTTGCTTTGTATTCTGTCTGGTTGCACTTGCTCGATGGTTCGATGCACTTGAATATGATCTTCATGTATTCACTTTGTCTTGTACATTTTGCTGTAGTCTTGTATTGTATGACTTCTGACATCACTTCTGTTTCCCCTATGTTCATTGTAGTTTGCATTAACATATGTTTCACTTGTGTATTAACCAGTTCTCTGTTCATTTTAACTTGAACTTGAGTTGTATATTCATCTGGTAACTTGAACCTGACTTTGATCTTTACTTGACACTGTTAGATATGCATGTGTTCACCTGGTTACTTGTAGCTATGCACTTGTCAGTGTAGTCTTCATATATGTACATTGATCTAGTCTGTTATAGTTGCATGTGATCACTTGAGCATGGTTGCAGTTGTATTCCATTTGAACTAATTCATGTAGACAGTTGTCTTTGAGCATTCATTCCAGTAGTTGTGTTGCCATATTGAGTTGGTTCATGTTGTAGTCTTGATGCATTTGAACTGTAGCTGTTGTGTTGTTTCGACTTTGGTTATTTTTGTATTCGTCCCCAAGCATTTTTGATCTGCAACTTAGTTGCATATGAATTTGGGGTCTGCACGTTTTGTATATGTCTGAAGCACTTTTGTAGTTCACTGCTGCAGTTCTCTGGTCTACCTAAAATTTGTATATATGGATCTGGTATGTGCCATTTGAGATTGATATTGGTTCATTGTTTCATTTGATATGCTATTTCTATCGACTTGAGCCTTGAGTTCATTTGTTTCTCTATTGCATCTATCCTGGATGGTCTAACCTGAACTTGATTCACTTGAACTTTTGTGTAGTTTGTATCTCCACTTGAGTTGCATTTTTGCTCGGTGGTTGTTACTGCGTTCATGTTGGTTTAAATGTGCATTTGTTTATTTGGTTTCTTGTTGGTTTGAGTTTGAAAGTTTTGGAGCTTGCACTGTTACTTACAGTAGCATACCTGTTTCACCTTTGGGTTGTGTTTCACTTGCATACTGCTGAAGCCTTGTTCTTTGGTCTTGGCTCAGGTAGTCTTGACTTTGAGTATTTATGTGAATGTGCACTTGTATCTGGTGCATGTGCTATGTTCATTGGAGTTATACTTATTTTATTTCCTGGTCTGGATTTGTGTTCTGGTTCATGTATAAGCCAGTTTTACTTTGTGGGGATTTCACTTGAGTTGAACCCGATTTTGGGTTTGACCTTGTGATCATTCGTGACTTTCACTGAGCTTTTGTGTAATTCATTACTGAAGTGGCGAGGCAGTACACGCGTGCGTGTACTGCAGCCCTACTAGATCTGATGTTTTCTATCGCTAGAATTGTTTTATGTTGCCAATTCAATATATTTTGAATCGTATTTTGATTTGGTTTAATTTGATGATTTTGTTGTAATTGCCGTTTTGGCAATTCTGATGTTTTCTAAATTATCTTTTCTGATAATCTCTTCATTTATCTTTGTTGATATTTTGAAACTGCTGATTTGTTGTATAACACTATTACGTGTTATATTCACCGATATCCTATTTCCTTGTTAAAGGATCGGATAGGTGAATATATTTTGACTGTCGTCTTATTGTTATTTAATTATTATTGCTTCCGTGCATTAATGACTGAGTTTGAATTAGACTGACCCGTGTATTATTTTCTTTTGAATTTAATACTCGGGTCAGACCCGAGTTATTTCAGGTTGTAGATTTCCTGCTTTGGGTTGCTGTTTGAGCTATGAAGACTTTTCATATCTCTTGAAGTGGTCTGTGTCTTGTTGTAGTAGTCAGTGTGTCTCTTTAGGGTTGATATGTATTCATGTACATTAGTTGATAATGTATTTGTATATATAACTTCCAGAGTCGACAGTTGTAGTTGTATCATATGTATTGTGTCAATTGTATTGTAACTGACATCAGTTATTTATATATGAGACTTTTTGTTCTATCTGTGTTCCGCATTTATATTATCTGTGTTATTTTTACATTTATTGTCCTGAACTATTATAGCCACTGTGTAGTAGTTTTGAGTTTGTATCGGTGTGTCAGATTTCCTCCTTAAATAAAAATGTACGTTATACTATATGACATATCGGTGCTCACACAAAGCAATTACACGGATGGTCGCTCCTCAACAGCCTTATTCTCCATGCTAGTTGTCAACATTACCGTAATGTTCTTGGCTAGCGTGGGTATAGAGGTGGGGCGTCACAGATAACCATGGAATGACTCACTCGAGAGTTTTTTGTTGGTTAATTATAATTAAGGTCTAGCCAGAGATCTCGAAGGGACGATGGTATATAGTTCCCTCAACTTTAGAATACCATGGTTATTCAATGTGGATACAACACTTTGATTATAGTTAAATAATGGTATGGTGATCAATTGAGCGAGCATGGTTGGGTCTGAGTTGAAGCATTGGAAGTGAAATACTATTTAATAAAGAACTCTTCTACTTAATTATAAGTATTTAGTATCACGGTCAATTTTCGTCAACTCAAAGTCAAAGTCTCTGACCAAAGTAGTACGGTTAATAATAATTGTTATTATTGAACCAAGAATTTATTATTTAGACTATTTAAGTAATGTGGATAATATTAGAATTTTGACCAAAACCATATTCCATAAATCTAAAGTGATATGGGTTTCATAAAGATAATTAGTGTAACTAATTGTTACTACCGAGTACCTCTTATTATAGGAACTTGGCCAGTCCACAGCGGAAGAAATGAGTGAATTTCAAAAAATTTACCATTTTGGATCTTTAATGAGCCTATAAACTCTAAATGTATATTAGATCCAATGTAATAAAACATTAAATAAAGTCTTATTTTATTTAAAGTTGGTTAAAAGGAAGTTTAAAATTAATTTAGTTTAAATGTATAGTGCATCAAATACACTCAACAATTGTTTACAAGAGTTAATTTAGGGAAGGAAACCATTCATTTCTTTTCCTAAAAATAGGTAATTAATTGGGAGGATAATAAACTTTATATGAAGAGAGGAACCTTCCATTTTCTCTCTATCTAATTAAATTGATTGGGTCATGTAATGATATTAATTGGTAGTTTATTCACGGCATAAAATGTAACTGTTATCCAAATGTACTTTACTGAAAATTATGTAAGTGCAACAAATCTGATAATGTATAAAGATGATATTTCCTACATATGTGTCTTTATTGTCCATAGTATTATTTAAAGTACATATACATACATATATTTACATTTATATACAATATATATACATATAAATGAGATAAAATTAAGTGTCACTTTTATAACTCCAAAAGGTCGGCAAATTTGAACCTAGATTCAAAACTGAAAGTTTTTAAGATTAAAAATTATGATTTTACATAAAAGTCCATCATATAAATTCAATTCAAATTTTATATATATGTATGTATATATGCATGCACATGCACATAAATTTGTGTGTATATATATACACGTACAAAAATCATTGTAAATAATGTTTTAAACTTAATACATCTTTATGTTAAAATTTATAATTTAGTATATGTCCCAATATAAAGTAACAACTAAAGCCTAACTTTAATTTTAAAAGGAAATCCAAGGGTTTATGATATTTTACAATAAAGTCCAGTTATGTTTATAAAGAAAACTTTTTTATATATAACTTTAAATAGAAGTATGTAAAAATCAAAAGATTGAATTTGAAATATTGAACACAAAACATACATGCAAACATAAATAAATTACATATGTTTTCTATTTGAATCAGTGATAGAAATATTTCATTAATTAAGACTTAGATTTTAATCAAAAGGTGTTTTTTAAATAACAAACTTGAAACAACAACAAAATAGATATGACAAATCAGACACATATGTATATGTTGCAAAGGTTTCAGATCTAAACAATTAAGCAATATGAAAAATAATTAAATATGGGATCATATAATGTAGATCTAATAATGACAACAAGAATTGGCAAACAATCAAAATATATCTTAAAACAGATTCAAATTAAAATAACATGGTGAACATATATAATTAATTAGGATGGAGCAAAAGGGATCTAATCTATTTGACCAAATAAACAAATACACAGATGAGATGAAATAGGAGATGGATCTAAATTACATAAACAAGTTGAATGATGAATACATCAAATTATAATTATGACCTTGAGATGTTGCCAAGAGAATGCACCTTGAATGATGAATCAAAGGCACTTAGATTCCATGAATCAATCTCCGAATTTTGCAAGAATTAAGATATTAGAACCACCTTTTGTTCTTAATTTTATTTGATGTTTTATTTTGGAAATTTAGAGGTTAGAAAGCCTTCAAAATTGGGAATTGTTTATAAGAGTTAATTTAGAGAAGGAAACCATTCATTTCTTTTCCTAAAAATAGGTAATTAATTGGGAATATAATAAACATTGTATGAAGAGAGGAACCTTCCATTTTCTTTCTCTCTCTAATTAAATTGATTGGGTCATGTAATGATATTAATTGGTAGTTTATTCATGGCATAAAATGTAACTATTGTCCAAATGTACTTTACTGTAAATTATGTAAGTGCAACAAATCTGATAATGTATAGAGATGATATTTCCTACATATGTGTCTTTGTTGTCCATAGTATTATTTAAAATACATATACATACATACATTTACATTTATATACAATATAGATATACATATAAATGAGATTAAATTAAGTGTCACTTTTATAACTCCAAAAGGTCAGCAATTTTGAACCTAGTTTCAAAACTGAAAGTTTTTAAGATTAAAAATTATGATTTTACATAAAATTTCATCATATAAATTCAATTCAAATTATATATATATATATACGTATGTATGTATATATACACATGCACATAAATTTGTGTGCATATATATACACATAAAAAAATCATTGTAAATAATGTTTTAAACTTAATACATCTTTATGTTAAAATTTATAATTTGGTATATGTTCCAAATTCCAATATAAAGTAACAACTAAAGCCTAACTTTAATTTTAAAAGGAAATCCAAGGGTTTATGATATTTTACAATAAAGTCCAGTTATGTTTATAAAGAATTTTTTTTATATAACTTTAAATAGAAGTTTGCGAAAACCAAAAGATTGAATTTGAAATATTGAACACAAAACATACATGCAAACATAAATAAATTACATATGTTTTCTATTTGAATCAGTGATAGAAATATTTCATTAATTAAGACTTAGATTTTAATCAAAAGGTGTTTTTTAAATAACAAACTTGAAACAACAACAAAATAGATATGACAAATCAGACACATATGTATATGTTGCAAAGGTTTCAGATCTAAACAATTAAGCAATATAAAAAATAATTAAATATGGGATCATATAATGTAGATCTAATAATGACAACAAGAATTGGCAAACAATCAAAATATATCTTAAAACAGATTCAAATTAAAATAACATGGTGAACATATATAATTAATTAAGATGGAGCAAAAGGGATCTAATCTATTTGACCAAATAAACAAATAAACACATGAGATGAAATAGGAGATGGATCTAAATTACATAAACAAGTTGAATGATTAATATATAAAATTAGAATTATCACCTTGAGGTGTTGCTAAGAGAATGCACCTTGAATGATGAATCAAAGGCACTTAGATTCCATGAATCAATTTCCGAATTTTGCAAGACTTAAGAGATTAGAACCACTTTTTGTTATTAATTTTATTTGATGTTTTAATTTGGAAATTTAGAGGTTAGGAAGCCATGAAAATTCGAAATTCTCTGGCAGAAGAGCAAGATGGATGATTGTGACGTGAAATAAATCAATCGTGTAAGTAAATAAAGGGAGATGTGTTAGAAACCTTTCTTATTTCTTCCTTAAAACTTTCCACTATTAATTCCTTTTTAAATGTTAATCAAATACTCTCTCTCTCTTATACATGCATGGCTAGCCATAGATGGTGCCACATGGGCCCTCAAATTTTTTTAAAATCTCATTAGCATCAATCCCATTTAAATCCAATTCAAATGTTCGCGCGTATATAACTTTTATATACGCACACCACTAAATGCTAATGTTATTCAAATAAATTAAAATAAAATTTTATCAATTAATATTTCACAAATACTAATTAATTTAATTATTTAAAGCCCTACTTTTAGTATTTATCATGTTTTAATCAAATTTAAACACTCTAAAGATATCATATATCAATATGCGAGTTTATAACTCATATATATATGCACTTTACTAAATGCTAAGGGAATTCAAACAAATTAAATAAAAATTTAGTAACTAATATTTCATAAATATTAATTAATTTAATTAATTTACAACAATTATAAATTAATTAAATCATGTGGTTCTTTTAGAGCATTCATCATTTCGGTTGTGAGACTCAAAAGTATGAATTCAGTCAGCGATTAATATCAAACTATTTGAATATTAATGTTCACACGTCACTTGGCAGGTGGTGTAACATTTTGGCTGAATTTATCGCTTATACATCTTTTAGGTAAAATCTAATTTTACTTATTATAAGCGATACTGTAACGAACCGGGCTTTTCGACCCTCGAAAATCGACACTAATGCATCCATTATATCAAATGCCGTGCAATTGAATGCTGGAAGACCCGATTGTTAGGGAAAAGAAAGAAGGAAGAAGATAAAAAGAAAACTAAATAACACAGAATCTCACAGCGTAACGAATAATCTATAATATAGCATAAATCTTTACATAAAAACAAAACTGTAATACATGTATATACAAACATCAATCAGAGTATACTAACTTATTTCAGCATCGACAGTTACAACAGCCTGTCCTTACAATTGCTGATAACACAACAATGAATACAGTGGAAAATAATCATCTACGTGAATACGTCTTTAGGCCTCCAACTCGTCTCTTGAAGCTCCAAGCATCCAAACCAATCTGTAATATACTCGGTCTGACCCGAGCATTATAATAAAATAACACCCGAGTCAGTCTAGAAAACCAGTGTGAGAAAACACACCCAATTGGATTTTAAAGTTATATAAAAATCCTTGAAATCAAAAGGTACCTCGTAAGACCACGTCGCAGATAAACACGGACGGGTTTTTACCTTACGATGACCAAAACATTTTCTATAGAAAATCCATTGATATTACATTAACGTCTAAAGGCAAAAATAATAATAATCAAGTAGATGTGATGCTCGTGAGTGTACATCACAACAATGCTAGGTATATAATTGAAAATCGATATGGCGTGTTCGCTAATTGTGTAGGATTTCCACAGAGGTGCCCTCAGTACTTCGAGGAACGGTCCATCTGCACAAGAATCAGAGCTATCCTTTCGAAGCAGCATACATCCCTAGTGATGTACCATAGGAAAAACATAGCTGGTCTCGCTAAGACCGAGTGCATCGCCCCATGGATGCATAACCACTATAAGTGACATCTAGGAGGAGCCGACTACACCCTATGGGTTTGCCAACTGGCCATGCCTCCTATCTCTGATTTTAGTCATTCCTGCTGATGAGGCTATGTCCGACATTTCAGCTTACGCACCGCCACCAAATACATCACGGAATCCCACATGGATTCCAATATCCCAACGGGTCTCGGAATCACACCTAGATTCCCACATCTCAATTTGATCTTGGAACCATACCTAGATTCCCATACCCCAACTGGTCTTGGAATCACACACGAATTCCAACATCTCAAAATATCACGATCTCCTCCATAGAACCGTATATGGTTTTCGGAGTGGTCACGGGTTCGAGTCATCTCTTACGAGTACACTCTTTCATTTCCCGGGTGCTCCACAAAACCAAACGCCAATTTCTGAATGCTCAATACCGATTCTTTAGAATAATCGGACAATACATAAGAGCGGGGATCACCCCCTAATAGTTTAAGTGGACGGATCTTGTGACGACCCGGAATTTTTGTATATTTGAAATATGAATATTTAATTTATTTTAAATATCCGAAGGTTAAATTTTAACTTTAATTTTAAATATACAGTATTTATTTGGATAATTAATTATTAAATTTAGATATCGGGATTGGGTAAAATATGGAATCTTGATTTTAAGCCTGTTAAAAAAATAGTTCAAAGGTTCAGAAAATTTATATTGTTAATACTGAAGATGATAGAACTTTTAAAATGGAATTTTAAAGAGTTTTGTTTAGTTTTAAAAAATATATCGTTGAAATTGAATTTAAAAATAGCCGTCCGAGGCACAGTCTCGAAATTCGACGAAACCAGTTTCATTGGATCCGTAATATTGTATTATTATTGGATTTCAATTTTCGTAGTGTTTGGAGTTATCGTGTGATCGTACGAAATGTAAACGCACTGAAATTAAATCGAAAATTTAATATTATAACTGGTCAATATATCTCCCATTAGTGCTTTTTGCTTTCATTTCTCAACACCTGTAGCAAGCCTATGCAGACCCGCAAGGCAGTTCAAAACACGTGTTCGCTCTGGTATAACACGCGTCCTCTCTCAAGAAATAAAAGACAAGGAAAGGAACCTCGTGCCTCCTATACTCCTTCCAATTGAAATCAAAAACGAAATCAATCACCGGCCTCTCCCTTTTCAAATTAAATCAAATCGTGCTTCAATATAATGGCCACCCCGTTCGATATTCAATCGAGCATAATTCCCATGGAAACGAAGTCTGAAATCCCCACGTTCTCAAATTTTATCGTGCAATCGAATTCGATTTGCGACCCTAGTCAGCGCACGGTGGGGAGGCACGAGTTAAATCGAGACAAGCTAGGGCGCACCCTTCTTCCTTCGTCGATGACGCGAGTGGCGAAGCGAGGCAAGTAGTGGTCGCGAGCCTCGAACGATGGGCTTCGGTGGCGAATCTGGAGGAGGCGAGCTGGGTTGTGCGACTGCGTTCGTTAGTGAGGTCTGGGGGGGTTCGACAGCGCGTGAAGGAGAAGGCCACAAATGGAGTCGCGATGGGGGCTTCGCGTTGGCTGGGCATCGCATGCGAGGTGGGAGCTCGGATTCGTGGGGGCGGCATCGATGAAGTCGCGAGCTGATACGGGCTCCACGTTAGTACAGTTGAGACCCAGATTCGTTCGATTTCGAACGTGGCAGTGAGGTAACTTCCATGTCTACTTAAATTTACATGTATATAACATATCTTTGAATTTTAAATAGGCAGAAAACCTTAACTAAGTTAGTAATGATCATTAAAATTAAGTAAATTTAATTGAAAAGTGATAAGTTGATTTGTTCGAAGTTGTTTCAGTAATTAAATGAATTTATATAAAATAAGGTTGTCGGGTTAAACCTATGTAAGTCAGAGAAAAATATATAAGGGTTTAGACATTGAAGTATCTATATAAAGTTAGTTTAAAATTTAATCTTTAGATAAATTAAATTTTAGTTTGACTTAGAGAAATAGATAGGAATTTATTTCCTGATTTATTTGGAATATTAATAAACTGTAAATGGTCAAACAAGATTTGAGAAATCGTGGAAATAAATTTATTTAGTTAACTTATATATAATTATTTGATAACGGGAAAATTACCTTATTAAGTAAAATAAAATTTATTAGAAAGAAATTGATTTGTCCAAATTGTTTGAATATTAATGAAATCATATAATATGTATTCAAGGTCTGGCATCGTGAAGAGGACTATTGATTTGGGTTGAATTGCAAAATAGAAGGGGCAAAAGGTGAGTTAATCTCACTCAGTTGAATTTAAATTTAAATGGTTAAATTTAAATAATTGATTGGATGATTGCATTGATTGAATATGCTATATTATATATATAGTAGTATATAGCAATATATACATATTGGCATATGTATATATTTGAGTTGTTGATATTCCCGCATTTATATAGCGGATGAGACCCTATGCGCCGCATAATAGCGGATGATATTTTATAAAACCCATATACCGCGATATTCCACCTTGAAGTGGAATTGGTATTGTGCTAACGTTTGTGGATGCAGGGAAACAGGTTGGAGGGATCCAACTGGATTCCTCAAAATATTTAATTTTTGTTTAAATATTCTGTTCTATGAATATTGATATCCTGTGATGATTTTATTGATGATTGAGATATTGGATGATATGGTTGGATTGAATATTTCAATAAAAGGAGTTATCAAAATATATTGAATTAGATTTTGAAAGAAATAAAAGAGTAAAATTTAAGTAAATAATTCAAGTGAATTGGAATAAGGGAATTTCGAAATAACAAAGGAAATATTAACTTTAAACTAAAGTGATATTAAATTTAAAGAATAAAGAATTTATTTTGAATGTAAGAATTAAATTTAATTAAAGGCTAAAGAAGGAATTTTGGAAGTTTAAAATTGGTATTTTCAGTTAAAAAGGGTTTTAACTCAAATAAAGGAATAAATCTAAAAGTTAATGTATTTTGAAATAAATGAAGTAGTAAAGGAAATTTATTTCAAAGTAAAGTAAAGTAAATTGGAAAATCAATTGGAAATTGATTTAGTTGTTTAAAATTGGAATTTTAAAAGAGAAGTGAGATTTTGGAATTTATAAACTGGGTTTATAAAGTAAAATAAAATATCAGTGGATATTAGAAAATATAAATTCAAGATGGGAATTTATAAAGGGATATGAATTGGTTTAAAATAAATGTTATTTTATTTTTAAAAAGATGGAAATGAGAAGTGTATTTCTCTGGATAGCCAAGTACGTTTTCAAAGCAATTTTAAATATAAGTTAAAAGTTTTAAGTATGTTTTTAAAAGCATGTTTTAGAAAATTGATTATTTCTAAAGGTTAATTTCCAAAGTAAGTATTTTCAAAAATATATTATTGTAGTAATTATATAAAAGTGATTTGCTATTATGTTTTAAAAGGAGAAATTTAGTTTATATTTATAAAGTGGTTTATGTTAAAGTATATATTTTTAATAAAGTATTAAAGTAGTTTAATTTCAATGTTATAAGATATATATAAAATAAAGTGTTTTTAAATTATTCTAAAATCTAAAAGTGTTTTGTACTTGGTGTTTCAGAGAAATAAATATTTGGAAATGTATTCCGTAAGCGGAAACTGTTTGAAATTGTTTTCAAAAGGAGTTTGAAAATTTGGAAATATATCTTGGAAAGATATTTGGGCAAATAAATAATGTGGGAAATTATTTATTGTGTGATGGTTGCTTGTGGATGTTAATTGATAGTTAAATAACCGACTATCAATATTGGTCAATGCGCTGATCGTTTCGAAGAGACCGGGATCGAGTTTCCGTATACCAGGATTCTAGGTCTGGAGACTCGAATACCACTTTGATCCGGTTTGTACGTTTCGTGTAACGTGTTCGGAGTCGAAGATTGGAGCTGTGAAGTGCAAGGGCTAGTCGCTACTAATCCTGAGGATATTTCCAAAATGGATGTAGTAGGAATAGTGCCTTCGGTTCCGTTCAAACCCGGGACGGACTGGTATGGACGAATGCTTGCGAAACATCGTCAGCGGACGATGGGCATTCTAAGGGATATGTTCTCTAAAAGGTATCGTTTAGCCTCGAACCTCATCAACCGGGAATGACTGAAAATCAGGGGTTATGCAGCAAGGCTTCGTGGGTAGCTCCCACTGGAGGGTAAGGTCATCCCTGTCTAGATGTCCCTTTTTATTTCGGCTTAGTGGTGCGGTTGCTGATCCCAACCGTGGGGTGATTTTATTCGGGATCATCCAGTAAGGGATGGTTCCAGCCTTGTGTTGCAGGGGAGCGGGCGTACTCCTCGGTACGGTGATCTAGGCCACGTACTGTGATAGGTGGTACCCCAGTGCCTAGTCATTCGTTGGAAATCCATTCTTCCTACGTGCCTTGTACGGTATTTGTTTGTATTACCCACTTTTGTGGCTAGTATGCTGGAATTTAATAATGTAACAATTTCAGCTATTTTAATAAGTATTTGTGAATAGACACTATTATAATATCAAAGGAATTTGATAAAAAGTGTTTTAGCTATCGTAAGGTAAAAACCCGACATGTTTATTTGTGGCGTGGTCTTACGAGATGCTTTTGTTTTCAAAGGATTTTTGAAACTTTAATAATCAATTGAGTGTGATTTTCTCACGCTGGTATTCCAGACTGACTCGGGTATTGTTTTATATGATGCTCGGGTCAGACCGAGTATTATAGGTTACAGGATATGATGCTGTGGAGCTCAGGAGATGAGCTGGATGGCGTGACGTATTTCCCGTACTTGTTTATATATATTCCGCTGTGTGGATTGCTGTACTCTGTTATATTGAGGACATGATATGGTTATTGTCCAGTTGTATGTTATGTGTTCTCTGGTGTATATTCTGATGCTATATTGTATAAACAGATATAGTTTTGATTTGTGTAAAGATCTGTTGATATATTATATTTTATTCCACTGCGATGTGAGATTCTGTTGTTGATTTTCTGTTTCTTCTTCTTCTACCTCTTCTTCTTAACTCAAATGGTCCGGTTTTTCGTGTTAGAAAAACCCGGGTTGTTACAGTGGTATCAGAGCTTAGGCTAGCGATAACCTTGGCTCTGTTGGGAATTTTGAGAGTACTAATAGATATGAGCGCGTATTTGTTAGTGAATATAAAATGGTTTTATATTGTGTTGGTTGATTTATTGAGTGGCATATGAACCTTCGTCGGCACAGTCTGGACAACTGTATCGAAGGGGTTTCTAAACACTTGAATAAAACAGTTCGACACAGTATGGTTTTAAATAGGGTGAATGAAATAATTTTTCCCAAATTATTTTTGTATATAAAGGAATAACTTTGTAAATTATTATAGTATTTGGTTGCTTGGTTGTTAGGAAGTGATAATATTAAATTATTACCACTATTGTGTAGAAATTGAACAAGTAATTGAATTATAACCAAAGTTGAGAAATAATTTATATAATAAGTGGAATTTGAGAATGTAGTTTATAAATGGAATTAAACTCCATATACAAATGAAATTTGTAAATGTAAATGGTAAAAGTGACTTATAACTTGAAATAAAATGTGATAGCATTCCAAAGTAATGTTTGGATATAAAATTGAATGGATTTTGAATTTGAAGTTTTGGGAAAGATTTAAATTCCTTTGGATTTAAAAATAGTTTTTAAAGGTTTTGGGGAAATAATAGTGATATTATTTCATGAATATTTTTGAAATTGAATTCATATCTGGTGGGATTTGGGATTTAAAAATGTTTGAAATGTCTTAAAGTGATAAAAGCATTAAATTCTCTTTTGGTCGCTGGAAAATAATTTCGGTGATGACTGCAGCACCATCGAAGTCTATTTCCGAGTTTCCAAAGAGAAATTGCTACCAAACTGTTTTAAATTGAAAATGATTGTGAACTGGGTTGGTTTTGAAATTCAAAAAGGAAAATTGTTTGGTAAAAGCAGATTATTTTGGAAATTGGGATTTGATGTGATATACCAGATGTGTATGAGTTATTTATGGATTCAAAATGGTTTTGGAATAAAATCGGGCAATTGGATTCTGGGAATTCTATTTAAAATTTAAATGTGGAAATTTAAATGAATCAACACTATAAAGTATAAAATGAAGTTGATTGAAATAAGAAAGGAATGAAAGTTAAATTCTGGGATTATAATTATGAGATGGAAATAACTCAATGAGTAATATAAGCTGGTAGATAAAAGAGTTAGAGAACTTGAAGGTGAATGAATTGTAAAACTTGTATAAAATTGTATATTGGAATTAAAATTTAAATTGAGTATATGAAGGTGAATAAAATATATTTGAATTTAACTTAAGATGAGTTAAATAAAAATTGAGAATTGGAATTGAATTAAATGTAAATAAGTTGAAGTCGAATTGAATTGGATATAAAGGTAATGTAAAATGCTTATAATTGTGTAAAGAAATACATATTCTTAAGTTCTTAAGTATAATAATTTGAAATTTGATTATAAAAATGAAATGGACTTAAATGAATAGTCCCAGGTCTTCAGCAAGTAAGTTAAAACTTATGAATAGAGATGAAATTGTAAGTCATAAATGGGAATTCATTTCTTTGAACCATTAAGAGTTATAGGTTGAAATTGTAATTATCAAATGGAAATGACTAAGATGAGCAATCTTAATTTTTAAATAAATCCAAACTTGAATTATAAAATATATTGAACTTAAGAAAATTTAGTGAAGTGATATTTGGAATTAAAAAGCAAGTATTTAATTTTAACCAGCGAAGGAACTAATGAGATAATAAATTAGTTAATGAAATTAAATTGGGAATTAATGAAATTGGGTTAAAATAGTAATGGTTTGGATTTCGAATGGAATCCGAATAAGTGAAAATAAATAAATGGATGGAATTTGATTAAATAAGAATCAAATGAAAAATGGAAATAAAACTTTAAAGGGTTGGTTAAATGGAAAATAAAAAGTTATTGACTTAAGTAAATGTTGAATGGAAACTGAACTCAACGGAGGAGTGGTTTAAATAAATTGAGAAATAGTTATTGAATGAATTAACTTGGATTGTTTTCGAGATAAATAAAATTCAATTTTTGGAAGTTGGAGATAAATTGAATTTAAGGAAAAATTTGAAATGAAGTAGTAAATTGAAGTAAGTTGGAATTCATATGAAATGGGAGTTCAATTTGAATATATACACTTCAGTGATGAAGTAGTAAATAAATATAAGAAAATTTATATGAACTTAAGAATTGAAGAATGAAATTCTTAAGAAATTTGGTATTGGAAATATACTTAGTAATTTTGAGATGGAAAATTATTCTAAGTAAATAATTGAATTAAGGTTGAAACTGATAGTTGTGAATGGAATAAATTGTGAAAAGTGAATATCAATCAAAAGGAATGTGAATAAAAGAGAATTGATATAATTGGTAATCAATTGGAATTTATACGTAAGATGTACGTATATTATTTTATCCGCATAGCTATTTGGTCCAGATGTCGAACACAGAATTTCGAGATAGTTTTATCGATCCGAATCAAGATTTTTCACTCGATTTTCAACGGCGAACCTGGATATGGATTGTTGACTGATTCTGGATATTCTCTATCATAGTTGGTGGCTATGCAAGGAGAATGACGGTTTCTGATCAAGGAACCAGATCTGAGTCCGCACTAGGAAGTCGGGTGGACGATACTAGTTCGGAAGTGAAATTGTGTGATCGATTGAGCGATCGAATGTGATATTGCGTACGGATGATATATGTGCATCGTACGGGCTTAAGTAAAACAAATATTGAAAATTTGTAAAGGAAAGTATAAAATGACTTTGGATTTGTGATTGAATATTATTGCTTAGTAGGATATACAGGTATATAAAAACAATGGATAATTGGGATTTTTGATTTTAGAAGATAAAATTTAATGGCCCGACAAAAGGTATGTATTTGAATTTCTGTATGAAATTTGATTGGGTTTTTGATCCAGCCTCTTGGCTTTTTGTTTTCTTTTTGAGATTGGGAGGCCGTAGAGCCATTTTGTAGTGGTACCGAGCTAGCCGCGCAAAGGAGACGCTGGCGAAATTTTTCGAAAATTTAGGGAGTTAGAAAAATTTTGGAAAATTTTGATAAGTTAAAATTTGAATGGATAAGTAGGTGGTATGAGTTGAACTTATGAATAAGTTTGGGAAGTTAAAAGATGATTAGTGTATCATTAATAAAAGATTGTTATGGAAAGTTGTTAAAACTATTTGGATTGGGAAAAAGAACGGGTATCGAATCATTTCTCTTAACTGGTCATTTCGGGGACGAAATTCTTTTAAGGGGGGAGGAATGTGACGACCCGGAATTTTTGTATATTTGAAATATGAATATTTAATTTATTTTAAATATCCGAAGGTTAAATTTTAACTTTAATTTTAAATATACAGTATTTATTTGGATAATTAATTATTAAATTTAGATATCGGGATTGGGTAAAATATGGAATCTTGATTTTAAGCCTGTTAAAAAAATAGTTCAAAGGTTCAGAAAATTTATATTGTTAATACTGAAGATGATAGAACTTTTAAAATGGAATTTTAAAGAGTTTTGTTTAGTTTTAAAAAATATATCGTTGAAATTGAATTTAAAAATAGCCGTCCGAGGCACAGTCTCGAAATTCGACGAAACCAGTTTCATTGGATCCGTAATATTGTATTATTATTGGATTTCAATTTTCGTAGTGTTTGGAGTTATCGTGTGATCGTACGAAATGTAAACGCACTGAAATTAAATCGAAAATTTAATATTATAACTGGTCAATATATCTCCCATTAGTGCTTTTTGCTTTCATTTCTCAACACCTGTAGCAAGCCTATGCAGACCCGCAAGGCAGTTCAAAACACGTGTTCGCTCTGGTATAACACGCGTCCTCTCTCAAGAAATAAAAGACAAGGAAAGGAACCCCGTGCCTCCTATACTCCTTCCAATTGAAATCAAAAACGAAATCAATCACCGGCCTCTCCCTTTTCAAATTAAATCAAATCATGCTTCAATATAATGGCCACCCCGTTCGATATTCAATCGAGCATAATTCCCATGGAAACGAAGTCTGAAATCCCCACGTTCTCAAATTTTATCGTGCAATCGAATTCGATTTGCGACCCTAGTCAGCGCACGGTGGGGAGGCACGAGTTAAATCGAGACAAGCTAGGGCGCACCCTTCTTCCTTCGTCGATGACGCGAGTGGCGAAGCGAGGCAAGTAGTGGTCGCGAGCCTCGAACGATGGGCTTCGGTGGCGAATCTGGAGGAGGCGAGCTGGGTTGTGCGACTGCGTTCGTTAGTGAGGTCTGGGGGGGGTTCGACAGCGCGTGAAGGAGAAGGCCACAAATGGAGTCGCGATGGGGGCTTCGCGTTGGCTGGGCATCGCATGCGAGGTGGGAGCTCGGATTCGTGGGGGCGGCATCGATGAAGTCGCGAGCTGATAGGGGCTCCACGTTAGTACAGTTGAGACCCAGATTCGTTCGATTTCGAACGTGGCAGTGAGGTAACTTCCATGTCTACTTAAATTTACATGTATATAACATATCTTTGAATTTTAAATAGGCAGAAAACCTTAACTAAGTTAGTAATGATCATTAAAATTAAGTAAATTTAATTGAAAAGTGATAAGTTGATTTGTTCGAAGTTGTTTCAGTAATTAAATGAATTTATATAAAATAAGGTTGTCGGGTTAAACCTATGTAAGTCAGAGAAAAATATATAAGGGTTTAGACATTGAAGTATCTATATAAAGTTAGTTTAAAATTTAATCTTTAGATAAATTAAATTTTAGTTTGACTTAGAGAAATAGATAGGAATTTATTTCCTGATTTATTTGGAATATTAATAAACTGTAAATGGTCAAACAAGATTTGAGAAATCGTGGAAATAAATTTATTTAGTTAACTTATATATAATTATTTGATAACGGGAAAATTACCTTATTAAGTAAAATAAAATTTATTAGAAAGAAATTGATTTGTCCAAATTGTTTGAATATTAATGAAATCATATAATATGTATTCAAGGTCTGGCATCGTGAAGAGGACTATTGATTTGGGTTGAATTGCAAAATAGAAGGGGCAAAAGGTGAGTTAATCTCACTCAGTTGAATTTAAATTTAAATGGTTAAATTTAAATAATTGATTGGATGATTGCATTGATTGAATATGCTATATTATATATATAGTAGTATATAGCAATATATACATATTGGCATATGTATATATTTGAGTTGTTGATATTCCCGCATTTATATAGCGGATGAGACCCTATGCGCCGCATAATAGCGGATGATATTTTATAAAACCCATATACCGCGATATTCCACCTTGAAGTGGAATTGGTATTGTGCTAACGTTTGTGGATGCAGGGAAACAGGTTGGAGGGATCCAACTGGATTCCTCAAAATATTTAATTTTTGTTTAAATATTCTGTTCTATGAATATTGATATCCTGTGATGATTTTATTGATGATTGAGATATTGGATGATATGGTTGGATTGAATATTTCAATAAAAGGAGTTATCAAAATATATTGAATTAGATTTTGAAAGAAATAAAAGAGTAAAATTTAAGTAAATAATTCAAGTGAATTGGAATAAGGGAATTTCGAAATAACAAAGGAAATATTAACTTTAAACTAAAGTGATATTAAATTTAAAGAATAAAGAATTTATTTTGAATGTAAGAATTAAATTTAATTAAAGGCTAAAGAAGGAATTTTGGAAGTTTAAAATTGGTATTTTCAGTTAAAAAGGGTTTTAACTCAAATAAAGGAATAAATCTAAAAGTTAATGTATTTTGAAATAAATGAAGTAGTAAAGGAAATTTATTTCAAAGTAAAGTAAAGTAAATTGGAAAATCAATTGGAAATTGATTTAGTTGTTTAAAATTGGAATTTTAAAAGAGAAGTGAGATTTTGGAATTTATAAACTGGGTTTATAAAGTAAAATAAAATATCAGTGGATATTAGAAAATATAAATTCAAGATGGGAATTTATAAAGGGATATGAATTGGTTTAAAATAAATGTTATTTTATTTTTAAAAAGATGGAAATGAGAAGTGTATTTCTCTGGATAGCCAAGTACGTTTTCAAAGCAATTTTAAATATAAGTTAAAAGTTTTAAGTATGTTTTTAAAAGCATGTTTTAGAAAATTGATTATTTCTAAAGGTTAATTTCCAAAGTAAGTATTTTCAAAAATATATTATTGTAGTAATTATATAAAAGTAATTTGCTATTATGTTTTAAAAGGAGAAATTTAGTTTATATTTATAAAGTGGTTTATGTTAAAGTATATATTTTTAATAAAGTATTAAAGTAGTTTAATTTCAATGTTATAAGATATATTTAAAATAAAGTGTTTTTAAATTATTCTAAAATCTAAAAGTGTTTTGTACTTGGTGTTTCAGAGAAATAAATATTTGGAAATGTATTCCGTAAGCGGAAACTGTTTGAAATTGTTTTCAAAAGGAGTTTGAAAATTTGGAAATATATCTTGGAAAGATATTTGGGCAAATAAATAATGTGGGAAATTATTTATTGTGTGATGGTTGCTTGTGGATGTTAATTGATAGTTAAATAACCGACTATCAATATTGGTCAATGCGCTGATCGTTTCGAAGAGACCGGGATCGAGTTTCCGTATACCAGGATTCTAGGTCTGGAGACTCGAATACCACTTCGATCCGGTTTGTACGTTTCGTGTAACGTGTTCGGAGTCGAAGATTGGAGCTGTGAAGTGCAAGGGCTAGTCGCTACTAATCCTGAGGATATTTCCAAAATGGATGTAGTAGGAATAGTGCCTTCGGTTCCGTTCAAACCCGGGACGGACTGGTATGGACGAATGCTTGCGAAACATCGTCAGCGGACGATGGGCATTCTAAGGGATATGTTCTCTAAAAGGTATCGTTTAGCCTCGAACCTCATCAACCGGGAATGACTGAAAATCAGGGGTTATGCAGCAAGGCTTCGTGGGTAGCTCCCATTGGAGGGTAAGGTCATCCCTGTCTAGATGTCCCTTTTTATTTCGGCTTAGTGGTGCGGTTGCTGATCCCAACCGTGGGGTGATTTTATTCGGGATCATCCAGTAAGGGATGGTTCCGGCCTTGTGTTGCAGGGGAGCGGGCGTACTCCTCGGTACGGTGATCTAGGCCACGTACTGTGATAGGTGGTACCCCAGTGCCTAGTCATTCGTTGGAAATCCATTCTTCCTACGTGCCTTGTACGGTATTTGTTTGTATTACCCACTTTTGTGGCTAGTATGCTGGAATTTAATAATGTAACAATTTCAGCTATTTTAATAAGTATTTGTGAATAGACACTATTATAATATCAAAGGAATTTGATAAAAAGTGTTTTAGCTATCGTAAGGTAAAAACCCGACATGTTTATTTGTGGCGTGGTCTTACGAGATGCTTTTGTTTTCAAAGGATTTTTGAAACTTTAATAATCAATTGAGTGTGATTTTCTCACGCTGGTATTCCAGACTGACTCGGGTATTGTTTTATATGATGCTCGGGTCAGACCGAGTATTATAGGTTACAGGATATGATGCTGTGGAGCTCAGGAGATGAGCTGGATGGCGTGACGTATTTCCCGTACTTGTTTATATATATTCCGCTGTGTGGATTGCTGTACTCTGTTATATTGAGGACATGATATGGTTATTGTCCAGTTGTATGTTATGTGTTCTCTGGTGTATATTCTGATGCTATATTGTATAAACAGATATAGTTTTGATTTGTGTAAAGATCTGTTGATATATTATATTTTATTCCGCTGCGATGTGAGATTCTGTTGTTGATTTTCTGTTTCTTCTTCTTCTACCTCTTCTTCTTAACTCAAATGGTCCGGTTTTTCGTGTTAGAAAAACCCGGGTTGTTACAGATCTCCTTACCATTTGTCCTAGAAGAACGAAATGAGTTTTTACGTACAGTATAGCACCACCGATGGTAACTGTACCATATAATTCCCGTGTTTCCCCTAGATATTTCCAGAGTTAAAATCCTTCAGTGTTAAGTAGGGAATATTTTCATACCACCAAAATTAAGAAGGATTACATATTTAGGCCAAGATTTGATAGTCGGTTATTGAACTATCAAATAAAAAAACATTCACACAAAGATTTATTCCATTGGGCAAACCAACATTGGTTAAGCATATAAGCGACCCCTAGCTTCGTTTTATAACCCTTTTAGGCATAAAAAGCACTTGTAAATTCCTTGCATAGGAATACTTTTTCAGGATCCACTAATTCCTATGTTCTCAATACTTAGGAAATATCCATATACTTATCTCAATAGTATAAGTATATCTACAAAATTGAGAAGGATTCTCTTTTTATTCGACTCTCAAATCATTTATAAATTGCCTTATAATTCTCCAAACCATTTATAAATCATTTTGTAAACCTTCCAAAACCATTTATAATTCCTTTATAAAAATTCAATCCCTTATAAGCTTCTTATCCATTTCAAAATCGCTTATAAACCCTTTTTGAGTCCATAAACCATTTATAAAAACTTCTTCTATAAATCTATAACCTTGTTTCTAAAAGTCGTTTATAAATATCTAACTATTTATAAACTCTTCACTTTTCAAATAACCTTTCCTTAATTCTTCAAACCAATTTCATAACTCCTCTATAAAATCCAAGTCTTTCAAATATATTTCCGGGGTCTCAGAAATAATTATAAATAATTTAAAATATTTTACTTCAAACACCATTATATAATAACGATTATTAACATTAAAATTTATAAATTTTAAAACATCTTAAAAATGATAATTAATAACTTCAAAATATTGTTTAAGAACAATAATAATTAACCTTTACTATTGTGACGCCCCACCTCTATACCCATGCTAGCCAAGAACACTACGGTGTAGTGCTGTCAACTAGCACGGAGAATAAGGCTGTTGAGGAGCGACCATCTATGTAATTGCTTTGTGCGAGCACCGATATGTCAGATAATAAAACATTGCATTTCATCTTTAGAGAAAATCCGACATACCGATACAAACTCAAAGCTACTACACAGTGGCTATAATAGTTTAGGACAATAGATATAAAAATAACACAGATAACATAAATGCGGAATAAAGATGGAACGAAAAGTCTCATATATACAATAACTGATATCAGTTACAATACATTTGACACAATACAAATGATACAACTACAATTGTCGACTCATGAAGTTATATATACAAGTACATTATCGACTAATATACATGAATACATTATCATCTTAAAACAGACACACTGACAACAACAACAAGACGAAGACCACTTCAAATGATATAAAAAGTCTTCATAGCTCTAGCAGCAACCCAAAGCTAAAAATCTACAACCTGTAAATACTCGGTCTGACCCGAGTATTACATTCAAAAGAAAATAATACTCGGATCAGTCTAATTCAAAATCAGTTATTAGAGCATAGAAGCAATGATAATCAAATCTCAATAAAGATGACAGTCACAGAAATCTCGTATATCCAACTCTCGATACGAGAACTGGATAACGGCAGATATAACACTAAACAGTGTTAATCCACAAAACAGAAGTCCAAAGCAGTTTAAGCAATTGAAATGTCAATTTAAAAATATCAATGCTAATTGGCTGCAGTACACGCTAACGTGTACTGCCTCGCCAATACAGCCTACGAATTACGCAACAGGTCGATGAATAAGAACAAAAGAGATATCGATTAAAAACTGTCAATTCGGTGTGACTGCAGTGCACGCACGCGTGCACTGCCTCGCCACAACAGAATATAAAGTCACCACAAGGGACAAGGGTAAAACTGCTACGAAAATGCAGCCACCACTTGTATTTAAGGGCAAGGCTGCATCAGTGAAATGAAACAGTGTACCCAGTGAAAGAGACAATAAGTGAAACAAGTTCAACATGTCGCAAAGCAGGGCACAGGGAAATAGCAAACTGAAGGCGAGAGCACCAAAGATATGGCACTACAACACTCAACAGAAAAGAAGCAGATCAGCCTCATTAGAAGATAAGGTCATCAGTGAAGCAAAAATGACAAAAATGCCAATGATACAAGGCATCAATGCAATGTATCAGATTCGAGAACAAGGCAGTGCAGCAGCATAAAGTTTCAACTAAGAGAATACGAAATATGTACACATGAACAATATGTGTCCAGACTCAACAATTCAGAGAAGATATGCAAAGGTCAGAACAACATGGTATGTTGAAGAATAAATGAAAACTGCAACCATGATCAAGCACAAGTGCAGTTTGTGAAAGGTCAAGCTACCACGAACAACTCCAACGTGAATATACAATTCAAGTACATCAAGTCAAAGATTAGGCCAGAGGCAATGCAATAAATCATACAGTTTCAAAATCCAGAAATCAGAACAGACTACATGAAATACATTGGAGCAATGCAACAGTGAACCACTAATTGAAACCGGACAGTGCCAGCACAATAAAAATAATAATTGTACATCCATAGTGTAGCAGTGTAAGGCATTTACATGAACAAGGCTCGAGAATATACATGCGTGAAGACCAACACTAAGTGGGGTTTGCATCACGAATTCGACATAATGTAACCAGACCTTGAGGCTAAACAGACCAACAGTAAGGCTCAGGTGATATTAAGACTCAGTGCAACTAAATCTAAGCGGATAAAGCCAATATATCTCGAATTGAACAGCCAGAGAAAAGACTACAAGATAATCCAAAACAAGGCTACACATCAAATAAATTAGGTGAAGCAACTAGATTTCAAAGCAGCAGCTCAATTTAAATGGCCAAAAATATTATCAATACAATGGTGATACTACAGAGACATGGCATCACTACTCAAATCAAGTGACCGAAGTCACACAAATCGGAACCGTGATGGTCACGAGATACTGAACAACTCAAAATCACAAACGAGTGAACCAAGTAACACAAAAATATGGGAATTCGAGCAAAGCCCAAGTCAGGAAAACAAACATCAACATCGAAATAAACTCGAATGCCCTAAGAGTGAAGTAGATGTGAGTGATAGTTCACTCACCTTGTTTGAAGCGGAGACGAACTCGAGAGAAGGAGTCGCAAGCACCAACATCACATTCGGCATAGATCCATCGAGTTCAAGTAAGCCAAAATCAGCAAAGCAAAAGGAGCAAAGTACATACCGAAATCACAGAGGAACTCGATCCAAATTGAAGAGCCGTGAGCAAATCAGAGAATATTGAAGTCTACTATCGAGCGGCGCTTCAATTTGTACAAGCCTCAATTCCAGATTCGAAGGCAACAGAGGAACGAAAGCCTTAGCAAGCATCGAAAGAACGAGCGAGGCCAAGCCCTAAATTTCTCAGATCGAAGAAAAATAATCACCGCCATTTTCTTTTCAGAGCAAAAAGGAACGAGTTAGAGAACAAAAGAAATAGGGCCGGCTGGTCTAGATGATTATCACGGCAACAATGAGTATGGGCCACAATAGTTCTCTTTAAAGCCCGTTTCCATAATACGAAATTTTATTAAAAGAATTTCTACTCGATATAGAAACTCTACCAACCATTTTATAAAAGAACTTCAAATTGATTTTTGATTTCAATAAAAATTTACGAACGATTTAATCACCTAATGGCGATAATTAAATGCTACGAATTTTCGGGTTGTTACAGACTCCCCTCCTTAAAGAAATTGCGTCCTCGCAATCATAAAGAATAAATGGACAAAAGGTAACAACCATAAGAACAAGGCAATGTCGAATGCATAAGCAAAGCAAAGGTCAATAGGGAAGTATCGGAATTATGGAAGTATCAGATAAAAATCAAAAGGTTCGATTGCTTAAAATCAAAAGAATCAACATCGAGGGGATCAAGGAATCAAAATCAGACGACTATCAGAAGCAAGAATCAATCGAGTTCTAGCAATTGAAAGAAAAGGAATCAGAGCAGAAATCACGTACTGCACGAATTGAATGTGAGTAAATCAAATTACTCACCTGAATCGTCAAAGAAAAAGACGAAGCTCGAATCTCAAAATCGCAAATATTCAATCATCTAAAACGATAATCGAATTTTCACAAATATCTGATTATCAAAAACGATAAGCAGAAATCACAAAGATTCGATTATCAAATCGAAAAATATTTAATTATCTCAAACGATAATCAAATTTCACAAATATCTGATTATCAAAAACGATAATCAGAAATCACAAAGATTCGATTATCAAATCGAAAAATATTTAATTATCTCAAACGATAATCAAATTTCACAAATACCTGATTATCAAAAACGATAATCAGAAATCACAAAGATTCGATTATCAAATCGAAAAATATTTAATTATCTCAAACAATAATCAAATTTCACAAATATCTGATTATCAAAAACGATAATCATAAATCACAAAGATTCGATTATCAAATCGAAAAATATTTAATTATCTCAAACGATAATCAAATTTCACAAATATCTGATTATCAAAAACGATAATCAGAAATCACAAAGATTCGATTATCAAATCGAAAAATATTTAATTATCTCAAACGATAATCAAATTTCACAAATATCTGATTATCAAAACCGATAATCAGAAATCACAAAGATTCGATTATCAAATCGAAAAATATTTAATTATCTCAAACGATAATCAAATTTCACAAATATCTGATTATCAAAAACGATAATCAGAAGTCATAAATATTCAATTAACGAGTCCGGAATTAACCGAAGTAGTAAAAGTATGGTTTCATACTCCGTACTTTTGCTAAATCATTTAAATCTCTTTATCGTTTCCTTGAAAGTGCAGAATTGTGTGTTTTAAAAATAACATTTCACATTCTCAAACGGACAAGTCCGGAATTAAGCGAATCAGTAAAAGAAAGGGGTCATAGTCCTCGATTTTTCTGAAACGTTTAAATCGCTTCCTCGTTCTTTTGAAAATGTAAACTGTAAAAATTTTTGAAAACAATTTTAATTTATATTTTTGAAACAACTTTTTTTTTTATAACGAATTTTGAAAATACGTGATTAAATTAGCAATATTAATGTTGCGGGAGAACCGCTTGTAAATCCATTTCAAAATTGACGGTTACTGAAGTTAACACGTCAAAATTTCATCAAAATAACTGGCATCAAAGTATAATACCAATGAATTTTCATTCATAAGAAAATGTCACAAGAATCTTCTCAAAGATAGAAAGGGATATCATACCCTAAACTTGTATTCATAACAAGTCAATAACACATGAATTCACCAATACACAAAAATTGACAAAACTTGTCAATAGAAATCACGAAAATTGGTGAAGCACAAATTCTAGAAATCATCACAAGAAATCCAGAAATCACAAAAAGAGGGGGAAAAGAGCCTATCAGAAAACGGGAGTATGAAAACTCCAAAACACCGGTTTCACAAGACGAGACGCTATCTCATGGTGGCTAACCATTAAAGTTTCACACAGGATTGGTCCGAAGACCGTGGGTCGCTATCCCACGCGTGTGAGTCGGAATCACACAGATTGAGGTCTAGGCTAACCTCGCAGAGAAAGAGACATCGCACATTTGCTAGTCTAAACCATAAAAAGGAAAAGGGAAATGCCTATCACAAAATGGGAGCATGAAAACTCCAAAATACCGGTATCACAAGATGAGACGCTATCTCATGGAAGCCATCCATTAAAGTTTCACACAGGAATGGTCCGAAGACCGTGGGTCGCTATCCCACGCGTGTGAGTCGGAATCACACAGATTGAGGTCTAGGCTAACCTCGCAGAGAAAAAGACATGGGTGAGTGGAATCACACAAATTAAGGTCCAGACTAACCAAAAAGCAAAAAGGTATGTGTGAATGGAATCACACAAGTGGTGTCTAGTCTAACCCCGCAAACAAAAAGATATGTGTGAGTGGAATCACACAAATTAAGGTCCAGACTAACCAAAAAGCAAAAAGGTATGTGTGAATGGAATCACACAAGTGGTGTCTAGTCTAACCTCGCAAACAAAAAGATGTGTGTGAGTGGAATCACACAAATTAAGGTCCAGACTAACCAAAAAGCAAAAAGGTATGTGTGAATGGAATCACACAAGTGGTGTCTAGTCTAACCTCGCAAACAAAAAGATATGTGTGAGTCGGAATCACACTACTGCGGTCTAGACTAACCTTGTGAACAAAGAGATACGTGTGAGTCGGAATCACACCACTGCGGTCTAGTCTAACCTTGCAAACAAAAAGACATCGCACAATTGCTAGTCTAAATCATAAAATGATCGTCATGATCAACGAGAAGTGTCGATTACACTAAGCTAGTAAATATAAAAGTTTAGCTTCATGTCCCTTAACCACTTGCTTAACTTAAATATTTACGAACAAACTATAAATCTTCACTAGAAAATTGTCACAAAAGGTTCAATCGAACAAGTCCAGGAGTTAACCGACGAAGTAAACGCAAGCGTTTCATACCACTTGTTTTACTAGGCCGTTTAATTCAATTTCTCATACGAGTGAAATAAAGGCTTGTATATACTAATAGATTGGAAAACGGTTCAAGAAAAAGAACTTTGTAGTAAAATAGTTTTGAAATCGTTTGGAAAAAGGGATTTTAATATTTACTACTAGTATAGAAAACCTTTATATTTTTAAAGTGACAAATCACAAAAATGATTGTGGAAACAATCAATCACAAGAATTCACATACGAAGATGTGAATGGAATCCAGAGAAATCGATACTGAATCCATCAGAAAGTATGTTCACAAAAATCCCGAAGAAAATGTCATCAAAGTTGCTAATAAATGATAGCAACAAATCGGGGAAATGATCAAGAATCGATCAAATTAGGAAACCAACAGCAAGCAAAATCAGAGTCTTGAAAATCAAGAAATTAGCAATTTCTCAAAAACAAAGTGACCGAAGTCGAATGGAATTCAAGATGAGGAAACCACAAAATATCGAGTTCAAACTCGCTGAGATTCAAACTAGATGTGAATGAGAAATCAAAATCACTCAATTTGCAACTGGTCCAGCTATTTTTCATCACAGTGTAACAGGTACACAATGACACTCATAGCATAGAACAAAAGTGGAACAAAGTCCAAAAGTCAAAATGGCTTTAATTTGCCAAATTAAAACAAAATCAACATCGGCTAAATCAATTCAAAGCCGAAAACACAAGAATAAGCGTTAGGAATTCATACCTAACAGTCAAAAATAATCATATGTAAAGATGAGAGATAAACATCGACAAATAGTTGTAACACAAGCTCCATCTAAGTTATGTTTTATAATTGTCCTAAACCTCAGGCTCTGATACCAAGCTGTGACGCCCCACCTCTATACCCATGCTAGCCAAGAACACTACGGTGTAGTGCTGTCAACTAGCACGGAGAATAAGGCTGTTGAGGAGCGACCATCTATGTAATTGCTTTGTGCGAGCACCGATATGTCAGATAATAAAACATTGCATTTCATCTTTAGAGAAAATCCGACATACCGATACAAACTCAAAGCTACTACACAGTGGCTATAATAGTTTAGGACAATAGATATAAAAATAACACAGATAACATAAATGCGGAATAAAGATGGAACGAAAAGTCTCATATATACAATAACTGATATCAGTTACAATACATTTGACACAATACAAATGATACAACTACAATTGTCGACTCATGAAGTTATATATACAAGTACATTATCGACTAATATACATGAATACATTATCATCTTAAAACAGACACACTGACAACAACAACAAGACGAAGACCACTTCAAATGATATAAAAAGTCTTCATAGCTCTAGCAGCAACCCAAAGCTAAAAATCTACAACCTGTAAATACTCGGTCTGACCCGAGTATTACATTCAAAAGAAAATAATACTCGGATCAGTCTAATTCAAAATCAGTTATTAGAGCATAGAAGCAATGATAATCAAATCTCAATAAAGATGACAGTCACAGAAATCTCGTATATCCAACTCTCGATACGAGAACTGGATAACGGCAGATATAACACTAAACAGTGTTAATCCACAAAACAGAAGTCCAAAGCAGTTTAAGCAATTGAAATGTCAATTTAAAAATATCAATGCTAATTGGCTGCAGTACACGCTAACGTGTACTGCCTCGCCAATACAGCCTACGAATTACGCAACAGGTCGATGAATAAGAACAAAAGAGATATCGATTAAAAACTGTCAATTCGGTGTGACTGCAGTGCACGCACGCGTGCACTGCCTCGCCACAACAGAATATAAAGTCACCACAAGGGACAAGGGTAAAACTGCTACGAAAATGCAGCCACCACTTGTATTTAAGGGCAAGGCTGCATCAGTGAAATGAAACAGTGTACCCAGTGAAAGAGACAATAAGTGAAACAAGTTCAACATGTCGCAAAGCAGGGCACAGGGAAATAGCAAACTGAAGGCGAGAGCACCAAAGATATGGCACTACAACACTCAACAGAAAAGAAGCAGATCAGCCTCATTAGAAGATAAGGTCATCAGTGAAGCAAAAATGACAAAAATGCCAATGATACAAGGCATCAATGCAATGTATCAGATTCGAGAACAAGGCAGTGCAGCAGCATAAAGTTTCAACTAAGAGAATACGAAATATGTACACATGAACAATATGTGTCCAGACTCAACAATTCAGAGAAGATATGCAAAGGTCAGAACAACATGGTATGTTGAAGAATAAATGAAAACTGCAACCATGATCAAGCGCAAGTGCAGTTTGTGAAAGGTCAAGCTACCACGAACAACTCCAACGTGAATATACAATTCAAGTACATCAAGTCAAAGATTAGGCCAGAGGCAATGCAATAAATCATACAGTTTCAAAATCCAGAAATCAGAACAGACTACATGAAATACATTGGAGCAATGCAATAGTGAACCACTAATTGAAACCGGACAGTGCCAGCACAATAAAAATAATAATTGTACATCCATAGTGTAGCAGTGTAAGGCATTTACATGAACAAGGCTCGAGAATATACATGCGTGAAGACCAACACTAAGTGGGGTTTGCATCACGAATTCGACATAATGTAACCAGACCTTGAGGCTAAACAGACCAACACTAAGGCTCAGGTGATATTAAGACTCAGTGCAACTAAATCTAAGCGGATAAAGCCAATGAATCTCGAATTGAACAGCCAGAGAAAAGACTACAAGATAATCCAAAACAAGGCTACACATCAAATAAATTAGGTGAAGCAACTAGATTTCAAAGCAGCAGCTCAATTTAAATGGCCAAAAATATTATCAATACAATGGTGATACTACAGAGACATGGCATCACTACTCAAATCAAGTGACCGAAGTCACACAAATCGGAACCATGATGGTCACGAGATACTGAACAACTCAAAATCACAAACGAGTGAACCAAGTAACACAAAAATATGGGAATTCGAGCAAAGCCCAAGTCAGGAAAACAAACATCAACATCGAAATAAACTCGAACGCCCTAAGAGTGAAGTAGATGTGAGTGATAGTTCACTCACCTTGTTTGAAGCGGAGACGAACTCGAGAGAAGGAGTCGCAAGCACCAACATCACATTCGGCATAGATCCATCGAGTTCAAGTAAGCCAAAATCAGCAAAGCAAAAGGAGCAAAGTACATACCGAAATCACAGAGGAACTCGATCCAAATTGAAGAGCCGTGAGCAAATCAAAGAATATTGAAGTCTACTATCGAGCGGCGCTTCAATTTGTACAAGCCTCAATTCTAGATTCGAAGGCAACAGAGGAACGAAAGCCTTAGCAAGCATCGAAAGAACGAGCGAGGCCAAGCCCTAAATTTCTCAGATCGAAGAAAAATAATCACCGCCATTTTCTTTTCAGAGCAAAAAGGAACGAGTTAGAGAACAAAAGAAATAGGGCCGGCTGGTCTAGATGATTATCACGGCAACAATGAGTATGGGCCACAATAGTTCTCTTTAAAGCCCGTTTCCATAATACGAAATTTTATTAAAAGAATTTCTACTCGATATAGAAACTCTACCAACCATTTTATAAAAGAACTTCAAATTGATTTTTGATTTCAATAAAAATTTACGAACGATTTAATCACCTAATGGCGATAATTAAATGCTACGAATTTGCGGGTTGTTACAACTATTTTCATAAATAATAATAATTTATTTTAAAACCTTATAATAACCTTTATTAATTCCAAACCATAATTATTCTTGAGATAACTAACTTTCAACTTTTCAACTTTTTATAAATTCTTAAAACATATTAACTATAAACAAATAGCTTTTAAACAATATTAATAATTAAATAACTTTAAAATAATATTAACATAATTATATAACCTTAAAATAATATAAATATAATTATATAGCTTTAAAAATAATATTATTATAATTAAATAACTTTAAAATAATATTTATATAAAATAAATTAACTTAAAAACAATATTTATATATTTAATTAGATAATCCTTAAACAAAATATTTTTGAAACCCAATTTCGAATTTAAAAATAGTTTCTCATCTCAAAAACCCATTTCTGACCTAATCGGTAATTTATAGTGTTTTTAAAATACTAATTTGAGACCAATAGCCACCCAACACTTAACCAATATCAATATTGATTTTCCTTATAAGTACTGGGTTTTAATTTCAAACATATAACGATGTTATAACCATAGCATCCATAATCATATTTATTTTTCAGTAATCCATATAAAGTAAATATTATTGAAACAATAAAATTCAATAATAGCGAGGAATCCCGTTGGATCCCTCCAACCTATTTTTCCCCTGCATCACAAATGTTACACAATCATAAAATATAAATCAACCGGTTCGAGGCGGGATTCATATATAAAGGGTCATCCGCTATTATACGGGAACGTAATATGGTCTCATCCACTCCAATAGGCAGGAATATATCCAAACCAACTAAATAATACAGTAATTCATCCAAATATTCATTCAACAATTTTTATCAACTATATATCGTACTAGTTATCCAAAAAGGTGAGTTTAAACTCACCGAAATTTTCTGTTGTCGTCGAGGCGTTCCGGTTTAGAACTAAAACCGGACGACGTCCGATTTTAGTCCAAATCTCCGCTATCTCCAAATTCATCCAAACTAGATCCATTGCGAAGCTTTCATTGTTACGAGCGCAACGCAAAAATCCGTATCTTGATTGGACCTCATAGAGTGAATTATTCAATTTTTAAATTAACGATTATAAATTTGCAATTAAATATTTATTACATTTTATATATACTAATTACCCTTAATATAAATTAAGACTTCTTCTTCCTATTTCATTCTCGCTCCTATCACTGTTCACACCTCATCCATGCTGTGACTTCTTCTCTCTATCTCTCCTTCATTCTTCCACTATCAGATGAACCGACATCGCCGTTGAGTCCACCTCCGCGAGCTCCTCTTCTCCGACCCCACAAACCCTGGTCCACAACCTATCTTCGAAACCCGACCTAGTACCCTCTCCACAACATTGGACCTCCCTAGACCCCACCACGAGCCACCCAAACGAGCCACCGACTACGCCTCCTCTCCCTAGTCCAACTCCAAGCTCCACAATGTAAAACAACGTTTATGCTTAGCGAAATTCCCAACCTTAGCTAAAATGAAAACTGCCCCTCTTCCTAAAGTGCGGTCGCACCTCTCATGCTTGTGCCAGGTTGCTTATTAGGGTGATGCAAATCTAAGAAACAAGTTTTCCAAAATTTATACGATTTACTTGAATTGATTTAATTTTTTTTATAAGGATACTTAATTACTGGCAGAGTTTTAAATAGAGGGAGGGATGATGGAATAACATGGGAAAAGGTGTGGGCATGCTGAGGGTAGGGTGGGATGAAATGAAAGAACATGGCAGTGTATGGTTAAATCAACGAAAATATATTATTTAAAATTCAAAATATCTAGGTATAAAATTTCGGACCCCAATCGAGGCGTGTCGCATGGTGTTCTATATGTTATACCCCTATTCTAAATCGCAATGGAACTAGTTTCAGGACCTAATTCGATCGTATGCAGAAGATAGCTTTTTGAACCCAATTATTATATTAATTTTTCAATATAAATTTCAACGCGTTTCGATCTCACATGACCAAACGTTACGTCCGATCGTTACGAAACTTGACGGTGTATTATAATTCATTATTATGGATCCAATGACACTAGTTTCGTCGAAATCCAAGACAGTGCCCTGGGAGGCTATTTTCACTCGTTAATTAAAATGAGATTTTTTAAAATCGAGTATAACACTTTTAAATCCAATTTAAAAGTTTTATTACCTTCATTCTTGTTAAATAGTGATTAAATAATCTTTTAAATTATTTTTATCAAAATAAAAATCCAAAATTCAATTATTTAAACGATTTCAATTATTAAATTCGACAATTAAATTATCCAATAAATCGCTATATTTGGAGTTTAAGTTATTTACCTATAAATTAACTTTTCAATATTTAAAATTAAATAAATATTCTAATTTCAAATAACTAAAATTCTAGGTCGTTATATGTACCTAATAGTGACAATTATTTACACCAATTCTCTTCGTCAAAACTATATCACTTTGGATTTATGGAATTTGGTAATGATCAAAATTCCAATGTCATCTACATTTAACTTTCTAGTCCAAACACAAAGACTTTGGGTCAATAATTACAATTATTATTAAACAAAATGCTCTGGCCAGAAACCTTGACTTTGAGTTGACTTGAATTGACCATGATACTAACCCCATATAACCGAGGAGGCGAATCCTCTCTTGAATAGTGCTTCACTTCCAATACTTCCACTCGGCCCAACTATAGTCACTCGATGGAACGCCATGCCATGATTTGACTATAATCAAAGCCGAGCTTTCGTATTGAAGATCCACAGTATTCTCAAGTCGAGAAAACTGTGTAAATCAGTCACATTGATATTTTATGTTTGATCTTAGTTATATTAACCAACAGAAAACTATCGAGTGAGTCGTTCCATGGTTATCCAATAACTATCAATATGTATCCCCTAGGTGCCCCCCCAACAGTCATGAGTAATACGCTGCCCAACATTTGGAGAGCATTACATACACTAGTCTCAACGGATACACCGATATCCAATCTCGATGCATCTTGAATAGGAACATTTAAAATGGTATATTTGTTTTATTGTGATAAATTACTCACGGTTACAACACTTTGTAACTACTATCACAAAATATGCCATTTATGGATTTTCTATTAAATATACTTTTAATTAAATTAATTAATTAATATAACTACATTATATCAAGTATATAATAGAAAGAACACCTTTATCGTCAATAAGATTGGTCAACGAGTTAGATATATGTAACAAATTGCATAATTTCCCTAGGACATATCCCTAACTCTATCAATCTCCCACTTGCACTTGGGGTCAGTTATGGAATCTTATTCCAACTTCTCCAATCGGTTTTATCAAAACCAATTGGGTCAGTCCCTTTGTGAATAGGTAGGTTATTATGTTTTAACTATCCACTATGTCAATCAACTTTCTCCGACGGTGATAAACTATTTTACCATGTGGAACAATTCGGAGTACGTCTCTCGACTTCAAGTGAGCTCTAAGTTCTATTATGAACTATATTACGACATTGTTATCATATAACCAAGTCAAGAGATTCTCAACATTTAGAATCAGCTCGGTTATAAAATTGTGCACTTTTAATTTTATATACATTATTTTGATTGCGGCAATATTCAAGGTGATGTATGTAGCCTTTTTTCATTAAATAAGCCATAGTCTTTTATTTGGAACATTTCCAATTTAAAGATTCTTTACTTGAATTTATTATTGACATACTACTCTCAATATGACTTATGAAGTTTGAGTTCGAACACTCCTTCATAAGGATTTTTTGTTTCTATAAACAATTCTCTAGTATTTCATAAATACACGAGAACACTTCAAACAACCATTTAGTGATATCAATTTGGATTTGATATTTGCTTCATGTATCAAATACATAAAGAAATCACAATATCGTAGACAACATAACAAGTATGATAATTCCTTTTGCCAATGCAAAGGAATCAATCTTACATATTCCATATTAAACATTTTAATAAGGTGTCCTTGCATATCATTTGGGACATTCCCGGCATCTTTTATACTTACTATAAAAGACATCATTTATTAATCCAATGTTGAGTATTAAAACAACTAATGCTGATTTTAAGACAAGTACATCGTTAAAATCAACAACATGTTGTTACTTATAGTTTAGAAATATCAATGTACCTTTAAACGTTCTTTCTTATGAACACATGCTTCCTCTGCACTTTGATTGAAAATCAAACTATTTGATAATTCTATCAAAATACTTATTCAATCTTGATGCTTATAAAATGATATTTTTGTATCATTTCTTGGATCATATCCAAATATTTAGAAACTCAATATCGCTCCCACTGATTTTGAGACATTTTAGTTAATATGTGTAAACAGCTTACTCTAAATCATTATTTAGATTTTTTTTGTTTCAATACATCTGTACTAAAACACTAGGACTTATTAAGCGATAATTTTGTGAGTAAATCCGAATTGATTTGAACGTGTCGAATATCGAATCTATTAATCTAATTTCAACAATTGAAATTTGTGATATTATTCTATCAACATTTCTCATTTAATTCTAACTGCATTAGTCTTACTTATAAAGACATAGTCGTGGTCGATGGATCATATCCCTTCAGTTACGACCACCAAAATCTATATTTTGATAGGGTACTTGGAATTCTTTCCGATTTGCGCAACATACCATATAGAGTCAACACTCTCAATGGTTCAATTAAACAATCTAGGATTATATATTTTCGAAATTAATAAGAAACTCATAGTTTCTCTTTGATGTGCAAGAATACTTATTAGACATTCTAATGCTATGTGTTAATTTAGGTTAGTTAATTTCATTTCATCTCATATAATCAGTTCTATATATGGATCGTATCCAATTCCATTTTACTACAAATATTTCCTCAAAGAAATTTCTTCACAGTGGAGTTGGTATATCTTGAAACAACAATTGTTTCTCAGTGCAATAGAATAGGTATTCATAAACATTTTATGAATTTATTTATTTATAAAACTGATTAAGTTTTATTTTACAAAAATTATGTTCAAAACATAAATATGTCATCCAATGACAGTCTTTTCAAAATCCTTTTGGGGAGATTCATACAAGGTCCCTCATGAACAATTATTATGTGCAATCTTTCGACTCGCACAACCTTCCAACTCCTTGGCCTCAGATATGTTGAAGTTTCTTATATACCCTTATCTTGTAAAATTTTATAAACTGTTATTCAGATGAAATAATATTAACCTTGTGTACTACCTTTAATTACATTACCTTGTAGAAAGAAACTAACTCACCTTCACTCATAATTAATCGTACATTGTCCAACAAAGTTCGATTATTCCATATCAATGCATTGTTATGTATCACATGGAGGAGTAATTTTGAGATTGAATCTTTATTCATTTTAGGTACGTTCGGAAAATTTTCCAATATACTCACTCATTCGATCAAATTAAATCATTTTTATCGCATGTTATTTTAATTACTTCTATTTTATATTCTATAAGTTTACCATAGACATACTACATGTGTATCAAATACACATGTCCATGTCGACAATAACACATCGGTGAATATGACGAAGTACGTGGAATCATTTTGGTATTTATAGAATTACGATTACACACATCTATATGTATCAATCTGAAGAGTTTATCAAATCCTATGATACTCCCAATAAATGGGCGCATAGCCTTTATTATTTGAGATATAATTGACAAGTATCATATGATTCAAAATCATACAATAAAATTATTTCTCAAAACTACGGCTTAGTCTATAATTCCAAAACAACTATAAATAATATTAGATGCTTTTGTATTTTCCAATGCATCACTTTTGTTATAAAAAAATAATACCACATTATAGTTTTATTTCACAAAGAATATTCATAATATTCATATTGAAATATAGCCATGTCTATTTTTTTCAGTCGATGCTGAAAAACAATCATTATTTCATAAATAATGTACGGTAAGTTTTACGAAAACCAATTTTTGTACTATGATGCAATTAATAAGTGTTATATGACATGCTCCCACTATTTCCACCACTACTATAATAGCGTACTAAATTCGGAGGTCCATGATTCACTTAATACAATTTGTTTATTTCATACAGTGCAACTATTTACAGTGGAGAGTTCGTTGATCAAATATCTTGAGCTCAAAGAAATAAATCTCATAGAAAACAATTTTCTATATGAAAATGCATTACGGAATAGAAATCATATTTCTTATTCTAATATTAAGTATCAATTATTATTACAATTCCCATTTCCAATGTTTCTCTATAAAGTAGAAGTGACTATTTATTCTCTTCATCCCAATTGTACCTTAAATTACATCTATTCTTATAGATTCGTATTCCTTTCAAATGGTAAAATTATTCAAAAGAAAACCTTACTACAATATCATAACAAAATTTTTACAAAAGCGCATTTTATTATCCTTAACATTTAAGGACATCAAATATGTTGCACTTTACGTAAACCGATCAAAATGACATTTCAGCGATCGAGTTCTTAGATCTATCTTGTAATTTTTGGTCTTGTGTTACATTAACATAATATGATCTCTTTTGTACTCAACCAAATTGAATACTCGATCTCACACTAAGGTTTATTTGGTTTTTCGGATGAACTAATTTCATCAAAATATTATACATTACAAACTTTGATCGTCCACCATATAGCATTTATATGCAATTGTATATGGATCAAATATCCATAGTCTTTATTGATTTTAGAGATCGAAACTTATAGAATGCAATACATGGCCTTGACCAAATAAATGCGCAAGTAACCAAACCACGAATGTATTCAGTAGTTGTAAAATCAGGCACTTGCATGGGTGTTGGAACGTTAACATGCAATAGAATTAAATAATGGGTATTATATTTCCATTTGTCAACTATCAATTCAGTTCATTTGTATATGTTAATTGATAAACATTTTATCAATCATATTAAATGCACAAATTTATCATTGTAGATAATTATAACATTATTTAGTATATGTTCTTACAATATTAGAAAGATTAAATGTTACCGTTTCATTTTTCTAATAAGGCTCCCACTAGTCTTTTATGTTTCTCCAAACCCTAAGATGAAACATAGAAGTCTTTCAACTTCACTAGTGGGTATTAGAACTCATTTGTCTTGGTATTCTGACCTTGAGTTTTCTCAACAAATCATAGCCCCACAAAAGATGGATAACTTCTTATCGGTTATATCACATACGACTCCTAACCTATTTTTCCTTGTCCTAATCTCATTTCGATCTTGAGTTTGCTCAACAAATCGAAAGAGATTATTCACTCATACCTACCACATCGAGAAAGCCTAATTATAGTATATGTACCTTGAGTTTGCTCAATATATACATGTAGTGATTTTACCTCGTCTATTCAATATATTAATAATACTACACATAACATCTCTAGCTTGAGTTTGCTCAACAACTAAGGAGTATGCAAATATTTATTAGTATATATATGGTAGAGGACAATATTATATTGAAGATTCATAATGTTCAGTATATTATATTGAGTGATATCGACTTATGGAATAATGTATTTCGTATGAAATACCCCCATGATTCAATTGTCAAACAGATCAGAAATCACAGTATACGTACATTTACATATGTATTTATTCCTTAAGTCTATTTGGGTTTCTTTAATGTTCCACCTTTAGTTTATACACTCATATTATATAAGTTTCATTATTATATAACTTTTATATTTTAGTTAACTTATACGATAATATTATGTATAATATTTTATTAATTAAATCTTATTTAAATAATTTTAATTAATTAATTTTAAATTAGTATTCCAATACAACTTTTATATTGGACATATCTACTATAATTGTTATAGTAAGGAACATATTTCTTATATATATGCATATTTTTAGTTAATTAACTAACCTTTATTACTTTATTAATTAAACAATTTTAATTAAATTATATTAATTTTAGAAACTTATCTTATATACATACATTTATGCTTATGTTACCTTAAACACTTTAAAATAACATAGCATATATTAACATATATAATACATGCATATAAGTATTAATTAATTAACACATTTAATTAATTTATATTATTAGTCTTAAATCTCAAAATTAATATTTACATAGTTTCGAACATTTTGAACTTTTCGTTACATTTTCAAACATTTTGAAAATTTACGTTAATTATAACCAATTATAATAAACATGCTTTTATTTTAAATTTAACTTTTAAATTTAAAATCTTGTCTAATTTTCAAAACTATTTTGAAAATTAACCTAAGTCCCAATTAAATTGGGCCTTTTCTACCAAGGGCAACCTTTGGGCTCACTTCACCTTTCATGCCAGGCAGGTAACCAGGTAGAACGGGGTACTTGATTACCCAATTCCAATCTAGACATTACCTTTCTAGACACCGTACTAAGTGTGCAAGCTTAATTAGTTAGCCCTAATATGACTAATTTAGATCGTATAGGCTATTGGGCTCTGATACCATTGTTGGAACTTGGCCAGTCCATAGCGGAAGAAATGAGTGAATTTCAAAAATTTTACAATTTTGGATCTTTAATAAGCATATGAAATCTAAATATATATTAGATCCAATCTAATAAAATATTAAATAAAGTCTTATTTTATTTAAAATTGGTTAAAAGGAATTTTAAAATTAATTTAGTTTAAATGTATAGTGCATCAAATACACTCAACAATTGTTTATAAGAGTTAATTTAGAGAAGAAAACCATTCATTTCTTTTCCTAAAAATAGGTAATTAATTGGGAATATAATAAACATTGTATGAAGAGAGGAACCTTCCATTTTCTCTCTCTCTCTAATTAAATTGATTGGGTCATGTAATGATATTAATTGGTAGTTTATTCATGGCATAAAATGTAACTATTTTCCAAATGTACTTTACTGTAAATTATGTAAGTGCAACAAATCTGATAATGTATAGAGATGATATTTCCTACATATGTGTCTTTATTGTCCATAGTATTATTTAAAATACATATACATACATATATTTACATTTATATACAATATAGATATACATATAAATGAGATTAAATTAAGTGTCACTTTTATAACTCCAAAAGGTCAGCAATTTTGAACCTAGTTTCAAAACCGAAAGTTTTTAAGATTAAAAATTATGATTTTACATAAAATTTCATCATATAAATTCAATTCAAATTATATATATATATATATACACACGTACGTATGTATATATACACATGCACATAAATTTGTGTGCATATATATACACATAAAAAAATCATTGTAAATAATGTTTTAAACTTAATACATCTTTATGTTAAAATTTATAATTTGGTATATGTTCCAATATAAAGTAACAACTAAAGCCTAACTTTAATTTTAAAAGGAAATCCAAGGGTTTATGATATTTTATAATAAAGTCCAGTTATGTTTATAAAGAATTTTTTTTATATAACTTTAAATAAAAGTTTACGAAAACCAAAAGATTGAATTTGAAATATTGAACACAAAACATACATGCAAACATAAATAAATTACATATGTTTTCTATTTGAATCAGTGATAGAAATATTTCATTAATTAAGACTTAGATTTTAATCAAAAGGTGTTTTTTAAATAACAAACTTGAAACAACAACAAAATAGATATGACAAATCAGACACATATGTATATGTTGCAGAGGTTTTAGATCTAAAAAATTAAGCAATATGAAAAATAATTAAATATGGGATCATATAATGTAGATCTAATAATGACAATAAGAATTGGCAAACTATCAAAATATATCTTAAAACAGATTCAAATTAAAATAACATGGTGAACATATATAATTAATTAAGATGGAGCAAAAGGGATCTAATCTACTTGACCAAATAAACAAATAAACAGATGAGATGAAATAGGAGATGGATCTAAATTACATAAACAAGTTGAATGATTAATATATAAAATTAGAATTATCACCTTGAGGTGTTGCTAAGAGAATGCACCTTGAATGATGAATCAAAGGCACTTAGATTCCATGAATCAATTTCCGAATTTTGCAAGACTTAAGAGATTAGAACCACCTTTTGTCATTAATTTTATTTGATATTTTATTTTGGAAATTTAGAGGTTAGGAAGCCATGAAAATTTGAAATTCTCTGGCAGAAGAGCAAGATGGATGATTGTGACATGAAATAAATCAATCGTGTAAGTAAACAAAGGGAGATGTGTTTTAAAGGAATGATAGAAACCTTTCCTATTTCTTCCTTAAAACTTTCCCCTATTAATTCCTTTTTAAATGTTAATCAAATCCTCTCTCTCTTCTACATGCATGGCTAGCCATAGATGGTGCCACATCAGCCCTAAAAAATTTCCAAAATCTCATTAGCATCAATCTCATTTAAATCCAATTCAAATGTGCGCGCGTTTATAACTTTTATATACGCACACCATTAAATGCTAATGTTATTCAAATATATTAAAATAAAATTTTAATAATTAATATTTCACAAATAATAATTAATTTTAATTTATTTAAAGCCCCCATTTAGTATTTATCGTGTTTAAATCAAATTTAAACACTCTAAAGATATTATATATCAATATGCATGTTTATAACTCATATATATACGCACTTTACTAAATGCTAAGGGCATTCAAACAAATTAAATAAAAATTTAGTAACTAATATTTCATAAACATTAATTAATTTAATTAATTTACAACAATTATAAATTAATTAAATCACGTGGTTCATTTAAAGCATTCATCATTTCGGTTGTGCGACTCAAAAGTATAAATTCAGTCAGCGATTAGTATCAAACTATTCGAATATTAACGTTCACACGTCACTTAGCAGGTGGTGTGACATTTTGGCTGAATTTATCGCTTACACATCTTTTAGATAAAATCCAATTTTATTTATTATAAGCGGTACCTAATAGTGGCAATTATTTACACCAATTCTCTTCGTCAAAATTATTTCACTTTGGATTTATGGAATTTGGTAATGGTCAAAATTCCAATGTCATCCACGTTCAACTTTATTGTCCAAACACAAAGTCTTTGGTTCAATAATAACAATTATTATTAACCAAAATGCTCTGACCAGAGGCTTTGACTTTGAGTTGACTTGAATTGACCATGATACTAACCCCATATAACCGACGAGACGAATCCTCTCTTGAATAGTGTTTCACTTCCAATACTTCCACTCGACCCAACTATAGTCACTCGACGGAACGTTATGCCATGATTTGACTATAATCAAAGCGGAGCTTTTGTATTGAAGATCCATAGTATTCTTAAGTCGAGAGAACCGTGTAAATCAGTCACATTGATATTTTCTGTTTGACCTTAGTTATATTAACCAACAGAAAACTATTGAGTGAGTCGTTCTGTAACGACCCGTAAATTTCAACTGTTTTAATAACGTAATTAGTTGAAATTTTGTGAAATTTTAAACGATAAAATTTTGAAATAAAAATTTAATATTTGGAATACGTCTAGTTAAACATAGCAACTAGTAAATTTTCGTCCGAAAATATGTGTAACATCCCTAAATTTTCGACTTTCGAAAATTCAACATCGATACTCACTTTATCGACTGCCGAGACATCGAATGCCGGAAACCCGGAAAGTTATGGTTTTAAGAAAGAAAAAGTAGAAGAAGAAGGAGATAGAAGAAAAGAAGAGAAAAAGAAAAGAAGAACAACACATCAACATCAGAATAGAAAACAATATCAGAATCTTACACATCGCAGCGGAACAATATATAATAGATAAATGAATATCATTTAAAAACAAAAGAATTATATCTGTTATTACATTACATCACATCATATCATCAGAGTCAATAAACAACAATGGACAGTTATATAAACTTGTCCTTATACAGAATACACAGCGGAATAAATACTATCAGATACAAATACTACGTCTCGCCATCCAGCTTATCTCCAAAGCTCCAGAATATCCAGAATATCCTGATAATCTAACTCTAGACTGCCCGTGTGGAAATTTGTGGGCACCCAGAGTTTAGAAGGGAAACAATAAACTCCGAGTCAGTCATGGTGACTGGTGTGAGATCGTAAAACAGTTATTCTTTAAAATAAACAACAGGATAATTTTAAAGTCAATTCGAAATGCTTTTGGAAAATGAAACTACCATAAGACCTCCCGCCACACACACAATGCAAACGCAGACTTGGAGGAGATTTCTTCTTATGATAGTCAAAGATGCTTACTACGCAAAAATCAAATCCTTTTTTATATTATTATTAGTGCATAGTGTAGAAATCATTTCGAAAGTATAATATTAATCTTAGCCAACATACGACCAGTATCGTATGCCTACTATAGCTACTATGTTCAATAGCAGGTTACCGCCACATTCCATAGCAGGTAATACAACTAAAACCGTACACGTCACGTATTGTTTCTTTGGATTTCCAACAAATGGTCAGGCTAAGGAACTTCCTATCCACGATGGGTACGTCCCTGGAATAGACGACCCGAGAAATAACCTAACATTACGGTTAGATCTCTGCCAACACAAGGCCGGGTTACCTCTGCAAAAGTAGGTAACTACTGACACGCGTATGCCATCCCCCGATCGTCACCGATCTTCCCGAGGATCCCCGATTCGCAACAAACCACATAGATAATAATAATGCAGTAACCACAGAGGTTAAGTATCTGGGCTCCATACCATGATACCACCTTTATCCAGAAGGAATGACATACACTAAGGGGCGCTACTCCCTAGAACCTTGCCGCATCCTTCCTGTTTCGACCATTTCCGGGGTGTGAGGCTCGATGAAGTCTCGTCCACAAAGCTACGCTTTCTATAAAAAGCCCTGCTTCGGGTCAAACAAAATGATCAACCTATGATCACAACGATATAAGATCAAACAAATGATCATATCACAAATGATCAAACACTGATCATTTCACAGCAACACTCAGTATGCCACGTTACCAAATTGGGATATATCGCTGATAAATTTCAACTACATAACCTCTGAGCTCGTACGTCTCAGAGAAGGGTGTTAAGCTAAGAGAATAAATTCTCCGCCACCAACAGAAATGTATTTGAAAGAAATCAGCTCAATATCTCAAATTGTAACGTCAGACACACAATCCATACAAGTCTGTTCCGGGATCGAACAGAACCGAAGGCACTTCTCACGAAGCCCTTGCATTTCCGGATAAATTTCTAATCACGTCCGGACTTCCCGTCACTAAGGGTGATAAAACCTCTAAACCGAAGATCAGTCGGTGTAGAGTAACTCGACGGTAATCCTTCCGTTTTCAAAAATATCCGGTCTTCAACACCGGTCTTCAAATGCGATTCATAACGACGTATCACATATTCGGAATGGGTTATACGACCCCATGGTCCTTTCCCGGTTAACCCGAATAGTGAGCGATTATTCAAAAATAAGTGTGGCATTCAAATTCATCCAATTCACAACAAATACCTACTCAAGGTAATTATTGATAGTCGGTTATTTAACTATCAATAAAGATGCGTAACATCATCAGATTCCAAATAATTTTCCCAAATTATTTCATCTTCCAAAAATATCTTTTACTAGATATAAAATTTCCACACTTAACCATTTGAAAACAATTTCAAATCAATTTCCACTCTTCAAAAATAAATCAATATTTATTTTTAAAACAACTTCGCTTTCTTTTATAAATTCCGTATTGAATTTATACTTTCGAATATCTACTGATATTCGATTTTCAAATCGATTCCATATTCATTCTCAATTTATCTTTAAGAAGATAAAATCTCAAAACAGTTCATTTCATATTGGAAAAACATTTCCATACTTATTTAAAAATAAGTAATTCACAAATCATTTATTTTCAACACTTGGAAAATATCCGATATACTTAAATCAAATTAAGTATATATTCATTCTTTAAGGAAATCATTTATTATAACAACATTTATTTGAGTCAAAACGAATGTTACGTAAAACATCGTTACGACGACTCAAAATCTCTAGTATAGGGATTCGAAATTAAGATAGATATGTAAATCCCAATACTACATCAAAACATTTCCTTTCGGAAATCATTTACTATAACAACAGTGTTATAGTCCATCATTTCCTTATATTTTCGAAAACGTCTATTTCAACAATAAATGTTGAAATCTATGTATTCGATACTTAACACGTTTTAAAACACCTTTCAAATGTTTAACTTCATTTTTTTAAAAATATTACTTCTTTAAAAATGAATCCAATTTTCTTAACAATATATTCACTGTCCAAAATCGTGAATAAAATTTACATAACCCCATTTCAATCATTTCTACACATTTTTATCACATTCAATCTATTTCGAATTTATAAGCACGTTTATAAATTCTATTTCTCTTTTTAATAACAACTTCGACTTATAAACCTTCTTTTATCAACTTCTATATTTAACTTATCAAAATAAGTGACTTTGGGTTTATAAACAACTTTTATAAATTTTAATTCTATTTATAAAAGCTTCAATACCAAATCAATTTCAATATTGATTTCTAATTTTATTTTCAACATTTGAATAAAATTTCCATATTGATTTCTCAAAAATTCATTTCTAAATATTAAATCAATTACAGATTGATTTCAAATTTTATTTATCACTACTAAATAAATTCCTTATTTTTCTCAAATTATTCAATATTCTGTTTTGAAATGGATTCTTCAAATTGAAATCATTTTACATTGATTTCACAACTTATTTCAATTTACCAATTAAATTCCAAACTGAATTTCCAACTTATCTTCTTTTAAATAAATTCCCTTTTAAGAAAATAAATTTCAATCGTTTCTTTCAATCTATTTAAAAATCCAGATTTTAAATTAATTTCCTCAATTTAAAATCACTATTATACGAAATTCATTTATTTAACATTTTCACTTTATTCTGGAAATAATTTCGATAAGATTATAAAAATTAACTTTTTATACTTTAAAATTCCTTTCTTCGAATTTATTAAATTTCTAAAATTAAATTCACTTAGAAATTTCTATTTTGATTTCCAAAAATTCAATTTCGTTTATTTTTGGAATCCAATGATGTCCAACATCCATTCAGCTAAATTTTAGCATTCAAATAATTTCCAGATATCAATATGATTAATAGCATCACTATAATCATTCACAGATTCATATCACAATAGAAATAAATTCAATCAATGTGAGGGGTCCAGTTGGATCCCTCCAACCTGTTTCCCTGCATCCAAAGATGTTAGCACAATACCAATTCCGCTCCAGTACGGAATTATCGCGGTATATAGGTTTTTATAAATCCGCTTACTAACGGCGCAATAGGGTCTCATCCGCTATACGAGGCGGGAATCATCAATCCAATATATACATATGCCAATATGTATATACTGCTATATATATAGATATATCCTATCATATCTAATATAACAATCAATAGCAATCAAACAGTCAATAATAACTGTAAAATCAAATTTCCTTCGAGTGAGAAAATCTCACCTTAGCTTTATATTTTGCCATCCCATTTCCTTATTTATTCCAGCTTGACTCGATTTCCTTGATTTTTAACCTTGTATAAACAATTTATTAATATTTGAATCAACTGAAAAATTAAATTTTCATTTTAAAATTTCAATTATCCCATAAATTAAATTTCTAACAAATCTCCCTTTAAATAATATTTTTCATTTGAAACTAAAATTTTTATTCGACTAAAAATTTAGTTTTAACAAATTTTCCTTACTGTTATATTTTTCTTCCTTTCCCATATATATATGTACTTACTGTTTTCTTAGACATATTTAGATTGAAATATACATATGTATATATGAAAGAAAAACTACAGCTCCACCTTATAGTAAGTTTATTATTTGATTTTATACATCATTTTCTTTCACACATTTTAAATTTTGAATCGGTAAACATGGATTGTTACCTCGATCGAGCATCGCAGATGAACTCGATGCCGATTCTCCTCCTCCCTGTGCCCAGATAATCACGATACTAAAATGCTCGTTCGATACCAAATCACGACCACTTCATCATCCTTAGCCTCGACTCCAGTTGAACTTACCGCCTCTGACATCGCGAACATCACCACGCTACAGCTCGAATCGCCTACTGCCTCGCGATACCCCAAGCCCTAGGCGTCGCAAAACAGTTCGACACCAAGATCCCCACGCAGCCTCGACGTCGACAAACCTCCCCAATCCATCAAAGCTTCCGCCTCATCGAAAACCACCCTGACAAACGCAAATCGCGTCTAGCTGGACACACCACCATCAGTTTCGCACGCCTCCACTTCCTTCACTGTCGCGATTCATGTTCGCTCGAGCCCATCCACTTCGCCGATGTCTGTCGCCTTAACCTCACAGTCGCCGCTTTTCGAACTGCCCCTCACCACCTCGCGACGCGCGACGTGCCTTCCTTTGTCGAGCTCCCCCCTTCAGACGAGAGAACGCCTCGCGCCTCCTACGCATGCGAGCACGATCGAATTTCGAATTCGATTCGCGATTTTGGCAGAATAGAAGAAAAGAGGGTAGCGGCCATTTTATACTGCTTTGAATTTTTATTTTGTTTCGACATTTTTTTCGTTTCGTTCGTTTCTTGATTTAAACTGAAGAGAGGAGTTTCGAATTTTATTTGGGTTTAAGGATAGCGGCCATTGAAGTTTTGAAATCAAAATGAACTGGTCTCGTATAAGATTTGTAGAGAGATGGGGAGGACAAACGAACGTGATTTAGCAGAGAATAACATGTTCACACGATTTCTCTCCGGGATTTTCTGCGTGATACTAGGCGTGTTTAAAGGAGATGTTGTGCTGCCATTTGACCAAGTTTAATAAATTTGAATTTAATTTAATTTAAATTTCGATGCGTTTGCTCGCCGCATAGCCATGTATTAACTCCGAAAAATACGAAATTTGAAATCCGACAATAATTCAATATTACGAACCCAATGGAACTGGTTTCGTCTAATTCCGAGACTGTTTGAAAAATGACTATTTTTAAATATCGATTCGAACAATATAATTTCAAAACTGAACAAAATAGTCCGAAATTAAATTCTGAAGCTTCTATTATCTTCAGTATCATCAATGTAAATTTTAAAAGCTTTTCGAAATATTTTTCTTCAACTTTAAAATTGAAGATATAAATTTTATCCAGTTTCAATAGATTAAATTTTATAATTTAATCGCCAATTTCAAATTTATATCGGGGATTCAAATTAAATCATCGTTCAAATATTTAAAATAAATTAAATATTTCCAATTTAATTCGTTTGAAATTCTGGGTCGTTACAAACTTCCCCCCTTAAAAGAATTTCGTCCTCGAAATTACAAGTTAGGAAAAATGGTCCTTAACTCGTCTACTCTTTTTCCAACATCTAATAGTTTTATCAAATTTTCAAAACAAATCTTTCTATTAAAGATTCGTTATCATTCAACTCGTTTTCCAACTTCAATTATAAGTTTCAACAACATTGTTTAACTTCTCAATTCAAATTCGAGTTTAAATTCAAATTTTAAACTTTCAAAATTTTCTAACACTCGGAATTTTCGAAAAATTTCGCCAGCGTCTCCTTTGCGCGGTTAATACGGCACGACTACAAAACGTCCCTACGGACTCTCAGATTTCAAAAAGAAAAAGAAAAAGCCAAGCGGCTAGACCAGAAATCATCAAAATCTCATATTCGAATTCAAATACATACCTTTTTCGAGCAATTCAAATTTATCTTTGCAATTCAATTCCAATTCCTTTATACCTGTATATCCTACTAGCCATAATATCTAGTTACACATTCAAACCATTTTGCAAATTCTGTTACAAAAATTTCAATATAACTGCTTATATCATCATTACTTCACTGATGAAGTTACATATCTATTTCATTCAATTTTCACATTTCAAGTTTCATTTGAATTCGATTTACAATTCCAATTTAATTTGAATTCTATTTTACTTCTGAATATTGAATTTATCAGTTATCTTTCATTCATAACCGCACTATTTTTAAATTAGTTTCAGTTACTAATTCATTTCAATTCTAATTCATTTATTCACATTCGTTTTCAACATTCAGTTCTAATCTTATTCACGTACAATTGTGAATTCCCTTCATTGAAAATTTATTTATTCTTACTTGAATTCATCTTTAAATTCGAACCATCCCTTTTATTTAGTTCACAATTCAAGGTTTAATTTTTACTAATTTAACTTTCAATTTCGCTTTCATTAAATCACAATTGATTCATTTGTACTTACATTTATTTAACTTCATCTTTAAGTTAAATTTATTCTACCAAAATTCAACCGTATAAGTCATCAATTTCATAATATTTCGTAAATATTTTAATATAGCATTCCAGAGTCTTTTTTAACATTTCAAAAATCATTTTTGAAAACAATTCAAATCATCCTTTGAATTTCCAAAACAAAACCCAAATTTTCCAAACAACTTCCATTTAAAAAAATTTGGCAGCAATTTCTCTTTTGGAAACTCGAAAATGAACATCAGTAATGCTGCAGTCATTACCGAAGTTATTTTCCAGCGACCGAAAAGAGTTTAGAGCTTTCATCTCTCCAAAATACTTTTCAAAGCCTTTGAAAATCATTTTCAAATCAATCAGATTTAAACTTCCCAAATCTCCAAAATTTTCAAATTCTTTTCAAAACATTTCCAAATACTTCTCTGGAATTCCGTTTCAAATTACAAATCACATTTATAATTTACATTCTTTAAGTTTCATTAGTATATGGATTTATCTCTTAACTTTGGGGTTATGATTCCAATTTCTTATTCAGTTTTAATAGTAATGATAACATTTCAATATCATCACTTTCCTAACAACCAAACATCCATATACTATGATAATTCATAGAAAAATCGTTTCTTTTATATACAAAAATAGTTTTGGGTAAAATTATTTCATTTACCCTATTTAAAACAATACTGTGCCGAATTGTTCTATTCGAGTGTTTAGAGATCCCTATCAATAACGTTAATTACTCGTATTGACCAGAATCCATATACCACTCAACAAATCAATCATCACAATATAAAACAATTTTTTATATTCACTAACAAATACGCGCTCATATTTATTATTACACTCAACTCATTCTAGAGTACTACTGACTCTATCTCTAATGAGTAACACCCAACAGAGCAGGGTTGTCGCTTAACCATATGCTCTGATACCACTTGTAACATCCCTAAATTTTCGACTTTCGAAAATTCAACATCGATACTCACTTTATCGACTGCCGAGACATCGAATGCCGGAAACCCGGAAAGTTATGGTTTTAAGAAAGAAAAAGTAGAAGAAGAAGGAGATAGAAGAAAAGAAGAGAAAAAGAAAAGAAGAACAACACATCAACATCAGAATAGAAAACAATATCAGAATCTTACACATCGCAGCGGAACAATATATAATAGATAAATGAATATCATTTAAAAACAAAAGAATTATATCTGTTATTACATTACATCACATCATATCATCAGAGTCAATAAACAACAATGGACAGTTATATAAACTTGTCCTTATACAGAATACACAGCGGAATAAATACTATCAGATACAAATACTACGTCTCGCCATCCAGCTTATCTCCAAAGCTCCAGAATATCCAGAATATCCTGATAATCTAACTCTAGACTGCCCGTGTGGAAATTTGTGGGCACCCAGAGTTTAGAAGGGAAACAATAAACTCCGAGTCAGTCATGGTGACTGGTGTGAGATCGTAAAACAGTTATTCTTTAAAATAAACAACAGGATAATTTTAAAGTCAATTCGAAATGCTTTTGGAAAATGAAACTACCATAAGACCTCCCGCCACACACACAATGCAAACGCAGACTTGGAGGAGATTTCTTCTTATGATAGTCAAAGATGCTTACTACGCAAAAATCAAATCCTTTTTGATATTATTATTAGTGCATAGTGTAGAAATCATTTCGAAAGTATAATATTAATCTTAGCCAACATACGACCAGTATCGTATGCCTACTATAGCTACTATGTTCAATAGCAGGTTACCGCCACATTCCATAGCAGGTAATACAACTAAAACCGTACACGTCACGTATTGTTTCTTTGGATTTCCAACAAATGGTCAGGCTAAGGAACTTCCTATCCACGATGGGTACGTCCCTGGAATAGACGACCCGAGAAATAACCTAACATTACGGTTAGATCTCTGCCAACACAAGGCCGGGTTACCTCTGCAAAAGTAGGTAACTACTGACACGCGTATGCCATCCCCCGATCGTCACCGATCTTCCCGAGGATCCCCGATTCGCAACAAACCACATAGATAATAATAATGCAGTAACCACAGAGGTTAAGTATCTGGGCTCCATACCATGATACCACCTTTATCCAGAAGGAATGACATACACTAAGGGGCGCTACTCCCTAGAACCTTGCCGCATCCTTCCTGTTTCGACCATTTCCGGGGTGTGAGGCTCGATGAAGTCTCGTCCACAAAGCTACGCTTTCTATAAAAAGCCCTGCTTCGGGTCAAACAAAATGATCAACCTATGATCACAACGATATAAGATCAAACAAATGATCATATCACAAATGATCAAACACTGATCATTTCACAGCAACACTCAGTATGCCATGTTACCAAATTGGGATATATCGCTGATAAATTTCAACTACATAACCTCTGAGCTCGTACGTCTCAGAGAAGGGTGTTAAGCTAAGAGAATAAATTCTCCGCCACCAACAGAAATGTATTTGAAAGAAATCAGCTCAATATCTCAAATTGTAACGTCAGACACACAATCCATACAAGTCTGTTCCGGGATCGAACAGAACCGAAGGCACTTCTCACGAAGCCCTTGCATTTCCGGATAAATTTCTAATCACGTCCGGACTTCCCGTCACTAAGGGTGATAAAACCTCTAAACCGAAGATCAGTCGGTGTAGAGTAACTCGACGGTAATCCTTCCGTTTTCAAAAATATCCGGTCTTCAACACCGGTCTTCAAATGCGATTCATAACGACGTATCACATATTCGGAATGGGTTATACGACCCCATGGTCCTTTCCCGGTTAACCCGAATAGTGAGCGATTATTCAAAAATAAGTGTGGCATTCAAATTCATCCAATTCACAACAAATACCTACTCAAGGTAATTATTGATAGTCGGTTATTTAACTATCAATAAAGATGCGCAACATCATCAGATTCCAAATAATTTTCCCAAATTATTTCATCTTCCAAAAATATCTTTTACTAGATATAAAATTTCCACACTTAACCATTTGAAAACAATTTCAAATCAATTTCCACTCTTCAAAAATAAATCAATATTTATTTTTAAAACAACTTCGCTTTCTTTTATAAATTCCGTATTGAATTTATACTTTCGAATATCTACTGATATTCGATTTTCAAATCGATTCCATATTCATTCTCAATTTATCTTTAAGAAGATAAAATCTCAAAACAGTTCATTTCATATTGGAAAAACATTTCCATACTTATTTAAAAATAAGTAATTCACAAATCATTTATTTTCAACACTTGGAAAATATCCGATATACTTAAATCAAATTAAGTATATATTCATTCTTTAAGGAAATCATTTATTATAACAACATTTATTTGAGTCAAAACGAATGTTACGTAAAACATCGTTACGACGACTCAAAATCTCTAGTATAGGGATTCGAAATTAAGATAGATATGTAAATCCCAATACTACATCAAAACATTTCCTTTCGGAAATCATTTACTATAACAACAGTGTTATAGTCCATCATTTCCTTATATTTTCGAAAACGTCTATTTCAACAATAAATGTTGAAATCTATGTATTCGATACTTAACACGTTTTAAAACACCTTTCAAATGTTTAACTTCATTTTTTTAAAAATATTACTTCTTTAAAAATGAATCCAATTTTCTTAACAATATATTCACTGTCCAAAATCATGAATAAAATTTACATAACCCCATTTCAATCATTTCTACACATTTTTATCACATTCAATCTATTTCGAATTTATAAGCACGTTTATAAATTCTATTTCTCTTTTTAATAACAACTTCGACTTATAAACCTTCTTTTATCAACTTCTATATTTAACTTATCAAAATAAGTGACTTTGGGTTTATAAACAACTTTTATAAATTTTAATTCTATTTATAAAAGCTTCAATACCAAATCAATTTCAATATTGATTTCTAATTTTATTTTCAACATTTGAATAAAATTTCCATATTGATTTCTCAAAAATTCATTTCTAAATATTAAATCAATTACAGATTGATTTCAAATTTTATTTATCACTACTAAATAAATTCCTTATTTTTCTCAAATTATTCAATATTCTGTTTTGAAATGGATTCTTCAAATTGAAATCATTTTACATTGATTTCACAACTTATTTCAATTTACCAATTAAATTCCAAACTGAATTTCCAACTTATCTTCTTTTAAATAAATTCCCTTTTAAGAAAATAAATTTCAATCGTTTCTTTCAATCTATTTAAAAATCCAGATTTTAAATTAATTTCCTCAATTTAAAATCACTATTATACGAAATTCATTTATTTAACATTTTCACTTTATTCTGGAAATAATTTCGATAAGATTATAAAAATTAACTTTTTATACTTTAAAATTCCTTTCTTCGAATTTATTAAATTTCTAAAATTAAATTCACTTAGAAATTTCTATTTTGATTTCCAAAAATTCAATTTCGTTTATTTTTGGAATCCAATGATGTCCAACATCCATTCAGCTAAATTTTAGCATTCAAATAATTTCCAGATATCAATATGATTAATAGCATCACTATAATCATTCACAGATTCATATCACAATAGAAATAAATTCAATCAATGTGAGGGGTCCAGTTGGATCCCTCCAACCTGTTTCCCTGCATCCAAAGATGTTAGCACAATACCAATTCCGCTCCAGTACGGAATTATCGCGGTATATAGGTTTTTATAAATCCGCTTACTAACGGCGCAATAGGGTCTCATCCGCTATACGAGGCGGGAATCATCAATCCAATATATACATATGCCAATATGTATATACTGCTATATATATAGATATATCCTATCATATCTAATATAACAATCAATAGCAATCAAACAGTCAATAATAACTGTAAAATCAAATTTCCTTCGAGTGAGAAAATCTCACCTTAGCTTTATATTTTGCCATCCCATTTCCTTATTTATTCCAGCTTGACTCGATTTCCTTGATTTTTAACCTTGTATAAACAATTTATTAATATTTGAATCAACTGAAAAATTAAATTTTCATTTTAAAATTTCAATTATCCCATAAATTAAATTTCTAACAAATCTCCCTTTAAATAATATTTTTCATTTGAAACTAAAATTTTTATTCGACTAAAAATTTAGTTTTAACAAATTTTCCTTACTGTTATATTTTTCTTCCTTTCCCATATATATATGTACTTACTGTTTTCTTAGACATATTTAGATTGAAATATACATATGTATATATGAAAGAAAAACTACAGCTCCACCTTATAGTAAGTTTATTATTTGATTTTATACATCATTTTCTTTCACACATTTTAAATTTTGAATCGGTAAACATGGATTGTTACCTCGATCGAGCATCGCAGATGAACTCGATGCCGATTCTCCTCCTCCCTGTGCCCAGATAATCACGATACTAAAATGCTCGTTCGATACCAAATCACGACCACTTCATCATCCTTAGCCTCGACTCCAGTTGAACTTACCGCCTCTGACATCGCGAACATCACCACGCTACAGCTCGAATCGCCTACTGCCTCGCGATACCCCAAGCCCTAGGCGTCGCAAAACAGTTCGACACCAAGATCCCCACGCAGCCTCGACGTCGACAAACCTCCCCAATCCATCAAAGCTTCCGCCTCATCGAAAACCACCCTGACAAACGCAAATCGCGTCTAGCTGGACACACCACCATCAGTTTCGCACGCCTCCACTTCCTTCACTGTCGCGATTCATGTTCGCTCGAGCCCATCCACTTCGCCGATGTCTGTCGCCTTAACCTCACAGTCGCCGCTTTTCGAACTGCCCCTCACCACCTCGCGACGCGCGACGCGCCTTCCTTTGTCGAGCTCCCCCCTTCAGACGAGAGAACGCCTCGCGCCTCCTACGCATGCGAGCACGATCGAATTTCGAATTCGATTCGCGATTTTGGCAGAATAGAAGAAAAGAGGGTAGCGGCCATTTTATACTGCTTTGAATTTTTATTTTGTTTCGACATTTTTTTCGTTTCGTTCGTTTCTTGATTTAAACTGAAGAGAGGAGTTTCGAATTTTATTTGGGTTTAAGGATAGCGGCCATTGAAGTTTTGAAATCAAAATGAACTGGTCTCGTATAAGATTTGTAGAGAGATGGGGAGGACAAACGAACGTGATTTAGCAGAGAATAACATGTTCACACGATTTCTCTCCGGGATTTTCTGCGTGATACTAGGCGTGTTTAAAGGAGATGTTGTGCTGCCATTTGACCAAGTTTAATAAATTTGAATTTAATTTAATTTAAATTTCGATGCGTTTGCTCGCCGCATAGCCATGTATTAACTCCGAAAAATACGAAATTTGAAATCCGACAATAATTCAATATTACGAACCCAATGGAACTGGTTTCGTCTAATTCCGAGACTGTTTGAAAAATGACTATTTTTAAATATCGATTCGAACAATATAATTTCAAAACTGAACAAAATAGTCCGAAATTAAATTCTGAAGCTTCTATTATCTTCAGTATCATCAATGTAAATTTTAAAAGCTTTTCGAAATATTTTTCTTCAACTTTAAAATTGAAGATATAAATTTTATCCAGTTTCAATAGATTAAATTTTATAATTTAATCGCCAATTTCAAATTTATATCGGGGATTCAAATTAAATCATCGTTCAAATATTTAAAATAAATTAAATATTTCCAATTTAATTCGTTTGAAATTCTGGGTCGTTACAATATGAAAGTTTATTTCGCGCGTAAATTCACTTCAATTTAATCAGTTAAAAAGCAGTGAAAATAAAATTTTTCCGAAACCTAAATATTTTTACATAGAAAAATTCTAAACCATCTTCTGAGCAAGATGTCAGTTTGTCGTTTTTCCAAATTCGGACATCTTTGGCTCCGTCGATCTTATTTTTCAGTGTTTTTCTTGCATTTTCCGCTATTAGAAAATTCGAATTTTTATATTTCAATCATACCACTGATATTTGTATACCGTTGTGATCGTCTCGTCGTGCTGATCTCTACGGTATATTCAATTCTGTGTATTGAAGTTCGATACGCAGCGGAATCTGTGAAATTGTGATCCGTATCGGTATCGGTTGAGCTTTCTGAATTCTTGTGTCTATTCAAAATTTTCCAACGTGTGTTAACTCAACAGCCACTGGCATTTATGTTTTTCTAGAAATCAATGCTTGACTTTTTACTTTCACCGGTTCCAAACTCATCTCCGGTTCATTTTGCTTCCTTCCCTTCTTTCACCACGTTCTTACTTTTAGAAACCACTTTATATTATGTAATTTAAAGTATAATGTCTATTTGGCTTTCCCTGAACCATGCGCATCTTCCCACACCTGTTCCTCCCCACCCTTCTTCTTCTCCTCCGTCCCAACACCACTCACTCAGCTCTTCGTCCAACACTCGCTCACCGAACCACCCACCTGACAACCCACTGCCGAAGACACACCTTGCCGTCATCTTTCCCATCGACCAGCCGGCCATATATTATGCGAGTTATTTTCTGTGCCGTGAAATGCATGCTTCTCCTTTTGTGTTTATAGGTAATATATGTGTTATGATTATATATATTTTACAAGTATATTCTGTGGCAATTGATATATTATTCAGGGTTGTTTCCAATACGTGTTTTTCCTTCTATAATTGTTATCATATATATAGGCTATGATAATGTTATATATGTACTGTCTGTTGTGAATCTGTAAGTTTATAAATATGGGTGTCGGCAGCTATGAATATATATTATTTAAAAGGTATATAAACTTGTCATATTACATATTACAAATCTTCTACTATATATATGTTTATGATTTTACAACTTATTATATATATATTTCATACGAAAATTTTGTTGATATTGGGTATTGTCTGGAAGTATATTAATGATAATATTGTAAACCTTTTGAAAGGAAGATATATTCCATATGGTACAGTTTATACGGTTGCTAGATATTATATTACAAAAGTATTGTACATGTTTTAGTTGTTACAGTGTTTTATAAGTACAGTGCTATATATTTCATGCTCTGTAATTTTGAATCTACTTACTTATAGCCTATATATATATATATATATTTCAAGTTTCTTTTATATAATAAGCTATGATGATATGTATAAGTGTATATAATATGTTGTTATTTGGGGGTGTGTTTATATTGGTTTCGAAATATATTGTTCGAATATTTTGGTATGTAAGTATATATCTATAAATGCATATATTATATATTATAGTTTCGTTTAGATTACTGTTATATATATTACTTGCATATATTTTCATATAATACGTATGCTATATATTAGTTGCATGTGATAAATGATGTGTTTACAGTATTGTTTTACTTTTGGTCTTAAACATAAATAGTTATGTGTTTTGTAAGTCTGCATATATGATGGTTCATACACTTTCAGTCTGTATGTATATATTTGGATAGCATGCATACATTTGCTCACATGTACAGATATAGTCTGCATATATAATACATTTTATTTTTTTTGTTTTCCTTTCCTGTTGATAGTTTGCATGTATACAAATGGTAAATAACTATATTTAGTTGTACGTATAATATATGTATAGCTATTCTTCTAAGTTTTACAATATATATTAGTTTGTATATATACTGGGTTGGTTTTGAATATACATATATAATCTGCAGTTTATATGGGATAGGCTCTGTTATTATGGATAAATGTATATTAACTATATGATGAAATTTAGATTTTATTTTATTTTCAAACATTTATTATTAAGATGACATATATGTATGTTGTATAGATATGTTTACATATGTATTATATATATATGACTATATAAATTTATATATATATACTGTTAGTTTATAATGTTTGATTTTATATATATTACACATAAGTATACTTGAGTTGATTTTTAAATTATATTATATATGTGTTTAACTTAAACAATGATTTTGATATATATATATATTTATTTATTTAATTTAATATACGTTTGAATTTAGAATATGATTATATATATATATAGTTATATATGGTTATATTAGTTTGCTTATACAATTTATCTTCATCAATCCAGTTCTGATTTGAAATCGTCTCTTCCAACTATCAGCTTTGTTCGTCGAATCATGTCCATCTAGCATTGCTTCGGTACTCGTAACCCATTTCGTTGTCAAATCTCTCTAGCCTCGAAAGGTGAGCACTCACTCACGATTAACGTTCTTTTATTTATTAGATTTGATTTCAATTGAAACGACAATTGAAATATGCTGCTATTAGTTAATGACACTGTTATATATGCTATTACCTGTATCAGTTCACCTGTGACATCTGACACCATTATGTGTTAATTATTTATGCGATGATAATACAGTTTGGCTGATAATTGATTGATTGTTGATGTTTATATTGGACGTTAAATTGTTAATGTTAAATTGATAAATAGTATGCAATTGAAATTGATATAGGATAGTTAAATGTTGAATTTGATTTAATGACATTGTATAATATGACCCCTTTAACTGTTAAATTTATTGACACGTAGGATTTGTTTAATTACACTTTGAACCACTGAATGTATGTTGTTAAATTGATGATGTATAAAATTGTAATTAAACGACAAGTGAAAACCGTAATGTAATAATCTTTAATCTGCATGAAATGATAGTGTAGATTCTAGAAATAATTATATTAATTCATACAAATAACAATGCGAATTAATACAGTTATTTCGGGATTATTTGAATTGATTTTTGGATTGATATTGATTGATGTTATTGCTTGTTTATTTACTTTGACACCATCCCAGCTATCACACTGCAAGTTCCCTTTGTTATGTTTGATTTTGTATTGAATTGGAATCGGGTTGAAATGATAAATACCCAAATTGAACTTTGACCTAGGATAGAAAATTAAATAAAACCCGATTGGTCAATAAATTTGATTTAAAAATAAAACGAAGATTTTATTTGAATAAATAATATGGTTTTGAAACGAAGTTGGAAATTGAATTTTGATGAAATTGAAATGTGAATATTTAATAATCTGAAACAAAATATTAATAATGTAATTGATGAAAGAACGTTGTTTAATTTGAGAAATGATCGAATTAAGTTTGAAATGATTTAATAATTAAGTTTGAAATTACAATTGAGTTTGAAATTATTAAACTTTGAAATTATTTAATAATTAAGTTTTGAATTATTTAATAATGAATTATTTAATGATTAAATTGAATTGAATCCTTTAATAAGAGAAATTGAACTTTTGAATAAGTGAATTTTACTTCGTAAATAATTGAAATTGAGATTCTTTATTAATTAAGTTTTGGGAAAAATTATTTAAGAAAGTAAATAAGTGAAATGAATTTCTTTAACAAGAAATAAGATGTGAATCATTGAAATTAATGTAAGACTTGAAATTTAAAGAATTTGATTTGATGAATTTAATTTAATTCAATTTGTAAGTTTTGATATAATGAAGTTGAATTTGAATAACGGATTTAATGAATTGGAAATTTAATAGAAATTGTTTTGAATGGAAAATTTACTTAATGAATATTGAATGAGATCGATAAATGAATTTAAATTGATTTAAAGGTTAGATTAAATTAATTTAAATGTTCTCGAAATGAGACTTATATTCGTACTTGAATCAATTTTGATTTGTTTTAAATAAAAATTGAAATTGAATTATAAGATTTTGAAATGATAATTTGGAAGTTTTGAAACGTAAATGATGGAAATTGGTTTTTGAAAGACAAATGAAATGTTGATTTACGAATTGAAATTGAAATTGATTTGGTTTTGAAATAAATAAACGACCAATCGGTGGAATAATTACGAAAGTTATTAAAGAGACCGGAATTCGGTTATGGATATACTCTCTATCTAAACCGAAAACCACTTTAATAACTATACGCGGAGTGATGATCCAGAATGAAGTGGTTGGAATGATGTACGTGTTGACTGAAGAAAGAGAACGATGATGGATAGCCTTGACACTTGTGTCAAATTGGAAATGACTAAAACAGGAGTTGTGCCGGGCCAATGGAGGATTAGCTACCTCAAGTGGACACACTTTTTCGAACTACTTATACTTGTTGTCGATTGGTGCACCCTTGATTTTGGGAGTGTTGTTTCACGGTGTTGCGGGCGCTGCGGCGTTGCGTTCTCACCAGTCCGGATCGGGCGAACGGTAGTATCACTACCTTGGGTATTGCCTCATGTGCCTTGTCATACTTGTATTCCATTTATGCACGACCACTACGATTTTGATTTGTACCTTTAGTATATGGATTGCCCTCTGGTGACTTCCGGTTTTGGGGAAACTACGATCTTGTATATGCTTTTGGGAATAAAAATGTGTTAAGGGTGGAATGGGCCATGACTTAACGCTATTTTGATATCTTATTATTACTGATAGACATTATCTACTTAGCGTATATTACTACCTAGTAGATAGTTTAACGGATCCTTAAAGGATGGTTATTCCAAACATCCTTTGAGTTACTTGTATTTCAATTGCTATTTCACTTGAGTTGGATTTATTAATATAAGAATGTTAATCCTGACTCGAGTGTTTTGTATTTTGCTTTACGCCCGGGTCAGACTGAGTGGTTCAGCTTTCGAGACTCACCTTTGGAGTTGGAGCTTCGCTTGGAGATCCAGCTATCTATCCAGCTTTCAGATATTCGATGATTCCAGTGATGTATTCTGCTTTGTATCTGATGTATCATATTACTCTTCCGTTGTATCTGGTTTAACTCTGATGTAACTTATATATTTATATAGTAGCTTCATGAACTACTATTTCTTTTATTTCCGCTGCACTTATTACTCTGTGTCTGTGATCTGTGATTATTTATTTACTGTATATGTTCAATTTTGCCAAATTTAAATTAACAACGCGGTATTTTGAGCAATTCAACTCCGGCATGAGTGTCTACCTATACACTTATAATGGACGCGAATGGTCCAAAATGGCGGGTCGTTACAGTTGGTATCAGAGCTTTGGTAGCTCTAGGCAAAACTTAACATATAGAGTAAATGTATTTACAGAATCACTTTCATTTCAAGTTTCAATCTCTTCCTTTCGACTCGATTTCTTTGAATTTTGGAACGTTCCCTACGGTTCCAAATTTCATTCGTGTCCCTCACTATTCGTCTTCTTTCAATTCTGGAGCATCCCATAACTCCACTTCGAATGACTCTTATAATGAATCGACGGTCTCGCCAAACTTCAAATGATTCGTAAAGGAGCAAAACTCCTTTATAATAGGCATTGATTTACCGGAGATTTCTGTATCCTCGGTTTACGATGCTATCTACTCCCTGCTATACTTGAATCTCATCTCTAGAGATTGAGTGTTGAATTACCTCGGAATTCAGCATTGATGTTATTCTTGAAGTTACGGACGACCCAGTTAAGGTTGCCCGTGAATTAAATAAACTCATCCATCTCCTGATTGTGGTAATCGAATTATCTTATCTTCTGTTTCAAACTTATTTTCGAATCAAAATTCCCTTTGATTTGAGTCCATCAAATTTGAATCTCTATCTTTGCTTTGAAATCTATTCTTATATAGTCGAGCGAGGAAGTGTATTTGTAGATTAATATTTAAAATGTTTTAGAATAATATTGTGTTGTTTGAGTTGTTGATGTTGATTTGGATTTCCGATCGATTCGTCTGATCAACGCTATCGATAGGATTTCCAAAACACTTGAGCAGAGCAAACTGACACAATATCGTTTTCAAATTTGGTAAATAAAACAAAAGTTTTGTATGATTATCTTATATATAAATATAAGTTTTCTGAAATTAAATTGTTAATGAATTTGTTGTCTGGAATAATAATATTTGATTTTCATTTATTGTTTTGTAAACCATTGACTATTGCATAATATAAATAAATGAATTTATAAATACGGTTTATAAATTGATTTGGAATTTGAAATGAATTTAATTCAGAAATTTGAGAATTTAGTTTTCGGCGATTTCGAACTTTGGTTTTAAAATTTTAAAGTATATATTATTGGAATTATTTTAGAATAGAAATCGTTTTCAAAGAACTTTTAAATGTTGAAATCAGTGCTCTTCTCTTTTTCGCTGGAAAATAATTTCGGTGATGGCGGCCGCATCATCGACATTCATTTTCGAGTTTCGAAGTGGAGAAACCATTCTGTAGCTTTGCTACGATTTTGTTTTGAAAAATATTTTGATATATCTATATATAGGTATCTTATTTTAAAATTTTAATTTGATTTGATATAAATCTCTAAATTGTTTAAAGTTAATCGGAAATCAAATTCTTAAATTTTGTTAAAGGATGATTTTAATTATAAATAAAAACCAAAATTTGGAATAAAAATTTAAACTTGAATAATTGAATTGAGAAATTTTATTTGTATATTGTTCAACTGCATTCTAATACAACTTACCTAAATCATACAGAAGTTGAATATGTAATTGGATAATATATAAGATAAATTGAATTTATAAATAAAATTTGAGTGTTTATAATAAATGTTACACACTAAATTTTGATTATAAAGACGTCAATTGAGTTAGATAGGATAACAAATAAAACTCAGTTAATAATGAATTAATAAATTTGTTTTGAAAGAATTAATAAATTGAAATTTGATCAATTTATGAAATACCTTGAATTTAAAAGCCATTGGTAAATATAAATTAATTTTAAATCGAAACTTTTATGGTTTAAATTAATTTATATGGGTTAAATATATGTGATGAGATATATTAAGTGAAATAAAATTTATAATAATTTGGAATTAAAGAATTTAATCTGTTAAAAATAAAATATGATTATAATAAAAGATTATTCAAATTTATGGTTTTAGAAATGGTAATTTGAGGATAATTGGATAATAAGATAATGAATTTGGAAATAGTTGAGATTGATTTTAGTGAAATCAAATGGATTAAATCAATTATTGAATATCAATTAATTTAAATTTGAATTTATATGGTTTGAATTAATTGTTATTTTGTATTTCAAATCTGTTTTCTTTCTGGTTGATTCTATTCTCCAACCTCGTTCCTTTTCGGGGACGAAAAGTTTTGAGTGGGGGAGAGTGTAACGACCCGTAAATTTCAACTGTTTTAATAACGTAATTAGTTGAAATTTTGTGAAATTTTAAACGATAAAATTTTGAAATAAAAATTTAATATTTGGAATACTTCTAGTTAAACATAGCAACTAGTAAATTTTCGTCCGAAAATATGAAAGTTTATTTCGCGCGTAAATTCACTTCAATTTAATCAGTTAAAAAGCAGTAAAAATAAAATTTTTCCGAAACCTAAATATTTTTACATAGAAAAATTCTAAACCATCTTCTGAGCAAGATGTCAGTTTGTCGTTTTTCCAAATTCGGACATCTTTGGCTCCGTCGATCTTATTTTTCAGTGTTTTTCTTGCATTTTCCGCTATTAGAAAATTCGAATTTTCATATTTCAATCATACCACTGATATCTGTATACCGTTGTGATCGTCCCGTCGTGCTGATCTCTACGGTATATTCAATTCTGTGTATTGAAGTTCGATACGCAGCGGAATCTGTGAAATTGTGATCCGTATCGGTATCGGTTGAGCTTTCTGAATTCTTGTGTCTATTCAAAATTTTCCAACGTGTGTTAACTCAACAGCCACTGGCATTTATGTTTTTCCAGAAATCAATGCTTGACTTTTTACTTTCACCGGTTCCAAACTCATCTCCGGTTCATTTTGCTTCCTTCCCTTCTTTCACCACGTTCTTACTTTTAGAAACCACTTTATATTATGTAATTTAAAGTATAATGTCTATTTGGCTTTCCCTGAACCATGCGCATCTTCCCACACCTGTTCCTCCCCACCCTTCTTCTTCTCCTCCGTCCCAACACCACTCACTCAGCTCTTCATCCAACACTCGCTCACCGAACCACCCACCTGACAACCCACTGCCGAAGACACACCTTGCCGTCATCTTTCCCATCGACCAGCCGGCCATATATTATGCGAGTTATTTTCTGTGCCTTGAAATGCATGCTTCTCCTTTTGTGTTTATAGGTAATATATGTGTTATGATTATATATATTTTACAAGTATATTCTGTGGCAATTGATATATTATTCAGGGTTGTTTCCAATACGTGTTTTTCCTTCTATAATTGTTATCATATATATAGGCTATGATAATGTTATATATGTACTGTCTGTTGTGAATCTGTAAGTTTATAAATATGGGTGTCGGCAGCTATGAATATATATTATTTAAAAGGTATATAAACTTGTCATATTACATATTACAAATCTTCTACTATATATATGTTTATGATTTTACAACTTATTATATATATATTTCATACGAAAATTTTGTTGATATTGGGTATTGTCTGGAAGTATATTAATGATAATATTGTAAACCTTTTGAAAGGAAGATATATTCCATATGGTACAGTTTATACGGTTGCTAGATATTATATTACAAAAGTATTGTACATGTTTTAGTTGTTACAGTGTTTTATAAGTACAGTGCTATATATTTCATGCTCTGTAATTTTGAATCTACTTACTTATAGCCTATATATATATATTTCAAGTTTCTTTTATATAATAAGCTATGATGATATGTATAAGTGTATATAATATGTTGTTATTTGGGGGTGTGTTTATATTGGTTTCGAAATATATCGTTCGAATATTTTGGTATGTAAGTATATATCTATAAATGCATATATTATATATTATAGTTTCGTTTAGATTACTGTTATATATATTACTTGCATATATTTTCATATAATACGTATGCTATATATTAGTTGCATGTGATAAATGATGTGTTTACAGTATTGTTTTACTTTTGGTCTTAAACATAAATAGTTATGTGTTTTGTAAGTTTGCATTTATGATGGTTCATACACTTTCAGTCTGTATGTATATATTTGGATAGCATGCATACATTTGCTCACATGTACAGATATGTCTGCATATATAATACATTATTTTTTTTGTTTTCCTTTCCTGTTGATAGTTTGCATGTATACAAATGGTAAATAACTATATTTAGTTGTACGTATAATATATGTATAGCTATTCTTCTAAGTTTTACAATATATATAAGTTTGTATATATACTGGGTTGGTTTTGAATATACATATATAATCTGCAGTTTATATGGGATAGGCTCTGTTATTATGGATAAATGTATATTAACTATATGATGAAATTTAGATTTTATTTTATTTTCAAACATTTATTATTAAGATGACATATATGTATGTTGTATAGATATGTTTACATATGTATTATATATATATGACTATATAAATTTATATATATATATACTGTTAGTTTATAATGTTTGATTTTATATATATTACACATAAGTATACTTGAGTTGATTTTTAAATTATATTATATATGTGTTTAACTTAAACAATGATTTTGAAATATATATATATATATATATTTAATTTAATATACGTTTGAATTTAGAATATGATTATATATATATATAGTTATATATGGTTATATTAGTTTGCTTATACAATTTATCTTCATCAATCCAGTTCTGATTTGAAATCGTCTCTTCCAACTATCAGCTTTGTTCGTCGAATCATGTCCATCTAGCATTGCTTCGGTACTCGTAACCCATTTCGTTGTCAAATCTCTCTAGCCTCGAAAGGTGAGCACTCACTCACGATTAACGTTCTTTTATTTATTAGATTTGATTTCAATTGAAACGACAATTGAAATATGCTGCCATTAGTTAATGACACTGTTATATATGCTATTACCTGTATCAGTTCACCTGTGACATCTGACACCATTATGTGTTAATTATTTATGCGATGATAATATAGTTTGGCTGATAATTGATTGATTGTTGATGTTTATATTGGACGTTAAATTGTTAATGTTAAATTGATAAATAGTATGCAATTGAACTTGATATAGGATAGTTAAATGTTGAATTTGATTTAATGACATTGTATAATATGACCCCTTTAACTGTTAAATTTATTGACACGTAGGATTTGTTTAATTACACTTTGAACCACTGAATGTATGTTGTTAAATTGATGATGTATAAAATTGTAATTAAACGACAAGTGAAAACCGTAATGTAATAATCTTTAATCTGCATGAAATGATAGTGTAGATTCTAGAAATAATTATATTAATTCGTACAAATAACAATGCGAATTAATACGGTTATTTCGGGATTATTTGAATTGTTTTTTGGATTGATATTGATTGATGCTATTGCTTGTTTATTTACTTTGACACCATCCCAGCTATCACACTGCAAGTTCCCTTTGTTATGTTTTGATTTTGTATTGAATTGGAATCGGGTTGAAATGATAAATACCCAAATTGAACTTTGACCTAGGATAGAAAATTAAATAAAACCCGATTGGTCAATAAATTTGATTTAAAAATAAAACGAAAATTTTATTTGAATAAATAATATGGTTTTGAAACGAAGTTGGAAATTGAATTTTGATGAAATTGAAATGTGAATATTTAATAATCTGAAATAAAATATTAATAATGTAATTGATGAAAGAACGTTGTTTAATTTGAGAAATGATCGAATTAAGTTTGAAATGATTTAATAATTAAGTTTGAAATTACAATTGAGTTTGAAATTATTAAACTTTGAAATTATTTAATAATTAAGTTTTGAATTATTTAATAATGAATTATTTAATGATTAAATTGAATTGAATCCTTTAATAAGAGAAATTGAACTTTTGAATAAGTGAATTTTACTTCGTAAATAATTGAAATTGAGATTCTTTATTAATTAAGTTTTGGGAAAAATTATTTAAGAAAGTAAATAAGTGAAATGAATTTCTTTAACAAGAAATAAGATGTGAATCATTGAAATTAATGTATGACTTGAAATTTAAAGAATTTGATTTGATGAATTTAATTTAATTCAATTTGTAAGTTTTGATATAATGAAGTTGAATTTGAATAACGGATTTAATGAATTGGAAATTTAATAGAAATTGTTTTGAATGGAAAATTTACTTAATGAATATTGAATGAGATCGATAAATGAATTTAAATTGATTTAAAGGTTAGATTAAATTAATTTAAATGTTCTCGAAATGAGACTTATATTCGTACTTGAATCAATTTTGATTTGTTTTAAATAAAAATTGAAATTGAATTATAAGATTTTGAAATGATAATTTGGAAGTTTTGAAACGTAAATGATGGAAATTGGTTTTTGAAAGACAAATGAAATGTTGATTTACGAATTGAAATTGAAATTGATTTGGTTTTGAAATAAATAAACGACCAATCGGTGGAATAATTACGAAAGTTATTAAAGAGACCGGAATTCGGTTATGGATATACTCTCTATCTAAACCGAAAACCACTTTAATAACTATACGCGGAGTGATGATCCAGAATGAAGTGGTTGGAATGATGTACGTGTTGACTGAAGAAAGAGAACGATGATGGATAGCCTTGACACTTGTGTCAAATTGGAAATGACTAAAACAGGAGCTGTGCCGGGCCAATGGAGGATTAGCTACCTCAAGTGGACACACTTCTTCGAACTACTTATACTTGTTGTCGATTGGTGCACCCTTGATTTTGGGAGTGTTGTTTCACGGTGTTGCGGGCGCTGCGGCGTTGCGTTCTCACCAGTCCGGATCGGGCGAACGGTAGTATCACTACCTTGGGTATTGCCTCATGTGCCTTGTCATACTTGTATTCCATTTATGCGCGACCACTACGATTTTGATTTGTACCTTTAGTATATGGATTGCCCTCTGGTGACTTCCGGTTTTGGGGAAACTACGGTCTTGTATATGCTTTTGGGAATAAAAATGTGTTAAGGGTGGAATGGGCCATGACTTAACGTGTGACGCCCCACCTCTATACCCACGCTAACCAAGAACACTACGATGTAGTGCTGTCAATTAGCACGGAGAATAAGGCTGTGGAGGAGCGACCATCCATGTAACTTCTTTGTGCGAGCACCGATACGTCAGATAGAATAGAATGCATATCTTTTAAGGAGGAAATCCGACATACCGATACAAACACAAAGCTATCACACGGTGGCTATATATAATCTTCGGAAACAAACATAGAAATAATCATAACATAAATCAGTCACAGACATCCATATCACAAAGGCGAAAGAAGATATGAATAAATATATAACACATGAAAGTGTACATCAGAGTAGTGGTCAGAAAGATCCACGATAATACAAAAGAATAGCATCACGTGCTATACAAAAGAATAAGTACACAACATAGAGTCTATATCTCAAAGGTGTACATCCAAAAACTACTAATCTATGTAGTTAGCCAAAAGTCAGAAATATCCTGAAGAGAAGTCAAGCAGAAGCACCTGTAACATCTCGGTCTGACTCGAGTATTATTTATAAGAAAATAATAAACGGATCAGTCTAACTATAAATATCAGATGATATGGTATAAAGTAAAAGGCATGACATGAACATGAAATAACTAAAACGACATACTACTATAAGTATGTAAATGATAATCAACAAAAGATTAATCAATATCACAAGAATCTTCTCAAAGATAAGGTAGGGTATCATACCCTAAACTTGTATTCATAACAAGTCAATAACACATGAATTCACCAATGCACAAAAACTGATATCATATCAATGAAAATCATGAAAATTGGTGAAGCACAAAATTCCAGAAATCATCATCAGAAATCCAGAAAACACATAAAAAGGGGGGAGGCCTAACACATGAATGGGAGCATGAAAACTCACCTACGCGTAAACACATGACGAGAAGCTATCTCATGGAAGCTATCCATTAAATTTTCACACAGGAATGGCCCGAAGACCGTAGGGTGCTACCCTAGAAATGTGATGGCGAAACATCACATAATCGGGGTATAGTCTCCCACGTAGACAAAGAGACATCGCTCAATCGCTAGTCTAAATCACAAAAATGATCGTCATGATCATAAGGAAGTGTCAATCACACCAAGCTAGTAAATACATGAGTTTAGCTTCATGTCCCATAACCACTTGCTTAACTTAAATATTTACGAACAAGCTGTAAATCTTCACTAGGAAATTGTCACAAAAAGGGTTCAATCGAACAAGTCCAAGAGCTAACCGACGAAGTGAACGCAAGCGTTTCATACCACTCGTTTTACTAAGTCGTTTAAGTCGATTTCTCATTCGAGTGAAGTAAAGGCTTGTATATACTAGTAGATTGAAAATCGGTTTGAGAAAACAAACTTTTGATATTTAAAATAGTGTTGAAATCGCTTTGATGAAAGAGTTTTGATATTTACTATTAGTATTGAAACCTTCATATATCTTTAAAGTGACAAGTCATAAAACGATTGTAGAAACAAATCAATTCACGTTCGAAGACGTGAGTAAAGTCCAAAGAAGTCAATCCCAAAACCATCAAAGTAGAAATTCTGATAAATGTTTTTCAGATGAGATTGCCTACGCAGAGTAATACGGGGTTCGACCTGCCCGGTCAGGTCGCGGGGGTCCAGGGGGCCAAACGACCTAAGGGAAGAATGCCACGCGACTTAGCAGAAGAACAGGTCGAACGACCTAGGGGAAAACAGGTCAAACGACCAAGTACTAACTCGCGAACGACTTACGACTTAAGAGCCATACGAACCAGCGACCTAAAACTGGCGACCTAAGGATACGCGACCTAAAGGCTTAGCAGGGTCGAGCGACTTACGAGTTAAGGGAGGCACGCGACTTACGACTCAAGGTCAAGCGACCTAACTGGAGTTAAGGGAGGCGAGCGACCTACGACCTAACAAAGTCGAGCGAGCTACGACTTAGCAAACGAATGTCTTAACGACCTAAGCCTTGAACGACTTAGTGGAACGAACGACTTAACGACCTAAGCCCCAATTCGAGCTACGAGCTAAGGCTGGAACGACCTAGTGGAGTTAGGTCGGGGACGACCTATGACTTAACGATTTAAAAGCCAACGACCTAGGACTTAAGAGCCATACGAGCTACGAGCTAAGGTCTATACGACCTAACGACTTATCCCAGTACGACCTAAGCCAGGACGAGGTAGCAGAAGGCAATGACCTAACTCTTAACTCGCGCACGACTTAGCACTTAACTCGCGAACGACTTAGCACACCCAGAACGACTTAACACTTTAACTCGCGAACGACTCAAGCCAGTAACTCGTGAACGACTCATCACTTTAACTCGCGAACGACTCAACGATGGCCAGAAACGACTTAAGGCCAGAAACTCACCAAAACGCCAAAATTTATAGTTTTTCTCCAATCCAATGCAATCCAAAGGCAGATATTCATACAAATGCAATAGAGGATCATTCCCAACAGTCCAAGATAGATATAGGTAAGATGTGAGATCAAAAATCTCACCTTTTCACGGAATTTGATGAAGATGGAGATTTGAGAGCAAAGCAAGAACACCAACAAGCTTGAATCAATGGTCTTCACGTGAATTTGATGTTGAATCTCGGATTTGCAATAGAATTTGTGTTTGGAGTTTTAATTTCCACTTCCCACCACCATTTTTGACAAAGCTTGAAGTGTTTTGATAGAGTGAGGAAGATGGTTGGGCTGAACTAAAGGGGTGCAGTCCAAACCAAAGTCAAAGGCGGGAAAAAGTGTTGAAAATTTCACTATCTCCAAACATATCGAAGTTTACACTCAAAAAGATCGCAAACGTCATTTTGAACTCAATGGGGGTGGTCTCGAGTCCTAATTTGACCGTATGCAAAAAGTAGCTTTTCGGACTAACATCCGACTAACGATAAAATATTTAAATAAAATATTTAAATATAGAATCGATAGATATGCGGGTTGTTACATAACGCTATTTTGATATCTTATTATTACTGATAGACATTATCTACTTAGCGTATATTACTACCTAGTAGATAGTTTAACGGATCCTTAAAGGATGGTTATTCCAAACATCCTTTGAGTTACTTGTATTTCAATTGCTATTTCACTTGAGTTGGATTTATTAATATAAGAATGTTAATCCTGACTCGAGTGTTTTGTATTTTGCTTTACGCCCGGGTCAGACTGAGTGGTTCAGCTTTCGAGACTCACCTTTAGAGTTGGAGCTTCGCTTGGAGATCCAGCTATCTATCCAGCTTTCAGATATTCGATGATTCCAGTGATGTATTCTGCTTTGTATCTGATGTATCATATTACTCTTCCGTTGTATCTGGTTTAACTCTGATGTAACTTATATATTTATATAGTAGCTTCATGAACTACTATTTCTTTTATTTCCGCTGCACTTATTACTCTGTGTCTGTGATCTGTGATTATTTATTTACTGTATATGTTCAATTTTGCCAAATTTAAATTAACAACGCGGTATTTTGAGCAATTCAACTCCGGCATGAGTGTCTACCTATACACTTATAATGGACGCGAATGGTCCAAAATGGCGGGTCGTTACAGTTGGTATCAGAGCTTTGGTAGCTCTAGGCAAAACTTAACATATAGAGTAAATGTATTTACAGAATCACTTTCATTTCGAGTGTAACGACCCGCTATTTTGGACCATTCAAATCGACAATAAATCCACACATGTCGGACTTGAATAATTCAAAATAACAGATTGTAATAAAAATTTGGCAAAACTCAGCATATGCAGTAAATAAATTAATCATAGAATCACAGACACAGAGTAATACAATAATACGCAGCGGAATAGATAAAATAGTAGTTCATGAAGCTACTATATAAACATCAGAGTTAGAAATAAAATACAACAGAATATCTCAAATGCAGTGAAGTCTCCAGTACAACAGATGACTTCTCTGAACAAATCAACTAGAAGAGCTGAAAGCTGAGGCGATAGTTGGATCTCCAAAGGAAGCTCCAAACTCCAAGGGTGAGTCTCAAATGCTGTATCACTCGGTCTGACCCGAGCGTAAAGCAAAACACAAAACACTCGAGTCAGGATTAACATTCTTATATCAATAAATCCAACTCAAGTGAAATATCAACTGAAATACAAGTAACTTAAAGGATGTTTGGGATAACCATCCTCTAAGGATCTGTAGAACTATCTACAAGGTGAGAATATACACTATGACACCGTGGCCATTTTAAATTTATTTACTTCAAAACCCAAATATCATTTCATTTCAAATATATCTATTTTCCAAAATAGTATATATATATATATATTAAATGATTTAAAAAGTAAAGTATTTAATTTCCTCACGTCTAGCAAATCGATTCAAATCAACTTCAAATTCCAAATTCAAATTTATTCAAAGTTCAATTCATCAATTTAATTCATTTCTAAACAGATCATTTAAATTTTCAATATATTTCAAAGCTTTAATATTCAACATTTTCAAAGTTAAATTTAACGGTTTCCTATAGCTCTTGGTTCAACTTTATTATTATTTAATCAGGGAATATTCACTTAATAAATTCAATATCATTTAACTATCCTTAAATTTCATTCTTACTAAATATTTCCTTAAATTTATTTAAGCAAGAATTATTCATTAAATTAATTAAATAAAACCCAAGTTATAAATCATATCTTAAATCTCAATTTCAATAAGTTTCAAATTGGTTTAATTAAATAAATTTCTTTCCAACCTTAACTTATTCAAATTATTACCAAAATCTATTTTGAAATATAATTTTTATACTTAAACATATCATATGTATTAAATCCATCCTAATTTAAATTAAATAATTTAAGGCTCAACATTTATTAAAACCATATATTTCTTTCTGAAACCATAGAATTCATTTTCAAAATATTTATATATGGACCAACGGTGTCTGTATATATACATCATATGGTTAAGTGATACGGATATTTATCATTTCAATCCGAAATTTAAATATATACGGGTAGATATCATTTCGACCCGTAATCCCAATTTCAATTCAATTGAAAATCGCTTGGGTTTATCATTTCAACCCATAACAATTTTCTCCTATTCTAAAGTCCGTTCGGGTATGTATCATTTCAACCCATAGTGAATTCTATACTAACAGGGAACTTGCAGAGTGATAACAGATACAAAATAAAAATAAAAATATAATAGCAGGCATATATCATCAGTATAAATAACAGATACGGGTGTCAGATGTCACAGGTGAACTGATATAATAATAGTAATAACAGGCATATAATACTAGATACTGGTGTCAGATGTCACAGGTGAACAGTTATAGATAATAGCATATATAACAATGTAAATAACTACAGCAGCATATTTCAATTGCTATTTCAAATGAAATCAAATTTAAATAATAAAAGAACGTTAATCGTGAGTGATTGCTCACCTTTCGAGGCTAAAGAGGATGGACAATGAAATTGAGTTACGAAGTGCAAGCACAACTTCCAAAGCGAAGCAAGATTGGTATGGATTCGATGATCAAAGCTGAATCAAGGAGTTGATGAATCGATTAGAATCAGTTTGATATGAATTAAACTAAATAATATAACATATTTCCCTTTTCCTTGAAATCGATATGCTAGATTAAGACAAAATAAAATAAAAATAAAGTAAATATATATGTAGATAAAAATCATTATTTTATATTAAAACACAAATAAGAAATTCGACATATATATACAACACATATCTTGAAATAAATACTCTTGTGTGTACACACTTATAATTACATAAATTACATAACAGCTGACATAAAAATTATTATATATAATATATATATAACTGTTTCAAAATTCATTGTAGCTTTTGAGAATATATACATTATTATATATATAAGAACAGATTGAAAAAAAAATTTATATTATAAAACCATTGTTAACATTCAGACATATAAAATCGAGTATGACATACAAAGTATAGTTTCATATAAATTAAGAAAATGAAACCAACTTATATATAACCTTTCTAACGTAAAATCTGTATATAAAATAGATTATAAAACTCTTATATAGATATACCTTAAACATATTATAGATATACTAATAGAATGGACATACAACTCATATAGCAATTATATATACACTAAAATTAATTAAACCTGGATCAATGCATCTAACAGTACGTAGACTTTAAAACTACAAATATATATAGATTTGTAATATACTACATATGTTTATCTAAACTAATATATGCGCCTACCATAACCTGTTCCTAGCAACTAAGTATATACATCTTGTAAATCAAAATTAGAAGTTTGGAAAACACACAGTAAATATATTTATAAAACTTACTTTTAAATATGTATATATTTTCAAAGTACTAACATAACCATATATATGTAACCACATCCAATTTATATTGAATATATATATATATATATATGTATGAAACAGATTGTATATAACTAATATAAATTTAACATTATACCAACACACCATATGTAGCTTATATAAACTTATATATCTGTACAAACTGCATATATATGACTTATATATTATTCTTAGATATGAAATCTTAAATTATATAATACAATTTCTAAAAGCAAAAAATGTAAAGAAAGAAAGAGGAGCTGGCAAAATATGAGCATGTAAGCTTTGGTGATAGAGCTTCGCAAACCTTGCTATGGCTGCTTTGTCAAAGGAAGAGGCTAAGTTCGGCATGGGTAGGTGGATGGTGGGCTCGGGTGCAGAGGGTGTCAGGTGGTCGGGTTGTTCGAGCAAGATGGTGGCGCGTAGAAGGCTGCGTGAGGTGGGCCAGGTTACGCGCTGCGTGGCCATCAAGGTGAGGGAGGAGGAAGGGTTCCTGGATGTGATGGTGAAAGTGAGGATAAGGCGGAGAGAGGGACCGGTGCTTAGGCTTTGGGAGGAAACGTGGCTGTCGACAAGGAGAGGCAACAGTGGACGGTCAGGGGAATACTGGAAGCAAAGGGGAAGGATGATGTGGCTTTTACGAAGTGGGCAGGCATGGATTTTGATGAGGTGGAAGGGAATCTCGGAGAAGAAGAAGAATGGCTCGATTCTATTCTCAGGCAATATAAAGGGACCAAATGAAACAGATGAAGAAAACTAACAAAATATGAACCGTTCAAAATAACCAATGTGAACGTATACCAATTTAAGTGAAGGGAGCAACGGCTGAATTTTTTTTTTAGAAAAATAATGAATGCTTTAATGAATGCTAATAGCTGTTAATTCCCGTTTGAAATTTGAATGGACACCACTATTAAAAGTGTAAAAGTGGTACCGATACGGTTAACCGTTCTCACGGTTTTCACCGCGTACCGGATTCCAAAATACACAAATAAATATACTACGGAGGTCAGCACGGTGAGACGATCAAAACGATATACAGATATTAGTGGTACGATTATCCGATCAAAAGTCGACAATCGGTACCGAAAATGCTGCTATTTTGCCAGAATTAAGATAAGCGGAGCAATAGAAATCCAAATTTGTCGAAACGAAGACTGATGTTTCACTCAGCAGATGATTTAGAAATTTACTGTATAAAAATATTCAAGTTTGGAAAACATTTTATTTTCATCAAAATTTTAACTGACTTAAATTGAAATAGAATTTCACAAGAAAATAAACTTTAATATTATCAGATGAAAATTTACCAGTTGCTATATTAGAATAGATGTATTCTAAATAATAAAATTTTATTTCCAAATTTTATTGTTTTAAATTTCACAAAATTTCATTTAAATATACTTTTAAAACCATTAAATTTTGCGGGTCGTTACACTCTCCCCCACTCAAAACTTTTCGTCCCCGAAAAGGAAGGAGGTAGAAGAATAGAAACAACCAGGCAGAAAAGATAGTTTGAAAGTCAAGATTAAACAATTAATTTAAACTATATAAATTTTACTTGAAATGTTCATTTGAAAACTTCGTTTGCAATGCAATTACCTTTAATACTTTAAAATCTTCCAAAACCCATTTGTAAAATTTCTTGCTTCCTTACAATTACCATTTATATGCTTAAATAACAACTTTATAGATATATGAAAACTATTTGAAAACAATTATTTACATTATTACTTATATTTACAAAGAAGCTATTTGAAAACATTAAATCCATAATTCATAATTTATTAAATTTTTTTATCTCAAGATACCTTTCAAATACTATTAATAATCAATAATCATTTACTTTAAATATGTTTTATAACCTCAAAATATTTTTAACACTAAAATTTCTATTAAACCATGTAGTCTATAATTTAAACAATACTTAAAAGAATATAGTCAACAAGGAAAAGAAGGAGGATTCGAAAAACAGAATATAGGTGAATAAATAAGCTGAGCAGATAAGATAGATTCAAAAGAATAGTATCGGGCACGAATAATTAATTTAGAACCATAAGGGTTTTAATTTCAAATATTAATATAGAATTTCTTTGTTAGAAATACTTTTATAATAAAATATTTTTTATAACGAAACAAATTTCATTTCGAAAATACTTTTATAACTCGATGTTTCGACAAGTTTATCCTTGTTCCTGTAGACTCTGGTAGTGCGTTGATCAGGCGCAAAACTAGAATTCTCCAGGTACTTAGTAGACCTGTTTTTAACACCCAGTGAAAATACTGGAAAAACTTTTAAAAACAGATATGGAAAGTACAATCCAAACAAAACAAAACAAATCAAATCATGGATCGCAGATACACAATGGTTACGCCTGGGTCCCCCAGGAAACATCCGTACCTTTTAAGCATTCACTGCCTTGCGAATTTCGCCATGCAACAAAACGGTGGACCGCAGGATACATAAAAATGGTTACGCCTGGATCCCCCAGGAAACATCCATACCCCGTAAGCAATCTCTGCCTTGCGGATTACGCCACTAACACGACCATAGATCGCAGATACACAATGGTTACGCCTGGATCCCCCAGGAAACATCCGTACCTTTTAAGCAATCACTGCCTTACGAATTACGCTATGCAGTCGAGTTCGTAAGACCATGGGTAACGCCATGGAATTCGAAGGACACTCGAGTATCATATCCGGAAAACCAAAATCAGAGAGAATAATATCGATAGAATGAATCCAAGATGTGGCCACAAATCGGATATCAAGCAGAAGGCACTTTCCATATCTTTACTTCGAAAATATGTATCATATAGTACCTTTCAAATCACTTTCAAATATCGTACTTATATAAAATCCATTATATATAAGATTTAATTTTCAAATCAAATACTTTCCAAAATCAATAGTATATCAAATCATACTTATATGGACTTCAATTATATAAGATTTCACTTTCAAATTGAGTACCTTTTCAAATCTATAGTTTTCGAATCAATTTCATACTCATAAAATCAATTTTATATAAGTTCGACAACTCCCAAATCAAGTGTTTAGTAACATAAGGTTCTCAAATTTCAATTTGTTTCAATATCAGTTCAATTTCAAAATCATATACAATTTCACCAAATTATTTCTTCTCAAATTAATTATCTTTTAGTTTCAAAGTTTCCAAAGTAATAGATTTAGAAAATAAATCCAAATTTCCAAATCAATAATTTAAGTCAACCAATCCATTTCCAAAATCAAATATTTTCAAAATCATCTTATACTTATGTAAGGTCTATCTTATATAAGGATCAAATTTTTCAAAATAAATTTCGCTGTATGAAGAGCCATATGGGATTGAATATCTTTGCTTTTATGGGTTATATATCTTTGTAATTTAAATTGGAATTTTCTTTTAGTAAGCAAAGATATTCTAACTCGACAGCTTTCAATTTCAACGTCAAAATATATCAATGATATTAGGATATAAGATGTACATACGTCATCATTTCACAAAATCACATTTGATCGCTCGCTCGATCACACAAGTTCGCTTTCGAACTACTATTGTCCATTTGACTTCCCTAATGCGGATTTCGATATGGTTTCTCGACTAGAAGCCATCAGTCTCCTTGCATAGTCATATACTACGATAGAGAATTCTAGAATCAAGCCCAGAATCCATATCAAATATTCGCCATCAAGAATCAAATGAAAAATCCTAACACGAAATGGTGTAATCCACCTCGAACTTGTGTACTCAAACTTGGATCAAATTAATTATGCGAATAAAACAGCATACGTACAACTTATATATTTATTCCAACTTGTTAAATATATAGTTTCATAAAGATGTTATTAAGTTAAAACATTTAAACTAAACTTCATTCAAAATATTTTGAAGACCAAATTCTTTTCAAAACATTTCAAATCTAAATTTCATATTAGAAAAAAAAATTAAAATTTCCTTATTCGTTTACTTAACAAAACAGTTTCAACTTATTAAATCATATTACTACATTTTTAAACATTCAAAACAAACTTATATACTTTATACTTCAAAATTTCTTAGCTTTTGAAAAGTTAACCTTGATTTGGAAGTGCTCGAACCTTCAAAATAGTTGAAGAAATCATTTTCAAATTCAAGAGTTGGAAATTAACAACAAATCAGTAAATCAATTTCAAAAGATAAGTTTATATCAAATTCGAAACTCGAAGACTGAACACCGGATTACTTCAAATCATTTCAAATATATATATATATATATATATATATATATATATATATATATATCTCTTTCGAATATCAAATCATACTTCAAAATTTTGAAATCAAAATTTGTTTCGCAAAATCACTCGCGTAGCAATGCTACTAAAGTGGCCTTTCCCTCACTCTGAGACTCGAAAATCAATGTCGATGATGCGTGCACTCATCACCGAAATTATTTTCCACCGACATAAGTGAGTTCTGGACTTTTATTTTCTCAAACTTCTTTGAAATTTCTTCAAAATTATTGGAATTCATTAGAAACATTTCTTATTCATGAAATACTTTTAAATCATATTATTTTCATATATTTTCCAAAATCTTAAAACCAATTTCAAAATACCAGAATTCAATTCTCGAATTTCAAATTTAACCCTTCAGATATAAATCATTTTTAGATAAATCAAATTTCTTATATAGTCTTTCAAATTTACAAATCCTTTCGAAACCTCAAATTCTTATTTTAAAAAGGGTTTATAATCTTTATCGAAAACATTTCACTTTTATATATAGAATATAATGATTTCAATATATAAAACAATTTCTAAAATATAAACAAGCCTGATTTTTCAAAGGATGGTTCAAGAATGGATTTCAAAACAAAGATAGAAATTCAAATTAGAGGGACTCTAATCAAATAGGATTCTGATTCGAAAATAAGTTCGAACGAAAATGAGATAATTAATTACAAAACAGTAGATGGATACACTTATATAAATCGCGGGCGACATTAACCGGGTCAACCGTGACTTCAAGAATATAATCGATGCGGAAATCTAAGGCAAATCGACATTCGATCTCCAGAGATAGAATTCGGCATATCAAGAGATAGCAGCATCTAAACCGAGTGATATATAAATCTTCGGTGAATCAATGCCAATGGTAAAGGAGTTCCACCCCTTTACAATCATTCAAAGATTGGCGGGATCGCCTATTCTTATGGAGATCATTCGAAGTGGAGTTATGGGATACTCCAGAATCAAAAGAATACAAATAGGGAGAGACAAGAATGAATTTTGGAACCGCGAGGAACGTTCCAAAGTTCAAAGGGAATCAAGTTAAAAGGAAGAGATTCAAACTCGAACGAAAGTGATTCTGTAAATAAATTTACTATATATGCTAAGTTTTGCCTAGAGCCAAAGCTCTGATACCAACTATAACGACCCGCTATTTTGGACCATTCAAATCGACAATAAATCCACACATGTCGGACTTGAATAATTCAAAATAACAGATTGTAATAAAAATTTGGCAAAACTCAGCATATGCAGTAAATAAATTAATCATAGAATCACAGAGTAATACAATAATACGCAGCGGAATAGATAAAATAGTAGTTCATGAAGCTACTATATAAACATCAGAGTTAGAAATAAAATACAACAGAATATCTCAAATGCAGTGAAGTCTCCAGTACAACAGATGACTTCTCTGAACAAATCAACTAGAAGAGCTGAAAGTTGAGGCGATAGTTGGATCTCCAAAGGAAGCTCCAAACTCCAAGGGTGAGTCTCAAATGCTGTATCACTCGGTCTGACCCGAGCGTAAAGCAAAACACAAAACACTCGAGTCAGGATTAACATTCTTATATCAATAAATCCAACTCAAGTGAAATATCAACTGAAATACAAGTAACTTAAAGGATGTTTGGGATAACCATCCTCTAAGGATATGTAGAACTATCTACAAGGTGAGAATATACACTATGACACCGTGGCCATTTTAAATTTATTTACTTCAAAACCCAAATATCATTTCATTTCAAATATATCTATTTTCCAAAATAGTATATATATATATATATATATTAAATGATTTAAAAAGTAAAGTATTTAATTTCCTCACGTCTAGCAAATCGATTCAAATCAACTTCAAATTCCAAATTCAAATTTATTCAAAGTTCAATTCATCAATTTAATTCATTTCTAAACAGATCATTTAAATTTTCAATATATTTCAAAGCTTTAATATTCAACATTTTCAAAGTTAAATTTAACGGTTTCCTATAGCTCTTGGTTCAACTTTATTATTATTTAATCAGGGAATATTCACTTAATAAATTCAATATCATTTAACTATCCTTAAATTTCATTCTTACTAAATATTTCCTTAAATTTATTTAAGCAAGAATTATTCATTAAATTAATTAAATAAAACCCAAGTTATAAATCATATCTTAAATCTCAATTTCAATAAGTTTCAAATTGGTTTAATTAAATAAATTTCTTTCCAACCTTAACTTATTCAAATTATTACCAAAATCTATTTTGAAATATAATTTTTATACTTAAACATATCATATGTATTAAATCCATCCTAATTTAAATTAAATAATTTAAGGCTCAACATTTATTAAAACCATATATTTCTTTCTGAAACCATAGAATTCATTTTCAAAATATTTATATATGGACCAACGGTGTCTGTATATATACATCATATGGTTAAGTGATACGGATATTTATCATTTCAATCCGAAATTTAAATATATACGGGTAGATATCATTTCGACCCGTAATCCCAATTTCAATTCAATTGAAAATCGCTTGGGTTTATCATTTCAACCCATAACAATTTTCTCCTATTCTAAAGTCCGTTCGGGTATGTATCATTTCAACCCATAGTGAATTCTATACTAACAGGGAACTTGCAGAGTGATAACAGATACAAAATAAAAATAAAAATATAATAGCAGGCATATATCATCAGTATAAATAACAGATACGGGTGTCAGATGTCACAGGTGAACTGATATAATAATAGTAATAACAGGCATATAATACTAGATACTGGTGTCAGATGTCACAGGTGAACAGTTATAGATAATAGCATATATAACAATGTAAATAACTACAGCAGCATATTTCAATTGCTATTTCAAATGAAATCAAATTTAAATAATAAAAGAACGTTAATCGTGAGTGATTGCTCACCTTTCGAGGCTAAAGAGGATGGACAATGAAATTGAGTTACGAAGTGCAAGCACAACTTCCAAAGCGAAGCAAGATTGGTATGGATTCGATGATCAAAGCTGAATCAAGGAGTTGATGAATCGATTAGAATCAGTTTGATATGAATTAAACTAAATAATATAACATATTTCCCTTTTCCTTGAAATCGATATGCTAGATTAAGACAAAATAAAATAAAAATAAAGTAAATATATATGTAGATAAAAATCATTATTTTATATTAAAACACAAATAAGAAATTCGACATATATATACAACACATATCTTGAAATAAATACTCTTGTGTGTACACACTTATAATTACATAAATTACATAACAGCTGACATAAAAATTATTATATATAATATATATATAACTGTTTCAAAATTCATTGTAGCTTTTGAGAATATATACATTATTATATATATAAGAACAGATTGAAAAAAAAAATTATATTATAAAACCATTGTTAACATTCAGACATATAAAATCGAGTATGACATACAAAGTATAGTTTCATATAAATTAAGAAAATGAAACCAACTTATATATAACCTTTCTAACGTAAAATCTGTATATAAAATAGATTATAAAGCTCTTATATAGATATACCTTAAACATATTATAGATATACTAATAGAATGGACATACAACTCATATAGCAATTATATATACACTAAAATTAATTAAACCTGGATCAATGCATCTAACAGTACGTAGACTTTAAAACTACAAATATATATAGATTTATAATATACTACATATGTTTATCTAAACTAATATATGCGCCTACCATAACCTGTTCCTAGCAACTAAGTATATACATCTTGTAAATCAAAATTAGAAGTTTGGAAAACACACAGTAAATATATTTATAAAACTTACTTTTAAATATGTATATATTTTCAAAGTACTAACATAACCATATATATGTAACCACATCCAATTTATATTGAATATATATATATATATGTATGAAACAGATTGTATATAACTAATATAAATTTAACATTATACCAACACACCATATGTAGCTTATATAAACTTATATATCTGTACAAACTGCATATATATGACTTATATATTATTCTTAGATATGAAATCTTAAATTATATAATACAATTTCTAAAAGCAAAAAATGTAAAGAAAGAAAGAGGAGCTGGCAAAATATGAGCATGTAAGCTTTGGTGATAGAGCTTCGCAAACCTTGCTATGGCTGCTTTGTCAAAGGAAGAGGCTAAGTTCGGCATGGGTAGGTGGATGGTGGGCTCGGGTGCAGAGGGTGTCAGGTGGTCGGGTTGTTCGAGCAAGATGGTGGCGCGTAGAAGGCTGCGTGAGGTGGGCCAGGTTACGCGCTGCGTGGCCATCAAGGTGAGGGAGGAGGAAGGGTTCCTGGATGTGATGGTGAAAGTGAGGATAAGGCGGAGAGAGGGACCGGTGCTTAGGCTTTGGGAGGAAACGTGGCTGTCGACAAGGAGAGGCAACAGTGGACGGTCAGGGGAATACTGGAAGCAAAGGGGAAGGATGATGCGGCTTTTACGAAGTGGGCAGGCATGGATTTTGATGAGGTGGAAGGGAATCTCGGAGAAGAAGAAGAATGGCTCGATTCTATTCTCAGGCAATATAAAGGGACCAAATGAAACAGATGAAGAAAACTAACAAAATATGAACCGTTCAAAATAACTAATGTGAACGTATACCAATTTAAGTGAAGGGAGCAACGACTGAATTTTTTTTTTAGAAAAATAATGAATGCTTTAATGAATGCTAATAGCTGTTAATTCCCGTTTGAAATTTGAATGGACACCACTATTAAAAGTGTAAAAGTGGTACCGATACGGTTAACCGTTCTCACGGTTTTCACCGCGTACCGGATTCCAAAATACACAAATAAATATACTGCGGAGGTCAGCACGGTGAGACGATCAAAACGATATACAGATATTAGTGGTACGATTATCCGATCAAAAGTCGACAATCGGTACCGAAAATGCTGCTATTTTGCCAGAATTAAGATAAACGGAGCAATAGAAATCCAAATTTGTCGAAACGAAGACTGATGTTTCACTCAGCAGATGATTTAGAAATTTACTGTATAAATATATTCAAGTTTGGAAAACATTTTATTTTCATCAAAATTTTAACTGACTTAAATTGAAATAGAATTTCACAAGAAAATAAACTTTAATATTATCAGATGAAAATTTACCAGTTGCTATATTAGAATAGATGTATTCTAAATAATAAATTTTTATTTCCAAATTTTATTGTTTTAAATTTCACAAAATTTCATTTAAATATACTTTTAAAACCATTAAATTTTGCGGGTCGTTACATCGAGTTTCAATCTCTTCCTTTCGACTCGATTTCTTTGAATTTTGGAACGTTCCCTACGGTTCCAAATTTCATTCGTGTCCCTCACTATTCGTCTTCTTTCAATTCTGGAGCATCCCATAACTCCACTTCGAATGACCCTTATAATGAATCGGCGGTCTCGCCAAACTTCAAATGATTCGTAAAGGAGCAAAACTCCTTTATAATAGGCATTGATTTACCGGAGATTTCTGTATCCTCGGTTTACGATGCTATCTACTCCCCGCTATACCTGAATCTCATCTCTAGAGATCGAGTGTTGAATTACCTCGGAATTCAGCATTGATCTTATTCTTGAAGTTACGGACGACCCAGTTAAGGTTGCCCGTGAATTAAATAAACTCATCCATCTCCTGATTGTGGTAATCGAATTATCTTATCTTCTGTTTCAAACTTATTTTCGAATCAAAATTCCCTTTGATTTGAGTCCATCAAATTTGAATCTCTATCTTTGCTTTGAAATCTATTCTTATATAGTCGAGCGAGGAAGTGTATTTGTAGATTAATATTTAAAATGTTTTAGAATAATATTGTGTTGTTTGAGTTGTTGATGTTGATTTGGATTTCCGATCGATTCGTCTGATCAACGCTATCGATAGGATTTCCAAAACACTTGAGCAGAGCAAACTGACACAATCTCGTTTTCAAATTTGGTAAATAAAATAAAAGTTTTGTATGATTATCTTATATATAAATATAAGTTTTCTGAAATTAAATTGTTAATGAATTTGTTGTCTGGAATAATAATATTTGATTTTCATTTATTGTTTTGTAAACCATTGACTATTGCATAATATAAATAAATGAATTTATAAATACGGTTTATAAATTGATTTGGAATTTGAAATGAATTTAATTCAGAAATTTGAGAATTTAGTTTTCGGCGATTTCGAACTTTGGTTTTAAAATTTTAAAGTATATATTAGTGGAATTATTTTAGAATAGAAATCGTTTTCAAAGAACTTTTAAATGTTGAAATCAGTGCTCTTCTCTTTGTCGCTGGAAAATAATTTCGGTGATGGCGGCCGCATCATCGACATTCATTTTCGAGTTTCGAAGTGGAGAAACCATTCTGTAGCTTTGCTACGGTTTTGTTTTGAAAAATATTTTGATTTGAATTTCTTCAGTATATTTTGATTTATCTATATATAGGTATCTTATTTTAAAATTTTAATTTGATTTGATATAAATCTCTAAATTGTTTAAAGTTAATCGGAAATCAAATTCTTAAATTTTGTTAAAGGATGATTTTAATTATAAATAAAAACCAAAATTTGGAATAAAAATTTAAACTTGAATAATTGAATTGAGAATTTTATTTGTATATTGTTCAACTGCATTCTAATACAACTTACCTAAATCATACAGAAGTTGAATATGTAATTGGATAATATATAAGATAAATTGAATTTATAAATAAAATTTGAGTGTTTATAATAAATGTTACACACTAAATTTTGATTATAAAGACGTCAATTGAGTTAGATAGGATAACAAATAAAACTCAGTTAATAATGAATTAATAAATTTGTTTTGAAAGAATTAATAAATTGAAATTTGATCAATTTATGAAATACCTTGAATTTAAAAGCCATTGGTAAATATAAATTAATTTTAAATCGAAACTTTTATGTTAAATTAATTTATATGGGTTAAATATATGTGATGAGATATATTAAGTGAAATAAAATTTATAATAATTTGGAATTAAAGAATTTAATCTGTTAAAAATAAAATATGATTATAATAAAAGATTATTCAAATTTATGGTTTTAGAAATGGTAATTTGAGGATAATTGGATAATAAGATAAGGAATTTGGAAATAGTTGAGATTGATTTTAGTGAAATCAAATGGATTAAATCAATTATTGAATATCAATTAATTTAAATTTGAATTTATATGGTTTGAATTAATCGTTATTTTGTATTTCAAATCTGTTTTCTTTCTGGTTGATTCTATTCTCCAACCTCGTTCCTTTTCGGGGACGAAAAGTTTTGAGTGGGGGAGAGTGTAACGACCCGTAAATTTCAACTGTTTTAATAACGTAATTAGTTGAAATTTTGTGAAATTTTAAACGATAAAATTTTGAAATAAAAATTTAATATTTGGAATACTTCTAGTTAAACATAGCAACTAGTAAATTTTCGTCCGAAAATATGAAAGTTTATTTCGCGCGTAAATTCACTTCAATTTAATCAGTTAAAAAGCAGTGAAAATAAAAATTTTCCGAAACCTAAATATTTTTACATAGAAAAATTCTAAACCATCTTCTGAGCAAGATGTCAGTTTGTCGTTTTTCCAAATTCGGACATCTTTGGCTCCGTCGATCTTATTTTTCAGTGTTTTTCTTGCATTTTCCGCTATTAGAAAATTCGAATTTTTATATTTCAATCATACCACTGATATCTGTATACCGTTGTGATCGTCCCGTCGTGCTGATCTCTACGGTATATTCAATTCTGTGTATTGAAGTTCGATACGCAGCGGAATTTGTGAAATTGTGATCCGTATCGGTATCGGTTGAGCTTTCTGAATTCTTGTGTCTATTCAAAATTTTCCAACGTGTGTTAACTCAACAGCCACTGGCATTTATGTTTTTCCAGAAATCAATGCTTGACTTTTTACTTTCACCGGTTCCAAACTCATCTCCGGTTCATTTTGCTTCCTTCCCTTCTTTCACCACGTTCTTACTTTTAGAAACCACTTTATATTATGTAATTTAAAGTATAATGTCTATTTGGCTTTCCCTGAACCATGCGCATCTTCCCACACCTGTTCCTCCCCACCCTTCTTCTTCTCCTCCGTCCCAACACCACTCACTCAGCTCTTCATCCAACACTCGCTCACCGAACCACCCACCTGACAACCCACTGCCGAAGACACACCTTGCCGTCATCTTTCCCATCGACCAGTCGGCCATATATTATGCGAGTTATTTTCTATGCCGTGAAATGCATGCTTCTCCTTTTGTGTTTATAGGTAATATATGTGTTATGATTATATATATTTTACAAGTATATTCTGTGGCAATTGATATATTATTCAGGGTTGTTTCCAATACGTGTTTTTCCTTCTATAATTGTTATCATATATATAGGCTATGATAATGTTATATATGTACTGTCTGTTGTGAATCTGTAAGTTTATAAATATGGGTGTCGGCAGCTATGAATATATATTATTTAAAAGGTATATAAACTTGTCATATTACATATTACAAATCTTCTACTATATATATGTTTATGATTTTACAACTTATTATATATATATTTCATACGAAAATTTTGTTGATATTGGGTATTGTCTGGAAGTATATTAATGATAATATTGTAAACCTTTTGAAAGGAAGATATATTCCATATGGTACAGTTTATACGGTTGCTAGATATTATATTACAAAAGTATTGTACATGTTTTAGTTGTTACAGTGTTTTATAAGTACAGTGCTATATATTTCATGCTCTGTAATTTTGAATCTACTTACTTATAGCCTATATATATATATTTCAAGTTTCTTTTATATAATAAGCTATGATGATATGTATAAGTGTATATAATATGTTGTTATTTGGGGGTGTGTTTATATTGGTTTCGAAATATATTGTTCGAATATTTTGGTATGTATGTATATATCTATAAATGCATATATTATATATTATAGTTTCGTTTAGATTACTGTTATATATATTACTTGCATATATTTTCATATAATACGTATGCAATATATTAGTTGCATGTGATAAATGATGTGTTTACAGTATTGTTTTACTTTTGGTCTTAAACATAAATAGTTATGTGTTTTGTAAGTCTGCATATATAATGGTTCATACACTTTCAGTCTGTATGTATATATTTGGATAGCATGCATACATTTGCTCACATGTACAGATATAGTCTGCATATATAATACATTTTATTTTTTTTGTTTTCCTTTCCTGTTGATAGTTTGCATGTATACAAATGGTAAATAACTATATTTAGTTGTACGTATAATATATGTATAGCTATTCTTCTAAGTTTTACAATATATATAAGTTTGTATATATACTGGGTTGGTTTTGAATATACATATATAATCTGCAGTTTATATGGGATAGGCTCTGTTATTATGGATAAATGTATATTAACGATATGATGAAATTTAGATTTTATTTTATTTTCAAACATTTATTATTAAGATGACATATATGTATGTTGTATAGATATGTTTACATATGTATTATATATATATGACTATATAAATTTATATATATATATACTGTTAGTTTATAATGTTTGATTTTATATATATTACACATAAGTATACTTGAGTTGATTTTTAAATTATATTATATATGTGTTTAACTTAAACAATGATTTTGATATATATATATATTTATTTATTTAATATAATATACGTTTGAATTTAGAATATGATTATATATATATATAGTTATATATGGTTATATTAGTTTGCTTATACAATTTATCTTCATCAATCCAGTTCTGATTTGGAATCATCTCTTCCAACTATCAGCTTTGTTCGTCGAATCATGTCCATCTAGCATTGCTTCGGTACTCGTAACCCATTTCGTTGTCAAATCTCTCTAGCCTCTAAAGGTGAGCACTCACTCACGATTAACGTTCTTTTATTTATTAGATTTGATTTCAATTGAAACGACAATTGAAATATGCTGCTATTAGTTAATGACACTGTTATATATGCTATTACCTATATCAGTTCACCTGTGACATCTGACACCATTATGTGTTAATTATTTATGCGATGATAATACAGTTTGGCTGATAATTGATTGATTGTTGATGTTTATATTGGACGTTAAATTGTTAATGTTAAATTGATAAATAGTATGCAATTGAACTTGATATAGGATAGTTAAATGTTGAATTTGATTTAATGACATTGTATAATATGACCCCTTTAACTGTTAAATTTATTGACACGTAGGATTTGTTTAATTACACTTTGAACCACTGAATGTATGTTGTTAAATTGATGATGTATAAAATTATAATTAAACGACAAGTGAAAACCGTAATGTAATAATCTTTAATCTGCATGAAATGATAGTGTAGATTCTATAAATAATTATATTAATTCGTACAAATAACAATGCGAATTAATACAGTTATTTTGGGATTATTTGAATTGATTTTTGGATTGATATTGATTGATGTTATTGCTTGTTTATTTACTTTGACACCATCCCAGCTATCACACTGCAAGTTCCCTTTGTTATGTTTTGATTTTGTATTGAATTGGAATTGGGTTGAAATGATAAATACCCAAATTGAACTTTGATCTAGGATAGAAAATTAAATAAAACCCGATTGGTCAATAAATTTGATTTAAAAATAAAACGAAGATTTTATTTGAATAAATAATATGGTTTTGAAACGAAGTTGGAAATTGAATTTTGATGAAATTGAAATGTGAATATTTAATAATCTGAAACAAAATATTAATAATGTAATTGATGAAAGAATGTTGTTTAATTTGAGAAATGATCGAATTAAGTTTGAAATGATTTAATAATTAAGATTGAAATTACAATTGAGTTTGAAATTATTAAACTTTGAAATTATTTAATAATTAAGTTTTGAATTATTTAATAATGAATTATTTAATGATTAAATTGAATTGAATCCTTTAATAAGAAAAATTGAACTTTTGAATAAGTGAATTTTACTTCGTAAATAATTGAAATTGAGATTCTTTATTAATTAAGTTTTGGGAAAAATTATTTAAGAAAGTAAATAAGTGAAATGAATTTCTTTAACAAGAAATAAGATGTGAATCATTGAAATTAATGTAAGACTTGAAATTTAAAGAATTTGATTTGATGAATTTAATTTAATTCAATTTGTAAGTTTTGATATAATGAAGTTGAATTTGAATAACGGATTTAATGAATTGGAAATTTAATAGAAATTGTTTTGAATGGAAAATTTACTTAATGAATATTGAATGAGATCGATAAATGAATTTAAATTGATTTAAAGGTTAGATTAAATTAATTTAAATGTTCTCGAAATGAGTCTTATATTCGTACTTGAATCAATTTTGATTTGTTTTAAATAAAAATTGAAATTGAATTATAAGATTTTGAAATGATAATTTGGAAGTTTTGAAACGTAAATGATGGAAATTGGTTTTTGAAAGACAAATGAAATGTTGATTTACGAATTGAAATTGAAATTGATTTGGTTTTGAAATAAATAAACGACCAATCGGTGGAATAATTACGAAAGTTATTAAAGAGACCGGAATTCGGTTATGGATATACTCTCTATCTAAACCGAAAACCACTTTAATAACTATACGCGGAGTGATGATCCAGAATGAAGTGGTTGGAATGATGTACTTGTTGACTGAAGAAAGAGAACGATGATGGATAGCCTTGACACTTGTGTCAAATTGGAAATGACTAAAACAGGAGCTGTGCCGGGCCAATGGAGGATTAGCTACCTCAAGTGGACACACTTCTTCGAACTACTTATACTTGTTGTCGATTGGTGCACCCTTGATTTTGGGAGTGTTGTTTCACGGTGTTGCGGGCGCTGCGGCGTTGCGTTCTCACCAGTCCGGATCGGGCGAACGGTAGTATCACTACCTTGGGTATTGCCTCATGTGCCTTGTCATACTTGTATTCCATTTATGCGCGACCACTACGATTTTGATTTGTACCTTTAGTATATGGATTGCCCTCTGGTGACTTCCGGTTTTGGGGAAACCACGGTCTTGTATATGCTTTTGGGAATAAAAATGTGTTAAGGGTGGAATGGGCCATGACTTAACGCTATTTTGATATCTTATTATTACTGATAGACATTATCTACTTAGCGTATATTACTACCTAGTAGATAGTTTAACGGATCCTTAAAGGATGGTTATTCCAAACATCCTTTGAGTTACTTGTATTTCAATTGCTATTTCACTTGAGTTGGATTTATTAATATAAGAATGTTAATCCTGACTCGAGTGTTTTGTATTTTGCTTTACGCCCGGGTCAGACTGAGTGGTTCAGCTTTCGAGACTCACCTTTGGAGTTGGAGCTTCGCTTGGAGATCCAGCTATCTATCCAGCTTTCAGATATTCGATGATTCCAGTGATGTATTCTGCTTTGTATCTGATGTATCATATTACTCTTCCATTGTATCTGGTTTAACTCTGATGTAACTTATATATTTATATAGTAGCTTCATGAACTACTATTTCTTTTATTTCCGCTGCACTTATTACTCTGTGTTTGTGATCTGTGATTATTTATTTACTGTATATGTTCAATTTTGCCAAATTTAAATTAACAACGCGGTATTTTGAGCAATTCAACTCCGGCATGAGTGTCTACCTATACACTTATAATGGACGCGAATTGTCCAAAATGGTGGGTCGTTACACGTTCCATAGTTATCCAATAACTATCGGTATGTAACCCCTAGGTTCCCCCAATAGTCATGAGTAATACACTGCCCAACGTTTGGAGAGCGTTACATACTCTAGTCTCAACGGATACACCGATATCCAGTCTCGATGCATCTTGACTAGGAATATTTAAAATGGTATGTTTGTTTTATTGTGATAGATTACTCACGGTTACAATACTTTCTAACTACTATCACAAAATATCCCATTTATTGATTTTTATTAAATATACTTTTAATTAAATTAATTAATACAACAACATTATATCAAGTATATAATTGAAAGAAACTTCTTTATTGTGAATAAGATTGGTCAACGGGTTAGATATATGTAACAAATTACATAATTGTCCCTAGGGCATATCCCTAACTCTATCACTGATAATAGTAAAATTGAATTTCCCCCAAAAGATACGTAAGAGATAGATTCAGTTAAAATGTCACACCACTAGCTAAGGTGACGTATGGACATTAGTATTCGAATTGTTTAAAATTAATCACTAACTGAATTTACACGTTTGAGTCACACAATTGTAATAATAAATACTCTAAAAACCGTATGATTTAATTAATTTATAATCATTATAAATTAATTAAACTAATAAATATTAATGAAATATTAATTATTATATTTTATTTGATGTTGAAATTCCATTAGTATTTAATGAAATTTATATACGTAACAGGTATGTATGCACATATCAATATACGATATCTATAATATATTTAAATTTGATTTAAGTCAATTAATTACTAAACGAGTTTAGAAATTTTGGAAGCCAATCTAGGCTCTATCTTGGCTTGCTATGCATGGATAGGGGGAGGTTTGGTTGGATTGAGAATTGATGGAGAATTAAGGAGGGAAATTTTTAAGTAAGGAATTAGAAAGGTTACAATTGTTCCACAAAAACAAAATTTTATTTATTCATTCAATAATTCTTTCTCACAATCAACTTATACGCTCTCATCCTCTCATCTTTTCCAGCCAAACATCAATGGCTTCAAAGCCATAAAAAATTCCCAAAACTAATTCAAACAAAATCAAATTTATGCAAGGTCGTGTTTGTCTCTATATCCTTGAATAATCCATAAGCTGATTCAAACAAATCTAGGAGTTATTTTCATTCAAAATGTGGTTTTATTAGCTACATCATTAGGTAATTTTCCAGTCTTCTTTTAACATATGTTATAACTTGTTATTATTAGTTTAGATCTCATATCTTATACAATGAATTTATATATACTTATGTTGTCCAATCTTTTGTTTGCTATTGTTTTAGAAATTAAAAGATTAATAAATGGGGGGGTTTTAGATGTAAAACTAAATTTAATTAGTTATGACAATTTTGTTACATATTTTGTATACAAATATAAATGAAATACATACATAAATCATTTGAAATTATTTAAGAAATTGAATATAAGTTTCTGTTTATATATGTTATTTTGTATATCATATACTTTTAGTTGTTATATACAAAAGTTTATATATATAACTTTAATTCAAAATTTATAAATGGACTTTTCTATAAAATCATAGATCTAATGTTGATTTCCTTCCTAAGTCAAAACTAGATTTCAAATTGTTAATTTTAAATTGTAAAACATATAAGATTGTAAGTTTTATATTTATATATGTTATTCTGAGCCAAAACATAGTTTATTATTATTAATATATGTATATACATACATTATTTGTTCAGTCCAAAATATATAAAGGGACTTTCGTGTAAAATTTAGTTTTAATGTTGATTTCCTTCCTAAGTCAAAACTAGATTTCAAATTGTTAATATTAAATTGTAAGAGAGACAAGATTACATATTATATATATAAGTTAGTTTTAATTTAAATATAGTTTGTTATTATTTATATATATGTGTGTGTTACTATTTCAATTTAAAATTTATATAAGGACCTTTGTGTAAAATTATAAATCTAATGTTGAACTCCATCTTAAGTCAAAACTAGATTATGAATCAATCAACGTATATTCGAAGGCGGCATCCTAAACGTATAAATTCTGATTTACATTTATATTATGTTTCTCATATGCCCCTTATTGAATGATTTTATATGTGCAATTGTCGCCACCAATAATTATCTTATTTTATATATCGCAATCATCTATATTGACTGAAATTGTTATTGAATCTTTGCATAAAATCATATTAAAAAACTTTTTTGGTCATGTATATTACTAATAATTTAAAAAAAAATAAGAAAGCCTATTTAAATAATTAAAAACCATTTATACTAATTTTAAACATATATATAGTACATATATAGTATACGCATATTTAATGTTTGAAAATACACATATAAATATAAAAATGCTTTTAACTTTCAGTTTTTTAAATCTATATTTTAAATATAATACAATTGTATTTAAATTGATAATTATTTAAACAATGTTTTAAATGATTTTGGTACAAATATACGTTATGTATTTATTTTATTAAAAAATAATTACAATAAAAAATAGTTTTAGATTGAATAGATAATTTTCAAATCTATATTTTAAGTATAATACAACGATATATTTATATTAATAATTTTTAAATGTTGTTTTAAATCATTTTAAAATAAGTAATATCCATATATTTTATAAAAATAATAAAGATAATTATTTTAGCTCTTAAATTATAAAAAAATTATTTAGCCGAAAAGAATTTTGAAATATATAATTTATGTCAATAATTATTTATTACAAAATGTATATATATTAATTCCTTTAGGTAATTAGTTAGCTTATGTATTTATTAATAATAATAAAAGATTTTTATTTTAGCAATATTATTATTTTATAGTATATATTTAAATATATTTATTATGAATATTTGAAAGATAATTTAATTATTTTTTAAATTTAAGTTTGGAATTTAAAGTATTTATTTGGTAAAAATTAAATAATATGGATATTGTAGTTAAAATTGAATTATTGAGTTGGTCAAAGTCTACTCAGTTATTTTAAATTCTTTATTTTGTTTAATATATAACATAATTTTGAAATTTTATAAACATTTGTGTATAAGTTTGAAGTATGTTTGTGACAACCATTGCACATATAAGTGTACAATGTATACGTTGTAAATGTAGATACCAACATCTACTTACATATACATTAACTATATACGCATTATCATGTTGCATATGCACATTGTATATATATATGAGTATTTAATTTTTCTGGTACAAAGTCGAATATATTTAGGTATATTTGGAAAAGTAATTCTCCACCCAAAGCTAAAAGACATACGTAGCTAATTATATGTAACAACCCACATATCTATCGATTTTATATTTAAATATTTTATTTAAATATTTTATCGTTAGTCGGATATTAGTCTTAAAATCTACTTTTTGCATACGGTCAAATTAGGACTCGAGACCACCTCCATTGAGTTCAAAATGACGTTTGCGATCTTTTTGAGTGTAAACTTCGATATGTTTGGAGATAGTGAAATTTTCGTCACTTTTCCCGCTTGTGACTTTGGTTTGGACTGCACTTCCTTAGTTCAGCCCAACCCTCTTCCTCACTTCATTCACCATTTGTTTTAACATTCAAGCTTCATCAAAAATGGTGGTGGGAAGTGGAAGTTAAAACTCCAAACTCAAATTCTATTGCAAATCCGAGATTCAACTCCAAATTCAAGTAGAAGATAGTGGATTCAAGCTTTGGATTGCTTCTCCTTGCTTTCAATCTCCATCTTCATCAAATTCTGTGAAAAGGTGAGATTTTTAATCTCACATCTCGCCTATAACTGTCATTGGGTTGTTGGAAATGACTTCCTATCACTTTAGCATTAATGTTTGCAACTGGTTTGGATTGAATTGGTGAGAAACTCAAGTTTCAGTGCTGTTTGCAAAATCTGGCCCTAGGTCGTTCTGCCCTGGTTAGGTCGTCCAGGCTGCTAGCTCGCACGTTGAAAAGTCACCACTTTCTTAGGTCGTTCACGAGTTAAGCCTAAGTCGTATGTAACGACCCCGGATTTTATATAAATTTAAAATGATAATTTATTTATTTTTGAATTAATATTTGTGGAATAAATTGATAAGGCAATGCGAGTTTCCCCGATATCCAAGTATATTTGTATAAATCGTTTAAAAATTTAAATTATTGTATATATGAGAATATATATCTGTATTTGAACATATCTGACTAAATTTGAAATAATAATATATATTTTGACTTGAATTTAAAATTGTAAATAAATGGTTAATAATAATTTGAATTTATAAATTAAAAATATAAGGCGATAAATAAAATAAAATGAATACATTAGAAAGATTTAACAACAAATAGAAATGTAATTATATTATAAAGTAGCATGAACACTTGAAAAGAATAAAAATAAATGTTAAGTACATTCATATGTAGCCTGTAAGAAATATGCAATGTATAACATAGAATTAAAACAAAAATAAAATACAAGTGGTACAAGGCAATTAATGCCAATATCTTAGTACACAATAACTTATCATCTCAGCCGAAATAGTAGGGATCATTTCAGCCACCACATAAGAAAGATCACTGACCCAAACAAATAAAAATCCCTGCTTATAATTGTACTAGAGAATAAAATTGTATCATGTTGTACAAGCAAAATAATATCACCAGTACTCTTCCTTTCTATACATCAACCAACCTCATTTCAGTTCGTTTATTCTCAAAACTGAGTAGAAAACTAAAGCAATATCATCTCATATTCAAACAAACATTAACTTTAAAACATCAAAACAATTTATCCAAAGTCTGAGATCAAGAGGAAGCTTCAGCTATCAAGTTCAAAACCAGATTTCATCTTCAACTTAAAAGACTACAACTTCAACTTAAATCTGAAACTCTGGAAAATAGGTGAGTAACACTTTATTTAAATCTATAAATTAAGTAAATAAGGCATGATTCTCTCTGTGTTCATATATATATCTGTATATGTATGTGGTGCCAGTATCTGTGTACATCTGTTGTATGTATGCTCTGTTATTTGATGATTTTCTTTGAATAAATATGCAAACAAACTTTTCTCTCCTATTTTAATAACTGTTGGATGTATAGTGTAAACAACACTTGTTTGTTTAACAAAAATCTTGATGTTGAAAATTTAAATAAGTTAAACTAGCAGCTAGGTGGCTCTGTAAAACCCAGAAAACATATACAACTTTAAATATGTTTAAAACCAAACTTCTGATTTTAAAGATTCAAGGACATAAATTGAAACTACATACAAATTTATGATTTTTAAAACAAGAACTACAATTTTTAAGCAAAGGGGTGAAGAGCAGTTTTTACTTCACTGTTTTGAACATATTGGGATGCCGTGGTCGATGGAGATGACCGGAGACGTCGCGGGTTGGTCGAAAGGTAGGGGAGTGATGGGGAAATGCGGGAAAAATGGTGGACTAGTCAGCAGTTCATCGTGGTGGCGATGAGAAGCAATTTAAAAATGGTGACCTAGTTTTTAAGTGTCGCAACATTTCGTTCCGTTCGAGATCACCGTCTGATCGAGCTGAGAGAAATTTTGGGAAGTTGAAGCTCCGGTGTGGTCGAAGTTGTAGCCGAAGTAGGGGATTTTCTGGCGATCGGAAATGGAAGCACGGTGAGTTTCTAGGCTATGGGTTAGTTCCAGTTTCACGGCAAGTACTCGATTTTGATCGAGGGTCTGTGATGATGATCAGAGAGCTGGAATAGGGTGTCGAGGTGGTCGCTGATAGGTGGAGATAGTCGCGATCGACCGGAGATGGCTGATGGAAGCGTGCACGTGCACGGGGGAGGGATTCTGGTGGCTGTGTTTATATCTGAGTTGTCAGAGAAACGAACTCGAGAATTACTCGAGCAATACTTAGTTTGGCTTGGGTGATTTCATGGTTTGCCTCGAAGTAAAATGAGGGAACTCGAGTTGTTTTATAACTTTTGACAGCGCCCAGTTTTTTACTCGAGTGTATACTCGGGTAAAACGTGTTTTGGCTCGGGAAAATCTGCATTTTTCTCGAAGCAGATTGAAGGCGGACTCGAGTTGTTTGTTTCCGAGTTATACCAGTGCCAGATTTTGCTATTTTAAGTCATTAAGTTCAAATTTGTAATTGAAGTCCAGTTTTGAAATAAAGAAAAGTTTAAGAATTTAAATACTTTTTAATAAACTTAAATATTTGAATTAAAAGGGCTTTGATTTAAAATTTAACCATACCAAAGTATTTTTAAGTTTGTAATTTAAGATTTTAAAAAGTTAGTTTGTAAATAGATTTAAAATTCAATTAATGATTGTTTTAAAACCTGAAGTTTTAAAATGAGAATTCAAGAAAAGGAAAAATAAATGTTTTTAAAACATTTAAAGGTGAAATTTTATTGGAATGAAAATGAGTTACTTTAAGGGATAAGGACTTAGTTTTAAACTCATTAATTATTAAAAGAGTTAAAGTGATAATGGAAGTGTATTGATTTAAATAGAAATTGAAGAATTAAAAGAATCAATGCAATTTTATAAATGAATTAATTAATTAGTTTGAAAGTAAGGTTTAATGTATTAATCGAAGTTTTTAAATGAATTAAGTAATTTATATGCTATTTAAATTTATGGATTTGACTTAATTTATTTTATAAATGGAAAATTTAACTTATAATAATTAATATAAGTAAATTACCTCAGTATATAAATCAATAGAGGTAAATGAAGACGGTTAACTGATTATTTATAATTAATCAATATAATTGATTATTAATCGATAATTAGATTGATAAATTGAAATCAACATTTATAACTGTTAAATTATAACTAATTGATGGGAAGTAATTAAGAAATTAAATACTCGTTTTGATTTATTGAGTAATTTATTCATAAGAAATTAATCTGATTTAAATTAATCAGACAATTAACTGACCCTACTTATGAATATTTGGATTCTATTGAACGACTTGATTGTTTGATATCCCTGATATATGATGCTTTGTGATACATCCTGATTTATGTTGTGATCTGTAGTTTACTTATCTGTGACCTTTATATATCTATGATCTGTGAATGAACGATAAGCGTTGTTTTTATACCGCTTATCAATTATATTTCTGTATTCTGATCTGTGATGATTATATGATGTTGCACTATTGTGTTGAACCCTTGGACTACACTTTTACACACACAAATATGGATTTCACGTGGAAATCGGTTAAGTCACATATAATTTAAATTTGATGTTTTTGAAATTGAAATTTTAATTTCAATTGATTTTGAAATTGGAAATTTGGGTTTAAAGTGAAAAGCTTTTGAAATAGAATTTCAAAGATAAAAGTTATTTTGAATAACTTAATCGAGTTTTGAAAATTTAAATAATTTGATTTAAATTTGAATTCAAGTTTGGAATTGAATCCTATGATTTGAAACTAGAGATTGAAAATGTTATAAATGTGTTTATCTGAATTTAAACCATTTAAAAGTATAATTTTGAGAATTTAGATTTAACCCAAAGATTTCAACTTGTATGAATGAATCAGACTTTCTGAAATAAAAACTGTTGTTTTAAATAATAAAAGCTTTCAGATAAGAAATGAAATTCCAGTTTAATTAAAGGAATTTCAATATTGAATTGAAAATGGTTTTCCAAGTTATAAATGAATTGTTTTGAAAAGCTATGAATTGAATCTGTTTATTTTTAACAGATTTAAAATAATGATTGGTTTAAATCATTTGAAATGGAATTGTTTTGAAAACTGTAAGTTAAATCTTTGATTTAAAGGTTTAACGAGTTGATCAAATTGAAATGGGAATTAATTTGGAAAATCTGTGAATGAATCTTTTGTTTAAAAGATTAAAGTGTGGAAACTGTTTAAACCGTAAAGGTTGAATCTTTTTGTTTAAAGATTTGAAAATGGTAATCGATTGAAACCATTTAAAAAGAAAGTTTTGGGTAATAAGTTGTGACTTAATTGAAATCCCATATCCATATGATTTTCGAATATTACGCTCACTATTCGGTTTAGCCGGGAGAGGACCTTTGGGTCGTATAACCCATTCCGAATATGTGATACGTCGTATATGGATAGCATTTGAAGACCGGTGTTGAAGACCGGATATTTTTGAAAACGGAAGGATTACCGTCGAGTTACTCTGCATCGGCTGATCCCCGATATAGAGGTTTTATCACCCTTAGTGACGGGAAGTCCGGACGTGATTGGAAATTATCCGGAATTACAAGGGCTTCGTGAGAAGTGCCTTCGGTTCTGTTCGAACCCGGAACAGACTTGTATGGATACATGTCTGACATTACACTTTGAGATATAAAGCCGATTTCTTTCAAATACATATCTGTTGGTGGCGGAGAATTTATTCTCTTAGCTTAACACCCTTCTCTGAGACATACGAGCTCAGAGGTTATGTAATTGAAATTTATCAGCGATATATCCCAATTTGGTAATGTGGCATGCTAAGTGTTGCTGTGTGATGATCAGTGTTTGATCATTTGTGATATGATCATTTGTTTGATCTTATATCTTTGTGATCATAGGTTGATCATTTGTTTGACCCAAAGCATGGCTTTTTGAAAAAGTGTAGCTTTGCGGACGAGACTTCGTCAGGACCTCACAACCCGGAAATGGTCGAAACAGGATCGTTGCGGCAAGGTTATGAGGGTCGCGCCCTTTAGGGTATGTCATTTCCTTCTGGAAAGGGGTGGTATTATGGTATGGAGCCCAGATACTTACTCATGTGGATACACTTTCTTTATGATGTGTGATGTTGGATACCGAGCTCGGATAAAGGTCCCAAAGGACCGGGTGATGACATATTCGTGAGTTACCTGTTACAGGGGTAACCCGGCCTTGTTTGGCAGAGAGCAGTTTGTCTCTCGGGACGTCCCGCCAGAGGCGATCCCATGCGGCGGAAGGAAGTTCCTTAGCCTGACCATTTGTTGGAAATCCATTTCCCAATACGGAACTTGTACGGTATTAGTTGTAGAACCTGCCATTTACTTATGGTGGCGCCCCACTGTTTAGATGGTAGCTATAGTAGGCATAGTTCGAAATGTCTATGCTGGCTAAGATTAATATTATACTTTCGAAATGTTTTTCTACACTATGCACTAATAATAATATCCAATGATTTTGCGTAGTAAGCATCTTTGACTATCATAAGAAGAAATCTCCTCCAATTCTGCGTTTGCATTGTGTGTGTGGCGGGAGGTCTTATGGTAGTTTCATTTTCCAAAAGCATTGCGGATTTCAATGTTTAAAATTCTTTTGTGTTTGTTTAAAGATAAACTGTTTTTGTTGCTCACACCAGTCCCATGACTGATCCGGAGTTTATTGTTCCTTTCCTAAACTCTGGGTGCTCATAATTTTCCACACGAGCAGTCTAGAGTTGGGTTTCTTTTCAGATATTCAGGTTTAGTAGATTATCTGGAGCTAGTTCATTCATCGGAGTTGCTTATCTTGGAGTTGTGGATTCATTCTTATCTGAAGATCATTTTGGAGTTATCACTTCTATTGATATTGTTCCGCTGCTGTTGTTATCTTTTCTTTTCCGCTGCTATTTGTTGTATCATATCTCTGATGTATATTGATATCCATTGTATCACTCTGTTGTATCAGATATTATATATCAATGTATTATTCTTTTTTCCGCTGTGTTATTTACTTAATTGTGCTATAGCTCCGGCGAATCGGATTTGAACGGTCGAATCTGCGGCATTCTAGTACAATGTGAAGTACGGATGTTGATTTTCGAGCGGGCAAAACCCGAGCCGTTACATGTTGGTATCAGAGCTAAGGTTGAACTTTAGCTCAGGAGTATAACACGTTAAGTAGCTCATTAGAGATAGGGTGAAGTATACCCTAGAATGAGTATTCCTCAGATATCCGTCTGTATGCCTCAGTAAATTCTCTTACTATCCACTGATAGTAAGTATGAGTGAGAGAAGAGGATGAGATAGGGGACAGGGGAATACGACTATAAATAGTCAATATCCTGTAACAACAAGGAATCAATCTTTTCTCTATCAATCTCTTTTGTTCAACATCTTTTCTCAATTCTTCGATAATTTCTGGTCGATCCAGGAAAAAGATTCGATATATTAATATGGGACATAAACTCCAGATAGGCCAGACTTGTTTGTTTGGATGAATTGTTTGCTTTGATTGTTATGGTTAATAGGTATAATTTAGTTCTAAACTAAAATTTTGAAATCGTATCCATATATCTGTCTATTCTTTTGGGTCCCAGTATATTCTACGAATGGTTAGTTATCACTTCGAACTAACCAATGCCACTGCATATTTCGTAGATCTGGATAACCCGAGTATCTTGTGAAGTGTTAAACAGATTCGTTCTTGTATCTGTTATCGATATTCTGATTTGGTAAGCCAAATGCAGAATGGATGTTTAGTTTGAGTTGATGAAATATTCTTCATCTATCTTTTTGTCTCCTTGGTAATTTCGAGGACGAAATTCTTTTAAGGGGGGAAGTCTGTAACGACCCCGGATTTTATATAAATTTAAAATGATAATTTATTTATTTTTGAATTAATATTTGTGGAATAAATTGATAAGGCAATGCGAGTTTCCCCGATATCCAAGTATATTTGTATAAATCGTTTAAAATTTTAAATTATTGTATATATGAGAATATATATCTGTATTTGAACATATCTGACTAAATTTGAAATAATAATATATATTTTGACTTGAATTTAAAATTGTAAATAAATGGTTAATAATAATTTGAATTTATAAATTAAAAATATAAGGCGATAAATAAAATAAAATGAATACATTAGAAAGATTTAATAACAAATAGAAATGTAATTATATTATAAAGTAGCATGAACACTTGAAAAGAATAAAAATAAATGTTAAGTACATTCATATGTAGCCTGTAAGAAATATGCAATGTATAACATAGAATTAAAACAAAAATAAAATACAAGTGGTACAAGGCAATTAATGCCAATATCTTAGTACACAATAACTTATCATCTCAGCCGAAATAGTAGGGATCATTTCAGCCACCACATAAGAAAGATCACTGACCCAAACAAATAAAAATCCCTGCTTATAATTGTACTAGAGAAGAAAATTGTATCATGTTGTACAAGCAAAATAATATCACCAGTACTCTTCCTTTCTATACATCAACCAACCTCATTTCAGTTCGTTTATTCTCAAAACTGAGTAGAAAACTAAAGCAATATCATCTCATATTCAAACAAACATTAACTTTAAAACATCAAAACAATTTATCCAAAGTCTGAGATCAAGAGGAAGCTTCAGCTATCAAGTTCAAAACCAGATTTCATCTTCAACTTAAAAGACTACAACTTCAACTTAAATCTGAAACTCTGGAAAATAGGTGAGTAACACTTTATTTAAATCTATAAATTAAGTAAATAAGGCATGATTCTCTCTGTGTTCGTATATATATCTGTATATGTATGTGGTGCCAGTATCTGTGTACATCTGTTGTATGTATGCTCTGTTATTTGATGATTTTCTTTGAATAAATATGCAAACAAACTTTTCTCTCCTATTTTAATAACTGTTGGATGTATAGTGTAAACAACACTTGTTTGTTTAACAAAAATCTTGATGTTGAAAATTTAAATAAGTTAAACTAGCAGCTAGGTGGCTCTGTAAAACCCAGAAAACATATACAACTTTAAATATGTTTAAAACCAAACTTCTGATTTTAAAGATTCAAGGACATAAATTGAAACTACATACAAATTTATGATTTTTAAAACAAGAACTACAATTTTTAAGCAAAGGGGTGAAGAGCAGTTTTTACTTCACTGTTTTGAACATATTGGGATGCCGTGGTCGATGGAGATGACCGGAGACGTCGCGGGTTGGTCGAAAGGTAGGGGAGTGATGGGGAAATGCGGGAAAAATGGTGGACTAGTCAGCAGTTCATCGTGGTGGCGATGAGAAGCAATTTAAAAATGGTGACCTAGTTTTTAAGTGTCGCAACATTTCGTTCCGTTCGAGATCACCGTCTGATCGAGCTGAGAGAAATTTTGGGAAGTTGAAGCTCCGGTGTGGTCGAAGTTGTAGCCGAAGTAGGGGATTTTCTGGCGATCGGAAATGGAAGCACGGTGAGTTTCCAGGCTATGGGTTAGTTCCAGTTTCACGGCAAGTACTTGATTTTGATCGAGGGTCTGTGATGATGATCGGAGAACTGGAATAGGGTGTCGAGGTGGTCGCTGATAGGTGGAGATAGTCGCGATCGACCGGAGATGGCTGATGGAAGCGTGCACGTGCACGGGGGAGGGATTCTGGTGGCTGTGTTTATATCTGAGTTGTCAGAGAAACGAACTCGAGAATTACTCGAGCAATCCTTAGTTTGGCTTGGGTGATTTCATGGTTTGCCTCGAAGTAAAATGAGGGAACTCGAGTTGTTTTATAACTTTTGACAGCGCCCAGTTTTTTACTCGAGTGTATACTCGGGTAAAACGTGTTTTGGCTCGGGAAAATCTGCATTTTTCTCGAAGCAGATTGAAGGCGGACTCGAGTTGTTTGTTTCCGAGTTATACCAGTGCCAGATTTTGCTATTTTAAGTCATTAAGTTCAAATTTGTAATTGAAGTCCAGTTTTGAAATAAAGAAAAGTTTAAGAATTTAAATACTTTTTAATAAACTTAAATATTTGAATTAAAAGGGCTTTGATTTAAAATTTAACCATACCAAAGTATTTTTAAGTTTGTAATTTAAGATTTTAAAAAGTTAGTTTGTAAATAGATTTAAAATTCAATTAATGATTGTTTTAAAACCTGAAGTTTTAAAATGAGAATTCAAGAAAAGGAAAAATAAATGTTTTTAAAACATTTAAAGGTGAAATTTTATTGGAATGAAAATGAGTTACTTTAAGGGATAAGGACTTAGTTTTAAACTCATTAATTATTAAAAGAGTTAAAGTGATAATGGAAGTGTATTGATTTAAATAGAAATTGAAGAATTAAAAGAATCAATGCAATTTTATAAATGAATTAATTAATTAGTTTGAAAGTAAGGTTTAATGTATTAATCGAAGTTTTTAAATGAATTAAGTAATTTATATGCTATTTAAATTTATGGATTTGACATAATTTATTTTATAAATGGAAAATTTAACTTATAATAATTAATATAAGTAAATTACCTCAGTATATAAATCAATAGAGGTAAATGAAGACGGTTAACTGATTATTTATAATTAATCAATATAATTGATTATTAATCGATAATTAGATTGATAAATTGAAATCAACATTTATACCTGTTAAATTATAACTAATTGATGGGAAGTAATTAAGAAATTAATTACTCGTTTTGATTTATTGAGTAATTTATTCATAAGAAATTAATCTGATTTAAATTAATCAGACAATTAACTGACCCTACTTATGAATATTTGGATTCTATTGAATGACTTGATTGTTTGATATCCCTGATATATGATGCTTTGTGATACATCCTGATTTATGTTGTGATCTGTAGTTTACTTATCTGTGACCTTTATATATCTATGATCTGTGAATGAACGATAAGCGTTGTTTTTATACCGCTTATCAATTATATTTCTGTATTCTGATCTGTGATGATTATATGATGTTGCACTATTGTGTTGAACCCTTGGACTACACTTTTACACACACAAATATGGATTTCACGTGGAAATCGGTTAAGTCACATATAATTTAAATTTGATGTTTTTGAAATTGAAATTTTAATTTCAATTAATTTTGAAATTGGAAATTTGGGTTTAAAGTGAAAAGCTTTTGAAATAGAATTTCAAAGATAAAAGTTATTTTGAATAACTTAATCGAGTTTTGAAAATTTAAATAATTTGATTTAAATTTGAATTCAAGTTTGGAATTGAATCCTATGATTTGAAACTAGAGATTGAAAATGTTATAAATGTGTTTATCTGAATTTAAACCATTTAAAAGTATAATTTTGAGAATTTAGATTTAACCCAAAGATTTCAACTTGTATGAATGAATCAGACTTTCTGAAATAAAAACTGTTGTTTTAAATAATAAAAGCTTTCAGATAAGAAATGAAATTCCAGTTTAATTAAAGGAATTTCAATATTGAATTGAAAATGGTTTTCCAAGTTATAAATGAATTGTTTTGAAAAGCTATGAATTGAATCTGTTTATTTTTAACAGATTTAAAATAATGATTGGTTTAAATCATTTGAAATGGAATTGTTTTGAAAACTGTAAGTTAAATCTTTGATTTAAAGGTTTAACGAGTTGATCAAATTGAAATGGGAATTAATTTGGAAAATCTGTGAATGAATCTTTTGTTTAAAAGATTAAAGTGTGGAAACTGTTTAAACCGTAAAGGTTGAATCTTTTTGTTTAAAGATTTGAAAATGGTAATCGATTGAAACCATTTAAAAAGAAAGTTTTGGGTAATAAGTTGTGACTTAATTGAAATCCCATATCCATATGATTTTCGAATATTACGCTCACTATTCGGTTTAGCCGGGAGAGGACCTTTGGGTCGTATAACCCATTCCGAATATGTGATACGTCGTATATGGATAGCATTTGAAGACCGGTGTTGAAGACCGGATATTTTTGAAAACGGAAGGATTACCGTCGAGTTACTCTGCATCGGCTGATCCCCGATATAGAGGTTTTATCACCCTTAGTGACGGGAAGTCCGGACGTGATTGGAAATTATCCGGAATTACAAGGGCTTCGTGAGAAGTGCCTTCGGTTCTGTTCGAACCCGGAACAGACTTGTATGGATACATGTCTGACATTACACTTTGAGATATAAAGCCGATTTCTTTCAAATACATATCTGTTGGTGGCGGAGAATTTATTCTCTTAGCTTAACACCCTTCTCTGAGACATACGAGCTCAGAGGTTATGTAGTTGAAATTTATCAGCGATATATCCCAATTTGGTAATGTGGCATGCTAAGTGTTGCTGTGTGATGATCAGTGTTTGATCATTTGTGATATGATCATTTGTTTGATCTTATATCTTTGTGATCATAGGTTGATCATTTGTTTGACCCAAAGCATGGCTTTTTGAAAAAGTGTAGCTTTGTGGACGAGACTTCGTCAGGACCTCACAACCCGGAAATGGTCGAAACAGGATCGTTGCGGCAAGGTTATGAGGGTCGTGCCCTTTAGGGTATGTCATTTCCTTCTGGAAAGGGGTGGTATTATGGTATGGAGCCCAGATACTTACTCATGTGGATACACTTTCTTTATGATGTGTGATGTTGGATACCGAGCTCGGATAAAGGTCCCAAAGGACCGGGTGATGACATATTCGTGAGTTACCTGTTACAGGGGTAACCCGACCTTGTTTGGCAGAGAGCAGTTTGTCTCTCGGGACGTCCCGCCAGAGGCGATCCCATGCGGCGGAAGGAAGTTCCTTAGCCTGACCATTTGTTGGAAATCCATTTCCCAATACGGAACTTGTACGGTATTAGTTGTAGAACCTGCCATTTACTTATGGTGGCGCCCCACTGTTTAGATGGTAGCTATAGTAGGCATAGTTCGAAATGTCTATGCTGGCTAAGATTAATATTATACTTTCGAAATGTTTTTCTACACTATGCACTAATAATAATATCCAATGATTTTGCGTAGTAAGCATCTTTGACTATCATAAGAAGAAATCTCCTCCAATTCTGCGTTTGCATTGTGTGTGTGGCGGGAGGTCTTATGGTAGTTTCATTTTCCAAAAGCATTGCGGATTTCAATGTTTAAAATTCTTTTGTGTTTGTTTAAAGATAAACTGTTTTTGTTGCTCACACCAGTCCCATGACTGATCCGGAGTTTATTGTTCCTTTCCTAAACTCTGGGTGCTCATAATTTTCCACACGAGCAGTCTAGAGTTGGGTTTCTTTTCAGATATTCAGGTTTAGTAGATTATCTGGAGCTAGTTCATTCATCGGAGTTGCTTATCTTGGAGTTGTGGATTCATTCTTATCTGAAGATCATTTTGGAGTTATCACTTCTATTGATATTGTTCCGCTGCTGTTGTTATCTTTTCTTTTCCGCTGCTATTTGTTGTATCATATCTCTGATGTATATTGATATCCATTGTATCACTCTGTTGTATCAGATATTATATATCAATGTATTATTCTTTTTTCCGCTGTGTTATTTACTTAATTGTGCTATAGCTCCGGCGAATCGGATTTGAACGGTCGAATCTGCGGCATTCTAGTACAATGTGAAGTACGGATGTTGATTTTCGAGCGGGCAAAACCCGAGTCGTTACACGTAGGTCGCTCGCGTTGAAAAGTCACACGGAGCATAAGTCGTTCCAGGCCTTAAGTCGTTCTGGGTGTGCTAAGTCGTTCGCGAGTTAAGTGATAAGTCGTGCACGAGTTAAGAGTTAAGTCGTTGCCTTCTGCTACCTCATCCAGGCTTAGGTCGTACTGGGATAAGTCGTTAGGTCGTATAGACCTTAGCTCGTAGCTCGTATTTGAGCTTAAGTCATTAAGTCGTATCGACTTTAGGTCGTTGGGTCGTATACCCTCTTAAGTCGTAAGTCGTTCGCGAGATAAGCAAGTGCTAAGTCGTTCGCGAGTTAAACCTTAAGTCGTAGGTCGTCTCCGACCTAATATTTCCCCTGCTATTTCACTAGGTCGCTTGACCTTAAGTCGTAGGTCGTCTCCGACCTATGCCCCACTAAGTCGCATCCCACTTAGGTCGTAGGACTCTGTTAAGCCGTAGGTCGTCTCTGACCTTACCCTTGGTCTTGTTAGTTCGCGTGAACCCTTAGGTCGTATGACCTACTTTTCCTTAGGTCGCTTGACCAGCTTGCCTTCACTAGGTCGTACCATTTTGATGGGGCGCTGCCCCGCACCCCGCCGGGGGCGCTGCTCCGTACACCTCTGCGTAGGCAATCTTATCTGAAAAGCATTCAACAGAACTTCCACTTTGATGCATTTTGAGCTGATTTCCTTGGATTTTGTTCACGTCTTCGAACGTGAATTTATGTGATTCGATTTGTTTCAACAATCGTTTTGTGACTTGTCACTTTAAAGATATGAAGGTTTCAATACTAGTAATAAATATCAAAACTCTTTCATCAAAGCGATTTCAACACTATTTTAAATATCAAAAGTTCGTTTTCTCAAACCGATTTCCAATCTACTAGTATATACAAGCCTTTACTTCACTCGGATGAGAAATCGACTTAAACGACTTAGTAAAACGAGTGGTATGAAACGCTTGCGTTCACTTCGTCGGTTAGCTCTTGGACTTGTTCGATTGAACCCTTTTGTGACAATTTTCTAGTGAAGATCTACAGTTTGTTCGTAAATATTTAAGTTAAGCTAGTGGTTATGGGACATGAAGCTAAACTCATATATTTACTAGCTTAGTGTAATTGACACTTCTCGTTGATCATGACGATCATTTTATGATTTAGACTAGCAATTGTGCGATGTATCTTTATTTGCAAGGTTAGACTAGACCGCATTGGTGTGATTCCGACTCACACATATCTCTTTGTCCGCAAGGTTAGTCTAGACACCATTTGTGTGATTCCATTCACACATACCTTTTTGTTTGCGAGGTTAGGCTAGACACCATTTGTGTGATTCCACTCACACATACCTTTTTGCTTTTTGGTTAGCCTAGACCTCAATCTGTGTGATTCCGACTCATACATATGGGGTAGCTCCCCATGGTCTTCGGACCATCATGTGATAGGCCTCTTTCTCTTTTTATGATTTCTGGATTTCTTGTTTTGATTTCTGGATTTTTATGTCATTGACTTGTTATGAGTACAAGTTTAGGGTATGATGCCCTCTTTGGATCTTTGAGAAGATTCTCGTGATATTGATCATTTCTCATCGGTTGATCTCCTATTGATCATCATTTTCATACTTATAGTAGTATGTCAGTATGGATATTTTATGTTTATGCCATATCTTTTATTTTATATCATGTCATCTGATATTTATAGTTAGACTGATCCGTTTATTATTTTCTTAAATAATACTCGGGTCAGACCGAGATATTACAGGTGCTTCTGCTTGACTTCCTCCCGGGATTTGCTACTCTGACTTTTGGCTAACTATTTAGTTTAGCAGTTTTTGTTGTATACACTTGAGATATGGACTCATAGTTGTATTCTTTTGGTATAGCACGTGTTGTTATTCTTTTGTATTATTGTGGATCTTTTTGACCACAACTCTGATGTACACTTTCATGTGTTAGTTATATATTCATATCTTCTTCCGCCTTTGTGATATGGATGTCTGTGACTGATTTGTGTTACGTTTATTTCTATGTTTGTTTTTGAAGATTATTTTATAGCCACCATGTGATAAGCAATTACATGGATGGTCGCTCCTCAACAGCCTTATTCTCCGTGCTAGTTGACAGCACTACATCGTAGTGTCCTTGGCTAGCGTGGGTATTGAGGTGGGGCGTCACATTATACGTGGAAAATTAAATACTATAGAATTATTAAAAAAGAAAAATATAGCTATTGGTAATAAATGTTTTTCTTGTGGTATGGGAATAGAAAATATATACTAAGTATATTCTTACAAATTGTCTTAATACTTTTTACTTCAATATAACTATTAGTAAAATTAATTATGAACTGTTTTGGAATAATCTTAGGTTTCGATATAATGGATTTCATAGATTGGTAATAGACATAATTTTTTCTATAATATTTTGGTATAAATGGTATGAAAGGAACCAAAGGGTTCTTAATAATATTATTACTACTACATAATTTAATATATATAATTACGTTATTTTGTTATAACTGGATTTCAAAGCCTAGTTATAATAAAGGTAATATTAGGTTTAATGAATATCTTAATAAAGTTAGATCTCGTATTAATTTAGTCAAGAAAAATGTAGTATTTAAAAATAAAAATAATAATAGCACTTTAAATATCTTTTTAATTGACACGTATGCCAATGAATCCAATGCTATTTTATATTTAGGTAATTAGTTAGATTTTAGAATATTGTAATCTTGAACATAACATTCATCTCAAAATCTATATGTTTAGAAGTTGTAATTTTACTTCCTAGTGTTTAGTTGATTACTTCCTAGTGTTTAGTTGTTTTTATTCATTAACATATTATCCATAAGTCCATCTGAAGTATATGTAAGTCACACCTAGATTACTATTTCTCATAATTGGATTTATATTATAGCTTTTATTGCTTGTTATCTAGCTTACTCATTTTATTGCTTGTTTTATTATTATTGCATATACATTATATATCTCTATGTGTGTGTGTTTATATATATTTATATACGTATATATGTATTGGCTTCACACTTTTTGCACATCCTTTTTTACAGCTTTATATATGCTCGTGGTTAGGATGGATTCAGCTGATTGGAGGATATGTTCACCTATCATTTTTAGTGGACTATAGTATTTTTATTTCTATTTTTTTACCTTAATTTTCTAGGATTGAAGTTTTTTCAATGATTTTTTATATTGTAAGGGGTGAGTACTACTACTTGTCAAACATGTTGTCAGTTATATAATTTAGTGTAGAATAAAATTACACGAGTGCTCTCCTCTTCTAATAGAGGATCACTCGTTTTTCTTAACAAAAAACATTATTTAATCAAGTCATAAATTAATTAAATAAAAAAATTTAGTAAAATTGTATATTTTTGAAATATTGTTGATTTGATCTAATACTACCCATTAAACTTCATAGTTACGATCCAAAATAGGTGTTTTTTTCTAAAATCTGTCTATTTCACCTGCTTCCAACTGACCTAGTTCCATCAATGGTATCAAAGCCCTAATGGTCTATATAGTCTAAATTAGCAACTTTAAGGCCGACTAATAAAGCGTACTAGTCATTTAGGTAGCACGGTAGTGTTTAGGCTTGGGTTATATAATCAAGTATTCTCGTCTCTCCCGCGACTGGCCTGGTTCAATGATGGAGTAAGTCCAAAAGGTTGGCCTAATTGTAAAGGACCAAATTGATTTGGGCCTTGGGCTGATTTTTAAAAGTCAGGTTGAAATTTTAAATATATTTTGAATTTAAAAGTTAAATTTAAAACATACAATTAATTTTATAAAAGCTATAAAATATATTTCAAAAATTGGTTTTGAAAATAAATTAACATTTTCAAAATTATTCAATAATTTAATAAATTGGATTATTGAATAAATAATAGGACCGGCTATTTGGACACAAAATAAGACACAATTAGTGACATAATAGATCTGGACTATTGGATCTTATTGCGTTCACATATGGGGTTGACATTAAGGGCAATCTTGTGGTGAGATCCATTGTGTCATCATTTTATGTCCCAATTGATTTTCCCAATAATATGTTTGAAATTATTCAATAATTTAATTAATTGGATTAAATAAATAAATAACTAAAAGTTAATAAATTATATATATATATATCAATATGTGTGTGTGTATATATATATGATATAGTTGGATATATATATATATCTTAAATTATTTAGTAAATTATAAATAAATATTTTTGAATTTTTCCTAAAATTGGGTATTTTACATAGAGCATAAAATAAGAGTTATAGATATTTGTTTGTGCTCCAATCAAGTATAGGAGTATCAAACAATAAAAAGCACATGTATGGCTAAATACGACACAAATTAATATAACATATAACCGCTTAAGCAAATAATAGGCAAATACAACTATTAGCCTTATTTCATTAAAATAAAATAACACATCGCACATAATAAAGTTTCAAAATTCAAACTTTGTTCCACTTCTTCTTCTTTGAGCCAAGAATATTCAAGTCACGGCGGTTTCCTTTTCGTCTTCTAGCTGGCCAAAACGACTGCCGATTAGCTAGATTTGGTGTTTCTCCCCCAATTAAGCATTCGAGTAGCTTCGACGACGATTCCGATATTGGCAAGCACCGGTTCCACTCGTCTTTGCCCCTCTGGTTCGATTTTAGAGTATTTCATCGAGACTGTAATATCTTGAGTAGTTAGAACTTAGTAGATCCTGTGAAATTTCTGTTATTTTGCTCATTCCAGATGTGCCATATAACAATAGTGATTGTTGTGCTACAAACAATTTCCATTGCTTGGTTGTTTGTGCTTGTTGTTAATAGTTTGTTAAATGCCTTGTTTGTTGTTTAGTTGACCTTTTGTAATTGCAATTTGTTTTTGAAGTCTTCCCAAAATTTGGCTGAATATTCGCATGTAAAGAACAGATGTTCACTGTTTTCCATATATTGTTTGCAAAGAACACATGTTTGGTCTATTTCATCATTCCACCTTGCTAACCTATCCTTTTGTTTAATTTTTCGAGTCTTTCAAGTGCATAAATCGACATTTTTGGTGCACATTGTTTATTCCAAATAAGTTTGCACCAGTCTAGTTCACTAGAGTTTACTACGACTGTATTCCAAGCGGATTTCAATGAGAAGGTTCCTACCGAGTCTGGTTTCCATTTCCAGTAGTCCGTGGCAGCCCCTGGGTCGTCACACGTTTGGTCGTGCGAGCTCGAAACGCATAGAAATTTATTTCAGAAAGATATATATGGTAATTGGGTTTGAAAAGCTATCTTCTGCATGATCGAATTAGGCCTCGAGACTAGTTCCATTGTATTCGAAATAGGGGTATAACAAATCGAACGCCAGGCGGCATGCCTCTTTTGGAGTTCGGGATTTTCGGACGTTTAAAGCTAGACATTTCTATTTTAATTATTATATATGTGTGTGTAATTTGCAACCATAACTTGCCCATACCTTCCCCTATGTCGTGCCCATACCTAACCCATACCATCTGCCTTTTTATAAAATCGCACCTCCAAATTTTAGAAAGAAAGTTCGTGTTTTCTTTTTCAATTTGAAATCAAACAATGACAAATCCAATGTCCCACGATGATCGACACCATTTCGTTCGTTCTCTAGCTTCGAGTTCAACTAGAGAAGCGTAGAGTACATCATCACGAAGCTAATCAACGGTTGGATCGAGCTATGGCGAGGCGAGATGGCCGGAATTTGGCCGCGTTCGTCGGCCAGAAGGGCTCGGTTTGGGGTCGATTTGGGGGGCGCAGCGGCGGCGCGAGAGGTTGGGGGGTTACGCGAGGTGCGGCGGCGATCAGCAAGGTTGGCGGCGTGACGGTTGATGCGGCAGTGATAGTGAAAGCACAATCGATATATGCCTGGGTTGAACGAAGCTTGAATGAGAGAGAGGGAAGAAGGGTATTAGTTTTAAATGTTAATTAATTTTTAATGATTCCATTCGTTCATTTATTCGTAACTTTTTCGTACGAGGTCGAAATTGAACGCGACGAGTTGCGTTGCGTTCGTATCAGTGAATACTACATTATGGAGTTGGATTGAATGGATTCGGAGCTAGTAGGAAATTTTGGTTAAAATTGAACGCCTGTTCAGCTTTAATTCAAGCTAGAATGTTGTGACGAAACTGCAATCAAAGTGAGTTAAACTCACATTTTTGGTTAATCAGAAATATATTATAGTCGATAAAAATTATTGATTAGATGTGTGGATATTTTATTGTTAATTGTTATTGACTGTTTTGATGGTTCACTGATTTATGTTGTTGGTTTGGATATATTCGTCCCTGGAGCGGATGAGACCCTATTACGTTCCCATATAAGAGCGGATGACCCTTTGTATACGAATCCTGCCTCGCAGCGGTTGATTTATATTATTGATTATATACTATATGTGATGTAGGGGGACAGGTTGGAGGGAACCAATAGGATACCTCACACTATTGATTTATTTTCATATAAATTGATATATGATATGATGGATGTTATATTTGATGACATGGATATGATTTTTCTTATTTAATGCTTAGGTAGCATTGGGCCTTATTTTTGGCATTTTAAAATATTATAAACTGATGATTTGATTTAAAAAAGGATTTCAAAGTGATCTTGGAAATTATATATGTTTTAAATTATTTTTCTTGAATTAATTAAAGAAGAAATTTATTTTTGAATAAAAAATATGATTTTTGGATACTATAATTTAATAGTTTTATAAAATATTTTAAATAGAGATTTTCGAACTGTAAAATAAAGATTTTTAAAATCTTAAAATAAGTCCGTCTTTTATAATAAAGGGATATGTTTCTAAAGGGAAATAGAAATATTTTGATATAAATATTTATTAACCATTTTATATAAAGTAATTGTCACATACCGAAATTTTCGACTTTCGAAAATTCGACATCGATACTCCCTTTATCGACTGTCGAGCAATCGAGTGCCGGAAACTCCAATAGTGAGGGTTTAAGAAAGAAAGAAAATAGAAGAAAAGATAGAAGAAGAAGAAAAGAAAAAGAAAAGAAGAACAACACAGAACAGAAATAGAACAGAATCAATATCAGAATCTCACATATCGCAGCGGAACAATATATAATAGATAACACTAGTTTTTTTTTAAAACAAAGAACTATATCAGTTTATACATACATCAATCAGAGTCATATACAACAATGGACAGTTATATAACTTGTCCTCATACAGAATACACAGCGGAATAAATATATCAAATACAAATACTACGTCTCGCCATCCTGCTTATCTCCAAAGCTCCAGAATATCCAGAATATCCTGATAATCTAACTCTAGACTGCCCGTGTGGAAATTGATGGGCACCCAAAGTTTAGAAGGGAACAATAAACTCCGAGTCAGTCATGGTGACTGGTGTGAGATCGTAAAACAGTTATTCTTTCACAAGAAAATAAAACAAATTCGCAATGCTTTTTGGAAAATGAAACTACCATAAGACCTCCCACCACACACACAATGCAAATGCAGAATTGGAGGAGATTTCTTCTTATGATAGTCAAAGATGCTTACTACGCAAAATCAAATCATTTTGGATATTATTATTAGTGCATAGTGTAGAAAACATTTCGAAAGTATAATATTAATCTTAGCCAACATACGACCAGTATCGTATGCCTACTATAGCTACCATCTAAACAGTGGTGACCACCGTACGTAAATGGCAGGTTCTACAACTAATACCGTACAAATCACGTATTGGAGTTTGGATTTCCAACAAATGGCCAGGCTAAGGAACTTCCTATCCACGATGGGTACGTCCCTGGAATAGACGACCCGAGAACCTAACCGGATCTCTGCCAACACAAGGTCGGGTTACCTCTGCAAAAATAGGTAACTACTGACACGCGTATGCCATCCCCCGATCGTAACCGATCTTCCCGAGGATCCCCGATTTCCAACAAACCACATAGTAAAAATGCAGCAACCACATAGGTTAAGTATCTGGGCTCCATACCATGATACCACCTCTATCCAGAAGGAATGACATACACTAAGGGGCGCTACTCCCTAGAACCTTGCCGCATTCTTCCTGTTTTGACCATTTCCGGGGTGTGAGGCTCGACGAAGTCTCGTCCACAAAGCTACGCTTTCTACAAAGCCCTGCTTCGGGTCAAACAAAATGATCAACCTATGATCACAAAGATATAAGATCAAACAAATGATCATATCACAAATGATCAAACACTGATCATTTCACAGCAACACTTAGTATGCCACGTTACCAAATTGGGATATATCGCTGATAAATTTCAATTACATAACCTCTGAGCTCGTACGTCTCAGAGAAGGGTGTTAAGCTAAGAGAATAAATTCTCCGCCACCAACAGAAATGTATTTGAAAGAAATCAGCTTTATATCTCAAATTGTAACGTCAGACATACAATCCATACAAGTCTGTTCCGGGATCGAACAGAACCGAAGGCACTTCTCACGAAGCCCTTGCAATTCCGGATAATTTTCAATCACGTCAGGACTTCCCGTCACTAAGGGTGATAAAACCTCTAAATCGGAGATCAGCCGATGTAGAGTAACTCGACGGTAATCCTTTCGTTTTCAAAAATATCCGGTCTTCAACACCGGTCTTCAAATGCAATTCATAACGACGTATCACATATTCGGAATGGGTTATACGACCCCATGGTCCTTTCCCGGCTAACCCGAATAGTGAGCGTTTATTTAAAAATAAGTGTGGCATTCAAATTCATCCAATTCACAACAAATACCTATCTAAAGGTAATTATTGATAGTCGGTTATTTAACTATCAATAAAGATGCGCAACATCATCAGATTCCAAATAATTTTCCAAATTATTTCATCTTCAAAAATATCTTTACTAGATATATAATTTTCACACTTAACCGTTTGAAAACAATTTCAAATCAATTTCCACATTTCATTTTATCTTTGAAGATAAAATCTCAAAACAGTTCATTTCATATTGGAAAAGCATTTCCATACTTATTTAAAAATAAGTATTTCACAAATCTATTTATTTTCAACGTTTGAAAATATTCGATATACTTAAATCAAATTTAAGTATAAATTTCATTCTTTAAGGAAATCATTTTCTATAACAACATTTATTTGAGTCAAAACGAATGTTGCGTAAAACATCGTTACGACGACTCGAAATCAATAGTATAGGGATTCGGAATTAAAATAGATATATAAATCCCAATACTATATAAAACATTTACTTTTGGAAATCATTTACTATAACAACAGTGTTATAGTCCACCATTTCCTTATATTTCTCGAAAACGTCTATTTCAACAATAAATGTTGAAATCTATGATTTCGATAGTTCACACGTTTTAAAACATCTTTTAAAACAATTAACTTCATTTCAAATATCACTTTTCCAAAACCATATCCATTTTACTTAACAATATATTCACTATCCAAAATCGTGAATATACTTCACTAATTACATTTCACTATTTTCTACACGTTTTATTTCAATAATAATTCGCTATCCAAAATCGCGAATATATCTCCTTTAATAATCTTCTATATTTAATTTATCAAATTCAATCGATTTCGAATTTATAAACACGGTTATAAATTCTATTTCTATTTTAATAACAACCTCGACTTATAAATCTTCTTTTTATCAACTTCTATATTTTTACTTATCAAAATAAGTGATTTCGGATTTATAAGCAACTTTTATAAATTTCAATTCTATTTATAACAACTTCAATCCCAAATCAATTTCGATATTGATTTAAAAATTTATTTATCACTACTAAGTAAATTCCTCATTTTTTCTCAAATTATTCAGTATTCTGTTTAAAAATGGATTCTTCAAATGGAAATCATTTTACATTGATTTCCTAATTTATTTCAATTTACCAATTAAATTTCTAGTTGGATTTCCAGCTTATCTTCTTTTAATAAATTCCTTTTTAAGGAAATAAATTTCAATCGTTTCTTTCAATCTATTTAAAAATCCAAATTCTTAAATTAAATTCTTCAAATTATAATCACTATTTTACGAAATCCATTTATTTAACATTTTCACTTGATTCTGGAATAAATTCGATAAGATTATAAAAATTAACTTTTTATACTTCAAAATTTCCTTTCTTCAAAATTTACTCAATTTCTAAAATAAATTCACTTAGAAATTTCTATTTTGATTTCAAAAATTCAATTTCGTTTATTTTTGGAATCCAATGATATCAAACATCCATTCAGCTAAATTTTAGCTTTCAAGCCAATTCCAGACATCAATATGATCAATAACATCAATATAGTTATTCACAGATTCATATCAAAGTAGAAATAAATTCAATCAATGTGAGGGGTCCAGTTGGATCCCTCCAACCTGTTTCCCTGCATCCAAAGACGTTAGCACAATACCAATTCCACTTCGAGGTGGAATATCGCGGTATATAGGTTTTTATAAAAATCCGCTTACTAACGGCGCAATAGGGTCTCATCCTCTATACGAGGCGGGAAATCATCAATCCAATATATACATATGCCAATATGTATATATTGCTATATATATAATAGATATATCCTACTATATCTAATAGCACATCCAATAGCAATCATCAATCAATAAATAACTGAAAATTCCACTTTCATTTTGAGTGAGAAAAATCTCACCTTTGCTTTGCGATCCATTTTCCAATCCAATTTTGTTTTCTTGACTTATTTGACCTTGTATAAATAATTATACAATTCGTTAATATTCGAATTAAATCGAACTATTAAATTTCTAACTTGATATGTTTTAATTATACAATGACCTCATTTCTAACCCATTTTCTTTTTATAAATTCATCTAACTAAAATTCAACTTCGTTTTTAGTAATTTTAATTATCCAATGATTTACTTTCAAACTAATTCTCTTTAACAAATTTTCTTATTTTTAAAATAAAACCTTAAATTCTAAACAACTTCTATTTGATAATTTATACGAACCAATGATTTTATCTTAACAAATTTCTTATTTTAAAATAAATCTTTTTATCCAATAAATTAAATTCCTAACGAATCTTCTTTTACATAATACTTTAAACAAATTTTTCTTTACTGAAATATATTTAAACTGAAAATGAAGAAAAGAATTAATTACTGCAGATATACCTCACTGCAAATTGAAGAACTCAGGCCCGAACCAACCTCGACCACGCTACTGAACTCGGCCTCGAAGCTATCGACTACGCCCAGCACTTCGACTTCGTCCCCCTCTACAATCGCGAGAACCAGATGACACCGCGACACCCTCGCCTCTCCCCCAAATCGAGCGACGACGATTAACATGTCTCCTTGCCACTTCCTCGCGAAACGTTCCCCCGAACCCCATCGCGACCATTAAACGAGCCGCCCTACCAACATCGCGACATCGCCCACACCTGCTACTGCGCTACTGGCGAACCCACAACCCATCCTCCAGCAACCCTAGCGCGCGCCCACGCGAGTCGACATCGCCGAGCTTCAAAGTTTCGATCGCCTGAACCCAACCTCGCCGTGCTCGAATACATTCCCCTCCGGCCTCCACGCGAACAACTCGCGAATCCCACGACATCGCGCCGCCTTCGCCTTCGAGTTGAGCTCCGACCACGCGCGCGGCACCACCACGCGACTCGCCCCAGCCTCGCGACATCGCCACCGCCGCCCCTAAAGCCCATCGCGAGCTTTCCCTTCTCGCGCGATTCGATCTGAGATCGAATTGATTTCGTAGAGAACTCGGTCGCCATTAATTTTAAAACGAGAAGATGAATTTTCGTTTTTTTTTTAATAAAGGAGGATCGGTTTTGATTTGTACTGACGAAAGAAGAGGGATGTTTAAAACTGAAAGCAGCATGGGTTTTCACGATTTCGTTCCGTGATATTTGGCGTGGATAAAGGAAGAACGTGCTATAGTTGACCAATAAAAATATAAATTTAAATTTGAATTTCGTTTAAAATTCCAATGCGTTTTCCTGTCGTGTGCTCACATACAAGCACCGAAAAATGCGAAAATTGAAATCCGACAATAATTCAATATTCCGGACCCAATGGAACTGGTTTCGTCGAATTCCGAGACTGTGCCTCGGACGGCTATTTTTAAATATCGATTCGAACGATTTAATTTCAAAACTGAACGAAACACTTTGAAATACAATTCTGAAGTTTCTATTATCTTCAGTATTATCATTACGAATTTTAAAAGCTTTTGAAATATTTTTCTTCAGCTTAAAATTGAAGGTTCAAATTTTTATTCAACATTCAACAGATTAAATTTTAAAGTTAAATCGCAAATTTTCAAAGTTATATCGGGGATTCAAATTAAATCATCGTTCAAATATTTAAAATTAATTAAATATTCTCAATTTAATTTGTTCAAAATTCTGGGTCGTTACAGACTTCCCCCCTTAAGAGAATTTCGTCCTCGAAATTACAAGTTAGGAAAAATGGTTCTTAACTCGTCTACTATCTTTCACAATCTAATAGTTTTATCACATTTATCAAAACAAATCTTTCTACTAAAGATTCGTTACTAATTCAACTAAATTTTCAACTTCAATTACCGATTTCAAACAACATTATTTTCTTAACAATTCAATTTTAAATTTAAATTCAAATTTACTTTCAAAATTTTCTCAAAAATTTTCTAACACTCGAAATTTTCGAAAAATTTCGCCAGCGTCTCCTTTGCGCGGCTAATACGGCACGACTACAAAACGTCCCTACGGACTCTCAGATTTCAAAAAGAAAAAGAAAAAGCCAAACGGCTAGAGAAATAAGTCATCAAATCTCATATCGAAATTCAAATACATACCTTTTTCGAGCAATTCAAATTTATCTTCGAAATCAAAATTCCAATTCCTTTACACCTGTATATCCTACTAGCCATAATATCTAGTTACAGCATTCAAACATTTTGCAAATTCTATTACAAAATTTTCAATATATGCTTGTTATATCATTTTTACTTCACTGTTGAAGTTATATATTCATTATCATTCAATTTTACATTTCAAATTTCTATTCGAATTCAATTTACAATTCCAATCTAATTTGGATTCAGTTTACAATTTCAATTCTATTTGAATTCAATTTTATCTTCTATTCTGAATATTGAATTTTTTTAATCGATTATCTTTAGTTCACTTCATTTGCAGTTGATTCCATTCAATTTATTCATTCACTAATTCATTTACATTAGACTGATTCAACATTTAATTAGTCCAATATCTTAATTCATTTATCAATCCAATTCAGATTCTCAATTTTTATTTAACTTTACCAAGGTCAAATTTCATCACTTAATCAGAATCACATTTCATTTTGCTTAATAAAATTGTTTAACCACTTTTGACAATTCGTTTCACTTCTATTTTCTCATTTTATAAGTTATATAACTTATATTCAAAAATTACCACTTGGATTTTTATTGATTCACTTATACTTACTTCAATTCAACTTAAAATTTCTTAAGTTAAATTTATTCAATCTAAATTCACAACAAATTGTATAAGTTATCAACTCATTTATTATTCTCATAAATATTTTTATATAGTATTCCAGAGTCTTAATAACATTTTCAAAACCATTTTTGAAAACAATTCAAATTTTCTTTTGAATTCCAAAACAAAACCCAATTTTTTTCAAACAACTTTCATTTAAAACAATTTGGCAGCAATTTCTCTTTTGGAAACCCGAAAATGAACACCGGTGATGTCGCGATCATCATCGGAATTATTTTCCAGCGACCGAAAAGAGTTTAGAGCTTTCAACTCTCCAAAATACCTTTCAAAACCTTTGAAATCCATTTTCAAACCAAAAAGAAATTAAACTTTCCAAATCTCCAAAATTTACAAATTCTTTTCAAAACATTTTCCAAAACTTCTCTGGAATCCCGTTTTAAATTACAATTCACATTTATAATTTACATTCTTTAAATTTCATTTGTATATGGAATTTATTTCTTAACTTTGGAGTTATGATTTCAATTTCTTATTCAATTTCAATGATAATAGTTTAATATTATCACTTCTAGCAACCATGCAACCATATACTATAGTAATTCACAGAAAATTATTTCTTTTATATACAAAAATAGTTTTGGGTAAAATTATTTCATTCACCCTATTTAAAACAATACTGTGCCGAATTGTTCTATTCGAGTGTTTAGAAACCCCTTCGATCCAATTGCGCAGACTGTGCCGACGAAGGTTCATATACCACTCAATAAACCAATCATCACAATATAAAACAATTTTATATTCAATAACAAATACGCGCTCATATCTATTATTACACTCAACTCATTCTAGAGTACTGCTGACTCTATCTCTAATGAGTAACACCCAACAGAGCAGGGTTGTCGCTTAACCATATGCTCTGATACCACGCTGTCACATACCGAAATTTTCGACTTTCGAAAATTCGACATCGATACTCCCTTTATCGACTGTCGAGCAATCGAGTGCCGGAAACTCCAATAGTGAGGGTTTAAGAAAGAAAGAAAATAGAAGAAAAGATAGAAGAAGAAGAAAAGAAAAAGAAAAGAAGAACAACACAGAACAGAAATAGAACAGAAACAATATCAGAATCTCACATATCGCAGCGGAACAATAAATAATAGATAACACTAGTTTTTTTTTAAAACAAAGAACTATATCAGTTTATACATACATCAATCAGATTCATATACAACAATGGATAGTTATATAACTTGTCCTCATACAGAATACACAGCGGAATAAATATATCAAATACAAATACTACGTCTCGCCATCCTGCTTATCTCCAAAGCTCCAGAATATCCAGAATATCCTGATAATCTAACTCTAGACTGCCCGTGTGGAAATTGATGGGCACCCAGAGTTTAGAAGGGAACAATAAACTCCGAGTCAGTCATGGTGACTGGTGTGAGATCGTAAAACAGTTATTCTTTCACAAGAAAATAAAACAAATTCGCAATGCTTTTTGGAAAATGAAACTACCATAAGACCTCCCACCACACACACAATGCAAACGCAGAATTGGAGGAGATTTCTTCTTATGATAGTCAAAGATGCTTACTACGCAAAATCAAATCATTTTGGATATTATTATTAGTGCATAGTGTAGAAAACATTTCGAAAGTATAATATTAATCTTAGCCAACATACGACCAGTATCGTATGCCTACTATAGCTACCATCTAAACAGTGGTGACCACCGTACGTAAATGGCAGGTTCTACAACTAATACCGTACAAATCACGTATTGGAGTTTGGATTTCCAACAAATGGCCAGGCTAAGGAACTTCCTATCCACGATGGGTACGTCCCTGGAATAGACGACCCGAGAACCTAACCGGATCTCTGCCAACACAAGGCCGGGTTACCTCTGCAAAAATAGGTAACTACTGACACGCGTATGCCATCCCCCGATCGTAACCGATCTTCCCGAGGATCCCCGATTTCCAACAAACCACATAGTAAAAATGCAGCAACCACATAGGTTAAGTATCTGGGCTCCATACCATGATACCACCTCTATCCAGAAGGAATGACATACACTAAGGGGCGCTACTCCCTAGAACCTTGCCGCATTCTTCCTGTTTTGACCATTTCCGGGGTGTGAGGCTCGACGAAGTCTCGTCCACAAAGCTACGCTTTCTACAAAGCCCTGCTTCGGGTCAAACAAAATGATCAACCTATGATCACAAAGATATAAGATCAAACAAATGATCATATCACAAATGATCAAACACTGATCATTTCACAGCAACACTTAGTATGCCACGTTACCAAATTGGGATATATCGCTGATAAATTTCAATTACATAACCTCTGAGCTCGTACGTCTCAGAGAAGGGTGTTAAGCTAAGAGAATAAATTCTCCGCCACCAACAGAAATGTATTTGAAAGAAATCAGCTTTATATCTCAAATTGTAACGTCAGACATACAATCCATACAAGTCTGTTCCGGGATCGAACAGAACCGAAGGCACTTCTCACGAAGCCCTTGCAATTCCGGATAATTTTCAATCACGTCAGGACTTCCCGTCACTAAGGGTGATAAAACCTCTAAATCGGAGATCAGCCGATGTAGAGTAACTCGACGGTAATCCTTTCGTTTTCAAAAATATCCGGTCTTCAACACCGGTCTTCAAATGCAATTCATAACGACGTATCACATATTCGGAATGGGTTATACGACCCCATGGTCCTTTCCCGGCTAACCCGAATAGTGAGCGTTTATTTAAAAATAAGTGTGGCATTCAAATTCATCCAATTCACAACAAATACCTATCTAAAGGTAATTATTGATAGTCGGTTATTTAACTATCAATAAAGATGCGCAACATCATCAGATTCCAAATAATTTTCCAAATTATTTCATCTTCAAAAATATCTTTACTAGATATATAATTTTCACACTTAACCGTTTGAAAACAATTTCAAATCAATTTCCACATTTCATTTTATCTTTGAAGATAAAATCTCAAAACAGTTCATTTCATATTGGAAAAGCATTTCCATACTTATTTAAAAATAAGTATTTCACAAATCTATTTATTTTCAACGTTTGAAAATATTCGATATACTTAAATCAAATTTAAGTATAAATTTCATTCTTTAAGGAAATCATTTTCTATAACAACATTTATTTGAGTCAAAACGAATGTTGCGTAAAACATCGTTACGACGACTCGAAGTCAATAGTATAGGGATTCGGAATTAAAATAGATATATAAATCCCAATACTATATAAAACATTTCCTTTTGGAAATCATTTACTATAACAACAGTGTTATAGTCCACCATTTCCTTATATTTCTCGAAAACGTCTATTTCAACAATAAATGTTGAAATCTATGATTTCGATAGTTCACACGTTTTAAAACATCTTTTAAAACAATTAACTTCATTTCAAATATCACTTTTCCAAAACCATATCCATTTTACTTAACAATATATTCACTGTCCAAAATCGTGAATATACTTCACTAATTACATTTCACTATTTTCTACACGTTTTATTTCAATAATAATTCGCTATCCAAAATCGCGAATATATCTCCTTTAATAATCTTCTATATTTAATTTATCAAATTCAATCGATTTCGAATTTATAAACACGGTTATAAATTCTATTTCTATTTTAATAACAACCTCGACTTATAAATCTTCTTTTTATCAACTTCTATATTTTTACTTATCAAAATAAGTGATTTCGGATTTATAAGCAACTTTTATAAATTTCAATTCTATTTATAAAAACTTCAATCCCAAATCAATTTCGATATTGATTTAAAAATTTATTTATCACTACTAAGTAAATTCCTCATTTTTTCTCAAATTATTCAGTATTCTGTTTAAAAATGGATTCTTCAAATGGAAATCATTTTACATTGATTTCCTAATTTATTTCAATTTACCAATTAAATTTCTAGTTGGATTTCCAGCTTATCTTCTTTTAATAAATTCCTTTTTAAGAAAATAAATTTCAATCGTTTCTTTCAATCTATTTAAAAATCCAAATTCTTAAATTAAATTCTTCAAATTATAATCACTATTTTACGAAATCCATTTATTTAACATTTTCACTTGATTCTGGAATAAATTCGATAAGATTATAAAAATTAACTTTTTATACTTCAAAATTTCCTTTCTTCAAAATTTACTCAATTTCTAAAATAAATTCACTTAGAAATTTCTATTTTGATTTCAAAAATTCAATTTCGTTTATTTTTGGAATCCAATGATATCAAACATCCATTCAGCTAAATTTTAGCTTTCAAGCCAATTCCAGACATCAATATGATCAATAACATCAATATAGTTATTCACAGATTCATATCACAGTAGAAATAAATTCAATCAATGTGAGGAGTCCAGTTGGATCCCTCCAACCTGTTTCCCTGCATCCAAAGACGTTAGCACAATACCAATTCCACTTCGAGGTGGAATATCGCGGTATATAGGTTTTTATAAAAATCCGCTTACTAACGGCGCAATAGGGTCTCATCCGCTATACGAGGCGGGAAATCATCAATCCAATATATACATATGCCAATATGTATATATTGCTATATATATAATAGATATATCCTACTATATCTAATAGCACATTCAATAGCAATCATCAATCAATAAATAACTGAAAATTCCACTTTCATTTTGAGTGAGAAAAATCTCACCTTTGCTTTGCGATCCATTTTCCAATCCAATTTTGTTTTCTTGACTTATTTGACCTTGTATAAATAATTATACAATTCGTTAATATTCGAATTAAATCGAACTATTAAATTTCTAACTTGATATGTTTTAATTATACAATGACCTCATTTCTAACCCATTTTCTTTTTATAAATTCATCTAACTAAAATTCAACTTCGTTTTTAGTAATTTTAATTATCCAATGATTTACTTTCAAACTAATTCTCTTTAACAAATTTTCTTATTTTTAAAATAACACCTTAAATTCTAAACAACTTCTATTTGATAATTTATACGAACCAATGATTTTATCTTAACAAATTTCTTATTTTAAAATAAATCTTTTTATCCAATAAATTAAATTCCTAACGAATCTTCTTTTACATAATACTTTAAACAAATTTCTCTTTACTGAAATATATTTAAACTGAAAATGAAGAAAAGAATTAATTACTGCAGATATACCTCACTGCAAATTGAAGAACTCAGGCCCGAACCAACCTCGACCACGCTACTGAACTCGGCCTCGAAGCTATCGACTACGCCCAGCACTTCGACTTCGTCCCCCTCTACAATCGCGAGAACCAGATGACACCGCGACACCCTCGCCTCTCCCCCAAATCGAGCGACGACGATTAACATGTCTCCTTGCCACTTCCTCGCGAAACGTTCCCCCGAACCCCATCGCGACCCTTAAACGAGCCTCCCTACCAACATCGCGACATCGCCCACACCTGCTACTGCGCTACTGGCGAACCCACAACCCATCCTCCAGCAACCCTAGCGCGCGCCCACGCGAGTCGACATCGCCGAGCTTCAAAGTTTCGATCGCCTGAACCCAACCTCGCCGTGCTCGAATACATTCCCCTCCGGCCTCCACGCGAACAACTCGCGAATCCCACGACATCGCGCCGCCTTCGCCTTCGAGTTGAGCTCCGACCACGCGCGCGGCACCACCACGCGACTCGCCCCAGCCTCGCGACATCGCCACCGCCGCCCCTAAAGCCCATCGCGAGCTTTCCCTTCTCGCGCGATTCGATCTGAGATCGAATTGATTTCGTAGAGAACTCGGTCGCCATTAATTTTAAAACGAGAAGATGAATTTTCGTTTTTTTTTAATGAAGGAGGATCGGTTTTGATTTGTACTGACGAAAGAAGAGGGATGTTTAAAACTGAAAGCAGCATGGGTTTTCACGATTTCGTTCCGTGATATTTGGCGTGGATAAAGGAAGAACGTGCTATAGTTGACCAATAAAAATATAAATTTAAATTTGAATTTCGTTTAAAATTCCAATGCGTTTTCCTGTTGTGTGCTCACATACAAGCACCGAAAAATGCGAAAATTGAAATCCGACAATAATTCAATATTCCGGACCCAATGGAACTAGTTTCGTCGAATTCCGAGACTGTGCCTCGGACGGCTATTTTTAAATATCGATTCGAACGATTTAATTTCAAAACTGAACGAAACACTTTGAAATACAATTCTGAAGTTTCTATTATCTTCAGTATTATCATTACGAATTTTAAAAGCTTTTGAAATATTTTTCTTCAGCTTAAAATTGAAGGTTCAAATTTTTATTCAACATTCAACAGATTAAATTTTAAAGTTAAATCGCAAATTTTCAAAGTTATATCGAGGATTCAAATTAAATCATCGTTCAAATATTTAAAATTAATTAAATATTCTCAATTTAATTTGTTCAAAATTCTGGGTCGTTACAGTAATATATATATATATATATATTACATTATATATATAGATGTATATGTGTATATATGTACATATATTAAAGATTATTTACAAATATAAGACTTATAAGTGTGATTAATTATAAAAGTGATATTTTACAAATGAAGTGAAGATTTATAAAATCGTATTTGTTAATAAAAGTATGGATTTATAAACGGTGTTTATAAATTACAATTAAAAGAAACTATTATCGTTAAATAAATTGGTGAAATAAATCAAACGGTGGATTTATTAAAGATGTGGAATGATATTTTAGAAAATAGTTGATTCTATTTTGGAAATTGAAGGTGAGGGTAAATTGGGAATGTTAAACGATATTTTATAAATAGAAAGGAATTTATAAAAGGAATTTATCCATATAGGTGGCAACATTAAAAACGGATGGTGATTGATATTTTTAAATAGGATTTATGAATAAGTAAGATTTATAAAGGAAATAGAGCTATAAATAAATGAATTTTTATGAAAGGAAGTTTTATAAAAGAGACGGAGATTTATAAATTTAATTTTACAAAATATGGAAATGATCATGTTGGAAATTAAGTATGGATTTTTACCAAGGAAATATAATTATATTTTTAAAAGTTGTTATTTATATCAATATTGTTTTAAAGTGGCTTATCAATATTTTAATATTTTGAAAAGTTAATTATTTAAATTATTAATATGGTTTGAAATTAATTTTAATTATTTATCAACAATGTTTTGAAAATTAATTATTAGTATTTATAAAAATGTTGAAGATAAATTATTATTATTTTATTTAAGATTATTTGGAATTTGTTAATTATTATTTTTAAATGTTGTAAAGTTAATATTTATTTATTTATAATGTTTACTATTATATAATAGTGTTTTTAAGTAAATGATTAGAATTTATCTTATAAATGTTTTTGAGATTTATAACTAGGGTTTTATAAACAGATGTGGATTATAAGAGGAATCTTATAACGTGTTTTGGAAAACGTAAAGGAAGATTTGATAAAAAGATAAAAGAGTTTTATAAATGGTTTAGATATTTATAATAAAAATTTAGAAATGGGTTTATAGATTGATAAAAGGAGTTTTATAAATGGTTATGGATTTATAATGGAGTTTATAAATGATCTAGGATTGAATAAAAATGAAATCTACCCCAATGTTTGGTGAATATACTTATACCGATGAGATAAGTATATGGATATTTTTTCAAGTATTGAGAAATAGGGATTTGTGGGCATATATATATATATATATATTTGTAAAAGGAATTTTGATTCAAGTATTACAAAGTGAATTTAAATTAATGTAAGATTAATTAAAAGAAGGTTAGTGGTTGCTTGTATGCTTAACCATTGTTGGTTTTCCCTACGGAATTAAATCCTTGATTGAATGTTTGTTATTCGATAGTTAAATAACCGTCGAACTTGGATCCAAACGTAACTTTGGAAATATCTAGGAGAAACACGTGAGTTATACGGCACAGTCATCTCCGATGATGTTGTATTGTGCATATAAATCTCGTTTCGTTCTCCTAGGACAAATGATAAGGAAATCCGTCCATTAACGTTTAAGAGGTGATCTCCGATCTTATCTTTAATTGTTTACTTCCTAAAGAACCGAGGTTGAGTTTACCGAAAATTTATTGAAAGTTGTTTCAAAGAGGCTGAGATCGGATAATTTATCTGAAACCCACTTCGATCCAACTCAAGTGTTCGAAGAGAAGACACCTTGAAGATGTTGTAATTGAAGACGGAGCTCTCAAGCGTTTCGTTCAGTCCCAGAACGAACTTGTATGGATGAATGCTGGTATTTTTAGTGTTGCCTGGAGGGCGATGTTAGCATTCCGAGTAGGAAGTGCTATATTAAAGGTAAAACGTAGCCTCAAACCTCAAGCCTCATCAACCGGGAATGACTAAAACAGGGAAGATGTAGCAGGGCTAAGTGGTCGCTCCCAAGTAGGGTATAATCATCCATATCTAGAGTCGATATTATCCCTCATTTGTATGCTTCGGGGCCCATTAATGGAGGGGTGATCATATTCGGTACTATCCAGTAACAAGGGGGCCGGTTCTGTGTTGGAAGGGATCGATAGGTTCGACCTCAGTGTTATTTTGTCTAGAGATGCACCGTGATGAGCGGTACCCCGGTAGCCCAGTCATTGTATGGAATCCATTCTCCAATACGAGCTTTTTCAATTTTAGTTGTATACCTATTATGCTGGAATTTAATTAATGTGACAATTTCGGCTAAGATTAATAAGTATTTGTATATTAGACACTATTATAATATTAAAGAATTTCATAAGAAATGTTTTGGTTATCATAAGGTAAAAACCCATCCGTGTTTATGTGCGGTGTGGTCTTACAAGATACTTTTGATTTTCAAAGATTTTCTATAACTTTAAAATCCAATTGGGAGTGTTTTACTCACGCTGGTTTTTCAGACTGACTCGAGTCTTATTTATCTATAATGTTCGGGTCAAACTGAGCATATTACAGATTTTCTTTGGATGCATTGGAGCTCAGGAGACGAGTATTGGAGGTCTTCAAGTCGTATTCATGTATATGTTTATTTTCCGCTGCTTTGTTGTTGAAATCATCAGCATTTGTGAGGATAGGTTATTATAACTGTCCAGGCTGATGATCTGATTGTTGTTGTACTCTGATTGATGTATATATATATATATAACAGTTTCCCTTTTGTAAAGATCATTGATATTATATTATATATTGTTCCGCCGCGATTATGAAATTTTATTGTTGGTTTTTTAGTTTCTTTTCTCTTCTTCTTCTTTCTCTCCTTCCTTCCTCTTTCTTTTCTCCTAGCAATCGAGTTTTCTGTCATTCGATTGCTCGGCACACAATACAGTGGACGTATTAGTGTCAAATTTCGAGGGTTGAAAATTCCCAGTTGTCACAATATATATCTCATAGATTTTATTAGTCAAGTCGTCCCCCTATATTTAAAATCCGTTACTCCAATTATTGAATTTCTTACTTATCTACTATGGGTCCAAAATCCCCATCTTTGAGTTTGATAGTTGATAATGGGATCCTTAAGTAGATAATTGGGAGATTTCTCATTGGAAAATTTAGTATATTATTTATTTTCTCCTTTTCTTCGCTAAAGAAAACTGTTAATTTTTGTTTACTTATTACAAAACTGTTGTATATTTCGATTTGTCCATGCTTCCTTAGATTGCAGTCGCACTATTAGCACTTACTTTAGTTAGAATGAAGATGTCACTAATGTATAACAAACATGTGAAAATTGGTTCTGCTTTATAAATTGGTTTAATGTTGCTCTTTATATATTCTAAGTCCAATAGAATTGTGAGAAATGCCATAGCAATAGAGAACATGTATGGAGATAAAAGATCTCCCTACCTTAGTCCTCTATTGTTTGGAAAAGACCTTAAGATGACCATTTACAAGAAATGATGGAGTGGAATGCTTGTGAATATTAAGTTCAACAACTTGTGGGAAAAATTCATTGATGGAAAAATCATGTGAAGAATAAATTCCCTACTGATTTTTCCATAAGCTTTATGCAGGTCAGTTTTAACACATAAGTTATTTCATGTCCTTTACTTAAAGCTTCTAACTAATTCATGTGTTAAAAGTGAATTTTCATTTATATTTCTTCTTCGAGTGAAGGCGTTTTGATTTACCGATATAAGTTCGTTAAACAGTTGTAACGACCCACAAATTTGGATATTTGAAATTAGAATATTTAATTGATTTTAAATATTTAAAATTTAATTTTTAACCTGAATTTCAAAAATCTCTATTTATTGTATAATTAAACTATTGGATTTAATAATTGGAAGTTGGGTAAAATATTGAATCTGGGGTTTCAAGCTTGTTAAAAATAATTTAGAGGCTTATAAAAATTTATATTTATAATACTGAAGATAATAGAACTTTTAAAATCGAATTTAAAAGCGTTTTGTTCAGTTTTAAAAATATATTGTTTAAATTGACATTTAAAAATACCCTTCCGAGGCATAGTCTCGGATTTCGACGAAACCAGTTCCATTGGATCCGTAATAGTGTATTATTATCGGAGCTTTCAGAGTTATCGTGTGGTCATACGGAATATAAACGCCCTGAAATTTAGATCGAAAAATTCAATATAATAACTGGGTCCAAAAAGCTTTCTTCTCCATACAATCGAATTAGGACTCGGAACCTTTTCCAGTGCGTTCGGAATAGGGTTATAACATTATAAACGCCTAGCGGCACGCCTTAATAGGAGGTCAAGATTTTGAGTTGTGTTTATCGAGACAATTTGAAATATATATTTTATATTCTGGTCAACTTTCAGCTGCAATTCCATTCACATCAAACCTTTTTCTTTCTTTTCCATCACTGTAGCAAGTTAATTTGAGCATGTTAGCATCCCATCTTGTTCCCTCCGTTCTTTTTAAAAATCGCAAGCAGTCAAGGGGATTTCATTATAATTTCAAAAAAAAGAAAAGAAAGCATGGCCGAAAATAATTTTCTGCTCTAAAATCAAGTCCCCAGTCCAATGAAAAATCGAAATCGAACACATTCTTTTCGTCTCCTTTCTTCTAATCGAACCCAAAAAAAATTAATGGTCGAGCCTCGATTCAAAATTCAATATTTCACGAAGGAATCGAGCGACATTCAGGAAGGGAGGAATTCGCGACCTCGTCACGATTGTTGTTCCCAAGCGCGGTGAATTCGAAGGTGACTAGATCACCTTTAACAGGAGGCGCTCGTGCGTTCACGCGAAGGATGGGGAGATGTCACCGGCAAGCGAACCGTCAAGTTAGGGCTTAAGGAGGCTAGGCGCTGGAGCTTGACTGAGAAGCTCGACATGACCATTGCAGTTGGGGAGTTCAGAGTTATGGGAGTGGCGATTTTTGTTGATGTCAGGAAGGGGAGTTACGACAGGGAGTTCGACAGCCCGACCCTGGAAATGAAGGAACGGTGTCAAATCGTCACTGTAGGGTTTCGGTGAAGGGGGTCGTTCGTTCGACGGTCAGAGTAGCAGTTTTGGTCGTGTGTCATGCCAGTGAGGAAGGTAAATCGGTCTGTTTTTTTATCCAATATATACATTAGAGAAAAAAATGCATGCTTTAACTTACTGACTAAAATTTAAGCTATATACACACTGATAATTAGGATATGCATATACATTATTTACTGTAATTAAAATATATATATATATATATGTATATATATATATATAGATTTGAGAAAATATAATCAACTTACTGTTCGACTTTAAAATATGAACATTGGTAACAAGGATATGTACATATACACCCTGTAAATAAATTCATAATTTGGTCAGAGAAAAAAAAATTATTATAAGGAAATTGGTTTAAAATTAAATTTATTTAAATGGTATTCGATTAGTTCAAGTGTTAATAAAAACGTATAATGTTGTTACAAGGTCTAAAATCGTGAAGAAAACAAGCCGGAATGGAAATGGGTTGCAAATAAAATCAAAGGTGAGTTAATCTCACTCAAATTGGATTGCTAGTTAATTTAATTTGTTAAAATTAAATTATTGGATTGATTGCTTGAATTGTTAATTATTATCAGTCTGGATGTGATATTATATATAATAAAGATTGGATTTTTAAAGAAAAATAAAAAGGGAAATTTTTAAGTAAAATAATTGTAGTGAATTTGGATAAATTGAAGAAATGAATTTGGAGAAGAATAAAAAGTTTGATTTTGAAACCCTATTAAATAAATTCCGAATATGGGAAAAATGGAGATTTTGTATTAATGGGAATAAAAGAATTTGACGACTTAAGTGATATTGTTTAAAGACAAAAGAATTTATTTTAAAAATTCCAGTTTAAAATGAGTTGGGAAAAACAAGAGGGAAATTTCGAATAAAGGGTGAAATGGATATTTTCATTTTTAAATAAGGTTTTAAATCATAATAAAGGAGTGAATATGGAATTAATGGATTTGGATTAAATTTGGGTAAATCAAAAATAAATTTTTAAAATGGAATTAATTCAAAGAATCGATTGGGAAATCGATTAAGTGTTTTGGAAACTGTGATTTAAAGGAAAATGAGGGTATGGAAATTATAAACTGGGTTTATAAATAAAGTGAAATATTTATCAGTGGATAAATTTGAAAGTATAAATTCACGGTGGGAATTTATAAGGAGATGGTAATTTGTTTTAAAAATAAAAGGGTGGTTTTATTTTTAAAAGTGTGGAAAGGAAATTTACAGGATTGGGACGTAAATTAAAATTTGATAAATCGAGCAGGATTCATAAATGATTAGATGGGCTATATTGAAATGGGAAGTGCATTTCCCTGAAAGGCCAAGCGTATTTTCAAAGAAAGATTTCTAAGTATAAATTAAAAAAGTTTAAGTTGTTTAAAAGAATGTTTTGGAGAAATTATTATTTAATCGTTTTAACATTTTTTTTTAGTAAATATTTATTAGATAATTATATAAGTGATTATTTTAAAAGGTTTAACTAGTATTATGATTTTAAAAGAAAATTATTAAATATTATACTATATATAATAGGTTTGTTTTAAAGTAGTTTTGGCTAAAGTTTTTACTTTGAAATTATTATAGAGTTTCATAACTATTGTTTTGAATAAAGTAACTTAAGTAGTTTTATTTAAAATGTTTTAAAGTATATATTTTTGGGAAAGTGATTTAAATTATTTAAAAATCTTAAGTATTAAGACTTGGTGATTTTCAGGGAAAAATAAAACAATTGGTGAATGATTGTTTGAATTGGTAGTTAAATAACCGACTATCAATATTAGCCAATGCGCTGATCATTTCGGAGAGACCGGGATCGGGTTTAATTACCCGAAAACCACTTCGATCCGGTTTGAACGTTTGCGAATGATACCGTAAAGAGGATGAAGACGGTGATTTGGTTTGTCCAGACCTAGGGCAACTTGTATGGACGAATGCTATCAGACCATCGTCAGGAGGGCGATGAGCATTCTAAGTGAAATGTGTTCTAAAAAGGTAACGCATAGCCTCAAGCCTCATCAACTGGGAATGGCTAAAACAGGGGTGGTGCAGCAAGGCTAAGTGGCTAGCAACCAACTAGGGTAAGATTTCCCCTGTCTAGATGTCCCTTTTTTATTCGGCTTAGTGGGCGGTTGCTAATCCCTACCGCGGGGTGATCTTATTCGGACTATCAAGTAAGGGGTAGCTCCGGTCTTGTGTTGCAGGGGATCGGGCGGGATCCTTGATACTCTGATCTAGGCCAGGTACTATGACGGGTGGTACCCCAGTAGCCCTACCATTGTATGGAATCCAATCTCTAATAAGCGCCTGTACGTTTTTGATTGTGCCCAACTATTGCTGGAACATGAGATGCAAGCATTTCAACTAGATTCTATTTTACTTTCTATAGACACTATTATAATATCAGACAGTTTTGATATAAAAATGTTTTGGTTATCGTAAGTTAAAAACCCGGCATGTTTATTTGTGCGTGGTCTTACGAGATACCTTTGATTTTCAAAAGGATTTTTAAAACTTTAATAATTCAATTGAGTGTGTTTTCTCACGCTGGTTTTCCAGACTGACTCGTGTGTTACTTTATTATAATGCTCGGGTCAGACCGAGTATTACAGATACAGGATAAGATGCTGTGGAGCTCAGGAGACGAGCTGGATGGCGAGACGTATCACACGTACTTGACTTGTATTCCGTTGTGCAGTGTAAGCTGTATAGTCAGCTTTTGTGAGGACGAGTTATTATAACTGTCCAGTTGTGTGCCATGGATTGTGTTGTACTCTGATGATTGTAAGTATTATACAGTTACAGATTCTTTTGTATAAAAATTTGTTGTTATATATTATATGTTATTTCGCTGCGATTGTGAGATTCTGTGTTGTTGTTTTATCTCCTTCTTCTACCTCTTTCTTTTTTAACCCTAATGACCTGGTATTTCTGGCACTTGAATATTCAGCATTCGATACAGTGGGCGTATTGATGTCGATTTTCGAGGTCGAAAATCCCTCGGGTTGTTACAACAGTATTTTCATTCTACCATATAGTAAATTAGCCAATATTTCATATAAAACTTTGCGAAGTGAAATTGGCCTAAAATAAACAAGAGACTGGGGATTTTGTTTCTTAAGGATCAAACAAAAGAATGTGTGGTTTATTTCATTGATTAGTCTCCTTAAATATGGATGCCATTCATGGTTTCTGACAGCTTAACTTTTATCGAGTCCTAATGGGTTTTTTAAAATTTAGTACTATAGCTGTCAGGACATGGGCTACCATTATCATCAATTTGAAAACCCACCTTTTTAAGTTCTACAATTTCAAATGGCTTATCCATGTTCATTCTTGCATGAGCTGTTAAATCTTTTACATGTGATAGAAGGGTAATTATAGTTGATAGTGTTACCATTATAAAGCTCAATAAATAAGGTAATTGCATCTTTAGATATGTTATCAATAGAGCTTGAAACATTACGTTCTTAGTCAATCAGTTGTAAATTTTTGATACCTGGAGAATGGCCAGCGAATATGGAGTGGAAAAATGTTTCAGTTTATCCCCTTATGTTTGCCATCTATATTTATTCCTCTATAAACTCTGCGTATATTTTATCCAAGACATGTTACGTAATTATGGAATGCCTTCCCTATATTTTGCTTGGAGCTCTGTACACTAAGCATATTGTAAATTTGATCATTCACTTGTCTTTGGTTTTTGCACAACACGGTGAAATTAGGTTTGGAATGTTTCCACCCTTTAATTCCCACTTTAATTGCCTTTAGTTTCGGCACGAATCTGGAGAGTGGGTTGCCAATAAATTAATGTTGAAAATTTAATTCAACTAGCTGCTTGTAACCCTCTAGTAGGCTCCAGGCGTTATCCTACCTAAAGGGCTTTTTTTAACAATGTCTCGGTGGAAATTATTTCAGAAATAATTGGGGGTGTGGTCACTTGTCGAATGGTTGTCAAAATGAACTGTAAATTTCAGCAAATTATTAATGCATTCATAATTGATAAATAAGCGATCTATTTTACTGTAAATACAATAATCCCTTCCCCCTCTCTAAGTATAGAAGTTGCCCATGCTTGGGGGTCAACATATTTGAAGAGATAACGCAGTATAAAAAATTTAAACCGGAGGATACATTTATGGAAATGTCATTTGTTCTATTACTATTATAAAGAATGGTGTTGGAATCCCCTAAAATCACCCATCGCATGTTTATTTGGGTTGCTTGTGTTTTTATCTAATTCCAAAGGCTTCGTCTTTCCGCTGGTATGATATATGCATAGATATAAGTGCAAATGATTTCCAAACCCCCTACTTGTTTTATATAGTAGTGATAAACGACCTTCTTTATGGATTATATCGCTATATTATAGACTTATATCCCATATATGTAAAATTTTGCTTCGCTGATTTTGAGAACTATTATTATAAAATGCCTAGCCTTGTTTTAGCATGTTCACTACCTTTAGAATTTTTTAGTGCTGTATTTTATTCTCCAACATGGCTATAACTGAAAATTTTCTTGTATTAATGTTCTTTTTTATATCTTGTTGTTTAGAGGATGCAATCATCCCCCCGATGTTTCACAATAGAAAATGCATTAATTTGATGGGGAATCTTCACTCCGTTTTTTCAAGGAAGGAGAGGTCCCATTGGATGTTTTAGATCTTTTTGATTTTTGAATTTATTAAACCATTTAATTAAAAATTATTTTTAATTAAATAAAAATAATTATTAAATAAATTAGTTAAATGTTATTAATATATATACATAATGATATGTGTATATGAAACTATAAGTGTTGTGGTTAATGTTCATCTTAAATTGTTTAGGATGAATAAAATGGAATTTTGAATTTTTAAATAATTCGGATAATTTATCAATTAAAATTAATAAAATATGTTTTAATTAATAACACATGTATGAATATAAGATAATAAAATTATAAATTGTTATAAATGAATTAAACTTATATAATGTGAATGTATACAACTTAAGTGGAACTATAAGAAATCCAAGTTAGGTTTAAGGAATAAGTACATGCGTATTATATATATACCTGATTTCAGATGTGTCCAACACTTGAATCATGAGAGTATTTCGTAAGAAATACATTATTCCTTAAATTAGTATTGCTCAATGTATGTACATGTTGATGATTATGAATCTTTAAAATATAAATTGTCCTTTACCGTTTATATATTGATATATTACTTGCATACTCTTTAATTATTGAGCATCCTCAGGCTAGAGACATTATGTGCAGTACTATTAATGTATTGACTAGATGAGATAGGATACATGCATGTATTTGTTGATCTTCCTCAAGGTACATGCATTATACTTAGGCTATCGCGAAATGGTGTGTACAAGTGAATGATCTCTTTCTATTTTTTGATATCCTTAAAGTTGAGATGAGATTAGGACAAAGACCAAGGGTTAGAAGTTGTATATGATTATGACATAATCGATAAAGTGTTAAATATTGCTTGTGGGCCTATGATTTGTTGAATATCCTCAAGGCTAGAATACCATGGCAAGAAAGTCATATCACCTACTAGAGGAATCAAAAGATCTGTATGTTTTATATTTGAGTTTTGAGAAACATAAAATTCAAGTGGGATCTTATTATAAAATTGAAATGAATAAATTTAACCATTCTGATATTGTAAGAATATATGATATATAAAGTCAAAATAACCTACACGCACCTAATATAATTAATAAAAGTTTATCGGTTATAATATACAAATGATCTGAATTAATATTTATATAGAATTATAAATTATACTTACCTATAAATCTTTTGGCATGCTGTCAATTTAATACCCATGAAAGAGCCAAACTATGCAACTACTAAATCACATATAAATTTTATATGGTGAATAATCGCGATTTGTAATGTACAAAATCTCGACGAAATTAGTTCAATCAAAATGAGAAAGTAAAACATGATGTGAGATCATGCATTCAATACAGTTGATTGAAGCAATTATCTTGTTTTATTAGGTGTAACACTAGACCAAGAGCTACTAGATGGATCTAGGAATTCAATCACCTAAATGCCAATTTGATCAATGTAAAGTGCAACTTATTCGATATCCTTAAATGTTAAGGATGACCAAATGCACTTTTGTAAAGAGCTCGATATAATCTTGTAGTAGGGTTTTCTTTTGAGTGGTTTGACTTTTTGGAAGTAAAATCAAATGTGCAAGAGTGGATGTAACTTTGGAAAGTTGGGATAAAGAGAGTAAATGATCACCTCCACTTCAAGAGACATTGGAAAGGAGAATTATATAAAAAACTAAAAGATACTTAGTATGGAATGAGAAATATGATTTTAATTCCAAATGTATTTTCATATAGAAAATTGTTTTCTATGAGATTTTTTCATCAAGACCAAGATATTTGTTCTGAAACTCTTGATTGTAAACTAGTTACCATGTTTGAATAAAGTTCCATAATAAATGGTTGAATGGAACTTCATATTTCATAAGCTATTATAGTAATGGTGGAAATAGTGGGATTATACCATATAACACTTCTTAGTGGATGCATCAAGTTATGAAAAATTATTTTCATAAACATACCAAATATTATTTATGAAATAATAATTATTTTCAGTATTGACTGAAAATATACATTGTTTTATGTCAATAGGAATATTATGAATATTCGTTATAAGATAAAACTATAATAATGGTATTTGTTTTCATAACAAAGGAGATAAATTAGAAAATACAGAAGAATCCGAGATTTTTTTACAACTATTTTGAAATTATGGACTATGCCACTATTTTGAGAAATAATTTTTTAATCATATGATTATGAATCATGTAGTACTGATGAATTGTATCTCAAACGATTAAGGGCAAAGCATCTATTTAGTGGGAGTGACATAAGAGTTGGTAAACTCTTCAGATTGATATGTATAGATGTGTGCAATCAAAAGTCTAATGATACCAAAACCATTCCATATATTCCGTTAATTTCACCGATGAATTATCACAGACATGAACATGTGTATTTGATAAATGTGTAATATGTCTATGGTAGGACCATAGAATATCAAATATAAGTAGAAAACATAACATGAAAAGGAAATAAGAGAATTCTATTTAATGAAATAGGTGAGTGTATTGGATAAGGTTTAAAACAGACCTAAAATTTATTAAGATTCAATATCAAAAGTTACCCCCTCCCCATGATACATACTGATGTATCATTAAGAAGCAATCAGACTTTATTGAACAAAGTACAATAAAATAATGAGTTGTAACAACCCGCATATTTTACGATTATATTTTTAAATATAATATTGTTAGTTGAATTTAAAGTCTGAAATGTTACTATTTGTAAACAGTCGAATCCGGACTCAAGACCACTTTCATTGAGTTCAAAACGACGTTTACAACTTGTTTAAGTTTAAACATTGATATGTTTGGAGTTGATTAGGATTTTGGTATTTTCATTTTGGCTTTGGGTTGTGTTCTAGCCCACTAACCCAACAAGATAACCCAAACCTTCTACCAAAATACCTCTCACTCCACTCCTCTTCATTCATTCTACTCATAATTTCCTAACACTCAAGCTAAAGGAAATATGGGGGAAAGAGGGGAGATTAGAAATTCCTAAGCCCTAGCTTCTCTTAGAAATTCAAATTCAAGTTCTAAAATTAAGGAGAAGCTTAGGTAAGCATCCTCTTCATCTTCTCCATCTCAATCTCTCTCCAATTTTCATAATTTCTTATAACCTAACTTAGGAAATCTTTGCATGTGATGTTAGATTGAAGCTTCTAAAGGTGTGGTTGAAGAGGAGTTGATCTTAGCTTGTTTTGGAGCTTATCTATTCTATTTTTGGTTTAAAGGTGGGTTCTTAAACTCACATCTATGTCTATAGCTTTCATTTTTGTTAGGTATGAATTCCTAACATCTATTTCATGTTCAATTGCTTTTGAATTGGTTTGGTGAATTTTCCAATTTTGGTTATGAAGTCAAAATTTATGAAAATCCTACTATGGATGTTAGGACATGTTATTTGGGGTGTATCGAAGAGCCTATAGGGCTAGGTTATCGCTTGGCACAAATCCCTAGCCTCCATCGCTCATTCAATCGCTTCTGAGTTGATTTGGCCGTCAATGGCCTAGGAAAATTTCTGTCTAGCTCAGGCAACCAGGTGTCTGGTTGAACTTACCAGACATTTGGTAGGGGCTTCTGAAAAAAAAATCATAAAAACAAAAAAAAATTCCAAAGCCTAGGGTCAGACGTCTGGTTAAACCCACCAGACATCTGGTCTTGTTAAAATTTGCCTATTTGCCTATTTTTGAGTAGATTTCCAATTTTTATCGATCTTTGACGATCCAAATAGCTATTGTCAATAATACCAACTTTGATGACTTCTTTTCTGGATTTTTGGTGTTTCCATTTGATGTATTTGATATCGATTTCCATGGTTTTGATTTACATTTTTGAAATGTGGAATTTTGTGATAGATTGTTTTACAATCGTTTCTATGATTTGTCACTTTAAAATACGAAGGTTTTTATACTAATAGTAAATACTAAAACTCTTTCACAAAAATGATTTCAACACAACTTTTAATACAAAACTCTTTTATTTAAACCCATTTTCCAATCTATTTGTATATACAAATCTTTACCTCATTCGGATGAGAAATCCAATTAAACGACTTAGCAAAACAAGTGGTATAAAACGCTTGCGTTTACTTCGTCGGTTAATTCTTAGACTTGTTCGATTGAAATCCTATGAAAATTTTCGAGTGGAAATTTACAATTTGTTTGTAAATATTTAAGTTAAGCCAGTAGTTATAAGACATGAAGCAAAACTCATTTATTTACTAGGTTGGTGTAATTTACACTTATTGATCTATAATGATCATTTTGTGGTTTAGACTAGCGATATGCGATGTTTCTTTGTCCGCGTGGGGGACTATACCTCGTTCTATGGAGCTTCGGCTTAATTTGGTAGGGTAGCGACCCATGGTCTTTTGACCGTTCGTGGAGAAATCGGCTCAATGAGTCTGTGCATGGGGCGTATCATTTTAGGTGCGTCGATGTTCGGCTCATTCGTCCTCAAGGAGGGATTGTACCCCGTATTTTTATGGGTTAGCGACCCATGGGATAGCGTCCTGTTTGTGATACACGTGTTGGTGAGTTTTCATGCTCCCGTTTATGATAGGCCTCCCCCTTGTGCTTTCTGGATTTCTAAATATTGATTTCTGGAATTTGTGTTTCGCCAATTTTTGTGATTTGCATTGATAAGCTTTATCAACATTTGTGATTTTGTAAATAAAAATTAAAGAATATGATATTCTTTTTGGGTATTTGAGAAAACTTGAGATATTGTATGATTTTTACTGTTATCATATATATATATTTGTTATATCTCTTATTCTATCTCATCTTACATGATAATTATAGCTAGACTGATCCGTTTATTATTTTTCTTCTTAAATAATACTCGGGTCAGACCGAGGTGTTTCAGGTGCTTCCACTTGACTTCTTAGCAGGGATTAGCCTCTGACTTTTGGCTAACTACTTTATCTTAGTAGTTTTTGTCTTTCATGTATACGAGATAGAGACTCTTTGATGTATACATATTCTTTTGTGTAGAACATGTACCTATTCTTTTGTGACGTAGCGGATCTTATATGACCACTACTATGATGTTCACTTCTATGTGTTGTATTCGTATTTGTTTCCGCCTTAGTGATATGAATATATGTGACTGATTTTATGTTATGTTTATTTTATATTGATTCTGAAGGCCCCTTAGCCACTGTGTAGTAGATTTGAGTTTGGATTGGATACGTCAGATTTCCTCTTGAAATGAAATGCCTGATATACTATCTAACATTTCGGTTCTCGTCCAAACCAATTACATAGATGGTCGCTCCTCAACAACCTTATTCTTCGTGCTAGTCGACGGCATTACCCATAGTGTCCTTGGCTAGTGTGAGTATTGAGGTGGGGCGTCACAGCTTGGTATTAGAGCCAAACTTTGGAGCAATGTAGGATAATCTATCAAGGATCATTGTCCTAAGTCTCCCTTAGGAATCGTGCCTTTGGATTTAATTCGAGTCTTAGGACCCGTTCTATCCTATTTTCTTTTATGATGCCCTGTTTTATCAATCAAGTTTGTTTGATATTCATTCTGAAATTAACCTTTTTCCTCTTCTTTCTTTCTTTCTTAAAGAAAAGAAATGATTAGACATGGTCGTCCTAGCACTGGTCAAGCCAATGGTCCTTCTCAGAATGGCGTATTCATGTTTGCTCAACAACTTTTGGATCTTGTAAAGAATGCCCAAGCTGCCGGACCCATTCCTGAGCCTACTCATCCTAAATTTGGGTTTGAACGCTTGTGTAGTGATTACACCAATTTAGGTGGAAAGCCATTCAAAGGGTCCGAAAGCGTTATAGAAGTCTAAGCCAAGTTTAGAACATGCGACCGCATCTTTTCTGGCATGAATCTTGTGGATCTACATCGATTCCAAGTGGCTTCTAGCATGCTCCAGGAGAGAGCATTAGGTTGGTATGTGCTTTTGAGTTTGGAAATTGTTGAAGCGGATCTTACTTGGGAGCAATTCCGGGAAAAGTTCGAGTTGAAGTTTGTGCCGGAAGCTGAAAAAGTAACTTTAGCTCTGCGCTTTATTGATCTTATTCAAGATGAATCTTCTGTGATAGATTATGTCGCATCTTATGAATCCCTCTCGAAATATGGGGTCGAGTATATTAATACCCCATTGAAGAAAAATCAAAGGTTCATCTATGGGTTGAATAAGAATCTCAAAAAGGCTTTACTTTTGAAACTAGAAGTGCCTTTCGATCAGCTTGTAGATATCGCACTTCGACCAGAAGAGGCCGATAAAGAAAGTGATGGTGATGTTGGGGGTGCCAAGAAGAACTTCAATAACAACAAGAAGAGGCATCCTGATAATAAGTTCAAACCTAATCCTAACAAGAAAGGGAAGCAAGCAACTTTGGTAGCAAAAACTCCTACCCATAATCGTGGAGAATGCAACAATTGTGGATCAAAGGACCACTATGCAAATTAGTGTCCAAGGTCCCTTGCTTGCCGCTATTGCAAATGTTCAGGTCGTCCTATATCTTCATGTCCCAAACTTCAAAGCAAGAAAGAGGGAAAGATAAATGTTGTGCAAGCCCCTAGTAACACTTCTCTTGGTCAAGGTATTTCTCATTCTATCCTTGATGGCATTATTATGTTTCGTGATCATCCTATTCGAGTTCTTTTTGATACGGGTGCATATCACTCTTTTATATCAAAAGAACTTTTTGATACTTTTTCTTTAAATGTTATGGGCTTGATGACTTCATTAAGAATTGGGAATTCGGTTGGTGGATCTGCAACACACAGTTTATTTTGTAAGGATGTCGAGATTATTTTATGTGATTATGCTTTCTGTGCTGATTTGCATGTTATGTGTTACCTAGGTTTCAGAATGATTTTGTGAATAGATTGGCTTAATCGATATGAAGTCGACATCCTATGTCCTGAGAGGATTATCCATCTTCGACATCCCCAATCTGTTAAGCAGATTTCTATTGTTCTTAAAGATTCAAATTCCAATTCGGGAGCATCCTTATATTCTCTAAATCCACATGATGATGATAATGATGATGAGGAAGATTTCATTTCCCTCATTCACGTTGTTCGTTAATTTCCCGATTTATTTGAGCCCATTTTAGGATTATCCCCTAAGCGAGCAATTGAGTTCAGAATTAATCTAATCCCTGGAGCTCTACCTATCACTCGTCCTCCTTATCGTATGTCCAGTAAGGAAAATGAGGAGATGCGTAAACAATTATCCGAATTGGAAGCGAAACAGTTTATTCAATCTAGTTCCTCTCCTTGGGGAGCTTCAGCTATCTTTGTGAAGAAATCTGATGGTACACTTAGGCTTTGCATTGACTACCGCAAGCTTAATGATCTTACCATCAAGAATAAATATCCCTTACCTCGGATTGATGATCTATTCGATCAACTTTGTGGTGCCAGAGTCTTTTCACAGTTAGACTTAGCAACCAATTTTCATCATCTTCGAATTGCAAAGGATAGTATTCCTTTGACATCGTTCCATACTAGTAATGGATCTTATGAATGGCTTGTTATGCCATTTGGTTTAACGAATGCTCCAGCTTATTTCGTTGACCTTATGAACCGAATTTTCAAAGACTTCCTCGATTAGTTTGTTTCATCTTTATAGATGATATTCTTGTTTATTCTAAAACTGAGGAAGAGTATGAAAAACATCTTCGAATTGTGTTGGAAACCCTTAGGAGCAACCAATTGAAAGAAAAAAAATTAAGTGCCACTTTTGGCAATCCCATGTGAAATTTTTAGGACATGTTATTTCTGAATCTGGAATTTCTGTGGATCCTTCAAAGGTTGAGGCGATTCAAAATTGGAAGAGACCGGAGAGTGTGACGGAAATTCATAGCTTTCTTGGATTGGCGGGCTATTACCGTCGTTCATAAAAGACTTCTTTAAAATTTCCATACCTCTTACTAGTTTGACAAAGAAGAGAGTTAAGTACATTTGGTCAGACAAATGTGAAGCTGCTTTTCAGAAATTAAAAGAACTCCTTTCCAATGCTCCTATTCTTGTGATTCCCGAAGGGAACCAAGACTTGATTGTTTATACCGATGCTAGTCGTGTTGGTTTGGGAGTCGTTCTCATGCAAAGGGAACGTGTTATCACTTATGCTTCTAGGCAATTAAAGCTTGTCGAGACTAGATATGCCACTCATGATTTAGAGCTGGCGGCCATTGTTTTCACCCTTAGAATTTGGCGTCATTATCTTTTAGGAGAGAAATTTGTTCTTTACACCAATCATAAATCTTTGAAGTATTTGTTCTCTCAAATGGAACTTAATTTGCGTAAACAACGTTGGCTCGAATTCCTTGCATCTTATGATCTTGATATTCTTTATACTTCCGGAAATGGAAATCGTATTGCCGATGCCCTTAGTTGTAAGCAACAAGCGGTTGTTTCCATGATGATATCTGAATGGAATGATCTCGAGACTTTGTCCACTTGTGAGATTCGAGATCGTGAATCCGATTCATGTTCATCTCTTGTTTTATGTATCCTTTAGGCTCATCCATCTCTTTTAGACTGCATTCTTGAAGCTCAAAAGCATGATCCCGAATTGGCTCATCTTAGCCAAAGTTGTAGGGATAGAAATATTGATGGTTTGAAAAACTTTGAAATCGATGCCCGTGGAGGCATTCAAAAATTTGGTAGACTTATTATGCCAAATATTAGTGATCTTTGTAAAGATATTTTAGAGGATTCTCGTTGTTCTAAATTTACCATTCATCCCGGTAGTAGTAAAATGTATGGGGACATGAAACGACTTTATTATTGGGATGGATGAAATCCGATATTGCTAACTTTATTAAGCATTGCATGACTTGCCAACTCGTAAAGGCCGAGCATCAAATGCCCGGTGAGTTATTGCAACCTTTAGACATTCCTGTTTGGAAGTGGGATCAAGTTTCCATGGACTTTATTAACGGTATTCCTCGTTCTCGTTCAAGTCATGATAGTTTATGGGTGATTGTAAATAGACTTACAAAATCCACCTATTTTATTCCCGTTCGGTCCAACCGAACTATACCTCTTTTGGCAAAACTCTATGTAAAAATGGTTAAATTGCATGGAACTCCTACTTCTATTGTTAGTGATCATGATCCATTATTTACTAGTGGATTTTGGAAGGCTCTTCAAAAAGCTTTGGGAACGAAGCTTAAATTTAGCACCGCTTATCATCCTCAGTCCGATGGACAAACGGAGCGTGTGAGTCAAACTCTTGAAGATCTCCTTCATGCATGTGTTCTTGATTTTGGTGGAAGTTGGGAAGATCATATTTCTCTTGTTGATTTTTCTTACAATAATAGCTTCCAATCTAGTATTGGTATGACACCTTTCAAGGCACTCTACGGAAGGCCATGCCGATCTCCTTCGTGTTGGCCTAGAACTGGTGAGAAGTTGGTTTTAGGTCCAGATTTTATTCATGATGCGACAGAAAAGATTGACCTTATTCATCATAGGATGAAAGAAGCTCAAAATAGACAAAAATCCTATGCTGATAACCGATGAAGGAATTTAGAATATTTCTGTGGGAGATTTGGTGTTCATTCGTGTTTCACCAATGAAGGGTTTTGTGCGTTTCAGTCGATCGGAAAAATTAACACCTCAATATATTGGCCCATTTCTCATCACCGAACGCATTGGGTCTGTGGCTTATTGCCTTTCATTACCGGCTCAATTTTCCGCTATTCATGACGTATTTCACGTTTCTCAACTACAGAATTGCCTTAGAGATTCCGACTCTATTTTTGAGCCAAGTGCTATTGAAGAAATTGAGGTTTCACCTAATTTGACTTATGAGCAACATCCTATTCGTACCATTGCTACGAAGGTTAAATGCCTTCATAATAAAGATGTTCCGCTTGTGAATGTTCAATGGTCCACAAATCCTAAGTATTGCTCTTGGGAATCTAGAGAATTCATCGAGCGAACACATCCTGATTTACTCTCTCATGCTCCTTTTGGTGAACTTCTTATTTTAATCTTCTTTTTATGTTATTATGTCATGGAATGGTTGTTACTTTTTATTACCTTCTTAAATATTGCGAGGATGCAATTTCTTTAAGGAAGGGAGTCTGCAACAACCCGCATATTTTACGATTATATATTTAAATGTTTTATTTAAATATAGCATCATTAGTTGAATTTAAAGTCTGAAATGTGACTTTTTATAAACAGTCGAATCCGGACTCGAGACCAATTTCATTGAGTTCAAAACGACGTTTACAACTTTTTTAAGTATAAACATTGATATGTTTGAAGTTGATTAGGATTTTGGTATTTTTATTTGGGATTTGGGTTGTGTTCTGCTCACTAACCCAACAAGATAACCCAAACCTTCTACCAAAATACCTCTTACTCCACTCCTCTTCATTCATTCTACTCATAATTTCCTAACACTCAAGCTAAATAAAAAATGGAGGAAAGAGGGGAGATTAGAAATTCCTAAGCCCTAGCTTCTCTTAGAAATTCAAATTTAAGTTCTAGAATCAAGGAGAAACTTAGGTAAGCATCCTCTTCATCTTCTCCATCTCAATCTCTCTCCAATGTTCATAGTTTCCTATAACCCAACTTAGGAAATCTTTGCATGTGATGTTGGATTGGAGCTTCTAGAGGTTTGGTTGAAGAGGAGTTGATCTTAGCTTTGTTTTGGAGCTTATCTATTCTATTTTTGGTTTTAAAGGTGAGTTCTTGAACTCACATCTATGTCTATAGCTTTCATTGTTGTTAGGTATGAATTCCTAACATCTATTTCATGTTCAATTGCTTTTGATTTGAATTGGTTTGGTGAATTTTTCAATTTTGGTTATGAAGTCAAAATTTATGAAAATCCTACTATGGATGTTTGGACATGTTATTTGGGGTGTATCGAAGAGCATATAGGGCTGGGTTGTCCCTTGGCATAAATCCCTAGCCTCCATTCCTCGTTCGATTGCTTCCGAGTTAATTCGGTCGTCAATGGCCTAAGCAAATTTCTGCCCAGCTCAGACAACCAGACGTCTGTGTGAACCTACCAGATGTCTGGTAGGGGCTAATATAAAAACAAAAAAATAAAATTCCAGAGCCTAAGGTCAGACGTCTAGTTAAACTCACCGGACGTCTGGTCCTGTTAAATTTTGCCTATTTACCTATTTTTGAGTGGATTTCCAATTTTTATCGATCTTTGACGATCTGAATAGCTATTGTCAATCAATATCGACTTTGATGACTTCTTTTCTGGATTTTTGGTGTTTCCATTTGATGGATTTGATATCGATTTCCATGGTTTTGATTCACGTTATTGAAATGTGGATTTTTATGATACATTGTTTTACAATCATTTCTGTGATTTGTCACTTTAAAATACAAAGGTTTTTATACTAGTAGTAAATACTAAAACTCTTTCACAAAAATGATTTCAACACTAATTTTAATACAAAACTCTTTTTTTAAACCCGTTTTCCAAACTATTAGTATAAACAAACCTTTACCTCATTCGGATGAGAAATCCAATTAAACGACTTAGCAAAACAAGTGGTATGAAACGCTTGCGTTTACTTAGTCGGTTAATTCTTAGACTTGTTCGATTGAAATCTTGTGATAATTTTCAAGTGGAAATCTACAATTTGTTTATAAATATTTAAGCTAAGCCAGTGGTTTTGGGACATGAAGCTAAAATCATTTATTTACTAGCTTGGTGTAATTTACACTTATTGATCTATGATGATCATTTTGTTGTTTAGACTAGTGATATGCGATGTCTCTTTGTCCGCGTGGGGGCCTATACCCCGTTCTGTGGAGCTTTGGCTCAATTTGGTGGGGTAGCGACCCATGGTCTTTTGACCGTTCGTGGAGCAATCGGCTCAATGAGTCTGTGCATGGGGCGTATCTTTTTAGGTGCGTCGATGTTCGGCTCATTCGTCTTCAAGGGGGGATTGTACTCCGTATTTTTATGGGTTAGCGACCCATGGGATAGCGTTTCGTTTGTGATACACGTGTTGGTGAGTTTTCATGCTCCCGTTTTTGATAGGCCTCCCCCTCCTTGTGCTTTTCTGGATTTCTAAATAGTGATTTCTGAAATTTGTGTTTCACCAATTTTTATGATTTGCATTGATAAGCTTTATCAATATATGTGATTTGGTGAATAAAAATTAAAGAATATGATATTCTTTTTGGGTATTTGAGAAAACTTGAGATATTGTATGATTTTTACTGTTATCATATATATTTGTTATATCTCTTATTCTATCTCATCTTACATGATAATTATAGGTAGACTGATCCATTTATGTTTTTTTTCTTAAATAATACTCGGGTCAGACCGAGGTGTTTCAGGTGCTTCCACATGACTTCTTAGCAGGGATTAGCTTCTGACTTTTGGCTAACTACTTTATCTTAGTAGTTTTTGTCTTTCATGTATACGAGATAGAGACTCTTTGATGTATACATATTCTTTTGTGTAGAACATGTACCTATTCTTTTGTGACGTAGCGGATCTTATATGACCACTACTATGATGTTCACTTCTATGTGTTGTATTCGTATTTGTTTCCGCCTTAGTGATATGAATATATGTGACTGATTTTATGTTATGTTTATTTTATATTGATTCTGAAGGCCCCTTAGCCACTGTGTAGTAGATTTGAGTTTGGATTGGATACGTCAGATTTCCTCTTGAAATGAAATGCCTGATATACTATCTGACGTATCGGTTCTCGCCCAAACCAATTACACAGATGGTCGCTCCTCAACAGCCATATTCTTCATGCTAGTCGACGACATTACTCCATAGTGTCCTTGGTTAATGTGAGTATAGAGGTGGGGCGTCACATGAGTGAAGCTGAGTTAACTTCTTCCTATAAGGTCGTGTACTTAAGAGTAAGTATATAAAGTTAAAATTAATTTCATCTAAATCATAGTTTACAAGATCGCACAAGATAAAGGTTTATAAGAAACCCCTACATATCCTACATTAAGGAGCTAACAGGTTTTGTTGGCCGAGAGACTACAATTAATATTCTTTCGTGAGAGATCTTATGTAGACCACCACAAAGGAGTTTGGTATCGACAACATTGGTTGATTGATTTATTTTATGAACATAAATTTTTGTAAGTTCCAAACTACATCAGTTTTTTACACATATAAAGGCAGTTTATAATTTTTTATGAATACATGTTCCATTATACCAAGAAACAACCATTATCTAGAAACACCAACTTCGTAGCGAAGGAAATTCTTTTAGAAATTGTTGGTTGTAAAACTGGATTTGGATTCGGTCCATAGATAAGTGATCATGAAAAACGAAACTAAATTGTACAAATATAACACTCCATTAAATGAACCATAAATAAATGAAGTAAATTGAATTAAATATGATAAAGGGTTGAATACGAAATTTTTATAAAATTTGGAATCTGACCACAAATTGTGATTCTTCAATGAAATAAGGGGTTTAGAGTACGAATTCTATTCGTAGTTTACACCAATTATTCTTACATATTTCTTTGGAAAAGAGGAGTTGAATAGAATATGGAGTTTAGATTGCAATTCCTATTGCTTAGGATTCTATTGAATGGATGTAATAAATTTAGTTTCTATTCTATTTACCAGTCTATTATTGCAGTTTTGGTTATGAATATTTATTCCCTATTTTGGACATTAGAATCCCTTATTTTGGTATGTTGAAATCTTGGGAATTTAAAGAAATAGAACTCGTAATAGTATTTGGATAGGGAATTGACATTTAACGCTAGTTTAGGCGTAAAATCTATGCATTTAGAATTTATTAGGCACAAATATTTATTTCTCTATTACCGTAATTAACGTATAATTATTGCATATATAGCATAGTTAATTAGGCAATTATTTTCATTTATTTCCCCCGTTAGGAAGGTAATTGATTATTATGCGAAAATAAGAGGAAACTCTTATATAGCCTAATCATTATTTTAAGGCATAATAAAGAAGGTTCCTTATAAGGCCTTATTTATGAAAAGATGAGATGACCATATATATATAGAGTATTTGATTTATGGCTAAGTCATAAGGATGCGAGGTCAATAGAGTTAGACAAAAGTTTTCCCTTAACTTTGAGGCGGCCAGCAGTTGTGTACACTTCCTATGGATGTGAGATATCCTTATGATAATTATTTATAACGACGCGAGGTTAGTTATTCTATAGGGGAAATCAACCTAGCTAATCTGGCTATCAGTTCCTCCGAATAGTTGGACTAGTATGAGACGTCATTATGAGTATGGGCTAACAGACAAAGGGCCTGCTTTGGGGTCTTAAGGTATTAAATGATTGTTTGAGGGCCTACCTCTTTTCCTCAGATGAAGTATTAAATGGTTAAGGAGTTACGTTAGGAGGTATCTCAATGGGAGATCCGTTTCTGAAAATGGGTATTAAATGATTGGGTTTGCCTTAATTAAGGTATTAAATGACCAGAGTATGCCTATTTTCCACAAGGAAGTATTAAGTGGCCTAAGAAATTCCATATGATGTCAGCTAGATAGTACCATTGAGGAGCATTGTAAGATTCAAAAAACTCGGCCTTCGAAAATCGGCACCCGTACTTCACTTGTACTCAAAATGCCGTAGATTCAAACGCCGAATCTGGCTTCCCGGAGCTTATAACACCATTAAGTATAACAACACAGCGGAATAAAGAAATCAATGATATCATATATATAACATTGATACAATGACAGATACAAAATCTGGTACAATATGATACAACAGAATGATACAACGAATATCAATATACATCAGAGATAAGATACAAGAAATAGCAGCGGAAAGAAAATAGATAACACCAGCAGCGGATAGAATATCTCCAATAGAATGGTCCAATCCATAGCTAGCGAAAAGCAAGGTCAGTCGTCCAGGGACTGACTAGCTCCAGATAATCTACTCAACCTGAATATCTGAGAAACCCAACTCTAGACTGCCCGTGTGGAAAATAGTGGGCACCCAGAGTTTAGGAAAGGAACAATAAACTCCGAGTCAGTCATGGGACTGGTGTGAACAACAAAAACAGTTTATCTTTAAAACAACACAAAAGAACTTTAAACATTGAAAACCGCAATGCTTTTGGAAAATGAAACTACCATAAGGCCTCCCGCACACACACACAATGCAAACGCAGAATCGAAGGAGATTTCTCCTTATGATAGTCAAAGATGCTTACTACGCAAAAAAATCAAATCATTTTTTGATATTATTATTAGTGCATAGTGTAGAAAACATTTCGAAAGTAGAATATCAATCTTAGCCAACATACGACCAGTATCGTATGCCTACTATAGCTACCATCTAAACAGTGGTGACCACCGTACGTAAATGGCAGGTTCTACAACTAATACCGTACTGGTTCCGTATTGGGAAATGGATTTGCCAACAAATGGTCAGGCTAAGGAACTTCCTTTCCTCCTGCCGAATGGGATCGCCTCTGGCTGGACGTCCCGAGAGACAAACTGCTCTCTGCCAACAAGGCCGGGTTACCCCTATAACAGGTAACTCATGAATATGCCACCTCCCGGTCCTTTGGGACCTTTATCCGAGCGCTCGATAACCAACATCACACATAATAAATAAAGTGTGTCCACATGAGTAAGTATCTGGGCTCCATACCATGATACCACCCCTTTCCAGAAGGAAATGACATACCCTAAAGGGCGCGACCCTCATAACCTTGCCGCAACATTCCTGTTTCGACCATTTCCGGGTTGTGAGGCCCTGATGAAGTCTCGTCCACAAAGCTACGCTTTGTCACAAAGCCATGCTTTGGGTCAACAAATGATCAACCTATGATCACAAAGATAAATGATCAAACAAATGATCATATCACAAATGATCAAACACTGATCATCACACAGCAACACTCAGCATGCCACATTACCAAATTGGGAATATATCGCTGATAACCTTCAACTACATAACCTCTGAGCTCGTACGTCTCAGAGAAGGGTGTTAAGCTAAGAGAATAAATTCTCCGCCACCAACAGAAATGTATTTGAAAGAAATCGGCTTTATATCTCAAAGTGTAATGTCAGACATGTAACCATACAAGTCCGTTCCGGGTTCGAACAGAACCGAAGGCACTTCCAAAGAAGCCCTTGTAAATCCGGATAATTTTCTAATCACGTCCGGACTACCCATCACAAAGGGTGCTAAAATCTCTATATCGGGGACCAGTCGATGTAGAGACATTCGACGAGTTGTCCTTTCGTTTTCGAAAATATCCGGTCTTCACCACCGGTCTTCAAATGCTATCCATATACGACGTATCATTATTCGGAACGGGTTATATGACACAAAGGTCCTCTCCCGGCTAAACCGAATAACGAGCGCAATCTTTAAAAACATATGGATACTGGGATTTCAATTAAGTCACAACTTATTACCCAAAACTTTTCTTTCAAATGGTTTAACAAATTACCATTTCAAATCTTTAAACAAAAGATTTAATTCACAAAGCTTACTCAGTTTTCACAAAGATTCATTCATAGATTTTCCAAAGCGATTTCCATTTCAATTTGATTTACTCGTTAAATCTTTAAACTAAAGATTCAACTTATAGCTTTCAAAACAATTTCATTTCAGATGGTTTAAACAAAACATCATTTTAAATCTGTTAAAAATAAACAGATTTAATTCATAGCTTTCAAAAACAATTTTCATTTCAGATGGTTTAAACAAAACCTCATTTTAAATCTGTTAAAAATAAACAGATTTAAATCATAGCTTTCAAAAAAGAATTCATTCATAACTTGGAAAACCATTTTTAAATTCAATCTTGAAATTCCTTAAATTAAACTGGAATTTCATTTCTTATCTGAAAACTTTTATTTTTTTGAAAACAACAGTTTTCATTTTGGAAATCTGATTCATTTATACGAGTTAAGATTCTTAGGTTAAATCCAAATTCTCAAAATTATACTTTTAAAATGGTTTAAATTCATACAAACACATTTATATCCTCTTAAATCAAAATTTCCAATCATTGAATTCAATTCTAAATATTGAATTCAAATTTAAGTCAAATTATTTAAATTTCAAAACTTAATTAAGTTATTCAAAATAACTTTTATCTTTGAAATTCTATTTCAAAAGCTTTAACATTTAACCCAAATTCATATCCAAAATCAATTGAAATTAAAATTTAAATTTTAAAAACATCAAATTTAAATTATCTGTGACTTAACCGATTTCCACGTGAAATCCATATTTGTGTGTGTATAAGTGTAGTCCAGGGGTTTAACACACAATAGTGCAACATCATTCAATCATCACAGATCAAAATACAGGATATAGTTGATAAGCGATATAAACTATAATGCTTATCTTTTCATTCACATATCACAGATAATAAATTACATCATAGATAATTAACTACATCACAGATTACACACAAATCGTAATATGTCACAAGGCATCACAATTCAGGGATATCAAACAATTCAATCATTCAATAAAATCCAAACATGCATAAGTGAGATTAATTAAATTATCTGATTAATTAAATCAGATTAATTACTTATGAATAAACTACAAATCTTGGTTAATTAACATCAATAAATTACAAATCATGTTGATTTATTATTCTTTAATCATTTATTAATTAACCATTAACTATTAAATAATTAAACTTTAATTATTTAATTCACCATTTAATTATTTATCTTTAGTTAATTACTTTAATTAATTATTCCTCAATTTATTGTCATTCTTAAATCACCTTCATTAATTAATTTACCTTTACTTAACTAATTATTCTTTCTTAATCACTTTCATTTATCTATTAATAATTCTTTAATTATTTAAGATTCCATCAACTAAAAGATAAACCATTGATCTTATTTTATTTTTCTCATTATTATCATTTAATCCTTATTTAATAATCTTTTGGAAATAGGCCATCATCAATACATTTATTAACTTAAAAATCTTTAAGTTGGATTATATAAAACCATTTTTATTTTCTTCAATCATTCACTTAATTACAAAAATTAAGTTTTGGAAACACTTTTAACTTAATAAATTTTGAAATAATTTACTTTTAAACCTTTTGGCCCATTCAAACTTGGATTAACATTTATAATTTGCAAAAGAACCACTTTACAAAAATCGTTTAAATACAACTTGATCTGATTTTAAAGTTTTAAAACTGGTTTAACATAAAAATTAACAGACCCAAGACAAACTGCAAAAGACACGAGCTTTACTTCGAGTTTTTCACGTTTCCACCTGCTTCGAGTCGAAACCACGTTTTCACGTGCTTGAACCCGAGATTCCACCTTTCTTCCCCAAAACTTCGACAACCCAGATACACAGAACTTCAAGCGTGCACGTGTACACGCGATCGGCACTGCTTTGATCAACTTCGACGTCAACAAGTCATCGACAACCCCCACTATCAATTCCGACCATCCAACCCGAGCATCAAGCTTGAAATCGAAAATGAACTACTGAGCTTCTTCCTGTAACCCAAACGTTTGACAAAATCGCCTCGCGCCGCTGCGTCCAGTCACCAGCGATTACGAGACTCCGACTACGGCTGCTTCGATGACCCCGCAACCATTTCCCAAAAGCGCATTGAACTCGGTCGATCACCGATGACGAAATCATCGAATTCACAGACTACACGATACTCGAACCCAAAACCCTAGATTCGATTCGACCCACTAATCCTTGCATTTGAAAATTTGTCTAACATTTTTCTCGTAATCAACGAGTATCAAGCGAGCTCCAAAACGAATTACGACATCTAAGATTTGTCAAACCAACGGAAATCGATAAAAATGCAATTTTAGTTCATATAGGAACTGCACCACGCATACCGATCGAAATATCATCATTGTTGCCTTAAAAATCCTATTTTTGAGTAAATATTCAAGTTACATAATTGAAATTGTAAATCATTATACTCAAATTTGATCATCATTTGAATTTTTTCTGCAAAAACAAATTTATTCATACTGTATATTCTTTTATTTCCTTGAAACTATTTTTAGATGATAATTCATACTTAGACTCACCTATTTTGTTTTGAAACAAATCTCCCATAATGATTAGAAAATAAGGAGTTGAATTTTTTACTTGTTTACTTGAAACCTGTAACTCAGACAAAAGAACAGAGGAGGTGAAGAAGACAGCATCCTACAGATTAACTTCACAATACAAACAGAGCTTCATAGACAATATATATAATTACACATACTTGATGATATTTAGGTATTAAAAAAAATTGGTTTACTCACAGATAAAAGATTTAAAGAAGGCTAGTTTAAAAGAAGGTTTGCTCACTTGGTTTAAAGAAGAAACAGAGTTGCTTTGGAGCTAGCATTTCATTTGCTTGATCTTTTGATTTGCCTGAAACTTGATATGTTTTACTTTGTTTGTTTTAGAGGAGATGATATACTTTAGTTTTTTTTTCTTTTCTTTTCTTTGCACGGCTTGGAATGATCGAAACTGAGGTGAAGTTAATATGTGAAAATGAAGCATACAGGGGATAAAATTTATACAGGTGATATTATTTTCTTTTGTACAATACAGGTACATATATTTTTCTTCAAGTCAGAGATTTTTTCCATTGCTTGCTTGTTGACTTCGGCTGGAAATCTTCTTTTTGTATGCTAGAGGATATGGCATTTAATTGCCAAGTATTTGTTGTTCCCTTATTACTTTATTTTATACATTGCATTTCGGCTGAGAAGATGATGCTGGTACAGGTGATGTTTTATATCTCTTTATGCTTTTCTTTGTTTCATTAATTTACTTTGTTTATTCTTACCTTGCCTATCTTTTGTTTTAACTCGGCTGAGATGATAATGATATGGCATTAGTTATCATTGTGTTGTTTAAGTGTACATAGATATATATATATATATATATATTTACTCACACTTAAATCTACTTGAACGTATTTTTATTTTATTCCTATCTTCATTACTTTTATTTCAACTTGATTTGTTTACGCACTTTTCTTTAAAAATATTACATTATAAGATAAATGAATTTCTAATTTAGTTTGTTGTTAGATTTTATTTAAATGTTCTACTTTCTATTTTTATTAAAATTTATCTTATATAAATTTCTATTTCTAGTATAAATATAAATTATTATTGTTTTACTTCATATTTATTATCAATTTTACTTTAATACTATTTGTCTTGTTTCTATATATATATATATTCATTTTTAAACCATTTATTCACCATTTAAATTCATATACAAAAATTCAAATTTAATCGATTTATACAGAATTTAATTTACTTCGGGGAAACTCGCAATCAATTTATCATTTAATTTAACAACTTTAATTCAAAAAATTAAATTAATTATCAGTTTAAACTTATATAAAATCCGGGGTCGTTACAGACTTCCCCCCTTAAAAGAATTTCGTCCTCGAAATTGCTAAGGAGACACAAAGACAGATGAAAAATATTTCATCGAAACAAACTGAATATCTATTCTGCATTTGGCTTACCAAATCAGAATATCAATAACAGATACAAGAACGAATCTGTTTGACACTTCACAAGATACTCGGGTTATCCAGATCTACGAAGTATGCAGAGGCATCAGTTAGTTCGAAAGGATAACTAACCATTCGTAGAATATATCGGAACCCAAAAAAATAGATAGATATATGGATACAGTTTCAAAACTTTCAGTTTAGACTAAAGTATACCTATCAACCATAGCAAACAAAGCAAACAATTCATCCAAACAAACAATTTTGGTCTATCCGGAGTTTACGTCCCATATTAATATATCGAATTTTCTTCCTGGATCTACCAGAAATTATCGAAGAATTGAGAAAAGATGACGAACAAAAGAGATTGATAGAGAAAATTTGTTTCCACTATTGTTACAGAGTATTGACCATTTCGTAGTGGTATTTCCCTGTCCCCTATCTCATCCTCTTCTTGCACTCATACTTACTATCAGTGGATAGCAAGAGGATTTACTGAGGCATTCGAACGGATATCTGAGGAATACTCATTCTAGAGTTTACTTCACCCTATCTCTAATGAGTTACTTAATGTGTTATACTCCTGAGCTAAAGTTCAACCCTCAGCTCTGATACCAAATGTAAGATTCCAAAAACTCGGCCTTCGAAAATCGGCACCCGTACTTCACTTGTACTCAAAATGCCGTAGATTCAAACGCCGAATCTGGCTTCCCGGAGCTTATAACACCATTAAGTATAACAACACAGTGGAATAAAGAAATCAATGATATCATATATATAACATTGATACAATGACAGATACAAAATATGGTACAATATGATACAACAGAATGATACAACGGATATCAATATACATCAGAGATAAGATACAAGAAATAGCAGCGGAAAGAAAATAGATAACACCAGCAGCGGATAGAATATCTCCAATAGAATGCTCCAATCCATAGCTAGCGAAAAGCAAGGTCAGTCATCCAGGGACTGACTAGTTCCAGATAATCTACTCAACCTGAATATCTGAGAAACCCAACTTTAGACTGCCTGTGTGGAAAATAGTGGGCACCCAGAGTTTAGGAAAGGAACAATAAACTCCGAGTCAGTCATGGGACTGGTGTGAGCAAAAAAAACAGTTTATCTTTAAAACAACACAAAAGAACTTTAAACATTGAAAACCACAATGCTTTTGGAAATGAAACTACCATAAGGCCTCCCGCACACACACACAATGCAAACGCAGAATCGGAGGAGATTTCTCCTTATGATAGTCAAAGATGCTTACTACGCAAAAAAAATCAAATCATTTTTTGATATTATTATTAGTGCATAGTGTAGAAAACATTTCGAAAGTAGAATATCAATCTTAGCCAACATACGACCAGTATCGTATGCCTACTATAGCTACCATCTAAACAGTGGTGACCACCGTACGTAAATGGCAGGTTCTACAACTAATACCGTACTGGTTCCGTATTGGGAAATGGATTTGCCAACAAATGGTCAGGCTAAGGAACTTCCTTTCCTCCTGCTGAATGGGATCGCCTCTGGCTGGACGTCTCGAGAGACAAATTGCTCTCTGCCAACAAGGCCGGGTTACCCCTATAATAGGTAACTCACGAATATGCCACCTCCCGGTCCTTTGGGACATTTATTCGAGCGCTCGATAACCAACATCACACATAATAAATAAAGTGTGTCCACATGAGTAAGTATCTGGGCTCCATACCATGATACCACCCCTTTCCAGAAGGAATGACATACCCTAAAGGGCGCGACCCTCATAACCTTGCCGCAACATTCCTGTTTCGACCATTTTCGGGTTGTGAGGCCCTGATGAAGTCTCGTCCACAAAGCTATGCTTTGTCACAAAGCCATGCTTTGGGTCAACAGATGATCAACCTATGATCACAAAGATAAATGATCAAACAAATGATCATATCACAAATGATCAAACACTGATCATCACACAGCAACACTCAGCATGCCACATTACCAAATTGGGAATATATCGCTGATAACCTTCAACTACATAACCTCTGAGCTCGTACGTCTCAGAGAAGGGTGTTAAGCTAAGAGAATAAATTCTCCGCCACCAACAGAATTGTATTTGAAAGAAATCGGCTTTATATCTCAAAGTGTAATGTCAGACATGTAACCATACAAGTCTGTTCCGGGTTCGAACAGAACCGAAGGCACTTCCAAAGAAGCCCTTGCAAATCCAGATAATTTTCTAATCACGTCCGGACTTCCCATCACAAAGGGTGCTAAAATCTCTATATCGGGGACCAGTCGATGTAGAGACATTCGACGAGTTGTCCTTTCATTTTCGAAAATATCCGGTCTTCACCACCGGTCTTCAAATGCTATCCATATACGACGTATCATTATTCGGAACGGGTTATATGACACAAAGGTCCTCTCCCGGCTAAACCGAATAACGAGCGCAATCTTTAAAAACATATGGATACTGGGATTTCAATTAAGTCACAACTTATTACCCAAAACTTTTCTTTCAAATGGTTTAACAAATTACCATTTCAAATCTTTAAACAAAAGATTTAATTCACAAAGCTTACTCAGTTTTCACAAAGATTCATTCATAGATTTTCCAAAGCGATTTCCATTTCAATTTGATTTACTCGTTAAATCTTTAAAATAAAGATTCAACTTATAGCTTTCAAAACAATTTCATTTCAGATGGTTTAAACAAAACCTCATTTTAAATCTGTTAAAAATAAACAGATTTAATTCATAGCTTTCAAAAACAATTTTCATTTTAGATGGTTTAAACAAAACCTCATTTTAAATCTGTTAAAAATAAACAGATTTAATTCATAGATTTCAAAAAAGAATTCATTCATAACTTGGAAAACCATTTTTCAATTCAATCTTGAAATTCCTTAAATTAAACTGGAATTTCATTTCTTATCTGAAAACTTTTATTTTTTTGAAAACAACAGTTTTCATTTTGGAAATCTGATTCATTTATACGAGTTAAGATTCCTAGGTTAAATCCAAATTCTCAAAATTATACTTTTAAAATGGTTTAAATTCATACAAACACATTTATATCCTCTTAAATCAAAATTTCCAATCATTGAATTCAATTCTAAATATTGAATTCAAATTTAAGTCAAATTATTTAAATTTCAAAACTTAATTAAGTTATTCAAAATAACTTTTATCTTTGAAATTCTATTTCAAAAGCTTTAACATTTAACCCAAATTCATATCCAAAATCAATTGAAATTAAAATTTAAATTTTAAAAACATCAAATTTAAATTATCTGTGACTTAACCGATTTCCACGTGAAATCCATATTTGTGTGTGTATAAGTGTAGTCCAGGGGTTTAACACACAATAGTGCAACATCATTCAATCATCACAGATCAAAATACAGGATATAGTTGATAAGCGATATAAACTATAACGCTTATCTTTTCATTCACAGATCACAGATATATAAATATCACAGATAATAAATTACATCACAGATAATTAACTACATCACAGATTACATACAAATCGTAATATGTCACAAGGCATCACAATTCAGGGATATCAAACAATTCAATCATTCAATAAAATCCAAACATGCATAAGTGAGATTAATTAAATTATCTGATTAATTAAATAAGATTAATTACTTATGAATAAACTACAAATCTTGGTTAATTAACATCAATAAATTACAAATCATGTTGATTTATTATTCTTTAATCATTTATTAATTAACCATTAACTATTAAATAATTAAACTTTAATTATTTAATTCACCATTTAATTATTTATCTTTAGTTAATTACTTTAATTAATTATTCCTCAATTTATTGTCATTCTTAAATCACCTTCATTAATTAATTTACCTTTACTTAACTAATTATTCTTTCTTAATCACTTTCATTTATCTATTAATAATTCTTTAATTATTTAAGATTCCATCAACTAAAAGATAAACCATTGATCTTTATTTTATTTTTCTCATTATTATCATTTAATCCTTATTTAATAATCTTTTGGAAATAGGCCATCATCAATACATTTATTAACTTAAAAATCTTTAAGTTAGATTATATAAAACCATTTTTATTTTCTTCAATCATTCACTTAATTACAAAAATTAAGTTTTGGAAACACTTTTAACTTAATAAATTTTGAAATAATTTACTTTTAAACCTTTTGGCCCATTCAAACTTGGATTAACATTTATAATTTGCAAAAGAACCACTTTACAAAAATCGTTTAAATACAACTTGATCTGATTTTAAAGTTTTAAAACTGGTTTAACATAAAAATTAACAGACCCGAGACAAATTGCAAAAGACACGAGCTTTACTTCGAGTTTTTCACATTTCCACCTGCTTCGAGTCGAAACCACCTTTTCACGTGCTTGAACCCGAGATTCCACCTTTCTTCCCCAAAACTTCGACAACCCAAATACACAGAACTTCAAGCGTGCACGTGTACACGCGATCGGCACTGCTTCGATCAACTTCATCGATGTCAACAAGTCATCGACAACCCCCACTATCGATTCCGACCATCCAACCCGAGCATCAAGCTTGAAATCGAAAATGAGCTACTGAGCTTCTTCCTGTAACCCAAACGTTTGACGAAATCGCCTCGCGCCGCTGCATCCAGTTACCAGCGATTACGAGACTCCGACTACGGCTGCTTCGATGACCCCTAATCCTAGATTCGATTCGACCCACTAATCCTTGCATTTGAAAATTTGTCTAACATTTTTCTCGTAATCAACGAGTATCAAGCGAGCTCCAAAACGAATTACGACATCTAAGATTTGTCAAACCAACGGAAATCGATAAAAATGCAATTTTAGTTCATATAGGAACTGCACCACGCATACCGATCGAAATATCATCATTGTTGCCTTAAAAAATCCTATTTTTGAGTAAATATTTAAGTTACATAATTGAATTTGTAAATCATTATACTCAAATTTGATCATCATTTGAATTTTTTCTGCAAAAACAAATTTATTCATACTGTATATTCTTTTATTTCCTTGAAACTATTTTTAGATGATAATCCATACTTAGACTCACCTATTTTGTTTTGAAACAAAACTCCCATAATGATTAGAAAATAAGGAGTTGAATTTTTTACTTGTTTACTTGAAACCTGTAACTCAGACAAAAGAACAGAGGAGGTGAAGAAGACAGCATCCTACAGATTAACTTCACAATACAAACAGAGCTTCATAGACAATAAATATAATTACACATACTTGATGATATTTAGGTATTAATAAAAATTGGTTTACTCACAGATAAAAGATTTAAAGAAGGCTAGTTTAAAAGAAGGTTTGCTCACTTGGTTTAAAGAAGAAACAGAGTTGCTTTGGAGCTAGCATTTCATTTGCTTGATCTTTTGATTTGCCTGAAACTTGATATGTTTTACTTTGTTTGTTTTAGAGGAGATGATATACTTTAGTTTTTTTTTCTTTTCTTTTCTTTTCACGGCTTGGAATGATCGAAACTGAGGTGAAGTTAATATGTGAAAATGAAGCATACAGGGGATAAAATTTTATACAGGTGATATTATTTTCTTTTGTACAATACAGGTACATATATTTTTCTTCAAGTCAGAGATTTTTTCCATTGCTTGCTTGTTGACTTCGGCTGGAAATCTTCTTTTTGTATGCTAGAGGATATGGCATTTAATTGCCAAGTACTTGTTGTTCCCTTATTACTTTATTTTATACATTGCATTTCGGCTGAGAAGATGATGCTGGTACAGGTGATGTTTTATATTTCTTTATGCTTTTCTTTGTTTCATTAATTTACTTTGTTTATTCTTACCTTGCCTATCTTTTGTTTTAACTCGGCTGAGATGATAATGATATGGCATTGGTTATCATTGTGTTGTTTAAGTGTACATAGATAGATAGATAGATATATATATATATATATATATATATATATATATATATATATATTTACTCCCACTTAAATCTACTTGAACGTATTTTTATTTTATTCCTATCTTTATTACTTTTATTTCAACTTGATTTGTTTACACACTTGTCTTTAAAAATATTACATTATAAGATAAATGAATTTCTAATTTAGTTTATTGTTAGATTTTATTTAAATGTTCTACTTTCTATTTTTATTAATATTTATCTTATATAAATTTCTATTTCTAGTATAAATATAAATTATTATTGTTTTACTTCATATTTATTATCAATTTTACTTTAATACTATTTGTCTTGTTTCTATATATATATATATATATATATATACGAGTACTTTGGCACGTGCGATGCACGTGCACAGGAGGAATTGGTATTATAAAACACCGTTTGTAAGATTTTTTTGATCTTACGAAATGACTTTGTATGTGATGTTACATTTTTATGTGCGTACATGCATAAATCAAATTTTTTTACATTAATATTGTTATAAAAAATTTGTTGTACCTTAAATTGATGTAATAATTTGGTCGTGATCTTTTTAAGGAGTGTATTTATACTATGCATATTATTAGTGGACATCATGGCTATACACTATGTGATTAGCATTGTTAATAATATATAGATGGTTATCATTATACTAACATAATTAACTACATCATTTTGTATGTTACCACTGTTAGTCCAGATTGTCCATCTTCATTTTGTATATTATTGATAAAAATATCTAGCCTGTATAAAAGGACCAAAATACACTTCAAAAGAATTATACATAAGCCTAGGATATTACATAAAGAGGTGATAAATGATGCTTTTTTGACTGGTTAAGTCTCATATATAAAGAATAATATCTAGTGCTAAATATAAGCTATTTCCATAAAACTTATTGCACTTAAATATTACAAACAACCAAGTCAATGCTCCCTCATTCTTGATCACTTAGTTATGGTAGAATCTACCAACAACATTCTATTATTGTTTGCAAACTCATCTCCTTTTCATACTGGTCCTTTGGCATTCAGATTCCAGGCTGTCACTTAATATGTGTGTATCATACACATGGGTCATTTACATATGCAAAAACAGTCAGCTTGTATTATGGAATTAAAACTTGAAAAAAATAAGCCAAACTATAATGAATTGCTTACTTGATTGTCCTTTTTGTCCTTTTATGGCCTCACTTGATTGCTGATACTGAAATATCAAATCAAGTAATCCGTATGCACGTTACTTTGCTTCTCCTATATTGGTTAGTGAATCTACATACTTATTAACCTTAGTTTTCTTAATCAGATTATAAATGCTTATATTCTTTCCTTTTACTTTTTGCTTGGTAATTTAGGACATGCCAGTTGTGTGTTCTTTTTGGAATAGTTATCATAAGCTTTTCTAGAGGTAATTTGGCGTCATCAAAAAATTAATACAGGAAGCTGAATTTGCAAGTATATATAGAATTCGGAGGAGTCATACTGAATCATCATTTCTCATCAGAAAAGGTAAGATGAATACACTTTGTAATTAGCAATTAATCCTTTCTTGGGATGCACAGTTGACTACATATAAATGACAAACCATAAAACAAAGTCAAAAGTTATATCATCAAATCCAACGTTTCAATCCATTTTAAGTGACTTTTCAAAGTTCAAGACAACATGAATTTAAGCTTTATATTACCTCATCACACTATATCAATTTCAGCTATTAATAGTTGATGAGTATTAGAAGCATGCTACTTGAGGTGATGTAATAATCGATACAGATAATGGAGACTATAGCTAGTCAAATAAAAGCTAAACTTGCTGCAAATGGATGGATGGTGAAAAAGCGAAATACTATTTTGTATATATGTTTATTAAACATCCAAGAATAGTCAAAATTCATAACCTTAGTTCTATTGCATCACTTCTTAGATCAACATAAGTTTTACATTCATTAATTTTCCTTTTTCCTGTTCAAATGCTTCATTCTTTGATGGAGACTTAAGTCCTGTATCTCAATCTTCACTTCTTAAAACAAATGTAAAAGAGTGTAAAAGAAAATAAATCAAATCTAACATGTCCAACGAAAACGTTTCCAATTTAAATTAATAAAAATAGTGTAATTTTGTTTAAACTGCATTACAATAAATGTTACATACATATTAGTTTCATTAGTGTATGTCAGTCAACTATCTTGCTTCTATATACAGGGACTACTTTTTCAGTTGAAATAATATAATTCTAAATTTAAATCAATGTAGATGGATAGTAATAAACAAAAGAACAGAAATCTATGTCATAAACGTACATAACTTGGAAGACTATTGGCATTTTTTAGTGCATATGAAGTGGTAGAACATCGGAAGGAAACCTAATTTTAAAAAAAAAATTGAAAAACCTTACAAAATTTAAAATTCCTAAAATTAATTTATAAACAAACGAACCAGTGGAAAATCGATTTATATAAAATGAATGTTGGAAAAGAGAAAAGTGTTACAAATAGTTGAAAAATTAATCCCCGCCACACACACAGAGGGAAATTTTTTAATAACCTTACTCCGGAGAGTAGAGCTAGGAAATTCGGTTAGACCGCCACAACAAATATGGTATTTTTTAGCATGGAACGTAATAACTATACAACAATCCATTTCCTACAAACTTGCTATATTAAAATAACCATAAATCTCAAATTATATAGTACTAAGATGATAAGTAATTATATTAACAGTTAAAATAGTGTAAAATAAAGGATGCGAAGGAATACATAGTAAATTTCTACACACTAATATTTATGTAAAATTAATGGGAATCAATAGTCTTTCGTTACAAAGATAGTAATAATAATAGTAATAATAACATGCAGTTGTTATTCATTATTTAAAAAAGAATCACACTTTCACATAAATTGAAATTAAAATTCATAATTCAATTGAACCAATTATCATAATGAAATTATTTTAACTAATCTCGACTGTAAAAGCACTTGAAAAATTAAAATCAAACAGCAAAATCATATGAAAGTTGATGGTAAATAAATCATGTTTTAAAAATAATTCTAGTATAAGCAACAACAAAATTACACGCATCTTGATCTATTATCAAATATATTACATTGTAACATGCACTAAATCCAAAGAATCAAACTCTTTATATTTCAGAAAACATATTCAATGTATATTAAAAAAATTAGTGAAAATGCTATCATATAAAAAAGTGTAAAGCCTTGCAAAATTTAAAATTCCCAAAATGAATTTATAAACAAATGAATCAATGGAAAATCGATGTACATAAAATGAATGGTTGGAAAAGAGAAAACAAAGAGGTACAGATAGTTGAAAAATTAATCCCACACACACAGAGAAGGAAAACTTTAGCAAATCAAAGACAATATGTTCTAAATCATTTCATGTAATTCAGCATAGCTATAGTCCAAGTTTTAACTTTAACTTTTGATCAAAAGTTAATTCTTAAATTTACTTTTTTTGACATTTATTTATAAGGCCCAAAATTTGAGAAGATAGGAAATATTAATATTAACAGGAAAAAAATAATACCTAAGCATGTTATTAAATGACAATGAAATTATTGACTACTCTAGACACAGTAGCAAGGTATAAAAAATAGTAATCTTTTTCTATTAAAGTAATGATATAATATAAATTTTAGCAATAGATATTACAAATATGGTTTTTTATAGCATAGCTCGTAATAAGTGGACAGCAATACATTTCCTACATACTTGCTATATTAAAATAACCATCAACCTCAAATTATATAGTACTATAATAATTGATAATTATACTAACAGTTAAAATAATGTAAAATAATGGATGCGAAGGAATACATAGTAAATTTCTACACACATATATGTACGTAAAATTAATGGGAATCAACCGTATTTCATTAAAAAGATAGTACTAATAACATGTAGTTCTTATTCATTATTTAACACTTTCATATAAATTGGAGCATTCATCTTATAAAAGCTATAAGTAACTTCATAATTTCAATTGAACCAATTATTGTAATAAAATTATTTTAACCAATCTGAACTTTAAAAGCACCTGAAAAATTAAAATCAAACAGGAAAATAATATGAAAGTTGATGATAAATAAATTGCGTTGCTAAAATAATTCTAGTATAATCAATAACAAAATTACATGCATCTAGATCTATTATCAAATATATTACATTGCAACATGAACTTAGTCAAAAAAAATCAAACTCTTCATACTTCAGAAAACATATATTCATATTAAAAAAATTAATGAAAATGCTACCATTTTATAGGATAACAATTACTATTCATTTAAACGTTAATATTATATCAAAAACCTCTTCTCTTATGAGTTGGGCATTGTTTCAAACACAATGTACGCATTATAAGACTACAATTCTAAATAGCAAAAAATTAGTTACATATATCACAGTCGGTTGAAAAGGCTGAATTTAATAAATTACAATAAAGCTTAGTGATGAATATATAACAGTTTGTTAAAAATCTAACTGGCAATGAATAGTTCTTTAACACGAACTACAGTAAAGCTTCAAACTGAAACAACAGTCTAGTAAATTGAAAGGAGTAATTTACCTAGCAACAAAAATATCAAGAAATACCAAATTGGAAATGGCTCTTCTTCAATTTTAGATCCTGCAAGCTTGCACGTCTAATTGAGGAATTACATATATATGGTTTAGCAGTTGTTTTGTTTTATTAATTAGTGATTTGTAAATTCAACAATGCATTTTTAGTGAGGAAGAAGGGGTTTTGGATCTACAAACAAATGAGAGAGAGAGAAATAAAGTGCACGTTTAAGGAAGGATGTAGATAGAAGAACGTGTTGACCGTTCTCTTGTTACATTGAAACGTGGGGATCTTTTAAGTTAAAAGACATGTAAATCCTTTCAACGCCTGAAGGAGTTAATACCGAGGTAAAATATAAAATGGGCAATTTTGACAGTTCTAAAAAGGCTTCACTTGTTCAGGTATTTTCTTTATATATAAGATATATATATTCATTTTTAAACCATTTATTCACAATTTAAATTCATATACAAAAATTCAAATTTAAACGATTTATACATAATTTAATTTACTTCGGGGAAACTCGCAATCAATTTATCATTTAATTTAACAACTTTAATTCAAAAAATTAAATTAATTATCAGTTTAAACTTATATAAAATCCGGGGTCATTACAAGCATGCCTTCGAAGTAGATATTAAATGATGGGGTTTGCCTTAATTAAGGTATAAAATGACCAAAGTCTACTTATTATCCAATAAAAGGTATTAAGTGGCTTGGGTACTGTCTCTCACATTATTAGCTTTTTATTACGTATGATTGGGATATGGGATTTTGGAAAACTGCTTCTGGAATGGAAGGTATTAAGAGATGGACCCGCCTCCTTTTCTTATAAAGAAGTATTAAATGGTTTTGAATGGTCTTATGTTTGTAGACATATTCTTATTTTGAAATATACCGCCCAAGTACTAAATAGGTAAGACTCGAGGTTTTTATTCATCAAACGCTTGTTGTTCTGACTCCTTCCATATTACAACACAAGTATAGGACGTAGTGACGGCGGTGATGATGCTTCGAGATGGAGAAGCTTGCTTGTGGCAGTATTTGTTATTATTACTTTCTTTTATGTGTACCTATGTATTTAGACAATTATTGTAATGGATTTATGTCACGGTTTTTATGGAATTTGTATTATGATATTTTTATGGTTTTGAAATAAATAGGTACACTTTGCTATTATATTTTTTTCCATCCGTTGTGAGTTCTGAAAGTTTAGTTATGACTCTATACTATTATTTTCTTAGTTCTAACAATAGGTTATCTTAGAATGGATCTATGTTTCAATGGGCCTATTCTGGGTCGAAATTTAGGCTTGTTTCGAGGTGGGTTGTTACAACAAGCCTAAATGGACACAACACGTTAGAATGTCTAACAAGAATTATCGCATTTTAAAAATAAACTATTAGTTTCTTATCGATGTCGAGAAAAGAATTTCCTCAGTTTTCAATAAGTCATTAAGAGTACCAACTCCACTATTTAGCATATTGTGCAAATCTTGAATAAATACTAAGTACAATATCAAAATATGATTTTGATAGTTGCACTTGAAGGGATATGATCCATCGACCGCAAATGTGACTTTGAGAAGATGTCCAATGGAATTGGAATATACTCGGCAACATTGATAAGAATAACATCATAAATTTCAGTTATTGAAATCAACGCAACAGATTCATCATTCAATGTGCTAAAGTTGACTCTTACTTGTAAAAATATTGCCAATGTGATTTTGAGTTTTGGGACATTTATGTCACTACAAAATTCTTAATAATGATTTAGAGTAGATTGTTTGCACATAAAAACCAAATTATTTTAGAGTCAATAGGAGCGATACCAAGGTTATGGGTTTTAGATATGATCCAAGAACTGATACAAAATTATTGTTTGATGAGCATTAGAATTAAGTAAATATCTTTTTTTTGTAGGGCTAGTCGGATTTTACTATAGCCCATCAACTTTTATTACTCGCCCAAAACGATTTATGTACAAGATTAGCGCTTAATTGAACCAACTGCTAACATAAACAATGCTAACCCTCCTTCACCAAGGTGGTATCACTACCCTCATCACTTGATTCGAGTCCAATGACATTTACATACTTAGAAAATAGCTTAACAAGTTCTGGTACATAGTCAGTTGAACTGCTTAAATAGATAAAGCTTCTATCCCATGTGCCATCATCTAAAATCTTCTTATTCAAGTCCATGCTCACCATCAAATGTCAATAGAAGGGACTTTATAGAAACATGATAATATAATATTTTGTGCTCTCCTTTCCTTTCTGACACAAATTTATAAAAGATTCCATCATAGGGGATGAACCACATCAGGCACGCTCTCTAAAATACCATACAATGAATGGTATGGAAGATCGTAGGGATTGGCTCAAGGTTCACAGTGGAGGAGTGACTTCATGCATTGATTCATGTAGACTAGGGTAACTAGATAGATGTGTCAAGGATGACGATATCATAGGGAGGATTGATGAAACTTACTAGGGGATCCAAAGGCTTGGGGACCCACCTTTTGGATGGATGTCGAGGGAGCGGAATTTTGGGAGGAATAGGCAACACCGTTTGAACATTCGAAGGATGGAATGATTGTGGTATATGCTTGCAGGAGGAGTCAGTATGCCCAAAAGAATGGCGCATAAGGCAAATGTTCAGTTGCCAACCATCTCAGATCAACAATTGCCACTTGGCCTTCAGCAGGTCTAACATTTAATTCGGTTGGATGTAGCCAGTCGAGTTTAATTTTAATTAATGTTTGGAATATACAAGCTTTATTCTAGTCACTGTTTTAAATTCAAAGCATTTCAAGTCACCAACAGAATTTTCTAGCTAATTAAGACCCCCGTAGGCTAGAAAACTGATGGAATATTTGAAAAATGGGCCCAAACAAGAATTAGTAGAACTTGTTCCTTTGCCATATCAACTGAAGACTCTATGAAGTGATAACGAAAGTTACGAAAGGCTTGATGTTGATGATAATAGGATCGGATTCAAGGATGTGCATATGTTTTTTAGGGATGGAGAAATGAGAAAAGAACATCGAGTCATCAAAGACTTTAAGACCTTCATTGAGTTTCCATATCCATCTACAACCACCTTTCACCATGTCGTAAGAGGGATTCAAGTCAAGAAAGAATCCCATAATATAATCCCTCCAAAAATCCTTCCCCGCATCAATTATACCTTTTGGAGGAATCATAACTCCATCTTTTTCGACTAAGGCAAACATTCTTGATGAAAAGTCACCGACATTACGGGGTAGTTTCGAGAATAAGGAAGACCATAATGGAGGGTTTATTAGCTTAGTAAGGCCATCAGTAGGCATACAAGTAGAGTGGGCTATTTAATTGGATAAGGAATTTGGTCGAGCGGGTGGAGTGCACCTTATAGAAATCCCTTATTGCCTTACATCCAGAAAAACATCAAACCTCACATTGTCATTATCACATCCACTTATATTGACATCTCCACCTCCTCCTTCCATATAACCAATGTACTATTTTCATTTTCGAGATTAGGAGCAGCTAAGGAAAGGGGAATACCGGAGATTCGAGAAGGACTGCCAATAGCTAACACTGACATCATAAGCTCTATAATCGAGTCAGACTTAGTCAGGTTTATCAGAAAAGATTGAGTTGATTAGACAGATGAAGAAGGAAGCCAAGGATCGTCAGAAGTATTATGCCGATCGTAGAAGGAAAGAGATAGAGTTTGAAGTTGGAGATCTTGTTTATGTGAAGATAACTCCATTGAAGGGAGTTATGAGATTTAGTAAATTGGAAAAGTTAACACCTTGCTATGTTGATCCATATCCGATAACCGAATGAATTGGAAGAGTTGCTTACAGAGTTGCACTTCTAGATCACTTTTTGGGAATTCATAACGTCTTTCATGTTTTCCAATTAAGGATGTGCCTATGGGATATGGAGACTGTGGTGGAGCTGAGAGACATACAAGAACTCAAAATATCCCCTGATCCAACTTATGCACAATATCCTATTCAGATAGTTTACTCTAAAGTCCAACAGCTCAGAAGCAAGAGAGTTCTATTGGTGAAGGTACAATGGTTCGACAACCCATTGGATTATACTTGGGAGACTTAGGAGCATATGGAACGATCTTACCCTAAGTTATTATCTGATATGCATAAATCAAGCATGTTTTGTTTTCTTACTTCTAATTATGAATGGTGTAGATGGGTTAGAATTTAACTAGCTAGTTATTGATTTTCCTTAAGAAGGAATGCAGGGACGCAATTTTCTTAAAATGGGAAGTTCGTAATAACCTGTTGTCAAGAACCAATAAATTAAAAATTTAAGATAATTAAATAAATATGTTTTAAATTAATAAATGTAAAATTATGAAAATGATTTGGTACATGATGGAAAATAATTTATTAACATAATAAGAATTTAATATGAAAAGAATATTGATTTAGTCATTTATTTGGTTATTTTGAAATATGAAAATATAATTAATTGTATGGAATAAAATAATATATAGATGAAACTGAAAATATATAAGTTTAGAATTTATTTCAATAATGGAAAGAAATTTATTTTATAATATTAAGGGGTTTGAATTTAATTAGTAAATGAATTTAGGTAAAATGATTAAATTAAATAAATAAAACTATAAAATAAATAAGTCTTATAAAATTAATAATAATATAGTTTGTTTAGTAGAAAATTTGATGTAGATTATTTGATGTGTAAATGAACTTGTAGCATGGAATAGGATTCATGAATGCAAAAGTAGAAGATGGATTACTTAATAAACCCAAGCCCAATTCACTATGCCTAAACCTAAAACTTGTTCATGAAATCAAGAATTGTCTAAATCTAGACTTTTCTTTATTTGGAGGCTTCATCTCCAATTACAGATATAACCTATACATTCAATTTTTAGTGGGCTCCTCCATTTTGTAAAATCATAACCCTACCCTCATTCCATCACCTTATAAATCAAAATAAATTCATATAAAATCATATGAATTCCCATATTCAAATTCATGCTTCTTGAGATCCCTCAACACCAACTAGTAAGTTAAAAATCAAGGTTTGACCATCTATTTTGAGAAGGGATGTTTTATAGTAAAAGTAGTGAAGAGCAAGCAAGGAGAAGAAGGAGTAAGAGAAGAAGTATTCATCTACTAAAATTCAAGGTGAATAATTTCGCTCACTTTCTATGTCTATATTGACGTTGAGATATGTGAAATGGTGATTTAATGTTGTGCATCACTAATAACCCATTCACTGTAAATTAGTCTCTCCTTCTCTCATCTTGTTTTTGAAGTATATTAGGTAATTGATGAATAGGGATATGGTTGACTCGTTATTTGGGTGTGCAAGTGTGTATGAACCAAATTGTAGAAGGAGATGGCAATGCAAGAGGAGGAGCAAGCCTGAAATCGATTGATATAGGCTTAAAATTTTGCAACACTGGTTGCTTAACCGGTCGACCACCTGAAGCTGAAAAGCCAAACTCTGCAAGTCTCACTTCTGGTAGAGACAAGTTAATTTCTTAGGCAACATTATTTCGAAAGTTGATATTTCTGTAGACCTAGCTAAAGTAGAAGCTATCCAAAACTGGAAACTGGCCTAAGACATTTTAGAGACTCACAGTTTCTTAGGATTAGTCGGATATTATCGAATATTTATTAAGGAGTTTTCAAAGATCATGCAGCCTCTCACTAATCTCATTAAAGAAAGGAGTCGAGTTCTAGTGCATGACTAAGTAAGGAAGCATATCAGTAGTTGAAGGAATTGGTTACTCATGCACTAGTACTTATTTTTCGGGAAAGTAACCAGGACCTAGAGGTTTATACATATGCCTAAAGTTATGGATTAGGAGAAGTAATAATGCAAAAGGGAAGGTGGCAGTGTATGCGTCAAGGCAACTAAGGCCTAATGAGATTAGATATGTTACTCATGACTTTGAACTAGCAGATATAGTTTTTGCATTGAAGATATGACATTATTGCTTGCTTGGAGAGCGATTTGTGCTAAACACAGATCATAAGTCCTTGAAGTATTTATTTATCCAAAAGGTTCTCAACATGAGACAGTAGCAATGGCTAGAATTTTAGTAGCTTATGACTTTGAGATACTGTATACACTGGGTAAAGGAAATCGAGCTGCAGATGCTATGAGTAGGAAGTACCAAGCAGTAGTTTCTATAATGATTGCAGAATGAAAGGTTCTTGAGACATTTTCCATATGTGATATTTGTGATAGAGATTCTGTAGCTAGTTCAAGAGCAATGCTAGCAAGTCCTGTGGCTAGACTATCATTGATAGATCAGATCATTGAAGCTCAGAAGAAAGAACCGGTTACTATAGCACTTATTTAGAGATTGGAATCATGCGATGATGGAGAATATCTAATTAGTTATTATCTTGATTTGTATCGATGTATACGAAAATGGAATAGGTTAGTAGTCCAAGATATCGATGCCCTTCGAAAAGAGATAATGAAAGATTGCCATTAATCATGATACACTGTTTACCCATGTGGTAGTAAGATGTATATGGACATGAAACGTCTATACTACTGGGAAGGACTGAAGCGCGATATTTGTAAGTTCGTGAAGGAGTGTAAGGCATGTAGGCTAGTGAAGGCCGAACAATAGAACCCTGATGGTCTGCTTCAACCACTGGAAATTCCTCAGTCGAAATGGGATCAACGATACTTGGATTTTTCATTTAATAGTTCACTTATATAAATGCCATCAGAATAATTTTAATTTTGCGTTGTTTCAATTGTCAATAGATTTAATAAATACTAATTTAATGGACAAAATTGATATGAGCGCCTATAAATACAGGCATAGCCCCTCACTTTTCTTCTTATATTTTCTGAACAGCGTGGCAGAGCTCTACCACTTTCCCTTCTCTGCTATTTATAAAAATTATGAAAATACTATTATATATATATATATTGGAGAAGAAATAAAAATAAAAAGAGAAGAAAAGGAGGAGTGAATCGGATTCTGCACAAAGGTAAATTCAATAATTTAAAATGTAAACTCCCCTCAATTCAAATCTTCTATTAGATTTGTAATTCTAATGGGTATGCATATACCTTTTTATATATATTTTAGGGTTGGAAAGAAAAAAGGAGTTAACTGAAGGAATGAATTCAAATTTGGTGATATGGAAAGCTATAAAGGTGAGTGGAAAAATATAAGATTTATGTATAACACCGAACTTTATGTCATTGAATTTTATTTAATTATTATGCCTATGCAAGACCCATGGAATTGTAAGATTAAAATGAATGTATTTAATTAAAATCTCGCATATATATTCTGTAAGTTATGTAATTATGATGGTATGACATAAACACACTTATCTGGAAATTTTGGGAGATTAGTGCAGCGATCAGTAATTTTGAAAACTTCGTCTTTGAATATCAAAACTTTTGAAATATGGTTAAGTGTTATAAATATGATTTTATAACCTTTTTAAACTCTTTTTAATTAATAACTAATAATAAAAAACTTGTTTTTGAAATTGGTTTACAAAAATAAATACTTTGAAGAAATATCGATAATGTGATCGAGAATCATTTTATCGATAAACTACTTTTTATTCAAATCAAGTTATCAAAATTTATGTACATGTCTAAATAACATAAGACGTCATTAATAACTAATGAAAATACTTTCACTAATTATGGTTAACTAAAATTTGTTCTAGAAGGTCTGAGTGGAGATATTTTGTAAGGCATGTGATGTGTAAAGTAAAGCACATTGAGGCATGGGGGTGAGCCTTCTTTGGCTGACTATGGGGATGAAGAAAAGGGTATGGTGACTACTTGAAGCCTATATAAGTGTGTGCATACATCTTTGATTCACTTTTACATTTATACAAAATTAAATCAAAGCACTTTTCTCTCTCTATTCTTTATAGTTTCCTTAGAACAAATTAATTCAAAACAACTTCAAATCTCTCCAAACTCTTGTATAATCCTTACAACAACATAACAATACCTTCCATCAACTCAAAGTAGAAGATTTGAAGCACCCAAGCCTAAACAAAGTCAAGGTGGTGGGCACCAAGGAGGCATTTTGCCTAGGCCATGAGCAAAAGAAAGGTTGTGGTAGGAAGTTTTGGTGTTTGCAAGGTTAAGGTAGGAAGTGGAAGCTTATACTTGATTTTTTGTTTGTTAAAGGGTAAGATAACTCACCATTTGAATGAATTTTAAGCGTATATAATGTTGTATAAATTATAGTATAGGTGATTGAATTTATATCGTGGTATATTTTTATGATTCTTACTTTTGAAAGCAAATGGCAAATGGAATTAATGGATATGGACTGGTATGATTGTTTCGTAGCCTTGAAACAATGCACATAGGGTTTGGTTGAACATAGGTTGAATCGGACTTGTGTTTGGAAGTGGTTTTATAGTGATAGTCGTTATAGAAGCACTTCGAAAATGCCTTGTGTTCGGCATTTTCTATGAATTTTTGTAAAGAGATCCTTAGGGATTTTTAACCATGGTTGTAATGTATTAGGTGTACATTAGCTACTATAAAAAGATTGGATGCTCAAAAGTTAGTTTGCATATCGTAAATCGATCAAACTTTAAAGATACCAAAATTGGTCCACTCATAGCCTTTTACAACAGTCATCCGCGGCACTTTAAAAATGCTGTCTTTGCTCTGAACCACATTTTACAACATTCTGTATATGTTGTAGTTTCTTTTTAGGACTTTAAATTGGTTTGAAATGCCTTTAAACTAAAGTATTTCTCTTCAATCTTTTTATATATTTTTCCTAACATATATTAGAGTATTTTAAAAGTAGTTTAGAATTTATATATATTATTAATAATTTATCATAAATTATTAAAGCAAGAGATTTAATTTTTAAATTAAGGAAAACTTGTTATTTGTAAGTTTTAAGTAAAGTATAAATTAGATATTTAAATAAATGTTTTAAACCGTATTATAGGTATTTTAAAGTATATTTTAAGTATAAACATATTTTAGGAAGTTAGTCAATTATTTTATTAAAGTATTGAAAAGCTTTTGTGATATAATATCTTTTGAATTGTTTTTAAATATCTTATCTTGTAAATAAATTAGTATACATACATATTTATCATTTTTAAACGGGTTTTAAATTATAAATAATGTTTTTATAAAAGTGGTTTAGGAGATGGTTAAGTTGCTTAAGCGTGTTTGTTTTGTTTACTCGTTTATGGAATGAATTAACTATACTTAACACTAAAAGTCGATGATGTAGACGTGTCTACCTGTGAAAGTTAAGAATGATGTTCGAGTAGGATTTAGAAGCATTAGTGCTCCAACCTACTAGCTTCACTCTTTACTAAGAGATAGTAAGTTGAGATGGTCGAAAACATTTTAAGTATACGAAACTTGATTTCCGTAAGCGAACGTTTTTGGAACTAGATAGTCGATTACTCGACTAATCGAACTTGACCATTTAACTTAAGAAGTATATGGAAGGCTCATGTCTTCATACGTTTTGAGATCCCTCGAGGGGGCTCAGTGGTATGAAACGTCTCTAGCTTTAAGAATCGTATATATACGAGATCCCCTGAGGAGGATTCCTTTATATACCGTTCGCTTACTTCTAAGAGAACCAGAACCGAGTTTACCAAACATTCTCGATTTAGTTTTGAAAAGTCCGGGATCAGTAAGTGTTTTACTTACCGAATGCCACTTCAAAACTAGTATACCTATCTATGTTTTGGAAGCGGTTGTGAAGTGCAATGTTATAGAGTTGAACTATCTATCCTAAGGTTAAGTCCAAGGGAGAGATCAACGTTAACATTTCAAACTAAAGCTATAGATTTGAACTATCACCCTAAGGTTAAGTCCAAAGGAGAGGTCAGTGTTTGCATTCATCAGTTGACTTATGCTGGAATACGAGAAAGGATTCATGTTCTATCGAGTGATGAAGACTCATGTGAGAGACGCCGAATGTGAACTCGACATCGAAAATGATAGAAAACAGAGTAGGTGCATAGCTTGGGGTTTAGCTAACCTATGATAGGGTATATCAACTCCATATCAGGATATGCTTATCGACGTTGCTAGCGATAGTTGAAGATACTCGGTATCACGTGTTAAGGTGTGGATCGGTTATGTGACGACCCGTCTCCTCGACCCTCTGAAATCGACACTAATACATCCACGGTATTCACGTGCTGTAAATCCAAGTGTCGGGGAGGTAGATTATCAGGGGAAAATAAAGATAGAAGATAACACAATAATAGAATCTCACATCACATTCAACATTTTAATTATACATAAATGATCACTCCAAGTGATCCATCAGAGTTAATACAAATCCAACGAGATAGTTATAACTGCCTATCCGTACATATGTTGGGAAATACATACTACATAACATAGTGGAAAATAGGTAGATATCTACATATGGTACTTCAGCTTCATAGCTCTAAAAGACTTCTCCATAATGCTTCACACATGCTCCAAAATGCTCCTAAGGTATCTTGACTACTTGGTTGCCCGAAAAATAGGGCACCCAGAGTTAAAGGGAAAAACAAACTCCGGGTCAGTCATGGGACTGGTGTGAGAACTCAAAGTACGATGTTTTGAAAACAAAAAGGTATCTCATAAGACCACTCCGCACGTAAACACAGAACAGATTTTTACCTTATGATAACCAAAACTCTTTATTACGTAAAATTTGGGTATATTATTTTTAATGACTTTCTTTGAATTTTTTTGCAAATAAACTTATTAATCTTAGCCGAAATTGTTACCATTATTAAATTCTAGCATACTAGGTTCTACAAACAAAACCACAAGTTCTTATTGGAGATTGGATTTCCATACAAATGACCAGGTGAAGGGACTACCTTCCGATGGGTACACCTTTAGATGGATGTCCCAAGGATCCAACACAAAGATCCTCTACCAACACAAGACCGGCCTACCTCTATAACTATATAGTACCGAATATGTCATCCCCCGATCGTTATCGACCTTTACTGAGACATCTCTTAGCATAATTTTCACAATGATTAGATACCCAAACTTTATAGCGGGTAAAAATCTATCTAGAAAGGGATGATCATACCCTAACGGTTGTGAACCACGTAGCCTTGCCACATCTAACCCTGTTTTGGACATTTCCCGGTTAATGAGGCTTGAGGTAATGATACCTTTTCACATAGCACAAATTCCTTTCACTTTGAATGCCACATTGCCATTCCATATTCACATGACTGGTCTCTACAAATATATAACTTCCTGAGCTCGTATGTCTCGGGAAAGGGTGTTAAACAAAGAGAAGGTGTCTTCTCCGCCACCAAATGATATACATTATATAGAGATCAATCAATGTAATTTAGAATGCAAGATCAGACATTCTTCCATACAAGTTCATTCAGGGACTGAACGAAACCTAAGGTACTTTGCTCGGCCATTACTAGGCGAGAAGTCCTTTTTTCTGAAGTTTTTCATAATAAAGAGACTACTGCTACAATAAGTAAATCTGGATTTTATCCCTAATTAATCAACAAGTAGTCCTTCGTTATTATTCGTCTCAATATCTCCATCTTCAAACAGTTTCATTCTTCGAACACGTAAATTGGTTCGAAGTGGTTTTCGGTAGGAATCACCCAAATCCGACCCCGGTTCTTTCGAAATACAATCATCGATAAAAAAATGATGTAATTAGATAATTGTTTTTTGATTCATTCATTTTTCTGTATTAAAGATATCTTCACGAGATATATATCTTTAAAATCTTCTTCTTTAAATACGAAATCATTTAAACCTCTTTTTTGAATATTTCTCAAATCATTTTTAAGGAGTGTCATTTTGAGAAAATAGGATTATAGGAATCACTCTACATTAATTCAATATCAACTTTCGTATTCAACAATTGCTATGGGCCGAATAACGGTGAGATCACCTTTTAAATTCCATGAATACGATAAGTTCCCTCTTTGGATTTTAATAATGAGTATAAGTAGATTATTTGGGCTTTCCTTTCGATCTGTTCCACCCCTCGTCTAAAACAAAAAACTGAGGCTAGGTAATTTCAGGGCACTGATTGCTCCATCTCTAACCTTAGTTACACACCTTGTTTTCACTTTTAGATCTCACGGGCGGAACAAATGTACTAGTCGTTTCCGCATACTCATTTTTCCTTTTTAAATCACTTAATTATTTGTTTAACCACCTTTGCAATAATTTTGAATTATTTAAATCTCTTTTAAAGTACTTTATTATTTACTTAAAAACATTTACAAACGATTTGGGAAAGAATTGTTAAACTTCAACATTTATTTCAAAAGTTATAGAAAAGCGTTGCGAAAAGGTGTTGCAAAAAGTGTTGCAAAAAGTGCTTTAAAACCTATATTCTTCAAAACGATTTTTATATCATTTTGAAAACCATCTTTTCAACTTAAATTGCTTTAAAAACATTTTAAAAGATTTTTAGAATTTATTTAATATTTTTAAAGCTTTTAAAATACCAATTTTAAGCTTTGGTCACTTTACTACAAAAGCGCGATTTTTCTAAAAAATCGTTTTGGACGTATTACAAAATCAACTTAATGAAATCTTGATTTTCTTTCTTTGTTTGAAGAATATGGATATGATAGTCTGGAAAATTATTTTCTCGAATGATTCCGAGCTATAATCCACTTCGTATGTTAATTTAAAGTTTTCGGTGCGAAATCGCGAACTACCGTTGCGCAACGCGCCTAGTTTTGACTTATTTTATGTTTTTCATTCAAAATTGGTGAAACAAGTTTATATGTTTATAAAACATTTCTAATACATTTTTAATCATTTAAGAGGGCATTAAATGATTACATATCACTTTTCAATTTATTTTGAAAAATGTTTTTCGTGTGAATCAATGTCGTGTATATTGTGACTTGTTTCAATATTTACATGCAATAAACAACACATGGAAATCAATATCATAACCAAACATCCAAACAAACATATCACAACATCACAACCAAATATATACATATAAATAAGAGTTCTCACCTTGTTTGGAATTGAACTAACTTTAACACGTTCCTAATTTGCTAACAGTTGTCGAAAGCTCACAAACGCTCGCTTTAAATTCTTCGAAGTAGCTTGGCTTGCTCGTGGAAGGGGTAGGAAGGTTCGGCCTTGACCTTTGGAGGTGGAGGGCTCGGGTTTGCAAGGAGAGGAGGGAGGCCGTGAGTAATTAAAGGAAAGATGGGGGTTTTGGCAGATTTTGGATGGATATTACTTTAGTTTGCTTTTGGTTTTGATATTTTCATAGCTTTGTTAAGGTAAGAAGCCATTAATGGAAGTGAGAAATAGATTAGAAAAGGAAGAAGAAGATATGGAAAAAAATTGAGAAAGTGAGTAGGTATTTATAGGAAAAAATTTGCATTAAAACAATATTTTATAAAAAGACCAAAATACCCTTTACTTATACTTTAAGCAAACTAATTTTTTCAACACTTAACATCACATTTCAAATCATTACTTTATGTTATTTTCACTTAATTATTAAGTAAAGAATATAATAATTATGTTTGTTTGATTTGATGTTTACTTTTTGACTTTTATAACACTTTTTGTCTTTTTATGCTTACTTTTTGTTAATTACATTCTAGAATTTTCTATGTTTAGTAAAGTAAACTTGATTAGTAAATTAATTAATACTTATACTATTTGAAAATATGTTCATATATAAGAAAATAAAGGTGGAACAACATTGCAACAACTTTAAATCGACAAAACATTGATTTCCGACAAAATGTTTTACGATCACATTTTGATGTTTTAGTTAAACTATTTATTTATGTTCATATAGGAAAAAATTACTGTACCTGAGTTCCCGCAAGAAAGAAGACTTGTTGACCCAACTGCAGCTTATTTGCCTCACCACAACAGTTTTCCATCTTTGGAAAGAGAGGAATCGAAGAGTCTTCAAGAATACTGCAAAGAATCATCACCAAATTCAGATCGCCATTGAACAAGATGTCAAGATCCAAGTGAAAAGAATTAAAAGCAAGATCTTTACCTGTGCGTCAGAACTGGAGAGCAGTATCCTTCGAGATTGGAAAGTGGATCCGCCATGACTTTTAGCTTCAGTGCTTTCTAGTAGGAGCCAATACTTTTGCTTTTTGCTGTGGAATATATGTTTTATTATTCCAGTTTGGTTTCGTGTTTTTGTCTTACTCATCTCATCTTGTTTTGTACGAGACTTTGTGAGTTTTGTATTGGTCTCTGTGAGGCATCAATAAAATTTACCATTCTTCAAAAAAATGTTATTTAAAAATATAAACACCCATATAAATTAAAATAATTTATTAAACCATTTAAACTTACTTTTCTGAAATCGGAATTTTGTCACTTTTGTCGATATAAGCAATTATTATTTTTATGTATTTTTCTATTTCCAAATCCTATCTAATATTATTTAAATCATAAACCTTTTATATTTTATATTTAAAATCACTTTAAATATTATTTTTTGAAGTGATTAAATTTTGGGTCGTTACATTCTCCCCTAATTTAAAGAATTTCGTCCACGAAACTAGATAAAATGAAATAGCTCAAAAGGAAATATATTCAATAAGATGGAATATATACAATAAGTGACTACACCACCAGCGGTGAGTACACTAAATCGATAGATAAAGTCTATACATCAATCCTAAATTCGGGACATGCTTTCTTCATCATTTCCTTTGTTTCCCATGTGCAATCCTCTACATCTCAACTCCATTGAACTTTTACCAACCGTACGACCTTCCTTCTTAATCATTTTTCATCTTGGTCAACGATTCAAATGGGCCTTCTAATAACCGCTAAGTTTGGTTCTATCTCCAAGTCATCCTGAGCAGTCATTTCTATGATTTGTTCTAGGTCATATACATGCTTCTGTAAATGAGATACGTGAAAAACATTGTGTATACCAGACAATCTTTCGGGAAATTGTACTCGATAAGCTAGTGGGCCGATTCATTCGAGAATGTCCAATATATCAAGGTGCTAACTTCCCTGCTCTTCCAAATCTTACTACTCCTCTCATCGGAGAGACTTTCAAAAAGACTGAATCTCCAACTGAGAATTCCATATTTCTACGCCTTCGATCTGCATAACTCTTCTGTCTACTTTGGGTTTCTTTTAGCTTCTTTCTAATCATATCAACTTTCACTGAAGCTTCTCTATCGTATCTGGACCTAGCACTAACCGATCTTCAGTTTCTATCCAACAAGCTGGCGATTTACACGGACGGCCATACAAAGCTTCATATGGTGTCATATCGATACTAGCTTGATAGCTGTTGTTGTAGGAGAAGTCTACTAAATGTAAATGATTTTCCCATGAGCCTCCAAAGTCTAGAATATACGCTCTCAAAAGATCTTCCGGAATGTGGTTGACTCTTTCCATTTGTCCATTAGTTTGGGGGTGATATGCAGTGCTTATACTCAGCTTCGTTCCCAAAGCTGTCTGTAGTGCTTCCCAAAAATTGACTAGTGAAGATTGGATCACGATCGCTCACTATACTGCTCGGTACTCCATGCAATCAAACAATCTCCTTCATATATGTCTCCACAAGGCTTGCTGCAGTTCTTGTTGGCTTTACCGGAATAAAGTGTGCACTTTTGGTTAATAGGCCTATGATAACCCAAATGCCTTCATTTCCTTTCCATGTTCGGGGTAAGCCATCAATGAAATCCATGAATGTTTGATCCCACTTCCAAGCTGGAATCTCCAAAGGTTGAAGTAATCCTGCAGTCTTCTGTTGGTCACTTTTGATTCTTTGGCAATTTTCACAACGGCTGACATAGATAGATATGTCCCTCTTCATACTTGTCCACCAAAATGTTCGCTTCATGTCCTTTTACATCTTATGAATTCCCGAATGAATGCTAAGTTTGGCTGTGTGGCATTCAGCTAGTACTTCTTGCCTAAGATTTTCAACATCTGGAACACAAATTCTTCCATTTAACCGCAATACTCCAAGGTTACCTATTTTAAAGCTTGAATTTCTTCCTTCTTCAGCAGCTTTAATGTATTTCTCAAACCGTTTATCTTCTCCCTATTTTCTGGCGATTCTTTCTAGAAGAGTTGGAGTTACTACCAAATAAGAAATAATAGATAGCTTCCTACTTAATGCATCAGCTACTATGTTGTCTTTCCGGGTGTATATAAAATATCTAGATCATATGACTCGAGAAATTCTAGCCAGCGTTGCTGTCTCATGTTTAAGTCTTTCTGGGTGAAAAGATACTTTAAAGATTTATGGTCCGTGAAGAGTTCGAATTTTTCACCTAAAAGATGGAATATTATTTACTAAGGTCAATTCAAAGTTTTATCGAAATAAACTATGAAAATTCTTACCCAGCAAATAATGCCTCCATATCTTTAGAGCGAACACAGCGGCTAATAATTCTAAGTCGTGTGTTGCATAATTCTTCTTATGCATCTTCAGCTGCCTACTTACATAAGCGATCACTCTACCTTCTTGCATCAGAACTGCACCGACTCCTTCTCCACAAGCATCTGTATAAACGGTCAATCCACTATTTCCATTTATAATTGCTAAAACTGGAGCGGTTGTCAACCTTTTCTTTAGTTCTTGGAATGCTTCTTCACATTTAGGAGTCCAAATAAATTTAGCATCCTTCATTGTCAACTTCGTTAGGTGATAGGCAATGTTAGAAAAGTCTTGAACAAATTGTCTGTAATATCCTACCAAACCTAAGAAGCTATGAATCTCTTTAGGAGTTTGTGGCTGCTTCCAATCTTGAATAGCTGCAATCTTCCCTGGATCTACTGAAATTCCATCCCTAGATATTATATTTCCAAGGAATCTTACCTCCTCCCAAAAATGGCACTTTGAGAATTTGGCATTAAGCACATTATTCCTCAATATCTCCAACATAGCTTCTAGATGCCTTGCGTGTTCTTCTTCTGTCTTTGAGTAGATAAGGATATCATCGATAAAGACTAACACGAATTTGTTTAGCACATTTCTAAACACTCTATTCATAAGGTCAACAAAATAAGCGGGTGCATTAGTCAGCCCAAAAGGCATAACCAACCACTCATAGAAAGTATTCGGACCTTTGAATGCAGTTAGATGGATGCAGTCTTTTGCGATCCTTAACTGATGGAATCCTGCAGCTAAGTCCATTTAAGAGAAAACTCGAGCTCCGTGTAATTGATCAAACAAGTCATCTATTCGGGGTAGAGGATACTTGTTCTAGATTGTTTGCTTGTTCAGATCTCGGTAGTCTACGCACAACCTCAAAGATCCATCGGACTTAGCTACAAAAACTACTGCCGATCCCCAACTTGAACGGCTGGGTCTTATTAATCCCTTCTTTATTAGCTCCCGGGTTTGGTTATTCAACTTATCCCTTTCTTTCGGAGCCATCCTTCTATCTCGTTGTTTAATTATCATCGCATCAGGAACTAAATCGATACGAAATTCGATTTCTCGATGTGGAGGCAAACTCTTTACCTCTTCAAAGACATCTGGAAATTCTTTAACAACGGGTATTGTTTCTAATCCTGTCTGTTATGTATCTAAAGCATAAAAAAACTATCCCTTCTAGGACTGGGACCTTCACAAGGTATTTCTATGATTTTCCTAAAGACGGTCTATAAAGATATCGTTCTTTTTTCATAATCGAGCATAGCTTTATACTTAGCCAACCAATCCATACCAGTAAAATTTCAAATCCAATAAAATCTAAGACAAAAAGGTCAAAAGGAAAGTGATGGGGAGGATAGGAAATTGGGACTTTTTCACAGTGCATACAATGATTAGTGGAACCTCTTATAGGATTTGTTACGAAGATAGGGGTGTCAACGATTTTAGGTTCAAGTTCTAATTCTTCTACGATTTTTTTAGCAATAAAACTTTGAGAAGCACCTGTATCAAACAATACTCTAACTAAAGCATCTTTGATAAAAATATTACTTTCTAACACTCCTTTGCCCTTCACATCTTGGGAGGTTGAAGGCTCATCCTTGATAGCATACACTTTGGCTTGTTCTTCTTTCTTCATTAGGGGACAATCCTTTATCATGTGTCCTGATTGATGACAATTAAAGCAGCTTCTTGGTGTTGATCCTTGAGTTCCTTGAGTTTTGGGTTTTCTACAATGAGTTGATAGGTGGCCCTTTTGTTGGCAATTGTAACAAGTGACATCTTTAAAGCGGTTATCCTGAGATCCTCCTTTGGGTTTTCCCTGCCATGGCTTCTTGCCATTGAACTTCCTCCTCTTCCAGTTATTGTTGTTGCTTTCTTGTACTACAGGTGGATCTATCTTATCCAAAGCTTCATATCTGTATCCCTTGTCTACTAAGTCTACAAAGGGTACTTTCACATGCCTAGTCATTCTTCCATGGTATTGCTTCTTCATTCCCGAGATAAACTTTTCATTCTTCTTGAGGGGCATATCTATTAATCCAGGCCCAAAATGAGATAATTCGTTAAACTTGTTAGCATACTCCTCAAACGAAATCTCCTCCTCCTGTTTAAAATCCACAAAATTGGGATAAAGACGAGATTTTCCTACTTCCGACATATACTGCTCCTCCAGAACTCCTTTGAATCATTCCCGTGAGAAATTATCTTCTGACTCATTCTGAGTAATAGATTCCCACCAAACTAGAGCTCCATCTTGTAGTTGCTAAGAAGCTAAGAATCTCTTCTGCTCATCTCCAATATTCAGTCCTTTGAAAATTCTTTCACAAGAGCAGATCCAAGCTTGTACTTCAATGATGGTTTCTGTACCTTTGAAAGGTTTACCACCAAGGCTGGTATAATTCTTGCATAAAGTTGCAAAGTTGATTTGGGGCTGTACCGGAACTACTACTTCCTCGACTACTGTAATTGCGGGAGTTTAACCGTTTGTGGTATGACTTCCTCTCCTACCTCGTCCTCTTCTTCCACTCATTTTCTACTATCTATATAGTAAGAAAAAGATCTTTAGGATATATAAACGAGATATCTTAGGGAATGCTATATAGTATGAATATACTTATTCAAGTTAAATTTTTAATTATGCGCTCTATCGGACTAAACTCATTCAAGGGTATTGCTAACCCTATCTCTAATAATTCATACCCCTACAAAGCCAAGGTTCTCGCTTAACCTTCAACTCTGATATTAAATGTAACGAACGGGTTTTTCGGACCCGCCCCGGTAGGCTTTTCAACCATCCCGCTACCCTTTTGCTTTTCGACATGGGGGCACTCCTGCTTTTCAACATGGAGGTGACTACAAGTGGTACCTCAGATCTGCTTTTACGACAAGCCTCTCGACTATCAACCAACCCCTTGATACTCGATCTCAGGGACATGTAGGGGTAAGAGTCTGAGCTTCGTCACTGTTCACAGAGCAAGAATCCCCTATCATGCACGAACCTCGCTAATAAGATCCGACCCTGGTTCTTTAGAAATCCAATCATCGATAAAAAAATGATGTAATTAGATGATTGTTTTTCGATTCATTCATTTCTCTTTATCAAAGATATCTTCACGAGATATATATCTTTAAAATCTTCTTCTTTAAATGTGAAATCATTTAAACCTCTCTTTTGAATATTTTGCAAATCATTTTTAAGGAGTATCAGTTTGAGAAAATAGGATTATAGGAATCACTCTACTTATGGGCGGAATAACGATGAGATCACTTTTTAAATTCCATGAATAGGACAAGTTCCCTCTTCGGATTTTAATAATGAGTATAAGAAGATTATTTCTATAAAATCCAAGTTGAGCATCCGGGCTTTCCTTTCGATCAGTTCCACCCCTCGTCTAAAAGAGAAAACCTCCTTCCCTTTACTGTATCTCTCCGCCTGGCGGTACGGAAGAAGAGTGCTGTCAGGACTGGGAGGGCGGGAAAGAAGGACTAAAAGCCAAATATAGGTTCGATCAAGATTTGTTTTTCCGGAGAACCAAAAGCGAAGAGGCCAGGTAAGTTCAGGGCACTGGTTACTCCATCCCTAGCCTTAGTAAAACACCTTGTTTTCACTTTTAGATCTCACAGGCGGAACAAATGTACTAGTCGTTTCCGCATACTCATTTTCCCTTTTTAAATCACTTAATTATTTGTTTAACCACCTTTGAAATAATTTTGAATTGTTCAAATCTATTTTAAAATACTTTATTATTTACTTAAAACGTATACAAATGATTTGGGAAAGAATTATTAAGCTTCAATCTTTATTTCAAAAGTTATAGAAAAGTGTTGCGAAAAGGTGTTGCAAAAAGTGCTATATTCTTCAAAACGACTTTTATATCATTTAGAAAACCATCTTTTCAACTTAAATCACTTTTAAAACATTCTGAAAGATTTTTAGAATTTATTTCATATTTTTAGAACTTTTAAAATATCAATTTTAAACTTTGGTCACTTTACTACAAAAGCACGATTTTTCTAAAAAATTGCTTTGGACGTATTTCAAAATCTACTTAATGAAATCTTGATTTTCTTTCTTTGCTTGAAGAATATGGATACAATAGTCCGGAAAATTCTTATCTCGAATGATTTCGAACTATAATCCACTTCGTATGCTTATTTAAAGTTTTCGGCGTAAAATCGCAAACTACCGTTGCACGACGCGCCTAGTTTTGACTTACTTTATTTTTTTCATTCAAACTTGGCGAAAACAAGTTTATATATTTATAAAACATTTCTAATACATTTTTAATCATTTTAGAGGGTATTAAATGATTCCATATCACTTTTCAATTTATTTTGGAAAGAGTTTTCCGTGTGAATCAATGTCGTGTATATCGTGACTTGTTTCAATATTTACATGCAATAAACAACACATGGGAATCAATATCATAACCAAACATCCAAATAAACATATCACAACATCACAACCAAATATATACATAAAAATAAGAGTTCTCACCTTGTTTGGAATTGAACTAACTTTAACACGTTCCTAACTTGCTAACGACTGTCGAATGCTCACAACCGCTCGCTTTAAAGTCTTCGAAGTGGCTTGGCTTGCTCGTGGAAGGGGTAGGGAGGTTAGGCCTTGACCTTTGGAGGTGGAGGGCTCGGGTTTGCAAGGAGAGGAGGGAGGCCATGAGAAATTAAAGGAAAGAGGGAGGTTTTGGCGGAGTTTGGATGGATATTACTTTGGTTTGCTTTTGGTTTTGATTTTTGCATAGCTTTGTTAAGGTAAGAAGCCATTAATGGAAGTGAGAAATAGCTTAGAAAAGGAAGAAGAAGATATGAAAAAAAATTGAGAAAGTGAGTTGGTATTTATAGGAAAAGATTTGGATTAAAATAATATTTTGTAAAAAGATCAAAATACCCTTTACTTATACTTTAAGCAAACTAATTTTTTCAACACTTAACATCACATTTCAAATCATTACTTTATGTTATTTTTACTTAAATATTAAGTAAAGAATATAATAATTATGTTTGTTTGATTTGATGTTTACTTTTTGGCTTTTATAACAATTTTCTCTTTTTATGCTTTCTTTTTGTTATTACATTCTAGAATTTTCTAAGTATGTTTAGTAAAAGTAAACTTGATTAGTAAATTAATTAATACTTATACTATTTGAATATATGTTCATATATAAGAAAATAAAGTTGCAACAACGTTGCGACAACTTTAAATGGACAAAACGTTGATTTTCGACAAAATGTTTTACGGTCACATTTTGACATTTTAGTTAAACTATTTATTTATGTAAACCAAATTCAAAAATAAATTTGTATAATGTTATTTAAAAATATAAACACTCATATAAATTAAAGTAATTTATTAAACCATTTAAACTTACTTTTCTGAAATCGGGATTTTGTCACTTTTATCGATATAAGCAATTATTATTATTTTTATGTATTTTTCTATTTCCAAATCCTACCTAATATTATTTAAATCATAAAATCTTTTATATTTTATATTTAAAATCACTTTAAATGTTATATTTTGAAGTGGTTAAATTTTGGGTCATTATAGGTTATGTTTTCCTTTGAGGTATATTTTATCTAGAGATGCATAATGCTCGAAAGGTAGTTTCAGACCCTTATGCACGAGGCCGACTTCAATTTACTGAAGGGACCTCCATGGAAAATCCATAGGTGAACGTATCTTAGTGGTTTTAGATGTACTTCTAATACTATTGTATTGTGAGATGCAAGCAGCATATCTATTTTTTGATTTATATTCTACACCCTAGACATTATCTATTATATCACTATATTAATTAATATATGGTTTGGTTTCTTTTAAAGGGAAAATTGTTATGGTGATTCGTATGGTCCCAAAAGTTACTATTATATGGATACATGTATCTTGAGTTTTCTCATACCAGACTTATGTTTGACACATAGTTTTTGCTTTTTCTTAATTCTTTATGTACACTTTCGAGTATGCTGAGTAAAGTTGGGTTTACTTTGGATGCTTCATAGTTCAAGAGACGAGCTGGTGGGTTCCGTATATCTATCTATTTCTATTTCTGTTACACTACTATTATGTATATATCAGCATTATGAGGACAAACAGTTATAACTGTGTAGGCTAATGATAGTACTTAGGTTTTGTAACTCTAAAATTACTCTGTATTTTCAAGTAACCCTTGGCACTGTCTTTTTGGATCTGGTATATTATCGTTCCGTTATGAGATTCTGGTACTATGTTCTTCCTTTCTTATTATGTTCCCTTTTCTTATTTTGCCTTACCCTAACTATTTGTCTTTCCAGCACTTGGATGCTCAACACATGAATACCGTGGATGTATTTAGTGTCGATATTCGATGGTCAAAAAGTCGAGTCATTACAATTAGTCCCTAAAAATTTTAAAGTATGAAGTTGATAGATTGTGACATTTATTTCAGATTTTTGTTAATTGGGTTGCAAATTGTTTAACATTCATTTGGAATGCCCTAGTTTGACTTGGAATGTAAATTTTTATAGTTTAATTTATTGGAAATGTTAAATGTACAATTTAGCTGTTCCATGTGAATTTCTATAATGAACGGGATTTTCGACCTTCGAAAATCGACACTAATATCTCCACTATATTACATGTCGAGCAAATCGAATGCCAGAAAACCCGATAGTTAGGGAAAAGAAAACGAAGAGGTAGAAGAAAAGAGAAACAACAACACAGAATCTCACAATCACGGCGGAACAATATATAATCGATAATAACATGTGTTTATACAAAAAGAACTATAACTGTTATTTATACATATCATCATCAGAGTACAACAAATCAACAACTCAATACTGGACAATTATAATAACTTATCCTCACTAGTGCTGAATATACAGGCTACAATACACAGCAGAATATAATCAAGTACGTGCAATATGTCTTCTTCATCCAGCTTGTCTCCCGAGCTCCAAAGCATCCTAACCTGAATCTGCAATACTCGGTCTGACCCGAGCTTTATAATAGAATAACACCCGAGTCAGTATGGAAAACCAGCGTGAGAAAACACACTCAATTTTAATTTATTACTATTTTCAAAATCCTTTGAAAAACAATGATATCTCGTAAGACCACGTCACACATAAACATGACGGGTTTTTCCCTTATGATAACCAAAACATTTGATATCAAAATCATCTGATATTATTACAGTGTCTATAGAAAGTAAAATAGAAAATAGCTGAAATGCTTGCATCTCACATTTTAGCATAGTTGGGCACAATCAAAACCATACGGAGCTTATTGGAGAATGGATTCCATACAATGACTAGGCACTGAGGTACCACCTATCATGGTACATGTCTAGAAAAGTATACCGAGGACCTCGCCGGGACCCCTACAACACAAGATCGGCCCTACCCCTAACCTGGATAGAACCGAGTATGTTATCACCCCGGGTGTTTCCACCCTTATCGAGAGCTCTTTTCCATGCACCACCGTACCCATAATTTATAATATATCCGAGGGTATCTAGAAAACATACCCAAATTGGGTATGACCCACTTAGCCTTGCTGCATCTCCCCTGGTTTTAAGTCATTCCGGTTGATGAAGCTTGAGGCTACGATTACCTTTTTAAGGATTTTCACTTAGAATGCTCATTGTACTCCAATGACAATGTACTAATAGCATTCATCCATACAAGTCCGTTCTGGGTCTGAACGAAACCGAATCACCTTCTTCACCATCTTCACGATATCCATTCGTAACGCTCAAATTAGATCGAAGTGGTTTTCAGATAATTAAATGTGATCCCAATCTCTTCGAAATGATCAATGAAATTGTCCAATACTTGATAGTTGTTTATTTAACTATCAAAATAACATCCATAAGCAGTCACTTGACCCTTATTATAATTTTCCAAATTTTATTTTCAAAATATCTATATAAGATATATATTCGGATCCCTTCCAAATTTTCCATATTTGAGACAACTCAAATACTTATATCCATATCAGAATATTTCAAACCATCTCTTATTTCAACACTTAGAAAAATATATTTAAAAAAATATTTTTCTAAACCCCTTACATCCCAACACTTAGGAAAGTTCAATTTATTTATCTTTTCTCAAAACCCTTCACAATTTATATTGTAAATTCCTTAACTCGTTTATAACGAATTCTATAAGTTCCGGGGTTCCTTAATTAAATCTCTTTATTCAAAAGTATATACTTATCTCACCGAAATAAATATATTCACAAACCATTCCCTTAAAAAATATTTTAAAACCCTTTTAAAATAAATATGGAAAGCACCACGCAGTATCAACCAAGGATTCACAACTCAATGATTATGTCTCTATCCCAGAGAAATCCAAACTTAACTGCAGGCAATTTCTGCCTCCGATTTCACCATGAAAGTATACCATTACTTTCCGAAAACTCATTTAATAATTAAATATACTTTTAAACAATTAAAATAATTACATAACTTTGAAACGATAATTAATTCTGATTTATAAATAAAATTCTAATCGATTTACAAGACTCGTTTAAAAAACTTATAATTCATTTTGACAATTTAAAAATATATAAATAACTAACTTTCTGAGATATTTTTATGCTAAAACATATTTAAATTATCTAGTTTAATAATTAAAAATCCTCTTTTTAAAACACACTCAACTTCTCGACAACAATATTTTTTTTCAATTCCAATATAACCAATCTAATATTTATGAATCTCTCTAGATTTATCACCAATCGATTTACGTCCCCAATTTCATAAATCCTTTTCACGTTTCCAAAAGAAAAATCTATCCTTTCTATTTAAACCGATCTATCCATCTCATCATAAATTCTTACCGTGAATTTATATCTTCAATTTATCAAATGATAATCATTTCACTTTATTTATAAACATTGTTTATAAATCCCATAGTCTCATTTCCAGTTCTATAATGGTTTCACATCACTTAAATCCACTATAAATTTATTTCTAAATTAAATTCCATTTATAAATCAATTTCTTAAATAACCCAAACTATATTCAAAAAACCAACCCAATCTTGATTCTACTTCCATTTCGTAATTTAAAATCTTATTTAAGATCTAGTATAACCAATTTTATATTTATTTCCAATTTCCTTTTTATTCTCCCAAACTATTTAAAATCTCGATTTTTAATATCCTTTTACACTTAAACAAATATCACTTAAGTTTTATTATTTAAAATCCTTTATATACATTATTCCAAAATATCTATTTACAATATTCCGAAATAGTTAATTACAAATTTAAAGTCAAACTATTTATTTTATCCAGATCAATTAATCCAAAACTCTATATAAATATTTTACTTTCAAAATCCCTTATTAATTTCTTTTTAAATTCAAATATATATTTACGGTATTTTAAAATACCAAAATCTAGACCACTGCTACCATAGCATCCAATAAATTCAAATCACACTATAATATATCACAGATTATTCAAACATATCATATATTACTATATATGAAATTAAATTCAACATGTTTGAGGAATGCAGTTGGATCCCTCTAACCTGTTTCCTTACATCCACAGATGTTAATACAACATAAAACTACCAATCCCGCTTTGAGGCGGGATATCGCGGTAATATAGGGTCATCCGCTATTTTACGGGGCACATAGGGTCTCATCCGCTCCAATAGACGGGAAATAATCCAACTACTAATATATATACTACTATATATATAGTATAACATTCAACTGATAATAATAATTATCAATTCAACCAAGCATCCATTAATTAGTTTTAACTATTTTAAAATTAAATTAGGCAATCCAAATGAGTGAGAATTTCTCACCTTGATTTTATTTGCAATCCATTCCAATTTTAATTCCAGATGCTGTGTTCATCGATACGATCCCATCATGTCTTGTTGGGTTCAATTCCATTCTCGTATGAACACGTTATAAATTTTTATTAGCATATGATTTTAAATAATACTTAATCTAAAAAATTAAATTTTAATTACCCTTATCTTTCTCTAATCAGGTAGTCATAGAACCCTAGAAACTCCTTTTGGATAAACCCAATAGAGCATTGCTGTTCACCAGACCTCGCTGAAATTCCCACCTCCCAGCGCGCGTGTATATGCTTCGAGCTCCAGTTCACGAGAACCACTGTCGAACCTCTACCTCCCCAAATTCGAATGGACTACGAGCTCCAGTCGCCTCTCTCAGGCGAACTCCATGCACCTACATCCAAGGACGATCGCGCTTTCTTGCCTCGCGATCCCACAACCATCACGAGGAGCTCCAACCCTACCGCGGCGCCGCTTGATCAAGATCGCATGCCCCCCTTTCTTTTCCAAGCGCGATTCACTTGATCGCAACCCTCTTTTTGGTGCGTGCTCTCTTCCTTAGCCTCGACTTTGGCCTACTTCGATTTGATCAATTTTTTTATCTACGTATATTGTAATTTGAGGAGAAGAGAAAAGGGAAAGACTTCGTGATTTAAAATGATGAAAAGGGGGCGGTAACGTATAAAGTTAGGTCAGCTCTTGTGTAGGTCGGCTGGAAGGAAACAGGGTTTGACTGTTGATTTGATTTCTTGCTTATCCATTAAAAATATCCCGTATTATATTCAGGGAAATCCCAGACTCCTATTTAGGTGTGCTGCTTGGCGTTCCTAATGTTATACCGCTATTCCAAATCCAATGGAACAAATCTCAAGGCCTAATTCGAACGTATGGAGAAGATAGTTTTTAAATTGACTATTTGAATTAAATTCAATTAAATTATTTCTAGGCGTTTTCAGATCGTACGACCAAACGGTTAATTCAAACGCTACAAAATTTGAAATTCAATAATAATATTCTATTATGAATCCAATGGAACTGGTTTCTTCGAATTCCGAGATTGTTCCCCGGATCGCTATTTTAGCGCGTCGATTAAGTCGATGATTTTCAAAATTGACGAAATCGCTTGAAATTTTCAGTTTTAAAATCTTACTAACTAAATTAAAATTTCAAATCCAATATTTAAAACCATTTAAATATTCCAAATTAAACATCGAAAAATCTGGGTCGTTACATTTCTCCCCCCTTAAAAGAATTTCGTCCCCGAAATTGCTAAGGCAGGAAAATGCTCCAAACCCATTAACTTAATAACATCCACTTGTAATAACTCTATATTTCACTTTTCTAATCGTTTAGACTTACATTCACTTTCTATTTCCCAAACATTTATCAAAACCCTTTGTTTCTTATTTAAATTCAAAAATCAAATTTCAATTAATAAAATTTTCCAAAAACTTCCAAAAAAATTCTAATACCTTAAATTCTCGAAATTTTTTGGCAGTCTCCTTTGTGCGGAGGACCCTTTGCAATATGACAAGAGAGATAAATATATACACATCAATCCACGCGGTCGGAAAACAAAATATATATCAACATTTATATTTTTGCGGTATTTAATCCGAAAACATACCTTATACTAGCATTTTTAAGCGAGCAGCTTATTTTGTATGCAATTTGCGCAATCAAACTCAAGCAAAACAGCTCCATGTTCCTGTACTTACTCAATTTTAAACATGTAAGTACCACAATATGAAATTTCAAAAACATTCCATTTATTTAACTAGTTAACACATGAATTTCATAAGTAATGCATGCTAAATATATATTTATAAGCAATTATAAGGTTCCAATACTAATTTAATTACTTTACATCGATTCATACACCATTTCATTCAATCCATAAATTTATTTAAGCCTAGCTTCCATCTAAAATATTAACTTAAGTTATTCGTTATTTCCAATTCAATTATATAATTTAAGTCCATTGCAGTCAAACTCCACTTCAAATTTTTAATTCCTTACTCAAATTTATTCTCGAATTCATTTAAATTATATCCAAGGCCATATTCAATTTATTTTTACTTACATTGAATTTGTTTATAACTTAAATCATCACTATTTCAAACCATTTTCATTTCATTTGACAATATTTCCAATTATATTTAATTCGCTTACAATTAAGTCGAATTCTCATTTAAAACTTAAGTCCCATATCCAATATCCACTTTTAATCCATAATCCAATTTACTTAAGCAAGTTAAACTCCATTACTATATTCGATTAACTAATTAATTCATCTGATTAGTTCTCTTCCAATTTATAATTCAACATCTGATTTTTATTTCAAAAATCACTTCATTTAAGTTACATAAGTTCAAATTTATTTTATACTTCAAGTTTGGATTTTTATTTCATTACCAAAATATCAAACCATTTTTATTTTGGTTTTACCATTCCATTTTTCAATTTTATAAGTTACACAACTTATTTCTCAAATTTCCATCAATTTTATACTCGAATACGTTCACATTTTATTATTGACTCAAGATTATACAACACTTTATAGCTTAAATATATATTTATTCCATTAACTCCAATTTTGTAAGCTATTCAAACTTATTTATTCACAATTCCAGAATTTTCTTTTCCACTTACATTTTATTCCATTCACTAACTTATAACTCATAGTTATATAACCACTTTACAATTCAAACTCTATATTCAATTCCATTCAATATCATTTATAATTCAATCCAATTTAATTTTCAATTCAATTCAAATCCAACTCAATTTTATTTAACTTAGCTTAAGTTAAATTTCAATTCGTTCAATTCAGTTTAACTTACTTAAGTTAAAATTCAATTCCAACTCAATTTAATTTAACTGACCTTAAGTTAAAGTTTTATTCATTTTAACTCACTCAAGCTAAAATTTATTACCAAAACTCAAATTCCATACTTTTCTTTACTATTTAAATCATTCTCAATTTTTAAGCTCATAGCTTATTTCATAATGTTTTCCCAACATTTATATTAAAATTCCAAAATTCAAACACTCGGTTTTTATTTCAAATCATTTGAAACCGTAATATATGCATATATATATAACTCTTTGTTTCAACAAACCATTCCTTGGAATTTTAACTCAAACTTGCTTTTATCCAAAATAAATTCTCTTGGAATTTCAAAAATAACGTTTGTTTTTCAACAAAAATCCCCATAACAAATTACTATAGTAGTAATCCGTCACTTAGAAACTCGAAAATGAATACTGATGATCCTGCGCAGTTATCACCAGGATTATTTTCCAGCGACCGAAGTGAGTTTAGTGATGTTTCTTCCAAAATCCATTTAAAACCATTTTTCTATTCAAAAATATCTCTAAAATAATAATACTATTATTTATTTTCAAACACTTTGGAAAATACTTCCAAAAATCCCCAGGGTTTAATTTTCCAAATTCTGGTTTGAACCCATTTTTAGTTTTTAACTCATTTGTATAATTCATACTTATACAATCTCAATTTGGCTATATATAGCCATTCCAATTTTATAATCTTGTCTTTATTATAATAATAACATCCAAACACACCAATATACTATAATAATTTCATAAATGTATTTCTTTTATATCAAAATATAATTTGGGTAAAATTATTTCATTTACCTGCTTCAAAACAATATTGTGTCGGTTTACCGTGTTTAAGTGTTTAGAAATTCCTATCGATTTAGTGGCGTCCCACTACTCGACCAGAATTTATATGCCACTCAACAAACAAATTAACACAATCTAAAACAATCTATATTCACTAACAAATAGGCGCTCATATCTATTAATACACTCAAACTTATTCTAGGGTACTACTGACCCTATCTCTAATGAGTAATCCTCACCAAAGCCAAGGTTCTCACTTAACCTTCAGCTCCGATACCACATGTAACAAACAGGATTTTTGACCTTTGAAAATCGACACTAATACGTCCACTGTATTACATGCCGAGGAAATCGAATGTCGGAAAACCCGATAGATAGGGGAAAGAAAAAGAAGGGGTAGAAGAAAAGAGAAACAACACAGAATCTCACGATGCAGCGGAACAATATATAATCGATAATAACATCTCTTTATACAAAAAGAACTATAATGGTTATTTATACATATCATCATCAGAGTACAACAAATCAACAACTCAATACTGGACAGTTATAATAAATTGTCCTCACTAGTGGTAAATATATAACCTACAATACACAACGGAATATAATCAAGTACGTGTAATACGTCTTCGTCATACAACTCGTCTCCTAAGCTCCATAGCATCCTAACCTGAATCTGCAATACTCAGTCTGACCCGAGCATTATAATAGAATAACACCTGAGTCAGTTTGAAAAACTAGCGTGAGAAAACACACTCAATTTTAATTTATTACTATTTTCAAAATCCTTTGAAAAACAATGATATCTCGTAAGAACGTGTCACAATAAAAACGACGGGATTTTCCCTTAGGATAACCAAAACATTTGATATCAAAATCATCTGATATTATTATAGTGTATATAGAAAGTAAAATAGAAAATAGCAGAAATGCTTGCATCGCACGTTTCAGCATAGTTGGGCACAATCAAAACCGTACAGTGCTTATTGGAGAATGGATTCCATACAATAACTAGGCACTAAGGTACCACCTATCATGGTACACATCTAGAAAAATGTACCGAGGACCTCACCGGGATCCCCTACAACACAAGATTAGCCTTACCCCTAACATGGATAGAACCGAGTATGTTATCACCCCGGGTGTTCCCACCCTTATCGAGAGCTCTTTTCCATGCACCATCGTGTCCATAATTTATAATATATCCGAGGTTATCTAGAAAGGTGATAACATACCCTAATTGGGTATGACCCACTTAGCCTTGCTGCATCTCCCTTGATTTTCAGTCATTCCGGTTAATGAGGCTTGAGGCTACGATTACCTTTTTAAGGAATTTTCACTTAGAATGCTCATTGTCCTCCAATGACATTGTACTGATAGCATTCATCCATACAAGTCCGTTCTGGGTCTGAATGAAACCGAATCACCATCTTCACCATCTTCACGATATCCATTCGTAACGCTCAAATCTGATCGAAGTGGTTTTTGGATAATTAAATCTGATCCCGATCTCTTCGAAACGATCAATGAAATTGGTCAATACTTGATAGTTGGTTGTTTAACTATCAATATAACATCCATAAGCAATCACTAGGCCTATATAATAATTTTCCAAAATTTATTTTCAAAATATCTTTATAAGATATATATTCGAATCCCTTCCAAATTTTCAATATTTGAGATAACTCAAATAATTATATCCATATCAGAATATTTCAAACCATCTCTTATTTCAACATTTAGAAAAAAATATCTAAAAATATATTTTTCTAAACCCCTTACTTCCCAACGCTTAGGAAAGTTCCATTTATTTCTCTTTTCTCAAAACCCGTCACAATTTATATTGTAAATTCCTTAACTTGTTTATAACGAATTCTATAAGTTCCGGGGTTCCTTAATGAAATCTCGTTATTCAAAAGTATATACTTATCTCACCAAAATAAGTATATTCACAAACCATTCTCTTTAAAAATATTTGAAAACCCTTTTAAAATAAATATGGAAAGCACCACATGGTATCAACCATGGATTCACAGCTCAATGATTACATCTCTATCCAAGAGATATCCAAACTTAACTGCAGGCAATCTCTGCCACCAATTTCGCCATGAAAGTATACCATTACTTTCCAAAAACTCATTTAATAATTAAATGTACTTTTAAACAATTAAAATAACTACATAACTTTGAAACAATAATTAATTCTGATTTATAAATAAAATTCTAATCGATTTACAAGATCTGTTTAAAAAACTTATAATTCATTTTGACAATTTAGAAATATTTAAATAACTAACTTTCTAAAATATTTTTATGCTAAAATATATTTAAATTACCTAGTTTAATAATTAAAAATCCTCTTTTTAAAACACACTCAACTTCTCGACAACAATTTTTTTTTCAATTCCAATATAACCAATCTAATATTTATAAACCTCTCTAGATTTATCACCAATCGATTTACGTCGCCAATTTCATAAATCCCTTTTCTTATTTACAAAAGAAAAATCTATCCTTTCTTTTTAAACCAGTTTACCCATCTCATCATAAATTCTTACCGTGAATTTATATCTTTAATTTATTAAATGATAAACATTTCCCTTTATTCATAAACATTGTTTATAAATCCCATAGTCTCATTTCCAGTTCTATAATGGTTTCACATCACTTAAATCCACTATAAATTTATTTCTAAATTAAATTCCATTTATAAATCAATTTCTTAAATAACCCAAACTATATTCTAAAAACCAAACCAATCTCGATTCTACTTCCATTTCGTAATTTAAAATCTTATTTAAGATTTAGTATAACCAATTTTATTTTTATTTCCAATTTCCATTTTATTCTCCCAAACTATTCAAAATCTCAAATTTTAAAATCCTTTTACACTTAAACAAATATCACTTAAGTTTATTATTTTCAATCCTTTATATTCATTATTCCAAAATCTTTATTTACAATATTCCAAAATAGTTAAGTACAAATTTATAGTCAAACTATTTATTTTATCCAGATCAATTAATCCAAAACTCTATATAAATATTTTACTTCCAAAATCCCTTTTTAATTTCTTTTCAAATTCAAATATATATTTATGGTATTTTAAAATACCAAAATCTAGACCAGTGCTACCATAGCATCCAATAAATTCAAATCACACTATAATCTATCACATATTATTCAAACATATCATATATTACTATATATGAAATCAAACTCAACATTTTTGAGGAATCCAGTTGGATCCCTCCAACCTGTTTCCTTGCATCCACAGATGTTAATACAACATAAAAATACCAATCCCGCTTTGAGGCAAGATATCGCGGTAATATAGGGTCATCCGCTATTATGCGGGGCGCGTAGGGTCTCATCCGCTCCAATAGGCAGGAAATAAATCCAACTGCTAATATATATAGTATAACATTCAACTGATAATAATAATTAACAATTCAACCAAGCGTCTATTAATTAGTTTTAACTATTTTAAAATTAAATTAGGCAATCCAAATGAGTGAGAATTTCTCACCTTGATTTTATTTGCAATCCATTCCAATTTTAATTCCATATGTTGTATTCATCGATACGATCCCATCATGTCTTGTTGGGTTCAATTCCGATCCTGTATGAACACGTTACAAATTTTTATTAGCATATGATTTTAAATAATACTTAATCTAAACAATTAAATTTTAATTACCCTTATATTTCTCTAATCAGGTGGTCACAGAACCCCACCGACTCCTTCTGGATAAACCCAACAAAGCATTGTCGTTCACCACACCTCGCTGAACTTCCTACCTCCAAACGCGTGCGTATATGCTTCGAGCTCCAGTTTGGGGGAATCACCGTCGTACCACTACCTCCACAAATTCGAACGGACTTCGAGCTCCAGTCGCCTCTCTCAGGCGAACTCCACGCGCCTGCATCCAAGGCCGAACGCGCTTTCTTGCCTTGCGACCCCACAACCATCGTGAGGAGCTCCAACCCTAACGATGCGCTGCTTGATCGAGACCGCATGCCCCCCTTTCTTTTCCAAGCGCGATTCACTTGATCGCAACCCTCCCTTTGGCACGTGCTCACTTCCCGAGCCTCGACTTTGGCCTACTTCGATTCGATCAATTTTTTTTATCTACGTATATGTAATTTGAAGAGAAGAGAAAAGGGAAAGACTTCGCGATTTAAAACGATGAAAAGGGAGCGGTAACGTATAAAGTTAGGTCAGCTCTCGTGTAGGTCGGCTGGAAGGAAACAAGGTTTGACTGTTGATTTGATTTCTTGCTTATCCATTCAAAATATCCCGTATTATATTCAGGCAAATCCCAGAATCCTATTTAGGTGTGCCGCCTGGCGTTCCTAATGTTATACCACTATTCCAAACCCAATGGAACAAATCTCGAGGCCTAATTCAACCGTATGGAGAAGATAGCTTTTTAAATTGACTATTTAAATTAAATTCAATTAAATTATTTCTAGGCATTTTCAGATCGTACGACCAAACGGTTAATCAAAATGCTACGAAATTAGAAATCCGATAATAATACACTATTATGGATCCAATGGAACTAGTTTCGTCGAATTCCAAGACTATGCCCCGGATCGCTATTTTAACGCATCGATTAAGTCGACGATTTTCAAAATTGACGAAATCGCTTGAAATTTTTAGTTTTAAAATCTTACTAACTAAATTAAAATTTCAAATCCAATATTTAAAACCATTTAAATATTCCAAATTAAACATCAAAAAATCCGGGTCATTACAATTTCCATGGACTGTCTAACTTCACAACTATATATAAAAAGTGTGTCGTTGGAATAGCAAGGAATATGCATAAATGAAAGATATGTGTAAAGCATGGGTGCCCTTCTCTATAGTTTGCACTATCTATTTCAATATAAATGAATGGAGATAATTCCTTGTAATTTCAAACGGAGCAATAGTCCCACTTTTAGGTAGTTTATGGAAAGTTATAATGGTAATAATTTCCTTTTCTGGGAAGGATGGCTCCAATATATTAAAGTGTGTAAACAAATATTCTTTTTAGAATTTATACATAAGTGTATACTCTAAAATTCCTAAATGCAGAAATTAAAGAGGTAAAAACAGATACACACACATGTAACTGTGATTACTAATTAAAAATATGAATATACATAAGGTAAGGGATAAAGTGCAATAAATAAATAATTAAACGTCAGTTCTCTTATTAATTACGATTAAAATGTTTAAATATTAACGACATAATAAATCAAAGGGTTAGGAGGTTGCAATGAAAAAGGGGTATAACTCCAGTATTAAAGAATAATAATTATCATATTAATAGGCAATAAATGTGCAGTTAATAGGAAGTTACAAAAATCAAATGGGGATATGAATGCGTTTAAGGGATTAATTACGGAATTAAATAAGACATTTATGGAGAAAACAGAATAGACATTATAAGTTAGAGGTGAAACAGATAAATAGATGTCATTAGTGATTGTCCAATTTGAATAATATTAGTCATTTATAAAGGACAAATAATTGGAAGTAAAGAAATAAATAACAAAAAGGGAAATGAAAAATAAAGGCAAAAATCATGTAAAATAAGAATAAGTTTATGGTAAGTAAGTGAATAAATATTGATAAATGACTTAATAGGCGGAATAATTTTTGTAGTTGGAATTATATTGGCTAATACGTTTTTGATGGGCGTGAATTAGATACTGATATTAATTATATAACTTAGGATGGGTTAGAGGTGCGAGGTCAATAAGTTACACAATAGACGTATGCCCTCCATGAGAGGCTACTTATAGTTGTGTATACATACTACTGATGTAGGACATCTCCAACTAAAGGGCCAGTGGGTAGGGAAATATATGTTCGCATATATGAGTGGGAAAATATAGCAAAGGGTTCACCTTGGATTTGAAGTATTAAATGGCTCAGTACCTTTAGGGAGGTCAAAGGGTTTACTTTGGAGATTGAGGCATTAAATGGCCGCCTCTTCCCTTTTTAAGGAGTCTTAAATAACCTACGATGGTGCTTAATTGGGAAATAGGGTCTGGTTCATTTCCAAACCAGAGGTAGTAACTAGAGTGGACATCTTCCTTGACTTACATTAGGTAAGTCTAAACAGGATTTCGGCTTTGAGGTGGGTGGGCTATGTCAGATAAATCGATATTTAGAAGTCAGGTTGGCATTTAAGCTTTGACTACCACAATCCTGAGTGGTCGTTAGCAAAGACTTAGGTTATGTCCTAACGGATTTCGCTTCCTACTAGTGTATAATCCATATAAGATATGTAAGGACCTCAAAGTTTAATTGATTGTTTGTCTGTCAGAGGTGGGCTAGTTAACCCTTAGATAAGTCTTTAAGATGTGTTAGTAATATGACTAATTATATTATAAAATCATATCTAGGGGTCATCGGCCTTTGTAGTTTAGCGTGGGTGACAGTCGATTACGTCAAGAAGGGCCCGCTTCGGGGTCGACATATTAAATGGTCATTGGGTTTGCCTCCCCCATGTTTAAGAAGTATTAAGTGGTCGGGTTTCCTTTTCAATAGTACAACGCTTATACGCACACCCCCCGGAGAAGGTTGGATATATCGTACACGCGTAGGGAATTAAATGAGTAACCCATAAATAGTAGACATAACACTTAAATGGAAATCAATCGACATAAATTAGTGTTATGAATAAAGTATGTAATTTATCAATCACCAGAACATTATTCTTAACCCCTCCTCATTAAAACCCACAAGATAGGTATAGAGGAATAGGCTACTGGTGCAAGATAGGAACTATAGATGGAGAGGTCTTCTCATTCATCCTCAGCATCGATAAGGCAACTAGATATCCAAGGAATAATACTGGTTCCAAGGTAGATGCCTTCGTTGGTATATATGTTTTATTATAGTTTACTATTCTTCTGTGAGTTCATGTAGATAGATCTTTCGTATACTTATATTTATTGTAGTACCAACACCAACAATCTTTACCCTAATGGACTTGGGTATTCGATTTAGTCGAAAAATCAAGCCCATTAAGGTTTGGGTTGTTACATAAATCTATAAACATGTGTATCGATATAGGATATTAGTGGAATGTTTAAATGGATTTAAATGAAACAACTATTAAATAATTTTGGAAGATTTTATGGCCCATCTTTATTCATCTATAGTCGGACAAAGGATCCAAGTGAAAGGTTTTCAAATTAGATTTGAAAAGGCAAGAAATTAGCAAGAAATTAATTAAAAAGAAGAGGAAAAATCTCTAGCATTCATTCTCCTTTTATCACTTTCTTAAAAAACTGAAATTCATAAGTTTCATACTATTCTTCTCTCTTCCATAGTTGACTTTAATGGTGGCATAGGGAATTTTTTTCAAAAAAAATTAAAAAAAATTGTAAAAAAAGATGGTTTTCATCTCCTGATTCCTGCAAATTCTGGAGATTGATTCTATTGAGTCTAGGGGCTTTTTGATTTATTGTTTCAACATGTGATTTATAGGCTACATTCAAGGTAATTTTCAATTAATTTATTTATATGTTGCACCATTCATATGTTTGAGTTTTGTTTGATTCATTATGTGTTCAATTGATCAACTTGTAATATAAAAATCAAGATCTTCTTCCATCTCAATTGAATATATGACTATTGAATTGTTTCATTTCTGATCTACATATGTTCTATCCCTTTTTCAATATATGTCAATCTCAAATTTATTTTTTTGGATTCTATATCACCTTTTCTATTTCATTGTTGTTTAATATAATGTTTAGATCTATTTGTTTTTATCATGAATTTACACATGCATAACTTGTCTAATTCCCTTTTCTTTTGTGTTGATGATTTTTGTACATAATAAAAGGAAATCATAAACTTAATTTTGATTTATTTCTATTTTGTACTTTTATAAAACTCGCATACCGAATTTTAAATGAATTGTTTATGCTAATTATTTATTATTCTTTGAAGATTGATTTATATAATTATATGAATAATTTTGGACACAAACATTTGAATATTGTTCTTGTAAGATTTATTTTCTTGTCTAACATTTATAAATGGACTTTTTGCAAATTATATCTAGTCTCTTTTTCTAAGTTTAATAGGAAAAAAAAATTCCTAAACTCTAGCTTCCGTTTTAATTAAAAGTAAACCCACAATGTTTACTTTTAAATCCCACTTACACAAACATACATATATTATAAAGTATCATGTTCACTTTTAATTCTAAAATGTTAAATCGTAATTTTACATACACGTGTGTGTGGAAATATATATTTGTTATTGTAACGACCGGTAAATTTATCACTTTGATAAATTATATTTATATTTGAAATATTCAAATACAAGATTATATAACACAAATTTAATGTTTTGAACCATAAAATAATGATGGTAAACTTGTTTTAAAGGTATATTAACAAATATGGATATTTGGGGGTTTTCATCGGAAAAATGGCCAAAAATCGTTTTATCAATAAATAGCTTTTTAACCATCAAAAATCGCACACAGTTTTTTTACGTACACTTATTTATCCATTTAAGCTAGAACATGAAATAAAAATTATTTATTTTATTTTTGAAAATAAAATGTATTTATGACATCATTAGAGATATCATCTCTTTTATATGTTTTCTGGAATTTTAAATTAAGTTTAAATAATCAAATAATTGTTTTAAAATGATAATAATTCATTTTAATAAGTTATATAGTGATAATAATTGATTTATAATAGTTTTATAAATAAATATACTTGATTTGAAAATATAAGAAAATTCATAGTGTTTTTTCGATACGACATCACTTTTTGTAAACACTTGTTTAATATTGATTTATATGCTTGTATAACTCAAATGTGACCATTTTAATTTATTGCTAATGATAAGAAATTATTTTTCAAATTTTTTTACATTTATATGTAATTCAATTAATAAGTAAAAATGCGACCGGGAATCAGCTTTCTGATTTTCAACGGTTTAACGAAAGGAAGTTGTTTAAAATCATTGAACGTTGTTTATATGTCTGGTGCACATATATAAAATACACATACATGCACTAACATATACATACACATATATAATATACACATACGTACATATATAGACACACACACATGTGCACTTAATAAAGAAAATATCAAAGATATTTCCATTTTCTTCATTCTTAAGCATCCTAAAAGTAACTAACCATCAACCATCAGCTCCTTACACACCATCATCACTCAAGCACATGGAGAGGAGGACAAGGGGTGTGGATCGTGCATGTGGGAGAGGAGTGGGCGAGGGGTAGAATGGTAATTGTACCATTGAGATATTTTACACATTTTCTTTCTATAAATACCCACCCATTCTCTCATAATTTTACACACCAATCTTCTTCATCTTCTCCTTCCTCTCAAGCTATTTTAATGGCTACTTACCTTAGAGAAATAATGGTGAAATTATGGGAAAGAGAGTTAATTTATACAAGTGTGTGCGCATGCGTGTTTGTGTGTGTGTGTGTGTATAATCAATCCACTTCAAAAACAAGTTCCAACTCCTTCTCTTCTCCTTTTAAACCCACGGCCACCACTTTCACGAATCAAGGCCGAGCCTATCTCTCCTACAAGCCTAGGCCATGCACTTCTAAAGGGAACCAGGGTTGATTCCATAAGCTTCGATGAGATAGTAGCGAAGCTATAGTCAAATTTAGAAAATATAGAAACCAATGAAGGTGAGAAACTATACTTATTTTTATTATAAATTATATGATGATATGATATGATTTCTATGCTTGTTTTTGATGGTTGTTTATCATGTTTGGATATGATAATATGTTTGCTTGGGTATGGAAATAATTCACATTAAATGCACGTCGAATTTACAGAAAGGAAATCACATTCCTATATGAATTATAAAAGCGTTACAGAATAGTTAAACCTCTTTAAACATGAATAAAATGGTTTATAAATATTTTATAAACATTAACTAATTTGCTAAAGTTTGAAAAAGATTTGAAAATGGAGTCAAAATAAGCGCGTCGCATAATGGCAGTTCGTGATTTCACGCCATAAAAGTTAAATCAATGTGTAAAGTGGAATATAGCTCGGAATGATTCAAAATAAGAATTTTCCAAACTCTTATAACTATAATTTTTAAATGAAGAAGAAAAATCAAGATTTCATTGAATAGAATTTGAGTTATGTCCAAATCAAGTTTTTAAAAAAACATCACGATTTGACAGTTTTGGGAACCAAAGTGGCAAATGCTTTAAAATTGATATTTTTAAATCTTTAAAATATGAAATAAATTCCATAAATATATTAAAATGTTTTAAAAGGGGTTTGAGTTATAAAAATGGACATATGTGGAATGAAGTTAATGTTTTGACCAAAGAAGCTTTTAAAACACTATTCGCAACACGTTTTGCAGCAGTTTTTGGTAACTTATGAAATTAAGATTTAAATTTTGGATTTTCTTCCCAAATATTTTTAGTAATCTTTTCAAATGAATAATTAAGTATTTTGAAGATGATTTGGAAGTTCTATAATTATTTTAATGGAGCTTTAAATAAATGGTTAAAGGGAATTGTTTTAAACAATATTTGAAATTGTGTTAAGTAAATGAAAATCATCTCTAAATGATCATATGAGATAGTTTAGAGTTAATCAAATAACTTGACTTCCTTATGGGTGACAGAGAAATAATCTCCAGACCCAAACTTGAACAACCAATGTTTGGGTTCCGCTCTAGCTATCTGGATTGGCCTAACGGAGGGGATAGTAAATTTGATTTACTTGGACCACATCTACCTAAGATAAAAAGAGATTTGGAGCTTTTCAAAAGTTAAACAAGATTTAAAATAGGATTTTGGTTGTCAAAGAAAACATTCTAGTTAAACTCCATATTAAATTCCGAGGAGGAAACTCGTACTATCCGTATGAATTTAAAAGGTGATTTCACCGTTTCGATGAATCGTACATGTTGAATACAGAAATTATTATTGGGTATAATCAGTCTAAAATTTATGGATCCCTTTTATTCAATACTAACTGGTTTGGATTTACAGTAAACGATGTCTTTATAACATTATTTTTGACCCACTAAAAATATGTTTTGGAAATGTGAAATCTTCATTTGAATTATACTTTTCCTAACTAATTAAAGATGAAATGTTTTGGTATTTCCAAAGTTAAATTGGGGTTTAAATTAACCAAAGATTTTGATAAAAGAGGTTTAATTATCCCCTATATACAGAAATAGAATATGCTTTAAAGATGTATATCTCTAAAGAGATATTTTACTTAGATAAAAGATATTGATTAATTGAATAATAATCACCTATATACTTAACATCTTTTATCGATAATTGGTTCGGAGAAACCAAGGTTGGATTTAGGTGATTCCAATCCAAAAACCACTTCGAACTAATATACGTTTGAAAGTGAAAACATATTGAAGACAAATGATTTTGAAGACGAAGATGTAACGACACACTTTTTCTGTACACTTTAAGCTGACAATAAACCACACATGTCCAACCCAAATTGAATGGAAAGGCGGATGGTTAGGGAAAGAAAGAAGAAAGAAGACAAGAAGAAACTAAACAACACAGAATCTCACAGCGAAACGAATAATCTATATTATATAACAAATCTTTACACAAAAAACTGTAATATATATATATATATATATATATATATATACAAACAACAATCAGAGTTTACCAATCTATTTTAGCTCAGACAATTATAACAACATGTCCTCACAAATGCTGATAAACACAACCATATATGCAATGGAAATATAATCATCTATGTGAATATGTCTCTGAGCCTCCAGCTCCTCTCCTGAAGCTCCAAAATATCCATCTAAACCTGGAAATATGCTCGGTTTGACCTGAGCATTATAGGAAAAACCATGCCCGAGTCAGTATGGTAAAACCAGCGTGAGAACTTAAATCACAAGAAATTTTATTTACTATAACTTTTAAAATCCTTTAAAAGGTATCTCGTAAGACCACGCTGCATATAAACACGGACGGGTTTTTACCTTACGATAACCAAAACTTTTATATCGGAAGATCCAGTAATATTATAATAATGTTTATGGCGAAAATAATAATAATCATGTAAATGTGATGTTCGTGCAGTGTACATCACAACAATACTATGTATAAAATCAAAATCAATAAGGCTCATTCGCTAATGGTGTAGGATTTCCATGGAGGTGCCCTCAGTGCTTAGAGAAACAGTCCTCCTACATAAGGATCAGAGATATCCTTCCGAAGCATCCTACCCGTCTAGCCAGGGTACTAGAGGGAAAACATAACTGGTCTTGCTAAGACCGAATGCATCGCTCCCGGCATGCCAAAATGATAGATATATTGCTAGAAAAGGGGGCCAACTACACCTTATGGGTTTGCCAACCCTACTGGCCATGTCTCCTATCTCTGGTTTTAGTCATTTCTGCTGATGAGGCTACGTCCGGCATTCCAGCTTACGCACCACACCAAAATAAATTATGGAATCCCACATGGATTCCCACACCATAGTGGTCCTAGAATCACATATAGATTCCCACATCTCAATAGATCTTGGAATCACACATAGATTCCCATACACTAACGGGTCTCGGAACCACACATGGATTTCAACATCTCAATATAACACGAAACTCCTCCATAGAACCGTATATGGTTTCGGAGTGGTTACGGATTTGAGTCATCACTTACGAGTACACTCTTCCGCTTCCCGAGCGCTCCATAAACCATTCGTCGATTTTCCGGAATGCTCAATACTAGTTCTTTAGGAAATAATCAAACAATACATAAGAGTAGGGATCACCATCTAACCGTTTAAGTGGACGGATCTCCTTATCATTTATCCTAGAATAACAAACGAGTTTATACGTACAGTATAGCACCACCGACGGTAATTGTACCATATAATTCCTGTGTTTCTCCTACATATTTTCAAAGTTAAAATCCTTCGGTGTTAAGTAGGGAATCGTTTCCCTACCACCAAAATTAAGAAGGATTACATATTTGGATGAAGATTTGATAGTCGGTTATTTAACTATCAAATAAACAAACATTCAAATAGAGATCACAATTCCCACTAAAATTAATAAGCCTCATTTAATTTAATTTCAATAAATTTAATCTCTTTATCAAAAACAGACATATGCTTATCTCACCGAAATAAGTATATTCACAAACCATTCCTTTTAAAAATACTTGAAAACTTTTTAAAATGGATATGGAAAAGTACCCTTTGGTATCGACCATGGATCGCAGCTCAATTGTTACGTCTCTATCCTAGAGAAATCCAAACCTAACGGTAGGCAATCTCTGTCTTTCAAATTACGACATGAAATCAATCCTAGATCGCAGTTTGCATAATGGTTACATCGCTATCCCAGCGAAAACATAACAAACTATAGGCAATCTCTGCCCCTTCGAATTAAGCTATGATAATATACCATTACTTCCCGAAATCTTTTATTTTAATAAATATCTCAGAAGAACACTTATAAAGTTTCTATATAAATTCCCATGTTTAATTTAGGAAAATACTCTATAAATCTCAAACCATTTGTAAAACTTTCCTTTTTAAATCCTTTCGTTTAAAACCAGTTCTTTAAAAAAACATTATTTAATTATAGTAAAATAAACATTTAATATTATAAAAATAATTTTAAATATTTTAAATTAATTAACTTCAAACAATATTAATATAATATAATATTTTTAAAACAGTATTAATACTTTAACAAATTATCCTTGAAATAATAACATTATAATACTAATTAACTCTTAAATAGTAATTAACTTTAAATCAAATTATTATAAAATAACTTTAATTAATAATTCAAATATAATTTAAAAACATTTTAAATAAATAAATAACTTTGAAACAATAATTAAATTTTACTAAATAATTTTTAAGAATCATATTTATAAAATAAATAACTTTAAATCATTATTAAATAATTATTAATTATCTTTAAAACGTCATTAATAATAATATAATAATTATCTTTAAAATAACTTTGATGCAAAAATTAACTATTAGATTTCGAAAGAGGCTTAGCAACTCTAATGGTACTTAATCAAGTTACCATTAATTCCATTAACTACCTAAATTATAATCCACGTATTTACATAACATCAATATGTAAATTAAATCCATAATTAACAAGCAATTGTTAATACAACACTTATCCAATATAATCAACTGGAATGTAATTAAGTGTCCACGCTAATGTAATAGTAGAACGGGGTTTATTTCTACTAAATAAATGTCCAAGTATGACCTATCCAGTTAATAATAGCAGAACAATGATTTATTCTGCTAAACAATGTCCCATTTAAATTTAATTAGCAGAACGGTGTTTTATTCTGCTAAACATATGTCCAATTACCATATTTAATCCAAATTTAACCTAACTGCATTTATTTGGCCAAATAAACATTAATAATTAACATATATAAATTTCAATGATGTTATTATTTAAAATAACGTAAATAAATTCTGTCCGTTTTCATATGCCATAAATTTATACTTGTCCAAAGTTATCAACAAATTACACTATCATGTTGTACTCGTTCATATGAACCCAATGCAAAAATCCACGGGTTAATCGGGTTTCATATGAACGAGATATAGCATTTCAAAATTAACTAACCATATATATATATATATATATATATATTAAAAAAATTAAAATGAATGATTTCTCACCCACTAGCACCAACATGATTCGACCCCACTCCTCCTACCCGCAACCCACCACAAAACAACAATGCTACATTCTTCTTCCTCCTTTTTTTCTTTTTGAACAATGCCTTTACACACATGTGCACGTTTCCATGCATTGACACGGCACCCCCCAACCTCCATCGACCAAACCGAGACCACCAGCATACCCCAATTTGTCCTCACATCCGTTTGCCACCTTCGCCCAAGCCTCCGGCCAAGTGGAACGAAATTGACCTAAAGAGCCGAACCCACAAAATCACGTCAAAGCTATGAACTTGCGACAAGAATTCTCGCCGAATCCCATCAAAAATTCCCCGTTCGACCGCCTCATTTCCCCGAACACCACTGCGAGCCCCAAATCACCAATCGATGACAAAATCTGGAGAAAACTCTAACCCTAGAAATAAACGACCGTCAATGTGGAATTGCGCCGAAACCTCCATAAAAATAATACGACACCGTACGAACCCAACTGCGCCTACGGCGTCAATCCATTCGAAGCCGTTCGAGAGAAAACAATTTTTGAAGATTGGAAACATTTTTGATCCCTTACTGATATATGAGGATTTCTCGATCAATAGTGGACGAAATCACACGCTGTCAATTTCTAAAAATAGTAGACTCGATGACAAACAACTTTGTAGTTAAGAGTTTTAGCTAAAACTTGACGGTTTGAGACGAATTGATTTTTAAGCAAATGAGATGGTTATATATACTTTGAGTTAAAGGAAAAAAAGAACAGAGGAAAGAAATGAAGAACAAGGAAGCTTGCTATGACAGAAAGAAGGAAGGATTCTTCTTTTTTCTTTCTTGTTGAGTGTCTGCCTATACACACACACACACACACACACATATTTATGTGTATATATATGTGTGATCAAAGTTCTAGGAGGGAACAGAGAAACCAAAAGGGAGGAGCAGCAGACAAAACAACATTTCAACTGAGGGGAAAAATACAATGTACGTTATATATATGTGTTTATGTGTTGATTTTTAAAATAAATTCCGGTATCCTGCCATACTGTATCGTGCCTGTTCCCGAGCCGCGACTGATAAAGAATAAAATATGATCGCATATAACAATGTTACATGATCGTAAAACAAAAATAAAATAGACAAGTTATTAAATTCTGTGAAGTCTCAAAATGCCAATGTTTGCCTTAAAATACGTCGAACGGAAAATTTGTTTATTTTCCAAATTAAAAATTATGGAAAAATTCTATAAATTAAATTAAAAATACGTCATTGGAAATCAAGTCTCAGCTTGAAATAGGTGATTTATCAAAATTTAAATTCAAACCCGAATATTTAAATAAATCAAATATTCAAATTCGAAGACCCAAAAATACGGGTCGTTGCACTCTTCTCCCCTTAAAAGAATTTCGTCCCCGAAATTCCAGCACAAGAACACTCAATACTATTCATAAGCTCGTAGGATGTTCATAGATCATCTAAATACATAATCTGATTTGATCACTACTCAAATACATGACTCCATTTCCAAACCAGCATCACTCACCCGATTTTCCAATGCGGACTCTGATCAGGCTCCTTGATTGGGAACCTCTGCTTTCCTTGCATATCTATAGCTATGATAGAAAACCTTGGTTCCGTATCAAGAACCATTATCAAGTGCTCGCCATCGAAAACTGAGTAATAGATCCTTATTTGGAACGGTGTGAAACACCTCAGAGCCTTGTACTCGAATATTAGATCAAACTATATGGAGAGAGAAATGATCTACATCTGTTCTACGTACTTATTTAATTAGTTATTCCAAGACCAATTCTATTCTCGTTAAATATTTATAAAAAAAATTCATATAATTTCATTGGATTTGTAAAACTTATAAAACACTCTACCATATTACAAAGGTACAACCAACTATTAAATTCAAACTTTCATTTTTAATTCACTTAACAAATTTTTAAATACCCGGGTTGTCATTCAAAACACCTTTTTGAAACCGCACCATATACTTGGGAAACTTAAGGGTCAAATACTTGGATATTATTTTGAAAACCTTTGAAATGTCATTATATATTTTTTCATCCATAACATAAATATATATATATATGTATGTATGTATGTATGTATGTAGCCCGAGTAAACCCAAAATTATACCAAAGAACTGGGTACTACCAAACAGTATTAAATACTTCCTTACAAGAAGAATGATACTCAAGAGAAACGTTTACCATCCGAACGTATCTCTTACCCATTTGTAGTTATTTTCGAGCCACTCGAACTAGTTAACTAAAATCACTTCTTTTCTTTCAAGTCCATTTTAAAACAATATCATAAATATATTTTTAGCAAAATATTTCATTGAAATATCCAATTCCAATTTGCTCTGGATTCGTTCGGATCCAAACTCACTCCGACTGTACAATGACAAAGAGAATAATTTACTATGTGCATAATACCGTTCGCCTAAGCAAACATCCGATTGTCACTTAGAAGATTATTCTAATCACCACAAAAAAATCGGAACTCATTTCCCAAACCAAATCCAATGGAATACACATTTCTTTTTCAGAGATATTTATCCTCAGATATATTTCTAAGCAACTCTTTCCAAAATATTGGTACACCAAAAACCCCTTTAAGACCCAAAGCTATCTCAAATAAAACAATTATTTCCTTTCTCCAAAATCATTTGAAATAACAATATACACTTTACTTTATAGTAAATCAAACCATACTTTTGAAATCAATTCAAATTTATTTTATCTGGGTCCTAATGGTAACAATTCCCTATTAAGAAACTCAAAAATATTTCTAACTACTATTTTTTTTTAAAAAAAAAAACTCAACCCAGAGCCCTGATGAAATCGAAGGGATGAGATGAGCTCCCCCCTAGCCTGGTCCAACCATAGACAGGAGGGTTTTAAGCCAGCCCAGCACAAAGATTTGATGCCCCCAACCCATTTATAGGTTTTACGGGGACCCACCTCCGCGCCTTTGGAATGGGAGTAGGGCAGACGGGAATCGAACCTGCGACCTGCTTACCAGGAAGCGAGTATCTTACCACTGCGCCACTACTTGCGGACATTTCTAACTACTATTATTAACCCTTTAAACCTTGAAAACCATTTTGCCAAAATCACCGGGATTTAAATCCTCAAATTCCTTTTATTTATGCACACATTTTTATAAATCAAATTTATAAAATATCCCCAGTTAAAGGAAATCATTCTCAAATATTTATTGCGAAAATATTCTAACTTCTTTATATAAATCATTTACCAAGTATTTACTTCAGAAATATTTAAGTTTTCTTTTAATAAACTTCTTTTATAAAACCCCAATCAAATACAACCACTTTAATATTTAATCATTTCCAGAATATTTATTTCAAAATATTCCAAATTTTCTTTTAAACCACATTTATTAAAACTTAATTTTTTATTTTAATCCAATCAATCCATTTATATATAAAACCCTTTCCAATATTCAAATTTCTTTTAAATTAACAATCCTTAGAAATCCAATTTCAATTCAACATTATCAACAAACGCCATATTCAAATTATGAAACTTAATTCACAGGGTATTCGTTTCAATGTTCCTAAATTCCTATATATCTTATCCAAGTTTCAAAAAGGAAGATTCAAGATAGGTTAATGGATAATAGTCAATGGTCAGAAATGGTCGAGCATGACTGATCAAATCCTAGATGATGATGATGGAATATTATCCTTCCTAACAACCTAGCACAATCAAAATAACTATGAATAAGTATTCTTCTATACATAAAATATATTTTCGGGTAAAATTATTCCATTTACCCATTTTAAAACAGAACTATGTCAATCGATCTTATTCGAATGTTTAGGAAATCCCTATCGATAACGTTGGCTAAATGCATCGACCAGAATTATTAAGCCATTCAACATATCAAACAACACAATACAAAACATTTTCATATCACTAACAAATACACGCTCTTATATATATACACACTCTCAAACTCATCCTAGGGTCTCGCTTACCCTATCTCAAATGAGTAAACCCCACCAAAGCCTAGGTGTTCGCTTAACCTAAACTCTAATACCAACTGTAACGACCCACTTTTTCCATACACTTTAAGCTGACAATAAACCACACATGTCCAACCCAAATTGAACAGAAAGGCAGATAGTTAGGGAAAGAAAGAAGAAAGAAGACAAGAAGAAACTAAACAACACAGAATCTCACAGTGGAACGAATAATCTATATTATATAACAAATCTTTACACACAAAAAAAAATTGTAATTTATATATATACAGACAACAATCAGAGTTTACCAACCTATTTCAGCTCAGACAGTTATAACAACCCATTCTCAGAATTGCTGATAAATACAACCATATATGCAATGGAAATATAATCATCTACTTGAATACATCTTTGAGCCTCCAGCTCCTCTCTTGAAGCTCTAAAATATCCATCTAAACCTGGAAATATGCTCGGTCTGGCCCGAGCATTATAGGAAAAACCATGCCCGGGTCAGTCTGGTAAAACTAGCGTGAGAACTTAAATCACAAGAAATTTTGTTTTATAAATTTTAAAATCCTTTAAAATCAAAGGTATCTAGTAAGACCACGCCGCACATAAACACGGACGGGTTTTTACCTTACTATAACCAAAACTTTTATATCAGAAGATCTAGTGATATTATAATAATGTCTAAGGCGAAAATAATAATAATCAAGTAGCTGTGATGTTCGTGCAGTGTACATCAAAACAATACTATGTATAAAATCAAACTCGATAAGGCTCGTTCGCTAATTGTGTAGGATTTCAACGGAGGTGCCCTCGGTACTTCGAGGAATAGTCCTCCTGCACAAGGATCAGAGATATCCTTCCGAAGCATCAGACCTGTTTAGCCGAGGTACTATAGGAAAAACATAACTAGTCTTGCTAAGACCGAATGCATCGCTCCCGGCATGCCAAAACGATAGATATAATGCTAGAAAAGGGAGCCGACTACACCCTATGGGTTTTCCAACCATACTAGCCATGTATCCTATCTCTGGTTTTAGTCATTTCCGCTGATGAGGCTACATCCGGCGTTCTAGCTTACGCACCACACCAAAATAGATCACGGAATCTCACATGGATTCCCACACCACAGTGGTCTTGGAATCGCATATAGATTCCTACATCTCAATAGATCTTGGAATCAAACATAGATTTCCACAACCTAGCTGGTCTCGGAACCACACATGGATTTCAACATCTCAATATAACACGAAACTCCTCCATAGAACCGTATATGGTTTCGGAGTGGTTACGGATTCGAGTCATCTCTTATGAGTACACTCTTTCGCTTCCCGAGCGCACCATAAACCATTCGTCGATTTTCCGGAATGCCCAATACAGGTTCTTTAGGAAATAATCAGACAATACATAAGAGCGGGGATCATCCCTTAACCCGTTAAGTGGAAGAATCTCCTTATCATTTATCCTAGAAGAACAAACGAGTTTATATGTACAGTATAGCACCACCGATGGTAACTATATCATATTATTCCCGTGTTTCTCCTAGATATTTCCAGAGTTAAAATCCTTTGGCATTAAGTAAGGAATCGTTTCCCTACCACCAAAATTAAGAAGGATTACATATTTGGGCCAAGATTTGATAGTCGGTTATTTAACTATCAAATAAAAAAACATTCAAACAGAGATCACATTTCCTATTGAAATCACTAAGCCTCATTTAATTTAATTTTAATAAATTTAATCTCTTTATACAAAACAGACATATACTTATCTCACCGAAATAAGTATTTTCACAAACCATTCCTTTTAAAAATATTTGAAAACTTTTTAAAATAGGTATGGAAAGTACCCTTCGGTATCGACCATGGATCGCAGCTCAATGGTTACGTCTCTATCCTAGAGAAATCCAAACTTAATCGCGGGTAATCTCTGCCTCTCGAATTACGCCATGAAATCAATCATAGATCATAGTTTGCACATTGGTTACGTCGCTATCCCAACGAAAACATAACAAACTGTAGGCAATCTCTGCCTCTTCGAATTACGCTATGAAAATATACCATTACTTCCCAAAATCTTTTATTTTAATAAATATCTCAAAAGAATACTTATAAAGTTTCTATATAAATTCCCAAGTTTAATTTAGGAAAATACCGTTTTATAAATCTCAAACCATTTGTAAAACTTTCCTTTTTAAATCCTTTCATTTAAAACCAATTCTTTAGAACAAAAACATTATTTAATTATAGTAAAATAAACTTTAAATATTATAAAAATAACTTTAAATATTTTAAATTAATTAACTTCAAACAAAATTAATATAATATATTATTTTTAAAATAGTATTAATACTTTAACAAATTATCCTTGAAATAATAACATTATAATACTAATTAACTCTTAAATAGTAATTAAGTTTTCAATCAAATTATTATAAAATAACTTTAATTAATACTTAAAATATAATTTAAAACATTTTAAATAAATAAATAACTTTGAAACAATAATTAAATTTTATTAAATAATTTTTAAGAATCATATTTATAAAATAAATAACTTTAAATCATTGTTAAATAATTATTAATTATCTTTAAAGTGTCAGTAATCATAAAAATATTATCTTTGAAATAACTTTGACGCCAAAATTAACTTTCAGATTTGGAAAGAGGCTTAGCAACTCTAATGGTACTTAATCAAGTTACTATTAATTCCATTAACTATTTAAATTATAATCCATGTATTTACATAACATCAATACGTAAATTAAATCTATAATTAACAAGCAATTGTTAATACAACACTTATCCAATATAATCAACTGGAATGTAATTAAATGTCCTCGCTAATGTAATAGCAAACGGGGTTTATTTCTACTAAATAAATGTCCAAGTATGACCTATCCAGTTAATAATAGTAGAACAGTGATTTATTCTGCTAAACAATGTACCATTTAAATTTAATTAGCAGAACGGTGTTTTATTCCACTAAACATATGTCCAATTACCATATTTAATCCAAATTTAACTTAACCGTATTTATTTGGCCAAATAAACATTAATAATTAACATATATAAATTTCAACGACGTATTATTTAAAATAACGTAATTAAATTCTGTCCGTTTTCATATGTCATAAATTTATACTTGTCCAAAGCTATCAACAAATTACACCATCATGTTGTACTCGTTCATACGAACCCAATGCAAAAATCGACGGGTTAATCGGGTTTCATATGAATGAGATATAACATTTCAAAATTAACTAACCATATATATATTAAAAAAATGAATGATTTTCCACCCACTAGCAACAACATGGGCCGAGCCTAGGGCTGTCAATGGGTACCCGAAAAATCCGATATCCGTCCGAATCCGTATCCGAAAATATGAAAAATATCCGTTATCCGAAAAGCGGATACGGATATGGTTATAGTGGTATCCGTATCCGAAAAATATCCGTCCGATTAACTGGTGCATATTTATATAATTTAAAATAGGAAAATAGGGCTATGAGTGTTTAACTTTTGAATATTTTTGGATACACATACATATATTAGTATAAAACAATGTTTTATCACCATATTTTTTATTTCTTTGTTTTTTTATAAACAATAGTACAAAAAATGTTTTATGTTGATCTAAACTTTTTCGTTTATACCTTTAAATTTATCAATTATTGGCGGAGCGGATAAATATCTGATATCCGTCCGTATCCGAAAATTAAACGGATACGGATATCCGATATCCGAAAATGATTTCGGATATGGATACGGATATGGCACTATCCGTATCCGAAAGCATCCGTTGACAGCCCTAGCCGAGCCTACTCCTCCTATCCTCCAAACAACAGTGCTACTTTCTTCTTCCTCCTTTCTTTTTTTTTGTAACAATGCCTGTACACACATGTGAACATTTCTGCACACTGACACGGCACCCCAAAACCTCCATTGACCAAACCGAGACCACAACCGTACCCCAATTTATCCTCCCATCCATTTGCCACCCTCGCCCAAGCCTCCGGCCAAGTGGAACGAAATTCTAAAAAACCGAACCCACAAAATCGCGTCCAAGCTATGAACTCGTGACAAGAATTTTCGCCGAATCCTACCAAAATTTCACCATTCGACTGCCTCATTTCCCCGAACACCACTGCGAGCCCCCATTCGCCAATCGACGATAAAATCCGGAGAAAACTCGAACCCTAGAAATCGACGATCGTCGACGTGGAATCGTGCCGAAACCTCCACAAAAATAATACGACACCATACGAACCCAACGGCGCCTACGACGTCGATCCATTCGAAGCGGATCGAGAGAAAACAATTTTTGAAGATTAGAAACATTTTTAATCCCTTACTAATGTATGAGGATTTCTTGATCAATAGTGGACGAAATCACACATCGTCAATTTCTAAAAATAGTAGACTCGATGACAAACAATTTTGTAGTTGAGAGTTTTAACTAAAACTTGATGGTTTGAGACGAATCGATTTTTAAGCAAAGGAGATGGTTATATATACTTTAAGTTAAAGGAAAAAAATAGAAGAACAGAGGAAAGAAATGAAGAACAGGGAAGCTTGCTATGACAAAAAGATGGAATGATTCTTCTTTTTTCTTTCTTGCTGAGTGTCTGCCTATACATACATACATACACACACATACATATATGTGTGTGTGTGTGATCAAAGTTCTAGGAGGGAATAGAGAAACCAAAAGGAAGGAGCAGTAGACAAAACAACTTTTTGGCTGAGGAGAAAAATACAATGTACGTTATATATGTGTTTATGTGTTGATTTTTAAAATAAATTCCGGTATCCTGCCATACCGTATCGTGCCTGATCCCGAGCCATGACTGACAAAGAATAAAATATGATTGTGTATAATAATTACACGATCACAAAACAAAAATAAAATAGACAAGTTATTAAATTCTATGAAGTCTCAAAATGCCAATGTTTGCCGTAAAATACCTCAAACGGAAATTTTGTTTATTTTCCAAATTAAAAATTATGGAAAAATTCTATAAATTAAATTAAAATACGTCATTGGAAATCAATTCTCGGCTTGAAATAGGTGATTTATCAAAATTTAAATTCCAACCTGAATATTTAAATAAATCAAATATTCAAATTCGAAGACCCAAAAATACGGGTCGTTATAGAAGATCTTCATAATATAGGGCTACTTGTCACTAACCTCTGGAGTAATCCCCTTATCGTATATATAGTGGAAGTGGTTTCTTCAATTTAAAATCTTCAATGCAAGGACTACTCGCTACTAATCCTAGGGGTGGTTTCCAAACAGGATGTATTAGGAGAAGTGCCTTCGGTTTGTCCTGTTCCTAGACAGCTTGTATGGACGAATGTCTGACATTGCATTTCTAAGACCACGTACAATAATCCCTACAAACGTACATCTATTGGTGGTGTAGGAGGTAACCCCTCTTATACTTAATACCCTTCTCTGAGATGTACGAGCTTGGAGGTTGTACTTTTGTGGAAATCAATATCGTGTTGTTATAATTGGCAATGTGGCTTTCAAAGTGGGTCTTTCATGTAAAAGGTAAAACTTTACCTTAAGCCTCATACATCGGTAATGGCAAAAACATGGTAGATGCAGTAGGGCTAAGTGAGTTGCACCTATTAGGATATAGTCATCACCTTTCTAGATTACCCTCTATATTTCGGGTTTGTTGTGTATGTTGTGGCCATGAATAGGTTGGGACAACCGGGGTGATGGCGTATTCGGTATTGTCTATGGTAGAGGTAGGCGGTTCTGTGTTGGTAGAGGTTGGAGCCTCGAGTGCATCCCTCTAGAGATGTACCATCGAAAGGTAGTCCCTTACCTTGTCATTGTGTGGAATCCATTCTCCAATATGAGCCTTTACAGTTTTAGTTGTAGAACCTAGTATGTTGAAATTTAATTAATGTACAATTTTAGCTATGATTAATATGTTACTTGAAAGAGTTTTCAAAGAATTCCACTAAATAATATCTCTGATTTTACATAGCAAATGTTTTGTTTATCATAAGGTAAAAACTCGTCCATGTTTATTTGTGGCATGGTCTTATAAGATACCCTTTGATTTCAAAAGTATCCATTCTTTTGATTTTTCTCACACCAATCTCATGACTAACCCAGAGTTTCTTTTCTTTTCCCTTAAACTCTAAGTGCCCTATTTTTCTGGACAGCCAAGTAGTTCAGATCTAGCTTGGAACATTTTTGAGGAGCTTAGAGAAGGAGCTGGAGTTTCCTCTATAGATGGTTATCCATTTCCATTTCTACTGCATTTGTTTACTGTTCATATTTAGTATAAGTAGGGATATAGATTTATAACTGTCAAAGCTGAGATTAGGATAGACTCTGATGTATGTATTTAAAATTTCCATTGTAAAGATTATATATTGAAATAATATATGTTATTCCATTCACGTAAGATTATGTTCTGTCTTTAATTTTCTTTTTACCCTTAACGATCAGTTTTTCTGGCACTTGGATTCACTACATGTGAATACCGAGGACGTATTAGTGTCGATTTTCGAGGGTTAAAAAGGCGTTCGTCACATTTGGTATCAAAGCTTAGGTTGATCGAACACTTGAGCCTGGTAGGGGTAAAGTTTCATCAAAGATAGGGTTAGTAACACCTTAGGATGAGTAACTCATTAAAGATAGGGTAAGCAGCACCCTAGAATGAATTGAGAGTATTATATAAGAGTGCATATTTGTTAATGCTATATATAAATGATTTGTTTTGAAATTATGGTAAATGGATAATTGTACCTAAGGTTATATTTTGTATATAAAGAATATATTTTGAAAAATAGTTATTTAGGTTGTTAAGTTATAAATTGGATAACCGTTTAAAATTAGGTTAGTTAAATATAACTATGAACATCTTGTGATTAGAATTTTACAGTTTGACTATAAGATGATTAATAGTAATGCTGAAAGGATAAAGAATACTAAGGGATATAAATAAAACCCGAGAAGTTGGATAATGGGAGCTTTTATCTAAGAGGTTTTTGAAAAAGAGTATTTATAGGATTTTGAAAGGTGATAATAACAATATTTAGGAAATATTTAGGCAAAGATTTCATAGGATTTTTGGAAAAGATAAAACATTTAGACATGGATATCATGGGAAGAGATCTAAGTTAGAAAAAAATATCTTTAATAATCGATTAAACAAAGATCTCGATTTGTTGTCTAACTATTAATCGAATATCGGTTTGGGGAAAATAGTACCAATTGCTTAGTGAATTATTCTCTTTAAAATAGTGCGGCTAAAAAATATTTGTGTTAAGATAAACCTAGATTAATAATTTGACATTAGATTGGGTTAGGACAATTAAAATATTTACTGTCTAAGTATTTGTTGTTTATAATTGTAGAAGCCTTTTAGTTACGGTGGAAAGTATTCCAAGGGGGAATCATCAAGAGCCAACTGGGGCGAAAGAGATAATTTGATAATTCTTTCCAATGATGAAGAACCTAAAGCACGGCCGCCTAACAACGATTAGCCAAATATAGAGGAAGAACCTGATCAATACACTCATCTAGATAAAGATGGTTATCATAAGGCTGGGATACTTATACCACTCGAGACTCCAGAACTTTTTACGATATTCAGTAAGGAAGAAACCACCCAAACATTAGAAAATGTAGAAATAATCATGGAGTTAGAACCAGTAGTGTTGCCTTAAGAATCCTTAGATAGAATGTGGATCACCGATCTAGCAAGTTCAAAACCCGAATAAGACGAGGAGGAAATTTCCGAAGAAGAGCCAATAGAAGAAGATCCCGAACCTGAGGAGGACCTAAATGTTGTGATGAATAGTCAAGACTTTGCTACATATAACGCATGGATGGATGAGATATCAGCTGAATCAAATAATAGTAGTGGTGATAGCAACATCGTTTGGAAAATAGGTGAAAATGATAATGTCATTTGGCATGAAGAATAATTAATTCATACATCAATTGGGATGATATGAAAGAGTATGAGAAAGAAGCTGAGAATCCTTAGGAAGAGGGAGTTCAAGGTTTAGAGGAGTCAGCTAAAGGAGAAATTTTGCCCGAAGTACCAACTGGATTAGGACATGTACTGTAACGACCCTGAATTTTTGACATTTGAAATTTGAATATTTAATTGAGTTTAAATATTCGAATGATTGTTTAATTTGAAATTCGAGATATCAGAATGAATTTGGCGATTTAATTATTGTATTTAATTATTACAATTGGGTAAAAAAAATTGAATCTTCGATTTGAAGCCTGTTAAAAATATTTTCAAGGCTTAGAAAATTCATGTTGATAATTCTGAAGGTAATGGAAGCTTCAGAATTGAATTTGGAACTGTTTTGTTCAGTTTTGAAATTTTATCGTTTAAATCGATATTTAAAAATAGTGTTCCGGGGCACAGTCTCGGAATTTGACGAAACTAGTTTCATTGGATCCGTAATATTGAATTAATATCATATTTCAATTTCCATAGCATTCGGAGTTGTTGTGTGAGTGTACGATAAGCAAACGCGCTGAAATTAAATCGAAAATTTAATATTATAACTGGTTCAAAAAGTTATCTTCTCCATACGACCGAATTTGGACTCGAAACCTTTTCCATTGTGTCCGGAATAGGGGTATAACATTATAAACACCTAGCGGCATGCCTCGATAGGAGGTCAAGTTTTTAAGTTGCATTTATCGTACGATTTGAATCGGAATTTAAATTGAATACATATATTTATACTCCGGTCAACATCAGTTGAAATTCTTTCTTTTCGAAGTCATTGTAGCCTGTCGATTTAGGTACGTAAACATCTTTTCCTTGTTCCCTTTCCAGCTGATAACGCGTACGTTTGTTCCCCCTTTCCTCCTCTAAAATCGAGCATCCCGTTCAAATAAACAAAACGAAAAAAAATTTCGTTCAAAATCACAAGCCTCTTTCATTTTCGTTCAAATCAAAACGATGGCGACCGAGTTTAAACAATTCCCTCCTTCCCCTCTTTTCAAATCGAATCGGCCAAGTTCCCTTTTAAATGAAAATCGAGTCTTGTCTTCATTTATTCTTCCCTCCTCGGCTGAACGAATTCAAAAAAGGGATTAATGGCCGCGAAGTCGATTTCAAATCGCGAAGGGGGAAGACGCGATAGAATCAAAAAAAATCATGACTCAGCGGCGTCGCGATGGAGGCGTGCGCTCGCACACGCGAAGGGAGGCAGTGACCAGTGAGGCGATGTCGAACGACGTTCGCGAGGGCTCGAGTTCGTGGAAGAGCAGCGCGACGTGTCGCGACTAGGTCGCGCGTGGAGGGGTCAACGGCGATCGAGGCGGAGGCTGTTTCGCAGTGAGTGGCAAATCAAAGTCTGGCGAGGCGGTGGTCGAGCAGTTCGATGTCGAATTTGAGAATGGTGGTGTGCTTGTCGAAAACAGTAAGGTATTTACAGTTTGTTTCATTCAATTTAAAATTTGAAAATAACTTTAAATATTTGTATTTAGACAGTGAGGTAAAACACTGTGATTATTTATGGAAGCAGAAAAAAAGATTTTAAGAACCTATATAGATTATTTTCAGAGAAAAGAATAAAGTAGATTGTTATTTTGTTTTTTTCAGAAAAGAAACAGATTTTAAATATATACAGGTTATTTTATTTTAGTACGTGTAGTTCAAAGGTGAAAAAAAATATTAAAGAAAATGTAGTTTTAAATTTAATTTTTGGCTACATAAAGTTATATAAAGGGATTTGTTTAAAATTTAATGCTTTGTTTAGAATTAAATTATTAGATAAAAAAAATTAAAAATATCAGTTGAATTAAAATTTTAAAATGGCAATGGAATTATTCGATTTATTTCGAATGTTAATAAATTGCATAAACTGTTTATACAAGGTTAAAAAATGGAGAAACAAGCCGGAATAGTAATGGGATTGCAAACTAAAAAGCAAGGTGAGATCTTCTCACTCAAATTTGAAAGTTGGAAATTGCAATTATTGATTGACTGTTTGGATGTGATATAGTATATATATATATTAGTATATAGCAATATATATATTGGAATATGTATATATTGGAGTTGTGATTTCCCGCATTATATAGCGGATGAGACCCTATTGCGCCGCATAATAACGAATGATATTTTTATAAATCCCATATACCGCGATATTCCACCTCGAAGTGGAATTGGTATTGTGCTAACATTTGTGGATGCAGGGAAACAGGTTGGAGGGATCCAACTGGATTCCTCAAATTGTTTGAATATTATTTCATATGTGAATGATGTGATTTATTGATAATCTGTGGATGATTTATTGATAGCTGAAATTGTTGAATGCTAAAATTTAGCCGAATGTATTTTTGGTATCGTTGGATACCAGAAATGAATATAAACTGGATTTTGAAATTAAAGTGGAAAACTTTAAGTGAATTTATTTTTAAGAATTGAATTTATTGAAAGAAGGAATTTTAAAGTATTAAAATTTATTTTTTGTAATCTTATCAAATAAATTCCAAAATATGGGAAAAGATATAAATAAATGGGTTTTAAAAAAATATTGTTTAAAAGTTGAAGAATTTATTGAAAATGGAATTTTTAAATGATTTAGAAAGGATAAAGGAATTTATTTAAAAGTGATAAATTTTTAGAAATCAATTTGTAATTGATTTGGTATTTGAAAATGAATCATTGAGAAATCAATATGGAAATTTATTTGGAGTTGAAATAAATTTAGAAATCAAATTTGTAATTAATTTGGTGATGGAAAATAAATCATTGGAAAATTTATTTGAAATTGATTTAGTGTTTGAAAAATAAATTTTGAAATCGATTTGCAAATGGTTTGTTATTTGGAAATAAACTTAGAAATAAATTTGCAATGTTTTGTTCTATTGAAATTAAGCTTAGAAATCAATTTGTAATTGATTTGGTATTGAAATAAAATTAGAAATCAATTTGGAATTTGATTTTGGGGTTAAAAGTGAATATTTGGGAATTTAAATTCACAAATGGAATTTATAAAGGAAAGGGAATTTGTTTTAAAAATAAACACTGATTTATTTTTAAAGTGTGGAAATAAATTTACGGATTTAGAATGTAAATTTAAAATAAATCGATAAGGATTTATTTAATTGGTTTAAATGGACCATTTTGAAATGGAAGTGTATTTTCACTATAAAGCCGAGTATATTTCCAAAGTAGCTTTTAAAAATATAAATTAAAGGTTCTTAAGTTGGTTTTTAAAAGAAATGTTTGGAAATATATTCCACGTGAGGAAATTGATTTGAAATTTATTTTCAAAAGTTGAAAGGTGAAAAATGATTTGAAATTTGTTTTCAAAGTGTTGAAGTGGAAAAAATAATATATCTTATGAAGATATTTTGAAAATAAATAATTTGGGAAAATTATTTAAATCTGATGATTGTTGTGAATATTGTTGATAGTTAAATCACCGACTATCAATATTGCCTTTGAAATGGCACTTGAATTTGTTTTTAAAAACAAACGCTTATTATTCGGTTTAGCTGGGAAAAGACCTTTATGTCAGATAACCCATTCCGAATAATGATACGACGTGTATGAATTGAAATTGAAGACCGGTGTGAAGACCGAGTATTTTCGAAAATGAAAGGACAACCTGTCGAATGTCTCTGAACCGAGTTGCAAGGGCTTCTTTGGAAGTGCCTTCGGTTCTGTTCGAACCCGGAACAGACTTGTAAGGTTACGTGTCTGACATTACATTTTGAGATATAAAGCTAATTGCTTTCAAATACATTTCTGTTGGTGGCGGAGAATTTATTCTCTTAACTTAACACCCTTCTCTGAGACGTACGAGCTCAGAGGTTATGTAGTTGTAGGTTATCAGCGATATATTCCCAATTTGGTAATGTGGCATGCTGAGTGTTGCTGTGTGTTGATCATTTATTGATCATTTGTGATCAAAGCACGACTTTGTGAAAAAAAAGCGTAGCTTTGTGGACGAGACTTCGTCAGACCTCACTCCCCGGAAATGGTCGAAACAGGAATATGCGGCAAGGTTATGAGGGTCGCGCCCTTTAGGGTATGTCATTTCCTTCTGGAAAAGGGTGGTATCAGGTATGGAGCCCTGGTATTTAACCTATGTGGATACTCCGATCTCATTTATTGTGTGATTGTGTGTTTATCGAGGCGCCTCGGATAAAGGTCCCAAAGGACCGGGGAATGGCATATTCGTGAGTTACCTAGTTACAGGGGTAACCCGGCCTTGTGTTGGCAGAGAGCTAGTTAGTTCTCGGGACGTCCAGCCAGAGGCGATCCCATGTGTCGGTAGGAAGTTCCTTAGCCTGACCATTTGTTGGAAATCCAAAGAAACAATACGAGTCTTGTACGGATTTAGTTATATAATCTGCTATGGAATGTGGCGGTAACCTGCTATTGAACATAGTAGCTATAGTAGGCATAAGTGCGGAATGCCCATGCTGGCTAAGATTAATATTATACTTTCAAAATGTTTTCCATACTAGACATTAATAATAATAATCCAATGATTTGCGTAGTAAGCATGTTTGACTATCATAAGAAGAAATCTCCTCCAATTCTGCGTTTGCATTGTGTGTGTGGCAGGAGGTCTTATGGTAGTTTCATTTTCCAAAAGCATTGCGAATTAATTTTATTTTCTTTGTAAAAATAACTGTTTTACGATCTCACACCAGTCACCATGACTGACTCGGAGTTTATTGTTTCCTTTCTAAACTCTGGGTGCCCATAATTGTCCACACGGGCAGCCTAGAGTTATGTTATCAGGATATCCTGGATATTCTGGAGCTTTGGAGGCAAGCTGGATGGAGAGACGTACTTCCGTACTTGTTTATTTATTCCGCTGTGTATTCTGTATGAGGACAAGTTTATATAACTGTCCATTGTTGTATTGAGTTGTATATTGACTCTGATGTAATGTATAAACTGATATAGTCCTTTGTTTTAAAGATTATTCATTCATCTATTATATATTGTTCCGCTGCGAATGTGAGATTCTGATATTGTTTCTGTTTCTGTGTTTCTTCTTTCTTTTTCTTCTTTCTTCTTCTACCTCTTCTTTTTAACCCTAATGGTTCGGTTTTCCGGCATTCGATTGCGCGGCAATTGATACAGTGGACGTATTAATGTCGACTTTCGAGCGTCGAAAGATCGCAACCGTTACATGTACCATGGGTTCCCCAAGGACAGCCTTGGAAACTAATGGGATGGGATTTACTGCATCAAGAAGAGGATGGAAATGAAGTGGATGATGAGAAACAAAGTGATAATGAAGACAATATGAAGTAAGTTCTATTTGATTTTGAAAATTGGAATTGACCATCAGCATCAGAATTAGAAGAAAGTTAGGTGTTGTGATATGATTTGAAGATTTATAATATATATCAAATATAATATTTAAGTAGTAGCACGATGTCTTTATATTATGGTTGTGTATTTCGAGTATGGTAAAATATGGTTAGGATGACCTACGATGACCTATGTAAGGATAACATATGGATGATGGGTGTAAGTTAAGGGTTGACCTATGTACAAAGGCTTATATAATATTAAGATGATCTTTTGTTATAACTTCTCTCATTTGCAATTTCATAAATCACTTTATGAGAGTTCTTGATAAGGGAAACAAATTTTAAGAGGAGAATTTTCTTTGTAAGATAAACTATATTTTTATGAAGTATTTAAGAACTTTTCAGAAGCAAAGTGGTATATTCGAATTTAAGATTGAATTAGATAGTGCATATAGATAATATGTGAGCATAACACGGCTTTGTATTTGAAATTTAAAATAATGTTTTTGCCGAGTTTTTGGTTAGGTGTAATTTCGGGGACGAAATTCTTTTAAAGGGGGAAGCCTGTAATGACCCGCAAATTTATCACTTTGTAAATTATATTTATATTTGAAAAATTCAAATACAAGATTACACAAATTATAATGATTTGAATGATAAATAATGATGGTAAACTTGTTTTAAAGGTATATTAACAATATGGATATTTGGGGGTTTCAAGAGAAAGATGACCGAAAATTGTTTTATCAATAAACAGCTTTTTAACCATCAAAAGTCATGCATGATTTTTTTACACTGATTTTTCCATTTAAGCAAGAACATGAAATAAAAATTATTCATTTTTTTGAAAATAAAATGTATTTATGGCATCATCAAGGATATCATCACTTTTATATGTTTTTTAGAATTTTAAAAGTTTAAATAATCAAATAATTGTTTTTAAATGATAATAATTCAAATAAGTTATATAGTGATAATATTTGATTTATAATAGTTTTATAAATATATATACTTGATTTGAAAATATAAGAAAATTCATTGTCTTTTGTCGATACGATGACACTTTTATAAACACTTGTTTAATATTGATTTATATGGTTTTATAACTCAAATGTGATCGTTTTAATTTATTACTAATGATAGGAAATTAGTTTTCAAATTTTTTTACATTTATATGTAAGTTAATAAATAAGTAAAAATGCGACCGGGGATTGGCTTTCCGATTTTCAAAGGTTTAACGATTGCAACATTGTTTATATGTCTTGTACACATATATAACATACACATACATGCACTAACATACACATACGCACATATATAACATACACATACATGCACTAACATATACATATACACATATATAACTTACACATGCATACATACATACACACACAAAGATATATATATATACACACACATATACATATTCACTTACTAAAGAAAATATCTAAGATATTTCCATTTTCTTCATCCTTAAGCATCCTAACAGTAAACTAACCATCAACCATCACCTCTTTACACACCATAATTACTCAAGACCATGGAGAAGAGGACACGGGGGTGTGGGCCGTGCGTGTGGGGAGGGAGTGGGTATGGGGTAGTGTAACGACCCAGAAATTTTGAACATTTGGATTAGAATATTTAATTGAATTTAAATATTTGAATGTTGATTTAACTTGAATTTCAAATATAAATATGAAATTGGCAATTTAATTTGTAAATTTAGTTGTTGCAATTGGGTAAAAATTTGAATCTTCAGTTTTAAGCTGATTAAAAATATTTTCAAGGCTTAGAAAATCTATATTGATAATTCTGAAGGTACTGGAACTTTCAGAATTGAATTTGGAAGTGTTTTGTTCAGTTTTGAATTTATATCGTTTAAATTGAATTTGAAAATAGCGTTCCGGAGCACAGTCTCGGAATTCGACGAAACCAGTTCCATTGGATCCGTAATATTGTATTATTATCGAATTTCAATTTTCGTGGTGATTGGAGCTGTCGTGTGATCGTACGATAAGCAAACGCGCTGATATAATATAATGAGATATTTTTGAATATAAAAATATAAATTTTTAATCAACTTTTCAATACCGACCTACTTTCTACCAAATCACATTCTCTTATCTCTTTCTTTCTTCGTTCTGAAGCCAGATAGCAAAAGAAAATATCTCGTTCAGAATATAATTAATGACCGATCTCCTTTACAATAAACAGAGAAAAAAATATATACTTCTTCTCGTTCAAATCGAACGACCTCATCTCTTCCTCTAATTCATTCACGAAATCACGAAATGGCCTCGTCCCTTCTTTCTCAAACCGAAACCGGAAATGAATTATCAAATCAAAAGAAAAAAAGAAAAAAAAATGGCGACCGGCCTGGGTAGAATTTGAACTGACTAAAATCGAATCTACCCATTCTCGAAGACGACCTGAGTGATTTCGAAGCGGGTCTGCAAATTAATCACACTGAGATGTGGAGTTTGCAGCATTGATTTGGGGCGTGCGCATGCATGCTGGGGAACGCGAGCGAATGCGGCGGCGAAGGGATAGATGGTCACGTCGGCGTTGGAGACGTCATCGCGAGCAGTCAATGGTTTGGTGATGGGGATTCTCGGGCACGTGGGGTCGCGAGGAGCTCGAGCATCGCTGCGAGCAAATGGCTTCGATCGAAGCTGTCGATTTGGGGGAAATCTTAGAGGCGCAAGCACAGAAGGGCAGTAGGCGTCGAAAGGGGATGTGGCATCGGCGAAGCTAGGGTTCGTCGATGGCATCTTCAAGTTCAGATTCATGTAGAAGTAAGGTAATCACGATTACTTTTGTTCAAATTAAAATTCATAATGTGTATATATATATATATATGAGGATATATTAGGAAGTGATTTTTTGTAAGATTTAAACAGAAAATTTTATACAGTAATGAAAATGTTGATATAAAATGTAAATATATAAATAAGATTTTGAAATTAGATGTTTTAAGTGTTAACGAATTTATAATTGGAATTTTTAAAACCTATGTAGATTATTTTGAAATTGAAATAAATAATATAAATACACATGCACATTTCAATACTAAGATGAAATTTTAAGGTGATTTACATTGTTAATTAATTTATTTTGTCACTAAAAATAATTTGTTAAAGGAAATTTAGTTTTAAAGTTAATTTTTAGTTAAACAGATTTATTAAAAGAAATTGGTTTAAAATAAAATTCGTTGGATAATTAAGATTACAAAACGAAAATTTGTTATTCGATTTAATTCGAATATTAATAATTTGTATAAAATTTGTTTATACAAGGTCTGGAACCTTGAAGAAATGGTCAAAACGAAAATGGATTGCAAAGTAAAGCAAAGGTGAGATCTTCTCACTCGAATGTAAAAATTGAATTGCAGTTATTGATTGTGTTGATTGCTGTTTGGATGTGATATTAGATATAGTAGGATATATCTATATATATAGCAATATATATATATATATATTGGCATATGTATATATTGCAGTTGTTGATTTCCCGCATTGTATAGCGGATGAGACCCTATTGCGCCGTTAGTAAGCGGATGATATTTTATAAATCCCATATACCGCGATATTCCACCTCGAAGTGGAATTGGTATTGTGCTAACATCTGTGGATGCAGGGAAACAGGTTGGAGGGATCCAACTGGATTCCTCAAATTGTTTGAATATTGTTTCATATGTGAATGATGTGATTTATTGATAATCTGTGAATGATTTATTGATAATTGAAATATTGAAGGATAAAATTTAGCCGAATGTATTTTTGGTATCGTTGGATACCAGAAATGAATATAAATTGGATTTTTAAATTAAAGTGGAAAACTTTAAATGAATTTGTTTTTAAGAATTGAATTTATTGAAAGAAGGAATTTTAAAGTATTGAAATTGATTTTTGAAATCTTACCGATTAAATTCTAAAATATGGGAAAAGATATTAATAAATGAGTTTTGAATACTATTGTTTAAAAGTTGAAGAATTCATTTAAAAATGGAATTTTGAATAATTTGGAAAGAACAAAGGAATTTATTTAAAAGTGATAAACTTTTAGAAATCAATTTTAAATTGATTTGGTATTTGAAAATGAATCTTTGGGGAATCGATTTGGAAATTTATTTGGAGTTGAAATAAATTTGGAAATCAAATTTGTAATTAAATTGGTGATGGAAAATAAATCATTGGAAAATTTGTTTGAAATTGATTTAGTGTTGTAAAATAAATCTGGGAATCGATTTGCAAATGGTTTGTTATTTGGAGATAAACTTAGAAATAAATTGCAATGTTTTGTTCTATTGAAATAAAACTTAGAAATCAATTTGTAATTGATTCGATATTGAAATTGTTTGCGCCAAAAATGGTCACAAACCCCGAATGTTGTGAAAGCACCAGTGTATGAATACAAATCAACAATATTCAAACACAAATCTCAGATCTAAACAAACTACAAATAGCAATCCAGAAATAATGAACAAAAACACAAGATTTATAGTGGTTCGGCTATCTCCGGCCTACGTCCACTCCAAAGTTTTTATCTTTTATTGATCGATGCTTGAAGATTACAATTTCCTATCGCGTAGTACAACGGATTTTATGATTATAATCTGAATCTAAGGCAGCAATGGTGATCTGGAGTAAATCTGGCAGAGTTCGGGCGCTCTTTAGCTCTCAAAATTATCCGACCTCTCTTCTGAATGACCAGGGGCTCTATTTATAGGTGTAGGAGGCTGATATTTCGCCTAAATTGAGGGGAGACCAGTTCTGTCACGTGAGGGGGCCCACATGCCCGCTTTTTGGAAATCCGGGCCCACTTTGGGATCGATTCGAAGCTACGTTCGAATCGATCAAGAAATTGTCCAATCGAGCTGAAATTTGGCATGAACATTCTTCAACATTTGCTCAAGCTACTGTGAAAATTTCATAGCATTTGGACATGTAGATCTCAAGTTATGATCGATCCAAGATGACGTTTTTCGGTTGTGCATGTCGTTCGAATCGATCTCCTTCGAATCGATTCTTTCGAATCGATCATGGCACGCGCTCTCGTGGTGATGTGTCGCGCAATCTTCGAGTTGATCCTCCTTTTTCTCCGAGTTTACTGGGTCGAATCCTTGGTTTTAGCCGCGTTTACTTGGTGGACTCGAGACGTTGGATTCGAAGGTTCGCTTCCTTCGAATCGATGGAACTGGAGCTGGTTCGAATCGATCAAGACGCGCTGCTGTGGATCGATTCGGAGTTGTCTCATTCTGGGGATTCAAAGGTTATGGAGTCGAGGCACCCTTAATTGCATGGATTCGAAGTAATGGTTCCAGATGGATACGAAGTGACCAGCCTTTGTGGATTCGAGAGAGTGTTCACCCAAGGGTACGAAGTAGATGCAGTCGATCCTGATGGAGTCGAGCGTGATGGATTCGAAGCTGGGTGATCGATACGAACAACTCCACCCTAATCGATACGAAGTCCCATCGATTCGAACCGTGCTCTGTGCATTTTGGTCCATTCATATCTTGTGCGTACGGACTCCGATTGGCCTGAAAATTGAAACATAGCCTCTCCTAGTCCTCATCATCATCTCCAATCGATTTCGTCTCGATCGGAGCCCGGTCAAATTTTGACGTTATCCATTGCAGCCTTGTTTCCAATTGCACTCCAATCCTGATATCCATCCTTTCTTGTCGATTTGTTTGATATTTCGGCTTTGACCAAAAAGCGGGATAACATTTGCCCCCCAAAACATGCCTTGTGATAAGAAGGCGTGTTTTGAATAGTTTCCAAATCCAATGTCCAAAGTCCATAGCCAATTTCGTGCCCATCCAAACTCGAAGGCTGAGTTATTAGTTCGTCCTTATCCAACAACCGAATCCAAGACCTCTCCGGGTCGATATCCAAATCCATAACCTCTCTGGGCTCTTGCCAAGCGCAATCCACACCTGACGACCGTGGTCCAGTGTCCCTGGACGTTGAGCTAACCTCTTCGGGTTCTTGCCAAGCGCAATCCACACCTGACGACCGTGGCCCAGTGTCCCTGAGCGTAAGTAATGCCGTGGCTTAAGTCCTAAGCCGAATCCTGGTCACTCCGGACCCTTGTTGAGCATAGTCCATACTCAACGACCTGAAACAATAATCGATAATAGGGGGCCTAAATCCTAGGCTGAATCCTGGCCGCTCCGGACCCTTGCCGAGCATAGTCCATACTCGACGACCTGAATGAGTTAATTTACCGCGTTCGGGCAAAAAGACTCATCCCTTGCCAGGCGTAATCCACACCCGACGACCGTTTATCAAAAACCAAAAAGGATCCAATCAAAATCTAATCAGAAATCCAATCCAAAATCCAAATCAAATCGGAAAACCAGAAATCCATATCAAAAATCGAAATCATCATCCAAAACGGAGAACAATCATCCGAATGAATGATGAAACCAGAAAAACAAGCAAAATCAAGAGTTCAATCCAAACTCCAAAAACCAAATCAGAAAACCAAGTGTCCAATCAAAAACAAAAAACAGATTTCGCAAACCATGGCTTTGCGGTTTATCATCATTCAGAGCATGCCTAGGGGCTATCTCTGTCCCCATACATGTGTAAATGGCTCAGTTGCTCGCCAATGGTTTGTTACTTATTTCATATTATCTTGGTCAATGGATGACCAATCGACCATCATTCCTGGGCCTCGCACCATCATGGCTCGAGGTAGGCGGTGGTTGCTCCTGCTCCACCGCTGCATTCCGTACTCCAACATACTGCCTCAACTGTCCATTCCTCACATGCTCCTCAATTATGTCCTTTAAATGCCTGCAGCTGTTGGTATCATGCCCGTCCAAATCGTGGAAGAGACAATGCTTTCCTGATGCCCTCTCCCGCTCGGATGGTTCTCTCCTAGCCGGCCTCCGGTAAGGAAGGCGATTCCGAGTTTCCATGTATATCCGCTCCTGCGTCTCGTTTAATTCTGTGTATGTGGAAAACTTTGGATCCTTCCATTGCTTCCTGGTTTTTCCTGAATCGTCATCCAGCTTCCTTTTTCCTTTATCTTTATCCGAGCTTCCGTTGGATGGTCCTCCACCCCCAGTCACATTTACCTCCTTTAACTTTAAGTCCATACATGCATCTTCTTGCCGAAGGAACCTTTCAGCTTCATGGAAGAATTCCCCGAGATCCAGTGGCGGGTCTCGTACTAAAGATACCTTAAAATATGAATCCTCTCTGACTCCCGACACTGCCGCCATCAAAACCATCGATGGATCCGGCCGATCCACCGAAGCAACCGCCGCATTAAATCGAGTTAAAAATGCTCTAAGTGATTCATCCCTCCTTTGCTTTACCGACGTTAACGTCATCACGTTCTTAGGTCTTTTGATATGAACCCGAAACTGTCCCAAAAACCTATCCACCAATTCCCTCCAAGTCCTGATAGATCCTTCTTCCAGCTGCCTAAACCACATTGCCGCTGGATCTGTCAAGTATAAAGGGAAACATCTGGCCATCACTTCCTCCGATGCCCCCAGCACTTCCATGTGTCTAGTATATCTCATCAAGTGATCTGTCGGGTCAGCCTTGCCATTATATGCTTCCACGCTAGGTAACTTGAACTTAGGTGGATTCTGAGCTACCCTGATTTCCCGAGCGAACGGACTCTTGTTCACCCCTTCTAAATCCTTATTGGTCAAACCTCCACGCATAGTCTTCCTAATGATTTCCATTAACCCAGCGTTGCCTGTTAGGGGTTGCCCCCCATGCTCCCGAGGGAACTCCGGCACATATTCTTCATGTGGCTCATTAGTCGCAACGTTGGCTCTAGCCTGCTGAACTCCTTCCAAAGGTCCTTCTGCGTTGGATCCGGCGGGCCTGCCCCCAAGCCCTTGCTGATTGCATTCCGGTTCTGTATTCTGTCCTCCATTGGGTTCCGCAACCCTAGTTCCTTGTTCCACATTTGCAGTCGCTATGGTTGGTCCAAGATTCTGTGTTCCTGCAGCTCTCATCTGCTCGAAGAAAGTCTGCATCATATCCTGTTGACTCTTCAGCAACCTCTCGTGTAATGAATTCGCCATAGCTTCCATCTCGTCTCTGGTAATGTAAATCGAAGCTTGTCCTTCTCCAGCTCCGGAAGATGCCTCTTGACTTCCTCCTTGTTGGCTTCTCTCAACTCTTTGTCTTCTACTTGTTTGTCGAGTCATTGCCGAGTCAATCTAAATCCTTCAAACTTTCAAATCTAAACTTCAATCCGATGTAGCGGGTGCTAGTCCCTCTCAATGAAAGCACCAAAGTGTTTGCGCCAAAAATGGTCACAAACCCCGAATGTTGTGAAAGCGCCAGTGTATGAATACAAATCAGCAATATTCAAACACAAATCTCAGATCTAAACAAACTACAAATAGCAATCCAGAAATAATGAACAAAAACACAAGATTTATAGTGGTTCGGCTATCTCCGGCCTACGTCCACTCCAAAGTTTTTATCTTTTATTGATCGATGCTTGAAGATTACAATTTCCTATCGCGTAGTACAACGGATTTTATGATTATAATCTGAATCTAAGGCAGCAATGGTGATCTGGAGTAAATCTAGCAGAGTCCGGGCGCTCTTTAGCTCTCAAAATTATCCGACCTCTCTTCTGAATGACCAGGGGCTCTATTTATAGGTGTAGGAGGCTGATATTTCGCCTAAATTGAGGGGAGACCAGTTCTGGCACGTGAGGGGGCCCACATGCCCGCTTTCTGGAAATCCGGGCCCACTTTGGGATCGATTCGAAGCTACGTTCGAATCGATCAAGAAATTGTCCAATCGAGCTGAAATTTGGCATGAACATTCTTCAACATGTGCTCAAGCTACTGTGAAAATTTCATAGCATTTGGACTTGTAGATCTCAAGTTATGATCGATCCAAGATGACGTTTTTCGGCTGTGCATGTCGTTCGAATCGATCTCCTTCAAATCGATTCTTTCGAATCGATCATGGCACGCACTCTCGTGGTGATGTGTCGCGCAATCTTCGAGTTGATCCTCCTTTTTCTCTGAGTTTACTGGGTCGAATCCTTGGTTTTAGCCGCGTTTACCTGGTGGACTCGAGACGTTGGATTCGAAGGTTCGCTTCCTTCGAATCGATGGAACTGGAGCTGGTTCGAATCGATCAAGACGCGCTGCTGTGGATCGATTCAGAGTTGTCTCATTCTGGGGATTCGAAGGTTATGGAGTCGAGGCACCCTTAATTGCATGGATTCGAAGTAATGGTTCCAGACGGATACGAAGTGACCAGCCTTTGTGGATTCGAGAGAATGTTCACCCAAGGGTACGAAGTAGATGCAGTCGATCCTGATGGAGTCGAGCGTGATGGATTCGAAGCTGGGTGATCGATACGAACAACTCCACCCTAATCGATACGTAGTCCCATCGATTCGAACCGTGCTCTTTGCATTTTGGTCCATTCATATCTTGTGCGTACGGACTCCGATTGGCCTGAAAATTGAAACATAGCCTCTCCTAGTCCTCATCATCATCTCTAATTGATTTCGTCTTGATCGGAGCCCGGTCAAATTTTGACGTTATCCATTGCAGCCTTGTTTCCAATTACACTCCAATCCTGATATCCATCCTTTCTTGTCGATTTGTTTGATATTTCGGCTTTGACCAAAAAGCGGGATAACAGAAATAAAATTAGAAATCAATCTGGAATTTGATTTTGGGATTAAAAGTGAAGATTTGAAAATGTAAATTCAAGTGGAATTTATGAAAGGAAAGGTAAATTTGTTTTAAAAATAACGTTGATTTGTTTTTAAAGTGTGAGAAATATGATTTGGAATCGGTTTTCAAAGTGATGAAGTGTGGAAATAAATTTACAGTTTTGGAATGTAAATTTGAAATAAATCAATAAGGATTTATTTAAGGGGTTTAAATGAATATGATTTGGAAATTGTTTTCAAATGGTTGAAGTATAAACCAGATATCGGGATGATATTTGAAATTAAATAATTTGGGAAAATTATTTGAACCTGATGATTGTTGTGAATATTGTTTATAGTTAAATCACCGACTATCAATATTTGCCTTTGAAATGGCACTTGAATTTGTTTTTAAAAACAAATGCTTATTATTCGGTTTAGCCGGGAAAGGACCTTTGTGTCAAATAACCCATTCCGAATTATAATACGACGATATGGATCGTATTGAAGACCGGTGATGAAGACCGGGTATTTGTGAAAACGATAGGATGACCTATCGATTGTCTCTGCACCGTTAGCTACGATATAGAGATTTCCTTTGTGATGGGAAGTTTTATCGGGATTGTGAATATCCGAATTGCAAGGGCTTCTTTGGAAGTGCCTTCGGTTCTGTTCGAACCCGGAACAGACTTGTATGGTTACGTGTCTGACATTACATTTTGAGATATAGAGCTGATTTCTTTCATATACATTTCTGTTGGTGGCGGAGAATTTATTCTCTTAGCTTAACACCCTTCTCTGAGACGTACGAGCTAAGAGGTTATGTAGTTGAAATTTATCAGCAATATATTCCCAATTTGGTAATGTGGCATGCTGAGTGTTGTTGTAATGATGATCATTTATTGATCATTTGTGATCAAAGCGTGGCTTTGTGAAAAAGCGTAGCTTTGTGGACGAGACTTCGTCAAGGCCTCATAACCCGGAAATGGTCAAAACAGGAATGTTGCGGTAAGGTTATGAGGGTCGCGCCCTTTAGGGTATGTCATTTCCTTCTAGAAAGGGGTGGTATCATGGTATGGAGCCCAGATACTTACTCATGTGGACACACTTTATTTATTATGTGTGATGTTGGTTACCGAGCGCTCGGATAAAGGTCCCAAAGGACCGGGGGATGGCATATTCGTGAGTTACCTAGTTACAGGGGTAACCCGGCTTTGTTTGGCAGAGAGCAGTTTGTCTCTCGGGACGTCCAGCCAGAGGCGATCCCATTCGGCAGTAGGAAAGGAAGTTCCTTAGCCTGACCATTTGTTGGAAATCCATTTCCCAATACGGAACTTGTACGGTTTTAGTTGTAGAACCTGCCATTTACTTATGGTGGTAACCACTATGTAGATGGTAGCTATAGTAGGCATAGTTCGGAATGTCTATGCTGGCTAAGATTAATATTATACTTTCAAAATGTTTTCCACACTAGACATTAATAATAATAATCCAATGATTGGCGTAGTAAGCATCTTTGACTATCATAAGAAGAAATCTCCTCCAATTCTGCGTTTGCATTGTGTGTGTGGCGGGAGGTCTTATGGTAGTTTCATTTTCCAAAAGCATTGCGAATCTGTTTTATGTTCTTTGTGAAAATAACTGTTTTACGATCTCACACCAGTCACCATGACTGACTCGGAGTTTATTATTCCCTTCTAAACTCTGGGTGCCCATAATTTTCCACACGGTCAGCCTAGAGTTATTTTTATCAGGATATTCTGGATATTCTAGAGCTTTGGGGATAAGCTGGATGGCGAAGCGTACTACCGTACTTGTTTATTTATTTCCGTTGTGTATTCTGTATGAGGACAAGTTTATATAACTGTCCATTGTTGTATTGAGTTGTATATTGACTCTGATGATGTATTGTATAACTGATATAGTTCTTTGTTTAAAAGACTAGTGATTATCTATTGTATTTTGTTCCGCTGCGAAATGTGAGATTCTGATGTTGTTTCTGTTCTGTGTTTTTCTGTTCTCCTTTCTTCTACCTCTTCTTTTAACCCTAATGGTTCGGTTTTCCGGCATTTGATTACGCGGTATTTGATACAGTGGACGTATTAATGTCGTTTTTGGAGCGTCGAAAAGTCGAAACGTTACAGGTAGAATGGTAATTGTACCATTTAGATATTTTACACATTTCTTTTTATAAATACCCACCCATTCACTCATAATTTTACACACCAATCTTCTTCATCTTCTCCTTCCTTTCAAATTATTTTAATGGCTACTTTACTTAAAGAAATAATGGTGAAATTATGGCAAAGAGAATGGTGAAATTATGGCAAAAAGAGAGTAAATTTATATAAGTGTGTATGTGTGTGTCGGTATATATGTATGTGTGTGTATGTATTATCAATCCACTTCAAAAAGAAGTTCAAACCCCTTCTCTTCTCCTTCTAAACCCATGGCCATCATCTTCACAAGTCAAGACCGAGCATGTCTCTCCTATAAGCCTAGGTTGTGCATTTCTAAGGGGAACCAGTGTTGATTCCATAAGCTTCGGTGAGATAATAGCAAATCTGTAGTCAAATTTAGAAAAAATAGAAACCAATGAAGGTAAAAACTCTACTTATTTTTATTATAAATTCTATGATGATATGATATGTTTCTATGCTTGTTTATGATGGTTGTTTATCATGTTTGGATGTGATAATATGTTTGCTTGGGTATTTAATTAATTCGCGTTAAATACACATGGAATTTACACAAAGAAAATCACTTTTCTATATGAATTATAAAAGTGTTACGAAATAGTTAAACCTCTTTAAACATGAATAAAATGATTTAAAATGGTTTATAAATGTTTATAAACATTAAAACTCATTTCGGTAAAGTTTGAAAAGATTTGGGTATAATTAGTCTAAAATTTATAGGTCCTTTTTATTCAATACTAACTGTGTTGGGTTTACAGTAAACGATGTCTTAAATAACATTGCTTTTGACCCACTAAAAATATATTTGGAAATGTGAAACCTTCATTTGAATTGTACTTTTCTATGTAATTAAAGATGAAATGTTTTGGTATTTCTAAATTTAAAAAGGGGTTTCAATTGATCAAAGGATTTGATAAAAGAGGTTTAATTATCCTAGCTATATATATACTGAAATAGAATATGTTTTAAAGATGTATATCTCTAAAGAGATATTTTAACTGGATAAAAGATATTGATTACTTGAATAATAATCACTTATATAATTGACATCTTTTATCGATAATTGGTTCGGAGAAACCAGGGTCGGATTTGGGTGATTCCTGTCCGAAAACCACTTCTCACGTAAGCCCGAAAGGCAGTGCATGATCGGTATATTTCGCCTTAGTTTATCTGAGTTAGGTGTGTAAATAATAGTGTTAATATTTTTCAAAATAGAGAGAGCAAGCAAGTGAAACCCAAGCACTGTCTTCGGTTATTTGATTTGACTTGTTATTCAAAAGAAATAAAAATGCCACTTTGAAAAATTTTGATAATCAACTAAAGGATTCATTTCATAGTTGCACTATGTTATCAACCGAAACCACTAGCCAAACTAGACTCTAATTATGATGATAACTTAATTTTTGTTGGAAGTTTTGATGAGTAAAAAACTAAAATTTCTTGATAATAACTAAAACTTATATCTAACCTACTCGTATCAATTTAAAAGTAAATTCTTCATTTGTAAATATTTTTGAAAACTTGCATCATGTAGTCGCATTAGAATTTGCATATCACATTTGGATTTTGTGGGTAGTATCCGCTGAAAACCCTCACGAGACAACACTCATTCTACTAGGGACACCTAGAGGTTTAACGCTTGTTGCATACGCTCAATGCAATCGTGTTTCCTATGAAAATAGATTTATCCTAGTTTTAGTTTATTCGAGGACGAATAAAAAGATAAGTGTGGGGGTATTTGATATGCATGTAAAAGTGTATATTTTTACTCCCTTATTTATTCTTCATTTGTTAAAATAAATGAGCATATTAGGGTATTTTACATGTTTAAACCAAAATCTAAATTTTTTTCACATCATTCATTCATCTTCATTTGGAGGCAAAATGGTAATAGTGTGTATGAATTAATTTTGAGAAAATTTATTTTCACATTTTTATTTTTATTCGTAGGAAATTGAGTGCAAATTGGATGGAGCTTCATGGATGTATGCATGCACGTAGGTTGAAAGCAAATGAAGAAAGGAAATAAAAGAATTCATGCAACATGGAGGAGCACACTTGCCCACTAACTACTGGACCATAATTAAAAGCACATGCACATATCAATGGAGACTTAAAGGCATGTTAGTGGGGATTAATTAGTTCCCTAATGATTACTTATAGGTTACACTATCTCAAGAACATTTATGGTAGTCTCCTAAAAATGAATTAGGGTTTTAAGCATGTATAAGTACCCCTTATGTTTCATGTAATTAGCTTCTCTTTTATGCAAGTTATAGCCACAAAATCAATGATAAATAAAATGTCTTTTTAATGGCTTCTTAGCCTTCTTATTTGCTTTTGTTTACATGTTCTTTTCTCTTATACTATTTTTATTTTATGCTCTCTTATTTAGTTTATACTTCTCTTATTTCATGTTGGTAGAATATATTTAATTCTTGCAATTAATTTAGTTTTATTTCATGCAAGTAGTTAGCTCTATTTTCTTTTAATTAGCTCTTATCCTCCTTTTTTTAATGTTGAAATCACTTTATGTTAACATGTATTCAAATATGAGAAGCTAAACCCCTTCAATTTAAGGGTAATGAAGCTCTCATGAAACATATTAAATTAACATAATGATTTCATTTATGATCTCTCTTTTGTGCTTAATGGAAATTATGAATGATGGTAGTTTATGTTTCTTTTTTAGTGAATTTGATAGTCTATGTGTAACGACCCTGAATTTCACTGCTTTGATTTGCGAATATTTAATTAATTTTAAATATTCAATATATAGGTTTTATAATGAAAATAAAAATCTTTTAAACAATAAATAATGATGATGAATTAATTTTCAAATTTGTTTTATAAAAATATTTAGTTCGAAGAAAGATTGAAGATGTGACTGGAATTCGTTTACTGAAATTTCAACTTTTCATCGGCTAAAAGTTATCGAAAACATTGTGAACTCTTTAGCATAAGTATACACATTTGTAAATAAGTTAGAAGATGGCTATATGTGTGTATTAGTGTATGTGTATATATGTATTTACACCTAAGTACACTAAGTTTAATATATATATATATATATATATATATATCTTTACTGCTAATAATGAGAATTCAATGAACTAATTTCAACGGTGTCTTTTTGAATTACCTAAAATACCCTTCGGTTCATAATATATTCAGTTTTTATAAAACCCCTAAATCAGAAGCTATTCCATTATTAGGTCCAAACTCCATCGTTATCACTCTGCCCTCTCTCCACCTCACATTGATTCTAATACCCTAGATCGAATCCACAGCTCCTCTACCATCGAAATCGATTAGAAATCTCATCGCCATTGTCCTTCTACTGGATCGTAGCAGACGGTCCACCAGTGCAGTACATTCACCGAAAAAACTCCTTGCAGTAACCCCAAAACTATGATGGCTACCGTTACTCAGTCCAAACTGCAATCCTCTTCTTCCATATGATCTTGATTCTGTTCAGAACTACTAGAAATTGGTTAGATTCTTTTTCCGACTGTTGTTATCTCCGTCGCAACAACCCCACTATCCCAACATCTTAGGACTGTAAAATACATCTGAGGATTTTAAAGAGCTATTAATGGATGTGCTGACACCACCGAGGTTGGCAATTTATTTAGTTGCCATACATAAATGAATACCGATGAGCTAACAATTGGTCCTTGCATTTACATGTGCTTTATTGCAACATTCGTATGCAACTCATTAATTGTACTTACTGAAACTCAATTTTTTTCAGATACATATGTTAGTAGAAGAAAATGGAAAAGTATAAGCACATGTTTTTTGTAATATTCTCTTACATTATTAACTAGCAAAATAGCTCATCCATATTTGGCCTTATTATTACTTAATTTGGAAATGAAATCAATAGATTGTCACTGCTCGGAAGAACTACTTAATTTGTTTTGTATTATGAGATCAAACTATCATTTACGATTATAGCCACAACTATTCATACTTCCGATATTAAATTATTTTATCATGTCATCCGATATCCAAGGTACAATATTGATAGTTTATTTCATGAACATGATTTCAAGAATGGATAAATGACTTCTTTTATTTATGAGTTACCAAGCTGGTCCATTTTTTATATTGAACACTGACATTTTTCTGTTAAAAGACTATACTTGATTGAAACACTAATTTTTTAGATTATTCTTGATGTGTTACATAATGATCGTTGTCATCTCCATTGTTATTTACACCTTATACACTTATAGTACACTTTACATCTACATATGAATATGTTGAGATCTTGAAGTAAGTAATTTATTGGAATGAAAATCTTCTAAGCCATAACTATTATAATTATTTTTTATGATAGAATTAGTTATGTGACATTAAAACAGTTTTTGTTTTGAAACTTATCTTTAGTCGTGCTTGAGTGTAAGCTATATTCAAAGAGAGGTGTATTAAATGGTTGTGTGTTCATATGCGCTAATACCACTTTAAACACACGAGAGAACTAACATTTTTTACTTTAAGTGAACATAAAGTTGCTACTGTGGGCTCTACTCTCTCAAACTTGCAAATGTAGCAAAATACCTATTTCTTTTGTTCGCGCACATTGTTGCACCAATCATTATTATTGAAATGATTTACTTTAAGTGAATATAATTGTACTTCAAGTGAATATAACAAACATCATTTTTATTATTTAAATGATTTACATGTCAGGTTCTAAAACTATTGTCGGTACATCAATTTCTTTTTTGATTGCTTTTCTTTTATGATCCCAGAAAATAATGCAAGCTAAATGTTCATATTTTGAAACAAAACAAACTCAAAATACAATGTTTTGCAGAATAAGTGAAGATATTAGAGCTTACTTATCCAAAAATATGCAAAATATGTAATATAATTATAATTTCATTTTGACAATGACAAATTTTTTTATTATGAACCTAAGGTTTTTTTTATCTTATTCAATTAACTTACGTTTGAGTAATGCAATATACTTCAACTGCAGATTTTTTGCCAATCTTCTTAACTATATAAATTTGATATTTTTAGCTTTGCAAAAAAAACTATACCAATGGTTCCAAATATTAAAATCATTAATCGAGATATAAATTACTTATGCTTAGCTATGAAATTCATCAATATTTTAATAAAAATTACAAAAGTAATCAATACTCTCACATTTCAACATTAGTAATGACCACTCCATTGTATATTTAGTTTTCCATGTTGTTCTATTAACAATAGCGAATGAAATAACTGCCTTGCCTAGGCAGTTTCTGAAATCATGACCTACATATAAAGGATGGATACTTTTGTAACTTCAGAAAAAACTTTGCTTCGACTGAGCCTGAACAAGATTTTGCTTTATAGTATAAGATTTTTGTTAAAATAACTATATCATTTTACTTATGGACTTAAGTGCTCATACATGAACAGTCCAAGAGCTATGGTAAGCCTCTCCTATGTTACCTATGATTACAATCTTCTAGAATTCTATTGCACTTTATTCTACTTCCATATAACCCATGTAGATATAGTCTACTTTCTTCTGGAAACTGGAGTTGACCTCACAAAGTCAGCATGTTATAATAGAAAATTTGTTATCTTTCAAGGAAGAGTGTGAGAAATGTATAGATTATAGAAAGTATTATACATAGGGATTTGAATCTCATGTTTGGAACTCTCAAGGAAGGAAAAAATGTTCAATACGGTGGCCAAAGGCAAGTAATGTTGATGTTGTCATTGAGCTGCTATTGCATGGTCTGTCTATAAATGTCAGGGGAAACAACATAAGTGTATCTGCCTTGGAGTTGCTATTGCACAGTCCATATAAATATCATAGGCTTATCCCACTTTGAAATGGCACCATAAGGTATATAATTGTTATGTTGAAAATAATAGAGTTTAATGTTGTGTATCCATGATGTCTCTTGCTGATTGCATATAAGAGTGTATGGTGCACATAAGCAGCCAGGTTGCAGAAAGAGAACTGCATAATGATCTTTGTCTGAACTATGTAACGAGCATTGCAGAAACATTGGTGCTAGCATGATGAATTGTAGCTGACGCGAATGGGTAAGCTTGATTGAAAAAGCGGAGTTGTTCACTCATGTCCAATATACGCCAACAAGTACGTAGGCTTCATAATGCAATATGAGTGAAAAGGAAAAGCTTTATTCTGCAGTTGAGTGAAAAGGTAAGCTTCATTCTGCAGTTGAGTGAAAAGCTAAGCTTCAGTGATGAGAGGATGGGTAAGCTTCAAGACAAGCATGCGTAACTGGAAAAAGATGAAGCAGCGTGATTGGCTTGCAAGTTGAAGAAGACTATAGCATGATAAATGAAACTGAACTGATTACACTTGCTTCAAACTAAAGAGAACGCTGTAGGGTAGGTGACAGCATGAATCTAAGTAAGAACTGGTTGGGGTATGCACCATTATCTGAACCGAAGGCAGGGTTGAAAGCATTGATGATCAGAAGCTATTATTATTAATATTGAAAGAGATGAAGTGAATGAAGCAATGAACTGAAGAAAATCGATCAAACTACGGTAGGTATGTTGTGGTTGTATACTGAATAACAGGCAGGCTCTGAAATGTTTATCCATGATGTCTTTAATGTCTATGTGTAGTAAACATCAGTTTTTAATATTTAAATGAGTTACATGTCAGCTTTGAAAACTATTGTCTTCACATCAATTTATCTTCCGATGGCTATTTTGTTTGCTCATCTTTACATCAACTTTATATTCAAGGTTGGGTTAAACTGGTCAAGATAGTCTAAGTTTGTGCCATGACCATAATATATAAACAGTGAAGGGGTAGGCAAAATATAGGTGGAGCAATCTTAAACTCTTTCTTCCAGTACCTATATGAGATTTCTTGCAGTATTCAATTGCTCTCAGTATAGATTTCTCCATTTCTAAGTTCCCACTACCGCTCCTATTAATCATAAATATCCCACTGGAATGCACCACTTGAAACCGAAGAAGAAGATGGCGAAGAACTAGATGATATTTCAGATGAAGATTTATTCATGAAATCACAATTGATAGCACCTGAAAACAACTTCCTATACTTACATTCTTCTTCTTGCATCCACTCCCTTTTAATCACTTTTATGGGAAAAATTTTAAATTTTGCATTTAAAGAAAAACATACGAGCGGCAAATGATACCACATATTCAAAATTTCTAATTCAAATTGGAGATGGTACCGAACCTTCAACCAAATGAAGAAATGATTCAAGTACCAACAAATATGGTCATAACGTCAAAAAATGATGTTAATCCACTGTCAAAGTTGATAGATACAATTTTTCCCAACTTATCAAAAAATGCATTCGACAAAGAATACATAGTTAATAGAGCATTAATTACTAAAAACTGCCAAATATATCTTGCATGTTAAGTTTTTATCATTAGTGGAGGTATATTTTTGTATATTTATCTTTTATGCACTAAAAACTTGACATGCAAGATAAACAATATGATTCCACTAATGATTAATAACTTAGAATAGAATAAAAGCAGCACTGCTGATTTACATGGTTAAAGAACGCTAAAATACATTGATAAATAATGATGGAAACAATGTCAGATTAAGTCACGAACACTTCATTGCTTCAGAAGTTACCACTTGGATCTTTCATAGACATTTGCAGTCATAAAAACTACCAACGACTCCGATTGGATCTTTAAATGATCATCCCAAACTAGCTATAATAATAATTTATTTGAAGCCACCTTTCAAATTCCAAAATATAAACATGGTTGTATATTAGAGTCAATTTTCAAATTTGAAATTTCAAAAAATCATGGTGGAAATCCTGCTTATTGATTTCTCGCTATTAATAGAATTGTAAAGTGATGATGTATTTAAATACATTTTTTCTCACAGCCCACATTAGCTAAAAGGACATATGCATGTAAAAGTTCAAGTATTATTTCCATTTCCAGTAGTATAAAATAAACTAAAATAAAAGAAACGAATGCTAAAACCATGAATGCTTATAAGTTATTGGCTCTATGAATGTTCTTCAGTTGTCTCACTCTTCTCGATCGTTGCTTCAGATTTTATACCGGCGGTGGTACTGTCAAATCTAATTCATTAGGTGCAAATATAAATGAATGCACGTTGTGGTTAAATGCAGGCCCAACTGGGCGTGCATATATACTCGTATATATAAAGTATAGGTCACATCACATCATTAGGGGACATAAGTACACTTAGGTACTTAAACATGTATAAGGCATGTTTGCTCATCAAAATGGAAGGGGAGACAAGCTTTACACGTTAGGGGGAACGGAAAAAACATGCTTGATAATGTGGCAACATGGTAATGGAGGTTAGGTACCTTAGGGTAAAATGGTAATTTAATTAATGCATTTTGTATATAAGCAAAGTTCTAATTTCCTTTTTCATTCTCATTTTACAAATTTTTCCTAGAGCTTCCCTTCTTCTTTCCTAAAGCTCTTGAGTTTAATGGCTTCTCTTTAAAAATTCTAAAGTTTAAATTCAAAAAATTTATTTATTTAAAATGATTTCAAACTTGTTTAATCTCCTCCTTTTCATTTTAAAAACTTCTCCATTTTCCTCCTACTTCATTCGGCCATAACTTCCTCCATACTACTCCAAATCAAGATTTTATTTCTTTCAAACCATATAGAATTCCCAGTGGCTACAACTTTAATTGGAACGACATTTCCAAATTTAAAATATTTTTGGGCCAAAATTTCATTTCTTTCTGACCCGTTTTTGGACCCATATTTTAAAGCCCGAAAATACCACTCCTTCTTTTGACCATAACTCCCTCAAAACCAATCAAAATTGAGTGATTAATTTTTCAAGTTGTAGAGAAAATAATTTCCTTAAACTTTTCTTTTTATGACTTGTCCAAATTTCGGGAGTAACATGATCAAAAATCAGTGAGAAGATGACCTATTTTCGAGTGGATTTTTGTAATTTCCAAGCTTTCGGTGAGTAAACGTTAATTTTATTCTAAAAGTTTTTAACTCTATATATGTAGCAAAAATTGCTTTATGAAGTGTGTGAAATATGTTTGGTTATTTGTGGATGTGGATGATTCGAGATGGAAAAATTGGACTTGAATGAAGTCTATCTTAGTATTGTTGTTAATTTATAAACTTTGGTTATGATATAGTTTATAAACTTTGGATTTGATGTTGGTTGTAAGTTTGGATTTGATATGAATGTGAACTTGGTTATGATGTGGTATGTTTATAAGTTAACATTGAGATGTTAAAAGGAGATTTGGATTCTTTGAAAGGAAATGGTTTTAAAGTATTTAAGTTTTTAAAACTTTAAAGTTAAACTTTGTTTTAGTTTTTAAACTTTTCCTTATAGTTTAAAATGAAACAAAGTTAGAAGTGGAGAATTGGAAAGTTAGTAACTTGGAAAAAACAAACTCAAGTTACTTCATCCGTAACGATAGTCGTTATGGATGCAGTTTCGATAAAAAAAATTGGATTTTTGAAAAATTTAGTTTTCATGCTTAAAAGTTTTTTGAGAATGATTTATAAATTAATAATGGTGTTTTAGAAAGTTAATTAATAATTTAATAATTAATTTTTATTTAGTTAAGTTATGATAATTAATAATTAATTAAGTATTAAATAAGGTTTATTAATTATAATTAAGTGAAGGCTAGCTACTGATAAATTATGTTTTAAAAGTAAGATTAATTTTAATTAATTTTTGACTAGGCAAGATTAATTGTTAATTAATTATGAGTTAAATATAGGATTTATTTTTAATTAATTAAGTATAAGATTAATTATAAAATAAATTATTAGTCAAGTGTTTAAATATTTTAATTATAAATTAATTAAGGTTTTCATTTAAAATAATTATTTATTAAAGGTTTAATTTATTATTTAAGTTGTTGATAAAAGATTATTTAATTAATTAATGAGATTAATTAATAGTCAATTATTAATAAAGTTTTTTAAATTATTGTTTAATAATTAATAAAGATTAATTAAGGGTTTAATTTATAAATAAATTATTTATTAAAGGTTTAATTATTTAATAATTTATAATTAAATTAAGTACAAATTTAATAAAGTTTAATTATGGTTTAGTAAAGGGTTTAACTTGTAATTAATCATTTTTAAAAGGAGTTTTAAGTTTTAAATCCTTTATTTCGAGAATCAAATTGTTTTAAAGGTACATTTCCAAAGATGGTTTTGAACACAAGAGATTCAAATGTCGATACCATTAAGTAGATAAATAATTATGAATGAGTTATGTAAATGGTTTGATTGTGTGGACGTGTCTTAGCAGAATAAATTTCCATTCTACTATAAGTTAATCTTTTGATTGTTTGGCCATCTGTTAACAGAATAAATCCCCGTTCTACTATAATGTAAATGTTTATTGTGTGGACATATATTTAGTAGAATAAATTACCTTTTTGATATAAGTAGTGAATTGTTTTGACATCTATTTAGCAGGAAAAATCACCATCCTTCTATTATGTTATTTGGACATGTATATGCCAGTTGAGTTGTATTGACATGTTATTTCCTGATTTGGATATGAATTGTATTTACATATACGTTGACTTATGTGAATAAATGGTTAAGTGACTTAAAAGTGAAATTGATGTTAAATGCTAACTTAAATTTCTACCATTGGGTTTGATAAGCCTCTTTTTGAAATTATAAAGTATGGTTTTTAATTAGCTCCAATTCTTTAATCAGTTTGGGGTCAAGGTCTATAAATGATTTTTCAACTTATATTATTATTTTATAAAGGTATTTATAAATAATAACTTGTTTATAAAATGGATTTTACTAACTAAAAAGGTTTGTTTAAAGCGATTTAAAAGGATGAGTTGCGAAAGGTATTTTGTAAAGGATTTTTCTTAAAGAAGATTTATCAAAAGAGTTTTAAATTAGGAAATGTTTTATAAATGATTTAGAGGTTTGTAAAGAGGTTTTGTAAATTGACTTGCAGCCTTATAAAAGTGTTATATAAATTGATTTTGGAAATTTATAAAGGTATTTAAATGTGAAGTGAGCTTTTAAAAAAGGGAACTTTTATAAAGGATAGGTGGATCGATTTATAGTAAGTAATGTTTTCAAAGATAAATTTGAAAGAAGGAAACTTTTGTAAAGTTTGGAAAATATACTTATACCGTTGAGATAAGTATATAAAATGTTTTTTCCAAGTATAAAAGGAATGTAAGGGGTTTGGAAAAAAGTGTTTTAGAAAAGATCTTTTGATCAAGTTTTGCAGAGTGTTTTAATTAGTGAAAGATTAATTAATAAAGGCTTAGTGGATCCCATATGGAATTTAATCGATGTTTGAATGTTTTTTTATTTGATAGTTAAATAACCGATTATCAAAATCCACACAAAAACGTAACTTCGGAAATATCTAGGAGAAACACGAAAATTAAATGGTATAGTTACCGTTGGTGGTGTTATACTGTACGTATAAATTTGTTTGGTTCTTCTAGGTAAATGATAAGGAAATTCATCCATTAACGGTTAGGAGGTAATCTCCGCTCTTATCTTTGTCTATTTATTTCCTAAAGAACTAGGGTTGAGTTTACTAGAAATTATCGAAAGTTGTTTCAAAGAGATCGGGATCAGATATGTTATCCGAAAACCACTTTGATCCAACTCAAGCGTTTTGACTTGAAGAGTATGGAATCAAAGATGGAGTTTTTAAAGTGCAAGGGCTATTTGCTACTAACCCTTAGGGTTATTCCAAAATGGGTGTAGTGGAAGTAGTGCCTTCGATTTTGTTCAGTCCCAGAACGAACTTGTATGGATGAATGCTGGCATTGCATTGTTGCTTGGAGAGTAGTGCTAGCATTCCAAGTGGGAAGTGCTATATAAAAGGTAAAACGTAGCCTTAAGCCTCATCAACCGGGAATGACTAAAACATGGGAGATGTAGCAGGGCTAAGTGAGTCGCTCCCAAGTAGGGTATGATCATCCCTATCTAGAGTCGAAATTACCTCTCATTTGTATGCTTCGAGGCCTATTAACGGAGGGTTGATCATAGTCGGTACTAGTAGTCATGTGGTAGGTCGGTCCTGTGTTGGCAGGGGTTCTTGACAAGTTCCTCAGTGTTATTTTATCTAGAGATGCACCGTGATGGGCAGTACCCCAGTAGCCCAGTCATTGTATGGAATCCATTCTCCAATACGAGCCTTTACGATTTTGATTGTAGAACCTAATATGCTAGAATTTAGATAATTTAACAATTTCAGCTATGATTAATAAGTATTTGTACACTAGACATTATTATAATATCACTGGATTTTCAAGAGAAAATGTTTTGGTTATCGTAAGGTAAAAACCCGTCTGTGTTTATGTGCGGCGTGGTCTTACGAGTTACCTTTGATTTTAAAAGGGTTTTAAAAATAATAATTCAGTTATTTGAGTTTACTCACACCAGACCCATGTCTGACCTAAAGTTCTATTTTCTTTCCCTAAAACTCTTGGGTGCTCAAATTTTTATGGGCAGCCAAGTAGTTCAGGTTTTCCACGGATGCATTTTGGAGAAGCTTGTAGTAGGAGGCTTCATCGATAGCTAGTTATTTTCTTTTTTCTGCTATTATATGTATCTTGTATCAGTTAGGTAGGGACAGGCTGTTATAACTGTCCTAGGATAGAATTGTATTAGTATAATCTAACGTATCATTTTGGAAATGACTTTGTAAGGAATTATGTTGATTAAAATATGTTATTCCGTTGCATTGTGAGATTTTGTGATTGTTTAGTTTCTTCTTATCTTTTCTATCTATCTTTCTTTCACCCCTAATGACCTGTCTTTCGGACACTTAAATGATCAACACATGAATACCGTAGGTGTATTAAATGTCGTCTTTAGGTGTAAGAAAGGTAGATCGTTACATTTGGTATCAGAGCGCAAGGTTGAGCAAGAACCTTGGCTTTGGTGGGGCAACTCATTAAGAGATAAGTTAATGGAATGCCTTATGATTATTTTGAGTGTATATATATAAGAGCGTGTATTTATTAGTGATATGAAATGTTTTATATTGTGAATAAATGGTTAAGTGACTTGAAAGTGAAATTGATGTTAAATGGTAACTTAAATTGCTACCATTGAAGTTTGCTAAGCCTCTTTTTGAAATTATAAAGTATGGTTTTTAATTAGCTCCAATTCTTTAATCGGTTTGGGGTTAAGGTTTATAAATGATTTTTCAAGTTATATTATTATTTTATAAAGGTATTTATAAATAATAAGTTATTTATAAAAATGGGTTTTACTAAGTAAAAAGGTTTATTTAAAGTTATTTAAAAGGATGAGTTGCAAAAGGTATTTTATAAAGGATTTTTCTTAAAGAAGATTTATCAAAGGAGTTTAAAATGGGGAAATATTTTATAAATGATTTTAGAGGTTTGTAAAGAGGTTTTGTAAATTGACTTGTAGACTTATAAAAGTGTTTTATAAATTGATTTTGGAAATTTATAAAGGTATTAAATTCAAGTGAGCTTTTAAAAGGAAACTTTTATTAAGGATAAGTGGATCGGTTTATAGTAAGTAATGTTTTCAAAGAGAAATTTGGAAAGAAGGAAACTTTTGTAAAGTTTGAAAAATATACTTATACCGTTGAGATAAGTATAAAATGTTTTTTCCAAGAATAAAATGAATGTAAGGTGTTTGGAAAAAAGTGTTTTAGAGAAAAATCTTTTGATTAAGTTTTGCAAAGTATTTTAATTAATGAAAGATAAATTAATAAAGGCTTAGTGGATCCCATATGGAATTTAATCAATGTTTGAATGTTTGTTTATTTGATAGTTAGATAACTGACTATCAAAAACTAGACAAAATCATAACTTCGGAAATATCTAGGAGAAACACAGAAATTATATGGTACAGTTACCGTCGGTGGTGCTATACTGTACGTATATATTCATTTCGTTCTTCTAGGATAAATGATAAGGAAATCCATCCACTAACGGTTAAGAGTTGATCTCCGCTTTTATCTTTTTCTGTTTATTTTTTAAAGAACCGGGGTTGGGTTTACCGAAAATTATCAAAATTTGTTTCGAAGAGACCGGGATCAAATATATTATCTGAAAACCACTTTGATCCAACTTAAGCGTTTCGAATTGAAGAGTATGGAATCAAAGATGGAGTTTTTGAAGTGCAAGGGCTATTTGCTACTAACCCTGAGGGTGATTCCAATATGGGTGTAGTAGAAGTAGTGCCTTCGGTTTCGTTCGGTCCCAGAACGAACTTGTATGGATGAATGTTGGCATTGCATTGTTGCTTGGTGGGCAGTGTTAGCATTCCAAGTGGGAAGTGTTATATGAAAGGTAAAACATAGCCTCAAGCGTCATCAATCGGGAATGAGTAAAACATGGGAGATACAGCAGGGCTAAGTGGGTCGCTCCCAAGTAAGGTATGTTCATCCCTATATAGAGTCAAAATTACCTCTCATTTGTATGCTTCAGAGCCCATTAATGAAGGGGTAAGTATATTTGGTACTACTAGTTAAGTGGTAGGCCGGTCCTGTGTTGGCAGGGGATCCTGACGAGGTCCTCGATGTTATTTTATCTAAAGAAGCACCGTGACGGGCGATACCCCAGTAGCCCAGTCTTGTATGGAATCCATTCTCTAATATGAACCTTTACGGTTTTGATTGCAGAACCTAGTATGCTAGAATTTAATTTATTTAACCATTTCAGCTATGATTAATTAGTATATGTACTTTAGACAGTATTATAATATCACTGATTTTCAATAGAAAATGTTTTGGTTATCGTAAGGTAAAAACCTGTCCGGGTTTATATGCGGCTTGGTCTTATGAGATACCTTTGGTTTTAAAAGGGCTTTAAACATAATAATTCAGTTGTTTGAGTTTACTCACACCAGACCCATGTTTGATCCAGAGTTTTATTTTCTTTCCCTAAAACTCTTGGGTGCTCAAATTTTTATGGGCAGCCCAGTAGTTCAGGTTTTCCCACGGATGCATTTTGGAGGAGCTTGGAGTAGGAGGCTTCATCGATAGCTAGTTATTTTCTTATTTCCACTGTATTATATGTATCTTGTATTAGTAAGGTAGGGATAGGCTGTTATAACTATCCAAGGGTAGATTGTACTAGTATAACTCTAATGTATCATTTTGGAAATGACTTTGTAAGGAATAATATTGAGTAATATATGTTATTCCATTGCGTTGTGAGATTCTGTGATTGTTTAGTTTCTTCTTATCTTTTCTATCTTTCTTTCTTTTCATCCCTAATGACCTTTCTTTCAGACACTTAAATGATCGGCATGAATACCGTGGGTGTATTAAGTGTTGTCTTTAGATGGAAGAAAGGCAGATCATTACACTATCTTGACATCTCAAATAGGCTATGCTTAATCCAATATATTTGATCATTTGCCTAAGTGATTTGATGATGAAAGTCAAACTAGAATCAAAATTTGATGATCTATGTTACTAGTTCATAGTAAATAGATCATGCTTAAAATAGATTTTATTTTTAATTTCATGTCATTTTCATGAGAATTTATAAGTGGGTTTGAATGGTGTGTTAGAGTTTGATGTTTTATGTTGTGCTAATTAATAGCACAAATAAATCATACTTATAATAAACACATCAATATTTCTATTTAAAATTAAAAGGAGAGATTATAGATAAATATTGTGTTGATTTATATGAATGATTGGAAGTGGATTTGCCTCTAAATTGCTCCTCAATCTGTTAGTTTTATTCATTTTTGCTCTAGTTTATTTTCTACAACTTTCTTAGTTTAAAACAACTTCAAAACTTTGGGCTAATTTGATTTAGTAATATTGGATTTTATTTCTTTCTTTGTGGATCGACCCGTAGTCGCATACGTACTACGATTGTACATCGTGCGCTTTCGGTTTTTATAACGATATATTTTCAAAGGTTTTCTTATCGATAGAAAATCCATCGTCTAACACACATGGATTCCCATATCTCAATAGATATTGGAATCACACATGGATTCCTACATCCTTAATAGTTCATGAACAACTACATGTGTTCGAGTATCTTAAACAGATCTTGAATCTCCACTTAGATTCCAGTATCTTGAACAAATCCATTTCCAAGAGATAGAACACGTATCTTAGCCTTGAAGCTATTTTCGATAAGTAAAACCCTTACCGATCCTGGCCTCTTCAAAACTGAATCGACGAATTTGGTCATCCAATGATAATGAGAGCGATCACATATGGAAACAAAGTCTCATATACTTATCATGTTTTTGATATTCTTATCTCACACGATCCCTCGATTAAGAGTGAAGTAGGTAGGTTAGAGCTCTATTGCTCATATCCCTACATGAACATGAGTCTTAATTTCCACATATTGACAAGCCTACTCCATCGGCTTTTAGTGCCAAGTATATGAGTAAATATTTTCAATAAATGAGTAAACAAACAAAGCGCGATTAAGTCATACAAAGCACGATCAAGTCATACAAAGCGATTTCTAATCCCCTTTATGTTTAATTAATATTTAATTAATTAAAACCTCTTTTATTAGTAAAACTTTTTTATCTAATAAAACATTGCTTATCAATTTCTACTATTCATTTGTACTCTTTTCTATACTTTAAAAAGTATTCATATACTTATCTCAAATGGTATAAGTATATTCACAAATCATTAACAAGATTTATTGCTTTAAACCTTCATGTTTTCAAACTTCAAAAAGTATTCATATACTTATCTCAAATGGTATAAGTATATTCACAAATGATTAACAAGATTTATTACTTATAATTTCCTTCAAAATATCCATTTTAAGGATCTAAGTACTTTCACAAATCCATTCAAAAGGTTTAATATAAATGTTACTTAAACATTGTCACTACAAACCCAAAACCATTTCACTCATGTTTATCTTTAAAACATTCTTTTAAAGATCTATTTATATTCATTAGTTTAATCAAAAAGGGTTAAATACGATATTATTAAAACATTGTCACAATGAACCCAACCTAGTCCATACTTGTATTATCTTTAAAACATACTTTTTAAAGATCTAAGTTATAATAGGTTAGTTTGATAATCGACTAATCGATTATCTAGTTAAAACAATTGCTTACACAAATCAGTGTTCGTATACTTAAATCGTTTTCGACATTTCAGCCTAACTATTCCTTGTTCAAGAGTAAGGCCAGGTAAGTTAGAGCACAGGTTGCATCAAAGCCTTACCTAGACACTTCATTCTTAAATCTCACAAATAGACAAGCATACTCTTTGGCTTTACTGTTAAGTATTGTATTAATGATTTCCGTAAACAAGTAACAAACAACATGATTAATCCATTTTCAACATTCCTAAGTTAACTATTCCTCATTCAAGTGGGAAGCCCGGCAGGTTAGAGCTCTATTGCTCAGTTCCTACTAGACATCAATCTTAACTCCCATAAATAGATAAGCCTACTTCGTCGGCTTTTAGCATTAAGAAAAGTTAATTACCTTTTAAACAAATGAGTAAACAACAAGATTAACACATTTTCAACATTCCAGCATAACCATTCCTCGTTCAAGAGGGAAGCCCGGTAGGTTAGAGCTCTATTGCTCTGTCCCTACTCGACATCAAGCTTAACTCTCAAAAATAGAGTAGTCTACCTCGTTGGGTTTTAGTGTTGAGCCTAGTCAATTTTTTTAGAAAATTATATATCGTTTAAAAATACTTGTAAATAGATTTTAAATATCTAAAATATTACTTGAAAATAACTAATTTATAATTTGATGAAAAATATGTTTTATTTTATAAGACCTCTTTGCTTTGAAAATACATATGTAATAACCAAAAGTGTATTTAAACTTCAGACCAACTTTAAAATACTTCAAAACATGTTTGAAAACATCTCTAAAACGATTAGAGAAAATACCAAATTTAAATATCATTTTTAAACACTTAAAACCTTAAGCAACTTACTGCAGCAGTTATAAATGCTGTTAAAAGTCTTTGTGACTAGTTTTCACCACTTAAACAAATGATTTAAGACTTAAAAATTTTACAGTAAGTACTAACGTTAGGGTACTTAAAGGTAATGGAAAGAAATCCCTAAGAATATCTTCCCATTTATTTATAAAAATTCTCGAAAATAAGGTATTTAGAAGTGCACTTATAACGACTATTCTCGCTTCAAACACTTTTAAACTTACTTCAATTTAACAATCAAGTTAAAAAACCATTTAAACATCAAGTCAAGGCCGCACCACATGTTTAAGAGGGTAATAGAAGTGATGTTATAAAATATAAATTTATCATTTACTTTCAAAAGCAAGAGAGGTCCAAAGTTTATAGCTTTACTTAGTTAATGTCACTTTAACTTTATAATTTGCATACAACATAAATATACACAGTATATACTTATAAGAAAGTGAGATAACTCATATAGATCTATGCCAAATCCAATTATAAAGCCACAAGAACAAATAACCACTTTCCACCTCCCCAAAAGCCTAAAGATCCCACCTTTAGCACTTTCAAACCAAGGCAACTTCTTCCTCCTCCTCTTATTGCTGACGGATCCTTGGATCCCCCTCTTCCTCTCATCTTATCCTACTTTTTACTTGCTAATCATGATTCCTATGGTGTTTTAGGTCTAAAGCCAATGTTTAAAAGAGTTTGGAGATGATTTGGCTAAGACTTGAAAAAGTTAGAGAATAATTAGTGGATTAGTGCTTAAGCACTTTCACCATTTTTAAACTTTATCTCAAGCTTAGTGAATCAGAGATTTATTCCTAACGGTATTCCCCTCTTTATATAGGCTTAGGAATGGGATGTTGAATGACCAAAACCCCTCACAGAGGACCTAACATTAATTACAAACATCACTTCTCCTTTATCATTTGCTTAACACTTAAGCATTTCCATTTATGCCTATTTCCTAGATATCTTTAATGACATCACCTATGACATCATCCAAAAAGTTTATTTCCATAAATGGAATAAATTTTTTATTTCATAAGTAAATAAGTATATGTAAAAAAATTGAATAACTTCTAATGGTTAAAAAGCTGTTTATTGATAAAACGATTTTTAGTCACATTATCATTTCAAAATATTTATTTTTGTAAACATTTTTTTAAAATAGGTTTACCATCATTAGTTATGATTTAAAAGGGGTTAAAAAGATTATTAAATCATTTTAATAACATTAAATCTCAAATTCAAATATTTAAATAATTCAGAAATTTAAATACGAAGTGTTCGAAATTCTGGGTCGTTGCACTATAAATCTCTAATATGTAAAGTTATCTTTTGCTATTTATACATTAATAGATTACTTGCACACTTTTTAGTTGTTGATCTTCCTTAAGCTAAGGATGTTATGTGTAGCACTATTAATATATTGATTAGATGAGGTAAGATACATGCACATGTATGTTGATCTTCCTCAAGGTATGTGCATCATACTTAGGCCATCATGATATGGTGGGTACGAGTGAACAATCTCTCTCAATTTGTTGATTATTCTCAAGGTCGAGATGAAACTAGGACAAAGGTCATCGGTTGGGAGTTGTATATGATACAATCAATAAAGTGTTATCCCTTGCTTGCGGGCCTATAATTTGTTAGACAATTTAAGTTTTAGGCCTCTAAAAAAACTTATCAAGTTTAAGCCTTGTTTGAACCTTATTATGAAAATAAGTCTCATTTTCATAATTTAGCATTTTGTACATGCACATTCCATAAATGAGCATGTACAATATTTAAATTTGTACTTGCACAAATTCAAAATATGCAAGTATATATTTATTTTTTTGAATTTGTACATGTTCATTTATGGAATGTGCATGTACAAAAATGATATTGAAAAAATGCCTATTTTCATGATAAGTTTCATATAAGGTCTAAACATGAAATAAGATTTTTCGAAGGTCTAAAGTGAAAATTTGTCCTAATTTTTTAATCATCCTTAATGTCACAATCCCAAATCAAGCGAATCCTAACACCCACTAGAGAAATCGAAAGATTTCTTTGTTTTCTCTTAGGGATTTGAGAAACATAAAAGTCTAGTGGGAGCCTTATTAGAAAAATGAAATGATAGCATTTAACCATTCTAATATTGTAAAAACATATGTTATATAAGTTAAAATAATCTACTTCAACAAATTTGTGCAATTAATATAATTGATAAAAGGTTTATTAGTTAAAGTAGGCTAATGAACTGAATTAAGATTGATATAGAAATGTAGAATATTCTTACCAATAAATCTTTTGGTATGTTGTCAACTCAAGACCTGTGCAAAAGCCAAGTTATACAACTACTAAATATATTCATACCTTAGTCACATAGTTGTTTATTTGTATGAGACTTTGTATTGTCTTACATGAGTTTTGAACTATTATGCAATACAAGAATATGGATATTTGATTCATATTCATCACATGTGATATATAGAGAATAGTTGTGATTTGTAACGTATAAATCTTTAATGAAATTCATTCAAAATAATAAGTAAATTATAATGAGAGATCGTGTATTTAATACGATTGATTATAATAAGAGTATTGTTGTGTTAGATGTAGTATTAGACTAAGAGCTATAAGATGGAGTTACGATTTAGCATTGAGATATAAGCTCGATCATTTTACATCAGATGCAACTTGTTTGATATCCTTAAATGTTAAAGACGACTAAGTGCATTTTTGTAAAGAGTTCAGTGAGTTCGTATAGTAAGAGTTTCATTTGAATGGTTTGACCATTTTGGAAAGGAAAGAGAATGTACGAGAGTGTATGTAACTTCAGCATAGTTAGGATAAAGAGAGTGAATGGTTGCTACTGCTTCATTAAGAGATGTTAGAGACGAGAACTGTATAAAATAATAGTAGATACTTACCTTGGAATGGAAAACATAATTTCTAATCCAGAATGTATCTTCATATAAAATATTGTTTTCTAAGAGATTTATTTCTTTAAGTTTAAGATATTTGATCTAAAACTCTTGACTGTAAACTAGTTATAGTGAACAAAATAAATAACTCATATTAAGTGGTTGAATGGAGCTTCATATTTTGTAAACTTTTATAATAATGGTCAAAATAGTGGGAGCATACCATATAACACTTCTTAGTGGACACATCAAGTTATGAAAATTATTTCGTAAATAAATCAAATATTATTATGAAATAATAACTAGTTTCAGTATAGACTGGAAATAGATATGATTTTATTATGATATGAATATTATGAGTATTCGTTATAAGATAAAACTATAATAATGGTATTTTTCATAACAAAAGTGATGATTTGAAAATACAAAAATAACTAAATATGAATCATATGGAACTGATGAATTGTATCTTAGAAGATTAAGGGTGAAGCACCCATTTAGTGGGAGTGACAAATGAGTTAATGAACTTTTCATATTGATACATATAGATGTATGTAATTCAAACTCTAGTGAAGCCAAAATGAATCCACTTCGTTAAATTCATCGATAAATTATCATATAAATGAGCATGTGTATTGATACATAATTAGCATATATAAGTTCATTGAATATAAAATGAAAGTAGAAAACATAATATGCAATAAAATATATTTGATTTGATCGAATAGGTGAGTGTATTGGAAGAGGTTCCAAAAGTACTTAAAAATGAATAAGAGTCAATCTTAAAAGTCACTCCTTCCTATGATAAATAATGATGTATCAATAAGGAGTAATAAGACTTTATTGGACAAAGAACGATCGATAAGAGTGAAGTTGAGTTAACTTCTTTCTGTTGGGATGTGTACTTAAGAATAAGTATATAGGTTAAAATTAATTTAATCCAAAACATAGTTTACGAGATCATACAAGATTAAAGTTTATAAGAAACCTTTACATATCCTAGACAAGAAGTTGACTGGTTGTGTAATTCAGGAGGCTTCACGTAATATTTTTTATGAGGAATCTTGTGTGGATCAGCCAAAGCCGTTTCGGGCAGGTGAATATTGATTAAGCAACTTATGCCATGAATATAAATTTTCTTTAACTTAGACCAAGGTCGCTTTTATGTATATACAAAGGTAACTCATGAAATGTTTCGAAATGTCTATTCTGTTATACCAAGAAACAATCATTGGTTCAAGAATCTCCAACTTCATAATGAAGGAATTTTTTTAGAGATTATTGGTAGTAAAATGGATTTGGATACAATCTAAAATAAAACTAATTATGATGGATGAAGTGAAACTAACCAAGCCAAAATAGACACAACTCGTTATAATATCTAATAAGAACTCTCGCATATTAAAGAGAAACTATGAGTTGCATATCAATGTCTCGAAAAGAATTTCCTCAATTATGAAATAAGCCATTAAGAGTATCGACTATACTATATGGCATAATGCACAAATCCAGATTGGATTTCAAATACATTATCAAAATATAATTTTGATAGTAGTGCCCAAAAGGATATGATCCGTTAGCCGTAAAAGTGTTTTTGACAAGAAGACCAATGTTGTCAAAATATAGCAAGCTACATTGATAAGAATAACAGTGTAAATTTCAATTGTCGAAATTAACATAACTATTTCATTATTCGACGTGCTTAATTTATTTTGAATTATAGTCGTAAAATTATCACACGATATGATTTTGAGATTTGTATATATATCTGAAACGGATATTCTAAATAATGGTTTAAAATAATCTATTTTCACAAAACAACAAAAGTTTCTCGAAGTTAGTGGGAGCGATACCCAATTTGTGGGTTGATCTAGTATGAAAGTATCGTACAACAAGCATCAAAGTTGAGTAATCATTTTAACAGAAAAGACAAATAGTTTGAATTTCAGTCAAATGCGAAGAAAGTGTGTGTCTGCAAGAAATATTTATAAAGCTACTGGAATATTTCTAAAAACTATAAGTAAACAGTAAACTTATGATTGTCAACGATGTACCCATGTTAAAATCATTCCAGTTTGGCTGTTGTAATGCCCCAGAAATTCATGGAATCTTATTTTAGTTGAATTTTGAAAATATCTGAATTTATTTGTATAAGAATATATGGAATTAATTGTGTGCAAGTATGTGTGCATGTGTGCACGTGCACACTGATATGGCACAAGGAAGAACTCCAGATTTCTTGAATTTAAAACAAGGATTAAAAAAGCATTACAAACATGATTTTGTGATATGGATATTTGATTTCTGGAATTATATGGATCATCCCAGAAAATAAGAAAAGTGAGTTTTATTTTAAAATCAGTAAACAGATTTTATTTAAAACCCAAAAAAAAAATTATACATATATATGTTATAAGGATTTGAAAACCTGTATACATATAGGTGCATATGTTTCTGAAATTAAAGAGGAATTAAATAAGCCTAGATACAAATATACATTTTTAAGTACTGAAAAGTATATATATAAGCAAGTGAAACTATAACATTAAAATGACATGAAATGCAATACAAGTCAATATGCTTGTGTAGGAAAAAATAGCAAAGGGGATTCTCAGGAATAATTAAAATATAAAATAGGGTAGTCACACTTTTAACATGACTAGGTGAGTGGCCATTTTCTGAAAAAGTAAAGAAAAGAAAATGCAGCCTTTAATTGGTAATATGACCGGGGGTAATTAGGGATAAAAAAAATGAGAAAATGCAAACACACAATGCATGATGCTAGCCAGGACAGAAATGGAATTTTGTCTTGAGTAAAACCCTAGTAAAAATATGTTTATAAATAAGTAGTTATGGCCAGAGAAATTGTTTTACCCGAGCTACTTATAATAGGAAAAGAAGAAAACATTTTAAAGGAAGAGAAAATACACTCAGGGATTTTCTGGATTTATAAGAAGAAATATTCAGGTGAGTAATCTCACTAAACCCATGGCATTAAGTCCTATTATGAGGCAGCCAGATTTATGTTATTTTTCTACATGTTTTTGATTCCATTATTATGGTTTTAATGGATGCTTCAATGGATGTTTTAATGGGTGTTTCTGGATGCTTTGATTGCTTTGATGTTTGAGTGTTTTGCTCTGTTTGGTTACACCCAGAAAGGTAAAAGGTATGAAATCATGAAAGTAAATAGAGAATACTTGTAACTGGTTTAGATATGGCATGGAAAACATAGAAACCAAAATGTATATGAGTTGCATTACACTTGTGTAAGTGCTGAGGCTCAAATGAAAGATTCAAGGTTGCAATGGAAATATCCAAAAGTGCTGAACCCTTGATCAAATAGAAAATCCATGAGCCAGAAATCTTGTTTAAGCTAGATCTTGAATTTAGTTCAAACATGGTTGCTTATGAAACAATAATAACCCACATGCCTAGTCTTTATTCCCAGTTGTAAATATTCTTGTATTTTCTTTAAGCCTAAATACTTGAAAATATGATTTTCCCTGGACATGAATGTTAGATTGTTCTTGAGTTATGCTTGTAAACTCTATGTAATGTTTCATGTATACTGGGATTTAGTCACCTAGCTATCTCACGATAGGATTAAACATGAACACTTAGTAAATAAACTAAGGATTGTGAGCCAAGAAGACTGCTGGAATGCTTGTCATATTTGAAGTATGCAAGTTGGCACATGGTTTGTTTAAGCGCTGAGATCTTTGTGCAATATTGTGAATTATTTTATTGCAATGTGTCCCCGTGATTCCTTTATGGCAGATGAGGCTAGGAATTAATTTGATAAATGCAACCTTAAATTGATGAAGTAGGAACTTGAGTTATTCCTAAGATGGTTGGACTGGAGCTATGATAGTTCCTGAGTATTTTTATTTGAAACATATGTTTGCATGGTTGAATGTGTGTACATGATTAGTATTAAATACTGATCATATATGCACAAGTATATCATAAACAAGTCAGGCAAATTGTTCAAAGAAGATATGCCCACTTGTACAAAATATTTATGTCTCACTCATTTACTTAATATCATGGAATTTTTTATTTTACTCATACCAGATCTTGTATCTGACCCTTGTTTGCTTATGGCATCTGAGGTGTCTCATCTAAAATGGGGCAGCCTCTAATGTTCTTTCAGGGAATGCTGGATCTAAATAGGAAGCTGCTGTGGCTAATGAAAGTGATTATATAAGCATGCTAAATTAGAATTGAATAAGAACTTAGAATGAAATATTTGCATGTAATCTGGGGAGTTTTTATAGTTCTGTTTTGGTTGTTATGTAATGATCTTAAAAGTTTGGATTTATTGGTTGTTCTAAATGAATCTAGTGATGTACTAAGTTTGGGATTAATCTAAAGACTTGGTTGAATTTTTGCAAGAAAATATATACTTGAGTATTGTGGTGAAAATCTGTAAATGATATATGCCTGTATTTGAGAAATGGATATGTATATGTACATATATTGTATTAGTTAATTTCAAGTCACTTAAAACCTTAAGTTTGAAGGTTAAAAAATCTGAGTTTAGCTATAAAAAACCTGGAATTATTCTTGTGGATATTTTTAAGTTCATATAAATTAGATATGCATAGGATTTACTGACTTGTTACAAATATTCAAAAGCATATAGTAATTAACTTTAGTCAGAACTGCTAGAATCCAAATCAAGCAGGATACTCTTGTTTAACAAAAACATATATACTCTGAATTCAAACAAGAGAAACACGTACATCCTCATATGTATGTGTATATTATAGGGATGCATTGATATATTTATATTGGTAATAAGTTTTGAATCCTGGTTGAATTGTTTGAAAGAAAAAAAAATGACTCTGATAGTTCAAAGGAAGTTTAAATCAAACTTAAAAGTGCAAATGAGTGTAGGTGGACATCCAGACACATATAAATTGAACGTGCATATGCATGTACATAGAGATCAAATTTAGACGTCAGTCATATTAATTTAGACGTCTGAGATTAAACGTAGACGTCAGTCATAATAATTTAGACGTCTAAGGTTAAATGTAGACGTCTGTCACAAAAAATTTAGATGTCTGAATTTAGTTCAAAATGTCTTTTTCTCTCTGTTTCAATTTTAAATCTCTGAGCCGTCTGTCATAATTAGTTAGACGTCTGGGATTAAGTTTAGACGCCTGTCATAAGAATTTAGATGTCTGAACTGCTGATTTTGCCCAATTTGCCTATTTAGAAAAGAAATAAGTAGCTATGTCAATAACTTGTATGGCATTTTGATTTCTATTTGATTTAAATTCCCTTTGATGAAGCAAAAAAAAAATCCTTATGAAATTAAGGTAGAAAGAGGAGGGTCATTTCAGTTGGTATCAGAGCACTTGGTTGCATTGATTGTTAAGTATTATAGAAATGTATTTTGTCTGTTTGTTTTGGATGAAATAATTTAGATAAGAAAATAGTAATTATAGAAGTACTCATAATATACTAATACCATTTGCCTAGAACTTAGTTAGCAGACCATGGTAGGAAGAGGATCTCATCACCATGTAGGATCAAGTGCACCATAAATGCTTGATATGCAAGACTTTATGAGGGCTTTAAGGGATGGAATTGGGCATAGGCCTGAGAACCCACATGAAGAACTTTCAAAACTACTGAAGACTTATTCCAATTTGGGAGGCAGGAGTTTTGAAGGAACTGAGAATGTGATGGAAATTCAAGCATGGTTGAGAACACTGGACAGAGTTTTCAATGACATGCAATTGGATGATCAAAGGAAGAGGCAAGTAGCTTCAAGACAACTGAAAGGGGTAGCTTTAAGCTGGTGGGAGGTGATCATAGCTGGAAGAAATGAAAATGAGATCACTTGGAATCAATTCAAGGAGATGTTGGAAGCTAGATTTGTTCCAGCATCAGCCAAAACTCTATTGCTTGAAGAATTCATCAGACTTAGGCAGGGAACTTTTAATGTGACTGAATATACTCATAGGTTTGAGGACTTGTCTAAGTATGGAGCTATGCTTGTGGCTGATGAGGCATCAAAGAATGATAGATATATTAAGGGTTTAAACCCAGGGCTTAGTAGGGCTATGTTGCCATATGCAGATAAAACTTTTGATCAAATCATTGATCTGGCCTTAAAATTTGAGCAACATGACAAGGAAAGGGAGAAGTATAAGAATTTTAAGAATAACAACAATAAGAAAAATAAGGGAAGGTATCATCCCTATGACAAAAAGAAGGAGGAGACAGAAGGCAAGAAAACCAATGATACTAAGACCACTGATACAAAGAGAAAATTAACATGTCATCATTGTGGAAAAGAGGGACATATCAAACCAAGGTGCCCAGAATTGAAGGGAGGAGCTTTCAAATGCTACCTATGTGGTAAGGAGGGACATATCAAGAGAAACTGCCCTGAGTATAAATAGCAAGGGAAGCTAGCAAGTTTGGAAAGCAGAAGCAAATCCACAGTAGAGGCTAATGCAGAAAACCATGGTCAAGTGGAAGGTACTTTATTTATTTGTACCCTACCCATATCAGTAGTGTATGATACAGGGGCAACACATTCTCTGATTTCCCATGAGTTAGTTGCATTGCTTAAATTAAATTGCATACTGGTTGAAACCCCTTTGTTAGTGCAAAGCCCATTGGGAAGTTCTAGTGTTTTAAACATGATGTGTGTGGATGTGGAATTGAACATAGGAGGAAATGTTTTTATTTCCAATTTATATGTTTTAAATTACCCAAATATGGGTGTTATATTGGGTGTAGACTGGTTAAGACAATACAAAGCAATAATTAATTTAGACTCATCCACCATATCATTACAAAATTCTAGAGGTCAAAGAATCACAATTTTGTGTGAAATAACCAAGGAAAGAAAATTATATCACTTGATTGACTTAAGTAAGGATTCCAGTGAGCCTTCTATTGAAGAAATCCCCATAATTAACAAATACTTAGATGTGTTTGGAGAAGTTAAGGGTGTTCCACACCACAGACCAGTGGAATTTCAGATTAATCTGATACCAGGAGCAAGTCCAATTATTAAGAAACCCACTAGGATGGGGCCAAGTGAGTTGAAGGAATTGAAGAAACAGTTAGAAGAGTTGGAAAGCAAAGGATTTATAAGACCAAGTAATTCATGCTGGGGTGCTCCAGTAGTGTTTGTAAGGAAACATGATGGTACTTTAAGAATGTGCATAGATTACAGGGAGCTAAACAAAGTCACTATCAAAAACAAGTACCCCTTACCTAGAATTGATGATCTTTTTGATCAACTTAGTGGAGCAAAAATATTTTCTAGGTTAGACTTGGCATCTGGATTCCATCAGATGAAGGTTGAGGACTCAAGTGTTAAGTACACAGCCTTTAACACTAGGTATGGTTTATATGAGTTTCTTGTCATGCCATTTGGGTTGACAAATGCTCCATCATACTTTGTAGACTTGATGAATAGGATATTCAGGGATTATTTAGACAAGTTTGTTTTGATTTTTATTGATGATATTTTGATCTATTCTAAAACAGTAGAGGAACATGAAAATCACTTACACCTTGTTTTGTCTAGATTAAGAGAAAAAGATTTAAAAGCAAAATTTTCTAAGTGTGCATTTTGGAAAGAAGAAGTGCATTTCCTTGGGCATGTTATATCTGCCAAAGGCATTTCTGTAAATCCCAATAAAATTGTGGCAATCCAAGCATGGAAAAGGCCAAGCACAGTGGGAGAAGTTAGGTCATTTATGGGAATGGCAGGGTATTATAGGAGGTTTATAAAAGATTTTTTTAAGATGTCATCACCTCTTACCAACCTAACTAGAAAGAACCAACCCTTTATATGGACTGAGAAATGTGAACAAGCCTTTAGTAGAATCAAGGAGGCCTTAGTCAATGCACCAGTGTTGAAAGTACCAGAAGGAAATGAGGATTTGATTGTGTATACTGATGCAAGTGGTTTTGGGCTAGGAGCTGTATTGATGCAGCAATATCAAGTTATAGCCTATGCATCAAGACAATTGAAGCCACATGAATCAAAGTATGCAACCCATGATCTTGAGTTGGCAGCAGTGGTATATGCACTAAAGCTCTGGAGACATTATCTTCTAGGTGCTAAGTTTATTTTGTACACAGACCATAAGGCATTGAAATATCTCTTTTCACAAAAAGATTTGAATATGAGGCAACATAGATGGGTTGAGTTTCTAGCAGCATATGATTTAGACATACTTTATACTCCAGGAAAAGCTAATAAGGTTGCAGATGCTTTGAGCAGGCAGCATGCAAAAGTAGCCATGCTAATGATAGAAGAGTTTAGAAATTTATCTCTACTTACTGATTTGGAAATTGAGGAAAACAGTGAGGTAAACATGGAGATGATTGAAGAAGGGAGTAAAGGAAAATTAAGTTTGATAACTTTACAATCAGATTTAATTTTGAAAGTGGGAAAAATGCAAGGGGGAGATCCAGATTTATTAGAAAAGAAGACTTTAATAGAAAAAGGAGAAGAAGTAGCAAACTACCACATTGATAAGAATGGTTACTTAAGGAATACAGGTAGAATATGTGTTCCAAAGGATATAGAATTGAAGGAAGAGATACTTAATGAATATCATAGGAGCAAATATTCTATACACCCAGGCAGCACCAAGATGTACCAAAATTTGAAGAGGGGTTATTGGTGGAGAGGGATGAAAACTGATGTGGCCAAACATGTTGCAAAGTGCATGACTTGCCAACAAGTCAAAGCAGAAACCCAAAGACCCTCAGGCCTATTACAACCTCTAAGTATACCACAGTGGAAGTGGGAAGATATATCTATGGATTTCATAGATGGTCTGCCTAGGTCAAAAAGAGGAAACACAAGCATTTGGGTAATAGTTGATAGATTGACTAAAGTGGCACACTTTATACCAGTGAAGGCAGAAAGAAATGCACCTAAACTAGCTCAAATATTCATGAGAGAAATAGTAAGATTGCATGGAATCCCTAAGACTATAGTGAGTGATAGGGACACAATCTTTACATCCAGATTTTGGAAGAGCTTTCAAGAAGCCATGGGAAGTGAGTTATGCTTGAGTACTGCATACCACCCCCAATCAGATGGTCAAACAGAAGTGATAAATAAAGTTTTGGAGGATTTGTTGAGGGCATGTGCATTGGACTTTGGAGGTAATTAGGAAGATCACCTCCATTTGGCTGAATTTACATATAACAATAGTTATCAAAGCACCATAGGTATGGCACCATTTGAAGCCTTGTATGGCAAACCATGTTTGTCACCAATATGTTGGGTTGAAGCAGGAGAAAAGGCTGTCTTAGGGCCTGAGTATGTTAAAGAGACTACAGAGAAAATTGAATTGGTGAGGAGAAGAATGGCAGCAGCTCAAGATAGGCAAAAGAAGTTTGCAGATATGAGGAGGAAGCAGGAAGAATATGAAGTTGGTGATTATGTTTTCATCAAAGTTTCACCTATGAAGAAGGTGTTGAGGTTTGGCAAGCAGGGAAAACTTACCCCAAGATATGTTGGACCTTACAAGATTTTGGAAAAAATAGGTTCATTAGCATATAAGTTGGAGCTACCTGAAGGGATGAGTGCAATGCACAATGTATTTCATGTATCACAACTTAGGAGATGGGTGCATGATAAAGAGGAAATTCTAGAGAAACCAACTCAAGTTCAAATAAATCCTGACTTGGTCTATGAGAAAGAACCAGTGGGGATTTTAGCTAAAGAGGAAAAGAAGCTGAGGAGCAAAACTTTGAAATTGGTAAAGGTTCAATGGAGCCTAGACCCTAATGATTGTACATGGGAGTTAGAGGATAAGATAAAGATGGATTACCCTAAGCTTTTTGCAGTGGAAGGTAAAAATCTAAATCCCTAAAAAGTTTAATATGTATGGTTGTTTTGGCTGAATTGTTTGCTTATGCTATGTTTGATAGATTTTATAAAATCTGGAAATGTTTAAAGTCAAGATGAGAAAAATTGTGAGGACACAATTCCTAAAAAGGTGGGGTGATTGTAATGCCCCAGAAATTCATGGAATCTTATTTTAGTTGAATTTTGAAAATATCTGAATTTATTTGTATAAGAATATATGGAATTAATTGTGTGCAAGTATGTGTGCATGTGTGCACGTGCACACTGATATGGCACAAGGAAGAACTCCAGATTTCTTGAATTTAAAACAAGGATTAAAAAAGCATTACAAACATGATTTTGTGATATGGATATTTGATTTCTGGAATTATATGGATCATCCCAGAAAATAAGAAAAGTAAGTTTTATTTTAAAATCAGTAAACAGATTTTATTTAAAACCCAAAAAAAAATTATACATATATATGTTATAAGGATTTGAAAACCTGTATACATATAGGTGCATATGTTTCTGAAATTAAAGAGGAATTAAATAAGCCTAGATACAAATATACATTTTTAAGTACTGAAAAGTATATATATAAGCAAGTGAAACTATAACATTAAAATGACATGAAATGCAATACAAGTCAATATGCTTGTGTAGGCAAAAATAGCAAAGGGGATTCTCAGGAATAATTAAAATATAAAATAGGGTAGTCACACTTTTAACATGACTAGGTGAGTGGCCATTTTCTGAAAAAGTAAAGAAAAGAAAATGCAGCCTTTAATTGGTAATATGACCGGGGGTAATTAGGGATAAAAAAATGAGAAAATGCAAACACACAATGCATGATGCTAGCCAGGACAGAAATGGAATTTTGTCTTGAGTAAAACCCTAGTAAAAATATGTTTATAAATAAGTAGTTATGGCCAGAGAAATTGTTTTACCCGAGCTACTTATAATAGGAAAAGAAGAAAACATTTTAAAGGAAGAGAAAATACACTCAGGGATTTTCTGGATTTATAAGAAGAAATATTCAGGTGAGTAATCTCACTAAACCCATGGCATTAAGTCCTATTATGAGGCAGCCAGATTTATGTTATTTTTCTACATGTTTTTGATTCCATTATTATGGTTTTAATGGATGCTTCAATGGATGTTTTAATGGGTGTTTCTGGATGCTTTGATTGCTTTGATGTTTGAGTGTTTTGCTCTGTTTGGTTACACCCAGAAAGGTAAAAAGTATGAAATCATGAAAGTAAATAGAGAATACTTGTAACTGGTTTAGATATGGCATGGAAAACATAGAAACCAAAATGTATATGAGTTGCATTACACTTGTGTAAGTGCTGAGGCTCAAATGAAAGATTCAAGGTTGCAATGGAAATATCCAAAAGTGCTGAACCCTTTATCAAATAGAAAATCCATGAGCCAGAAATCTTGTTTAAGCTAGATCTTGAATTTAGTTCAAACATGGTTGCTTATGAAACAATAATAACCCACATGCCTAGTCTTTATTCCCAGTTGTAAATATTCTTGTATTTTCTTTAAGCCAAAATACTTGAAAATATGATTTTCCCTGGACATGAATGTTAGATTGTTCTTGAGTTATGCTTGTAAACTCTATGTAATGTTTCATGTATACTGGGATTTAGTCACCTAGCTATCTCACGATAGGATTAAACATGAACACTTAGTAAATAAACTAAGGATTGTGAGCCAAGAAGACTGCTGGAATGCTTGTCATATTTGAAGTATGCAAGTTGGCACATGGTTTGTTTAAGCGCTGAGATCTTTGTGCAATATTGTGAATTATTTTATTGCAATGTGTCCCCGTGATTCCTTTATGGCAGATGAGGCTAGGAATTAATTTGATAAATGCAACCTTAAATTGATGAAGTAGGAACTTGAGTTATTCCTAAGATGGTTGGACTGGAGCTATGATAGTTCCTGAGTATTTTTATTTGAAACATATGTTTGCATGGTTGAATGTGTGTACATGATTAGTATTAAATACTGATCATATATGCACAAGTATATCATAAACAAGTCAGGAAAATTGTTCAAAGAAGATATGCCCACTTGTACAAAATATTTATGTCTCACTCATTTACTTAATATCATGGAATTTTTTATTTTACTCATACCAGATCTTGTATCTGACCCTTGTTTGCTTATGGCATCTGGGGTGTCTCATCTAAAATGGGGCAGCCTCTAATGTTCTTTCAGGGAATGCTGGATCTAAATAGGAAGCTGCTGTGGCTAATGAAAGTGATTATATAAGCATGCTAAATTAGAATTGAATAAGAACTTAGAATGAAATATTTGCATGTAATCTGGGGAGTTTTTATAGTTCTGTTTTGGTTGTTATGTAATGATCTTAAAAGTTTGGATTTATTGGTTGTTCTAAATGAATCTAGTGATGTACTAAGTTTGGGATTAATCTAAAGACTTGGTTGAATTTTTGCAAGAAAATATATACTTGAGTATTGTGGTGAAAATCTGTAAATGATATATGCCTGTATTTGAGAAATGGATATGTATATGTACATATATTGTATTAGTTAATTTCAAGTCACTTAAAACCTTAAGTTTGAAGGTTAAAAAATCTGAGTTTAGCTATAAAAAACCTGGAATTATTCTTGTGGATATTTTTAAGTTCATATAAATTAGATATGCATAGGATTTACTGACTTGTTACAAATATTCAAAAGCATATAGTAATTAACTTTAGTCAGAACTGCTAGAATCCAAATCAAGCAGGATACTCTTGTTTAACAAAAACATATATACTCTGAATTCAAACAAGAGAAACACGTACATCCTCATATGTATGTGTATATTATAAGGGATGCACTGATATATTTATATTGGTAATAAGTTTTGAATCCTGGTTGAATTGTTTGAAAGAAAAAAAAATGACTCTGATAGTTCAAAGGAAGTTTAAATCAAACTTAAAAGTGCAAATGAGTGTAGGTGGACATCCAGACACATATAAATTGAACGTGCATATGCATGTACATAGAGATCAAATTTAGACGTCAGTCATATTAATTTAGACGTCTGAGATTAAACTTAGACGTCAGTCATAATAATTTAGATGTCTAAGGTTAAATGTAGACGTCTGTCACAAAAAATTTAGATGTCTGAATTTAGTTCAAAATGTCTTTTTCTCTCTGTTTCAATTTTAAATCTCTGAGCCGTCTGTCATAATTAGTTAGACGTCTGGGATTAAGTTTAGACGCCTGTCATAAGAATTTAGACGTCTGAACTGCTGATTTTGCCCAATTTGCCTATTTAGAAAAGAAATAAGTAGCTATGTCAATAACTTGTATGGCATTTTGATTTCTATTTGATTTAAATTCCCTTTGATGAAGCAAAAAAAAATCCTTATGAAATTAAGGTAGAAAGAGGAGGGTCATTTCAGCTGTTTAATCTCAATATTGGATTTGAAAGGATGTCTTTTATAATCAATATAAAATGATATTGGTAATGTCCCAAACGATATACATAGATACCATATTAAAACGTTTAATGTGGAGCATGTAAGATGGATTCCTTATGCATTAGCAATAGGAATTATCTTACATGTGTCTATAATATTGCATTTTTGCTTATGTAGTTGATACATAAAGCGAGTATCAAATCTAAATTAAGATCATTAAATGATAATTTAAAGCATTCTAGAGTATTTATGAAATATTAGAGAATTGTTTGTAAAAACAACAAACTTCTTATGAAGGAGTATTCTGACTCGAACTTTATAAGTGATACTCGGTATAGTATGACAATTCCAAACTCATTATCAATCTTAGTTAAGGAGCTTTATGTTGGAATTGTTCTAAATGAAAGGTTATGGTTGACAAAAAGGCCAAGTACATCATCTTGAATAGCACCGCACCAAAAATTATATAATGCATAAATTTATAACTGAGCTGGGGTTATTTCAAATGCTGAGAATCACTTAACATTATTACGTGATAAAAATGTCACAATATAGATTACGAACCTAGAGCTCACTAAAGTCAAGAAATATTCATCGAAGAGTTCCACATGATAAAGACAGTTTATCAATGTTATCCATAAAATGTTCTCAAGAATAAAAGTATGAAAGAAGGATCATAGGAGCATTGGGGAAGATCAGAAAGCATCAAGATATTCTAGTTAATCATACCTTTCGACAAGGAGCTTTCGACAAGGAGCTTTCGACGAGGTCGAAGGTTGTGACACCAACAATCTACTTTTCGACTTAAGTCCAAAGGTCTTTCAACAAAGACAAAGAAAAAATAGCACAGTCCCAAATTTTTTGAAGGAGTCGAAAGGTTCCGTCTCTTTGTGTCCAATGAGTTATTACCTTTCGAAGAGGATGAAGAAGTCAAAGCAAGTGTGAGCAACTCCATAGATACCTTTTCGAAATCATAGGAAGCCTTTCGAACCAGTTGAAACACATCCAGGATACATTTCGACAATTTCAAAAGGTTTATGAAGAAAACAATATTCATAAGTCAACAAAGAATGGAAGATAACCCTTCGATAACATTGAAGGGAAGCATAGCTTTCGACAACAAACAAGTGAAGAGCAACCTTCCGACAAGGTCGAAAGGTTCACGACAATCAGGAGGAGAGCAACCTTCCGACAAGGTCGAAAGGTTCACAATAGTATATAGAAGTCAAACCCTTCGACAAAGACGAAAAGTTCATGAAGGCATAAAGACAAGAAAACCTTTCAACGATGTCAAAAGGTCCATAATAGCAGAAGAAAGGCAAACCTTTCGACAAAGTCGAAAGGTTCACAACTGCATATAAAAGGGGGACCTTTTGACCCATTCGAGAGCATGGAGTCGAAAGGGGGGCTACCTGAATCTATAAATAAGACCCAAGGGGTCATGTTTTGGGGATCCGAACTTTCTCATTCTAGTCTTGTATCTTCATAATCAATATATTATAACCCTAATTGGGTGATAATTTGGGGGATTTAACAAAAGGAAGCTTTTTCTTGAATAAAGAGGGAAGTTCTAAGCTTAGTTAATTACTTTACTATTTGCTTAAACTCTTGTTGGACTAACTCCTATTTTCATGTTAAACTCATCGAAAGGTTCTTGTCGACAAGATCGACAACACTTCTGTTACAAATAATTACTGCAGCCTTTTGAAGCTATTAACCCTCCGGTCTAAATCTTTCGACAAGGTTAATAATACAATTGGTTCAGGCATCCACTGTAACTTTCCGAAGTGATTAACTCAAAGGCTTAAACCTTTCGACAAGGTTGAATCCTATTTCATATAAGTGACCTAACCTTTCGATAAGGTCAAAACTTGCTTCATATCCACCAAGGCATATCATTTCCTGCTTAAATACAAGGAAAGCCACTACTTATCCCTTCGACAAGATTGGAGCCTACCTTTAAAGGACTTAACCCGGTGAATCTTAACCTATCGAAAAGCTAAATCTTTGTAAGTATCTCAAACAAACTCGGCAAGGTCCGAAGATTATTCAATTCAAAGACTAAACCTTTCGACGATGTTGAAGGGTCCGATTAAAAAATTATTCGTAAACAAAGCCAAGTTAAAAGGCAATTCTTAAGGGGATTTCGCTCACTATTCTTGCAATAGACTATCAATCTTTCTCAGTATTACTTTGGGGTGTTAACAAGAAATCTTTTTAACATTTTTGGCGCTAGAAGGAGGGGTTGAACCTCCGATCTTGTGGTTTCTTCATCATAAATCAATTACATAAAGCTTTTCGTTCGAAATAATAAGAAGATGGAAGGAACAAGTAAAGATAATGACATCTCAAATGAAGGGGCTATGCCACAATCAATTTTGGAAAACAATATCATCCCAAACTTTAACTTAGAAAACGCAAAAATTGGACAGCCTTCAACCCTGATAAACAATGAGATTAAAGTTCAGTATCTACAACAACAAATCATAGCAATGCGAGAATTGCTTGAAGGGAATCCATTTCAAGAATCATTTGGGATCATGGAAAGAGAAGATGAAGCACAACCTCCGAATAAAGATCAATATGAGGATCAAAGAAGTCAAGCTAAGAGGACCATTGAGCAATTAAACAGTTTAACTATGGAGGACAGTGGAGATCACCATGACAACATTCACAACCAAGTCAAAGAGGATACAATAAAAAAATGTACTCGACGAGTTAAGGAAATATGTTATCCTGCAAAAGGCTCCTTTTTCAGAAGAAATTATGGCAACTAGCATCCCTTCTCAGTTTCAGATTCCCCCACCAATGTATGATGGAACCACTGATCCAGATGATCACCTTACAGCATTTGAAAATTGGATGAACTTGTATAATGCTTCTGGGACAGTTCGACGCAAACTTTTCCCGATTACTCTTCAAGGAGTAGCTACCAAAAGGTGTAGGAATTGTCAAAAGAAGACCATTTATTCTTGGGAACAATTTTATTACGACTTTGTGACACAATTTTACGTATTCAAAGATCAAACTATGAGCTTTAGCTTGTTAGTTGCAATCACACAAAAACCGGGAGAACCACTAAACGAGTATTTAAAGAGGTTCAATACTAAAGCATTAAAAGAAAAAAAAGCAACCGATAGAGACAAGTTAATAGTAGTTCGGTCTGAACTAGTCGAACAAACCCCTTTCTTGGAACAAATTTATATTCATGGATGTAGAGATCTACGAAACTTCTACTTTCAAGCCGAGAAATTTATTCAGATGGAGAAAAAAATATTCCACGACAAGGGAATCCCAACGAAGACAAAGGATAGAAGAAATCAATTTTGAGTCCCCAAGTGAAAGATTGGAGGGAAAGAAAAGTAGGAGGAAAATTCAGAAAGAGATTTATGAATCCAATTATGTGAATTTGAACAAGCCCTTTTCTCATATTTTCGCTGTAGCAAAAGATTCTGAAAGCTTTTTAATTACTCACAGTATATCAAGCCACCCCAAACCAAGCAAAGGGAATGATTATTGCGACTACCACAAAGTGAATGAACATAAGACTGATGAATGTTACGCCCTATCGAGACTGGCCCAAAACGCGATCAAGTCAGGATCTCTAAAAGAGTTCATTAAAGAAATTTGAATAGCTTCTTATGCTAATAAGAGAATTTCCTAGATACTTGAGAACTAACTTTTTCTACAGAAGAATGGCAGATTAACAGTCTATTGAGCCATCAAATCCAGTGGCATTTGTTTCCTATGAACTTTTCTTATTCATAAAATTCTATACTTGATTTGTATTTCAAAATTGATCATGTACTGATTTGAAATTCGAGTGTCATTGCAGGTAAAAAAACAAAACCAATCCATGGCATTCGGCACACCCTTGGAGCACAACAAATTTCAAGCTACCTGAAAAAGACAGCTCAAATGCCAGATGCGATATGACTATTTCAATCAGCGTAATTCAAAGGCTTGCATTGATGAGATATCAGATCACTACCAATCCTTCATCAATTTGTGAGAAAGACTATATATGCCAACTCAGTTCTTGGCAAATTGTTTTAAAATAATTTCTCACACGTATCTTCATAGGAAAATTATTTTCAATTACCCTGCAACTAGGGGAGGACAAATGTCCATATTTCAAAATTTAATTTTTCAAAGATATTATATAGCATTAGTAAATGCACACAAATGATTTTCGATCAAGCAGCCTTGATATCTCAAAAGTTTTCTAAAAAGCATTGGCAATGAGAAGCCAATCCATATCTCTTCATGAAAAATTTTAAAGCCATCAAAAGCATATTGACAAAAATTAGATTGGAGAATCTTATTCTCGACTAAAAGACTCTTGGTTCACGAATCATGACCTTCAATCTCCTATTTGAGACTCTATGACAAAAAATTTAACACTCAAAATCCTTTTAAAGGAAAGTCAATTTCAAGAATGATATCAAAATTTATCACAGCAAATCCTATTTCAAAAGTTTTCATAGACCAAAAGGGGACTACACAAGTATTTAGAGGACTATTGTCTCGGAAAAAATTTCCAATACTATTTTCATGCCTTCTAGATGAAGGGTCAAAATGACTTCCATAAAAAGTGTTTTTGAGAATGAGCCTCCGACGTCCAATCCGGAGCAAAAATGTTTTTGAGAATAAGCCTCCGACGTCCAATCCAAAGCAAAAATGTTTTTGAGAATGAGCCTCTAACGTCCAATCCGGAGCAAAAAAATGTTTTTGAAAATCAAAAACCCCTAACGTCCACATCACCTCTTAGGGGAGGGTCAGGATAAGGACTCGCAAAATCAAAAACCCCTGACGTCCACATCACCTCTTAGGGAATCAGAAAACCCCTAACGTCCACATCACCTCTTAGGGGAAGGTCAAGATAAGCACCCATTAGTAATCTTTCAATGGAAAGCCGGCTCAACATAAACTCCATCCCTCAAAATCAAGGGAAGCCTAGAGGAGGCACCGAATAGATGAAGGAAGACAAAGATGTCTACAAATTAAAACTAGAATTAAACCCAGGAGAATAAAGGGTTAAAGAAAGAAACCCATCCATCATCTAAGACAAAGATTAAATCCAAGAGAGGGGTACAGACAAAGGAAAATAGACAAAGAATCCAAAACCATAGTCAAAAAGAGCAAAATATGAGCTATCAAATATCAATACATCCAATGCCTGAAAAGTGGCACCTACCACAAGGGACTAAGGAACATGCATTCCAAAAGAGGAACATGAAACAAAGGAATGGATAAAAGGAATCCATAATGTGATACCAAAAGAAAAGATCTATATAAGAGTCAAAGGGATAGATTATATAGCAAGTTCTTCCACCAAAGATGAAAGTGACTCCATTCAAAGATAGATTGAGTAAACCAATCATTGGAAATAAAGTGTCCCTTTAAGATAGAAGAGTCTATATATATTATATTTATGTATATATATATATATCAATCTGTTATTTGGACCATTGCAATACTAAATGGTCAAGCAATAATACGGAACCACTATTCCGTGTAATTACGCGGCTTTATGAAGCTACTCGACTCCAATATAACAATAGTACTACCAACTTATAGGCACTTTAGGAATCACACATTAATTAAATGTGTTATTACTTCACAGGCTTCTGATTTTATGCATATTGGATGAATTTACACATAGTTTATTCGTCATATGAGATCTTGACAAGATTTTGGCTGAATTATTGATTTTGCAAGCTTTCAAATTCCTTATCTCTTTTCATGAAAATTTCATATTGAGTTTTGTGAAGCCAAAATTTCCACATTGGCTTTTATGATTATTTACTGATTTCATATTCTTGATTTCCATGCTAGATACTCTTGATGATGTCAATTTGAATTTCCGGTTCCATGAATTCTGAAGTTTCTCATTAATTTTATGACGATTTATGGATTTCATATTTTGGATTTCCTTGTTGGATTTTTGATGATTTCATATTGAATTTCGGATTTTGTGAATTCTGAAGTTTCTCATGGAATTTTTATGACAATTTATGGATTTCATATTTTGGATTTCCTTGTTGGATTTTTGATGATTTCATATTGAATTTCTAATTTTGTGAATTCTAAAGTTTCTCATGGAATTTTTATGACGATTTATGGATTTCATATTTTGGGTTTCCTTGTTGGATTTTTGATGATTTCATATTGAATTTCTAATTTTGTGACTTCTAAAGTTTCTCATGAAATTTTTATGACGATTTATGGATTTCATATTTCGGATTTCCTTGTGGAATTTTTGATGATTTCATATTGAATTTCTACTTTGATAAGTTTCAGGTTACCTTGCTGGATTTTTGATGGTCTCTTACTGGATTTCTAATTTAGTGAATTCTAGACTTCCTATTCGGTTTGATGGTGATTTGTGAATTCCGTATTGAGGTTTTATGATGATTTCCTACTAAATTGCTAATTTCACGGGTTTCAAATTTCTTGATTAGTTTTTACAATGATTTGTGGATTTTATATTCCTAATCCCCTTATTGGGATTTCATAATGATTTCTTACTGAATTGCTAATTTTGAGAATTCTGAATTTCCATATTGCTTTTTGTGATGATTTATAGATTTCACATTCATGTTTTCCTTGTCGAATTTTCATGATAACTTTTAATTGACATTCCCGATTTCATAAATTTTGAATTTCCATAATGGTCTCTTATGATGGTTTATGAATTCCAAATATTGAGTTTCTCCCCATTGAAATTTCGTGATGATTACTTATTAGTTGCTTAGTTTAATGAGTTCTTGATTTCCCTGTTGAGTTTTTATGATGATTCGAAGATTCCGCATTTCTAGTTTCCTTATTGAATTTCTGATTTCCAATTTTTTGAATTCTGGATTCCCCTGCCGATTCTTATAATGATTTAGGAATTTTGTATTTCTGGTTTCCTTATTGAATTTTTGATGACCTTGTTGGTTTTCGGGTTTAGTGAATTCTACTCTTCCTTATGGATTTTTGTGATGATTTATGGATTTTGAATTCCTAATTGACTTACTGAATTTTTGATGATCTCATGTTGGATCTTTGACTTGATGAATCCTGGATTTTCTTATTCATTTTCATGATGATTCATGAATTCCGTATTCCTGGTTTCCATATTGAAATTTTTGATGATCACTTATTGAATTTTTGATTTAGTGAATTCTAAGATTTCCTTGAGGACTTTAAAGATTATTTAAGGATTACATGCGTGTGATTTACTCATTGGATTTTGGATGATCTCTTATTAGATTCGGGATTTTATGGATTTTGAACCTCCTTGTGAATTTTATTGATAATTCATGAGTTTCATATCTTTTGGGTAAGACCCTCATTGAACTCCTAACTTTGAGAAATTTTATATTTTTTGAGTTTTATGGTGGTTGGTGAATTTTCCATCAAATCTAAAATTCAGTTTCGATGCAAGTTATTTATATCGCCAAATGAAATTGGTGCTGAATTGTTTACTACTTTTTCACTAAATAAGAATTATTAAATAGTGGTGTTAAAAGAAGTTTTACTAAAGGAAAGAATACCAAGAAAATATAGCTGAATTTATCCTAAGGTTCATCTAATTGAATCATGGTCAGCAAATCAGGTGATATTATTCCACATTCTTAATATTTTAACCAATGATATTAACAAACAACATCTTGAACATTAACTCTATAAAATTAAGATTACTCTTAAATATCTACTAGCAAGGTTGCAATCTTAATAGAGGCATTTATCTATTCCACAGGAAATAAAGGAAGAAGTTCCTTGGAGTTTTTGTCCTAAAGAACAAAAGGCTTCTTTCATACTGGAGGGGGCTAAATGTTATCCATAAAATGTTCTCAGGAATAAAAGTATGAAAGAAGGATCACAAGAGAATTGGGGAAGATCAGAAAGCATCAAGAAAGTCTAGTTAATCATACCTTTCGACAAGGAGCTTTCGACGTGGTCGAAGGTTGTGACACCAACAATCTACCGTTCGACTAAGTCCAAAGGTCTTTAAACAAAGACAAAGAAAAAAGTGCAAAGTCCCAAACCTTTCGAAGGAGTTGAAAGGTTCCGTCTCTTAGTATCCAATGAGTTCTTACCTTTCGAACAGGATAAAGAAGTCAAAGCAAGTGTGAGCAACTCCATAGAGACCTTTTCGAAAGCATAGCAAGCCTTTCGAGCTGGTTGAAACAAATCCAAGATACCTTTCGACAATGTCGAAAGGTTTATGAAGAAAACAACATTCATAAGTCAACAAAAAATGGAAGAAGACCATTCGACAACATTGAAGGGAAGCATAGCTTTCGACAATAAACAAGTGAAGAGCAACCTTCCGACAAGGTCGAAAAGTTCACGGCAATCTGGAGGAGAGCAACCTTCCGACAAGGTTGAAAGGTTCACAACAGTATATAGAAGTCAAACCCTTCGACAAATTTGAAAGGTTCATGAAGGCATAAAGACAAGCAAACCTTTCGACAATGTCAAAAGGTCCGTAATAGCAGAAGAAAGGCAAACCTTTCGACAAATTCGAAAGGTTCACGGCTGCATATAAAAGGGGGACCTTCCGACCCAGTCAAGAGCATGGAGTCGAAAGGGGGGGCCGCCTACATCTGTAAATAAGACCCAAGGGGTCATGTTTTGGGGATCCGAACTTTCTCATTCTAGTCTTGTATCTTCTTAGTCAATATATTGTAATCCAATTAGGTGATAATTTGGGGGATTTAACAAAAGGAAGTTTTTTCTTGAATAAAAAGGGAAGTTCTAAGCTTAGTTAATTATTTTACTGTTTGCTTAAACTCTTGTTAGATTAACTCCTATTTTCAGGTTCAAACTCATCAAAAGGTTCTTGTCGACAAGGTCGACAGCAATTCTGTTACAAATAATTACTGCAACCTTTTGAAGCTATTAACCCACCGGTCTGAACCATTCGACAAGGTTAACAATACAATTGGTTCAGACATCCACTGTAACCTTCCAAAGCGATTACTCAAAGGCTTAAACCTTTCGACAAGGTTGAATCCTACTTCACATAAGTAACCTAACCTTTCGACAAGGTCAAAACCTACTTCATATCCGCTAGGGCATATCATTTCCTGCTTAAATCCAAGGAAAGCCACTACTTATCCCTTCGACAAGATTGGAGCCTACCTTTAAAGGACTTAACCCAGTGAATCTTGACCTAGTCAAAAAGGTAAATCTTTGTAAGTATCTCAAACAAACTCGGCAAGGTCGAAAGGTTATTCAACTCAAAGACAAAACCTTTCGACGATGTTGAAGGGTCCAATTCAAAAATTATTCGTAAACAAAGCCAAGTTAAAAGGCAATTCTCAAGGGGATTTCGCTCACTATTCTTGCAATAGACTATCAATCCTTCTCAGTTTTACTTTGGGTGTTGACAAGAAATCTTGTTAACAATCAACATCAAAGAGAGTTGATTGACAAATTAGAAAGTTAAGACAATATAACATATCCGTTCACTAAGGGATTAGCTCAACTAGTTTTGAGAAAACTGATCAGAAGAATGGAAATAAGATTTCATAATTGACAGCAAGTGCAAGTGGAGATTGATAGAGTTAGGGATGTGCCTTAGGGGTGATTATGTACTTTTTTACGTACATCTAACTCTTTAACCGATCTTATTTATAATAAATGTATTTGATTTATATTATATATACTTTATTATATGGTGAAATAGTTAATTAGGTAATTAATTAAAAGTGTATAAATAAGAAAATCTTTAAATGTAATGTTATGTGACTGTAGTTGCAAATAGTTGTAATCATGAGTAATTAATTACAATATAAAATAACATTTTATTTTAAATATTCCCAATTGATATATTGCAAGAAAGGATATCGATACATCCATTGAGACCAGAGTACATAACGCTCTCCAAATGATGGGTAGTTTATTACTCATAATTGTTGGAGGGCACCAAGGTGTTACGTACTATGAAATGACCCATTCTAAAAGTTTCCCATTGGTTAGTAATAATAAAGGTCAAACACCAAATCTTGAAGCAATGATATTACATAGTTCTCCCAACTTGAAAATACTGTTAAACTTCAATGTAGAGACTCTTGATTATAGTTAAATCATAGTATGACGTCCATCGAACGACTATACTTGGGACTGAACTGAAGCATTGGAAGTGAAACATTATTCAATAAAGAATCTGTCTCCTCTATTATATAAGGTTAGTATTAGGTTAACTACAGTAAACTCAAAGTCAAAACCTCTTGCTAGAGAAGTACGATTAATAATAAATGTTATTATTGAACTAAGGACTTTGTTTATAGACTAATAAAGTTGAATGTGGACGATATTGGAATTTTGACCAAAACCAATTTTCATAAGTTCTAATGTGATATAATATTGACAAAGAGAATTGGTTTAAATAATTGTTACTAATTGGTATTGCTTAAGAAATTATAAAATGTGATTTTACTAAAATGGTTTGTAAGCAATGACTTCAGCCAAATTGTCCACCACTAGCTAAGATGATGTGTGAACATTAATATTTGAATTGTTCAATATTAATTACTGACTAAATTCACACCTCTGAGTCACGCAACCTTATTTGTGATTTCTTTGAAATACCACACGATTTAATTAATTTATAAAATATTTTAAATTAATTAGCATTTGAGAAATACTGATTATTATTTAGTTTATTTTTTTGGTGTTGTTAATAATTGTTTGGATGTATATATATATAGGTTATATATGTGTGTGTTGATATACGATATCAGTATATATTTTAAGGGTTTTAAATATACTTAATTGCTTAACAAACTTTTAGAAATAATTATCTATGTGATGGATTGATGTGTCCTACCATTCTAGAAAAGGAAGGGATATATATGAGATTTGATTGAAAGTTAATTTAGAGTTAAAAGTGAAAGTTTTAAAGAGATAATAAGAAAATATTTTTATTCTCTTATTAAAACAAGTCATCTCATTCATTTTTTTCTAATTCATTATTTCATTCATTTTTCGTCCTCCCCTTCCTGCCATGATCGAATCTTCATCATCCCCTTTCTAAAATAGTATAAACTCCAACTAAAATGGAAACATCAAATGAAATAAACATAATTAGTTCATCTATCTCTTGTAAGGAGTTGGTGTGTATCTTGGAGATTCGAGGATAAATCTCAAATCAAGTCGTGATATAGGATAGATCTGGAAGGTATTTCCTATTTTAATTATTCTATTAAATATAATATGATTATCATAATCCTGTATGTATATACTACAGCCTCATTTTGATTTGAAATTATTTACGTAATTTGAAGTATTTATTGAAAAAATTGACTTGGTTTTAATCTGGTAAATCAAAACCAAAATTTATATATGATTAGAATAATGTTTTAATTATAGACCTATGTTTCAAACTCCTGAATCAAAGTATAATTTTTGTCTAGATCTAAAAGTTTTTATGTAAATATTATTTGTATTAGTATGCACATATTATTACTTCACCCTTAATTGAAAGTAATCATGCCATTTGAATACTTTATTGAATGGACTAATTTGTTCTTAATCTGATAATTAAAATAGAAGTTTACATGTGATTAAAATAATGTTTGATTATGAATCTAATTTTAAAATTAATTACAATAATATTCTAAATATGTTATGCAATTTAATATTTCAAATGTCCTTATTTGAATATTTTAAAAGACTGTTAATATCTTGTTTAATTTATTGTGTTCAACTTTGGTTTTATGGTATGAAAAAAGAACTTTATTTCATTTAGGTTGAAACTTTTAATTCATATATTTATATGTATTTTGTTAACTAGTTCAAGTATACGTATGTTTGTAAATACATCAGAAAATTTTAATATAGTATGTGGAAGTTTTTTTTGAATTAATTAGAAAGTTTTGTATTAATCATTATATATATATAGGGGAAGGGGGAGTATGTTTGTATAAACATTTAATATTTATATAAGCATTACGGCATGCGCTTCGCGCTTGAACTACAAATTGTATATGTTTAACATATTCAATAAAAATGATTTGCACAAATATTTAGTGATATTTTTTCGTTAAAATCATATGTAGTTAGTCTGAATTTTAATTTCTACATCTAATTATTTTTGTTAATTTGAATTTTTCTTTATATTATTAATTAATAAAAAATGAATTTGTAAAAAATATATTTGTTAGATCCTATTTTTAAGTGATATTAACAGTTGATAATATTTATAGAGGATCATTTTGAATTTGTAAAAGTATTTAATGTTAGATTCTATTTTTAAGCGATACTAAAATTTGGTCATATCTGTAAAGGGACATTTTTTGGTAGTTCACAATGCTACCAAAAAAGTATGACACTAAAGGTATTACAACTATTACTAAAGATAATAAATAAATTTGTAAAAAAAGTTTATTTGTTAGATCCTATTTTTAGGTGATATTAAGAGTTGATAATATTTATAGAGGGGCGTTTTGAATTTGTAAATGAGTTTGATGTTAGGTCCTATGTTTAAGTGATATTAAAATTTAGTAAGATCTGTAAATGGACATTTTTGGTTGTCACGCTGATACCAAAAATGTGTGACACCAAAGGTATTAAACTATTATTGACGAGATTTTTTGGCACGTGCAATGCATGTGCATATAAAAGCCTCTTATAAAATTATTGTTTAATAAAGATAAACTGAAAAGCACAAAAAAATGTAATTTTTCTCTTAAAGTGAGGTTTGAACTTGTAAGCTTGTTTATGTTTCAAAAATTCAATTTGGAGATAGACGTTGATTTTTGTTTACGGTGAGATTCGAACTCCTGGCCTCTTATTTGTTTATAATGGTATTTTTGGAATTTCACGATCGGACCAAAAGATTGTGTTTCTATTTCAACTATTAATAAAGATTTCTTATTGCTAAGGCACATTTTAAAACCTTTTTCAGTTTTATCAAACAAATTAAAATTGAGGTAATAATATACACATCTTAGTTATTTCTTGTTGGTTATGCTATTTAATTGCATCATAACACCTCTTGCGTGTTGATTAAATGCTGTATTAATTAAATTTGATAAAAAGGAAAGCTGAAATCAATTAGGGATGCCACTTTTTATCTCCTTCCCGATTAGACCTTGATGGATAGCATTTCGATTTAATTTTGTTTATTCACTTGTTAATTACGCTTGCTATATGTTTAGCATTTCCGTCACACAATTTAAAATACGAATATATCTGATATATTCAAACATTTTCAAATCTCATACTTATTAATTTAGAATTAATCAGTAAGATTAAGACAAGGTTAATAAAATATGGTTTTATTGAAATAACTAGATTGGAACTAGTAAAATCCTTTATACTTCATACGCCCACTATGATCCAGATAGGATATTTTTGACATACACTTATTTCACCTACTGCAGACCAGCCCGGTTCCTTCAATATGTATGATTTACATTAATTAAATATTATTTTATTTAAATTAATTAATCATATTAATTATTATATATTCAAGTTTTTGAAATTAATTATTTAACTTCTCAAAACAATTTTGAAAATTTTTAATTACATTTTATAGCATTTATAAAATGTTCTTTTATAGTTTGAACTTAACATTTAAATTTAAAATATATTTAAACTTTTAAATCTAAATATGAAAATTAGCCCAAGTCCTAAAATCCATTCGGGGCTTACATTTGGGCCAACATTTTGAACTTACTCCATCTATTAGTTCAGGCCAGTAGTTAAGGAGGGAAGAATACTTGATACTCAACCTCAAGTCTAAACACTTCTTTTTTAGATGCTCATCAGATAGGTAATTTTAATTAGTTGCCCTCGAAATGTTGAATATATAGACTGCATAGACCATTTGGGCTCTAATACAATTGAAGGAACCCGGTCCCTTTCACAGCAGGTGAAATAGATAAATTTCAAACAAAATTCCTTAATTAGATCTTAATGAATTTTCGAAATCTAATATTTAACACTTGATCCAATTTATTTATTTTAATAAAATCAGTTTTATTTACATTAATTCATTCTTAATCAATCAATTTATATTAATTAAGTATGATATGTGAATATGTATGAATATATATATATATAATATATCATGTATATAAAAGATATGACACATATATGAAATATAAAATATGGGTAAGTGCTGGTATTTTGAAAAAAGATGTGAATAAATTTATATACTAGATTTGGATATAATCACATCAGGATCTAAAGAGGAAAAAGATAAAAGTTGACATCGTTAATTGATTCCACCTTCCTCTTTTGCAAACTTCCAATTATCACTACACTCAATCTCTACAAAATATGATGATATGTAATAATAACATGATAAATATGACTTATAATAACACACAATAACATGGTTAATATACACACATACATGTTAAATTAAATTGTTTTAATATAAACATAAGATCACATATTCATTAATAAAATGAATATATGCATATACAATATGTATATATATCAATATTAAATTATATATATATATAATTCTTGGTAAATTTTTATATTTGCTTATTTTAAAATTGTCAAAAGGAATTTTAAAATTAAAATACATGCATTAAGTTTTAGGCGAGATGTTAATGTCTATCATGTTTTAAGATTGATTGAAATCTAAAACTTTTAACTTATTAAAAGTTGTGTATTACATTAGAAAATCATTACAGGTATATTAAATCATATATATGGTAAAAAACCATATTTTTGTATGTGTGTGTCTATTAGTTTCAAATAATTGAGTGAATTAAATTATATCATTTAATTAATCGTTTAGATTATGATATATCAATTACAAATCATGGTAAGCCAATAAAATTGTGATAAGAATGTTACAACTAAAATATACAAATGTGAATAGGAATTTTACCTTACAGATCTGGCCGATAGGTGACACCTTGATCTGCATATTCTTCTTAGATTCCTAATATCCAAACTTTGCTAGAATCGAATGAGCCACCTTATTTTATTTTATTTAATTCAATTTTTTAGTGAAAGAAAAATTAATTTCTACTATTAGAGAAAAGGGGAAGGTAGGACAAGAATGGAAGAGGAAGGAGAAAAAAATTGAAGAAAATGGAGCTACTTGATGGAATTTGCAAGGAATGTTTTATTTTCATTTTGGGAAAGAAAACCTTTGCCATTCCCCTAATTTAAAACTTCCCTCTTTAATTCCCATTAATTAGATCTCATTCATGTCACTTCATTCTCTCCAGTATGGTCGGCCACATCATACCATTACGTCATATATTTATTTTCAAAAGCATGTTAAGTAATTAACCATATTTAAAATTCATTTAAATATATACCGATATCGTATACCAATACATGTGTATACAACTTTTACTTATACATCTATAATTACCAACAACACCTAAACATCAAATAAATTAATATTTCTTAAATATCAATTAATTTAATTAATTTAAAATACTCTATAAACTAATTAAATCATGTAGTTTTTCAAAGAATTCACAAATGATGTTGTGAGACTCAGAGGTGTGAATTCAGTCAACGATTATTATTGAACAATTCAAATATTAGTGTTCACACGTTACCTTAGCTAGTAGTGTGATAGTTTAGCCAAACTCAATACTTATAGATTTTGTTGGTAAAAATCCAGTTCATGTTTAATTAAGTGGTACCTTTTAGTAACGATAATTTACATACGTTCTCTTCGTTAAAACTATATCAGTTTAGTATATATGGAATTTAGTATTGGCTAAAATTCTAATATTATCCACAATCAACTCGATGTATCCAAAAACAAGGTCCTTGGTTTAATAATAGCATTTATTATTAACCGTTCTACTATGGTCAGAGATTTTGACTTTTAGTTGACTATGATTGACTGTGATACCTATCTCATACAACAGAGGAGATGAATTCTCTATTGAATAGTGTTTGCTCCCAATGCTTCAACTCAAAACCAATTATAGTCACTTTATTGATTGTCATGTAATGATTAACTATCAAAATTAAGTATTTACATTGAAGTTCCACAGTATTCTCAAGTTGAGGGAACTGTATAACATCACCACCCTGAGATTTCATGTTTGGATAGTTGTTGCCAACCAATATGAAACTCTCGGATAAGTCATTCCAAAGTTATTTAATAACTATGAGTGTATAATCCCTTGGTGCCCCCCAGAAGCCATGAGTTATAAACTGCCCATTTGGACAGCATTACGTGCTCTGGTCTCAATGGATGTATCGATATCCTTTATCGAAACATCTTGACTTAGAATATTTAAATCAAAATGTTATTTTATTTTATAATTAATTACCCATGATTGCAACTGCAAATTACATAACATTTTATTTAAGGATATTCTTAATAAAATACCTTGAATTAATTACTTAGTTATTATATCATAACGCAACAAAATATATAAAAGAAAACAAACACCGTTACTATGAACAAGATTGATTATAAATTAGATATATATAACAAGTTATATAATTTTACCATAGAGCATACCACTAATTTTTTTATCCACAACCATATCCATTTGCTAGTGAGGATCAAGGATTATATTTTTATAGGAAGTTGTTTCGGAATGAGTATGTCTAGCGGTCAAAATGAAGTAAAACATAAAGAATAACAACAATAAGTAAAGTTTGATAAGCTTGTAAACTTATGAATGCACATGGAATGATGTTTAAGTGGATATACAATTCCCAATAAATGTTAATGGACCATATAGGAGAGAGGTTCAATGTATCAACCTCAGTGGAGCCACTAGTATTAGAATCCTTAGAGATAGGATCAATCTGTTAATAACTGATCTAGTTAAATATGAATGCTTAATAGAATGAAATAAAATTGTTTATGTTCTACCGAAAATATTTCAAGACACATAAGTTTTGAGTGGTTGGATGAAAACATATATAACCTTTTTCATCCTCACCGTAATCAAGAAAAATAAAAATAACATATTGAGAAGATAACTTATTGTGTTCTACATGTGGAAAATGATAAAACAAGCGGATCCAAAAACTTAAAAAAAAAAGAATAATCGGGTGCATGTCTATATAATAATTAAGTATATGTCCATACAAACTTACAAAGTACATGAGATTTATTGAATGGTTCCATCAAAAGCACCAGAAAATCATAAATTTTTTTAGAAATGTATTCTCCACTCAAATCACACTTGAAGCTTTTGATAAAAGTTAAATGTCATGTTTTGGCAAGTACCCAGAATGTTATATATAGTAGGAAGAAATCTGAACAATATTTCATTAAATAGAACAAACAATAATTGAAATGGGTTGAGTTCCTTTATGCTCATCTGAAAAAATTGTTTGATTCTTTATGTCAAAACTCGATCTAGTTCAACCCGAGACAATTCAGTGTTAGCACCAAGGGTTAGAATAGTGTTTAAAGCAACATTTGCTTTGTCGTCGAATGGAGAATTCTCTAATAACATATGTATCATAGGATGTTACATTTGGTGTGTTTCAAAACACATGAAGTGACACACTACTCAAAAGAGTATTAGACTCTTTCGATATAAGAGAATTGGTGTCATGATGCTTAGATTTTGACATGAAACCACAAAATCCTTGGTTAATGCAGTATGGTTAATCGATAAATATCGTCAGAGAACGAAATGACTTTGTAGGTTGAATTTTGTAGTTAATAACAAACATGGACGATCCTCTCCACTATGCACCTATATACACATGGATATTTGTTTTATTATGTGAACAAGAGTATATTAATTTTTCTATATATAGGTTCACATGTTGGATTATGTTCACAAGTTACCACTTTTATAGTTTCACATATGTATAACTATTAGCCCAAAAATTGGATCAACCTCCTAGATTGAGTGTGAAAGCACCATCCATGTTCTTATAGAGCAATAATATAGAGAATAAATGTAAAAAGAGCAGAAATAGTAAAAAAGAAACAAAATTTTTTATAATGGTTCAGCTATGAATGAAGCCTATGTCCACTTTATAACTTTCTATTAACTGTGTTGTTACAAGTTGAATTGGATTACAAGATCAAGTCACAAGTGCAAGAATTCATTGGAGAATCATAGTGAACCCTTGGATGACTACTATGTGGGAGGAGAAGAGCGAAGAATAATCTTTGTAGAGTTCCAGCAGTCAGTCCAGAAGATGCCCTTCATGTTGCAGATAGGTGATTATTTATAGGGATTGGAGAGCTATTGGGCTAGGCCGCTTTACCAAATGCCTATTCTTGATGGTACGAAGGTGCTTCAAAAAGTTCACAGCGAACCGACCTAGCCTGATGGATCCCTAGCGATCCATATGGCATGGATCGCTAGTAATCCATGTAGTTAATGTATTTTGGGTCGTTTCACTTGGATTTCGCTCTTTGCCTTATGTAGATGCTCTCCATGTAATTTCATAATGAGTTGCTTTGTTTTGATGGTAATCTATATACAGGTTGCATTGAACTATGACTGAAATCAAATGAATGCTCATTTCTAATACTAAATTGCTTGGAATATCATGAAACTTGGTAGATATCCTTAGAATAGATATTGGTTCATGATGCAAGAGGTTTGGAGGATCCACGAGCATTCCCTATGGATCGCTAGCGATCCATGGGTGATGGATCACTGGCGTTCCATCCCTTAGCCTATTTTTGCATCTTTCTTTTTGGGTCCTTCTTGGCTTTTTCTTTTGGTCCTTTCGGTTGATTCCTAAGTTATTTTGACAACGTCAATATTCTAGCTCCCGTTGAGTTCTGTTGGGTTAAAAACCCGGTTAACAATTGCCCCCCTAGAGTATGCCTTCGTTGGAAACAAAGTGTGCTCTGGAAGTAACTGCTTTTGAGTCCCCCTTTCGTGAAGTTTAATTGATCGTGTCGAGGCTATCATGTGAATTTGGATTTGACTATTCAACCATCGGTTGAGTCTTCAATGTGAACTGTCATTGCTCATAACGATAAATCAATTTCAATCTCACAACATTCGAAATGCTTGCAAACAACACTTAGATCCAATCCAATGCTCTGGAAGTAACTGCTTTTGAGTCCCCCTTTCGTGAAGTTTAATTGATCGTGTCGAGGCTATCATGTGAATTTGGATTTGACTATTCAACCATCGGTTGAGTCTTCAATGTGAACTGTCATTGCTCATAACGATAAATCAATTTCAATCCCACAACATTCGAAATGCTTGCAAACAACACTTAGATCCAATCCAATGCTTGCAAACCGAGCTAACTTCTCTTACGACCCGATCCAATTGCCAGCATACCCTAAGCTCACTCATGCCATCCCCGATGTCGATCTTCAACGCTTAAGCTTTCTGCCTCTGACACCGCCTAACCTCGCCACCACTTCAAGCCAATTTTCAGCACTTGAAACATTGCCTGCCTAAATTGAGACCGACCTTACCTAGCATGGATCGCCAACGAATTGAAATTGACTGTGTTTGCCTTCTTGAAATTGGTAATGTGAATTTTGGCGTAGTATTAGCGATTGGTGATGAAGTTATGTTGGTGATGGATGTAGTGGAAAATTCGAGTTGATTGTGACTTTGTGGAAGAAGATAGTAAATCGCGTCTTGAATTCTTCACGGAATGAAGCCAGGGTTTTGCCCCGGTGCTTGACATGTTTTTCTATCTTCATCCATAGAGTCAGAATTAACTTGCACCAAGTTACACCGTTGATCCCGGCACGGAATCTTACAGATTGATTTTGGTTTTTCTGGGAGGTGATAATAGCTTAGGGTAGCATCCTGTATGCAGCTCATGCTGTTATCACTTTCCAGAGAACTGAAAACGACTTATCCTGAGAATTATCTACTCAATTTGGACCATTGGTCTATAGTTGCTCACTTTGGATTGGTCATGTCATTACACAGTCGGTGTACCTGGAATAAGAAGAGTTTTCCATGTCGCTTCAGACAGCAGATCCATTATCAATCGTTAATCGGTAACGGGCAAGTGTAGAAGGAATAACTTTAATGAACGGTATGAAAAGCCTTTTCCTTTCTTTACTGTGAGTGAACTATCTACACAGGATAGAGAACTTATAGTGTTTAGGACACCGAGCCCATCCCACATAGATAACACACTGCACTTGCCTCAGTCAACGCTTGAAATCCGATGAGTTGGCATAAATTAATACTTTTTCCGAAATTCTAGTGTTAAGTGTAGGGGGCTTCTATAAATAGAATTACCTGACCACGTAAGATACAAGTTTTTTTGTATAGAATGAAGCACCTGTCATCCCATCATAAATCCAGTGGAGGAAGTCCGGCACTTTCGAAAGCCGAATCGACATCAATTATGCCTTAACAAATGGTTTCAACATCTCCTACTTCTTTGGCACCACCAATTGAACACGGTCAATTGGTTCCAGTTGGTCCTATTGTAGATCGAACTCCTCCAAACTTTAGAGCTTTACTCAACCCTCCAGAGAGAGCTTCCATCATAATTTCTGCTAAAGTCCTGCATAACATTTGTTTACAGCATGGCAACTTGGATGATGACATACGCCTTCCATTGAAAAACGAGTTTGCACACATGCCACCCTCAGGATACACCGCCTGCCATCGGTACATGTGCTTGAATGGAGCAGTGCCCCCTTCAATCCTTTCTTAAGTGAGACTCTTCTGAACTTGGGAATTGCTCTATTCAGATTCACCCCAACGGATATGCGATTTTGACTTGTCTTCATGTTTTGTTTATGCGGACATTCAATCGTGCTTCAAGCTTTGATAAGCTGAGATACTTCCTCTCATTCAAGAAGAGAGATGAATGTCCATCTCTCGTGATCATTAAGGCTCAAAGAAATCGCAAAATTGTGTTGTAGCTTCAAAGTAATTTGTCCCAGTTCAAGACCCAATATTTTTTCATTAGGTGTCCTAAGTAATTTAATTACCTTTAGACAACATGGGGTAAGTCTTCTCTCTTACTCATTGAGATTTCATATGATGATGTGAGATTTTTAAAGATTTTTAAAGATTTTTAATAGACTGAATACTCCTTGCAGTTATTCGAGGCCAAACAAAGATCCATCACTTGATCCCATCTTCATACTCTGAAGGCCATAAGATGCTAGAGAGAGATCGGTCAAGTCTTTACTAACATATGAGAATTTTCTTCAGTATGGGTTGTTGCGTCCTGGGAGATCTACCATTGTCGTTGAAGTTCCATCACCTTCTCATTCTAGAATTCAAACACGCTCCACTTCTTCATCGCACGACTTCAAAATGGGCGATCTACTAGAAGGAGATGGTCCATCCGACAGATCAATTGCATGAAGGAAAAGGCGTTACGATCGAAGCCAGTTGCCTGATTAGGATGCCTCCGATCCTGGAGGAGGGCGAAGAGGAGTTCAAGCAGTGTGAGGGCAAGGCGTGGTGATTACAAAAAAGGAGAAGGGTGAAATTAGAGCAGTAGTAGCTATGATTCCTCCTCAAATGATAAGAATTTGATGTAAGTTCTAGTGAAGGAGACTTCAAATCATGCGATGAAACTCCAGGAATGAGTCCTATTCTCCCAGATTCGCCTCCCTAAGAAATTATTGCTAAAGATGCTCCCCCAACAGCCGAACAATTTCATGGTTCTCCGCTTGAGGAAACTGTTATCAATTTTAGGGACTTAGGCAACGTTAATGTAAACATCGATGAACTCATGGGAGATGATATCGAGTTCGAGGGATTGTCTTCTCACCCCGTTCATGCTGTGTCTAGAGTTAGCCTAACTCCCACCGTAGTGGCTTCCGGATCCGGTTTGTGAAGTCCTTTTAGGCCGTCTAATATACGTTACACTTACACATTTCACTAGGGGCGCGTACACTTACACGTGTATTATTTGAGTTCATTTTCTATCGTTAAAGTTCTTTATTTATTTTTTATATCAAGTACTATGAGAGGTCATGGACTTTATGAGGACCTTGAACAATTACAAATGAACAATGTGGATCAAGACAGACTTCGAGCCTCCATCAGCCCTGAGAACTAAAGAAGAGTGGAGAAGGAGGAAAGATTCAAAAGCCGAAGTTCGTCGTCGGGACGACAGATACAGAGATAGAGTTTATAGGAGTGGTTATGAAAAGAAGAAAACTCCCGATGATCGGGAAGAACCATCCAAGAAATTGAAGGTAGATCATGGTTCTCATCCTTCCGAGCACCAAGCATTTGCCTCAGCTCCAGTTTCTGTTGGAATTGAAATTCTGACTTTTGCTGTTCAAGTCTCTCCATCAACCTAGACTCCATTAACTCATGTAGTGCTTGCTTCTGGTTCTTCACGCCCCCATAGGAGGCTATCTTATATTCTCCCGTCTGGCCCCCCTAAGCTCGAAGTCGCACTCCCCGGATGATTTATGAAGGGAGTTAAATTTGATCGCAACCCGCGTCCGATCCGTAAGGATTCTTATATGCCTCATCTCCAAGCGATTCAGAATGATTTGGATCAAGCTGAAGGATAAGAGAAATTATGTAAACAACTGTCACACACAAACTGTAACAACTACCAAGAGATCCTTTCCTTCAAGTAAGAAAAGGATGATTATGAGAGGATGTTAATGGAACATGACGTCAAAATTGAGCAATTGACAAAGTAGAGGGATGCTGTAATTCAGGAGCGTAAGAGCAACGCTAGTTTGCTGAAGGAATTGAAAGAGGCCCACACAAAAATTGAGATTATGTTCAGAGACAAAATCAACAAGGCCCGTGATGATGAGGTTAAGCTGAAAAAGGAGCTTGAAATTCAAGACGAGATCATCGAAGTTCAGAAGAGAACTAGTACTGGTCACGACGAAGCCATCGAAGCTCATAAAGAGATAATTGCTGATTACGCGAGAATGGTGGAATCCTGTGACAAGACCATTTCTGACTAGGCTCAAATGATTGCTTCACTTCAGGGAAGAGTCGCACGGCTTAACATTGAAAATACCCAAGTTGAAGTTAAGAAGGCTGCTGTGACGGTGGACTACTTGGAGCTACAGGATACCTTCGAAAGGAAGATGGAGAAGAAAGATGACACCATCTTGAATTTCGACGTCAACTCCTTGCTGCATCAGGGAAACCTCAGCTATCTGGGTCCCAAATTCTCGCATAATCTTGTTGTGGTTTGGGAAGAAGTTCTGGCCCATTTCCCAGAAAACGGGGATGGATGCACCGAAAAAAAGTTGGAGGACACTTATCTCAACGAAGTGTCAAAGAAGGCTTTGGTAGAGGGCCGAGAGATTATTCAGATTGAGAGGAAGCGAGAGGCCGTCGATGCTACTGCAACTGCTAAAGCGCTATCAAAGCCTTTTAGTTGTAGGTCTGGAGAACGATCAAAGCAGCCTTGTGATCAGTTAGGAACTATTCTGGGCAGCTGGTAATACTTTGTTGTCTGCCCCTTCAACAGCTGTTTTCAAAGTCATGGGTGGTCTTGGAACTTCACCAAAGATTGTGCATCCATCCAAAGATGGAGATGGTGGGGAGTATGAGATTGAAATTCTTGGTCACACTTCTGATGCAAGTAGCCTTCTTGTTTCTCCCGAGTTTGAGAATTTTCAACTCACACCGCAAGAACAAGACGAATCAAACACTTTCATTTTTGATCTTATAGGTCCGCCTTCTTTGCCTATTGAACTGCCAATTTCTTCGGTCCTAGGGCTGTTGCTATCTCGACTACTTCGACGCTTGTTTCTATAGCCGCTTCGATCACCACGTCCGTGTCTGGCTCACAACTAGGGCCGAAATCCAAGAAGATTGCTGCGTTGCGTGGCCTGAACGACCCTTCCATATCTTTGGAGGGCGATTTAACAACAGCTGACACTCAAGAGCAGACAGACCAAGTGAGCTAGCTAAGTAAAACTAAACAGCAGATGGTGACAGTTAAGAGGGAAAAGATTGAGGAGAGAAAGTCTTCTAGGAGCTCCCGCAAGTCCCGGAAGCGCAAGACCAAGGGGGAGTCTTCCGAGGGGGTCGAAGAATAAGGAGGAGACATGGACATGGGGCGATAATTGATATCTCCGGCAGTGATACAACTCTTGGTGGGGATGCTGAGAAGAAGAAGAAACTTCAAACCAAATTTGGGAAGGGAACTGTTGGAAAGAAACACTGACAAGCTCAAGTGACAGTGGAGCCGGATACTGGAACATTCTGATTTGTTTGACATGCATTCTGTACAAGTGCAAAGTCTGCACTTATTGCTTTTGTTGTTGTAGCATCTGTACTTTTCTTTTTGTTGGCCAATATTGTGTGGGTACGGCCCTCACATTTTGACTTTGTATAGAAAATGTTATAAGGAATGAAAAGATTAATGTTTCTACTGTCATCTCTTTTGTGTTCTTCTTTATTTATCACGTACTTAGCTTGTTTTTATACTACTTATGTGTGCACATAGCGTGGTTGCTTGTTCTGCAATTTCTATACTTCACATTGTCATACCGTGTTTCACGGTGTACGATGCCTTTATTTTCATGATTTGATGCATTATGTATGCATTTTTTAACTTTATAATTGAATCCATCATGATTGCCAAAATTCTTTGTTTGGAGAAATGGCCATGTGGAGTAGTTTTCCTTTCAACTAAATGTTGGTATGTGTATGCCCCCCACTTCACAGGGTTGTTTTCTCCGAACACTTGACAAATAACCAGTTGATCTGAGCGGTTGCTCGGATGTCTGTAACTGAATCTACTTTGCGGTTCCTATCTTTGGGAACCTGTGACTCAAGTGTCTCGATTCCAGAGATTTTGTCAGTCAACGATCGGAATTCTTTGCCGGTTTCTAGTTGTACGACATTGCTAAATTTATGTCACTTAATTTTGATAGTGGGAGTCGATTCTTGTTTTTCCTACAATAGATGAGTTTCCCGGTATTGTCAGGACAATACCGGTACTTACAAGATCTTAATGGTTTGCTAATGGCGACGGAGCAACATCAAGTAATGCTTGCACAAAATGCATGGCTTTTAAGAGTGTGCGACTTACGAAATGAGTGGCTTTTAAGAGTGCACGGCTTACAAATTGCATGGCTTTTGAGAGTGTCGGCTTATGGGATCGATATGATCCGTCGATCCAAAATGGTTTGGAACTTCTTGACGTTGCCAATCTTCGGATAACATGAGGAGTTCATGCTTCGAGAGCATGGTTCCACAGCTCAAGAGATAATGCATGGCTTATGGGTGTGCACTACTTAAGTAATTATATTTGTTTAGGTGTGATTCAACAACCCAATAAGTGGTGCACGGCTTATGAAATATGCGGCTTTGGTTTGGGCGGCAACACCGGTCCTTAGAAGGCGGGGATCGAGTTCCGTCGATCCAACGGCTTGAGTCGATTTCCTTCCATCGACTCGGCAGGTAGGTGGGGCGTACTTGAGCATGGTTCCACTATCTCAAGCAGCGATTGGATGGTTTTGAGTTGATTTGACCCTATCGACTTAGCATGTTACTTTTGTGAACACGGTTTTATTGGTTCAGAAAGAAAAGAAATTTTATTAATAAAAGTTGGGCAAGTTCTGCCTATTTACAATGCCTCCGGCATTCCAGGATGGGTTATTTGTGGGAAATAGGAAATACATAAGATAGAATTAGATAAAGTAACGACGCAGCGATTCGATGTTCCAAGCTCGTGGAATTTGGGTTCCATCAACGGTTGTTAGTTTGAATATGCCATCCCCTAACTTCTGGCCAATCACATAGGGCCCTTTCCGGTTTGGTCCGAATGTTCCGGGTGCAGGGTAGATCCGTTTGAGGATAAGGTCTCCTACTTCGAAAGTGCGGTAATGGACTTTGGAATTGAAATATCATGCGACCCTTTTCTGGCGAGAAGCAGTCCATAACTCGGCTTCTTCCGTCTTCTCATCGACCATATCGAGTGACTCGAGCAGGAGTTGCTCATTTTGCCTTTGATTGAAGTTTTACCTTCGATGAGAGGGGACTTCTAGCTCGATTGGGATCATTGCTTTTGAAGCATATGCCAGGGCGAACGGGGAGTGCCCGATTGCAGATTTGTGCGTTGTCCTGTAAGCCCATAGTGCGAGTGGAAGTTCATCAACCCAATTTCCTTTAGATTTAGTTAGCCACTTTTTGATGGTGGACTTGATAATTTTGTTCACTGCTTCAACTTGCCCGTTTGCCTGCAGACGTGCAATAGCGGAAAAGCTTTTCTCGATTCGGAAGCGTTTGCAAAAGTCTTTGAACTCAGCGCTCTCGAATTGAGTACCGTTATCCGTCATGATTTTTTGAGGCACTTCAAACCTGCAAATAATGTTTTTAGTGACAAAATTAATAACTTTCTTTGTGGTAATAGTGGCCAGCGGTTCCGCTTTAGCCTATTTGGTGAAATAGTCAACAACAACGATAACATATTTGGCTCCTCCTTTGGCCATTGGTAATACACCAATCAGATCGATTCCCAATATCGCGAATGACCACGGGCTGACCATCTATGTCAGCTCTATCGAAGGAGTTCCTTTGATCTTGCCGAATCTTTAGCATTGGTCACGTCATCTGGCATAATCTGCTGCGTCGCGGTTTACTGTTGGCCAAAAATACCTATATCAAAGAAATTTCTTTGCGAGGGTTTGCCTCCCGGTGTGATCTCTGCAATCGCCTTCATGAACATCCCTGAGGATTCTTCAGGATTCGTAGAGCATCCCCTTCGGGCTTCGTAGAGAATCCCCTACGGTAGAGCATCCCATCCTGTACTACAAACCATGGTGCCTTTCAAAGGAGCTTTTTTCGTTGATTCTTGTCTGCGGGGAGTGTTCCTCTGAGAAGGTAGTTCTTGATCGATGTCATCCACGTTTCTAGTTCTTCGATTGTTTTAAAAATCCAGTTGATATCCATCTCGCTTATGCTTGGAGCGGTCAGAGTTTCAACTGGGACTAGTCCCAATGACCGAGCTTCTCCAGAACTGGCCATTTTGGCTAGATAGTCCGCCTTCATGTTTTGTTCCCTCGGGATATGAGTTATGGTATAATGTTCGACGTCATTCAGCAGTTCCTGCACTTTAGATAGATACAGGGTGAGGTCCCTCCTCGAGCTTGATATTTGCCTTTCACCTGGCAGACGACTAGCTGAGAGTCGCTATAGATGTGTACAGACTTTATCCTGAGTTCCTTCACAACTTTCAGCCCAACCATCAATACTTCGTATTCTGCTTTGTTATTTGTTACGGGGAATTCCAAGCGTAAGGCATAGCAAACAGATCGTCCTTCGGGAGTTTCAAGCACCACTTCTGCCCCCGAGAAAAAGTTGTTAGATGCACCATCGACAAACAACTTCCAACGTATCTCCACTTCCGGAGTAATCTCTTCTTCATTATCTCATAATGTAAACTCGGCAATGAAGTCTGCCAGTGCCTGCCCGTTGATCGCCCTTCATCGATGGTATGTGATTTCGTACTAACTTAATTCGATGTTCCATTTAAGCCGTCTAGAGGTCTCGGGGTTGTATAACACTTGCTTCAAGGGTTGATCTATCAGCACTTTGATCAGGTGTGCTTGGAAGTACGGTCGTAACTTTCTAGATGCAATCAAGAGGCAGTATGCTAGTTTATCTAATTTCATATAGTTCTTCTCGGCTGTGGTGAATCATTTACTGATGTAATATACAGGTCGCTGGATCTTAGATCTTCTCGTACGAGCGCGGCACTTGATGCATGTGGCGAGACTGATAAGTAGATGTAAAAGTCTTCTCAGTCTACCAGCTTGGATAAGATTGGTGGGGTTTCCATTTATCGCAGCAGCTCTTCGAATGCACTTTGACATGATTTCATTCGAAGTTCTTCTTTCTCTTCTTTAGCACGTCAAAGAACGGTATAAATTTGTCGGTTGCTTTTGAAATGAACCGGCTTAGCGCTGCAACTTTTCCATTCAAGCTTTGTAACTCCTTCATGTTCCTTGGGGCCTCGACTTCCCATAAAGCAGTAATTTATTCGGGATTGCTTCGATGGCTCTGGCGCTTATAATGAATCCCAAGAACTTTCCAAAGGCTACCCCAAAGTGACATTTAAGTGGATTGAGTTTCATTCCACATTTGCGGAGTATTTCAAACATTTTGGCGAGGTTGTCCAAGTGATTTCTAGCTATGCGCGATTTAACCAACATATCATCTACATAAACTTCCATAGTCTTCCCGATATGATGTTTAAACATGGTGTTCACTAGTCATTGGTAGGTTGCCCCAGCATTCTTTAAGCTGAATGACATCACTTTGTAGCAGTATTATCCCAGATCAATAATGAAACTGGTATTTTCCTAGTCAGGTTCATGCATCATGATCTGGATGTACCCTGAATAAGCATCCATAAGTGATAGTAGTTCATGCCCAGCTGTCCCGTCCATAAGTTGGTCGATTCTAGGCAGAGGAAAGCTGTCTTTTGGGCAAGCTTTGTTTAGGTCCAAGTAGTCGATACAAGTTCGTCATTTTTCATTGGACTTCTTGACCAAGACCGGGTTGGATACCCATTCGGGATAGGTTGCATCATGGATAAAACCATTCGCCATCAGCTTATCCACTTCTTCTCTCAGCGTCTTGGACCGTTCGGGCCCTAGGTTACGTCTCTTCTGCTTCACTGGTGTATACATGGGATCAATGTTAAGCGCATGGCATGTAATCTCCAGCGAAACCCCACACATATTGAATATGTCCAAGCGAATACGTCCAGGTTGGTTCAAAGAAATTTGATGAGTTCCAGTCGCATCTTGTTTCCAAGATGTGATCCAATTTTCAAGACCTGTGTTAGGTCATCCATATCGACTGGGGCAGACACCGTCAATTCTGCCGGTACTACCCCTTCCTCCCCTGAACTCTTCTTTCTAGGGTCCAAAGCCTTGTCGAATCGGCTATGGTCCCCAAGCCAGGGCGACTCTATAGTTGCTATTCAGTAGGTTCACGAATGTGGAGAGTTCTTCCCACATTCTTCCCCTTTTCTTTTCTTCTAGACTCACGTAGTTCTACGATGTAGCATTCTCTAGTGGCACTTTGGTCTCCTTTGATCACCCCAGCTCCATTCTCTATCGGATATTTCATGGTTAGACACCATTGAGTTAAAGCAATCCTGAAATCTGCCAAAGCGGGCAGACCCAAGAAAGCATTGTAGGGGGATATTTCATCTATAATCACAAAGGTTTGGATGAGGACAACTCTTCGATCACCTTCTCCCAGTTCTACGGATAAATCGATTGTTCCGATAGGTTGCTTAGGTTCACCGGTGGATCCCTAGATCTTTGTTCGACAAGCGGATACGTCTTTCATACTAATCTTCATCTAATCAAATATGTGTTTGAAAAGGATATTCATAGAGCTACCACTGTCGACCAATACACGTCGGACCATAGCTGGTCTGATTCCTACTGTCACGACCATGGGGTCAAGGGTTGGAGCTTATATTCCTTTAGTGTCTCGATTTTGGAATACTATGTCATTGTTCAAGGTTCTCTGATGCTTGGCTGGAATTCCATCTTCGATCGCGAAGCACGAATCTTTTGGAGCATGTCTTAATGAGCTTGCATATTGCTCCATCTCTCCCCAACTCTTCTACGGGGGATGAGTTCCTCCGGATATTGTTCCGATGATGAGTCTATGGTCGGTCCGCCTGGATTCCTCTTTGCCGGTTCCAGCTTGGTTTCCCCGGTTTCTAGGAGCTTGGGGTGCTACAGGCTGGTCACAATTTTGTGGTTTCCTTACATACCGCTGAAGCTTGTTTTTACGAATCTGCTCTTCAATCAGGTTCTTCAAGTGATGGCCCTCATTCTTGTTGTGACCATGTGTTTCATGGAAGCGGTAGTACTTTCCAGAATGCTTTTGCTGTTTAGTCGCTTCCTTTTTAGGCGGCTTCTTGTATTCCTCCATCCCTTGTGTCGCAAGGTAGATGTTCTATGGAGTATCATTGAGTGGGGTGTAGTCTTCGGGCCTCAAACCTTTAAGTCACTTGTTACTTCTATTTCGCTTGTTGGAAGTCTGGTTCTTCCCTTTTCGATTCCCATCCTTCCTCGCGTTTCCTGCAACGGTCCCAGGTGTTTGCGTCTTGGTTCACCACCATGTCATTCTGCCCAACGTTGGTTGGTTGTAGGTCAGCAGACTTTCCTTCTAGCTCCTCTACTTCTTCCAATCTCAAGTACATGCTCGTCTTTCGGTTAAAGTCCTTTCCGGTGGTAGGTTGTTTCATTTTGATCCATTTTCCGAATTCAGTGTCGAGATGGATGGCGCGGACCAGGTCCATGAAGACCATATCTTCATTTGGGTTACTTACTTCAGTGACCGCGGTGTTAAACCGACTCATGAAGGATTTCAAAGATTCATTTCGTCCCTGGAATAGGCCCAATAAGGACATCACGTCTTTTGTTGTGTCGTGTGAAGCCTAAACTGATCAAGGAACCTTATTGTTAATTCACCGAAAGTGGAGATGGATTTAGGTGGGAGCCTGGTGAACCACATTAAAGCAATTCCCTCCAGAAAGATTGGAAAATATCTACATCGAACAGCATTTGAAGCATTCGCTCCGTCATGTACCAATTGTACTTGTACAAATGAGGTTTCGGGTCTCTAGTTCCATCGTAGGACGGAATAGTCGGCATAACAAACTTTTTAGGATAATGTTCATTTAGAATGTCATTGGTCAAGGGAGTTCGGCTTAAAGCGGATCCCCATTCATCATCTCTCCTATTCTTACTTTCATCCATTAGGCGCTTGATCATGTCCATGATATATGCCTTTGATGTCCGGTAGTTCGCGGGTTGGCTATCGGTGACTACACCAAGTGTTTGACCTTGCAAACGATCTTTGTAAGTGGACTGAAGCCTAGGCTCTCCTTTCTTCGGGAGAGCCACTTCCTCGAAATTCCGTTGGTGTGTGGTTGGTCGGGTAGGGGTAGTTTGGACCTCTCTACCGATATCAAGTGCATTAATATTTTCTTTCAACTCGTCGTCGTCAAGTTGTGCACCATTTTAGAGTCGAAGAGATCCACTGTTATATCTTCCTGTAGGGCTTTCGTCCCCAGATTCAAGTTCATGGCGGGCTACTTTGCAGCTGGTGGAGTGCTTGTGTTTCCTTTAATAGTGATTCCTACAGCTCCACATACTACTCATTTTTGTTGCTGCTTTCCGTTTCTTCTGTTAGGCCAGAAACAGAAGAGTTTTCCTACTTCGTGGTAGCGCGGGCTCTGGCATGGTTCTCGGAGCAGCTAGAGCAGCTGATGATTGCAAGGTCGGGAAGGCATTTCATTTTTCCCTTAGAGCTTTTTGGCCGTTCTCCATCTTTTGATTGATTTCATCAACCATCTTGTTTAACTCGCCTCCAATGGTAACTTCATGCTGGATATAAGGTCATGGCACCTGATCTCCCATGTTGGCGCTAGAATTTGCTTTGACTAATGGGTTGTTGGCACCGTTGACTTTAACTTGTTAAGGATTGGTTTTCTCTCCAGCTATTACAGCTCATATGGATCTTCTAAAAACAGTTCTCTTTCTTTCTGGTGCCATTGATTCTCAACAGCAAATTTCTAAGCAAAGATTGAGGATCTAACTTTTGAACCTATCTGATCCAAAGTAGATAGCTAGATCTAAACCCGAGTTGGGTTCTCAATGAAAGCATCAAAATGTTAACCCAAAAAATGGATCAATACTCTGGATTGATTGTGAAACCACCAGCTCTGTTCTTATAGAGCAATAATATGGAGAATAAATGTAAAAGGAGCGGAAATAGTAAAAAGACAAGAAGTTTTTTATAGTGGTTCGACTGTTAATGAAGCCTACGTCCACTTTATAACTTTCTATTAACTGACTGTTGTTACAAGTTGAATCAGATTACAACGTGATTGAATTTTCTAAGTTAGATTGTAACGACCCAGAATTTCTGTCATTTGAAATTCGAATATTTAATTAATTTTAAATATTAATAAGTAAGATTTGTAAGTCGAATAAATTTAATTTCGAATATTGTTGATTTAATTTTGTAACGACCCAGAATTTCTGTCATTTGAAATTCAAATATTTAATTTATTTTTAATATTAATAAGTAAGATTTGGAAGTCGAATTAATTTAATTTCGATATAGTGATTTAATTGGGCGATTAAATTATTAATTTAATACTTGAAATTGGGTAGATAATTGAAATCTTGGTTAAATATGTATGAAAATGATTTATAAAGTTATATTAAATCATATTGGAGTTAAAATGATATTATAGAACTTTTAAAATTGAATTAAAAGTTAATTTGTGAAAATTGAATATTTTAATATTTAATTGACGAGTGAAAATGACCATTTTCCAAACAGTCTCGGATTTCGACGAAACCAGTTTCATCGGATCCGTAATGTGATATTATTGTAAGATTTCAAATTTCATGTCAATCGGATGTACGGTTTGTCCGGGGCAAGCCAAAACGCATCGAAATCGGTTTAAATCGATTTGATTTAAATTTGATCGTTTATTTCTGTAACTCGCACATATGACCGAATTAGCTCCCGAAACACGTTCCATTGCATTCAGAATGCGGGGTAAACCATAGAAATGTCTGTCGGCATGCTTGATTTCGAGTTAGAAAATTTCCGGATGAATAGTAATTTGAAATTTTTTCTATAAAAGCACCTCTATATTTTCCATTTGCAAGAAAATCAAAACCCTAACCCTAAATCTCTTCAGCCGCCACTTGACATTTCAATGGCTAGAAAATCATCTCATTCTCGTCCAATTTACTTCAAATCCATCAATCAATTCGAGAAACATCCAACTACAAGTTTGTAGAGGGTGGTGAGTACATCATATCCAACGGCTATGATGATTTTTCGAGCTATAAATCAACGGCTATTTGGGTTTGAACGCGTGATAGTCGAGTTCAATTTTCGCGAGCTACAGTTGACCGAGTGGAGCTGGATTTTGGCCGGTGGTGGCTTTGGGGGAGGCACGCGAAGTGGCGCCATCTGATCGAAGGGGAGATGTTCGTGGTGGCGTGCGAAAATTCAAGAGAAGGAGGCGGCGTGGGTTTCGTTCTTTGTTCGAACGCGACTTGGAGGGAAGGAGAAGAAAGAAACGTGCGACATGATGGGAGCAGCAAAAATCAAGGGTCCAGATTGCATGTGGGTTTGAAAATAAAAATATAAGTTGTAAATTTTTTTTTTTAATTCGTTCAATGTTTAAAATACCATATCTTGTTCATACGAGGTCGAAAACGCACGAAACGAATTGCGTTGGATTCGTTTTGTCGAGCTCTATGCAATGGAGCTGGATTGGAATTTATTTGAGCTAGTGAAAATTTTGAGTAAAATTAAACGCGCGTTTAATTTTATTCGAAATAAAACGCTACAACTGTTATCGTAAACTCAAGGTGAGAACTTCTCACTCAATCGAATGTTTTGTTTCGATTTAAATTTTAAATAGTTAGATTTAAAATTGTTGATAGTGTTGATTGTGATGATTGAATGATAAATTGTTATCTATTGTGTTAAATAGACCCTATACGCCGTATATTAAGCGGAGGTTATTTATTAAAAATATATACCGCGATAATACCACATTGAAGTGGAATTGGTATTATATATGTATATAGCAATATATATATATTGGAATATGTATATATTGGAGTTGATTTCCCGCATTATATAGCGGATGAGACCCTATTGCGCCGCATAATAGCGGATAATATTTATAAATCCCATATACCGCGATAATTTCACTATGAAGTGAAACTAGTATTGTACTAACATCTATGGATGCAGGGAAACAGGTTGGAGGGATCCAATTGGATTCCTCAAACATTTGAATTTATTTCAATGTTGTGTGTTGATTTATTTATAATCATTGTGTGATTATATTATGATGGAATCTATAGACGGCTATAAATTAGCCGAAGATATTTTTGGTATCGATGGATACCAGAAATATTTAAAATTGGATTTTTGAAAATATAAGTTGAAAATTTATCGAAAATTTTATTTTTGATAATTGGATAAATTTAAAAGGAGTTTAAAAGATAAAAGTCTTATTTTTGAACGGTATTGAATTAAATCTCAAAAGGCTTAATAAATGGATTTCGAAAATATTATTTATAAGTTGAGAATTTATTTAAAATTTGGATTTGAAAATAGTTTGGAAATTAAAGGAATTTATCTTCTTAAGAAGGAATTTATTTTGAAAAGGAAATAAATTTAGAAATCCATTTAGTAATTGATTTTTGGTGATTGAAAATAAACCTTTTGGAAATGTTTGGAAATTTATTTGATTTAAATTAATCAGATAATTTAATTAATCCTATCTATGAATGTTTGGATTATATTGGATGTTGAATTGTTTGACATCTTTGATGTGTGATGCTTTGTGATATATTCTGATTTGTGTGTGATTTATGATCTATTTATCTGTGATATATATCTGTGATCTTTGAATGAAGATAAGCGTTATAGTTTATACCGCTTATCAATTATATTGTTATATTTGATCTGTGATGATTGAATGGTGTTGCACTATTGTGTTAAACCCTGGACTACACAATACACACACAAATGTGGATTTCACGTGGAAATCGGTTAAGTCACAGATTTTTATCAATTTTGGAAAAATTGAGTTTTTGAATCCAAAATAGTTTTGGAATTGGAATTGAAATTTTTTGAAAATGTGTTTCAGAAATAAAAGTTATTTTAAATAACTTAATAGAATTGGAATTTAAATCATTTGATTTAAGTTTGAATTCAATATTTGAAATTGAATTCAATGAATTGGGAATTTTGGTTTAAAAGATTTTATAAGTATAAAAGGTGTTTATATGGGTTTAACCATTTAGAAATATGGTTTTGGAAATTTAAATTAAATTCGAGTTTTTACTTGAACGACTTTAACTGTGTAATTATAACCAGTTTTCCCAAAACGAAAACTATCTGTTTTCAAATAATAAAAGCTTTCATTAAGTGAAAAGATTTCCAATGTGTATTGAAAACATTTCAAGTTGAAATAAAATTGTAAATAGTTTGGAAAACTATGAATTAACCTTTGTGACGATAATTAAACTTTATTTTGAAATAAAAGAGTATTTCAAAAAGGTGTATCTTTTATATTATAAAAGACTTGAATTGTGCATAGTTTTGAAAGCTATAAATTAAATCTTAAATTAAAGATTTAATGGGTTAATCAAATGGAAGTGGAAATTGATTTGGAAATCTGTGAATGAATCTTTATGAAAATGGGTAAACCTTTGTGAAGTAAATCTTTTTGTTTAAAGATTTAAAATGGTAATTTGTTAAACCATTTGAAAGAAAGGATTTGGGTAATAAGTTGTGACTTAATTGAAATCCCAATATTCATATGTTTTGAAAATATTGTGCTCACTATTCGGGTTAGCCGGGAAAAGACCTTTGTGTCATATAACCCATTCCGAATTTGTGATACGACGATATGGATCGTATTGAAGACCGGTGGTGAAGACCGGGTATTTGTGAAAATGATAGGATGACCTATCGATTGTCTCTGCACCGTTAGCTACGGTATAGAGATTTCCTTTGTGATGGGAAGTTTTATCGGGATTGTGAATAACCGGATTGCAAGGGCTTCTTTGGAAGTGCTTTCGGTTCTGTTCGAACCCGGAACAGACTTGTATGGTTACATGTTTGACATTACATTTTGAGATGTAAAGCTGATTTCTTTCTAATACATTTCTGTTGGTGGCGGAGAATTTATTCTCTTAGCTTAACACCCTTCTCTGAGACGTACGAGCTCAGAGGTTATGTAGTTGAAATTTATCAGCGATATATTTCCAATTTGGTAATGTGGCATGCTGAGTGTTGTTGTGTGATGATCATTTATTTGATCATTTGTGACCAAAGCGTGGCTTTGTGAAAAAGCGTAGCTTTGCGGACGAGACTTCGTCAGGGCCTCACAACCCGGAAATGGTCGAAACAGGAATGTTGCGGCAAGGTTATGAGGGTCGCGCCCTTTAGGGTATGTCATTTCCTTCTGGAAAAGGGTAGTATCATGGTATGGAGCCCAGATACTTACTCATGTGGACACACCTTATTTATTATGTGTGATGTTGGTTACCGAGCGCTCGGATAAAGGTCCCAAAGGACCGGGGAATGGCATATTCGTGAGTTACTTGTTACAGGGGTAACCGGGCCTTGTGTTGGCAGAGAGCAGGTTGTCTCTCGGGGCGTCCAGCCAGAGGCGTTCCTACGTGGCATAGGAAGTTCCTTAGCCTAACCATTTGTTGGCAAATCCATTTTCCAATACGAACCTTGTACGGTATTAGTTGTAGAACCTTCCATTTACTTATGGTGGCGCCCCACTGTTTAGATGGTAGCTATAGTAGGCATAGTGTGAAATGCCTATGATGGCTAAGATTAATATTATACTTTCGAAATGTTTTCTGCACTATGACTAATAATAATAATCCAATGATTTTGCGTAGTAAGCATATTTGACTATCATAAGAAGAAATCTCCTACAATTCTGCGTTTGCATTGTGTGTGTGGTAGGAGGTCTTATCGTAGTTTCATTTTCCAAAAGCATTGCGAAATTGTTTTGTTTTCTTTGTTGTTGTTGCTTAAAGATAACCTGTTTTAAGTTCTCACACCAGTCACCATGACTGACCTGGAGTTTATTGTTTCCTTCCTAAACTCTGGGTGCCCACCAATTTCCACACGGGCAGTCTAGAGTCAGGTTATCAGGTCATTCTGGATTCAGGAGATGCTTTGGAGCTCAGTGGCGAGCTGGATGGCGAGACGTATTACCTGTATATGATATTATTATTCCGCTGTGTATTCTGTATATGAGGACAAGTCTATATAACTGTCCATTTGTGTTGTATATTGTTGCTGTAAACTCTGATGATGATGTAATGTATAAAATGATATAGTTCTTCGATTTAAAGATTATTCATTTATCTATTATATGTTGTTCCGTTGCGAATGTGAGATTCTGATATTGTTTCTGTGTTCTTTTTCTTTCCTTTTCTTCTGTCTTCTTCTACCTCTTATTTTTCTCCATAACAATTCGGTTTTCCGGCATTCGATTGCTCGGCAGTTGATACAGTGGACGTATTAATGTCGATTTTCGAGCGTCGAAAAGTCGCGTTCGTTACACTTGGTATCAGGGCATATGGTTTAGCGATTAACTTGGCTCTGTTGGGAATTACTCATTAGAGATAGAGTCAGCAGTACTCTAGAATGAGTGTGAGTGTAATAATAGATACGAGTGCATATTTGTTTGTGAATATGAAATTGTTTTCTGTAACAACCCGCATATTCGACGATTATGTATTTGAATATCTTATTTAAATATTTTAATCATTAGTCGGATCTTATTCCGAAAAGCTACTTTTTGCAGTCGGTCAAATTAGGACTCGAGACCACCCCCATTGAGTTCAAAAAGACGTTTGCGATCTTTTTGAGTATAAACTTCGATATGTTTGGAGTTAGTGGAATTTTGTCACTTTTTCGCTTAGGGCTTTGGTTTGGGCTGAACCACTTACTAACTCAGTCCCAACCCATCTCCTCTTCATCACTTCATTCTTTATTTCCTAACACTTCAAGCTTCATCAAAAATGGGGAGAGGAATGAGAAATTAAAACTCCAAAGCCCTAGTCTTCATTGCTAATCCAACATCTACTCCAAATCCAAAGAGAAGAGATTGATTCAAGCTTGTGGTTGATTCTTGCTTTGCTCTCAAGCTTCATCTTCATCAATTTTCATGAAAAGGTGAGATTTTTATCTCACATCTTTGTCTATAACCATCATTGATTGTTGGGTATGAATTCCTAACACTTGATCATGTGCGATTGCTTTTGGTTTGGATTGAATTGGTGAAAATCCCAATTTTTAGTGTGTTTCAGTAATTTTCGGGGCTTAGGTCGTTCTGCCGTGGAGAGGTCGCACGCATATAGCTCGTTTTCCCCCTTAGGTCGCGCGGAATAGCTCGTTCGCCCCTAGGTCGCTCGGCAATATAAAACACTCGCCTGCTATATATCACGCCTCTTTAGGTCGCTCGCCCCTTAGGTCGCTCGGCTATAGCTCGTAACCCGCTAGGTCATCTGGCAATAAACCCCCCCCCTTAGGTCGCTCGACCTATTTTCTGTTAGCTCGCTTGCCAAGGTCATTACCCGCTAGGTCACGCCATCAATAGGTCGACCACATTAGGTCGCATGCTCAGCCCGTTGTACTACCACTAGGTCGCTCGCCTAGTTGGCTGTAACCGCTAAGTCGCTCGGCCTCATTCCTTAGGCCGCTATCTCGCTAGGTCGCTCGACATGCCTAGCTCGTTTCCTTTAGGTCACTCGGCCTGTTCCCTTAGGTCGTTCGCCAGCTTAGTTCGCACCACTTAGGTCGTGTGTTACTCCTTAAGCGGTTAGCTCGCTGGATCGCTTGCTCATTGGTCTCGTGCACCTATCTTAGGTCGCTTGCACTTTAGCTCGGCCTTGTTAGATCGCACGGGCATGTCTACTTTGATGGATTTGGAATTGAATTCTTTAGACTTTACTCACGTCTTCGAATGTGAATTTTAGTGAATTGATTTGTTTCTACAATCATTATTGTGATTTGTCACTTTAAAAATATAAAGGTTTTAATACTAGTAGTAAATATCAAAACCCTTCTTCCAAATGATTTCAACACTATTTTATTTATAAAGCTCGTTTTTCTCAAACTGTTTTCCAATCTACTAGTATATATAAACCTTTACCTCACTCGTATGAGAAATCTAATTAAACGACTTAGTAAAACGAGTGGTATGAAACGCTTGCGTTTACTTCGTCGGTTAATTCTTGGACTTGTTCGATTGAAACTCTTGTGATAATTTTCTAGTGAAGATCTACAGTTTGTTCATAAAATATGTAAGTTAAGCTAGTGGTTATGGGACATGAAGCTAAACTCATATATTTACTAACTTAGTGTAATTGACGCTTCTCGATGATCAATGACGATCATTTTTGTGATTTAGACTAGCAAATTGTGCGATGTCTCTTTGTCTACGAGGGAGACTAAACCCCGTTTGTGTGATGTTTCGACTCACAGATGTGGGGTAGCGACCCATGGTCTTCGGGCTGTTCTTGTGGAGCTTCGGCTCAAAATTAATGGTTAGCTACCATGGAATAGCGTTCCGTTTTGTGATACACATGTTGGTGAGTTTTCATACTCCCGTTTTGTGATAGGCCTTTCCCCCTTTTTTATTTTTTTTGTGTTTTCTGGATTTCTTGTAATGATTTCTAGAATTTGTGCTTCACCAATTTTCGTGATTTCCATTGATAAGTTTTATCAATATTTCTGCATTGGTGAATTTGTGTGTCATTGTCTCTTTATGAATAAGAATATAGGGTATGACATCCCTTTTTATCTTTGAGAAGATTCTTGTGATATTGATTAATCCTTTGTTGATTTTCAGTTACATACTTATAGTAGTATGCCATTATGGTTATTATATGTTTATGCCATATCTCTTATTGTATATCATATCATCTGATATTTATGGCTAGACTGATCCGTTTATTATTTTCTTATTAAATAATACTCGGGTCAGACCGAGATGTTACAGGTGCTTCTGCTTGACTCCTCATCAGGGATTATCATTCTGACTTTTGGCTAACTACTTAGATTAGTAGTTCATTTTGTAGTTTACATTTGAGATATAGACTCTGTGATGTATACTTATCCTTTTGTGTAGCATCTGTAGCTACTCTTTCGTGATAGTGTGGATCTTGTTTGATCACTACTCTGATGTACACCTTCATGTGTAATATTCATATCTTTTTCCACCTTTGTGATATGGATGTCTGTGATTGATTTGTGTTATGTTTAATTCTATATTTGTTTCCGAGGATTATATACAGCCACTGTGTAGTAGCTTTGAGTTTGTATCGGTATGTCGGATTTCCTCATTCATGTTATTCTATCTGACATATCGGTGCTCGCAGAAAGAAATTACACTGTTGGTCGCTCCTCAATAGCCTTATTCTCCGTGCTAGTTGACAGCATTACACCGTAGTGTTCTTGGCTAGCGTGGGCATAGAGGTGGGGCGTCACAGCTTGGTATCAGAGCCAAACTTCGGAACAATGTGGAATAATCTAGCAAGGATCATTGTCCTAAGTCTTTCTTAGGAATCGTGCCATAGGATTTAATTCGGGTCTTCGTACCGTTCTATCCTATTTCTTTTTATGATTCCTTGTTTTATCCATCAAGTTTGTTTGATATTCATTCTGAGATTAATCTTTTTCTCTTTTCTTTCTTTCTTAAAGAAAAAGAAATAGTTAGACCTGGTCGTCCCAGTGCCGGTCAATCTAGTGCTACTTCCCAGGATGGAGTTTTTATGTCTGCCCAGCAGCTTCTTGATCTTGTAAGAAATGCTCAAGCTGTCGGACCTATTCCTGAGCCTACTCACCCTAAGTCTGGATTTGCACGCTTGTGCAACGATTATAACAACTTGGGTGGAAGGCCATTCAAAGGTTCTGAAACCATTATTGAAGTCCAAGCTTGGCTCAGAACATGCGATCGAATCTTTTCTCGCATGAATCTTGTTGATCTTCTTCGAGTTCAGGTGGCCTCTAGTATGTTCCAAGAAAGAGCATTAGACTGGTACGAGCTCCTAATTTCTGAAATTAACGAGGCGGATCTCACCTGGGAGCAATTCCGAGGGCGCTTCGAATTAAAATTCATGCCAGAAGCTGAGAAAGTGACGTTGGCTCGACGTTTCATTGACCTTGTTCAGGGTGAATCCTCCGTGACGGATTATGTCGCATCCTTTGAGTTGCTTTCTAAATACGGGGTCGAATATATAAACACCCCATTGAAGAAGAACCAAAGATTTGTTAATGGCTTGAACAAAAATCTCAAGAAGCCATTACTTCTAAAATTAGAAGTTTCTTTTGATCAACTCATTGATATCGCTCTTCGTCTTAAAGAGGCTGATAGAGAGAGTGATGTTGAAGTGGTGGGTGCTAAACCAAACTTCAACAACAACAAGAAAAGGCCTAATAAGTTCAAAGGCCCTTATCCCAATAAAAAGGGGAAACAAGCAGCTCCTGCAACAAAGACTTCTTCCTCCAGTAGTGGGCAATGCTACAACTGTGGTTCTAAGGACCATTTTGCGAACAAGTGTTCAAAGCCCCGATCTTGTCGCTATTGTAAAAGCCCGGACCATTATTTACATGCATGCCCCAAACTTCAAAATAAGAGGGAGGGAAAGCTTAATGTCGCTCAAGCCCCTAGCAACACATCTCGTGGTAAGGTATATATCATTCTATCCTTGATGGTATTATTATATTTCGTGATCAACCTATTCGAGTTCTTTTTGATACGGGTGCATCCCATTCTTTTATATCAAAAGAACTTTTTGATACTTTTTTTTAAGGGTTGTTGCCTTAATGACTTCTCTGAGAGTTGCGAATCCAGTTAGTGGATCCGCAACACTTAGTTTGCTTTGTAAAGATGTGGAGATTATTTTATGTGATTTTTCTTTCCTAGCCAATTTGCATGTTATGCGTTACTTAGGCTTTGGAATGATTTTGGGAATGGATTGGCTTAATCATTATGAAGCCCATATCCTATGTCCTGAGCGGACTATTTATCTTCGACATCCTCAATCTGTTAATCAGATTTCTATTGTTCTTAAAGATTCGGATTCCGCTTTGGTTGCATCTTTATATTCTTTAAATCCTTGTGATGACGATAATGATGATTAGGAAGATGTCATTTCTCTTATTCACGTAGTTCATGAGTTTTTAGACATATTTGAGCCCGTTTTAGGATTACCACCTAAGCGAGCAATTGAGTTCAAAATTAATCTTATCCCTGGAGCTCAACCTATTACTCGTCCTCCTTATCGCATGTCTAATAAGGAAAACGAAGAGATGCATAAACAATTATCCGAATTGGAGACGAAGCAATTTATTCGCTCTAGTTCCTCGCCTTGGGGAGCTTCAGCTATTTTTGTGAAGAAATCCGATGGTACACTTAGGCTTTGCGTCGACTACCGCAAGCTTAATGATCTTACTATTAAAAATAAATATCCTTTACCTCGGATTGATGATCTATTTGATCAACTTAGCGGCTCTAGAGTCTTTTCACAATTGGACTTGGCGACCGGTTTTCATCAGCTTCGCATTTCAGAGGATAGCATTCCTTTGACATCGTTCCGTACTCGTTATGGATCTTATGAATGGCTTGTCATGCCATTTGGTTTAACGAATGCTCCAGCTTATTTCGTTGACCTTATGAATTGAGTTTTCAAAGGTTTCCTCGATCGATTCGTTCTCATCTTCATTGATGATATTCTTGTGTACTCAAAAACCAAGGAGGAGCATGAAAAGCATCTTTGGATTGTGTTGGAAACTCTTAGAAGTAATCAATTAAAAGCAAAATTTTCTAAATGCCACTTTTGGCAATCTCGTGTTAAGTTTCTCGGTCATATTATTTCCGAATCCGGAATTTCTATGGATCTCTCAAAGATTGAAGTGATTCAAAATTGGAAGAGACCGGAGAGTGTGATGGAAATCCGTAGATTCCTTGGATTGGCGGGCTACTACCGCCGTTTCATAAAAGACTTTTCTAAAATTTCCGTGCCTCTTACTAGCTTAACAAAGAAAGGTGTTAAATACATTTGGTCGGACAAATGTGAAGCTTCTTTCCAGAAACTAAAAGAACTCCTTTTCGATGCTCCTATTCTTGTTATTCCCGAAGGGAATCAAGATTTTATTGTTTATACCGATGCTAGTCGCGTTGGTTTGGGTGCCGTTCTTATGCAAAGAGAACGTGTTATTGCTTATGCTTCTAGGCAACTGAAGCCTGCCGAGACTAGGTATGCCACTCATGATTTAGAGCTCGCGGCTATTGTTTTCGCCCTTCGAATTTGGCGTATCTTTTAGGGAGAAATTTATCCTTTATACCGATCATAAGTCTTTAAAGTATTTATTTTCTCAAAAGGAACTTAATTTGCGTCAACAACATTGGCTTGAGTTCCTTGCATCTTATGATCTTGATATTCTTTATACTCCCGGATAGGGAAATCGTGTTGCCGATGCACTTAGTCGCAAGCAACACGCGGTTGTTTCCATGATGATATCTGAATGGAATGATCTCGAGGTTTTATCCACTTGTGAGATCCGAGATCGTGTTTCCGATTTATGTTCATCTCTTGTTCTATGTAGCCTTAAGGCTCATCCTTCTCTTTTAGACCGCATTCTTGAAGCTCAAAAGTTAGATCCCGAATTGGCTCTTCTTGGCCAAAATTTTAAGAATAAAATTGATATCGAAGGTTTAAAAGAATTTGATATTGATTCTCGTGGCGACATTCGAAAATTTGGTAGACTTATCGTGCCAAATATTAGTGATCTTTGAAGAGATATTTTAGAAGATTCTCATCATTCTAAATTTACCATTCATCCCGATAGTAGTAAAATGTACGCGGATATGAAGCGACTTTATTATTGGGAGGGAATGAAATCTGATATTGCTAACTTTGTTAAGTGTTGCATAACTTGCCAGCTTGTCAAGGCCGAACATCAAAGGCCAGGTGGGTTATTGCAACCTTTGGAAATTCCAATTTGGAAGTGGGATCAAATTTCCATGGATTTTATAGATGGCCTCCCCCGTTCTCGTTCGGGTCATGATAGCTTATGGGTGATAGTCGATAGACTTACTAAATCCGCCCATTTTATTCCCGTTCGGTCCAATCGAACCGTGCCTCTTTTGGCCAAACTCTTTATTAAAGAAATTGTTAAATTGCATGGAGTTCCTACTTCTATTGTTAGTGATCGTGATCCATTATTTACTAGTGGATTTTGGAAGAGTCTTCAAAAAGATTTGGGAACGAAGCTTAATTTTAACACCGCTTATCACCCCCAGTCCGATGGACAAACCGAGCGTGTGAATCAAACTCTTGAAGATCTTCTTCGTGCCTGTGTGCTTGATTTCGGTGGAAGTTGGGAAGATCTTATTTTTGTCGTTGAATTTTCCTATAATAATAGCTTCCAATCTAGTATTGGTATGGCACCTTTCGAGGCACTCTATGGAAGGCCATGCCGATCTCCTTCTTGTTGGCTTGAGGCCGGTGAGAAGCTGGTTTTAGGTCCAGATTTTATTCGTGATTCCACAGAGAAGATTGACCTTATTCGTCATAGGATGAAAGAAGCCCAGAATAGACAAAAATCCTATGCTGATAACCGAAGAAGAAAATTAGAATTTTCTGTGGGAGATCTTGTATTTATTCGTGTTTCACCTATGAAGGGTGTTGTACGTTTCAGACGATCAGGAAAATTAGCACCTCGATATATTGGGCCATTCCCTATCACCGAACGCATTGGTTCCATGGCTTATCGCCTTTTATTACCGGCTCAGTTTTCTGCCATTCATGGCGTGTTTCACGTTTCTCAATTACGGAAATGCCTTCGAGACTCTGATTCTATTCTTGAGCCTGGAGTTGTGGAAGAAATTGAAGTTTCGCCTAATTTAACATATGAGCAACATCCAATTTGCATTATTGCTTCGGAGGTCAAACGACTTCGAAATAAAGATGTTCCACTTGTAAAAGTTCAATGGTCCTCAAATCCTAAGGATTGCTCTTGGGAATCTAGAGAATTCATCAAGCGAACACATCCGGACTAACTTTCTCGTGCTCTTTGAGGTGAACTTCTTATTTCAAATTTCTTTTGTGTTAATATGTATTTATGGTTGTTACTTTTTATTTCCATCTTATATATATATTCCGAGGACGCAATTTCTTTAAGGAGGGGAGTCTGTAACAACCCGCATATTCGACGATTATGTATTTGAATATCTTATTTAAATATTTTAATCGTTGGTCGGATCTTAGTCCGAAAAGCTACTTTTTGCATACGGTCAAATTAGGACTCGAGACCACCCCCATTGAGTTCAAAAAGACGTTTGCGATCTTTTTGAGTATAAACTTCGATATGTTTGGAGTTAGTGGAATTTTGTCACTTTTTCGCTTAGGGCTTTGGTTTGGGCTGAACCACTTACTAACTCAGTCCCAACCCATCTCCTCTTCATCACTTCATTCTTCATTTCCTAACACTTCAAGCTTCATCAAAAATGGGGAGAGGAATGGGAAATTAAAACTCCAAAGCCCTAGTCTTCATTGCTAATCCAACATCTACTCCAAATCCAAAGAGAAGAGATTGATTCAAGCTTGTGGTTGATTCTTGCTTTGCTCTCAAGCTTCACTTCATCAATTTTCGTGAAAATGTGAGATTTTTATCTCACATCATTGTCTATAACTATCATTGATTGTTGGGTATGAATTCCTAACACTTGATCATGTGCGATTGCTTTTGGTTTGGATTGAATTGGTGAAAATCCCAATTTTTAGTGTGTTTCAGCAATTTTCGGGGCTTAGGTCGTTCTGTCGTGGAGAGGTCGCACGCATATATCTCATTTTCCCCCTTAGGTCGCGCGGAATAGCTTGTTCGCCCCTAGGTCGCTCGGCAATATAAAACACTCGCCTGCTATATATCGCGCCTCTTTAGGTCGTTCGCCCCTTAGGTCGCTCGGCTATAGCTCGTAACCCGCTAGGTCGTCTGGCAATAAACCACCCTAGGTCGCTCGACCTGTTTTCTGTTAGCTCGCTTGCCTAGGTCGTTACCTGCTAGGTCGCGCCATCAATAGGTCGACCACGTTAGGTCGCATGCTCGGCCCGTTGTACTACCACTAGGTCGCTCGCGTAGTTGGCCGTAACCCCTAAGTCGCTCGGCCTCATTCCTTAGGCCGCTATCTCGCTAGGTCGCTCGACATGCCTAGCTCGTTTCCTTTAGGTCGCTCGGCCTGTTCCCTTAGGTCGTTCGCCAGCTTAGTTCGCACCACTTAGGTCTTGTGCTACTCCTTAAGCGGTTAGCTCGCTGGGTCGCTTGCTCATTGGTCTCGTGCACCTATCTTAGGTCGCTTGCACTTTAGCTCGGCCTTGTTAGATCGCACGGGCATTTCTACTTTGATGGATTTGGAATTGAATTCTTTGGATTTTACTCACGTCTTCGAATGTGAATTTTAGTGAATTGATTTGTTTCTACAATCATTATTGTGATTTGTCACTTTAAAAATATAAAGGTTTTAATACTAGTAGTAAATATCAAAACCCATCTTCCAAATGATTTCAACACTATTTTATTTATAAAGCTCGTTTTTCTCAAACTGTTTTCCAATCTACTAGTATATACAAACCTTTACCTCACTCGTATGAGAAATCTAATCAAACGACTTAGTAAAACGAGTGGTATGAAACGCTTGCATTTACTTCGTCGGTTAATTCTTGGACTTGTTCGATTGAAACTCTTGTGACAATTTTCTAGTGAAGATCTACAGTTTGTTCGTAATATGTAAGTTAAGCTAGTGGTTATGGGACATGAAGCTAAACTCATATATTTACTAACGTAGTGTAATTGACGCTTCTCGATGATCAATGACGATCATTTTTGTGATTTAGACTAGCAAATTGTGCGATGTCTCTTTGTCTACGAGGGAGACTAAACCCCGTTTGTGTGATGTTTCGACTCACATATGTGGGGTAGCGACCCATGGTCTTCGGGCCGTTCTTATGGAGCTTCGGCTCAAAATTAATGGTTAGCTACCATGGAATAGCGTTCCGTTTTGTGATACACGTGTTGGTGAGTTTTCATACTCCCGTTTTGTGATAGGCCTTTCCCCCTTTTTTTATTTTTTTTGTGATTTCTGGATTTCTTGTGATGATTTCTAGAATTTGTGCTTCACCAATTTTTGTGATTTCCATTGATAAGTTTTATCAATATTTCTGCATTGGTGAATTTGTGTGTCATTGTCTCTTTGTGAATAAGAATATAGGGTATGACATCCCTTTTTATCTTTGAGAAGATTCTTGTGATATTGATTAATCCTTTGTTGATTTTCAGTTACATACTTATAGTAGTATGCCATTATGGTTATTATATGTTTATGCCATATCTCTTATTGTATATCATATCATCTGATATTTATGGCTAGACTGATCCGTTTATTATTTTCTTATTAAATAATACTCGGGTCAGACCGAGATGTTACAGGTGCTTCTGCTTGACTCCTCATCAGGGATTATCATTCTAGACTTTTGGCTAACTACTTAGATTAGTAGTTCATTTTGTAGTTTACATTTGAGATATAGACTCTGTGATGTATACTTATCCTTTTGTGTAGCATCTGTAGCTACTCTTTCGTGATAGTGTGGATCTTGTTTGATCACTACTCTGATGTACACCTTCATGTGTAATATTCATATCTTTTTCCACCTTTGTGATATGGATGTCTGTGACTGATTTGTGTTATGTTTAATTCTATATTTATTTCCGAGGATTATATACAGCCACTGTGTAGTAGCTTTGAGTTTGTATCGGTATGTCGGATTTCCTCATGCATGTTATTCTATCTGACATATCGGTGCTCGTAGAAAGAAATTACACTGTTGGTCGCTCCTCAACAGCCTTATTCTCCGTGCTAGTTGATAGCATTACACTGTAGTGTTCTTGGCTAGCGTGGGCATAGAGGTGGGGTGTCACATTTTATATTGTGTTTTCTTATCCGTTGAGCTGTTTATGAATTCTGGTCGGTATGTGGGACGCCATATTATCGATAGGGGTTTCTAAACACTTAAACGAGGCAAGTCGACATGGTATCATTTTAAATTGGGTAAATGAAATAATTTTACCTCGATTATATTTTTTGTATATAAAGGAAATAATTTTCCAAGAATTATTAAAGTGTATATAAAATTGATTGTTTGGTTATTGAAAATGTGAATATATATAAATTAATGAAAGTTGTTTGAATAAATCATATAAAAACAACAATTGTAAAAGAATGAAGTATATAAGCAAATGAATTATTAAGTATGGAATTAAAATTAATATGATTTGCAGTTGTGAAATAATCTTGTATAAGTAAAATTAAATAGTGAAATTATATGAGAAAAAGATTTATAAATGTGATTTATAAATATAAAAAAAAGGAAATTTTTGAAAGAATATTAAGCACTGGATTCACTATTGTTGCTGGGAAATAATAAGGGTGATGACTGCAGCATCATCAGTATCATTTTCGAGTTTCTATGTGATGGATTTGCTACCATAATGAATTGAAATTTGAAGTTTTGTTGTGATAAACAAAATTTAAATAAAAATTCCAAATTGTAATTGATAATTATAAGTGAAATGAGTTTTATACTTATAATATGATTTGGAAGTTAAATAAATAAGTTGTGTAACTTATAAAATGAGCAAATGTAAGCAAAACCAATTGTAAAAGAAATGGTTAAACAATTTTGTTAAGCCAAATGTGATATGAATTTGACTTTGGTAAAAGTTAAATAGAATTTACTTTAGAATTGGAATCTGAATTGGACTTATAAGTGGAAATTTAAGTTTAAAATTAAACAAATGATGTTGTGATGGAATATAACTTAAGTAATGATGAATGAAGTTGATTTTGATATCGAAGTAAATTAATAAAGTGAATTTATTAAATGAAGGTGGACTTGAGTTATATAAATGAAATTCAACTTTATTTGTTAAATAAATTAGCAATTGAATTGAACTAATGTTGATCAATCGAATGAAAAGTAAATGGATATGGAATAAAGAATGTAAGTGTTAATTCATTAAAAGCTAATAAATTGGAAATTCAATGGAAGCCAATTTAATATTAAACCAATTGGAATTAAATGTGTTGAACCAAATTGAATGTAAAGTAAAGTAAATTAAATTAATTTGATTGTGTTGAATATACATTGGTTGTTATATGATTGTTGGTTGATTGTATATAGTATAATTCATTAAGTGTTAATGAAATTGAATAAATGAAATTGAAAGCTATGTAATTTAATTTAAATTGAAAGTGAACCAATTTGAATGTAAATTAGTAAATGTAACTAATTGAAAATGAAGAATGAATGTTGTTGTATGTAAATTGGTTGTAAACAATTACAAGTAATGTTGAAATTATATAAGTTGCTTATAAACCTTGTTAGTATGCATTTCTTTTGATATGCAAGTGTTGTAGTTGTTTAAAAGAGTAAAATTGTTAATAACTTTGTATATATGTTACTTACGTGTTTAAATTGAGTAAGTACAGGTGTCGTGGCTGCCGTTCGGTTGGTTTGGTTGCGCTAATATGCTAATTAATAACTGCTTTGCTTAAAAATGCTAAAATGGTACGCCTACGCAATAAAAATAGGAAATATGAAATGTTTTTCTGCTTTTCCGACTGGGTGGGTCGATGTATACATATTTATGTCTATTGTGATCCTACTACGATCGAACCGCGCAAAGGAGACGCTGGCGAATTTTTCGGAAAATTTAAGGCGTTAGAAAATTTTTGTTAAATGAAAGTCAATTTCCAAATTGTAATGAAAATGTAGGAATTGAACTAGAAAAATGAAAACCATTGTTTTGGTTGAAGTTAAAGATATTGGAAAAGGAGAATATAAAATTTTCACTAAGTGAATTTTTGAAAAGTTAATGGATTTTGGGCATTTTTCTTACTTTGCAATTTCGAGGACGAAATTCTTTTAAGGGGGGGAGTTTGTAACGACCCAGAATTTCTTTCATTTGAAATTCGAATATTTAATTAATTTTAAATATTAATAAGTAAGAATTGTAAGTCAAATAAATTTAATTTTGAATATTGTTGATTTAATTTTGTAACGACCCAAAATTTCCGTCATTTGAAATTCAGATATTTAATTTATTTTTAATATTAATAAGTAAGATTTGGAAGTTGAATTAATTTAATTTCGATATAGTGATTTAATTGGGCGATTAAATTATTAATTTAATACTTGAAATTGGGTAGATAATTGAAATCTTGGTTAAATGTGTATGAAAATGATTTATAAAGTTATACTAAATCATATTGGAGTTAAAATGATATTATAGAACTTTTAAAATTGAATTAAAAGTTAATTTGTGAAAATTGAATATTTTAATATTTAATTGACGAGTGAAAATGACCATTTTTCAAACAGTCTCAGATTTCGACGAAACTAGTTTCATCGGATCCGTAATGTGATATTATTGTAAGATTTCAAATTTCGTGTCAATCGGATGTACGGTTTATCCGGGGCAAGCCAAAACGCATCGAAATCGGTTTAAATCGATTTGATTTAAATTTGATCATTTATTTCCATAACTCGCACATATGACCGAATTAGCTCCCGAAACATGTTCCATTGCGTTCGGAACGTGGGGGTAAACCTTAGAAACGTCTGTCGGCATGCTTGATTTCGAGTTCGAAAATTTCCGGATGAATAGTAATTTGAAAATTTTTCTATAAAAGCACCTCTATATTTTCCATTTGCAAGAAAATCAAAACCCTAACCCTACATCTCTTCAGCCGCCACTTGACATTTCAATGGCTAAAAAATCATCTCCTTCTCGTCCAATTTTCTTCAAATCCGTCAATCAATTCGAGAAACATCTAACTACAAGTTTGTAGAGGGTGGTGAGTACATCATATCCAACGGCTATGATGATTTTTCGAGCTATAAATCAACGGCTATTTGGGTTTGAACGCGTGATAGTCGAGCTTGATTTTCGCGAGCTACAGTCGACCGAGTGGAGCCGGATTTTGGCCGGTGGTGGCTTTGGGGGAGGCACGCGAAGTGGCGCCATCTGATCGAAGGGGAGATGTTCGTGGTGGCGTGCGAAAATTCAAGAGAAGGAGGCGGCGTGGGTTTCGTTCTTTGTTCGAACGCGACCTAGAGGGAAGGAGAAGAAAGAAACGTGCAGCATGATGGGAGCAGCGAAAATCAAGGGTCCAGATTGCATGTGGGTTTGAAAATAAAAATATAAGTTGTAAATTTTATTTTTTTTAATTCGTTCAATGTTTAAAATACCATATCTTGATCATACGAGGTCGAAAACGCACGAAATGAATTGTGTTGGATTCGTTTTGTCGAGCACTACGCAATGGAGCTGGATTGGAATTTATTTGAGCTAGTGAAAATTTTGAGTAAAATTAAACGCACGTTTAATTTTATTCGAAATAAAACACTACAACTGTTATCGTAAACTCAAGGTGAGAACTTCTCACTCAATCGAATGTTTTGTTTCGATTTAAATTTTAAATAGTTAGATTTAAAATTGTTGATAGTGTTGATTGTGATGATTGAATGATAAATTGTTATCTATTATGTTAAATAGACCCTATACGCCGTATATTAAGCGGAGGTTATTTATTAAAAACATATACCGCGATAATTCCACGTTGAAGTGGAATTGGTATTATATATGTATATAGCAATATATATATATTGGAATATGTATATATTGGAGTTGATTTCCCACATTATACAGCGGATGAGACCCTATTGCGCCGCATAATAACGGATAATATTTATAAATCCCATATACCACGATAATTTCATTGTGAAGTGAAATTAGTATTGTACTAACATCTGTGGATGCAGGGAAACAGGTTGGAGGGATCCAACTGGATTGCTCAAACATTTGAATTTATTTCAATGTTGTGTGTTGATTTATTTATAATCATTGTGTGATTATATTGTAATGGAATCTGTAGACGGCTATAAATTAGCCGAAGATATTTTTGGTATCGATGGATACCAGAAATATTTAAAATTGGATTTTTGAAAATATATCGAAAATTTTATTTTTGATAATTGGATAAATTTAAAAGGAGTTTAAAAGATAAAAGTCTTATTTTTGAACGGTATTGAATTAAATCTCAAAAGGCTAAGTAAATGGATTTCGAAAATATTATTTATAAGTTGAGAATTTATTTAAAATTTGGATTTGAAAATAGTTTGGAAATTAAAGGAATTTATCTTCTTAAGAAGGAATTTATTTTGAAAAGGAAATAAATTTAGAAATCCATTTAGTAATTGATTTTTGGTGATTGAAAATAAACCTTTTGGAAATGTTTGGAAATTTATTTGATTTAAATTAATCAGATAATTTAATTAATCATATCTATGAATGTTTGGATTATATTGGATGTTGAATTGTTTGACATCTTTGATGTGTGATGCTTTGTGATATATTCTGATTTGTGTGTGATTTATGATCTATTTATCTGTGATATATATCTGTGATCTGTGAATGAAGATAAGCATTATAGTTATACCGCTTATCAATTATATTGTTATATTTGATCTGTGATGATTGAATGCTGTTGCACTATTGTGTTAAACCCTTGGACTACACAATACACACACAAATGTGGATTTCACGTGGAAATCGGTTAAGTCACAGATTTTTATCAATTTTGGAAAAATTGAGTTTTTGAATCCAAAATAGTTTTGGAATTGGAATTGAAAGTTTTTGAAGATGAGTTTCAGAAATAAAAGTTATTTTAAATAACTTAATAGAATTGGAATTTAAATCATTTGATTTAAGTTTGAATTCAATATTTGAAATTGAATTCAATGAATTGGGAATTTTGGTTTAAAAGATTTTATAAGTATAAAAGGTGTTTATATGGGTTTTAACCAGTTAGAAATATGGTTTTGGAAATTTAAATTAAATTCGAGTTTTTACTTGAACGACTTTAACTGTGTAATTATAACCAGTTTTCCCAAAACGAAAACTATCTGTTTTCAAATAATAAAAGCTTTCATTAAGTGAAAAGATTTCCAATGTGTATTGAAAACATTTCAAGTTGAAATAAAATTGTAAATAGTTTGGAAAACTATGAATTAACCTTTGTGACGATAATTAAACTTTATTTTGAAATAAAAGAGTATTTCAAAAAGGTGTATCTTTTATATTATAAAAGACTTGAATTGTGAATAGTTTTGAAAGCTATAAATTAAATCTTAAATTAAAGATTTAATGGGTTAATCAAATGGAAGTGGAAATTGATTTGGAAATCTGTGAATGAATCTTTATGAAAATGGGTAAACCTTTGTGAAGTAAATCTTTTTGTTTAAAGATTTAAAATGGTAATTTGTTAAACCATTTGAAAGAAAGGATTTGGGTAATAAGTTGTGACTTAATTGAAATCCCAATATTCATATGTTTTAAAAATATTGTGCTCACTATTCGGGTTAGCCGGGAAAAGACCTTTGTGTCATATAACCCATTCCGAATTTGTGATACGACGATATGGATCGTATTGAAGACCGTTGGTGAAGACCGGGTATTTGTGAAAACGATAGGATGACCTATCGATTGTCTCTGCACCGTTAGCTACGGTATAGAGATTTCCTTTGTGATGGGAAGTTTTATCGGGATTGTGAATACCCGGATTGCAAGGGCTTCTTTGGAAGTGCTTTCGGTTCTGTTCGAACCCGGAACAGACTTGTATGGTTACATGTCTGACATTACATTTTGAGATGTAAAGCTGATTTCTTTCAAATACATTTCTGTTGGTGGCGGAGAATTTATTCTCTTAGCTTAACACCCTTCTCTGAGACGTACGAGCTCAGAGGTTATGTAGTTGAAATTTATCAGCGATATATTTCCAATTTGGTAATGTGGCATGCTGAGTGTTGCTGTGTGATGATCATTTATTTGATCATTTGTGATCAAAGCGTGGCTTTGTGAAAAAGCGTAGCTTTGTGGATGAGACTTCGTCAGGGCCTCACAACCCGGAAATGGTCGAAACAGGAATGTTGTGGCAAGGTTATGAGGGTCGCGCCCTTTAGGGTATGTCATTTCCTTCTGGAAAAGGGTAGTATCATGGTATGGAGCCCAGATACTTACTCATGTGGACACACCTTATTTATTATGTGTGATGTTGGTTACCGAGCGCTCGGATAAAGGTCCCAAAGGACCGGGGAATGACATATTCGTGAGTTACTTGTTACAGGGGTAACCCGGCCTTGTGTTGGCAGAGAGCAGGTTGTCTCTCGGAGCGTCCAGTCAGAGGCATTCTTACGTGGCATAGGAAGTTCCTTAGCCTGACCATTTGTTGGCAAATCCATTTTCCAATACGAACCTTGTACGGTATTAGTTGTAGAACCTGTCATTTACTTATGGTGGCGCCCCACTATTTAGATGGTAGCTATAGTAGGCATAGTGTGAAATGCCTATGCTGGCTGAGATTAATATTATACTTTCGAAATGTTTTCTGCACTATGCACTAATAATAATAATCCAATGATTTTGCGTAGTAAGCATATTTGACTATCATAAGAAGAAATCTTCTCCAATTCTGCGTTTGCATTGTGTATGTGGTGGGAGGTCTTATGGTAGTTTCATTTTCCAAAAGCATTGCAAAATTGTTTTGTTTTCTTTGTTGTTGTTGCTTAAAGATAAACTGTTTTATGTTCTCACACCAGTCACCATGACTGACCTGGAGTTTATTGTTTCCTTCCTAAACTCTGGGTGCCTACTAATTTCCACACGGGCAGTCTAGAGTCAGGTTATCAGGTCATTCTGGATTCAGAAGATGCTTTGGAGCTCAGTGGCGAGCTGGATGGCGAGACGTATTACCTGTATATGATATTATTATTCCGCTGTGTATTATGTATATGAGGACAAATTTATATAACTGTCCAATTGTGTTGTATATTGTTGCTGTAAACTCTGATGATGATGTAATGTATAAAATGATATAGTTCTTTGATTTAAAGATTATTCATTTATCTATTATATGTTGTTCCGCCGCGAATGTGAGATTCTGATATTGTTTCTGTGTTCTTTTTCTTTCCTTTTCTTCTGTCTTCTTCTACCTCTTCTTTTTCTCCATAACAATTCGGTTTTCCGGCATTCGATTGCTCGGCAGTTGATACAGTGGACATATTAATGTCGATTTTCGAGCGTCGAAAAGTCGCGTTCGTTACATAGATCAAGTCACAAGTGTAAGAATTCACTGGAGAATCACAGTGAACCCCTATATGACTATTGCGTGGGAGGATGAGAGTAAAGAATAATCTCTACAGAGTTCCAGCAGCCAGTCCAGAAGATCCCATTTATGTTGCAGATAGGTGAGTATTTATAGGGATTGGAGAGCTATTGGGCTAGGCCGCTTTACCAGATGCCTATTCTTGATGGTACGAAGGCACTCCAAAAATTTCACAGCGAACCGACCTAACCTGATGGATAGCTAACGATCCATAGGGCATGGATCGCTAGCAATTCATGTAGTTAATGTATTTTCGGGTCGTTACACTTCAATTTCGCTCTTTGCCTTATGTAGATGCTCTCCATATAATTTCATAACGAGTTGCTTTGTTTTGATGGTGATCCATATACATGTTGCATTGAATTATGACTGAAATTAGATAAATGCTCGTTTCTCGAACTAGCTTGTTTGGACTATCATGAAACTTGACAGATATCCTTAGACTAGATATTGGTTCATGATGCAAGAAGTTTGGAGGATCCATGAGCTATCCCTATGGATCGCTCGCGATCCACGGGTGATGAATCACTAGCGATCCATCCCCTTAGCATATTTTTTCATCTTTCCTTTTGGGTCCTTCTTGACTTCTTCTTGTGGTCCTTTTGGTTGATTCCTGAGTTATTTTAACTTGACGTGGATGTTCTAATTCCCGTTGAATTCTGTTGGATTAAAAACCCAGTTAACAATAATGTATCAATAAAAACAAGAGTATATTAATTTTGTTGTATTTATGGGATAACTCAACAATTTAATTTCTTGGGTTTAGCGAAACAATAATTCATTTCTCCTTAAGCTTCACTTGGAAGATTTTTAAGTGAAGCTTTTTTCCATAGGTTTGAATCGTTTATGGATGATTCTGTCAAAGAGGGGTTGTAAGAAACAATGCTTGCAAGTTTTATAAAACATACATTTTTGGTGTCTTATATATCAATTAAAATCAATGTAGTGTAATTTTGGCCGTTACTTCCAGTCCATCAAACCGATGGTTTTTAATCGTTCTGATATTTTATTTTGACTTACTTTTTTTTTTTAATTAACTTTTGTTTCAAATAATTCAAAATTTAATAGTATAATTTAGATTTCATATTTTATGCTCTATAAGATTGTTAAAAATATTTTATTATATTAATATCACATTAACGATTTTTTCTCTCCAAGAAAGTAGAAAATTATTAGTTTAATATGAACATTACTTATTACAATTTCCTGATTTCTAATTCTATTTCAAACTGACATTTTTTTTAAGATATAGTTTACTACAGATTCATGATACAGGAAATTTTCCTCAAGGACAATTTTTAGGGCTTTTTTTACCGTAAGGACAGCCCGCTAATTATTTTCTCACAAGGACACACGCACGTATTTTCTTTCCAGCTCACTTTCACGCGCTTCTTCCTCTTCTTCTTCTTCGTTTCGATCAAATTTTTCTGTCGCGATCCAATTTACTCTCGCAATCAAAATATCGATCAACCTTGTTTGGTCATTTCAATTTCATTCTTCTGAAAATTATAGTTCATCTATTATATTTTTCTCATGCGGTTTGTCGACCTCTTTCTTTTCATATTTCTACCGTGATCTCGTTTTTTTTCAAAGTTTTGATACAAAGTTATTTGGGTTGTATATAAAGTTGTGATAGAGTGGAAAAATATCATATTTTATGTTCAGTTTTTGGGTTTCATTTTTATTTTTTTCTTTTTATCATTTTGTTTATTATCAGGAACTAGGTATCAGTTTTGTATACGGTAGGTATCAGTTTTGTGAAATTGAATAATTAATGTTCTACATTGAACATATTTTTACTAATGTTTATTTTTTATTTTCAGTGGGGATAACAGTCTTCTTTGTCTGTTTGTGTTGAATAATAACACTTTTAGCACTGGATGTCTATTGATTGCTTTTTGTATGATTTGAAGAATGAGATATAAGCTTGTGATGATTGGAAAAGTATCATTGATTGGGTTATATATAAGCTTGTGATAGAGTGGAAAAGTATCATATCTTAGGATCAGTTTTCTGGTATCATTTTTATTTTTTCTTAGTATAAATTTTTTTAATTATCAGTAACTAGGTATCAGTTTTGTATACCTTAGGTATCATTTTTCTGAAATGGAAAAACTAATGTTCTAAACTGAACATGTTTTTACTACTGTTTTTTTTTGGCATTGGTGATAATGTGGTGCAGGTAGACCATCAGCTAAGTCTAAAGGAGGATTTTCATATTTTCAGAACAAGCATAATAGATGTGGCGAGTGCAAAGCAGCTTGGTTATAATAAATGGAATTGTCAAGCTTCGAAGAGAATATGATTTGATTTTTCATTTTGAATTTGTTCAGATTAATAAGTGGATGTGTGACTTGTTTTGGTGGTTTATTGTAATTGGACCTTTTGTTATTAGTATTCAGTATAGCATGGAATTTGTCATAAATGGAATTTGTTATAAATGGAATTTGTTATTAATTTGTGTTCAGTTTATTGTAAGTGGATGTATTCAGTTTTAGTATCAGTTAAATGTTTTTACAGTATTAGTTCTGGTGTATGTTTTTGCAACTAAGAGCAGCTTTGTTTTAAGAACATAACATTATTACTTCATAAGTATCAAATTGAAACAGAACATCATTACTTCACAAGTACAAATTTCAACAGAATTACATTACTTTACAACCATCAAATTTAATTGTGAAACATCAAATTTAATGGTACAAGCATATAGTATGTTTTGAATTAAAATATTTAACAGTTTTTCTTTTATGTAGGTATCAGTTTTGTTTTTGTAGGTATCAGTATCTCTTATGTGGGTATCAGTTTTGTTTCTATAGGTATCAGTTTCTTTTATGTGGGTATCAATTTTCTTCCTGTAGTAACTGTTTATTTCCGAACTAACTGTTTTTGAAATTGAGAGAACATCAAATTTAATGGTACAAGCATATAGTATGTTTTGAATTAAAATATTTAACAGTTTTACTACCACACTTAGTATCGATTTGTGTATGAATTTTTGCGTTTGTAGCTATTACTTTAAGATATATTTGCTAAATATTTTGTTTTATTTTTTATTATGTAGTTATCTTTTTTGTTTTCGTAGATGTCAGTTTTGTTTCTGTAGGTACCAGTTTCTTTTATGTAGGTATCAGTTTTGTTTTTGTAGGTATCAGTTTCTTTTATGTGGGTATCAGTTTTATTTCTATAGGTATCAGTTTCTTTTATGTAGGTATCAATTTTCTTCCTGTAGTAACTGTTTATTTCTGAACTAACTGTTTTGAAATTGAAAGATAATATTTTTCAATATTTTGTTATGAATCATTTTTTTCAAGTAGGTTGCTCAACCTTTACTCATATACAACAAATTGCTTCTCTGGCTTCACTGCCCAAAAACCCAACTCATCTGCCATGGTCTGACTCCAATCCACCTTCCTCGACCAACACAATCAACGCCAACAACTCGCGACCTCAACCTCGACCAAACCGCGACCTAATCAAAATTTTCTCCTCACCGCCTCCTGCAAAACACCAACCACAACTGCGACATCAAACACAGACTCAAAGAAATTGTAAATTGTAATTTTGGTTTTGGGAAAGTGATTTTGGTTTTGGGAAGACTGTGGAAATTGATTTTGCTTCTGAGCAATTGAACGAGAAATCGATTTGTTTTGATTTAATTTTATTTTTAAAACAAAGTTCGTCGATTTCTGAGTGAAAGCGAGAAGAAGGAACGAGCAGAATTCTTTGTTTTGTTTTAATTTGTATCTGGGCTTTGGGCTTTGTCCTTACGGTAAAAGTTTTTTGCGCGTGTCCTTTTGAACAATTATTTACTTTACTTTGTCCTTTAAAATTATTTCCCCTTCATGATACCACTTTAAAAATCCAACTTCTAAATAAGAAAATGGCCCTTTAATAATTATTTTCAAAGCAATAAACATCTTTAATTTAGATTTATTTATACGTAATTCGACAATTTTAGAATGATTCATGTAGTCCCTGAAAATAAAACGAGCAAGCATGATTTTATATTTTACAAATTGATTATTAAATCATTTGAAAACCGAATACATGGATGAAGCCAATGGGCCAAATGAACAATCCAGAAACAAAGGTGCTGAACAACTTCTGGCGTAGTTTACACCCTATTTTCTCAAATAACAGCACAAAATTAAATTTATTTTTTTTCCCTGAAATTGAAAGAAGCAAAAGGAGTTTTTATAACACCGGTGAGATCTAAAAATGGGAGCAGAGGACGCGAATCAAATATTCGATAATAACAAGCCAGTCAAGAACCCGCTTGTTCCTGTTGGTAATTTTCTGTAAAACTCTATTGCGTTTGCAAGTACATCTGCTTGCTTTGTTAGGTGACGAAACGATACACTATTTTGCGATTAATTATTTTATTTTATTTTAAAAAATAGCATTACTCGTAGCTATGAGATTTTAAGAGGGAGAAAACCACTTTGGCATTCGGGAATTTGGTTATATTATTAACTTTTGAGAAAGATTGAATAATAATTGAATATGACAGGCTTTTCTTGTTGTGATTTAAATGTTTTGGCTTAGTTTATATGAACTGAACTATAATAAATTCACAAATCATAATATCCAAATGGATTGTGTTGTTTGTTGAGGAAATTGATGAATCCTTTCCATTCCGCTGAAATATAACTTTTCCCAAAAATTGTTCATTAGCTTGCTTTGATATATTTATCCAAATGATTTTGAGTCAGGAGGAATCATTTGTACTTTAATTTGAAAATGTGTTAAGTATTTAGGATTTATTCCTTTTTACTAGAATCAATTCAATATTTGTTATGATTTATTGCTTTATATTGAAGAACGACAGAGTTGACGCTGTTTTAAATGTTAAGAGGGATTAATGTTGTGTAATTTGACACACGGAGTTAAATTTGGTTGAGAATTAGAAAACATCAATCGCACCTTAGCTCTCCTCTGCTCTGATTCTAAACCCGAGATACACTAAGATAGTGTTTGTTGGGAACAAGAAGCAACGAATAAAGTTGTGAATGATTTATGAATTAGTTTCGGAAGATTTATACATGATTGATTTCAATAAGCAATCAAAACTTCTCTTCTATATTCAGTGTTTCTCGACCACTGGACAAGTATCCCCTTTTCTCATCTTTGATTACTTATTTTTAGTTTTATTCTCACAGTTTATCCAAAATTACAATCATTTCTCTATTCCTGTCATCTTCTCATTATTCCATGAAAATAAAACTGAAAAAACAAGCATATTTGTCATATTTACTCATTTTTTTAGACTAGTTCCAGTAAGTATTCAGTCACAAGAATCCTGTAGCTGAGCACAAATTGTAGTATGAGCTGGGAGGAATAGCAAAAAAAAAAAAGTGATGCATGAGAAGACAAGGTTTTGTACTGTTTTTCTAGCTAGTAAATTGCATATTTGATCTTTTAGGTATTTCTATACTTTATTATTATTTTGCCATGCATCCCCAAGATTTTGAATTAAATCATTTTGTGTATATGTTCGCATCTTATTGTATTTGTACTAGCACTCATACTAGTTATCATATCAAGAAATTTACTAGTAATTTGCACGAGTAAAAGGATTTTGTATTGTTTTTCTGGGTACTAAATTGCATAATTTATCTTGTAGGCACTTCTATACTTCATTTTTATTTTGTCACACATCCCCAAAATTTTGAACTAAATCATTTGGTGTACATGTACACATTTTGTTGTGTACTTGTATTAGCTACCATATCAGTTGGGTTTTATTAGTATTGGTGTGTATTTTTTTTTGTTTATTGTGTACTGTACTAGCAATAGTATAAGTTGGGTTTTGTTAGTATTGTTGTGTATATATTTTTTGTTGTGTGTCAATTTTTGTTGTGTGCGCGTGTGTGTTGTAATTATACATTTAAAGAAATCCATAAGTCTTAATATTGTTATTGTTTGTAGTTTCTTAGAACTTGGGATCCGTTTGTTTTTGTTTGTAAAATTTATGGTATTGGGTATAAAATGGTCGAATGTATGTTCAAAAGTTTATTCGGTGTGATTAACAAGACATTTTCATAATAAATAAACTATATAGAAACTAAGGGGTAATATTGTCAAAATAAAATTATATTTAACAAAAAAAAAATTCTAAGCAAACAAAGAACTTTATTAGCATTCAACAATTAGCATGCAACATTTGAAACAAACGAAACCTAAAAAATGTGGACCACTAAATCTAGGATTTGATACTTTAAAAATCCAGTGCGCTTTAGTTGCATTGATGCACTTTAGCAACTTTACTTCTGCTAAAATACACCAACATGTTTGGGCCATTAGATCCTAGATTTATTGCCCTACATGCTTAAGTGTAGCGCTGTTTTGGTTTAGAAACCGAGTATGAGATCTCATTCCAACATTGATCAAACACACAAACATGCACATACATACATATATGTGTGTGTGTGTATGTAAGTATAATTTTTTATTATTTAATAACAGCTGTAACACTTTCACAGTTTTTGGTCCAGTCATATGCTTCTTAAAATGTCCTTGCTATACAAATAAGGTCACATGTTCGAATCCTAGTCAATTATTAGTGCTCTTTATTTTTTGTTAGTATATAAATGAGGTCACATTGTTTGAACACCTTGACAAAAAATGCATTTTTATGTATATTTTTCCACTTTATTCATGTCTAATAGATTCTTAATATCAATACATGATTTTTCTAAAATATTTACCCGTCTTACTTTATTTATGTTTATGACATATGGATAGTATTAGTTATATTAAAAATGTTCAATGGTTGTTAATGCATCAAAGTCTATGAAACCTTTTGTACACAAATCATCGTTGCTAATTAACCTTATTTTTGAATTCAATCGATATTTTAGTTTACATCGTCTTCTTTTCAACTTAGATGATGATTAAGTTGGTTGCTCTTGTTCCTGTCAACTCACTGGTATGAATCAGAGAAGTTTTGTGAAATAATAATAACAATGTGTTCATGTCACTACCATGAGTAGGGCTGCATGATGGATCAAATCCAATGAATTTAAGCAAAAGTCTAGTCGATCCATCTTATTATTGAATCATAAATTTTCGATCCACATCCGATCCATCCGACCTTCAAATCCCATCCAGTTCAAATACCATGAGTAGGGCTGCATGATGGATCAAATCCAATGAATTTAAGCAAAAGTCTAGTCGATCCATCTTATTATTGAATCATAAATTTTCGATCCACATCCGATCCATCCGACCTTCAAATCCCACCAGTTCAAAAATTATTGGATTATTGTTATTGTTTATAGCAAATTTTACCAAATATATATATTTAGGGTTAGGGACCGTTTTTATTTAAATCACTAATAATACATTTGGTCTTATTTTATCAAAGACAAGTAATATTTTTGTAGAAGTGTTTATATATAAGGTAAGTGATCATATACTATTTATTTTCATTGTTTATTATATTTTAGTAGGGTTCATATCATTATTATAATAGTTCGTCTCAAAACTTTGGGTTTGTTCATGTTTTTATTTATTTATTTAAGGATACTTGCATCCTCTCATTTTTAGTTAGTGGTAATTCAGTAGTTGAAGTTAAGCATACAATATAATATAATTGTAGCATGCAATTATGTTTTCCAACCTCTAACTTTATCAAATTAAATAGAAAAAATCATCACTTTATTTTGTCGACATCTAACTAAACTAAATTAAAGTCAAAGTTTACTTGATATAAAAATAGTTGCTGAATAAACATTAAACTATTTGAAATGCATTTTGAAAGAAAATTAAATAAGTAATTCAAACAATTAATTTTCATATATGTTAAGGTCAATCACAAAATTATAAAGACGTGAAACAGATAATGAGTTTAAAATTCAAATAAAACACTAAAAAGTTACAAATCAAAACTAAATATGAACCGTGAAACCTTAGCTTAGAAAAGATTGTATCACAATTACACAAATTTTTCAATTTTAAAGTAAACGGTGGATATATAGTTTTTATAATTTAAAGTTAGTTGAATCAGTTATTCAGTCGGTTTCAACCATAAGAACTCGTTAACCGATCTATAGATATTTAAAATTTGAATTTGATCCGATCTAATTTTTTAAATTGGATTGGTTCCGATTCACGTTTTTTGGATTGAACTGGACGGATAATCAATCAGACGAGGTTGGGTGGTGGTTGGTTGGATGTAAGATTTTTGTGATTTTATTAATTTAACTACTTTTTATTAATTCAATAATTTTGTTAAATAATTATATATTAATTCAACTTTCTTGTCAAAAGATATCTCTTTAATACACTTCTTCACACACTTATGCATTACCTACATCCACACATTTTTTCACACACTTCTGTATTACCTACACCCCACATTTCCAAATCAAGCATCTTTTCAAACAATCAAAACGAATAATTCATTCATTTCGGTACAATTCTTAGTATTGTTTAGAAATGAATGTCAAAAATTAATAAATAAGAAGCTCAACAAAAAAATAAAAAAAATAAAAAGAAGAAGAAGAAGAAGTAGAAGAAAATGAAAGAAAGAAAGAAATCAATATGATAAGGTCCATCATAGTTTTTTAAGAAACCCCAATCATACAATTTGTCTGTTAATATATATTGTAGATTCTTTAGCTGTAACGATGATCAACATCTGGAACTGTGTAACTAGATGAATATCATATGTGATTATGGTATAAAATCCTAACTGTTTGTCAAACTTGGTCCATTACGTAGTTATGTCCTTTACTTCCAAGCTTTGTGGTATGATACATCTGCTAGAAACGACAATAATGAAGGTACTCATGTATGTCATCCAAAATATTAACTAAAATACCATTTATCCACAGCTGATACATTATTTCTTCAAAATGTTAATGGTTTTACAAATCACCCACAAGTTACGTCTCCTAAGGATTTTCATACCTTCAATCGATATTCAACATTTAAAAGAAAACATCAACTTTTTCAAAACTTTGTTTCTTTGACATGTGTATGTGCACCACTGACTTTTGGGGTCCCATATTTATTGAATAATGATTGACTTTGAAACTATGATTATGTACATGATGATTATTGTTCAGTTGTGCACTGGAAATATTGTTTTCAGGTGCGTGTTCAGGAGTGACTTTCGTTGAACAATAGGTCAAACTTACTTTGATGTAAAGTGAGTAAACATAATTGAAATAAATAAATGGTGTACGTATATGCATACCCTGCATGTTGCTTTACTAGTAGGTATATAATTGAAGCATCTATGAAGTTAATTGATGGGGGAAGTGAAAATCAAGATCGAAAGGGTTTGAGTGCTGAAATATCATTTTATAGGATTTTGTCCGTTACTGCTTAGATATTTTTTGCTTACAGTAACATTGAGTGCACATAGTTGAAACTGAAATAGTTATATTTCTTATCTAACTTCTTTCTGAATTCGGTGCAAATTTGGGTTCTGCTTGTTCAAATTTCGAATGCATGTAAACCCCTTTTGGATTTTGACTGCAAATCCAGTAGAGGAGCTGCCATTTTATGTTTCAATATAACGCAAATAAAGCAAGTAAAAAAAGACCGATATCTCAAGATTTATCTCAATAGAATCATCTTTCTGCAACAATTAGCATTCTGATTTAGTGTTTATGTTATTGCAGGTGCACTTATCACAGCCGGTGTGCTTACAGCAGGATTAATTAGCTTTAGACAAGGAAATTCTCAGTTGGGCCAAAAGTTAATGAGAGCTCGAGTGGTTGTTCAAGGCGCTACAGTTGCATTGATGGTTGGAAGCGCTTATTACTATGGACAATTCAAGGCTTCAAAAAAGGATGCAGTTTGAAATGCATTTGGTACTACCATGTGTGCGATTTGTATAATACTCTATATCCTTCTAAATATTCTATATTTCTATCAAATATATCCTCAGTGGAAGAAAATAAAAAAATGAGTCTTATTCATTTGCTCAAGTTGGTATAAACATCTGTCATTCTATGTCTGAGTCAAATCTCTTGTTGTTTACACATTAGTAATGAACCACAGATCAATCAAGGAGTGCCTGTTTATACATACACACATACATATATACATACATACATATAGGTCCCTAAATCATCCAAAATAGTGTTTAAGTCCATCGTATCTACAACTTACGAATTGAGGTTCGATTGTTTACATATCACATTATAAACACCATCACCTTTTTTAGACATTCAAAGTTGTAAATATCTTTTTGTAGAAAAGTCGAAATGAAATTTTGTTTTCACGGTGAAATCAAAAATTTTATGCCATCTTTTTAAGAATAGCCATATATCATGAAAATAAAATAGTCAATTTGCAAATATTTTCTAATTGCATATATATGTGAATTTGTACTAGTAAAATTTTATCAAAACTTGATATATGGATCTTGTTGAAAAGACTATATTTTGTGATGTAATGGTAAAAATGATATTTCGATAGGATGTTTCAATTGTTGTGATATAAGAGCACAAATTTGTAATGACTATTTTAGATTGCAAATATTTGAAATTTCTTTTTCAAATTGTAAATAAAATCTATGTAAAATTGCAAATATCTACAATTTCGACTTCAATTTGTAGAAATATCAGGATCATCAAAATTTTATCGAATTATATGACACGTTGATTTTGTTGGAAAGAAGTGATTTAATGGTGGAAACAAAATTACATTTGGATATTTCAAATTTAAAAAAATGCAAAAATTTATACATGTTAACTACACATATTTGCAATTTGTGCTTCACATCATAAATATTTTTTGTAAATATTTTCTAAACACAAATCATCACAAAACTTGTAACATATGGATTTGCTAGAAAGAGTAAAATTTGGGATTTGATGATGAAAACATAATAGCTGTTAAATGTTTCAAGTGAAAGCTATTGATTTAATTATATGTTTAAGGTGACTTTACTTGGTAGGTGTTATATTAGTGTGTAGTTAAAGCTCTGCTAAAGTCTCGTTAATGCTTCACTATAGTCTTGTTAATGCTCACTAAAGCGCTTTGCAGACTTCGACCGCTACGCTTTTTCAATTTAATGCCGTTAAATGATAGATCCGCTTAAAGTCTCGCTATTTAACGTTACGTCCGCTAAATCCAGGTTTTTTCACTCACTTTAGCAACTTTAATACAGAAAGGTTAATTTGACTAGTTCTCTTATACACAAAATCAATAAATTTATGGTATAGATCTAAGTTCAAGTCCTAAGTCTTCGGCATAAATTAAAACTCTATTCTATTCACAAAATTTAAACTGCATGAATCATGATATTCATCGGTTTTGTTATGTCTAAATGAACAATTTTTTTTACATGAATGATTTGGGAATGAGATAGATCAACTTTGGAGATTTTTTTTCTCTAGTATAGATTTTTACAGCTTCGCTATTTTTCGATATATCTTTGTTTTATCTCTTTTGTACCTTTTGCACTTACGTCGCTATAAAACCGCTAAACGCTTTAACTGCATGTTCATACATGTGAAACTAACAATAGAAAGTCGATCCATAAGGTTTGGTTGGGGGAGACTTTGATGGAATAAGCCGAGAACTTGAGCCATATGTTCACCTTTTTATTTTCCATAGTTTCATACAGTGTTTTTTTTCATTCAGTTATGTAGTAGATCAAGTTAACCCATAAGATTGCCCACATGTTTATTGTTCTCACCCAGAGTGATTTTCGAAAATGGCGTAATTTGTTTTTAATGTTAACATTGGTTAAGATAAGCCTATGACGCCATGCCACCAGTTTTATGAAAGACGGCAAATCACAAATCATGTGGATCTAAATATTGATGTCCTGGTGTGTCCAGATGCAAGACAAGTAATCGTTTATTTTACAAATCTTTACTACTAATAAAGAGAATTCATTGAATACATTTACTCGGTGTCTTTTTGAAATTCCAAATATACCCTTTTACATCTCATAGAGAAATAGTATTCAAATATGGGAATATAGCCTGTTATTTTCTAAGTACAAATGTCAGTCACCATGGAGAACTATAGTGTGCGTTCACAAGATGAAGTATCCAAATATACCGTATTGTCCGTAATTTAGGTGGGAGTTCATCGGTCGAAGTATCGCTTGATTCCGAGTTAGTATGAAGAAGTTATTGCAGTCTAAACAAAAAAAATAGCGGCTTATGCACTAGGCGGAGTTGAAATATGGGGATGTGGTAGCCTGTTATTTTCTGTCAGTCCCCATGGAGAACTACAGTGTGTGTTCATAAGATGAAGTATCCGAGTGTTCCATATTGTCCGTAATTTAGGTGGGAGTTAACCGGTCGAAGTCTCGTCGGATTACGAGTTAGTATGAATAAAATATTGCAGTCTGAATAAAAAAAAATAGCGGCTTCTGCACTAGGCGGAGTTCAAATATGGGATGTGGTAGCCTGTTATTTTCAAAGTACAACTGTCAGTTCTCATAGAGAACTACAGTGTGCGTTCACAAGATGAAGTATCCAACTATACCGTATTGTCCGTAATTTAGGTGGGAGTTCATCGGTCGAAGTATCGTCTGATTTTGAGTTAGTATGAAGAAGTTATTGCAGTCTGAACAAAAAAATAGCGGCTTCTGCACTAGGCGGAGTTCAAATATGGGGATGTGGTAGCCTGTTATTTTCTAAGTACAATTGTCAGTCCTCATGGAGAACTACAGTGTGTGTTCAGAAGAAGTATCCGAGTGTTCCATATTATCCGTAATTTAGGTGGGAGTTAATCTGTCGAAGTTTCGTCGGATTACGAGTTTGTATGAAGAAAATATTGCAGTCTGAACAAAAAAATAGCGGCTTCTGCACTAGGCGGAGTTCAAATACGGGGATATGGTAGCCTGTTATTTTCTAAGTACAACTGTCAGTGCCCATGGAGAACTACAGTGTGCGTTCACAAGATGAAGTATCCGATTGTTCCATATTGTCCATAATTTAGGTGGGTGTTAATTGGTCGAAGTCTCACCGGATTTTGAATTAATATGAAGAAGTTATTGCAGTTTGAACAAAAAAAATAGCGGCTTCTACACTAGGCGGAGTTCAAATATGGGGATGCGGTAGCCTGTTATTTTCTAAGTACAACTGTCAGTCGCCATGGAGAACTACAGTGTGCGTTCATAAGATGAAGTATCCGAGTGTTCCATATTGTCCGTAATTTAGGTGGGAGTTAATCGGTCGAATTCTCGCCGGATTCTGAGTTAGTATGAAGAAAATATTGCAGTCTGAACAAAAAAAAATAGCGGCTTCTGCACTAGGCGAAGTTCAAATGTGGGGATGTGGTATTCTGTTATTTTCTAAGTACAACTGTCAGTGCCCATGAAGAACTACAGTGTGCGTTCACAAGATGAAGTATCCGAGTATTCCATACTGTCCGTAATTTAGGTGGGAGTTAATTGGTCGAAGTCTCATCGGATTCTGAATTAGTATGAAGAAGTTATTGCAGTTTGAATAAAAAAAATAGCGGCTTCTGCACTAGGCGGAGTTCAAATATGGGGATGTGGTAGCCTGTTATTTTCTAAGTACAACTGTCAGTCCCTATGGAGAACTTTAGTGTGCGTTCAGAAGATGAAGTATCCGAGTGTTCCATATTGTCCGTAATTTAGTTGGGAGTTAATATGTCGAAGTCTCGCCGGATTCCGAGTTAGTATTTAGAAAATATAGCAGTCTGAACAAAAAAATAGCAGCTTCAGCACGAGGCGGAGTTCAAATACGGGGATGTGGTAGCCTGTTATTTTCTAAGTACAACTGTCAGTTCCCATGGAGAACTACAGTGTGCATTCACAAGATGAAGTATCCGAGTGTTCCATATTGTCCGTAATTTAAGTAGGAGTTAACCGGTCGAAGTCTCGCCGGATTCCAAATTAGTATAAAGAAGTTATTGCAGTCTGAACAAAAAAAATAGCGGCTTCTGCACTAGGCGGAGTTGAAATATGGGGATGTGGTAGCCTGTTATTTTCTAAGTACAACTGTCAGTCCCCGTGGAGAACTACAGTGTGCGTTCATAAGATGAAGTATCCGAGTGTTCCATATTTTCCGCAATTTAGGTGGGAGTTAATCGGTCGAAGTCTCGTCGGATTACGAGTTTGTATGAAGAAAATATTGCAGTCTGAACAAAAAAAATAGCGGCTTCTGCATTAGGCGGAGTTCAAATACGGGGATGTGGTAGCCTGTTATTTTTCAAGTACAACTGTCAGTGCCCATGGAGAACTACAGTGTGCGTTCACAAGATGAAGTATCCGAGTGTTCCATATTGTCCGTAATTTAGGTGGGAGTTAATTGGTCGAAGTCTCACCGGATTCTGAATTAGCATGAAGAAGTTATTGCAGTTTGAACAAAAAAAATAGCGGCTTCTACACTAGGCGGAGTTCAAATATGGGGATGTGGTAGTCTGTTATTTTCTATGTACAACTGTCAGTTCCCATGGAGAACTACAGTGTGCGTTTATAAGATGAAGTATCTGAGTGTTCAATATTGTCCGTAATTTAGGTGAGAGTTAATCGGTCGAAGTCTCGCCGGATTCCGAGTTAGTATGAAGAAAATATTGCAGTCTGAACAAAAAAAAATAGCGGCTTCTACACTAGGCGGAGTTCAAATGTGGGGATGTGGTATCCTGTTATTTTCTAAGTACAACTGACAGTGCCCATGGAGAACTGCAGTGTGCGTTCACAAGATGAAGTATCCGAGTGTTCCATACTGTCCGTAATTTAGGTGGGAGTTAATTGGTCGAAGTCTCACCGGATTCTGAATTGGTATGAAGAAGTTATTGCAGTTTGAACAAAAAAATAGCGACTTCTGCACTAGGCGGAGTTCAAATATGGGAATGTGGTAGCATGTTATTTTCTAAGTACAACTGTCAGTCCCCATGGAGAACTACAGTGTGCGTTCATAAGATGAAGTATCCGAGTGTTCCATATTGTTCGTAATATAGGTGGGAGTTAATCAGTCGAAGTCTCGCCGGATTCCGAGTTAGTATGAAGAAAATATACCAGTCTGAATAAAAAAAATAGCGGCTTCTGCAATAAGCGGAGTTTAAATAAGAGGATGTTGTGCCATGTTATTTTCTAAGTAAATTTTCAGTCCCATTGGAGAACTACCGTGTGCACTCACAAGAAAAAGTATCCGAGTGTACCATATTGTCTGTAATTTAGGTAAGAGTTCATCGGTCGAAGTTTTACCTGATTCCGAGTTAGTACGAAGAAGTTATTGCAATTCAAACAAAAAAAATAGCGGTTTCTGTCTAGCCGGTGTTCAAATATGGGGATGCTACTATCAAATCTACTTTCATGTGTACAAATAAAAATGCATGCACATTGTGGTTAAATGCAGGCTTACTTGGACGTGCATACGTACTCGTAAGTCATTAAACAAATCATAGATTGACATCAAACTTTGGATTGAAGCGATTCTCCCATGAAAGACATAATAGAAGAATGGTTTTTCCATACATTTGTCATTGTAGCCGACTTCAAGAATTTAGTGCACCCTTTTTTGACATATCAAAACCCTGTTATGTGGCTGTAATGAATAGTCTATTATATGTGGTTGCAACTTAATTATGTCGTCTATTTATGATTTTTTTTTATAAATCTACTATATTAGCTTTATTCTATCAGCCACAAAACATATTAAATCCATATGATTGTTACTTGATTTAGAATCAGTCGATCATAGTTGAAGCTTTTTAGTGAAAGAGGGGTACTTGTGTATTTACATGCGTTGTTCTTATTGTACTTTAAAGTGGGTTAAGACTGAATTGACATTAAGATCTAGCAGCGTCAATTTTGTAGGAGCAGTTTGTTGAACTGGGGTCCAAGTATTTTTGGTCGTGTTTCCTTTTTTGGTGGCTTAGAGCATAAGCTACTAGATATCCATAAGTTCTTTAAAGTTTTAGTACTGAAAATACATCCGTCTTGTTTGAAAACACATGGTGTTTTACTCAATTACTTAGGTCATGTTTGGCTGAAACTTTTTAGTTTTGTATTTTCGTCTAAACAAAAACAAAGCGTGCGATACATGTATTTTTTGAAAAAAAATCGATTTGTAAAAATGAAGGTAGCATACGAAATGCAAAATCAATTTATTTTGTTTTCTATGTTTTCGAAATTAAGAAAAGCATAGGAAACGGTACATCTTTCGTTGTCCCTCCATCCCTTTCGTCATCCTCTGGTGTTTCTTCATTCTCTTTGTCGTTCCTTCATCATCGTCATAATGATTTGAAATTTTAAATATTTTTCTCCGCTCTATTTAGATTTTGTAAAGAACTTTAAAAACTCAAAATGAAACAAAACAGGCCTTAATCTCTAACAAAATTAGTTGGTTGATTTATTGCATAATCTGCGACCACGGATAAATGTATCGGCTGCTTATAGTCAGAACTGACCTTTGTATGTTTCACTTTGTACCAAATTAATTTCTTTGCCATCTTTGTTTTGCAGGAAGACGATTTTATTTTATTTTTAATGTTAGACCATAGAAAGTGGTCGCCATGGAGCTTTTGACAATGGGAAAGAAAATGGACCCCGGTTGGAGCATGTGTAATGTAAAATAATGCACAAGAGTCATGCAATTTTGGTCCCAAACTTTATCTGGTGGTTTGTGTAGGTTTGTGATGGTTATCTCCAAAGTATTTGTTTTATATCAGAAGGGTTGCTTAATCCTTGTGATTGTAATCAGTCTAAACAAGGTCAGTCTCATAGTTAACAACAACAGGTTTGTCCATTAGGTGATTCCATAAGGTTTTTGGTAGTTGTCAGGCTGGTACGAGCAAGTACAATGTATATTGCCAAAGTATCCCTCCCTCCCTCCCTCCCTGTGCAGGTTCTTTGTTGATTATAAAGAATGACATTGGTTAGAACAACCATAGATCGTGCCCAAGGAGTAAACCAAAATGAATGCGTGCTTTGTTGAGTGATATTGTACTTGATGAAGGGCAGCATGGTTGTATTCCTCTACATCCAACTAGCGTTTTGAGGTATTTCCATGGTCCAAAAGTAAGCGCTTATTCTTCAATTGATTACCATGTGCCCACTGCACCCTGAGATTTATTTGATTTACCAGCCAGGAAAGAACATCAAATACCTTTAAGGCTGCTGCTTGTTCCAATTGGCAGTATTAATTATGCCCTGCCCATGACATCATTTGTGAGTTATAATTTTTTTGAATGAGATTGGAATTTGGCTTAAAAGAATCTCCATGCCATAAAAAATGATTCAAGGTTTTCATCGAACATGTAGGAATCTATATGAAAAATAACCATGAATCAAATTACGAGCATTCCGTTCTATTGTAGGAATGTGACAACCATCTTCATTTGTGCATAAACTTTCAGACGTTGATGATGTGCAAGGGTTAGAATGAGATTCACAAAGACAGATAATCAAATGTGATGCTGATGTCTAGAAAAGAGCGAGAGAAAATATGTTACATTCCTGAATCATTTTAAAGAATTATACCTTACGGTTGAGAGATGATTGACTTTTTACTTTATGGACACTTGTCTAGGGGTGTTTGTCCATTCGATGGTGAAATTGAGTTCACACTTCCTCCGTATTCAGCATTACACCATCAACGTCATCATTCTATTCTCCACCACCGTCCCAATCGAAAGTCCAAGCGTCATGTTGATGCCGGACCTTCTGCTCTAGCTCTTGCTCCACTGTCTACCCTCACACCGTGGTGACAAGAAGCTATGAAAGTATGGAACGATTCTTAGCATTTATCGATGGAAGAACTAGGTTTTGTTGTTTACTTTTTGAGCACTCCAAACACACTGGAGTTGGCTATGTTGATGCTATAGTTCAGTATTGAGTCATTTGTTGAAACTGTCCGTGACATTATCATGAAAAACTGGCAGAGCCCATGATTTTTTTGCATTAGGAGTTTGAATTTGTAGTAGATTTTGAATTTAAATTTGAATTTGAATTTCTAGTATTATAAATATTAAATATAATTATTAAAAAAATTACATAATGATTTTTATTCAATAATTTTTACATTACCTTACACTATTTTGTACATCATACCGAATCTCTAACCAGCCTCTAATCAAAAATTTGCTCACGAACTATCCAACCTGCAATCTCTAATTAAAAATTTGTTCGTGAACGCTTTAACCTTCAATCCAATTCATTGACATAGGTTGTAAAGAGAGTAGAAGAAATCGTCGTTTGTCATAATCGTTCAGTCTAGCTATTAAATTGACCTCAAAACATGTACAAGGTGATGGTGTTTCCAAGTGCAATTCTTATCATTCTTATATTCACGGATTAATTCTTTCATATCATTCTTTAATAGGACAAGCTTATAGATTTAATGGAAGTGAATAATTTTTTTACAAAAAGTTATTTTCAAATAAAAAATACGATCCTTTTTTGTAGTTATAATAGCTTTTATTTTATAGTAGAGATAATGTCACGTGGATTGCAGACGTCATATCTTTATATTCTTTCTCCATCGTTAAAAGTTGCCATATGTATCTCATCCATTTGATTCTTTAAAGGGAAATTTTAATATGCCTTTTTATGATTATTAAAAATTAGCATAAAGTCCTTTTCAATTTTCTTTTATAAATTACATCATTATTTTCAAGAAAAGGTGAAATTTGCGGGGGTATTTGGGTAGTTTTACTAACCTTAAAATGCGCTTTTAGGTATACCTCTATAACTTATAACTGTCGTAATACACGTCAGATTGGCCGCTTTTAAATTTGAAAATAAGAGAAGTAAAAAAAAAATTGAAAAATGAGGGATGTAAAAAATTGTTTATAAAAGGGAAGGATGTAAAACAAATAAGTTTAAAAATTAGAGGTATGTTTTTAATTTCAACTTGTTTAAATGTGTGTGGATTGATGATATGGCTTCAGGTAGAATGGTTTATTTTTGGCGGGAATTGATTCAGATTTAGGTGGATAATTTGAAATTTATGTGGGATTATTTGAATTGAAGTGTTGTGTATGAAGTCGATGCAACAGACAACTTTGTGTCAACTTTGACACTGTGTGCATCGTATGATGATATTATCTGATGCTACGCTTTACCGCTGAGTGGTTGAACACACAAAAGTGTGTTTGGGTTATGACGGTGTAGTTTAGTCTGTTACTTTAGCTTTATCTAGCTGAGTTATAATGGCGTAGTTTTGGTATGATTAAATCGATGTGTTCTGGTATAATTACAGCGGCGTAGTTATATAGGGTTGAGGTGGCGCAATTTGCTATAATCATGGCGGTGTAGTTCTATAAGATTGGGTTGGCGCAGTTCTTAGAAGGTAGAACGTTATAATATTTCACCATATATGTTTGTTCAATTTTGCTTCAGTTATACATGTGCATCTTGTTTAGCTAGGTTGGTGAAGTTTGCTTCCATAATGTTAGGTTGACTCCTTACTTCAGGGTTGTTCGTGTGAGTGTGCAGTTTGTGATTTCACTGCTTTATGCTTTATGAAGACATGACTACTGGGCTTATGCATTGTTATCTACTTTTACTGGATCAGTGTAGTTTGGCCTTACGGAGATAGCGCAGCCTAACCTAATTTTAGTGACCCGTTTGGTACTTAGATGGGTGTGCTATTCTTGTATATTTAGAATTGTGATTCCCTTTATAATGACTGCGATATGGTTAGCATTGTTTACATCGGATATACGCGGTTTTCTCTATGGATCCTTTTTTTTTCTTTCTACCGACTCACGTAGTTTGTGGCTTTATACATCTCAATCTGTGCAGTTTATCTTTACATGAAAAAAATGGGTTTAACACTTTTTCTCAAGTTTGCATTAATTTATATTAGGGAAAACTTTCTATTTTCGCACACGGTTTTTCGGATTGTCTAATCAATCCTTTCACATTTAATGTTCTTCATGTGTCCTGTATGAGTGGTTGCTTTTTGTGACTGTTACCAAAATGAATCATTTCGTATTTCGAGAAATCAGCTTAGTTTTTTTGAGAATTAGTTGTCATCACTAGGATCTAATGGTCGTTATTTTTCATGCTGTTTGAATTCTAAGGTTGAGATTCTTCAGCAAACCTATATATATATATATATATATATATATATATATCTCATCTTCCCTTGTTTCTCGTTTACTTGTTAAAAAAAAATTAAACGAGACATTGTGTTTTTTTTAAACTATCTTCTTCATTTCAGATTTTAATCAGCATCGACTGTAAGTTAAATTCATCTTGTTAGTGAGATTTTTCACCTCACAACACCGGATTTCTAATATGTCAATAATATTGCTAATTACCCTGTTAGTATTGATGCAACAATTTAAGTAATATTAAATTTGTCTTAACGTAGTAATTATGGTACGGTGTGCGCACACAATTACGAATGCGCACTTTAACTATTTGTTAAAATGCCTAAGTTGGTTTAGGTCTCAAATTTAGCAAAATAAAAGTTAAACAGAATCTACTAAAAACAGAAAATAATAAATGCAGTAAAGCAAAGAACGCAAAAATTTAAGTGGTTCGGATTTCAAACATGAACGAGTCAAATCCTTTATTATTCTTCTTCTTCCTCGTACAATTCTTTTAATGGAAAAAAGAGTACAATCATATCAGGTAAATTTTCAGAGAATTAATCAAAAGTGTTTTTCTTTGCTACGATATTTTTCTATTTATAGTAGAAATTCTTATGTCACTTTTCTACGTCCTTCCCCTATCACCAGATGTTGCCACACGTCTTCCACCTGTTGATTGTTATAATGTGCACCGATTGTTAACGTGGCCATTGGCAGAATAGTTTGCTCTTGACGGGAAGATTTGGATTTAAGCGGGATGATTTAAATTTGATATACTGTTTTTGATGTTCATGTGGTAAGTTGTATTGGTATCAGCCTCAGCGCTACACCGTATATTTCTAGGTGACCTGCTTCTACACTTTGCATTTGTTCAATCAAGTGGATCATGAAACATAGCCGTGTTAATATAAAGCAATTTTAGTTTTGTTTGTTTGAGCTTACATGTACCGTACATACCGACCTGGTTTAGATCAGACAAGTTCTATGCCAATATATCGGTGCCATCTTGCGTTATAGGAGTTGTTTTACTTACTTATCACGACACGGTATGTTTATGTGTTATGGAGGTTATTTGATATGCTTGAACGTTACTGCATAGTTTCCTTATATGATGGAATGATTTCATAAGTGGTGGCGCAGTGTGGAGATGCTGCGTTGCAATTTTCTTGTGCGGTGTTGCCATTTTGTTTTTGCTCCTTATTGCTCAGATCAGTTTTGTTGGGCTTTTTTACTTGTATAATTATTTTGATACCATGACGCTGTTGTATATAACAGAAGTATGTTCTGTTTAAGCATTGCGATGTGATTTTATTATATGGAAAAAATGGTTTTATAAATGACGACGTAGGTTCCCAAGCGGCTTCCACCCCTCCTTCGAGTATAGATGTGGATGAGGCTTCTCAATGGAAGAACCAGTTTACGACGTACTATTAGAATAAATTTGATGAGTTGAGAGCTATTTATGAAAAGAGTTAAAAGACTTGACGAGTGGTGATAAGGTAGAGAAATGTTCCTCTGCCTACAATTTGTTTGGCCCATTTTCAAAGAAAACTGTAAAGACAAAAGTAGAGGTTTTGGACGATTTTGAACGTGTGTATCATATTTCTACTGAGCGAATTAATTGTCTTGAAGATCAGATAATGCGCTCAAATTCTACTAAACTGATCTTGGCCACATCTTCCTCCCATCTAGCTTCACTATGTATGCGCAATCTAGTTTGATCGGGAACCTTAAAGAGGAAAGGGTTAAGCATGTCATGGTAGAGGTTTCCCTTAAATGTGCAGTTGATGTCTTTACACACTTTACACCGACTTAGTTTTAAGCTTTCTCTATAATTGACCCAACTATGTGTTTAATGAAATGACCTCAGTAATCACTGGGCGGGGACCAACTACGATCCCTGTGCCACTTTTGGTAGCGCTCAATGTCGCTCAAAAGTAGTAATTTTAGGTCCGACGGATCTCACTCAGCCTTCTAACCCCGGAAGTGATTCTACCTTACGTCCTGCGTTGTTCGCTCGAAGACAAGCCCATGCTCAGAAGCGTCTTCATGATAGGAGAATTATCTGACAGCAATCCCTCAGACTCGAACTCGAATTTGTAGTGTAATTACTATTGGAAAGTTATTGATTAAATGAATGTTATTTCTTTAGTATTAAGCCCAAGCCTTGATATCCTATATACTTGCATGGTGTGTAAAAGAGTGGGTGTAATCAAGATAGATTATAACTTTCATGTTTACCTGGCCAACTTTGTGTCATTGTTGTTTTTCTTCTCTCTTCGTTTTTTTGGATGGAAATTGGTTTGGATTCCTTTGCCTTCTCTCTGTTGTTTATGTTTTCTTTGATGGACTGCTCTGTCCAGCTCCTTCCTTCTACGTCACTTCACCATTTTTTACATATATGTCATGTGTTTGGCATGGTTTGCTTCGTTAATGGTGCAAATTAATTGTGATTTGACTGAGAAGTTAGGTCACGTATTTACAACCCCCTTTTGTTCATACGCATTCTTTTTAATAGCTGGTTCGGGCCTTCTAGTATCCCTATTTCCAGTGCAGTATGTGGCTGACAAACTGGGGTTTAGAGCTGCAGCTTACATAATATATAAGTACATAAAAGAGAATTTTATGAATGGATTTTTGTACTAGTTCGGGCCGTCTATTATCCCTACATCCAGTTAACACTTATATTGCTCAAATTGATTATTAATGATCTTTTACACATAAAAAGTTACAAAAGGGAAAATATCTCAAACATAATATGGTCTGAGGTGCTCAGAGTTCCAGGTTCTTGAAACCGAATTTCCGTCGGGTCTCGATAGATGATATGCTCTGTTTAACATGGTTTCTATAGTAACCAGTGGTCTTTCCCAATTTGTGCCTAGCTTCCCTTCTGCAATATCTTTTGTATTAGTCATTACTTTTCTTAGTACAAGGTCTCCCTTACAAAACTTTCTTTCTTTACTACATGAGTTATATGTTTTTTCCATTCGTTGTCTATAGACAGTGGACCTAATTGTAGCTTCATCCCTTCTTTCTTAGACATAATCCAATGTAGCTTCCTTCAAGCACGTATTCCTTTCCACCACGTATGATAGTTGACGATGCGATGGTATGTTTACTTCGACTGGAAGCATACCCTCATATCCCTACGTGAAAGAAAATAGGATGTGTCCTGCAGGGGATCTTGTTGATATCCTATATGCCCACGAAGCCAAATGCAGCTTATCTATCCATCTGCCTTTAGCTTTTGCTAGACTTTTCTTTAATAGTTTCTTTATGGTTTTGTTAGCTGCTTAAACCTGCCTATTGGCTTAAGGATGAGCTATGGAAGAAAAAATTTTTATGATCCCGTTCCTTTCACATAGATCTGCAAACTCCTTACTCTCGAACCGTGTTTCATTGTCTGACATTTTTTTATAAGGAATTTCAAATCGATGATAATATTTCAAACTAAGAAGGTGACTACTTGCATTACTGTGATTGTTGCAAGGAGCTTAGCTTCTACCCACCTAGTGAAATAATCCACTACCACCATGGCGTACTTCGCCCCTGCTTTGGACATAAGAAGAGGCCATATTAGATCGGTTCCCCACACATCAAATGACCACGGACTGACAATTGGGGTTAGTTCGTGAGAAGGAAGTCTTGGAAAGCTTGCAACCAACCTTTAACAATTATCACATCTTCATTCAAACTCTTTCAAATCTGCTAACGATGTTGGCCAGAAATATCCCTGCCTTAAGATCTTCTTTGCTAAGTTTGTCCTCCCGAACGATCTCTGCGGTATCCTTCATGAACTTCTTTCATAATTTCGACCCCTTCCTCCTGGGTTACACATCTTAAATAAGGGGTGAAGTATCCTCTTTAGTAAAGTAGCTTATCAAAGAATGTGTAGTGGGGGGCTTGATATCGTATCTTTCTAGCTTCATTTCTATTCGTTGGCAAGACCCCTTCTAACAAGTAATGCTGATAGGGGTCATCCAGGACTCTACCTCTTTCTAACCCACAATTGATGGAGTGTGATCGTCTTGAGCCTTGTTTGTCTTTCTTGTCATTCCTCTTTTTGGTCTTTAGCCCATTGTGACCTAGTCGGCATTAGAACCTGTTGTGTATTAAAAACACTAGGTTCCAACAAATGTCCTACCGAGATTGCCTTCATTTCAAGCACAACCTTAGGGATTTCCACCTTGGCCAAGGTGTCTGTGGTGAATTTTCTTCCCTTGGGATTTGTTCAATGTCGAACTTCCCAAACTGAGAGGGTAACTCTTTATCTAATTCTACATATTTGGCCAACATCAATTCTTTCACCTGACAGCTCCCTTGCAGTTGATTAACTACAAGCTTAGAATCACTATGAATTTTAGGATGGGTTACCTTCATTATCTGCGCTATTTTTTTGCGCTATTTTTTTGCCACGTTATTAGTTGCTTTAAATTCTAGCTAGACTACTCCATAGAGTTTTTGCTATCCGGGTAACAATTATATAGCATATTCCTGCCCTCTACTCATTAGATGCACCATTGACATATAGTTGCCAACTTTGCATGACGTCTTCCTTCTTTGCGCTGGTTGTTCCTCCTGCAAGCTGCATTCTGCATTTAAATTCGCTAATTCCTGCCCCTTAATTGCATTATGGGGGCAATATGTGATATCATATTGGCTCAATTCAATGGCCTACTTTAGAAAGCATCCTGACGTCTCTGGTCTTTGCAGTATCTGCTTCAAAGGTTAGTCTGATAGCACCTTTATAGGGTGCGCTTGAAAGTATGGCCGAAGCATTCTTACCGTTAGGAGCAGGTTGTATGCTAGTTTTTCGATCAATTTATATCTTAACTCTGCTCCGCTAAGGCACTTTCTTGTAAACTATATTGGACGTTCAATTCTCTTCTCCTCTCTTACAATTGATGCGCTCATTGCTCGATTCGTCATTGTTAGGTATATGTAGAGGTCCTCGCTTAGGACCGATTTAGAGAGTATTAGGTGATTGGCCAGATGAGATTTCAATACTTCGAAGGCTTATTCGCATTCCTTGGTCCACTCAAAGTTCCTACCCTTCTTAATCTAGTCAAAAACCAGGATTCTTTTGTCCGTGGCTTTGGAAATGAACCTGCTCAGGGCGGCTACCTTTCCATTCAAACTCATTACATCCTTAGCCTTCTCTGGTACCTTCATCTTTTTTATCGCATCGGTCTTCTCCGGATTGGCCTTTATCCCCCTGGCGCTTATTATGTATGTAACAGCCTATTGGAACTAGGCCATCCCGCAGTGGAAGTTATGAATGATTTTCAAATTTTTTTGCCCTATTGGATCTTTATTGGGCCTATGAAGTCTAATTCATTTAGAACATTTTTAAATTTAATTTAAATAAAATATTTTATTTCATTTAAAATTATTTAACAATGAATGGAATTTTATTTAATTCAAGTTTAATTAAATATAATGGTACACATATGTATCATATACATACTTGTATGTGTCTGCATGTGTAACATAATAATCCATGCAAGGTATAACATGCTCGTATATAAATGTTGGAATTTGCATCACAATGGATATGTTAGCTCATCTTATATGTATTGTATATTGTCCAAATATATGTATGTATATATAAACATGTTATTTAAATAAATATTAAAATAAAAATATATTTATATATATATATGTATAATATATATAAGTACACACACACACACATATATATATATATTGCATAAATGTAAAATGTTAATAATATATATATATATCTATTAAATTAGATATTAATTAAATAAATGGCTATATATGTTTGTACCAAAATTGGGCACAACACCTTCCGGATGTGTTTGAAGAGATAAAATGAAGAATATAAATGAAAAAGGAGGCAGATCTAACAAACACACCAAAATTAATCAGAAAAACAGCAGAGAAACACAGAGATTTAGAGTGGTTCGGCGTGTTGCCTACGTCCACTATGAAATGGTTGATTTTTATAAACTTTTGCTTGCTGATTACAACGAATTACAACAGTAAAAATCGAGTACGATAGTGATTTCGGCAGAGTCTGGACGTAGTAGAGCCAAAAGTCCCTTTTTTGTAGGTTCCGGGCTGCTATTTATAGGCATAGGCTGCAAATATCTCGCTCAGATCTCGGAAGACCTCTTCTCTCACGTGGGTGGGCCACACGATCGATCCCATGACATTTGCACTCGGTCTGTGATCGATACGAACGAATTTCGTATCGATCGAAATTTCGTCCAATCGAGTCGAGATTGATCATGAACATTCTTGAGGATGTACGCAAGCTCCTGTGAAAATTTGGTGGCATTTGGACTTGTAGATTTTGAGTTATGATCGATGCAAGTTTGGGTTTTCTGAAGGCTGTTGAATTCGTATCGATGATGTTCGTATCGATAGCGTCGTATCGATAGTTCTGCACGTGATGTCTAATGACGTGTCGCTTGATTTTAGGATCGATCCACATTCATGCCGAACGATCGAGTCTTTCCTATGTATACGCCTCGTTCGTATCGATCCAGTTTTGCTCTGTTCGTATCGATCATAACTGCTCTGTTCGTATCGATTGTAACTGCTCTGCTTTGTTCGTATCGATTGTAACTGCTCTGTTCGTATCGATCATTGGTCGATCGATACGAAGTAGCGGCTTTGTGTGGTTTTGATGGATATGAAGTGAAGTTGGTTGATCGATGCGAACAAGCTGGAGATGATGGATGCGAAGGACGCCGCTTTCTATCGATACGAAGTGAAGCGATCATGATGGATACGAACTACCGCTTATTTGATGGATACGAATGGGATGGTTGCAAGACTATGGATACGAAGTGGGCCAACTCCGATGGATACGAAGGAAGCCGTCGTTCGATGGATTCGAACAAGGCCACTGCTGATGGATTCGAACAAGGCCAATGCTGAGAGAAGTTGACCGATGGATACGAACAAGTTTACTTCCCTGGCTCGCATCAATCATACCTTGAGCATATAAACTCGGATTGACTTGAAATTTGGAACGTTGGCTTTTATTGCTTTTCTTATCATGCCATATCAATTGTAGCTCAATCCGGACTCAGACAAAATTTACCAGTATCCATAGTGAACCTGCGTATAACCGATCTTCGGGACGGACTGTCCTTGGTTTCCAGTTAATTTCTTGGTGTCACGACCTTACCAAAAGGCAGGATAACATTTTGCCCCCAAAGTACGTCTTGTGAGAACACGACGTGCTTTGAAAAGCTGCAATCTTCATTTTGAATAGTTTTATCTGACTCGTTTTAACGGTTGTTGTCTTCTCGTCAAAAGCTGTGACTTTTGATTGATCTTTAGAAATAAAAATTATGGACTGTTGACTGCTAATTGTTGTATCGTGTACTATTGTAACCGAGTGTTGTAATTGTCACTAGGTGAGCATCCAATTCCTGTGAATTTTAAAAGTTGGATGTTAGTCCGTCATACATGCACGTATGTTAACCTGACTCCCGTTCACGCTTGCACGTTCACAGGTCGTTGTCTAGTTTTTTTTTGCATCGAATTCTGTATCGATCCTCTCCTGAATCGATGTGAAATTTGAGTTGTAACAATACTTGATGGTTGTTTTAGAGTGTTTCTTCGTATCGATCCTCTCCTGGATCGATGTGAAGAGTTGAAAAATTGTTTTCGTATCGATGGATGCGGCTCCTAGTGGTCTTCAAAATGATGGATACTGTAACATCCCGAAAATTTTCGACTTTCGAAAATTCAACATCGATACTCACTTTATCGACTGCTGAGCCATCGAATGCCGGAAACCCGAAAAGTTATGGTTTTAAGAAAGAAGAAAAAGGTAGAAGAAGAAGATAGAAGAAAAAGAAAGAAGAACAACAACATCGACATCAGAAACAGAGACAATATCAGAATCTCACATATCGCAGCGGAACAATATATAATAGATAACACTAGTCTTTTAAAACAAAGAACTATATCAGTTTATACATACATCAATCATCAGAGTCAATATACAACAATGGACAATTATATAAACTTGTCCTCATACAGAATACACAGCGGAATAAATATATCAGATACAAATACTACGCCTCGCCATCCAGCTTATCTCCAAGCTCCAGAATATCCAGAATATCCTGATAATATAACTCTAGACTGCCCGTGTGGAAATTTTGTGGGCACCCAGAGTTTAGAAGGGAACAATAAACTCCGAGTCAGTCATGGTGACTGGTGTGAGATCGTAAAACAGTTATTCTTTAAAATAAACAACGGAAAACTTTAAAGTCAATTCGCAATGCTTTTGGAAAATGAAACTACCATAAGACCTCCCACCACACACACAATGCAAACGCAGAATTGGAGGAGATTTCTTCTTATGATAGTCAAAGATGCTTACTACGCAAAATCAAATCATTTTTGATATTATTATTAGTGCATAGTGTAGAAAACATTTCGAAAGTATAATATTAATCTTAGCCAGCATAGGCATTCCGCACTTATGCCTACTATAGCTACTATGTTCAATAGCAGGTTACCGCCACATTCCATAGCAGGTAATACAACTAAAACCGTACAGGTCACGTATTGTTTCTTTGGATTTCCAACAAATGGTCAGGCTAAGGAACTTCCTTTTCCACGATGGGTACGTCCCTGGAATAGACGACCCGAGAACCTAACCGGATCTCTGCCAACACAAGGCCGGGTTACCTCTGCAAAAATAGGTAACTACTGACACGCGTATGCCATCCCCCGATCGTCACCGATCTTCCCGAGGATCCCCGATTCGCAACAAACCACATAGATAATAATAATGCAGTAACCACAGAGGTTAAGTATCTGGGCTCCATACCATGATACCACCTTTATCCAGAAGGAATGACATACACTAAGGGGCGCTACTCCCTAGAACCTTGCTGCATCCTTCCTGCTTTGACCATTTCCGGGGTGTGAGGCTTGACGAAGTCTCGTCCACAAAGCTACGCTTTCTCAAAAAGCCCTGCTTCGGGTCAAACAAAATGATCAACCTATGATCACAAAGATATAAGATCAAACAAATGATCATATCGCAAATGATCAAACACTGATCATTTCACAGCAACACTCAGTATGCCACGTTACCAAATTGGGATATATCGCTGATAAATTTCAACTACATAACCTCTGAGCTCATACGTCTCAGAGAAGGGTGTTAAGCTAAGAGAATAAATTCTCCGCCACCAACAGAAATGTATTTGAAAGAAATCAGCTTTATATCTCAAAGTGTAACGTCAGACACACAATCCATACAAGTCTGTTCCGGGATCGAACAGAACCGAAGGCACTTCTCATGAAGCCCTTGCATTTCCGGATAATTTTCTAATCACGTCAGGACTTCCCGTCACTAAGGGTGATAAAACCTCTAAATCGAAGATCAGCCGATGTAGAGTAACTCGACGGTAATCCTTCCGTTTTCAAAAATATCCGGTCTTCAACACCGGTCTTCGAATGCAATTCATAACGACGTATCACATATTCGGAATGGGTTATACGACCCCATGGTCCTTTCCCGGCTAACCCGAATAGTGAGCGTTTATTCAAAAATAAGTGTGGCATTCAAATTCATCCAATTCACAACAAATACCTATCTAAAGGTAATTATTGATAGTCGGTTATTTAACTATCAATAAAGATGCGCAACATCATCAGATTCCAAATAATTTTCCAAATTATTTCATCTTCAAAAATATCTTTACTAGATATAAAAATTTCCACATTTCAAAAATAAATCAATATTTATTTTTAAACGAATTCCCATTTCTTTTATAAATTCCATATTGAATTTATATCTTTCAAAATATCTACTGATATACGATTTTCAAATCGTTTTCGATGTTCGATTTCGATTTATCTTTAAGAAGATAAATCTCAAAAACGTTCATTTCATATTGGAAAACATTCCATACTTATTTAATAATAAGTATTTCACAAATCATTTATTTTCAACACTTAGAAAATATTCGATATACTTAAATCAAATTAAGTATATATTCATTCTTTAAGGAAAACATTTATTATAACAACATTTATTTGAGTCAAAACGAATGTTACGTAAAACATCGTTACGACGACTCAAAATCACTAGTATAGGGATTCGGAATTAAGATAGATATATAAATCCCAATACTACATCAAAACATTTTCTTCCGAAAATCATTTACTATAACAACAGTGTTATAGTCCATCATTTCCTTATTTCTCGAAACGTCTATTTCAACAATAAATGTTGAAATCTATGATTTCGGTAATTCACACGTTTTAAAACATCTTTTAAAACAATCACTTCATTTCAAATATCGCTTTCCCGAAACATATCCATTTTATTTAATAATATATTCACTGTCCAAAATCGTGAATATACTCCAATAATTACATTTCAATCTTTTCTACCCGTTTTATTCCAAGAATTATCCACTATCCAAAATCGTGGATAAAATTCCCTTAATAACTTCTATATTACATTCATCAAATTTGATTGATTTCAAATTCATAAAACAACGTTTATAAATTCACCTTTATATTTCCTAACAACTTCGATTTATAAAATCCTCCTTTTATTAACTTCTAAAATTACTTATCAAAATAAGTGATTTCAGATTTATAAACAACGTTTATGAATCACATTTATACTTCATAACAATTTCAACTTATGAAATCATTTCATTTAGCAATTTCTATTTATATCCCAATTAAGTGCAAAAAATCTAATTTATAAGTAAATTACTTATAAATCGTTTATTCTACAACATCTATTTACTTTATAACTTCACGTTATAAATCTATTAATTTCATTCACTTATGAAATCCTTTTATACTTCTTTTTAACACTTATAAAAATTCGTTTTATAAGTCCAATATTTTGATTTATAAAATATCAATTTTACAAATCTTTTTATATAAATCGTTTATAGTTGTTCAAAAATCCCAACTTAAACCATTTTATAAATAAATCGACTTTTATTTCAAAAACAACACTTCGGTTAAATTTCACTAAAAATTATAACTTTTATAACTTTAAAATTTCACGTTTATAAATCGATTCAAAAATCCCATAAAACGTATATTTTCAAAAATCACTTTAAAAACCTTTTTAAAGTAAGTCGTTATTTTTACATTTCAAAACTGAATCCGATGATGCAACAACACCAATCAGTCCATCACAACAGTCAAATATCATATATCATCATATGATAACAGAATATATCAAAATATCTGTAAATAATCAATACGGTGAGGAATCCAGTTGGATCCCTCCAACCTGTTTCCCTGCATCCAAAGATGTTAGCACAATACCAATTCCGCTCCAGTACGGAATTATCGCGGTATATAGGTTTTTATAAATCCGCTTACTAACGGCGAAATAGGGTCTCATCCGCTATACGAGGCGGGAAATCATCAATCCAATATATACATATGCCAATATGTATATATTGCTATATATATAGATATATCCTATAATATCTAATATCACATCAATAGCAATCAATAACTGCAAAGATTCCACATTCAATTTTCGAGTGAGAAGATCTCACCTTAGCTTTTATTTTGCAATCCATTTCCATTTTGACCATTTCTTCATTGTATTAACCTTGTATAAACAATTATACAATTTTATTAATATTTGAACAAATCCGAATAATTCAATTCACCATTTTAAAATTTTAATTCAACTAAATAAATTTTATTTCAAACTAGTGATTTAATTTTCTAAACAAATTCCCTTTAACAAAATATTTTGTGTCGAAAATAATTAAATTAGCAATTTTAATAAGTATATTTATTTTTCTCACTTAACCATTCAAATTTTTAAACTGAAATAAATATTGTAAATAAATCTAACAGACTTCTCATCTGACTGCATTAATTTGAATTAACAAGATCGATACCTTACAATCGACTTTCCTCCAAACTGACTGCCACCAAACTCGACACACGACCCCACTGCCGAACCTGGCCACGAACGACAACTGCTCGCCTCACTGCCTCGACGAACTCCACGACATGACTGCTCCGTGCCTGCCAGATGCAAACACACGCGAGATCCCCTGAATCACCCACCTCGACCTCGACAGCAACCACGTCGCCGCCATCCTCACGCGTACGCGCGAGCGCCTGCGACTCCCCTCCTCATCTACGTATCGCGATGCCACATCGCGTGACCGCCCACAGCACAAACTTCGATCCAAGAATCTCCCCATCGTAGCCGCCTCCTCCCTTAAAATCGCAGCCACGCTCGCAATATAGTTCGAGTCGACCACAAATCGCACCATCGCGATGCTTCGTCCTCCCTTCGAGCTGCCGCTCGTCCTGCTTTCCACGCGATTGAATGCGACGAACTCGCGACCGCCCCTCCAGCCATGACGAGGATCGACCCACCACGAATGTTCCAATCGCGATTCACCCGGTCGTGAATCCCACCGCGCGCCTCACAATCGATTCGAAGCCCCCTCTCCTTTTTTTTTATTGAAGGCTGAACTCAATTTTTTTATAAACGAACGATTTCGTTTTGATTTGGGGGAGAAAATAGACGCGGCCATTAAATTGATTTTGTATTTGGGTTTCGTTCGTTTGAACTGGGGAGGGAGAGTAGCATTTGAAAGCGAGATGAGGATGGCTGGCACGATTTCTCTCCATGATTTCAGACGTGAATTTAGGCGAAATCCTAGGGGAGATAACGTGCTGAGGTTGACAATTTAAATTTCAAATTTAAATTGAATATCGATAAAACTTCAATGCGTTTGCTCGCCGTACGGTCACATATTAACTCCGAAAAATACGAAATTGGAAATCCGGTAATAATACAAAATTACGGACCCAATGAAACTGGTTTCGTCGAATTCCGAGACTGTTTGAAAAATGACTATTTTATAAATATCGGTTCGAACGATCTAATTTCAAACTGAACAAATCGATTTCAATTTCGATTCTGAAGCTTCAATCATCTTCAGTATTATCATTGCGAAATTTAAAAGCTTTTGAAATATTTTTCTTCAGCTTAAAACTGAAGATTCAAATTTTTATCCAGTTCAATAGATTAAATTATAAAATTTAATCGCCAATTTCTGAATTATATTCGGGATTCAAATTAAATCGTCGTTCAAATATTTAAAATTAATTAAATATTTCCAATTTAATTCGTTCAAAATTCAGGGTCGTTACAGACTTCCCTCCTTAAAAGAATTTCGTCCTCGAAATTACAAGTTAGGAAAAATGGTCCTTAACTCGTCTACTATTTTTCACAATCCAGTAGTTTTATCACATTTATCAAAACAAATCTTCCTACTAAAGATTCGTTATCATTTCAACTATCTTTCCAACTCCAATTAAAGTTTCAAACAATATTGTTTTTCTTCAAAATTCAAATTCGAGTTTAAATTCAAATTTTAAACTTTCAAAATTTCTCAAAAATTTTCTAACGCCCTAAATTTCCGAAAAATTTCGCCAGCGTCTCCTTTGCGCGGCTAATACGGCACGACTACAAAACGTCCCTACGGACTCTCAGATTTCAAAAAGAAAAAGAAAAAGCCAAGCGGCTAGAGAGAAATCATCAAAAACTCATATTATAATTCAAATACGTACCTTTTGTCGAGCAATTCAAATTATCTGTGAAATCAAATTCAATTTCCTTTATACCTGTATATCTACTAGCCATAATATCTAGTTGCATATATTCAAACCATTTCGTACAGTCAATTACAAAATTTTCAATATAACTGCTTATATATTTTTACTTCACTATTGAAGTTACATATCTATTTTCGTTCAATTTTTCATTTCAATTTCATTTGAATTCAATTCACAATTCCAATTTAATTTGAATTCTATTTAACTTCTGAATATTGAATTTTATCAATTATCTTTCATTCACAACTGCATTATTTTAAATTAGTTTCATTTACTAATTTTATTTCAATACTTCACTTTGTTTATCACAAATCAAAATTCAATTCAGTCTTACTTACTTACAATTTCAAAATGAATCTCAACTTTCAATTTCACTTTCATTTATTCAAATTCATTCACTTATACTTTCTTTGATTCAACTTAAAATTCCTTAAGTTAAATTTATTCAATCTAAACTCACAACTAATTGTATAAGTTATCAACTCATTTATTATTCTCATCAATATTTTTATATAGCATTCCAGAGTCTTTTCAACCTTTTCAAAACCATTTTTGAAAACAATTCAAATCATCCTTTGAATTTCAAAACAAAACCCAAATTTTCCAAACAACTTCCTTTTAAAACAATTTGGCAGCAATTTCTCTTTTGGAAACCCGAAAATGAACACCGGTGATGTCGCGATCATCATCGGAATTATTTTCCAGCGACCGAAAAGAGTTTAGAGCTTTCATCTTTCCAAAATACTTTTCAAAACCTTTGAAATTCATTTTCAAATCAAAAAGATTTAAACTTCCCAAATCTCCAAAATTTTCAAATTCTTTTCAAAACATTTCCAAAAACTTCTCTGGAATCCCATTTCAAATTACAAATCACATTTACAATTTACATTCTTTAAATTTCATTTATATGTGAATTCATCTCTTTATCGTTCAATTCACATTTATAAATTTCATTCGTTAAATGGATTTATTTCCAAATCTTTGGTTATTATTTTAATTTCTCATTTAATTTCAATGATAATAATTAATATTATCACCATTTACAACCATGCAACCATATACTATAGTACTTCATAGAAAAACATTTCTTTTATATACAAAAAAATAGTTTTGGGTAAAATTATTTCATTTACCCTATTTAAAACAATACTGTGCCGAATTGTTCTATACAAGTGTTTAGAGATCCCTATCGATAGAGTTGTACGGACAATACCGACCAGAATCCATATACCACTCAACAAACCAATCATCACAATATAAAATAATTTTATATTAACTAACAAATACGCACTCGTATCTATTATTACACTCAACTCATTCTAGAGTACTGCTGACTCTATCTCTAATGAGTAACACCCAACAGAGCAGGGTTGTCGCTTAACCATATGCTCTGATACCAAATGTAACATCCCGAAAATTTTCGACTTTCGAAAATTCAACATCGATACTCACTTTATCGACTGCTGAGCCATCGAATGCCGGAAACCCGAAAAGTTATGGTTTTAAGAAAGAAGAAAAAGGTAGAAGAAGAAGATAGAAGAAAAAGAAAGAAGAACAACAACATCGACATCAGAAACAGAGACAATATCAGAATCTCACATATCGCAGCGGAACAATATATAATAGATAACACTAGTCTTTTAAAACAAAGAACTATATCAGTTTATACATACATCAATCATCAGAGTCAATATACAACAATGGATAGTTATATAAACTTGTCCTCATACAGAATACACAGCGGAATAAATATATCAGATACAAATACTACGCCTCGCCATCCAGCTTATCTCCAAGCTCCAGAATATCCAGAATATCCTGATAATATAACTCTAGACTGCCCGTGTGGAAATTTTGTGGGCACCCAGAGTTTAGAAGGGAACAATAAACTCCGAGTCAGTCATGGTGACTGGTGTGAGATCGTAAAACAGTTATTCTTTAAAATAAACAACGGAAAACTTTAAAGTCAATTCGCAATGCTTTTGGAAAATGAAACTACCATAAGACCTCCCACCACACACACAATGCAAACGCAGAATTGGAGGAGATTTCTTCTTATGATAGTCAAAGATGCTTACTACGCAAAATCAAATCATTTTTGATATTATTATTAGTGCATAGTGTAGAAAACATTTCGAAAGTATAATATTAATCTTAGCCAGCATAGGCATTCCGCACTTATGCCTACTATAGCTACTATGTTCAATAGCAGGTTACCGCCACATTCCATAGCAGGTAATACAACTAAAACCGTACAGGTCACGTATTGTTTCTTTGGATTTCCAACAAATGGTCAGGCTAAGGAACTTCCTTTTCCACGATGGGTACGTCCCTGGAATAGACGACCCGAGAACCTAACCGGATCTCTGCCAACACAAGGCCGGGTTACCTCTGCAAAAATAGGTAACTACTGACACGCGTATGCCATCCCCCGATCGTCACCGATCTTCCCGAGGATCCCCGATTCGCAACAAACCACATAGATAATAATAATGCAGTAACCACAGAGGTTAAGTATCTGGGCTCCATACCATGATACCACCTTTATCCAGAAGGAATGACATACACTAAGGGGCGCTACTCCCTAGAACCTTGCTGCATCCTTCCTGTTTTGACCATTTCCGGGGTGTGAGGCTCGACGAAGTCTCGTCCACAAAGCTACGCTTTCTCAAAAAGCCCTGCTTCGGGTCAAACAAAATGATCAACCTATGATCACAAAGATATAAGATCAAACAAATGATCATATCGCAAATGATCAAACACTGATCATTTCACAGCAACACTCAGTATGCCACGTTACCAAATTGGGATATATCGCTGATAAATTTCAACTACATAACCTCTGAGCTCATACGTCTCAGAGAAGGGTGTTAAGCTAAGAGAATAAATTCTCTGCCACCAACAGAAATGTATTTGAAAGAAATCAGCTTTATATCTCAAAGTGTAACGTCAAACACACAATCCATACAAGTCTGTTCCGGGATCGAACAGAACCGAAGGCACTTCTCACGAAGCCCTTGCATTTCCGGATAATTTTCTAATCACGTCAGGACTTCCCGTCACTAAGGGTGATAAAACCTCTAAATCGAAGATCAGCCGATGTAGAGTAACTCGACGGTAATCCTTCCGTTTTCAAAAATATCCGGTCTTCAACACCGGTCTTCGAATGCAATTCATAACGACGTATCACATATTCGGAATGGGTTATACGACCCCATGGTCCTTTCCCGGCTAACCCGAATAGTGAGCGTTTATTCAAAAATAAGTGTGGCATTCAAATTCATCCAATTCACAACAAATACCTATCTAAAGGTAATTATTGATAGTCGGTTATTTAACTATCAATAAAGATGCGCAACATCATCAGATTCCAAATAATTTTCCAAATTATTTCATCTTCAAAAATATCTTTACTAGATATAAAAATTTCCACATTTCAAAAATAAATCAATATTTATTTTTAAACGAATTCCCATTTCTTTTATAAATTCCATATTGAATTTATATCTTTCAAAATATCTACTGATATACGATTTTCAAATCGTTTTCGATGTTCGATTTCGATTTATCTTTAAGAAGATAAATCTCAAAAACGTTCATTTCATATTGGAAAACATTCCATACTTATTTAATAATAAGTATTTCACAAATCATTTATTTTCAACACTTAGAAAATATTCGATATACTTAAATCAAATTAAGTATATATTCATTCTTTAAGGAAAACATTTATTATAACAACATTTATTTGAGTCAAAACGAATGTTACGTAAAACATCGTTACGACGACTCAAAATCACTAGTATAGGGATTCGGAATTAAGATAGATATATAAATCCCAATACTACATCAAAACATTTTCTTCCGAAAATCATTTACTATAACAACAGTGTTATAGTCCATCATTTCCTTATTTCTCGAAACGTCTATTTCAACAATAAATGTTGAAATCTATGATTTCGGTAATTCACACGTTTTAAAACATCTTTTAAAACAATCACTTCATTTCAAATATCGCTTTCCCGAAACATATCCATTTTATTTAATAATATATTCACTGTCCAAAATCGTGAATATACTCCAATAATTACATTTCAATCTTTTCTACCCGTTTTATTCCAAGAATTATCCACTATCCAAAATCGTGGATAAAATTCCCTTAATAACTTCTATATTACATTCATCAAATTTGATTGATTTCAAATTCATAAAACAACGTTTATAAATTCACCTTTATATTTCCTAACAACTTCGATTTATAAAATCCTCCTTTTATTAACTTCTAAAATTACTTATCAAAATAAGTGATTTCAGATTTATAAACAACGTTTATGAATCACATTTATACTTCATAACAATTTCAACTTATGAAATCATTTCATTTAGCAATTTCTATTTATATCCCAATTAAGTGCAAAAAATCTAATTTATAAGTAAATTACTTATAAATCGTTTATTCTACAACATCTATTTACTTTATAACTTCACGTTATAAATCTATTAATTTCATTCACTTATGAAATCCTTTTATACTTCTTTTTAACACTTATAAAAATTCATTTTATAAGTCCAATATTTTGATTTATAAAATATCAATTTTACAAATCTTTTTATATAAATCGTTTATAGTTGTTCAAAAATCCCAACTTAAACCATTTTATAAATAAATCGACTTTTATTTCAAAAACAACACTTCGGTTAAATTTCACTAAAAATTATAACTTTTATAACTTTAAAATTTCACGTTTATAAATCGATTCAAAAATCCCATAAAACGTATATTTTCAAAAATCACTTTAAAAACCTTTTTAAAGTAAGTCGTTATTTTTACATTTCAAAACTGAATCCGATGATGCAACAACACCAATCAGTCCATCACAACAGTCAAATATCATATATCATCATATGATAACAGAATATATCAAAATATCTGTAAATAATCAATACGGTGAGGAATCCAGTTGGATCCCTCCAACCTGTTTCCCTGCATCCAAAGATGTTAGCACAATACCAATTCCGCTCCAGTACGGAATTATCGCGGTATATAGGTTTTTATAAATCCGCTTACTAACGGCGAAATAGGGTCTCATCCGCTATACGAGGCGGGAAATCATCAATCCAATATATACATATGCCAATATGTATATATTGCTATATATATAGATATATCCTATAATATCTAATATCACATCAATAGCAATCAATAACTGCAAAGATTCCACATTCAATTTTCGAGTGAGAAGATCTCACCTTAGCTTTTATTTTGCAATCCATTTCCATTTTGACCATTTCTTCATTGTATTAACCTTGTATAAACAATTATACAATTTTATTAATATTTGAACAAATCTGAATAATTCAATTCACCATTTTAAAATTTTAATTCAACTAAATAAATTTTATTTCAAACTAGTGATTTAATTTTCTAAACAAATTCCCTTTAACAAAATATTTTGTGTCGAAAATAATTAAATTAGCAATTTTAATAAGTATATTTATTTTTCTCACTTAACCATTCAAATTTTTAAACTGAAATAAATATTGTAAATAAATCTAACAGACTTCTCATCTGACTGCATTAATTTGAATTAACAAGATCGATACCTTACAATCGACTTTCCTCCAAACTGACTGCCACCAAACTCGACACACGACCCCACTGCCGAACCTGGCCACGAACGACAACTGCTCGCCTCACTGCCTCGACGAACTCCACGACATGACTGCTCCGTGCCTGCCAGATGCAAACACACGCGAGATCCCCTGAATCACCCACCTCGACCTCGACAGCAACCACGTCGCCGCCATCCTCACGCGTACGCGCGAGCGCCTGCGACTCCCCTCCTCATCTACGTATCGCGATGCCACATCGCGTGACCGCCCACAGCCCAAACTTCGATCCAAGAATCTCCCCATCGTAGCCGCCTCCTCCCTTAAAATCGCAGCCACGCTCGCAATATAGTTCGAGTCGACCACAAATCGCACCATCGCGATGCTTCGTCCTCCCTTCGAGCTGCCGCTCGTCCTGCTTTCCACGCGATTGAATGCGACGAACTCGCGACCGCCCCTCCAGCCATGACGAGGATCGACCCACCACGAATGTTCCAATCGCGATTCACCCGGTCGTGAATCCCACCGCGCGCCTCACAATCGATTCGAAGCCCCCTCTCCTTTTTTTTATTGAAGGCTGAACTCAATTTTTTTATAAACGAACGACTTCGTTTTGATTTGGGGGAGAAAATAGACGCGGCCATTAAATTGATTTTGTATTTGGGTTTCGTTCGTTTGAACTGGGGAGGGAGAGTAGCATTTGAAAGCGAGATGAGGATGGCTGGCACGATTTCTCTCCATGATTTCAGACGTGAATTTAGGCGAAATCCTAGGGGAGATAACGTGCTGAGGTTGACAATTTAAATTTCAAATTTAAATTGAATATCGATAAAACTTCAATGCGTTTGCTCGCCGTACGGTCACGTATTAACTCCGAAAAATACGAAATTGGAAATCCGGTAATAATACAAAATTACGGACCCAATGAAACTGGTTTCGTCGAATTCCGAGACTGTTTGAAAAATGACTATTTTATAAATATCGGTTCGAACGATCTAATTTCAAACTGAACAAATCGATTTCAATTTCGATTCTGAAGCTTCAATCATCTTCAGTATTATCATTGCGAAATTTAAAAGCTTTTGAAATATTTTTCTTCAGCTTAAAACTGAAGATTCAAATTTTTATCCAGTTCAATAGATTAAATTATAAAATTTAATCGCCAATTTCTGAATTATATTCGGGATTCAAATTAAATCGTCGTTCAAATATTTAAAATTAATTAAATATTTCCAATTTAATTCGTTCAAAATTCAGGGTCGTTACAGGATGGATACGAAATAGGTGTTTCGTATCGATGAAATTCAGTGATTCAAGTAAGACTTTGTCGTAAGTTTCGTATTGATGAGATTTAAATTGATGGATACGAAACAGATGGTAACTCGTTGATGGATACGAAGTGATCATCTTCGTATCGATAAATAGCTGATGGATACGAAAAGCTTCACCTTAGATCAGTCGTTGATGGATGCGAAGGAGGTTCCTAAATTGATGGCCAATGGATACGAACAGGCCACTTCGTATCGGTCATAATGCAGACCTCTTCGACCGGTCAGTTTGTACTAGGATACGAATCGACATTTCCTTTGGGTTGAACCGATATAAATACTTTTTTGGACTTAGAAAAATTTCGCTTGCTTTTCATTCCTTCTGCATTGCTTCGTATCGCTCCAGACATTACAGAATTGAGAAACCGCTTTTTCCATCGAATCGAACTAATTTCTAATCCTTCCACCTAATTACCAAAACTAGGTAATTAAAACATGAGTTTGTATCGAAAAATGATGAGACTTGAAATTCCATGCCGCCCCACTTGCTTCCATGACCGGTTCTGACGAAGTGGTGGCCGGAGGCGATCATCATGAGGTCGAGGAGGGTGGAGATGCCATTTGAGTGGTTTTGGAGAAGATGAAGTGTGGCCTTAATTTCGTATCGATGGATTGGGAAAGAAGACATTTTGTTTCGTATCGGTCTCAACTGGAAATTTCGTATCAATCTCCTGCCTTAGATTTCGTATCGATCTTTGATTCTTGGGTTTCGTAACGATTACCTTCACTTCGGTCGCCTGCCTTTAATTTCATATCGATTGTGGAACAACAACTTAGTATCGATCACTTCGGATCGATATCGATATGAAGCCAACAAACCTTGATCGATGCAAAGTTGGTGCCTTTTTTATCGATATGAAGCTGAGTCGTCTGATCGATACGAAATTGATAACTTTGGATCGATACGAAATGGATGTTAAATGATCGATACGAAATGGGTGTCTTTTTATCGATACGAAATAATTGGCTTTTTATCGATACGAAACGATCATTTTGGATCGGTTCGAAGTCGTTGGCTTTGATCGATATGAACTGAACGTTCTCGTATCGCTACGAAGCTAAGGTCTTTGTAATGAATGATCTAAGTTTTGACTTTGATGGATACGAACTTCATGCAAAATCCGAACACTTGACTCCGACGAGCTTCTGCCTTGCATACCCGGATTTGACTGTTAAACCGTATATTTGACTGCCCTCCGAAGCTCGTCGATGGAATTGTAACTTGACTGAATTTAATAAACTTTAACTTGGATTAGTCCCTAAAGTCTGGATGGCATGGTTGTGACGGTCAGTGATGACGGTCTCTCCAATTGAATTCCGAAGTCTCATCGTTTGAACGTTTCTCAAACTCTGTAGAATCTTTTAAGTAACATGTAGCACTGCACTGCACAACACGTTTATGCACTTCACACTGGGGAGCACACAGGCTTATTATCATCTAATGGTGGTTTTTGATAAGTTGATTAGTTATGGAACCTACAAGTTCACAGCAGCAGGAGCTTCAAAGTCCACCTCCCTTAGTAATAGAGATACCTGTCATCACGGCCGAAGTTATAGATCCAGCTCCGGACGAGCTGCCATGTGCTAGGTTTATCTGGAACCTACAAGATTCTGTGCCGTCCAACATCTCCGAAGATATGTTGGGGCGGATATGCCTAAGGTACGGTCTGCCGTTGGACGACATCTTATTACCGGGACCGAATGACAGACCGCATGCTCCTCCGGAAGGGTTTACGGCTTTCAATCGACATTCGTGCACAGCTGGAACACTTCCCCCATTCAACCGGTACATTCGGAAAGTGTTGGATTTTTTCGGAATTGCCCCCTCACAATTACAGCCCAATGGATACGCGCTGTTGAACAGTCTATTCATTGTATTCATGGAGCATCTTTCTTGCCCCCCGACCCCGATCGAGATCAGATATCTGTTTAATGTTAAGAGTAGGGAGACAGTCCTTCGTTCACATTTCTAAAGGCAGTTAGGAACTGCCAAGTGGTGGCCGGATCCTGGACCAAACTCAGTTATTTCAAAACTGAGTGGTTCTATGTTCGATGCCCTCCAGGGTTTGCTAGTTGATGGTTAGCCAGACGTAAGTGTTGCACTTGTTCCAGTAGTTAACGAGATAGCCATAGTTGATGTTGAAACTAATATCGTATTTTCTTTATAGCTGCAATTCTACGACCTGAAGGTGCTCACTTCAAAGAAATAGTGCGAATTCTTCAGGAAGTGCCGAGCGAAATGAGAGATTTGGACTCGGTGCTAACAGACAGAAACTTGAAAATCGTTGGGCTAATCGAACGAAAACAAAGCATAATACTTGAAGGAGCGGTAACGGCAGCCCCGACGAAGCGGGTGAAGCGTAAAGCGCTTGGGGTTGTAATAGCTGAGGAGGGCGATAAAGAAAATACGCCTACGAACGATGAACCCGTAGCCGGGCCTTCTGACAGTTTTCAGGGTCTAGAGGAAAGGAGAAAAGGCAAGGCAGTAGCACACAAGCATCACGAATCCTCGAGATGGAAATCCGTAGTTGTGTCCCTGCCAGCCTCCAGTGTTAGAATTTCAGAGGCTCCTCCCTCGCAAGTAGAGAATCCTTTTGAAGGACTTGTTGATATTACGATTACGGACTATGTGTCACTTCAATACGACACTGGATTGGAGGAGCTTCAAAGTACTCTAGATTTAAGTGAGTCTCTTCCCACAAGTGCGGCCGACATTACTGGTTGGTCGGGGGGTAGCACACACATATACACTTCACGGCACTACACAGTTTCCAGTCTTAAGTTGTTTGCCTCGGGAGATTACTTACTCCGTTTTTCTTTTACTTTACAGATACGATGAATAGGCGAGATTCTATGCTTGGAAGACTTCGCTCAGCGCGCCAGTCATCGAGTTCAATTATGAGTCCTACCGGAGGGAGGATGATAGAAACCGCGATCGCGGTTATTCTAGCCAAGAGCGTTATGAGAAGGATAGAGATAGAGACATAGAATATAGATATCGATCCCGATCGCGTTCTCCTCCTCCTCGATTCCCTACACAACCTTCTACTCATAGCACACATCCCCCGGAGCCTCTACGCCAAAAACCATCTTCTCACGCTCCGAGGTCTGAGTCTCAACACCGCAGGACCGAAGCTACAGCTCCCACTTTTACTGAGCAGGCTATTACCGAGCCTACGGGGGAAGGTGCGATAAAAATTGCCCAGTTGAGAAAAGATTTTCCAAACATTTGCTTCGACGGCTTTATCTTCCCTCCTCACTTAAAGAAAATCCTATATGAGGCTGAACAAACGATGCATGGCTATGTCCATGATATTTATACCCAATACAAGGAATGGATGAAAGCCGTTGATAAAGCGTCGGTGGTGGCTTTTGAGCGAGCAAAAATAATTGAGAAGTTAGAAACCGACCTCGCCCAAAAAGACCATATTATCCAAGTGCTCAATGATGAAGCTGAATCCTCTCGGAAATCTGAAATAGAGGCCACCCAAAAAGCCGACGAGGCAACTCAATCTATGGAAAGAATGTGACAAACTAATTTCGCCTTGGTGGAAGAGATGGGCCGCCGAAACACCACCGTCACAACCGAAAGGGACGCTGCTCTGAAAGAACTCAATGAGCTTAAAGCCAAATTTTCCGAGATCGTCAAGGAAAAGGATGATGCAAACAAAGCAGCCCAAGAGGCATGCGAGCATCCGGGACGAAAAGGATGCGGCCGTACTTAAAGTTCGGGAGATTGAGGCCAAGGTTGAGGAGGAAGTTAAGATGGCTGAAGCCAGGTTAGAGGCAGATATTGAAGATCTTCTCATCACTTACAATGCCAGAGTGCTGAAGTACAGGGATCTGACCTGGCTCGACAATTATCCGACACATATATATAACGCTTGGGGCTGGTTGATGTAGGATGAAAAAACTGAACAACAAGCGAAATCGGTTGATGAGTTCAAGCTCGAGAACCGGTTGTTGAATGAAGATGAATGGAAAGTTCTCCATGATACAGCGATCTCATACGAAAAGGAGAAACTTGGCGCTCAATGCTCGGAGGTTAGAGAAGGCTCTGGTATCGAGCATCATGATATAAGTTCCGAAACTCTTGCACCGACTCAGCCTAAATCCATACCTGTGGTTGATCCTCTGCCCATTCCTGCTTATAACCCGGATCAACCGCAGTTATCTCCAGCCCGCGAGCAAGTCTCTGAAGCCGATCCGCCACCCGCGAGCCAAACCGAGGAAGGTACTCTGAACATTTTTATGCTTATCCAAAATAGAAAGCGTTACTTGAAGTAATTACTAACAGTTTTTTCCTCTATTTTTATCCAGTAATTGAAGCCACATCAGTTGTCCCTCCTGCAACTCAAGAATCACATCATGTGCAAGAGGCCATTATAACAGAAGCGACCACCACAACGACTATGGCACCAATTGATGAGGCACAGGGAAGCACACTTACTTTCGATAAGCATATGCTGGAGGAATTTTTCGGTCATCACAGTGACCCCTTTGCCGATTTACCGTTCGTTATAGGTGGAAGTGCACCAATGACAAGTTCTTCGACCCTAACTGCGGGAGTCCCCAGCGATGCACAAACACTTCATGAAGAGGAAATTATAGCTGAAATCAACGTTGAGATGGAGGCAGCTGCGCGGGGCAGTGGCTTTGGAGGTGGAATGGTGGGACCTGGTCCAGCCCCTTTGCGGATGATATCTCCGGGAGGAACGATCGTTGAGACAGGTGTGCCTATCCTGCCTCCTACTATTGATCCTGTCCCTCCGACTCCACCTTCAAGAAGCGTTCCAATACATTTGAGTTCAGAGGAGGAAAATGATATAATGCCCCGACTGGAGATCGGCCGTCGAAAGGCAAGGGCTCAAAGAGAAAACCAAGTGACAGCTCCAGCGGGTCCACACCGAAGAAGAAACCGAGAAAGAAAAAAGGGTAGATACATCTCTTTGGCTCATTTCTGAGTAGATAAAAATTTCTTTAGCTTTTGTTGGTCGTGTATAGATGCAGGTTCGGCCCCTACTAGTAGGATTTTTGGAATAAACTTGTACTTAATTTTCTTCCACAAATAGTTGAAATAAAATTCCATTTTGTCTTCAACTTAATTTTCGTTTATTTTCTTAAGCGTTTCAGCATTTGAACTTCAGTCTGGTACGCTTGTGAAGTTTCGACCTTTGGATGGGATCTGAGTTTATTTGTTAAGTCCTGAAATCACGACTATTAGTTATGACCGAACGTTAAGCCGGACTCCGATGCTGCACTGTCTCAGTCAGTGATTGGCACTTAAGTTCTGCCCCCAGTTTCAGGGACGAATTGTAAAGATCAGGTGGCAATTGTATTTTGCCTTCAACACATCGAGCTTAACATCGTTGAATTGATGCTGAAACAAGGAAATTCGAGTGGTCGAATCGCACTCACTCATCTATCGACGATTGCATCCACACTCTAGGGATTTGATTTTGTACGTTGGCGGTCGGTCATGCCTGCTTAAGTATCAAGGATATGTCCATGCTCCGGGGACTTAAGTTATTTTATGGGCAGTCACTCACACCCGCTTGATACTTAGCATTTCGTCCGTACTCTGAGGACTTAAAATTAGTTTGCGGGTGGTCAGTCACACCCGATTCGCATTTACACTCCGGTCCACGCTCCATGGATTCGGAGTTGTCCTATGGGTGGTCGATTCACACCTGGTTTGTGTTCAAACTCCAATCCGCTCTCTGGGGATTTCGAGTTGATTAGTTTTTCGGATGATCGATTCGTATCTGGTTTATGTTCAAACTCCAATCCGTGCTCCGGGGACTTAGAGTTAATTGCTGTTAATACTCTGGTTCGCACTCTAGGAATCCGGAGTTAGTTGACGTTTGTACCCTAGTTTGCACTCTGGGAATCTGAAGTTACTTGATGTTTATACTCCAGTTCGCGCTCTGGGAACTTGGAGTTGGCCAACAGATGGTCAGTCACATCTGCGCAGGCTTTAGAATTTTGTTTGCACTTTGGGAACGATGACTCTATCAGGATCGTGGATGGTCAGTTTGCATCCACCCTGAGTTAACAAGCGAGGTCGTTAGATGGACGGATCAATCTTCCTCAAACTTGGTCATGATACGGGCGAAGTCGTTAGGTGGACGGATCCACCCTCTTCGAGACCGCATTTGTAAGTTTATACTCTAGTTCGCACTCTGGGAATCTGGAGTTAATTAAAGGATTGTCGTGCATCAATCCTTTTTTAACTTCGGTGTGATGACTTGCCCCCGAGCTCGGGTTTCACTTAGCGAATAACCGGTCGTATCACAGTCACTCCCTATTTGAATAAATTCCACCGTAGGATGGAACTTAGCTCTCTGTGCATTGTGATGATCGAATCATGCATTTTATAAATCACTGCTCTGGTTCGAAGAGATCGCATTTTATTGCTGAAATAAGAAAATATGGCAAAATCAGTTGCCTTATTACAAATTCAAATTTCGAAATGCATAAAAAAATTGCGAATGAAAAGTAGACTGAATAAATAAACAGAGCCTGCCATGTGTAGTAGCGACGAAGACTCTCGTTGTTCCAAGCTCTCGGAAGAGTGAGACCGTCAACGGTCGATAATTTGAATGTGCCATCTTCGAGCTTTCGTTCAATAACATACAGCCCTTTCCAGGTTGGCTTTATATGTGAAGAACCGGGTAAATTCTCTTGAGGACGAGATCGCCGAGTTCAAAGGTTCGGGGTCGGACCTTGGCATTATATAATCGGGCGACTCGACTTCGATATGTGGTAGCCCTCAAATCAGCCTCTTCACGCTTCTCATCTAATAAATCCAGAGATTCGGCAAGTAGTATAGCATTTGTCTTTGGATCATAGTATGTCACACGATGAGAAGGCACTTCTAATTCAAATGGAATAACGGCTTCTGAACCATAAGAAAGAGAAAACGGAGTGTGGTCGGTCGTGGACTTATGGGTTGTTCGATAAGCCCACAAAGCTATAGGGAATTCATCGACCCATTTGTCCTCGGCCTTTTCCAGTCGTTTCTTCAGAATAGACTTTATAAATTTATTTACAGCTTTGACTTGTCCATTCGCCTGAGGGTGTGCAACTGCAGAGAATTTCTTTTGGATGTGAAATCGTTGACAGAATTTTTTGAACTCAACACTATCGAATTGAGCTCCATTGTCTGTGATGATGGTATGTGGGAGACCAAATCGGCAGATGATGTTACGCACTATAAAGTTGATCACCTTCTTTGTTGTGATTGTAGAGAGGGGTTCAGCTTCCGCCCACTTGGTAAAGTAATCAACTGCTACGATGGCGTATTTCGCACCAACTTTGGCTAGAGGTAGAGAGCCAATAATGTCAATGCCCCATACTGCAAACGGACATGGACCGGCCATCTGAGTTATTTCGATAGGTGGGGTTCTTGGAATTCGAGCGTGCTTCTGACATCTGTCACATTTTCTGGCGTAATCTGATGCATCGCGATTTACGGTCGGCCAATAATATCCATATCGGAACACTTTCTTGGCAAGGGCTTGCCCCCCGGTATGATCGCCACATTCTCCTTCGTGCCCATCATGTAATACGCGTTTGATTTCATCGTGAGCGATACATTGGAGTAAAGGAACAGAGTATCATCTTCTATACATGACTCCATTTTGAATAGTGAACCGTGAAGCTTTTCGAAGAATCTGTCTCTTTTCACTCCTGCGCTCTGGCAGGGTTCTGTGCTCAAGATAATTTTTGAACGGAGTCATCCATGACTCCTTCTCGGGGATTATCTCAAATATCCAATCTGTCTCCATTTGATCGATGCTCGGGGAAGCTAACGTCTCCACGGGAACGAGTCCCATTTGTTGTGCCTCACCTGTACTGGCTAACTTTGCTAATGAATCGGCTTTCTGATTACACTCTCGGGGAATGCAGTAGATGGCATAATAGTCGAACTGATTTAGTATCTCCTGGACCCGAGCTAAGTAAGCAGCCAGTCTTCGATCTCTGGCTTGGTATTCCCCCCGAACTTGGCATACGACCAATTGCGAATCACAATAAATCTCCACGGCAACGACCCTTAAATCACTGGCGAGTATCAATCTGGTAAGTAGGGCTTCATACTCAGCTTCGTTGTTGGTCGCATGAAAATCAAACTTTAAAGCATAGCATATAGATCGACCTTCAATAGTTTCAAGCACAACTTCGGCACCCGAGCAACGGTCATTTGATGCACCATCAGTATGCAGCTTCCAAATATATTTGGGAGATTCACTAGTTTCGGGCAAGCCCTCTGGGATGGTAAATTCAGCTATGAAATCTGCTAGGACTTTTCCTTGAATGGTTTGCCTTGGAGTGTAAGTAATATCAAACCGACTTAGTTCGATGTTCCATTTGAGTAACCTACCAGACATCTCAGGCCGCGTAAGGACCTATCGTAATGGCTGGTTGGTGTAAACGGTGATAGGATGAGCCTGGAAATACGGACGAAGCTTCCTTGAGGCAATAACAAGACAATAAGCCAACTTCTCTAGTTTCGGATAATTTCTCTCAGCTCCAGTTATTTGTTTGCTAATATAGTAGACCGGCTTTTGTACTTGGTCTTCCTCCTGAATTAGGACGGCACTGATTGTGTTTTCTAACAGCGCCAAGTAAATGTACAATTTCTCATGATCAATAGGCTTTGACAGAATAGGCGGTGTGGAGAGGTGTTGGATTAGCGCTCGGAATGCGCCCTCACATTTCGTAGTCCATTCAAAGTTCCATTTCCCTTTTCTGATCAAATCGAAGAAGGGAATGCATTTGTCAGTGGATTTTGAAATGAACCTGCTCAATGCTGCTACTTTCCCGTTGAGGCTTTGGACTTGCTTTATAGTTCTCGGAGTTTCCAGATTTCTGATTGCCCAGATTTTTTCGGGATTGGCTTTGATTCCTCGAGCGTTGACGATAAACCCAAGGAATTTTCCTGATGCGACCCCAAAGTGACATTTCAACGGATTGAGCTTCATTCTGTATTCTCGGAGGATATTAAACATTGACTCTAGGTCTCTGATATGATCAGTGGAGAATAGTGACTTGACTAGCATGTCGTCCACGTATACCTCCATGGTTTTTCCAATCTAGTTAGCGAACATTTGATTAACTAACCGTTGATAAGTTGCCCCAGCATTCTTGAGTCCAAAAGGCATAAATTTGTAGCAATAAAGCCCCATATTCGTTACGAAGCCGGTATGCTCCTGGTCGGGCAAGTGCATGGGTATTTAATTGTAGCCAGAATACGCATCCATGAAGGATAAAAGCTCATGCCCAGCTGTTGAGTCTACGGGTTGATCAATTTGGGGAAGTGGAAAACTGTCTTTAGGGCAAGCTTTATTCAAGTCTGAGTAATCGATGCACGTTCTCCATTTTTCGTTCGGCTTTCAGACAAGTACAGGATTTGACACCTATTCCAGATATAATGCATCTCGGATAAACTCGTTCAATTTGAGCTTTTCTACCTCTTCTTTAAGGGCGACAGATCTCTCTGGATCCATACCACGCCTTTTTTGTTTGATCGGGACATGCCGCGGGTCAATATTCAATGCGTGGCTCGCGATATCCGGCGAGATCCCACACATGTCAGAGTGCGTCCAGGAAAACACATCAAGGTTTGCCCGAAGAAATTCAACCAATTCCTCTTGCATCTGTTGGCTTAGCTGAGATCCAATCTTTATCATTCTAGAATCGTCATTATCATCGATCAGAACATCGATCATCAGCTCGGCCAGGGAAGCTTGAATATCTTTACTTTCGTCTTCACTTTTAGTATCTCTCGGGTCAATATCCCTGGGGAATTGGTTAGGGTTCCCGGGCCTGGGCCCAGACATCAATTGTCAATTCTCAGCAAAGCAGATGCAGAGAGATTCTTCTACGCCCTTCCCTTTTTCTTTCCGCTGCGCCTCCCACGGCTTCGCAACATAACAGGCTCGTCCAGCAGCTTGGTCTCCCTGAACAACCCCGACTCCATTGTCAGTATGGAATTTTAAAGTGAAACACCAAGGGGCGATGGCAGCCCTGAACTCAGCTAGGGCCAGTCGGCCCAAGAAGGTATTGTATGGTGAATCAATATCCAACACAACAAACTGTAGTATCCAGACTCTTCGGCATTCTGCGATTCGCAATTCCACTGGTAGCTCCACCATCCCAGTGGGTATTGTTGCACTTCCATTGAAGCCATGGATACGGTACTGACAAGGCCTCAGATCCTTTGCTTCCATTTTCATCTGATCATAAGCTCATTTAAACAATATATTTACCGAGCTTCCACTGCCCACCAGGATCCTCTTCATCCAAGCAGGACCTATTTGGGCTGAAATGACAAGTGGATCAATAGTTGGGGCTTCGACTTTATCGGCATCTCAGTCTCGAAACACGATGTTATCAGTCATCGTCTTCTGTTGCTTGGCCGGAGCCCCATCTTCCAAAATACTACACATTCAAAGTCCGCATGCCTGATAGAGTTAGCATACGACTCCATTTCCCTCCAGCTTCGATCTGTCGGATGTGGACCACCACTAACAATATTTATCACCAACCACCCGCCGGTACGAGTGGGTTCCTCCTATCTCGCCTGATTCGGTACATGGTTCTAATTCAATGGGTCCGCACCTCCAGATTGCGGTGCCCGGACAAACTGCTCCAACTTTCTCTCCCATATCAACTTTTCAATGAGATCCTGCAAGTGATGGCACTCATTCGTGTTATGGCCCTAGCTTTCGTGGAATCTACAAAACTTTCCTGTTTGAATCTGTTTTTCCGATGACATTTCGAAGCAGGTTTCTTGTACTGAATGGTATTGCAGGACTATAAATACACATTTTCCAATGACGTGTTCAAAGGAGTATAATTATCAAACATAGGAGCCCTACGTCGTGGACCATGATTCTGATCCCATTTCCTATTTTGGTTTCCATTGCCTTTCTGTTGATTCTGTTTATTTTGTATATTCAGCTGCACTTTTCCGGAACTCTCCCCGGATTGTTTAACAGCAACATTGCTATGAAATCCTTCCACACTGGGCCCTGCGTCATCCTTTTTCCTAGACTGTTTCGCATCCTCTCTTCTCAATAATTAGGCTGCCTTGGAATAGAAATGGTCCAATGACGTAGGAGGTTTTCCGACCAACCAGTTGCCGAACTCGGAGTCAGGGTCGATCCCCTTAGTCAGTGCCATCAGAATCGAATTATCATTGGGGTTACTAATTTCAACGCATACATCATGAAATCTCTCCAGATAACGTCTAAGTGTCCCTCCAGGAGCTTGAGTGACACTAGACAAAGTATTAACATCTTTCGGCCTTGCGACATGCATGCGAAAATGCTCAATAAACTTTGTTGCCAACTGGTCAAAATAAGAAACAGATCGAGGTGGTAAACGGGTAAACCACATAGTTGTTATGCCCCATAGAGAGATCGGGAAATTTCGACACTTAACTGCATCATCAGCTCGTGCAGCATTCATTAACCATTCGTACTTTAGGATATGTTGATTAGGATCAGGCTCCCTTCATAAACGGGTAAAGTCGGCATCCTAAATCACCGAGGTGGTTCAGCATAGAGTATCTCATTAGTAAAAGGGGTATGACTCCGGGAGATTCCCCAGTCGTCATTAGTAGGACCCTGACTTTCATGGATCATTTGACGGATCATCGTCGGGATGTCAGGCATCTGGACATTTTGAGCATGTTGGGCCAAGGTGTGGTCGGGTTCCACAATGCGAGGAGGGGCCGGTCGCAGTCGACGGTCCATGTCTCGCCTCCTTGGTTCTATGTCTTCAGGGACATAAGGCTCAGGAGTATGGTTGCGTTGGCGATGGGTCGGATCCATTCGGTTCTGAGCATCAACTCTCAAATCAGTAGCAGTGGTCGTACGGTTGTCGGTCATGTGATATGGGGTAGCGCCTCCTCGGGAGGAGGGTCCAGTTTGATGGCTGACTGACGGGCCAACTCTTGGTTGCCCAAGATTCAATGTGTGTTGATTCCCAGTGGCCTGTGTGTAACTTACTTCCAGTCGCGGGCGCGTGGATCTATGATTAAAATCTAAAGAGGCTGAACTTTCGTTGGATGAATAGGAAGCATGACCCCTTCTGGATCTCCTTCGTCTTTGACGATTTAGTTGGTTGGTCTGTTCTGTGTTGGCTCGCAATTGCTGAGTAAGCTGTTGACGGCTTTGAGTAAGCTCTTGCATTAGCATTTGAAATTCTTCCCTGGTGACAGGGCCTTGCGGATCTGATGGTCTGGCAGCATTCTGATCGGTAGGAGGTAGTTGTACAGGGTTCTGTCTGTCCCGTCCTTCTGGATCTGCGGCAGTTGAGGTAGTCCTGGTGTTAACCATGATGGGTAGCGAAGTTCTTTCCTAGAGTTGATGTAAATCTGAATAGGATGGAAGAACTTTAAACTTGAATCTGGATCTTCTTCTTAGATTTATGCAATCCGATATCGATAGTAGATCCAACGAGCAGGAGAAAAACTGGGAATTCTCAGTGAAAGCACCAAAGTGTTTGTACCAAAATTGGGCAAATCACCCTTCGGATGTGTTTGAAGAGATAAAATGAAGAATATAAATGAAAAAGGAGGCAGATCTAACAAACACACCAAAATTAATCAGAAAAACAGCAGAGAAACATAGAGATTTAAAGTGGTTTGGCGTGTTGCCTACGTCCACTATGAAATGGTTGACTTTTATTAACTTTTGCTTGCTGATTACAACGAATTACAATAGTAAAACTCGAGTACAATAGTGATTTCGGTAGAGTCTGGACGTAGTAGAGCCAAAAGTCCCTTTCTGTAGGTTCCGGGCTACTATTTATAGGCGTAGGCTGTAAATATCTCGCTCAGATCTCGGAATTCCTCTTCTCTCACGTGGGTGGGCCCACACGATCGATCCCATGACATTTGCACTCGGTCCGTGATCGATACGAACGAATTTCGTATTGATCGAAATTTCGTCCAATCGAGTTGAGATCGATCATGAACATTCTTGAGGAAGTACGCAAGCTCCTGTGAAAATTTGGTGGCATTTGGACTTGTAGATTTTTAGTTATGATCGATGCAAGTTTGGGTTTTCTGAAGGCTGTTGAATTCGTATCGATGTTGTTCGTATCGATAGCATCGTATCGGTAGTTCTACACGTGATGTCTAATGACGTATCGCTTACTTTTAGGATCGATCCACATTTCATGCCAAACGATCGAGTCTTTCCTATGTATACACCTCGTTCGTATTGACCCAGTTTTGCTCTGTTTGTATCGATCATAACTGCTGTGATAACCGATCTTTGGGACTGACTGTCCTTGGTTTCCAGTTAATTTCTTGGGGTTACGGCCTTGCCAAAAGGCGGGATAACAATATTTTTTTTTTGAAAATAGAACAATATATATATATAATTATATCAATTATACACACATAGATTACACACACACACACACATATATATATATATATGCATACACACACACATTATATACAAAGTTTTTTTAAAATATAATATACACGTATATTTTTATCGTAAGAAATACACACACACATATATACATGTATTTATATATAATTATATTTATAATATCTAACGTATTTATAAATATGTGTATTTAAATATATATATATATATATAAATGCTATAAAAATAAATATTTAATTTTATTTAGCATTCATAGTTGATATAATTATATATATATATATAATGAAAAGCATTAAAATAATATTAAAATTATTTTGGTGACATATTTTTCAAATTTTAAATTTTCTAAAATTCAAAAATGATATTATAAGGTCAAAGAAAAACTTCCATAATTTTATGCGTCAAAATTATATTTTTTATCATTTTGATTAATTTTGGCCTCATAATGAAATGATTTTTTAAAAATAATAAATTAGATTTTTTAATTCTGCAATTTTAGCCAAAGGATAATATGGTAATGAAAATTTTTTATAAAATTTAAAATATAATTTTTGAAACATATATTATTTTGTATGAATTATTCAACTTGTATTTCGATTTAAATAATATTAAAATTAGTAAATAATTATTAAAAAATACGTTTCTTTTACCTAAAATTATATTTAATATATATTTACAGATATAATAATATAAGATCAATTTTAACATGATTTGATGACATAACTAATTATAAGTCTTTTAATTTATGCAATATAACATATTAATATAAATATAATTAATTAATAAAATAATAAAAACTAAAACAAATTTATTTGGCACTGTATACATAAGATCTATATAAAAAATTATTTTCTGTTATATATACATACATACATATAACCATTCAATATGTGATAACATTCATATATATATATATAGGAATCTCACCTAACTAACAAAATAAATATGATATATATATAAACAAGCAATATAATATTATACATTAATTATAAGTCATATGAAATAATAAGACCATACCAAAACTTGTGCTTTGAAGTACACCTTTCTATGATGAATATCCCTCTTTAGAACTCTTCTCAATTCAGCAAATTGCTAATGCTTGAATTGTAGACTCTTTGCTATCAAATGGTTGTAGCTTTGAATTGATTTGATTTGAATATTAATGGAGCTCTTGGAGGCATGGATCAGCTTAAAAATAGAGATAAAAGGAATCGGAAAAAGTTCTTCAAAAGTTAGGGTTAGGGGCCTTTTTATAGTGGCTGAAATAGAGAGAAAGGTGGATCACATCTTATACCATTTCTTACCAAATCTCAACCATTCATCTCCAAACCCTTCTACCCTTTTTAGCCGCTCCTATACCTCATGTTTGCTGTCGAAAATAGCTTCCCAACATCATGGGTTAATAACCCATTTAAGTCTAAATAAATATTACTAATTAAATCTGATTTAATTGCTTGCCAATATCGAATATGGATCGATATATTTATAATTATTATAAATATATAAAATAATATTTATTCCTCAAACCATATTCAAAATTTTATAATCAATATATTAATTAATTTAATTAATTTATAAAAATTAGAAACTAAATAAATCATTTGGTCTAAAGAGAAATCATCATATCGGCTATGTGACTCGTCAGGTGTAAATTCTATTAACAATTGACATCGAACTATTCGAATGTTAACATTCATGTAACGTCCCACCTTTATGGATGGTTTAAATCGAGAATAAACCACACGTGTCAAATGAGACCATTCAAAAGGGAGCTTGTTAATGGAGTAATAAGAAAATAATAGAAAAGAAGGAAAACAAAACATAGAATCTCACGGCGAAATGACAAAATATAATAATCAAATAAATAGTTCATGAAGTTGTTTAACAAATAACATTTGATTACACTTTTACAATACAAATTAGAGTTATACATACAACATGAATGAATAAATAAATAATGCAGCAGAACAACATGATGCAGTGGAATATATAAATAAATAGTATGCAAATCTCGGTCTTCGTCTTCCAGAAATAGGGTCTTCAATGCTAAAATGCTCAGGCTGACCTGAGCGTATTGAAAAGACAAAACACTCGAGTCAGAACTAAAAGATCTTATGTAAGTTAAATCAAAATAAAATAAATATGGGTGTAACGGCTTTAGAGATGTTTACGGGATTTTACATCTCCTATCCAGTGTATAACGTGCCTGCAATAACTTAAGAAATATTCAGGATTACCATCTCCTAAGGATCCGTTAAACTATTTACTATGTAGTAATATACGCTATATATAGTGTCTATCAGTAAAGTATTAAAATAGCATTAAGGCATTACCCATATCCCCCTTAATACATTTTTATGAATGTCGTAGTCTATACAGTACCATAATTCCTCCGTAAACTGAAGAGCTATCAGAGGGCACTCCATAGTGTACGACACAAACCAAACTCGTAGTGGGCTCGATAAGGCATATGATAAGGCACACGAGGTAATGCCAGGGTAGGATACTACCGTTTTCAGAACCGGGCTGGTGGTAACGCATAGTAGCTACTACCGCCCACCTCTGAACACACTCCCATAATCAAATCGAGGGGTGGCCACCAAATCAATCACAAATCAACGGATATGGTATCGAAGAAGCATGTCTGATCGGAGGTGCGACCTCACTTGGCCCAGGTATAGCTCCTGTTTTAGCCATATCAAGCTGACCCGAAGGGGTCAGGGCTGCGTTCATACCTCATATAGTAGCATTCACCAAACCATCCTACTTCGTTCTGGATTCTCCACCACGTGCACAGTTGTTAAAGTGGTTTTCGGTATTGGCAGAGAGTATGACAATATTCGATCCCAGTCTCTTTAACAACCAAACGCTTATTTCACACCGGTTGGTTCTTTTACATTTCCAAAACTGATTCATAATTGATATCAAAATATCATATTCACTTCAATATCATATCATTTTCGTAATCATATTCACTTTCGAAGTCATTATTCACTTTAAATCATATTCATTTCAAAATCATAACCACAAAAATAGGTTAAACTATCATATCAAAATATTCACATTTAAATCAATTAAATCTAAATTATAACAGCTTCAACTTTAATAGTTTGAATATTGAAATTTGTTTATAAATTGGAATAGTTATATCTTAAAATAGTTTATATTTTAAAAATAGGTTATAGATTAAAATAGTTTATATATGATTAAAATAGTTTATGCAGTAGAAATAGTTGATAATTTAAAATGGTTATATACTAAAATATATATATTAAAAGTTGTTTATAAATTTAAAATAATATATATTAAGATAGTTTATAAATTTAAAATAATGTATATTAAAACAGTTTATATTTAAAACATGTTATAGATTAAAATAGTTTATATTTTAGAAATAGTTATATATTAAAATAGGTTATATAATGAAAATAGTTAGTGCATTAAAATTTATTAATATATTAAAATGGTTTATACGAGAAAATAGTTTATATGTTAAAAGAGTTTGTATATATTAAAAGAGTTTATATCGAAAATAGTTTCAAATTAGAATTGTTTCTTCCAATTTCACAAATCAATTCAAATCAACTTTTGTTCCAAAAATTCAATATAAATCAATCTCAGTTCAACGATTTCAATTCAAAGGCTACAGGTTTCAATCAAATTCTCATTAAAACCATTTCAATTTATATCGATTTCAAATCCATGTTTCAACTACAAATTTAAACCACTTCAAATACAATAGGTTTCAAAGTTTAAATATTCAAACGTTTACAATAACTCAATTTTTGATAAATTTCATTTATATTTCAAAATTCAACTTTAAGATTTCAATTTAAATTCTTCAATCAATTCATTTAAAACAATTTCAATTTCAAAATTTTAAAGCTTGGATTTTGGAAATAATTCAGTTCATATAAATCAAATTTTATTTCATAATATCATTTAACTGGATTCAAAAATTAAGGATCTAAAATCATTTAATTTAACCAATCCGGTGTTCGTATATAATTTTGTACCCTATGGTCAAGTGATATGGATATATATCGTTTCAACCCACAATAATTTATATTTACGGGTATATATCATTTCAACTCGCAATCCCGAGTAAAATTCAAAATCCATAAAATCGCTTGAGTTTATCATTTCAACCCATAACGATTTTTCCCTATTCTATAAGACCATTCGGGTATGTATCATTTCAACCCATAGTGATTTCCTAACAACAAATAAGGGAACTTGCAGTGTGATAACAACATATAAAATAAATATAATATCCAATCATCCAAATATCAACAATTAGACATCCATCATAATCATCATTCAAATCAACCAATAAATCATAACAAACAAACTGGTTATCATTATCAGGTATTTAACCGGCAATTAAATTCAATATTAATTTAAATGGCAATTCAATTCAAATAAACTCAAATTAAATTTAAATGATAATTTAAAATTCCAAATAGTGATCAACAAATTTCTAACCACATTATAAATTTAATTTAACCAACATAAGATGGTTTAGTAGTTGTGAGTGGGTTAAATCACCCACCTTTGATTTTTAATCGATTAAAAATCCAATTAAAGCCCAAAAATTTAACAATCTCAGAATCCAACCAAACTAGTTCCATAATGTCCAGAATTTCGATATGATCACAATGGAGAAAACCACACACAAATCCGAATTCGTATGCAAAAGTTATGTGTGGTAGAAGATTGGAAATTAGATTAAATAAAAGAAAACAAGGGGCAAAATAGTAAATAAGTTTACCATCTCAGAAAACCCTAGCCTTCAGCACGTTCGACCATCTCGAACACGAACAGCCGCCATCGCTCATCACGTTGTCGTGCCACCATCTTCCATCCTCCACCAGATCAACGACCCTCGCCACCACCACCTCGACGAGCCGCCCCCCATGGCCACGCGCGTGACCCTATGACGCGCTAGAACGCCTTGCGTCGCTACCCCATTCAACAGCCAATCCTGGCAAAATAGTTGACCATTACGACCAACTAACCACATGGATCGACTACTCTCGATCCCTTCTACGCTCTAGCACCACCTGATCGTCCTATCGATGAAGATCCACCGTCGAAAAGCAAACCCTAGTTTCAACGGCCGAGACTAAATCAATGATTTCTGGCCAAACCGTGACTTAAATCGATAAACGAATTACAGTAGTAGATTGCACTCGTCGAGAGCTTTTCAACGATATATAATATGACATAGTTTGAAGAGTTTAAATTTTTCGATTTGAAATTAGATTTGGGAATTAGGGTTGATGTTCTGACGTTGAGAAGGAGGAATAGATGAGAAGTAAGGTACGTACAGAAATAAAATGAAAGGCGCTAGGGTTAGAGCACAAAATCTATTTATATGGACAAGGATAGATAAGAATGAACGGACAGATCGAATTGGTCGGAACGATTACGCAAACCCGAAAAGGTCGTTCCGTTTCTGAAAGGAAAGTGGGTCATCCAATATATCGAAATATAGGTTTCGATATTTTTAAACTCAATGGAACTAGTTTTAAATCCTAATCCCATTGTATACAGTAGTTAGCTTTTAAAATAAGCTTATTTTAATTAAATTCATTAAATTGATTTCTACGCGTTTCGAGCCCGCACGATCAAACGACAAGTCTGATCGCTACGAAACTTAAAATCCTACAATAATTCACTGTTATGGATCCGATGAAACTGGTTTCGTCAAAATTCGAGACAGTGACCAAAATGGCTAATTTTCACGTTAAATAAATTAAATTAATATTAAATGATTTATTCACCTTTAAATTCAAATTTTAAAGTTAACAATTTCATCATTCATGATTACATAGAAATTTATAATCTTTTAAAAATAAATTTTCCATGTTAATCTAATATTTAAATATTTCACAAATTACAGCGTTCAAATGCAACTGTAATAAAATTTCAGTAAATTATATTTTTAATTTCAATTAAATTCTTTTATTTTGACTTACACTCTGCTTATTAAATCATAAAATACCATAGGAATATAATTAACATTAGTTTACATTTATTTATATTCATTATTTACAGTAATCATTTATTCATATTAACTGCAATATTTAATTAAATTAATCTCAATTGATTTACAATTTAATTTCAACGGATTAAATAATGAAATTACAATTAAACAATTATTACACATTAATAATTCAAACACATTTCTATATTTGTTGTTTATAAACAAAGCTAATAAATTCACATACTGATTAATTATTCTATATTAACCAATTTCAATTAATTACATACAATTTCACCATTAAATACAACATTTAATTTATTTCCTTATTTACAATTTATAACCAATTTAACTTTACAATTATTTCAATTATATTAAAATAGTTATCAATTAAATTAAATCAACATTATTAAATTACATTCTAGTTAATTTTCTCATTAATAAATCACAAATTTTAATTTCTTCCAATATTAAATTCCAAAATCTTATTTAATTTAATATTTTTAATTATCGAAAAATACGGGTCGTTACAATTCACACGTCACTTAGCAGGAGGTATGATATTTTGGATAAATTTATCGCTTACTTAGTTTCGGTAAAATCCAATTTTAGTTTATTAAGGTTACCCGGTTATGACATTTATTTATACCAATTCTCTTCGTCAAAACTATATCACTTTGGACTTATTGAATTTGATAATGGTCAAAATTCAAATATTGTCCTTATTTAACTTTATAGTCCAAAACAAAGTCCTTGGTTTAATAGTAACAAATATTATTAACCGAAATGCTCCGACTAGAGACTTTGACTTTGAGGTGACTTGAGTTGACCGTGGTACTAACCTCATATAACCGAGGAGACGAATTCTCTTTTGAATAGTGCTTCACTTCCAATACTTCCAATTGACCCAACTAAAGTCACTCGATGGACATCGTGCCATGAATTAACTATAATCAAAACAGAGCATTCATATTGAAGGTCCACAGTATTCTCAAGTTGGGAGAACTGTATAAATCGGTCACATCGACATTTCTGTTAGGTATATGTAGAGATTCTCACTTGGGACCGATTTAGAGAGTTTTAGGTGATTGGCCAGATGAGATTTCAACACTTCAAAGGATTATTTGCATTCCTTGGTCCACTCAAAGTTCCTACCCTTCTTGATCCGGTCAAAAACCCGGATGCATTTGTCTATGGCTTTGGAAATGAACCTGCTCAGGGCGGCTAACTTTCCATTTAAACTCATCACATCCTTAGGCTTCTCTGGTACCTTCATCTTTTTTATTGCATCGATCTTCTCCGGATTGGCCTCTATCCCCCTAGCGCTTATTATGTATGTAACAACCTATTGGAACTAGGACATCCCGTAGCGGAAGTTATGGGTGAACTTCAAATTGTTTTTGTCCTATAAGATCTTTATTGGGCCTATGAAGTTTAATTTATTTAGAACATTTCTAAATTTGATTTAAATAAAATATTTTATTTCATTTAGATTTATAAATAATGAATGGAATTTTATTTAATTCAAATTTAATTAATTATAATGGTACACATATGTATCATATACATACATGTATGTGTATGCATGTTTAACATAATAATCTGTGATAGGTATAATATTGCCATATATAAATGTTGGAATTTGCATTGCAATAGACATGTTATGTAACGACCTGTTATTTCGAACCATTCAAATCGACAATCGTCCACACATGTCAGACTTGAATTGCTCAAAACAACAGATTGTTAATTTATATTTGGCAAAACTCAGCATATACAGTAAATAAATCAATCACAGAATCACAGACACAGAGTAACATAACAATAAGCGGCGGAATAGGTAAATAGTAGTTCATGAAGCTACTACAGAATATCAAAGTCTGAAACAAATACAATAGAAAATCCCAAGTACATAGAAGTCACTAATACAAAAGCAACTGTCAAGTCTGAACATAAATAACTACAAAGCTGAATAGGTATCAGATAAATCCAAGTAAAGCTCCAAGCTCCAAAGGTGAGTCTCAAATGCTGTGACACTCAGTTTGACCCGAGCATAAAGAAAAACACAAAACATTCGTGTCAGGATTAACATTCTTATACCAGCAAATTCAACTCAAGTGAAATGTCAACTGAAATACAAAGTAACTCAAAGAATGTTTGGGATTCCATCCTTTAAGGATCCGTAAAACTATCTACATACATAGTACAATACGCTACATATATAATGTATACAGTAAAGTAAAGTATTAAAATAGCATTAAGACTTTACCCATACCCCCCTTAACACATTTTATATAAATGTCGTAGTCTATACAGTACTGTAGACTCCACCAAACCGGTGGGCTATCAGGGAGCACTCCATAGGTACGACACAAACTAAACTCATAGAGAGTGCGTTAAGGCATATGACAAGGCACGCGAGGCAATGCCAAGGGTAGGATACTACCGTTTTGCGGATCCGAACTAGTGGTAACGCATAGCAGCTACTACCGTCCACCTTGAGACACACTCCCATATCAAAGTTGCACCCAATCAAATCACAAAGTAATAGAATGGTATCGAAGAAGCATGCTCGATCGGAGGTGCGACCTCACTTGGCCTGACGTGGCTCCTGTTTTAGTCACATCAAGCTGACTTGCGGGAGTCAGGGCTGCGTTCATACCTCATACAGATGTCGCCTAACCATCCTACTTCGTTCTGGAATCTCCACCACGTGCACAATTGTTAAAGTGGTTTTCGGTATTGGTAGAGAGTATGACAATATCCGACCCCGATCTCTTTAACAACCAAACGCTTATTCACACCGTGGTCATTTCATTTCAAACAGTTCATAATTCATATCAAATATCATATTCATTTCAAAATCATGTCACTTTCGAAATCATATTCACTTTCGAAATCCTATCACATTAAATCATATTCGTTTCCAAAAATCATAACAGTACAAACTTAAATAATTAATATTGAAAGTATCCGCGTTTAAATCCATTAAATCTAAATTATAACAGTTCTAGCTTAAACATTTAATATTGAAAGTAGTTTATATATTAGAATAGGTATTAAAAATAGTTTATATAAAAAAATAGGTTATATTTAAAATATTTATGTATTAAAAATAGTTTCTTCCAATTTCACAAATCAATTTAAATCAACTTCAGTTCCAAAATTCATTTAAATCAACCTTAGTCCAATAATTTCAATTAAGAGTTCAATTCAAATTCTTATTAAAACCATTTTAATTTATATCGATTTCAAATGCAGGTTTGATCTACAAATTTAAACCACTTCCACTTTAATAGATTTCGAAGTCCAAATATTCAAACAATTTACAAGAATTCATTTTGATAAATTTCATTTATATTTCAAAATCCAACTTTAATTTTATTTAAATTTCAAAATATTCACGTAATCATTTTTAATAACATTTAAATAAAATCTCAAATTAAAATTTTAATTCAATATTAAATATTCAATTTCAATTTAATTTAAATTTGAAAATATTCATTTAATCGCCTTTAGTCAAAGTCTAGTTATCAAGTTATAAAATCATATCTTTGAAATCTTACAAATCAATAAGTTTCAAATCAATACTTATTATATTCAATTCTTAAATCAATTAATTTACCAGTCAACTCAATTTATCTTTCCAACCTAAATTTTATTAAAGTTATTACAATTCTATTTTAAAATATTAATATAAATTGTAAATAAACATTTAAAACATATTATATATATTGGTTAAATTAAATTCTTATTTAAATTTTGTTATATTAATTATTATTAAATTAAATCTTATTATTATTCAATCAAATTTAAATCTTATTTTATATATTTTAAAATAATAAAATTATAAGTAAAATTTTATAATTTATATTTTAAAACTTAACTTATAAATTTAAAATTTCCAAAACATATAATTTTAAAAATCTAAATTTTACACATATTTAAAATAAAATTTTATATTATATTTAAAAATCAATATTTATTAAAAACCCATATATTTCTCTTCAAAACTTTGGAAATCATTTTCAAAATAGATCAACAGTGTCCGTATATAATTTTATATCATATATCAAGTGATACAGATATTTATCATTTCAATCCGCAATAATTTAACATTTACGGGTATATATCATTTTAACCCGCAATTCCAAAATTTCAAAATCAACAAAAATCGCTTGGGTTTATCATTTCACCCCATAACGATTTTTCCCTGGTATATAATATCGTTCGGGTGTGTATCATTTCAACCTATAGAGAATTTCTCTACTAACAGGGAACTTGCAGAGTGGGAACAATATAATAATAATATAAAATGACATACATATCAATGGCATATATGATTAAAATTGTCGAATTAAATATGATATACACATACTAACAGGTTATTGGTGTCAATAATGTCAATTATAATAGGTGAACAAATGCAATTAATATCATACCATATTTAACGCTTAATTACTAGCAAATTCAATGTTAACAACATATTTCAATCTTCATTTCATGTGAATTAAATTTACTAAATACAAGAATGTTAATCATGAGTGATCGCTCACCTTTCGAGGCTAGAGAACAATGATGACGAAGATGGTGATACATACACGGATACAGACACGAGCATGCACTGGGATTTTCGGAAAGGACGAACAAAGCAACAAACTGAACAACGACAAGCTAGATAGATTGAATTCGAATTTGATGAAAACAACATATATATATATATATATATTAAAATCAAAAATTTACCCGCATATTTAAAAATAAAATCTTTATATTATATCTTTAAAACCAATATTCAGTTTTAAACACATATTAAAGAAAATCTTTATACATATATATATATATATTTTAAAATCAATATTAAATTTAAACCCATATTAAAATAAAATAAACTTTTATATTATCTTAGAAAATCGAAACAGATAAAATAAAACCTTTATAATCATTACATATTATATTTCAAATCATAATTTCTTAAAACACATATCGAAATCATTATATATATTATTTTTAAAAAGTGGAAATTAGCCACAAGGGCCTCTTTAGCAAGTGGAATTAGTTTCTAGGACACACAATTGAAATAATTATTTTCAAGGACAAAACGTAAAATAATTAGTTTCTAGGGCCTAAAAACCTATGAAATTATGTCCTTGAAAGTAATTGGACTGTTGACTTTGTCATTGAAAATAATTATTCTGCTGACTTTGGCCTTGAAAGTAATTTTTTTGAATGTGTGTCCTAGAAACTAATTGGACTGCAAAGTTTGTCCTTCTGGTGAAATGCCCCTTTTCAAAATCTATATATATTTTAAAAAATCAAATATCTATATAATATATCTTAAAATCTCTATATATTCAAAAATCAAAATGTCAATATATAGTATATATTAAAACACATGTTTACAAGATGGTGGATCAGTTATGTGTTCGGGCCTGTGGCAGTAAAGGCTCGACGAGGCTGCTGGAAGGTGATTAGACGGCTGTAAAGGGGAAAACGGAGCAGGTCAGCGTTCGGGATGGTGATGGTTGTTCGGTTCAACTGCGTGGAGAGAATGGAGTGCTGCAAGGCAGAAGGTAGTGGAAATATGGGTGGAACATTAGTGGATCTAGGGGTTTGAGTGGGTTGTGCGGCTGTGTGGGAAGGGAGATGGTGGTTGTTTAGGCGCCATGCACTCGACTAGTGGGTGTGATGGAGATGCGTTGTTCATTTTTGGTTAACATGGAGGGGTGGCTGATGTGGGGTGGAAGGTGAGGATGTGGCTTTCTAATCTGAGGTGTAGTTGTGCTAGAGGGTGATCGCTTTGGGTTGCGTGAATGGTAAGGTGTCGAGCCTGGCATGGAGAGAATGGACGTTCGGTTGATGGAGGGAAGGCAATGGAGTGGAATGGTGGGCAGAAGGTGGGCTGAAGGCCGTGGCCAGGTCGACAGGTGGATGATGTCAATGCGGGGCTGTTGTTGGTTGGCTTCGGCAAAAGGGAGAGCGTGTTGGGTCGTAGGGAATTGTACGGCTATCAAGTGGTGAAGGATCTGGAGGGGAAGGAGGTCGATCTGCTTAGGGAATGGCGAATGACCGATGCAGGGTCGGGTTTGCAAAAATAAAGGAGGAATGGTCGAGAGCAAACAAGGTCGGAGAGGTACGGACAAGTAGGTTGAACTTGGAAGAGAGAATGAGCATGAGCAGAATAATATACATGTAGAATACAATAGCTTATGATTTTTGTTAGAAGATAATAAACATATATATATATATTCATTTAAATGTATCTGTTATTGTACTATTTTATTTTTCACATAATTAAATAAATATTTGTTGGATAAAATAAATAACACAGAATTCAAATCCAAACAAATATTTTATTTAACCAAATATTTATTACAAATTCAAATATTACAAATTTGAGCTCTCACTGCATTTATACATTTTCAATTACAATACAATTTCAAACTACAACATAATTTTCACTATATAATTTTTACATACATTTCACACCTCACTACATATTCACTCAACACTCGTATTTTTATCTTCAACTCTATTCCAGTTCGTATCCAGCATCTGAATTATCTGCAAAATAAACACTAATGCATTAGAATTGAAAAAGAAATATTTTTCAGTTCAAAATGAAGTATGTGTTTTTGAAAATATTGTTTTCCTCGGTTATTTGGTTTGTTCGTCATCATTTATTTTGAATTCATCTTACACGTACAGCTTGTAACATGCACAGTGTATCACCGTACATGTCACAAGGCCGTGCACACCGATATACACTTGCGTGATAAAATTACAGGGACAGGTGAGCACAAGGTCAAACCCAACCAAATGGTGGATTCAACTCAGGCGCAAAACAACATACAACACTTCAAATATACAAATGGTCAAACCAGATTTCAAGAGGTGACAACAGAGCATGGAAGTGAAGCCTCAATCAAGACTTCAAGTACAAGGCAAATGACCAATCTAGACATATCAATGCAAGTCTTACAAGTAAATCGAGCAAAGGCACTATAACTCGACAATCAGACATGAACATGATACCATATGCAAGAACCAAGTGCACATGAAATAGAGGCCAGAATAACAAGTATGCCAGACTCCAAGAGGACACAACCACACATGCAACTGCAATGTTATGAAGTCGTGACAACAAGACAACATGAGTGGAAACTACACACAACACTCAGATGAACCAGACCAGATCAATGAGCAAGACCAACATGAAGTCTCATATCAAAACATGTCACATGACTCGACCAGCATGCACAATGAATATGCAATCACATTAAAACATGTTGGACCGAATTCGGGCCATGCACCAGAACAAGACTGTTCAGAGACAAGCAGTGGTAGGCTCAAAGGATCAAGAATATTCACATGAATACAAATGTACACTTGAAGAATCAAATGCAACAGCAAGTTCATAAACAAGTGAAAACAAGTGAATGGAAACCAAACAAGGTCAATAGAATCTAGACTCAAAGCAACCAGCACAATGCAAACCATGGAACAAAAAGACCACATGACTCAAGAATAAAAAACTCAACAGACTTCAACATGCACTGACAACACTACAACAAGCCTCGACCAAACAACATGCAAGCACTTAGTCTCGACAAGCTCAGTTTCACCAATGCACGCATGAGAACACAAAAAGCAATGGCATATACAAGACTCAGACTGCAAAAAGTTTCAGACCACCATCAACGATGCAACGAGACAAGTGATCAAGTAACAGTAATGCAGCAAGCTCGGTTTCAACATTGGAATCAGTTCAACAATGCAACATGAAGATTCTACATGATTCAAAGGCAAACACAAGGACTGCAACAACACATATATGCACACATACATATGTATGTATGTACATATATGGTGATAACACAAGTATATACATATGCAACATGGTTCGAAAAGAAATAATCAGAAGCCATGGGTCATCAAGGTACAAAGCAAGGTAACATGAACTCGCAAGTCAAGGGAGTGAAATTTCAGCAGTGAATAGTTTTAAAAAAAATTCGAATACTGCCAGGAGAAAATAATGGAACATATTATCTCAAAAATTCAAAATACCGAAATCAAAGGAGCATAGAAAGAAAAGAACGCAAAGCAATTAAATAATGAACAAGTTGGAGTAATCACCAACATTCAATCAAAATCAAATGGTCGAACAAAATTATCATGAAGAATTCAAACAATATATCCGAACAAAAATTTAGGGATTTTATCCTTATAAATTAAACCTGTTACATCATCGGCAAAAATAGGAGTTCGATCCCAAGCAATTAATCATAGCATAAATTCGAATATAGTTGAAAATCAAAAAGAGGCGAATATCACATACCAAATTATCATTCGAACTCGAAGCGACCACATGTACGCAAGAAACTTGAAGAAGCATCGAATCATATTTGTGAATTGAGAGCATACCAGTATTCGATTCGAGCTCAAATTGTTCAAGGCGGCGACTTCAATCAAGAAACCCTAAATTTGCGAAGAGGAATGAAAAAGAGAGAGCGGCTACGAAAATAAAGAAAAGGGAAGAACGACCAGTGCAAACGAATTGAAGAAAAAGGAAGACTGTTCTTTTGTTATAATTAGGTCGGCATTTATTTGTGATTGGGCTTAGAGTTATTAATAGGGCTTTATTTATTTAGTTTGGTTTTAGTTTTAATTTGTATTTACTTTTTAAATTGTATAACTTTCTAGTCGTGTGACTAGGTTACGAAATATGGTGGTGTAGTTCGAGAATTCGCAACTCAGTGGCAGGGTTGTGGCAGGCTTTTGAGCGTAGAGTTAGGTTAGTAATTAGCAGGTGTCGCAAGTTTACATGTGTAAGCGTCTAATTGCTTAATTTCTAGTAGAAACCTTGGGGGCAGCACATAGGCAGGGTTTTACCGAAGCTGGGTAAATTTGTGTGTGATCTCTTCTACATTATTATATGTGATTGTTCTTAATTCCGCATTAATTTTTATTATTACTAGTATCATCCTATTCACCCCTCTCTAGGGTGAAAACGATCCTACAAGTGGTATCAGAGCTAGGAACAAAAACCATTTTTTAATTAAAAATTTGATTTTTTCTTTCAATTAAAAATTTGATTTTTTAAATGGCTTCCTTTAATAATGCTTTTGCTGAGGGTCAGTCCATAGTTAGTCCACCGATCTTCAATGGTGAATACACATATTGGAAAAATAGAATGAAAATTTTTCTGAAAACCATAGATGCATGGAATATTGTTGAGACGGGATATAGCACACCAACAATAGTGGTAGATAATCAAGAAGTTGAAAAACTGATGGATCAATGGACAGATCTTGAAAATAAACTACAATTTGCTAATTCTAAGGTTATGAATTCTATTATCTGCTCATTAGATCAAATTGAATTTAGTCGTGTCTCACATTGTCTAACTGCGCAGGAAATTTGGCACACACTTGAAGTGACTCACGAAGGAACCTCCCAAGTCAAAGAATCTCGCCTTGCCATGCTCAGTAGCGAATATGAAAACTTCACAATGAAAAAGGATGAAAGTGTCAAAGAAATGTATGGACGACTTTCTAATCTCGTATACAAATCAAAAGCTCTAGGAAGACCATACACAGAATTGGAAATAGTTCAAAAAATCCTCAAAATTCTACCACGAAATTTTGAAGCAAAAGTCACTGCCATTCAAGAATCAAAATATTTGAAACAAGTTAAAGTCAAGAATTCATCGAAAATCTCACCACTTATGAGCTAGAAATCAAATTCAATGAAGGACGTGAAGGAAGTGATACACGAAAGAAATCAATAGCTCTCAAAGGAACAACGGAAAGTGATGATGACGATGACGATGGAGCAGCTGAATTGGCTCTGATAATAAAGAGATTCAAAAGATGGAACCGAAAATATGGACATCATGCCCTAAATCAATAACTGAAGAATAAAATCGTCAAAGTTCTAGACAACTCAGAAGAGCAGGAGATCATTTGTCACAACTATAATAAACCCGGTCATATCAAGCCCAATTGTCCTCAGAATCGACTCAGCCAAGGAAAGTGTAACAACCCGCATATTTTTGCGATTGTATATTTAAATATTTTATTTAAATATAGCATCGTTAGTCGGATTAAAGTCCGAAAAGCTATTTTTTGCAAACAGTCGAATTAGGACTCGAGACCATTTCCATTGAGTCCAAAATAGTGTTTGCAACCTTTTTGAGTATAAGCATCGATATGTTTGGAGTAAGTTGATTTTTGCTATTTTCTGTTGGGCTTTTGGGTTTGGGTTTCACCCCAACTCACTCTATAACCTAGTTCAGCCCCTCCCCTCTCCTCTTCACTTCATTTCTATTTTCTTAAACACTCAAGCAACTGAAAATGGGGAGAGGAATGGGAAATTAGAAATCAAAAACCCTAGTTTCCTTAGCAAATACAAATTTTTGCTCCAAATTCAAAGAGGAGCTAAGGTAAGCATTTCCATCTTCTTCTCCAACTCATTCTCTCTTTAATTTCAGTTATTTCCTAAACCTAACTTAGGAAATGTTCTTCTTCTGAGCTTAGATTCAAGCTTTTAGAGTTGAGATTGAAGAGTGGTTGATCTTCCTTTGTTTTCAAGCTTCTTCTTCCTTGTTTTTTTGTGTGTAAAAGGTGAGATTTTTATCTCACATCTATGTCTATATCTATCTTGGTTGTTAGGTATGAATACCTAACATCTATTCATGATCATTTGCTTTTGATTTGAATTGATATGGTTGATTTACCAATTTTTGAATTTGAAGTCCAATTTTTGTGGAAATCCTTCAATGGATGTTTGGATATGTTGTTTGGGGTATCGAAGAGCTTATAAGACCGGGTTGTCGTTTGGCGTAAATCCTTAGTCATCGTTGCTTGCTCGATCGCTCCCGAATCGATTGGGCCATTATGGCCTAGGCAAATTGTTGCCTTTACCAGGTGTTCAGACGTCTGGATACCAATGCTAGACGTCTGGTTTTTCCTGTTGGAGAAAAATAATACACGGCAGAAAAAGTAAAAAGGGCAGCGACTAATTTCAGATGTCTGAATTACCATTCCGGATGTCTGAAAGGTTGTCAGACGTCTGATTTGTGATTTCAGACGTCTGGTTGGCTTTCTGGAATATTTCCAGAAACCAAAACCAGACGTCTGGATCTACCCCCAGACGTCTGAAAGGATTTCAGACGTCTGATTTTAGGCTTCAGACGTCTGGATGGTTTTCTGGAATATTTCCAGAAACCAAATCCAGATGTCTGGAACAACCCCTCAGACGTCTGAAAATTCCCAGTTTTGCCTATTTGCCTAATTTTGAGTAAAATTCCAGTGTTAATCGATTTTTGTCGATCTGATTAGTTGTTATCACTATTATCGTCTTTGATGACTTCTTTTTGCGGATTTTTGGGAATATCCATTTTGATGGATTTGGTATCGATTTCTTTGGATTTAATTCACGTATTCGAACGTGAAATTTTGGGATCGATTGTTTTTACAATCATTTTTATGGTTTGTCACTTTAAAACGCAAAGGTTTCTATACTAGTAGTAAATACTCAAACTCTTTCATCAAAACGATTTCAACACTACTTTTAAATACAAAACTCGTTTTAAAACTGTTTTCCAATCTATTAGTATATACAAACCTTTACCTCATTCGTATGAGAAATCTAATTAAACGGCTTAGTAAAACAAGTGGTATGAAACGCTTGCGTTTACTTCGTCGGTTAATTTTCGGACTTGTTCGATTGAAACTCTTGTGACAATTTTCGAGTGGAAATCAATCTGTTCGTAAATATTTGGGTTAAGCAAGTGGTTATGGGACATGAAGCTAAACTCTTATATTTACTAGCTTAGTGTAATCGACACTTCTTGATGATCAATGATGATCATTTTATGGATTAGACTAGCAATGTGCGATGTCTCTTTGTCCACGTAAGGGGACTGTACCTCGTTTTATTGAGTTTCATCTCATTATTTTATGGGCTAGCGACCCATGTTCTTTTATGGTGTTCGGTTCAGCGGATGTACCGTTATTGTACTACATTGATGTCCCGACTTTTTGGTTCATCGGACGTACCGTTACTGTACTACGTCGTTGTTCCGAAGTTATGGTTAGCGACCATGGAATAGCGTTCCATTTGTGATACACGTGTTGGTGAGTTTTCATGCTCCCGTTTGTGATAGGCTTCCCCCCCCCTTTTGTGATTTTTGGATTTCTATTGATGATTTCTAGAATTTGTGTTTCACCAATTTTCGTGATTCATTGATAAGATTTATCAATATTTGTGAATTGGTGAATTTGGGTTTCTCCAACATTTATGACTTGGCGAATAAAAATAAAGAATATGATATTCATTTTTCTTTGATCTTTGAGAAGATTCTTGTGATATTGAATGATTAATGGTTGATTTTCAAATATATATTATCTCAGTATGGCATTATTGTTATCACATGTTTTTGTCATACCTCTTACTCTATCTCATTTTGCATGATAATTATAGCTAGACTGATCCGTTTATTATTTTCTTATTAAATAATACTCGGGTCAGACCGAGATGTTACAGGTGCTCCTGCTTAACTCCTCGTTTGGGATCATCTTCTGACTTTTGTCTAACTACATTATATTTGTAGTTTTTGTTGTTATACATTTGAGATATAGACTCTGTGATGTATACTTATTCTTTTGCCTAGCACTTGTATCTATTCTTTTGTGATATTGTGGACCTTGATTGACCACTACTATGTTGGACACTTTTATGTGTTATATTCATATCTGTTTCCGCCTTTGAGATATGAACCTCTGTGACTGATTTATGTTATGCTTATTTCTATATTTGTTTCCGAAGGCCTCATAGCCACTGTGTGGTAGCTTCAAGTTTGTATTTGATATGTTGGATTTCCCCTTGAAAACGAAATGCATGTTATACTATCTGACATATCGGTACTCGCCCAAAGCAATTACACAGATGGTCGCTCCTCAACAGCCTTATTCTTCATGCTAGTCGACAGCATTACCCAGTAGTGTTCTTAGCTAGCATGAGTATAGAGGTGGGGCGTCACAGCTTGGTATCAGAGCCAAACTTCGGAACAATGTAGAATAATCTAGCAAGGATCATTGTCCTAAGTCTTTCTTAGGAATCGTGCCATAGGATTTAATTCGAGTCTTCGTACCGTTCTATCCTATTTCTTTTATGATGCCTTGTTTTATCAATCAAGTTTGTTTGATATTCATTTTGTGAATAACCTTAAAAGAAGAGAAATGGTTAGACCAGGTCGTCCCAGCGCCGGTCAATCTAGTGCTACTCCCCAGGATGGAGTATTTATGTCTGCCCAGCAACTTCTAGACCTTGTGAAAAATGCTCATGCCGCCGGACCTATTCCTGAGCCCACACATCCTAAATCTGGATTTGCACGCTTGTGCAGTGATTACACCAATTTGGGTGGAAAGCCATTCAAAGGTTCCGAGAGCGTTATAGAAGTCCAGGCTTGGCTTCGAACATGCGACCACATCTTTTCTCGCATGAATCTTATTGATCTTCATCGAGTCCAAGTGGCTTCTGGTATGCTCCAAGAAAGAGCATTAGACTGGTACGAACTCCTGATCTCCGAAATCGTTGAAGCGGACCTTACTTGGGAGCACTTCCGGGAAAGGTTCGAGTTGAAATTCGTGCTGGAAGCTGAGAAGGTATCTTTAGCTCGACGATTTATCGACCTTGTTCAAGGTGAATCTTCCATGATGGACTACGTCGCTTCTTTCGAATCTCTATCTAAATATGGGGTCGAGTATATTAATACCCCATTGAAGAAAAACCAGAGATTTGTTTATGGCCTGAACAAGAGCCTCAAAAAGCCATTACTTCTGAAATTAGAAGTTTCTTTTGACCAACTTGTTGATATTGCTCTTCGACTCGAAGAGGCTGATAAAGATAGTGATGCTGAGGTCAAACCAAACATCAACAAGAAGAGACCATTTAAATTCAAGCCTAATCCCAACAAAAAAGGAAAGCAAGCAACTTCGGTAGCAAAGACTCCTACCTCTAGTCGTGGGCAATGCTACAATTGTGGTTCTAAGGACCATTATGCAAATAGGGGCCCGAAACCTCTTTTTTGTCGTTATTGCAAAAGTTCGGGTCATCTTTTATCTTCATGCCCCAAACTTCCAAACAAGAAAGAGGGAAAGCTAAATGTGGTGCAAGCCCCTAGTAACACTTCTCGTGGTCAAGGTATTTCTCATTCTATCCTTGATGGCATTATTATATTTCGTGATTTTCCTATTCGAGTTCTTTTTGATACGGGTGTATCTCACTCTTTTATATCAAAAGAACTTGTGGATGCTTTGTCTTTGAATGTTATTTGCTTGATGACTTCTTTGAGAATTGCGAATCCGGTTGGTGGATCCGCAACACTCAGTTTACCTTGTAAAGATGTCGAAATTATTTTATGTGATTACTCTTTCCGTGCCGATTTGCATGTCATGAGTTACCTAGGTTTTGGAATGATTTTGGGAATGGATTGGCTTAACCGTTATGAAGCCCATATCCTGTGTCCTGAGCGGACTATATATCTTCGACATCCTCAGTCTGTTAAGCAGATTTCTCTAGTTCTGGAAGATTCAGATTCCAATTCAAAAGCGTCCTTGCATTCTCTAAATCCTCATGATGACGATAATGATGATGAGGAAGATGTTATTTCTCTCATTCACATTGTTCGTGAATTTCCTGATATATTTGAGCCCGTTTTAGGATTACCACCTAAGCGAGCAATTGAGTTCATAATTAGTCTAATCCCTAGAGCTCTACCTCTTACTCGTCCTCCTTATCGTATGTCCAATAAGGGAAATGAGGAGATGCATAAACAATTATCCGAATTGGAAGCAAGATAATTTATTCAATCTAGTTCCTCTCCTTGGGGAGCTTCAGTTATTTTTGTGAAGAAATTTGATGGTACACTTAGGCTTTGCGTTGACTACCGCAAGCTTAATGGTCTCACCATCAAGAATAAATATCCCTTACCGCGGATTGATGATTTATTCGATCAACTTAGTGGTGCTAAAGTCTTTTCACAGTTAGACTTAGCAACCGGTTTTCATCAGCTCCGTATTGCAGAGGATAGCATTCCCTTGACATCTTTCCGTACTCGTTATGGATCTTATGAATGGCTTGTTATGCCATTTGGTTTGACGAATGCTCCAGCTTATTTCGTTGACCTTATGAATCGAGTTTTCAAAGACTTCCTCGATCGGTTTGTTCTCATCTTTATCAATGATATTCTTGTTTATTCTAAAACCGAGGAAGAGCATGAAAATCATCTTCGGATTGTGTTGGAAACTCTTAGGAGCAACCAATTGAAAGCAAAATTTTCTAAATGCCATTTTTGGCAATCTCGTGTGAAATTTTTGGGGCATATTATTTCTGAATCCGGAATTTCTGTGGATCCTTCAAAGATTGAAGCGCTTCAAAATTGGAAGAGACCGGAGAGTGTGATGGAAATTCGTAGCTTTCTCGGATTGGTGGGCTATTACCGTCGGTTCATAAAAGACTTTTCTAAGATTTCCGCACCTCTTACTAATTTGACAAAGAAGGGAGTTAAATACATTTGGTCAGACAAATGTGAAGTTGCTTTTCAGAAATTAAAAGAACTCCTTTTCGATGCTCCTATTCTTGTGATTCCCGATGGGAACCAAGATTTTATTGTTTATACCGATGCTAGTCTTGTTGGTTTGGGAGCCATTCTCATGCAGCGGGAACGCGTTATTGTTTATGCTTCTAGGCAATTAAAGCCTGCCGAGACTAGATATGCCACTCATGATTTAGAACTCGCGGCTATTGTTTTCGCCCTTAGAATTTGGCGTCATTATCTTTTGGGAGAGAAATTTGTTCTCTACACCGATCATAAATCTTTGAAGTATTTATTTTCTCAAAAGGAACTTAATTTGCGTCAACAACGTTGGCTCGAGTTCCTTGCATCTTATGATCTTGATATTCTTTATACTCCCGGAAAGGGAAATATTGTTGCCGATGCCCTTAGTCGTAAGCAATAAGCGGTTGTTTCTATGATGATAGCCGAGTGGAATGATCTCGAGACTTTGTCCACTTGTGAGATTCGAGATCGTGAATCCGATTTATGTTCATATCTTGTTTTGTGTAGCCTTGAGGCTCATCCTTCTCTTTTAGACCGCATTCTTAAAGCTCAAAAGCATGATCCCGAATTGGTTCTTCTTAGCCAAAGTTGTAGGGATAAAATTGATATCTAAGGTTTGAAAGACTTTGATATTGATTCTTGTGGCGATATTCGAAAATTTGGTAGACTTATTGTGCCAAATACTGTTGATCTTCGTAAAGACATTTTAGAAGATTCTCATCGATCTAAATTTACCATTCATCCCGGTAGTAGTAAAATATACGCGGACATGGAGCGACTTTATTATTGGGTGGGATGAAATCTGATATTGCTAACTTCGTTAAGCGTTGCATGACCTGCCAACTCGTTAAGGCCGAACATCAAAGGCTCGGTGGGTTGTTGCAACCTTTGGACATTCCTGTTTGGAAGTGGGATTAAATTTCCATGGACTTTATTGACGGTCTTCCCCGTTCTCGTTCGGGTCATGATAGCCTATGGGTGATAGTAGATAGACTTACAAAATCCGCCCATTTTATTCCCGTTCGGTCCAATCGGACCGTACCTATTTTGGCTAAACTCTTTGTCAAAGAAATTGTTAAATTGCATGGAGTTCCTACTTCTATTGTTAGCGATAGGGATCCATTGATTACTAGTGGATTTTGGAAAGGTCTTCAAAAAGCTTTGGGAACAAAGCTTAATTTTAGCATCACTTATCATCCTCAGTCCGATGGACAAACCGAGCGTGTGAATCAAACTCTTGAAGATCTTCTTCATGCATGTATTCTTGATTTTGGTGGAAGTTGGGAAGATCATATTTCTCTTGTTGAATTTTCCTATAATAATAGCTTCCAATCTAGTATTGGTATGGCACCTTTCGAGGCACTTTACGGAAGGCCATGCCGATCTCCTTCGTGTTGGCTTGAAGCCGGTGAGAAGCTGGTTTTAGGTCCAGATTTTATTCGTGATGTCATAGAAAAGATCGACCTTATTCGTCATAGGATGAAAGAAGCTCAAAGTAGACAAAAATCCTATGCCGATAACCGAAGAAGGAAATTAGAATTTTCTGTGGGAGATTTTGTGTTTATTCGTGTTTCACCTATGAAGGGTGTTGTGCGTTTCAGTCGATCGGGAAAATTAGCACCTCGATATTGGCCCCTTTTCCATCACCGAACGCACTGGTTCCGTGGCTTATCGCCTTTTATTACCGGCTCAATTTTCTGCTATTCATGACGTATTCCACGTCTCTCAACTACGAAAATGCCTTTGAGACTCCGATTCTGTTCTTGAGCCCGGTGTTATTGAAGAAATCGAAGTTTTGCCAAATTTAACCTATGAGCAACATCCTATTCGTATTATTTCTTCGGAGGTTAAACGCCTTCGAAATAAAAATATTCCTCTTGTGAAAGTTCAATGGTCTTCAAATCCTAAGGATTGCTCTTGGGAATCCAGAGAATTCATCGAGCGAACACATCCGGACTTACTCTCTCGTGCTCTTTAAAGGTGAACTTTTTATTTCAAATTTCTTCTTTTTGTGTTGATATGCCTTTATTGTTGTTACTTCTTATTCATTTCTTAAAGATTGCGAGGACGCAATTTCTTTAAGGAGGGGAGTTTGTAACAACCCGCATATTTTTGCGATTGTATATTTAAATATTTTATTTAAATATAGCATCATTAGTCGGATTAAAGTCCGAAAAGCTACTTTTTGTAAACAATCGAATTAGGACTCGAGACCACTTCCATTGAGTCCAAAATGGTGTTTGCGACCTTTTTGAGTATAAGCATCGATATGTTTGGAGTAAGTTGATTTTTGCTATTTTCTGTTGGGCTTTTGGGTTTGGGTTTCACCCCAACTCACTCTATAACCTAGTTCAGCCCCTCCCCTCTCTTCTTCACTTCATTTCTATTTTCTTAAACACTCAAGCAACTGAAAATGGGGAGAGGAATGGGAAATTAGAAATCCAAAACCCTAGTTTCCTTAGCAAATACAAATTCTTGCTCCAAATTCAAAGAGGAGCTAAGGTAAGCATCTCCATCTTCTTCTCCAACTCATTCTCTCTTAAATTTCAGTTATTTCCTAAACCTAACTTAGGAAATGTTCTTCTTTTGAGCTTAGATTCAAGCTTTTAGAGTTGAGATTGAAGATGGTTGATCTTCCTTTGTTTTCAAGCTTCTTCTTCCTTGTTTTTTGTGTGTAAAAGGTGAGATTTTTATCTCACATCTATGTCTATATCTATCTCGGTTGTTAGGTATGAATTCCTAACATCCATTCATGATCATTTGCTTTTGGTTTGAATTGTTATGGTTGATTTACCAATTTTTGAATTTGAAGTCCAATTTTTGTGGAAATCCTTCAATGGATGTTTGGATATATTGTTTGGGGGTATCGAAGAGCTTAAAAGACCGGGTTGTCGTTTGGCGTAAATCCTTAGTCGTCATTGCTTGCTCGATCGCTCCCGAATTGATTTGGCCATTATGGCCTAGGCAAATTATTGCCTTACAGGTGTTCATACATCTAGATACCAATGCCAAACGTCTGGTTTTGCCTCCTGGAGAAAAATAATACACGGTAGAAAAATAAAAAAGGCAGTGACTAATTTCATACGTCTGAATTACCATTCCAGACGTCTGAAAGGTTGTCAGACGTCTGATTTGTGATTTCAGACGTCTGGTTGGCTTTCTATAATATTTCCAAAAACCAAAACCAGACGTCTGGATCTACCCCCAGACGTTTGAAAGGATTTCAGACGTCTGATTTTAGGCTTCAGACGTCTGGATGGTTTTCTGGAATATTTCCTGAAACCAAATCCAAACGTCTGGAACAACCCCTCAGATGTCTGGAAATTCCCAGTTTTGCCTATTTGCCTAATTTTGAGTAAAATTCCAGTGTTAATCGATTTTTGTCGATCCGATTAGTTGTTATCACTATTATCGTCTTTGATGACTTCTTTTTGCAGATTTTTGGGAATATCCATTTTGATGGATTTGGTATCGATTTCTTTGGATTTAATTCACGTCTTCGAACGTGAAATTTTGGTGATCGATTGCTTTTACAATCATTTTTATGGTTTGTCACTTTAAAACGCAAGGGTTTCTATACTAGTAGTAAATACTCAAACTCTTTCATCAAAACGATTTCAACACTACTTTTAAATACAAAACTTGTTTTAAAACCATTTTCCAATCTATTAGTATATACAAACCTTTACCTCATTCGTATGAGAAATCTAATTAAATGGCTTAGTAAAACAAGTGGTATGAAACGCTTGCGTTTACTTCGTCGGTTAATTTTTGGACTTGTTCGATTGAAACTCTTGTGACAATTTTCGAGTGGAAATCTACAATCTGTTCGTAAATATTTGGGTTAAGCAAGTGGTTATGGGACATGAAGCTAAACTCTTATATTTACTAGCTTAGTGTAATCGACACTTCTTGGTGATTGATGATGATCATTTTATGGATTAGACTAGCAATGTGCGATGTCTCTTTGTCCATGTGAGGGGACTGTACCTCGTTTTATTAAGTTTCATCTCATTCTTTTATGGGCTAGCGACCCATGTTCTTTTATGGTGTTCGGTTCAGCAGATGTACCGTTATTGTACTACATTGATGTCCCGACTTTTTGGTTCATCAGACGTACCGTTACTGTACTACGTCGTTGTTCCGAAGTTATGGTTAGCGACCATGGAATAGCGTTCCATTTGTGATACTCGTGTTGGTGAGTTTTCATGCTCCCGTTTGTGATAGGCCTTTCCCCCCCTTTTGTGATTTCTGGATTTCTATTGATGATTTCTAGAATTTGTGTTTCACCAATTTTCATGATTTCATTGATAAGATTTATCAATATTTGTGCATTGGTGAATTTGGGTTTCTCCAACATTTATGACTTGGCGAATAAAAATAAAGAATATGATATTCATTTTTCTTTGATCTTTGAGAAGATTCTTGTGATATTGAATGATTAATGGTTGATTTTCAAATATATATTATCTCAGTATGGCATTATTGTTATCACATGTTTTTGTCATACCTCTTACTCTATCTCATTTTGCATGATAATTATAGCTAGACTGATTCATTTATTATTTTCTTATTAAATAATACTCGGGTCAGATCGAGATGTTACAGGTGCTCCTGCTTAACTCCTCGTCTGGGATCATCTTCTGACTTTTGTCTAACTACATTATATTTGTAGTTTTTGTTGTTATATATTTGAGATATAGACTCCATGATGTATACTTATTCTTTTGCCTAGCACTTGTATCTATTCTTTTGTGATATTGTGGACCTTGATTGACCACTACTATGTTGAACACTTTTATGTGTTATATTCATATATGTTTCTGCCTTTGAGATATGAACCTCTGTGACTGATTTATGTTATGCTTATTTCTATATTTGTTTCCGAAGGCCTCATAGCCACTGTGTGGTAGCTTCGAGTTTGTATTTGATATGTTGGATTTCCTCTTGAAAACGAAATGCATGTTATACTATCTGACATATCGGTACTTGCCCAAAGCAATTACACAGATGGTCGCTCCTCAACAGCCTTATTCTTCGTGCTAGTCGACAGCATTACCCAGTAGTGTTCTTTGCTAGCGTGAGTATAGAGGTGGGGCGTCACAGAAAGAAACCAAAAAGGAGAAGTTTTGCAACTACTTGGGATGAAACCGATGAAGCTGATAAAAGCATTGGCAGTGGGAGTGAAAAAGGAAATCTGTGTCTTCAAGGAGAAACAACTGACAATGATGATGACGAACCAAGCGAGGTACCAAAACTCACTCACTCAGAATTACTTATATATTTTCATGAGGTAAATGGCTGTTTTGAAAGACTTAGGGAGAAGTACGCTAAACTTGAATCACAAAAAGATAGTTTGATATAACTAAATAACCAGCTTGATCAATTGGTTAAAAACTTTCGAAAAAAGAGCCCTAAGTGTGATAAGTGTCCATCATTCGAAGAAGAAATTAAAAAATTAGAAATTAAAGTTAAATCACTTGAAAATGAAATTTTGATTTTGAAAGAAAGTGAAAATACTAGGAGAGAAAATTCTATCAAAAAGTGCACTTTGTTATTGAATGAAAATGAATCTCTCAAAACACAAGTCCAACAATTGTCTACACCTTTAGGGAAATTCTCCAAAGGAGAAAAATCACTAAATATGTTTTAAGGAAACAAACTGTTAATTCTATTAGACAAGGACTTGGATATACTAAATTTGAACATGTTAGAAGTGAAATTAATCAAGTCAATTCCAAGTGCACGATTTGTGGAAAAATTGGACACAATCAGAATAATTGCTGGTATAGACCCAAACACGTGAAAACCATACCAATTTGGGTTCCAATAGGCACGAATATAAAATCCCTTAAAGTCAAACAAATATGGGTGCCGAAAGGAACAAATATAGATTGTCTTGGGTCTACACAAACATATTTTCAAAATAATTTGTGACCAACAATCATGAACCTATAAAAACAAATAGGTCACAAAAATCTTTTCTTGTGTAGGTGTGGTGGTAGGCTAAGGAACAACAAGAGTGATACCTGGATTTTGGCTGTTCCAAGCACACGACGGGCGACAAATCAAAGTTCCTTAGCCTGGTACAAAGGTATCAGAATCACAATGGGCAACAAATAAAAAATTGTCGATAAAGGTAAAATAGGTAACGGTATATTTTGAACGATATATTATATGTTGAAAATCTGCATCATAATCTGATTTAAATCATCCAGTTATGTGATAAAGAAATGAATGTTGATTTTGAATTTGATTTATGAAAAATTGTTGGCCAATTATCTTTTTACGCCGAGAACACTATAAGTACCTCTAGAGCCTTTGAACTAGTTCATATAGAATTGTTTGGACAAATGATGTTGTTTTATTGGTTGACGATTATTCTAGATACATGTGGATATATTTGACCTGACATTATGTTTTGTGTTGTTTATGTACACGGTTTTAATTCAAATCCAAAAGAATTTCATTTAAAAGCTGTAAATATGATTATAAGGTATTTGTTGCACACTCCACGGTTTTGTCTATGGTATCCAACTAACGATAACTTTGAGTTCAGATGCATATTATTCTGGTAGCCTAGTTGATAGAAAAAGTACTTGTGGAACGTGTTTTATGTGGAACATTCGTTAGTTGCATCTCATTTCCAAAGAAAATATCTGCATAAATTTCATTTCAACCGATTTTCAATTGGTAGACATTTTTTTACAAAACCCCTTCGTGAAAATAGTTTTTAACGACTTCATCTCAGATTAGGCATTTTAGAAATTTGATTTTATAGTTTTTGATTTGATCTTAAATGACTACATTAACTAATCTGACTCCCTACTGATTATCAAAAAGAAAAATAGATACTGAAAAATGTGATGAGTGTCGATATTAATCATACATTATGACTTGAGAAAGTATATTTAATAAATTTCTTTAAAAATTTAAACAAGATTTATAATAACTTTTGTTAGTAAAAATTCCATGACTATCTCTATTTCTATCATATTTCTAATGATCATCACTAATCAAAATCCAATATAGTATGTCAAAATGTGGTATTTTAAACAGGAAATTATTCATTTTTTTAATTTAATTAGCAATAGAAACATCCAAAATATTCACTCTCATTTAAAAGTCCTCACGGTTATGCATGTATGGAACACATATCAAAATTGATTATTAAACAAACGAGTTGATTCTAATCCCATTTAAAAGTCCTCACGGTCATGCGTGGTTAGAAGATACTTGAAATTCATTTTTTTTAAAAGAAAAAAATTGGGAATACTACTAATCTCATTTAAAAGTCCTAGCGGTTATGCATGGTTAGTAAGTATTTAAATTCATGTCATAAATATACCACAAATAGATACAACTATGTGGTTTTATATAACGACATCACCCCTATCACTCTAAATGGAATATGCGCCTAACAGAGTATTTATGATTTTTGTTTGAATTTTTATTGAAATTTAATATTTATACTCGATTAGGTATAAATGTTGTATTAATGTCTATCCCTTTATTACTATTTTTCTAACACTATTACTCTTTTGCTGATAACAAATGGAGGAGAGAGAAGTTAAGATTTTGGCAAATAAGTCAAGTCATATTTTTATTTGCATATTCCCATCTAGGTTCATTTGCATATTTTTTATTTATTTTCATGCATATGTGAAGGGGGAGCTTTGGTGTTGGGGGAGCATTCAAATAGGGGAAGCAAATGGAATTCATCAAGGTCAAATACATTTAATAGAGTCAAAACCTTAATATATGTTTGTTATCATCAAAAGGGGGAGATAGTAGAATACAATAGCCTATGATTTTTGTTTGATGATAATAAACATATATATATATATATATATATATATATTCGTTTAAATGTATTTGTTATTGTACTATTTTATTTTTCACATAATTAAATAAGTATTTGTTGGATAAAATAAATAACACAGAATTCAAATCCAAACAAATATTTTATTCAAACAAATATTATTACAAATTCAAATAGTACAAATTTGAGCTCTCACTACATTTATACATTTTCAATTACAATACAATTTCATACTACAACACAATTTTCACTATACAATTTTTACATACATTTTACACCTCACTACTTATTCACTCAACACTCGCATTTCTATCTTCAACTCTATTCTAGTTTGTATCCAGCATCTGAATTATCTGCAAAATAAATAGTAACGCAGTAAAATTGAAAAAGAAATATTTTGCAGTTCAAAATGAAGTGTGTGTTTTTGAAAATATTGTTTGCCTCGATTATTTGGGTTGTTCTTCATCATTTATTTAGAATTCATCTTACACGAATGCTTGTAACATGCACAGTATATCACCATACATGTCACAAGGCCGTGCACACCGATATACACTTGCATGATAAAATTACAGGGACAGGTGAGCACAAGGCCAAACCCAACCAAATGGTGGATTCAACTCAGGCGCAAAACATCATACAACACTTCAAATATACACATGGTCAAACCAGATTTCAAGAGGTGACAACAGAGCATGGAAGTGAAGCCTCAATCAAGACTTCAAGTATAAGGCAAATGACCAGTCTAGACATATCAATGCAAGTCTAACAAGTAAATAGAGCCAAGGCTATATAACTCAACAATCAGACATGCACATGATACCATATGCAAGAACCAAGTGCACATGAAACAGAGGCCAGAATCACAAGTATGCTAGACTCCAAGAGGACACAACCACACATGAAACTGCAATGTTATAAAGTCATGACCACTAGACAATATGAGTGGAAACTACATACAACACTCAGATGAACCAGACCAGATCAATGAGCAAGACCAACATGAAGTCTCAAATCAAAACATGTCACATGACTCGACCAGCATGCACAATGAATATGCAATCACACTAAAACATATTGGACCAAATCAGGGCCATGCACCAGAACAAGACTGTTCAAAGACAAGCAGTAGTAGACTCAAAGGATTAAGAAGATTCACATGAATACAAATGTACACTTGAAGAATCAAATGCAACAGCAAGTTCATAAACAACCGAAAACAAGTGAATGGCAACCAAATAAGGTCAACAGCATCCAGACTCAAAGCAACCAGCACAATGCAAACCATGGAACAAAAAGACCACATGACTCAAGAATACAAAACCGAAAAGACTTCAACATGCACTGATGATACTACAACAAGCCTCGACCAAACAACATGCAAGAACTCAGTCTCAACAAGCTCAGTTTCACCAATGCACATATGAGAACACAAAAAGCAATGGCATATAGAAGACTCAGACTGCAAAACATTTCAGACCACCATCAACGATGCAACCAGACAAGTGATCAAGTAACAGTAATGCAACAAGCTCGGTTTCAACATTGCAATCAGTTCAACAATGGAATAAGAAGACTCTACATGATTCAAAGGCAAACACAAGGACTGCAACAACACATATATGCACACATACATATGTATGTATGTACATATACGGTGATAACACAAGTATATACATATGCAACATGGTTCGAAAGAAATAATCAGAAGCCGTGGGTCATCAAGGTACAGAGCAAGGTAACATGAACTCGCAAGTCAAGGGAGTGAAATTTCAGCAGTGAATAGTTTTAAAAAAAAATCGAATACTGCCAGGAGAAAATAATGGAACATATTATCTCAAAAATTCAAAATACCGAAATCATAGGAGCACAGAAAGAAAAGAATGCAAAGCAAGTCAATAATGAACAAGTCAGAGTAATCACCAGCATTCAATCAAAATCGAATGGCCGAACAAAATTATCATGAAGAATTCAAACAATATATACGAACGAAAATTTAGGGATTATCCCTATAAATTAAACCCGTTACATCATCGAAAAAAATAGGAGTTCGAGCCCAAACAATTAATCATAGCATAAATTCGAATATATTCGAAATAAAAATGGGGCGAATATCACATACCAAATTATCATTCGAACTCGTAGCGACCGCATGTATGCAAGAAACTTGAAGAAGAATCAAATCATATTTGTAAAATTAAGAGCATACCGGTATTTGATTCGAGCTCAAATTGTTCAAGGCGGCGACTTCAATCAAGAAACCCAAAATTTGTGAAGAGGAACGAAAAAGAGAGAGCGGCCACGAAAATAAAGAAAAGGAAAGAACGACCAGAGCAAACGAATTGAAGAAAAAGGAAGATTGTTCTTTTATTATAATTAGGCCGACTTTTATTTGTGTTTGGGCTTAGAGTTATTAATAGGGTTTTATTTATTTAGTTTGTTTTTAGTTTTAATTTGTATTTACTTTTTAAATTGTGTAACTTTCTAGTCGTGTGACTAGGTTACGAACTACGGTGGTGTAGTTCGAGAATTCGCAACTCAGTGACTGAGTTGTGGTAGGGTTTTGAGCGTAGAGTTAGGTTAGTCATTAGCGGATGTTGCAAGTTTACGTGTATAAGCGTCAGACTACTTAATTTCTAGTAGAAACCTTGGGGGCAGCACGTAGGCAGGGTTTTGCCGAAGTTGGGTAAATTTGTGTGTGATCTCTTCTGCATTATTATCAGTGATTGTTTTTATTTCCGCATTAATTTTTATTATTATTAGTATCACCCTATTCACCCCCCTCTAGGGTGAAAACGATCCTACAATATAAGATTTGCCTTATATTATATACTTTTTTATTTTTATTTTTTTAAACAAGACAGATCTGAAAAGAAGAAGGGAGGGGAGAGACGAACCAGAAATGAACAAGCATATAAATGAAAAGTGGGAATAACCAAAAGTTAGTACGTAAATTCCAAGAAATAATAAAAGCTGCTGACCATTAGTTTCTCAATAGTGGATAAACGAATGGACACAGGAAACCAAAAGATTCAAAAAGGGGTACCGATACGGCTAACCATTATGCAGATTTCGCCGCGTATCGGTCGTCGAAATGCACAAATGAATATATTGCAGAGAACAACGTGACGAGATGAACAGAATGGTACACAGATATGAGTGATATGATCATCCTATCAAAACTCGAATTTCGCTGCCAAAACTGCTGTTAAAACGCCGAAAATAAGATAAACGGAGCTATAACAATCCAAATTTGGCGAAACGAAATATGACATCTCACTTAGAAAATGATTTACATTTTTATTATATAAAATATTCAGATTTTAAAAATATTTTATTTTCATCAAATTAATTGATTTTAAATTTTTAAAATTTGAAATTTCACAACAGAAAAAACTTAAATATTTTTTGATGAAAATTTGATACTTCCTATGTTTAAATAGACGCATACTAGATATCAAATTTTCATTGCAAAATTTTATTTGTTTAATTTCAAGAACAATTTAGTTAATAACGTTATTTAAATCGTTAAAATTTCCAGGTCGTTACATGTTAGCTCATCTTATATGTATTGTATGTTGTCCAAATATAAGTATGTATATATAAACATGTCGTTTAAATGCATATTATAATATATATATTTACTTATATATATAAAATATATATTGCATAAATGTAAAATGTTAATGATATATATATATATATTAAATTAGATATTAATTAAATAAGTGACTGTATAAATAAATATATATATATTTATATATAAACATATAAATAAATATATATATATATATATATTAAAATATATAGACACACACACGCACATACATATTATATACAATGTTTTTTTAAATATAATATACACATATATTTTGAGGTAAGAAATGTGTATATATATATATAATTATATCAATTATGAACACTGAATAAAATTAAATATTTATTTTTATTGCATTCTAGATCCAATGCATAGTACATAAAATACTTTATTACAATTTTATATTGTTAAATTATATATATATATATATTAGCCGAAAAGCTTGAAAATAATATTAAAATTATTTTCATGATATATTTTTCAAATTTCAAATTTTATGATATTCAGTTATGATAATTCCATAATTTTATGGATAATTTTTTTTATTATTTAATTAATTTCGACTGCATAATTAAATGATTTTTTAAAAATAATAATTTTGATTTTTTAATTTTTGGATTTTATCCAAAAGATAATATGGCAATAAATTTTTTTTATAAAATTTTAAATATAATTTTCAAAACATATATTATTTTGCATGAATTATTCAGCTTATATTTCGGTTTAAATAATATAAAAATTAAAAAATAATTATTTAAAAAATACTTTGTTGTTACATAAAATTATATTTAGTATAAATTTGAATATATAAAATATCTGATCAACTTTAACATGATATGAGGGCATAATTAATTATAAGTCTTTTAATTTATGTAATGTGACATATTAATATAAATGTAACTAATTAATAAAATAATAACAATTAAAATAAATTTATTTGGTTGTGTATACATAAGATCTATATAAAAAATGTTTTTTTATTATACATACATACATATAACCATTCAATATATGACAACATTCATACATTTAAGAAGCTCACCTAACTAACAATATAATTATGAAATATATAAACAAGCAATAATATTTATACATTAATTATAAGTCATATGAAATAATAAGACCGTACCAAAACCTAAGCCTTGAAGTACACCTTGCTATGATGGATATCCCTTCTTAGAACGCTTCTTAATTCGACATATTGCTGCTATCAAATAGCTGTAGCTTTAAACTGATTTGATTTGAATATTAATGGAGCACTTAGAGGCATGGATCGGCTAACAAAATAGAGATAGAAGGTAGCCAAAAAAGTTCTTCAAAAGTTAGGGTTAGGGACCTTTTTATAGTTGTTGAAATAAAGAGAAAGGTGGATCACATCTTATATTATTTCTCACCAAATCTCAACCATCCATCTCCAAACCCTTTTAGCCACCCGCATACCTCATGTTTACTGTCGAAAATAGCTTCCCAACATCATGGGAAAATATCTTCCCATTTAAGTCCAAATAAATATTTCTAATTAAACCTGATTTAATTGCTAGTCGATATCGCATATCGATCGATATATTCATAATTATTATAAATATGTACAATAATATTTATTCCTAAAATCATATTCAAAATTTTATAATTAAATTTCATAAAGATTAATTAATTTATAATAATTATAAACTAATTAAATCATTTGATCTAAAGAGCAATCATCATATTGGTTGTGTGACTCGTCAGGTGTAAATTTGGTCAGCAATTAACATCGAACTATTCGAATGTTAATGTTCACAATTCACTTAGTAGTTGGTGTAACATTTTGGCCAAATTTATCGCTTACTTGGCTTCGATAAAATCCAATTTTTGTTTATTAACGTTACCCAGTTGTGACATTTATTTACACAAATTCTCTTCGTTAAAACTATATCACTTTGGACTTATTGAATTTGGTAATGGTCAAAATTCCTATATTATCCATATTCAAATATATAGTCCAAATATAAAGTCCTTGGTCCAATAATAACAGTTATTATTAACCGAAATGCTCTGACCAAAGACACTGACTTTAAATTGACTTAAGTTGACCGTGATACTAACCCCATATAACTGAGGAGACAAATCCTCTCTTGAATGGTGCTTCACTTCCAATACTTCCACTCAACCCAACTTTAGTCACTTGATAGACGGTGTGCCATGATTTGATTATAATCAAAGCAGAGCTATCATATTGAAGATCAACAGTATTCTCAAGTCGAGAGAACTGTGTAAATCAGTCACATCGATATTTTCTGTTTGATCTTAGTTATATTAACCAATGGAAAACTATCGAGTAAGTTATTCCATAGTTATCCAATAATTATTAGAGCGTAACCTTTAGGTGCCCCCAACAGTCATGAGTAATATACTGTCCAGCATTTGGAGTGTGTTACGTACTCTAGTCACAACGGATACATCGATATCCAGTCTTGATGCATCTTGACTAGGAACATTTAAAACGATACATTTGTTTTCATTGTGATAAATTATTCACGGTTATAACAGTTTGTAACTACTATCACAAAGCATACCATTTATGGATTTTTTTATTAAATATACTTTTAATTAAATTAATTAATTAATATAACACATTATATCAAGTATATAATAGAAAGAAAACACCTTTTATTTCGAATAAGATTGGTTACTGAGTTAAATATATGTAACAAATTACATAATTGCCCTTAGCACATGCCCCTAGCTCTATCACAGCCTACCCTGAAACAGACCTATATTCTGATCTAGAAAAGCCTCATCGAAACTTAGATCCATTCCAAACCTAGCTGTTGGTTAGCATAAAGAACAATATAGAGTTATTTATCTACACAACCAGAACTCACAACGGTAAGATAAAGTATAATAACAGAAACAATACCCATTTCATTTAAAATTTAAATGTCATAAAATCATAACACGGTACCAATAACTACCGCCACATATGCATAGCACAACATTTTCAAAATACAACATTATTTTTAATGGGTACATCAGAAAATAACATGAGTAGATAAATAGACAAACTGCCACAAGTTTCCTTCTCTCCTTCACCTTCAGCATTGCCTTTCCTAACCTGTGTTGTAATGAGGGAGGAGTTAGAACAACATATGTCCGGTGAATAAAAATTCCAAGCCTTACTGTAATAGTACTTGGGCAGTATAATTTAAATGGGAATATGTCTCTCGTATATTGTCTTTATTCTTGGTCTTTCCAACTTTAAGCTTTAAGGCTTTCCCAATTCCAATTCCATAACTGTTACTCTTGCAACCCAATAACTAATATCTATCGTTGGTAATGTTTATCAATGTAAGAGATAGCACCTAAGCCATTAATATATTTTTAATGGGAATTTGGTAGACTCTTACCATTTAGTTCCTTATTTAAGGTAGGTCCTCTGACATTCAAACCTATCCCAAGGCGGACTCCTCACGGGTACTTATCTAGCTGACATTGCATGGAATCTCATCATTCACTTAATACTTCATATTGAAGCGGACCATTTTCAAGATATCCACTACTATGCCTACCCATTAACCCTGACCATTTACTACTTCTTACATAGGGAAGAGGCTGACTTTTACACAACCACTTAATACCAGCAATCCCTAAAGCAAGTCCTTTGTATTATGACCCGTACCCTACAGTGACGTCTCACATTAGTCTGACTATTCATAAGTACTGGTAGCCAGATCAACTGGGCAGTTTTACCATACAAGATTTGGAACTAACCTCGCGTCATCTGTAGTTACTTATTATAAGAGATGTCTCACATCAGCCCCAAAGTCACACTACTGGTAGCCAAATTAGTCGGGCTTACTTCCATGTGCTTTTGACTGACCTCTCATCCCTATAACTTAGTCATAATTTATAACACTCTCATATTATCACACGTCTCACTATGTTCCTTATTTAGACCTTATAAGAAAACTTTATTATTAAGCCTCTATAGTGAATCACTTTCCTAAGGGGGAATTCAATAATAATTAGTAACATATTAACTGCACCATTAATACGTTATAATTTATTTACGCATATATGTGTATATATATATATGCACTTAGTAAATTTCTAAGCGTGCAAAGTTTACGCTCTAAACTAACAATTAAATATCAAATCTTCAAAAATTATACAAGTCCCATTTCCATATTAACAAATATACCATAAATCCAATGTCCATAATTCAATCAGTAGGCTTGTATAAAATAGAATCCAAACCCACTTATTTTATATTAAAACAACGGAATAAATCAATAGTATAAACTTGCAAATTCGAATGCTTTTACGCTCTATTCAACTTCTTGTTTTTCATGGATTTAGACAAAGGAAATTTCTATTCAAATAAATAGGAGGTGGAACCTACAAATAAGAATTTGTACCTTACACCATTTTCTAATCAAAATCCCTTAATCAGATCCAAAGGAAAAGATAAGAAGTGGAATAGAATGTAGAACATTAAAATTTAAAAATATAAAGAAGTCCATTATTTTATTATAAAATAATTGAGGTAAGAATTGACATTTTGCTTTGGGAGATTTTTGGGGGTTTTAATGTGATGTTTCCGTAACCAAAATTTCCCTAGGCATATATAAAATCCAAGCTATAATATTTAATAACCAAAATAAGAAAGGCTAAGATTTCCATTCATAATAGGTCCTTAGCTCTTCCTCATTTTGAATTTGTCATGCCTTCAATAATCTCTTTTAGATCTTCCCTTTTGGATATATACAACAAGGGATTTGTATATAGATTAGATTCAGAAATTTAGGGATTGGAGAAGAATAGAATTAGAAATAAAGTAATAAACATCTAGAATATATTACCTAAAGCCCTAAAGAATTTTTTTGAATCTTTGAAGAGAGAGACTGATAGAGCTTCGCTTGGTTCCCAAAATAATTTGTGAATAAAAGTGAGGGGGCTAGGCTCTTATTTATAGTGGTTGGAATGCACCAGAACCGTCGGATTTAAGTTGGTTTAAAATAATAAAATCCGGATCATTAATTATTGCAAGTAAACCCTAGTCTCCATATGAAAATTGATCGATCAGCCAACGATAGGCGATCGACCGTTACGTTTATTTTGGAAACTATTTATTCTGCCATTGTTTTATTTATTTATTACCCTAGTAAATTCCTTAATGTTAACATTAATTTTAATGATTACTTAAACCCCAAGTCTAATTACTGTTACTTTTCAAATTTCAAAATTGAGAATTAATTAATTATTTTGAATTTGAGTTCTATTAAATTATTTTGGTCCGAAAACTTCAAACGTTTGTAGCTTTTCTGTTTGAGCTCCGTTTTCAACATATTGTATATGAAATTGATCAAAAAATCACCACGAACGCAACGACATAACTTCCATGGTAAAATTATGACTTTGTAGAATTTTTATCTTTAGCCTCAGCTTATTTAATTAATTTTCCATTTTATTTATTTCTGGTTAATTTTTACGGGTGTTACATTCACCCAAAAAAGGATTTCATTCTCGAAATCTTTCCAAGAGGTAGACAATGTAACATGCAATAAACATCCATGTTATAAATCAAGTTATCTACACAACCATCTACTCAACCAAAAGTGCATTATGATTATGTGTGCATACATACTATAAGTGAGCTCAATTCTAATGTGAGTGTATGATCGTGACATATAGGCATGTGTACAAATATCCTAAACATGCATAGAATTTTTACATAAGTGCAAAGTGATGGTGAAACGTGTAGCAACCATATCCTACCATCCAATCTACCAACCATGATGCAGCCAAGACCTAATTTTGGAGAGAAATGTTTGCTAGTGAAAAGCTTATGATAAGAAGTTGTGACAACCCTAATTATAGTTTAACATTATTCAAGATATTTGATTGAATGGATCAAATAGAATAATGTAAATGGTTAAGGAGAATGAGATTTGGTTATTAACAAGGTCATGCTTTAGTAAATTAAGTAATGAGATTGTTTGAAAAACTTAACACATAAGAGAATATAGGTAGATTCATCTTTTAGTTCTTAAACCCTCTTCCTCTCATATCATTCTCATTTTATTCACACAAAACAATCAAAAGACGAACATATGGAGGCCGGCCAAAACCTAGGGGAAAAGGGAACGAAATCAAAGGAGATTCATAAGATAAAGCTTAGGGAAACTAGAGCAACATCAAATCTCAACTGCAACATTAAATTTAAGGTGAATAATGCTAAAACCATTTCTTTTATCTTTTGTTTAATTCAGTTATGGATATTACCCGAATTTATCTTGTTTGATTTGCCAAGTTATAGTTGAATAATCATTGTTTGGATAGAATAATGATTTATATATTTTTTATTAAATTATTTGAATGGGTTTTAAGGTTAAACATAAGTTTTTAATCTCTAAATGCTTTGATTTTTTGGTATGTTGTGTAAAACAATAATTTACAGAGGATTTTTAATTACATAATTTTCCGAGTTTAAATAAATATTTTATGGATTTCCTAAGGTGGAAATTGGTTTTAATTCGGGTTTTAATTATTTAAAATAATTAAATAATTAAATATATTTCTCAAATTCTGGGATTTTTGTTGATTTTTCCAAAGTGATTTCGAATTATTACGAATTTATTTTGCTAGATAAGCATTTAAATTAATAATTAATTACTATTATTAATAAATTGACAAATGATTTTGGGACTTTAAAAACTGAATGCTTAGATTTTCTAAAAGAATTGGGTAAAGCATTTCATTGTCCAGTAGGAATTTGACAAAGAATAAGATTTAGTGAAAAGTATTTGCTTTTAATGGTAATAAATTAATTTTCATAATATTTACGATAATGCCATGCCGCAACTATACACACCAAAGCTAAGATAACGTCGCGGCTAAGAGGATCAGTGTCTATATAGGGGAAAGCATATGATAACTAATTAGGTAGTTATAGGATGATTCCTACAATGTCGAAGTCGACTTCGCCGGCCACCTATTATCAGCGGCATCGCATTCTCGTAATTCATTTAAGTGTTTAAAGCTTTAATGCCACAATCGTTGAGGCCGCCTCACTTATGTCACCATCCTTGATGTCGTATACCACCCTTTTGATTATTTTCGGTATCAACTATATGAAGGCGTTGATGCCGCTTATCTTAACTTCGACCTTATATATATTTGGTGGCATAGTAGCCAAAGTATGTTAAGTATAATGTTTTATAATGATGCCACTAGTTTTGATGCTGTTATTCATCAATGTCGGCAAGGTTTTATATTGCATTGTGTTGGAAACAATGCCGCACTACATCGATGCCACATTTCTTCCTTTTAACGCCGACAAGGCTTAGTTTTATTTAGATTAAAACTATGTTTGAAAGAGGCGATATAGCCAATGTTCATGGGGGTCGACAACCTTATGATTTTGGCAGTCAGCCATATGCTTTATTAAAATCTAAAGTTTTGTTTTAAAAGGTGGATAGCCTATATCATATGTATGTCGACAACCTTGTTTTCAATATAGAGTTTTATACTTAAAAGGATTTAAGTTTTGTTTTTGACCTTGGATAGAGGTTGACGTTGTTATTAACGTCAAGAGTATTCTCTACTATCCTAATTAACAGCGGTGAGCAATATGATGTACGATTTTGACTTTGATCGTTGGGGATACCAATGTTTTTCTTTACTATGTGCTATAAGTATACGAAGTTGACATTATTTATTGGGTTTACCAAGATAGAATAAACTCGACACTAATCATGCATATTGAACTTGCACATTGACTTCGACCCTATACTATATTTACATGTCTCCATCGCTAATGATTAAACAAAGAATTGCAATGGACATTGAATCATGCACATATCAACCTATGACTTTGATGACTTCGACCATCTTCGAAGAGGCTACTCTTTGATTAACCCATCTTTATTCACTTTTGGGCATTGAAAATTTTATTCGTTAACAAATACCAATGTATATTTTAAATGAGTTTGAAATAGATCATTGGGATACCAATGCATGTTAGTTTGAGATGTTATAAGTTTAAGGGGTATATAATCTAATTGGGGACACCGATAGACATAGGTTGAACATGTGGGTTAAACATGAATTAAATTGATAAGTGATGGTTCATAGTCATCCTAGGAAAACTATGGGATGTGAGATGAATAGTCCACATCATGCCGGATGGGTAGTCTCTATATGGTTAATGAAGGATTCACAGTCATCCTAGAAAAACTATGAGATATATGATGGATAGTCCACATCATTTTAAATGAATAAAACCATATATGATGGGTAGTCCGTATGGAAGGGAATAGATAATCCATAAACATCACATGTGAGATGGGTAGTCCACATAAATCTAAGGCGGATAGTCATTTGTAATTAAGACAAATATTCATATAAGAATTAAGATGGATAGTCTAATAAAATTGGGATGGGTAGTCAATAGTGTGTTACATGACTAATAATACTTATTTTCTATGTTCTAACCATTATGGATGCAGGAGCATAGTATGTGGTTAATGTGTTTTGATTGAAACAAAACTACGTCTATTTTTCAGTCAACACCGAAAAACAGTTATTATTTCATAAATAATGTTTGGTATGTTTTACGTAAACAATTTTAGTAACTTGATGCAACCAATAAGTGTTATATGGCATGTCCCCACTATTTTCGCCATTGCTATAATAGCATGTGAAATACGAAGTTCTATTCAAGCACTTAATATAGACTATTTATTTCATTTATATTAACTAGTTTCATAGAAAACAATTTTCTTTTATAAAATACATTTTGAAATGGAAATCGTATTTCTCATTCTAATGTTAAGTATGTATTATTATTTTAAAATTATCATTTCCAATGTTTCTTTATGAAGCATAAGTGAACATCCACTCTCTTCATCCCACCTGTGCTTTACGTTACATATACTCTTTTACACTCGCTTTACTTTTCAAATGGGCAAACCATTCAAAGGAAACCCTTACTATAATATCCTAATGAACTTTTTAGAAAAGTGCATTTGGTCATCTTTAACTTTTAAGGATATCAAACAAGTTGCACTTTATGTAAACTGACCAAACTGATATTTTAGTGATTGGATTCTTAGATCTATCTTGTAGCTTTTGGTCTAATGTTACATTTAAGACAAGATCCTTATTGTAATCGATCACATTGAATACACGATCTTGTACTATGGTTTACTTGCTTATTTCGATTGAACTGCTTTTATTGAAGTTTCGTATATTACGAACTGTAGCCATTTACCATTTACATGTATATGTGATCATATATGGATCAAATATCCATATTCTTGTATCTCTTTTAGAATTCGAAATGTATAAAAGGAAATACACGGTCTTGGGCAAATAAACACGTAAATGACCAAGTTACGAACGTATTTAGTAGTTGTATAATTAGGCACTTACAAGGGTCAACATGCAAAATTTATTTGTAAGTATATTTTATATTTCTGTTTTCCTATGTTAATTTAGTTTATTTGTATATTTAATTGATAAACATTTTATCGATTATATTTACACAAATTTATCGATGTAAATTAGTTTAATTTATGCATAGCAGATGTTCGTACAATATTAGAAAGATCAAATGTTGCCATTTCATTTTTCTAATAAGGCTCCCATTAGTCTTTTATGTTTCTCCAAACCCTAAAATGAAACATAGAAGTCTTTCTACTTCACTAATGTGTGGTTATTGAATTTTAAAAATCCAATTTTTATTTATTTTCGGTATCCAAGGATACCAAAAATATATTCGGCTAACCTATAGCCTTCAATAATTTCAATCACAAAGATAATCACACAGAGATTGTAAACAATCAACACACAACATATGAAATAATTTCAAATGTTTGAGGAATCCAGTTGGATCCCTCCAACCTATTTCCCTGCATCCACAAATGTTAGCACAATACCAATTCCACTTCGAGGTGGAATATCACGGTATATGGGATTTATAAAATATTATCCTCTATTGTGCGGTGCAATAGGGTCTCATCCGCTATATAATGCGGGAAATCAACTCCAAATACATATATAATACCAATTCCACTTCAAGGTGGAATATCGCGGTATATGTTTTTAATATAATAACCTCCGTTTAATATGCGGCGTATAGGGTCTATTTCAATGCAACAAATGACAACCATCAATCCAAACACACAATCAACCAATTTTAAATTTAACTATTTAAAATTTAAATCGAAACACAATTCGATTGAGTGAGAAGTTCTCACCTTGAGTTTAAAACGCTTAGCGTTCCAATTTCAAATTAAATCGAGCGCCTCCGATTTAATCTAAAATTCTTGCTTGCACCAACCGCGCCCAGATCTGCACTGCAGCTTATATCTCATCGCTGCGATTCTGGCGCCACCAAAATCGTCGAATTCAGATAATATATGCAAGAGTTATGAATTTATAAAGTTTGTATATATTTTTATAAACAATTTCTATTTTTATTTTAAACCAACAGATCCTGGCCATACATCACGAAGAAGAAATCAAGACCACACGCTTTTCTTCCTCACGCAATCGTTCCCAGATACGAACGAACCCAATCACGCGAACTAGGGTTCGCCATCGCCCCTTCTTTACTCGATCGAAGATCGATCGGCCACTACCAAACGGAAGCCCACGGCCTGCTCTAGCGCTGCCCCAAGCCCCGACGAACTCGGCTAACCCATACCCTCGAATTTTGCACCCGAAGCGAGTACGAATGCGGCGAGATTCCTTCGCCTACGACGAACCATAACCCATCTCGACCGTTGGATCTCGAGATCTCGATGTTGTCTACAACGTTGTAGTTGAACATTTCTTGAATTGATTTGTGGATTGTGAAATATTTGTGGAAGAACGAAATGCGTTTCTGGCCATTGTTTCTGAGGCCGGCGGCTAACCCTAGGGTTATTAGTTTTAGTGAAAAATGAGAATAATGAGGTCCTTTTATACAAAATATCGAAACATTATTCATCATCTTTTTTTTCGAACTCCAAATCTCGCGTGGTGACCGACGTTCCTAGGGTTTTACCCGCGTTCCAGACATAATGGAATGTGTTTCGGGAGCTAATTCGGTCATATGTGCGAGTTACGGAAATAAACGATCAATTTAAAATTAAATCGATAAAAACGATTTCTATGCGTTTTAGGCTTGCTCCCGACAAACCGTAAATCCGATTGACACGAAATTTGAAACCTTACAATAATTTAACATTACGGATCTGATGAAACAGGTTTCGTTGAAATCCGAGACTGTTTGAAAAATAACTATTTTTAGTCGTCAATTAAATATTAAAATAATCAATTTCTACAAATTAACTTTTAATTCAATTTTAAAAGTTCTATAACATTATTCTAACTCCAATATGATTTATTATAACTTTATAAATCATTTTTAATCACATTTAATTCGGATTTCAATTATTTCTGGAATTTCAGATATTAAATTATCGATTTAATTATCCAATTAAATCTCTATATTCGAAATTAAATTTATTCAGCTTATAAAACTTACTTGTTAATATTTAAAATCAATTAAATATCTGAATTTCAAATGACAGAAATTCTGGGTCGTTACAATCTTCCCCCCTTAAAAGAATTTCATCCTCGAAATTGCCAAGTAAGAAAAATACCCCAAATTCATTAACTTTTCAATAACAAATCGTTCCAACTTGATTTTCAGATTCATTTTAACTTCTTAACTTTTCCAAAATCTGATGGTTATACTTTTCCTAGTTCAATTTCTACATTTTCATTTCAATTTAGAAATTGACTTTTCTTTAACAAAATTTTTTCAAATTTTCAAAAATTTTCTAACTCCCAAAATTTACGGAAAATTTTGGCAGAGTCTCCTTTGTACGGAGGAGCTTTCGCAATTTCACAATAGATATAAATATATATACATCAACCGACACGGTCGGAAAATAGAAAAACAGTTCATATTTCCTATTTTTATTGCGTAGGCGTACCTTTTTAGCATTTTTAAGCAAAGCAGTTATTTATTAAGCATTTTGCGCAACCAAATCCCGCCGAACGGCAGCCACGACACCTGTACTTACTCAATTTAAACACGTAAGTGACATATATAGGAAATTCATTTACATTTCACTAATTTTCAATAATAATCACATAGTTTTCATAAGCAATATACTCAAAATAATTCCCATAAGCAATTTATATGGTTTCGATACAAATTTTAATTGCTTACAACCAATTCACATTAGTTCACTTTAAATTCAAATTTAATTCTATTTAAATTTACTTCACTTTCAATTTGAATTCAATTACTTTAGCTTTCAATTTCACTAATTCAATTTCATTAACACTTAATGAATTATATACAATCAACTAACAACCATCTAACAATCAAATCATAACCAACATAACCAAATTATTCAATTTACTTTACTTCACATTCAGTTTGGTTCAACATTTTTAATTCCAATTGGTTTAATATTAAATTGGCTTTCATTGAATTTCCAATTTATTAGCTTTTAATGAATTAACACTTACATTCATTATTCCATCTCAATTTACTTACATTCGATTGATTAACATTCAATCCATTTTATTAATTCAATTGCTAATTCATTTTACAAATAAAGTTGAATTTCCTTTATATAACTCAAGTTCACCTTCATTTAATTCACTTTATTATTTTATTTCGACACCAAAATCAACTTCATTTAACATCACTTAAGTTATATTCCATTTCAAATTTCCACTTACATTTGCTTTCACTATACAACTTATTATTCAACTTTCCAAATCATATTCTAATCACTTATCTAATCCAATTCAATTTATTTAACCTTCCTTTAGTTAAATTCACATCATATATTTACTATGCTAACTCAAATTCTTTAACTTTACCAAAGCTAAAATCTTTATTTCATATTATAAGTTTAAAACTCGTTTCACTTATATTCATCAATTTCAATTTGGATTTTAATTTAAATTTTATTTATCACAACAAAACTTCAATTTTTCAATTTATTATGGTAGCAAATCCATCACACAGAAACTCGAAAATGATACTGATGATGCTGCAGTCATCACCCTTATTATTTCCCAATAACAGTAGTGAATTCAGTGCTTAATATTCTTTTAAAATTTCCTTTTATTTATAAATCACATTTATAAATCTTTTTCTCATATAATTTCACTATTTTACTTTTAATTTTGAAAAATAACTTCCAAAATAAACAGGATTCAAAATTTTCAAATTCATAGTTCAAATTCATTTTTATTTACAACTCATAATTATAAATATATTCATATAGTTTCACTTCTTATATATAAGATTATTTCACAACTGCAAATCATATTAATTATAATTCCATACTTAATAATTCATTTGCTTATATACTTCATTCTTTTACAATTGTTGTTTTTATTTAGATTATTCAAACAACTTTTATTGACTTGTATATATTCTTACATTTTCAACAACCAACAATTTATTTTATACACACTTTAATAATTTCTGAAAAATTATTTCTTTATATACAAAATATAATCGAGGTAAAATTATTTCATTTACTCAATTTAAAATGATACTGTGTCAGTTTATCTCGTTTAAGAGTTTAGAAACCCCTATTGATATAGTTAGCTAGACTGCACCGACCAGAATCCATAAACACTCAACCGATAAGTCAACACAATACAAAGCAATTTCATATTCACTAACAAATACGCGCTCATATCTATTATTACACTCACACTCATTCTAGAGTACTACTGACTCTATCTCTAATGAGTAACACCCAACAGAGCCAAGGTTATCGCTTAACCAAATGCTCTGATACCACATGTAACGCTTCGTGATTTTCGACTTCCGAAAATCGACATTAATACGTCCACTGTATCAACTGCCGAGCAATCGAATGCCCGAAAACCGAATTGTTATGGTTAAAAAGAAGAGGTAGAAGAAGACAGAAAGAAAGAAAGAAGAAACAACAGAAACAATATCAGAATCTCACATATCGTAGCGGAACAACATATAATAGATAAATGAATAATCTTTAAATCAAAGAACTATATCAGTTTATACATTACATCATCAGAGTTTACAACAACAATATACAACACAACTGGACAATTATATGAACTTGTCCTTATGAATGAATTTTTAAAGCGGAAAAGATAATAATATATACAAATGCTACGTCTCGCCATCCAGCTCGCCACTGAGCTCCACAGCATCTCCTGAATCTAGAATGACCTGAAAATCTAACTCTAGGCTGCCCGTGTGGAAAATGATGGGCACCTAGAGTTTAGGAAGGGAACAATAAACTCCAGGTCAGTCATGGGACTGGTGTGAGAACTAAAAATAGTTATTTGCACAAAGGAATACAAAGGAAAAGAATCTGCAATGTTTTTGGAATATGAAACTACCATAAGGCCTCCCACCACACACACAATGCAAACACAGAATTGGAGGAGATTTCTCCTTATGATAGTCAAACATGCTTACTACGCAAATTCTTTTAAATATTATTATTAGTGCATAGTGCAGAAAACATTTCAAAAGTATAATATTAATCTTAGCCAGCATAGGCATTTCGCACTTATGCCTACTATAGCTACTATGTTCAATAGCAGGTTACCGCCACATTCCATAGCAGGTTATACAACTAAAACCATACAAGGCTCGTATTGTTTCTTTGTATTTCCAACAAATGGTCAAGCTAAGGAACTTCCTACTGCCACATGGGTACGCCTTTGGCAGGACGTCCCGAGAGTCAACCTGCTCTCTGCCAACACAAGGCCGGGTTACCTCTTACACTAGGTAACTACTACACGAATATGCCACCCCCCGTTCCTTTGGGACCTTTATCCGAGGCGCCTCAACAAAACAACAATCACACAGTAAATGAGATTGGAGTAACCACATAGGTTAAATACCAGGGCTCCATACCTGATACCACCCTTTTCCAGAAGGAAATGACATACCCTAAAGGGAGTGACCCTCATAACCTTGCCGCATCATTCCTGTTTCGACCATTTTCGGGTTGTGAGGTCCGAAGAGGTCTCGTCCATAAAGCTACGCTTTTTCACAAAGCCACGCTTTGATCACAAATGATCAATAAATGATCAACACACAGCAGCACTCAGCATGTCACATTACCAAATTGGGAGTATATCGCTGATAACCTTCAACTACATAACCTCTGAGCTCGTACGTCTCAGAGAAGGGTGTTAAGCTAAGAGAATAAATTCTCCGCCACCAACAGAAATGTATTTGAAAGAAATCAGCTTTATACCTCAAAATGTAATGTCAGACATGTAACCATACAAGTCTATTCCAGGTTCGAACAGAACCGAAGGCACTTCCAAAAAGCCCTTGCAATCTGGGTATTCACAATCCCGATCGAACTTCCCATCACAAAGGAAATCTCTATACCGTAGCTAACGGTGCAGAGACAATCGATAGGTCATCCCATTGTTTTCATAAATACCCGGTCTTCACCACCGTTCTTCAAATGTTATCCATATCGTCATATCACTTATTCGGAATGGGTTATATGACACAAAGGTCCTTTCCCGGCTAAACCGAATAGTGAGCACAATATTTAAAACATATGGATATAGGGATTTCAATTAAGTCACAACTTATTACCCAAATCCTTTCCTTTAAATGGTTTAAACAAATTACCATTTTAAATCTTTAAACAAAAAGATTTACTTCACAAAGTTCAATCAATTTCACAAAGATTCATTCACAAATTCCCAAATCATTTCCCATTTCAATTGGATTAACCCATTAAATCTTTAAATCAAGATTTAACTTATAGCTTTCAAAACTATTCACAATTCAAGTCTTTTATAATATAAAAGATACACCTTTTAAAATCTTCTTTGATTTCAAGATAAAGCTTAATCATCTTCACAAAGGTTAATTCATAGTTTTTCCAAACTATTCACAATTTCATTTCAACTTGAAATGTTTCGAAACAATTTGGAAATCTTTTCACTTAATGAAAGCTATTATTATTTGAAAACAGATAGTTTTCGTTTTGGGAAAAACTGGTTACAATTACACAGGTTAAAGCCATCCAAGTATAAAACGTGGATTTTAATTTAAATTTCCAAAACCATATTTTAAATGGTTAAAAAAACCTATATAAACACCTTTTATACTTGCATAATCTTTTAAACCAAAATTCCCAAATTATTGAATTCAATTTCAAGTATTGAATTCAAAATTTAAATCAAATGATTTAAATTCCAATTTTATTAAGTTATTTAAAATAACTTTTATTTCTGAAACTCATTTTCAAAAACTTTCAATTCCAATTCCAAAACTATTTTTTGACTCAAAAATTCAATCTTTAGAATTGTTAAAAATATGTGACTTAACTGATTTCCACGTGAAATCCACATTTGTGTGTGTATTGTGTAGTCCAAGGGTTTTAACACAATAGTGCAACAACATTCAACCATCACAGATCAAATATAACAATATATTTGATAAGCGGTATAAACTATAACGCTTATCTTTCATTCACAAATCACAGATATATATATATATATATCACAGATAAATGATTTACAGATCACAACACAAACCAGGATAAATCACAAAGTATCACATATTTGAGATATCAAACAATTCAACATCCAATAAAATCCAAACATCCATAGATAGGATCAATTTAATCATCTGATTAATTTAAATCAGATAAATTTCTATAAATAAATTTTACTAGTTATGGTAAATTAATAATCAATTAATTTCAAATTGATTTTCAAATTTATTTCAAAACACCAAATCAATTTTTCAACGAATTTCCAAATTATTTCCTTTTTAAAATAAATTTCTTTATCTCTTCAAATCTATTTAAAAATCCAACTTTTTAATAAATTCTTCAACTTATAATAATATTAATCGAAATCCATTTATTAAGCCCTTTTTCCCGAAATTTGAAATTTTATTCAATATGGTTTTAAAAATAAGACTTTTATCCTTTTAAAACTCCTTTTTAATTTATCCAATTCTCAAAAATAAGTTTTAAAATAAACTTTCAACTTGAATTTTAAAAATCCAATTTTTATTTATTTTCGGTATCTAAGGATACCAAAAATATATTTGGCTAACCTATAGCCTTCAACAATTTCAATCACAAAGATAATCACACACAGATTGTAAATAATCAACACACAACATATGAAATAATTTCAAATGTTTGAGGAATCCAGTTGGATCCCTCCAACCTATTTCCCTGCATCCACAGATGTTAGCACAATACCAATTCCACTTCGAGGTGGAATATCACGGTATATGGGATTTATAAAATATTATCCGCTATTATGTGGCGCAATAGGGTCTCATCCGCTATATAATGCGGGAAATCAACTCCAAATACATATATAATACCAATTCCACTTCAAGGTGGAATATCGCGGTATATGTTTTTAATATAATAACCTCCGCTTAATATGCGGCGTATAGGGTCTATTTCAATGCAACAAATGACAACCATCAATCCAAACACACAATCAACCAATTTTAAATTTAACTATTTAAAATTTAAATCGAAACACAATTCGATTGAGTGAGAAGTTCTCACCTTGAGTTTAAAACGCTGAGCGTTCCAATTTCAAATTAAATCGAGCGCCTCCGATTTAATCTAAAATTCTTGCTTGCCCCAACCGCCCAGATCTGAACTGCAGCTTATATCTCGTCGCTGCGATTCCGGCGCCACCAAAATCGTTGAATTCTGATAATATATGCAAGAGTTTTGAATTTATAAAGTTTGTATATATTTTTATAAACAATTTCTATTTTTATTTTAAACCAATAGATACTAGCCATACATCACGAAGAAGAAATCAAGGCCGCACGCCTTTCTTCCTCACGCAATCGTTCCTAGATACGAACGAACCCAATCACGCGAACTAGGGTTCGCCACCGCCCCTTTTTTACTCGATCGGAGATCGATCGGCCACTGCCAAACTGAAGCCCACGGCCTGCTCTACCGCCGCCCCAAGCCCCGATGAACTCGGCTAACCCATACCCTCGAATTTCGTGCCCGAAGCGAGTACGAACGCGGCAAGATTCCTTCGCCCACGACGAACCATAACCCATCTCGACCGTTGGATCTCGAGATCTCGATGCTGTCTACAACGTTGTAGTTGAACATTTCTTGAATTGATTTGTGGATTGTGAAATATTTGTGGAAGAACGAGATGCGTTTCTGGCCATTGTTTCTGAGGCCGGCGGCTAACCCTAGGTTTATTAGTTTTAGTGAAAAATGAGAATAATGAGGTCCTTTTATACAAAATATCGAAACACTATTCATCATCTTTTTTTTTGAACTCCAAATCTCGCGTGGTGACCGGCGTTCCTAGGGTTCTACCCGTATTCCGGACACAATGGAATGTGTTTCGGGAGCTAATTCGGTCATATGTGCGAGTTATGGAAATAAACGATCAATTTAAAATTAAATCGATAAAAATGATTTCTATGCGTTTTGGCTTGCCCCGACAAACCGTAAATCCGATTGACACGAAATTTGAAACCTTACAATAATTTAACATTACGGATTCGATGAAACTGGTTTCGTCAAAATCCGAGACTGTTTGTAAAATGACTATTTTTAGTCGTCAATTAAATATTAAAATAATCAATTTCTACAAATTAACTTTTAATTCAATTTTAAAAGTTCAATAACATCATTCTAACTCCAATAGATATATTATAACTTTATAAATCATTTTTAATCACATTTAATTCGGATTTCAATTATTTCTGGAATTTCAGATATTAAATTATCGATTTAATTATCCAATTAAATCTCTATATTCGAAATTAAATTTATTCAGCTTATAAAACTTACTTGTTAATATTTAAAATCAATTAAATATTTGAATTTCAAATGACAGAAATTCTGGGTCGTTACACTATACAAATCGACTTTCTTAATTATACGTTAGAATAGGCAACGAGCTGCAAGTGCATTTGATTCCAGGCCTCTTACTCCATAGTTTGAGCTATTCATATTAAATTATAATACGAACCGGTTGAATGTAAGCCTCATGGAGCTGCTCAATATGTTGAGATCAACCGAGCCTTCATCTAAGGATCAAGGTGCAATGCTCGCGGTTAAGGGTAAAGCATCATCTTCGAATGGTTCGAAGAAGTGGAAATGGGTTAATAAGAAGAATAAGACGACTGCTCCAATTGATAAGAGTAAGTGTCATAACTGCCACAAGAAGGGTCACTGGAAATGAAACAGTTTAGAGTACCAAAAGATTGCGGAAGAAAAGAAACAGAATAGTTCCGTCGCTCCTACAATTATATTTATGATTAAAAATTGTTTTGCAATCAATAAATTATCTTGGGTTTTAGATACTGGATTTGGAATTCATATATGTAATATATAACAGGTACTTAGGAACAGGCATCATGCGGCAAAGGGAGAGATGTAACTTCAAGTTCTGATGAATCTTTAGTAGATGCAACTGTAGTTGGAAACTGTAACAACCCGCATATTTTACGATTGTATATTTAAATGTTTTATTTAAATATAGCATCGTTAATCGAACTAAAGTCTGAAATGTTACTTTTTGTAAACAGTCGAATTGGGACCCGAGTCCACTTCCATAGAGTCCAAAATGGCGTTTCATCTTTTTTGAGTATAAGCATCGATATGTTTGGAGTTGAGTGAATTTTGCTATTTTGGGCTTTGGGTTTGGGTTTCAGCCCACTAACCCATCTTAATACCCTAACTCAGCCCCTCTTCTCATTTCATTCTCATTTTCCTAATACATTTAAGCTTTATTAAAAATGGGGGAAGAGAAAAGGAAATAGAAATTCCAAACCCTAGTTTGATTTGGAAACTTGAGTTCTTGCTCCAAAATCAAAGAGAAGTTTAGGTAAGCATCCTCTCCATCTTCTCCATCTCTATCTCTCTTTAATTTCAGAAATTCCTAAACCCTAGCATAGGAAATATTTGCTTATTAGCTTAGATCGGAGCTTCTTGAGTTGAGATTGAAGTGTGGTTGATCTTTCTTTTGATTTCAAAGCTTCTCATTTGTTGTTTTGGGTTGAAAAGGTGAGTTTTTGAACTCACATCTATGTCTATAGCTTTCGTTGTTGTTAGGTATGAATTCCTAACATCTATTCATGTTCATTTGTTTTTGATTTGGTGAATTTTCTAATTTTTGGTTTTTGGAGTCCAATTTTGTGAAAATCCTTTTATGGGTGTTTGAACATGTTTACCGGGGTGTACCAAAGAGCCTATTGGCTGAGTTGTCGCTTGGCATAAATCCCTAGTCGCGGTTGCTCGATCGATCGTTTCCGGTAGAATTTTTCCCCACTTGGGGGCTAGGCTGATTCTGCTCTGGAAGCAGGTTCAGTCGACTGAACTAGTAGGTCAGACGACTGAACCAGGGGCAGAAAACATTCTGTCCCTGTATCAGTCGACTGACCGCCTGGGTCAGTCGACTGACCTGGAAACCGAAAGTTTCCAGGCATTGTGTCAGCCGACTGACCATCTGGTTCAGTCGACTGACCTGCTTGTATCAGTCCAACTTACCTCTTTTTTGTGGGTTTCTAATTTTTAATCGATTCGTGTTGATCCGATTTGTTGTTATCATTTATTATCGACTTTGATGACTTCTTCTTCGGGATTTTTTGGAATATCCATTTTGATGGATTCGGTATCGATTTATATGGATTTGATTCACGTCTTCGTATGTCAATTTTTGGTGATTGATTATTTTTACAATCATTTCTATGATTTGTCACTTTAAAATACAAAGGTTCCTATACTAGTAGTAAATATCCAATCTCTTTCACAAAGATGATTTCAACTCTATTTTTAATACAAAGATCGTTTATAAAACCGTTTTCCAATCTATTAGTATATACAAACCTTTACCTCATTCGTATGAGAAATCTAATTAAACGGCTTAGTAAAACAAGTGGTATGAAACGCTTGCGTTAACTTCGTTGGTTAATTCTTGGACTTGTTCGATTGAACTCTTGTGACAATTTTTTAGTGGAAATCTACAATTTGTTTGTAAATATTTGAGTTAAGCCAGTGGTTATGGGACATGAAGCTAAACTCATTTATTTACTAGCTTAGTGTAATCGACACTTCTTGATGATCGATGATGATTATTTTATGATTTAGACCAGCGATGTGCGATGCCTCTTTGTCCGCGTTGGGGACTATACCCCATTCTGTTGAGCTTCATCTCATTTTTATGAGCTAGCGACCCATGGTCTTTGGACCATTCATGGAGCATTCGGCTCAATAAGTCGGTGCATGGGGTGTATCTTTTTAGGTGCATCGATGTTCGACTAGGCATGGGGTGTATCTTTTTAGGTGCATCGATGTCCGACTATACATGGGGTGTATCTTTTTAGGTGCATCGATGTTCGACTAGGCATGGGGTGTATCTTTTTAGGTGCATCGATGTCCGACTATACATGGGGCGTATCTTTTTAGGTGCGTCGATGTTAGTTTATACATAGGGCGTATCTTTTCAGGTGCGTCGATGTTCGACTGTTCATGGGGCGTATCTTTTTAGGTGCGTCGATGTTCGGTTCATGGGATAGCGTCTCATTTGTGATACACGTGTTAGTGAGTTTTCCTGCTCCAGTTTGTGATAGGCCTCCCCCTTTTGTGATTTCTGGATTTCTAGTTGATGATTTCTAGAATTTGCGTTTCACCGATTTTTGCGATTGACATTGATATGCTTTGTCAATATTTGTGCTTTGGTGAACAATTTAAAGAATATGGCATTCTTTTTGGTGCTTTGAGATTCTTAAGATATTGTATGATTTTTGTTGTTATATAATTTATACTTGTCACAGTATGGCATTTTTGTAATCATACGTTTTTGTCATACTCTTCTCCTATCTCATTTTATCTGATATTTATAGCTAGACTGATCCATTTATTATTATTTTTCTTAAATAATACTTGGGTCAGACCGAGGTATTTCAGGTGCTTCTGCTTGACTTCTTCTCAGGATTCTTCACCTGACTTTTGGCTAACTACTTTAGCATAGTAGTTTTTGTTAATATACATTTGAGATAGAGATTCCTTGTTGTACACTTATTCTTTTATCTAGCACTTGTATCTTTTCTTTTGTGATGTAGTGGATCTAGTTTGACCACTATTTTGATGTACACTTTTATGTGTTATATTCATATATGTTTCCGCCTTTGTGATATGAATATCTGTGACTGATTTGTGTTATGTTTACTTCTATATTTGTTTCCAAAGGTCTCATAGCCACTGTGTGGTAGCTTTGAGTTTGTATTTGATATGTCGGAATTCTTCTTGAAATGAAATGAAAGTTATATTATCTGACATATCGGTACTCGCACAAAGCAATTACACAGATAGTCGCTCCTCAACAGCCTTATTCTTCGTGCTAGTCAACAGCATTACCCTGTAGTGTCCTTGGTAGCGTGAGTATAGAGGTGGGGCATCACAGCTTAGTATCAGAGCCAAACTTCGGAACAATGTAGAATAATCTAGCAAGGATCATTGTCCTAAGTCTTTCTTAGGAATCGTGCCATAGGATTTAATTCGAGTCTTCGAACCGTTCTATCCTATTTCTTTTTATGATGCCTTGTTTTATCAAGCAATTTTGTTTGATATTCATTTTGTGATTAACCTTTTTCCTCTTTTATTTCTTTCTTAAAGAAGAGAAATGGTTAGACCAGACCGTCCCAGCGCCGGTCAATCTAGTGCTACTCCTTAGGATGGAGTATTTAAGTCTGCTCAACAACTTTTAGATCTTGTGAACAATGCCTAAGCTGCCGGACCTGTTCCAGTGCCTACCCACCCTAAATCCGGGTTTGCATGCTTGTGCAGAGATTATACCACTTTGGGTGGAAGGCCATTCTAGGGTTCCGAAAATGTTATAGAAATCCAACCTTGGCTTAGATCATGTGATCGCATCTTTTCCCGCATGAATCTTATTGATCCACATTGAGTCCAAGTGGCTTCTAGCATGCTTTAGGAAAGAGCATTAGACTAGTACGAGCTGTTGATCTCTGAAACTATTGAAGCGGATCTTACTTAGGAGAAATTCCGGGAAAGGTTCGAATTGAAGTTTGTGCCGGAGGCTGAAAAAGTAACTTTAGCTTGGCGCTTTATTGACCTTGTTCAAGGTGAATCTTCTGTGACCGACTACGTCGCATCTTTTGAATCTCTTTCTAAATATGGGGTCGAGTATATTAATACCCTATTAAAGAAAAATCAGAGATTTGTCTATGGGTTGAATAAGAACCTTAAAAGCCTTTACTTTTGAAACTGGGAGTTTCTTTCGATCGGCTTATACATATCGCTCTACGACTTGAAGAGGCCGATAGAGAAAGTGATGTTGAAGTTGTGCGTGCCAAACAGAACTTCAACCATAACATGAAGAGGCCTATTAAGTTCAAAGGCTCCAATCCCAACAAGAAAGGGAAGCAAGAAACTTTGGTAGCAAAGACTCCTACCTCTAGTCGTGGTCAATGCTACAATTGTGGTTCTATGGACCACTATGCAAATGAGTGTCCAAAACCCCTTTATTGTCGCTATTGCAAAAGTTTGAGTCATCATATATCTGTGTGTCCCATACTTCAAAGCAAGAAGGAGGGAAACCTGAATGTTATGCAAGCACTTAGTAACACTTCTCGTGGTCAAGGTATTTCTCATTTTATTCTTTTTGTTTTGTGAGTATCCTATTCGAGTTCTTTTTGATACAGGTTCATTATTTTATATCAAAAGAACTTGTGATTGGCTTTGGGTTTGGGTTTCAGCCCACTAACCCATCTTAATACCCTAACTCAGCCCCTCTTCTCATTTCATTCTCATTTTCCTAATACATTCAAGCTTTTGTAAAAATGGGGGAAGAGAAAAGGAAATAGAAATTCCAAAGCCCTAGTTTGATTTGGAAACTTGAGTTCTTGCTCCAAAATCAAAGAGAAGCTTAGGTAAGAATCATCTCCATCTTCTCCATCTCTATCTCTCTTTAATTTCAGAAATTCCTAAACCCTAACTTAGGAAATATTTGCTTATTATCTTAGATTGGAGCTTCTTGAGTTGAGATTGAAGTGTGGTTGATCTTTCTTTTGATTTCAAAGCTTCTCATTTGTTGTTTTGGGTTGAAAAGGTGAGTTTTTGAACTCACATCTATGTCTATAGCTTTCGTTGTTGTTAGGTATAAATTCCTAACATCTATTCATGTTCATTTGTTTTTGATTTGGTGAATTTTCCAATTTTTTGTTTTTGGAGTCCAATTTTGTGAAAATCCTTTTATGGGTGTTTGAACATGTTTGCCGAGGTGTATCGAAGAGCCTATTAGGCTGGGTTGTCGCTTGGCATAAATCCCTAGTCGCGGTTGCTCGATCGATCATTTTCGGTAGAATTTTGCACCACTTGGGGGCTAGGCTGATTCTGCTCTGGAAGCATGTTCAGTCAACTGAACCAGTAGGTCAGTCGACTGAACTAGGGGTAGAAAACATTATGTCCCTGTATCAGTCGACTGACCTGGAAACCGAAGGTTTCCAGGCATTGTGTCAGCCGACTGACCATCTGGTTCAGTCGACTAACCTGCTTGTATCAGTCCAACTTGCCTATTTTTCGTGGGTTTCCAATTTTTAATCGATTCGTGTTGATCCGATTTGTTGTTATCATTTATTATCGACTTTGATGACTTCTTCTTCGGGATTTTTGGGAATATCCATTTTGATGGATTCGATATTGATTTATATGGATTTGATTCACATCTTCGTATGTGAATTTTTGGTGATTGATTGTTTTTAAAATCATTTCTATGATTTGTCACTTTAAAATACAAAGGTTCCTATACTAGTAGTAAATATCCAATCTCTTTCACAAAGATGATTTCAACTCTATTTTTAATACAAAGATCGTTTATAAAACCGTTTTCCAATCTATTAGTATATACAAACCTTTACATCAACTTGTTCGATGGAACTCTTGTGACAATTTTTGAGTGGAAATCTACAATTTGTTCGTAAAGATTTAAGTTAAGCCAGTGGTTAGCCAGTGGTTATGGGACATGAAGCTAAACTCATTTATTTACTAGCTTAGTGTAATCGACACTTCTTGATGATCGATGATGATCATTTTATGATTTAGACCAGCGATGTGCGATGTCTCTTTGTCCACGTGGGGGACTATATCTCGTTTTGTTGAGCTTCGTCTCATTTTTATGGGCTAGGGACCCATGGTCTTTGGACCGTTCGTGGAGCATTCAGCTCAATAAGTCAGTGCATGGGGTGTATCTTTTTAGGTGCATCGATGTTCGACTAGGCATGGGGTGTATCTTTCTAGGTGCATAGATGTCCGACTATACATGGGGTGTATCTTTTTAGGAGCATCGATGTTCGACTAGGCATGGGGTGTATCTTTTTAGGTGCATAAATGTCCGACTATACATGGGGCGTATCATTTTAGGTGCGTCGATGTTAGTTTATACATGGGGCATATCTTTTCAGGTGCGTCGATGTTCGACTGTTCATGGGGCGTATCTTTTTAGGTGCGTCGATGTTCGGTTCATGGGATAGCGTCTCATTTGTGATACACGTGTTGGTGAGTTTTCATGCTCCCGTTTGTGATAGGCCTCCCCCTTTTGTGATTTCTGGATTTCTAGTTGATGATTTCTAGAATTTGTGTTTCACCGATTTTTGCGATTGACATTGATATGTTTTGTCAATATTTGTGCTTTGGTGAACAGTTTAAAGAATATGGCATTCTTTTTGGTGCTTTGAGATTCTTGAGATATTGTATGATTTTTGTTGTTATCTGATGTATACTTGTCACAGTATGGCATTTTTGTTATCATACATTTTTGTCATATCTCTTCTCCTATCTCATTTTATCTGATATTTATAGCTAGAATGATCCATTTATTATTTTCTTCTTAAATAATACTCGGGTTAGACCAAGGTATTTCATGTGCTTCTGCTTGACTTCTTCTCAGGGTTCTTCACCTGACTTTTGGCTAACTACTTTAGCATAGTAGTTTTTGTTAGTATACATTTGAGATAGAGACTCCTTGTTGTATACTTATTCTTTTGTCTAGCACTTGTATCTTTTCTTATGTGATGTAGTGGATCTATTTTTACCACTATTTTGATGTACACTTTTATGTGTTATATTCATATATGTTTCCGCCTTTGTGATATGAATATTTGTGACTGATTTATGTTATATTTACTTCTATATTTGTTTCCGAAGGCCTCATAGCCACTATGTGGTAGCTTTGAGTTTGTATTTGATATGTCGGAATTCTTCTTGAAATGAAATGTAAGTTATATTATTTGACATATCGGTACTCGCACAAAGCAATTACACAGATGGTCGCTCCTCAACAGCCTTATTCTTCGTGCTAGTCGACGGCATTACCCCATAGTGTTCTTGGCTAGCGTGTGTATAGAGGTGGGGCATCACAGAAACTATCACCAAGATTTGCTAAATGGATTAACCTTAGTTTTAAACAATTGCGTTACGTGAGAAATTTAATTTGTGAAATAATTTTAGTATCTAGATTTTCTGAACTGGATATGTTTTTCATTGCATAGATAATGTTATGTACATTATGTTGAATGGAAATAAAATCTGAAATAGTGTTTTGGACAATAGCATTTATGTTATTGATTGTGACGACTCGGAGACTGCCCGCTCGAAAATCAACATCCGTACTTCACATTGTACTAGAATGCCGCAGATTCGACCGTTCAAATCCGATTCGCCGGAGCTATAACACAATTAAGTAAATAACACAACGGAAGAAAAGAATAATACATTGATATATAATATCTGATACAACAGAGTGATACAATGAATATCAATATACATCAGAGATATGATACAAGAAATAGCAGTGGAAAAGAAAAGATAACAACAGCAGCGGAACAATATCAATAGAAATGATAACTCCAAAATGATCTTCAGACAAGAATGAATCCACAACTCCAAGATAAGCAACTCCGATGAATGAACTAGCTCCAGATAATCTACTAAACCTGAATATCTGAAAAGAAACCCAACTCTAGACTGCTCGTGTGGAAAATTATGAGCACCCAGAGTTTAGGAAGGGAACAATAAACTCCGGATCAGTCATGGGACTGGTGTGAGCAACAAAAACAGTTTATCTTTAAAACAAACACAAAAGGTTTTAAACATTGAAATCCGCAATGCTTTTGGAAAATGAAACTACCATAAGACCTCCCACCACACACACAATGCAAACGCAGAATTGGAGGAGATTTCTTCTTATGATAGTCAAACATGCTTACTACGCAAATCAATTGGATATTATTATTAGTGCATAGTGCAGAAAACACTTCGAAAGTATAATATTAATCTTAGCCAACATACGACCAGTATCGTATGCCTACTATAGCTACCATGTTCAATAGCAGGTTACCGCCACATTCCATAGCAGGTAATACAACTAAAACCGTACACGTCGCGTATTGTTTTGTTTGGATTTCCAACAAATGGTCAGGCTAAGGAACTTCCTTCCACCGCATGGGATCGCCTCTGGCGGGACGTCCCGAGAGACAAACTGCTCTCTGCAAAACAAGGCCGGGTTACCCCTGTAACAGGTAACTCACGAATATGCCACCCCCCGGTCCTTTGGGACCTTTATCCGAGGCCTCGATAACCAACATCACACATAATAAAGTGTATCCACATGAGTAAGTATCTGGGCTCCATACCATGACACCACCCTTTTCCAGAAGGAAATGACATACCCTAAAGGGCGCGACCCTCATAACCTTGCCGCAACATTCCTGTTTCGACCATTTCCGGGTTGTGAGGCCCTGATGAAGTCTCGTCCACAAAGCTACGCTTTGTCACAAAGCCATGCTTTGGGTCAACAGATGATCAACCTATGATCACAAAGATAAATGATCAAACAAATGATCATATCACAAATGATCAAACGATGATCATCACACAGCTACACTCAGCATGCCACATTACCAAATTGGGAGTATATCGCTGATAACCTTCAACTACATAACCTCTGAGCTCATACGTCTCAGAGAAGGGTGTTAAGCTAAGAGAATAAATTCTCCGCCACCAAACAGAAATGTATTTGAAAGAAATCGGCTTTATATCTCAAAGTGTAATGTCAGACATATATCCATACAAGTCTGTTCCGGGTTCGAACAGAACCGAAGGCACTTCTCACGAAGCCCTTGCAAATTCGGATAATTTCCAATCACGTCCGGACTTCCCGTCACTAAGGATGATAAAACCTCTATATCGGGGATCAGCCGATGCAGAGTAACTCGACGGTAATCCTTCCGTTTTCAAAAAAATATCCGGTCTTCAACACCGGTCTTCAAATGCTATCCATATACGACGTATCACATATTCGGAATGGGTTATACGACCCAAAGGTCCTCTCCCGGCTAAACCGAATAGTGAGCGTAATATTCGAAAATCATATGGATATGGGATTTCAATTAAGTCACAACTTATTACCCAAAATCTTTCTTTTCAAATGGTTTAACAAATTACCATTTTAAATCTTTAAACAAAAAGATTCATTCTTTACGGTTTAAATAGTTTCCACACTTTAATCTTTTAAACAAAAGATTCATTCACAGGTTTTCCAAATTAATTTCCATTTCAATTTGATTAACTCGTTAAATCTTTAAATCAAGATTTAACCTATAGCTTTCAAAACAATCCCATTTCAAATGATTTAAACCAATCATTATTTTAAATCTGTTAAAGATAACAGATTCAAATCATAGCTTTTCAAAACAATTCATTCATAACTTGGAAAACCATTTTTCAATTCAATATTGAAATTCTTTAATTAAACTGGAATTTCATTGCTTATCTGAAAGCTTTTATTCTTTTAAAACAAACAGTTTCATTTCAGAAAATCTGATTTATTCATACGAGTTAAGGTTCTTGGGTTAAATTCAAATTCTCAAACCAATATTTTAAAATGGTTCAAATTCAGATAAACACATTTATAACATCTTCAATCTCTAGTTTCAAATCATAGGATTCAATTTCAAACTTGAATTCAAATTTAAATCAAATTATTTAAATTTTCAAAACTTGATTAAGTTATTCAAAATAACTTTTATATTTGAAATTCCATTCCGAAAGCTTTTCACTTTAAACCCAAATTTCTAATTTCAAAATCAATTGAAATTAAAATTTCAATTTCAAAAACATTGATTTGAATTATCTGTGACTTAACCGATTTCCACGTGAAATCCATATTTGTGTGTGTAAAAGTGTAGTCCAGGGGTTTCACACAGTAGTGCAACATCATACAATCATCACAGATATATCGATATCGATAAGCGGTACGCTTATCTTCATTCACAGTTTCACAGATAAAATAAATCGCAGATAAGTAAATTACAGATCACAACATAAATCAGGATGTATCACAAAGCATCATATATCAGGGATATCAAACAATCAAGTCATTCAATAGAATCCAAACATCCATAAGTAAGCTCAATTAATTATCTGATTTATTTAAAACAGATGGGTCATCAATCATAGTTAATTAACATTAATTGATTCCAAATCATTTAGTTGTTTGTCCTTTAATCATTTATTAATTAAATAAATCAACCTTTAATTATATATTAATTAACATTTACTTATAATTCATCAACCTTTAATTATTAAATAATTAACCTTTAATCATTTAATTCACCATTTAATTATCTTTAATTAATAAATTAACCCTTAATGGTTAACTAATTAACTCTTGATTACTAAATTAATTAAATCCAAATCATTAATTTATCAAATTAGTTAATTATTCATTTTAATTAACTTAATAATCACAAATCCTTAAATCTTCATTATTTTAAAGGATAAAACATTTTCTTATTAATGATCAAATTCTCATTTACAAATTGGTATTTCAAATTGTTTAATATGTTTAAATATGATAAAATTCATTATTAAAACTAAATTAAAATTTTTACTTTTATTACAATATTTTATTAACTTAAAACTTGTTCAAAACTTTTACAAAAAAACTGCTTTCCAAAGATCTTCCTTACAAATCAAATCTGGTCACTAATTTATTTATGTTCAGGTCTTCATTCATGTATACTTGCTAATTTTAAAAACTGGAAATCATCTTTGACCACAAACCCGAGCAAAACACAGGCAAAACCCGAGCCACATCCCCAGATACTCGAGTCACCCCTGACTTCGAGTCGAACAACCATTAGCGCGAGTACCAACCCCAATTCCTTCGAGTAAAACACTCAAGTTACTCGAGAAAACTTCGAGTTTCCTCTGCTCTCCCAAGACAACAACCCCCAGGCTGACATTATCAAGCTCGTGCACGTCCACAGTAGCTCCGACCAACTTCAGGCGACATCGCGACATCGAACACGTCGACGATCTTCCATACTCCAATCCCCAACCATCTGAACTTCGCCGCCACCCCAAAAACAAAATCGAGCCAAAATCCCAAACCTGGAAACGTCACTGGCCCACCATCAAAACTGGAAACCACGTCGTTCTCGACATCCCGGCCACCAGAAAATTCGAAACTTCGGCCAACTACTCGTCATCATCCATCCTACCATCACCTAACGCCCCGTAGCACTCGATCACTTTTAGACAACGAACGAGACAACTCACTTAGCTTCGACAAAATTAGGTCTAGAGACTTTACGAGTTCGCCGCCGCCTCCACGATCAACTACCCACCATCACACTAATTTTCCCGCAACCACCGTTCGTCCCTCCATTACTAGCCTAAGCCTCAACCATCACGAGACAGTGGGTCGCCAGAGAATGCCAAAATTTCGAAATTCGAACAAACCCATACTGCTCTTTAAACCCCCATCTAAAAATTTTGGTTCTTGATTTAAAAATCACGTTTTAGTATAAGGATTCGACTTACATACCTGAATTCGTGAATTAAGAAACTTGTATTTCGACCCATTTAAAGTTTTGCTCAGTTCTTTTGATTTACAGAACAATCAACAAATTATTTTGACTGGAATGAATTTTTAAAACTTAACTTATATTCAAACCAACAACTTCCGTTTATATTGCAGGTTATAATAGTTATCAGATTAAGAAATCAAAAGTTATTTGCAAACCTAGGACTAAAGATAAACAGGAACATGGTATCAAATGGTATAGGTATGCATTCATTCAAATACCAACATATATCCACAGGGAATCATACTCATATTCATTCCAGATAGAATAATCAACAATCTTAATACTTAAGTTTAAAGAGGTGTAGTTACTCACAGTGATTAAGAAGAAGAACAGAGCCTTCTACTTGAATGAGGTTTGAACTTTGCTTTGAGTTGCTCTCCCTTTTGATTTTCTGATTTGTTTTGATGTTTACGTGGATGTTTTTAAGTTGATAATTGTTTTTGAATGAGGATGATATCACTTTAATTTTCATTTTACTCAGTTTTAATGGAACGAACTGATGTGAGGAGGTTGATAAAAGAAAATGGGTTTACAGGTGATAATGTTACTTGTACAAGTGATATATTTTATGTTGGGTTTGTACAACACAAGACAGAGACATTTTCTTTTGTTTTGTAGGCTGAAGTGATCAATGGTGGCTGCATTAAATGTTTGAGTACTTCATGTCTAATATATGCTTACTTGTTTTGCTCGGCTGATATAAGGAAATTGGTTCTACAAATTCTTTTCCTCTTCTTTGTTTATAAAACAAAATTTCGGCTGAGATGATATTGTATGTACTTGCTAAGTTTCTTTATTCTTTTTTTCAAGTGTACAAAATAGGTTTATACTTGTTTGACTTAACTGCTAAGCATACAACTCTATTTCTATTTCAATCTCTAACCCAAATATTTAAGATTTAAATTCAAATCAAATATATACATATATATTTATTATTTCCAAATTCACTCGTATATGCCCAAATACATATATACACATATATATAATATTTTTAATTTGAAATGATTTATATAGAATATATTAGAATCCGGGGAAACTCGCATCTCTTCAATCCATTTATCGTTTTATTTCACTATCTTTATCCAAAAATTGATTTAATTATTAACTTAAATTAAATAAAAATCTAGGGTCGTTACAAACTTTCCCCCTTAAAAGAATTTCGTCCTCGAAATTACCAAGGAGACAAAAAGATAGATGAAGAATATTTCATCAAATCGAACTGAATATCTATTCTGCATTTGGCTTACCAAATCAGAATATCAATAATATATACAAGAACGAATCTGTTGAATTCTTTCACACGATACTCGGGTTATCCAGATCTACGAAATATGGAGTGGCATCGGTCAGTTCGAAGTGATAACTAACCATTCGTAGAATATACTGGGACCCAAAGAATAGATAGATACATAGATACAATTTCAAAATTTTTAGTTTTAAAACTAAAGTATACCTATCAACCATAGCAACAAAGCAACCAATTCATCCAAACAAACAATTTTGGCTCAGTTGGAGTTTATGTCCCATTTTTATATATCGAATTTATTCATGGATCTACCAGAAACTATCGAAGAATTGAGAAAAGATGTTGAATAAAAGAGATTGATAGAGAAAATATCGCTTCCTTGTTGTTACAGAGTATTGACCATTTCTAGTCGTATTCCCTCTGTCCCCTATCTCATCCTCTTCTTGCACTCATACTCACTATCAGTGGATAGTAAGAGAATTTACTGAGGCATTCGAACGGATATCTGAGAATTACTCATTCTAGAGTTTACTTCACTCTATCTCTAATGAGTTACTTAACGTGTTATACTCCTGAGCTAAAGTTCAACCTTAGCTCTGATACCACATGTGACGACTCGGAGACTGCCCGCTCGAAAATCAACATCCGTACTTCACATTGTACTAGAATGCCGCAGATTCGACCGTTCAAATCCGATTCGCCGGAGCTATAACACAATTAAGTAAATAACACAACGGAAGAAAAGAATAATACATTGATATATAATATCTGATACAACAGAGTGATACAAAGAATATCAATATACATCAGAGATATGATACAAGAAATAGCAGTGGAAAAGAAAAGATAACAACAGCAGTGGAACAATATCAATAGAAATGATAACTCCAAATTGATCTTCAGACAAGAATGAATCCACAACTCCAAGATAAGCAACTCCGATGAATGAACTAGCTCCAGATAATCTACTAAACCTGAATATCTGAAAAGAAACCCAACTCTAGACTGCTCATGTGGAAAATTATGAGCACCCAGAGTTTAGGAAGGGAATAATAAACTCCGGATCAGTCATGGGACTGGTGTGAGCAACAAAAACAGTTTATCTTTAAAACAAACATAAAAGGTTTTAAACATTGAAATCCGCAATGCTTTTGGAAAATGAAACTACCATAAGACCTCCCACCACACACACAATGCAAACGCAGAATTGGAGGAGATTTCTTCTTATGATAGTCAAACATGCTTACTACGCAAATCAATTGGATATTATTATTAGTGCATAGTGCAGAAAACACTTCGAAAGTATAATATTAATCTTAGCCAACATACGACCAGTATCGTATGCCTACTATAGCTACCATGTTCAATAGCAGGTTACCGCCACATTCCATAGCAAGTAATACAACTAAAACCGTACACGTCGCGTATTGTTTTGTTTGGATTTCCAACAAATGGTTAGGCTAAGGAACTTCCTTCCGCCGCATGGGATCGCCTCTGGCGGGACGTCCCGAGAGACAAACTGCTCTCTGCAAAACAAGGCCGGGTTACCCCTGTAACAGGTAACTCACGAATATGCCACCCCCCGGTCCTTTGGGACCTTTATCCGAGGCCTCGATAACCAACATCACACATAATAAAGTGTATCCACATGAGTAAGTATCTGGGCTCCATACCATGACACCACCCTTTTCCAAAAGGAAATGACATACCCTAAAGGGCGCGACCCTCATAACCTTGCCGCAACATTCCTGTTTCGACCATTTCCGGGTTGTGAGGCCCTGATGAAGTCTCGTCCACAAAGCTACGCTTTGTCACAAAGCCATGCTTTGGGTCAACAGATGATCAACCTATGATCACAAAGATAAATGATCAAACAAATGATCATATCACAAATGATCAAACGATGATCATCACACAGCTACACTCAGCATGCCACATTACCAAATTGGGAGTATATCGCTGATAACCTTCAACTACATAACCTCTGAGCTCGTACGTCTCAGAGAAGGGTGCTAAGCTAAGAGAATAAATTCTCCGCCACCAAACAGAAATGTATTTGAAAGAAATCGGCTTTATATCTCAAAGTGTAATGTCAGACATGTATCCATACAAGTCTGTTCCGGGTTCGAACAGAACCGAAGGCACTTCTCACGAAGCCCTTGCAAATCCGGATAATTTCCAATCACGTCCGGACTTCCCGTCACTAAGGATGATAAAACCTCTATATCGGGGATCAGCCGATGCAGAGTAACTCGACGGTAATCCTTCCGTTTTCAAAAAAATATCCGGTCTTCAACACCGATCTTCAAATGCTATCCATATACGACGTATCACATATTCGGAATGGGTTATACGACCCAAAGGTCCTCTCCCGACTAAACCGAATAGTGAGCGTAATATTCGAAAATCATATGGATATGGGATTTCAATTAAGTCACAACTTATTACCCAAAATCTTTCTTTTCAAATGGTTTAACAAATTACCATTTTAAATCTTTAAACAAAAAGATTCATTCTTTACGGTTTAAATAGTTTCCACACTTTAATCTTTTAAACAAAAGATTCATTCACAGGTTTTCCAAATTAATTTCCATTTCAATTTGATTAACTCGTTAAATCTTTAAATCAAGATTTAACCTATAGCTTTCAAAACAATCCCATTTCAAATGATTTAAACCAATCATTATTTTAAATCTGTTAAAGATAACAGATTCAAATCATAGCTTTTCAAAACAATTCATTCATAACTTGGAAAACCATTTTTCAATTCAATATTGAAATTCTTTAATTAAACTGGAATTTCATTGCTTATCTGAAAGCTTTTATTCTTTTAAAACAAACAGTTTCATTTCAGAAAATCTGATTTATTCATACGAGTTAAGGTTCTTGGGTTAAATTCAAATTCTCAAACCAATATTTTAAAATGGTTCAAATTCAGATAAACACATTTATAACATCTTCAATCTCTAGTTTCAAATCATAGGATTCAATTTCAAACTTGAATTCAAATTTAAATCAAATTATTTAAATTTTCAAAACTTGATTAAGTTATTCAAAATAACTTTTATATTTGAAATTCCATTCCGAAAGCTTTTCACTTTAAACCCAAATTTCTAATTTCAAAATCAATTGAAATTAAAATTTCAATTTCAAAAACATTGATTTGAATTATCTGTGACTTAACCGATTTCCACGTGAAATCCATATTTGTGTGTGTAAAAGTGTAGTCCAGGGGTTTCACACAGTAGTGCAACATCATACAATCATCACAGATATATCGATATCGATAAGCGGTACGCTTATCTTCATTCACAGTTTCACAGATAAAATAAATCGCAGATAAGTAAATTACAGATCACAACATAAATCAGGATGTATCACAAAGCATCATATATCAGGGATATCAAACAATCAAGTCATTCAATAGAATCCAAACATCCATAAGTAAGCTTAATTAATTATCTGATTTATTTAAAACAGATGGGTCATCAATCATAGTTAATTAACATTAATTGATTCCAAATCATTTAGTTGTTTGTCCTTTAATCATTTATTAATTAAATAAATCAACCTTTAATTATATATTAATTAACATTTACTTATAATTCATCAACCTTTAATTATTAAATAATTAACCTTTAATCATTTAATTCACCATTTAATTATCTTTAATTAATAAATTAACCCTTAATGGTTAACTAATTAACTCTTGATTACTAAATTAATTAAATCCAAATCATTAATTTATCAAATTAGTTAATTATTCATTTTAATTAACTTAATAATCACAAATCCTTAAATCTTCATTATTTTAAAGGATAAAACATTTTCTTATTAATGATCAAATTCTCATTTACAAATTGGTATTTCAAATTGTTTAATATGTTTAAATATGATAAAATTCATTATTAAAACTAAATTAAAATTTTTACTTTTATTACAATATTTTATTAACTTAAAACTTGTTCAAAACTTTTACAAAAAAACTGCTTTCCAAAGATCTTCCTTACAAATCAAATCTGGTCACTAATTTATTTATGTTCAGGTCTTCATTCATGTATACTTGCTAATTTTAAAAACTGGAAATCATCTTTGACCACAAACCCGAGCAAAACACAGGCAAAACCCGAGCCACATCCCCAGATACTCGAGTCACCCCTGACTTCGAGTCGAACAACCATTAGCGCGAGTACCAACCCCAATTCCTTCGAGTAAAACACTCAAGTTACTCGAGAAAACTTCGAGTTTCCTCTGCTCTCCCAAGACAACAACCCCCAGGCTGACATTATCAAGCTCGTGCACGTCCACAGTAGCTCCGACCAACTTCAGGCGACATCGCGACATCGAACACGTCGACGATCTTCCATACTCCAATCACCAACCATCTGAACTTCGCCGCCACCCCAAAAACAAAATCGAGCCAAAATCCCAAACCTGGAAACGTCACTGGCCCACCATCAAAACTGGAAACCACGTCGTTCTCGACATCCCGGCCACCAAAAAATTCGAAACTTCGGCCAACTACTCGTCATCATCCATCCTACCATCACCTAACGCCCCGTAGCACTCGATCACTTTTAGACAACGAACGAGACAACTCACTTAGCTTCGACAAAATTAGGTCTAGAGACTTTACGAGTTCGCCGCCGCCTCCACGATCAACTACCCACCATCACACTAATTTTCCCGCAACCACCGTTCGTCCCTCCATTACTAGCCTAAGCCTCAACCATCACGAGACAGTGGGTCGCCAGAGAATGCCAAAATTTCGAAATTCGAACAAACCCATACTGCTCTTTAAACCCCCATCTAAAAATTTTGGTTCTTGATTTAAAAATCACGTTTTAGTATAAGGATTCGACTTACATACCTGAATTCGTGAATTAAGAAACTTGTATTTCGACCCATTTAAAGTTTTGCTCAGTTCTTTTGATTTACAGAACAATCAACAAATTATTTTGACTGGAATGAATTTTTAAAACTTAACTTATATTCAAACCAACAACTTCCATTTATATTGCAGGTTATAATAGTTATCAGATTAAGAAATCAAAAGTTATTTGCAAACCTAGGACTAAAGATAAACAGGAACATGGTATCAAATGGTACAGGTATGCATTCATTCAAATACCAACATATATCCACAGGGAATCATACTCATATTCATTCCAGATAGAATAATCAACAATCTTAATACTTAAGTTTAAAGAGGTGTAGTTACTCACAGTGATTAAGAAGAAGAACAGAGCCTTCTACTTGAATGAGGTTTGAACTTTGCTTTGAGTTGCTCTCCCTTTTGATTTTCTGATTTGTTTTGATGTTTACGTGGATGTTTTTAAGTTGATAATTGTTTTTGAATGAGGATGATATCACTTTAATTTTCATTTTACTCAGTTTTAATGGAACGAACTGATGTGAGGAGGTTGATAAAAGAAAATGGGTTTACAGGTGATAATGTTACTTGTACAAGTGATATATTTTATGTTGGGTTTGTACAACACAAGACAGGGATATTTTCTTTTGTTTTGTAGGCTGAAGTGATCAATGGTGGCTGCATTAAATGTTTGAGTACTTCATGTCTAATATATGCTTACTTGTTTTGCTCGGCTGATATAAGGAAATTGGTTCTACAAATTCTTTTCCTCTTCTTTGTTTATAAAACAAAATTTCGGCTGAGATGATATTGTATGTACTTGCTAAGTTTCTTTATTCTTTTTTTCAAGTGTACAAAATAGGTTTATACTTGTTTGACTTAGTTGCTAAGCATACAACTCTATTTCTATTTCAATCTCTAACCCAAATATTTAAGATTTAAATTCAAATCAAATATATACATATATATTTATTATTTCCAAATTCACTCGTATATGCCCAAATACATATATACACATATATATAATATTTTTAATTTGAAATGATTTATATAGAATATATTAGAATCCGGGGAAACTCGCATCTCTTCAATCCATTTATCGTTTTATTTCACTATCTTTATCCAAAAATTGATTTAATTATTAACTTAAATTAAATAAAAATCTAGGGTCGTTACATTGATACTAATTATGTATGTGCCGTGAATAATTCTTCTAGTGTTGATATTAATAACAATTATCCATGGCATTGCAGGCTAGGTCATATAAGTGAGAAATGAGTATACATATTGAAAACCAAAGATTTTCTACCTCCATTTGATTCTGAATCATTTGATACATATGAGTCGTGTCGTAAAGGAAAAATGACCAAGCACCCCTTTAGTGAGAGCAATGGAAGAGTTAATAAACTCTATGGACTCATACATACCGATGTGTATGGCCCAATGTCTATAGTTACCAAAGATAATTCTTATTACTTTATGGCCATTATTGATGATTTCTCAAGTCTAGGATATGTGCATCTAATGAAGAAAAAATTCGATGTCTATGAGAAATTTATAAAATATAAAAATGAGGTCGAAAATCAGATAAACTATAAGATTAAAATACTTTGATCTGGTCGAGGAGGTGAGTATATGTTGGACAAGAGCTCCAACAATACATAAATATAATGAGATTATCTCTCAGATTACTCCATCCTGTACTCTACAACACAGCATAGTTTAAGGAATTGAACCCATTGGATATGGTTTGTTTCATGATGAGTAAAGCTGAGTTGCCTCATTCCTATTGGGGATATGCGCTAGAAATCGCAACACATATGTTGAATTTAATACCCACGAAATCTTTGCTTAAGACGCCATATTAGATGTGGCATGGGAAGAAACACCACCTCAAACGTTGTCCAGTCTACGTTAAGATAGTTCCAATAAACTTGAGGTAAGATCATTCTTGTGTAAACTCATAGGATATCCCAAGAATTCCATAGGATATATTTTCTATAGTACTGAGGAATAAAAGGTTAATGTTTCTTAACAGGCCATCTTTTTGGAAAAGGAATTTCTATGAAAAGAAATTAACAGCGATGTTGTAGATTTGGATGAGATCTGAGAGATTAACATGGAGACTAACCCAGTGGGATGGTGTCGAAACCTATCCCTTAGAAAGCATTGGAGAAGTGGTTCTAATTTTAAAACAAAGGAACCCTTTCGAAAGCATTGCTTTGAAAGGTTGAATGCGGCAGCAAGGGGTTTCGACATCTTCGAAAGCTTCTTTATAAAACAAAAGGTGCAACCTCTTTCAAAACCATTCTTTAAAACCATTTGACCAAGTCGAAAGCTATCTAAGTCGAAAGCATTCTTTTCGAAAGAAAAGCAGCGCATTTCCTTTTAAAAGCAAAACAAGGCTTCGACCCCTTTGGAACCATTGTTTCGACTCTATAACTTTCGCCTATCTCCAATCCACTACGTACCAAGTATTTGATACCATGTGTATTGGTTTCGAATTGGTTGGAGGCAGAAGTACCTAGTCGAAAGCTGCTGCCGAAAGTGGCAAAACAGCAAAAACATGGTAAAACTGATTTTTAACTAACCTACTTTGTTTGTCAACATATGATTGGTTGCTAATTCCTTTTCCAAGATCTTTTTGAAAAGTGCTACCGAATTTTTAGAAGTAAATAATTTAAAATATTTATAAAATTTCCTTTCTCCTTTTATAAATATATAAAACATTTAAATCACATACCTTAAATAATTTTATATACTTATTAAAACACTTAGGAAAATTCTACAAAAATTCCCATAAGTCGTTTCTAATATGTTTTCTAACACATTTACATTTCTGACCCAAAACATATATAAAATAGCCGTAATTAATTTAAAACCCAATTAATCCTTTTCTTCACTAGAAAGTTCATAATAAATCCATATTAATTCAGAAAATTATGAAATTTAAAACCCATCTCTAAAATATTATTTCTGACGTTATCTCAAAATTGCAAGGCATTTGGATGACATTTAATAGGTTATTCAAATTAAACCTTATCATAAAATCTATATGAAATAGCATAAATCATCAACAAGCATATATATCCATTTTAACAATCAAAACATGCCAAACATTTGCAAAATAATTCGGATATCAGTCTAAAATCGAAAATAAGAAAACATGATATGTAACCTATTATTCACCTTTAGCTTGTGATTAAGGAGTTGAGATTTGATCTTGGATTAAGTTGCTTAAGCTTCCTTCTTTTAGATTCTTGCTTATCTTCTTCTTGCTTTTCCCTTAATGGTGGCTGACCTCTCTAGTATTTGATTTTGTTTATAAACGTATAGAATGAATGTGCATAAGGGTTTAGGGTATTAGAATAGGTCTTATTCCAATCTTGCCCTTATCAACTACCCTAACTTATTTTATTTCATTTTCCCTTAGTTCATTTGTTTAAGTTAGCAAGGGTACCCCTAATTTAGACAAATCTCAATCCCTTAACCATTCATTTAATTTGACTAATTAAATGTCCTAAATAATGTTAATCAAAATTAGGGACGTTACAGTTGCTTTGTTTGGATTATACCAGTTCAGTTCATACCATGATGGCTTGTATGTATATACATTCCAATCTAGGATAGATACCTATGTTTAGGTGTTCTAATTTATACCAAATAATTTTATGTATGTTACTGTGTAGTTAAAGCACTTGGCGGATTCAATGCGGCGGATGTGCAAAAAGTCATAGCGGGGATACGGTGAGGATATAGCGGGATATAGCGGATGACTCTAAAATAGCATATAAAACTCGTACTTAATGTTTTTACAAATATATAAATGGTAATTAAATGCAATATTAACATTCGATTGAATTATAATTAATACATAAATAATTTTAAATAAAAACATGTGTGAATATACTGTAAATAAACCTTAAACTGTTATATAACATAGTTGAATTTAGTAGAATATTAGGGTATTTTCATTTTTAAAAATATATTAAAATTTCAATTGAATAAATTAATTTTATAATTTTTATAATGTATAATGTCATTTTTCAATTCATTTCTTTTAAAGAAGATATAGCAGAAATAGCGGAATATAGCGGGAATAATGGGATATAGCGGAAATAGCGAGGCTTAAAGCTGAAAGGCTATATTTGGGGCTATATGGAAAAATCATAGCGGTAGAAATCCGTTATGAGATATACAGGGTTATGGTGGGGTAATAGCAGGGCATTAACTACACAGGTATGTTATTTATTGTTCCTTCATATATGTGTTTACTGATTGTGTATGGATGCGGTTATTTACTTATACTTGGATATGGATGTTGCATATGGATACACACACACACACATATTAGTATGTTTGCATACATATTGGTTGCACTGCATGTGCATTCATGTAGCAAGCTGATTTAGTTGCATTTGCACTTATCTCATATCATATCATCATATTTTATATATAATATGTATTATAATCTTGGTTGTGTTTTCATTTGTGTTGTATAATAGATGCTAGAGGATGTAGCTATGTCTGTTTTATATGTTTGTATGATGTAAAGGGAGTTGCATTATCCAACTCTTAGAATTTCGAGGATGAATTCTTTTAAGAGGGAAAAATATAGCATCTAGTAATTTTATGAAACTAAATAATTCAATTAAAAAAGGGTTAAATCGTGTTAGCACCAAAAATGGTCACCAACATCCGGTTGTATGTGAAAGCACCAACACCCAATATTTAAATCCAAACGGAATAATATAGATTCATAGATCATAGAATAGATTGCAGAAAAGTAAATGAACACGCAAGTTTTATAATGGTTCGGCAAACTCCGACCTATGCCCACTCCAATAATCTTTTATTCTACTATAGAATTACAAATACAGTTGTTTTTAGCCTTAGAAAATTAATGGAGGAAGAGATAAGAAGTGATGAAGGAGAGCTAAAAGAAGATCCAGAAGAAGAAAAAGGATCCCTTGTAATGAGCCAAGTCTGTTGTATTTATAGGTGAAGACGTGCATGGATCAGGCTGAAATTTCGCCAGAAGAACCTCCGGAGCCGTACTACCCGATCCATCAATTTTTAGATCGATCGCACACCATTGGAACGATCTATGTCGATCGTTCATATTATCTCCAATGGGGTTGTGATCTTTTTTGTGGGTCCTCCATGATGTTAGCTACTTGCTCTCCAAATTTCATGCAATTCCGACTTATCGACTGCGAGATATCGCGTTTCCCGTGGAATCGAGTTGAAAAATGGAAATATGAAAGATCGTTCCATATTTGCTCCTTATGGGGTGCGATCATAATGGTGGGTCCACCATGATGTTAGCTACCTTCTCTCCAAAATTTGTGTCTGTTTGTGAGATTAAGCGTTTTCCGTGGAATTGGGATTGTTCAAGCTAAAATGATACGATCGTTCAAGAACGATTTAGGCCGATCGTTCAAGTTTCTCCAAATGATGTGTGATCGATATGGTAGGTTCCTTACATAATATTTTACTATTTCCAAAGTTTCATGTCATTCCGACTTTGCGTTTGTGAGATATCGATCGATCATCATTTATTTGAATTTTTTTATGGATGATCCATATGGATCATGACCGATCGATCCAACATCATTGCGAGGCCCATCAATCAATTATTTGGGTCCCTTACGGTGTGGTGTAGTTGTCCTTCAAATTCAATGTCGATTGCCTTTGTAGATTTTGTGTTATAGTTCGATCATAGTCGAAAAACGCCAAAACAGTAGTCGAAAAACCCACTTCAGGGTTCACTCGAAGCGAGACCCAAGTAATTACCTTTGTGACTCGAAGCGGATGTTGAAGATTCTAGCCCATAGGTAGACTTGGGTAAAATCGGAATTTTCTCCAAGAAAAAAGTGATTATGACTCCAAGCATGAAAAACGATCGGTGCCAATCATTTTTATCCAAGCAAACATGTATCCAACGCTAAGCACGATCCAGCACTTCAAATTTCTGCAACTCCAAGTGAACTATGCGCCGACTCCAAGCAAATCACAAATTTTCCCAGGTCTGACTCCAAGTAAATTACCACTGATCTGATCGATACCGATCCATCTTCTTTTGTCCATAACTCGAGCATATGAACTACAATCGACTTGAAATTTGGAATGTAGCCTTATGTGGCATTCCTTGTTACTTCAGACTAATCACACCTTGATCAGGCTAGAAATTGGTTACCCGATCCGATCCTTGGTCGAAGTGCCAATTCCATACTTAGCCATTTTTTTAGTGTTGTCCATCCGAATCCGTTCAACTATTGTCCATAGTTTCATATGTAATTGATTCCCATACGTCCATTTAAGCCGAACTTGTGGTATCCCAGCCTGACCAAAAGGCAAGATAACAAATCATAATTTCATATAAGGGCCAAAACAGTAATTTTTATAAGAGCTAGAATTAGGCCTCTAGATCTATTCCATTGCATCTGGAATGTTGTTTATAATCAGAAAACATATGTAACTTGCTGATTTTGGTTAAATCGACTAGAAATTAAAGGAAGTCAAATCCAGTGGCATTTTCGTAATATATTAATTTCAAGATTTTAGCTAAAATTGAGTTATTTCAGCCTATAAATTGAAATAAAAACATTATTCTCTAATCACACTTTATCCTAAACATTTTACCTCTAAGCTCCATCTTTTTCTACTTATCTCCAAACAAAATCAAACCAACTTCATATCGAGTCAAACCGAAATTATATACAATAAATATAAAACCGATCATCGCAAATAGAGCTATGAAAATATGCCAAAACTATCGAAAAATTTAGTGTAAAAATTTTTTGGAATGGAAAGAAGGAGGATGATTCACCTCAGATCGAAGAAGATGCAAAGTTAATCGATGAGTAGTATTTCGTGTATATATTAGTAGGATATTGTAATTCATCCCTTATGTTCGTGAATCACGCTATAAATGATGTAACTGAAAATGAAAATGTGATTTTTCTAAATATAAACATGATTAGGGTGTAGCATGCCAGGACTAGATATTAAAAAAGTGAATTTTTGTTGATTATATTTAGGTAAAGTTAATCACTCCTTAATTAAAAAGTGTGAAATACAGAAGTGTTCCAAACTAGACACATTATATATGAAAACTGTAGTTATAGATGACACAAACTAGTGCTATTCCTTCGCCGATTGGGTCTACGGATAACCAAAAAATGCATTGGAAGTTTAGGGAACTTGGATCGTCCATTTTGATCCAACGGTGAAATAATGACGATACAATGATCGGAAAGCATGGCTATGTAGAGGAGGATGAGTAGGTCAACTCGTCGTTCGTTGATTGGTGAGAATGTGTTGGAGTGCGTTGGATCTGGCGCTCAAATTTTGGCAATGGCGAGGGTTATATGGGTGGCTAGAGGTGAGATGGTTGGTGTTTTCGAGTGATGCTCAAAGTGGGCATACCGTTGGTGGTGTCCGAATGAAGAACGAGGATCCTAGATAGTGGTGGTGTCAACTTGATGGTGGATGGTGGTTGGGTTCAGTGGCATGAAGATGTGAGTAGTATAGCGAATGTATAATGATAATAGTAATAATAAAGTTATTAAATTAAATAATTACCATAATGTCCCTATACTTCAAATGCTTATAGCTCTTGCATACGGACTCTGTTTCACATGCAGTTTAAGGCATCAGGATCGTGGCAAGACGAGTAATGATTTGGTGTGTTTTTTGTTGTGTTTAAACTACTTTAGAAAGGCATCTTATTTAGTAGAGTCGGGGGTTCCACTAGGATGTTTTCGTACATGTATGGAGAAATTAGTCCTCGGTTGTACTAATGAAGTTTGACAAGTTAGGGCCTAACCCAATAGCTTCATAAACGATGGGGCGATGATGAGTTTTGGCCAATAGTGTCACAAACCGTTAAGTGGATATCCAACTTGGACTCGAACTCAATAGCGATGTACATTTTTGGCATATGAGCTAGGACTTTGGGCTCGATCGTGCACATACATTTTTGGCATATGAGCTGAGACTTCGGGCTCGGTCTTGTGCATATATTTTTAGCATACAAGCTGGGACTTTGGGCTCAATTATATGCATGGATTTTTGACATAAGAGCTGGGACTGACAATGGGCTATGTTGTGTGCATATGTTTTCGGCATACGAGCTGAGACTTCACTACAAGAAATTTTATTTTTGGTGACGCACAAAAATTCTACCAAAACTTATGGTAGCGTTTTGATAAACGCCGTGATAAAGCCCGCAACTAAAAATCCATGATTTTTAGTTGCATTTATTTCAACGCCACTATAAATCCTTTTATTGCAGCGTTTCTCAAACGCCACCATAAATCTTTTTGTAGTGTTTTTAAAACACCAGCAAAAGGTTTTTTGGCACTACCAATAGAGTTTCCAACTTTACCCCTACTTTATGGTTGCGTTTACTCAACGCCGCTATATGTATTTCTATAGCATTTTTGAATCGCTACTAAAAGTTGTTGATCATTTTGCACATTTTTTCATGTTATTATTTCATGTTGATGGTCTATTTTGTTTCTACTATATCAATCAACAATCACTCACATAATCATCATATTCAAACAATTAAAAAAACATATTAATATAATCAAATAAGATATCCATAACCATTCTAATACAATAGTTTTTTGATAAAATGACCAAACTCACATACAATAACCATTTGTATACAAATTTACACACCTAGTACTAATAAAATGTTATACCAAACTGGTGCTAACAAAACGCTTGATTACACATAATTCTTTGTTGCATGCACAAGTGAAATCTAGCACCAAAAAAGTCTAACCTTGCTCTCTTCGGAAATCCAATGCGTGCACAAGTGAATGCACAACATATAGTCAAACAATTATGTTAATTCGTAGGACTTCAAATCTAATATCAAACGTCTACAACATTGTACGAGTATATCATATTATGAATAATGTCATATAAATAATCAAAGTTATAAACAAAATGAAATAAATAAAGTCCAATCTTACAGTTATATATAAAATGTTGTTAAATTAGTTATATTATTATTATTTATAAAATTTAGTTAACTTAAACTTAGTTAATTTTATAAAACTTGTTTAATTTTAACAAAGCCTAGTTAATTTTTATTAACTTGGCTAACTTAATTTATTATTATTATTATGTTCGCAAGTAGTTGCGCAGTGGTTGAGACACTTGCCTCCTATTAACGAGGTCGCAAGTTCGATACCCGTCTGCCCTACTCCCCTCAAGGCGCGGAGGTGGATTCCCGTTAACCCTATAACATGGTTGGGAACAACAAACCTTCCTAGGGTTGGCGGACTCCCTAGGCGGGAGCTCTTCCCTCCGGGGTGAAGTTTTAAAAAAATTATACTATCATTATTATAAACTTAGTTAAATTTTATAAACTAAGTTAATTTATCATCATCATCGTTAAATCTTTGTTAAATTAGTTATATTATTACTATTTATAAAATTTAGTTAACTTAAACTTAGTTAATTTTAACAAAACTTAGTTAATTTTTATTAACTTGGTTAACTTAGTTAATTTATTATGGTTATTACTGAAACTCGGTTAATTTAGTTATATTATTATTATTATTATAAACTTAGTTGTTTTTTATAAACATAGTTAATTCATCATCATCATCATAATCATTGTTATTATTTATAAAACTTTGTTAAATTAGTTATATTATTATTTATAAAATTTAGTTAGCCTAAACTTAACTAATTTTATAAAACTTGTTTAATTTTAACTAAACTTAGTTAATTTTTATTAACTTGGTTAACTTAGTTAATTTATTATTATTATTATTATTAAAAAACAAGTATAATTTAATTGTATTATTATTATTTATATTATTATTATTATTATAAACTAGGTTAATTTTATAAACTTAGTTAATTCATCATCGTTGTCATCATTATTATTTATAAAACTTTGTTAAATTAGTTATAGTATTATTATTTATAAAATTTAGTTAACATAAATTTAGTTATATTGTTATTATTATTATTATTATAAACTTAGTTAATTCATCATCATTTATAAAACCATCTTAAATTAGTTATATTATTGTTATTTATAAATTTTAGTTAACTTAAACTTCATTTTTAGTCATATGCGGTTTCAAAAAAAACCTTTTCTTTCAGCACATCAATGATAATGACAACCTATTCCTTCAGCAACTTCATTTTCAGTCATAGGCAGTTTCAAAAAAAGCAAAAACAAAACAAAAAAATAAAAAAAATCAAGTTTCTCATCATCAATCTTTTGTAAATGGATTGCTTTGAACAATGTCTACACATTGGTCAGTATTTTCTCACAAATACCATCACAAGTAAATGCGATAGCAATGCAAATTTTGAAATGTAACAAAGTCCAAAATGATACATTGTTGGTTTACCCATGCGCAAACAAATTGGCACTTGCATTCAGAATCCAGTATGAAAGCTATCTAGACCATTTCTTTGACATCTAAAAAAATAAAGAATGTATCCAAGTAGCCATTATGATAATTCAAATCCTGCATCCATATCTTCAACTGCCCATTCTAACCCTAGAGGTACATGATTCCCACTAGTACTATACTGATATAAAAACATACAACATATTAACAACTTAATCAATTAGAAACTACAAATATACTATAATAATGTAAATTATGTAAGGATGTGGTGCACTAGGATTTAAACAATACTATGTTAGAGAGAAATTAATTGAATCAATAAATTACTTACATTTCCAATTGATGTTGCTTCTTCCTAATTCGTAGCAAATCCACTGATGACATTCACATTTAGAGAGAGAAAAATATTGCATCTTCTACCTATCGCCTTCTTTTTACTGTAATCATTAATCATATCATAAATGGAACATAATTAAACCAAAAAACTAAAAAATTATTAGATATACTTGTTCAAGCTTAAACAAAAACGCAGCAAATATGAATATCTAAGAAAGCAAAGAGTAGAAACACTTATTACCCATTACTGAAAGGGAAAAAACACAAAAAAATATCCACTCAAATTCAATCTACCATGAATTTTGGCAGTAGGCATGTAAACAAACCTTTAACCGCCAATTGATTGAATCTTAGAGTAATTTTTTCAATTAGCTTAATCATTTCAGAATCAATCATATCAGTGGATTTTCAAGTACTAGTTTCAATGCAAAAAAACACACATACAAAATTAATAACCCTAAAATAAAATTGGTAAAATAGAATCATATGTCAGATTTATATCAGTGAGAACATCTCTTCTGCTTACACAGGTGAGATTTATATCTCACCTGCTCAAGCAGGTAAGATATACTCACCTGCTTGTGCATGCGAGTACTCACCTGCATATGCAGGTGAGGTATTTGTTGTGCCTTTTAGGTATTTGTTGTGCCTTTTAGGTATTTTATGTACCTACTCTATCTTTGATTATTCTTCTTGGAGTTAAAAGCATGCTGGTAACGTTGATTTTGAAATTTATCGGTCAGAACTCAGAAGCAGCATTTGCTCTAACAACTTTGTTAAAATATTATGGAACTTGTTAAGCCATTTTTATGTAAAATCGCATAAAAATGTAACACTCTTGAACTATAGTGTTCGTAATTAGTGTACTATAAATTTGTCTATTTTTGAAATGGCAACAAGTAACTCATATTATCTTAGTTTGTACATATATTGGAATTTTACAAAACATAAGACACTGTAAAATAATTTAATATAAGTTTTTGCATGAGTCCATTGTGATGTTTGTAAACTGAGTTTGTTGGACAGTGGAATGCCTCACACTTGGCCATATATTGGAATTTAAAAAAATAATATAAAACTCTATTGTTCACCAGTACCAATTTGAAATAATCATATTAGTTGATCATGAAACAGATGGCTTACTTTTACATGCAAGACATTGGAACGATGTCGACTCTGCACTGCACGATCTGAAGGAACGTCGACTGTGTCAGGTCAAAGTGCTGCAAAGATACTGAAGAAGTTCTCCACAACCATCTTATTGTATGGCTTCAGTTAGATGAAAAGATTAATTATTAGCTAATCACAAGTTGTAAAATCTTTGCTATTTCAACTATATAGTAATTCAAATCGTGAATTTGTATGAATTTTGAAAATACAAAGTAACATGAAATTAAATAAATCGGCACAACCGTCTAAATTATAGATCGTAATGTTAAAAGCTTATTCATCCAAAGATTCTACCACCACTGCATTATTTTGTAATATTCAACTTCATTTTTGGTTTTTTCCTTTAATAATAAATGCTGATAAATATCTCGAAGTCATCCAAATCATATTAATTCATAAAACTTTATGTGGTGGAGTTGGGGTTGGACTTGGACACACATACACAAAACAATATGGAGTGGTTGGCATCAGACACAGACATGTGTGCACGCACACACAGTGGTCGGAGTCAAAAAAGGACATAGACACACACATGGACACACACGGATACACCCTAAAGGCATTGATAAACGTACTACAGTTTAATAGAAAAACTCTTGCACACTCTAACTACATTATGGAAAAAATGAGATCCTTTGGTAAGTATTCTTATCTATGTTGATTGTTCCATTTATTAACTCGTTCATTGTCTATGAACTTTCTATTTTGCTAGATTTGACTACTTTATAGATGTAAAATCCAAATTTGTTAAGATCAAAATCTTAAAGTGTCCACATCTTGGTTTATATGCCTTTAAGCTTCTTAATACATGAATGACTAACTACAAAAATAGTCATTTTCAATCCATGTATACTATTTATATAACATATCTTATAAAAAACCTCAGGTATAAAATTGAAGAAGTGAACCTAATAATATCACCAATGTACATGGGCTAAACGAACTGAATAAAATTGCATACTAACTAATTAATAAAACATTAATTACTAACTAATTACTTTAAAACATTAATAAAATGTAAATAAATGACATTAAACAAATAAATAAAATATAATTAAATAATCTTTAAACAACTTAAATAAATAATAAATCTTTAAAACGTTATTAATAAAAATAATTCACCTATAAAAATCATTAGTAAGTAATTAACCTTTTAGACAATGTTAAATAAAATGACAGTCCATAATGATTTTAGCATTCCTTGAATTATTAATAAAGTAAGAAAATAATATATGACAGCATCGTTTCTTTAAAAACAGAATGTGACATTGTAATGCCAGTTAACAAAAAACATGTAAGTTTGTACATCATAATATAAATCCTCAGTAATTAAGAGAATATTTTCAAATTCTCCAATTACAACATACCTAACAATAATATCAGAAGCAAGGGATAAAATATTGAAATCCCAAATCAATCAAATGCCACTACAACAAAAATACCCTATTACAATGTCCTTTTTACAATGGGCATTGGTTGCCCGTTGTAATAGAAGGCTATTACAACGGTCCATTTGCACTCGTTGTAAAAGATGTCATATACAAACCCTTTTTACAACGGGCATTGGTTGTCCGTTGTAATAGATGGCTATTACAGCGGTCCGTTCAGGCCCGTTGTAATAGATGCCAACTTTACAACGGTCACATGCCCGTTGTAATGCATGCCCGTTATAATAAAATTTTAGCCGGGCCAACATCAAATAATAAATCACTATCCCTTTTTCTTTTATTTCTTCGGCCGCATCATTGTGAAAAATGGCGTTCGTCCTCTTTGCCAAAACTAGGGTTTTTTGAGAATTGAGTTGCCGCTTCAATTTGTTGTTGATGCTTCGACACGCAAAATCATTTCTTCTCCTTGGGCACGTGAAATCATTTCTTCTCCTAGGGAACGCGAAATCAAATCAAGTTTCGCGATTTCAATTTCGATTTCGCTCCGCCTCCTCATTTTTCAGGTACAAATCTCCTTTTTGTATAACCCTACTTTCGCGATTTGGATTTGTATTTTGTTCTAGATTTTCGACACGCGATTTGGATTTTCGCGATTTGGATTTCACAATTTCATTTTGTATTTTGTTCATCCATGAAAAACTATACTCATTCGATTGAGAAGTTGATTATTTGCAAATGGGAAGCCTATTTCCTTTGTTAACAGGTAGAATTAATTGAATTTTGGGTACTCAGCTCGTTTTGTTTAGATTCTCAGTACATTTCGTTTCCTTTTTCCTTAATAAGTAATAAGATTCAAGTTATTTACATTGAATTGTTAAATAAGTGTTCTATTTGAGTTAAACAAGAATAAAAATCAAGTTTTGGATTGGTAACTTTGAAATGTTGTTCTCTGGAAACATATATGGGCTTTAGTTAGTATCAGATCATCTATTGTTCCATTTAACAGAGATGTAAAATCCCACTTTCCCTTTTCTTCAAAAATCCATAACTCCAAATTCATAGCTAGTTTGCCGAATCCATCAAATGATGAAATGTCTAACCTTGAGTCTAGTGTCTGTTAAAAATAGGTTCGGGTTTTTCCATCGGGTGTGTCAGAAGAAAATTGTTATTTCAAAAGGAGGGTAGTTTTCGGTTGGGTTTTGAATATCGTGAATCGATGAATGGAGATCATCAACGTGTTTGTCTATGGAAGACATTATTTTTAAGTCAGGATTGGTAATTTTAAGAGGTATAGTTTAGTTGGGGTATTGAGATGATCGGATTTGGGTAAAAACCCAAAATCTGACGAACCAGCCGATGGGAGGTTTAGTGACCGATCGTGGAGCAACTAAAGGTGGTGATGGAGGTATGGTAGGGATTGCAAGACGTGCTGTGGCCTGGATAATTGGTATGAGGTGAAACTAGGGTTTAAGAGTTGAAACCAAACAGATGCAGTAGTCATTTTTCCAGTCCTTTTTTATCTAGAAATCCGATCCTCATTCTTCCACTGTATACAGCTCTAAGAAGTTATGGGAAGTGGTTATCCAAATATGAAATTTGTTTCTTTATTTGACATCAACCTTGGCACATTGATATAACTTGGAATTTTTTTGAAAAAGCAGTGCTCAATAAATTTGTTACTGCATAAGGCCAAATCATACAAGCAGCTTATGAAATTAAATGGCTATATCTGTTATCCTTGACTTGTTACTTAAAAATATCACAATGATTAATTTGGTTCGATGAACCCCTTGTTATTTTTAGTTTTTATTTTTGGTGTAAAAAGATAATTTCATATAAATTTATCCTAAATTTATGATCATGGTTGATATCAGAAACCCAAGAACAATTGGCCCTCAATCAATAGCGGCAGAAGCAATGAAGAAAATAGAGTCTCCTCCATCTCCAGTACAGTTCTTACCGGTGGTTGATGAAAACAACGTTGTCATTGGGATTGTTACATTGCATGGACTAGTTTCAGCTGGCCTTTGATTGTCCAAACAAGTTTGTTCTTCACCTCATCAGTATATTATATATTATTCTTTACGTAGCAACTGTTTATTCTTTAACTGTAGGGGGATGGTTGGAATGTGGTGTGATGATATTGGATGGATTTGAAGAATGTACTGTTGTTTTGGAGATGGTCAGGCAAGTTGTTGTAGTACACTTTTTGTTTACAAGTAACATTTTCCAACGTTCAGAAGTTAATTGGTTCCAAACTAAGACAATACCTTGCTGTGTTTTTTGGAAAAGGAAGAGGACCCAGAAATAAGGTATGGCAGCCTTAGTTTTCACTTATACAAAAGTACCGTGTTGCCTTTAATCTTATTTTTCATTCACACAATAGTATCATTCCACTAACATTTATAATGTTGCAAATAATATTTCTTAAATGATAATTTATCCCGTTATTTGAAATTATAGTCTAGATGAGTGTGTTATTTTCCTTTGTTTGTGACTTTGTTTTCAACTTTGAATCAAATAAGTCTCTGTTTTTTTGTTCAACTTTTATTCTCCTTTTTCGTGCAATTTATGTGCTGTAAATCTTAACAGTCCACCTAGATATTTTTTAAATGGCATATGTATATACCGGAAAACAGACACAAGTTTATTTTTTTGGTTGAAAGACGATTGTACAGTATAAAACAGAATATAATGATGGTTATAACTAGTATTTTATATAGGGCAAAAGTCGAATATAATGCTAAATACAACTAGCATTTGTCCTTCAGTCTAAATATAAAACTTGATGTCCTTCACGCTAATATATATAGTTGTTTAAACTGTCGATATGTGCTTACAAACCATATATCTTCAATAAATTAATTTGGTGCACTAAATTACATAAAAATTCAAGCCCAATCCACCCACTAATTACAATGGCCCGTAAAGCCTGCTTTCGAACCATATAGCATACAAGGTAAGCAATAATTGAAGCAGTCATTTCATTTATGACAATTCTCTCTCTTGATCTTGGCATTATATCATTTTACCATGCACTCAATCTCCATGTTCAAAGGTACTTTATAGAGAAAACATGTAAAAGTGGCCTGTTGAAGATTACTTATGGATTTGAATGCCCTATCTTAAAATGGCGAAGGTCGAAACAACTGTATTTTCAATTAGCCTTGACTGTGTTACCATTCACTAAATCATCATCAATATGCAATATATAAGAAACCCCTTATAGAAAGACAAACTAACCATACCTGCCAGTCTTGTGATCATATAATCCTACTTTGCCATACCTGCAACATCCAATTCTTTATACATGTCAGTTAAGGTATAATTTTGTTCCTTACAGTTCATGTTTGATAACCAAAAACAACATTTCAGGCGTATATGACGAATATAATGGCCGTGATGAGTTCAGCTTTCGCAACAAACATGTGGATTCGACAAAAAGGGATGGTCCAAGCTTGTCAAAGATGGGATCAAACTCCACAACCGAGCTCCATCCTAAATCATCCAACATTGATGCTTTGAAACCTTTATCGATGCCACCTGGAAGTGTAATGACTAGGCTTATTCTCATCATGGTATGGAGAAAACTCATTCGTAATCCCAACACTTATACCAGCCTCATCGGTCTCATTTGGTCTCTTGTCTCCTTCATGTATATATATATCTCAATGTTCAATTAATCCATAACACACACACACACTCATAATTCTTTAGTTATTATTCATTCTGTTACCATGTAGGTGGGGAATTGAAATGCCAGCTATTTTAGCTCGTTCTATATCCATTCTCTCAGATGCCGGGCTAGGGATGGCTGTCTTCAGTCTTGGTATTTTATTTTCATATTATCTGATTAATCGTGTATGCCTCCTACAGTTTCAAGATTCTAAGTGTATGTATTTTATGTTGATTATGTAGGGTTATTCATGGCACTGCAGCCAAAGATTATAGCTTGTGGTAATGCAGTAGCAGCATTTGCAATGGCTGTGAGATTTATTACAGGACCAGCTGTGATGGCTGCTGCTTCTTTTGCTGTTGGTTTAAGAGGAACTCTCTTGCATATTGCCATTGTTCAGGTATTGCTACTATGTACTAACCTGATTCTGGACGTTTCTCTTACTTTTTATCTCTTGTTTTTTGTACTTGTAATACAAATGAAAATTAATATTCAGCTTGTGCATTGATGGCAGGCAGCACTACCACAAGGAATCATTCCTTTTGTATTCACTAAAGAGTACAATGTTCATCCTAACATACTGAGCACAGGGTTAGAAATACATCCAGCATTCCTTTTGTGTTGCTTCTGAGGTGCATGTAAAAGAGTAATACAATTAGGTAGAAGACTTTTACAATTTTTTCTTTTCATTTCTTGTTTTAACTTTTCATCTTCCAAATTTTAGACCTGCAGAGTACAAGGTCTAGATTAGCAAGGAACAGACCGATTTTTGATTGTGATTTAAAAATATGTACTGATTAATACAACCATTACCATTAAGGTTACATAGTGATGGGTCATGTTTAATTGCACTTCTCAGGATCATCCGTGCCTTTTGAAGAAGAGTAGAAAATTGTGAAAGAGGTCTTGAAGATCCAGAAGGCAAAGAGAAGCTTCCGCCTTCCAGCCAAATGAGCTGCAATTCGAACAGCTAAAAGCTTGTAGAATGTTCCTTTTACAGGAATTTTGGTTATTGTGTTGAATCTTATGCATCAGTTCATGTGAGTTTCATGTTATTTGTTTCTTGCATACTTTAATTTGGTTCTCGAATGTGTCAATTTATATGAGTAGTTTCTTAACCGATAATAGTACTTGTGTGATGTGTATTATGCAAAATAGTTAAAAAAAGAAGTTAAAAAGGGTGTTAATGCTTTATGTATTTGGCATGTAAACTTATCTAACTTTTTGGAGTGTTAGAATTCTATGACTCTACCTTTTAGTCTTTTTGTATGTGATTTTAATTATTTTACGGCAATATTTAGTATTAGTATGGATGTATTGCATGGATGCTGCAGTAATTTTTTTTAAAAAATTTGCATTAATTTTGCAACGGGCAATGTGAGTTGTTATATGAGCTTTTTACAACGGTCAATGCATGTTGTGAAATAGGCTATGCAACTAGTATGGTTAGTCTATTGCAACGGGTTATGGCCGTTGTATTATAGTCTATTACAACGGTCATAACCCGTTGTAAAAAGGTATACTGCAACGTGCTTTGCCCGTTGTAAAATGTGGTGGATCTATTAAAATTAGGCCTATTACAATGGGCACATGCCCGTTTTGAAAACCATATTACAACGGGCATTACCCGTTGTAAAAAGACTGTTCTGTTGTAGTGTGCTTTTGTGAAAATCCTATTTTATAAACCAGGAATATATGATTTATACATTGGTGAAGAAAATTCTTAATATGTGGGAATAAAAGCATCCATGCTTAGTTAAAGAAAATTATTAATATGATTTATACATACATCCACAAGTAAGCCTCAAAGTATATGCCAACATATTTTGGTCTCACTCATATTGTAATTAATTAGAAGTGATATTTGTGGTGTATAACAGAAACCTGGCCATATAAAGTATATGCCAACATCTCTCTCTCTCTCACTCTCTCTCTCTTAGAGTGATAATCAAAGTATAGAATGTTATATGTCTAATATTGGAATGTACAAATATAAGCAGTATATATAGTAATAAAGCAATAAAATAGTTTATAGCCCTATGTCATATCAATATACAATGTGTACCTCTACACAGCACATGATTCTTCTCCAAATAATCTCAACATAATTTGTGGATCATATTTCAACATCACTTGATGTTTATACAAGATACTAACCATCTACAATAGAGCACGATATCTACATAAATCAATTTAAGCAACAAACTCAAACATCTTAGCAAATTTTGAACTCGATTCAAAGAACAACCTAAAAAAATTGATCTAATTCGGTTCAAAATGGAAACAGAAAAGAAAACTAGTTTTTAAATTACCTCATAAGAGTTGAATTGTGCAAGGTAGAGGACGAATTTTTCAGCCATATTTCAGGTGCTAGGGTTTGGGGATGAATCAACGCATTGAATTGCATAAGCCAGAAGATAAGGAAACCACATACCTCAGCAAATGAAATCATTCACAATTAATTATCTACTAAAGTAGAGGCAACATTTACTAAAATTTGTAAAATAATAGGCAAAATTATACAAAAATTAAATACCTCAACTAAATCAGGGTTTTAGCAAGCCCCAATTTTCTTTTAATACCAATTCAGGGTTTGCGTGGAAACGTGGGGCGAGATTGACGGAGTGGATCAAATTTAGGGTTTGTGCAGAAAGGGAAGCAGATTAATAGAGTGGATCGATGAATTGGATAGGAGCAGCAGGATGATAGAGGAAATATAGGGTGAGCCGCATTTTTACTAAGCGAAGAGGGAAAAAGAGCGGAGATGGGAATGAGACATCAAACATAACAAGCAAATTAGTTTAGGCAGGGAAGGGCGGTAAATTTTTATAGCGCTGAAAAAAGTAAAACATACGTATAATTGTAAAATAATAATAGTTGCATTTCAATTGAAATGGAACCAATAAAGGCAACTAAAGACACATCGATCGTGTGCATATGTTCACGATGATGGCGGGTTGGGACTTTGTAACGACCAGGAATCTTATTACTTTAATTTATGAATATTTAATTTATTTTAAATATTTGATTAATGGTTTGAAAATAAAATAACCCTCTTTTAATTAATAACTAACGGTAGAAAAATCATTTTTGAATTTTGTTTACATAAATAGGTAGTTTGATAAAAAACAGAAGCGACTGTAACACGTTTTCGGGTTTTTGACTTTTTATCGAACTACAAGTTATAGAAAGTCGTTGAACCTTGGTATACCTCTTAAAACAACATTTAAGAGTATAACTTAAGATAAGAAAACATCTTTAAATATAGAGGTAAATTATTAAAATAATATTAATAATATGGATTTTAAAATGTAAAATATATTAACATTTGAATGTGAAATGATGTTTTGATGCCTTAAGTGTAAAGTTAGCTAAAGGGTACACGGTCTTCTCTAAAATCTACCATTTTATTTCATGGGTTTAGTTCTTCCCTAAAATCCATCATATATTTAAATGGGTAGGTTAATTTATATATATATATATATATATATATATGAAATGTTTAAATAAATTAGGAAAAAGATGGATTTGATCTTTTAAGTGAAAAAGTTAGCAAGGTACATGAACCTTCAAATTATCCAATAGCTTTGTATGTAGGTGGCTTGGAGAATGTGTTTTGCTTAAGGATATGGTTTTACTGGAAAATAAAGTAAAGTTTGTTTATAAAATTAGCAAGTTCAGCACCTAACCTTATTTTTCAATCTCGTTTCCCTCTTTCTCTTCTCTTCTTATCTCCAGTAACAAAAATATATGACGACCGACGCTTTAAAAAATTAAAATCTAGAAAACCACTCAAGCTAAAATCATGCAACAAATTCCTTTGATCTCATATTGATCAGATCTTCAAGTCTAGGTGCTTTTTGTTGGGTGCGGTCATGTTTTCATAGATGGTCATAAGTTGGGGGAGTACTAGGGCTTCGATTTGTTGGAGTTGTAGGCGATTTCAAGGGTTGTCATTGGTTCCAGTGGCTTTCTCGTGTAGAGTAGCAACTAGTGTTCGATTTTGGTGGAGTTCGGCGCTGTGGTGATGATCGCATCTTTTATAGGCAGAGGGAAGGCAAAGAAGGTCGGATTTTAGGGCGGTAATAGCGAACCGTGGGTAGAGGGGTTGGTCGGGTCGAGCTCGGAGATTAGAAGACGTTGGTGGCCTTGGATCGTTAGATGTTGGAGCGAAGGGTGGTGTATGTGCACGGGTGTGCACGTGCATGGGTCTGCACTTTTCTTTGGTTCCAGAGTGGTTGAATTTGAATTGAGAGGAGCGAGTTTAAAGGTGATTTAGGAAGATGCAGTGTGGGTATGGGTGTGGGTGATGTGGTCCTTAGCCATGCTTAGGTGAGGAGCCTAGTCCTATTTGGTTTAAAATCTTTTATTTAGTACAAATAAATTTTGTTAACTTTGAAATATGATATCTTGTTCATATAAAATCCAATTAGCATGCGAATTTTTGTGTCAGCCTCGTATAGTCGAGTACAACATTGTAGTATAGCTTATTGTTAGATTTGGTGATATAAAAAATATTGATAATGTATTAAGGACTGAATTTAGTAAAGTTATTTAAAAAATTAACATCGTTAAATATATTGGCGATATCTATTTCACCAAATAAAACATCACTCGGTTAAATTGAATTGGATAGATTATTTTGGATATCTATTTAGCGAAATAAAACACTGTTTTGTCATAAGTAAATTGTTGATTGTCATGACATTTGGTTAGCAGAATAAATTCTCGTTCTATTATTATTTTAATTGGACATTTTTTCATATGTCGGTTAATTAATATGTGATAAGTGATGGATTATCAAATGCTTGCTAATCGATTTTAGTTACAGATATACCTGTTTATGTAAATACCAATTATGTGACTTGAAAAGTCCAACTGAATTAAATGGTAATTTGATTTAGTACCATTGTGATCGCTAAGCCTCTTTCCAATGTGTAAAGTTATAACTAAAAACGGGTGTTCATGTTTCTTTGGTTCCAGAATGGTCCAATTTGAATTGAGAGATGGGAGTTTGAAAGTTGATTTGGGAAGATGCAATATTGGGTACGGGTGTGGGTGATGTGGGCCTTAAGCCATGCTTGGTGAGGAGCCTAGTCCTACTTGGTTTAAAATCTTTTATTTAGTATAAAATAAATTTCGTTAAATTTGAAATATGATATCTCGTTGTTATAAAATTCAATTGGCATGCAAATTTGCGTTGGACTCATATAGTTGAGTACAACATTATAGTATAGCTTGTTGTTAGATTTGGTGATATTAAAATTTATGATAATGTATTAAAGACTGAATTTAGTTATGTTATTTAAAAAAAATAAAGTCGTTAAATATATTGGTGATATCTATTTGACCAAATAAAACACCACTTGGTCCAATTGAATTGGATAGATTATTTTGGACATCTATTTAGCAGAATAAAACACCGTTCTGCTATAAGTAAAATGTGCTAATTTTGATGACATCTGGTTAGCAGAATAAATCCTCGTTCTGCTATTATTTTGATTGGACATTTATTTATATGCCGGTTAATTAATATGTGATAAGTGATGGATTAGCAAATGATTGCTAATCGATTTTAGTTACATATATACCTGCTTGTGTAAATACCAATTATGTGACTTGAAAAGCCAAATTGAATTAAATGGTAATTTGATTTAGTACAATTATGATCGCTAAGCCTCTTTCTAATGTGTAAAGTTATGCATTTTAAATTAACTTACTAATGTCTAAAAGGTTAATTACTTACTAATGATTTTTATAGGTGAATTATTTTTATTAATAATGTTTTAAAGATTTATTATTTATTTAAGTTGTTTAAAGTTATTTATTTATACTTTAATTATTATTTAAATATTATTTAATTATATTTTATTTATTTGTTTAATGTCATTTAATTACATTTTATTAATGTTTTAAAGTAATTAGTTAGTACGTTAATAATGTTTTGAAGTTAATTAATTATTTTATAAATAGTAATGTTTTAAAATTAATTTATAATTAATTACTTTATTATTAAGGTTTTAAAATTAATTTAGAATTATTATTTTATTGGTAATGTTTTAAAAATAATTTATTATTATTATTTTATTAATAATATTTTAAAGTCAATTGTTGTATTTTTTATATTTTAAATAATTTGTCTAATATTGTTTAAATTTATTGAATTATTTTAAATATTGTTTAAAGTTATTATTTTATTTATGTTTTTTAAAATAATAAGTTATTTTACAGAAGGTGTTTAAAATAACAATTTGTTTTATAAAAAGGAATTATTTTTAAATAAAGGATTTATAAAGGAATTTTATTTGATAAAAAGGATTTATTAAAGGAGTTTATGAATTGGAAAGAGACCTTGGAAATTTGAAAAAGAAGTTTGGCTTTCAAAAGATTTTAGAGATTTATAAAAAGAAGTTTATAAATGGATTTTGAGATTTATAAAAGAGTTTTTAAATAAATTTGAAGAATTAGGAAAGAAGTTTTATAAATAGATTTGGAGATTTATAAAGGAGATTTTTATAAATAAAAGAGATTTATTAAAGGGATTTTAAAAGAAATTTTATAAAAGGAAATAAGATTGTATTTCCCTAAAATGACATTCTTAATTATGGTGGTACGGAACATTGGTTCCCTACTTAATATCGAAGGAATAGTGTTTTGGGGTTATTCTTGTCTCCGTTTGAAATAACCTTGTTTTTGATCCTTTTAATAGATTTTGAAATAGGAAATCTTTCGTATTGGTTTGTAAATATACTTACTCCGATGAAATAAGTATATGAATATTTTAATAAATATTTTGAAACGAGATTTAATTAAAGAAAGACTTGTATAAATGAGGCTTAGTAGTCGCTATGTGAAATTAAATATTTGGATTATTGCTTGTTTGTTTATTTAATAGTTAAATAACCGACCATCAAATCTTGGCCAAAATATAACTCAAGAAATATCTAGGAGAAACAGGCGAGTTATATGGAATAGTCATCTTCGATAATGTTGTACAGTGCGTATAAATCTCATTTTGTTCTCCTAAGGTAAATGATAAGGAAATCCGTCCACTTAAATGATTAGGAGGCGATCTCTGCTCTTATTTATTATATGATTATTTCTAAAAGAACCGGAGTTGAATTTACCAAAAACTAGTGAACTTTGGTTCGAATAGACCGGGATAGGATAAATATGAATTATATGAAAACCACTTCGATCCAACTCAAGCGTCGTAGTGAAGACATCTTGAAGATGATGGAATCGAAGACGAAGCATTTTGAAGTGCAAGGGTTGCTTGCTACTAATCCCAAGGGTGATTCCAAATGGATGTCGTAGAAGTAGTGCCTTCAGTTTGTTTTTATCCTGAACAACCTGTATGGACGAATGCAAGCATTGCATTGTGCTAGGAAGGCAGTGTTAGAATTCCAAGTGGGAATTGCTAAGAGAAGGAAAAGGTAATCGTGACCTCATAACCCGGTAACGGCTAAAACAGGGGATATGTGGCAGATTTATGTGGTTCGGTACTATTAGTAGCATCATTCCTCGATCTAGAGTCGATATTTAAAGTTTTTGGTATCCGTGCAAGAGTGGGGCAATGGCCGGTGCACATTGTTTTGGAGCCTTGGTCCGGGGGATGATGTAATTCGGCATGTCATGTTAAAGGGGCAGCCAGCTCTGTGTAGCCGGGGTGCAAGAAGTTCTTGTTGACCTTGGTACATTTTACCTATAGGTGTACTGTGACGGGTGGTACCCAGTAGCCCAGTCATTGATGGAAATCCAATCTCTAATACGATCCTCTATGGAATTAGTTGTATACCTATTATGCTAGAATTTAATTAATGTGACAATTTCAACTATGATTACTATTTATTTTCCCCTAGACATTACTATAATATCATTGGATTTCTGCAGATATGTTTTGGTTATCGTAAGGTAAAACCTATCCGTGTTTTTGTGCGGCGTGGTCTTATGAGTTACCTTTATTTAAAAGGTTTTATAAAACATTAAGAATCCATTTGATTGCGTTTCTCATGCTGGTTTTACCAGACTAATTCGGGCGTCATTTTTCTTATAATGCTCATATCAGCCCGAGCATATTTTTTAGATGTAGTTGGACACTTTAGAGCTTCAAGGGACGAGCTGGATGCCTCCAAGGCATACTCCTGTATTTTCTTTCATCTTTCGCTTTTTGTTCTTATTGTAGTTGTCAGCAATTGTAAGGACATGTTGCTATAACTATCCAGGCTGATGATGGGTTAGTGTTCTGCTCTGATGTATGTATGTATATTAAAGTCTCTTTCATTTTGTAAAGACTTGTTTAGTATTATATATTACTCATCGCATTTTGTGATATTCTATTCTCTCTTTTTCTGTTTCTTTCTCCTTGACAATCTTTCTTTCCGACACTTATATGCTCGGCATGTGAATACTGTGGATGTATTAGTGTCGACTTCTAAGGGTAGAAAAGGCAGGTCGTTATAGACTTTAGGCTCAATCGTGTCATAGTTGTTTCGACATATAATTGGACCCAGTAGAGATTTTAGTGAGACCTTAGCATATGATGTCACTGTGGTATTGTATCATGTTTAGTTGAATTTTTAGGTGTAGATGACACAAGTTAACGTATGATTTTCGAGCACAAGTGTTTTTTTACTAGCTTATTAGTATTATACACTTGTATGATGCATTTCACTAACCAGACGTATGTCTGACCTCCTCTATCATTTTCTTCTTTTTAGTTATACTCTAATAGGTCACTAGAGAGGATTGGTGATGACTTAGAAGCGTGATGGTACGAAAAAGACATGCATTTATTTGTCTATTAACTATCTACTATTTTATCTTGATTATTCCCAGACATTATGCTGATTTTGTTACTAGTGTAGAGAATGTTGTAAGTGAAGTTTATTAAATATTGTATTATGTTGTTTGTTTAGGATTATTGTATTATTAATTATTATATTTTATTCCTTCTACTGTGATTTTCAAAAAGTGTAGAAATTGTAGGTATCTCTATGATTTGTTTTATATTTTATCTCTAAACAATCCGCCGTCTGCAAATCATTTTATGCGTGAATCAAGGCGTCGTAAATGGCATTTTGTTACATTTACCCATTTATTTTTAACTTTACTTAGATTTTCCTTATCTATATCTGTTTGATCGTTTATTCTTTTACGTGATGAGCAGTTGGGTGCTTTGTCACTTCGTAAATCTTGCGAACCCTCTAATGCTTCTTGGCGTTCCTTTAGCTTGAGGGCAAATCACCAAGTTTTTGCTAGCATTCCTAAATTACATGAGGATATGGGTGGGAGATGGAACTTACTGATAATGCCCTAATTTTAAATAACATTATTCAGGAGATTTAATTAGATAAATTAAATAGAATAATGTCAAGATTAGAGTGATAAGGGGATTGAGATTTGAAAATTTATTAGAGGCCGTGTTTAACTAAATACAAATTTAAAAGAACGAGTTTATGTAAATGGTTTTATAAGATAATTAATAAGAGAATAAGGCAAGGGTATTATAGGGAATATCCATCCACCATAACTCTTAACCCCTAAACCCTTATTTCCATTTTTCATTTCACAAGTTCATAATTCTAAAACAAAAAACAAAGAGCTCAAGCCGGCCATAACCTAGGGGAAAAGAGGAGGAAAATCAATTAAAAGCTAAGGAATCAAGCAAGGAGAATTAAGAAAGATCAAATCTCAAGCTCTTTATCCAAAGCAAGGTGAATAATAATCAAAACCATCTCATTTTCATTTTAAAAGAGCATTTGATTTCTGGTTTTAAGTTTAAACCTTTATGATGATTTTAATGATGATATGCTTAGATTACACGATATGTTTGATTCGAACAAGTATGTTTGATAAATGTTTTATTCGATTTTAAGGCTAAAATCATATATATTAGGTTTCAAATGCATTGAGGATTTAATATGTTATGTAAAACATTATTTTGAAGAAGGGTTTGAATTTTCATAATTATCCAAGCTATGGATAATTTACTATGAATTTTTTAAAGAAGAAATAATTAATTGGGTTTAAAAATTTATTTCGGCTATTATATAAATGATTTTGGGTCTGAAATTTATATATGTTAGATAACATATTAAAAGTGAATTTTGAAGATTTTTGGGGATTTTTCTTAGGTGATTTACTACGGAAATTAAATTAATTAAGTTGGAGGACTTAAATGTCTTAATTGTTTTGTTAAAGGGAAGGGTTCCTTTGTAAATTATTTTTAATTAAATCTGGATGAATTCAGCAGTCCTTTATAAAATATTTTGGTAAAGTTATGGCAACCAATTATATTATTACAAATAGGCAAGTTAGTTGAAAAGCATTTACTTAAAAAGACAACAAAACAGTTTTGTAAGGAATTATTATTTCGCCACTTCCAGTAGCAAACTTTCGACCCCATACTTCCGCCCCTAACCAAGTTGAAACCGATACACATGGTATTAATACTTTGGTACGTAGTGGATTGGAGAAAGGTGGCAGATATAGAGTCGAAACCATGATTTCGAAGGGGTCATGGCCATCTTAAATAGCATTCGAAGGTCTTTGTTTTGTTTTCCAAAGAGATGCCGCTTGCCTTGCTTTTAATGGATGCTTTCGAAAGGGTTGAATTACTTTTATATAGCTTTCGAAGGGGTTGCATCCTTTTTGTTTTAAAGAGTAGCTTTTGAATGAGTTTCCATGTTTTATGTTTTAAAATGGAGCTTTCAAAAGGGTAGCTTTAAACCCAGTCGAAACCTTGCTGCCGTCTTCATACCTTTTGAATAGGTTGGAAGTTTTCAATGAGTTCGAAAGGCAAGCTTTTGCTTTATAAATATAACAAGCCACTTCCCAATGGTTTCGAAAGGGATCCAGTAGTCACTTATACTAAAGGTTTCGAAGGCAATGGCTTCGAAAGGGGTTTCGCAACTATCCTTCCAATTGTTTACTTAAAAGATTAAAGCTTTCGAAAGGATGGTTCCGAAGCCATCTGTTTTCCCCAAACTCTTTTATTGAAGGTTAATGGTTTCGAAATGGTTACTTTTGCTTATGTTCACTTTGACCCAAAAGTTATATTTAAGATTAAACCCAATGGTTTCTAAAGAGGTGCTTTCAAATGGTTTTGAAGCTATGCTTCTATAAGTTGGAAAGTGATGCTTTAATACTTTCGAAAGGAAGGTTTTGATGCTTTCGAAAGAGATGTTTTAAAGTGTTTTGGAAGGCATATGCTTAGTGTTTTAAAAAGAAGATTTGAATGCTTTCGAAAGATATATTCTAATGGTTTTGAAAGTAAAGTTCTAAGGTTTGAAAGCCTTAGTTTTCAAAACAAAGAATCCAATCTCATTTTTATAGGAAACCCCATGGCAATATAAAAGAGCTTTGAAATGGTTTTAATTTTGGAGTTTTTGAAGAAGCTTTCGTTGATAAAAATAATGGGTTAAAGGTATTAACCATGTTTCATGTGGAAATGATTTCAATGACATTAAACCATAAATATTAGTATTGTTATGTTATTGTATGTGCCTCTTCTATAAACATACTCACTGTATAATGGACCCATAACTATATTTTAGGAGTAAGGGCAGAATAACCAGCTAGGTTGATCTAGTAGTGAACATAATATTGAGTTAACTCCTGAATGAGAAGAATTGCATCCAGGAGGTCAGGTATTCTAGATCATAGGATGCCCAAAGACTTATCAAGAAGTTGTCAGTTTAGACAGGTTCATAGTAAACCCATAAAAACTATGTTTGGGGAAAGTTATTGGCAGGGGTCAATAGGTTCGTAGTGATCCCATGAAAACTATATTCAGTTAAAGTTATTGACAGAAGTCAATAGGTTCATAATCAACCTATGAAAACTATGATATAAGAGAAGTTATTGGAGATACCAATAGGTTTAGGGAGAACCCATGAAATAATTGAATGAAGTTATTCGCAGGGGCCAATAGGTTCTTAGTGATCCCATGAAAACTATGAAATCAGACAGATAGTCCCTGAGCTTTAAACAGGTTATTATCAGCCTAGGAAAACTAGTAGGTTAATAGTGACCCTAGAAACTATAACTGAGACAGATAGTCAAATGAATGGGGATGGGAAATCCAGGATGTTTTTCTTGTTTGCATATCATCATGGTATTTTTAATTGCTATGTTTTTTACCGTTGTGGATGCAGGAGCATGGTATATGGTTATTATAAATTTTTGGGTAAGATACCAGTGAGGGGAAAACCCGTTCCGCTAAGCGGCGTGGTCTCATTAGATATCTAAATGGTTCGAGATGGTAGGTTATTATTCATACCAGCCTTTATGTCTGACTCGAAGTTTATGTTTTCCCCTTAAACTCTCGGGTGCTCAATTGGTTTTGAGTAGTTTGAGAGTTGAGGTTTTCAGGTTCCCCTTTAGACGAATAAGCTTTCGGAGACGTGCAGGAGGCAAGCTAGCTTGTAGGAGTTCTTTTCTATTTGATTCCGCTGTGTTTTGATGTAAAGGCAAAGTTGTTTAATTGCCTATGTTTAGACACTGATCATCCAAAGGGGCATCTTCATATGTCGATCTTGGCATATTTTGTAATAATTATATTTTCTCTAAACGTGGTTCTCGAATTTGGGATTATGTAATGAATTTGGAATATGATTGAAATGGAATGAGAAATTTGTTTAATGTTTTTAAAAAAATTCATATCCATGTGGTTTTGTTATATTAATGTATATAACATTACCGCATTTGGTCACCGAGAATTAATAATTATGGATGACTACAGCATCTGTAGCCGTTAATTTTGGGCCTCCAAGTGGGGATGTTACAAGTTGGTATCAGAGCATAGGTTTTTGGAAACTTAAAAGAAATTTCAAACTTAAAAAGATTTTTCAGAAACATAATCCAATGAATCAAAAAATAAGATTGGGGTTTGGGTTAACGCTATAGTAACGTACCTGTATTTGATGCATATATAAGTACATATTCCCCTCTCTCTTAGACTGTTCTTCTGTATCTTACTAAGGCTCATATGTAGATTTATGAGAAAGGAAGATATGGAGGCTGAAAACGAAAGAGGAAAGCTCGATGGAGGAAGCACCACAGCAAATGGAAATGCTCGACCCAACAGGAGACAACAGGGTCGACAGGCAAATACTAATCCAAATGCAAATGCCAACGTTGGTGTTGGAAATCCACCAGTAGACATGGGGATGATATATCAGTTCTTCGTCTATTTGGGACAAGCAGAAGCTGCCGTAGGTGTAGCCGGGGTAATGTTGGAAATATTGTAGGAGCTAATCTCGTGGCCCCAGTAGGCACCAACTATGCTAAGTTGAGCAGAGATTATACCAGTCTTGGTGGAAAGCCGTTTGTGGGAATGGAGAATGCTATAGAAGTTGAGAATTGCTTTTGCATTGTCAGAGAATCTTCGATGACTTGGGATTGAACGATGAGCAGAAAAGGAGGCTTGCTTCTAAGCAGTTGCAGGGAGCAGCGCTTCATTGGTGGAATAGTGTTACTACTGATGTTCCCGAGGAAGAGTTGACTTGGGTGGAATTTCAAAGGAGATTCAAGGAGAGGTTTTTGTCTGAAGTTGCCAAGTCGGTATTATTGAGGAAGTTCATGGACTTGGTGCAAGGCGAGATGTCGGTGATTGAGTATGCCACGAAGTTTGATGAGTTATCCAGATATGGACATGCTACCATTGACCCCGTTATCAAGAGGAATGAGAAGTTTATTCGGGGATTGAGACCCGAGATTTCTAGGGCGACCCTGCCACATCTTTGTGATCCTTGTAATGTTATTATGGAAATGGCAATTCAACATGAGGAGATGCTTGCTGCTTACGGGAAGGAGAAACAGGTTGAAACCCAGAGTTCTCTTGGCAGGAAAAGGATGTTCTTCAAGAAGAAGGGAACCCAGAAGGGAGAAGCTGCCAAGAAGGCAAAGGCTAATCTAGTTTGCTTTAAGTGTGATAAAAAGGGTCATTATGCTTATGAATGTCGAACTTGCAAGAGGAAGAAGACCGCAAACAAGAAGGGTGTGAAGTGCTTTAACTGCGACCAAGTTGGGCATTACAAGAACCAGTGTCCAGAACCGGCCAGGGCGGACAAGGGAAAGGTCTTTGCTGTTGGACCATCGTCTGCTAGGCCAACTGCAACAGAGAAAGGAATGATTGTGACAGAAGGTACGCTTTAGATTAAGAGTATACTAGTTAGGGTACTATTTACTGGTGCATTCATTTATATCCCAGTGTTTGGTTGATAGGTTATTTTTTGAATCAACATACGTTGTTACTTCCTTAAGGGTTGCGAATCCGATAAGAGAGTATGCAACTCTGGGAATGAGATGTGACCAGTTAGAACTTGATTTTTTAGGTCATAAGTTTGCATGCAGTTAGTATATTTTCGATTTCGAAATCATTTTAGGTATTGATTGGTTGGGTGGATATGAGGCTAGGATATTTTGCCAGGATAGGGAAATATCGCTGAGACACCTTGATAGTCATAACCGAATTATATTCTCAGTGGAGGATTCTGATTGGAGTGTTTGTACTCTTTTGAGTGCTATGGAAGTAAAAGAAGAGTTAAATCGGGTTCTCGTAGTAAGAAAATTTGCAGATGTTTTTGAACCGGTTACAGGACTACCACCGAAACGAGCCATTGAGTTTCAGATAGATCTTGTGCCAGAAGCAGAACATGTAAGTAGACCACCTAGCGGATGACACCAACCGAGATGAAGTAATTGAACGTGCAGCTAGTGGATCTAGAAGGGAAATTTTTTATCAGACCAAGCAGTTCGCCTTGGGGTGCGGCCGCGGTGTTCGTGAAGAAACATGATGGGTCGTTAAGGATGTGTATCGACTATCATAAGTTGAATGAGAAGATGATTAAGAATACGTATCCTTTGCCGAGAACCGATGATCTATTTGATCAGTTGTGTGGAGCCAGAGTATTTCCCAATTGGATTAGACAACAAGTTTCCATCAGTTAAGAGTGGCAGAGGACAGTATTCCATTGACAGCGTTGTGGACTAGGTATGGTTCGCACAAGTGCTTAGTAACGTCATTCGGGTTAATGAATGCATCGGCTTTCTTCGTAGATTTGGTGAACCGAGTTTTCCGAGAGTACTTGGATAAGTTCATATTGGTATTTATAGATGACATTTTAGTATACTCCAAAAATGGAAAAGAGCATAAAGACCACCTTAGAGTAGTGCTTGAGCCGCTAAGACAGTATTAGCTGAATGCGAAATTTTCCAAGTGTCATTTTTGGAAGAAAGAGGTTAAGTTTTCTGGTCACATGGTTTTAGAGTAGGGTTTGTCAATCGATCCAAATAAGATTGAAGCTGTTAATAACTGAAAGAGACCAAAGACATTGACTGAGATTAGAAGTTTTCTTAGACTTGTTGGCTATTACCGGAGCTTCATTAAGGATTTCTTGTGAATAGCAACGCCTTTGACTAAGTTAACCAGGAAGGACGTGAAGTTTATTTGGACTTACAAATGTGAGGAAGCATTCCTTAAGTTAAAGCATTTGTTGACCAACGCGCCAGTGTTAATCGTTCTAGACGGAAACCAAGGGTCGGTGGTGTATACGGGTGCATGTAGAACCAGATTAGGAGCTGTGTTGATGCAGAAAGGTAAATTCATTGCCTACGCTTCACGATAGCTTAGATCGCATGAGGTGAGATATCCTACTCATGATTTGGAGTTGGCTGCGGTGATCTTCGCATTAAAGATATGGAGACATTATCTCTAAGGGGAGAGATTTGAGCTATACACGGATCAGAATTCCTTAAGAAATTTATTCTCTCAGAAGGAGTTGAATATGAGGCAGTAGAGGTGGCTGGAGATTTTAGCAGCTTATGATTTTGGTATAGAGTATACACCGGGGAAAGAAAATAAAGTAGCGGATGCTCTCAGTAGAAAACATCAAAATGTGGTGTTAGCTATGTTAGTAGAATGGAAATATTTAGAGGCTTTGACTACTTGTCGTGTGCAGATAAGATCGACTGCTAGTTCTAATTAGAGCACCGCCATGTTGTCCGGTTTAGAAGTTCGACCAGTGTTGATCGAAATAATTGCTTCTAAGAAAAAAGAGGATCCATTATTAGCCGAGAAGATTAAAAGGCTTGAGGTTTGGTCAGAGATCGATGATCTAAAGGATTTTAGTCTTGACCAAAGGGGATGGTTGAAAAAGAAGGGATGGTTGTGTGTTCCGAATGTTGGGGACTTAACGAAAGAAGTTCTTAGGGAATGTCATCGATCTAAATTTACGATTCATCCTGGAGGAACCAAGATGTATCTGGGTATGAAGAGGAGCTTCGACTGGAACGGTATGAAGAAGGTGTTGGCTTGTGGGTTAGGCAGTGTGCGAACTATCAACAAGTGAAGGCCGAACATCAGAAGCCGAGTGGATTGCTTCAACTTTTGGAGAAACCAGTTTGGAAATGGGATTCGATATCCATCGATTTTATAGACGGATTGCCAAGGTCGAATAGAGGAAATGAAAGTATATGGGTCATAGTGGACAGGTTGACCAAGAGTGCTCATTTCATTCCAGTTAAGCCAACTAGGATGGCACCTATTTTAGCTAAGTTGTTCGTGAAGAACATAGTTAGAATGCATGGAATTCCTAGTAGTATAGTCAATGACAGAGATGCTTTGTTTACTAGTGAATTCTAGAAGAGTCTACATGATGTGTTGGGTACCAAGCTCAAGATGAGTACTGTGTATCACCCTCAGACTGATGGACAAACAAAGAGAGTCAATAAGGTATTCGAGGATTTGTTAAGAGCTTGTGTGTTGGACTTTGGCGGATCTTGGAAAGATCACCTCCACTTAGTTGAGTTTTCCTATAATAACAGTTATTAGACTAGCATAGGAATGACGCCTTTTGAAGCTTTGTATGGAAGGTCATGCAAATAACTAGCATGTTGGTTGGAGACTGGAGACAGATTAGTCTTCGGTCTAGATCTGGTTAGAGAGGCGACATAAAAGATTGAGTTGATCCGAGAAAGGATGAAGGAAGCTCGGTCTAGATAGAAGAGTTATGCAGATAAGAGGCGTAAAGATCTAGAATTTACAGTTGGAGATAGAGCTTTCATTAAGGTATCACTGATGAAGGGTGTGGTACAATTCGAAAAGTCAAGGAAACTGGCACCGAGATATGTTGGTCTGTTCCTAATTATAGAGAGGATTGGGAAGCTCGCATATAGAGTAGAGTTGATGAGCAGTTTGGCGGATGTCCATAATGTGTTTCATGTATCTCATATTCGTAAGTTTTGGGTCTGGAATTTATATATGTTAGATAACATATTAAAAGTGAATTTTGATGATTTTTGGGGATTTTTCTAAGTGATTTACTATGGAAATTAAATTAATTAAGTTGGAGAACTTAAATGTCTTAATTGTTTTGTTAAGGGAAGGGCTCCTTTGTATATTATTTTTAATTAATTTCTGGATGAATTCGGTAGTCCTTTAGACAATATTTTGGTAAAGTTATGGAAAACAATTATATTTTTACAAATAGGCAAGTTAGTTGAAAAGCATTTACTTAAAAAGGCAACAAAACAGTTTTGTATGGAATCATTGTTTCACCACTTCCAGTAGCAACCTTTCGACCCCATACTTCCGCTTTTAACCAAGTCGAAACCAATACATATGGTGTCAATACTTTGGTATGTATTGGATTGGAGAAAGGCGGCAGATATAGAGTCGAAACCATGCCTTCGAAGGGGTCGAGGCCATTTTAAATAGCTTTCAAAGGTCTTTGTTTTGCTTTCCAAAGAGATGTCGCTTGCCTTGCTTTTAATGGATGCTTTCGAAAGGGTTGAATTACTTTTATATAGCTTTCGAAGGGGTTGCCTCCTTTTTGTTTTAAAGGGTATCTTTCGAATGAGTTTCCGCGTTTTATGTTTTAAAATGGAGCTTTCGAAAGGGTAGCTTTGAACCTAATGAAACCTTGTCGTCTTCATACCTTTCGAATAGGTTGGAAGCTTTCGGTTAGTTCAAATGGCAAGCTTTTTTTATAAATATAACAAGCCACTTCCCAATGCTTTTGAAAGGGCTCCAGTAGCCACTTATACTAAAGGTTTCGAAGGCAATGGCTTCGAAACGGGTTTCGTAGCTATCCTTCCAATTGTTTGCTTAAAAGATTAAAGCTTTCGAAAGGATGGTTCCGAAGCCATCTGTTTTCCACAAACTCTTTTATTTGAAGGTTAATGGTTTCGAAAGGGTTACTTTCACTTATGTTCACTTTGACCCAAAAATTGTATTCAAGATTAAACCCAATGGTTTCTAAAGAGGTACTTTCAAATGGTTTCGAAGCTATAATTCTATAAGTTGGAAAGTGATGCTTTAATACTTTCAAAAGGAAGATTTCGATGCTTTCGAAAGAGATGTTTTAAAGTGTTTTGAAAAGAAGATTTGAATGCTTTCGAAAGAGATATTCTAATGGTTTCGATAGTAAAGGTCTATGGTTTTGAAAGCCTTAGTTTTCAAAATAAAGAACCCAATCTCATTTTTAAAGGAATACCCACGGCGAGCTTTGAAATGGTTTTAATTTTGGAATTTTTGAAGAAGCTTTCCTTGATAAAAATAATGGGTTAAAGGTATTTACCATGTTTCATGTGGAAATGATTTCAAGGATATTAAACCATAAATATTGGTATTGTTATGTTATTGTATGTGCTTCTTCTATAAACATGTTCACTGTATAATGGAACCATAACTGTATTTTAGGGAGTAAGGGTATAATAACCAGCTAGGTTGACCTAGTAATGAACATAATATTGAGTCAACTCCTAAATGAGCAGAATTGCATCCAGAAGGTCAGGTAGACCAGAACATAGGATGCCCAAAGACTGATCAAGAAGTTGTCAGTTTAGACAGGTTCATAGTAAACCCATGAAAACTATGTTCTGGGAGAGTTATTGGCAGGGGCCAATAGGTTCGTAGTGATCCCATAAAAACTATATCCGGATAAAGTTATTGACAGAAGTCAATAGGTTCATAGTCAACCCATGAAAATTATGATATAAGGGAAGTTGTTGGAGATACCAATAGGTTCTGGGTGAACCCATGAAATAATTGAATGAAGTTATTGGCAGGGGCCAATAGGTTCTTAGTGATCCCATGAAAACTATGAAATCAGACAGATAGTCCCTAAACTTTAAACAGGTTATTAGTCATCCCATGAAAACTAATAGGTTAATAATGACCCTAGAAACTATACTAAGACAGATAGTCAAATGAATGGGGATGGAAAATCTAGGATATTTTGCTTGTTTGCATATCGTCATGATAATTTAAATTGCTATGTTTTTAACCATTATGGATGCAGGAGCACAGTATATGGTTATTATAAACTTTTAGTTAAGATACTAGTGAGGGGAAAACCCATTCCGCTAAGCGGCATGGTCTCTCTAGATATCTAAATGGTTCGAGATGGTAGGTTATTATTCATACCAGGCTTTATGTCTGACTCGAAGTTTATGTTTTCCCCTTAAACTCTCGGGTGCTCAATTGATTTTGAGTAGTTTGAGAGTTGAGGTTTTCAGGTTCCCCTTTAGATGAATAAGCTTTCGGAGACGTGCAGGAGGCAAGCTAGCTTGTAGGAGTTCTTTTCTATTTGATTCCGCTGTGTTTTGATGTAAAGGCAAAGTTTTTTAATTGCCAATGTTTAGACTCTGATCATCTAAGGGGATATCTTCATATGTCGCTCTTGGCATATTTTGTAATAATTATATTTTCCCTGAACGTGGTTCTCAAATTTGGGATTATGTAATGAATTTGAAATATGACTGAAATGGAATGAGAAATTTGTTTAAGGTTTTTAAAAAAAATTAATATCTATGTGTTTCTGTTATATCATTGTATATAACATTACCGCATTTGGTCACCGAGAATTAATAACAATGGATGGCTGCAGCATCCGTAGCCGTTAGTTTTGAACCTCCAAGTGGGGGATGTTACATAATGAACAAAAAATAGGAATCTTTCACACAAGCTTTAAGAAGCCAAATAGGCTTTATCACGTCTGTACACTTGTATAACCAATCAGCGCAATGATTTCGCAATAACCAAGACAAGAATAAAGGAATTGGAAGAGGAATTAGGAACTACACAGATTCGTTTAGTTGACTTAGAAATTTTTTTAAAAAGAGGCAAAGGGTATTTATACTGGCTTTTATAAAGGTGAGATTAAGAAGGTAGAAAGTACGGTCGAGGGATTATCTCTGCAAGTGACGGAATAACTTAATAGGGAAGAGAAACCATCTATGACTTTAGTTCCTTATCCATCATCTAGGCTAGGTGATGCTCTTGCTCCTCCCCTAGGAGTAAAATACGATGTCATTTCTCAATGGAAATAGGATTTTAAAAATCACTATGAATCCAAGTTTATTGAGTTGAAAGATTATTATGAGAAGACACAGGCATGTCTTGAGGGTAGCGGGACGCATGGGAGTACGAACGAGCTATTTGGTTAATTTTCTAAATCAACTAAAAGGACTAAGTCTCAACTTTTGGATGATATTAAGCATATGTGACAAGTGGCTATCCAACGTATGAATGCTCTCGAAGCTAAAATTTCCAAATTAGAGTCTCAACTTTCTGCACCGTCCATCGAATTGGTTTCCGATACTGTGACATCAAGATCTTATACGCCTCCTCTTCATGGTTAAGATAAGGCTTCCTAATCAAGGAACATCATAAGGAGAAGGTTTGGCGGGTCATGAGAAATATTGTTGTGAAGCATTCAATTGATGATTTTAGTTTTTGCGCCTAACCTTGACTTAGCTGTCGTATATACTCGTGGTGACTTCATTTCAACAATGCAGAATGTTGGTGATCCTTGGGAGGGTACTAATTATGATCCAAGGATACATTTGTTAATGCCTATCATTGCTCATTTGTTATTATTACCAAGCTAACTGATCCTCCTGCCTTTATTGGATTTGGGCCAGGATGCAACGGGTTAGGTGAGCATATTTCAATTTTTTACTATTTTGCATCTTATTGGGCCTATGAAATCTAAATTATTTAGGTCTGATCAAAATTAATTTTAAATAAAATCATTATTTTATTTTGTTTTTGGATGAATTTAATTTTGGTATTATATTTATGTTAAATAATATGAACATGTGTATCATATACACGTGTGTGTACGTGCACATGTAACATATACAATATATATGGTTTAACATTCTCATATATAAGTGCTAGGATTTACACCACAATGAACAAGTTAGCCCCTCCGTATACATATATGTTGTTTAATATATATAATTCAATGTGGTACAAAAATATAATTATAATAGAATAAATATTTATATATATTTAACATTCTAAAATAGTAATATTTATAAATACAAATATTAATAATTATAAATTTAAATTTCAAATATCAGATCTAGATCTAGATTTTAAAACATTTTCTAATTTCAGATTTAAATCAATAGATTATATTTGTAATATATGTATAAATATACAGAATTAATTTTTCTCTCAAATATATATATATATATATAAATTAATACTTAAAATTCAAATATAAAATAACATTATATTTAAATGTAAATGAATAAAATTATATACATATATTCGTATATATTTTCGGCCTGAAAATTGTTTGGTGAAGTCTATTTTTCTAAAATCCTTTAGGGTTTTAACATTTGTTTTTTTATGAATCATTTCCATATGGAAATGTTTAATTTTTTTCTCAAATCATTAACACAATAATAAGAATAATTAGTGTATATTAAATATATATATATATACCCACACACATATACAAATTTTATAATATATATCATATTAAAAAATATGTTGTATTTTAAAGTTAATAATTTATATATATTTAAATATAGTTTTAAAATATATTGTTTTTCGTAAATGCTTGTATGTATGTAATTTAACAAAATTTTATATATAATATATATTTACATTTATATAATAAAAGTAAAATTTTGTTTTATAGTCCTTTTAAAATTATTATTTAAATTAGAAATTTTTTTGTGCTGGCCAAGAGCTACCTATATAGTTTTTGAATCTTAAATCTTATATACATCTTCATATCCAAAGTTGATAGCCACATATATATGGATTCATGATATCATGATCATATCTAAGCATATACGATTCAAGATAATTATCAAATAAATATATATAATTGTAAATAGATAAATTACCTTAACTATAGCCTAATTAGTACACATTGAACGCTAAATCGATCGACTCTGCTTGAATCTGAATTCAAATCCTTCTAGAGAGTAACCAAACTATAAGCATTACACAACGGTGTCCTTATTTTATTTAAATTTGTATTTTTGATGCTTGAATCAATGGAGGAGCTGAGGGGGTATATATAGCCAGGAATGAGAAAGGTTAGAGAAAAAGTGGAGAGCTCAATACCCATGGCCTGTCATCCTTGCAACTTTTATAGGCCTCCAAATCAATTCAACCCCAATTATATAAAATACATTTAAATCTAATTTAAACGTACATCGTTAACGTATATCGATACGTATGTATACAACTTTTATATGCATGCTATTTTGAAACAAATAAAATTAAAATTTATAATTAATATTTCATAAATATTAATTAATTAATTTAATTTATAATAATTATAATTTAATTAAATCGGGTGGTAGTCGGAGTGAATCTTAGGTGTAAATTCGATCAGCGATTAAATTGAACAATTCGAATATTAATGTTTATAGATCGCCTTAGCTAGTGGTATGACATTATAACCAAATTTATGGCTTATATAGCTTCGGTAAAATCCAATTTTACTTATTTTAACTGGTATCTGGTAGTGATAATTAGTTACACCAATTCTCTTCTTCAAAACCATATCACATTAAGCCTTATGGAATTTGGTAATCGTTAAAATTCCAATATCATCCATATTCAACTTTATAGTCCAAACACAAAGTCCTTGGTTCGATAATAACAATTATTATTAACTGAGCTGCTCTAGCTAGGGACTTTGACTTTGAGTTGACTTAAGTTGACTGTGATGCTAACCCCACGTAACCGAGGAGATGAATTCTTTATTGAATCGTGTTTCACTTCCAATGCTTCCACTCAACCCAATTATAGTCATTCAATGGACATTGTATTATGATTGAACTATAATCAAGAGTTTCCACATTGAAGCTCGATAGTATTCTCAAGTTAAGAGAAATATGTAATTTTGTAACGTCGATATTTTCTAGTTTGACCATAGTTATACTAACCAACAAAAAACTATCGAATGAGTTATTCTATGGTCATCCAATAACTATCAGCACGTAACCCCTTAGTGCCCCCATCAACCATAAGTAATACAACACCTAAAATTTTAAGAGCATTATGTACTCTAATCTCAACGGATCATCGACATTCAGTCTTGATACATCTTGACTAGTAATGTTTAAAATGATGTTTTTAATATATTCAAATATATTGCTCATGATTTCGATACCTTGTAATTACTATCAGAAAACACAGCATTTATGAATTTCCTATTCAATATGCTAATCAATCAATTATAACACATTATAATAAGTATATAATAGAAAGAAAACATATTTTATATTGAACGAGATTTTACTACATAGTTAATAGTTTACAATAAATTATAGAATTGCCCCTAGGGCATACCCCTAACTCTATCAATCTCCCACTTACACTAAGGGTCGATTATGGACCTCAATCCCATTCCTTAGATCAACTCAATGATAATCGGCTGAGTTAATCCATTTGCGGCTGATGGGTTTTATCCCTTTAGGTAGGTATGACAAAGTCCACACTTTGTTTCCATACATAGAATCCATCTTGGATTTCATTGCTCCAAGCCAAAGTGTAGTATCTTTACTCTGCAGTACTTGTTGGAATGACAGAGGGGTGTCGTCATCTAAGACACGATCCTCCTTCTCGCCATCCATGAGAAAATCATAGTATCTCTCTTGTGTGCGAGATTTTCTACTAGACCTTCTAATAGGTTGCTTTTTTCGTATACGGATGTAATTGGTTCTCCCACTAGTTCAGCTTTGTGTTAATTTCTCAAATCTCATCCAAGTCTACAATTTTGTTGTTAATTTCTTTTAATGGAAATTCCTTTTCTAAAAAGATAGGTTGTGTAGAAACGATAACTGTTTTTCCTATGTGTTGCAAAAAAAATATTCCAAGAATTCTTGGGATATCCTATAAACTTACACAAGGCTAATCTTGCCTCAAGTTTGTTGGGACCAACGTTCTTAACATAGGCTGGAAAACCCCACACCTTCAAATAACTAAGGTGGGGTTTCTTCCCGTGCCACATCCCGTATGGCATCTCAGGCATAGATTTAGTGGGTAACAAATTCAACATATGCGATGTGGTTTTTGGCGCATATCCCCAATAGGACAGAGGTAACTCGGGCTTACTCATCATGGAATGAACCATATCTAATAAGGTCCGATTCGTTTCCTCTGAAACACTATTGTGTTATAGAGTATACACTAGAGTAACCTAAAAGATAATCTCATAATATTTTAAGTACTATTTGCAGTTTTTTCCAACGTACTCTCCTCCTCGATCGGATCGATATATTTTAATCTTTCGATTCGTTTGATTTTCAATCTTATTTTTAAATTCAATAAATTTCCCACAGACATCGGATTAATTCTTTACAAGATACACATATCCTAATCTTGAGAAATCATCCATAAAAGTTACAAAATAAGAATAATTATCTTTTGAAACTATAATATCGGGCCACACACATCACTATGTACGAGATCCAAGAGTTCGCAATCACTTTCATTGCTCTCACTACAGGGGTGTTTGGTCATTTTACCTTTGAGATACGACTCACACGTATAAAATGATTCGGAATTGAATGATGGTAGAAAACCCTTTGGTTTTTAATTTGTGTAGTTATTCTCACTTATATGACCTAGCCTGCAATGTCGAAGATTTTATTTATATCATCATTCGAAGAGTTACTCAAAGCACAAACATAATTAAGATTGATCGAATAAATGACATAATCTAAAATACCATCACAGACTTTATTATTAGCAAACATAATGTCATAATATTATTAGCATAGTGAAAAATATAGCTAGTCTCAAACTATATAGACACAGAAATAATCCCAATAATAAAGTCTTTCGCATAATAGCAATTATTTAATATCAATACTAATTAATTAGGCAGACTTAAATGAAAATCTCCAACCACCATTACATCTATTAAAGATCCATCGGCAACTTGAAGCTTTATCTCTCCATTTGCCACATGATGTTTATTCCTAAGCCTCTATGATGAATTATAAATGTGAGTTCTCGATCCATGATCTAAAGCCCAAGATAATTTATTGATTGGAAAACAATTTTGAATCAATTATGTTTCTTCTCTTTGACAAACTTTAAGTACTTCGAACAATTTCGTACATTGACCCTTCTTATGACAGTGATGACATCCACCCTTTCGACCAGGGCAGTCTTCTTGTTCTTCTTACTAACCCCTTTCCGCTTCTTCAAACTATTCAAAGATGACGTGTTCCCCTTAATTGCGAACATCACATTCTAATTCTTGGATGAAGATTCGACTGATCTCAACATATTAAGCAGCTTCATGAGGCTTATGTTCAACTGGTTCATATTATAGTTTAATATGAATGACTAAAATTGAGGAGTAAGAGACCCTAGGATTAGATCTAATTGCAGCTCGTTGCCTATCGTAATGTCCAATGAGCAAGTTTATTAATATAGCCTTTCATCAATTGTAACGACCCGTAATTTTTGAAAATTAAAATATTAATTTAAATAAGATTTTGAATTTAATATTGTGAGAAATTGAAAATTTATGATTTGTTAATAAGAAAAATAATTAGAATGAAATTTAATAATGTTAATTTAAGGTGATCAATGACTATTTGAATGTAATCTCAATCAATTGGAATAATTGTAAAGTTAATTTGGTTAGATATCGTAAATAAGGAATTAAACCAAATGTTTTATTTAAATGGTAAAATTGTATATAATTGATTGAAATTGGTTGATATAGAATAATTAATCAGTATGTGAATTTATTTGCTTGGTTTGTAAGCAATAAACATAGAAATGTGTTCGAAATTGTAAGTTTTAACAATTGTTTAATTATCATTTCACTAATTAATCCGTTGAAACTAAATCGGAAATCAGTTGGAATTAATCTAATTAAATATTGTAGTTAATACGAATTAAGATGGTAACTGTAGAATATCGATGTAATAAATGGTAAACCAATGTTAATGATATCCATAAGGTGATGGTTGATTGAATAATAAGATGTAGATCAAAATAAATGAATTTATGGGAATTAAATTATAATTAATGAATTTATTTCAATTGAAACTGAACACTGTAATGAGTGCAATATTTAACATTGGATTAGACATGGAAATTTATTTTAAAAGATTATAAATTACTAGGTAACCAAAAATGATATAATTTGTTAGTTATAAAATTTGAATTTGAAAAGTGATAAAATCAATTTAATAATAATTTATTTAATTAACGTGAAAATAGCCATTTTGGCCACTGTCTGGGATTTTAACGAAACCAGTTTCATCGGATCTGTAATGGTGAATTATTGTAAGATTTCAAGTTCGTAGCGATCAGACTTGTCGTTTGATCGTGCAGGCTCGAAACGCGTAGGAATCAATTTAATGAATTTAATTTGAAATAAGCTGATTTTAAAGCTAACTTCTTCTTACAATGTAATTTGGGTTTGAAACCTATTCCATTGAGTTTAAAAATATCGGAAACATCTATTTCGATATATTGGATGACCCACTTTCATTTCGAAAGCGGAACGGGCTTTTCGGGTCGTTATTGTCGTTTCAAATCAGTTCGATAGGTTCATTCATTCTTATCGGGCCATGTCTATAAATAGCTTTTCTAACCTTAGTAGCCTTTTTATTCTTATTACTGTACGTATTGGTCTATTCAATCATCAGCTCCTTCCTTCTTCTAATGGCAGAAACCAAATTCCAATAACAAACCCTGATTCAATTTCAAATTCAAATCGAAAATCAAACTCCTCAAAACTATAGCAATTATATATCCTTGGAAAGCTCTCAAAGATCTCAATCTAGATCTACAGTTCGTTTTTAGATTTGGGTCTTCATGTGTCCATAATTTGATGGATCATTCTCGGCCGTTTATTGTGGTGGTTGATCATCGGCGATGGATCATCGATCCGAGGGTACTATCGCGTGGAGATGGACGAGGGGAGTTCATCTGTGCTGGCCATTTGTAGTCATGATGGTTTGATCGCCATTAAAAATTAAACTAGGGTTTGGAAAACGTGGCGGCGGCTGGATCATTTCAGTTGACATGGGCGTTCGAGAGGCGTTTGGTGGTCGTGGGGGGGAGGGGTTTGCGCAGGCAGAGGCGATCATCTGGAGGAGTTGACGTGGTCGCGGCTGGCCTTAACGGTGGTGGAAAAGAGTTGGAATCGGCGGTTAAGGAATCGCATGCGTGTTGAAGCTCGAGTAGGATTAGGTAAAAATGACAATTATTACGTGTATGACATTCTCTTTTATTTAATTCAATTTTTAATTTTAAATGTATTAACGTATATAACTTTTGCATACGAGCTCGGATTCATGCGTGGTTTTCTCCATTGCGGTCGTATCAAAATTTTGAATATTATGGAACTGGTTTGGACAAATTCTGAGACTGTTAGATTTTGGGCTATTTTTGAATTTTAAAATCATCGACAAATCAAAGGTGAGTGTTTTAACTCACTCACAACTACTAAATTGTCTTATGTTAGTTAGATTAAATTTATATTGTGATTAGAAGTTGATTTATTACTGTTTGATACATTTAAATTCTCATTCCAGTTAAATCTGACTTTTATTGAATTTAATCACCGTTTAATTTAATATTGAAGTTTAAATTGTCTCTTAAAGACCTGTTAATGATAATCAGTTAATTGTTGTTATTTATTGGTCGAATTGAATGGTGATTGTGAGGGATGTTTAACTGTTGATATTGGATGACTGGATGTTATGTTATATATCACACTGCAAGTTCCCTTAGTTTATTGTTAGTAAATCATTATGGGTTGAAATGATACATACCCAAACGATCTGATAGATCAGGGGAAAATCCTTATAGGTTGAAATGATAGACTCAAGTGATTTTATGGATTTTGAATTTTAACTCGGGATTGCGGGTTGAAATGATATATACCCGTAAATTTAAATTTATTACGGGTTGAAATGATAGATATCTGTATCACTTGACCAAAGGGTAGAAAATTATATACAGATACCGGATTGGTTAAGAAATCCTTAATTTTTGAATCCAGTTAAATGATATATTGCAATAAAATTGATTTATATAAACTGAATTATTTTCGAAAATCCAAGCTTTAAATGTTGAAATTGAAATTGGGTTAAATGAATTGTTTAAAGAATTTAAATTGAAATTTCAAAGTTGAATTCTGAAATATAAATGGGATTTATCAAAAATTTGAGTTATTGCAAACATTTGAATATTTAACTTAGAAATCTATGAAATTGAAGTGGTTTAAAATTGTAGTTCAAACATGGATTTGAAATCGATATAAATTGAAATGATTTATGGGAATTTGAATTGAAAGAAAATGTAGTTTTGTTGAAATCTGGATATGGTCCAGATTTGTTGAAATGGAAGAAACAGTTTGATTTGATATTATTTTCAAATTAATTATTTTAATATAAACTTTTAAAAATCTATTATTTAAAGTTTCAAATTTATTTATATTTTCAACTATTTACTATATAAACCATTTCCAATAATCAAACCATTTTATATTAAACTATTAAAAATATATTAAATCCATTTTAAACTATTTAAACTATTTTAATCTATTTTAATCTATTCTAAACTATTTTAAACTATTTAATCTATTTTAATTTATTTTAAACTATTTAAATTATTTTAAACTATTTTAATCTATTTTAATCTATTTTAAACTATTTAAACCATTTAAACTATTTTAAAGTATTTTAAACTATTTTGAAACTACTTAAATTCTTTATGAATATCTAAACTACTTTCTAAAATTCAAACGGTGCAAGGTTGAATTGTTTAGATTCAAATCCTTGCTTTAAAAGCGAATATGGTTAAATAATGTTATAACCTAAGTTGGGATTTTAAACAATTTTTTCTAGTGAAATGACATATTTTGAGTAAATATGATGATTTTGAAATGAAAGTTTAACCTATTTGTGAATATGGTTTCGAAAGTGATATGATTTCAAATGTGATATGATTTCGAAAGTGAATATGATTTCGAAAGTGATATGGTTTGAATTGAATATGATATTTTGATATCAATTATGAATTGGTTTTGGAAATGTAAAAGAACCATCCGGTGTGAAATAAGCGTTCGCTTGTTAAAGAGACGGGGATCGGATATTGTCATTCTCTCTGCTAACACCGAAAACCACTTTAACAACTGTGCACGTGGTGGAGAATCTAGAATAAAGTAGGATGGTTTGGCGAACGATTCTGTATGAGGTATTAACGTAGCCCTGACTCCCGCGAATCAGCTTGATGTGGCTAAAACAGGAGCTATACCGAGCCAAGTGAGGTCGCTCCTCCTATTGGGCACATTTCTTCGATACCATATTATGACTTTGTGATTGATTTGGTGGCCACCCCTCGATTTGATTATGAGAGTGTGTTTCGAGTAGGGCGGTAGTAGCTGCTATGCGTTATCACCAGTCCGGGAGTGCAAATGGTAGAATCCTACCCTGGCATTGCCTCGTGTGCCTTGTCACATGCCTTATCGCGCCCATTACGAGTTTGTTTTGTATCGTACCTATAGAGTGCTCCCTGAGTAAACCACCGGTTTGGTGGAGCTTACAGTATTTATATAGACTAAGGGAATATATAAAAATGTGTTAATGGGGATATGGGTAACGCCTTAATGCTATTTTAATACTTTACTTTACTGTAGACATATTGTAATAGAGTATTGTACTATGTATGTAGGTAGTTTAATGGATCCTTCGGAGATGGAAATCCCAAACATCTCTTAAGTTATTGCACTTACGTTTGACACTGGATAGGAGACGTAAAACCCCGTAAACATCTCTGAAGCCGTTACACTCATATTTATTTACTATTGATTTAACTTACATAAGATCTTTTAGTTTTGACTCGAGTGTTTTGTCTTTTCATTACGCACAGGTCAATCTGAGCTTTTCAGTGTATTGAAGACCTTATTACTGGAGGATGAAGATGAAGATTTAGTACTATTATTATGTATTATATTTATCTTGCTGCATCATGTTGTTCCGCTGCATTATTTATTTATTCCTGTTGTATATACTCTGATCTGTATTGTAAAAGTGTAATCAAATGTTATTTGTAAAACAGCTTCATGAACTTTTTATTTGATTATTATATTTTTTCATTCTGCTGTGAGATTCTGTGTTTTGTTTTCTTTCTTTCTCTTCTTTTTCTTATTTACCCCATAACAATCCTCCCTTTTGAATGGTTTGAGTCTAACATGTGTGTCTGCTTTGGCACTCGGAGGGTGCAGCATGATAGGGGTTCTTGCTTCTGGGTTTGGTAGCGAATAGTTGACTCTTACTCCTATATGTCCCATGGGGTTGGTGCAATCGAGAGGTTGGCCGTAAAAGCAGAACACAGGTACCGATGTATGCTACGGTGGGTGTTACCCTGCTGGCTGGTGTCCCATTACATTTGATATCAGAGCTTTGGTTTAGCGATAACCGTAGCTTTGTGGGGTATGACTCATTAGAAATAGGGTAGTAATACCTTAGAATGAGTCTGTCTGAGTATATATATGAGAGAGCGTACTTGTTAGTGTTATAAAAATTATTTTTATATTGTGTTAATTTTCTGTTTAGTATTTATAAATTCTGGTAGATACATAGGACGCTATGACATCGATTGGGATTTCTAAACACTTAATAGAGCAGACCGACACAATATTGTTTTGAAATATAGGTAAATGAAATAATTTTACCTAGTATTATATTTTGTATATAAATGAATATTTTTTATAAATGACATAGTTGTGTGTGATATGTTTGCTTTTTAGGAAGTGAAATTTTATAAATACTGGTTGCAAAATATGACTTACAAATAAAATAAATTTAACTCAAATTTGAGAACTTAAGTTCCGGGGTTTTGAAATTTGTTTTCGAAAGATTTTGGAATATAATATTAGTATTATTTGAAAGTATTTATAGACATAAATATTTCAATGTAATTTGAAAGAAATATTTTAAAAGAATTTTTAAAGGAAATAGATTCTGTACTCCCTCTCTATCGCTGGAAAATAATTTCAGTGATGATTGCACACATCATCGACGTTCATTTTCGAGTTTCAAAGTGGGAAGACCGCTATAGTAGTTTTACTACACATTTGTTATGACAAACAAATCTTAATTTTTAATTTCTAAATATGATTGGATATATATAATCTATGAGTTTGTGTGTGTGTGTATCTATATATATATATATATATATAATTTTAAAAGATTTGAAAATAGAACCCGGTATTTAGTTCTTAAGTTTCTGTAAATTAGAAATTTTAATTATTGTAATGAATAAAATCTTGACTATATTAATAATTGGAAACTTCTAAAATGAAAAATAATAAATTAAGAGTTAAGTTATTAATGAAATGTAAAGAAATTGAAGGTTGTCACTATAAATTAAAGAGTAATGAAAAATTTAGAAGATGTAATTGTTGAACATTTTGTTAATTAAAATGAATAAGATAAACTGGTGTAACATTCAATTGCATTCTTAAAACATATATATTACTTACCAGAAATGTTTAAAAAGTTGTAATGTTAAATAGGAATATGTATTAGAATCTTATACAAGTAAAATTTAAGTAATGAAAGGGTTCAATGGAATTATGTTTATAAATGAAGAATTAAGATGTATAAGAATATTATAAACTTAAATTAATGTTTGAAGCTATTTATAAGTGAAGTAAGTAGTAAAAGTGAATACTATATTAAGTAAATAATTATAATTTTAGAAAATGTTGGAATGACTCAGAAATAGATGTAATATTCAATAATACTATATATGAAAGAAATAAATGTGAAAAGAAAAAGAATTAAAAATTATAAGTATGAGTTGATTCATAAGTGAATATTGATATAAAAAGAAAATCAACGTAAATAATAATGCAATTAAAAATTGCAAAGAGACATACATAATATTTTGAGAAATTGATTATGGATGATCTAAATAATTGAATGGAAATAACTTATGTAAGTAAATGAATGTAAGTGAAAAAAAAGAAGATATTATATGAATGGATGAAAATAAACAAAAAGTAAACAATGATGTGAAAGGAAATTAATAAGAATAAATTTAAATGATATTTGAAATTCTTGGTTGTTTTGGCTTATGGAATGTTTGGGAAGGATACTTCTAATTGTTTAAGGTTGTATGAATAACCTATTAAGTAATTATCTAAGGCTATTGAGCGTAAGGTACACTTGATAGTCTATTTATCACCTTGTACGATTAAAAGTTTCTGAACCTGAACAATCCATTTGTTTGGCCGCTGTGGATGTATAATTGATTACTTTAATTGCATGTGATGATTTTATTGTTTTGTTTACATGTGAATATTGTTATGTTGTGTTGATTTGTTTTGTTACTAATTGAAACAACTAATATGTTGCCTTTTTACATAATTCTAACTCTTTTGGAACATATAAGTGAAATACAGGTTTATGGAAGCAATAGCAACTGCTTTTGGTTTCATAAATAAAGCGTTGTTTGCCTGACAAATAGGTACATTTTCGGATTACAGTTTCATAGCGATATTATATTGTTTTCCCGTGATTTGGGATATTTATTTTTGGAATATGATATATGTATATTGTTTTTATTTATATTACTATTTTCTGGACCTCTCCGTACAAAGGAGACTCTGCTAAAAAAATTCGTGAATTTTAGACCTAGAAAACTTTTGTGAAAGTGGAAACATTTTCAAATTTTTATTAAACTTGAATATGAAGATTTAAATATTTATAAATTGATATATTTATTTAAAATACTTAGGTATGTAAATTAATTGTTTATAAATTGAATACTTTGAATAAAATATATTAATTCCTTAGTTCCTTTTCCTTTTTCGAGGATGAAAAGTTTTGAGTGGAGGAGAGCGTAACGACCTGTAATTTTCGATAATTAAAATATTAATTTAAATAAGATTTTGAATTTAATATTGTGAGAAATTGAAAATTTATGATTTGTTAATAAAAACAATTAGAATGAAATTTAATAATGTTAATTTAAGGTAATCAATGACTATTTGAATGTAACCTCAATCAATTGGAATAATTGTAAAGTTAATTTGGTTAGAAATCGTAAATAAGGAATTAAACCAAATGTTGTATTTAAATTGTAAAATTGTACGTAATTGATTGAAATTGGTTAATATAGAATGATTAATCAGTATGTGAATTTATTTGCTTATTTGTAATCAATAAACATAGAAATGTGTTTGAAATTGTAAGTTGTAATGATTGTTTAATTATCATTTCACTAATTAATCCGTTGAAATTAAAACGGGAATCAGTTGCAATTAATCTAATTAAATATTGCAATTAATACGAATTAAGATGATGACTGTAGAATATTGATGTAATAAATGGTAAACCAACGTTAATGATATCCATAAGGTGATGGTTGATTGAATAATAAGATGTAGATCAAAATAAATGAATTTATGAGAATTTAAATTATAATTAATGAATTTATTTTAATTGAAACTGAACACTGTAATTAGTGCAATATTTAACATTGGATTAGACATGGAAATTTATTTTAAAAGATTATAAATTACTAGGTAATCAAAATGATAAAATTTGTTAGTTATAAAATTTGAATTTAAAAAGTGATAAAACCAATTTAATAATAATTTATTCAATTAACGTGAAAATAGCCATTTTAGTCACTGTCTTAGATTTCGACGAAACTAGTTTCATCGGATCCATAACGGTGAACTATTGTAAGATTTCAAGTTTCGTAGCGATCGGACTTGTCGTTTGATCGTGCGGGCTCGAAATGCGTAGGAATCAATTTAATGAATTTAATTTGAAATAAGCTGATTTTAAAAGCTAACTTCTTCACACAATGGAATTTGGGTTTGAAACCTATTCCATTGAGTTTAAAAATATCGAAAACATCTATTTCGATATATTGGATGACCCACTTTCGTTTCGTAAGCGGAACGGGCTTTTCGGGTCGTTATTGTCGTTTCAAATCAGTTCGATAGGTTCATTCATTCTTATCGGGCCTTGTGTAACACCCCGATATTTTTACAAGAAATATAGTTAAAAAGAGATTAAAAGCACATTTGGTACAGTGGTAAAGGTGCTTGTTGACTTCTTAGTGACCAGGGATCAAGTCCCGTTGTTACCAAAAATCTAGAGCGATGTTTTTTTTAGCTGATTCGTTTCCAACGATTTTACTACGTATTTCAGCGTTGTTTTTGACATGTGGCGGCTTCCCAATCGCTCTAGTGATGTAATAGGATGAGATGGCTAAATTTTATTGGTTGAGTGATGTGTATGGGCTAGAATGGATAACCATTAAGTGTATGAAAGAACCAGATTTAATCTAAAATAGTCTAATGGATTATATTCACTCAAACAATCTATAAATAAACCATCTACCCTAAACCTAATCTCTTATTCAGCCGTCGCCATAATTCTACAATAAAATTAGTGTGTATTATTCTTCCTCTTTTTCTCTACTAAATAAACAAATGTCTACCAAATTAAATTATCTATATATATTCAAGCAATTTGGGGAATTTAGAAGAATCAAAGGGAGAAAGATTAAAGCAAAGCTTTTTTCAAATTTATGCAAGCTCAAGTGTCAGGTGAGTGGGAATTAATATGAAATAGAAAAATAAAGTAGTTCAATTTCAGTTCTTTTCTACCACGTTAATATGAATTAATTTCTGTTATTAATTGAGAATAGATGTAAATTATTGTATCTTCTTCTTCTTCCACTTCTCAATTCTAATTCATGTTTGGGTTGAAATTTGGAACAAACAAATTGTTATTCACGTTTCATGGCATAAATAAGATTGAAATTTATGTAAATTATTGTATCTTCTTCTTCTTCCACTTCTCAATTCTAATTCATGTTTGGGTTGAAATTTGGAACAAACAAATTATTATTCACGTTTCATGGCGTAAATAAGATTGGTTTAATTAAATTGAATTAGAATTGTTATTCAATTTCTAATGGTAGAACTGGTTAGTTGAATAAACTCAGAATATGTTACTTGAATAAAATTATGGTTTTGATTGATGTAATTACATAATTTTGAATAGGATTTTGGAACAAAATTGGGAAGTCTAATTGGCATAATTGTTTGTTTCATATCTGGTCCAAAAATGTAAAAGTGGAATTTTGTGTAATTAAATGGTTTGTGGCTATTGGATAAAAATTGTACAGATTAAATCTCTAAAAGGAGAACGTAAATTAGGGTGGAAAAAACTGTAAATTATATGGACCCTAAAGGCTAGTGTAAATCTGTAACAAAATGGCATAAAAATTATAGACAAACCATACGGATTGAACGGACGTGAAATTGAAATACCATTTATGTAAGAAAAAGAGAAATTCTGAAATTACCAATTGGATGTAAAAATGGCTTAAAGCAGATTAATGGAAATAAACAGTATGTAAACTTTAATGGCAAACTAATTAATCTGTAAGTGATTTTGTAGGCAGACCTTGTAAAGGTCTGGATAGGTGTTTCATGCAGTTAAGACCAAAATCTAGTTTTGGCTGTACGTACTAGGAGCGAGCAAGTAGGTTTGCAAGGATGTTTGTTACCTTTCATAGGTTGCTAGTACGTAGGATAAATAGCATCCGCAATCGTAGGTTTCTTCAGGCAGATCGACGCGGACGGAACAGGACAAGTGTGCTCCGACGTAAGCTTCTTTAGGCAGATCGTTGGAGGATTTTGCGCAGCAGACCCAGCTGCAGGCACTCTTTTGGAGGACCGACACTTTGGATAGGGGAAAGTCCACTTTGGTGACCGAGGAGACATGAGGATAGGAGTCCAGTTTGGCGGAGCCTAAGCACAACTTCGGGGTCCTGCGAGGCTGTTTGTGTCGGCGCCATTCAGACATAAGAGGAATTTAGTCACAGTGCACGGGTGAAGAGCATGACTTTCACGTTGTAGCACGTGGATAGGTAAGGACAGCAGGTCCGACAGGCCGATTGATGTTTAGTATTACTGCATGGTTGACTTCCCTAGAGTGACCATGGACTTTGGCTTCTTAGGGACTGTATCTAAGAAGGATTCACTGCATTATATTATTCACCCTCTGCGATATCCGAGGAAGACCTGGAATTAAACTGTTTTATTCTTTCTGCTTCATTTTATTTCTCATTCACCAGACTTTATGTCTGACCCATTCCTATTTTTCCTATTTTCCCCAAATCACAGGAGGGCAGGTGATGAGCACGTAAATGTGTATATTTTTACCACCATATTTAATCTATTTAAATTAAATAAATGATCATATCGGGTATTTTAACTTGTTTAAACCAAAATTCATATTATTTTCAAATCGTTACATATTCATCTTCATCCAAGGGCAAAATGGTCATTTTTATGCATTTATTAAATTGTGAAAATTTACTTGGAATTTTCTATGTTGTTTTGTAGGAAATTTGGTGAATTTTACAAGTGGTTACATGATGATGTATGCATGCATAAGAGTGTAGAGAACAAATGAAGATGGAAATAATTCAAAGTGAAGATAATGGAGGACCCCACCTACCCACCTACCTTAATGTACAAATTAGAGGCTAATGCACATGCTTATGGAATTAATGGCTTCATGTACACTTAAATGAGGATTATTTAAAGCTAATGATTACTTGGCCTCCACACTTCCTAAGAGGGTATTTTGGGCATTCCCCAAAAATATGAATTGGGGTTTAACACATGTATAAGTACCCCTTATGTTTCATGTAACCCTCCTCTCTTAGTCTCTCTTTAGATTAGTTTAGGCTCAAAATAAAAGAAAGCTTCTCTTTTCTTTTCATGGCTACTTAGCCATTTTTATTTCATGTAATTTCTTTTTATGCAACTTTAAATACATGCTCTTTTCTTCTTTTCTTGTTTATTTCCTTTCATGTTGTAGTGTAGATTTCTTTTATTTTTCATGCAAGTAGAATAGTAGTTCTCTTTTCCATTATCTTTCATTTTCCTTTTCTTTTGCTTTCATGTTGCTAGCTACATTTGTTGTTTTGATAACAAATATGAGAGGCTAATCCCTTCAATTTAGGGGTAATGAAGCCTCTAATCATGTAGCTTCAACATTTTGATAATTATAGCTCTCTTTTTGTGCTTAATGACAATGCTTGAAGTGGTTTAATTTGTTGTTTTTGCTTTGAATTTGATAGCCTATATTGTTGACACCAAATAGGCTAAGCTTAAACAATCACTAACACAAATGCCTCTTCATCAAAATATGATTATGGCATAAGAAAGTGATTTGAAATTCAAATTTGATGGTCTATATTTCTAATCAATAGTTAATAGGCCATACTTAAAATAGATTTCATTTTCAACTTTGTTGTCATTTTCATGAGAGTTAGTAAGTGTTTTAAAAGTTGTGTTATAGTTTGATGGCTTATGTTGAGCTAATTAATAGCACAAATGAGACATACTTATGATAAACACATCATTTAAACTCACTTATGACCAAAAAAGAGATCATAATTTCATTAATTGTTGAATTTTATGATCCAGAGAGTGGATTTATCTCTAAATTGTCATTTAATCTCATATTTTTATCTATTTTTCTTTTGCTAGTTTTTGTTAGTTTCTTACATTTTTAGCTAATCACACTTTCAACTTTGGTTAATTTGATTGAATAGAATTTTAAAATCATCAATTCCCTACGGATCGACCCGTATTCGCCACGTACTACAAGTGTACGCCGTGCGCTTGCGGTTATTTTTAATTTAAATTCGTTCGACGGTTTTCTAAACCGATAGAAATCCGTCGTCGAACAGCAGGTCTAGGTTGCAGTTCTTTGTAACTTGTAGGGTCATTGGAGCAGTTGTTATCTTCAGCTTTTATTTCTTTTGTTTCATGTACCTCGTTTCTATTTTCCGTACTACTTTATATATGGGGACCTATATTGTGAACTTTGTTATGTTTTATGTTTTGGTGGAGACTACTTGGTACTTTTGGTTTCAGAAATAAATTTGGGATAATGTTGTTTTCAATGAAGCTATTTTGCTATTAATTTATAGTTAGTGAAAGTTTTCTTCCGCTGTAATATTTTAATCATTTTTTGTTGTTGCCTTAGTCTATGTGTTATGTTATGGATTTTTATTTCACCCGACCACCCGTGCTTCTAGTCATGTTCGATTTTCGAGGTGCCTAGAGATGCGGGGTGTCATAGTTAGTATCAAAGCTAAGGTTTCGGTAATCCTAAAAATATTTTAAAAATATAAAGGTTTTCGAATAATTTTTAAAGGATATTCCAAACGATACTATTAAAAGTATATGTATATATTTTGAAAAAAAAAGAAATTTTAGAAATGGGACCCTCATATCTCTTCCTCCCTATCTATTGAACTATATGTGGAGTATCTAATCCCATCTTTTTAATATCCACAAAAAGAAATGTCTGAACCGCAAGATATCCCCGAAGTTCCAGGCCTTAATATGCCTGCTTGGTTCAGACGTTATTTGCAGGCTACTGCACGAGTAGAGCCACCAGCTAGGGATGCTACTCCGGCGGAAGGGCCTCCAGCCCGTCCGCCAGGCATTCCCGATTTTCCCAAGTTATGCAAGGACTACACCAGCTTAGGAGGCAAGCCATTTCTTAGCACCGAGTCATATACTAAGGTGAGAGCTTGGATCCGTAGTTGTGAGTGGATATTTGGACTTATGTGATTGGAGGACTTGGCTCGGAGGCAGTTGGCTTTATGGCACTTGCAAGGAGAGGCTCTTTGTTGGTGGGAGATTGTGGAGGTTGAGGCTAATAATTTGAGTTGGGCGGATTTTCGTTCTAGGTTCGAGAGGAAATTCTTATCGCATGCTAAAGATGGAGTGCGGCTAGAGAAATTTATACAGCTCAAGCAAGGGGATATGGGAGTTAAGGAATATGTTAATCAATTCAATGAGCTTGCCAGTTTTGGACTAGACTTGATCAATACTCCTCACAAGAAGGCGTTGAAGTTCGCTAAGGGTTTGAGTCAGCCACTATAGAGTTTGGCGGCGAGCCACATTCCGATAGGATCCACTTTTGAGGGATTGGTGGAGATGGCTTTACTTGCTGATACTGAGAAGAAAGGAGATGTGGCGCAGAAGAGTGATGGGAAGAAGCAGTGGAAAGGAAAGAGGAGAGGAGAGGAGGAAGAGGGTCAGGTGGAAAAAGGAAAGTTCCAAGGAAGGACTGGAAGTGCAATACTTGTGGGAAACCAGGTCATCTTGCTAAGGATTGTAGAGAAGCAGGAGAGTGACCAAGACGGAGGTGCTATCTTTGCGATCAAGTAGGGCTTATGAAAAAGGATTGTCCGTCGAAGCCCAAGGATAGTTCACAGACACCTTCACAACCTGCTCAGGCTTATGCTTTAGAGGTATCTCCTTCCTCTAGTACTCGTCCGTTTGTGGACAAGGGAAAGAAGGTGATCATTGAAGGTGTGTTATCTATCTCTGATTTTCCTGTTCCTACCCTATTTGATTTTTGGGATTCACACTCTTTTATATCTAGTACTCTGGTAAAGGGTCTTGGTCTTGATGCTTGCTTAGTGACTGACCCGGTAGTAGTATCAAATCCCGTAGGAGGATCGCCCTATTTGTCCATGTAATGTCGGGATTTGAAATTGTTTATTTTAGGGGTTGAGTTTGACTGTAGTAGCTTTGTATTGGGCTTTTCCGGGTTTGGGTTGATCCTTGGTATGGATCGACTATCCATGTATGGTGTTGTTCTTGATTGTGATAAGAGGGTAGTGAGGTTAGGCACTTGTAGTGGACGTACCTTGGAGGTATCTTGTGATCCTAAAGGATCAGTCATGTTGAGCTACCTTTATTCTCTTGACTTATCACCCGATCATTTGAGTTCGGTATCCGTTGTTAGAGACTTTCCAAATGTGTTCGAGGAGGTTGCTGGCCTTCCACCTCGAAGAGAGATCGAGTTCAAGATTTATCTTGTCGATAATGCCAAACCGGTTGCTTTACCGGTAAGGAAGATGGCTCCTAAGGAACGTCGTGAGTTGAACATGCAGATTGGAGAGCTTTTGGAGAAGGGCTTCATTCGTAGGAGCATTTCTGAGTGGGGTGCACCCGTCGTCTTTGCCACTAAGGAAGATGGATCTCTCAGGCTTTGCGTGGATTATAGGGAGCTTAATAAGCTGATGAAGAAGAATCATTATCATCTTCCCCGTATAGACGATCTCTTCGACCAGCTAGTAGGAGCCAAGGTATTTTTGTGGCTTGATTTGGTCACGGGATTTCATCAGTTGCATGTGGCGGAGGATAGCATCGAGAAGACTGCGTTTAGGACTCCGGATGGGTTATTTGAGTGGTTAGTCATGCCATTTGGGCTAACCAATGCTCCGGCATATTTCATGGACCTGATGAGTCGAGTATTTCACGAATCGTTGAACAAGTTTATGGTGGTGTTCGTCGACGACATTTTGGTTTATTCACGAAGCATGGAGGAGCATACTGTTTACTTGGAAGAAATGTTTAAGACCCTACGAGCACATAAGTTGAAGGCGAAGTTCTTCAAGTTCCACTTTTGGAGGGATGAGGTTCGCTTTTTGGGACACATCGTTTCAGAGGATGGACTTGCAGTAGATCTGGCGAAAGTGGCAGCAGCACAGGATTGGCAGACCCCTAAGAATGCCATGAACATAAGGAGTTTCCTTAGTCTTGCGGGCTACTATAGGAAGTTCATTAAGGACTTCGCTAGGATATCAGCTCCACTTACCCGCCTTACTAAGAAGAGTTCGGCTTTTGTTTGGGACGCCAAGTGTGAGGATGCCTTTGGTTGATTGAAGGAAGCTTTGACTACCGCGCCCGTATTGGTATTACCGGATGGAACCAAGCCTTTCTCAGTTTATACGGATTCTTTTAGTACGGGGCTAGGGGCGGTACTGATGCAAGAGGGTAGGGTAGTGTGCTATGCGAGTAGACAATTGAAAATGCATGAGAAGAACTGCCCGACGCATGATCTTGAGTTGGCAGCTATAGTTTTTGCTCTCAAGTCTTGAAGCCACTATCTCTTAGGAGAAATATTTGAGCCATTCATGGATCATAAGTCTTTGAAGTATTTATTCTCTCAGAAAGACTTGAATTTGAGACAGTAAAGATGGATGGAGTTTTTAGCCTCTTATGACATTGAGATTTCCTATACCCTTGGTAAGGGTAATGTAGTGGCAGATGCGTTAAGTAGACGCAAAGTGGTTTTAAGTCCTATATTTTTGGAATGGAAGAATTTGGAGTACATTTCTACCTTTGATTTTAGACCTCCATCGGATTTAGCTCCGGGATTGTTAGCAGCGCTCGACGTCCAGTCTACTTTGATGGAGCAGATTAGTGCAAGGCAAGGTGAGGACGAAGAGTTAAAGGACAATTTAGATAAGCTGGGTAGAGGAGAGTCATCACCACATCTTAGGCGCTATACCATGGACACTAGGGGATGGCTTAAAAGGGATGGTAGACTTTGTGTTCCCCGTAGTGAGGATTTAATAGATGTGGTGTTGGCTGAGTCACATCTTTCTAGGATGACAGTGCACCCAGGTGATGATAAGATGTACCGGGATATGAAGAGGGTATTCTATTGGCCCGGAATGAAGAAGAGGGTGGCAGAGTATGTATCGAAGTGCATCACTTGCCAAAGGGTAAAGGCGGAACAAAAGAATCCCGGAGGACTGTTGCAGCTATTGGATATTCCATTATGGAAATGGGAGAGCGTCTCTATGGACTTCGTGGATGGATTACCAAGGTCACGGAGAGGGAACGCGAGCATTTGGGTCATTATGGATAGACTAACGAAGAGCGCTCATTTTATACCCATTAAGAGTAATAGGACGGCAGCTTCTTTGGCGACTCTTTATTTAAGGGAGATAGTTAGGCTTCATGGAGTTCCCGCCAGCATTATGAGCGACATAGATCCATTAATCACCAGTGATTTTGGAGGAGTCTTCAGCAAGCTTTGGGAATGGAATTGAATCTGAGCACGGCAAATCACCCTTAGACAGATGGACAGACTGAGAGGGTAAATAGGGTTTTGGAAGATTTGCTCAGATTGTGCATCATTGACTTCGGAGGCTCTTGGGAAGACCACCTACCTTTGGTGGAGTTCGCGTGTAATAATAGTTATCAAGTAAGAATTGGGATGGCACCATTCGAGGCCCTCTATGGCAGACCATGTAGATCACCAGCATGTTGGTGGGATACCACCGATAGGATCTTTCTTGGACTAGACTTGGTGAGGGAAACTTTCGAGAAGGTGGATTTGATTCACAAGAGGCTAAAGACTGCACAAGGTAGAAAAAAGTCATATGCTGACAGAAGACGTTCATATTTGGAGTTTAAGGTTGGAGATATTGTTTTTGTCAAGGTTTCTCCTTTGAGAAACGTTATGAGATTTGGCCCAGTGGGTAAGTTGGCACCAAGATTTGTAGGACCCTTCCCTATTACTGCACGGATTGGAAAAGTGGCATACAGAGTTGATCTTCCAGATAAGTTGGCAGAAATTCACGATGTTTTTCATGTTTCGAATCTGAGGAAGTGTCTACATGATTCTGCAGTAGTAGTAGAACCCGATCAGCTAAGGGAAGTGGAGGTAGAGCGCGAGTCACTTGTGCGCCGTACACCCACCCGTACATTGGAACATGACGTCAAGAGATTACGCAACAAGGTAGTTCGTCTAGTGAAGGTTCAGTGGGGAGATGACCCCAAGGAGTGAACATGGGAATCTGTAGAGAGAATTCGAACTTCTTATCCTTTTCTATTTGAAGGTACACTTCAAATGTCCTATCTTTGATCTTTGATCTTTCCTTAGTTAGGGTCTTTTCAATAATCTTTAGGTGAAACCTATGGATGGTAGCTTGGTTGTAAACATGTCATTAGGGCATGTTATGTTTGATGGATGAAAATGATTGCAAGTGGATGCCAATGTTTGCAAATGGATGCATTGCATGCACTAGATAGATATTTATTAGGATAATCAGCCAACTAGGTACACACACCTGCATATATGTGCCTGTTATCTATTGCATTTGTACATGGTTGTATATATATACGTGTATATATAAATGGATGTTTCATATGAATGATGCATTTGGGTGAATGATTGAAATACACATATAGAATTATCAATTATACTAGGGTAATTGCATACATTTGGTTGCATGGCATAAGCATACTTGCATTACAGGAGGTCAACTGAATTAGTAAACCGACTACCTTTTCGCATTAGGTAAGTTCATAGGCATTTTACTTTGCAAAAATCATAAATTGCATTAGTTAAAAGTAAGGACAATGGTAGAAATGGATGATGGTTGAGTAGATGGATGTAGTTCTTGGATGCTAGTTGTTAATTACGTTCCTCTATCTTTGGAGATTTCGGGGACGAAATCCTTTAAGGGGGGAGAATGCAACACCCCGATATTTTATGGGAAATATAATTAAAAAGAAATTTAAAAGTGCATTTGGTACAGTGGTAAAGGCGCATGTTGACTTCCTTGGTGACCAGGGATCAAGTCCTGTTGATCTAGAGTAATGTTTTTGCTTAGCTGGTTCGTTTCACTTCTCAATTCTAATTCATGTTTGGGTTGAAATTTGGAACAAAGAAATTGTTATTCACGTTTCATGACATAAATAAGATTGGTTTAATTAAATTGAATTAGAATTGTTATTCAATTTCTAATGGTAGAACAGGTTAGTTGAATAAACTTAGAATTTACTTGAATAAAATTATGGTTTTGATTGATATAATTAGGTACTTGATTTCCCTAACCCAACCTAGACAACTACTTTTCTAGACACCCTACTAAATGGGTAAGCTTAATTAGTTAGCCCTAACATGACTAGTTTAGACTGCATAGTTTGTTGGATTCTGATACCATTGTGAGATCTATGTCAGCACACAACGAGTTAAATAGGTAAATCAAAAAAAATTACCCTTTCGGAACTTATTGGGCCTATGAAGTATAAATTTATTTGGATCTGATCTAAATTAATTGAAGTAAAATCATAATTTTATTTAATCTATAAATGCAAGTTTATTTTGATATTATATTTATGTTATATAATATGAACATGTGTATCATATACAAATGTGTGTGTGTGTATGCAAGTGCAACATATACAATGTACATGGTTTAACATGCATGTATATAAGTGCTGGGATTTACACTACAATGGACACGTCAGACCCTGCGTATATATACGTGTTCTCTGATATATATAATGTGATGTGATATAAAAATACATTTATAATAGACTATTTACATAACATTATAAAATAGTATTATTTGCAAATTCAAATATTAATAATTCTAAACATAAATTCAAATTTCAAAGATAGATCTAGATTTTAAAATATTTTCTAATTTCAAATTTAAAAATAAACTATATGTAGATAATACATACACAAACATACAAAATTAATTTTTTTAAGTCTAGTTTAGAGAAAATCTTTTTTTTTAATTCTTTACCGTTTTAAATTTTGGATTTTTATAAACAATTTTCGTTAATCATTTCCGCGCTGAAATGTTTAAAATAAATTTTTTTTCTATCAATATCTGAATCATAAGAATAATTAGTGTATATTAAAAATATATACACATGCATATTTTATAATATATATATCATATTAAAGTAATATGTTTTATTTTAAAATAAATAATTTATATATATATATATATATGGTAATATTTAAATATGGTTTTAAAATTGTATATATGTATTAACGTTTACACGTCACCATAACTAGTGGTATGATATTATGACTAAATTACTGCTTATACAGCTTCGGTAAAATCCAATTTTACTTATTTTATGCGGTACACGGTAGCGACAATTTTTTACACCAATTCACTTCGTCGGAACTATATCATATTAAGACTTATGGAATTTGGTGATGGTCAAAATGCCAATATCGTCCATATTCAACTTTATATTCCAAACACAAAGTTATCGGTTCAATAATAACGATTATTATTAATCGAACTACTATGGCCAAAGACTTTGACTTCAATTGACCATGATACTAGCTCCACATAAGTGAGGATATAAATTCTCTATTGAATAGTGTTTCACTTCTAATGCTTCCACTCGACCCAAATATTGTCATTCAATGGACGATGTGTCATGATTTAACTATAATCAAAGCGGAGTTTCCACATTGAAGCTCGACGGTATTCTCAAGTCGAGAGGATTGTGTAGTATTGTCACATCGATATTTTTATCTAACCTTAGTTATATAAACCAATAGAAAACTATCAAATGAGTCATTCCATAGTTATCCAATAACTATCAGTATGTAATCCCTTGGTTCCCCAAGCAACCATGAGTAATACACTACTAAAGCGTTGCGTACTTTAGCCTTAACGGATGGATCGATATTTCGTCTCGATACATTTTGACTAGACATATTTAAAACGATATGTTTAATATATTGTGATATATTGCACATGATTACAACTCCTTATATATACTACCATAGAACACATCATTTATGGATTTACTTTTAAATATACTTAATTAAATAATCAATTAGTTATAACACATTATAACAAACATATAACAAAAAGAAAAACATCTTTTATTTTGAATGATATTTTATTATAAAGTTAATAATTTACAATAAATTACAGAATTGGCCCTAGAGCATACCCCTAACTCTATCTCTACCCCGTCCCCCCATTTCGCAATTGTGACTCATTCTGCTCGTTGTAAGGGTAGAGTTATAATTAGTGATTCTTTTTAGTTCTAACTAGATTCGTAATGCAATTTTTATAGCAGTAACTACTAACTTTGCATAAGTATATACTTGTAATGGTTGTTAGTGTCCGAAGTATGTAAATAAATTAAGTAAATCAGAGTTTTGTTTTTACCTAATGAGCTTTTTGTAGACTTTTGATTCATATCTTCATTTGTACTTTATGCTGCATGCATTGTTTTCTTTTGTCTTTGAATGTAACATTTGATGTACTCAGCCCATGCTTTATAAACTTTTCTTTTAGCACCAGACATGTTCTTGGCAAGATCTACTCCATTTGTGGTGTAGGTTATTTGTATTGTATTAATTGAGAGTCAGGCTGTGTATATACATCCATTTTTATTTATGCCCATGATTTTTAATACCGGTTTAGGTCGTCTAATATCCTACGTCCAATGCAGTTTTGGTCAAGAAGCCGAGTTATATATGTTATAACTCTATGATTTGCATTTTTTTACTACTGGTTCAGGTTGTCTAGTACCCCAACATCCAGTGTAGTTTAATGAGAAGCTGGGCTGCGTTTTTGCAGCTCCACGGTAAAGTAATAGTTATTGAATTGAAAACATCATGAAATGCGACTGGGTTAAGATGACGCTGTTTAGTCTGGTTGTGTTGGCTTTATCTAGCCAAGTTATGATGGTGAAATTCTGGTATGGTTAAGGCGATCTAGTACGGTATAATCATGGCGATGTAATTTGGTATAATCATGGCGTTGCAGCTCTATAAGGTTGAGGAAACGCGGTTTTTAAAAGGTAGAACATCACCATTTTTCTTTCGCATTTTGTGCAGTTATGCACCATATGTATTCATGCAGTGTTGCTTCGGTTAAGCTTGTGCATCTTGTTTAGCTAGGTTAGTGAAGTTTGCTTCCATTATGTTAGGTTGGCTACTTACTACGGGTTTATTCGTGTGTGTGTGTGTAGTTTGTGATTTCGCTGCTTTGTAAAGACACGGCTATTGGGCTTGTGCCTTGCAATTTGCTTTTGTTGAATCGGTACAGTTTGGCCTTATGGAGACAGCGAGTCTACCCTAATTCTAGTGGTGCATTTGGTTCTTGAACGAATGTGGTGTTCGTGTATATCCAGAATTATGATGCCCTATAATAACCATGATATGTTTAGCATTATTCGTATTGGATATATGCAGTTCGCTCTATTGATCCATATTGATCTTCCTAACATATTTAATTTAAGTTTGGTACTATGTTAGTAGTTATACATGAATTGTAGACCATTCAGTTGTGTTGAATGTAGTTTGTTGGGCTTTGCATGTTATATATTAAGACATGTGCAGTTTCTTTTTAATGTAGATGTCACCCCTTTTCGTCTTCCAATCGAATCATGCGATTTGTTGGTTTTATACACTCGAATCTGTACAATATATGTTTATAGGAGAAAAATAGGTGTAATAAGAATATATGGAAAATTGGTAACGTTCAGTCGTCTGATTTTATTTCCAAGTCGATTAATCTCAGTTCCCAATCGATTGGTTAACCCATACTGGTTGACTAGTGGCTGGGTATTTTCTAAGGTTGAACCGGTTCGAACTAAGGCAATTAAATGAGATGGAAGGGTCTGGGAAGTCTATGGCGGCTCATGATGGAAGTTTGGAGACGGAATAACCATCTACATCATTTTATGCGCTATATGTATCCATTGCCTTGTCGTGTTGTGTAACAACTCTATTAGGCATCTATATTGCAATTCGATGGTTCATGCATAGGACTTTGCCCAATATCTTAGATTTCAACCTTGAACATTGAAATTTGAGTTCTACGAAATATTTTGGGGAGAAGTGCTTCACTAAGGTGCATTTGTGCAGCAATCTAAATGGTAGTTGGAGACGTCCATCTACGCATGTGGCTTTTATGCCAGATCTTGCCTCTACATATAATACTAGAAATGTAGCAATAACATTTTTCTCTTTCCATATAAGTACACTTCTTTCGCGTTTTGACCGAAACCAAAATGTTTAATTACTTTGTCAGAACACTTAATATAATTCCTAGATCCTTTCCTAAGGCCATAAATTAATCTTTAGAGCTTATATGTTATTTCATTGCTCCCACTGACCATAAAGTCCTACTACCATAACATATAAATTGTCTCTTCTAAATCGCCATTAAAAAATGTTTTTTAACATTCATCTGCCCATTTCATAATTAAAGTGTGTGACAATCGCAACTAGTATCTGAACTGATTTAAGCATGATGCTGGTAGAATATTTCGTCATAATCAACACCTTGAATTTGATGGAAGCATTTCACCATCAACCTTGCCTTATAGGTTTCAAACTTCACCGTTTTTTTCTTAAAGATCTACTTGCAACCAATGTGTTTACCCCTCTAGGTACATTGTTTAAAGTCCATACTTTGCTTTTATACATGGAATCCATTTTAGTATTCATCGCATCAAGCCATAAGGCATAGTGTTTACTCTTCAAGGTTTGTCAGTGATTGATGGGATCATTATCATGGATGAGGCAATCTTCAATCTCTTTTCGATGAGAAATCTATAGTATCTCTCTGATGCACATGACTCCCTATTAGACCTCTAATAAATTATTTTTCTTGATTTTAAGTTATTTTTGTGCTTTCTACATGATCCACTCCATATTAGTTTCTAGTATCTCATCTAAGTCCACTGATAACCAACAATTTCTCTATAAAGAAATTTCTTCTCTAGAAAGGTGGCAAGTCTTGAAACAGTTATCTTATGTTCCTCAATGTAGTAGAATATGTGTCTGTGAGAATCTTTTTGATACCTTATAAATTTACATAATACACATTGGGTTTACATTCCTAGCGTATTCCAGACAACCTTACACCTTAAGGAACTTAAGATAGAGCACCAGTTCATATTTCATATACTATTTTACTCATAGATTTAGATAGCACTTAATTTAACATATACGTTGTGGTTTCAAATGCATATCCCTAAAGGAAAAGTGGTAACCCAACCTTACTCATCATCGATCAAACGATGTCCAGTAAAGTCTGATTCCTTCTCTTCAAAACACCGTTGTTTTGTGGAGTGTAAGGAGGAGTGACATAAGATAAACTCCCATTCTAATAGGTATTGTTGGAGTTCATATACAACATACTCACCACCTCGATTCGAGCGAAGTATTTTTATTTTCTTACATATTTGGTTTTCAACCTCACTTTTATAGTCAATGAATTTATCATGGACTACGGTTTTGTGTTCCATAAAATAAACATATCCATACCTTGATAAATTGTCAATGAAAGTTACAAAGTACACAATACCGTCTTTGGTAGTTATAGATATAGGACCATGTACATCTCTATGTACAAGCCCAACGAGTACAGTAACTCTTGTATTGCTCCAACTGAATGGATGTGTAGCCGTTTTACCTTCGAGACATGCTTTGAAATTTATGAGGCTGTACTTAGAATATGATGACCCTCTTCCATGCTGACCCCTCCTAAGGTTGACTCAAAATTCCCTCCTTCTGTCTATTTGGAATGTATAGTTGTAGTTGGAATATTTATATCATTTGTTATATTCTTCTCCTTTGTTACTTGAATTGTATAATTAGACTTTGGAACATTTGCTATTGATGAACTATTATTACTCTTGTCTTTTACCATTTGAACTCCTAGTGTTGATGAAATAATGTTGTTGTTTACTGAGTTGTTGGAGTTGTTATTGTTGTTTTTCCTAGGTGTACTTTGTCCACTTCCTGCTGTTGAGTATTATTAATGTCAATTTCATTTTCTATTTCTCTTGTTGTTGTTAATTCTCTTTGTTATTGTTGACTTTGTCAATTATCACAATGTGATAAACTTTTATTATTATTTAAACCACTTCTTCCACATTTTTGCTGCATTTGTTGAGGTTATTTCCCTTTTCAGATTTTGTGTTATTCCCTATGTTGATATTTAATGAATGAATCGCTCTCATTGATTTGCATTACCTCCTCCACGTTTGTTCCACACATATTATTTGGATTACCATTTTGAGGATGTTTTGGAATCTGTTTTTCCTCAAATTTGATTGGGCATTACTTCATAATATGTCTAAATCACACACAACTTTTGCATGCTGATGGTTTGAATTTGTATTCAACTTTTTGTAGGAATGGCTTCTCTCTTGGATTCTGAATATGAATATCCCCATCGATTTCATAATCACCCTCTACCTCCAGGAATGCTCTTGCAATTGATAGTCGTTTTCTGTTCTTAGTGAACCTATCCATGCAAATTTGTTTGCCAACGAAGCTAATTACTGTAGTAAGTGATTTTGGATTTCAATACGGGAACTTTAAACTGGGTAGCTTAATCCATATGGGATGGATGTTAAGAGATTGTTGTAATATTTAGTTTCACTACTCCATCATCCCATTGTTATAAGCTTTTCGTCCATCAAGTGTGGATCCCATCAAGAGGGGCTTAATTCTCCCGTTCTCAAATTCTATGTTTCTATCTGTTCACTCACCATTGATCATTGATTTTTCTATGATAATCGTTGAATTTGATTCAGTGGATCCCACGTATTAATAAGATTTTTGCAATCAATAGTTGGGGTTTATTTGAACACATAGGAACATGAAAGGAGGGGAAGAGATTTAATCCGCATCAAGAGCAATCTACAATCTTCTTGCTTGTCAAATTGAACATAGATAAAATCGATTATCACAAGAAAAAATCTCAGTGTTACCAACAGGACTTCAAGTGCTGATGATAAACGCTTTAGAACGACTTCCCGCCATGTAGAATAAAATTGCATTTGCCCATATTTTATCAGCCCGTTCCATTTTGTCGTCTGCAGTTTTAGCCTTCTCCGGTTGTTTACCACCCCCGGCTCCAAATACGTCAACGATTCATCTCGAGCTCCCTTCTCACCATGCCACTCCAAGATCTGGGTTTAGCATTTAGATCAATGGAGAATTTTTGTTTCGGTTTGATATTTCCCCCTGGTTTGCTCCTACTCTTGCGTCACTTGTATGCTTTGGATCCGGCGGTTTCGAAGCATGTTCAATTCGCTAGCTTAAGCCCCTTCTTCTTTCTTACTACCTCCTCTTCCCCATCCTCCTTTTCATTGTGGGAGTTGTTTGGGATAACATTTGGATTGTTTGAATTTGAAATTAGAATAGAGTTAATCGAATCTGCAGTTGAAATGTTGTTGAGATTTACCCTAGAAGAGCTAGGATTAGCAGCCGCCATTTCAAGGATCTCTATAGAGATGCATTCAAAAAACTTACAGTCACTACTGAAGGAAAATGCTCTCTTCATCAAAAAATATTACAATGCCCCTCAACAAATATATAGAAATAACTCAAAATCCATATTTCCTACGTCATTTGGGAATTAGTTGCTTTGATTAATTACTAGATTCATTAAAATGGAGGGTATTGGTCATGGAAAATGGGAACAACTTTCAGAGAAAAAGCATGTTGAGCCCGTTCAAAATGTGGGCCGCGACAGGTCATCTAGTCCACTATGACCATGGCCGTCCCTGATTTAATGGAAGAAAGAAGGTGCAGGCCTAGTGAAACAAAGTATTTTAATTATATTGTCACAGATTTATGTCGTCCAAAGCAGCACCAATTGTAACATTTACAACAATCAAACAAAGATATACTAAAAGTATACGTATTTTGATGTGTGCGCAATTGACTGTTCAGACTGTGATGTTTTCTGTTTATCGTAATTTACATGAAAAGATATTAAATTACATGAAAACATATTCGAGGGTTGTTGATTAATCAATAAGTAAATCTTTTCCATCACACATTAAAAGCAAAGTGGATCAAGTGGCTTCTATGAACAGAAGCAGATTACTAAAGAATGGATCAAGTGGCTTCTATGAACAGAAGCAGATTACTAAAGAAGAAATAACTGAGAAGGTGACCATTGAAGTAGTTCAATGTAATATTTTGGTGAACTGCTACTAAACATGAATATTCAAACGATCAGTTTAATTTACTTTGAAATAATGTCAAATGTAATCAACTACGTGTGGCGGCCACCGACATGAAGTCATGACAATGCTACAACTAGTCACATATGAAGTTCCGAAGTATGTAACTATAATTGCAGTTTACAGTATCTACACTCTATCAAAAAAACGTGCAGTTAGAAAACAGATGCGTTTATGCTGATTTACATTGAAAATATCAGCTAGTTTATAAAAAGTAGTTTTTTTGGTAGTTTAATGCCAACAGCAGCGATCACTGCAGACGCGTTAATATAAAAACTAGAGAGCAAATCAATTAGTAACTCTCTCTATATCAGATAATGTAGATAAACAACAAGGTATATTGTTTCAGTAAGTAATCTTTCTTAGATACCTATTTTAGTATGAGTAAAGAAAACATGATAACTATTAGCTCCAGTTTATAGATGTAGAACAAGTTTAATTAATTGAAGTATACAAACACATGTTATATTAAAAGAAGAAACCGAAGATGCTAGCAAAGTCAAATATGACCCACCTAATAGAACAAGCAAACTTAAATTACACTTCCGCAAATGTCTGCTGGGAGTTTTCCTGAAATTTTTAAAAGATGTTTATTAGTTTATTGGCTATATTTGAAACGCAAACAAAAACATAACAAAATAATACAATATATTTCAAACATAAACACATTATGATGCAAGGACGATAGAGTCTTTATTAATGCATCGTATGTAGTTGAGAATGATATTTTCAAAAGAAAATTGGTGCTTGTATCAGATATTTTTTGGTACAAAGAACACGAGTACAAAGAAAAATTCAATGGCCCAACATAATACCTGAGCTTTTCAAGTTTACTTATTCTATACTTGTAATGTTTTGACCCAAGCAGAGATATTATCTTGCTGTGTAACGTCCTGCCTGAAGAATACTTGGTGTACATGTAAAGATTCACATGTGCATGTGATATAAGCAATTCCAGCAAGTATATATCTGGATCATAATAAAATAATCCAAATCGACAAGCAATGACAAGCCAGTAATTTCCAGCCAGAGTCAAAATTTTGCAGCCTTCTCGATTAAGTCACAGCTACAACTCGTCTTACCATAACACGTGTAATGCAAATTTGTGTGCACTCAAAGAAAATCTTTGTGTATGTTAGTGTTTTTCTTTCTGATTTTTGGTTTAGTTGTTTGACTTTGTTTATTTTTAGATAACTTTACAAAGCGTGAGTGATATATCCGGACCTAAACATTACATACCACAAGAGATATATGTTAGGTGTATGATTAGGGTTTGAAATAGGAACCATCAACAAATACTTTATTCAAACGTGCATACTGTCACATACTCATCCGCAAACGTATCTGAAATCATTTTCAGATATTAGATATCTGCATCCATACATATAGACGAATATTAGATAGTTATCATATATTCCGTAACGACAGATGAATGAAGAAACATAAATAGAAATTTTGATTTAACATAAAAATATATATATCAATCCCGCTGATAATAAATAGTTTTGATCAGTTAATTTGCATTAATGCATATAATACAAACTATTAACTTAATAGATAAATAAGTGCATGTCTTTCATTGTGCTTACAATAAAATAAACTATAATCTTGACAAAAAACGATCGAATAATTTTCGAACGTGGATGTCTTCGTATTTGTAGCTATATCCGTTTTTTCGAATATCAGATATTTACCCGCTTTTCGAATGCGGATGCGGATAGATTTTGAATTTTTCGAGTATTCATTGACAGTCTTAACTTGAAATCAAACTTGTGCCCACATAACTAGAATACTTTAAAATGGGGACGGAGCATGGAGTCGGCTCCGTCTCCTTTTTGGAGTCGGCTGGGGACGACATAATATTTTATTGAACTTTGCGTCGGCTGGAGTCAGCCTGTAACGGATAGAGACGGCTAGCGTCGTCTATTTAATTATTTTCTCAATCTACTTCTTATATACACCCATTTCATTTGAAAAAATGAAAAACAGTACTAAAATGGCCAAAAAATAAAATTGATATTTATGATTATTAATATTCACCCAATGACGGGTCGTGATAGGTTAGATTGGTATTTTCGATGATATATGTTCGTGTAATTCGAAAAGTTGTCGTTGTTGAAAATCTAACTCGCATGACCAATTGATGCAACTTTTAGTCGATCCGCTATACAAATTCGATAAAGGTGGTTATATGTAACATTTTAAAGAATTAAAATAATTTTTTAAACCGTTGGGTAATCAATTATGAATTTTTAAATGTATTTGGTATAATAAAATTATATAAAATAAATTATTACAGGAAAATAGGCACAGGGAAGAAGTTACAAAAAAATTTAGTCTTAAGGACAACAAGTTTGCTTTTTAGTCTGAAGGACACCTTTTAGTGTAAACAGAAAATGATAGTTACAACTATCATTCTGTGATTTACATTAAAAAGTGTCCTTCAGCCTAAATAGCAAACTTCTTGTCCCTAAAACTAAATTTTTTTACAACTTTTTCCTTGAGCCTAAAATCCCCAATAAATTATGCGGCGTAAAAATAAATTCTTTGTATCTTATGTCGATCTAAGGTATTTTGGAGATGTTTCCAGAATATGGTTAGAAAACACACGAATCTGGGGTGTCGATCTTGAATTTCAAATTTATGTCCGTTCGTGGACTTTCGGACAAAAAACCCTTCGTTCGAAGGTCGAACGACCTTCAAACGAGACCAAATTTGAAACAGCGATGCTTTGTAGTGTTTTAATCGAATCCGTACGGTTGGATTCGCAAAAAAATCATCGAAAAGAAAATTATCCCAGAAATATGTCATTTTGTAGGAGTTAGCTATAACACTTATATTATAAGTGTTATAGCTAACTCCTAGATAATGACATATTTCTAGGATAATTTTATTTTCGATGATTTTTTGCGAATCCAACCGTACGGATTCGATTAAAACACTACAAAGCATCGCTGGTTTAAATTTGGTCTCGTTTGAAGGCCGTTCGGCCGTCGAACGAAGGTTTTTTGTCCGAAAGTTCACGAACGGTCATAAATTTGAAATTCAAGATCGACACCCCAGATTCGTTTATTTTTTAACCATATTCTGAAAACATCTCCAAAATACCTTAGATCGACATAAGATACAAAGAATTTATTTTTACGCCGCATAATTTATTTTATATAATTTTATTATACCAAATACATTTAAAAATTCATAATTGATTACCCAACGGTTTAAAAAATTATTTTAATTCTTTAAAATGTTACATATAACCACCTTTATCGAATTTGTATAGCGGATCGACTAAAAGTTGCATCGATTGGTCGTGCGAGTTAGATTTTCAACAACGATAACTTTTCGAATTACACGAACATATATCATCGAAAATACCAATCTAACCTATCACGACCCGTCATTGGGTGAATATTAATAATCATAAATGTCAATTTTATTTCATTTTATAATGTAGTAGTGTTTTTTATTTTTTTAAACGAAATAGTTGTAAAAAAAAGAATTTAAAAAAATATATACGGCCGATGCAAGCCTACGCCCTACGGGCCGATGCAGGCCGACGCCATGTCGCGTATACAGGTTTCAGCCAAACCCTTCTTCCTCACTTTCTTTGCTCACCCAAAAAAAAACGATTTTTACTCTTCCCCATCACCGATTCCGACCCTCTCCAGCCGTCACCCTCCGTCGTTGTCGCCGTAGACGCCTAGAACTCGCCGGAACTCGTCAGAATCTCTTCTTCTTCTTGAATTTGGTAATTTTCTAAACCCTAATTTCGACTTAAATTGTTTAATTAGGTTTAAATGTACATTATTGTGATGATAATTGGGTGTAGGCATTGCTAATTTAGTGTATTAGGTTATTTTTAATTAGTATGAAATCGTTGAATTTGAAAGTGTGAATTGGAAATAATTGGGGTGTAGGTATTTAGAATTTGAAAGTGTGAATTGGGAATTTGAAAGTGTGAAAGTGTGAATTTGAAAATGTGAAAGTGTGAATTGGAAATAATTGGATGTAGATATTTTAGTCTATCTCTAGTTAATATAAATAATTTAAACGAAAGTAAGACAGTAACAAAGCCATTAGTCCCAAAAGGCTTTGGTAGATTAGAAAATACGATAATAATCACATAAAACTTCAGATGCAAAGTATATATGCGTATAGGAATAGAAAAGAAATGCTGTCGAAATTTCTAATATATATGTTTTTAAATTAGGAAAAATGTTCAACTATCTTCTCGACCGTACCTGGATGTATGAAAGTCGAACAAGAACAAAAGGTTCTACGAAAAAACATTTTAAGGATGGTGTACATGAATTTGTTAAATTCGCTAAAGCTAATAATGAAGAAGGCGGCACACAAATTCGTTGTCCGTGTCGTAAATGTCGACATTTGCATTATCGGGAACCGGATTTAGTTATTGTACATTTATGTAAATTCGGTTTTGTGCCAAACTATTATTTCTGGGATCGTCATGGAGAAAAAATTGGTGCATCTAATTCTATAGTGCTCGAGGTTGAGGTGAATAACAATAATGTTACGACGAATCCAATAGTAGATATGGTGGAAGATGCAGCACGGTCAATATTCCCTATTGTTCAAGTTAATGATGTAAATGTCGAAGAAGAACCGATCGAGGGGGTGAAAAGAATTTATGATTTACTGGATTCTACGAAAAGACCGTTGTGGGAAGGTTGTAGTAGCAGAACAGAATTGTCAGTTACTGCCGAATACATTACTATGAAATCAAAATTCAATTTTACAGAAGCTGGATTTACAGCAGTTGTACAAGCTGCAAAACGACATATGCCACCCAATAATCTGATGTGCGATAGTCATTATAAAGTGAAAAAACTAATGTCTGTTTTCGGTTTGCCCTACCGGAAGATAGATGCATGTATAAAAGGTTGTATGTTGTATTGGAAAGATGACATTAATCTTAAGAAATGTAGAATATGTAATGAGGAAAGATACAAACCAAAAAAAAAGGAAAGGAAGTTCCATACAAGAGAATGCATTATTTACCCATCACTCCCAGACTTCAAAGGTTATAAGCGTCGTCTACGACAGCATCACATATGAGATGGCACAGTGTGAGAACGCAGGAAGAGGGGACTTTGATACATCCATCGGACAGAGAAGCATGGAAACATTTCGATAAGACTTATCCTGCGTTTGCCGTAGAGAGTCGTAATGTGAGACTTGGTTTATGTACAGATGGATTTTCACCATTCTCTCAATTTGGTAGTAAATATTCGTCTTGGCCTATTATCGTTACACCTTATAATTTACCTCCGTGGATATGTATGAAAACTCCATATATGTTTCTTACGATTGTCGTCCCTGGTCCTGATGATCCGACTCAAGGAATCGATGTTTATCTACAGCCATTAATCGAAGAGTTGAAAACATTATGGTATGAAGGGGTGGATACATACGACGTGTCGAAAAACAGAATTTTCGTATGTTTGCATCTTTGTTATGGACTATTGGTGATTTTCCAGCTTACGCAATGCTTTCAGGCTGGAGTACGGCCGCTCGTCTGGTTTGTCCTTACTGCATGGAAGATACACGGGCATTTTCATTACCGCATGGAAGGAAAATTTCATGGTTTGGTTGTCATCGATGTTTTCTCCATGTTAATCCACTACACCACAAAAGGCTTTTAACAGCGTTTGACAAACGCTGTAATATGATACAACAACGTTATTACAAACGCTGTATAACGACATGCTGTCGTATATACATAACTTACAACAGCTTTTCTATAAACGCTGTTGAAACATCTCTATGACAGCGTTTATTACGAGCTGTCAATAATCTTTTTACAGCGTTTTCAAACATGCTGTATTATGTTTCAACAGCGTTTATAATTTAGTTGTCGAAGATGTTCAAATTCTACTTTAACTGTTTACAACAGCTTTTTCTAAACGCTGTTATTGAATCATCAACAATTTCGACAGCATGTTAAAAACGCTGTGATTGAATCATCAACTATTTCGACAGCATGTAATAAACGCTGTTATTGACAGTTTCAAGATAATTACAGCACGAATTAAACGCTGTTGTTTCTTAATTGACAGCATTAATTAAACGCTGTCTTCTATTTATATAACAGCTTTAATATTCCACTCTATTTTTGAATATTCCAAAACTATATTTTAAGCATATTCAAGCAACTAGTATATATAACAGGTTCTAATAACTATTAATTGGTTACATAAACTAGTTAAGAGAATATTAATAAACAAAAGACATCCATAAACCAAGTTTCAATAATATCCATAAACAAAAATAACAAAGTAAACCAAGTTGCCACAAATTCTGTTAAACAAAGACACGTTATATGTTAAGTATCGGAGAAGTGATCTTCAAAGCTGCTTGACCAGTGCTTTGGAGTACAGGTAGAGCGACATCTGCTGTCGGTTTCAGGGTATCATAAACTACTTTGATCACTTGCTGGTTCAGACCTAAAGTTTTCGAGGCACCATCTCCCACCAAGTCTATTATGTCTTCCACCTATAACATTTACTCTTTGATTTCAAACTGATACATATATTTATTATCATGTTCTGATGTTTTGATCTGTTTTGTTTTTACTTGCGATGAGTACTATCGAATATTACTTCCATTCACATTTTTTCCCTCAGATCTCCCTTCATTTGAGTGTGTACATGAATACATTATGTTAAGACTTCTTATCACATATAAAGAGGAGGAATTATGTTTACATTGAAAAGATATTCTAAACATGTTCTTATAAAAATAAAAAAGAAGAGAAACAGCAGCAGATCAAAAGGAAAATACTGACAGTAGAAATACGATAATTAATTGGTTTAAAAGTTGATTAAAAATTTCAAGACAGATTAAACTTGGTAAACACCTTGCATATGCACATAAAAACCAGGAAGGGAACAAGAGTTGACCTTTGTAGATAAAAAACAAACAAAGACGTGAAGAGGTTCCAGATCAGTTTTGTTACTTCTTATATACAGCAGTCATTTTCATCATTGACTTGTGCAAATTAAACAAAAGTTAAAAAAAACAAAAGGAAAAAAAGCAACGAGGTAAATTGTCTTGTACTTCTAATATCTTTTCCTACGACAATTCGCTGTGGAAACAAGAAAAATAAGAACCACTGCATATAATTTCATGGCTATAACTGAACCATGATGAAAAAATGAACTTGTAACAAGAAATGAACTTAATAGTTATGCTATATATGTACTTATTATACTTGAGATAAATATCTAACCATTTGGATGTGATTTGTATGCAGGCATCAATTTCATGGCTATGGTTCAAAATATAGTCAGATGGACACATGCAGTTATTTATTTACGTAAGTCTTATGCAAAGCTACATCATTATTGTTTGCTTTTATGTTCTGCTATCAACAAACGATGAACACATGGGTGACGTGAAGAGAGAAGTAAAAACAAAGATGGTAACATGTTTTCTAAGCAAATAGTAAGAAGATGAATTAGTAATAAATTCTAATCAAATGAGAATTGAAGGGTCGGAAAAGATTGTATACCAATTTGGTATTAATTTATATAGGAAAATCAAAAAAAAAAAGACCCTTGTTGGAAGTGCAATGGAGAGGAAATTTTTAAGCTAGAATTCAATTTCAATTTAACAGCACAGGGAAAAATGAATTGATAATCAAATTATATTTTGTCCAACAAATGAATCAAGCATACCTAATAGTGGAAATGATGCCAACAAAATCCAAGCAATCAGATGCCAGTAAGATACATCCATCTAATATGATTCTGAATTCTTTGTACTTCTTTGACCATTTGAATTCTTTGTACACATGCTCTTTCTTGTGCTGCCACCAGAGCTTGCATTCGTCTAAGGGTCTCAGTTGCCTGCATTCTCACCAGGTGCCCTCTTATTAACGCTTGTAGCTTTACTAGACCTCTAAGCGCACATAGTGCTTTTCTTGCCTGCATAAACAAATGATATATATGGTTCAAATTCTCTTCATGCTGTTATGATGGTATTCCGAAATGTTTTTCTTCTTCTTTTTTCCATTTATTATTCATGTAATCAAATAATCCTTCATAACTACTAAAAATAAGGTTCACATAGGTATCGATTTGTTATTAATATCCTTCAGCAAAACATTTTCAAATATTGGGTGTAGCAAATTTACCAAGTAAGCTCGGTAATTAGCCTGAATTTTAACTGCAGCCTCATCCTCAACATACATACTCTTTTTTCTTCCATGGATCCCACTTGTAATATTCGCTGCTGCTTCCTCTTCTGCTTCCGCCTCAATTTTATCGGCTGCTAATGTGGTCGCCGCTGCTACTGCCAACAAAATCCAAGCAATCAGATGCCAGTAAGATGTATCAGTGTATTTATCCTGAATTCAGATTCTCTGTAAAACCTGAAATTGCAAAAACACTCAAAATTAGGGATTTTGAATATAGTTTGCATTGGTACATGAACTTGCAGGGGAAAATCGAACATGGGATTAGGTCAATCCAAATGAGGTTAAAATTTATAAAATAAGTTGAAGGAGGATAAGAAGAACAGTAAATAAAACAATGGAACAATACCTGAATCAAAGTAAATAACAAAAAATTAAGTAAGCAAAGAGTACAAATATTTAAAATATGTGAATGTCAAGTGCCTTTAGATTTATGATCATTATCATGTCTAACTTGTTTTTGTGAAATTACAGCGTAAATTATCCATTTTGTTAGTAGCTTTCTTATTTTTAGCCAAACAAACCAAAGATGGCTGTTAGGTGTTGAGGAGTTTGATCACTTCACTCATCTTGAAATCATTGTTAGCTCCTCGTATATTCCATACAAATAAACTCATTTACCTTTTGTTGAGCTCCTAATATATCTTTTAGGGGGAGCTTTTGTTTTGTTTTTGTCTTGTTTTTCTTGCTTTTTTGATTGAATTTCTGCACTATATTCAGGATATCTTCTATGTAGGTTGACACGTTTTGCTGATTTGTTTCAAGTTCTTATATGATACTATCAACTATTTGTGCTGCAACATTACCCATAATTAATAACATCATTTGAAAAGGTTTCAAAAGCAGATACAAAATTTTGGGAACTATCAGTTTCGTTTAAGCTTCTATAGTAGCTATAAATCCAGTCTCTGTTTTTCTAAGGTTTATAGAAATTATATAGGATTTGTGATCTTTGTGATGTGCTGATCAGTAGATTCAGTTTCATTTAAATTGTCAGATGTAAATTTTATTTTTTCTTTCCTCAGGGACATAACATCTTCATGCTCTACTTGCTTTTCTTGTGCATTTAGATCTATGGTCATTATTATGTTTAAGTTATGCATAATATGTAAAATATTTAAAATGCATTTGATAGTCGATTACAAAGAATTGTTTCAGCTTTCAACAAAAAATAATAATATGATGGCAACAAATTCTATGATTTTGTCTTAGCAACAACACAGAAAACAGTTTCAAAATATAAAGAAAATGATCACAAATAGCAATATAGGCTCTTAATTGTACCTGCCACAACAAAATAGTGCACAAAGGAACTATGCAGTCAGTTTCCTCGACCAACTCCTCCACTTGCTGATCTGGATTTGGTATTTTTCTCTTCTTCTGATAATTTGTGATACTGTATAACTCATAAAATAGATTTGCTGCTAGCCTGCTATGTGATAACTTACTCTTAGTTGATAGTTGATGTTGTAAGTTAATCAGAATTTGTGATAGTTCAAGTAAAGTAAGTTAACTAATTTTAATTTATATAAGAATTTGAGAACTTTAAAGTAAATAAGTTATTTTTTTAAAACTGATTATACTAATTTTATGCTGATTTTAATTTTTTTTAAACTATTGTTCTTTTTTAAATTGTGTCAAGGACAGACCTTTTAGCTTACGTTTGCAATAATCCATGAAAATGGAACGAAAGAGAAAATTTATTCTGTAGCAAGATTAGAGTAATACGCTTCTGCAAGGTGGAAAGAGGAAAAAGATTGGCTTGGTGTCCTATGGAAATTTGGAGCTGTCCACCATCCATTGTCTCATATAACTCCAAAATGAATTTAATCGAGCTATCTTAGTATAAGGCTAATATTTGAGTTACAAACAAGATAAATTTATAGTTTATTTTTAACTTTGATTATTAGTTAAGCAATAAAAATATAAAATATATATAGAAATGGTGAAACCATGTAGATTCAACATCAATTTTTTTTACTGATGATCAGGATCACTTTTCTGGCAGTAGATTCTATATTAAAAAGGATTATATTTGAGAGCTCAAATGGTAGTTCATATGGTCAATAAATTGAGCCACCAAGATGCTTTCATAGGGTAAAATTTTGAATTCTTTTACGAGAAAAAAATAAAATAAAGAAAAACATAATATTTTATAGAAAATTGAATTGTATTGGATGGAGATTTAATATAGATGAGTGATCCTATGAAAGAAGCAAGGGACCCTATATTCCTATATTCTATTGACAAATAACATGTGCAGTAACAATATACTAACAGTAGGGTGCATTCTCTGAAATCAATAGATAGAAGCAAAGGCACCTAAAAAGCCTATATGATTGTATTAGAACTCACCGAAAGCATACAAACATAGAAGTTTTTTATGTCAATCTAAACCATAATTTAAATCCTCTGTTTCAATTAGTATGTTCACTGCTAGCTTATGATTCTGTCCACATATTTTTTAATATCAAATAAAACAGTTAGCAAGTTTTAGTTATACTTTACATTCACCCATTTTCGAAATACGATACACTATGAAATAGAAAAAGAATGTGTGTTTGAAAGTTTTTTAAAGTATTATCCAATTTGGGGATCATAACCATCATTTTATGTTTTAATTATGTATAATGTGTAAAAAGTTGACTTTATTACTTACATTTAACATAGAAAAGGAATAATGGTAGGTTGCACCTACCTTACACACTGGGTTCTTAGAAAATGTAGTTTGCTGTTTCTACGTCTATTTAAAAAGTCATTTGGATATGTTACCAGACTGCACACATAATTTAAGTGATAAATAAAATAAATACGATTCATATTTGATTACATATTCCATTATCATGAATTAAGCACAGATATATTGATCTAACAAAAAACTAAAACTGTTAGATTAATTGATTATATTTCATGAAGCCTAGTATTCTTATTTCATTTACTGGAAAGTGATTGAAATGATAATGATATATCAGATGTCGACTTATATGGGTGCCAATGCATTTTAATGTTATTTGTGGTATCAGCTTAATTTGAATCACGATATGGTTCCAAATTAGTTAACCAACTACAACTATTTATTTTCTAATGTGTAGAAATCTAATGATAAGATACATACCATGGTGATAGTAAATGTGGTCATGGTCATGGTCATCGTCACCAGTAGTAGAAGGAGTAGAATAGACCCCATCGGAATAGTATTTAGCAAAGCATTTGCCTAGATACAATTCACCAGACACTGCATTACCACATGCACCCTTTAACTGTCCCACTGCAGTCGAAATGCAATTAGAACATTCCTTTGCATCCAGGTCCCCTACACACTGTGCTGCCGCCTGCACATATCCTGCTGCTCCGATTCTGTAAGTACCTATTCATTAAACGTATATCACATATTTTAAAATTGGTCTAATAACATATACATTATTATCACACAATGAATTATTCAGCCAACTTTTTATTATTTGTTTGTTTACCTCCAGTGCCTCCTGATACCACAATTGCCTGAAGAGCTTCATCCCTCATTCCCATAAGATTTGGATCGTACTATTGAAACAACAACATAGCATTAGAGTCATTCGAATATTTGTTAATAGTATAGTTTTATTTTCGAAGGGTTCATTGGTTATAGAAGGAATAATACCCGTTGGATGGGTCAGGGCCACACTTCTTGTAAAGCAAATTGGTCTCCTCTTTGCCAATGAAGGATTCATTGGCGTAACGAACGAAGCAACCATCAAGCTGAAGAGCTGCACCGTAGGACAATATACCAGATACCTGGTACGTTAATCAAGCCATTAATTCTTGACCAAGTTGACGCGATTCACTGATTGTCCGTTTGGTTTATTAGTATCTTTATATCCAAAGGAATTTAATATGTCCATATACATCCCAACAAACGTATATAGACGACTTTCAACTTAAGGAACAATGCATAATCTTGTTCTATTGTAAGTTTTTTCCATCAAAATAAAATCCAAATGGATATTTAATGAAGATCTTTTTTTTATCATACAGATGGACACTTGCAAACAGCAAGAGCATGTGGCTATTAATTGTATCCAGGTAATACAGTCGGTACATGCACGTGCAAGTGATAGCTTAAAGGTTCAGAACAAAATGGAATTGCTTGTGACTGATAGTGAGACTAAACAAATTCTGTATGCAGACAAGTTTGAGGAATGCGGAGGTCTAATCCTAAAGATTGGCAACAAACATACTGTGGTATTTCTAATATGTCGCATATTCTTTCAGTCCTGCAAAGCAAATTCTTCAAGTATATTAGCATAGTTTAATATAACTCAGTAACCAACTAAACGATCAGGAATCCCCTTAAATCTTGATAAGACCTTTAAAATTTTATAGTGCGTCAACTGATAATATTACTTTCACCAATAAAATTTGTTTCAATGTCAAAGTCATGTAACCACACAATTCTACAAATATCATATTCATGTTTTTTTTCAAGTCCAATGTTTTGTGCTTTCAATTGGTTGAACTTTTAGGAAGCATTGTGCAAAATGATTACTTTGTAACTGACAAATATATCAAAAAAATGAATCACATATTATGTAGAAATCATTTTGATAACTGAATTAGATAACTGAAAATAATTTACTATCTATTTCCAAAAATACTTAATAGAATACCGAAGACAATTTACTCAAATAATACTTCCAATCTTAAATAAAAATCATTTGGAAATTTACTATCTATTTCCAAAAATACTTCGCTTTCAATAAAATTTTCTATTTTAATTTATTCCCCTTTCGATTAGTTTATAATGTGATCTCATCACAACAATAGTCGACCAAAAATATGTGATCTTATCGCAATTAAAATCAATCAAAGACGTGCAATAAAATTTCATCTAAATCAATCCACACCATTAAAATTTATCATCAAACAATCGACAACAACCTTTAAAAATGAGATCTATATAGTGGCGAGTTATCAAAATATAACTCGTCCAAACAATGCAAGTAAACGTAATGTCACCCGATTCAGTTTATATCATATCAATCCATTCACACAATATTCAATTTATAGCAAATAAAAATGGATTTTATACTAGCACATAGTTGTGAGTAAATAAATTTACTCACCTCAAATGATGCTCAAGCCTGAAATCAGCGACTATCCTTAGCTTAGCGCAAATGTTGCCATCGCCAATCACTGGAATGCCAGCCCTTCCATCACGAGCCTACCAATCAGTTCAAGCTCCAACACCCTCAGAAAACTAGCCCTATTTGCAGCCATCACCAAATCGCTAGTCACCTCCAGCCACACGCCCAGTATAATCGCGCACACCTTCTCTCACGCTTTTCCAGTCAAAGATCTTCATCGTCATCCCCATCGCGACTAAGCTCCAAGCGATGTGATTGGCTGACTTAATGAATGATTTCTCTCCGATACAAGCATAGCCAAGCATCCACGACTTTGTGAGCAACGGTCATGATAGAGAGGAGTAGTTTTAAAGAATTTGTTGAGCAGAGAAAATTAAGATTTGGAGAGGAGTCATTTAAAAAATTTTGCAGAGAGGAAGCGATTAAGATTTGAAGGCATTGGTGATTTAGGGTTGCTTATTTTTGGCAGAAGAGGGAAATTAATTATACGCGGCAATGAAATTTTCAGAGGGAACGACATTTCGCAATTTTCTGAAAAAAATCTCAGCGTTTTCCTACGTTGTCTTCAGATTTTCCTACCTATAAAAGGTTGCACAACAGCAATCAACGTATAAACGCTGTTCTCCATTGCTGTTAAAAGCAATTTTTCTTGTAGTGATCATACTTTTAGAAGAGATAAGAAAAACTTTGTAGTGAATAGACCAGAGAACAGACAACGACCAACGACTTTATCAGGTGAAGAATTATATGAACTAGTTAAAGAATATCCGAAGATACATGAAACTGGAGTACATACTGAAATTCCAGGTAAATCGAACTGGCATAATTGGTGCAAACAAAGTATATTTTGGGAGTTACCTTATTGGAAGCATCTCTTACTACGACATAATATTGATGTGATGCACAATGAGAAAAACGTGTTTGATAATGTGCTTAATACAGTAATAATATTCCAGACGAAGAAGCTTATCAAGCAGATCTTGAGCCAAATAATGAATTAATAATAACTGATGATCATGCTGATATAGGGCCTTTGAACGATGAATCAAATATTCTAATAGAAGCATTTGAGACTTTAGAGGGAAATGACGATATAGAGTGCAAGACCGAGTCAGAATCAGAAAACGACGAAGATTGGTTATTAATTAGTGATGATGTAATGTATATAGGATGGAAATTTGTATCGTTTGTTGTATTATGTCAATTCTAGAACCTATGTTAATGTAATGAAAATTCGTATCATTTGTTGTATTATTCTTTTATTATTCTGCTATGAGCTATGTGTATGTGATTATTAATCAGGCATGTTTTCTAATTATGAAATGATATATGTTTTTTCATTATATGAAATGATATATATATATATATGCATGTTTCTAGCAGATATTATGTCACACAACAGGCGGTCCCAAGGTTCACGAGGCCATGATCATGGCGAGGGTAGTAGTGGTATGGCCGATAATCGCCAGAGAGCATGCCTAGTGCCGAAGACCGATGGAGGGTAAGTATTTAATTTACTGCAACTTCATTATATTATTTATTGCATGCTACTAGTATATTTATGATTTAGTAACTGACAATATCAAAATGTATTCAGGGGTTTTGATTTACAGCCATCCGAGCCCATTCTAGCTGTGTCTCGAAGCAGCTACCGTAGTAGGATGATGGACTTGTGGGAGCACTGTGATAGTATCCCACTTTATATCAGAGATGCCATATGGGCTGACCTCCAGGTAAGTATAAAATTCTAATTAATTTGAGATTGACATATTTGATCTTTGAAAATTAATATGCAATTTATATAATTCATTTAAATTTCAACGTGCAGGCGTCCTTTATTGTGGATCCCGAAGATCTCGGGACGTTCAGGACGCACTGGGAAAGGAAGATGAGGAAAAACTATAGAGGTACGCTCTCCAAGATAAAAGAGGCCGGTAAAAAGTCAAACTAGATGAGTGTAAATCTGTATGCGCAGTTTCTGCAATATTGGGAAAGCGAAGACGCGAAGGTAAATTTTCTACTTTCATATGTCTGTAATTATAATTCGTTTAAATATTTATATAATAGTTAAATTATACAGGCGGTGGCATCGAGGAACTCCGCAAACAGGCTTAGGAATCCTGCAACACACCGCGGTGGATCCAAGTCTTTTCAGCAATATAGAGAAGAAATGGTAAATATAAAAATTGTTATTTGTAATTTACTTATATACATTCTTTAATCATATTTAATTTCAGACGATGGAGAGGTGGTGTTGCACCGTCTCATTTGGACGTCTTCACCCGAATACACGCCGTCGAGCATACAGATGAACATGGCAACGTAACATATGAATGGTCAGACGCCAAATCAGCGAATATTCGGGTATAAAGACTATAAATTTTTCCTCTTATTTAATAATACATTAAATTGAATATTCATCTTCTCAAAATTATATTTCTAAACAAAGGACAGATGCGATCAGGAGATTGCTCGCGTGCTTGCAGAGTCTGGCAGGGAGCAGTTGACCGTTGAGGAGACAGACATGATATTCGCTCGTATTACTGACCCGCCGACCAGAAATAGACAGTATGGATATGGCAATCAAGCGGTAATATTTATTGAATTTAATTAATTCATTAACCAGTTTATAAATTTTATTGAATATTACGTATAAACTATAACTATGAATTTATTAATATACAGACCGCGATGCAAGCCGCTTACAATAAGCAACAGGCTGAAGAAACAATAGCGGCCCTGCAAGTACAAGTCGACGAGTTGAACGATTGGAGGAAGACTGGATTGAAGCAGCAACTAGACGAGGCAATTGCTGCTTACTTGGCAGAGCTTGGGACGAATATGTCACCATCACAGGGATCTGGCGCTGATGATGGTTGGGGTGAGTGGTAGCATGTTTTTATATATGTTTTTTGATGAACTTTTGGTTGAATTTTGTAAATATTATGGATATTTATGATGATGAACGTTTGGAGATGTATGGACGTTTGTAGATGTATATTGATGTTTTGTGGTTCTTAGTTGGACATATTTTTGATGTATATTGTTATTTGGTGTAGTATATTTGTGAAATATATATGATTGTGTGGATGGATGGGAGAAAGGGGTGCTGGAAATACAGAAAAATTTTACCCAGATTAGAGTCGGCGAGCGTCGGCTAGCGTCGGCCTATTGGTCACCCATTTTTTTTACACGTGGACAATGTTTAGCGCCGGCCGAAGTCGGCTAGCCGACTCTAGCCGACGCTAAATTAGGGGACGGAGCCGTCTCTTTTGTCGTCGCCATTTCACTTGGCGACGCCCTGTTTAGCGTCGGCCTTTAGCGATGGCTCGAGTCGGCCGGAGTCGGCCGTAGTCGGCTATAGGCTGACGCTAAACAGAAATATCCTTGTAGTGCCAATTTATGTTTCCGTGCCACGAATTTCCAAAATTAATGTCAAGGACACAACTAACCGCATCCCTTCAAAGAAACCCTCTCGTGTTCTTCTCAGCACCATCCACCGTCAACATGCCGCCACACAGAATTATTTCAAAGATAATTAATGCCCTAATCGAACAATTTTTTGGTTTTATTACCGTATTTTTTTATCAAACCACGGTGCTTTGATATGTAAGAAACAAAAAGCAAACTTTAATAATCACAAAATATTGGTCAACCAAGTTACTTAGACTAAATTTGAAGTGCATGATATTATAATGTACTAATACGTACTAACATTTTAAAAAAGAACACGTATCTTGTTGAAGTTATGTGACACAATATATGCCAATCATGATGTTTCAACAATGCAAGGGTGAAAACCGTCTGTGAAAGATACGTTTGTTTGAAGGGAAGTAGTGCATTTGTACAAAAGCAAGTTAAAGAGGGTTAGCCAAAGCACTTCAGTAAGCTGCACAATTTGCAGTCTACTAAAGTAGAGAGCTGAAGCGGGAGTTAATTGCATGCAACATCAGAACTATATAATAGTTCTAGTTGGGAACACTTTGAGCGATTTCCACTATATAGCCAGTCAGCTAAACACTCCAACACAGAACTATTAAGTTCTATACAGGAAGTCAATCGACTGTAATAAAGTTAAGGGTGTACCCTACGAACAATTATATAATTTGATTATATAACTTAACTCACATTGAAAATCTTGTTCGAAATAAAGTATTCTTTCAATTTTGTTTTTATTTATATGTATTGTTATATATAAGTAATGTTGATTAACACATTAAACATATATAAGTGAAAAAATCATAAAATAAATATTTTATCGATAGCAGTTGCGAATGTGTTCGTAGATATAAGTATTAAATCGATATTTAAATATTTATTTCTCAAATGTTCATAGTCAAGATGTATCGAGAAAATAATATCGATATGTTTATTGAGACCAATGTATATAACATACTCCGTATGGAGGATTTTGTATTTCTCATGAGCGTTAGGGGTACTAAGGTGTTACGTACTTGTGATCGTTTAGAACAATCATAGAACGACTCGATAAGGGTTTTCTATAGGTTTAATAAAATTAAGTCAAAATAGAAGTTCTCATGGTAACGATGTGCACTGGTCTTCAACTTTGAGGGCACTGTTGATCTTAAGTAGCTAGATCATACTTTGATTATGGTCAAGCACATGACATAACGACAGTGTTACAGTTATAGTTGGACATACATTGAACTACCTCAAATGAAACACTACTCAAGCGAGGATTCATCTCCTTCGTTGTAAAAGGTTAGTACACCGAACTCAATTTAAAATCAAAATCTTCAATGAGAGTAAATCGATCAATTGATAAATATTATCAAATTGAACCAAAGACTTTAATGTTCTCTACCCAGTTAACTATAAATATAGTTTTTTTAATTTTAGACTAAACTCAAGATATCTAAGTGATACACTGATGATGAAAAGAAAATATGCATAAAATATCGTTATTAGGTACTGCTTAATAAAAACTAGAAATTGGATTTCGCAAAAATGATCTATAACCGATTGAACTTGTACCCGATATTGTACTTCAACAAGTCAACACAGGCTCTAGTAATTAAATTATTTATATCGACTGAAAACTGAATTCATATCAGAAAATCAACACAACCATATTGTTGGTTAATTTTCGACTTAAACCAATGTAAAAAATAACTTAGATGCTATAAATTAATAATAAAAATAATAAAAATGTTGTATTAAATTTTTATGGTATTTTAATTATTTATTTAAAGCTTAAAAGTTAATTAAAAAATGTATAAAAGTTATACGTTGATTTAGAATGACTTAAATTAGTTAATTAATTGATTGATTTGATGATTAAATTAATTAAACCTAAGCATAGGAGAGGAGGATGGAGACCTAATCTTCAAGGTTAGAGAGAAAGAGGTAAGATTTTTGTGATCTAGTTGGTTATAAATAGCCATGCTATTAATTCTCTTTGAACGTAAAAAGAAATGCTAGCTCTAACCTCCATTGTTGAACATTGGTAATACCTTAATTATAGATGGAGTTGAATCCATAGTCATGAAGAAAGTACTAGGAAGTTTGGAGAAGGAAACAACTAGCAATAAAGGTGTTCTATAATCATCTTGATCAAAAAAGTAATAATTCCTTTTTTTAATTAATTCATAAATGTGTATTTTTTATAAGCTTGCTCTGCCATTTTTACATTCGACGAAAATAAAACTTAAAAAAAATCAAAATTAAATATATATATATATATATGAATAAATTTTTAAATAATTAAATGATATATTAAATATATACATCTTTTTATTTGAATTTAATAACTAATAAAAAAATTCTTTTCCTATGTACTGCTCATAGCCAGGAATATATATATATATATATATATATATATATATATATATATATATGTTTCGGCCTTCTTGTTTCCGTAAAAATTATAAAAAATATTATTTATGTGCGTGTGTGTGTGAATTTGTATTTTAAAATATATTTATATAGAAAATGTTTTTGGCTTTCCTGTTTTTAGAAATAATTTTTTTAATTCTTTTATATGTATTACATATATAAATAATTAAATTTTTTATATGCATGGCATACATACATATATATACACACATTTTTGAATTATTGTAACATATTATATATATATATATATATTATACTTTCAGTTTAAAAAAATATAAATATTTTATTTATAGTCGACCATGTTCAAAATAAAATTCTTTATTTTGAAGTCAAATTATATTAAATATACATATACATAATTAGTCAAGCATATTTGAAGTTCAAATTTAATATAAAAAGTTTTGGGACGTTGAGGCTGAAGATGGAGGTGGTATTGAAGAATGACAAGACATTTAAGGTAATTTCTGATCCAAATAAATTAAAAGACCTTAGCTTAGAGAAATTGGAATAGATTAAGGTTGAAGCTCTTACAATAATTTGGTTGTACTTATCTGATGAGGTCATCGGGGAATTTTCTCCTATCACGAAGGCAAAGAGATTATGGAATGCCCTGAATAATGCATATCAGGGTAAGTCTCCCACCGACCATATTATTCTTCAGCGACAACTTTGCACCTCTAGGATAAAGCCAAGTACAACACTTTCCATGCACCTGAATACTCTCAAAATTTTCACTTTGAGTTCGAAGGCAACAAATGTGAAAATTATGAATTTGTGTGTTTGTTGTAAAACTCATGGTTGGGAACTTATATATAACTACGATTAACACGGCACTTGTCCTATAGATTCCTGTTTGTATGTTTTCTAATCGTATTTACAAAGTTAGATACATAAATATAAAACACACTTACAATGTAAACAAACCCAAAATATGATAGGATTTAATACTCTTTAGATCTACTTAATCATTAGATCCTATATCTGAAAACATAGTCCATCTTGATTTAATTGAGAAAAAACTATGAAATAAATAAATAAATTAGCGGAAATCATACCTGATTTCATGAATTGATTAAGAGAAACAGACAGATTTAAAAGAAAAGAGATGGATTCGATCTTTCAAATTATCACAAATCTACATTTGTATTTCTCTTTAGAATAGGTTATGGGAGAAAAATAAGACTTGTGTGATTTGGGAACCATAACCCCGTGTATATAGTAGTGTGATATTTTAATTTGACCCTTCATTAAATTGAAAATCACTCCAATCTCTACACATTCTTTGCTTGATAGTTACATCTTTATGTCTTCAATATTTTATTACTTTATTTGATCACTTTTATTTAGACTTCGCGCTGAAATAGCATAACACAATTTATTTTACATGTGTGGCCCATATGTTGAAATTTTCCAACAATCTTCCTTTGGATCACACATATATAATAACCTAAATGTGTTTAACCATATGAGCTCTAAAATTTTCTAATTTATAACACAAGATATATCTAAAAAAATATCATCCATTAACTATGTTGATAAAAAATCAAAGTGGAATTTGTTACATTTATTGTAACTAAACCCATTAATGGTCATATATATCAATACAATCAAATAACATAGATCGGTTATGGTAGAATGAAAATTATATGAAATGTGATCTATACATGTCTATTTCCAACTGGTCCTACTTTAGTGAGATTGATAAAAGTTCAATATTTGAATAGCATGTACTGCAAAGAAAACTTTAGTATTAATTTATTTCTGATCATATAAAAAATACTTAATATATCCATAACTAAATTATAGAGCAACATGTCATATGAAAATTCCAAATGAAAACTCCACTGAACTAAAATATCCTTATGTAAAAGGTACACATATTTAAGCAACATGCTCACGAAAGACCTTGGATGACAATTCTTTTGTAGGCGGATCCGCCATAATGGTATTTGTCACAATATGCTCTATGGACTACAATTTATTTTGCACTCTCCATTCATTAAAAATAATATGTTGTTTATTATGATGATATTATTTTAATGATCTTTCAATTTCTTTCTCAATATTCCATAATGTTGTAATAAAAAATTTGCGATTATTTTCCATTATTGGATGCCTCATAACAGAAAACAAACATTAGTTCCATAGTGGAGGAGGCTATAAATATTTATATGATAACTTTCATGGTATAGCTCTACCCAAAAATAAAAATATTGTACCCTGAAGTGGATCTTTTGCACATTTGGTATCCAAAAAATTCGAATCGTAATGCTTTATGATCTCCAACCGATCCTGTCTTTTTAGTATAAGCATATAACCTTCTATTGTTTCTTAAGGATATCTCTTGACCATTTTTGGTTGCTAACGAGCGACCGACTTTCAAGGTCAGTAAGATATCAGCCAAATAATACATTCAATATCCAAATTTGTACGTCTTAGAATACATTAGACTCCTCACTACGAATGCATGCTGAACCTTTTGCATTTCTTAAGCTTCAAGGATGTTCTTATTCCACTATATCAAATAAATTTGTATCTTTTGACAAAAGGCAATTAACTGATTTGTAATTTACATAGCAATTTTTTTTAATAACTTATTTGCATAGTCCTTTTGTGATAATCTAAATATCATCCGTAGATGATAATATATTGTGTTTAAACCCCCAATATAGAAGAGTTGTCACCGATATTTATTTTATTTTAAATAAAAATCAAAAGCAATCATAGATTCATGCAATATAGCAAAATAATATTAAAAAGCAATGTATCTTAAACTTTCAAAATAAAAAATAAAATATTACTCTCTTAGAACTAATGACACACATATTATCCATAATGTTTTCACTCAAAATCGAATGAGGTGATAACATGATGAAAATAATAGTATCATTGACGAGAAATTTATTTGAGTGCATTAGTGAATTTCTTTAGTTGTTTCATCAATGTCTACATTGGGAAACGGTACTCTAATATCCATCGGATATTGCTCAAAAACATTATTTGCAATAGGCCCCGTAATTATTCTAAAGCGCCTTTCAGTAAACCAGAGAGAAAATCCCTTTACAAGACGAAACTTGTATCTTTCCAGATTACCTACTGAATTCCTTTTGATTTTGAATAATCATTCATAACCGATGAGCTTCTTACCTTGATGTATGAAGAAAGATCTAAAACTTTATTGTCTTGCATAGAATCATACTATATATTTATAACTTGGATTCACTTTTAAACTTGATATCTTACATGGATTGATGTAAGTCGGCTGAATCATCTTCCTCAATCCATTAGTTTCATTAGTGGAGAAATACTAAATAATTATCTAGAATAATATTTCTTCCTTTTCAAGTAGATCTCCTTGATGACATTGGAATTTGAGGTTGTTGAGTTTGTTATCCTGAAACATTAACCATAGCTTGAAGAGAATTTTGTTAACATTGTCTTATTATGGTTCTTAATTTACTTCTTTTCGGTGAAAGAAAAGAAAACTTATATATTAGAAGAAGTAACTGTAGTCGAAATCAGCGACAATGATTTCTTTTTAAGAACAATGATCCATACTTTATTTTCTTCTCCTCCCAACTCAGCATCCTCAAAAAATTGTTGCATTTCCCATCTTAAATTTTTTCCTTGGTCCGGGTTCGTAAAAGTTATAGCTTTCAAGTCACTTATAATATCAATAAAATATTTTCTATCTTTAGTGCCTCATTCCAGATTTATTTAGCAAGATGGAACAAATAATTACATTAATCACCATATCCAAATTAAAGGCTTATTATAATAAATTCAACAATGTACGAATTTATTGATAGATTAATCTTATTATTTCTAAAGGACCAATAATAACTAAACCTTTTCATATCAGAAATAGAAACTGAAATCTATCTAAATGATAGTATAACAAAAAAATATCAAACAAATTCAAACAATGTATATTTCTAGATATGACATGTGTGATATCTAGTAAAATTCTCTTCATATATCCATACATTTTATAAAATAAACAACTATCAACATCCTTATGTTATTTCTTTTCTTCTAGACCTCTAGCGAGTTCTTTAACCTTAATTTTTTTTATTTACAACGTATGTTAAATTGGTACTTTCTATCATATCATATTTCAATCCTTATTCTTCTTATACACAATATGAAGTGGGCTCAGTAAGAGATCATTTTATTCTTAAAAATTAATTAATAATAAGCTTAAACTAGTTATATTATAAATAAAGAGAGTATCGCAAAAAAATAAAATAAAATAAACTTTAGTCTCTTTAACTTTTGAAGCAATATTTGACGTTTTCATAAAGTACTCATTTATGTTTCCTTTACTATGACTTTGTAGAATCAAAAACTACAAACTCCTTATCGTTTTATCATTTTTGGAAAAATACTTTTTAATATCAGTAAAGAACACCTTACAAATTGGATATTCCTACGGATACTGCAATCTTGAAAACCTCTAAAATATTATACCTTATGATCCTTTGACTCTTGTTGTTTAAATTACCTCACTTCTCAATGTTCTTCATGACATTAGAACATTCAACCGTAATAGTGGTAGTTGTGATCCTCTTAAATGTAAGATCCATATCCACATAGCCAAGAACAAACAACAAGTTCTATTACTAATCATTAGAGTTAATCCCAAACAAAATGGGAATGTTATTAAAATTGGCAGGTACTTTAATTAAATTGGTTGAAAAAGAAATATAAATGAAAGGTTGACCATATATACTCATATCGAAAAATCAAGAATAGTAAGTTCAATTAATTAGCAAGTCTTATCAAGATACCCATCATAACATTAATATCAAGTCTTTAGACAGTAATATTAACTATAAATGGTACACTTATTGTAATGATCAAACACTGACAATAAATTCAAGTCAAGTAATACTCTTCCTTTAGGCCGATTAATTATTCACTTGTAAAACCATATAATTATCACATATTTATCATCACATATGTGTAAGTAATTCAGTCAAATACCAATCTTCCTTTGGGATGGCTAACGTCTGCATGAATATACACACACAAATATCAAACGCTCATCACGAACACTTTAGTGACATATTGTTTCAATTAGTTCGTTTAGAATGTAAGATAGTTACAATTAATTTACAAAGAGATATACAAAATATTTGAATTTATTTTTATATTACATTAATTCATTCATTTCTATATTTTCGATGAATATTAATGTCAAATTTCAACACATTATACAATGGAAAAACATATAGTATACTATGATTTTCATAATTGGAAAAAAATGACATTAATTAAAATATATAAATACAAAATAATTTCAATAAATATTTGTTAGTCACTTTGCACGGGGATCGTTGATGGCCAAGTATAAATATAATGTTGAAGTGCAGTAATCACAACAGCAGCAATATAAATAAGTATAGAAGCGAAAAATAAATGACAAGTTGATTTATCTTAGTTCGGAGTCTTCGGACCTCCCGTCCTACGTCTAGTCTCGATGCTTCCCTTAAGATTTCTACTAATCAATCACCCTTACTTAGCCTGGAGGAATAGGCTTATAACTTTGCCCGAGCGGCAAAACTGGACTTTAACAACCAACGTAACAAAAGGTTACTTCTTGACACAATGTAACTTTTATATATAAATTGTCTTTTTTTAGTATAAGGACTCCTATAACCAAACCAAACGATATTGGATGGAGGTGTAGAGACTAAGGAGTTTATTCGATTAGAATATGGAATGTGGAGATGAAGCACACTAGTCAAAATTGTCTGAATTACATGAACCATTTGAATTGCGTTTGAGAGTTTTTTGGAGTGGAATTCAAAGCATAGAGTTGTATATTGATTTCAAGGATGATTAGGGTATTTATTGGTGTTGTAGGGATGCTAAAATAGAGATGTAACCTTTTAGATTCAGTCAACCGACTCTTTTGTATTTTTTTTACTCCTTCACATTTGAGTTCTTCAGTCTTTAATCGAGTGTATCTTGCATTCCAGTAGAATTGTTAAGACCATTGTAGGTTCTCTAAAGCTCATGTACTCCTATAGTATTTTTCTAAAGTAAAGTATCCTTTAATATGTGCATTTATTCTTGTCCCTTCCATTGAATGCTTATTAAATCTATAATGTACTTGATGAAATCTTTATTAGCATTGTTGTTTGGTTGTTATCATCAAAACACCATGGATATGGCTCTATCAATCTATCCTTTTTTTGATGATGACAACCACATAACTTTATAATATAAAATAATAGCCCCCTTCCCCCTAAATCTATACTATATATATAATAAGTTTATTTCCTTCAACTCTATATTATGCTAATGTAGAATATGTAAAACACATGTTCTTCTCCACCTTTGTCATAAACGAAAAGTGAAAAGAGCAAATGCATATTATATGTAATAAACTCCCCCTAAATATAATATATCTCTTAAGAAATAGATCTATGTACTTTTTCTATATATGTGTACTTTTCTCCTTATTTATAAAGAAGATAGGAAGTATCATAGATAAATAAAAAATAATTTAATATTAATGCAAAGTGATGAGTATCTAATAGATTTGTTAAGTGTAAGCAAAATGATACTCATTTTTCAAAAAATATAGGGTTCATAACTTATGAAACCATATCCGATTGGATGTGATTGATCCCTTAAAAATATACTTTTCATTATTAATCATAGTGTTGTAATAATTGCTAATGTATAATTGTCAATCATGATTACTCAAATTAGTAGGAACACATATTTTAAAACCATGTATCATTGAGTTTGCACTTGAAGAATGGTTTATATTTCTAGGTAGAGTACTTTCACAACAGAAAGAGGTTTTAGGACTATCTCGGTGTTTAGCACTAGTATTAAAATGTGTATACATGAAAGGTATCTAGTGGTATTTCTACATTTATCTTTTTTATCACCTAAACTAGTTCTATCATTATAAGCTTTGATATTCATAATTAAGAAAGATAAATCATCTTTTCCTCTATTAAAATTTGTGATTTTCTCATTTAATTTATCAAAAACAGCTTTAGAATCACAAATTTCTTTTTGCAAAATAATATTATTATCTTTCAAAAGTTCACATTCTTTAATTAATGTGTATACATGAAAGGTATTTAGTACTATTTCTACATTTATCTTGTTTATCGCCTAAACTAGTTTTATCATTAAAAGCTTTGGTATTCGTAATTAAGAAAGATAAATCATCTTTTCCTCTGTTAAAATTTATGATTTTCTCATTTAATTTATTTAAAACAGCTTTAGAGTCACAAATTTCTTTTTGCAAAATAATATTATTATCTTTTAAAAGTTCACATTCTTTAATTAATTATAGATTTCTATCATTTAGAGCACTATTCTTTTTTCAAGAAGCAAAAGTTTAGAATTAGAATCATTTAAAGAATTTTCTAAAAATATTTTTTTATTTTCCAAAACTTTGATTTCCTTCAAAAGATCAATACTTTTATTATTTAAACGCTCATTATCATTTAATAGAAAATCTTTTTATAAAACAAATTCTTCCAATGTATTTTCAAAAACTTTGGTTTGTTTTACAAAAAAATATTTTCTTCATTTAATATACTAGTTTTACGCTCACAATCATCTAATTTAGCTAAAATAATAGAATTGACCTTTTTGACGCTTTGAAATATTTTAGTAAGTTCTCGTGCGTTTGTAAAAGATCGCTATATAAGAATCTAAGCATATTGATTTTGATCTGAAATTAGCCATGCAGTACACGTACTTTGATTCTATCGACTATTGCTTGCTTTCAAATTTTCGCTTTTTCACGACTCTATTTTAGCTCTGACTAGATCTTCTCTTTTTAGCCATTTTCCAAAGATGGTGTTACGATCTATAGAATTGCAGACTCTGATACTACTTATTGATCAGTATGCATGGGGATCGTTGATGGCCAAGTATAAATATAATGTTGAAGCGCGGTAATCACAATAACACCAATATAAATAAGTATGGCAATGGAAAATAAATGACAATTCAATTTTTCCTGGTTCGGACCTTCCGTCCTACGTTCAGTCCCGCAACTCTTCTTTGGATTTCTACTAACTAATCACCCTCACTTAGCACGGAGGAATAGGCTTACAACTTTACCGGAGCAACAGAAAGGGACTTTAACAACCAATGTAACAAAAGGTTACTTCTTGACATGGTGTATCTTTTATATATAAACTGTCTCTTTTTAGTATGAGGACCACTATAACCAAACGATATTCAGTGGAAGTGTAGAGGCTAAGGAGTTTATTCGACTAGAATATAAGATGTGCAGATGAAGCACACTAGTCGATATTATTTGAATTACACGAATCTTTTGAAGTTCGGACTATTGCTTTTGTGTTTGAGAGTATTTTGGAGTAGAATTCAAAGCATAGAGTTGTATATTGATTCACAAACGATAAGGATATTAGTAGGTGTTGTAAGAATGCTAAAACATGGGTGCAACCTTTCAGATTAGCCATTGATAGAGAAGCAACTATAGGCTTGAAGAGATGTGAAGACACTTTTTCATGAACTAGCCGTTTACTGTGTGTTCAACCGACTGAATATGTAGTTCAGTCGACTAATCTTTGTAGAAAACAATCCAAAGAGAATAGACAAAATCAATAGACTAAATATATAATTAGTTGACTGCCTTCAGTGATTGGGAGGTCCATTCAATCGACCAACTCTTAGCATTTTTTTACTTCTTCACATTTGAGTTCTTCGGTTTTTAATCGAGTGTATCTTATATTATAGTAGAATTGTTAAGACTATTGTAGGTTTTATAAAGCTCATGTACTCCTATAGTATTACTCTGAAGTAAAGTATTATCTGTGATTTTATTCCTGTCTCTTCCATTGAATGCTTACTAAATTTATAATGTACTTAATGAAATCGTTAATAGCATTGTTGTTTAGCTATTATCATTAAAACACCATAGATATAGTTCTTTCAATATTGACAACAAAATAGTCCATATCTTATTTAACTACTACTCGTTCGAAGACACAAAAGTGAACGAGCATGGGTTAAGCATACGAAATATATGTAAATATCAAACATAAATGCGCCAAACATAAATCATATGCCTTTCTTATTCAAATACAAATTCAATTTATTATAACCGACATATTTAGTTCATTTACGATAATAAGTTAATTAATTTATTACTGGAACAATCACATTTAATGCATTTATGATAAAAATAAATGCAATTTAACATTATGTGGTTTAAAATATACAGTAGTGTCATAACAAATTGATTTCATTGAAATGTATAAATCGATTGAACCAACGTTACAATTTGAAAACTAATGTTACCTTAATTTCCTTTTGAAACCATTAGGTTTATTATTTATGTGCCATAAATTCATTCAGGCTAATTCTATTTAAACCCGAAAAAATTATTGAGTAGCCTCCACAAAACTTGAAAAAACTATTACATATGTTTTTGCTGAGAATACCCATTTTATCGTTAAATTTTCTCTTTATATCCTTCTCTAGTAAAAATCACATCCACAAAAAATTCCACCATAGAAAAAAAATCACCCAGCAAAATCACACAATAACATAAAATTCAAGTTTTACCACTTCTATAAACTATGAATTTTTAAATTTAAATGAAAATCAAAACTGGATTAAATTCAAGTTTTTACCTAATTTGATTTTATTAGAGTTGTATTATCATTATCACAATCTATCGATTCAAGCACAAGATTTGAGCATGTACCTAAAATAAAATTTAGAGTTTGTTGGATTGGAGGATCAGAAGAAAGAAATACGATAAGATGTAAAAATACAGATAAATGACATAAGAACAATTTTGTCCTAATTTTTTAAACTTACGAGGGCTACTCTGCAATATCAGGTGTTTAAATTGAATTAGTCATTCATTAAATAACAAACATTCATTAAACAAAGTTTTTTTTAGACAAATTACCTAATTTGTTTAATCGTATCTTACATTACAAATGTAATTAAAGTAACATAACCTCATCTCAGATTTTGGTACAATATTACTTGGAAATAAAATAAAGATAACCACCCAAAAGAAACTTTATTTTCTCAACAATGAAAATTTCTTAATGATTAAAATATATATATCATATCCAAAGTAATTCTCACATCAAAATTCATAACTTATTTACAAAATATATCATAAAAAATATCTATATGTTTTAACCAAAACAAGTTGCTTTCGAAATATAATGAGTTTAGATTATTTTCCAAAATTAAACTCATTTTACAATTTAACTTATTTCATGAATGACATATAGATCATTTACATCTATCTTTCTACATCAAAATAGTTTCGAAATTAGCCTTTCAATTAAAAAAAATGATACTAGACCAAATCTAAATTTTTCCACACAAAAAATCCTTGATACATAGATCAAGCAGATCTGTAGTTTGAGTAAGATATTTTTTCTGAAATGGTACTTAGATACAACATGTCACTTGGACAACATAACACAAATCTCATGTCAATAAATGTTTGAATCACGCTATGCTAGTTTTGAACTTGTGACCTCTCACACCAAAGTCGAATCACTTAACCACTGGGACAATGGTGCTTGTCAGTTTGAGCAAGATATTATATTCAATGACTTCTTGATGAAGTTCAATCAAACCTTATGCATAAAAAGCGTAAAATTTCCCAATGAAATCAATGAATGGTGGCTCTGATACGACCTGTTATGATTTAATACTCTTTAGATTACTAAATACTAGATATGAAAAAGATAACCCACATTGATTTAATTCAGAAGAAAATAGGGGAAATTAAATAAATTTGTCGAAGTTATACTCGATTTCATGAATTTATTACGAGAAAGAGATGGATCCAAAGAAAGATGGATCTGATCTTTTAAACTATCACAAATATACATCTATATTTCTCTTTAGAAGAGGGTTGGGATAAAAATAGTTTAATTTGGAGATCAACCCCGTATATATAGTAGTGCCTGATATTTTCAAAATGGCCTTCAACAAATTGAAAATCACTCCGGCCTATGCGTGTTCTTTCTATGATAATTACATCTTTATGCCTTAAATATTTTATTACTTTATTTGATCATAGACTTTACATTGAAACAGTGTAACAGATTTTATTTTACACGTGATCTAATAGCACGCGCTTCTCGTGTACATAAGAAATGAATAATAAAATTGAGGTGTAAAATAAAATAAAAAAACAAATTATACATGCTTTGTATGTGAAACATTAATAAATTGTAGAAAGTGCTCACTCTCTACACGGAAAAGGTGAATGTTACAAAATGAAATCCAAAAGCTTCAATGTCATTTTCATCAAAAAAAATCAATTTTGGCATCATAACATCAGCCAAACATTAAAATGTAATTTTAATTGCTTTTAATTTGATGATTTTTTATAAAAAAATGTATGGTTAGAAATAATTTTAAAATATTAAATTCTATATTAAAATAATGTAAGACTCTCTCTCTCTACACTACTAGAAAAGGCTAATATTCCGACAGAGCCTAGCGACGGCTTCCGACGGCTAATTTCCAATAGCTTCAGACGGGCCATCGACGGCCGTCGGAACCCATCGAAAATTCACGAATATCTGCTCAGGCCGAAGCCTTTCTTCCCCATTTGGCTGAACGAATTTATTCCTCCATTAATCCCCAAATCTCTCCTCTAAGCTTCCAATCATCAATTTCGAGCTTTCAGATCCTCCATGGCTTCGCAATCAATGTCTATTGCTCTCTAACTCAGGTATAATCTCTTATTTTCATCAAAAATCTAATATTTACCCTAAATCTAGATTTGCGTAAGTTGATAAATTAGGGATAATTAGTGATTGCAATTGTTTCCAATAGCGTAATAATGGTTTATAGCATCCCATTGTATACCTATTTCATATGTTATCGTGAAATTTTAAAGAGTATGTATAATTTGTGATTGTGAGTGTATATGTAAACCATTGTATATGCGTTGTTTCTACCATTGTATGGTTTTAATAGGAATAAGACATGAGTCATATAACATCTTGACTTGTGCAACAGTAATGAATGCATGAGTCTAAAAGAAATTTGACTGTATTGGAAAATGACAACAATATTAAAGCAGCCTTGTTCGATGAAATACGCGAAAAAATGTGCTAAATTAATAATGTTTTGAAATGTGTAAAATTAGTAAGTATATATTCTTTTTTATAAAATACTTTTTTACGTCCCTTAGAGAGTTTTTGACCCCGTCCGATGGGTGTTGTACATGATCGTTATATAAATAGTCGTTTTTGTCACAAAACGACCATTTATATTCATCTAGTACAATACTTGTTGGATTTGTCTTTGTATTGGACAAGTTATAAACACAGTAAACAATTACATTTCGCATATTATTTCGTTTCAAACGGTTCACAAAATTTCACCGTTACTTTTCTTTTTTGTTTCCTGCGTACATGTATTTGTGTACAATGCAGAAAACAAAAGGGAAGTGCTGCCGAAATTTTATTGAATCATTTAAAATGAAATAATGTACGAAATGTAAGTGTTTACTGTGTTTGTAATGAGAAGTAGGATTACTGGCCAGAAAAATAGATAACCATAAACCAACATTTCTATATTGTATTCTTAAGTGGGGTAAAATTAGCGCGTATAAGTTTTTGTATCGATACATTGAAAAATAAAATGTGAATTCGTAATATGATCAATATTTATTTTTGAATTTGTGACATATTTTTTAAATAGGAAAAATGATCGATTATTTTGTTGATCGGAGGAGATGAATGTATCAAAGAAGGGGGTTGAGAGGCTCAATAAAAGAAGATTTTTATAATGGTATAAACGTATTTATTGAATTTGCTTTAAGTAATAACGGAAACAATATAGAAATTCGTTGTCCGTGTAGTAAGTGTGAAGTATTTGTTACCTGATATTGTGAAAGTCCATTTGTGCAAAAACGGTTTCGTGCTGGAGTATTATGTTTGGGATCGTCATGGAGAAGTTGTAGCAAATACTTCTGCAGTGTCTGAATTAAACATTATTGGTAATGAAATTGTTACGATGAACCGTATAGAAAATATGGTTGAAGATGCAGCACCATCAATGTTCCATAAGGTTGAAGTTGATGACGATGACAAAAATGTTGAAGAACCAAATATTGATGCAATTTTTTTTATGATTTACTGGATGCTGCTAAGAAACCTCTTTGGGATGGTTGTAAAAGCGGCACCCAGCTATCAATAACCGCAGAATACATTGCGATGAAGTCGGATTTATAGCCGTTGTACAAGCTGCAAAAAGACATATGTCGTCCGATAATTTAATGTGCGAAAATCACTATGAAGTTAAAAAACTTATGTCAGCTTTTGGTTTACCTTATCAGGAAATAGATACATGTTTAAATGGTTGCATGGTGTTTTGGAAAGAGAACATCACTCTAGGAAGTGTAGAATATGTAATGATGAAAGGTACAAACAAAGAAAAAAGATGGGAAAGGAAGTTCCATACAAACGTATGCATTATTTTCCCATCACTCATAGGCTTCAAAGATTGTACGCATCTTCTGTAACTGCATCTCATATGAGATGGCATAGTATGAGAACGGAGGAAGAGGGTATGTTGACACATCCAGCCGATGGAGAAGCATGGAAGCATTTCGACAAAACTTATCACAGTTTTGCAGCGGAGAGTCGTAATGTTAGACTTAGATTATATACGGATGGTTTTTCACCATTTTCTCAATTTGGTGCTAAATATTCATCTTGGTCCATTATCATCACACCTTATCATTTACCTCCGTGGATGTGTATGAAAACACAATATATGTTTTTTACTGTTGTCGTTCTTGGCCCCGACGATCCGACACAAAGAATCGATGTTTATTTACAACCGTTGATTGAGAAGTTAAAAACACTGTGGAACGAAGGAGTAGAAACATATGACGTTTCAAAGAAAAAAAATTCGTATGTTTACTTCTTTGTTGTGGACTATAAGTGATTTTCCTGCCTATGCAATGCTTTCAGGATGGAGTACATCCGGTCATCTAGCATGTCCATATTGCATGGAAGAAACACGGGCGTTTTCTTTACCGAATGGTAAGAAAATTTCATGGTTTGACTGCCATCGATGTTTGATCTCCATGTCAATCATCCCTTCAGAGGAGACAAGAAAAACTTTTTAGCTAATAGAGTAGAAACCACATAACCACCAACGATATGGTCAAGCGAAGACATATACGAACTTGTAAGAGACTATCCAAAGATATGTGAAACTGGAGTGCAAACATAAATTGTAGGCAAATCGATTATCCATAATTGGTGCAAACAAAGTATATTTTTTGAGTTTCCTTATTGGAAACATCTTCCGCTTCGTCATAATATTGATGTGATGCACAATGAGAAAAATGTCTTTGATAATGTTTTTAACACAATTTTGAATGTCAAGGGGAAGGCTAAGGACAATTTGAAATCAAGACGCGATATACAAGAATTATGCAAACGTCCTGAGCTTCATATGAAACCAAATGACTGTAAAAAAACCAAAGCATGCTACGAGTTAGATAATAATCAAGTTAAAGTTGTGTTAAAATGGGTGGAAGGGTTCAGATTTCCTGATGGTATTTCATCAAATCTTCGTAGACATGTTGACTTTAAAAATGGTAGATTGAGCGGAATGAAAATCCACGACTGTCACATAATGATGGAAAATTTATTACACATTCTATTCAAAGAACTATTGCCGTTAAAAGTTTGGAAGGTAATAACGGAGCTTAGTTTGTTTTACAAATAGCTGTGTTCGACTACTTTAAAAGTGTAACGTTTATGTAAACTTGAAGTAGATATTCCTGTATTGCTCTGCAAATTAGAGAAAATATTTCCGCCAGGTTTTTTTAATGTAATGGAACATTTACCTGTTCATCTCTCATCTAAAGCACGACGTCGAGGTCCTATGCAATATGGATGGATGTATCCATTTGAGAGGTATGTACTATGTTACCTATTAATTTAATTGCATTCAGAAGTTAAAGTTAAAGTAAATTAATTTTGCATAGATACTTGAATCATTTGAAGAAAAAAGTGAGGCAAAAAGCGCGAGTTGAAGGTTTGATATGTAAATTTTACATCGAAGAAGAAGCTTCATTCTTTTTCTCTCACTATTTCAGTGACCATGTGAACATATCATTTGAATGTGTTCCTCGTAATAACGAAGGCGACAAACACGAGTCCTCTCAAATAATGTTATCTATTTTTAGACAACATGGTCGACCTTCTGGGAAATGTGTAGAAGTATGGATATACGATAGAGATCTTCATGTAGCACACACTTTTATTCTTCTAAATAGTGCTGAGGTTGCACCATTTGTTAGGCAATCTAAAATAATAATTTATGATTTATTCATTTCCATAATGCATGCGCGTGTAGAATTTAATGCAATATTTTATTCATATATGCAGTATTTATGAAAGTGAACATACGCACGGAGATCTTAGTAAAGAATTTTCTGATTGGTTTTTAAAGTACGTTTATGAACCGAGAAATTGTGTGGTTGACGAAGGTTTGAAACATCTTGCATTGGAAACAAAAAGAAATGTCAAGACATATCCAATATATTTCGTCAATGGATATAAATTTAACACCAAAGGATATGGTGCAGAAAAATTAACTAATAATATAGGTGTATTTGTTAAAGGTAGTGATGATCCGGAAAATCACATAAATGATTTTTGTGGCGTTTTAACACAAATTTTGCAACTGACATATTTCTCATGACCCACGGAGGAGGTGTTTCTGTTTAGATGCAATTGGTTTAGCAATATTCTAGGTTCTAGAATTAATGTGCACAAGGATTATAATCTTATTGAAATAAAGCACGCATCACAATATCACAAGTACAATCCTTTTGTACTAGCCAAACAAGCATTGCAAGTTTATTACGCTTCTTATCTATCTCTAAAAAGAGATAAAGCAGATTGGTCGGTAGTTTTTAAAACAAAGGCAAGATTTATGCTTGACGGGAAGAATATTCCAAATAAACAAGCTTATCAGGCAGATCTTGAGCAAAGCAACGAAATAATAATTACAGATGATCGTACTAATTTTGGACCTATGAACGATGAATCAAACGTATTGGTAGAAGCATTCGAGAGTAAGGAGGAAAATAACATAGAATATGAGACCGAATCTGAATCAGAAGACGATGATGATTGATGTAAATGATGAGATTTATTTCCCTAGTTATGTAATTATGCAATTGATGTAATTATGCTGAATTCTTGGTGTATTAAGAAATTGATGTAATTGATGAGATTTATTTTGCTAGTTACATAATTTATGTCATTTATAAAACCGAATATGCTTATCGTCATTTACATCTTTTATGGTATTACCATTTTTGTCATTTAATTAGCAATTTATGTTAAAAATGCAATGTATTCTGCTTATCGTTGGGATATGAGACCCAATATGAATCAGGTATACTTTTCACTTTATGTACTTTATATCATTTATGTTAAAATATATTTCATTATCATGTTATTGTTCTCTTTTAAAATGATGTGTCTGTGACAGGTATCATGTCGTCCAAAAGGAGGAGTTCTTCCCATTCTTCAAGAGGCGATGGCAGCGGTCCATCGCAACTGCCACAACGACCTGTTGTGACTCTAGTATCTAGAGCCGAGGGGTAAGTATTAAACTTTTTTCAGCATCTTAAATATTTTTTACGATATACTAATATGTATCATATTTAACACATGGGGTTTGAGCTACAGCCATCAGTTGTAGTTCTATCAGTTTCGAGAGAAGCGTACAAGAGTAGGATGTCGGCTTGTTGGACGAAGTGGGATAACATCCCTCTCCACTTCCTCAAGTGTATTTGGCAGGATTTCATTGTAAGTATAATCTTCTGTTTTCCATTCTTAATTTGATTTTGTCGCTTATTTATTGTTCACCTTTTATCGTTTAATTTTTGGTTGCTTGATTATCATGAAACACAGGCCGCCGTGGACATACAGTCAGATGACTTGCAGGTGGTACGATATTACTGGATGTAGAAGATGAGGAAGAACTACAGGGATTCCATGGCGACGGTAAAGCATAAAGGGTAGAAGCCAAACTGGATGGGGACGAGTGTATGGGAAGGGTGGCTGACACATTGGGATAGTGACGAGGCGAAGGTAAGTGTACTAAACTTTTATTAATTATTTGATTGATACGTAAATATCTAAAAATATTTGGTAAGTAAATAATGTATTAAATTTAAATGTACAGGCAGAGTCGGAAAGAAACTCTGCAAATAGGAACAAAAATCCCATCACTCATCGAGGAGGGTCAAAGTCGTTCCAGCAGTATCGCCAGGAGTTGGTAAATTTATTAGATGTGACTTGTAAATAGTTATTGTGCTATATAATTTTAAATATACAATAACGGTACATAATAATCAATTTCAGGAAGCTGAGGTGTAGGATCCTGTGTCGTATATGGATGTGTTTACCCATACGCATGTCGTCGAGCATGTAAATCTGGACGGGTTAGTTTCATATACATGGCATGAAAATAAATCAAGACAGAGCCATATAAGCATATTTTAGTTTATGTACTATTAGTAGTTGTTTTAATTTTTAAATTATAATGAATTAAGATATCATGATATTAATTTTAACTGCATTTTTATTTGTTCATGCAGGCAAGGTTTATGGAACAATGCCAAAAACTTCTGGAGGGTACCGGTCGAGAGCAGCTCACGACGGATGAGGAGGACATTATTTTTGAGTCAGTCATGGATCCACCATCACGGAATAGGTGTTACGACTTTGGCAATCAAGTGATAATGAATAATATATTAAGATATAACAATTTAATAATCTTTTAGTTCTAAAGAACTTCACATCGCTTTAGTTTCAGTATTAATTTTATAGATATAACAATTAACACATTATGTTGTAACTTTGATAGTAAGATTATAGACTAAATTAAATAAGTGTTGTAGGCCAGTAGATAGAGGCGAGCCAGCCAACCGACCAGAGCTGATATCGATCTAGCAGAGATCGAAGAGTTGAGAGCTAGGGTGGCGAAGCTGGAAGAGCAAAACTATCGCCATACCATCGAGATGACACAGCTGCTGGATCAGCATATTGCTAAGTACGTGCAGCAATATGGTGGCCGCTTTCCATCTTCTGCTGGTTAAGGAGGTTCTGGAGCTGATTGACCGGAGTGATAGGTATGTTTTTTTGGTTTGTGTCATTTTTTTAAGTTTGGATGATACATTGAGTTGGTGGAGTTGGATTTGAACTATTGTGTATATTGTTTGATGATACATTTGGTGGTAGTAATTCTGACATTTGAGAGTTGATGGTGAGGAGTTGGTGAAGGATTGATGTATATATTGTACAATTAGATGTATGTAAATTATGGTAGTGAAGTTTGGTTTGATTTTATATGAATTAGGTTTGATTTATTTCTTTATGATATTTGATTATCTTTCTATGGTTTGATTTCATATTGAATATCTGAGTTGGATATATTGAGTTGGATGAAATATATTATATTTATGGATTGTGGATGGAAGGCCAAATCGCAGCAGAAATGCAGAAAAAAAAATTCTGGTTTTTCGACGGCTCCTGACGGCCTATAGGCCAAAATTACCGATCGATTCCAACGGCCTCCAGACGGCATAATTCCGACGGCTACCAACGGCTTTCGGCACAAAGCGTGATTGGGAGGTCCATTCGATCGACCGACTCTTAGTATTTTCTTACTTCTTCAAATTTGAGTTCTTCGGTTTTAAATCGAGTGTATCTTGTATTATAGTAGAATTGTTAAGACCATTGTAGGTTTTATAAAGCTCATGTACTCCTATAGTATTACTCAGAAGTAAAGTATTATCTGTGATTTTATTCTTGTCTCTTCCATTGAATGCTTACAAAATTTATAATGTGCTTGATGAAATCGTTAATAGCATTATTGTTTAGCTATTATGATTAAACATCATAGATATAGTTCTTTCAATATTGACAACAAAATAGTCCATATCTTACTTAACTGCTACTTGTTCGAAGACATGAAAGTGAACGAGCATGGATTAAGCATACTAAATATATGTAACTATCAAACATAAATGCACCAAAAATAAATCATACGCCTTTCTTATTCAAACACAAATTCATTTTATTATAACCGACACATTTATTTCATTTACGATAATAATTTAATTAATTTATTACTGGAACAATCACATTTAATGCATTTATGATAAAAATAAATGCAATTTAACATTATGTGGTCTAAAATATAAACTAGTGTCATAAAAATTGATTTCATTGAAATGTATAAATCGATTGAACCAACTTACAATTTGAAAACTAATGTTACCTTAATTTATTTTTGAAACCATTAGGTTTATTATTTATGTGCCATAAATTCATTAAGGCTAATTCTATTTAAACCCGAAAAAATTGTTGAGTAGCATCTACAAAACTTGAAAAAACTATTACATATGTTTTTGCTGAGAATACCCATTTTATCATTAAATTTTCTCTTTATATCCTTCTCTAGTCAAAATCACATCCACAAAAAATTCCACCATAGAAAAAAATCACCCAGCAAAATCACACAATAACATAAAATTCAAGTTTTACCACTTCTATAAACTATGAATTTTTAAATTTAAATGAAAATCAAAACTGGATTAAATTCAAGTTTTTACCTAGTTTGATTTTATTAGAGTTGTATTATCATTATCACAATCTATTGATTCAAGCACAAGATTTGAGCATGTACCTAAAATAAAATTTAGAGTTTGTTGGATTGGAGGATCAGAAGAAAGAAATACAATAAGATGTAAAAAATACAGATAAATGACATAAGAACAATTTTGTCCTAATTTTTTTTAAACTTACGAGGGCTACTCTGCAATATCAAGTGTTTAAATTAAATTAGTCATTCATTAAATAACAAACATTCATTAAACAAAGTTTGTATTTTAGACAAATTACCTAATTTGTTTAATCGTATCTTACATTACAAATGTAATTAAAGTAACATAACCTCATCTCAGATTTTTTACAATATTACTCGATGATAAAATCAAAATAACCATCCAAAAGAAATTTTATTTTCTCAACAATGAAATTTTCTTAATGATTAAAATATATATATCAGATTCGAAGTATTTCTCACATCAAAATTCACAACTTATTTACAAAATATATCATACTAAATATCTGTATGTTTTAACCAAAATAAGTTGCTTTCAAAATATAATTAGATTATTTTCCAAAATTAAACTCATTTTAAAATTAAAATTATTTCATGAATGACATATAGATCATTTACATCTATGTTTCTACATCAAAATAGTTTCGAAATTAGCCTTTAAATTAAAAAAATTGATACTAGACCAAATCTAATTTTTTCCATATAAAAAATCCTTGATACATAGATCAAGCAGATCTATAGTTTGAGTAAGATATTATATTCAATGACTTCTTGATGAAGTTCAATTCAAACCTTATGCATAAAAAGCATAAAATTTCCCAATGAAATCAATGAATGGTGGCTCTGATACCACCTGTTATGATCTAATACTCTTTAGATCACTAAATACTAGATATGAAAAAGATAACCCACATTGATTTAATTCAGAAGAAAATAGGGGAAATTAAATAAATTTGTCGAAGTTATACTCGATTTCATGAATTTATTACGAGAAAGAGATGGATCCAAAGAAAGATGGATCTGATCTTTTAAACTATCACAAATATACATCTATATTTCTCTTTAGAAGAGGGTTGGGAGAAAAATAGTTTATTTGGAGATCAACCCCGTATGTATAGTTGTGCGTGATATTTTCAAAATGGCCTTCAACAAATTGAAAATCACTTCGGCTTATGTGTGTTCTTTCTATGATAGTTACATCTTTATGCCTTAAATATTTTATTACTTTATTTGATCATAGACTTTACATTGAAACAATGTAACACATTTTATTTTACTCGTGATCCAACAGCGCGCGCTTCTCGTGTACATAAGAAATGATTAATAAAAATGAGGTGTAAAATATACATGCTTTGTATGTGAAACAGTAATAAAATGTAGAAAAGGCTCACTCTTTACACGGAAAAGGTGAAATGTTACAAAATGAAATCCAAAAGATTCAATGTCATTTTCATCGAAAAAAATTCAATTTTGACATCATAACATCAGCCAAACATTGACATGTAATTTTAATTACTTTTAATTTGATGTTTTTAAAAAAAATGTATAGTTAGAAATAATTTTAAAATATTAAATGCTATATTAAAATAAGGTAAGACTATATATATATATATATGTGAGTGTATATGCATGCCCAAGTGGGCCTGCATCTAATCATAATGTGCATACATTAATTCAACAATGTGAATTTATAGTATGTTTCAAAGCATGTATATTTTTTGTTTGTAGATATAGTATTCAGTTATTCTTTCATAATACCTATAAATTTCTAAGTGAGATTCACTATATGAATGGAGGCGGTTTTTATTAAAAAGAGATATATGAAGTGCAGGGTAAATATAGATGGTTCTTGTCACAATAAGAGATATATGAAGCCTCCTTGGTATTTTTCATCATCTATCAACCTAAAATTGGTGAGAGGCACATATATAGGCAACAAAATAAAAGGATATAACCACACTATGAAAATACCTAGGAATCAACTGGAATCAATATACATACATGGTTATATGATCCATATGCAAGTCTATTTACTTCATAACATTCTTTATTTGTAAAAGTTATTGACCTGGAGTAGTAAGTAAAGCATTTTTGTTCAGTGGTCCTCATATATAGTAAGTTATCAACACTTCCCAAAAAAGAGAATAAAGATATAATTAGACAGCTTGATCATTTTGAGCAAGTCATCTTTGAAATAAACATTGTATATATGTTGTTAAAAAGATTACATCTGCAACTACTAAAACTGGTAAATAATGTTGTTATGTCTATATGGTTTAAAATAAGTGAAACCATGCTTATATTAAATAAAAAACATGACAAACTGAAGATTAGAATATTGGAAGAAAAAAAACACCAATGACATAGATCTTTGGCCCATGCTTTTGACTAAAATGTCATAAATATTCCTTTTATTAAATAGTTTATGGACATATGACTCATACACTAAACATGGAAGCTTCTCATATCGAAAAAAATAAAAAAAATACAGTAATCAAATAATCATTATTAATTATCATTATAGTCTGCTTTGAAGCTTTCGAAGATTCTTCCTTCCACGTCCTTGAGTAGTCAAATTGGTTCTCAAGTCAAGTAAGCTAAATCTTCTTCTATACCAAACATACTACTACAACAAATAGTCTCTCTTCAACTTCACTAAATCTTGAACTGTATGCCTATTTGCCATTTCATTTTTATTTATTTATTTTGCTGTATAACAAACTTGGTCCTAGAAGAATGGAACTTCAAGCCATATTCCCTCAAAAGAAAGAGAAGATTTTACCGCCAAAAGGAGGAAATTTATATCTCGTATTGTTGGAAGCTTAGACACTGTACCAGATCGAATAAACTGCATACACGATGATTCAAGCATGGGATATATTAGTGATGAAAAGAACTGTTTAATAATACAAAAATACAGATATGTGCTTAAGCATTACAAATGCCAATGATTTGAAATTAATGTTGTTAGCGCCAAAATTGGTCATTAACACCGAAACCCAAATGAAAACACCAACCAATAGTCACAGATAACAGACAGAATGTATGTAGAGAGTATAAATATGAAGAATAGTAGAAATTAAAAGGAAAGCAATAATAACAGAGGATTTATAGTGGTTCGGTCGACTCCGGCCTACGTCCACTCTAGAAATTTCCTTTTTATTGATGTCAGAATCAATTACTGTTACAATCCAGAGTTTTTAGAACAACAATGGCAGAGCAGTCTTAGTATAAAAGACGGAGAGAAACATAATGAAAATCCTCCTTTCTGAAGCCCCTCATGCTGTATTTATAGGTAAAACCCAAGTTACTGGGCTTCTTAAGTGATACAGGCCCACTAAGACCATAGCCGAGCCAACATCCTTCATCACGACCGACCCCAAGTCCTCAATAAGCCGACTCAAAGTAGTCGGGGTACTGACTCGAAGTGACCCTAACCCTGACTCGAAGTAAACTACATTGGAACTCGAAGCAAGATGAAGTCGATCCTATCCTATAACATGCCGACCCATAATTTTGTTGCCGACCTACTCTCCTATGCTGACCTGGGGAAATGTAAATACCGACTCGAAGCAAATAACCCCCACTCCATCATACTGACCGACCTTGAAACTAAGTTGACGACACGAGCATATTCGAGTGCTGTCCCGAAGCCTACTGCCTACCGACCCGTCCAAATGCCGAGCCATACCAATGCCAACCCACTTCAGTATGACCAAACCAGAACATGACGGACCACCAAGGTCGATCCCATCGAGGCCAAACCACCAATGTTGATCCCACATAACCAGTCCACCAAGGTCGATCCCATCGAGGCCGAACCACCAATGCCGATCCCATATAACCTGTCCACCAAGGCTGATCCCATCGAGGCCGAACCACCAATGCCGATCCCATATAACCAGTCCACTAAGGCCGATCCTATATGGCCGAACCAAGGATAACCGACCCCCTACCAAGGGCCGACCCATGCATGAACTCCTCTCCTTGACCGAGCCATGTACGACTGAGCCACCTTGATCGACCGACCCACACCGAACCATCCATGAGTGATCGTCTATCCATCCAACTGCCTCAAACCCATTGTATTCCAGTCTTGACAAATGAGCAGTCGTTTTTAGTTAAATCCGTCGGTCTACGGCCTTGCCAAAAGGCGGGTTAACATTTACCCCCCAAAACATACCTTGCTATTGGAAGGTATGTTTTGAATAGCCTCAAATCCGATATCCGAAGTCCATATGTTATCCATAGCCGTACCTTCCGATTCATAATCCAATCCATTTTATCCAAGTGTCATTGCCGTACCCTCATCCAAATCTACGACTGCTCCGAGTTGATATCCAATTCCTATCGAATAACCAAATCCTTATCCAATTCCACATCCATCTGAACCCGACAACCGAGTTCTAATCCATCCATATCCTATAACCAATAACTGAATCCATGACCTCTCCAGGTCGATATCCAAGTCCGAGAACGCTCAGGGTCCATGTCCAAATCCTTAGCTGTTCATAGCCAATATCCAAATCCGTAACCTCTCCGGGTTCTTGCCAAGCGTAATCCACACTCGGCGACCTGTGTTAAGTAATGCCATGGTGTTCCTGGTTCAGTGTCCCTGAACGCTAACCAATGTCATGGCTTAAGTCCTAAGCCGAATCCTGGTCGCTCCGGACCCTTGCCGAGCATAGTCCATACTCGACGACCTTTTATCCAAAAACTAGAGGAAAATCCAATCAAAATCCAATCCGAAATCCAAATCAAACCAGAAATCCATATCAAAAATCCAAACCAAAAGACAAACGTCCAAACCGGAATCCAAATCAGAAAACAAGCAAAATCGGGAGTTCAAACCAAACTCCAAAACCAAACCTGAAAAAGCAAGTGTCCAAGCCAAAAAGATAAAACTGATTTCACAAACCAAAGCGTCATGGTTTATCATCATCTCAGAGCATGCCTAGGGGTTGTCTTCGTCCCCGTACATGAGTAAGTGACTTAGCCATCTGCCCAGAGTTTGCTACTTATTCCAAACCATCATGATTAGTTGATGACCAACCGACCACCATTCCTGGGCCTTGCGCCATCGTCGTTCAAGGTAGGCGGTGGCTGCTCCTGTTCCACCGTTGCATTCCGAGTTTCGACATATTGTCGTAGCTGACCATTCCTTACATGCTCCTCGATTATATCCTTTAAATGTCGGCAGCCGTTAGTATCATGCCCGTCCAGGTCATGAAAGAGACAGTGCCTTCCCGATGCCCTTTCGTGTTATGAGGGTTCCCTCCTTGCCGGCCTTTGATATGGAAGGCAATCCCGAGTATCCAAGTATATCTGCTCCAATGTTGCATTCAATCCTGTGTAAGTGGAGAATTTTGGTTCTCCCCAGCGCTTCCTCTTCCCTTTATCTCTGTCTTTACCCGAGCTTTCACCGGGCGGTCCTCTGTCCTTAACCATGTTTATCTCCTTTGACTTCATATCCAAACATGCATCCTCTTGTCGAAGAAATCTCTCAGCTTCATGAAACGATTCCCCGAGATCCATTGGTGGGTCCCGTATCAACGATACTTTGAAATCCGAATTATCCCTGATTCCTGATACTGCAGCCATTAGAACCATTGATGGATCCGGCCGATCCACCGAAACAACTGCTGCATTAAACCGAGTTAAGAAAGTCCCGAGCGATTCATCCGCCCTCTGTTTAACTGACGTCAGTGTCATCACATACTTCGGCCTTTTTATGTGAACTCGAAACTGTTTCAAGAACCTATCCACCAGTTCTGCCCATGTTCCAATTGATCCATCTTCAGCTGTCTGAACCGTATAGCAGCTATATCGGTCAAGTACAAGGGAAAACACCGGGCCATAACCTCCTCTGATGCTCCCAGTACTTCCAGATGGCTTGTGTATCTCATCAAGTGGTTAGTGGGATCCGTCTTACCGTTGTATACTTCCAGAGTGGGCAGCTTGAAATCGGGTGGATTCCTAGCCATCCTGATGTTATGGGTAAATGGAATTTTGTTGACTCCCTCCAAATCTCTATTTGTCAGTCCTCCGCGAATAGTTCGCCTGATAATGTCAGCTAATCCAGTTTTACCTACCAGGGGTTGCTTCCTATCCATATTTCCTAACTGCCATCCAAGCCCTCGGGGGAATTCTGGTACATACTCCTCATCACGCACTCCTGTATCCCTATTGGCGCCAGGCTGCACAGCATCATCTGGTATCCCTCCATGGATCGGTCCAGCATTACCTAGTGGTGTGCCCCCGAGTCTAGGTCCATCCAGATTGATAGTTGTTTGCTGATTGGGGGCTGCCCCCTGCTGAACCACTCCATCTACTTGCTGGTTGAGTCCTTTTGATCCAGCTCCATGGGTCTGAGCTCCTGCAGTTCCTGCTTGTCCAAATTATATGAAAAGTGTCCGCATCATTTCCACTTGCCTTTTCATCAATTGATCTTGCATGGAATTCATCATGACCTGCATCTTGTCCCTAGTGATGTAGACGGAGGCTTGATTAGCTCCAGAGGAAGCCTCCTGACTTCCCTCTTGCTGACTTCTTTCCATCCTCTGTCTCATGTTTGATTGCTTTGCCATAGTCTCCAGAATCCAAGTTCCTAAGCCTTTAAATCCAAAATCCAAGCTTCAGAATCCCTGAGTGTTAGCGCTCTCGGTGAAAGCACCAAAATGTTAGCGCCAAAATTGGTCACTAACACCCAAATCCAGATGAAAGCACCAACAAACAGACATAGATAACAGACAGAATGTATGTAGAGAGTATAAATATGAAGAATAGTAGAAATTAAAAGGAAATCAATAATAACAGAGGATTTATAGTGGTTCGGCCGACTCCAGCCTACGTCCACTCCAGAAATTTCCTTTTTATTAATGTCAGAATAAATTATAGTTACAATCCAGATTTTTTAGAACAACAATGGCAGAGCAGCCTTAGTATAGAAGATGGAGAAAAACAAAATGAAGATCCTCCTTTCTGAAGCCCCTCCTGCTATATTTATAGGCAAAACCCGAGTTACTGGGCTTCTTGAGTGATACGGGCCCACTAAGACCATAGCCGAGCCAACATCCTTCATCACGACCGACCCCAAGTCCTCAATAAGCCGACTCGAAGTAGTCGGGTTACTGACTCGAAGTGACCCTAACCCCGACTCGAAGTAAACTACATTGGAACTCGGAGCAAGATGAAGCCGATCTCATCCTATAACATGCCGACCCATAATTTTGTTGCCGACCTACTCCTCTATGCCAACCCGGGGAAATGTAAATACCGACCCGAAGCAAATAACCCCCACTCCATCATACTGACCGACCCTGAAACCAAGTTGACGACACGAGCGTATTTAAGTGTTGTCCCGAAGCCTACTGCCTACCGACCCGTCCAAATGCCGAGCCATACCAATGCCGACCCACTTCAATATGACCGAACCAGAACATGACGGACCACCAAGGCCGATCCCATCGAGGCTGAACCACCAATGCCGATCCCACATAGCCAGTCCACCAAGGCCGATCCCATTGAGGCCGAACCACCAATGTCGATCCCATATAACTAGTCCACCAAGGTCGATCCCATCGAGGCCGAACCACCAATGCCGATCCCATATAACCAGTCCACCAAGGCCGATCCTATATGGCCGAACCAAGGATAACCGACCATATACCAAGGGCCGACCCATGCATGAACTCCTCTCCTTGACCGAGCCATATACGACCGAGCCACCTTAATCGAGCGACCCACACCGAACCGTCCATGACTGGTCGTCTATCCATCTAGCTGCCTCAAACCCATCGTATTCCAGTCTTGACAAACGAGCAGTCGTTTTTAGTTAAATCCACCGGTCTACGGCCTTGCCAAAAGGCGGGTTAACAAATGCCATACGTTAGTATTGCAAAGGTTAAATTTAGTTGAAATGATCTTTATAATAGAAACCCACTTCAAATTTGCAAGACTATCATTCTTGAAACAACAGCACTATTTCAGTCAGAATGAAACAAAAAAGTTCCAAAAATATCAATCAAGCTTGCATGGAGGGCATGTATAAATAAAAAAAGAAAATATATATTGATGTTGTCAACTGACATGGAGTTTGATGTGTTCACTTAAGTCTTTAGAAGATCTAAGAAAAAAATAATCTAAATAGTATGTGCAAATATCCTACCTGCACCCAAACTAAAGGACATCCCTATATGTAAATACTACCTGTACTCGAGCAACACTACTCCTTCGTATATAGTATGTAAACAAATGTAGCGAGATAATATATAAAAATGGTGCAATCATAAGTCATAACCAAAAAGGACAAAGAGGCATTCAAGAGTGGACTATTTTCGAAGAAAAATGCATCAGATTATAAAAAAAATGAAATATTAATGCAAATAATTATTGAGATAATTGAGAACAATCAAAGAAGGTCACGTCCTGTAAATACAAAACTTAGCTTCCAACTCTTTGCCGCCGCCATAAATTTAGTTTAAAGTTTATTTCTGCCATTATTATTTTTTGGCTTTTACTTTAAACACATACAACTCAGCTTAACTGCTCTACTAAATGCAAAAGTAAGACTATTTACTCTTGCCTTTAAAGCAGCATTAATACATAAAACTTTTACCCAATAAAGCAGTTAATACTAAATGTTAACCATGATAAAATGACGCCAAGCACATGGTAGGATGGGTTGAAAAGATCAACTTCAAGGGGGAAAATATCTCATTATTGTCGTGCTCAACTAAAAACAAAACCGACAGTAAACAAAGAACATATTTATATATTGTGGTTTTCTATATGCATGCCAAGTGACTCAAAAAATCAACTGTGAATACCATGGTCGATTCACATCTCAAATAGAAAGTGAGTACAATATGAATACAAATGTTAAATATCATATTGGGTTCAGGTTGGAAAACATGCAATATAAGGTGTTAATAATTTCATTTTCAAGTATTATTTTCAATCATATGAACTGAGTAACAATATACATATAAGACAATATAACGTTTTGAAAAAAGTCCCTTACTCTTGCATTACAATTTACCTAATTGCACCAAACACCAAAGTGACATAATCTTGCATTACAATATATATGCATTTTTTTCTTTTGAATCTTCACCCACATCACTGTCCAAAAGAATGAAGTTTGAAAAAATAACATAAATTGATCACTCACGTTATTGAAAATGGATATTATTATATAGAGCCTACATGAGCATGATTTTTCCAGACATACATGCTTCCGTGATTCCTATTAAAATAATTTTTTTATACTAAACTTTTGAAAGTTTTCAGCCCTAAATCAAATCCAAATCCAAACATATATAAATCTAAGAAAGGTACTTAACAAAATGAAGGAAAAAAAGGAGCATTATAATTATAAGTCAAACATAATTTTCACTTGTTCTTCTTTTTACGGATCATGTGAGAAAGGTATTATATGGCTGAGCAGTCAAGGTTGTTAACAATATAACAGATACACTTGTTATAAGTATGAATCTGAATAATGTACACTATACCTACTTTATGCAGTGCACAGTACAAACAATGGAAGATCACTATTAATCAAGCTATTAATGAATCAAGTTTTATAATTTTTGTAGTTTTAAGTTTTCGCTCCAAAAGTTTGCCAAGTACCAATACTTCTATGTATGATTTGTTCCTTTTGAACAACTTATTTATATTTAACATTCAATTTGGTTGAAATCCTAAAAGAAATGCCAATATATATGTTCATTACTAAAACCCACCATTGTTATTCATAACTAATTTTACCTTTTGTAACCTTTAACACCATAAACCAAAACAAAACATAAAGTGAATAATCCAAAACTGGGCACCAACATTGAAACCAAAGAACTGTTGCATGCTAATATAAACAAAACTCTTTCAAGGAAACTTTCATCTATCTTGATGCCACGTGCCAGAAACATGATACTTAGTTCATATCACATTATGGATTTTGCATTGATTTAATATATTTTTTTCAAGTAGCTTATGAAAGATGAATTTAGATCAAAAATATCATATTGAAGCAGAAGTTTGGACACTACAGATATGAGCATATGAAATATATTCAACTTTATTTCAGAATCAATAAATTAGGTAAATTAAAAATAAAATAAAAATCAGTATTACATTTGCTACATAGATAGATCTGTTGAAATTTGAAAAGATGTTACATAAATCGATAAATGGGTCATATTCAAAAAAATTATTTCAATTTATTATTTCTGTTGGAATATGAAAAAAACATCTATTAGCAAAAAAATTGACCAAGTACTATTCACCTAATTATGTAGACAAAAGCAAATATATGGCAATAACCGAGTAAATTAAAGTGGGAACAAACAATTGAAACAGGGAAAAGAAAAGGAAATTACCCAAGCGTTTTGAACAGTAAAGTAACAACGTTCCCTAATTTAAGACAAAAAGAAAATAGACCAAGAGGGAACCAAGAATAATGCCAAATAAATGAATGTCAAAGGAATAAAAAAAATTACCCATGTAAAGCAGCAAGAATCCATCCTCAAATTTAAGAATATAAGTTTGTATTCCTGTGGATACCACATCCCAAATTTGAATATGTAATTTTGTTTTCCATTAGCTGCCAAATGAAGGTTAAACAAATCAACCCTTCAACTTGTATTGTGTATATAATAGAACATATAAGCATCCTAACTTGCAAATAAAACAAACTTCTACGTTTCCACAAATGATAAAACATAATCCCATGAAAGAATTTTTTAAATATTTTTATACCAAATTTTAAAACCATTCAGAAAATATAAATAACTTCCCATAATAAATATGAGAACCTTTCCACAGAAGGCGAACAAAATTTCCATATTAAATTTTAACTTTTTACAATAGGTAAGTAACAATTGCATATTAAATTTTGTTTTCGAACTTAACTCCAAATTTTGCATGGGTCTCTTCAAAAATTATAAATCCACGGTAGAAATTTATCTTCTAAGAATAAAACACACTATATTACTTGAATAATTAATGGGATAACAACTGTAGTAAGAATATTAAAATGTAACACTCATAGCTACTTTATTGCAAAAAGATCAGCACAATTCCAGGAAAAAATCATCAAATGAATGTAAAACCACGGTAGTTGAACCATGATTTTATTATTCAATTGTTGGTTTAACATAAATGTAGTATTTAAAAAAAATTAAATTAGAATAAGAAAACTTCCATTTTCAAAATCACCTTCATGGACTTGCATTGTTCCATGATCATCAAGGGCAGCTATAAGCTCCATTACACCACCATGTTGAGTTCAGTTAATTAGTTTCAAATTTTGTTCCAAACATAAGAACATTGTTGTTGAAATTTACAATCTAGTTGAATGAAAGCAAATATCAGATTTCCATGACAATCCAGAAAATGATTCACAATCCTACAGCAAAGGCGAAATTAAAATTTTGAAAACGTACACATGAGAATGCAAAAAGCCTGATAAGCAATCAAGTCTTAATGATTATAATATCTAAAATCTAGTTAAGCTATAATTTCCTGCTTTACTTTGCTTTAAGCAACTTTAATTGTTTACTGACAATAATATTTGATAAGTTTCTCAACTGGTATAAACTCAAATTGACTTAACCTTTGATACATACATACATGCAGGTAAAAACTTACACAAATAATTTCAAGTAGAAAGGTCCACCCAAAAGCCACGAAGCATAAAGAATTTCTTGCACACATTTTTTTCACAACACACACGGGCAACCACAGCCACAGCCCTAGTCACCCGCACACAAATGTAAAGGCACACTGTGAATTGGTGAAGCAAGGAAGGTTCAATGCAGAAATAAGCAAATGAATTTGCAGTGGAGAGTAAAGTACCTGGGAGCGAAGTCTATTGGATTTCAGATCAATGATGGTTGAACGTAATCGTGTAGATGCAGAGGTGATTCAGGGAGTAGCTGTTAATCATCACTGCTATCGCAGTCATGAAAATCGATTGCACGGATGAATCATCAGGCGGCGTTGCTATCGATCTCAATGGAAATCGATTTAAATGATGAATCGTCAGGCGTCGCTGCTATCGCACCAAATGGAAATCAATTTAATAGATGAATCGTTGCGTAACAAAGATGGAACTCCTAACTGATCTAGTTAATGAAAGCGAATGGATAATTACCTGCGAGTGTAGCGTAATGGATGTCACTCACTGGAAATCGATTTAGACGATGAATCATCGTTGTCGCACTCAGTGGAAATCGTCATCGGTGGTAAATATGCGAGGAAATCGTTTTTTTAAATAGTGAGAGTGGAAGGAAAATTAGGGTTACGTAGTGTTTGGAAGAGGGAGGAAGAACGCGAAGATGAGATACGCTGTTGGAAAATAGAAAAGGGTATATTTGGAATTTCAAAAAGACACCGAGTAAATCTATTCAATGAATTCTCTTTATTAGTAGTATATATATATATATAATATTGATTTTTTATTGAAATATTCTCTTCCAAAAATCCTTTTAAGTATGAGGAAAAAACTAAACGTTCAAAATGTTACCTAAAATTGATTTTATATATGATTAGCTGAAATAATATTTATTTTCTAATTCAAAAAAAAATCACAAAGTAAGCTAAAATTATGCTAAAGTCAAAATAATTAGTGCATTTAATATAGCTTAAAATAAATTAAATATTGATATTTATTTATCGATACTTACATGGGAGAAGACATTAAAAAAACAGACAAAAACATATATGAAAGATTGTAATTATTTAGGTTTCAAACTGTAACCTTAATAACAATCAAACTTTATAAATAATCATGCAGACTAATTTTCGCAATGAGCTGAATTCAAACTTGTGACCTCATGGTCCTTATTTGTTTATAGTAAGGGTATTTTTGGAAATTAATGGCCAGACCAAAATATTGCGTTTACATTCGAACTATTAATAAAGATCTGTAACCCATAAGTTGAAATTTTCCAACAAAATACATATTTTATTTTGAACAATATTAATATTCATGGGCCAAAAACATAAGAACATAACATGATTATTTCTAAACTGTTGGGAAAAATCCCTTCAGATGATCAGTCTAAGGGAATAAAAAACCCAACGCAGCGGAAAACAACTGGATCGTGATTGTAGTGAGACAGAACAAACAGAGATAAACACCAGAACAGACAGTCATAGATCCATGCAATGAAGAAAAATAAATAACACAAGTATTTATAGTGGTTCCACCACCATGAGACAGTGTACGTCCACTTGGGGAGAGGAGATTTTATTAATCACTGAAAGATTAGAGTTATAAGATTGATTCACTTTTGGAGGCTATACATAAAAAGAAATAGACAAAATTATGCAGAGTTTCAGCTCTCTAGGATGGCTCTGAAATTGGCTGAAATTCGCTGAAATTTCGGCTGCCATTGTTGTCCAGAAGCTCTCCTATTTATAAAATGAAGATATGAGAAGAGGTATCTGCTATATAGCGGCCCTGGGGTTTGGTTCGGCAAAATGCCGAGCGAAAAATTTGGATCGGCATTTCCCTTATTGGAGCGGCATGCTCAAATACCGAACGAAATATTTCGTTCGGCAAAATACTGAACGAAACATTTCGTTCGGCAATCCTTTTTACCGCTCCAATTATTTGGTTCGGCAAAACTTTCCTCTACTCCAAATCGCCGAACAGAGCTTTCTTTTCTCTCCACTCCAAATTGCCGAACCATTCAACCACCGCTTCAGATCTCTTCCAAGCCCTAGCACTGCGTCTTCTTCCTCTAATTTCACCGAACAAAGTTGCTCTTCAGCCGAACGAGTTTGGCTACTTCAAACCCAATGCCTATGGTTTCGACCAGCTTCCCTTCCTTCGCGAGCCTCTGCGTCATGGATTAGGTACCAATTTCTAACAATCTCCACCTTGGTACCTAATTCCATTCAAGCCTTCCAACTTCATCTATACCTTCATGCTCCAAGCAATGGATACTTACCAAATGAGCTTCAGCAATGCCATCACCCATTACACTCTGTCAATGAACTTCGGCAAGGCCATCGCCCGTCAACAAAGTGTTCGAAGTATCCAGTTCGTGTAGAACCTATCAATCTCCACCATGAAAACAAATGTCTCCATGAACCATCTCAACTCTCCCCCCGTGCCACCCTTTAGAACCTAGCACTTCATTAAGCAAATCAAGTCCGAGCAATGCTCGAGCTTAGCAACAGGCAACAACTTGGTAAACATGTCTGCTGCATTATTCTTTGTGTGAACCTTCTGAAGACGAACTAGCTTCTCTTCACTCATCGAGACAAGGAACGACTCTCTCACCTCAATATGCTTCATCCTCGAGCTGAATGCCAAATTTTCAGCTAAGTGGATTGCACTCTGACTTTCACAGTACACATCCACGCCTTCATATACGAAGACCAAATCACACAAAAATCGCCTCAAATAAAGCGCCTCCTTAGCTGCTTCAACCACAGCTATGAGCTTTGCCTCTGTAGTAGATAAAGCCACAATCGTCTGCAACCTCGCTCTCCAACTGATCGTTGTCCCACCAATGGTAAACACATATTTGGAGGTTGAATTCCTTCGATCTCTATCACCGGCATAGTCAGAATCACAAAATCCAACCAAGCTAAATTCTCTTCATCTGCTGCCAAAGACAAGTCCATGGTTTAGAGTTCTTCTAAGGTATCTGAAGATACACTTCATTGCTTTCCAATGCGTTTTTCCTGGATTCGCCATGAATCTACTTACCAATCCAACCGCTTGTGCAATGTCAGGCTTAGTGCAGACCATGGCATACATCAAGCTGCCAACTGCACTTGCATATGGGACCTTCATCATATAAGCCTTGTCCTTTTCCGAGATCGGAGAGCCTTTACTAGAAAGTTGTATGTGCAAAGGCATGGGTGTGCTGATTGCCTTTTCCCTTTCATGCTAAACCGGAAAGCACCTTTCGAATATACTCCTTTTGAGTGGGGCTCAAAAGTCCTAGCTTTCGATCCCTTTGGATTTCCATACCCAAAATTTTCTTTGCTTCTCCAAGGTCCTTCATTTCGAATTTCGCTTTTAGCTTTAGCTTCAAACTATCGATTTCAGCCTTATCCTTGGAAGCAATCAACATATCATCCATGTACAAGAGTAGGTACACCCATCTACCATTCTTTAAATGCTTGAAGTACACACAAGCGTCTTTGATGCTACGATCAAAACCAAGTGAAAGCATAAAAGAGTCAAACCTCTTGTACCATTGTCTAGGCGACTGCTTAGGTCCATACAATGACTTCTTCAATTTGCAAACCCAAATTTCTTTTCCATCTACAACAAATACTTCTGGATGATTCATGTAGATGGTCTCATCCAAGTCTCCGTGCAAGAAAGCGGTTTTCATGTCCAGTTGCTCCAGCTCCAAGTCATGAGCTACGACGATAGCGAGCAAAATACGGATGGACGTATGCCTCACTACTGGAGAGAATATCTCATCATACTCCAATCCCTTTCTTTGTGAAAACTCCTTAGCAACTAGTCTAGCCTTGTATCTCCCATCATCCTTTACCTTGAATACCCATTTGCAACCTATGGCTCGGCTTCCTTGAGGAGGTGGTACCAAATCCCAAGTCTTGTTCTTCTTCAACGACTCTAGCTCCTCTTCCATAGCGCACATCCACTTCGAACTGTCACATAACTTCAAAGCTTCATCAAGGTCAAGCGGCTCCTCATGAACCACATATAGGGCATAATCAAACTGATCACCAAGGCTAAGGTTCGCAAACAGCCAATCACCATACCTTTCGGGCGGCCTAATAGTCCTACGACTGACCCGGGTAGGTACTTCTTCGCCTAAACTCCTTTCAGCTCAACCTTGAACCGAACTTCCTCTAGATTCATGCACATCACCAACACTACTAGAAGATACATGTGGACTATCCTGTGATGTTTCATCAACTGCATTTTCCTCGACATCATCAATAACAACTCTACTCCTTGGCTGGAACACGGGAACTTCTTCCATCTCCTTAGGCCTATCAGAATCTTCTGATGTGGTAGGTAGCTTCTCCTTTGGATTGAACATAGCAGACTCATCGAAAGTAACATGTCTAGAATGAACAATCTTCCAATCAACAGGGTTCCAAATTCGATACCCTTTGATATCATCGGTGTATTCCATTAGTATGCCCTTGTATGCTCTAGCCTCCAACTTGTCATCACCTATATGGGGAACGTACATAGGACAACCAAAAATTCGAAAGCAACCAAGATACACCGCTTTACCTCTCCACTTCTCCTTTGGAATCTTCCCATCCATGGCTGAGCATAGAATTCGATTTATGATATGCGCCGCAGTTGATAATGCCTCAGCCCCAAAGCCTCTAGACAAGTCCACCATCAATCTCAAGCAACGAGCCTTCTCCAGTAGAGTCTTGTTTATTCTTTCTGCAATCCCATTGGATTGCGGATCTCCAGGTGTAGTGAAATGTCTCTGAATGCCATGTTGTCTACAGAAATCGAGGAACTCCCTAGAGACAAATTCACCGCCATTATCAGATCTCAGCACCTTCAACCTAGAACCAGATTGGTTCTCAACAAGTGCTTTCCAGTCTTTGAACTTCTCAAAACTCTCTGATTTGGCCTTCATCACATACACCCATACTTTTTGAGAAAAGTCATCAATGAAAGAGATAAAATACTTTGCTCCTCCAAGAGAAGGAGTAGCAACCGGTCCCCAAACATCTGTATGCACGTACTCAAGTACTCGCCTCGATCTACGGAGTCCAACTCCAAAAGATACTTAGTTTGCTTGCCTAACACACATTCCTGGCAAAAGTACATCTTGTCGAAGCTTTCTGCTTTAATCATCTTCCGTCTTTGAAGCAACTCTAAGCCCTTCTCTGAAATATAACCTAACCTAAGATGCCAAAGCCTTGTGGCATCCAATGAACAAGAACTATCTACTCCAACACATGACTCTCCAAGAACTGTGGTTCCTTTAAGCAAATACAGATTTAGGGACACATCTTCTTTCATAAGAACTAGTGCACCTCTCGAAACCTTCAGACTGTCCTTTTTGATAGTTACCTTGCATCCCAAAGAGGCCAATTGTCCTAAAGAAATTAAGGACTTCCGAAGGCCTGGAACATACCAGACACGTCAAAGTGTGTATCACTCCGTCAAACATCCTAATCCTCATTGTACATATTGCTCTACAGCTAGAATCATTACCCATAAGAATAGAGCTTCCCTCTCGTCCAATGAAAGAACTGAAGTAATCCTTATTAGGCGTCATATGGAAAGACGCCCTCGAGTCTAGCACCCAATGGTCTGAGACATCCGATACTGCTACAGACAACACATCGTCAGATACAGACTTCTCCACCGCAGATGATGAAGATCCGTCTTCTTCCTTCTTCTTCAAATCTGGACAATCCTTTTTCCAATGATCATGTTTCTTGTAGATAAAGCACTTCCCGTCCTTAGACTTTCCTCTCCTGCCATTACCGGGCTTCCTGGACTTGGAACGCCCTCTAGAGTGCCAATTCTTCTTATCTTCTCTACCTCTTTCAAAAAATAGGCCGTGACTACTACTTCCACCTCTACTTCCTTCACTTATATCCTTCATCTGATCTCTCAAGCCTTCAGATAGATGGCCTGACTTCACATCCTTCCACTGTCAATGTGTCTCTAGCGAAGATAAGGCTGTTAGCGAAACCTATGTAATGTTCTGGAAGAGAACACAAAAGAATCATTTCCATTTGCTCCTCATCCATCTTCAAGTCAATAGTCTTCATCTTCATCACGAGATCATCAAAGAAATTAAGATGTTCCTTCACTGGAGTACCTTCTCTCATCCGCATAGTGAAAAATGTCTTCAGCAATATCAGACGGTTAGTCAGAGATTTCTTCAAGTAGAGATTCTCTAGCTTGGTCCAAATGCCCCTAGCAGTGGTCTCACTGCTAATCTCTGAGATAACATTCTCTCCCATAGCTAGTTGTAAAGTAGTAAACACCCATTTCTCCATCTCCTTCCTTTCCGCGACTGAGATGTCAGCCGTCAACTCCTCACGGGAAAACACTACTGGATGAACTTCATTCCTCATTAGAACAGCCTTCATCCTCCATTGCCACTTCTCGAAGTCTTTATCCCCATTCCATTTCTCAATTGCCAACCGTGATCCTGACGCGATATACATCCCTCTGGTATAGGGTCTTGTAACAACTGGAGTCGCTTCATCTCCTTCCATAGCGTCTAACACTCCTTAATCAACCTTGCTGCTCTGATACCAGACTGTTGCGGAAAATCACTTCAGATGATCAGTCTAAGGGAATAAAAAACTCAATGCAGCGGAAAACAACTGGATCGTGATTATAGTGAGACGAAACAAATAGAGATAAACACCAGAACAGACAGTCATAGATCAATGCAATGTAGAAAAATAAATAATACCAGTATTTATAGTGGTTCCACTACCGCGAGGCAGTGTACGTCCACTTGGTGGAAGAGATTTTATTAATCACTAAAAGATTAGAGTTATAAGATTGATTCACTTTGTGAGGCTATAAATATCAAGAATTTACAATACAGACAAAATTCTGTAGAGTTTCAGCTCTCTAGGATGGTTCTGAAATTAGCTCTCAATTTCGACTGTCATTGTTGTCCAAAAGCTCCCTTATTTATAGAATGAACACTACACCAAACAGCCCATTTTGTCACACTTTTTTCGCTTCAGTTTGTCACGGTTATTTATGTTGGAAATTTGTAACGGTTATTATTGTTACATTGTATTACCATGGTTATTTCCGTGACAAAATTTGGGCTTTTCGTAAATAGCTAAAAGACATTGGATAGAATCGTCATTTATCTTTCAATCCTTACTTCGGTTGTTTGTCACGCTTCAGCTCCTGGCTTCTATCTTTCTCCCTTGAATCTAATTAGGTTAAAGCCGCCACTCAAGCCTCCCTTCATTGCGAGTTGCCGCCTATCGCCGACGCTCCAGTCTTCCTTTGTTGCAAGTCGCCCGCCTATCGCCGTATTTTCAAAGCCTCCTTCCATTTGTTTCTCCTAATCCGCCTTTCTCTTTCGCCAAATCCGCTGTAATTTGTAACGGTATGTCCATCATATGTTGTTTTCTGGATGTTGTGCATTATACTATTAGAATTCTCTTTTATGTTTTTCAAGACACATTATGGTTGCTAATATTACATGTACTAGATTGCATTCCAGTGGTTTTGATCTGTAGCTTGCTTGAGTGCGAGCCTAAAAACAATATCTGTGGCATTTTATATATATTTTTTATGAGATCCTCAGCACGATTGAGCATGTAACTAGACAATAAAAACATAATTTATATGCTAACCGGTACAACAGTGTAATTCAAACCATTGTTAGCTTATTTGCATTCTAAAATATATACAATACGATGAACTGCTCTTTAATTTGTATTCGCATGTCACATTGTATACGATCTTTAATATGCACAAAAGTAAAATATGTACCTCTCTTATCACTTTATACGCCCGTTTTGAGTACTTTACAGGAAGTTTAACAAAAAAAGGTTAGATTTACTGATATAAAGAGTCAACAGGTATTTTTAAAGAAATGAAAATTGGTCTGTGCAGTTTAATAAAGTTGGAATAGTTTTTTTGTTTATTTATTTCAAGGTAATCTCATCAATTTTTCGCATCATTTTAATCTTGAAAGGAACAGTTAGATATCCCTAAAATTTGCAGAAATGAATATATCTATGTAGAGAAGATTGTGATTAATTGGTCAAACTTATTACTTAATATGATGCAAATATGCAAGTGAACTGTGAATATAATGCAAGCTTACTTTATTGAATTTTCTAATATGTTGTTGTTTTACTAAATGTTAGAACTTGATTATAAAAATTTATTCCGTATTGATCTTAAGCGCAACAGGGAGAAACTTCCTTGGATGTGTGTCACCATAGGTTAACTTTATGTTTATGAAAAACTGATTGAATCCGGTATTTGAAAGTACAGTCCGATCCAAATTTATAAAACAAACAGAAATGCATGCACATGCATAGGCACACACATATGTAAAAACATCTTCTATGCATCTCAATAGAAATATACAATTGTGGTTTAGTGTTATATAGTTACACTTTCTTGCATTTCAGGTTTTTCATGTTATGGATTAACTAAATAATACTAAAGAGTTATGTAGTAGTTATCAGTTTTATATCTACATCTGCTATCTATCTACAAACATCCAAAACCCAAAAGATTTTGAAATAAATTTGAAACCCATCAAAAAGTTTGAACTTGGTTTCAGATTCGATTTATATAAAACACTAACCAAAGATGGATGCATAATTTGACAGGCCACTATGCCCTAGGAATACTTACCTTGTAAAATTTTGGAATGCAGTTAAGGACAAATTTGCAAAGGCAAGGCTAGGGGCATAAAGTGTTGTGTGCTTGAAAAGAGAAAAGGAGTTGAAAATTGAGTTTGAAAATTAAATTTGTGCTTATTTATTAGAAATTATTTAACTATGATATATGTTATGTATTACTTAAGATAATAATGATCAAACAATCATCATTTTTAACTAGTATGATCATTTAACTAAAATTCATCATCAAAAAAGAAGACCATAATATTCTTTGTAAACTGATTTTGGACAAGTGAAAATGTCAGCAGTTTTTTCTACTTTAAAAAAGAATAATTTTTTTGTACTTTTTAAATTGTAAAAATAATAATTATACAAGACAAAAATTTAATTGTAATTTGCATATTATGGACATACATCGAACGTAAGCTTACGTCTGAGATGTGGCCTATGGCCTATGCTAAAGTTTCTAATGCAAACAGACACTAGGCTATGGCCTATGGACAAGTGAACCTGTGATAAAGAATAGTATTTTGGTATATGAGATAAGTAGGCCATACATTGTTCATAACAAATTTTATATCATTTAAGGTGAATAATAAACATGAATAAATACCAATGAAACATTTGCTTATGTTCTCTTCTTCTTCTTTTTGTTGGTAACCATTCATATGTGACTATATATGTTATAATTCTGTGAGTGTAAAAGCACTAAATTCTTGTTTGTTACTATTCCCAATCCTTTAATTAGATTTGTAAAGGTTGAATGTTTATATACTTAAAGAACTATAAGAAAAGAAAAATAAAACTGATGCCAAGTCTAGCATCTTTTCTTTGAATCTAGAATTGCCTCTCAAAACAGTATTTGAGAATATGTATAACACATAGGCTGTTTTGTACATCTGCTCACAGACGCATGCTTCAAGGTTGATTTATTAGACATATAACTATAATTTAGTCTAGGGAAGAGCAAACAATCAGACGACATTCGATTATTGAACAGTTAGAGAAAGGTAAATCAGTGTTTCTTGAAGACACTTTTCTTTAATGTAATCGTGATTGTCCTCTCCATATGTTATATAGAGATGACAAAGTCTATTGTCATCCCTTCAACCATTAACAATGATATGCAAAAAACTCACTTTATTTGTCATTATGTGACACCATTGACATCCTTAATATGTCACTTTATGAATTCATTGTAAAATGTCGATTTATGTGTCATCATCCGTGAATTCATAATTCATTGACTAAATATCGCTTCCAATCCAAAACTGTTCCCAGCAAAGTTTGCATTAAAGCAAAAAAAAAGACTATGCTAACCTGATCATAAACAACCTTTCTTCTCTGAGATTTGTTGTATATTCATTCCTTTTACTGGGAGAACTTTGTCTATCATTAAATGAATGCACTTTGTTTTTTTTAAGAACATATTTGTCATCTGATCCTGAGTTACAACTAAAGATTGCATTCTCTCTAAGATTGAGGTTTTTAACCCTTTTATCGATTCTAACTAGCTGAGTTATTTTTAAAATGCTTTACATTGCAGCCTCGTAGCTATGCATTATCTTATGCTCTACAATTTATATTTATTCTGTCTCCTTCTTTTGTGATTTCATCAAATTTTGTTCGTCTCTCTTTGTTATTTTTGTGAATCTTAATTGCATAATATTATCATAAAGATGTTATATCCATTATAACTTTGCATACTTATTAAGTGATAAGGAAAATCATGAATGTAGAAAGAATGGATGGAATTAACGTTTCATCCTCTATTGTTTTGAATGCAGGTATTTGACACATCGTCTGAATCCAGGATTTTTCTCCCGCTTTGCCTCCTTCAATCTCAAAATCTCAGGTATAATTTTTACATTCAAATCTAGAGATTCGCCTTTATTCTTCTATTCAAATTGATTTATGTATCAAAATCTAGGCTTTTGTTGTTTTTCTCACACCCGGAAAGATATACTTTGTTGCATGTCTTTTTATTATTTGCTTTATTTGCTAATAGATTTATCTGTAACCAATTTTTGGAGCATAGATTTTTACAATATAACCCTAGAACAATGAAACTAAAGTGCAAACTTTCTTTAAATACACAGAATATTATCAAACTAGATTGAGATTCGAGCACATAAATAAAGTTACGATTGATGAGCGTTGTAAATGAGATTATTTGTTTCTTGCTTTTGGTATATCATTATAGTGCATCAATGATTCACTATTCGAGTAATTAACTTACCAAAAAGGTCAAAACCAAAAAAGGCAGAATATAAACTATGTTTTTTGAGCTCAGATACTTATTTTATCTCTATGTTAATCTAACTTAGTTATAAACTAATTAGTGGAGCAAAGCTTTAACTAAATGCGTTATCCTTGTAAATATGGCCAAAATTTCCTCCAGTTTGTTAGATTAATAAATAGTCAGTTGCAGCCATAATTATTTCAAGATCAGATATACGATTGCCAAATAACTCCCCACTTAGTTTCTATTCTGATTTTTCATTGAATGCAATAATTGCACCCAACGTCTAAGTTATATGAATAAGGCAATAAAGCTAAAGTAGCATAAATTTCAAATATAATTTTTCCAATTAAATATATTAACTAAAACTAACTTAGTAATCAAGCTAACATTCACTGAAAATATGTAAGTTAATTTTTTCTAGATTTGAATTAGTTACTAATTAGTATCGTTTGGAAGCTAAATGAAGATAAAATGAATATGCAATTTAGTAAGTTAATTTTTTCTAGACTTGAATTAGTTACTAATTAGTATCGTTTGCGATAAAATGAATTTGTGCTGCTAAGGGCACCTCAATTTACACTTTCTATTGCCATTTTTATAAAATACAATTAAAATTTAATTTTATTATTCTTAATACCAAAATAGATGGGATGATGGACTTTTGTGCATGTCATTTATTATCACCTTAGTGCGAGAAATGTCCATAATTTGCACATGTCGCATTCTGAATAACTTAGTTGATATTGTGGACAAATGACATCATATAAAATGCAGTTGTTAAGCAAATTTCCTTCGGATGGAACAGTTATGCCAATTTTACGTGTCTATTCAAATCATAGATGGCTTGATTTAATGTACATTTGAGTGTGACCAACATGCATTAGATTTTAGTACGCTAGTACATGCATTAGAAACGGTAACTGTATGATATAATAATTGCATATGCCTACCTTGTCTACTTCCATTGCAATTTGCAAGGTCATGTTACTGAACAATTGCAGAAGTATGCAAAACCTCTGAATTTTTTTAACTCTTTATGATTTTGTCAAAATTCATTGTTATGCATAAATATCTGAATATTTAAGATATAGATTATTCAGATTTTAAAGCTTTTTCCTTAAACTTGACTGATTTCAGTTACAAATTTGGAATAAGGTTTACTAGAGTTTTGATTATTTACCGATGATTTGAAGTTGATTTATTCCATGGAAGAAGGTTGAAGATTTGATAAATATTATGTAAATTGTTTGAAGTTGGAGTTTCAATTCCACACAATAGGGATTTTGTTGCAATGCTTGAATCATTCGTGGGGTGATAATAATAATTTTTTTGTCGTAATTTAATGTGAAGATAATGATATTATATACTGTTGCTGGCTTAGAAGACAACTTATCTACCAACAAGTGGTTTAATCTGCAATTTGTAGCATATAACAAAATGCTTTGATGTTTCATACTTCTATCTGTTTATGAATGTAACAATATATGATACTCTTATTGGATACATAAAGTGTTTACCAAGTAATAAAAGTGAATATGACATTTCTGATAAACGAAGATTCTATGCTACATGTTTCCATTGTGCATGAATAGACCTTTTTCCCCCAATGTTTCCATTGCATACAACAAAATATTTTGTTTCCATGCTTGTTTTTGACTAGTCCTTATTATACTTTTTGCATTTTTGCATGTAGAAATATATGCTCTTATAGAATCTGTACAATCGTTTAGCAAATAATTAAAAGCTAATACGATTCCAATAAACTAAAAGTAGTGTTGCTACATGGGCATATGCTTTTGTGTATGGTTTGACTGGATTCAATTCCTCTGTCTCCCGATACCACAAAAAATCTCAGTCATTCATCACAATAAATTGATGAATTAACCAGGCATACAAAATGAATCACTGAGATCATTACGGCATATGAAGACCGGTAAGAGTGATACAGAGGATTTGATCTGGATTTGGCTCTTTGTTCTTTAATAATACTTCATTATTCAATAGGTTTATTGGTCTGGATTTGACAAACTGGAGTGTGAGAATGGTACTCTTAGACAGGTCCTTTTGTTGGGATATAGTAATGGATTCCAAGTGTGGGATGTTGAGAATGCTGATGATGTCAGGCTGTTAGTTTCAACACATGATGGTCCTGTATCTTTCCTTCAAATGCTGAAGAAGCCAACTACATTTCCATTCTTGTAACATATTTGTCCTCATTTCCATCCATGTAACATATTTGTGTTCTTGTCTGTACACTAAATATCTGTTTGTATTTACAGAGATACTTTCAAGATTTCGACTATCCCACAGCAACTTTCACGTTCCAGTTCAATATGCAGCTCTCAATAGTTTGGAAAATGGCATTGTCCAATAGATGCTAAAATAGTAGTTTGTAACTCCTACCATTATGTCTAGGAGAACTGAAAATATTTATGGTCATGTTTTAATTAGTTCTTTTTAGCTGTTTTGTACGAGATTTATGTATTTACAAAAACTATCCATAGTAATGCACATGTCAATTGCTATATGAAGTTTATTTGTTTGCATGTGCAATATTGACGTCCATATTAATGCATGTGTTGGTAGGTATATATGCATATTATAAAACATAGTGTGCTGATACGTATTATCAACGATATGGATGGTAGGTAATGATTTGTGAATGTTTTGAATACTCACGCTTATAACCGTGGTGAAACCCCAGAAAACTCACGCTTATAACCGTTATACTTCAAATTACGATTAAATCCAGATTTAACACACTTATAAACGTGATAGATATGAAATTTCCCACGTTTATAACCGTGATTCATCATTCTCACGCTTATAACCGTGAGTAAACACCATAACTCTCACGCTTATAACCGTGAGCAATACCCAAAATTATCACGGTTATAAGCGTTATTTTTTCTGTGATAATATTTGCCCACGCCACTTGGGACAACGCTTATAACCGTGGAGAATTTAATTTATCACGGTTATAAGTGTGATAAAATGGCCTTTCTGGTGTTGTGGAAGATATTAGAAGGGGTAGCTGCTATATAGCAGCCCTGGGGTTTAGTTCGGCAAAATGCCGAGCGAAAAATTTGGACCGACATTTCCCTTATTGGAGCGGCATGCTCAAATACCGAACGAAACATTTCGTTCAGCAATCCTTTTTACCGCTCCAATTATTTCGTTCGGCAAAACTTTCCTCTGTTCCAAATCGCCGAACGGAGCTTTCTTTTCTCTCCACTCCAAATTGCTGAAGGATTCAACCACCGCTCTAGATCTCTTCCAAGCCCTAGCACTACGTCTTCTTCCTTTAATTTCACCGAACAAAGTTGCTCTTCCACCGAACGAGTTTGGCTACTTCAAACCCAACGCCTAGGGTTTCGGCCTGCTTCCCTTCCTCCGCGAGCCTCTGCGTCATGGATTAGGTACCAATTTCTAACCATCTCCACCTTGGTACCTAATTTCATACAAGCCTTCCAACTTCATCTACACCTTCATGCTCCAAGCAATGGATACTTACCCAATGAGTTTCGGCAATGTCGTCATCCATTACACTCTGTCAACAAACTTCGGTAAGGTTACCGTCCGTCAACAAAATGTTCGAAGTACCCAGTTCGTGTAGAACCTATCATAAATGCACCTACAACTTGTTGGGGTTGTGAAATAATGGTTTGAAAATGGAATAGTTTCATATTGTAAAAAAATGATGATATGAATTGGTAGGTATGTCATATTAGGATTTTTTTTTTGTTACACTATTGTGTGCGAATTCATATGCATATGTCATATATAAGAGATTAGGGTGATTGGTCCAACCGACAAATTTCAACGTGATACTAGAAGTTTGCAAAGTGTATTATGTAGACAAGAAAACGTTGCTCTTAAAATACTTCAAGTTGATGCAAATCAAGAGAGATATAGTTAGGGTTGCCTGAAATGAAGAAAATTGAAGTTTAAAAATGGAATTGTTTAGCCTTACTAATAGGGCTGGACCTCGGACAATCAACATGGAGGAGGTAACAAACTAAAACTTTATGTATCCATGATATATTTTTAGGGATTTTTTTCAAAAAAATAGCCATAAATTATTCATCAATTAAGCTTTAGTATGATGTTTTGTTGTTCAATAGTGGTGCACGAACATTCAGGGCCAATGCTTATCCCCTTTGAAGTTAAACTTTTTGCACTTAGCTTTCATTTATATCCTTTTTAATTTTTTTTTTTTTTTTTTTTTTTTGATCTAGTGCAACCTAAATGGTGGGCTCGGCTCTGATTACTAAATAACTTAAAAATGTTGTGTAATATGAGTTAGCATGCTACTAGTATTGGGATCCCTTTTATGACATCTAGTCAATTTATATGCACAGGGACATGTGCCGAAGAAGGACCTTGGTTTGGCCGTTTGAATTTAACATAAATCTACTATAAGCTTCCCTCTTCTATGTGACAAGTCAGGGACTGTTGCTAGTGGCTAAACTTTCTATTTGTTCTAAACCCAGATTCATTTGTCTTATCCATTAAGTGACCAAACATTTGCAGTGTAAATGTAATAAACTAAGTAAAATGGGTGGATGACTGCTCTTGAATATATAATGTATCAGATTTTATAAATTTTACATCAGTGCCTTCGTGGCAGTACGTGGAACCACACGTTTATCACAACAATTAAACTGAACAACGAAAGCTAAACACTTCAACTAACTATACTATATTGATGATAATTTATATGCAGATGATAGTTATCCTTGTAATCTTTTTTTGGTGTGACAGGGATTCTAATTAGTTGATCAAAAATCACATTAATTTTTTTATTGGTGTTGATTGATAGAATTTGAAACTACTACTTCAACTTCACCGTCTTTTATCGTAAATCCTTTTCATGATTACGAGACTTATGGATACACTTTCATGTAATCCTTATTTAACTATATTATAATCCTGCTGCATGTAATTCATTCATATATTTAATTGTCTTAAACTTTGTCCGATCAACAATGTGGATGATCCGTTTTAGTTTTAATTTTTTCTTATCTAACCATAGGGTTTTTAAATGGAAAACAATTAGAAATAGAATTGAGTGTGAGAAGATAGAATTTATCTCTGCAAAAGAAAGTGAAATGCATATCTCAAACCTACAATGTGATCCTCTAATTTTAAAATTAGGCTAACATGCTTATAAATACAACACGGCTAGGATTCAGATTAGAACCAAGCAATTATTGTGTGTTTATATATAATATCTCGCGGTCAGTCCAAGAAGTATATCAGCATCAGCATTTATATGAAAAAGATATGAACACTGCACATTAGCCATCTTTGCGTATCGATTTAACACAATGTCATCATTCTATAATTTATTCATGTACTTATCATTCAGTAACAAATGCCATAAGTTTAGTAATTACTGGTACAATGTCGTCATTTATAACGTGTCGCATGGACACATATATGTTGATATAAACTTCATTGCAGTTTTCAAATGTCCAAATGTTTACATATAATGTCAGCTTGAAAGTGATTCCTTCGACAACAAGGTTGTACCAGTAAACTTTAAATGATTGACGATTTTTTCCACTCATGTATAAAACATTGTTCTCGTGTAGTGTACTTGTTATTTAATATGATAGACTTTCATAATGTTCACATTTATACATTCAATGGATGTATGTGCACATAATTGCAATTTTACACAATTGGCTTAGTCTGGGCTCCACTTCCAACATCTCAGATTCATTTTAAATTGTCGTGACTCATCACAACCATTCAAATCAACACGGAATCTCAATCACTAATCGACGGCTATTAACCAATGATTATAGAATAAGTGATAAAAAGCTGAACATAACCATATTATATATTAACTGATTCCTTTTGTTTTTTCTTCCATCCCCTCCTGCCCTCCTACCTCCTGCCTTTTATATCCAACTAATTAATCGAGTATTTGTAATCTGTACATAGTAGTTTCCTGTTCAAATTCTAGTCTTACTTCCATTAACCTCAAAAAGATTGGATCTTTGCGCCCTTTTCTTATAGTATCAGGTTCATTTTGTGCTCTTTCATCTATCATATTATCAGAAAGTGATTTATTCCAGATATTCATTTCAATTTTACGATTCAATTGCTTCATTTTGTCTGATTTAAATTGTTTTTGCTTTCGTAAGTTCTAAAGCAGCAAGATATTTGCAAAGGATTTTAAGTGGAGATCTTGCTTATTTTTTATTTTGTTGCAACTACAGCAAAATCTGATATTCCTGTTTCAATTAAAGATTCGTTGTGTTATACTTTGTCCCAATTTTAACATTTCCCCAAAATTTTACCACAGGCCTCGAATTAACCCTAAACTAAGCAATGGCTATTGCATTCCCTCGCCTTTCATATTGGGTTTGGGGTGACAAACCACATGATAACTCGAACAATTTGAGTTCATCCTCTGATTTTCCATCAGGTTATAGAGAGCCTGATTCTATAAACTTTACATCCAAATCAGGGTCAAAAATCCAATCTTCTACAAGAAATAGGAAAGACAGTAGGAACATGGTTGATATGGAGTATGATGTAGTGTTGGTTCCATCTGACGGAGGGAGTTACTCAGATTGTGAATCCGAGGGTTCAGATTGGTCGGTCGGTTGGATGGAGCCACACGGGCCTGACTTTGGTATAGACTCTGAAAGCTTTGCAGTATTGGTGCCATGTTATGGAAGAGGGAGGAGCGAGAAGTTGGAAGGAATGAGTAATGGTGTCCTGGCCACGGTGCGTTCTCAAAATATGTTCACTTCTGGTGAGAATTTGCAAATTTTAGTTAGATTCAGTGAATTGATTAGTTGTTTACCAGTACACATTGATCGGTTGGGCATCTAATTTCAGGATAGATGGTAAAATACAGATTGCATATGGCACAATTTGATCCAAATATGTTTTGTCTGAGCTTTATTCTTGAATGCATCGTTAGGTTCAGTTTTTGTAGATGTTTGGTTTAATGGTCAAGTATAAAAAACGGTCTCGTCAGCAATGTTGTCCATCTAAACCTTTCTCAAGGGGAAGACTTGTGCAATAGGTAGATAATGTTGAGTTGGCTGTTTAGTAATATTGTTTGAAAATGGTGAATTCGAAATTGTGAAGTTGATTATGCTCTATGTTTACTTTCATGAGTTGGTTTATTGTTCTTAGGTTAGTACATGCTTAAACAGAAGAATTGTGGTGAACTACAATTATAACTTGATGATGATAGGGAATTGATGCAGTAAACTATCAATATGTTATGGGTATCCAATATTAAAAGGGCCATGTGACATTATTATCCATTTAGCATTCATTGATAAACATGGTTGGTATACAGGTTTGCTTTAGCCAGTTGTTACCAAATGGTATTGAACATGTGCCTTGGTACTATAAGATTAAACATAAACTGTTTAGTGTGGTCACGAAAGAAAATAGGTTATTATTGAATTATTAAATTTAGAGGGCATCTCATCTTTGTGCAAAAAACATTGATAAGCCTTGGTGCATTTATTTTCAAAACGTGTGCTAAGTTGACAGTATTTGAACGTCAAGTTTTTAGGACGAACATGGTAGAGAATCAGGTAGGAGATTAAATTAAAGTCAGTATCTCATGTTGATTTAGGATTCTAAAATTTAAGGAATATAAAGGTCTTCTAAAGAAGAAATCATGGAATATCTAATATGGTAAATAAGCAATGTTTTGTTAGGTCACACAACATATTATTGGCACCAAGATACCCTTAAAATACCAGTTGGGTGCTGCTTTATTTTTAACCAAGATATCATTATACTGTTACTATAAAATAGTTAGCATTGAGTAAAATATTTTTTCTGAAAATTTGTTTGCAGCGTTTTGAATCATTATAATCTTTGATGTGATTTATATTTCATGTAACAATACATCAAATTTGACATGCAGATGACAAGGATTTTCTTGAACAGTGGCTCGATTCTCTTCAGAATATGTGACCCCTGTTATAATAGCTTGGCTTGCTGTGATGCTTCCTCTATTGGACGATGTTCCTTTATTATTCTTTTATACAGGAAAAAAAATCAAAAAAATCAAAAAAAAATGTACATAGAAAAAACAAAGATGAAGAAGATTTGTAGAGTGCAAGGAGGTATAATGTGCCAATGAAGAACTTAGATCCCCAAAGTCATGGAAATTGTTTTGCTTTGCTTGCAGTGATGGGTTGAAGAGGCTCCTTATTCTCCTCTCCTTGCTTTCTGCCCTAAAATTTGTACATATACTTCAAATAAAGAATATTATATGTGAGCTGATTTGCATGTATATAGATGTATGTATATTGGTCGCATCTTGATCCTTTTGAACAAGAAATGTACATGGACATTGGAAGCCAAGCTATTTTGTGCTATTTCTGTCTCTAAATTTGTTCTTATGTAAATGAAATTTAATGAAGATTTTAGTTATAAGAGTTTTATATTACATAGTGCATTGTTCTAAAGAATTTGAATTATTATTTCTTAAATGAAGGATATAATCCGAATTGAAGTCTTTTATGTTTTGGAAAAATGCTTGGCTGCTCTCAAATTTCAATAAGCAAGCAAGAAAAAAGAATCCATTGACCTCGGTATCTTTGTCAGGATGTGAGGCAGTCGGAAGGGTTGAGCAGGATGCAAACGAATGCAAGATTTTTGTGTTTTATTAATTTATTTAGTTATTTATCAAATATATATATTTTCGATAATTAATTAACCATTAACTAAAAGTCAATCAATACAACGGTTGTTAATGAAACAGCATAAATTCAACCGCACCATTCAAATGAAAATGGAAAGAATGAAACAAACAACCGTATCGATAATGCATAAAGCCTAATATAGATTTGGAAGAACATGACAATTGGTGACGTTCTCACAATACCTTTGCTTCTAGTTCGACCCACTTGTGCATTTCATCGTTACCTTCCAAAGCCCTCGTTGAAATTTTTATTGAGAGATAATTTCGTAACTTCCGTAAGGTCATACTAGCACAAATTCATGCATTATTCAGAGCATTGAATAGCTTTAGCCAATTTGTGATTGCTTCACCTAGGAACATCGATATCTCCAATAAAACCTGACGATCTAAACCGCGTTCTTCTTTTCATTTTTCCACTATTTTGTGAAGATCCTCATAAAACGTATTGTATGGACGTCTTCCGGCAAAACAAGCACTAAAAAGAGCATTGGCAAAACATGCAGTCGAAGAAGGCTATTGGTATCAACATTAGCTTGATTATTTTCATCGTTGGTTGGTAGTATTAAAAAGGTTGGAAATGCCGAGAAGCTAGGGGATCATTCCAATCGGCATGTAAGGCTCCTTTATCTCAAAAGTGAGATTTAATTTAGTGGTTTGTGTTGGATCTAGAGAGTCACACATGAGAATATAAAGGTTGAATTCAAAAGGATCGCTTATATTAAATTTTCTCAAAGCTCAATTTTATGTTATTATGAATCAATGTGCAAATTATATTAACTCATATTTAAAATAAATTCATTATGATTTGATTTAAAAATTGGTTTGTGATATAAGTTTGATTATATCATGTTAGTATCAATATACTCAATATGTGTATTAGTATGATTTCACGTGAATATAACAATATGATAATAGAGATAAATGTATAGGTGATACAACACACTAGACACTATATAGATATATATGTATATGCATATGTATATATGTATATGCATATGCATATGTATATATGAATATGTATATTGTATATATGAATATGTATATTGTATATCTATATGTATACATGCATGTGTGTGTGTGTGTATGTGTGTGTGTGTGTATGTATGTGTGTGTGTCTATATATATATGCGTGTATGCGTGTTAATTGCAAGCATTATATGCATATATATATATATTTGGTATTTAAAATGAATGCATATTACCAAGGCAATTATATAGTTACAACATACATACATACATACATACATACATAGACATGTACATGTACATGTATATGTATAGACACACACTATATACGTACTCATATACATATACTGATTATATTCAGCCATAATTCAAATGTATATTTATTTATTTCAAGTTATTTAAATATATATTTAATGAATTATAATATATGCATATACATATGCGCGCGCATACGCACATAATTTTAGTTAATCGTTTTCAAAAAAAAAATTTGTATTTACAGTTATTTGAGACATATTTTGGGTAGTGCTTATTAAGATACAATTCTTATTAAATAGGGCCTCCATATATGTGTTAATTTAACATGATAAATAATTGCCCCTTTGGATCAAGATCTAATCTGAATGTTCATGATCTACACATTGATTTAAATTTAAAGTAAATCAATATCATAATATTTCTAACCCACACACACACATACATATACATACATACATACATACATACACACACACACACACACATATATATATATATATATATATATATATATATATCATTGTTTTTGTATAATGTTCGTTTTAACCATTTTTCTTTTTTTGTAAAGTCGAGAAAAAGGAGAAAAAAAAAAGCATATACACACATACAAGTAGACATATGTTTAAATGTATCATGATTAAATCATAAGATAAATTCACAAATGAGTATACATACACATATGCCAGTGTGTTGTATTAAGATTATAAATTCACACACACACACACACGCATATATATATATATACATATATATGTGTATATATATTTGTTTGTTTGTTTCATATAAGATCTTTTTTTTCTCTTTTGTGAGAAATGTTGAATTTAATCTTGTGAATTATGGTGACATATTTAAACAAATAAATAGAATTTACCTTTATGAAAGAGCCTGGTGTTGTATATGTTGAATTATAGACCGTTATTCAAAAACTCTTTCTCGATTCTAGCCATGGTTTACAAGTCCTAGCTTGAAGTGCTCTAATGGAGGAGATGAAGAAGAGGGCGTTTCTTTAATGGAAGAGACGAGAAAAAGAACTTTTCTACTTTTAAATCAGACTAGAATTTCTATCAAAAGAAAGTAAGATCCCTTAGGTCCTTTTATATTGGAAAATAAATGTTATAAATCTCCATTTACTCCTTCCCATTTGACCATTCCTCTTACCCTTGTATGGCCGACCAATATTAAGAAAATAAATTCAAAATTTATTTGTGTTTAACTCGCTACTAATACATACCATATATATATACATATACATATACATACATGCATACACATTTATATACATACATTTATATACATGCATACACATTTATATACATACATACATACATACTTACATATATATATATATATATATATATATATATATATATTATCTCCATTTAACTACTTGGATCAAACACATTCGACACCTCCTTTTCTCCATAAAGGGCCAAACAAAATTTGGTAATCGTTCTCTTTTAATTACTTAATTTATGGCTCAAGGATATATATATATATATATATATATATATCTTATATATTTTATTTTAGCCCTTTTAATTAATCGACTACCTATTTAAATCAAAGTAAACATATATACAACCATTTCACATATTTAACTTAATTAATTTTCGTAATTTAAAAAATAATTAAATTATTCACATATACACACACATAAAAGTTTCATATATATATATATATATATATATATATATTTGCATATGTGTACATACAAATCACCTTTGTAATAATTTATAACAATTATTTTACAACATTTAGGTCCACCGCTACAATTTTCTATTATGTGACTCATAAGTTTGACTTTGAATCTCAGTTGATATTTAAATTATTTATCAAAGCTTGTGCGTACTTTGATGAAGCATAATAAAGGTCATGAAGTCATATGCTTATTGGTCATCTGGGAAAGTTCTACTTCATAATCATTTTAAATTTGCACCCTTTTGAAATGATATTTGTTCACATTTGTTTCTTTATCAAAACTATGTCACTTAGACATCTTGGATTAGGTCATCGGCCAAAACCCCAAAATGTCCTTATATAATTGCGAAGTTGAACTCCAAAGTTACTTAGTTCAATCAATAAAAATTATTAGTTAACAATTTACTCCATCCAGAAATTTCTAACTTCGAGTTAAAAGCTAATTATAGTGATAATAATCTTCTATATCGAAGGAGACAAATTCTCTCTTGAGTAGTGTTTTACTTTGAGTATATAATCCTGTACCAAGGCCTTAATATTAACTCATAATATGTGATTAACCGTCATTAAAGTAACAATAAGAAACATCCACATTACTCTCGAGTCAAAAGACTACTATACATTATTATGTAAGATCCTCCATTTTGATGTAGGTATAATAAAGTGGAAATTAACCACAAGGGCCTCTTTAGTAAGTGAAATTAATTTCTAGGACAAACAACTAAAATAATTATTTTTAAGGACAATACGTAAAATAATTAGTTTCTAGGGCCTAAAAACCTATGAAATTATGTCCTTGAAAGTAATTAGACAGCGGACTTTGTCCTTGAAAGTAATTATTCTGCTGACTTTGGCCTTGAAAGTAATTATTTCAAATGTGTGTCCTAGAAATTAATTAGACTGTAAAGTTTGTCCTTCTGGTGAAATGCCCCTATAATAAATCCATATAAGACCTTCAGTGAGTCGTTCTGTAGTTGATCCATAAACAATTATAAGTATGTAACCTCTTGGGATTCCCAATGATCATGAGTAAATCATTATTCATAACATGGAAAGTATTAGATATACTGGTCTCGTGGGTGAGTATATATCTCTTTCCCAAATTATTATGACTAGGAACGTTTAAGGATAAGTATTTATATATACCTACCGATTTGTTACTCGTGATTATGAATACAATCTTAATTGTGGTCAGGTAAATACTTACTCATAGAGATTTATTGTTATACGTATAAAATTGAATCATCAACTTTTAATTATAAATGTATAAACCAGAAAAGCATACTTTCATTTCAAACAAGATTCATACATATGAGTTATGTGTATAATTACATAATTGCCCTCAGGATATACCTTCAACTCTATCAATCTCCCACCTGCACTTATGGCCAATTATGGCTGCTCGGGCCATACCTTTCAATCAATCTCCCTAGAGTAGATTGAGAAAGTTCTATTTGTTCAACGACCACTTCTTCGTAATTGATAAGAACTTTTACCATTTGGTACTTACGGTGAATGCATCTCGATTACTATAAGCATATTCATTCCTTTTTGGAATCTAATTGCGTCATTAAAATCACAATAAATAAGTATTGGACCTTCAAAGGTCAAAATCAACTTAGCTCTCTAATAAATTTGCACAAAACATATTGCTTCCTTTTTGGCATCATTCAAGGCGATGAATTAAACTTGCATGGTTAAATATGCAAAAATTTCTTGTTTAGTACCTTTCCAAACCACGAGCCCTCTATCGAAGTTGGATTTGAACTTCAAGATTGACTTAACTTTATTGATGTCACTACGATAGCATAGTTTGAATATTCGTACTAGCTACCTAGTGATTTTTATTTGGATTCGCTCATGGCCAAGTGCATAAGTATTATCGGTTATGATACAATACATGATGGATTCTATTTCTGATGCATACCTTATATCCACTATTCTCCTCTTTCGAAAAGTGGAGTCCTTTCTATAAAGGATAATTCTAAGTCGTGTAGAAACATTTCCTTTATTTTAATTTTATACTAAACATTTTAGTATGGTGTTTTGTTATGAGAATGGGCAACCAACATCCTATTTAATCCAATTTTATAGATTTTATACTTAATATATAGGATACCTCTACCTGGATCCTATATCGATAAGTTTTGTATACAACTTTACTTTGACAGATTGTAATATAGGCACATCATCACAAATCAATCAAGTCATTCACATACATTTTTGTTAGAAATATCGTAGCACTATATCTCTTCCTTTCTTACATTACATGCGTCCTCTATTTTTTGACTTTGATCAGACTTCTTGACTATTTTTTCATAAATACTCAATATTCCAACTTCTAAATGCTTGCATGTTTAAGACCACGAGATGATCATATGAGTCTACAAGCTTCATTACTGCTCTCACTGAATTTGAGAACCTTTGCTAGCGACATTCAAATAGTATCTTCCAAATCATAATTTGGGTAGACCATTTTAACATCCATATATCATGTTTCATAGTCATAGTGTGCAACAATTGCAAGTAGAATCGAAATGTGAAAGTGTATATGGATCGATAATATAGTTAAACTACGACTAGCAAGTGCGGAATTATAAATAATAGTAAATGGCAGTAATAAAAATGACACCAGGGATTTTTATACTGGTTCGAACTTCTCGTTCTACGTCCAGTCCCAGACTGCTTCTGGAATTTCTCGAATAACCCTCACTTAACCCGGAGGAACAAGTATTACACCGCCTGAGCAACCGAACAGGACTTTTCCGCCTAAGCAACCGAATAGGACTTTTCTGCCTAAGCAACTGAATAGGACTTCAATTACAATTTGGTAAATTGTTTCTTGACTTGTGTGTTCTTTGAATAACACGAATATAGTCAATGTAGTACACCCTTCCTATAATCTTCTTGATATGATGATTTGAATGTGCAAATATAGAAAGTAGAGAATTGAAAATCACTTGATATTATAACAATATAAGATCAGAAAAGATAGAAAGAATTAGTTATTGAAATAGTGGATTTTCATCTCTATTTATAGTATTGAATAGTTTTAATTCAATAGTTGCAACTCTTTGAAGAAGTGCAACTCTTGGTGAAGAAGACAACTCTTCAAATTTTGATATTTTATGAAGAGATGCTTCAGTTCGTCAAGTTCAGATGTCTGAGATAAAAGTGACAGATGTCTGAATAATTTTGAATCTCGAAAAAATAAAAGGAAAACAAAAACAGTTAATTTAGACGTCTGTCTTTTAATTCAGACGTCTGTCTAGGGTGACAGACGTCTGTTATTAAATTGATAGACGTCTATTTCATATAGAAATAGAGCCATTAAAAAACATAGAGTTCAGACGTCTGTTATATTAATTTAGACGTCTGATATTGATGTCAGACGTCTGAATTAATATACATACGTCTATTTCTGTACTGTTTTGTTCCTTTGTCCATTTTAGTATTTTTGAACTTGAGAAAATATATAATTTTGAAAATACCTTTTTATATTTATTTTAAAGCATGATTTTCAAAAGTATATTTGTGTGTGTGTGTGTTTCATCACCATATCAGAGATTGTACATATATATCTAAATAGATTATTTTTTAAGAACCTTAATCTTGTTGATGATATGATAATAGCTTCTTTTGACGATTCCTGCAAGAATATTTGACATAATAGTATATAGATTGAAATATATAGTTGTCGCATTAAAATCGAAGAAGGCAGGTTACAACATTCTCCCCCCTTTTGATGATGACAACTATATAATTCATTGATTAGTATAATCATACCTTTTGCTCCCCCTGTCAATATGACCATATTATATAGCAGAAATATAATTAGAAATATAATTATTTCTCCCCCTTTGTCATTAACAAAAAGAGTTTTTAATGGTGTCTTGGATAAAAAGAAGTAACAAATCTATGAGTAACACACTAATTAAGAGATGTAAACAAACCAAGTAAGATAATAACAAATCAATGTTTAGGAGACATCATTTGTTTACCTAACATAGTTTACTAAAAAAGACAGATAAAATTATACAATCAACTTTAAAAAAAAGATTTTATGAGAGAAGACGTTGTTTGAACCAAAAGAGAAACCAAAAGAAAACCATCTTCATTCACCATTCTCCCCAAGTTGGAGAAGAAGGAGGAGAAGATCCATGAGACTTTTTCCATAATTGACGAAGAATTGTCTTGATATTTTTCAATTCTCGTGCATTCTCTTCGACTTTGGCATCTAAGTAATCGAATCTAGAATTGATGGAAGAAAAGCCTTGTGCTATTTGTTGAGAAATTTTCTTTTGATTTTTAGAAATAGTGATGTCGGATTTGAGCTTTTCATTTTTAGTATAAGAGCGAGAAGTACCAGAAATTAGTTCTATCTCGAAATTTTCCGAATTTGGGCTTTGGATAAAAGCTTGCTCAAAAGCTTCATCTTCATCTTCCCTTTCTTCATCATCCTTTTCTTGTTCAGTATCGCCTTCATCTCCATTATGTCCGGAACTACTTACTTTTGCTTTTCCCTTTTCTTTTTGTAAAGCAAGTTGTTCCGCTTGATAATCATTAAATGTTGGAAATGTCGGAGGAGATTCTGGTAATCCCATTAAACTGAAGAAGCGAATGTTGGATACCTTGATTTTTTCAAATTCAATTGACGGACTTTGAATAGAGAAGGCAGATAGAATTCGAGTAATATAAGGAGCATAGATAATTGAGCGTTTCTTGGAGTCATGATAAGTGCGAAAAGCATCATAAAAGTATTGAGCCCAATTGATTTGATTATTGGATAGAATTGATTGAAGTGCCTTATCTTCATCATCGTAAATGACCTCATGGCTTCCTTGCCGGGGAAAAATTGTTTTTATTAGCATTCTAAGCAATAGTCGAGGTCGAGGACGAAGATGATTTGATCTATCTGTGGATTTTTCAGGTTCAAAAAGATAATATTCTATTTGTTTAAGTTCCTCTCCTTCTAACTTAAAGTCATCTATGTCGACTCCTTCCGAGCTACATTTTAAAATTCGTCCAATGTGAGAAGGAGTTATTTGCAGAATGTTTCCAAAAACGCTTGTCCAAAGCGTTCCTTTTTCTCGATGAAGTCTAATTTTTGGATTGTTAACATTTGCTAGAAATAATAAAACACTAAGTCTACAAATGTTGACTTGATTATCTTTGAAATCAATAAGGCTTGTAATTTGAGATCTATCAGTATAGAGCCTAAGTTTGTAGGAAGGAAAATGGTCAAGATTATGAAAAATACCATGAAATGATTGAAGAGTACATAAATGCTTGTAACGAGCCATGCTTCGAGGTTCGTGGTATAACCAAGCTTTAATTTGATCTTCCGAAGGAAGAATGTGAGGAGGTTGTTGAGATGAATCTCCTTTTTGTTTCTTAGATTTGGGCGCCATATGATTAATTGAAAAAAAAAACTAGGGTTTTGAGTTTGAGAGACAAAAAGACGAGAAGAAGAAAATAAACCGTTGGAACGATTTTTATAGATTTCTTCTTAACAAGGTTTCGGACGTCTGAAAAATAAACAAACGTCTGAGATTCTGTAGAATAAAATCAAAGACAAGAAAAACAGACGTCTAAATATTTATAACAGACGTCTAAGACGTATGACAGACGTCTAAAAATAATTGACAGACGGCTCAGAAGGTTTAAATTGAAACAGAGAGTAAAAAACATTTTGCACTAAATTCAGACGTCTGATAAGTTTATGTTTAGACGTCTTTAATGAATAACAGACGTCTGTTATTTTTAAACAGACGGCTAATTGTAGGCTGCAAAAGTATAGTCAGATTTAGACGTCTGTGAAAAATGATTCAGACGTCTGTGTGGCTGAAAATAGTAAAAGTAGATGTTTTTACAGACGTCTGTTGAAAAATATAAACGTCTGTATGTCTGATGATGAATATTTTTGCTTAGGCTTAGTAAAAAATATTTAATTATTTATTTATTTTGATAAGAACAAAGCAAATATGAATAACCAAATCAACATACAGTCATATATATATTATCTACTTAGGAGTCTTTGGAGTTATTGGAGACTTCGAAGACTTTCCTTTGGATGATTCGTGTTGATTTTGTTCAGCAGACTGATTAATGGGAGTCCATTGAGGTTGACGATCCCATGAATTTGGGGAAAAAGGTGTTTGTTGAGGACTTTGTTGCCAAGAATTCCAACCCGATGAAGTTGGTTGAGAGTATAAAATGGGTTCAGCAACAATATCTCTTGGGATATCTTTTCCACAGAATTTTATTGCAATGGACTCTAGTAAGCTAAGTTTTCTAGAGTTAATCCGTTGCTTATAGTACATATCCCTTTGTAGATTGATAATATTTTGTTGATCGTGATGAATATTATAAATCTTCTCCTTAGTTCGTGGTGAGAGGTCAAGACATTTCTTGGCTTTCTTCCGGTTAGGTGTATGTCCAGAAATTTCTTTTCCATTATTATGACGGGGTTCATTTGATGGAGTAGGAGTGTCAAATTCGGAGGAAGATGTAGTTGGTGGAGAATACTCTGAATTTGAATAGTCTCCGGAATGTGACCCAGCCATGATGACAAGAAATATAGCAGGAAGGAATTCCATTGTTTAAGATTTGAAAGGGATTGAAAATGTAAGATGTCTTTGAAAGCCAAAAGTCGAAAGACTATATATTTGATACTTTACCATAATATATGAAAGAATGGATGGTTGATAGTAATTAGAAAATGTAAGCCATGAATAATCTTAGAATGTTTTTAGGGAAACCAGAGGAATAGGAAGTATATTTAATGTAAACCACATGTTATTTTTGGTTTTTAAAAAAAATCAATGTGGTTTACATTTTTTTTTTAAATAAAAACGTATTTGATCATAAATTTTAGTGTATAATCAAGTGTTTAATCAAACTTTGATTCCTAGTAGGCAAAATCACAAATGCTATTTATCTTAAAATTTATTTTAGGCAAACCTTTTACTAAATCAATTTTTGGATAATTTATTAATAGTTTTTGAAATTAATGTGACAAAATCTCTTATGACATAGCCAAGGATCATTTTCTTTGGCTATTAAACACATATTTGTGTTATGATTTATTTTCATATTCAAAATATAAATATTACGATCTCTTACTCCTTCGAAAATAATATTTTTGTTATGATAAAAAATATTGCATTTATTTTCAGAAAATACTATGTTAAAACCTTTATCACATAATTGACTAATACTTAGTAAGTTGTGTTTTAGATTTTTAACAATAAAACAATTGTAATAAGAGGTAAATTAGATGTACCGTCATTGCTCATATCGCCTTTATCGATGATGCAACCTTTGGAGTTATCTCCAAAAGTGACAGATCCTCCATCTGAGTAGATAATGTTTGTTAACATATTTTTGTCGCTTGTCATGTGTTTTGAGCAACCACTGTCTAGAATCTATTTTCCTCTTTTCTTAATCGGTACCTGCAAAAAATATTTAAATTCTGTTGGTACCCACTTCCTCCGTTAGGGTCCAAAGGGTTAAATCTTAGGAAGCCAAACCCAGTTGGGTTTAGAGTTCCCTTTAAAAATAAAATTTTCATTCTTATGTACAGACATAATAAAAGATTTAATGTAGTTTTTCCTAATCAAATTATTATTAGTTTTTGGAACCCAAATCATAATTGATTTTGGATGAATAATTTTTGAAGAAGATTTGAGCAGATATAGATTCCTTTTTCTTAAAATTAGTATATAAAGAACCATTATTTCTATGTATTGGTTTTTTATATCCTAATCCTTTTTTATTTGAACAAGTTTGAGAATTCTCAATTATTTTAGAGAGACTCTCTCTTCCACTGTTAAATTTAGAAACATTTTTAGAAATATTTTCCAGTTTTGTTTTAAGATGTGATACTTCTATATCAAGTGTTTTAATATTAGAGTTTAAATCATTATTCTCTTCTGCCAATTTAACATTCTCATATTTTTTTCTTTCCATTTCACTGCTTAAATCACTAAATTGAGATGTTATATTAACATAAGATTTTTGAGATTTTACTAATTCTTCCTCTAATATTTTCTTTTCGTCTTTTAACATGTCAGTTTCTATTTCAGTTCTATTTAATCTTCCTAAAGCATCTTTATATTTACTCTTTAGGATTCTAAGTTTATCTAACAATTCAGAGTTTATTTCTACTAAATCGTCAAAAGTTAGATCACTTACATCATCATTTGTTGCCATAAAACAAACATTGGCTTGATCTGAATCACTGTCATTATCACTGTCTGACGAAGAAGATTCTGTATCATCCCATGTAACTGAGAAGGCTTGTTTCTTTTTATATTTGTCCTTTTTGAGATTATTCTCTTTCTTCCGATCAGGACAATCTTTCTTTATGTGGCCCTTCTTGTGACATTCGTAGCATTCAAGAGATGAGCTTGATGGCTTATTAAAGCCCTTGTTATTTCCAAATTTATTACCCTTTTTGAATTTTAAAAACTTTTTGAAATTCTTAGCTATAAATGCCATATCATCTTCTGATTCAGAGTCTTCTTTTTCTGCTTGAAAAGCGATAGTTTTCTTGTCCTGTGCTTGTGCTCGTCTTGCCTGCAAATTTACTTCATAGGACATTAGATTTCCTATTAACTCTTCTGTTTTTATGGTTGAAATATCATTAGCTTCCTCGATAGCTAAGACTTTTCGTTCCCATTCATCAGTTAAAGAGTTAAGGATTTTTGATACAACATCAGATTCAGTAAAAGTGACTTCTAAAGCTAAAAGTGAGTGATAAATATCCTGGAATCTAGAGTACATTTCACTAATACTTTCTCCATGTTTCATCCTAAAGTTTTGAAATTGGTTTTTAAGCATAGAGATCTTGCCTTGTTTTACTTTATTTGTTCCTTCGTGTGTAACCTTAAGAGTATTCCAAATTTCATATCCAGTTTTACAAATACTAACACGATTAAATTCATTTTTGTCTAAAGCACAAAATAACATGTTCATTGCTTTTGCATTTGCAGTAGCATCTAGTTTTTGGGTATTAGACCATGTAGCATATTCTGCAGTAGGAATATGATATTCAGTTTGAATGATATTCCAGGTTTCAAATCCACTTGCTTGCATAAAAATTCTCATTCTAGTTGACCAATAACTATAATTTAATCCGTTAAACAATGGTGGTCGTGTAGTGGCTTGTCCCTCAGTAAAACTGTTGCTAGTGTTATTGTCCATATTAAAAAAATATATCAGATAACTATGTTATAGTTATGTGATGACCTTGCTCTGATACCAAATGAAAGTGTATATGGATCGATAATATAGTTAAACTACGACTAGCAAGTGCGGAATTATAAATAATAGTAAATGGCAGTAATAAAAATGACACCAGGGATTTTTATACTGGTTCGAACTTCTCGTTCTACGTCCAGTCCCAGACTGCTTCTGGAATTTCTCGAATAACCTTCACTTAACCCGGAGGAACAGGTATTACACCGCCTGAGCAACCGAACAGGACTTTTCCGCCTAAGCAACCGGATAGGACTTTTCCACCTAAGCAACTGAATAGGACTTCAATTACAATTTGGTAAATTGTTTCTTGACTTGTGTGTTCTTTGAATAACACGAATATAGTTAATGTAGTACACCCTTCCTATAATCTTCTTGATATGATGATTTGAATGTGCAAAGATAGGAAGTAGAGAATTGAAAATCACTTGATATTATAACAATATAAGATCAGAAAAGATAGAAAGAATTAGTTATTGAAATAGTGGATTTTCATCTCTATTTATAGTATTGAATAGTTTTAATTCAATAGTTGCAACTCTTTGAAGAAGTGCAACTCTTGGTGAAGAAGACAACTCTTCAGATTTTGATATTTTATGAAGAGATGCTTCAGTTCGTCAAGTTCAGATGTCTGAGATAAAAGTGACAGATGTCTGAATAATTTTGAATTTCAAAAAAATAAAAGGAAAACAAAAACAGTTAATTTAGACGTCTGTCTTTTAATTCAGACGTCTGTCTAGGGTGACAGACGTCTGTTATTAAATTGACAGACGTCTATTTCATATAGAAATAGAGCCATTAAAAAACATAGAGTTCAGACGTCTGTTATATTAATTTAGACGTCTGATATTGATGTCAGACGTCTGAATTAATATACAGACGTCTATTTCTGTACTGTTTTGTTCCTTTGTCCATTTTAGTATTTTTGAACTTGAGAAAATATATAATTTTGAAAATACCTTTTTATATTTATTTTAAAGCATGATTTTCAAAAGTATATTTGTGTGTGTGTGTGTTTCATCACCATATCAGAGATTGTACATATATATCTAAATAGATTATTTTTTAAGAACCTTAATCTTGTTGATGATATGATAATAGCTTCTTTTGACGATTCCTGCAAGAATATTTGACATAATAGTATATAGATTGAAATATATAGTTGTCGCATTAAAATCGAAGAAGGCAGGTTCCAACAAAATGGAATAAAGCATGGTGATAGGCAAATAAGTTTTATCATAATCAACATTTTGAATCCGACAAGATCATTTTTTCCAATTACCTTGCAACGTGTGTCTACAATCTTCTATTTGAATCAATTTCTTAAATGAATATTCCACTATAGTCGATGGGTATCATTCCTTTGAGTACATTCCAGAGTCCAAACTTTTTCTAGTGTACATGGAATCCCTTTTTGATTTACAGCATCAAGCATTAATTAGAGTCTATACTCTCTATGTATCATTGAAATTAATACGACTGTCATTATGAATAATACATTCCTCATTCTTATCATTAACAAGAAAATCATGGTTTCTCACCAATGCGCAAGATTATCTATTAGATCTTTCTAATAAAGTATATCTTTTGGTGTATAATGGAATTGGAATCATCTACTTGATTACTTTGCATGTTGTAATCATGGATCTCATCCAAGTTTATAATACTACCACTGATTTCTCTAAAAACAAAACCTTCTTTTAGAAGGTGACAAATCTTGTAACAACTTTGGTTCCTCATTATGATAAAATAGATATCTTAGTATAACCTATAAATTAACTCGTGCAAAACTAATTTAACTTTGAGTTCATAGGTGAAGGTCTATATGGATCGTATACTATGTATATGACAAGTAATTATTATATATGTGATAAATTAAGATAATGAGATAACAGTAAAATGAAAAAGATCACACCAGAAATTTTATACTGGTTCGGACCTCCCATCCTACGTCCAGTCCTGAAGCTCCTCTTTGAAATTTCACTAATTAATATCCCTCGCTTCGCCCGGAGGAATAGGCTTGTTACAATAGAAATCTTTCGTCAAGAATGTGCTTTGATTAACACTGATATTGACAATATGTACAAGTCTTCTTATAATCTCCACTGGATATGTATAGATATGAATATGTGTGTGCTTTGGAAATATGGAAGAAAACTAAACCAAAGTTAATGATCTTTGGTTGAAATATTAATAGCAAATATGAGTAACTTGAATTTGAGTGCAAAGTAGATATAGAGAATATAAATCAGAAAATTAGTTACTTTAATCATAAAATCACTAATGTATTTATAGTTGTGAGAAGATCGATTTGAAGTGTTGCTACCATTTCTTTTTATTTCTAGGGTTGCTTCTATTTGGGGTAGAACTGATTTGAAGAAGAGATGCAGAAGCAACCTTTCAAATTTGACAGCTGTGTATTTTGAAAAATTCCCGGAGCCAAATCCAGACATCTGGATTATGATGACCAGACGCCTGGTTATGTATTATCTGGAAAAAATTCCAGAGGCCCAGACCAGACGTCTAGGGGCATAATACCAGACGTCTGGCATATGTAAAATATGTTCTCCTTGTGTGAATGTGTGTGTATTTTATCATATACAAAATCCAGGGAGATTTTAAATATTATTTCTAAGATTTGTATACACTTTTTATCACTCTACTGCTGTGGTCCATGCTCCATGCTTCGATTGAGTATCTGCAGAAAGTAAGATACGAGATATATATGTACAATTATAGTTATATGATTTGTCATCATCAAAACTTATAGATAGGAGTTCCTAACATTCTCCCCCTTTTTGATGATGACAAAACTATGTAACATAAAACATATTTTACTCCCCCTATTATATATGTATATATGTTATCCTCCCCCTGTGTGTATGCATTTTTCTCCCTCTTTTGGCATTATAATTTTTTATAGAGAAAATATAAATGTTATCTAAAACATAGAGCTTGTAGTGCATGATAACTGGAACATTAGTACGTAGAAGGAGAAATGCATAAAAGAAAAATACAATGAAAGAAAAGAACTAGAAACTACTGGTAATGGTGAGACGAGTCAGAAAAACTTCCATAGGTATCATTATAATAATCCCAAAAATCTGAAGGATCAGAATTGTATTCGGGCCAATGACGTTGATCATTATACTCTTCGTCCTCTTGAATAGACAGCCCTTGAAAAGCCAAGTACCCCTGCTGATGGGGGGAAGGATTTTGCATATTGAAGTCCTCACTTTCCTCTTCATCTGTTTCGTTTATTGGTTTGTCTTCCATGGCTTCTTTTCCTCGTGTTTTTATCGAAGACCCTAGAACAGAAGAAATATATGGAACATGTGAAGGATGTGATGGTGATGAGGACGAGGACCGGGATGATGATCGACCGCGAACTTTCCTCATTACTTTCCCAATAGTGGATACAACCTTATCTAGTGTTTTCTCGATTTTGCCCATTCGAGAAGATATGCTTGAGATAGATCTGTAAAGACGAACAACTTTCTTGCCTAAGATTTATTGATTGTGAGATAAAATTTGTTGATTTCGAATTGATAAGTCACGATATGATTCTGTTGAAGTAGGTTCTCCTCGGGCTTCTAAAATTTCTGAGTCTGAGTGATATTCGGAGGGATGTTGCTGGAAAACATAAGGACCTGGTTGTTGTTGAGAGGGTTGTTGCTGCTCTTGTTTAGGCAGTTGCTGATGTAGTTGTTGTTGCTGCAGAGTCCATTCAAGAAATGATATTATCGATGGCGGTTCGCCCGGTTGATGCATAAGCTTGAAATATTTGGATCCACTTTCTTTAATTTATAGTTCTTCGAAATATGATAAGTAAGAAGGGATACCTTGGAATTGAAGAATCTGCATTATATAGGGTGCATAAACAATTGTCTGGCGCTTGTGAATCCAGAAATTATTAATTTCATCGAAAAGAAATTGAGCCCAATTAACTTTAATACCACCAAATATAGCATACATAGCTTTGTGATCTGTTTCATATATTTGCTCGTGACTACCTTTTCTTGGTATTATGGTGCTTATAATCATGTGATTTAGCAATCTTGCCCTAGGTCGGAGGTTCTTCGTATTCCACTGTTCCATATGATCTTCCCAAAGTAGGTGAGTGACCTCATCACAGGGTAAAAATCTTTTGTCAGGTATGTCTTTTAATTCGATACCCATGTAAGAGCAATGGAGGATTCGTCCCAACATACCCGGAGTGAGCTTAATGACTTTACCATAGACACTAGTCCAAAGCCAATTTTCCTCAATCTTCGGGATTCCAAATGGAAGAACTACATAGATTCGAATAAAACAGAAAAATATAGCAAGCTGATGTATAGTTACCTCATTTGGACCTTGTTCAATTAGATAGTTAACCTCAGCATCTTCACATAATGAATGCATTTCATAGAGAGGAAATCGTAGTAGTTGGTAGAAAGGACCTAGATGAAACTTCATAGTCTTCAAATCATCAAATCTTTTGATTGAGCTAGGGCTTTGATCAAGTCATGATTTTATGTGAGAATTAGTGACAACATTTGTTTGAGATGAAGATCCCTGATCTTTCTTTTGCTTCTTTGTAGTTTTTGATTTTGGAGGCATTTTATTTGAAGATTGAAGGTCAATTTTTAAGATCTGGGTTTTAATGGGGTTTTGTAGAGGATGAAAAGGTGAGTTAAAAAATGAAGAGATGTTTTAATATAGTGAATAGATAGAAAGTCGTGACAGGCAGAAACAAATTTCAGACGTTTGGAATAGTGAGGCAGACGTCTGGCTACCTATAGGCAGACGTCTGGTACTCACAGAGTAGGGGAAGAGAATGGAATCTCTGTTCAGAACTATAATCCGAGTCTTTAAACAAATGTCTGGATAGAAGAGTTAGACGTCTGGTTCTTCGAGTCTGTGATAACCCGTGAGAAAAATCAAACGTCTGGCACTATATCTCAAACGTCTGGTTTGACAGAATAGTGATAATTTGATTTTAGTTAGAAACTTCAAATTGTTATTATTATTATTTTTATATTTTTCATTTTTATGAAGAACAAGATATAAATTACAACCGTGAATAGTTTTTAAACTTACAAGAATATATATATATATATATATACATACGAAACATAGTTATTGATAGAAGAACAGTATTATTTTTGCTCCCACAAATTTGGTTTCACCTTTGTATCTTCTTTTAATGATCGTAGCAGAGACCAAGAAGGAGGTACCGGACTTAATTGGGCTTCAGATGTTCCTTCTCCCCATAGGTACCGTGGAGTTATTCGATGAGCGCGTGGAGGAGTTTCTATCATACGAGGAGATCGTACATGAACACAATCCTTTGTAGGAGAGTGTCCACATATCGCAAGGATGCACTTTTCTAAAAAGTTTAGATGAGCTCCTTGATTTTGTTGTGTATAATACATTTCTTTTTGAACGTCCATCATTTCTTTTTGATAATGATGGACTTCGTCAATTTTGTCGTGAAGAGAAGCATTTTCAAGATTAATACCATATATGGCCTTTTTTCCTTTCGGAGAATAGCCGGTATGATACACAGGAGTAGGAGTAGGAACAATGTTTATGGAAGGAGACGATTTTGGTGTTGTTTTGGTGGGAGATGTATACGTACTGCCAAAAGAAGGTGAGGAGAAATCAATGGCTGAGTAAGTCGAATCGTGGTTAGACGACATTATATATATGTTAAAAAGAAATTTAAATGTGAGATATATATATATATATATATATCTGTGTGTGTGTGTGTGTGTTTTTCAATTTCCAATTAAGGAAAAAAGTTGTTTGTTAGTTAACGAAATTTATGGTTAAAAACTTTTGTTTTTATTAAAACAATTTATGGTGTGCAGAAGGTTTTCAAAACGAAAGGTGAAGAAAGTTTTTGTTTGTTAGATTTTCTGAGTAACCATTTAGGATAATAAAGAATATATAGTTTAGTTTACTAATTCATTATACGAAAAAATTCCTAAGTTTTGTCTAAGTTTTACAAATGATTGTTCATTTAATGGTTTGGTGAATATATCGGCAATTTGATTGTCGGTGTTTACAAATTCAAGGGAGATAATTTCTTTTTCTACATTATCTCTTAAAAAATGGTGTCGTATGTCTATATGTTTAGTTCAAGAATGGTTAACTGGATTTTTACAATAATTGATAGCACCAGTATTATCGCAGTATATCGGAGATTTTTCAATTATTTTACCAAAATCTCTAAGTGTTTGTTGCATATAGATTACTTGAGCACAAGCTAAGGCGGCAGAGATATATTCTACTTCACATCTCGAGAGTGAAACACAATTTTGCTTTTTGCTAAACCACGAAACCAGAGATTGACCGATAAAATGGCAGGTACACTTGTGCTTTTTCTGTCTGTTTTACAACCTCCGAAGTCTGCATCGCTATATGATACGAGTTGGAAAGCCGTACATTTAGGATAGAATAAGCCGTAAACTTTGGTGTTGGTTAAGTAACGTAAAATTCGTTTGACTGCTCGATGATGTGATTCGTTAGGTTGAGCTTGAAAACGAGCACACAAACAAACACTCATCATTATATCGGGTCAACTAGCTGTTAAGTATAATAATGAGCCAATCATACTATGATAAGATTTTTGATCATAGTCTTTTCCATTTTCGTCTTTGTCTAAATATAAAGTTGTGCACATAGGAGTTGGTTTACTAGTAGTGTTCTCCATTTCGAAACGTTTAAGTAAATCTTTACAATACTTTTCTTGATTTATAAAAATGCCATTGTCCAATTGTTTTATTTGTAATCCAAGGAAAAAATTTAATTCACCCATGTGTGACATTTCAAACTCATTTTTCATTATTTTAGAAAATTCATTACATAAACTTTCATCAGTTGATCCAAATATGATGTCGTCAACATATATTTGTACAACTAATATATCATTATTTTTATGTTTTATAAATAGTGTAGCGTCTATTTTTCCTATTTGAAATCCAGAATTTTGTAGATGAGTTTTTAGTCGATCGAACCAAGCACGTGGTGCCTGTTTTAAACCGTATAAAGCTTTTTTGAGTTTAGAAAAATGATATGGATATTGTTCGTGAATAAATAACGGCGGTTGTTGTACAAAAATATTTTCTTTGATAAAACCATTTAAGAAGGCACTTTTAACATCCATTTGAAATAATTTAAAGTTGTGATGACACGCGAAAACAAGTAGAGTACGAATTGCTTCAAGACGAGCTACGGGAGTAAAGGTCTCATCGTAATCAATTCTCTCTTCTTGGTTGTAACCTTGAGCCACTAATTTTGCTTTGTTACGAATAATATTTCCATTTCCATCTTCTTTGTTTTTGAAAACCCATTTTGTTCCTACTACAGATTGATCTAATGGTCTAGGAACGAGTTCCCATACATTATTACGTTCAAATTGATTTAATTCTTCTTGCATCGCTAAGATCCAAGAATCATCTTTAGATGCTTCTTTATAATTTTTAGGTTCTGTATTTGAGATAAAAGCAACATGACTCATTTGATTTAATTTATTTCTAGTGACTCGAGAATTTAAGTCTCCAATTATATTATCCAAAGGATGATTTTTTAATATTCGTGTGGGTGATCTTAAAACATTTTCATTATTATCGGAGGATGAATTATTCACATTATTTGTATTTTTAGTTTGATTTTTAGTTAAAATTTCATCTTCATCTTCTTTAATAGCTTGTTGTAAATTTTCATCAAAGGACACATGTAAGCTTTCTTCTATAATATTTGTTCATTTATTATAAATTATATAAGCTTTACTACGTTCTGAATAGCCAATGAAAAATCCTTCGTCGGCTTTAGGGTCAAATTTTCCAAGATTATCTTTAGTATTTAAAATAAAACATTTTGACCCAAAAAGTTCTGAAATACGAAACTTTTGGTTTCTTTCCATACAACATTTCATAACATGTATTCTTAGTCATAGGTCGAAGTGTGACACAATTCAATACATAACAGGTAGTGGCAATAGCTTCAGCCCAAAAATGTTTGGGTAGGTTACTACTATTCAGTAATGTTCGTGCACATTCCTATAAAGTTTTGTTTTCCCGTTCAACTACACCATTTTGTTGTGGTGTTTGTGCAAACGAAAAATTATGACCAATTCCCTTTTTGTTACAAAAATCAGTGAAAGGTTCATTTTCGAATTCTCCTCCATGATCACTGTCTATATTTTTAATTTTTAAATCCATTAAGTTAGTAATTCATTTTGCAAAGATTTTAAACATTCCAAAAGTGTCACTTTTATGTTTTAAAAATAATGTCCAAGTATATCTTGAAAAATCATTTACAATTACGAACACATATTTGTTATGATTTATTGACCGTACTTGGGTTGGTCCAAATAAATCTAAATGAAGCAATTCTAATGGTTGCTTAGTGGATATATTATTTTTAGATTTGAAAGAACTTTTCTTTAACTTGCCCATTTGACATGCGTCACATAAATTTTTAATTTTATAATTAATTTTAGGAAGACCTCTAACTAGATCATGTTTTGCTAGTTTGTTAATATATTTAAAATTTATATGACAAAGCGTTTATGCAAAATCCAAGGATCATCATGATTTATGGCTAGACATAAAACTAAATTGTTTTTAATGTTCATATTTAGGATATATATTACGATTTCTAAATCCTTCAAAGAGTAAATTTTTGCTTTGATCGAGAATTTTACATTTATCCTTTTCAAATTTTATTTCGAACCCTTTGTCACACGACTGACTTATACTAAGAAGATTATGGTTTAGGTTTTCTACTAATAAAACATTAGAAATAATAGGAGAGTTAGAGATACCGATATTGATGACTTCTCCAATGCCAATGACGAACCCTTTTGAATTATCGCCAAAAGTTACAGTGCTACCATCAATGTACTTTATATTTGACAACATGTGAGCATTTCCCGTCATGTGCTTGGAGCATCCACTATCTAATATCTATTTCTCTTTATTTTTGTATTTGGATACCTCATCCGTGTGTGCCATGAAACATACATTTGCTTGCTCCGTATTACTTTCATTGTCACTATCAGATGAAGAGAAAGAGTCAGAGTCATCCCATGTGACTTGGAATGCCTTTCTCTTTTTTTTTAAAAATTTCTCAAACTTAATTTTCTTTTTTTCGTTGTTGAGTTTTGGGCAATCGTTCTTCATGTGTCCGAACGAAGTTTGATTTGATGAGTTTGATTTTCCGCTATTTTGTAATCTCATCATTTTCTTGAATTTCTTAAATTTGTTGTAGTTCTTGGCAATGAATACAATTTCGTCTTCATCCAATTCAGAATCTTTATTGCTTGCTTGAAATGCTATATTCTTCTTTTTATGGTTTTGTTCCTTTCTGTTCTGCAAATTAGCTTCATACGACATTAAATTTCCAATCAACTCTTCAACTTTGAGTTCAGAAAGATCATTGGCTTCTTCGATAGCTAATACTTTTCTTTTCCACTCAATTTTTAAAGAGTTGAGAATTTGAGATACTAAATCAAAATCAGTAAACTTGACTCCTAGTGTGATAAGGTCGTGTTGTATAGTTTGAAATCTAGAGTACATGTCAACAATTGACTCATTTTGTTTCATTTTGAAAGACGAGAGTTGATTTTGTAAAATTGATATTTTTGTTTGTTTGACCTTAGTTGTACCTTCATGTGTAACTTGTAAAGTACGCCATATATCATAAGCAGTGGTACATAACATAACACGTGAAAATTCATTTTTATCAAGAGAGCAAAAAAAGTACATTCATAGCTTTAGCATTATTAGAACCAGCGGTTTTTTGTGCATCTGTCCATGTGCTAATATTTGTTTCAGGTGATACATACTTAATTTGGGTTGCTGACCATATTTCTAAACCATTTGCTTCTATAAAAATTCTCATACGTGTTAACCAATATGCATAGTTAGATCCGGTGAAAAGAGGAGGACGTGTAGTTGACTGACCTTCTTGAAAAATACTTGCCATATTAACAAGATTCAAATACGTATTACTGTGATTTGAACTAACCTTGATCTGATACCGATTGAAAGTCTATATGGATTGTATACTATGTATATGACAAGTAATTATTATATATGCGATAAATTAAGATAATGAGATAACAGTAAAATGAAAAAGATCACACCAGAAATTTTATACTGGTTCGGACCTCCCGTCCTACGTCCAGCCCCGAAGCTCCTCTTTGAAATTTCACTAATTAATAACCCTCACTTTGTCCAGAGGAATAGGCTTATTACAATAGAAATCTTTCGTCAAGAATGTGCTTTGATTAACACTGATATTGACAATATGTACAAGTCTTCCTATAATCTCCACTGGATATGTATAGATATGAATATGTGTGTGCTTTGGAAATATGGAAGAAAACTAAACCAAAGTTAATGACTTTGGTTGAAATATTAATAGCAAATATGAGTAACTTGAATTTGAGTGCAAAGTAGATATAGAGAATAGAAATCAGAAAATTAGTTACTTTAATCATAAAATCACTAATGTATTTATAGTTGTGAAAAGATCGATTTGAAGTGTTGTTACCATTTTTTTTATTTCTATGGTTGCTTCTGTTTAGGGTAGAACTGATTTGAAGAAGAGATGCAGAAGCAACCTTTCAGATTTGACAGTTGTGTATTTTAAAAAATTCCCAAAGCCAAATCCAGACATCTGGATTGTGATGACCAGACGTTTGGTCATGTATTATCTGGAAAAATTCCAAAGGCCCAGACCAGACGTTTGGGGGCATAGTACTAGACGTCTGGCATATGTAAAATCTGTTCTCCTTGTGTGAATGTGTGTGTATTTTATCATATACAAAATCCAGGGAGATTTTACATATTATTTCTAAGATTTGTATACAATTTTATCACTCTACTACTGTGATCCATGCTCCATGCTTCGATTGAGTATCTGTAGAAAATAAGATACGAGATATATATGTACAATTATAGTTATATGATTTATCGTCATCAAAACTTATAGATAAGAGTTCCTAACAATAGGGGCTTGCATCTTTAATGTAGGTTACACAAATCAATATGCTAAATGATACAAGGTATAGTTTGTTATCAGTCCATACCTGGTATGAAATCACAAACATATATTAGATTGTACTATATTCTATATATGAGCTACAACCTTTGTGGTTACATGTGTCTATATTTAAACTATTATTACGATCTTTTCTTACAAGACTATGCATTTTCTTATTCTTTTTGTTGATAGCAAAGGGAGAGAAATTAGTATTATATTTTACAAATTGATAATGGCGGAGCACAATGATAGGGAGAATATATATTACAAAATTATATGCCATGTTTACAATATATACATATAATTATCAACTTTAAAAGGGGAAGAATGTTAGATCTTGTGTTTTGATGGTGACAAAATGAGACATATGATGACAAGCCGTGCAGAAGCATTTGGAATTAACAAATATGGAACACATCATATATAGAGCAACACACAGATTTATGAAGACAAAGACTTTGCATATGACGATATTAGGAAAACAAACACTAGAAGGATAGTTGTTACTTTTACTCATTTTAGTAGTTAAACTTTGTTTAATCCCACATGACTTTCGTATGTCATCACAAATATATTCTTTCTTCTATTTTAAAAAAATTCTGAATATTTTAACAACCAATTTTAGCATTGTTTCAAGCAATTTGGAATAGGGTATTAAAGCTCGACCAATGATACCCCTAGTAGTCAACGGGTCGTGCCGTGAACTGAATTCCAAAACATGCTTATCCTTTTCAAATTGAAAAGTCGCGACTTCTCCTTGTTCATTAATCCTCCATGTAGTCGTGTCTCCTCCTTATCTCCGTTCATCGCTATAAAAACTCATATGCTTTAATTCTCAAATCTACTTCGTTTTCTCTCGATTTTCCTGATTTTATTGCACTCAAACATGTACTACTCTCAAATCCTAAGGACTAGACCTTTATACATTCCAATATGAATCATCTTTAGACCTATTTCTATCTATTACCATATATACTTCAATTCATATATTTAATATGGATTATAGAGCTACTATATTTGTTTTGAAAAATCGTGTTTCAAGATGCAATAAATTCACTTTAGTTGTTTAAGTTGTAGTGGAAGTCTTATTCGGTTGTTAAGGCTGTGTTTGTAGAAACATATTCTTTTAGGTTACATGAAGGAGTTATTTACTAGAAATTCTAAAGAGAAGTTCGAGTTTTGATGTAGAATGGGAGGTCGGAGTCAGTATTAAATTGTAGTGTGCTTACATTATTGATTTATTTTACTATATTTCCACTACGTTACTATTATACTATGATTCATTTAGTTTGCTTAGATGATATTAACACATGCTTAATAAATATACACTTTGGTTATATTGCTCGATCACCCGTTCTTTTAAGATTTCCACATATAATATCCATGGTACTCTCAAGTCGAAAGACTACTACACTTCGTCACATGTGAACTTCTATTTTATTTGGATACATTAACCTATAGAAGACTCTTGATGGGTCACTATGCAATCATTCCAAATGACTACAAGTATGTAAACTATTGGTGCCCCTAGTAGTCATGGGTATCATTCTCCATCATATGGATAACATTCCATATACTAGTCTTGTCAGTATACCAATATCCTACTTGAGATACCAAATGGGTAGATGCATTCAATGATAAGTGTTTATGTCTATTCATTCGATCCAATACTCATGGTTATGAAATTTTCATAAGTGTGGTCAACTAAACGCTTTATCCTAAGGATTTCTATTTATATGTTATGATGTACTCTTGAAACTACACATGTTTACATATTATAAAGAAACCAAAAACCAATTTCGGGCAATTTTTTTATAAGAGTTAAGTCACCTAATCAAATTACATAGGTAGCTCTAAGACATACCCTTAACTTCGTTAAATTTTAACTATATTAACATCAATAATCAATCAATAATAAGTAGTATGTAATCTATGTACTAATAACGAGATCGTATAATTCATCAAATTTCTATATCATCCAAATACCATGCATATATGATAAGCTTCATTAACTGCTTAATAAGGTATGCCATAATCATCCAAATGATATATAATATCTCATTGTAATATTTCAATGTTTTTATGAATTATTTTGAAAATAACAATGTTTCCTCAACATGAAATTAACTTTTTATCATTTAACTTGGAAAAATAATATTTAATGTAAAATATCAGAACCATATTATTACCATTTATATCACTAATGCTAATAACCTTGTAAAATCTCTCAGTACCATATTACTATTATTTACTTCAATAATAATAATCCATGTGCATGTATAGATGTGGTTTTCCCATGTTGAGAGTTTGTAGATGATATATTGTTCAGTGTAGTAGGTCTCAATATGTCAAAATTTTATTCTTTTGCTTTGTGGGGTTCGTTCTGCTCATTGATAGCCCTGATATGTTAATTAAGCCATCCTTTCGTTCTCATCAACAACCTCATGGTGATTGCTTCGTGTATAAAACGTGAGTGTTTTGTTGGTGATGCTAGTGGTGATTCGTGGACATGTGGGTGCCTGGCTTTGTTTGGGTTCACTCCTATGTTTTTATTAGATTTTCATCTTACATTGGTTTCTGTATTGTAATTTAATGTAGTTTCCTATTCCACTGATGTTATTAGTTTGCTATGTGATGAAGTTCTTCTTCTATGTTGTACATATTTACCTGTTTGTATTTGGTACAATTTTAGGTTATTATGTAAGATAGCATTTCTTATAATTATGATTGTGTTATGTTTTGTGATTTTTAAATTTAAGTGAGTATTTTAAGTGATTACATATGGGATTGCTTCATGCAACTTTATTTCAGTGATTGGTGCTCCTAAGGCATATGTGCCAAAGTTATTGAGGCTCGTAGCCTCACAACTATATTAGTTGTATTCTATAAAAGTGGATAGGCCAGAATAAAACAAGCTTGCCTTATAAAAAATCAACTAAAAGTAAATTGTATTATTACTATCTTTAAATAATAGTAATTCATCTAAATGCCTTAAACTAACATTATTATTATTATTAATCCAAAATATAACAATAATCTATTTTAGACATGTAATAACTTACTTTAGATATCCTAGTTCACTTAAAAACCAGTAATTATTAATTTTTATCGCATTATTAATAATATTTTAGTATAAATATACTAAAATTGTACTACTTCTTATTTAAATAATAATAATAATTCACTGTAAATATCTTAAATGGGGATTAGTCAAAAGGACAAATTTTGAAAAACAGTTAGGCTAAAGGACATCTAGTTTTATTTTTAGGTTGAAGGACAAATGCTAGTTATAATTAGCATTAGATTCAACTTTACACTATACAAAATGCTAGTTATAACTAGCATTGTCCTTCAGCTAAAAAAAATTATTGTCCTTCAGCCTAATTTTTTTTAAGTTTGTCCTTGTGCCTATTTTCCTATACCTTAAAATTATATTATAATTTATTTAAAAAATAATAACTTATGTTAAATCTGGAGAAGGTGTGATATATTTTGTTTATCACGAATAATAATATATTACTCCAAAATCCCTTAAACCACTTTCATTATTATTATCAAATTTCTCCCTATTTAATAAATAATAATAATTTCTCATAAATTTACTTAAAATCATTCTATTATCATTATCTATGAATTCATCTACAAGTTCATAAATAATAGTATAACTTAAATTTATTCATAGATATAACTTATATACAAATTCTATAAATGACAATTACCACTCATTACAAACTTAGTCGACCACAGTATAAACACTCTAAAACTACCATAGTCACCAATTATTTATCAATTTATTGCAAAATTCATAAATAATAATATATAATATTGTTTTATAGAAAATGATATGATTAGTATTATTTATCAAATTTTTCACTAAAACTATAAATAGCAGTAAATTTTAGAGCTGGGTGGGATCGAATGACCGAAAGAATCGGGTAAAAGAAGTGGTTAACTGTTGGATATCAGCAGCTCGGTTAATCGAAAATTGGTCAATTCTGATCGGTTCAAACTGATCGAACCGCATAATATTTAACCGTAATTAACCGATTGTTAAATTTGTTAACTGATTTGTTTGAATGAAAAATAGTTTCTTGGTTAATCGCTTATTAATCGACCATGCTATAGAAAATACATGGTTGCATATAGAGTTTACCAAGCATACAACAATTACATTGCATTTATTCAGTAGTCAGTACTCACCAAAACAATGATACAACTACAACTACGTGATATATTTGTTGAGCACATGATACTATTACAACCATATGATACAATTACGAACTAACACATAGTCACATACTACATGATGCAACCTTTCAGTTTATATTACAACTTTATTTCAAACACTAAACAATTGTTGAAGTACATGATTACAAATTTACAATCTTTAGTTCATAATACAACTTTATTTCATAGTTAATTCATAAATAAATAAGTGAACAATAACTATGAAAACACTGAACAACAAGTAAGAAAGAATGATCCCTAGTATGAACTCACCAAGCATACAATAGTACTTCATATTTCATAAACACAAAACTTTAGTTCACACTTTATACAATAACTACTAAGCATCAAACCATTGTATATAAGCATTATACATGAATATAAATAAACTATGTATATAAATATTATATAAACTATTAACAGACTTGAGAATACCATGTACATAAACTGTAACCTTATAAGCAGTATACATGTGGATGCAAGTAACTACTGAATCATTATATAAACTTGAGAATACTATGCATATAAACTTTAGAATACCATGCATTTATAAATTTGAGAACACTGTGCATATATAATTACTTAGTCATTAACACTTACGAAATATATAAACTTGAGGATATTGTGCATATAAATAACTACTTAATCGTTATATAAGTGATTTATATAACTGTGAAGTGTCATTTGATTTAGCATGAAATGCTATATAATTGTGAGCAATTAAACAATGTATGATTCAAATGAACAGCGAGCAATTTATTAAATGATAACTATTATTATGCTTTTGAACCAACCCATATCTTGACCGGTCAGAACCATTGAATGATTGTGAAATGAAAGAAGGAAATCCAGAAGTGCAAGTCTAGAAACTAAAATTCAGGTGAAGTCCAAAGAATCGGTGCTGAACCTCGCTTGCTAGTAAAAGAAACTTAACCATTCTATAGACAAATCAAGTAGACAAAAGAAAGAAGTGAAAATATCAACTAATTCCACAACTCAGTACCGAGTTGAGCCTCTCAACTCTGCACCAAGTCACAAATTCAAGTAGCACACTATACTCAAGGATATTAAAGAATGAACTATAGGCAAAGCTAAGTATGAAGTCAAGGGAGATAGGCTAGTGCAATGTTTTCAGGAGAATGAAGAAGTAAAGTTTAATACTTAAAAGATTGGAGACCCCACAACTCGGCATCGAGTTATAAAGCACGACTCGATAATGAGCTTACTATAGGGTGTTAACCTAGCCACGGTCTTCCTCCAAAGCCTCCTCCTGAACGTGGAGAACGTGGGTAGCAAATATCGGAGTTAAATCACCGATCTTCGTCTATAAATAGGAGGAGAAGTGCAAAAAAATGATATCCTTTTATTACTTGCCTGAATCATTAGATTTTACCTTGATACTCTGTTGGATTCTTATCCATGGTATAAGCAACAAAGTTGTAAAATCACTCTTATAAAGAAGTCAAAAATCATTACCTAACTTGACAGTGGATGTAGGCCAGAGTATTTGTCCGAAAACTATAAATCTCTTGTGTTATTTTTTTATTTTAATTTCCTCATTCAGTTAATACTACTTATATATCTAATGGGTGTTTTTTCCACTTTTGGTGCAAACATTTTGGTGCTTTAACTGAGATATTATTGAAGTTCCACCTATAGATCTACCTTGACATTTTTTATTACCACTATCCACAAGATATTTCTAAGGAATAGTAGTAATAAGATCTTTGACTACTTGAATTAAAAAGAAGTCCTAGAAAAGCTATGACACCCAAAAGCTAAGGAAAAATCAATTGCTTCAAGATCCACTAATGACATTGAAAATGAAGGCACTCAATACGAGGAAGAAACAAATCAACCCATTGCAGCTAAAATTCCAAGTGCAATAGAGATGGTGACTATAGTTGATTTAGACCGAATGATGATGGAGATAAATAGAAGATGCTAGAGAGACAAAATGTGTAACAACCCGCATATTTTACGATTATATATTTAAATGATTTATTTAAATATAGCATCGTTAAGTCGGATTAAAGTCCGAAATGCTACTTTTTGTAAACAGTCAAATTAGGACTCGAGACCCCTTCCATTAAGTCCATAATGGCGTTTGCGACCTATTTGAGTATAAACATCGATATGTTTGGAGTTGAGTAGAATTTTGCTATTTTTCTATTTTGGGCTTTGGGTTTGGGTTTCAGCCCACTAACCCAACATAATACCCTAACTCCTCCTCCAAATCCTCTTCATTCATTTCATTTCCCATTTCCTAATACTCAAGCCCTAAAAGAAAAAAAATGGGGGAAAAGAAAAGAGATCAAAATTCCTAAACCCAAGATTCTTAGGAAATTCCAATTCAAGCTCTAGAAATCAAGGAGAAGCTTAGGTATGCATCCTCTTTATCTTCTCTATCTCAATTCCTCTCAAATTTTTAGAAATTTCCTATAACCTAATTTAGGAATATTTGCTTATGATCTTAGATTTGGAGCTTCTTGAGTTGAAGTTGAAGAGTGGTTGATCTTGCCTTGTTTTAAAGCTTCTCATTCATTGCTTTTGGGTTTAAAGATGAGTTTTTGAACTCACATCTATGTCTATACCTTTGATAGTTGTTAGGTATGAATTCCTAACACCTATTTCATGTTCATTTGCTTTTGAATTGAATTGGATTGGTGAATTTTCCAATTTTTGGTATTTTGAAGTCAAAATCTATGAAAATCCTTATATGGATGTTTGGATATGATATTTGGAGCGTATTGATGTATTTATAGGGTTGGGTTGTCGTTTGACATCGATCTCTAGCCATCGTCGCTCACTCGTTTGCATCGAATTTGATTTGGCCATCAATGGCCTTAGCAAAAAATTGCCTGAGCTTCAGCTCAGACGTCTGGTAATAAGGTCAGACGTCTGATGCTACAGGAATAAAATTCCAGTCTTTCAGCTCAGACGTCTGAGCTTACTTCCCTGGCGTCTGGGCGATCTAGAAGAAAATTCCAGAGCTTTAGCTTAGACGTCTGGGAAGTCTACCAGATGTCTGGGAAGTCTACCAGACGTCTGGGAAGTCTACCAGACGTCTGGAGCTGCTTATTTCAGCCAAATTACCTATTTTGAGTGGATTTCCGTTTTGATCAATTTTTGGTTGATCCGATTAGTTGTTGTCATTTATTATTGACTTCGATGACTTCTTTTCGGGATTTTTGGGAATATCCATTTGATGGATTTGATTCGATTTCTATGGTTTTGATTCACGTCATCGAATGTGAATTTTTAGTTGATCGATTGTTTCTACAACCATTTCTATGATTTGTCACTTTTAAAAATACAAAGGTTTCTATACTAGTAGTAAATACTCAAACTCGGCTCGTTTTTAAATCCGTTTTCCAATCTATTAGTATATACAAACCTTTTTCTCATTCGTACGAGAAATCCAATTAAACGACTTAGCAAAACAAGTGGTATGAAATGCTTGCGTTTACTTCTTTGGTTAATTCTTAGACTTATTCGATTGAAATCTCGTGACAATTTTTGAGTGGAAATCTACAATTTGTTCATAAATATTTAAGTTAAGCTAGTGGTTTGGGACATGAAGCTAAACTCATTTATTTACTAGCTTAGTGTAATCTACACTTTTATTGATCAATGGTGATCATTTTATGGTTTAGACTAGCGATACATGATGTCTCTTTGTCCACATGGGGGACTGTACCTCGTTTTATGGAACTTCGCCTCATTTTTATGGGCTAACGACCCTTGGTCTTCTGACCGTTTGTGGAGCTCCGGCTCAAATTGGTGGGGTAGTGACCCATGGCCTTCAGGCCGTTTGTGGAGCCTCGGCTCAAAATCAATGGTTAGCAACCATGGAATAGCGTTCTGTTTGTGATACATGTGTTGGTGAGTTTTCATGCTCCCGTTTGTGATAGGCCTCCCCCTTTGTGTTTTCTGGATTTCAGGTTCTTGATTTCTAGAATTTGTGTTTCACCAATTTTCGTGGTTTGCATTTATAAGCTCTATCAATATTTGTGTTTTGGTGAATAATTTAAAGAATATGACATTCTTTTTGGTGTTTGAGTAGATTTGAGATATTATATGATTTTTGTTGTTATCTGATGTATACTTGTCACAGTATGGCATTATTGTTATCATACGTTTTTGTCATATCTCTTATCCTATCTCATTGTATATGATATTTATAGCTAGACTGATCCGTTTATTATTTTTCTTCTTAAATAATACTCGGGTCAGACCAAGGTATTACAGGTGCTTCCACTTGACTTCTTAGCAGGGGCTAGCTTCTGACTTTTGGCTAACTACTTTAGCTTAGTAGTTTTTGCTTTTATACATTCGAGATAGAGACTCCTTGATGTATACATATTCTTTTTTCTAGCACTTGTATCTATTCTTTTGTGATGTAGTGGATCTAGTTTGACCACTATTTTGATGTACACTTTTATGTGTTATATTCATATCTGTTTCCGCCTTTGTGATATGAATATCTGTGACTGATTTGTGTTATGCTTATTTCTATAATTGTTTCCGAAGCCCATATATCCACTGTGTAGTAGCTTTGAGTTTGTATTTGATATGTCGGATTTCCTCTTGAAATGAAATGCAAGTCCTTTTATCTGACATATCGGTACTCGCACAAAGCAATTACGCAGATGGTCGCTCCTTAATAGCCTTATTCTTCATGCTAGTCGACGGCATTACCCTGTAGTGTCCTTGGCTAGTGTGAGTATAGAGGTGGGGCGTCACAGCTTGGTATCAAAGCCAAACTTCGGAACAATGTAGAATAATCTAGCAAGGATCATTGTCCTAAGTCTTTCTTAGGAGTCGTGCCTTAGGATTTAATTCGAGTCATTGGACCCGTTCTATCCTATTTTCTTTTGTGATGCCTTGTTTTATCAATCAAGTTTGTTTGATATTCATTCTAAGAATAATCTTTTTCCTCTTCTTTCTTTCTTTCTTAAAGAAGAGAAATGGTTAGACCTGGACGTCCCAGCGCTGGTTAATCCAGTGCTACTCCTCAGGATGGAGTATTCATGTCTGCTCAACAACTTTTAGATCTTGTAAAGAATGCCCAAGCTGCCGGACCTATTCCATAGCCTACTCATCCTAAATCCGGGTATGCACGCTTGTGCAGTGATTATACCAATTTGGGTGGAAGGCCATTCAAGGGTTCCGAAAGCGTTATTGAAGTCCAAGCTTGGCTTAGAACATGCAATCACATCTTTTCTCGCATGAATCTTGTGGATCTTTATCGAGTCCAAGTGGCTTCTAGCATGCTCCAGGAGAGAGCATTAGATTGGTATGAGATTTTGATTTTGTAAATTATTGATGCGGATCTTACCTTGGGGCAATTCCGGGAAAGGTTCGAGTTAAAGTTTGTGCCGAAAGCTGAAAAAGTAACTTTAGCTTCGCGCTTTATTGACCTTGTTCAAGGTGAATCTTCTATGACCGACTACTTCGCATCTTTTGAATCTCTCTCTAAATATGGGGTCGAGTATATTAATACCCCATTGAAGAAAAATCAGAGGTTTGTCTATGGGTTGAATAAGAACCTAAAAAAGCCTTTACTCCTGAAACTAGAAGTTTCTTTTGATCAGCTTGTTGATATCGCTCTTCGACATGAAGAAGCCGGTAAAGAAAGTGATGTTGAAGTTGTGGGTGCCAAACAGAACTTCAACAACAATAAGAATTGGCTTATTAAGTTCAAGCATAATCCCAACAAGAAAGAGAAGTAAGCAACTTCGATAGCAAAGACTCCTACATCTAGTCGTGGGCAATGCTACAATTATGGTTCTAAGGACCATTATGCAAATAGGTGCCCAAAACCTCCTTTTTGTCGTTATTGCAAAAGTTCAGGTCATCTTTTATCTTCATGCCCCAAACTTCCAAACAAGAAAGAGGGAAAGCTAAATGTTGTGCAAGCTCCTAGTAACACTTCTCTTGGTCAAGGTATTTCTCATTCTATCCTTGATGGCATTATCATGTTTCGTGATCATCCTATTCGAGTTCTTTTTGATACGGGTGCATCCCACTCTTTTATATCAAAAGAACTTGTTGAGATCTTTTCTTTAAATGCTATGTGTTTGATGACTTCACTGAGAATTGCAAATCCGGTTGGAGGATCCGCAACACTCAGTTTATTTTGTAAAGATGTCGAGATTATTTTATGTGATTATGCTTTCCGAACCGATTTGCATGTTATGCGTTACCTAGGTTTCGGAATGATTTTGGGGATGGATTGGCTTAACCGTTATAAAGCCCATATCCTATGTCCTGAGCAGACTATATATCTTCGACATCCTCAATCTGTTAAGCAGATTTCTATTGTTCTTAAAGATTCAGATTCCAATTTGGTAGCATCCTTGTATTATTTAAATCCTCATGATGATGATGATGATGATGATGATGAAGATGTTATTTCTCTCATTCACGTTGTTTGTGAATTTCCCAACATCTTTGAACCCATTTTAGGATTACCACCTAAGCGAGCAATTGAGTTCAGAATTAATCTAATCTCTGGAGCTCTACCTATCACTCGTCCTCCTTATCGTATGTTCAATAAGGAAAATGAGGAGATGCGTAAACAATTATCCGAATTGGAGGGAAAACAGTTTATTCATTCTAGTTCCTCTCCATGGGGAGCTTCAGCTATCTTTGTGAAGAAATCCGATGGTACACTTCGGCTTTGCATTGACTACCGCAAGCTAAATGATCTCACCATCAAGAATAAATACCCCTTACTTCGGATTGATGATCTATTCGATCAACTTAGCGATGCTAGAGTCTTTTCACAGTTGGACTTAGCAACCGGTTTTCATCAACTTCGTATTGCGGAGGATAGCATTCCTTTGACATCGTTCCGTACTCGTTATGGATCTTATGAATGGCTTGTTATGCCATTTGGTTTAACGAATGCTCCAGCTTATTTCGTTGACCTTATGAATCGAGTTTTCAAAGACTTCCTCGATCGATTTGTTCTCATCTTTATTGATGATATTCTTGTTTATTCTAAAACCGAGGAAGAGCATGAAAAACATCTTCGAATTGTGTTGGAAACTCTTAGGAGCAACCAATTGAAAGCAAAATTTTCTAAGTGCCACTTTTGGCAATCTCGTGTGAAATTTTTGGGGCATATTATTTCTGAATCTGGAATTCTCGTGGATCCTTCAAAGATTGAAGTGATTCAAAATTGGAAGAGACAGGAGAGTGTGACGGAAATCCGTAGTTTTCTTGGATTGGCGGGCTATTACCGTCGTTTCATAAAAGACTTTTCTAAAATTTCCGTACCTCTTACTAGTTTGACAAAGAAGGGAGTTAAGTACATTTGGTCAGACAAATGTGAAGCTGCTTTTAAGAAATTAAAAGAACTCCTTTCCGATGCTCCTATTCTTGTGATTCCCGAAGGGAACCAAGACTTTATTGTTTATACCGATGCTAGTCGTGTTGGTTTGGGAGCCGTGCTCATGCAAAGGGAACGTGTTATCGCTTATGCTTCTAGGCAATTAAAGCCTACCGAGACTAGATATGCCACTCTTGATTTAGAGCTCGCGGCTATTGTTTTCGCCCTTAGAATTTGGCGACATTATCTTTTGGGAGAGAAATTTGTTCTTCACACCGATCATAAATCTTTGAAGTATTTATTTACTCAAAAGGAACTTAATTTGCGTCAACAACGTTGGCTCGAATTCCTTGCATCTTATGATCTTGATATTCTTTATACTCCCGGAAAGGGAAATCGTGTTGCCGATGCCCTTAGTCGTAAGCAACAAGCGATTGTTTCAATGATGATATCCGAATGGAATGATCTCGAGACTTTATCCACTTGTGAGATTCGAGATCGCGAATCCGATTCATGTACATCTCTTATTTTATGTAGCCTTAAGGCTCATCCTTCTTTTTTGGACCGCATCCTTGAAGCTCAAAAGCAAGATCCCGAATTGGCTCTTCTTAGCCAAAGTTGTAGGGATAAAATTGATATTGAAGGTTTGAAAGACTTTGATATTGATGCTCGTGGCGGTATTCGAAAATTTGGTAGACTTATTGTGCCAAATATTAGTGATCTTCGTAAAGACATTTTAGAAGATTCTCATCGTTCTAAATTTACCATTCATCCCGGTAGTAGTAAAATGTACGTGGATATGAAGCGACTATATTATTGGGATGGAATGAAATCTGATATTGCTAACTTTATTAAGCATTGCATGACTTGCCAACTCATAAAGGCCGAGCATCAAAGGCCCGGTGGGTTATTGCAACCTTTGGACATTCCCGTTTGGAAGTGAATCAAGTCTCTATGGACTTTATTGATGGTCTTCCCCATTCTCGTTCGGGTCATGACAGCCTATGGGTGATAGTAGATAGACTTACAAAATCCACCCATTTTCTTCCCGTTCGGTCCAACCGGACCGTACCTCTTTTGGCTAAACTCTATGTCAAAGAAATTGTTAAATTGCATGGAGTTCCAACTTCTATTGTTAGTGATCGTGATCCATTATTTACTAGTGGATTTTGGAAAGGTCTACAAAAAGCTTTGGGAACAAAGCTTAATTTTAGCACCGCTTATCATCCTCAGTCCGATGGACAAACCGAGCGTGTGAATCAAACTCTTGAAGATCTTCTTCGTGCATGTGTTCTTGATTTTGGTGGAAGTTGGGAAGATCATATTTTTCTTGTTGAGTTTTCTTACAATAATAGCTTCCAATCTAGTATGGCTCCTTTCGGGGCACTCTACGGAAGGCCATGCCGATCTCCTTCATGTTAGCTTGAAGCCGGTGAGAAGCTGGTTTTAGGTCTAGATTTTATTCGTGATGCCACAAAAAAGATTGACCTTATTCGTCATAGGATGAAAGAAGCTCAAAGTAGACAAAAATCCTATGCCGATAATCGAAGAAGGATATTCGAATTTTCTGTGGGAGATTTGGTGTTCATTCGTGTTTTAACTATGAAGGGTGTTGTGCGTTTCAGTCGATCGGGAAAATTAGCACCTCGATATATTGGTCCATTTCCCATCACCGAACGCATTGGTTCCATGGCTTATCGTCTTTTATTACCGGCTCAATTTTATGCTATTCATGATGTATTCCACGTCTCTCAACTACGGAAATGCCTTAGAGATTCCGATTCTATTCCTGAGCCCGATGTTATTGAAGAAATTGAAGTTTCGCCTAATTTGACTTATGAGCAACATCATATTCGTATCATTGCTACGGAGGTTAAACGCCTTCGAAATAAAGATGTTCCTCTTGTGAAAGTTCAATGGTCCTCAAATCCTAAGGATTGCTCTTGGGAACCCAAAGAATTCATCGAGCGAACACATTCGGACTTACTTTCTCGTGCTCCTTAAGGTGAACTTCTCATTTCAAAATTTCTTCTTTTGTGTTATTATGCCTTAGTATGGTTGTTACTTTTTATTTTCTTCTTAAGTATTGCGAGGATGCAATTTCTTTAAGGAGGGGAGTCTGTAACAACCCGCATATTTTATGATTATATACTTAAATGATTTATTTAAATATCGCATCGTTAAGTTGAATTAAAGACCAAAATGCTACTTTTTGTAAACAGTCGAATTAGGACTCGAGACCCCTTCCATTGAGTCCAAAATGGCGTTTGCGACCTTTTTAAGTATAAACATCGATATGTTTGGAGTTGAGTAGAATTATGCTATTTTTCTATTTTGGGCTTTGGGTTTGGGTTTCAGCCCACTAACCCAACATAATACTCTAACTCCTCCTCCAACTCCTCTTCATTCAATTCATTTCCCATTTCCTAATACTCAAGCCCTAAAAGAAAAGAAAAATGGGGGAAAAGAAAAGAGATCAAAATTCCTAAGCCCTAGATTCTTAGGAAATTCCAATTCAAGCTCTAGAAATCAAGGAGAAGCTTAGGTAAGCATCCTCTTCATCTTCTCCATCTTAATTCCTCTTCAATTTTCAGAAATTTCCTATAACCTAATTTAGGAATATTTGCTTATGATCTTAGATTTGGAGCTTCTTGAGTTGAAGTTGAAGAGTGGTTGATCTTGCCTTGTTTTAAAGCTTCTCATTCATTGTTTTTGGGTTTAAAGGTGAGTTTTTGAACTCACATCTATGTCTATACCTTTGATAGTTGTTAGGTATGAATTCCTAACACCTATTTCATGTTCATTTGCTTTTGAATTGAATTGGATTGGTGAATTTTCCAATTTTTGGTATTTTGAAGTCAAAATCTATGAAAAATCCTTATATGGATGTTTGGATATGATATTTGGAGTGTATAGATGTGTTTATAGGGTTGGGTTGTCGTTTGACATCGATCTCTAGCCATCATCGCTCACTCGTTTGCATTGAATTTGATTTGGCCATCAATGGCCTTAGAAAAAAATTGCCCGAGCTTCGGCTCAAACGTCTGGTAATAAGCTCGGACGTCTGATGCTACGAGAATAAAATTCCAGTCTTTCAGCTCAGATGTCTGAGCTTACTTTCCAGACGTATGGGCGATCTGGAAGAAAATTCCAGAGCTTTAGCTCAGACGTCTGGGAAGTCTACCAGACGTCTGAAGCTGCTTATTTCAGCCAAATTACCTATTTTGATTGGATTTCCGTTTTAATCGATTTTTGGTTGATCCGATTAGTTGTTGTCATTTATTATCGACTTCGATGACTTCTTTTCGGGATTTTTGGGAATATCCATTTGATGGATTTGATATCGATTTCTATGGTTTTGATTCACGTCATCGAATGTGAATTTTTAGTTGATTGATTGTTTCTACAATCATTTCTGTGATTTGTCACTTTTAAAAATACAAAGGTTTCTATACTAGTAGTAAATACTCAAACTCAGCTCGTATTTAAATCCGTTTTCCAATCTATTAGTATATACAAACCTTTTCCTCATTCGTACGAGAAATCCAATTAAACGACTTAGCAAAACAAGCGGTATGAAACGCTTGCGTTTACTTCGTTGGTTAATTCTTAGACTTGTTCGATTGAAATCTCATGACAATTTTTGAGTGGAAATCTACAATTTGTTCGTAAATATTTAAGTTAAGCTAGTGGTTATGGGACATGGAGCTAAACTCATTTATTTACTAGCTTAGTGTAATCTACACTTTTTTTGATCAATAGTGATCATTTTATGGTTTAGACTAGCAATACGCGATGTCTCTTTGTCCACGTGGGGGACTGTACCTCGTTTTATGGAGCTTCGTCTCATTTTTATGGGCTAACGACCCCTGGTCTTCTGACCATTTGTGGAGCTCCGGCTCAAATTGGTGGGGTAGCGACCCATGGCCTTCAGGCCGTTTGTGGAGCCTCGGCTCAAACTCGATGGTTAGCGACCATGGAATAGCATTCCGTTTGTGATACATGTGTTGGTGAGTTTTCATGCTCCCATTTGTGATAGGCCTCCCCCTTTTTGTTTTCTGGATTTCTGGTTGTTGATTTCTAGAATTTGTGTTTCAGCAATTTTCGTGGTTTGCATTGATAAGCTCTATCAATATTTGTGTTTTGGTGAATAATTTAAATAATATGACATTCTTTTTGGTGTTTGAGTAGATTTGAGATATTGTATGATTTTTGTTGTTATCTGATGTATACTTGTCACAGTATGGCATTATTGTTATCATACATTTTTGTCATATCTCTTATCCTATCTCATTGTATATGATATTTATAGCTAGACTGATCCGTTTATTATTTTTCTTCTTAAATAATACTCGGGTCAGACCGAGGTATTATAGGTGCTTCCACTTGACTTCTTAGCAGGGGCTTGCTTCTGACTTTTGGCTAACTACTTTAGCTTAGTAGTTTTTGCTTTTATACATTCAAGATAGAGACTCCTTGATGTATACATATTCTTTTGTCTAGCACTTGTATCTATTCTTTTGTGATGTAGTGGATCTAGTTTGACCACTATTTTTATGTACACTTTTATGTGTTATATTCATATCTGTTTCCGCCTTTGTGAAATGAATATCTGTGACTGATTTGTGTTATGCTTATTTCTATAATTGTTTCCGAAGCCCACATAGCCACTGTGTAGTAGCTTTGAGTTTGTATTTGATATGTCGGATTTCCTCTTGAAATGAAATGCAAGTCCTTTTATCTGACATATCGTTACTCGCACAAAGCAATTACACATAAGGTCGCTCCTCAACAGTCTTATTCTTCGTGCTAGTCGACGGCATTACCCCGTAATGTCCATGGCTAGTGTGAGTATAGAGGTGGGGCGTCACAAAATGCCATCCGGAAGTAGATGGAGAATGGCTTTCATTTGATGACCTAACTACCCTAAAGATGAAGGAAGAGCCATATGGACTCATCATCATCTTCTGATCTGAAAGAAGAAACTTTTACTTCATCATACTGAAATGGGAGAGATGGAAAGTAGAAGATGAAAAGGGGAAATCAAAGATGGGGTCTAAAAAAAACACTTATTAACATGTCGCAACTCAGCATAGAGCTTTCACAACTTGGTACCTAGTTGAGTAGCCGAGTTGTAATTGACAACTTGAATGTGGAATTTGAAGAAGGGGTTGATGCTGATGTTGGATAGACTACTGGTAGCCAGAGTGGTGATGTTCTAATAAATTATAGTAGCCATTAAAGAAGGAATGTAAGCAACAAAAGACTAGACGAACGGTTCACCCAAAGATAGGGGAATCCAGACATCATGGAACTCTAGAGCATTTACAGAGCCAAACACTTAGGGCAGTCCCTGATGATCACCGTCCAGTAAATATAGCTAATCCAAAGTATATAGCTAAATTCGTAAGAAGGCCAGTGAATGAGAACTAGAATAGAACCAATGAAGATTGGGTTCATCACCTAATAGGACCCCACTCATGGAGAATATTTTACAGAAAGATTATCCTAGATTGTTTGTGATTCCTCTGATGTCATCATACAATGGAATGAAAAATCCGAGACAACAACTTTTAAAGTACGAGTGGCACATAGATGGTGATAGGGCAACTGACACTATGAGATGTTGATATTTCCTAATATTCCTTGAAGGAGTAACTACGATGTGTCTTACTCAGCTCACGCTGAGGTCTATATTATCATTTGATCAATTGGTTAGAAAGTTGATCAAGTAGTTCAGTCTCCACACCTCTCGGCTAAAGGACGTGATATCCTTATCGAGTATCCTTTAAGGCCCTAGGAAGACTCTAAAGAATTTCTTAACTAGATTCAATAATGATGTGTATGAAGTGAGTCAAAGGAAGATATCATGTTGATGGCAATGATCTAAGGGATACACCCGGACATGGATTTTGGCAGATGGCTAAAGATGAAGCAGCTGCCCACTATGGAGGAATTTTATTAGAAGGACAACTAGTTTCAGCACTTGGAAGAGGCATATTTGGTTGCTAGAAAGCCTAGTGGGAGACCATTAGGTGAAGTTATGCAAAGCATAACAACATTTCTATAAAGCAAACCAGTGAGAGCGTCAAAATGTTGCGATCAATGTTGGAAATAAGAACAATAATTAGAAAAAAGGAAACCATGGCACTGATGGAAGGAAGCCAGACTTCGAGAAGCATCCAAGATATTTGAAACTAGAAGATTATACCCATCTGAACAAGATTGTTGAAAATATTTAGCTTGTAACACAAGGTATGGAGAATAATAATAAAACCGGCTTAGAGGGAGTCAACCTAACAAGAGAAGCTCTTGGAGAAGTATTGTCACTTCTATGAGATTCATGGGCACAACACTAATGAGCGTCGACATTTGAGGGATATAATTGAAGATTTAATCATAAAAAGAAGTTGCAGTAGTATGTGAAAGACCCTTATGGCAAGCGGATGAACAATCGATCCCAGTGGTAGATAGCTCAACAGGATCAAACTGGGACTAAAGGAGAAGGACCTAGGCAGCCCGAAAGAGAATAATGATCAATAACATTACTGTTGGACTTCATCCAGCCGAGTAAAGCTGGAATGAGATGGAAAAGTATAGATGTTCATTAAGGCATGTTGTTTAGGAGAGTTGTTTGGTTGTAGAAAACAATGACTGTTGATATTATTTTTTGGAATCGAAATGTAGATGGGATGCAAGCACCAACGCTCGACCTTTTAGTGATTACAACCATGATTGGACCGGATTTTGTGAAAAGAGTTCTCATTGATTGTGGGAGATCGGTCAATATTCTATTTAAGAAAATTTTTGATCAGATGAGGATGGATGGAAAGGATCCGAAGTCATGTAAATCCCATACCTAGGGATTTACTAGAGAGGCTACAGAACATGTTGGTTGTGTTGGTTTATCAATGGAGCTTGGTCAAGGTGACCGCAAGAGACTGTAGGTGTAGACCTTCGTTGTTATTGATACATACGCTGCTTATAATGCTTTCTTGGGCCGTCCGACCCTTGCTAGTTTCTAGGTGGCCCAAGCCCCATGGTGTTTGATGATGAAATTCCTAGTAGAAAACAGGTAGGAGATATCCAGGAAGACTAGAGTGCTAGTCATGAGTGCTATGACGTAGAGCTCAAAGAGGCAAAGTGACGTGAGAAGGGAAAGGGTGTGAGGCAAATGATGGATGCATAGCAACAACCGCTTAATCCCTTGCTCGAATGGCATAGTAAAATTCACAAAGCTATGGATCGAAGGAAAGAGCCAGAGGATGCGAGGCTAGGCGAACTAACGATTAACTTCTCGGTCAATGTGGATGACCCTAATGGGTCCTAAAGATTGGATCTTAGCTTGGCGTGAAGATGAAAAACAAGTTGGTAGGGTTTCTTTGGGTGAACCTGGATGTGTTTTCCTAGACACACTCTGATATGTGTGGAATACGCGGAAGATAGCATGCAACACGTTGAATGTTGGCCCATAGTGCGCTCCTATGAAGTAGAAAAGGCATAGCCTGGGTCCTAAGCGATCCATTGCATTAAAGAAAGAAGTGGATAAGCTGAAGGCAAATGGCTTTATCCGCGATTCCACATACCCCAAACGGGTATCGAATCCAGTGCTGGTCAAGAAGCCAGATGGAAAATGACGAACATGCATTGATTAGTCAGATCAAAATAAAGTGTGCCTAAAAGACAGCTTCCCACTGTGAAAGATTGACCAACTTATGGACTCAACTACTGGACATGAACTGCCATCCTTAATAGATGCGTATTTTGACTACAATCAGATAGCAATGCACATTCTAGATCAAGAGCACACCAGTTTCATCGCTGATTTAGGACTGTATTATTACATGTGATGCCGTTCGGCCTAAAGAATGATGGGGTTACCTACCAAAATAGTTGGTGAGTTCAACGTTCATGGATCAAATCGAGCAAACAATGGAGGTCTACATGGACGATATGCTAGTAAAGTCACAACAATCAATGAACCATATTTTAGACCTCTCAAAGACGTTTGATCTGCGCCGAAAGTATGGGATGAAGCTGAATCCATTAAAATGTTCTTTTGGAGTCGCACCAGGCAAATTCTTGGGATTTATAGTAAACTTGAGGGGCATTGAAGCTTATCCAGTGCATATTAAAGTATTGAGAGATGGTGGAGCCCTAAAGATAAGGAGGGAGATGTAGAGCTTGAATAGAAAGGTCGTAGTGCTGAGTTTATTCATCTCAAAGGCGATAGGTAAGTGTATGTCATACTTTGATGCCCTCATGTAAGAGAAAGGGAAGTTTTCCTAGATGGAGGAACGTCAGTAAGCTTTCTGGGCCTTACTCAATCACATGGAGAGACCACTAGGCTTGTCAAAGCCTTTGGAAGGAGAGAACTTATTTGTTTATTTGGCAGTGTCTATTCAAGCACCGAGTGCAGCTTTAATACGTGAGGAGTCCAGAATTCAAAGGTCTGTATATTACATCAGCAAATGGTCCATTGGAGCAGAGAAGAATTATCAAAAGCTAAAGAAGCTAGCTTACTAGTTGTTTATTGCTTCGAGGAAATTGTGACCCTACTTCCAGGCTCATCCAATAAAAGCATTGACTAATCAACCTTTGAGTCAATTATTGCACCGACCCAAGACTTTGGTAAGGCTACTAAAGTCGAACTAAGCCATTATGATATAACCTAACATCCTAGAAGGTGATACGAGGATGGTCATTGGTTGATTTCATTGTCAAGTTCACCATCCGGGATGGAGAAATGGAAGAAGATGTGGTATAGCTTGCTTGATGGAAGCTGTATACATATGAAGCATCTAATGAACACGGCTTTAGGGCAGGAGAGATTCTAGTGACCCTATAGGAACGAATGTTCAGTTATTCCTTTAAGCTTGTGTTTCTCGCAACAAAAAATGAAGCCAGATATGAAGCGTTGATCGTGGGGTTCGGGATAACGAAAAAATTAGGACTCAAAGCATTGCACGTATTCAATAATTCTTACTTAGTGGTCTGTCGAGTAAAGAAGGAATTTCAGGCTAAGGGAGCGAGACTTTCCCCTTACCTGATGAAGGTTCTGGAACTTCTAAACAATATCGAATATTACATGGCAACACACATTCCCAAAGAGGAGAATAAAAAAGCTAATGCATTGGCTAAGCTGGCCAGCTCTAGGGATTGGTTCCAATGGAGGTTTTGTCGGCTCCGATTATTGACTGGATTAATGTCAATTGGATCTTAGAGCCCGAAGTGGAAAAGGAGTCATGGATGACTCCGATCAAAGAATACTTACTAAAGGGAACTCTACTGAATGTGAGAAATGCACGAAGGACACTCCTACGTAAAGTATCGTGGTTTATTATCCATGAAGGAGTACTATTAGGATATAATCTCTGCTCCCCTATTATGATGTGTCACCAAGGAAGAAGGCAATAGGATACTATCAATGTACATAAGGGAAGTTGTGGTGATCACATTAGGAGGCATACTTTGGCAAGGAAGATTCTTCGCTATGGATGCTTTCTACCAACGATCAACCAGGATGCGAATGACTATACTAAAAAGTTTGATAGATATTAAAGATTTGTAAAGATTCCTATAGCCCTATCCATAGAGCTTACATAAATGTTCAGCCTATGGTCATTCGCAATTTGAGGACTTGATATAATCGGGGTGCTACTAATGTTGACAGAAGGATCAAAGTACACTATTGTTGTAATTGACCATTTCGCAAAGTGGTTGAAGTAGAACCACTAACCATGATCACTATAAAGAAGGTGATCAACAAACATCATATGCCGATTAGGAGTTCCTCAGAAGATTATCGTTGAAAATGGAATAATTCAAGAGCGTTGAATTCAAAGACTTCTACAATAAGTATTGAGTTGAAAAGAGATTTGTAGCTATAGCACGCCCACAAGCAAACAGACAGGTAGAGGCGGTGAAAAAGGATCATCAAATTCGTCCTACATACGCGATTGACAAAGGCCAAGGGCAATTGGGTGATGAACTACACCTAGCACTATAGGCTTACCGAACGACTCACAAGTCATGACTGGTCATACTTCATTCACTTTGGCCAGCAGGTCAGAGGCCATGATTCCAATTAAATTGGAAGTTCCTTCACATCGAAAACACATTATGATCCTAAGATGAATGAGGATCTCTTGCTTGAGTTCCTTGACTTAATTGATGAAAAACAAGAAGAAGCTGACTTGAGAGTGGTTGCTCGCAAGAAAAGAGTAGCACGATAATTCAATGCCAAGGTTAGGAACTGGACCTTTGAGTTAGACGATCTCGTTTTATAACGGGTCTTTCCTTGTCTGGGGGCACTTGGCCTAAATTGGGAAGGTCCTTTTGCAATTGAGCATAAGCTTGGAGATGGAATTTTCAAATTGTCTATGGTCGATGGAATTTCGATTCTGAGAGCATGGAATTGCAAGCACTTGAGACGCCATTTCACTTAGATGTATCTTTGTAAAATCTACTATATTCTGATGTAATAAGGTAGATTATGTCATTCTTGTGTCTATAAATAAAATTGGCTTTGGGATTTATGGAACTGTATTCTGAAAGCATGACCTTATTTTGTGTGAGCAATAGCAAAATTGAAATATCACGTGTTCTGAAAATGTAGATATCTAGGTAGCTAGAGATAAGGACCAATGGACTCTTTTGATCCAAGGTGAGATCAAAGGAGTATAATCATGCTATGATTCACCCTATACGTCTGATCTTTGACCAATGCTTGAAAGCCGGCAGGGTTTAGACTGTCGCTCGGAGATGGAAAGGTCTAATGATGATTCCCATAGATAGGCATCTAAAATATTAGGTCTCAGAGGTAGGACCCATCATGAGATTGAATATCATTTTGCAACTATGATGAGCACCTACGATAATGCCAAGAGATGTGCGATGTCAAGCACAGATGTCCAGAGATAGATGTCCAAAGCATCACTTCCTGGAGACTGAAGATGACGTGATTCTATAGTCTTGTTTTTGGTCAAACGGAACTTGACCAAAAGCGAGCAAGATAAGCCATAGAGTTGGCCAAACTATTACAATTATGTTAGCTAAGAAGAAAATATTTTGGTGGCGATAGACAGAATAAAATAATGAAGTATTTCTTAGCAATGGAAAAAATTATTCATGCATACAGATTTATGGTGAATAATATCATTGCATTTAGATACGATTATCACAAACATAAGTAAACCAAGTATATAGGCACTAAACATGATAAGATAAGAGTAAGAAAGAAAAGCCAATTTTATTCACAGATGAAGGACTTCAAAAGTAAAAGTAGGGACCATACCTGCACAACGATGGCCTATATACACATATCAAAATAAAAGCAGTTAAAACAAATAGCTGCACAATAATACAACATCTAAGCAATTTTCTTCTTCTTTCCACTACTCTTCTTTCCCTTTAGTGAGGACAAGGTTGTCCTTTTTGCCAAATCTATCCTTCTTTACCTCGGATAGGCAACCCTTAGGATCCTTGTCCCAGTTGTAGTCACTTCCCAGAGATTTAGGAGCGTCGGCATGAACACCAAACGTCAGATTGATGATTGGGTCGGTGTGTAAAGAACTAAAAGCAGTGGAGGAACATCATCCTACTTAATCTCCTTCACCTTTTTAATTTGAGAGTTCTACTTTTCTAGCATCAACAGCCTAGATTTGTGCTCAATGGACATTGTGATGGCTATGTCTATATCTTCCTGTGTCACATTGGGATCATCCATAGCCTCTACTTCTAGAGCTTGAATCATTTCGGCATCGGAACCCGAAGCAGACCCAATTGAAGAGGTTGAAATTAGAGGTGGGGTAGATACAACATAGATTCAGTCATTGAAGCTTGAGTGCCAAAAGCCACATTCCCTTCTAATAAAAGGGTAAGGGCAGGTGGATCTGAAACTTAAGAAAGTAAAAAAATAGAAATTAGAAACATCGACGGGTGTTGTCTAAGCCTCTTAGATATAGGACATGTAAGTGATATACCTCCAGGAGAAGCAAAGATTATTTGGGAAGGAGTCCATGTATAACTCCCTTTAATGATTGGGGTCAGGGTAGGAAGTTTTGGAGCAGACTTGGGCATTGTATAACTAAGCTCCTTGGGATTGTATTGGACATTAGCTAAGGATAAGAAAGAAATTGTTGTTCCCAAAGTCATCATGGTAATTGGAAATGTAGAAATACCAAAAGAAGGAATAATAGAATCAGAAGTAAGTGGCCCTAATGTGGAAGAAATGACGGCACTTGAAGTGGCTACCAACATGAAAGGAGTCTATGTTAGGAATCCTTGGGAAACGAGAGTTCAACTTTAATTTAAATCTTTGAAACTAGATTCGAGAAGGATCACAGTAGGCACATCTGCAAAAGCAGAAGCCTCAGCATACATCATGTATGATCGGTGTATCCATATCAAATTTTCTAAGAGGTCGACCTTCAATTCATCTTCATAAACCATGCTTGAATGCTCTCTATCTCTTGCCTAACAATTTCTTCCCAAGCCATGGCTAATGCTCTAGGCTATCCCTCTTCAATCCACCTTAAATTTCCTGAATTAATAACGTCTACATAGAAGTGAGTTGGAGTAGGCTCTATCTTGGACTTGATTATGTCCTCAGCATTTTCCACATAAGTTTCTACATCCTTCTATGCTTGTCGAGCATAAAGCATTTTCTTTATATAGTCTTGGGTCTAACTAAAAGCTTCATCCTTCTACCTTTTCTCGTCCTCCATGTGGCCTATAGTTTTGATATTTTCGAAGTTTTCTCATCAACTATTTTCTATAGAGCCACTTTTGCAAGTTTATGGCTCCTGTGATGTGTGGACTCGAGCTGAGTCTATTACATTTAAGACATTTCTTCAAAAGATTTTTTTTCCTCCTCTAACGTTTTCTCCATGGCCACATATGACCTCTTGATATCCTCTACCTCCATATCTAAATTAGTGACATCACTTATTATCTTTCTTTTCAGTCTCTTTCTCTTGAAGAGCTAACTACTTCTCTTTGTTAGTCAAATAGAGCTTGTGTAAGTCTCCTTTATATATAATACTGATCGTAGACATCTTTCCTACAAGCCATGACATCGCTGGCCATGTTAATAAGAATGTCTTTTAGATGATAAGTGAATTTGACCCCATCAAAGCATAGAGTTATGAAAGCTTTTTGTAAGCAGGCAAGTCATGGATTTGAGGTAGATTCTGTTACTCTCATATAAACATGAGCATGAGAATGCTCTTTGCAAGTCCTTCGCTTAGAGGGATTGGAGGTTGCAGACCCAAACGGTTGAGTAATCTGTTTGGAACTTTTGGAGGACATTATTAGTTGCGTGACGAGCGGTACAGAAGTATACATGATTGGACCTTAACTGAAGGAACGAGATCGAGCTTTGAAGAGTATGGATCCATATTAAGGTGAAGAGAGCAAGCTCGATATTGAGAAGGGGACATCCCACCTGATCCAGAATGGTCACATGACCCTCGATCATGATCATCATGATGTTTATGTTCATCCGCTTGATTTTCCTGTTCTCTCCTTCGATGCCTTGCTGATTTGGATTTATATGATGGCTCATGGTGCCGATGTGAGAAATAATGCTTGCGATAACTTAAGGAGTGACTTTGGAGCTCATTAAGAAGATGGGGACGTCCCATTATACCTGGGGAAAAAACGCGACTAAGTTAAGATTTGGAAGTCAAGAAAAAACACCTGTACTGTAAATATGTAGTGACTGTGAATGTTGTGTGTATTGTAGATGTGCTTTAGTGCCCCCCATGGACCATACTCATGAAGTTTACTAAGAGGAGTTATCTTCCTGCAGCAGTCAAAGGCACATCTGCGGTCATGTGAATAGAAGAGTCAATATTGCCAAGACTAAAATTGTCGAGGTCATAGGAAGGGATTTTATCTAAAATACTCCCAAATGGACCATATATGTCCCTAGTTGGTGAGCCAGAGTTTCCTCCTCGGTTGGAGCTTGATGTAGTTGTGGAATCGGACGAGACAAAATGGTCATTAACTTTAGATGATGGGGAGTACGAGGCACTTGACCATCACCACCCGTCTCTTCCATGGACTCTTGACCAAAGTTCACATATTCACCGTCACCCTCATTTAATCATCACATCCTTCATCGTTATCATTAAAATCACCTACCTTATCCTCCTTTTTATTAACTAGAGTATCCTAAATAGCTGGAGGAACTTCTTGGTTCTCATCAGCATGAGGTTTGACCTAAGCTTCCCGAGCGGGCTAGGCGCCTCCACGAGCAATAGGAATAAGGTCAAGCCTACGATCATTATTGAAGGTATGAAGGTATGAAATAATGGAGTTAGCGATTTGAACGGAATTAACTCCATTAAAATAAATTGCAAAATAAGAACTTACGTCCCTATAGCCATTTTCTGGGCAAATTCGAGTGGACAAGTACAAAGAAGTATTCATCTTTGAAACAACCGAGCTTATGCCAAAGATCGATGATTATACAACAAGCCTTAGACGATCCAAACAAGTCAGAGAAGTGCTTTCCTTTTACTTTTTGAAGCTATATAGATATCGAATCTCTTCTAGTGTGGGCAATCAAATGGTGAAGGAAAACCATATAAATGCTATTTAGAGATGCGTAGTTATTTGGGTGAAGCTGAATGAGGGCAAGCTTCATGAACTGGAGGACAAGTCGAATGAAGTGATTAAAAGGAGGAATGCCTCCAAAGAGGCACATATAGTGATTGCATGCAGTATACCCCTCGGTTGGATTATGTGCTCGTTGAAAGGGCTGCGGCACCAAAACGCCCTCAAAAGAATTTCATGCCTTTCACAGATTCTCCTAATGCCCGATTCATCTAGAGTAGATGCTGGAGAATCTTAAGGGTTATCAATAATTAAATCATCTTCAAGGTTAACATCGGGGCACATGAGATTTATCTACCATTATGAAAGGAACCACCTCTAAAGACTGTCTTGTTGAATGACGAGGTGGTTGAGATTAAAAAGATGATGAAGTTGATGGCGTAGTAAATCCTGATATAGAAGTCGAATCATTTGTAGAGGGGATGAATTTGATGCAGATAGGCCTACACCCATTGTAGAGAGATGTGAGGATCATCTACGGTTCATGACTACTGAAAAACTTGATAGATGAGCAAGGTCAGGTAGACTTTAACTCTGATCTTCGTGATGAAAACAAGCCATGCGTAGTCGATGTATAAGACCCAACAAATGTCAATGTGTATTGACCGACCATATCTTGTACATTAACGAGACCAGTGATGTGCAATTCAGTCTATGCAGTGTGTGTCATGTGTCCAGAGTATGGTGTATGCGATCACTTTGTGTAGATAGCTTACTCGTGCTAGCAAACGAGCTCTATCACACTATGAAATCATATGTCAGATTTTATCTATTATCGTATGATTTACGATCACAGAACCGTCATCCTGAGCATCGATCCACATTCGATAAAAAATCCATAGAACTTGGTTGCAGCCCTCCTTGTATTTGAAAACTTAACCAAATGTTTTGAAAAAGCACGGCCATACAAAAAACTGGAGCCAAAGCACGACAAGACACGAAGTTGACTCGAATCATCGACATGAAGGCAAAAAGGAATTTTATAGGAAAACTTTGGATCAGCTTTGAGATCTCAATTTCACTTTGAGTTTGAGTAATTTACAGACCAAAGCCAAATCCAAAGAGGAAGACGAAGCAAAAAACTGTGGCTAAATGTGATGATATGTCGATGATAAATTGTTGAATATGCAAGTATATGATTTTTGTTTAATGATAATAAACATATATATATATTCATTTAAATGTATTTGTTAATTGTACTATTTTATTTTTCACATAATTAAATAAATATTTGTTGAATAAAATAAATAGCACAAAATGTAAATTCAAACAGATATTTTATTCAAACAAATATTTTATTATAATTTTTGAATAGTACAAAATTTGAGCTCTCACTAGATACACAATTTCCATTACAATACAATTTCAAATTAAAATACAATTATTCACTATACATACATTTGCACCTCACTACATATCACTCGTTCACTCGTATTTGTTCTTCAACCATATTCCAATTTGTATTCAGCATTTGAATTATCTGCAAAATAAACACAGACGCAGTAAAATTGAAAAATAAATATTTTTGCAGTGTAAAATAAAATGTGTTTTTGAAAATATTATTTGCCTCAGTTATTTGGGTTGTTCGTCATCATTTTCATTTTGAATTCATCTTACACGAACAACCTGTGACATGCACAGTGTATCACTGTATATGCCACAAGGTCGTGCACACCGATATACACTTGATAAAACTGCAGGGACAGGTGAGCACAAGGTCAAACCCGAGCCGAGGATGGAATCAACTCAGGTGCAATACAAAAACATAAAACGAGCATCGACCAAAAATTCAATGTGTACACACGAGAACACAGCCTCAACAGTCAATGGTTCACATCACAGCATACATGAAGTATTAACCAGAACCAGACCCAAATCAACAATGAACCGTACTCATACAACTAGACACACTCAAGTGCACAAGTCCAAATGAATGGGTCAAACTGCACCAGACCAGTCAACATGAAGACACAAATGCACAAGAACAAAGACGACTACAGTTCAAAGTTTCAAATGCAACAGACTAGTGAACAAGGAAATAGGTCAGGCAACATCAAGTGCATAACAGAACCGGAGCAATGCTCAAAGCCACACAACAAAAAATGAAACAGTGAGCAACATTGATACCAGAGACCACAACAACATGTAGACTCAACAATGAATTGATCAGGAGCAACAAAGGTCAGGTATAAGCATGGATGGTATAAGCATGGATGGTATAAGCAGTAATGACACAAGTGCAGTACACATCAAACAACAAGTGATCCAGGAGGAACCACATTGCAACAAGTCTCGACCAAGTGATTATACACATATATACATACATACATACATACATACATACATATATATATATAGGTATATACATGTTTATATGTACAATGTTATTAACAGTAGAAACAAGTCCTCGGCCAAAGCACATTAACAAGTCTGGCCACAACAAGTAACATATATATATGCAACCAGACCAGAAACAATAGCAGACGACAAAGTGTACATGCACATAAACCAAAGCTAACATAAGCAAACATGTAGAACAGTGGACAGAGCTCACTGCAACCCAAACCAATATCGCACAACAACTACAAGCATCGGGTCGAAAATGCTACAAGCATGAACACACACGTCGAACAAGTCATAGCAGAAAGGAGTTGAACAAGTTGAACTCATTTTTTTATCACAAGTCAATGTCGCAGGAATTTCAGTCTGAACATGTCGGATTTTAAATAACAAAGTCAAAGCCGTAGTGGCCAAGGTGATACCAAGAAACCGATGGACAAGTCATAAGAGAAACAAATTCAAATCAAAGGAGCATAAAGAACGAAATCAAATCCAAAGCCAGATGATAACACGTATGAATGAAAAAACAGAAAATCAAACAAGCCGTGGTAATCAAGCAAGGACATCAGAAAAATATTCGAAATTGAACCGGTCAGGATCAATCACAAGCAATCAATCAAAATCAAACGGCCGAGCTAAATTATCAGACGAATTCAAGTAAATGGAAATTAAGGGAATCGACCCCTATTTAAACCATTAACATCATCGGCATACAGATCATCGAGTTCAAGCATATCAATGAGAATAATAAAGCAAAATCACATACCAGTATCATTCAAGTCGAACTCAATCGAGAAGTAGCCGCGAAGGAACGAAAGCAACATACGATTCGAGCCTCATTACTTACAAGTGAGAAGCATTCAATTCAATCAACTTCAAGGCGGCTATTTGAATTTCTGAAGCCCTAATTTCTAAAAGAGGAACGAAGAGAAGCAGACATTCCAAAGCAAAGGAGAGTGGCCGAAGTTTACAACAGAGATGACAAGCCTTTCACAAATTATATTGGGCCGATCTCTTTTTTACTTTGAGCCGATTTATTTTTTATTTGGGTTAAATTTATAAATAGGGCTTAAATTTTAAATTAGGGTTTCTTGCTTAGTGCTTGTTTTTTTATTTTGTAATTTACTTTTAAACGTTTATAAAACTCTAGTCGTGTGACTAAGGGACGAACTACGATGGTGTAGTTCTAGAATTCGCAACTCGGTGGCTGAGTTGTGGTAGGGTTTTGAGCGTAGAGTTAGGTTAGTCGATAGCGGGTGTCACAAGTTTAGTGTGTAAGCATCTGACTACTTAATTTCTAGTAGAAACCTTGGGGGGCAGCACGTAGGCAGGGTTTTACCGAAGCTGGGTAAATCTGTGTTGTTCTATTTCTGCTTTTATTATTCTGCTATTATCTATGCTTCAATTATTTTATATATTTCCGCATTAATTTTTATAATTATTAGTATCATCCTATTCACCCCCCCTCTAGGGTGAAATTGATCCTACAAGTGGTATCAGAGCTAGGAACAAAAACCAATTTTTGTTTTTAAAAATTTGATTTTTCAAAAACAAATCCTTGTTTTAAAATTTTGATTTTTAAATGGCTTCTTTAATAATGCTTTTACTAAGGGACAATCCATAGTTAGACCACCTATGTTCAATGGTGAATATGCTTACTATAAAAATAGAATGAAAATCTTTTTGAAAACCATTGATGCTTGGAATATAGTTGAGACAGGATATAGGACACCAACTATAGTGGTAAATAATCAGGAAATAGAAAAGCCGATGGATCAATGGACAGATCTTGAAAATAAACTACAGAATGCTAATGCTAAAGCTATGAATTCTATTATTTGTTGGATCAAATTTAATTTAATCATGTCTCACATTGTCTAACTACGTAGGAAATCTGGAACACACTTGAAGTGACTCACGAAGGAACATCTCAAGTCAAAGAATCTCGCCTTGCCATGCTTAGTAGCGAATACGAGAACTTCACAATGGCCAAGGATGAAAATGTCAAAGAGATGTGTGGACGACTTTCCAATCTCATATACAAATCAAAAGCTCTCGGAAAATCATACACAGAATTGGAAATAGTCCAAAAATCCTCAGAGTCCTTCCACAAAATTTTGAAGCAAAAGTTACTGCTATTCAAGAATCGAAGGATTTGAAACAAGTTCAAGTCGAAGAACTCATCAGAAATCTCACCACTTATGAGCTAGAAATGAAATTCAAGGAAGAACGAGAAGGAGGTGATACTCGAAAGAAATCAATAGCTCTTAAAGGAACAGCGGAAAGTGATGATGATGATGATGATGATGATGGAGCAGCTGAGCTGGCCCTACTAATAAAGAGATTCAAAAAGTGGAGCCGCAAATACGAAAATCCAGCTCTAAATCAACAATTGAAAAGCATAATAGTCAAAGTTGAAGACAACCCAGAAGAGTAGGAGATCATATGTCACAAGTGCAACAAACTCCGTCATATCAAGCCCGATTGTCCTCAGAATCGACTCAGCCAAGGAAAGAAACAAAAAAGGAGAAGTTTTGCAGCCACTTGGGATGAAACTGATGAAGCTGATAAAAGCACTGGCAGTGAGAGTGAAAAAGAAAATTTGTGTGTTCAAGGAGAAACAACTGACAGTGATGATGACAAGCCAAGTGAGGTATCAAAACTTACTCACTCAGAATTATTTATATATTTTCACGAAGTAAATGGCTGTTTTGAAAGACTTAGGGAGAAATACGCTAAAATTGAATCACAAAGAGATACTTTGATAGAATTAAATAAACAACTTGACCAATTAGTCAAAAACTATCAAAATAAAAGCCCTAAGGGTGACAAGTGTCCATCATTCGAAGAAGAAATTAAAAAATCAGAAATTAAAATTAAATCACTTGAAAATGAAATTTTGATTTTGAAAGAAAGTGAAAACACAAGGAGAGAAAATTCTATTAAAAAGTGCACTCAATTATTGAATGAAAATGAATCTCTTAAAACACAAGTCCAACAATTGTCTACAACTTTAAGAAAATTTTCCAAAGGAGAAAGATCGTTAAATATGCTATTAGGGAAACAAACTGTTAATATAGACAAGGACTTTGATATAATCAATCTGAACTTGTTAGAAGCAAAATTAATCAAGTCAAATCCGGGTGCACAATTTGTAGAAAAATTGGACACAATCAAAACAATTGTTGGTATAGACCCAAAAACATGAAAACCATACCAATTTGGGTTCCAAAAGGCACGAATATAAAATCCTTTAAAGTTAAACAAATCTGGGTGCCAAAAGGAACAAATATAAATTGTCTTGGGTCTACACAAACATATTTTTCAAAACCTTTTGCCACTAACAACCATGGACCTATAAAAACAAATAGGTCACAAAAATCTTTTCTCGTGTAGGTGTGGTGGTAGGCTAAGGAATAACAACAATGTTATCTGGATTTTGGCTGTTCCAGGCACAAAATGGGCAACAAATCAAAGTTCCTTAGCCTAGTACAAAGGTGGCAGAATCACAATGAGTAACAACGAAAAATTATCGTGAAGGTAAACTAGGTAACGGTATATTTATCTTGAATGATTTATTAAATGTGAAAATCTGCACCATAATCTGATTTAAATCAGCCAGTTATGTGATAAGGAAATAAATGTTAATTTTGATTCTGATCCGTGTAAAAATTGTTGGCCAATTATCTTTTTATGCCGAGAACACTATAAGTATCTCTAGAGTCTTTGAACTAGTTCATATAGGTTTGTTTGGACTAATGATGTTGTTTTATTGGTTGATGATACACGTGGATATATTTGACCTGACATTATATTTTGTGTTTGCTTGTATACACTGTTTAAATTCAAATCCAAAAGAATTTCATTTAAAAGCTATAAAATGATTTGTTGCACATCTCATGGTTTGGTCTTTGATATCCATCTGATAACTTTGAGTTAAAGCGGTATTCGGATGCAGATTACACTGGTAATCTAGTTGATAGAAAAATTACTAGTGGAACGTGTTTTTATGTAGAAACATTCATTAGTTGCATCACATCTTCAAAGAAAATATCTACATATTTTTCATTTCAACTGATTTTCAATTAGCATACATTTTTCTTTTAAAACCCCTTCTAGAAAATAGTTTTTGTTGACCTTGTTTCAGGTTAGTCATTTTAGAAAATTTGATTTTATAATTATTTTTGGATTCGATCTTAAATGACTACATTAACTAATCTGACTCCATACTGATTATCGAAAAGATAAATAGTGATTGAAAAAATGATGAATGTCGATATTAATCATATATTATGACCTGAGAAAGTATATTTAGTAAATTTCTTTAAAAGTTCTAAACAAGATTTATAATAACTTTTGTTGGTAAAAATTCCATGAACATCTCTATTTCTATCATATTACTAACGACCATCACTCATCAAAATCCAATATAGTATGTCAAAACTTGGTATTTTAAACAGGAAATTATTCATTTTTATTTTATTCTTTTTAAATAATAACATCCAAAGTATTCACTCTCATTTAAAAGTCCTCACGGTTATGCATGGGTGAATTACTTGGAATATTTGTGTATGTGCTTTCATGCTCATTTAAAAGTCCTCACGGTTATGCATGTATGGAACACATATCAAAATTGGTTATTAAATATACGAGTTGATTCTTATCCCATTTAAAAGTCCTCACGATTATGCGTAGTTAGAAGATTCTTGCAATTTGTTTTTGTTTTTTTATAAAAATTGGGAATACTACTAATCTCATTTAAAAGTCCTAACAGTTATGCATGGTTAGTAGATATTCAAATTCCTGATATTAATATACCATAAATAGACACAACTATATGGTTTTATATACCGACATCACCCCTATCATTCTAAAGAGGAATATGCGCCTAACAGAGTAGTTATGATTTTTGTTTGATATTTTTATTGAAATTTAATATTTATACTCGATTGGTTATTAATGGTGTATTAATGTCTATCACTTTATCTCTATTTTTCTAAAACTATTACTCTTTTGCTGATAACAAAAGGAAGAAAGAGAAAGTTATGATTTTGGTTGGCAAATAATTCAAGCCATATTTTTTATTTGCATATTCTCATCTAGGATCATTTGCATATTTTTATTTATTTTCATGCATATATGAAAGGGGAGCTTTAGTGTAGGGGGAGCATTCAAATAGGGGGAGCAAATAGAATGATCAAATACATCTAATAAATTTAAAATCTTAAATATATGTTTGTTATCATCAAAAGGGGGAGATTGTTGAATATGCAAGTATATGATTTTTGTTTGATGATAATAAACATATATATATATATATATTCATTTAAATGTATTTGTTAATTGTACTATTTTATTTTTCACATAATTAAATAAATATTTGTTGAATAAAATAAATAACACAGAATTTAAATTCAAACAGATATTTTATTCAAATAAATATTTTATTACAATTTTTGAATAGTACAAAATTTGAGCTCTCACTATATACACAATTTCCATTACAATACAATTTCAAATTATAATACAATTTTTCACTATACATACATTTGCACATCACTACATATCACTCGTTCACTCGTATTTGTTCTTCAACCATATTCCAATTTGTATCCAGCATCTGAATTATCTGCAAAATAAACACAGACGCAGTAAAATTGAAAAAGAAATATTTTTGCAGTGTAAAATAAAATGTGTTTTTGAAAATATTATTTGCCTCAGTTATTGGGTTGTTCGTCATCATTTTCATTTTGAATTCATCTTACACGAACAACCAGTGACATGCACAGTGTATCACTGTACATGCCATAAGGCCGTGCACACCGATATACTTGATAAAACTGCAGGGACAGGTGAGCACAAGGTCAAACCCAAGCCGAGGCTGGATTCAACTCAGGTGCAATACAAAAACCTAAAACGAGCCTCGACCAAAAATTCAATGTGTACACATGAGAACACAGCCTCAACAGTCAATGGTTCACATGACAGCATACATGAAGTATTAACCAGAACCAGACTCAAATCAACAATGAACCGTACTCATACAACTAGACAGACTCAAGTGCACAAGTCCAAATGAATGGGTCAAACTGCACTAGACCAGTCCATGTAACGACCCGATATTTTCAACCATTCGCATCCGCACATGTCGGACTTGAATTGCTCAAAATATCGCGTTGTAAATAAAAATTTGGCAAACTCATCATATACAGTAAATAAATAATCACAGATCATAGACACGGAGTAATATAATACAGCGGAAACAAAGAAATAGTAGTTCATGAAGCTACTATATAAATTCATCAGAGTTAAGTAAGATACAATAGGAATACCAAGGTACAATAGGAGTAACAGTATGATAATCAGGTACAACTCAGAATACAACTGGAATCAACTGGATAACAAATTGAATATATATCTGGTTCTTCAAAGCAAAACTCCAGCTCCAAAGGTGAGTCTCTAATGCTGTATCACTCAGTCTGAACCGAGCGTAAAGCAAAACACAAAACACTCAAGTCAGGACATACATACTTATACAATGTAAACCAACTCAAGTGAACTGTAATAAAGGTACAAGTAACTTAAAGAATGCCTGGGATCGCCCATTCTTTAAGGATCCGTTAAACTATCTACTATGTAGTAATATTCGCTATTATAATAATGTCTAATAATAAAATAAACATACTTTAAAATAGCATTAGGGATTTACATTTAATCTGAACTCACCCTAACACATAGTAGTGCCAATAGTCTATATAGTACCTGCATACCTCGAAAGGCTATGAGAAGATACTCCATAGGTACAACACAAATAGGAACTCGTAGTAAAGCTCGCTATGGTAGGTGACACGGCACAACTAGGCAATGCCAGGGTAGATATACCAATTACGCATCCGGACTGGTGGTGATGCATAGCAGCCACTACCGCCCACCTCGAACAACACTCCCAAATCAAGGGTGCGCACCAAATCAATCACAAGTAATAGAATGGTATCGAAGAAGTGTGTCCGACCAGAGGTGCTACCTCATTGGTCCGTCAATCGCTTCTGTTTTAGCCACCTTATGCCAACTCACGGGAGTTGGGTCCACGTATATACCTTAGGATCGTCGCCACCATCCTACTTCATTCTGGAAACTCCACCGCGTACACAGTTGTCAAAGTGGTTTTCGGTATCGACAGAGAGTATGTCCATATCCGATCCCGGTCTCTTTAACAACCCATCGTTATTATAACCCGTGGTTATAAATTCTAAAATAATATTTTATACTTCAAAATAGAATATCATTTCAAATCCAAATCTTTATCAAAATAAAGATTAAATCAATTCCAAACCATTTCAATATATTTAAAATATCATATCATTTCAAAACTTCATTTCAAATCATTTCAATATATCAAAATATCATATCCTTTTAAAACTTCATTTGAAATCATTTTAATATATCAAAATATCATATCCTTTCAAAAACTTCATTTCAAATCATTTATTTGAGTTCAAATCCAAATATTCAACTTTAAATACCTTTTAAATTCAAAGATATCATTCATTTATTATCATTTCAAGTCACCTTTTAAATAGTTTATATTCCAATCAAAATAATTCATCTAAACTTAAAAGTGTAATTATTATACTTTCAAAACAAGTATTCAATTTCCAAAGTTTCAAACCATTCTTAGCTCATTTACTAAGTTAAAAACCATAAACATTGAAAATTTCAGCCTTTCACAGCATTTAGAAAAAGCTATTATAAGTTATTCTTGAAAACATTTTTATTCAACAAAGACAGCATTTTAAAACTGCTGTTAAAACTCAGTTTTAGTTGAATTTAGTTTAAAACAGCAAAGACAGCATTTTCAGAAATGCTGTAATAGCTCAGGTTTCAAATTAAAGGGTTCCATTAAATTCAGCAAAGACAATAGACCACTACAGCAATTACAGAACTGCTGTAATAGACCTTTATCAAGTTTTTAGCCTTTTAATTCACTTCAGCAACTACAGCATTATAGAACTGTTGTAATAGCCTCTTATTTAAGTTTTAGTTCATTTACAGAAATCATAACATTTCTAAATGCTATAAAAAGTAATTTCCAGATTTTAGTGTATTTCCAGCAAAAAATAACCTTCAATATTAAACCTTTTAAACATTATAAAAATCATATTTTGACATTCAAAAATGGTCATTAAAATTACTCTTTTAATTTATGATTTTTATAAGAAACATTTACGGTAAAATCCAAATTTCCAATAATTTTACTTAACAAATCCAAATGTACAATTTTCTTTTCTTCACATTTTTAACAAATAAACTTAACACTTATATTTTATTTCCATTCCACAAATTTAACTAAATTTTCAATTTTATTTAATTAACTTAAACCTTTAATAAAAATCAAATTCACATTTCCAAGTCAAGTTATATTTTAAAATTACACTTTTAAGCATTCATTTATTTAACCATTTTAATACATAGAAACTCAATAACACTTTATTAAATCATTTAAATTCAAATTCAAATCAAATTATCCTATTTACCATTTTCCAAATATAATTAAATTTCCATTTTATTTATATAACTTAAATATCATTTTAAAACCAAAATTCCAAATTTCCAAACTTAAGTTATATTTCAAAAATTCACTTTTACCATTCATTTAAATTACATTTTTAACTTCTAGAAAAATCCAAATTTCTTTATTTAAACATTAAAAATCCAATTTAAATCAAATTTTCATAATTTTACACTTTTAAAAATATTTAAAATATTCAAAATACTTTATAAAAATAACCACAGGCCTGTATATAGTTTTCTAACCTAGGTCAAGTGATACGGATATGTATCATTTCAATCCGCAGTTTACAAAGAAAAATCCGGGTTCTATCATTTCAAACCCGCAATCCCAAGTCAAAATAAATTAAATAAAAACCGTTCAGGCCTATCATTTCAGCCCATAACGATTTTTCCCTATTCTAAAGTCCGTTCGGGTATGTATCATTTCAACCCATAGTGAATCTAATCTACAGGGAACTTGCAGTGTGATAAACAGATATAAATGAACAGTTAACAACATATATCAGTAACAGATGATATGACAGATAAATAAACAGGTTTAACATCATATAATATATAACATAAGCAGGTGTAACATAACATAATATTCTACACATTCAATTGTTGTCAATTCACATTTGCATAAGTATAAATGTCAGGTGAGATTTACTCACCTTTTTACGCTGGAGTTAGCGATCAAAACACACAGAATAGATTCCAGAAAGCATGACAATCACGATACAACACGACCTTTGATTTGAATGAATAGAGAGCCTTGATATTTATCTTGTAAAAAATAACCAAAACAAGACAATATACACATAAATATTCAACACAAACAATGTTGAAATAATGAAGATAAGAAGCAACAAAGGAATAGATTACTTGACCATGCTTTAACCATTCAAATGCTTGGCCTAGGGGTTTCTTGGGCTCAGCCATGATCAGGTCTAGACCTGAAATGCTTGGCCAAGGTGGTTTACATGCATGTTAAGCTCGGCCATAGAGGAAGATGGCAAGGCAAAACAAGTGGAAGGTGAAGGCAAGCAAGTGGAAGGGTTTGGGTAAAGGAATGGAAGGTTTTGGTGCACCTATGCTCGGCCTATGGTGCTAACATGGCTCTGCCATGTTCATTTCAGGTCAGGTCAGAGGTGGAGCTGATGGTTATAGGTCATGGCAGCAAGTGGTGGTGGTGTTAGAGGTGGTGGCCAAGGCTAAACATGAAGGTGATGGTGGAAATGGCTTGGCTAGGTATTGTTTTGGAGTATTGCAATGTTTTTGTGGTGGAAGCTCATCTAGATGGTCACGGCCAGATCTGGTCAGAGGAGAGGGGTGGTTTGCTGTGTATGATAAGGAGAAGGGGATGGTTGTGGTGGGTGGTGAAGATGATGGTGGTTGTGGCCGAGCAAAGCTAGAGAGAAGAGGAGGCAAAATCAATGGAAAAGGAGAAGAAAAAGAGAAAAATGGAAGCCATTACTTACATCTTTTTTCTTCAGAAATGAGGAATGGCATGAATAGTGAAGTGTTGGGAAGTTTTCCACGTGATTTAGCAAAGAGAAATGTACGGCTATGCTAGAAAATGAAAGGCCAAGGTAAGTGAAAGACAAGGATAATGAAAAGTCATGAGGAAAATGAAAGGTTTTGACTCTTTGTATTTCTATTTCTTTAAATCAAAATAAATCAAATAAATTTCAGTAAATACATTTTAAAACTGAAATAAAGTAAAATAAAATGATGATAAATAATTAAAATTAAAGAAAATAGAAAGAATTAAAGAAATTGCTTAAAAATTCAAAACAGGACTTAAAATTTCAAATAGAATATCACTAGTTTTAGAAAAATTATAACTTTACTTCTAAACCAATAAAAGGTCAAGTAAAATAAAATAAATGCTGAACAAAATAAATAAAAATGAAAATAAGTAAGGTCTTAAGAAAATAGAAAAATAAATAAAGAATTTCATTAATTAATTGAAATTGGAAATATAAATTGTAAACAAAAAATATAACCGACACAGGAAAATGTTCATTACACTTTGAAAAAATGTTTTAAAACCAAAATATATACATAACATGCTATTTTACCCATATAAATATAAATTAGAACATTACATGACCAAATAAAATATTATTTATATAATTTAAAATAAACAATTTTGTTAAATACAACAAATTACACACAATATTTAAAAGGGTATAACTTTCACAATATAAATCAGATTTCAACGAAACGAAAAGCAGTATTCTTAAAATTTTATTTCCTTTCATAATAAAAGATAAAATTAAAAATTTCATCATTTTAAATTTTTATATTAAAAGTCAAAGTTAGACCATATTGACCAAAATTCACATTTCTGGAAAATATTCTATTTAGTCATGTTTGGAATTCTAATTTACATCAAAATCATAATTAATATTTAAAATAACAAAAATTTATCCATTTTAATAAAAAAAAATAAAGTTTTTAAATCAGGAAATTCAATTTAAAATAATTACAAAATACAGGGTTGTTACACCAGTCAACATGAAGACACAAATGCACAAGAACAAAGACGACTACAGTTCAAAGTTTCAAATGCAACAGACCAGTGAACAAGGACATAGGTCAGGCAACATCAAGTGCATAACAGAACCGAAGCAATGCTCAAAGCCACACAACAGAAAATGAAACAGTGAGCAACATTGATACCAGATACCACAACAACATGTAGACTCAACAATGAATTGATCAGGAGCAACAAAGATCAGGTATAAGCATGGATGGTATAAGCAGTAATGACACAAGTGCAGCACACATCAAACAACAAGTGATCCAGGAGGAACCACATTGCAACAAGTCTCGACCAAGTGATTATACACATATATACATACACATATATATATATATATATGTATATACATGTTTATATGTACACTGTTACTAACAGTAGAAACAAGTCCTCAGCCAAAGCACATTAACAAGTCTGGCCACAACAAGTAACATATATATATGCAACCAGACCAGAAACAATAGCAGACGACAAAGTGTACATGCACATAAACCAAAGCTAACATAAGCAAACATGTAGAACAGTGGACAGAGCTCACTGCAACCCAGACCAATATCACACAACAACTATAAGCATCGGGTCGAAAATGCTACAGGCATGAACACACACGTCGAATAAGTCATAGCAGAAAGGAGTTGAACAAGTCGAACTCATTTTTTATCACAAGTCAATGTCGCAGGAATTTCAGTCTGAACATGTCAGATTTTAAATAACAAAGTCAAAGCCGTGGTGGCCAAGGTGATACCAAGAAACCGATGGACAAGTCATAAGAGAAACAAATTCAAATCAAAGGAGCATAAAGAACGAAATCAAATCCAAAGGCAGATGATAACACGTATGAACGAAAAATCAGAAAATCAAACAAGCCATGGTAATCAAGCAAGGACATCAAAAAAATATTCGAAATTGAACCGGTCAGGATCAATCACAAGCAATCAATCAAAATCAAACGGCCGAGCTAAATTATCAGACGAATTCAAGTAAATGGAAATTAAGGGAATCGACCCCTATTTAAACCATTAATATCATCGGCATACAGATCATCGAGTTCAAGCATATCAATGAGAATAATAAAGAAAAATTGCATACCAGTATCATTCAAGTCGAACTCGATCGAGAAGTAGCCGCGAAGGAACGAAAGCAACATATGATTCGAGCCTCATTTCTTACAAGCGAGAAGCATTCAATTCAATCAACTTCAAGGCGGCTATTTGAATTTATGAAGCCCTAATTTCTCAAAGAGGAACGGAGAGAAGCAGACATTCCAAAGAAAAGGAGAGTGGCCGAAGTTTACAACAGAGATGACAAGCCTTTCACAAATTATATTAGGCCGATCTCTTTTTACTTTGAGCCGATTTATTTTTTATTTGGGTTAAATTTATATATAGGGCTTAAATTTTAAATTAGGGTTTCTTGCTTAGTGCTTTTTTTTATTTTGTAATTTACTTTTAAACTTTTATAAAACTCTAGTCGTGTGACTAAGGGACGAACTACGGTGGTGTAGTTCGAGAATTCGCAACTCAGTGGCTGAGTTATGGTAGGGTTTTGAGCGTAGAGTTAGGTTAGTCGATAGCGGGTGTCGCAAGTTTAGTGTGTAAGCGTCTGACTACTTAATTTCTAGTAGAAACCTTGGGGGGCAGCATGTAGGCAGGGTTTTGCCGAAGCTGGGTAAATCTGTGTTGTTCTATTTCTGCTTTTATTATTCTGCTATTATCTGTGCTGCAATTATTTTATATATTTCCGCATTAATTTTTATCATTATTAGTATCATCCTATTCACCCCCCCCCCCCACTAGGGTGAAATCGATCCTACACAAATGCCAGCAACCCCCAAGAAGCGGCGCCACCTACTTAGACCGAAAAGTAATGCAAGAGGTTGTGGCGAAATAGTGGAAGTTGAGTTAGAACTTGAGGTAAATTAGGGTAAGTTCGTCCACATTGGGGGAGAATCGACTAATTAGATGTTGGCGATGGAGTTGGCAAGTCGATGATAGTGGTAGGCGACCTTGAATCAGAATTCGATAGAGTTAGGAAGTCTAAACCGAAAGTGAATGTAATAGATAGGAATAAAAAGCGAAGATGAAATATGCTTGATTGTTATTTAAACACTTAACCTTGAAAATCCACAGTTAAAAGTGATAGCGAGTAATGCTTCACCGCTCGGTACCGTGTTGTGAAATAAAAAAATAAAAAAATAAAAAGAAGAATGAAAGAGAACGGTGATGGAAATAAAAGTGAAAAAAATATGGTAGGAAGACAGAGTCTTACCTGACCGATATAAAGGAAAGACTTCCATAATTTCCAAAGTTCGAATCATGAACTTGAATAGAATACTTTAGCTCTTATATATCATCCAAAGGATATGAATCTGTAACTATTCAAAATGAGGTAATGATTCGGAAAAGACGTACTAGTTTGTGAAAATAGTTCGGAGGATGAAGACATATATATATATATATATATATATATATATATATATATATATATTAGAGTTTGAACTCAATGGCTTATCTTGATCCAAAGCTTGCGTTGTTAACATAAGGCAAACTTTGGAGGGCAAATGTTATCCTGTATTGAACCAAGCCATATCTTGACCAATTAAAACAATTGAATGGTCAAGAAATGAAACTATAAATCTAGAAGTACAAGTTTAAAAAGCAAAATTCAGGTGAAGTTTGAAGAATTAGTGCCAAACCTCGCTTTTTACTAGAGGGAACTTAACTATTCTTCAGATAAGTTACAACAACCCGCTTCGGAACAGGCCTAAAGTTCGACCCAGAAAAGGGCCATTGAAACTTAGTCCCATTCTAAAACAGCATGTTGGTTGGAAAAAGAAATAACAATACTGAGCACTAACTATACTTTTAGAACTCATAGTGAATGAAATAAAATATAATAGCAAATTGTACCCATTTATTTCAAAACCATTACAATTGTCATAACACAAAACATTATCAAACAATTAAATAATAAATGTTACATCATTTATTCAAAAATACATGGGTACAACATAAAACATCATAAAAAGATAATAATAACTACCATAAGCTTAGGCCACTCCGTCTTCAAGCATTATCACCGTCCACTCCGTCCTTAACCTGTGTTGTAATGAGGAGGGAGTTAAAACAACAAATGTCTAGTGAATAAAAACCTCGAGTCTTACCATTTTAGTACTTGGGTAGTATATTTCAAAATAAGAATATGTCTTACGCATATAAAACCATTTAATACCTCTTATAAGAAAAGGAGGCGGGTCCTCAATCAACCACTTTATACCTTCCATTCAGGAAGCAGGTTTCTAAATCCCATCACCCAAATCCCGCATCATAAATGTCTAACAATGCGAGAGAAAGTACCCAAGCCACTTAATACCTTTTATTGGAAAATAGGCAGACTCTGGCTATTTAAGACCTATGATGCAGACCCTAGGGCTGTCAATGGATACCTGAAAAATCCGAAATCCGTATCCGAAAAGTGGATAATATCCGATATCCGGAAAAATGGATGCGGATACGAAGACATCCACTTTCAAAAATTATCCATCCGATCTTTGTCAAGATTATAGTATAAATTATGTGTATTTTAGTATAATGAAATATATTTATTTATTGTTTTATTAAGTTAGTAGTTTATATTATATGCATTTAATGCTTATTAACTGCTCAAAACTATTTATTATCACGGTATTTGTTTATATTTAACGCTTTTATAATCAATTGGATTGAAAAAAATGTATGTTAAACTTAAAATTTATATTTATATTCTTGATTTATCGGTCGTTAGCGGATAGGATAATTATTCGATATCTGTCAGTATCCGTGGATGCGGATTTCGATATCCAAAAATCATTTAGGATGCATATGCGGATATGGCACTATCCGCATCCGAAAGTATCCATTGACAGGCCTAGCAGACCCCATCATTTAATATCTATTCCCAAGGCAGACTCCTCATCAGTGACTATCTAGCTAACATCACATGGAATCTCTTGAGCCACTTAATACTTCTTTATGGAAAGGCGGACCCTCAATTGACCATTTAATACCTTATCCCGAAGAGGACCCCTTTCGAGATACCACATATTGTGCCTAATAACTAACCCTTGGCCATTTACTACTTCATTTGAGGAAAATACGCGGGCCCTCAATCAACTACTTAATACCTTAGGACCCCCAAGCAGGCCCTTCGTATTATGACCCATACTCATAATGACGTCTTACACTAGTCCAACTATTCATAGGAACTGGTAGCCAGATTAGTTGGGCAGATTTACCCTACAGAATTTGGGACTAACCTCACGTCATCATAAATACTTATCATAGGGGATGTCTTACATCAGCCCCAAAGTCACACCGTTGGTAGCCATATTAGCTGGGCAGGCTTCTGTGAACTTGCATCCCTATGACTTAGCAATAATTTATATATTCTCTATGTGTATAATACTTATCTCACGATTCCATAATTAAGGCCTTATAAAGAATCTTTCTTATTACGTCTTAAAATATTAATTACTTTCCTAAGTGGGAATTTATGAGAATTTAATTACCTAACTAATTACACAATTATACGTTTATTACACTAATAGAAATAAATATATATTCGCATTAGCAATTTCTAAGCATGCGGTACTTATGCCCTAAACTAACGTTAAATGTCATTTCCTTCAAATTTCCAATGTCTATAACAAGGAATTATAATATCCATAATAAGGATTAAATGTTCATATCCAAAACTATAATGAATAGACTTGTAAATAGAAATTGAAACTCAATTTTATTACATCAAATTAATGGAATTTCCTAAACAATTTACAATTCTAACTTCATATTATATTCAACAACTCTTTTACAAGGAAATAAACGAAGGAATTTTATGTGGAACAAGTGATATAAACTATGAATATGATTCGTGCTCTACACCCTTATTTCATTGTTAAATACTCACAATTTAAATCAAAGAAGAAGGAGAAATGGAATAGACTATGAAATTATCGATACTTACAAAAACAATATAAATTCCATCAAATTAACATAAATAATTGAGAATCTCGATCTAGAATTGACATTTCAAAATAAAAAGGAATTTTAGGAGATTTTATCTTGTTTTGTTTTCACAAATCCCAAATCCATAAGATATATTCAAATCCATATATATACACACTATTCATACTGAAATACAAATACCGCAGTTTCTACTCACAGATGATCCTTAGCTTTTCTTGTATGGATTCATAGCGCTAAAGCAACTCTTTTCTGGATCTCCTTCTTTTGATATATATATACAAAACGAAGGATAGGTATATATATATAATTTTGTTAGATTCAGAGAGTTTGGAGGAGAGGCGAATAAAATAATTAGAAAAGGATTAGAATCCTTACTTGAATTCCTAATTGAATTTATGAATCTAATTGAAGAGAGAAATTAATAGAGGTTCATGGAATTCCTTGAATATTTGTGAATAAAAAGTGGAGAGGGCAAGGTCCTATTTATAGGAGTTGAAACATACCAGAATCGTAGGATGAAACTAAGTCAAAAGCGGATAAATCTAGAGCGTTTAACACCAAAAAAACTGTAGCTGCCACTGTAAGTAGCGGTCGACCGCCTCTCCACGACCGATCAATCGCTAAGGGTCGATCATTTGGGATGCACAGGTCGACCGCTCCACTATTTTGTGAGCGCTTTGATTATTTTCGTTGTATGATTATTTTATTTTTTAATTAACTTTTAACATTAGCTGTTTAACTTAACATTTACTTAACCCCTAAGTAATTCTACTATTAATTTTTTGAAATTCAAACTCTATATTTAATTACTCATTTGAATTTGAATTTGAATTAAATTAATTTAAATATGAAAACTTTAAAGGCTTATAACTTCTTTGTTTGAGCTCAGTTTTCAGCATATTATATTTGAAATAGATCAGAATTTCGCCACGAACGCAATATAATAACTTCCATGGTTAAATTCTAACTTTTATAAAATTTCCATTTTCAACCCTACCTTGTTTAATTTACTTATTTAATTATGGTGATTTTATGGTGTATTACATTCTTCCCCCCTTAAAAAGGATTTCGTCCCAAAATATTTCAGGGGCCATGTTATACAACCAAGTTATCTACATAACCATCCACTCAACTAAAGTGCAATGCAAGTACCTATTGCAGACATACTAAAATGAGCTCAATCCTAGTGTGAGTGTGTAATTGTGTCATGCAATTATGTATGAAAATACCCTAAACATGCATAGAAATCTCTACATGAATGTAAATTGATTAAGAAAAAGTGTGGCAACCATCCCCTTCCATCCAATCTAGCAACCAACGATGCACCCAAAATCCAAATTTTAGAGAGAAAATTTACCAATGAAAAACTCTGGATGAGTGATCTTCATGTTCTCCTCGGTTTTCCATGTGCTTTCCACCAGGTTGTCTCCCCATTGTACTCGGACCAGTCGAATTCTTTTGTTGTGGAGTCTCCTAGTTTCGTGCTCCGCAATGCGTGTAGTGGCATGGAGCATGGTTCACTTCGTCTTAAGTCTCCCAACTGATCAAGCTCAACTATAATAGCGGTGCCATGAAGGCATTTCCTAAGGTGAGAAACGTGGAAAAAATTGTAGACTCCTACCAATCTGTTAGGAAGCTCCACTGGATAAGCAAGTTTCCCTATCCTTTCCAAAACTCAGAATGGCCCAACGATTCTAGGCGTCAATTTTCCCGACTTGCCAAACCTAACCACTTTTCTAAGAGGGGAGACTTTGAGAAATACCATATCTCCAACCTCAAATTCTAGCTCTTTCCTTCTCCTATCCGCATAAGATTTCTGACGGTCTTGCGCTGTTTTCATTCGTTGCAAGATCAACTCTACTTTTTCCATGGTATCATAGATCAAATTAGGCTTGAGCGATATTTTGTAAGTGGTTTCCTACCAATAACTTGGAAATTTGCATGGCCACCCATAAAGTGCTTCAAAAGGGGTCATACCAATCGTCACTTGATAGCTATTATTATACGCGAACTCGACCAAAGTTGGATGCTGTTCATAATGTCTTCTAAAGTCCAAAATACATGCCCTCAATAAGTTTTATAAAATCCTATTTACCTTTTCCATTTGACCATCCATCTGTAGGTGATAAAGCAGTGCTTTCCTTGCTCAGTTTTACTATATAACATGTCAAGCATTTAGCAACAAACTCAGCAACTCTTCTCTTCATTCCAAATCAAAAGAAAATCTTCTTCATATCCTTGTACATCTTATCTCCTTCGGTGTGAATGGTCATCTTTGAGTGGTGACATTCCATAATCACCTCTTTTAACAAACTATCAATCATTGGAACATAAAAGTGTTCATCCCTTCTTAGGCATCATTTCTTATCAACTGAATACCACTAGCATGGGGAAAATGCTCTCTCCTCCTCAACCTCTCCAAGATCTTTACAATCCCTTCATCCTTCACTTGCTCAAGCTCTATGCAGTCCATCAAGGCTGGCCTAATCTCCATAACTGCTAAAAAGCCATAGGTTCTGTTTGCGGTTAAAATTTAAAATTTGAGAGGAATTCCAACAGCCTCTATTTATATATAACACCTAGGATAGCATGCCTCTATCTAAGGGTGCCAGTGACTACATTTCCTTTTCCAAGGTTATATTGAATACTAAAATCGAATGATGTTATATATTCCATCCATCTCTACTACTGTAACGACCCACTATTTTGGACCATTCAAATCGACAATAATCCATACATGTCGGACTTGAATAATGCAAAATAACAGATTGTAATAAAATTTGGAGCAAATAAAATCATTCACAGAACCACTGACACGGAAATATCAGAATAACTCGCAGCGGAAAATAAAATAAATAGTGGTTCATGAAGCCACTACAATACAGAGTCTCAAAAATAGATACAAAATACATAGTCTGAAAACAAATACAGTTCTGAAACAAACACAGTATAAATCCCAAATACATAAGTCTCTAATACAAAAGCTGAAATAGAACAACTGAATGGAAATAAATAGCAACTAGATAAAAGATGATCTCCAGCAGTCCTAGCTCCAGAAGATGAGATCCAAAGCTGATGAATACTAAGGCTGACCCGAGCGTAAATAAAACACAAACACTCGAGTCAGGACATATATACTTATACAATGTAAACCAACTCAAGTGAACTGTAATAAAAGGTACAAGTAACTTAAAGAATGCCTGGGATCGCCCATTCTTTAAGGATCCGTTAAACTATCTACTATGTAGTAATATACGCTATTATAATAATGTCTACTCATAAAATAAACATACTTTTAAATAGTGTTAAGGGGTTACCCATATAGTCCTTAACACATAATAGTGCCAATAGTCTATACAGTACCTGCATACCTCGAAAGGCTATGAGAAGATACTCCATAGGTACGACACAAATAGAAACTCGTAGTAAAGCTCGATATCGTAGGTGACACGGCACAACTAGGCAATGCCAGGGTAGATATACCAATTACGCATCCGGGCTGGTGGAAACGCATAGCAGCCACTACCGCCCACCTCGAACAACACTCCCAAATCAAGGGGTGCACCCAATCAATCACAAAAGTAATAGAATGGTATCAAAGAAGTGTGCCCGATTAGAGGTGCTACCTCATTGGCCCGTCAATCGCTCCTGTTTTAGCCACCTTATGCCAACTCACGGGAGTTGGATCCACGTATATACCTTTAGGATCGTCGCCACCATCCTACTTCATTCTGGAATCTCCACCATGTACGCAGTTGTTAAAGTGGTTTTCGGTATCGACAGAGAGTATGTCCATATCCGATCCCGGTCTCTTTAACAACCAATCATTATTATAACCTGTGGTTATAAATTTCAAAAGAGTTAAATTTCAAATCAAAATACTTCATTTAAACCATTTAAAAGTGAAGTCATTATTTTTTTAAATCAAATATTCAATTCCCAAAAATTTACCCTTTTCTGAGTTAATTTATTCACTTAAATACTTTAAAACGTTAAAATTCCAGCTTTCACAGCATTTAGAAAGTGATGCGGTAAGTTATATTTGAAAACAATTCAATTCAGCAAAGACAACATTTATAAACTGCTGTAGTAGTTCAGTTTTAGTGGAAAAATAGTTTAATTCAGAAAATACAGCATTTACAAAACTGCTGTAATAGTTCAGGGTTCAAATTAAAGATTTTAGTTCAATTCAGCAAAGACAGCATTTGCAAAGTGCTGTGATAGCCCTTAGTTAAATTTCCTTTTAGTTTACTTCTGTAACTACAGCACTTACAAAGTGCTGCAGATTCTATTTAGTTCAGATTTTAGTTCATTTTCAGAAACGATAGCATTTCTGAAGTGTTACTAAAAGAATTTCCAGATTTTAAATAAAATTCCAGCCACAAATAAACTTCAATTTAACTTATAAAAATCATATTTTTCCACATCAAAAATGTTCATTTAAATACCCTTTAACTTATGATTTTTATAAAGAAATTTTTTACAATAAAATCAAATTTTTCAATAATTTCATTTATTAAATTCAAGTGTACAATTTTCTTATGTTTTCATTTTTACAATTTACTTTAACACTTAAATTTAAATTTCCATTTTCACAATTTAAAACCTAATTTCCATTTTTATTTAATTAACTTAAATTTCCATTAAAAACGAAATCACAAATTCCAAAATTAAGTTATGTTTTAGATCACAATTTTCTATTCATTTATTTAACATTTTAACACATAGAAAAATCATTTTCTCTTTATTAAATCATTTTAAATTCAATTCAAATCAAATTATCATATTTTTACATTTTTAAATACTTAAAATTTTTCCAGCAAAATATATAAAATAACCACGGGTCTGTATAATATTTTCTAGCCTAAGTCAAGTGATACGGATAATATATCATTTCAATCCGTAGTTTACAAAGAAAATCCGGGTTTTATCATTTCAAACCTGCAATCCCAAGTAAATAAAATAAATAAAAATCGCTCAGGCATATCATTTCAGCCCATAACGATCTTTCCATATTCTAAAGTCCGTTCAGGTATGTATCATTTCAATCCATAGTGATTCTATTCTACATGGAACTTATAGTGTGATAAACATAATAGAATAAACAGTAAAATAAAATAAAACATAACAGATGATGTGACAAGTTAATTATTGGGTTTAACACCATATACTTTACATCACAGGCAGGTATAACATGATATAACTATTTCTACACTTTCACTTGCTAACAATTCACAGTTATATAAGTATGAATGTCAGGTGTGATTACTCACCTTTTACGCTGAAGTTTTGCAAAACAAACACACAAACAGAAATCCAGAAAGCACGAAAGCACGACTAGATTTGGATGGAGAGAGTGCCAAGATGCTAATCTTGTATTAACAAAATAAACAAAGCCAAATATAAATATAAATACAATACAAAAGAATATATTGAAACAAATAGAAATAGAAATAGACAATTGACTACACAAAGCTTTTAAACAAATTTTTGCTTGATCTTCACTCAACTTTGCTCGACCACACATGTTGTTTGGCTCGGCCACAACATGATTTCAGGTGGTAAAGGTCTGGTTTGGATCAATAAAGGCATGGTTACAAGGAGAATATGAAGAGTATGGAAGTTACAATGCATGGAAGGTCAATGGACTAGGCAAAGTGGAGTTTTGGTGCATCAATGGTCTCAGCCTAGGGTCAACTGGGCTCGGCCAGGTCAGGTACAGGTCTGGTCATGATGAAGTGGTGGTGTACTTTGCTGGTGGTGGTGGCTATGGTGGTGGCCGTGATCAACAATGAAGGGGAGATGGACTATGGAGCTCGGCTATGACATGTTTTGGAGTTTTGGATATTGTTTTGTGGAATGTTGGTCATCTAGGTGTCACGGCCTGAACTGGTCAGAGGAAGAGGAGGGGTTATTGCCATGGATCATGGGGAGGAGGAGGAGTGGTGGTCGGTGGTGATGGTGGATGGGATGGCCGAACAAAGCTATGAAGGAGGCAAGGCAAAAACATAGAAAATCAATAGAAAACGAAGAAGAAAAAGTAGAAAAGGAAGAGGAAGCCATTACCAATTTTTTTTCAGAAGTTGTTATGGCCAAAAATTGATGGAATGAGAAGTGTTTTCACATGAGAAAGGAAATAAAACTCACGACAAAAATTAAAGAAAGGAACAGCCAAAATATGAAAAGGCAAGCAAATGAAAAGTCAAAGTTTTTAAAACTTACGTCTCTTCAAATTTCCATTTCTTTTTAATTCAAAATAAACAAATAAAAATTCAATAAATAAAAATAAAAGACAAACAAAATAAAGTGAAAATGATAATAAAATTTATTCATAAGAAAAATAAAAAGAAAATAAAAGTAAATAGAGAAAATAGCTTATTATATTGAAACTAGCATTAAAAATTTCAAACAAAATACAATTAACTTTGGAAAATTTTAACTACACTTTTAAAAATTATAACTATACTTCTAAAGTGTTTTAAAAATAGAAATATTGAAATAAAATTTATTTTAAAATGATTTAAAAATATTTACAAAAATATAGGGTTGTTACACTCTCCCTCACTCAAATCTTTTCGTCCTCGAAAAGAACGAAACAAGGGAATAAGGAAAACAAGATAGAAAAGAAAATAGTACCTGAAACAAACAATTCCGAATTCGAAGCACGAATGCTCTCCTCCGTCTCCCATGTACAGTCTCGATCATTAGTACTCCACTGTACTTTGACCAGACTAACAGATTTCCTTCTGAGTTGCTTCATACCTCTGTCGACAATATGAAGTGGCTTCCTCTCAATAGTCAGATTAGGCTCAATATCCAAACTATCAAGAGCAGAAGGCTGGACAATAAGAGATGGATCATGCAGATAGCGACGAAGATAAGAAACGTGGAATACATTATGCACTCCAGAGAACTTCTCAGGCAAATCCAGGCGATAAGCCAAATAACCAACTCTTTCCGCAATGCGGAAAAGACCAATGAACCTAGGAGAAAGCTTCCCTCTACGACCAAATCGAATGACATTCCTTAAGGGAGAGACCTTAAGGAAAACCAAATCACCAACAGAAAACTCTAAACTCCGCCTACGACTATCAGCATACTTCTTCTTCCTATCCTGAGCAACTCTCATCTTCCTCCTAATCTCCTCAACTCTCTCAGAAGCCTCCAAAATCATCTCAGGACCAAGAACCAAACGATTACCAGATTCAATCCAGCAAGATGGAGATCTACAAGGTTGTCCGTAAAGAGCAGCAAATAGAGACGTCTTAATACTGGCCTGAATTCAAAGATAGAAATGAGATAGATAAAAGATTAAGATAAGATTAAAACAGAAAATAGAAATTATACCTGATAACTATTGTTATAGGTAAATTCAACAAGATGGAGATGTTCTTCCCAAGATCCTCCATAATCAAGCACACAAGCACGAAGAAGATCTTCTAGAATCTGATTCACCCTTTCCGTTTGACCGTCAGTCTGTGGATGGTAAGCAGTGCTCAGATTCAGACGAGTACCCAAAGAATCCTGAAAAGCTTTCCAAAACTGACTAGTAAAGATAGGATCACGATCACAAACAATACTGAGAGGAACACCATGGAGACGAACAATCTCCCTCATGTAGATATCAGACAAGCTAGAAGCAGAACGGGTAGACTTGACCGGAATGAAATGAGCTGATTTGGTCAATCTATCCACAATAACCCAGATACTCTCATTACCCTTCCTAGTCCTCGGTAATCCATCAATGAAATCCATAGAAACCTATTCCCACTTCCAGTTGGGAATCTCAAGAGGCTGCAACAAACCAGGGGTCTTCTGATGATCTGCCTTGACTTGCTGACAAGTTGCACACCTACTAACAAAAATGGAAATATCGCACCTCATACCTCTCCACCAATACAACTTCTTCATATCCTGATACATCTTGGTCACACCCGAATGAATAGAAAGTCTGGACTGATGATTCTCCCGAAGTAACTCCTGTCTCAATCCATCAACATTCGGGACATAAATCCTATTATTAATCCTCAACACTCCTTTATCATCTATCTAAGCACCACTGCCATCAAGAATACTACTACCTACTCTGCTACGAACATTCTCCCTCATCAATCTAAGCATCTCATCCTTATCCTACTTAGCCATGATACGATCCAAAAGAGGAGAAGAAACAACAAGCTGACATAACATAGCCTTCTTCCGACTCAAAGCATCTGCCACAACATTAGCTTTCCTAGGGGTATAGTTGATGTCGAGGTCATAAGAAGCAAGGAACTCTAACCACCTAACTTGTCTCTGGTTCAAATCCTTCTGAGTGAAAATATACCTCAAAGACTGATGATCTGTGAAAAGCTCAAACTTAGTACCCAAAAAAAGATGTCTCCAAAGCTTCAAAGCAAACACAACAGCAAGCAACTCTAAATCATGGGCAGCATAATTGGCTTCATGGGTCTTTAACTGAAGACTAGCATAAGCAATCACCTTACCATCCTGCATCAGAACAGCCCCCAAACCTTCACGACAAGCATCAGTGTATACCGTTAATCCCTCATTTCCATTTGGAACGGTAAGAACTGGTGCGGAAGTAAGCTTGTGCTTTAACTCACTAAATGCAGATTTACACTCATCACTCTAAATAAACTTAGCATTCTTTCAAGTCAAAGCAGTGAGAGGTGCAGCAATCCGAGCAAAATTCTCAATGAATCTCCGGTAATAACCGGCAAGGCCCAGAAAACTACGGATATCAGTAGGAGTCTTAGGAGTTTCCCAATCCTGCACAGAATAGGGATAAATAAGGACAACAGGAAAGATAGAATAAATTGAATGAAACAAGGAGAGAGAAGGAAAGAAAGACTTACATTGATCGCAGCGATCTTAACTGGATCAACAGAAACTCCATTACCAGAAACAATATGTTCGAGGAATCGGACTTCATCCTTCCAGAAATGGCATTTAGAAAATTTAGCCTTCAATTGGTGATTTTTGAGAGTTTCAAGAATAGATTTCAAATGCGACTCATGCTCTTCCTTGGACTTAGAGAAGACAAGGATATCATCAACAAAGACTAGAACAAATTTATTAAGCACATCCTGAAAAACACGATTCATCAAATCAACAAAGAAAGCAGGAGCATTAGTCAAACCGAAAGGCATGACTAACCATTCAAAGAACCCATTCTCAGTACGGAAAGAATTCTTGGGAATACTTTCCTCAGCAACTCTGAGCTGGTGAAAACCTGAGGCAAGATCAAGCTGAGAGAAAACAGTAGCACCATAAAGTTGATCAAACATATCATTGATACGAGGCATTGGATATCTGTTTTTCATAGTGAGCTTGTTCAGCTCCCTATAATCAACACACATCCGGAGAGAACCATCGAACTTAGTGACAAAAACCACCGCTGCTCCCCATTCTGAATAGCTAGGTCTGATCAGACGCTTGGAAGACAAGTCCTCAATTTGCTTCCTTAACTCAACCTTCTCGTGGGGTGCCATTCTTCTAGGGGGAAGAACTACAGGTCGATCTCTAGGAATAAGATCAATACGGAAATCAATTTCCCGTTCAGGAGGTAAAGCAGTGACTTCACCAAATACATCGGGATAGAGTTTGACCACACGAGTCGACTGAAGATCAACAGGAGAAGAATCCAGCGAATAGATAAAATTTCCAGCAAAACCATGAGGCATACGATGCTGAATAACCAAAGAATTACCCCGATCATCCTTAAGAGAAACAATTCGGGATTTACAAGAGATATGAGCATCATGCCTCTTAAGCCAATCACCTCCGAGCAACAAATCAAAAGCATCGAAACCAAGAAAATAGAAATCACCAGAAAATTTATGGCTAGAATAGAAGAGTCTCACTTGCTTACAAATCTTATTAAGATTTGTGGGACCACCAATAGGATTTTTGACACACAAAGATTCAATAACATAAACAGGAGAAAGAAGATGCTCAAACTTATCACACAAATCAACAGAAATAAAACTATGCGAAGCTCCAGTATCAAATAAAACACAAACATGATGATTAAATAAAGAAAAGGTGCCCTGAAGAGTACCTTGATCATCACTAGGAGCAGGAGCAGGTGGAGCAGGTGAAGAAGCAGAGGTAACAACAAAAACACCAGATGGCTTGCCCTTCTGATACAAAGGACAGTCATTCTTAAAATGACCAGGCTGAAGACAAACATGACAAAGATTGTTCCTGGTAACCTGAGGCGGAGGGACAGCAGCACCAACTGAAGTAGGGCAACTATTAGCATAGTGTCCCTTCTGATCACACTTGAAGCAGGTAATGGTAGATAAGCCAATAGGGTGCCTCTGAGACGGAGAAGATGATGAAGATCCCAATCCCGGATTCTTGAGCCAATTCTTCTTCTGCTCGTGGAAATTGGGCTTTCACTTCTTAGAATTAGCAGAGGAAGACTGAGATACAGGAGTACTAGCAACAGCAGGACCCTTGGAAGTAGGGTTCTCATAACGAATAGCCATATCCATAAGCTCAGTGAAAGTGCCATGAACAGGAGAGATGAGGCGATCGTAGAACTCTGGGCGAGCTCTAGCTATGAACTTCTCATTTTTCTTAAGCTGGGTGTCGATAAGACCAGGACCAAACTTGGAAAGTTCATTGAACTTCCGCTCATACTCAGAAAAGGACATGGTACCCTACTTGAGATCCATGAACTCACGATAAAGCTGAGATTTCCCGGCTTCGGGCATCCATTTTGCCACAAAAGCCTCCCTGAAAAGAAGATAGATAAACAAAACTTAAGATAGATTCAAAAGAAAGGAAATGGGAAAAATTCAAGATAACACAAAGGATACCTGAACTGCTCCGAGGAAATATCACCCTCGTTAGTGTGAGCTGTAACAGACTCCCACCAATCTAAGGCTGACTCTTGCAGCTGCTAACTGACACTTCTGGGCATCATTAATCTCAAGACCAGTAAAGATCCTCTCTTAACTCCGTAACCATTGCTGGGCTTCGATAATGCTCTCTGAACCGGTGAACTTAGTACCACCGAGCTGAGAGAATTTCTTACAGAGAATAGTAAATCTAACAGGTGCAGCAGGTTGAGGAGCTGGGGCAGTACCACGACCCCTACATCTAGCATTTCCACAATTCATCTTGAAAATATCAAGAATGAATTTTAGGACAAAGGTACAGAGAAGACAAAACAAGATAAGGTAAGACAAGATAAAATCACTTGGATGAATACCCTAGTTAAAGAAATTTCTAACAAGGTAGATACGAATAGAAGGAAGTTTAGAAACTTAGCTTTTAAAACAAGAAAATTTAATATCAAAATAACCTTTGAAAAATCCTTTGAAAAATCATTTTAAAAATTATTTTATACTTAGAAAATACGTCCTCTCACAAAGAAATGATTCTGAGGTTGATTTCACTCATTCTAGGGTATTTCTACCCTATCTCTAATGAGTTTTTACTCCATAGGCTATGGTTTGCCTAAAAACTAAAGCTCTGATACCAAATGTAACGACCCACTATTTTGGACCATTCAAATCGACAATAATCCACACATATCGGACTTGAATAATGCAAAATAACAGATTGTAATAAAATTTGGAGAAAATAAAATCATTCACAGAATCACAGACACAGAAATACCAGAATAACTCGCAGCGGAAAATAAAATAAATAGTGGTTCATGAAGCCACTACAATACAGTGACTCAAAAATAGATACAAAATACATAGTCTGAAAACAAATACAGTTCTGAAACAAACACAGTATAAATCCCAAATACATAAGTCTCTAATACAAAAGCTGAAATAGAACAACTGAACGGAAATAAATAGCAACTAGATAAAAGATGATCTCCAGCAGTCCTAGCTCCAGAAGATGAGATCCAAAGCTGATGAATACTCAGGCTGACCCGAGCGTAAATAAAACACAAACACTCGAGTCAGGACATACATACTTATACAATGTAAACCAACTCAAGTGAACTGTAATAAAAGGTACAAGTAACTTAAAGAATGCCTGGGATCGCCCATTCTTTAAGGATCCATTAAACTATCTACTATGTAGTAATATACCCTATTATAATAATGTCTACTCATAAAATAAACATACTTTTAAATAGCGTTAAGGGGTTACCCATATAGCCCTTAACACATAATAGTGCCAATAGTCTATACAGTACATGCATACCTCGAAAGGCTATGAGAAGATACTCCATAGGTACGACACAAATAGAAACTCGTAGTAAAGCTCGATATGGTAGGTGACACGGTACAACTAGGCAATGCCAGGGTAGATATACCAATTACGCATCCGGGCTGGTGGAAACGCATAGCAGCCACTACCGCCCACCTCGAACAACACTCCCAAATCAAGGGGTGCACCCAATCAATCACAAAAGTAATAAAATGGTATCGAAGAAGTGTGCCCGATCAGAGGTGCTACCTCATTGGCCCATCAATCGCTCCTGTTTTAGCCACCTTATGCCAACTCACGGGAGTTGGATCCACGTATATACCTTTAGGATCGTCGTCACCATCCTACTTCATTTTGGAATCTCCACCGCGTACACAGTTGTTAAAGTGGTTTCGGTATCGACAGAGAGTATGTCCACATCTGATCCCGGTCTCTTTAACAACCAATCGTTATTATAACCCGTGGTTATAAATTTCAAAACAGTTATATTTCAAATCAAAATACTTCATTTAAACCATTTAAAAGTGAAGTCATTATTCTTTTAAATCAAATATTCAATTCCCAAAAATTTACCCTTTTCTGAGTTCATTTATTCACTTAAATACTTTAAAACATTAAAATTCCAACTTTCACAGCATTTAGAAAGTGCTGCGGTAAGTTATATTTGAAAACAATTCAATTCAGCAAAGACAGCATTTATAAACTGCTGTAATAGTTCAGTTTTAGTGGAAAAATAGTTCAATTCAGAAAAGACAGCATTTACAAAACTGCTGTAATAGTTCAGGGTTCAAATTAAAGATTTTAGTTCAATTCAGCAAAGACTGCATTTGCAAAGTGCTGTGATAGCCCTTAGTTAAATTTACTTTTAGTTTACTTCTGTAACTACAGCACTTACAAAGTGCTGCAGATTCTATTTAGTTCAGATTTTAGTTCATTTTCAGAAACGATAACATTTCTGAAGTGTTACTAAAAGAATTTCCAGATTTTAAATAAAATTCCAGCCACAAATAAACATCAATTTAAATCAATTTAACTTATAAAAATCATATTTTTCCACATCAAAAATGTTCATTTAAATACCCTTTAATTTATGATTTTTATAAAGAAAATTTTTGCAATAAAATCAAATTTTTCAATAATTTCATTTATTAAATTCAAGTGTACAATTTTCTTATGTTTTCACTTTTACAATTTACTTTAACACTTAAATTTAAATTTCCATTTTCACAATTTAAAACCTAATTTCCATTTTTATTTAATTAACTTAAATTTCCATTAAAAACCAAATCACAAATTCCAAAATTAAGTTATGTTTTAGATCACAATTTTCTATTCATTTATTTAACATTTTTAACACATAGAAAAATCATTTTCTCTTTATTAAATCATTTTAAATTCAATTTAAATTAAATTATCATATTTTAACATTTTTAAATACTTAAAAAATTTCTAGAAAAATATATAAAATAACCACGGGTCTGTATAATATTTTCTAGCCTAAGTCAAGTGATACGGATAATATATCATTTCAATCCGCAGTTTACAAAGAAAATCCGGGTTTTATCATTTCAAACCCGCAATCCCAAGTAAATAAAATAAATAAAAATCGCTCAAGCTTATCGTTTCAGCCCATAATGATCTTTCCCTATTCTAAAGTCCGTTCGGGTATGTATCATTTCAACCCATAGTGATTCTATTCTACAGGGAACTTGTAGTGTGATAAACAGAATAGAATAAACAGTAAAATAAAATAAAACATAACAAATGATGTGACAAGTTAATTACAGGGTTTAACACCATATACTTTACATCACAGGCAGGTATAACATGATATAATTATTTCTACACTTTCACTTGCTATCAATTCACAGTTATATAAGTATGAATGTCAGGTGTGATTACTCACCTTTTACGCTGAAGTTTTGCAAAACAAACACACAAACAGAAATCCGAAAAGCACGAAAGCACGACTAGATTTGGATGGAGAGAGAGCCAAGATGTTAATCTTGTATTCACAAAATAAACAAAGCCAAATATAAATATAAATACAATACAAAAGAATATATTGAAACAAATTGAAATAGAATTAGACAATTGACTACACAAAGCTTTTAAACAAATTTTTGCTTGATCTTCACTCAACTTTGCTCGACCACACATGTTGTTTGGCTCGGCCACAACATGATTTCAGGTGGTAAAGGTCTGGTTTGGATCAATAAAGGCTTGGTTACGAGGAGAATATGAAGAGTATGGAAGTTACAGAGCATGGAAGGTCAACGGACTAGGCAAAGTGGAGTTTTGGTGCATCAATGGTCTCGGCCTAGGGTCAAGTGGGCTCGGCTAGGTCAGGTACAGGTCTGGTCATGATGAAGTGGTGGTGTACTTTGCTGGTGGTGGTGGTTATGGTGGTGGTCGTGGTCAACAATGAAGGGGAGATGGACTATGGAGCTCGGCTATGACATGTTTTGGAGTTTTGGACATTGTTTTATGGAATTTTGGTCATCTATGTGTCACGGCCTGAACTGGTTAGAGGAGGAGGAGGGGTTGTTGCCATGGATCATGGGGAGGAGGAGGAGTGGTGGTCGGTGGTGATGGTGGAGGGGATGGCCGAGCAAAGCTATGAAGAAGGCAAGGCAAAAACATTGAAAATAAATAGAAAAAGAAGAAGAAAAAGTAGAAAAGGAAGAGGAAGCCATTACCAATTTTTTTTCAGAAGTTGCTATGGCCGAAAATTGATGGAATGAGAAGTGTTTTCACGTGAGAAAGGAAATAAAACTCACGGCAAAAATTAAAGAAAGGAACTGCCAAAATATGAAAAGGGAAGCAAATGAAAAGTCAAAGTTTTTAAAGCTTAAGTCTCTTCAAATTTCTATTTCTTTTTAATTCAAAATAAACAAATAAAAATTCAGTAAATAAAAATAAAAGACAAACAAAATAAAGTGAAAATGATAATGAAATTTATTCATAAGGAAAATAAAAAGAAAATAAAAGTAAATAGAGAAAATAGCTTATTATATTGAAACTAGCATTAAAAATTTCAAACAAAATACAATTAACTTTGGAAATGTTTAACTACACTTTTAAAAATTATAACTATACTTCTAAAATGTTTTTAAAATAGAAATTTTGAAATAAAAATTATTTTAAAATGATTTAAAAATATTTACAAAAATATAGGGTTGTTACAACTACCTAAGATTTAAATCTTTTGTAAAACATGTATTTGAGTGATTTATGGTCAGTGAATAACTTAAACCTTTCTCCCAGGAGATAATGCCTCCACATCTTCAAGGAAAAGACGATAGCTGCTAACTCCAAGTTGTGAACTGGATATCTTTTCTCATGATCCTTCAGTTGCCTACTAGCATAAGCAACTACTTTCCCTCCTTGTATTAGAACTACTCCTAACTCTGTGCCACAAGCATCTTTGAAAACCATAAATGGTTTAGTCCCATCGGGAATAGTGAGCACAGGTGCACTAATTAATATCTCCTTAAGCTTCTCAAATGCCTTAGTGCATCTATCATATTAAGAAAAGACTAGGTTCTTCTTAGTCAAATGGGTTAAAGGGGCTGCTATTCTTGTAAAGTTCTTGATGAACTTTCTATAGTAGCATGCCAACCTGAGAAAACTTTTAACCTCTGATGCATTCCTAGGAGTCTTCTATCCTTGAACAACCTCGCTTTGGCAGGTCTACTGTCAGTCCTTGCTCAGAAACAATATGCCCAAGGAATCTAATTTCTTTTCCCCAACAGTAGCATTTAGCAAATTTGGCCTTAAGCTGATGCCTTCTTAAGGTTCCTAGTACCTTTCTTAGGTGGTTCTCATGCTCTTCTTTGCCCTTGGAGAAAACCAGGATATCATCTACGAACGCAACAACGAATTTATTGAGTTGCCCCTTAAATACCCTACTCATTAAATCTACAAAGTACATAAAGGTATTCGTCAATTCAAAAGGCATCACTTCCCACTCATATAGTCCATCTGGTATGCAAAATGCGGTCTTCGACTTACTTCCTTCTGCAATCCTCAACTGATGGAATCTAGTTGCTAAATCTAGTTGGGAAAAGACTTTGGCTCTCATAAGTTGATCAAACAAGTCATCTATCCTAGGTAAAGGTACCTGTTCTCCCTTGTCAACTTGTTTAATTCCCTATAGTCAACGCAAAGTCTTAACAAACCGTTTACCTTAGAGGTGAAAACAATAGGGGCTCCTCTCTCTGAAGTACTCTGTCGGATGAATCCTTTCTTCAATAGCTTAGAGATTTGCGTATCCAATTCTCTTCTTTATTTAGAGGTCATGTGTCTTTAAGGCGGGGCGACTAGCCTTGCGACTTTCGCCAAATTTATTTGGAACTCGATCTCCCTTTGAGGTAGGAGACCTGAGACTTCCTTAAAGACATCAGAAAATTCACAAACTATGGGTATGGATGATAGCTCTCCAAATTATAGACTTAGTGAGTATATATGACTTGACTCAACTAAATGTTGCGGTATACAAAGAATTTCTAAGTTACAGCCTCCACAACATTTTAAACATACAACCCTCTTATTGCAATCAAGAATTGCTCCATAATATGCCAACCAATCTATACCCAAGATAAGTCCATACCTCTCAAATTTAGAATGTATGCATTACTTATGAAATTAATGTCCCATATTGTCAACCACTAGGTCTTTGCAAATTAAGGAGAGATGCGTCGGCCCCCTAATAGGATTAGAGACCACCATTGGGCTGGTGACAATTTGGGTTTGAAGGTTTACTACATTCTTATCTATAAAGGAATGCAATGCCTTTGACTCAAATAGGGTATGAATTGTAACCCCTAAAATAAGAGTTATACCTTATAATGCTGCCTTCCCTTGGTCTCTAGGTGGTCTACTTGTAATAGGAATGACTTCAATAGCATAAGCTTATCTGTTTAATTCTTCTTTTGCCAACTTAGGGCGCTGATTCTTGAGGTGCCCTTCCTCGTGGCAATTAAAGCACTTCCCTTTAAAAGCTTCCTTCATCGGACTCACCCTACAATCTTTAGCTTCATGACCTTTATTCTGGCATCTCTTGCACACCTTACCATCCTTCTTAAACTTTCTCGTTGACTTCTTATTAGCCTAAAAGCTTCCCTTCTTGGACTCTCCTTGATTTTGGGTAGGTCCGACCTTCTCCTTTTTTGCCTCTTTATCCTCCGCATTGGCCATGTGTAGCATTGCTATCTCAACCAACATCTTACATGTGGCACCAATGGGCACTTGGGTCAACAACATTTCTCGCAATGAGGAATTCTAGCCCTTCATGAACTTCATGGCATTTTTCATAGGTGTATTTACTAAGCTCATCCTAAATTTAGCCAACTCTGTGAACCTAGCTATGTAGTCCTTTAGAGTGGAGTCTCATTGCCTAAGTTTAGTGAATTTATCCAGTTGTAGACTCACTTCTGCCTTAGACATAATCCTTAGCTCAAATCTGTCATTGAATTCATCCCACGAGAAAATCCTAGCAGCTTTTTCTCCAGTCACTAAATTCCACCAATCTAAAGCTTCTCCTTTGAGGTGCCAAGTTGCGTCCTCCGAACCAAGCTCTCTAAATATTTTCTCATAGTCATTTACCCATGCTTTAGCTTTCGGATATCCCTAGGTTCCAAAGTATGTCTTCCCTCTCATATTAAGGAAGTCCTTACACAATCTAGGAAAGTCAATAGGACGAGATACCACATTGGTAGGCGGTGGAGCAGGTGCCACCGGTGCTGCTGGAGGGACATGAATTTGCTCAATGGTTCTAAGATATTGTTTAAACCATTCGGGCATTCCACGAATGGGAGGTCTTCCATGGGCAGGGATTCCAGTTTCGAAAGAAGATTGACTATCATCCATATCAGCTATCTATAGGTTGAATTTTCAATAATGATTTCCTAAGATAGTATTATGTACTGAAAGAAAAAGGGTTGCCTAGTGTGTGGGTGTATATTCAAAGAAATAAGGGTGTGTGTATGTATATATGGTAAGAATTTTTGAAAATCCTTTTGAAAAACCTTTTTAGAAATAACTAATACGCCACTCATACATATAATTTCCCCGTTGATAGGGTAACCTAGACTTTGATACCAAATGTAACTACCAGCCCTGAAATAGGCCTAAATTTCGACCTAGAAAAGGGCCGTCGAAACTTAGACCCATTCTAAAGCTGGTTGTTGCTTGGAAAAAGAAATAATAGTACAGAGCACTAACTATACTTTCTGAACTCATAGTAGATGGAATAAAATATAATAGCAAATTGCATCCATTTATTTCAAAACTATTTCAATAGTCATAATACAAAACGTAATCAAACAGATAAATAATATATGCTACATCATTTATTCAAAAATAGATGGGTATAACATAAAACACCATAAACAGATAATAATAACCGCCACAAGCATAGGCCACTCCATCTTCAAGCATCGTCACCATCATCACTCTGCCCTTAAGTTGTGTTGTAATGAGGAGGGAGTCAGAATAACAAATGTCTAGTGAGTAAAAACCTCAAGTCTTACCATTTCAGTATTTGGGCAATATATTTCAAAATAAGCATATGTCTTACATATATAAAACCATTTAATACTTCTTATAAGGAAAGGAGGCGGGTCCTCAATCAACCACTTAATACCTTCAATTCCCGAAGCAGGTTTCTAAATCCTATGTCATAAATGTCTAATAATGCGAGAGATAGTACTCAAACCACTTAATACCTATTCCCACGGCAGACTCCTCATCGGTGACTATCTAGCTGACATCGCATGGAATCTCTTAGGTCACTTAATACTTTTTTATGGAAAGGCGGGACCCTCAATTAGCCACTTAATAACTTATCCTGAAGTGGACCCCTATCGTTACCACCTATCGTGTCTAATAACTAACCCTTGGCTATTTACTACTTCATTTGGGGAAAAGAGGCGAGCCCTTAAACAACCACTTAATACCTCAAGACCCTGAAGCAGACCTTCGTATTATGACCCATACTCATAATGACGTCTCACATTAGTCCGACTATTCCTAGGAACTAATAGCCAGATTAGCTAGGCAAATTTACATTATAGAATTTAGGGCGAACCTCGCCTCATTATAAATAATTATCATAGGAGATGTCTTACATCAACCCTAAAGTCACACTACCGGTAGCCAGATTAGCTGGACAGACTTCTGTATGCCTTTTGATTGACCTCGCATCCCTATGACTTAGCCATAATTTATATATTCTTTATATATATAATACTCATCTCACCGTTCCATAATTAAGCCTTATAAGGAATCTTCCTTATTAGGCCTTATAATATTAATTACTTTCCTAAGGGGGAATTTATGAGAATTTAATTACCTAACTAACTACGCAATTATACGCTATAATTATACCTTTATTACGCTAATAGAAATAAATATATATTCACGCCTAGTAAACTTCTAAGTGTGCGGCTCATACGCCCTAAACTAACGTTAAATGTCAATTCCTTAAGCTATAGTATTCATACAAGTCTTTTCCTTCAAATTTCCAAATTTCCAATGTCCTTAACAAGGAATTCTAATATCCATGACAAGGATTAAATGTTCATATCAAAAACTGCAATAAATAGACTTGTAAATAGAAATTGAAACTCAATTTATTACATCAAATTAATGGAATATTCTAAACAATAGGAATTGCAATTCTAACTTCATATTCTATTCAACTCCTCTTTTAATAAGAAACAAATGAAGGAATTTTGTATGGAATAAGTGGTGTAAACTACGAATATGATTCATGCTCTACACCCTTATTTCATTATTGAAAATCCACAATGTGAATTAAAGAAGGAAGAGAAGTGGAATAGACTATGAAATTATCAAAAATTGCAGAAAAAAATATATATTCCATCAAATTAACATAAATAATTGAGAATCTCCACCTAGAATTGACATTTCGAAATAAAAAGGAATTTTGAGGGATTTTATCTTGTTTTGTTTTCACAAATCCCAAAATCCTTAAGGCATAATCAAATCCATAGATATAACTAGCCAATTACTGAAATATAAATACTAAGGTTTCCACTCACAAATTATCCTTAGCTTTTCTTGTATGGATTTGCAACACCAAAGCAACTCTTCTCCACATCTCCTTCTTTTGATATTTATACATAGCAAATGATAGGTATATATATAATTTTGTTAGAATCAGAGGGGTTTAAGGAGAAGTGAATAGATTAAAAGAATAATTAGAAAATGATTAGAATCCGTACCTAAATTCCTAATTGAATTTGTGAATCTAACCGAAGAGAGAAAGTGGTAGAGGTTTGAGGAATTCCTTGAATATTTGTGAATAAAAAAGGGAGAGGGTAGGGTCCTATTTATAGGATTTGAAACGTTCTAGAACCGTAGGATGAAACTAGGTCAAAATGGATAAATCAGGAGCATTTAATGCTGAAAAAACCCTAGTCGCCACTGTAAGTAGTGGTCGACCACCCCACCTTGACCAGTCGACCATTAGGGGTCGATCGGTTGGGACGCACGGGTCGACCGCTCCACTGTTTCAGGAGCATTTTGAATATTTCCATTGTTTGATTATTTTATTTCCTAATTAACTTTTAACGTTAACTGTTTAACTTAACATTTACTTAACCCTCAAGTAATTCTATTATTAATTTTTTGAAATTCAACTCTAAATTTAATCACTCATTTGAATTCGAATTCGAATTCAAATTAAATTAATTTAAATCTGAAAACTTCAAAGCTCATAACTTCTTCGTTTAAGCTCTGTTTTCAACATATTATATATGGAAACATATCATAATTTTGCCACGGACGCAACGAAATAACGTTCGTGGTCAAATTATGACTTTTATAAAATTTCCATTTTAAACCCTATCTTATTTAGTTTAATTTTCTTATTTAATTATGGTTGATTTTATGGGGTGTAACATAGGTCAAGTAGGCAGAAGAAATAAGTGAAAAAAATCAACTAAGTCCACAACTCGATACCGAGTTGTTCCTCTCAACTTGGCATCAAGTCACAAATTCAAAAGAAGCGCACCATACTCAAGAAGATTGAAAAATGTACTATATGCATAACTATGTATGAAGTCAAGGGAGATGGGCCAATGCAATATCTTAAGGAAAATGAAGAAGTAAAGCTCATTACTTAAAAGGTTGGAGACTCCACAACTCGGCACTGAGTTATGAAGCACGACTCCATACTGAGTTGATTTTCAAAGTGATGACTGGGCCATGATCTTCCTTCTGAGCCTCCTTCTGAACTTAGAGAATGTGGGTAGCAAATATCAGAGTGAAATTTGTTGATCATTATATATAAATAGGAGGAGAAGTGCAAAAAATCGAGTTTCTTTTCTTACTTTTTGAATTATTAGATTTTACTTCGATACCCTATTGGATTCTTACCCGAGTGTAAGCAACCAAGTTGTAATATCATTGTTGTAAAAAAAGTTAGAAATCATTAACAAAGTTAATCGTGGACGTAGGTCGGAGTATTTACCAAACCACTATAAATCTCTTATGTTATTTTCCTCATCTTAATTTCCTCGTTTCAATTACTACTGATTATATATCGACTGTGTGTTTGTCCCACTTTTAGTGCAAACAATAACATATAACTATGAGCAATTAAGCTATAATTATAAATGATTTATACAAACTGTGAGAAATTCACCCATTTTGTATAAGTGATTTATATAAATTGTGAGCAATTCACATTTAACTATGAGAAATTCACATTTATATAAACTGTATATGTTATGTGATAACATATGTCATATACACATAACTTCGGTTCATAAACATATAACTTCATTTCATTTGATTACACATAGTTTAATTGAACAATGCACGGTTTATTTGAATTAAACGGTGTATATTTTATCATATATCATATATAGTAACATATAATTATGAGCAATTAACTAAATAATAAAATATAACCGTGTACTCACAATTTATATGTAAACTGTGTATATAATTTATATGTAAACTTCATTTCATTAACATTAATTAAACAATTAACCCTATAAGTGAAAGTGAAAGGGAAATTGTATATATAAATTGTAACTTCAATGTATAATTGACATATAATGGTTTATATAAACTTCAATGGATACACAATAATTAATTAACAGTGTGTGTTTAAATAATTGTTCATTAGTAATTAAAAAACTACGTAAACTGGGACGAATAAAACTAACCATCTGAAATAGCAGTAATGAATTCTCCATTATAAAAGTAAAAGATGATGGCGACTCATGTCCACGCACAAATTATACAACATGCCAAATAAGTTACTAGAGTATTGTATATGAATCAAACAAATGAGGAACTAGATTATATTATGAACACTAATATCACCTAAGATTTTTATATCATGGTAATACACATCTTCAATGGGGACCTTAATCTATAAAAAATGGTTTGAACCTTAACCAAATTTAAGCAGTAACTAATGCTTCAATGTAGCGACCCAGAAATTTGAACACTTTGTCTTCAAATATCAAAACATTTTGAAATATTTTTAAGTGTTATAAATGGGAATTTATAATTTGGTTAAACATTATTTAATTAACAATTAATGATAAGAAACTTGTTTTTCAATTTATTTTACAAAAATATATTCTTCAAAGAAAAATCGATAATGTAACCGAAAATCGGTTTATCGATAAACAACTTTTTCATCAATATAAGTTGTTCGAACTCTTGTGCACTTGTCTAATGATTAAATGAACACATTAGGTACTAATTAACACTTTGATTCATAAAGCAAATAGAACATTCAAGAAACTTCCAAGTGGATAACAGATATTAATATGTTAAGGGTATTAAAGGAATTACCTAAAGGTGCAAAGGAGAAGTGATAGGGCAAGTGGGGGTGACTCTTCCATGACATGAGATGGAGCGGTAAGAACAAGCTTAGGAAACACTATTTGAATCCTATAAAAGGAGAGGCATACCCTTGAATTATAATCACAAATTTACAAAGTAAAAACAAGCACTCTTTAATGTCTTCCTCTTCACAAAATTTCTAAAGAAAATAATTTCAAATCAACTCAAATTTTGCTACAAGCCTTGGACAACATTAAAACAACTCCTAGCTAGTTATATCTTGAAGAAGTGAAGCCAAACTCTCCCCATTAAGGAAGGCCGCAAGCAATTGTCAAGAAGAAGAGGGCAAATACCAAGTGTAAAGCTATAAAGGAGAAGGAAGACGGTGGTTGCAAGGTTGAGGTTGGACTTGGGTTGCTTGGACTTGCTTGTTTGTTTGGTAAACAGTAAGCTAAATTACCACCTAGAATGAAAATATTGGGTATATATGCTTGTATTTTATTGTGTATATGTTGTTTGAATTGATGTTGATATATGTTGAAACATTGGTTTTGATTCTTGCTTTGAAAGAAAATGGCATATGTAATCCATATGTATGGACTTGAATGGACTAGGATGGACTTGTAGCAAGGTCTTGAACAAAGCACATAGGTTGTAGATGGACTTTAGTTTAGATTGGACTTGGATTTATAAGTGCTCTTATAGCGATAATCGTTATAGATGCACTTAGAAATTGTCTTGTATTCGGCAATTTCTATGGAACTTTGTAGAGAGATCCTTAGGGGTTTCTCACTATATTTTTTATATTTATTATATATGTTTACTACCTTGAAAAGTTAAGTAACATATCGAAAAAAAACTTCACTTGTGCAAAACTGTCCCATTTTAGCCTTTGTTTCAGAATTTAAATGTTTGAAAAGATATTGAAAGTTAAGTATTTGGTTTCATTCTTTTTACAAGCGTTTGCAAACACTTATTAGAGTATTTTAAAAGTGGTTTGACATTTTTATGAATTTTTAATAATTATCTATGAATTTTTAAAGTAGAAGAATTTATTAAAATAAGTACAAAACATAAATTTTCTGATTTTTAAGTAAATTATAAAATGATTATTTTTTAGTAGTATTTTGGATAAATGTTTTAAAACCTATTATAAGTATTTTAAAGTATTTTAAAACTATTTTAAATATATATAGTTTTTATAAAATATGTTGACTATTTTATCAAAGTATAAATATCTTATGTAATAAAATATCTTTTAAATTGTTTTATTAAATATATAGTTTTGTAATTAAATATTATACTTATATGTGTGTATATATATCAATTATAAAAATGTTTTAAATTATGAACAAAGGATTTAGAAAGGGGTTATGAATTGCATAAATGGCTAAATCATGTTTTGTTTAATTACTTATTTGAAAGGTAATTAGTTATGCTTAACATTAAAAGCCGACAAAGTAGGCTTATCTATTTATGAGTGTTAAGATTGATGTTCGAGTAGGGATATGAGCAATAGAGCTCTAACTTACCAGCTTCCCTCTTAACGGAGGAATAGTTAAGTTGGAAATGTCAGAAACGTGTTAATCGTGTTGATTGCTTGTTTATGAAAGCCATTAATACTGTACTTAACACTAAAAGCCGACGAGGTAGACTTATCTAGTTGTGAGATTCCAGAATGAAGTGTCTGGGCATGACTTTTATATGCAACCAGTGCTTTAGCTTACTTGGCTTCACTCTTGGATAAAGAATAATTAAGTTAGAATATCGGAAACGATTAAGTATATGAATCGTGATTTCTATAAGCATCACTTTTAACTGGATGGTCGAATGTAGAATTGACCAAAATAACTTAGGAAATATCTAAAAGAAACACGAGGCCTATTATAGTATAGTTATCTTTGGAGATGCTATACTATACGTATAAACTCATCTTGCTCTTTTAGGAAAAATGATAAGGAAATCCGTCTGAATAAGAGATTATCTCTACCCTTAAGTAATGTCTATTTATTTTTGAAAGAACCGAGTTTAAGTTAACTGAAAATTCATTGATTGGTTTTGGAGCGCTCGGTAATTGGGGGAGTGTACTTGTATGATATGGCTCGAAATCATAACCACTTCAAACCATATTCGTGATCTATGTTCAAGAGGCGGTTTTGAACTGGAATGTTATAGAGTTGAACTGGCTATCCGAAGGTTAAGTCCAATGGAGAGGTCAACGTTAACATTTCGAACGATGCTATCATATAGGACTGTCTATAATGAGAAGTATTCCCAGAGAGTGGACAACGTTAGCATTCATCGGAGGATTTATGTGGGAATCTATATGGGGATTCGAGATTTGTTCGAGATGCTTGAATCCATGTAACAATTCGTGATTTGTTCGTGATCATGGAATCCATTTGGGGATTTGTGCTCTGTTCGAGTGATGAAGACTCGTGTGAGAGATGCCGAACGTAGCCTTGACATCAGACATGATTAAAACTAGAGTAGGATGCACAATCTTGGGTTTATCTTACCCATGAGGGTATATTAACTCCAGATCTAGAGTATACTTTCTATTAGTGGGCACCGGGAGTTGGTTATACTTGTTGCCACACATTTGGGCTAATTGTGTTTAATTTATAGTATATTCTATGTAGAGATATATGATGCTTGGAAGGAAGTTTTTGATCCTTGTCTTGGAGTTCGGATTCGGCTGGATCAAAGAGATCTCCATGAAAAAAATCCATACACGAACTCGCCTTAGTGGTATTGATTGTATACTTCTTATTGTTGTGTTGTACGCACTGCGGCTATTTTTCGATTTATATTCTACACCCTAGACATTATCTATTATACCGAAATATTCACTCATCGGATGGTTGGTTTCATTTGAGGGGAAAATCATTACGGTAATCCGTACGGTCTTAATAGTTACTCTTACATGTCACACCTATTTCTTAAGTTCCTCACGCTGGTTTACCAGACTAATCCGGGTGTTATTTTCTTATAATGCTCGGGTCAGCTCCATGTATAGTTCCAGATACACTTTGGAGCTTATGGAGAGGATTCGATGATTACTTATTGTAGTATTCTTATTTCCGCTGCATTATTGTATTATATATCAGCAAATGTAAGGACAGGTTGTTAAAACTATCCACATCGATGATAGTATTTAGATTTGTAACTTTGAAATTTTTGTATTCAGAGTAACCCTTTGTATTGTCCTTTTTATACTATATATATCGTTCTACTGTGAGATACTGATGTTGTGTTTTTTCTCTCTTGTTCTATTGTATTTTTTATTTTACCCAAACTTTCTGTCTTTTTGGCACTTGGGTGTCGGCATATGAATACCATGGATGTATTTAGTGTCGACATTCGAGGGTCGAAAAGTAGGGTCATTACATTTGGTATCAGAGCCCAAGGTTGAGCAAACACCTTGGTTTTGGTTGGGTATAGCTCAATAGAGATAGGGTAAGCGATACCCTAGAATGATTTAGTGTATTATACATATGAGTGCGTATTTGTATTTCCAAAACTAGACATTTAAATTTAACCTAAAGAATATCTCATTCTAGTAACTCCTTTGAAATAACTCTTTCCTTTTGGGTCCTAAAGAAGTTTTCCATTGATTAAATAGTAAGATCCATGAGTACTGGAGCTGTTAATGTTAAAGGTGGTTAGGGTAGTACTGTCACGAATGGCAGGAATCGAGCATCGACGAATGTTGCTCCAGTTGAGGAACCAAGGGTGAATGTCGTAGAGGGGATCATTTTGGTCAGACCTCAAATGAGCTTTTCTTCGCTTTACTGTGATTATGAGAGGTTGGGGTGTAGAAGGTTTAGTGGTATGGACACGATTATAGAAGTCCAGTTTTGGCTCAGATTATGTGATTAGATATTTGTATATATGGAGCTAAGTGACGCGATGAAGCATAAGTTGGCATCACAACATCTAACAAATGCAGCTATGGATTGGTAGAATTCTATTACAGTTGATGTCCAAGAGAACGACTTCTCTTAGGCCCAATTTAAAGATGAGTTTGAGATGAAGTTTGTTCCGAAAGCCGGGAAGACTTTGTTATTTAGGAGCTTCTTGGATCTAAAGCAGGGGGCCATAACAATGACGTAGTATGAGAACTGATTCATTGCATTGTCTTGGTTTGGGTTAGGGTTAGTTGATACACCGCTGAAGCAGAACCATATGTTCATCCCGGGTATGTGTCCTAAGTTTCATAGGAAACATGACTAATCACCTTATGGGGTCGTTTGCGAATTTGGTGAATATGGGTTTGAGGTTTGAAAGTTTGGCACCAAAGCCTCTATTTTTTGCACCAGCCGAGAATAATAAATGTAAGTTTTAGTCACCAAAGAATAGGTCTAACCTCGTTTTCTTCAAGTGTAGTAAGAAAAGTCACTTTTCTAATAATTATAGGTTGAGTGTGGGAGGGTAGATAGTGAAAGCACCGATCGCAAAGGTTCTAAAGTTAAAGTCGCAGATGGCCAATGCATAGTTTGCAATGAAGAGTTGCTACAACTGCCACCAGCCAGGTCATTTTGTCAAGGATTGTCCGATGCTTCAGGTAGGACAATAGCCTAGGATATTTGCACTTGCTTCAACACCTTCAACTTCTGCAGTTGAGGAAGGGAAATGGATTCTTGATGGTATACTATTATGGCTTTCCTAGTTATGTCTAGTTTGATACTAGTGTCTCTCATAGTTTTATATCCTGTAACCTTGATTATTTAGTCATGCTCGGCATGTTAGGAACATAGACTATTGTTTGTTGATTATTGATTTGTGCTCGACCAGTTTATGAGCAGTTTTACCTTTCTACATCATGGGTTGGATAAATAGTAACTTTGGGTACATTAAAACAGACACCTTGTGAATTGGTTTCACAGTTTGACCATAAGGCGTTCGATGACAGTGTTGGGTTGAAAAGGTTAGATTTAGTAAAAGTTATTTATTATAATCTAAAGGAAAGATAAAATATTTTGGAAATAAATACTTGAGAAAGGTTTATATAAGAAAGTAATTATATATAAAATATGGTTTATAAACGAAGATGATTTAAACTGATATTTTGAGAACTTAAATCACGGTGTCTTTGTAAATGTTTTTCAAGATTTTGGAGAACATAATAATAGTATTATTTGGAATAAATATTTGGAAAATTGGTTTATGAAATTGAGATCACGATACTTAGTACCAATATACGAAGTATTTGATAATACTTTGAATAAGATTTTGGGTTAAGTCCGAAGGGCATGATTTGGATGTACTGAACTCACTTATGTCGCTTGAAAATAATTCTGGTGATGACTGCAGCATCATCGGCATTCATTTTTAGGTTTCTAAGAAGGGGATGCTAAGAGTTGTTTTGGCAGAACGGATTTTGATTTAATCCTGAAAGTATGCTTTGATATATAAAAGTTTAAGTACATATTATTTCGAAATGATTTGAAATAAAACCCAGGTGTTTAGTTCTAAAGTTTTTCTTTAAAGAAATTGGAACTTTATCAAGTTAATTTATAGATGCATTTAGCATATGCATTAGGAAGGTATGGTATGTGCATCTTAGCTTGATATGTTGTTTCGTAGTTCTTAATTTTTAAAATAAAACAGATTTTTTGGCAATTTTGGACAGTCGAAAACTTCTGAATAATATAAGGGCTTGTAGTTAAGTGTTTTTGAAAATATAAAGTTGAGTTTGTATAACAATTGAACTGAGAAGGTAGTAAGTTAAAACAAGTTTAAATATGTTGAATATACTTGTTAAGTAAAACAAAATGATGTTTTGTATATGCTCTTTGGATGAAATGGAGTTTTCTACGAGTATGAACTTAAGTTATAAAAGATTTATAAACTTAAAGTTATGTTTTAATGAGTTGATTCATAAATGATTTTAGTATTCAATGACATAATATTTGGATACATAAATGTGACTAAAAGGGATTTGGTGTAGTTAAGAAGCTAATAGGAAAAGTATATAATATATACATAGATCATTTTATTCACATGACAATTCTTGATTCGGTATTTGTGTATAAGATTTCAGGGTGGTTTACCCCAGTCCGAACAAGTATTTTTCACTCGGTTCTTGATGGCGAATACTTGATGGGGATTCTTGATAATCCTAAAGTTTTTTGTCATAGTATATAACTATGTAAGGAGAACGGAGGTTTCGAGTCAAGGAACCTGATCGGAGTCTGCACTAGAGAGGTCAAGTTATTTATACTATTTGGAAGTAAAATCTATATGATCGAGCAAGTGATCAGATCAGATATTACCTACGTATGGTCCATGTGTATCGTACAGGCTTTAATACATTTGTAAGATATGTTGTGTTGACTTGTGAAGAGTTTGGGGAATGAATCTTTGATTTGTTTTGAGGTAGCATGAATAATCGTCTAAGTAATAACCTAAGGCTGTTGAGTGTACGGTATGCTTAGTAGATTGTTTATCGTCCTTGGTCGATGGAAGAGTTTTGAACCTGAGCAAACCATAAGCATTGGTTACTAGTGATTGTGAATGCTATTTGAGTATTAGTGTACTTGTTCCCTTGTTAAGGCTAGAAAGCACCATGGAGCAAGGATGCTCGGGATGGTACAAAGAAAATGGAGGACAGTTTTGGGAAGTTCTATCAAGGGTTGCTTATGGATTAGGGTTTCCTTCTTATCTTAGTATTGTATTTATTTTGTAGTGTACTCACCGCTTGAGGTGGAGTAATTTAATATGAATTTTGGCTTGTAGTTTAGTTAGCATATAGTTTCAACAATGCTCTATATATGTATCTTGATATTCTATCTTCATTGATTATTGTTCTTGTTCGAATTTCGAGGATGAAAATTTCTAAGTGGGGGAGAATGTAACGATCCCCAAATTCGAACACTTCATCTTCGAGTATTGAAACGTTTTGAAATATTGTTAAGTGTTAAAATAGGATTTTACAACCTTGTTAAATATCATTTAATTAATAAATAATGATAAGAAACTGGTTTTTAAATTTTTTTACAAAAATATATTCTTAAAAAAAATCGATAATGTGACCGAAAATCGGTTTATCGATAAACAACTTTTTCATCAATATAAGTTGTTCGAACTCTTGTGCACTTTTCTAATGATCAAATGAACCATTAAGAACTAACTGAGACTTTGATTCATAAAGCAAATAGAACGTTCTAAAAACTTCCAAGTGGATAAGAGATAGTAATATGCTAAGGGTATTAAAGGAGTTAGCTAAAAGAAAGAGGTGTAAATGAGAAGCGATGGGGCAAGTGGGGTGAGCCTTCCATGACATGAGAGGGGGTGAGAACAAGCTAAGGCAACACTATTTGAAGCCTATAAAAGAAGAGTCATACCCTTGAATTATAATCACAAATTTACAAAGCAAATGCAATCTCTCTTTAATGTCTTCCTCTTCACAAAATTTCTGAAGAAAATAATTTCAAATCAACTCCAAATTAACTCAAACTTTGACATAAGCCTTGGGACAACATTACAACAACACCAGCTAGTTATACCTTAAAGAAGTGAAGCCAAACTCTCTCCATCAAGGAAGGCCGTGAGCAATTGTTAAGGAGGAGAGGGCAAAAACCAAGTGCAAAGCTAGAAAGGAGAAGGAAGAAGGAGGTTGCAAGGTTAAGGTTGGACTTAGGTTGCCTGGCCTTTCCTATTTGTTTGGTTAAAGGTGAGCTAACTAACCACATTGAATGAAAATATTGGGTATATATGCTTATGTTTCATTGTGTATATGTCGTTTGAATTGATGTTGACATATGTTAAAACATTGGTTATGATTCTTGCTTTGATTGCAAATGGCATATGTAATCCATATGTATGAACTTGAATGGACTTAGATGGGCTTGTATGACTTGTAGCAAGGTCTTGAATAAATCACATAGGTTGTAGATGGGCATTGGTTTAGATTGGGTTGAATTTGAAAGTGCATTTATAGCGATAGTCGCTATAGATGCACTTAGGAATTGTCTTGTATTCAGCAATTTCTATGGAACTTTGTAGAGAGATTCTTAGGGGTTTCTCACCCATATTGTTTATGTTTAGTATATATGTTTACTACCTTGAAAATTTTGGTTGTTGAAAAGTTAAGTTACATATCGAAAAGTGATCAAAACACTTGTGCAAAACTGCCTCGTTTTAGCCTTTGTTTTGGGCTTTAAAGGTTTAAAAGGATATTTACAGTTAAGTATTTGGTTTCACCCTTTTAACAAGTGTTTTCTAACTCTTATTGGAGTATTTTAAAAGTGGTTTGACATTTTTATGAATTTTTAAGAATTATTTATGAATTATTTAAATTTGAAGGATTTATTTAAAATATACAGATGACATGGTTATTCTAGTTTTTAAGTAACTTATAAAATGATTATTTTTGAGTAATATTTTGGGTAAATATTTTAAAACCTATTATAAGAATTTTAAAGTACTTTAAAAGATTTTTTAAGAATATATATAAATTAGAAAATATTTTAACTATTTTATCAAAGTATAAATATCTTATGTAATAAAATATCTTTTAAATCGATTTATTAAAATATCTAGGTTTGTAAATAAATTACTATATATATATATATATATCATTTCTAAAATGATTTTAAATTATGAACAAGGGATTTATAAAGGGGTTATGGACTGCTTTAGTGGCTCAATCATGTTTTGTTTAATTACTTATTTGAAAGGTAATTAGTTATGCTTAACACTAAAAGCCGACGAAGTTGGCTTATCTATTTGTGAGTGTTAAGATTGATGTTCGAGTAGGGATATGAGCAATAGAGCTCTAACCTACCGGCTTCCCTCTTAACTAATGAATAGATAAGTAGGAAATGTCAAAAACGTGTTAATCGTGTTGATTACTTACTCGTTTATGAAAGTCATTAATATTATACTAAACAATAAAAGCCAATGAAGGTAGACTTATATGTTTGCGAGATTCAAGAATGAAGTGTCCAAGCAAGGTTTTGATATGCAACCAGTTCTCTAACTTACCTCCCTTTACTCTTTGATGAGGAATAGTTAAGTTGAACTGTTGAAACGAGTTAAGTGGTATACGAATCATGATTTCTATATGCAATCACTTTTAATTGGATAGTCGATTATCGAATTGACCAAAATAACTTAGGAAATATTTTGGTCTATATGGTACAGTTGTCTTCGGAGATGCTATACAATACGTATAAACTCATCTTGCTTTTCTAGGACAAATGATAAGGAAATCTATTCGGATAGGAGATTATCTTCAACCTTATATATTGTCTCTTTAGTTCTAAAAGAACCGTGTTTAAGTTAACTGAAAATTCACCGATTGGTTTTGGAGCGCTCGGTAAGCGGAGGAGTGTACTTATATGAGATGACTCGAAACTGTAACCACTTCAAAACCATATATGCGATCTATGTTCTAGAGGTGGTTGTGAAGTGGAATGTTATAGAGTTGAACCGGCTATCCTAAGGTTAAGTCTAAGGGAGAGGCCAACGTTAACATTTTGAATGATGCTATCGTATGGGACTGCTTATCTTGAGGAGTATTCCAAGAAAGAGGACAACGTTAGCATTCATCAGTGGACTTATGCCGGAATCTATATGGATATTCGAGATCTTTTCGAGATGCTTGCATCCATGTAGCGATTCGTGATCTGTTCGAGATGATGGAATCCATCTGGGGATTCGTGTTATGTTCAAGTGATGAAGACTCGTGTGAGAGATGCCGAATGTAGCCTTGACATCAGAAATGACTAAAACCAGAGTAGGATGAACAATCTCGGGTTTAGCTTACCCATGAGGGCATATCAATTCCAAATCTGGAGTATGCTTTCGATTAGTGGGGGCCAGGAGTTGGTCATACTTGGTGCCACATAGTTTATCATTAGGCCAATTGTGTTTAGCTTATAGTATATTCTATCTAGAGATATATGATGCTCAGAAGGATATTGCTGATCCTTTTCATGGAGTTCGGATTCGGCTAGACTTAAAAGATCTTCATGGAAAAATAGTACACACACGAACGCTGCTTAGCGCTGTTGATTGTATTCCTATTATGGTTGTGTCATACGCACAGCTGTTATTTTATGATTTATGTTCTACACCCTAGACATTATCTATTGTACCGACATACTCACTCATCGGATGGTTGGTTTCAATTTAGGGGAAAATCGTTACGGTAATCCGTACAGTCTCAATAGTTGCTATTACATGTCATACTTATTTCTTAAGTTTCTCACGCTGGTTTACCAGACTTATCCGGGTGTTATTTTCTTATAATGCTCGGCTCATCTCCGTGTATAATTCCAGATTTAGCTATGAATGCTTTGGAGCTTATGGAGAGGAGAGTATTCTTATCTCTGCTGCATTACTGTTTGTATATATCAAGATATGTGAAAATGAGTTGTTATAACTGTCTGGGCTGACGATAGTACTTAGGTTTTGTAACTCTGAAAGTTTATTATTTGGAATAACCTTTTGTATTGTCCTTTTGATATTATATTTTATCGTTCCACTGTAAGATTCTGACGTTGTGTTCTTTCTTTCTTGTTCTATTCTTTTTTTCTTTTACCCTAACTATCTGTCTTTCTGGCACTTGGGTGCTCGGCACACGAATACCGTGGATGTATTTAATATCGACATTCGAGGGTCGAAAAGTTGGGATGTTACACTCAATCATCTTGGACTCAAAGTACTACGAAAATGGTCTATAATAATTTTTTGAGTGCTAAATGGGTAGCTTTCAAAAAAATCCCTATTTAAATCATAGTGTGCCTATGAAGTCTAATGGGTTTTACTAGATCCAATCTAGTTGTTATTAACAAAATCAAATTTTATTAATATCATTTTATTCTTAATTAATTAAATCTATGTTAATTAAGTGTGAAATTTAAAAAAGTATGAATACATCAAATATATTCATATTTTAAATGGTGAGATAAACATGTGAAACATATAGTGAGTGTAATTGTTTGATGTTTAAAGACATGAATAAACATGAAATTAGATCCAGATATAATCACGTTAAGGTTGAAAAGGAAAAGGATAAAAGGAGAATCGTTGATTTATTGTACCTTTCCTTTTTTGCAAACATTCAATTGATACTACACCTAATCAATAGAAGAGCGATGATATGTTACAACAATATGTTTGAAATGACAAAAGCAACAAACAATAATATAGTCAATATATACATATATAAATATTAGGATTTATATCTACCATGTATATGTATCTGCTATTTATATATACATACATTATTATCAAGTTAAAAAATTCAATGAAAATTAAATTTATTAAAAAATATATTTTTATACTACGTGCTCGTAACAATATAAAATATAAATAAACATAGGTGTGTGCGCGCGCACACACATATATATAATGATTCATCTTCCATGTTATATTATGTTTAAGATATTTGATCAAAAACTCTTAACTGAAACAAGTTACAGTAAATGAAATAAAAAGCCTATATTTAGTTGTTGAATGGAGCTTCATATTTACACTTTTATAGTAATGGCAGAAATAGTGGGAGCATACAATATAACACTTCTTAGTGGATGTATCAAGCTACAAAAATTATTTTCATTAATATACCAAATATTAGTACTAAGTGATTTTAATATTGACTAGAAATAGATATGATTTTATTTTGATATGAATATTCTTTATAAGATAAAACTACAATAATGATTATTTTTCATAACAAAAATGATGCATTATAAAATACAAAAGTATTATAAAAAAATTCAATTATTTGGAGTTATGAACCAAGCCATTTCCTTGAGAAATAATTCAATAATCATATGATTATGAATCATACGGTAATGATGAATTGTATCCCAGAAGATTAAGGGCGAAGCACCCTTTCAGTGGGAGCGACTAAAGTGCTAATGAACTCTTTGGATTATAAATATAAATGCACGCAATTCAAAGTCTAACGATTTCAAAACGGATCCGCTTACTTTATTTAATTCATAGATGAATTATCATGGAAATTAACATGTGTATTTAATACACAAGTAGTATATTTATGATAAGTTCATTGAATAAAAAAAGAAAGTAGAAAACATAACATGCAAATAAAACAAATATTTGATTTGATCGAATAGGTGAGTGTATTGGAAAGGGTCTCAAAAGTACCTTAAAATGAATAAGATTGTCTCAAAAGTCAACCCTCCCTATGATACATAATGATGTACCAATTGAGAGTAATTTGGATTTTATTGGACAAAGGACGATTGATAATGAGTGAAGTTGAGTTTACTTCTTTCAGTTAGGATGTGTACTTAAGACTAAGTACATAGGTTAAAATTAATTTTGTCCAAAACATAGTTTACAAGATCATACAAGATAAAAATTTATAAGAAACCTCTACATATCCTAAGTCGACGAGTTGACCGATTGTGTAAGTCGAAAGGTTATACGTAATTTTTGTTTGTGAGGGAACTTGTGTGGATCAACCTAAAGCAGTTTGGGGCAGGCCAATATTGATTGAGCAACTTATGTTATGAACATAAATTTATGTTAACTCAGGACCAAATCAATTTTATACATATACAACGCTAGTTCATAAAATGTTTATGAATGCATGTTTTCTTATACTGAGAAAAAATTATTGTTTCAAGAATTGCCAACTTCATCATAATAAAGGAATTTTTTTAGAGATTATTCATAGTAAATTGATTTTGACACGATCCAAATATAAAATGGATTATGATGGATGAAATGAAATTAACTAATCCAAAATAGGCATGACACATTAGAATGTCTAGCAAGAACTCCTGCACATTAAAGAGAAACTGTATGATTTCATATTAGCGTCGAGAAAGAATTTCCACAATCCTCGAATTAGCCATTAATAGTATTGACTCTACTGTATAACATAGTGCGAAAATCAAAAATGGGTTCCAATTACATTATCAAAATATGATTCCGATACTCGAAAGGATATGATGTGGCGGTCAAAAAGGTGTTTTTGAGAAAAACACCAATGTAGTTAGAATATAGCAAGCTACGTGATAAGAATTACGTAAATTTCAATTATTGAAATTAACATTACAGATTAATTATTCAACATGCTTAAGTTAATTCATATTTACTCACAAAATTATCGCTTAATATGATTTTGACTTTTGGTACATATAAGTTGAAATGGAAATTCTAAAATAATGAATTAGAATAATTTGTTTGCACATAACAATCAAAGTGTCTTGAAGTCGATGGGAGTGATACTTAGTTTATGGGTTCAAATAGGATCCAAGAACTAATACACAAGTATCATTCAACAAGCACCAGAATTGAGCAAACATTTTGATAGAAAAATAAGTAATTTGAATTTCAGTCAAAATGCAAAGAAAGCGTTTGTCTATAAGAAAGAATTATAAAGGTACTAGAATATTTCTAACTATGAGTAAACGACAAACTTATGATTGTTAATGATGTACTCATATTAATATCATTATAGTTTGGTTATTTAATTATCGATATTGGATTTTAAAGGACATCTTTTATAACCAATATAAAAGGATGTTGGAATTGTCCCAAATGATATAAAATGACGTTATATTGAAATGTTTAATATGAGGCATATAAGATAGATTCCTTATGCATTAGCAATAGGAATTGTCATATATGTTATACTATCTGCTATATCTCTAGTCGCTTATGTATTTGGTATATTGAGCGGGTATCAAATCAAATTAAAATTACAAAATGGTAGTTAAGAGAATTCTCGAGCGTTTGTGAAATACTACAGAATTATTTATAGAAATAATGAATTCCTTATAAAGGAGTATTTGAACTCGAACTTCATAAGTGATATCAAGTATAGTATGTAAATCCTAAATACGCGTTCAAACTTAAGTTGAGAACTTTAAGTTAGAAATGTTCCAAAATAATGATTGTGGCTAATTTAACCAAAAGGTTATGTACATCGCCTTGAATAAGCGCAAAAATAAAAGCAATGTATAAAAAAATGAACAAAATTATAACTGAAATAGGCGTGATTCCAAATGTTAAGAATCCCTTAACATTGTTCTACGATGACAATGCTGCAATACAGATTGCGAAGAACCTAAAGCTCACTAGAAGTCAAGAAACATACTCTGAAGAGTTCCATATGATAGAGGCAATTTATCAGCATCGAAGAGAGTTGATTGACAAAATAGATAGTTAAGACAATATAACATATCTGTTCACAAAGGGAATAACTCAATCAGTTTTGAGAAAGCAGATCGAAGGAACAAGAATGAGTTTACATAATTGATCCCAAGTGCAAGTGGGAGACTAATAGATTTAAGGGTATGCTTTAGGGGGTAATTATGTAATTTGTGGCATATATGTAACTCATTGACAATCTTTTAGACAATAAGGTATTTGATTTATGTTATATATTTTATTGATAATGACATAATTAATTTAGTAATTAATTTAAAGCACGTACATAAGAAAACCCTTAAAGAAAATGTTATGTGATTGTAGTTGCAAATAGTTTCAGTCATGAGTAATTAATCATCATATAAAAAACATTTTATTTTTAATGTTTCCTAGTCAAGAAGTTTCGAGAAAGGATATCAATACATCCATTAAGACCAGAGTACGCGACCCTCTCCTAATGTTGGGCAGTGTGTTGTTAGTACCTTAATTGTTGATTGTTAACCCAAAAAATGGATCAACACCCTGATTAGCATTTGAAAGCACCAGCCTTGTTCTAACAAATCAATATCACAGATCACAGATATAGAAAGAGAACAATAAAAGAAATTAGACAGAGAATTTTTATAGTGGTTCGGCTGTTAATGAAGCCTACGTCCACTTTATAGTTTTATTAAAGACTGGTTGCTGTTACAAGAGATGTTTGATTACAAGGCTTTGATTATCTTTAAAAACTAGATTGAATCCCCAGAGTTGGAATCCACTGGAGAATCATAGTGAATTCCTTTGGAGATTGTTATAAGGGAGGTAGAGAGTGAAGAATAATTCCAACAGAGCTTCAGCAACAAGTTTGGAGAAGATCCCGTTTATGTTGCAGGTAGGATGGTATTTATATAGAGCGGAGGACTTCTGGGCCAGGCCACTTCATCCACTACTCGTAGGTAGGTAGGGAAGGACCCAGGGGGTCTGGCTCGCAAACCGAGGTAAAACCATGGGTCGTTGGCGACCCGTAGACTTGGCTCATTTGTGAGCCAATGCCTTGGCCTCTTTTCATTACATCCTTAGATAGTTCATTTGAAGATTCGAGGAGAGGCATGGGTCGCTGATGATCCAAGCACTTAGGATTTTTCTGGAGTTTGGAATTGGAGATGTTTCCGTAGTCTTTTGTCGTCGTTGTTCAGTTTTGATAACAATTTACTAGTTGTTTGCGCTCAACTGCTGATTGGGCTAAAAGAATGCTGATCACTCGGTTTATTTGATCCCAGTCGTTGCCATATAAATATAGCTTGGCTCTCATTAACTCCTTGCCTTAGCCTTTCTGGTTAAGTTCCAAACCATTCCGATAACACCAGACTGTTCTGTCTCCTGTTAGATCTTGCTGGGTTAAAAACCCGGATAACATTTGCCCCCTAGAGTATGTCTTCATTGTAAAACAAGGCATGCTCTGGAAGTTATCGCTCTCAATATCCATCCGTCGATTTCCAAATGATTGCATTAAAGTTTTACGAATACGTAGCAGGTTATACTGTTTGTCATCTTGCTTTGGTTTTGACTACTATTGCTTGCCACAATGGATTTCCATAGCTTCTCGGCATGCTTTGGAACGATAGATAAATGTCATAGGATGAGCTCGAGAAAAAGTGCCCCCAACAGTATGGGTCGCTAGCGATCAATTACGTATGGATCGCTAGTGATCCATACTGTTGAAAATTTCTTTCGGATATTTGGGTCGCTAGCGACCCATGATGGATCGCTGGTGACCTAATGCCCTAGGAAATTTTTATGCTTCCTTCTTTCTGCATATTTATATCCTCGAACCGACCTAATAGCTTCATTTGACCTGATCCAAAAAACTTCTCCATGCGATCCATTCCTCGAGCGACTCAACTTCAAGCGATTCAAAGCCTATCTGCGCCTCGATCCATCAATCCCTGGTAATCCATCAATCCCTGGTGATATTTTATCCTTCCATCATGATCCCAGCTCAAAATTTCAAACCCTAACTCGAAATTCCAGCTCGCCACCATCTTGAGTTGCCGTCGATCCATCTAACTCACCACCGATCCATTCATAGTTCGTTGAATTCATCCCTCAATCTTTCCCGTTTCATAGAATTCAATTAAAGATGGGTTCGCTTAATTGGTTTGCTAATTACCATGTTTATGTAATGACTTGATGGCGAGCTTCCATTTGCAATGTTAGTCATGAGAAGTTCGAGTTGATTGCGGTTTAACGGGTCAGATAGCCAATCGAGTCTTGAGTTTTCTTCTGAAACGACGTTCAGGCTTTTGGTTCAATGCTTGACTCGTTTCACTATCTGCGCCCGTTAGACCAGAATTGAATTGTTCCCAGTTTCGTAGATGTTGCACGACATATCACCAGTCGATCCCGATTCTTCCAGAGAATTCGAGCTTATCCTGCTTACTTATTTCACGCTCGGCGTACCTGTAGTGAGAAGAGTTTTCCATGTCGCTTCGGACAACGGATTCGTTATCGATCATTGATCGATAACGGGTAAGTGTACAAGGAGTAGAAACAAAAGCAGAAAATGAAGTGACACGGGAAGTTCTTTTCTTCTTCCACTGCTAGCGAACTATCTACACGAGATAGAGCATTTGTAGTGTTTCGAGCACCGAGTTTATCCCATATAGATAGCACACTGCACCTGCCCCAGTTCGCACTTGAAATCCAACGTGTCGATTACAGTTAATGTTTCTTTGGAATTCAAGTGTGGCAGAGGAAGCTATTAGTTTAGGATAGATTTAAACCATTTTCGAACGCGAGTTTTGTTATTTAGAATGAAGCAGCCATCCATGCGTCGTAAGTCGAGCGGGGGAAGCCCGACGCTCTCAGAGGCCGAGTCATCATCCACTTTGCAAGCTCAATATGGTCAGTTAGTCCCGGTTGGGCCAATCATGGATCGTATGCGTCCCAAATTTAGAGTTCTACTCAATCCACCAGAGAGAGCTTCATCGGTGGTTTCCGCCAAGGTTCTTCATAGCATCTGCACGCAATATGGAATTCTCGAAGAGGATGTGCGTCTACCAGGGAAGGATGAATTCGCTCATATGCCTACCCCGGGGTACACCGCTTGCCATCGATACATGTGCTTAAATAGAGCCGTGACTCCCTTTAACGACTTCCTACGTGAGACTCTTTTGAACTTGGGTATTGCCCCATTTCAACTTCATCCTAATGGCAACGCCAACTTGACTTGCCTAAATGTTCTTTTCATGCGGGTGTTCAATCGTGCTCCAAGTTTTGATGAGTTGCGGTACTTTTTGGCATTCAAGAGAAGAGATGACTATCCTTTCTTGATCATAATTGAAGCCCAAAGAAACTGAAAGATCGTCCTGCGCTTGCAAAGTAACTTGTCACGGTTCAAGACACATTATTTCTTTGTTAGATGCCCCGAGGGCTTCAATCATCGGTGGACGATAAGGGGTAAGCTTCTTTTTTCCATTTACCAAACTCTGATGTGTTGTAATGGAGTTTCTAACTAGTCGTATGTCTCTTGTAGTTATCCCAAGGCCGAATAAAGACGTGGTTCTTGATGAAGTTTGTCAAACTCTAAAGGCTATCGATACCAAGGAGAGATGTGTCAAAGTGCTACTGACTGATGAGAACTTACGTCGATATGGATTACTGGCTTCGGGTAAATCCACCGTTCAAGTTGAAACTCCCTCTCCTACCCGATCCAGTGTTTTTACATGATCTACTTCTTCATCCCATGATTACGAGGAAGGTTAAGAGAGAGATAGACTGATGAGGCCCGTGAGGAGATGCCGTTGCGACTGGATTAAGCGGTTCAGTTAGAATGCCTCCAATTCCGAAGGAAATAGAAGAAGAGTTCACGCATAGTGAAGGCAAGGCCGCGCTGGACTTAGAAAAGGAAGAAGGGGAGTTTGAGAGTAGCAGCGATGAGTCCACTGCTAGTGATTACTTCTTGTCAGAATCTGATGGTTGGGACTCAGAGTCTTATGATGAGACTCCAAGAACGAGTCCCGTTCTCCCAAGTTCACCTCTTCCCGATGCAAGTGACAAAGGCAAAGCCCCTAAGATCGGAGGGCATCAAGATTTTCCAAGTAGGGACATCGGAGCGGAATTCGAGGATTTTAGCGATGTTTGTGTTGACTTTGATGCGCTCATGAAAGAAGACTTTAAATTTGACATGGCACCTCCCAACTTGGGTGATATCACGCCAGCAGTTAGCCCGGTTCTGCCCACAATAAGCGAAGTTAGTCCGATCCCACCTATAATGACTGTTCGTTCCGGTTCGTGATGACGTTTTAGGCCCATATTAGAAACACAATACACATTGCATTTGGATCACACTCACCTCCATTCATCCCTTCACATTTGTTGTGCTTATTTTTTCGCTTCTAAAACCTTTTATGTATGTTTTAAGACAGGTATGATGAGGGGACGAGGCTTTTATGATGAATTTGAAGACTTCACTGACTTGTTAGTCCATGAGTTGATGGTTTTGATGACAACAACCTTAGAATAAGATTATAAAATATAAATACTAACATTATAGTTTAGATATATATGTATATGCAGGATTTAACCATGCAGGTATCAAGATTGAAGACTGTACAGTATAGAGATTCAAGATATCAAGATTGAAGACTCATGAGTATCAAGAATATCAAGATTATCAAGAATATCAAGATTATCAAGAGTTCAAGATTTCAAGATAAGTATTGAGTCTAGAATTATGTTAAAACTTCATAATAGCACTGAAATCTTCACTCCATTTTTCTTTTGGGATGGAACCCATTTCTACCTTTTTAGTGGCTTACAAACCCACGACAAGTAGCTTACAAACCTACGACAAGTGGCTTACAAACCCACGAACATCCTGGTTTTGTACAAGTTCTCGAGTCCTGATATGATGAGATATTCTGCAGGAAGAAACTTGCAAAACTACTTCAAAATGATTTTCAAAACTACTTCAGAATGATTTTCAAAACTGCTTTTCAAAATGTTTTAGCCTTAAAAATTATCTTTTCAAATGATTTTCAAAAGGATGTTTTAGCCTTAAAATATTCTTTGTTTTTGTTTTTAATAAACTCTTGTTTTTAAAACTTCGTTTGTTTTAAACTATCTTTTAATTATAATATATTTATACTTAGATTTAAATATAAAATTATAGTAAAATTTTATATATATTATTCTCTATATGTATCTATGTATTTTATCTATAGTCAAGTATATTTATAAAGTTTAAATAGCTTTTCATATAAGATAAAGGTTATTTTCAAAGAAAATCAAATCATCAAAAAATGCTTTGGGATGTCGACATGCCTTAGTACCCATGTCGACACAGTGACAATTAGATTCAAAAATTTGAATTTCAAAAGAAGTGTCTATTCGTCATAACCTTTCACAAATGGACATGGCTGTTGTTCTTCTATAAATAGGGGTTAGTTTCAATGAATTTTATATCAGATTTTCTGGTTTTTCACTTCTCTTCTTCCTCCACATTTTCGTATTCAAAATCCTATCATCACTCTGCCGAAGTCAACATTGAATCTAACTAGATTATCTCTGGTTTGATTCTCTGTCACTATCTCATCAAGATCCTCAGTGCTATTCAGAGTTATAGACTTCTTTGTAATCTATCTAGCCTTGAGAAATCAATTGGGTGAACTTGTTGCCCGGAAATCAAGTATCTCTACCCAGAGGATTGTGATTCTGGAGGGTGTACCTCGTGGCCTTGAAATTGAGGGTTGTAATTGTTGAATTGCTTTTGAAAGGAAATCTGTACTTAGTTGTGCGGGATTGGATGTAGGGTAACTCCGAACCAGTATAAAATCCGGTGTGTTCTTTCCTTTACTGCATTTACTTTATTTCTGCATCTGTGTTTGATTCTGTGATTATATCTGAATATTACATACATTTGTGTTCAAATTAACATAAATTCAAAAAGATTTAGTAATTTCTTATAAACACTATTCACCCCCCCCCCTCTAGTGTTATTCCTAGCCTTAAGATCCGTAATCCGCATTCCTCACATTTGGTATCAGAGCAAGGTTTTCAAAAGTTTCATAATCTGATTTTTGAAAAAGTTTTTTTTTAAAATGGCTATGTTTAAGAAATTTTTTAATGCTTGTTTAGAAATATTCAGATCATCATTGTCTCTTGAGTCTGCATATAATCAATATTCAAATACAAGTTGTCTACTAAGATTGTTTGATGTGCAGGAATCATGCTTTATGGGAGTTGAGGAATCAATCCAGAACAAACAAACTGTGCATATCAAAAAGAACAAATGGGTACTCGATAGTGGATGTTCTAGACACATGACTGGGAATCTAGATATGCTGAATGATATAATATACAAAGACGGAGGGCTAGTTAACTTTGGAGACAATTCAAAAGGTTATGTGATCGGCATCGGTAAAGTCGGTAACTCTGAAACTCCTATTATTACTAATGTTTTGCTAGTTAAGAATCTGAAACACAATCTGCTTAGTATAAGTCAACTATGCGATAAAGGATATAAAATTAAATTTGAAAAAGATAAGTGTCACATTGAAGATAATAATTCAACCATAATATTTGAGGGAATTAGGAAAAAGAATATTTATATTCTTAGTATGAAAATTTCAAATGATAACTTGTGTCTTTTGGCAAATGCAAGTGACCCTTGGATTTGGCATAAGAGATTTGGGCATTTGAATTTCAAACTCTTATCTAGACTGTCAAAACATGATCTAGTAAGAGGCATCCCTAAAATGAATTTTAAAGTAGATAGTCTATGTGATGCATGTCAACTAGGAAAACTTAGAAAAAGCTCCTTTAAATTAAAAAATATAATTTCTACTTCAAAACCTCTTGAATTACTTCATATTGATCTATTTGGTCCATCTTAAATTCTATCAATAAATAATAGTAAATATGATTTTGTAATTGTAGATGATTATTCTAGATTTACATGGACAATATTTTTAAAACATAAAAGTGATACTTTTGAATATTTTAAGAATTTTTCAAAAAGGGTTCAAAATCAACTTTCTCAAAAAATTATAACCATCCGTAGTGATCACGGTGGTGAATTTGAAAATGAAAAGTTTGAAGAATTCTGCAATAAAAAGGAAATAATACACAATTTTTCATTTCCAATAACTCCACAACAAAACGGAGTAGTAGAACGTAAAAATAGGATGATTCAAGAGTGTGCGAGAACTATGCTTTCTGATAGTAATTTACCAAAGTACTTTTGGGCAGAAGCAGTTGCTACCGCCTGTTATATTTTAAATAGAATTTTAATTAGACCTTTAACTGATAAGACATCTTACGAACTTATTTACTCAAAGAAACTTAAGGTATCTTATTTTAGAATTTTTGGAAGTAAATGTTTTATTTTAAATACAAAAGATAACTTAGATAAATTTGATCCTAAATCCGACAAAGGTATCTTTATCGGATACTCTAATAGAAGTAAAGCATACAGAGTATTTAATTTAAGAACTAATACCATCGAAGAAACAATGCATGTTTCATTTGATGAAATTTTCAAAATTTTTGAAGAAATAAATGATGAAGAGGATTTAATCACTCAAAACCAAGAGTCAACTGAAACTAATAATGAATTAAATCATCCTAATAAAAGGATTAAACTTTTAAAAGATCACCCTATAGAAAATATACTTGGAGATACGCAATCTGTTGTTAAAACTAGAAACCAACTAAGTCAAATGAGTAATGTAGCTTTTATATCAACTATTGAACCCAAAAATCCAGAAGAAGCATCAACTGATGATTCATGGATTTTGGCTATGCAAGAAGAATTAAATCAATTCACTAGAAATGATGTTTGGAAACTTGTTTCTAGACCTGAAAATAAAACAATAATTGGAACTAAATGGGTTTATAAAAATAAAATGAATGAACAAGGAGAGGTTATTAGAAATAAAGCCCGGTTAGTCGCTCAAGGTTATTGTCAAGAAGAAGGAATATATTTTGATGAAACCTTTTCCCCCGTAGCAAGATTAGAAGCCATTAGGATTCTACTTGCTTTCGCAAATCATAATAATTTCAAATTATTTCAAATGGATGTTAAAAGTGAATTTTTAAATGGTTTTGTAAAAGAAGAAGTATTTGTTAAACAACCACCACTTTTTGAAAATGATAAATTTCCAAATCATGTTTACAACCTAAAGAAAGCTCTATATGGTCTAAAGCAAGCTCCTAGAGCCTGGTATGATAGACTAAGATCTTACTTGTTACAATCAAATTTTGAAATAGGTAAAGTAGATAATACTCTTTTTATTAAAAGAAATAAAAATGATATTCAACTAGTACAAGTCTACGTAGATGATATCATTTTTGGATCAACTAATTTTGAAATGAAAAAAGAATTTTCTGATATAATGACAAAAGAGTTTGAGATGAGTCATATGGGTGAATTAAACTTCTTTTTAGGATTACAAATAAAACAATTAGATAATGGTATCTTTATTAGTCAAGAAAAATATGCTAAAGACCTAGTTAGTAAATTTGGTTTGACTACTGCAAGTGGAAAACCCACTCCCATGGCAACCAATGAGTACCTTAGTAAAGAAGATCTCTCGAAAGATGTAGATCAAAAATTATATAGAGGAATGATTGGATCACTACTCTATATCACTGTAAGTAGACCTGATATCATGCATAGTGTCTGTCTCTGTGCAAGGTATCAAACCCAACCTAAAGAAACTGACTTAAAAGCTGTAAAACGTATTATAAGATATGTTAAACACACCTTTGATTATGGCTTATTTTATCCTAAAAATGATTCGTTTGACTTAATATCTTACTGTGATGCTGGTTATGCTGGTTGTAAATCAGACCGGAAAAGTACAAGTGGAACTTGTCACCTTTTAGGGCATTCTCTGATTTCCTGGTTTAGTAAAAAGCAAAACACAGTTTCTCTATCAATAACTGAAGCAGATTATATTTCTGCTGCTTTGGCTTGTTCTCAAGTAATATATATGCAACAAACTTTAAAAGATTTTGGTTTAAATATCTCAAAATCACCAATTTATTGCGATAATACTAGTGCAATAAATTTATCCAAAAATACTACTCAACATGCTCGAACTAAACATATTGATATCAGACACCATTTTCTCAGAGATAATATAAGTAGAGAAGTAATTACTCTCGACTGTATCAATTCTAGAAATCAAATTGCTGATATCTTAACAAAACCCTTAAATGAATCTACATTTACTAAATTAAGAAGAGAATTAGGTATTTGTTCTTTAACTGAAATATAAAATATAAATAACAAAGTATAATTAAAAATTAAATCAAAATAAATCAAATAGTAAAAATATTGAGAACCATGTCGACATCCCCCCTATACCCATGTCGACATATAACGTTTTTTAAATTTTAAAAAATTTCCCAGCAAAATTCAAATAATTGGTTATATATTCTTCTTATTTTCAAAATTTTCTTCATTCTCTCTGTTCTCCTTTTGTTTTATCTTCTGAAATCAATTTATCAATGGCCTCCTCTTCCAAATCAAACATAAAGTGAAGAAGAAGAACCAATGGAAGAAGAGCATGCAGAAGACAACGACAAAGTCATTTGCGTTGGCGAAGTATGTTTTGACAAAGACAGAAACTTGGTTGAACAACGTGGAAATTTCTGTTTCCATTATCCAAATTGTTCGATCCATAGATCTCCAATTGTCAAAGATACTCAGTAGTTTCTTCTTTTTCGTTTTTTCATCGTTATGTGTATATTTGTCATGTTTTACGAAAATGTAAATATAAACATATATATATTAAAATAAATATTGCGTGTTCTTATATATGATTCCTATATATGTTATATATAAGTATTATATAGGTACTTGGTTAGGAATGTTAGTAGTTTAGGACTAAGTTTTAGGTTTACAAGTAAGTATTGATGATAACACTATCATCATTAGGATATTAGACTAAGAGTTATATAGTTTAGAGTTAGTTTGTTTTTGTTGATGACAAAGGGGGAGAAATATAAAATAGGAGAGTTAGGCATAGATTAAGAGGGAGTTATTAGATTTAATTAATATTTTATAAACAAAGGTTGTCATCATAAAAAAGGGGGAGATTGTTAGTCCATGAGTTGATGGTTTTGATGACAACAACCTTAGAATAAGATTATAAATTATAAATACTAACATTATAGTTTAGATATATATGTATATGCAGGATTTAACCATGCAGGTATCAAGATTGAAGACTGTACAGTATAGAGATTCAAGATATCAAGATTGAAGACTCATGAGTATCAAGAATATCAAGATTATCAAGAATATCAAGATTATCAAGAGTTTAAGATTTCAAGATAAGTATTGAGTCTAGAATTATGTTAAAACTTCATAATAGCATTGAAATCTTCACTCCATTTTTCTTTTGGGATGGAACCCATTTCTACCTTTTTAGTGGCTTACAAACCCACGACAAGTAGCTTACAAACCTACGACAAGTGGCTTACAAACCCACGAACATCCTGGTTTTGTACAAGTTCTCGAGTCCTGATATGATGAGATATTCTGCAAGAAGAAGTTTGCAAAACTACTTCAAAATGATTTCAAAACAACTTCAGAATGATTTTCAAAACTGCTTTTCAAAATGTTTTAGCCTTAAAAATTATCTTTTCAAATGATTTTCAAAAGGATGTTTTAGCCATAAAATATTCTTTGTTTTTGTTTTTAATAAACTCTTGTTTTTAAAACTTCGTTTGTTTTAAACTATCTTTTAATTATAATATATTTATACTTAGATTTAAATATAAAATTATAGTAAAATTTTATATATATTATTCTCTATATTTATCTATGTATTTTATCTATAGTCAAGTATATTTATAAAGTTTAAATAGCTTTTAATATAAGATAAAGGTTATTTTCAAAGAAAATCAAATCATCAAAAAATGCTTTGGGATGTCGACATGCCCTAGTACCCCATGTCGACATAGTGACAGTTAGATTCAAAAATTTGAATTTCAAAAGAAGTGTCTATTCGTCATAATCTTTCACGAATGGACATGGCTGTTGTTCTTCTATAAATAGGGGTTAGTTTCAACGAATTTTATATCAGATTTTCTGGTTTTTCACTTCTCTTCTTCTTCCACATTTTCTTATTCAAAATCCTATCATCACTCTGTCGAAATCAACATTGAATCTAACTAGATTATCTCTGGTTTGATTCTCTGTCACTATCTCATCAAGATCCTCAGTGCTATTCAGAGTTATAGACTTCTTTGTAATCTATCTAGCAAGAAAAGGTGTAATTGTAGCCTTGGAAATCAATCAAGCGAGAAAAGGTGTGACTGTAGCCTTGAGAAATCAATTAGGTGAACTTGTTGCCCGGAAATCAAGTATCTCTACCCAGAGGATTGTGATTCTGGAGGGTGTACCTCGTGGCCTTGAAATCGAGGGTTGTAATTGTTGAATTGCTTTTGAAAGGAAATCCGTACTTAGTTGTGCGGGACTGGATGTAGGGTAACTCCGAACCAGTATAAAATCCGGTGTGTTCTTTCCTTTACTGCATTTACTTTATTTATGCATCTGTGTTTGATTCTGTGATTATATCTGTGTCTGAATATTACATACATTTGTGTTCAAATTAACATAAACTCAAAAAGATTTAGTAATTTCTTATAAACACTATTCACCCCCCCTCTAGTGTTATTCCTAGCCTTAAGATCCGTAATCCGCATTCCTCACACGACTCACAGAGATATCCGAAGCGCTCCTCCAGCCACCATCAAGTCCAAGAAACGGAGGAGGAATACAGAAGGAGAAAAGAGCTCAAAGTCGAAACCCAGCACAAAGAAGAAAGAGACCGAGTTCGATCATATAAAGGTGGGTATGAGAAGAGAAGATCTCTTGAGGAAAGGGATGAACCGTCGAAAAAGTCAAAGTTTGAACATTGCCCTCGTTCTTCAGAGCTCGCTTCAAAACATTCTTCCGTGGGCCAAGAAATTCCAATCACTTCTTCCCCCATTCTACCTTCAACTCATATTTCATCATCTTCTATCATTACTGCTGCCCCTGGTACTTCTCGCCCCCACCGGAGACCTGCCTATGTACTTCCTTCGGGCCCGTCTAATCTTTAGGAAGCGCTCCCTGATTGGTTCTTGAAGGGGGTTAAGTTCGACTTGGATCTACACCCTATTCGCAAGGGTTCCTACATGTCGCATCACCAAGCTATTCAGAGCAATCTAGAACAGGCCGAAGGATGGAAGAAGCTTTGTAAACAGCTGGCGGATAGGAACAAAAATAATTATCAGGAGATCCTCTCCTTCGAATCAGAGAAGGACAATTTGGAGAAGGGGTTGGCCGACCGCGATGCTAAGATTAAACAGCTAAAAAAAGAGAAGGAGGCGTCCCTTCGTGAAAGTAGGAGGAACACCGATCTGATGAAGGAGTTGAAGCATGCGCATGCAAAAGTTGAGATCGTCTGGAGGGACGAGATTAAGATGACTCATATGGAGGAGGCTAAGCTGAAAAAAGAAGTGGCCGCTTGTAACGCCATCATCAAGGCTCAGAGGAAAACTATCGCCGACCATGATCCGATTGTTAAGGGGCACAACAAAACTATTTCCGACCAAGCCGAGACCACCGCCAAGCTAAAGGCTCATGTCGTGCAGCTCAGTGCCGATTAGACTGCCGCTGAAGTTGAGAAGGCTGCCGTGAAAGTGGATTGCTTGGACCTCTAAAATGCCTTCAACAGGAAAATGGAGAAGCTAGATGCGACTATTCTGAACTTCTATGTTAACTCTCTGTTACATCAAGGAAGTCTCAGCCATCTCATCCCGAAGTTTCCGCGCACTCTCACTTTAGTTTGGGAGGAAATCTTATCTCGTTTTGCCGACAGCGACGATGTTTATTCCGATCGAGAGTTGCAGTACGCCTATCTTAATGACGATCCAAGAAGGAATTACTTAAGGGCCAGGAAATTCTCCGAGTTGAAAGAGAGAAGGAGGCCACCGATGCTTCCTTGACAACTACCGCCGACGTGCTTACTGAGCCTTCTATTTCCAGCGCGGGCGAATTATCGGAGCAGCCCCACGATCAGCCAATAAGTTCAGAACTTGAAATTCTCCCTCAGGTGGTGGAGCCATCAAAAAAAGGCAAAGGAAGTGAATTCGAGGTTGCTTTTCTCGATCGTTCCTCTGGTGCAGGTAACGTCCTTGCTTCCCCCGAATTGGGAGCTTCCAATTTACGCCGCAAGAGCAAGAAGAATTTAATACTTTCATTTTTGATCTTATAGGTCCATCTACCTTTCATGTTGACGTGCCAGCTACTTCGACGCCCGTACCTGCTACCATTTCCACATCTTATGTGGTTGTTTCTGTTTCTGTTCCGGTTCCCACATCCACGTCTAGTCAACCGGGGCCAGAAGCTGAAAAGATAACTGCACTTCATGGCTTGGATGACCCTTCTGTGTTGTTGGAAGGAGACGTAATAGCAACAGAGGCCAAGGAGCAGGAGACTTAGACGGAGCAACCGTAGAAGACTCAACACGAACTGGCTACTATCAAGAGGGAAAAGGTCGAAGCGATCAAATCCTTTAAAAGCTCCCACAAATCATGAAAGAGAAAGACGAAGGGAGAGACTTCCAAGAAGGATTCGGAGGAAGATGCGGACATTGCCACCGAGCTATTCGTTGACATCACCGGCAATGACACCACTCTTGAGAAGAAGCAGAAGCTGCCGATCAAGGGAGGAAAAGGGAGCAGCGAAAAGAAGCATTGAGCGGCTTGTATGAAGGCTGACTTGTTTTTAGTCAACAACTTACATAAAGATTGACTTGTTTTTGTTTCTTTTTGAGTCATCCCGTTCAAGTGCAAAGTCTGCACTTTGCGTCTTTACTGTCGAGTCCGTATTTTCTTTTTGTTGGTCGATGTTGTGTGGGTACGGCCCCCACATTTTGACCCTGTGTACAAAAAATTATAAGTAATATATTTATATTTTGACTGCACTCTTATCTGTATGTTCATATGTGTTCTGTGTACTTGTGCTTGTTTTATCTTATAATTTTCTAGTTCTGTGATTTTAGTTGCTAACCATAAAATCTACTTGATAACAAAAATATGAAAGGAAGTTAATAAGGTTGAGGTTTCGATGAAGACACGGGCCAAGTCATCATGAAGGACATAAAAAGGATGTTTCGAAGGCATTGAGCAAGTATCGAAGGAGTCGAAAGCATCAACTACTCATACAGTGCAAAGGCCTTCGACCCAGATGGAAACAGATGAACCCTTCCGCCACTACCAACCTTTCAACATAGATGAACAAGTAATGTTGACTTCGAGACAACTTTCGAAGGCAATCGATAGTTCTCTCCCAACTACACGATAAACCTTTCGAAATCAAAGGCTTCACCCCCATAGTGGCCTTTTCGAAAGCATAGCAAGCCTTTCGAACCAGTCAAGATCCATCCAGGACACCTTTCGATAGTGTTGAAAGGTGCTATAAAGAAAGAAATAGTCAGAAATTAGCAAAGACAAAAGAATGGTAAAGGCCCTTTCGACAACGTCGAAAGGAGATAAGGTTTTCGATCAGGTCGAAAGGTTAAGAGAGAATGAAGAAGCTGCTAGAGTATGACAAGAAGAACAAGGACGCCTTTCGAAAACGTCGAAAGGAAACACAACCTTCGAAAGGAAGCATAGCCTTCGACAATATTGAAGGGAAACATAGCTCTCGACAACCTCGAAGGGAAACATAGCCTTCGACAATATTGAAGGGAAACATAGCTCTCGACAACATCGAAGGGAAACGTAGCTTTTGACAACGTCGAAAAGAGGCATAACTTTCTACTAGGACAAAAGGCCCAAAATAGCATATAAGGAGAAGACCTTTCAACCAGGTCGAAGGCAAGGAAGCAAAAGGATAAACCAAGAAGTATAAGGGAATACCTTTCGACGTCGTCGAAAGGTTCATGACCTTTCGATCAAGTCGAAAGGTTTGAGGTGGCATATAAAGGGGGGGCCTTTCGACCCAGTCAAAAACAAAGGCACGGAGGGGCTGACCTACATATATAAATAAGACCCAAGGGGTCCAGTTTTAGGGACCAGATTCTGGAATATTGAATTCATTTTCTTTACTCTACTTTCTTAGCAATAATTGTACTTAGAAGAAACCCTATATCAAATTAGGTAGAAAGCTCAATTTCTTGTAACTCATTTCGGATAATAAATAAAAATGGAGATAGCTTATTCAAAATGGATATTGGTGACGAGAAAGATCATTAACTAGACTAATGATCAATTGCACATGATTCTAACTTTTTCTCAAAATCTTTGTTGGTCTATGCTATATGTAAGATCAACTTAGGCATTTCCAATTGAAACACATCATCATCGGAGCCTACACATAATGCTAAAAATAAAAATGATGATGGGGTGTCGATTAAGTTGACTGCATGAGTTATGGGAATATCTAAATCGATCTTATATAAGGAATATAAAGTGGGATGTAGACAATTAAACTGGGATTGCTTCAAAAGGTGGAACACCTTTCGATCTAGTCAAAGAAATACTTCCGAAAGGAATCCTAGTTGATATTGCCTAACAACCATTCAGGATGGAATTCATTCGAGGGGAATCCACTCATTTAGGCATCTGAACCCTTTCGAAGGGATTCCATGAAAAGAATATTGACACCAAAGGGGTTGAAAACAATCAAGAAAAACTGTTAGAATAATCATCCCCTTTCGACAAAGTCGAAAGGTCTTAAATTTTGCCTTCCGACGCGATCGAAAAGGGGTAGAAGACATTAATGATTGATTGTTTCAACTTACAAGGGAGATGAAACTCAATAAAGTGATGACTTTGAAAGCTATATGTTGTGAATAACTCCTAAAGATAATTTAACTATTCCAACCTGATCGAAAGGTTGGAGTGGTCTTCGTCATCCCTTTCGACAAGGTCGAAAGGTTAACAATTTGCTATTATGCCAACCTAATCGAAAGGATGGAGTGGCTACGTCAACCCTTTCGACAAGGTCGAAAGGTTTGGAAATTACTATTACACTAACCTAGTTGAAAGGTTGGAGCGGCCACATATCCCTTTCGACAAGGTCGAAAGGTTAGGTGATTTACTGAGTGGCTTCATTATCCCTTTCGACAAGGTCGAAGGGTTAGGTAATTTTCTATTCCTTTCAACCAAGTCAATTTAGTCAACAGCTAAAACTATAACCTCAAATCCTTTCGACTAAGTCATTCTATTCGAAAGATGTGCTTTCAAAGACAAGAATCCTCTCAACAATATGGTCATGTTCAAATAGATTTATCTTTTAAAAAGTATTGGGGATGTTGACAAGATTTCTTGTTAACAATAGCCAAAGCCCTTCGTTCGAAGTAACAAAACTTAGAGATTAACAGAACTTAGAAATTAACAACACTTTGTAAATTAATAGAACTTTAGAAATTAACAGGACTTAAGAGTTTCTTTGTTAACTTCTTTGTTTAAAAAAGTTTAGTTTGGAGTGACAGAACTTGTGAACTTATTGTTTTCACGTGCTTTTGTTCGGGTACCAATGTATGCCCCCAGTTCACAGGGAAGTTTACTTCAAACAATTTTCAAATGACCGGAAACTTAAGGTTTAGATAACTCTTTTATCAAACTTGAAATTTGGCTAAGTTACAACTTGATACCCTTTTCTTCGGAAGTTTATTAACTTTAGCATGTAATCCTAGTTTCTGGCGATATTATGGTAAGTATGCAATTTACGCACAGGTAAGTGTTGTCAGTCACTGAGTGCCTTCCTTATAGCACCAATTTTGTTCGGGTTGCGCTTATTATTCCCAACTATATGCGTGCGGTTTCTCATGCTCCTTGGTGTTTCCCATCTTTGGGTCATGTGAGGGGCCATTATTTTGGAATTTAGCGCGCAGCTTGTGTAGTGCGCGGCATTTGGTGCTCCTTGACGTTGTTTATCTCCGGGTGACGCAAAGAGTGTAAGTTCAGATGCGTGGCTTATGAGATGCATGGCTTTTGGTGCTCCTTGGCGTTGCCTATCTCCGGGCAATGCGAGGAGTTAGTTTTTGATGCACGGCTTACGAGATGCGCGGCTTTTGGTGCTCCTTGGCATTTCCTATCTCTGAGCAATGCGAGTAGCGTAAATTTGGATGCTCCTCGGCGTTGCCTATCTCCCGGTAACGCGAGGAGTTAGTTTTTGATGCTCAGCTTACGAGGTGCGCGGCTTTTGGTGCTCCTTGGCGTTGCCTATCTCTGGGCAACGCAAGGAATGTAAATTTGGATGCTCCTCGGCATTGCCTATCTTCGGGCAACGCGAGAAGTTAGTTTTTGATGCGTGGCTTACGAGATGTGCAGCTTTTGATGCTCCTTGGCGTTGCCTATCTCCAGGCAACGCAAGTAGTGTAAATTTGGATGCTCCTCGGCATTACCAATCTTCAAGCAATGCGAGGAGTTAGTTTTTGATTCGTGGCTTACGAGATTCACGGTTTTTGGTGCTCCTTGGCATTGCCTATCCGGGCAACGCAAGGAGTGTAAATTTTGATGCTCCTTGGCATTGCCTATCTTCGGGCAACGCGGGCAATTAGTTTTTGATGCGCAGCGTACGAGATGCGTGACTTTTGGTGCTCCTTGGCGTTGCCTATCTCCGAGCAACGCAAGGAGTGTAAATTTGAATGCTCCTCGGCGTTGCCTATCTCTGGGCAACACGAGGAGTTAGTTTTTGATGCGTGGCTTTTGGTGCTCCTTGGCATTGCCTATCTCCGGGCAACGCAGAGAGTGTAAATTTAGATGCGCCTCGGCGTTTCCTATCTTTGGGCAACGCGAGGAGTTAGTCTTTTAGTGCTCCTCGGTGTGGCCTATCTCCGGGCAATGCGAGGAGTTAGTGTTTTAGTGCTCCTCGGCATTTCCTATCTCCGGGCAACGCAAGGAGTTAGTCTTTTAGCACTCCTCGACGTTGCCTATCTCCGGGCAGTCCGAGGAGTTAGTATTTTAGCGCTCCTCGGCGTTGCCTATCTCCAAGCAGTGCGAGGAGTTAGTTTTTTAGCGCTCCTCGGCGTTGCCTATCTCCGGGCAACGTGAGGAGTTAGTTTTTTAGTGCTCCTCGACATTGCCTATCTCCGGGCAGTGCAAGGAGTTGGTTTTTTAGTGCTCCTCGGTGTTTCCTATCTCCAGGCAATGCGAGGAGTTAGTTTTTTTAAGGGGCATTTCACTAGAAGGACAAACTTTGCAGTCCAATTAGTTTCTAGGACACACACCCACAGAAATTAATTTCAAGGCCAAAGTCAGCAGAATAATTACTTTTAAGGACAAAGTCAGCAGTGCAATTACTTTCAAGGACATAATTTCATAGGTTTTTAGGCCTTAGAAACTAATTATTTTGCATTTTATCCTTAAAAGTAATTATTTCAGTTGTGCGTCCTAGAAACTAATTGCACTAGCTAAAGAGGCCCTTGTGGCTAATTTCCACTTTTTTTAAAGGTAAGGATCAGGTTCCGCCTATCCAACGGTATGATCGATTTGCTTCCATCGACCCGTCGGGTATTTATTATGGACACAATTTTGTCAGATTAAAATAGCGAATCATATTTTATTAAGGAAAGCATGGCAGATTCTTTGCCTATTTACAACGCCTCCGGCATTTCCGAGATGGCTTATTTGCTGAAAAATAGAGAATACATAGAGTAGTTTTTAAATGAAGTAACGACGGAGTGACTCGCTATTTCAAGCTCTGAGAACCATGATTCTATCAACGGTTGTCAGCTTGAAAGTCTCGTCCCTGAGCTTTTGATTAACGACATATGGTCCTTCCCAATTTGGTCCGAAGGCCTCTGGAACGGGGTAAACTCGCTTGTGCACAAGATCTCCAACTTTGAAGGTTTGATTATGAACTTTGGAGTTGAAGTACCATGCGACCCTTTTTTGGTGGGCGGCAGTTCTCAACTCTGCTTCTTCTCTTTTTTCATCAAGCATGTCTGGCGAATTGAGTAGGAGCTGCTCACTTTGTTTTTGATTGAAATTCTACCTTCAGTGCGAGGGGACTTCTAATTCAACTAGAATCATTGCTTCTGAACCATATGCTAAGGCGAACGGAGTGTGGCCAGCTGTCGTTTTGTGGGTTGTTCTGTAAGCCCATAGTGCGAGTGGAAATTCATCAACCCAGTTTCCTTTTGCTTTTGTTAGTCACTTTTTGATAGTGGACTTAATGATCTTGTTTATTGCTTCCACCTGCCCGTTTGCTTGTGGATGAGCCACTGCGGAAAAGATCTTTTCAATTCAAGAGCGCTTGCAGAAGTCTTTGAACTCGGCACTTTTGAATTGATATCCATTGTCAGTGATGATTTTTTTATGGCACACCAAACCTCCAAATGATGTTTTTAGTAACAAAGTTAATAACTTTCTTTATGGTTATAGTGGCCAGCAGTTCCGCTTCGACCCACTTTGTGAAATAATTTACGGCAACTATAGCATATTTGGCCCCTCCTTTTGCTATTGGCAAGATGCCAATCAAGTCAATCCCCTATATTGCGAACGGCCATGGACTGACCATCTATGTTAGCTCCGTTAAGGGAGTTCTCTTAATTTTGCTGAACCTTTGGCAGCAATCGCATCTCCTGGCATGATCTGTAGCATCGCGATTTATCGTTGGCCAAAAATACCATACCCGAAGGACTTTCTTCGCAAGGATCTACCCCCCTAGTGCGGTCTCCACATTCGCCTTCATGTACCTCCTTTAGGATTCTTCGTGCTTCATCATCGGTCACACACCTAAGAAGAGGGGCCGAGAATCCCTTTCGATAGAGTATCCCATCATGCATCATGAACTGTGGCGCCTTCCAGAGGAGCTTCTTCCATTGATTTCGGTCAGTTGGAAGGTTTCTATAAGTAGATAGTCCTTTATCGGCGTCATCTATGTATCTGGTTCGACAGTGGTTTTGAGAATCCAGTCTACGTCCATTTCGTCTATGCTTGGGTTGGTTAGAGTTTCAATCAAGACCAACCCCAATGACTGAGCTACTCCGGAACTTGCCAGCTTAGCCAAATAATCTACCTTGGTGTTTTGCTCCCGTGGGATGTGAGTTATAGTGCAGTGCTCGATGTCGCTTAGCAGTTCTTGTACTTTGGATAGGTACGGGGTAAGATTGTCTCCATGTGCTTGGTACTTCCCTTTTACTTAACAGACGACCAACTAGGAGTCGCTGTATATGTGAATTGGTTTTATCTTGAGTTCCTTCACAATCTTCAGTCCATCGATCAGTGTTTCGTACTCTACTTCATTATTGTTGCTGGGAATTCCAAGCGTAAAGCATAGCTAATGGCTCGCCCCTCGGGGGTTTCAAGCACTACCCTTGCTCCCGAACAGAAGTTATTGGATGCGCCGTCAATGAAGAGCTTCCATCGTGTACTTACTTCTAACTAAACTTCTTCCTTGTCATCCCTTATAGTAAATTCGAGGATGAAGTCGGCCAACGCCTGCCCATTGATGGCTTTCCTGGGGTGATATGCGATGTCATATTGACTTAGCTCTATATTCCACTTGAGTAGTCGTTCGGAAGTTTCTGGCCGGTATAAAACTTGCTTCGGGGGTTGGTCAGTCAATACTTTGATTGGATGAGCCTGGAAGTATGGTCGTAATTTCCGGGATGCGATCAAAAGACAATTTGCTAGCTTCTCCAGTTTGGGTAATTCTTCTCAGCTCCGGTGAATCATTTGCTAATGTAGTACACGGGTCGCTGGATTCTCGCTTCTTCCCGCACGAGAGCGGCGCTCAGTGTGTGCGGGGAAAATACTAAATAAACGAATAGGTCTTCTCCATCCACCGGCTTTGATAAGATTGGAGGAGCTTCCATGTGTCGTAGCAATTCCTTGAAAGCTGTCTGACAAGCTTCACTCCATTCAAAGTTTTTCTTTCCCTTCTTCAGTGCATCGAAGAACGGTATGCACTTGTCTGTATCTTTTGAGATGAATCGACTCAGTGCTGCGACTTTTCCATTCATGCTTTGAAGTTCCTTCTTATTCTTAGGGGCTTGGACTTCCCATAGCACAGTTATTTTCTCTGGATTCGCTTCGATGCCCCGGGCAATTACTATGAATCCCAAGAATTTCCCAGAGGCCACTCCAAAGTGACATTTGAGCGGGTTGAGCTTCATTCTGTATTTTCGGAGTATCTCAAACATTTCAACAAGGTTGTCTAGATGGTTAGTAGCTACTCGAGATTTGACCAACATGTTGTCCACATAAACTTCCATAGTCTTTCCAATCTGGCGTTTATACATAGTATTCACTAGCCTTTGGTACGTTGCCCCTGTATTTTTCAAGCCGAATGACATTACCCTGTAGTAGTACAATCCCAAATCGGTGATGAAGCTGGTGTTCTCTTAGTTAGGCTCATGCATCGGGATCTAGTTGTAGCTCGAGTACACATCCATAAACGACAGCAGTTCATGTCCCGCCATTCCATCCATAAGCTGGTCAATTCTAGGGAGCGGGAAGCTATCCTTCGGACAAGCTTTGTTTAGGTCCGAGAAATCAATACAAGTTCGCCACTTTCCACTAGACTTCTTGACTAGGACTGGGTTTGATACCCATTCAGGGTAAGTTGCATCTTGGATGAAACCATTAGCCATCAATTTAACTACTTCCTCTCTTAGTCCCTTGGACCGTTCAGGGCCCAAGCTGCGCCTTTTTTGCTTTGCTGATGTAAATTTGGGGTCAATATTGAGTGCATGGCAGGCAATTTCAGGTGATACCCCACACATATCAGAGTGTGTTCAAGCAAATACGTCCAAATTGGCATAGAGGAATTTGGTTAGTTCCGACCGCATCTTGTTTCCAAGGTGCGACCCAATCTTCAGGATCCGCATTGGGTCATCCATACAGACTGGTACAGACATCGTCAATTCTACCAATGCTACTCGATCCTCCCTTGAGCTCTTCTTCCTACGATCCAAAGCCTTGTCGAATCGGTTGTGGTCCCTAAGCCAAAGGCGGCTCTGTGGTTGCTATTCAAAGGGTTTATGGATATGGAGGGTTTTCCCTACATCCTTTCATTTTTCCTTTCTTCTTGTCTCGTGCAATTCTGCGATGTAGCATTCTCGGGCAACGCTTTGGTCTCCTTTCACAATTTTGACTCCGTGCTCGGTAGGGAACTTCATTGTAAGGCACCATTGGGCCAATGCTATTTTAAAGTCGGCTAATGCGGGCTGTCCCAAGAATGCATTGCATGTTGACATTTCATCCACGATCACAAAAGTCTGAATGAGGGTGACCCTTCGCTCACCCTCTCCAAGCTCCATAGGCAGATCAATTGTTCCCACCGGTTGTTTAGGTTCACCAGTAAACCCTCGAATCTTTGTTTGACATGCAAATATGCTTTTTATACAAATCTTCATTTGATCGAAAGTACGTTTGAAAAGTATGTTAACTAAACTGTCACTATCAACCAGCACTCGTCGGAATATGGTGGACCCGATTCCTACTGTCACCACCATTGAATCAAGAGTTGGAGCTTCAATCCCTTCAGTGTCCCGATTGCGAAACACTATGTCATCGTTCAAAACCTTTTGCACCTTGACCGGATTCTCATCATCTATTGCTAAACATGATTCCTTCAGGGTGTGCCTTAACGAACTCGCATATCGCTCCATCTCCAGCCAACTTCTTTACGTAGGATGTGGTCCCCAAGATATTGTTCCAATAATAAGCCTCTGGTAGGTTCATTTCGACCCTTCTTCACTAGTTCCAGCTTGATTTTTTTGTTCTCTAGGAGGTTGAGGGGCCACAAGTTGATTGGGTTTTTGTGGCTTTTTCACATATTGTTGAAGCTTGTTGTCTCGGATCAACCCTTCGATGAGGTCCTTAAGATGGCTGCATTCGTTTGTATTATGACCATGTGTCTCGTGGAAGTGGCAGAATTTCCCTGAGCACTTTTGCTGTTCCGTTGCCTCTTTTCTAAGAGGTTTCTTATATTCTTCAGTCCCTTGTGTTGCGAGATAAATATTCTCCGGAGTATCATTTAGAGGGGTATAGTTTTCTTATCTAAACTCTCTAAATCTTTTGTTGCTGCCACTGTTTTTTTTTATCGAAGTTCTAGTTTCTTCTCTTCTGATTCCCACTCTTCCCCGCGACTCCTTGAGTACTTCCAGGATCGCGCATGTTTTGATTTGCCGCCATGTCATTTTGTCTAGTGTTCATCTGTTGTATACCAGTAGACTTTCTTTCTAGTTCCTGTGCTTCCTCCAATCTCAAGTACTGGCTTGCTTTACGATTGAAGTCTTTCCTATTGGTAGGTTGCTTCATCTTAATCCATTTCCCGAACTCCATTTCCAGCTGAATAGCATGGACCAACGCCATAAAAAACATATCCTTATTGGGGTTGTTACTTCCGTCACCGTGGTTTTAAACCTGTTCATGAATGATTTCAATGACTCTTTGCGCCCTTGGACCAATCCGGATAAGGACATGACGTCCTTTGGTTGTGCGGTATGGAGCCTGAACCGATCAAGGAATTTCATTGCAAGTTGGTCAAAGGTAGAAATAGATCTTGGGGGGAGTCTGGTGAACCGCATAGACGCGACTCCTTCTGGAAAAATTGGGAAACAACGGCAGCGAACGACCTTTGGAGCATTGGCTCCGTCCATATACCAGCAATACTTATACAAATGGGGTTTTGGGTCCTTCATTCCGTCGTAGGAGGGGATAGTTGGCACAGTGAATTTGTCTGGGTATCTTTCATTCAAGATTTCGTCGGTAAAAGGGGTCTGACTCGGGGCAGATCCCCATTCATCATCCTTTCGGTTTTTACTCTCGTCCATCATCCATTTGACTATGTCTGCTATGTATGCCTCTGATGTCCAGTAGTCCTGGGGGCGTCAATCAGTCACTATGCCAAGTGTTTGGTTCTACAAACGGTCTTGATGCATGGGTTAAAGCCTAGGCTCTCTTGTCTTCGGGAGAGCCACTCCCACGGGACCCCGTTGGCTAGCAGTTGTCCTGACTGGGGCAGTTTGGACGTTTATAGCATCATTGAATGCATTGACGTTCTCTTCCATCTGATTTCCTTGCTCTCCATCTTCTAAATCAGAGAGATTCATAACTATATCTTCCTGTGGGGTTTTGGCCCTCCGATTCAAATTCAAGATCGGTTGCCTTGTGTTAGGTGGAGCATTCTCATTCTCCTCCACATTACATCCTGTTATTACCCTTCTTTGTGGCTTCTTCTCGTTTCTTCTACGCAGGCCGAAAATGAAGGAATTCTCTTGCTCTACTGCAGTCATTGGTTCAGGCATAGTCCTTGGAGCGGGATTTGATTATAGGGTTAACAGAGCGTTGAGCTTATCCATTAGAGCCTTTTGACTATTTTCCATTCTTTGGTTGATCTCATCAGCCATCTTATTCAGCTCGTCCCTGGTGACAACTTTGTGCTGACTGGAAGATGCTAGTGCTTGGTTTCCTAAGTTAGCACCATGTACTTCAGTCTGTTGGAGACTAACATCTTCTCCAACTATTAACGCCCCTATGGATCTCCCAGAGGTAGTTCTTCTTATTCCAGGAGCCATTGATTCTAAAACATCGAGTTTTTTAAGCAGAGATTGGGGATCTAACTTCTGGACCTATGTGATCCAAAGTAGATAGCTAGATCTGTACCCTAAGTTGGGTTCTCAGTGAAAGCATCAAAATGTTAACCCAAAAAATGGATCAACACCCTTGTTAGAGTTTGAAAGCACCAGCCTTGTTCTGAGAGAGCAATATCACAGATCACAGATATAGAAAAAGAACAGTAAAAGAAAGTAGACAGAGAATTTTTATAGTGGTTCGACTGTTAATGAAGCCTACGTCCACTTTATAGTTTTGTTAGAGACTGATTCCTGTTACAAGAGATGTTTGATTACAAGGCTTTGATTATCGTTAGCTAGATTGAATACCCAGAGTTGGAATCCACTGGAGAATCACAGTGAATTTCTTTAAAGATTGTTGTGAGGGAGGTAGAGAGTGAAGAATAATTCCAACAGAGCTTCGGCAACCAATCTGGAGAAGATCCCATTTATGTTGCAGGTAGGATGGTATTTATAGAGAGTAGAGGACTTCTGGACCAGGCCACTTCATCCACTGCTCGCAGGTAGGTAGGGAACGACCCAGGGGGGTCTGGCTTGCAAACCGAGGCAAAACCATGGGTCGCTAGCGACCCATAGACTTGGCTCGTTTGCGAGCTAATGCCTTGGCCTCTTTTCATTGCATCCTTAGTTAGTTCATTTGAAGATCGAGGAGAGGCATGGGTCGCTAATGATCCAAGCACTTAGGATTTTTCTGGAGTTTGGAACTGGAGACGATTCCATAGTCTTTTCCCATCGTTGTTCCGTTTTGATGACAATTTACTAGCTGTTTGCGCTCAACTGCTGATTGGGGTAAAAGAATGTTGATCTCTCGATTTAGTTGATCCTAGTCGTTGCCGTAGTAATATAGCTTGGCTCTCGTTAACTCCTTGCCTTAGCCTTTCTAGTTAAGTTCCAAACCATTCTGATAACACTAGACTGCTTTGTCTCCTGTTAAATCCAGCTGGGTTAAAAACCCGGATAACATTGATTTTGATGACAACAACCATGTAAAATATAAATATACCAATGATTTGCCAATTATATAGTATATAGTGCAGAATATTAAACAGGTCTTGAATCGAGAACTATATAATATAAATACTCAATAAAAAGATTTGAAGACTCATGAGTTCAAAGACAAAGATATGAAGAGCTCAAGATTATAATTTAGTGTTTAGAGTCATTAGAATATATTGTTAAAGTCTTTTATAGCAATTTCTGAACTTTATCTCCAATTTTTGATCTTTTGATATTTTAAACAAAAATAAATTATTTTAATTTCAAATATATATTTTTAAATATTTTATAAAACTTTTTTACGAGTTCAAAAATATTTAAAAAACATTACGTTCAAATTATTTTACAAAGTATAGAATTTTCAAAACAATTTAAAAGAAAACATTTTTCAAAGTTCACTAGCATATGTCGACATACATATTTTCATATGTTGACATATAGGCCTTAAAGTTTTTTAAATTTTTTGAATGAAAGTATCTTTTGGATACATCCCTTCATGAATAGGTACATATGTTCATTCACTATATAAAGGGAAGTGCAAATGAATTTTTAATTAATTAATAACTTACTTTCTTCTCACTCCTTACTCTCTTGAAATATATATTCTATACTCTTCAAAATCATATAGACTTAATTCATACTCCATTGTATTGATTCACTACTTATTGTTTTGTAAGCATCTCTCTCCTTTAAAAGATCAAAGTGCTAACGGAGTGATTATAGGATCCATTGTATCCAAAGTACAACTATTTGTCTTTGGAAAATCATCAGCTTAGCTCTTATTTGTATGGTTCTACTTGTAGCCCATTCAAATCAAATGGGTGTGCTTGGTTGCTCGGTAAATCTAGTGTGTGTTTTTGTTGATCGGTCAAATCAAGAGATTTTGGCTCGGACTCGTGATACAGAAGGGTGTGTCTCGTAGCCTTGAAATCGAGATTATATTCTGGTTTGCCTTCTATCTAGTTTAAAGTTGGAGATTGAAAAGAAATCTGTACAAGCAATTGTACAGGACTGGATGTAGTATTGGTTAATCCGAATCAGTATAAAATTCCTAGTGTCTTCTCTATTACTTTACTTTATTACTTTTATATTTATCCATGATTGCTTCTGTGACTGATTGTTAGTATAAATATATGTTGTTAATCCTTGATTTGATATTAATTTTGAAAGAATTTTAAAAAGATTTACATAAGTAGAAAACACTATTCACCCCATTTACTATTAAATTAGCCTTAAGATCCATTATTCCGCAACTGATATTTGGTATCAGAGCATTAGGTTTTCAAAAACTCGTAATTTGATTTTTGAAAAGTATAAATGGCAAGTAATATGTTAGTACTCTTTTTAACACTTTTATAGAATTTTTTTTTGTGAAACCAATATGTTAATTTAAATGGATTAGAAACTAATTATTTTGAAAAGTCAATTGATATTTTAGAAAGGTATAATGATGAATTGCATAAACAATTATGTTGTATGGCTGATGATGAACAAACACTTATTATTCATACATCACAAATCAAGAAGGATAAATGGATACTTGACAGTGGATGCTCAAGACACATGACAGGAAATCCGGAGATCTTGAAAGATATTGTTTGAAATAATGGTGGATTGGTTAACTTCAGTGACAACTCTAAAGGATATGTGAGTGGCATTGGCAATGTCGGTACTCTAAAACTCCTATTATTTCTAATGTTTTGCTCGTTAGGAATTTGAAACATAACCTGCTTAGTATTAGTCATTTACGTGATATGGGTTTTTAGATTAAGTTTAAAAAAGACATTTTCCACATCGAAGACTATGAGTCAAACATTATTTTTGAAGGAATTAAGAAATGTAACATTTATGTCTTAAGTTTGAAAGTGTCCAATGAAAAATCTGTACCTTTTGGCTAAATCTACTGACCCTTGGATTTGGCACAAAAGATTCAGACATTTGAATTTTAAACACCTATCTAAAGTTGCTAGATACGAACTTGTTAGGGGTCTCCCTAAAATGATTTTTAATGTCAACTACTTATGTGATGCTTACCAACTAGGAAAACTTCATAAAAGTTCTTTTAAATCAAAAGATATGATTTCTACTTCTCAACCCCTGAACTTCTTCATCTGGACCTTTTCGGACCCTTACAAATACAACCTATAAATCATAGTATATATGTTCTTGTAATTGTAGATGATTTCTCTAGATATACATGGACAATTTTCTTAAAACTTAAAAGTGAAGCTTGTGAAATGTTTAAAATTTGACTATAAGAATTCGGAATAAAAAGCCAATTAAAAATAAAAAAATTAGAAGCGATCATAGTGGAGAGTTCGAAAATGAAAATATTGAAAACTTTTGTAGTAAGAAAGGAATTACACATAATTTTTCATTCCCAAGAACATCCCAACAAAATAGTGTAGTAGAATTATACAAGAATGTGTAGGACTATGCTAAAGATAGTAATTTACCTAAAAAACATTGGGCTAAAGCAGTTGCTACAACATGCTATATTTTAAATAGAATTTTAATAAGACCATTTACCAAGAAAACTCCCTACAAATTATTTTATGATAAAAAGCTTAAAGTACCTTATTTTAGAGTTTTTGTAGTGAACGTTTTATATTAAATACAAAAGATAATTTAGACAACTTTGATGTTAAATCAGATAGTGGAATTTTTATTGGCTATTCTAATAGAAGTAAAGCTTATGCAGTTTTTAACAGTAGAACTAATATCACTGAAGAAACATTATGGTTTCATTATTTGATGAAAATTTTAAAGGAAACAATACGAGTATTGATGATGAAGAAATTATTAATCCAAATGAAAATAATGAAATTACAAATAACGAATATTGATAACTCTGAATATTCAAATCCAAATAAAAGAATAAAATATTTGAAAGATCATACTATAGAGAATATTTTAGGAAATGTAGATTCAGTCATAAAAACAAGAAATCAATTAGATAAAATGAGTAATGTAGTATTTATCTCAACTATTGAACCTAAAAATCCAAATGAAGCATCATTAGATGATCCATGGATTCTTGTTATGTAAGAAGAACCAAATTAGTTTACCAGAAATGATGTTTGGGAATTAGTTCCAAGACTTGAAAATACATCTATAATAGGAACTAGGTGGGTCTACAGAAATGAACAAGGATAAGTCATTAGAAATAAAGTACATTTAGTTGCTCAAGGTTATAGTCGGGAGGAAAGTATCGATTTTGATGAAACCTTTGCCCCCTAGCTAGATTAGAGGCCATTAGAATTCTACTTGCCTTTTCAAGTCATAATAACTTTAAATTATTTCAAATGGATGTCAAAAGTGCCTTTTTGAATGGTTTTATTAAAGAAGATGTTTATGTAGAGCAGGCCTCACTTCTCGAAGATGAAAAACTTTCAAATCATGTTTATAAATTAAAGAAAACTTTACATAGTTTAAAACAAGCTTCTGGAGCATGGTATGAAAGACTTAAATCCTATTTAATACAATCTAACTTTGAAATATGAAAAGTAGATAGTACTCTATTTATTAGAAGAAATAATAATGATATTCAACTTATACAAATATATGTATGTGATATTATTTTTGGGTCAACAAATAAACAATTAAATAAAGAATTTGCTGATATAATGACTAAGGAATTTGAAATGAGTCATATGAGAGAGCTAACTTTTTTTGGGATTATAAATAAAACAATTAAGTAATGGTATTTTTCTAATTCAAAAAAGTACGCTAAGGATCTAGTTAATAAATTTGTTATGTCAAATACTAGTGGTCAACCAACTCCCATTGCAACTAATGGAAATTAAATAAGGTAGAAAACTCAAGATATATACATCAAAAACTATATAGAGGTATGATAAGATCTTTGCTTTATATAACTGCTAGTAGACCTGATATAATGCATAGTGTTTGTCTTTGTGCAAGATATCAATCTCAACCTAAGGAAACTCATCTAAAATCCATAAAATGTATACTAAGATATGTAAACAGCATACTATAATATGGACTCTTCTATCCAAAATAAGACTTCTTCAACATATATATCATATAGTGACACTGACTATCTTGGGTGCAAATCAAACTAAAAAAGTACAAGTGGAACTTGTCACTTTTTAGGACACCCTTTTGTTTCCCAGTTTAGCCAAAAGCAAAATTCTACATCTCTATCGACAACAAAGGCAGAATATATCTCACCTGCTTTAGCATGTTCACAGGTTATCTATATGCAGCAAACCTTAAAAGATTCTGGTTTAAATTTAGAAATGTCACCAATATACTGGGATAATGCAAGTGCAATAAATTTGTCTAAAACCCAACACATTATGCTAGGACCAAACATATAGATATAGGACACCATTTTCTAAAAGATAACAACAATAAAAAGGTTATTTCACTATAATTTATAAACACTGAAAATCAAATAGCCGATATATTAGCGAAGCATTACCTCAAACATCTTTTATTAAACTTAGAAGAGAATTAGGGATACGCTCTTTCATTGAAATATAAATATAATAGTTTTTATTTTCTAAATTAAAAGAAAATGAAAAACCAAATTTTCCTACATATGTCGACATACATATTCTTACATGTCAACATACCCTGTAGAATTTTGAAAACTAAATTTCTCTCCAAAGTTCAAAATTTAAAATACCCACTAATATAATTATCCAATTTCAACTTCTTTTTGTATTATTTTCCCTGTAAACTCAAAATAAAATAAAATTCATGGATTTTTCAAGTTCCAGTAGACGACGATAAGTACGACTACCCCTTTAGACTTCAGTACCTCCACTCTAGGCCCCTTCCAAAACACCACCCTTGCCAAAGTCATCTAGATAGAGGCTGATCTGAAGCATGCCCTCAACATGATTTCAAAAATAGAGGTTGTCCAAATATGCCTCTTGTAGGAACAAGAAAAGCAAGGAAGGATCCTTCGCAATCTTCTAAAGCATCTTTTGGATAATGAATCCAATCCTATTATAATTGAAGGGGATTCCCCTACCATTGTCATTCATAATCCTATGAATGATGATAATGATGATGAGGAGGAGTTCTTTGTTAAAGATGATGATATTGGCGATGAAGTAAAATGTGTAGGAGAAGTCACGTTCGATGCAAATGGAAACTTGGTTGAACTAAAAGGGAATTTCTGCCTTCATTACCCTAACTGTTCCATTCACAAATAACCTACGATAAAGCCTAAACATTAGAATATGTAGTATAGGATTATTGTTTTGTGCATTTGGCTTGATTTGTTTTAGATTAAGTTTGGTTTGATTTTTTTATTTGGAGTTTATGCATTTGGCTTTAAAAGTACTTTAGTTTTGGTTTGATTTGTTTTAGATTAAGTTTGGTTTGATTTATTTATTTGGAGTTTATGCATTTGGCTTTAAAAGTACTTTAGTTTTGGTTTGATTTGTTAAAATAATAAATTTTGGTTTGTCTTATTTACTATCTGTGATATCTAGTGTTAATCATCATTTATATATGCCATAATTATATCACATTAAGGTATCTAGTATATCCATAAGTACATGTCTCACATATTGCAACCTTAATGTGCCATACTTAAAATCATAATTATATATAGTTTAAACTCCATATTGATTAGTATTTAATATTACTTAGTATTGAATCCATAATTTACTAGTATATCATTAGGGGGAGTTTTATTTTTTCACCCATTTTTGTTGATGACAAATGGGGAGAAAAATATAAAATATACACATGCATATATTTAAGGGGAGTTATGTAACTTATGGGGAGTTATATCATATTTTATATACAGGAATATTTAATGGTTGCCATCATCAAAATGGGGGAGATTGTTAATACCATAATTATTGATTTTGATGACAATAACCATATAAAATATAGATAGTAATGATTTGTCAAGTTATGTAGTATATAGTGCAAAATATTACACGTGTGCAGAATCGAAGAATGTATAGTATAAAGACTTGAGATAAAGATTTGATGACTCAAGAGTTCAAAGACAAATATATGAAGAGCTCAAGATTAAAATTTAGTGTTTAGAGTCATTAGAATATATTATTAAAGTCCTTGATAGAAATTTCTGATCTTTATCTCCAATTTCTGACCTTTTGATATCTTAAACAAAAATAAATTATTTTTAACCTCAAAATTATATTTTTAAATATTTTATAAAAAAATTATGAGTTCAATAATATTTAGAAAAAACTATGTTCAAATTATTTTACAAAGTATAGAATATTTAAAATAATTTAAAAGAAAACATTTTTCAAAATTCACAAGCATATGTCAACATACATATTTTCATATGTCGACATATAGGCCGTTAATTTGTTTTTTAAATATTGAATGGAAGTGTCTTTTGGACACAACCCTTTATGAATGATAAGTTTATTCATTCACTCTATAATGGGGAGTGCAAATGAATTTTTAATTAATTAATAACTTACTTTCTTCTCACTCCTTACTCCCTTGAAAGTTCTCTTGAAAAATATACTCTATACTCTTTAAAATCATATAGAATCAATTCATACTCCATTGTATTGATTCATCACTACTTATTGTTTTGCAAGCATCTCTCTCTTATTTCAAAGATCAATGTGCTACTGAGGTGGCTATAGGATCCATTGTATCCAAATTATAACTATTTGTCTTTGGAAAATCATCAACTCTACTCTTATTTGTGTGGGTATGCTTGTAGCCCATTCAAATCAAGTGGGTGTGCTTAGTAGCTCGATAAATCTAGTAGGTGATCTTGTTGCCTGGTCAAATCAAGAGAGTTCGCCTTGGACTCATGATACAAGAAGGTGTATCTCGTAGACTTGAAATCGAGATTGTATTCTGGTTTTCCTTCTAACTAGTTTAAAGTTGGCAATTGAAAAGAAATCTGTACAAGCAATTGTACGGGACTGGATGTAGGATTGGTTAATCCAAATCGGTATAGAATTCTTGGTGTCTTCTATATTACTTTACTTTGTTGCTTTTATATTTATCTGTGACTGCATATGTGACTAACTATTAGTATAAGTATATGTTGTTAATCTGCGATTTGATATTAATCTTGAAATAATTTAAAAAAGGTATACATAAGTTAGATAACACTATCCACCCCCCCACCCCTCAAATGTTAAATTAGCCTTAAGATCCATTATTCTGCAACCCACATATATACTCATGGCTGTTGGGGATACCAAGGGATTATGTACTGTTAATTATTGGATTACCATAGGATGACTCATTTCAGAGTGTCCTATTAATAATAATTAAGGTTAATAGGAAATCTCTAAATGATGATATTATACAGTTCTCTCAACTTGAGAATACTATTGAACTTCAATGTGGACACTTCACTTTGATTATGGTTAAATCATGGCATTGTGTCCATTGAACGACTATAGTTGGGTTGAGTTGAAGAATTGGAAGTGAAACACTATTCAACAGAGAATACGTCTCCTCGGTTATATGAGGTTAGTATCACAATCAACTGCAGTCAACTTAAAGTCAAAATCTCCTACTAGAGTTGTACGGTTAATGATATATCTTATTACTGAACCAAAGACTTCGTTTATAAACGAACCAAGTTGAATGTGGACAACACTGGAATTTTGAAAAAAACCAACTTCCATAAGTCCTAATGTGATATTTTGTTGACGAAGGGAATTGGTTCAAAAAATCATTATTATAGTTGGCATCGCTTAAGAAATTATAAAATGTGATTTTACTTAAAAGGTCTATAAGCGATGAATTCGGCTAAACTATCACACCACTGGCTGAGGTGACGTGTGAATGCTAATATTTGAATTGTTGAGTATTAATTGTTGATTAAATTCACACATTTGAGTGACATAACCATATTTGTGAATTCTTCAAAAAACAAAATAATTTAATTAATTTATACAATGTTTTAAATTAATTGATATTTAAGAAATATTGATTATTATTTAATTTGTTTAGCGTTTTAGTGTTATTAGTAATCATTTGGACGTATATCTAAAAATTATATGCACGTGTAAATAGGTTTTAAATATAGTTAATTTCTTAACAAGTTTTTGGAAATAATTATCCATAATGGAATGTTGTAGCCTCTCATGCTAAAGAGAGAGGAAGGAATGATGAATGAATATTTGATTGAAAATTAATTAGAAATTAAAGTGGAAGTTTTAAAGAGAGAATAAGAAATGTTTTTATTCTCTCATTAAAACAAATCCGCTTATTCATTTTCTTCTTAGAATTCATTTTCCTTTCATTCGCTTTTCTTTTCTCTCATTCTAACCTTCCATGGTCGAAAAACAAATGAGACATTTCCAAAATTTAATCAACTTTAAATCAAATGCAAACATTAGATGAAATAAAATAAACGGCTCATCCTTCTCTTGCAGAGCTGGATGTGTATCTACTTAAGATCTGAGGAGAAATCTCAAATCAAGAAGTTACAAAAGGAAAGACTTTTCGGATTGGATCTCGGATGATCTACCATTCAAAGGATTGATCAACGACGTGTGATCCAAAAATGACACAAACACCCAATAGAAAGTAGAAGAGAATAAAAAGTGAAGAAAACAACTTTAAATGAGTAAGAAATGAACACATAGAATTTTGTTGTGGTTCGGTAAACTCTGGCTTACGTTCATTTAATGATTTTATTGCTGAACTTCTGACTTAGGGGCAGAAGTTCTTTGGGATTGGTACAACTTCGATAGTTGGATTTTCAGAGTTATAAGAATATAACGTAGAATGGAGTTAGAGCCAAAAGGTCCTAAAAATGAGCACTACCTTCCTATTTATAGAGGTAGAAAACCTAAAATCTCGCAGAAAATATCTCCAGGCCGTTACTCAAGATTTAGACCAAGTTCTCCATGAAAATAGAGTGCCATGTCATCAAGTATTACGGGTACCGACCCCTAAGTTAGCAAAACTGAGCACCTTCAACTCTTCGCTTCGGACCGTCTTGTGGTGAGCTCCATGGTTCCATCACTACAAGAAAACCTACCTTTAGTTGCACTTATTGGCGGCGTTTGTAGTGTGAATGCTACTATTTTTACCCTTTCTTTTTACTTGTTTTCTTTTTAATTCATCACTGCCAAATTTTTGCCGCCTTCCGCCCAATTGAAAAAACTTTATCATGTTTTTCCCATCTCCTTCCCTCTCCGTTGCTACATTTCTACCCTCGTTCAACAAAATTGCTCTTTCTTCTCCATTACACTGCTTATCTCATCTTGCGCTAATTATCTCTGTCAATCTGCTCCGCTCCACTTTGTCGATCGACTCTTCCTTCAATCTGCTCGCGTTTGATTCCTTTAGATTTGTTCGCAAGCCTGAATCGTTAAATCGAGGTGACCGCAGAACCCTAGTTTTGCTGAGGTATTTTAATTTCTGTACTTTGTTTGCTATTACTACAAAACCCCAATTGCTATATTTTGTTGTTATCATTGGAGTTGATGGATCCGGTTTAAAGGTTGGCATCGCTTGAGATATTTTTGCTTGAGATAATATCTCTATCATAGTAATAATCTCTATATCACCTCCACTTCTACATTTTTTCGCTTGAGATATTTTTGGATCCGGTTTAAGGGTTAGCATCGCTTTAATAATATAGAGTAATTTACCTTTAAATTTAATTTAATTTTGGATCGGGTTCAAAGGATTGACATTGCTTTAAGGATTTTGAGCAACGAGCTATTGATTTTGCAAACTGGATCTAGTTTGATTTTGGGTAATCAATTAATGAACATGGTTTTAATTATTATATATATTATAATATTTTGTTAGTACTTATGCAAACTTGTTCATGAATGGTTATGGATTTTATGTGATTTTGCTCATTTTGTCAAAAAACTATTATCGAAATGGTTATGGATATCATATTTGATCATTTGATTAACGTGTTTTTTCAATTGTTTAAATGTGATGATTATGTAATAGATTGATTGTTGGTTGAATACAACGATTATTTGATTGATTGCTAGTTTTGATAAGACTATTATGCGGCCAATGGCTGGAAATGATACAAGCCATTAACAAGAAACAGTAAAGTATGTTGCAAAACAGTTTATAACTTTTAGCAGCATTTTAGAAAAGCTATGAAAATAAATGTAAATAGGTGCGATCTGAACTTTCGTAGCTTTGAAAAAATGCTCCCAATAGCGTTTTGGTAGACGCTGCGATACGACATGCTACTAAAAGACTGAAACTTTTTGTAGCGTTTCCAAAACGCTGCAATATGTCAAATTTTGATAGCGTTTTCTACAACGCTAAAAAAGTTTCAGACTTTTAGGAGCATGTTGTATTACAGCGATTACTGAACGCCCCTAAAAGTTTTGGTAGTGTTTTTTCAACGCTACGAAAGGCCTATTATGTTGTTGTCCATAATTGTTTGTATCTATAATAGCTTGTTTCGGAGTCCAAATGAATGGAGTTATGGAAGAACGGAGTTGATGATTCAGAAGTTCGTAAAGATTGATAGAAAATTGCATTGAACCAACAAAACAACATTAGAAACAGATTATAGACACCAAGTGGGACCCATAGGTAGAAGATGAGCCCCTCAAAAGGAGGTCCTATAAGTCGATATCTACCCTAGAGGGACGGGTCGGTACCGACCCCACACTTGGGGTCCCTGAGTCCTTGTAATCTTGTGGTAGTTCTGTATTTATGTTGCGACTCGGGTTGTACTTTGGTTTTTTGGGTTTTGTGGCCATCCCTCTGGACTTCTTGCCTTAATAACTTCGAAGTCTGGTTCGTCGGGTTTGTTTGTATACTGCCTGGTCAAAAGGCTGAATAATACTTGTCCCCCATAGCACGCCTTGCGGATGGAAGGTGTGCTTTGTTCAAGAACGAATATGATGCCAATCTTTGATAGTCGAGCTCTCTGGCTGCATTAATCTTGGTGAATCATCCAGTTCCTTCGAACTCTCTTATTGATCATGGGTCGTTCTAGACCTGTTGAAGCCTAAGACTCTAAACTTAGCCTAAATGTGTCCATACATCATCATCTCCTGATTTCCTTTGGAGTTATTACATCACATATCAAAACCATCATGTATTCATCCAGGATTTACATCATTATCATTCTGGTTTCATTCAGAGTTATTACATATCAGAATCGACCTGTGTTCATCCGAGACTTATCCGTTTCATTTTAATTCCTGGGCATTCAAATCCATTTCTAAAAATCAATATATGTCTCGAGGTTGGATCTCTCTGGATCGTTTTAATGTCCAAGTTAAGCGGATGACCCTTCTGGATCATTAGTTAAATTCATGGTCGTTCAAGGCCGAGAGTTAAGTTCATAATCCCTCCGATTGTAAGTAGAATTCGTGGCCATTCAAGATCGATAGTTATATCCATGATCACTTTAGATTGTTAGTTGAATTCGTGGCTGTTCAAAGTCGATAGTTAAGTCTACGATCTTTCCAGATCGTTAATTGAGGTCATGGTCTTCGGACCGGTAAGTAAATCCATGATCTCTCCGGACCGTTAACTGAGGTAATCGCAGTTCGAGGTTGGTAATCAAATCCATAGTCGTCCGGGACCGATAATTAAGTTCATGGCCATTCGAGGCTGATAATCAGATCCATGATCTCTTCGGACCCTTGTTGAGCCCAATATGCTCGCTCTCCGGCAAGGGGGTTCAATGACAAGCAAGCCCATCCACTCATACTCAGGCTAGGTGACTTACTTCTTGCACTTCGGTCCTGTGGGACTTTACACCGATCAATCTTGTATAAGTCCATTCGCTCGCTCTGCGACGAGGGGACTTACACCTTGCACACCGGCCCCACCCTTCCAGACGAGACATAAGCAATCAATGGTAGTCATTACATTCAATGTGGATTTAATAATCAAAGGTTCATCTAACAAAATCAAGTTGAAACATAAAAGCATAAATCATAATATCAAGATAGTTTCCTCTCCGAGCGTTACAATCCTATATCTAGCTCGGAGCGTGCCTAGGGACCATTCGGGATCCCATACATGAGTAAGTGTCTAGACTGTATTATTGCGTGGTTTATTGAAAAAGGGAAATAGAGTGTGAGAACTAAACCTGAACCCCTGCCATCCCGATCAAGAGATGACCATCCTTGACCTTGATCCAAGGTCGCTTCGATTTGCCGTGGTCGATGGCTGCTCTTGTTCCTCCACCCCAACTCGATTTCTCACATATTACTGTAATCGGTTATCTTTTCCATGTTCCTCGATCAGATCTCATAGATGTTTGCAGTCATTTGTTCTATGCCTATACAACTCATGGAATAGGTAGTATTTTCCAGATGTCCTTTCATGACTCATCAACTTTCTCCTAGCCGGCTTTTGATAGGGGACCTACCCTCGGTATCCAAATAAATATGCTCCGAGGTTTCATTTAAGTCTGTATAAAAAGAGAATTTTGGGTCCCTCCTTTGCCATTTTTTTTAAAGGCAAGAGCAAAGAGCTCACTTTATTCACTAATGTATAATTACAAACACTAAAGCATGACTTACAACCAAATACAAACCAGTGACAATTCAACAAAATTACAACCAGTTCTCAACACTAACTTTACTGCTGTCAGTAGAATAGCAGCAACAACATAACATATAAACTAAAATACAATATAGAAATACATGCCAATAGCAGTAAATTTAATGGTCAGTGGAGAAATCAAGCTAAGGCAAAAGTATGATATCTTCATCAGCCCACATGGCAGCAAAATGACACCATCTTATTTCAAATGAAATGATTCCAGAAGTCTTCAAGGCAGCAAGATGATACATCACACAAATGGATCAGTCCTCAACCACCTGAGTATGTTACCATGAATCTGACTAAACAGCTGAGAAGAATTCTTTATACCAATACCAAAAATTCTATTATTTCTCTCTAACCATACCTCATAAATCAATCTCTTAAGTAACTTAAGCAAAAGCCTAGATCCACGAGATTTCCATCTAGTTGCTTTGAAAATATTAAACCATTCAATAGAACTTACAGGCGAAGGCTTGTAGAATCCACCATTGGATAACAGTCTGTACCAAATTTGAAATACAAAAGGACACTCGAAAAATAAATGAGTATTGCATTCAGTTTCAGACTTACAAAAAACACATAGATCCTCTGTAATAATACCAATTCTACCAAGTTTATCTTTGGTATTTAAAGCATTGGCCATCACTTTCCAAAGCAATAAATTTTCTTTTGCACTGCAACCTGTTTTCCAAATTCTAGAATGCTAGGGAAATTGTGAACTATTTTCACAGAGAGACTTGTACACAAGCTTAATAGTAAACTTCCTTCCAGACCAGATTAGAGTATTATCAGATTTGGTAATAGGGTTATTTGAAATGAGATTCCATAAATTCCTAATTTGAAATGAACTAGAATATGGTAAAACTATATAGCCTTCATGAATAAAATCATCAACTTTAGCCTCCTCTGATATTCCAGAATTTCTTCTCAAGTTATAATCAACAATAGAACTTAAAATTAATCCCTGTTTAGCCCATGGAGAATGCCAGAAGGACAATCCTTTTATCAGAGCACAATTGCATTGTATAAGAGGTGTAAATGATTCTCTAAGCTTAAGAATACACCTCCAACTCCAGCTACAGCTTAGAGGAATTGGCATAGTCCAGAAATATCTTTTACCAATAAGATTGTGATTAACCCATTGAGACCATAGATTCTTATCAGTTGTAAAAATTTTGTTGAAATATACTGAGATTGCAGCTTTATTCCATTGAAAAATATTAGTTATTCCAAGACCTCCATTGCTTTTAGCATCGAACAGTTTATAGAAAGATATAGGAATAAGCTTTTTTGAAAAAGGATCACCATGCCACAAGAATTTATTAAGAGCACTTGATATCATATTAATCAGCTTAGTTGGAAGAATATAATGCCTAGTCCAATAAGTTGTCATGGCCACAGCAATTGATTGAATAATAGTTAATCTACCTGCTTGTGATAGCTTTTCAGTAGGCCATATCAGTAGCTTATCAATAATCTTATCAAAAAGAGGCATACAATTTTGCTTGGTAATTCTAGAAGCGATTAAAGGCAAACCCAAATAGAAAGAATTTTTAGGTAATTCTTGAAGACCCGAGAATTTGATGATATCATTTTTTTCCAACGAATTTAAACCAGCAACCAAAATATTAGACTTAGAAAGATTAATCTGAAGACCAGTGATGGAATGGAAGAGTTGCAGAGTAGAAAGGATACACCGAATATTATCATAGGTAGGCTTTGTAAAAACAATCAAGTCATCAGCGAAAAGAAGATGAGTAATTAGAGGTATCTTACATTTGGGATGAAGCTGAATGGCTTTATTAACAACAAGATCCTTGAAAATAGAATTAAGAAGCTCCATAACAATTATGAACAAGTAAGCTGAGATAGGATCACCTTGCCTAACACCTTGCACACCCTTAAAATATCCATACAAACCACCCTCCCTCGAAATAGAATACATAGGTGATGATATACATGTATAAATCCAAGCTAAAAATGGTTTTGGAAAATTCATTTTATACATAACAGCTAAAATTGAATTCCAATTAATAGAATCAAATGCTTTCTTAATATCCAATTTTAACATGCATCTTGGTGAAATGTTTTTCCTGTCATAGCCAAACAGTAATTCCTGAGTCAAAAGAATGTTATCACTAATTGATCTACCATTGATATATGCTGCTTGATTAATGGAGATAATGGATGGCAAGACTGCTTGTAATCTGATAGCTAAAATCTTTGAAATGATCTTATAGATAATGTTACAACACGAGATAGGCCTAAAATCAGCAACTGAAGTTGGATTCACAATCTTAGGAATTAATGCAATAGCAGTAGCAGATAGACCAGCAGGAAGCTTATTATGAAGAAAGAAGAATTGAACTGCTTTAACAATATCAATACCAGTAACATTCCAACTGTGCTGTAAGAAATGAGCATTATAACCATCTGGGCCTCCACAACTATTACTATCCAAACTAAACACAGCAGTTTTAATCTCATTAGGTGTTATTTCACAAATCAGAGAATTTGATTGGAAATTAGACAAAGTAGGAAGTGAAATATTAAAGAGAGGTTTAAGATCAGGAATGAAGGAAGTGGAAGGAGCTAAAATAGAAGTAAAATATTGAACAAAGGCCTGATTAATACCATCAAAAGAATTTACCAAGTTCCCATTCATATCCTTGATCTGAAAAATGCTATCACGATTTCTTTTAACTTTAAGAAAGTTATGAAAATACTTAGTATTCCTATCTGCCTCTTTCTCCATTCTCAAGTGAATTTTTTGTTTGAGAGATGACATCTCCCTCTCAATATCTTTCTCAAGATCATTCTTTAATTATAATTCAGCATGTTTTAAGAAAGAATCAAAAGGCCTGATACACAAGACTTCTTGAATCTTAAAAAGCTCATTCCTAATCTGAGTAGAAAGTTTAGATTCATTACCAAAATTTGCTGCAGACCAAACCTTTAGGTGAAACTTAAGCACTTTCATCTTGTGAATAATATTTGCTAGCGGGTCTTTTCCAAATTGCATACTCCAAACCTGTTTCAGAATATCATGAAAATCCACCTGCTTTGTCCAAAAATTAAAAAATTTAAAAGTGTGTTTCCCTCTACTAAAATGATCAACTCCCCAATGAAATATTAATGGACAATGATCAGAAAGAGAAGGCTGAAAAATTTGATAAAATGATTTTGGCCAAGAATGAAGAAATGGAAGATTTATAAAAATATGATCAAGTTTACAAAGAGTTACATTACCATTCCTATTAGAGTTAGACCAAGTAAAATCTGACCCAAAGAATTTGACATGAATTAGATTAGATTGACAAATAGCACTATTTAAAGGAGAAATGTCCTTAAGAGATAAAGGACAACCACCATATTTCTGATTACAAGCAAGCATACAATTAAAATCACCACCAATGAGCCAAGGAATAGAGAGAGGATTTAATGAAGGAAGCTTATCCAAGAAAACCTGTCTCAAAGATAAAGAATTTTGAGCATAAACTGAGGTGAGGAGAAAATTCAATTTTGAGGGTAAATGAATACAATTATAGTGAATGTATTGATCAGAAGCACAGATTCTGGAAAGTTTGAAAATGCAAGGGTTCCATAAAGTTAACAGTCTACCATAATTAGATTCAACAAAATTATGATCATATAACCAAGAGGGAGATATCATGTAAGATGCTTTAAGAGTAGATTGAATATCAAGCTTAGTTTCAGAGATACACATTAACTGAATTTCCTTATCCTTTAAAAGGTTCTTAATCTCAATCTGTTTAGATGGAGAATTAGCTCCCCTAATATTCCAAAAAGCAATATTATTCATTTAAAAGGAAGTGGAGGTATCAAAGGTGAAGGATTCTTCCTTGTATGTCTTGTGTGAGAAGTGGTTTTTGAAGAGGATAAAGGAAGTACTTCCTGAGGTTTAAACTCTCTACCATTATTCAAATCATCAGCATTCAGAGCATTGGAAACATCACTACAAATAGAAGGAGGAGGAAGTATAATATGACTAGGAGGAGACAAGTGCAAATAAGGAGAACTGGAATTTAAATTGGATGGAGACCGAGTACTAAATTGAGAACAACATGAGGATGACATAGAGGTAGAGCTATTTGAAGAAACAACATTCACAAAATTAGCAGCTACAGTTGAAGAGTTAGAAAGATTTCCACAAGAAGAACTAGAACCTAAATTTGATTGAGACCGAGTACTAAAATGAGAACAACATGAGGTAGATTTATTAGAAGATCCAACATTTTGATCCATCAAAACTTTCATCCATCTTCTTTTTTCCTTTTCCTTTGCTTGTTCCTTCTTCGGGAAGTCCTCCACCATCTACATCATTAACTTCTTTGTAATCAGCTTCCACATCCTCCCGATGCAGGAATATCTCAGTATCATGATAAAATTCCACAAGATCCATTGGAGGATCCCGCTCCAATCAAACTTGAAATCCATCTTAGCGACTATTCCTGCAACCGCCGCCATCAAAAACCATTGAAGGGTCTAGCCTATCGACCACAGTAGCTACCGCATTAAACCTTGTTAGAAAACTCCTGAGGGTCTCTTTGGCCCTCTGCTTCACGCTGGCTAACGTCATTATATTCTTGGGTCGTGAAATATGCACATGAAACTGCTTCACAAACCTGTTTACTAACTCAACCCATGTGTTAATGGAACCGTTCTCCAACTATCTAAACCATTATGTAGCCAAATCTGTCGAATACAGAGGGAAACATTATCCCATAACTTCTTCAGATGCCCCTAACACCCCCATGTGCCAAACGTATCTCATTAAATGTACTGTAGGGTATGACTTTCCATCATACGTCTTCAATGTTTGTAGTTTGAATTCCGATGGGTTCCTAGTATATCAGATGTTTGGAGTAAACAGACTTCTATTCACATCTTCATGTTCTGATTAGGCAATCCACCCCTTATAACTCTTCTCATCATCTTAACAAGTCTATCATTGTCATCCAAGGAACTCCTAAGTTTGCATTTTTTGTCTGCCCCACGACTCCACAAGGGAATTCTGGTATGTACCCCTCCAATCGGGCTTCTGCATTCTGATTCACATTCAAACGCTTCACGGCAAGTTTGATTCGCACATCATTCCTTCTAAGGCTAGGACGACCTGTGCCCCGAAGCCCTTGGGGGTTGGTACCGACTCATACCTAGGGGTCGGTACCAACCCCTATACTTGGCTCGGGGTTTGTCCCGGGTCGTTCTGCTCTGCTCCTAGCTTGATGCACTTTGGCTTCTGGTCCTTGATTCTGAGTTGCAGCAACTCTGGCTGTTCCCATTTTTCTGAATAAATTCTCCATCATTTCTTCATGGCATGCCATCATCCTCTCCTACAATCCATTCATCATAGTTTCCATCTCATCTCTGGTTATGTAGATTGATGGAGGGTGAGCTCCTGTGGATGCCTTTTGGCCGCCCCTTTGTTGATTTCCTCCACTAATTGCTTTCCTAGTTGATTGTCTTATCATCTTGAGTGTTTCCAAGTCTCAAATCAGCGAGTTCAAGTGTTTCTAAGTGAAAGCACTAAAATGTTGGAACCAAAAAATGGCACAAACACCCAATAGAAGGTATAAGAGAATAAAAAGTGAAGAAAACGTATTTAAGCGAGTAAGAAATGAACATACAGAGTTTTATAGTAGTTCGGTAAACTCTGGCCTACGTCCACTTAATGATTTTATTGTTTAACTACTGACTTGGAGCCAGAAGTTCTTTGGGATCAGTACAACTCTAAAACTTAGATTTTCAGAGTTATAAGAATATAGAGTAGAACGACGTTAGAGCCAAAAGATCCTGAAAAATGAGCCCTACCTTCCTATTTATAGAGGTAGGGATGAGAGTCTAAAATCTTGCAGAAAATATCTCCAGGTCGTTACTCAAGATTTAGACCAAGTCCATTCATGAAAATAGAGTGCTACATCATTAAGTATTACGGGTCTGTACGACTCTATGGGTAGGGGTCAGTACCGGCCCCTAAGTTAGCAAAACCGTGTGCCTTCAACTTTTCACTTTGGACTGTCTTATGGTTAGCTCCGTGATTCCATAGTTGTTTGTATCCATAATAGCTTGTTTCGGAGTCTAAATGATAGAGTTGTGGAAGAATAGAGTTGCTGATTTAGGAGTTGGTAGAGATCGATAGAAAATTGCATTGAACTAACAAAACAACATTGGAAACATGTTATAGACACCAAGTGGGACCCATAGGCAGAAGATGGGTCCCCTAGGAGGAGGTCCTATGGGTCGATACCAACCCCTAGGGACGAGTCGGGACACACTTGGGGTCCCTTGGTCCTTGTAATCTTGTGGTGGTTTGGTATTTGTGTTGCGATCTGCGTTGTACTTTGGTTTTTTAGGTTTTATGGTCATCTCTTCGTGCTTCTTGCCTTAATAAATTCGAAGTCTAGTTTGTCGTGTTTCTCTGTATACTGCCTGGTCAAAAAGTTGGATAACAAACGGTGACAACTTTGATTTATATCTTTTGTTTACAATATAATTCACATATACCATTTGTTGGATAACTTGTATAGCAGTTCCATGTTTGCATATGTTGTCTCATCTAATTACAATGATTAAATTGATGTGTTTTATTCACTAAGTAATATGGAATTATAGATCTTTTATTTTAAAAAACAAAAAATATATTTTGAATTTGGATATCTTATAATATACACACACACACATATGTTTGTGTGTGTGTGTTTTAAAAGTTATTAAAATATATTTCAATATCTTAAAATCATTGTTTTATTTGAATTTCAAATCTAAAATTCAGTATATTATTCTACAAAATGATTTGATTATATATTCATGGTTGAATTAAAACTTTAAATATACAATTAAAGATTTCAAATAGTCTAATAAATGGTATTTATGATTCAATTGTTTTGAATTTATTGTCTTAAAATCATTTGTCATTCAAATGTTATTTCACCAAATGTACATCTATATAATTGTAATTACAAGCATTTGAAATTTAGTTTGGATCTAAAAAATTGTAATGGATGAAGGAGTGAATTAAGAGAGTTTGTCTTATAAATTATTTACGAAATCAAAGTTAGATTTTTGTTGATATTGAAGTTCAAATCTAAAGTTTTGACTTTGTCAAATAAAAAAACATTAGCTGAAAACTATACATATACATAAATTTATTTATTTTAGATAGTCAAAGAGGCATTTGAATTACTAGATATGAATCTAACAAATGGTAACAAAGGAAGGAGTAAATTAAAAGGAGTTTATCTCTTGATCTCTTTCTATTTAAAGCTAACCTGTTCTTTTAATCTTACATCTTAACATATATAATTAAATGCATGCATGTTTAAATAACAGTATTGAGATGGGGGATACATATATGGATGGCGAATATGTCCATTATAGATGTAAATCCCAACATATATGTACGTACACATTAACTATGCCTACTATATTATATGTTGTACATGCACTATGTATGCACATGAGCATATTATGTTATACTCATGTAATATACAAAATACCAAATAATTGAATTCATTGATTGACTAATCAGAAAATTAAATAAAAATGGATTTTATTTAAAGTAATTAGATCGGATCTACTAAAACCATTTAGACTTCATATGCTCGATAAAGATCTAAGTAAGGATTTTTTTTGAAAATCACATATTCTATCAACTGCCAACCGGTCTAGTTCCTGCAAAAACATCAAAATTATTTCGTGCCCCTTCAATCGGTGCTTTTAAATACTTTTCTTGTTCATTACCTTCATTATCTTGTTGTTCAACTTGTCTTAGAAAGTTATTCATTCTTCTAGAAAGAACATCACTAATATTCTCAATACTTCAACTAACAACGGACGTACTAGGCTGTGATTCATCACACATTTGTGTTACAAATGTAGAATCAGTAACATAGAAACAATCTGATCAAAATATCTTTTATGCTTTTTAATATGTCTTATGCATTTATTTTTCATACATGTCTTCAGTACATAACTTCAAAATTTGAAATTAATATCTAGGATCGAGCACACATGTAACAAGTAAATTTTGTTCATTTTACCCACGTTTTCCCAATATTGGCCAAACTTCATTTTCATACTAATAGCCATTTTTGAAAGGCAAGAATTCATTCTTTCCATCAGTATACAGAGCTCTTCTTGAATTCTACTAGGCTCGACAAAACAAACATTTGTCCTAATAGATAAAGAACTACTAAAATTCAAAGTAATATCACAAAAATACTTTAAAAATTTAACAAATAATTTAGTGTTTTTCCAATCTAAAGAACCCAAAGGACGAATTTCATCATCAAAATAGGCAATATAAATATCATCATTTTCTTTCATATAAAAAAACCCTTTCATATTTCAAAACCGCTTCCAATATCAAATATTTTGAATGCCACCTAGTCGGTACATCTGAAGAAAGCATGGATCTATCATTAATACCCAAACTTAAAAATTCTATCTAAATATAGCCAATGGTGTTAGAGGCTATCTCACAAATCTAACCGTAGTGCAAATTTCAACTATAGCACTACTAATTTCTTTTAGTCCATTATTAACAATTAAATTGGTTGTACATGCATCCTGCTACAACATTCCACACCCCTTCCTTTTGTCGTACGTCCATTGTACTTCCATTATGTGCTGCCTACGAGTGTACACCTGCAAATTATTACAACAATTCTGATTAAACTCTAACTATATTCCTACAGCCAATTTTGCATGTAAAACCCTACAGCTACTCATGCTCTGTGCTTTCCATGTTTCATTTGTGTTAACCATACTGCCTACTTGCATTTTCAAAAAACATTTATCTTAGCATCTAATTTTCAATCCACAAGCATACATTTAGATGGGGACCGATCCTTTAGTTGTAAGTGCCCTTGTGTTACAATATAGCAATAGATTTGATTTTCCCTAGAAAGCATAGCATTTTCTATGTATTTTTGATAGCTTGGGACCACTTAATTTGGATGATCATCTATGGGATGATCCTACCTATTTAATTGTAATCACTAATACCCTTTAGACATTTGTATACTTTTGTTTTTATTAATAAAATGTCGAGTGCTCTCCTCATAAGAGGATCACTCTTTTATAAAAAAAATTGGTTGTATATGCATAACAACGTATATGAATGAATTCACCATTTAAAACACATCCATTATAATCATTTAATGCATTTTCATATAATTAATTGCCATTTCATTTGCACTTGCATTATTGATGATAATAGACACTATTCTTTTAATTTTCCATTATTTGATATAAGAAACAATAAGTTTTTTGATATTTTCTCCTTTATGACTAATCACACAAAAATTTAAAACCATTTTATGTAATTTCCAATCTTCATCAATAAGGCATGTAGTTAAAGTCATATAATTTACATTTTGAACAATGTAAACGATAGTAAGACAAACTTCATGGAATGATTCATAGAACATTTTTTAAGAGAATCTTTTGAGTCCTTATATAAAGCAAGCACATCCCTACAAATTATTCTAAGTTAAGGAACTTCAAAACTAGGACACAACTTCTGAAGAAATTCAAGAAAACCCTCATCCTCTATAAAACAAGAAGGGCATTCATCATAATTATCATTTGAGCTAATGCTTTTTTTTCATTGCTTTTTATTAAATGACCATGTGATAAGATTGCAACTACCCTCACTTTCACTATTTTTCTCCAAAAGGTAAAGTTTTTTGTCTCTTACCACTATCTCGTGGAATTAGCCTACAAGTTTTACTTATATGACAACTCAAATGTGAATCACCATTTAATTTAGCATCACATGCAAATTGTTGGCCACAATAGCTGCTAATACATTTTAGAAGATTGGGACTAAAAGTATTTTCTTTAGTAAAATATATTTTCATACCAAAGACGTCTTTCTAATAGAAGCCTTGTGGTTTGGATGTAGATGAAGTTTTCTTACATTATTGATGTCCCAATTGGTTCTTCTTCATTATCGGTTTCCTCATCATCTGCTTCTTACACTCACTTATCATTATTTATTGATTCTTTGGAATCTCTACATATTTGAACATATTCAAAAGAAATGTGTGAATAAAGCAAGTTTACATAATGATTAACCGGTTATTTATATGCAAGAAAGAGACAACTATGAGAACTAAATAGTCTCGGTTAAGCACTGTAAGCAAGTTTATATAATTGGTAAAGAAATTCATGATGATTAATCCATAATTGATAAAATTAACATACTTTCTCAAGTTTATATGCATGGTGTTCTTAAGTTTACAAATTAATCATTATGAGTATTGAATATAAACTTGAGAATATTCGGTATGTTAATCTTATCAATTATGAATGAATCATTATGAATTCCCTTATCAGTATGTAAACTTGCTTGCATTATTTAATTATGTATTAAATATTCACAAGTCTCATTAAGAAATTACTTAGTTCTCAAGTCTTGTAAAGTTGTAATGGTCATATAAACTTGCTTGTAGTACTTAATTATGAATTAATCATACTGCATATTCAGTTCGGTTCTCAAGTCTCATACTAAATATTCTTAATAAGTACTGCAAGCAAGAGGAAATTAAGTATTAACATACTTATGTGCATATAAAATTGAGAATATATAGTAGGTTTCCTCGATTATGAAGCAAGCAAGTGGCAATGAGTTGTATGAGACTATGAGTGGTATATTAACACTATGAATTGAACTGAACTGAATATGTAGTTTGTTAATCTTATATTATGAATTTCTAAACAACATATCAATTATATATTTGATACACATAAGTGATTATAAGACTTACAAACTCACAATCTATGAGCTTTTAGTATGTATTTCACAAATATTAGCATACTGCATATCTAGGTCATAATATAAGTCAAGATTAATACACATGTTTATTATGAACTGAGTTGAATTGAACACATATATTTAAATTGGAGCATAATGCAAACTAAGCATGTATATACTATGAACATGTGTATACAAACTGAGCATATGTATAAAAATCGAGCATAATGAATTTAGTTCATAATACAAGTCAAGTTTAATAATAATGAATTTATTATGAATATGTATATATAAATTTACAGAGATAACCGAAGCATGTGTATACAAACTGAGCATGAAGTATGCTAACATAAATAAATAAATAGCCGAAGTAATATTATCAAAGATACACCTATATCAGATACACTGATAATGCAAACCGAGCATAATGTATAAAATCTTTTGAAGCATAATACCAAGCTGAGTATAATATATACAAATTTAAAGCATTTGTTTATAAAATTTAAAGCATCAAAATCGAACTATATCATAAATTTATGGATACACAGTTTCAAAGTTATATATAAACCGTATCAGTATATATACAAGCTTATACATAAAGATATATGTACTATAACAAACTGGGCACTTGAAGTTAGAGTTCAATATGATAAAGAATACTATGCAAATATGATTCTTTCAAATTCCAACTATGGATGGCAAGTAAAACAAAGTTTGACTAATTGCTAACATATCTAGTATCATATCATCATCTTTTGAAACAATTCATGGACTTCATTCAAAATTATATGTTTTGTGGCGGTCTATATAATCATTTGAATTGTATGTATTGCAATCGAATATCTGTACTCAAATTAGTAAATGATGAATGACCTATGTTTTGTGTTTTTTATATATCTACAAATGATTTATGTTTTATATAAGTATATATGATCAAACATTTTTTTTTCTACTTTACATTTGTGCTCTACAAGTAAAGTTGCTACTTATTGTAGTTTAATATATGGATTCAATCAAACTAAAAATATAACATAATATTGTAAACTTCTTAATTCAAATCAGATGTGAATTCAAACACTATTTCATAAATTGTTAAATTTACCATAAACCATGTTTGTATTTGCATATAACTACTAAATAAAAACTCATATTCTTCCTCTATCTGCTAGCATTCACCATAGTTCAACTCGACGAGCGCCATGCGACATGAAAGTACGATGGAGGCGGCGACGCGGCACAACATAATAGCAAAAGAAACACAACACAAAAACAAAAGAAATTTGTAGATTGATTTGAAGGAAAGTCTGAGCTTGAGTTGAAAGAAAAATTTGTAGATCTAAGGTTTTCTTTTTCTATTCAAATGAGATGAAAATGAGAAAATGAAAGCAACACCACACTAAATTAAGTCATATTGCATTAATGGGTGGCTTGGTTTAAAAACGGATGGAAAAAAATTACATCGGTTAATGGTTAACAAAATTTCATAAATGACTTAATCGTTAATCGACCCAGGTCCGACCCAAGCCACAGGCAGGTGAGGCATTAGTCTAGAGTAACAATGTGCGAAGGGACAGCAAATTTGTTTTTCACCGCCTTCTAATTTACTCTACTCATTCTTTGCCGACCTTGAAAACTGAATAGTGGCTATCGTCTACAGCTTTACCACTACCAGCCTACACCGCTAAGCCCGTCACTTCCTCTCAACTACACGTTGTACCTTGCGACGTCAATCACCAGATTCACTACTTGCTATGATGTGCGGCTGTGCCCTAATTTCTGATTTTCTCCTTTTTGTTGCTTTGTTACTCTGCTGATTGAAATGTAAGTTTTTATTTTTTAACTCAAGAATCCATGACTGTTCGTTGTCTGCACCATCAAGTTATTTGGTTGCTTACGCTTTGGTAGAGGAACTACATGTTAATTTGCTTTCCCTTTTTTATTAGTGTGCTTTGTTGTATATTGGTGAATTCAAGAAATAATGTAATTGCATGTAAAATTATTAGTATGGTTACGGATTTATCTTCTTGTAGCTTCTGATTTGAAGACTACCCTATCAGTTCTAAATTTAGTATGTTTGATTGAATTAGTTTTTCATTTATACCTAATATTATTCATGTATTATGCACAAGATAGGTGTAGAAATAGAATTACAAGAAACCTAACTAGATGTTAAAGTTCAAATTTTAAGAGATTGTATACTTGAGTATTCAAAGTACACATAATTCTTATAAATCTTGTTTAGGTAACGATTAGAGTATGTTCTTGATACGGTGATTGTAGTTGAGAGAAATAAATAGATGACAAACAATTTTAGTCTTGCTTCAATGAATACACTTGAGATAAATAATAGACCGTAAATACATAAAGATGAAAATTACATTATAAAATGTGAAAGCCGAGGAGTGATCAGAGAATACATTTTAAACATGGAGATACATTTGGTTTATTGAGGTTGTTGGACTAATTTGTATACTATTATTGATGTATTCTTATTCATATTGCATCACCGTGAATTAGCATGGTTAAATTTTTATACATTGTTAAGGCCATATCTAATCCCTTTTGTTTTATCTAGGTTTAATGATTCTTTTCTTATTATTTTAATTTTAATTTTTACCTTTTAGAAATTAACCCGAGCAACAAATAGAGGGTCGTGAAACCAACCAACATAAGGATAAGCACAATCAAAATAATATTCGTAGTGTAAATAGTGCAGAATCCAATAAGTGTCATGAAATTACAAGAGGCAAGCATCAACAATAAGCAATTGAAAATCATCAACGTCATTAATTGATATTATGACAGAAGCATTAACAAATCATCTTATACAAAACACTAGCTTCACTTCAACCAACCAATTCAAATTTAGGTCATGGTGGCATCCAGTTTGAGTAACAAGATTGTTTACCCACTTTTTTACCAAAGCAGCTAACTCAAAACAGACCTAGAGAACTCATACGAAGTCGAATTGACTTGAACTTTTAGAAAAACACTTAGAAGACATAAAAAAAGGCTCATAGAAAAAAATGGGATTATTTGGAGGTTTTTTGATGGATCGCTAGCGACCTAACTAGGTGGATCGCTAATGATTCATCTACGTTGGGCCTGACAATTTGAAATTTATAGTGTAGGTCCCACACACCCTAGAGAGAGTACCTGCAAAGTTTCGTCTGGTTTCGTTAAGTTTTGAGCGAGTTATGGATGACTCTTCTCCGTATTGGGCCAGTTTGATCCATCAGGTTCGACCCATGAAGACTGGGCCCCATGACCTATGATCCATAGGTGAGGCTCTCTTACTCATCTACATCGCGTATGTGAAGTTTCATGTGATTTGGTTAAGTATCGAGTGAGTTATGGACGATTCTTCTGGACCAAATGACCCATGAAGACGGATAATCAAATGAACTCCAAACTACTTGATATTTGGACAAGACACTTAAATAGAAGATAGGAAGACAACCAAACTAAGATCACTCAAAAATATGCTAAGTGAATGGATAGCTAGCGATCCATCCCCTATGGATGGACAACGATCCATCCCCTATGGATAGCTAGCGATCCATCAAGATAGGTTGGATTGCCCTCAAACTTTCCAATCGGACTTTTCTACACTTGGACTTCTGGCCAATACTCACTGAATTTTCCTATAAATACTCATCTACATGCAACTAAAGATGGATTTCTTTCGGGAAGAGAGCCGCCATTACTCTACTGGAATTTCTTCACTTCTTCAACTTTTTTATCCCTCATAACAGTCATCAAGGGGGCCACTGTTATTCTCCGGTCAATCCTTGTACTTATGATTTATTCTAACTCATTATATCTTAGATCTAAGGACTAACTAGTTGATATCCAGATAGATTCAATTAGTATATAATCATAATAAAAATTGATTAAAGTGGACGCAGACCAGAGTCAGCCGAACCACTATAAAAATTCTGTGTTTCTTTTTTTACTTCTGCTTTTTATTTGTTGTTTATCTGAGATTTGTGCTGCTGATTATCTACACTGGTGCTTTCACACTCGATTCAAGGTGTTGATCCATTTTTTTGGTTAACAAAGATTATGTAACTACTTTATCTTTTACCTAATCCCATTTAAGCACGTTGAAATATGAATTCTTCAACATTTGCGTCATTAGAATGCCTAATGTACTTGATTGGGGCACTAAAATGTCCACACACAAAAATTCGTCTTGGGAAACAAAATCCTCGAGCCGACGTGAACTGACCTAAATTTGATTAGTTAATGTCCGTTGGTTAACTGAATATTCGGTTAACCGATTATGTCAATTAGAATGGTTCGGATAAGATCAGTTAAATTGGTTAAGTCGGTCAAATGTCCACTTTCAGTAACTTAGCAACGATTTAGTGAAAATAGTATAATTATAATTATTTATCGGTAATTCTACACTAAACATATAACAATAATCATTTAAACATATTCTTCATAGTGGAAAATAGGCATAAGGACAAACTTTAAAAAAAAATTAGGCTGAAGGACAACAAGTTTCGTTTTTAGGCTGAAGGACAAACTTTAAAAAAAATTAGATTGAAGGACAATGCTAAATATAGTTAGCATTTTGTACCGTGTAAAACTGAATATAATGCTAGTTATAATAGCATTTTCTATACTGTAAAAACTGAATATAATACTAGTTATAACTAGCATTGTCCTTCAGATTAATTTTCTTTCAAAGTTTGTCCTTCAGCACAAAATAGAAACTTGATGTTCTTCAACCTAAATTTTTTCTAAAGTTTGTTCTTATGCCTAATTCCCTCTTCTACATATTGTTAGTAATGTTACACATCAAATAATTAATAATTATCATCTGTGAATCTCATAAAAAATCATAATTAATACTTAATATCCATAAATGTTAATATGCAGACCAATATAATCACTATAAACTAATACAATCAGTTCCCCACATGAACGATGCAATCCAACAAAACTGTGCAATCCAAATGAATACCAACGTTTAATCTAATTCAATTAGTAAAAAAATCTCAACAACATCACAATCCAAATAACACCATAACCATGGGTTGTACTTAAAAATATGGAATAATAAAAATTAGGAATTAAATAGTAATTAAATGAATACATACATACAACCCTTTGGCTTCAGAACCGCGCTTTCACATGATGTTTTAGAATTTAGCAAATAATGTCAAAACATTTGCATCTCACCACGATCTCAACATCATAAATCTAAATCAAGCATGAATCAGACATCGTCACACATGAGCTAAAATTATAATAATAATAAAATTATGAACTTTTTGTTGAGACGGTAGAACCTTTGATTTTATTTGTATATAACAAATTTTCCATTTGTAAATAGAAGTTTATTTTTGGTTTGAGCATGATTTGAACTCTTAACCCTTTACTACAGGCAAATTCTTATTCTACTATTTGGACCAAGCCCTCCAACCCTGATCGAACTAATGTATCTTGTTGAATTTGTTAATTTGCCTTTGAACCCGGGCCTTTCACAACCTCCTACTTTACCTCCTCCGTCGTATCTTTGATCGTCGAACGATCATCACCCCGACACCCCCGACTCGACCGCATCAACTCCAAGCATCTTCGCTAACCGCGGTCGCTGCCGCCATCACTCAAAATTGGGGCACCAAAACCCTAATTTACCAACTCTGGCCACGTGAACGCTGGAGAGGTTACGTGACCCGCCTGGATTTTAGGAACAAACCCTTAGCAGAAAAAACCCTAGTGTCAAAGGCGCTCCAGATTCAAAGCTTGGCACCATTACCGTTTTCAACGTCATTTCGCTGCATCAAACAGCTTTTTCGCACTGTGTCAACCAACTCCATCCCATGTAAGGATCTCTCTCCAAAACTCTAGTTTTTCAACAAACGCGCGAATTCAAAATTCATTATTTTGGAATATGAATTGATTCAAATTCAAACGAATTTCGAGTTCCAAATTTTTTTAAGGCTGCGTTTGTTTTTAATAAGAAGCTTTGAATCCAAGTTTTGATTTATAAATCAGAACTTTCTATGTTTTGTTTTTAATCAGTGTTCTAAACAAAACGTTTTGACAAAATAATTCAGAACTTTCTTAATGCTTATTTTTTGTTCTTAATGTTGAATGCAAACAAATAAGTAGGTGATTATTCAGAATTCAGCATTCAGACTTCAAAGTTCATCAATCAAAATTCAGAATTCAACATATTAAACAAACGGAGCCTAAATTGTTGATTATTGCTGAAATTGTTGATTGAAATTGCTGAATTGCTCGATTGTCTTTGTTGTGTGAAATGTTGATTTTCTTTGGATTGTTACCGATTGGTTGAAATGCTAAATTGCTGGACTACGATGAAACTGTTGGATTTAAACTTCATTGCAGTTGTCTTAAGATGTTCCGATTAAATTACTTGAAACCTATTTTCGCTGAGCAGTCCTTTTGAAGTTCCTTTTTCTATAAAGTTACTCAATGTCTATTTTTTTTTCTGGTTATGAATCTGTGTCGTTAGACTAAAAGCATTATAATGTTGCCGAGAAGTTCTTCAATGAAGGCGAGAAATCGAGCAGTTACTTTAAACTTCTTTTCCATTCTTTATAAAAGAAAAAGGTTTTATATAGGTTAAAGTCTGAGGAAATTGTGTTAAAATTAGTTCTATACAGGATTTTTTCTTCATTGCCCACAATTTCCTTTTTATTTTCTGTGGATATAATTATCAAGGCATTAGTTAAGGGTGCACAAAATATTGGTTTCTCATTATACTTGATTAATATCATGCTCCTCAAATTCGGTGAAGTTGTTGAACTACTAATTCTCTCGTTATCAAGTATTTAATCAAAGAAGTAGTTTAGAAAAGGATTAGTTTTCAACTGAGATTCTTTTGTTCTTATTTCTTGATGTATTTATATCTTTCAGTGAAAAAAAAACTAATAATGAATATTATTATGTGGAAATATAGAATGATAAAGAACCGGTTTTATAAAGTGTTTTCTTCTTTTAGATGAGTTCACTGTCTTTCGTTCAATCATGTTTGAATTTATTGTGGTAATATATGCAGTTTGTATTTAGTATGGTGATGTGTGCAACACTTAATTAGTCGATGAACTCGATTTGCCTGGGTTTTTTTATCACAAGAAAAAGATGATAAATATTGTATAAAATAGCACGCTAAGTTAAACGAGAAGGATTTTGAACACTTATGCATGTTTATTTCTAGGTATCCATCTTTTATTTTGTGTAATTTGAGTTCAATTAATTGATATTTTGTTATCCAATCATACTGGTTCAATAACCAATTTATAGATGGATTTTGAAAGCATGCAGTTCATGATGGTTCAATATTCATTGTGCATTTGCAGTCAAATTATTTGGTAATTTCATCTAATTAGTACTTTATTACTACTACTATCAGATTGAACCTTTTTTGTTGAAATCAATCTGGAAGTTCTTGTATGCGATTGAATGATATCACGTTCAACTATTCCCTTCCATTTTGTATTTATTATATTTTTATCAGAAGTAAGTGCTATTATTTTTAGATTTTGTATTTATCAAAAAATCCTTCATCTTCCTCAAGTTCGACCTCCATTTCCGATTCAAACCCACCAGACTCAACTGGCATTGCTTGAAGATCCATCAAATGTGAAGCAAATCAGTAAATTGGAGGGCTTGCAGACAAGAAACAGGTAGACATATGTCAGTAAGCATCAATTCTTATGAGGATCTTTCAAATTTTATTGGTGGCTAAGTATATACTGGAGATATCATTGGTCGCATATTATGTGTGTTTGTGTGCTTATGCTTGATCATAGCATGAACATAGGTACTACATAATGTACTGCAATTGTGTAGTAACATTGTTGGTGAAAATTTTGTACGAATCACCCTAATCCAATTTCATTGTTTATGCCGAGACCTTTAAGGGACCAAAAATGTAATATTGTAGCCATAATGAAGCAAATCATTTTCGGACATATGTACGCACATATGTACTAAGAGATTGATGGAATACCTGGACATGCAAAGTCTTTGCCGTTTTATTTATTTGTGATTTTTTTAAAAACGGATTCCGTGGTTGGTTTTCCCTTTTTTGGATGCGGAGCTCGTTCGCTCAGTGTAAAAGTAAGAGAGGGAGGGTAAGTGAACGTTCCATATTGATCGAGACTGCGTTGCTGCGCTGGCGGAAGGATTGCTATACTGATTCGGTATACTCGAAATGTTGGTAATGGTCTTAGGTTCATGCATCTGACTGCTAAATTAAGATAACTGATAACTAAAAGCCTTGCAACTGCTAACTAACTAATTAAGATAATGGATATCCTGCAAACCTTGCACCTGACTACTAAAAGCTGAGTAATAAAAATACCTTGAAAAGAATTTGACGTTTTTCTGAAATTAGATGCAGAAGTAGAATTTGAATTCTCATAGTTTATTATTTCTCCATTCAAGGAATGGATGTCTTTAGGCAGTAATCTTAAGTACCAAATAATTGAATAGGTTGCCAAAGACAGTGTTGGAGATGCAAGAAGAAAATTTGGTAATTGTTTCACTTGAAAATATCTCAAAAAACCTACACCCCTGGAAAAAACTTATTAAATAACATAAAAAGAAACCAACGAAACAGTACAAATATAGAACAGTTGGTCTAACTTGCTTCCATACCAAGTATACACACACGCACACTCTCCAGAGTTGCAAATAAGTTGAATTAACAGAAGGTAACCAGGCTAGTTGTTATAAATACAGTTTCACCCAATAATAATAATAATCGAAGTATGATAAAATGTGTAATGTAAAATTACTCTATAGAAATAAAAATACCAGTAATGACTGAAGAAAACTATATACAAGAGGGATTCTTGCTCTGCACCAGGGCCTTAACTCATGAAAAACATTACCATGACATATGCTCATGCAACATGGATTAGCAAAACAGTTATAACTATCCTATCTATGTATACTTTAATTTTCTACCATCTATTAATGATGTGTACAATGAAACATTAGTTGGGACGTAGAGTAAAAAAAGGTAGTAGCACTTGCTTCTAACAGTAACAGTATCATTTGTCCTGCTATGACAACCATCTTTATAGCTCAAATGCGAGCAGAAAACTTATGAGAACTTATGAAAACCGGTTGTTTTTCCCCTTTTTTAGTCAAAAGCATAATCTCATCAAAGGAGCAGTTGGCAAAATTAAGCATTTGATGGCATTTCTCTGTTAAAGCCATAATTTTTGTTGTTTGATATTTTATTGATCCAACATGAAACTTAAATTTGTATTTAAATACTTCTCAATTAAACCCATGTTAAAACTGACAGTCATGGTTTTTATTTTTATTTTTAGTACTTATGATATCGTGGATGTATCAAATTGAAACTTGTGTTATGTTTTTTCTTTAAAACTCTTTACTTTTAGCGCAAACTCAAGATTTGCTCGCTTTTATATTCTTACAATAGTTGTCGTCATAAAAAAAATGGTATTTGGAAGGTTGAATAGAAGTTAAAATATTAGTTGAAATTTGTTTTTTGCTGTACGTTTTCTTTTAATAATTTTTTTTCTAATAATACAAATAAATTTTTTCCAAACATACGATCGTTATATGTTTAACTAAAATTGATGAAAAAATAGAATAATTCTTTTCCGAAATTATGTAATCGAACGGTCAGTTCTCCACCGCTATGTGGTTGTACTAGTTATATAGAATGTTGCTGGATAGTTTAATTGGCAAAGCTAGGTAATATAAAACAACAGTTTCGTTCAGAACGAATATGAAACCTGCGCCTACTGTTATGGGATTCTAAATTTTGGTTTTCTTCTTTCTGAAAAGCCCTGTAAATATTCACTGTGCTATTTCCTAGAGCCCAATTCGAGTATATTGGAAACGGATCGCCTACACCAATCCTTTTCCTTTTGTGTGTGTGTGTGTGTGTGTGAGTTTGGACATGAACTTATGTGATTGCTAAATTGTTAATACTATATAGCTTGCAGGTTGTAGTATCTTCTTTCGGAAACCCAATGCAGCCAAATTTGAAGTTTCAGCTCAAATAATTGGCCCTCTTTAATACTATATAGAACAAAATGGTTACTTGTATATTTTCTATGCATTTGATTCTTTTGGAACTCTGATCTAATCAATTTAGTATCTTTTTTTTTTGAGAAAAATGTGTGATCCTCTAATAAAAGAGGAGAGCACACATGAAACTATATATATAACACATAGTGTCAACTGTCAATATAATCATCCTTGATCTAAATTGTGTGCACCACAAGTAACCTTTTAACAATTAAACTTGGATCACTTTCTTAGTTGATGTACTACTGACCATCCTTGATAATATCTTCAGATATCTACTGGAATGAAACTTTTCAAGCCTCCACTGCCACGCCTCCTATTAAACAATGTAGCATGCATGCGAAATGCACAAACAATAATTCGAAACATCAACGTTTCTATCCATGACGGTTCTGCCCTTGTCTTGGTTGGGCCAAACGGGTCGGGCAAGTCGACCTTCCTCCGTATGCTTGCCGGATTCTCCAAACCTTCAGCAGGAGAGATCCTCTGGAATGGAAACGACATCACTTCTTCCGGAGTTTTTCAGCAGTACAAACTCCAACTCAACTGGCTCACCCTTAAAGATGCAATCAAAGACAAGTTAACTGTTCTAGACAACGTGCAGTGGTTCGAGCTTCTAGAAGGAAAGATGGGAAGAGCACAAGCAGCCATAGAACTTATGGGCCTGGAAAGATTAATGAACGAGAAGGCTAGAATGCTGTCTATGGGGCAGAGGAAGAGGTTGCAATTGGCAAGGCTGCTTGCCATTAATAGACCAATTTGGTTGCTCGATGAGCCTTCTGTTGCTTTGGATGTGGTAGGGGTGAAATTGTTGGAGTATATAATCAAAGAGCATAGGAAGAGGGGTGGAATTGTCATTGTGGCCACTCATTTGCCGATTGAGATTGAGGATTCAATGATGCTTAGGCTACCTGAGAGGTTTCCCAGAAGAAAAACGTTAGTTGATATGGTTAGAGGAGGTTAGCCTTTTCTTGTTTTATTTGCACACAGCTTTCATAAACTTGAGTTATCTCACAAGTTTTAGTGCATCTGTTGTGCTTTTAGCACCATATATTTATGTTTATGCATATCACAGTATATGCAGCACAATTTTGTTTCATACCGTACTCAAAATTTATCATGCGATTACTGGTTACTGATAAGGATGACATTATTAACAGAGCAATAAAGTTTTTTTTGTTCTTTAAGATCAGGTCAATCGGGGAATAAGCTGCACTTTCCGAATGTAGTTTTCATTTGTTGTTTTAAAAGCTACATCTCAGAAGCTAATAATCATCACTCCGTCAAACATTTTTGGAATATTACTTTAGGAAAGTTGCTTCTTGACGATTGATAGGATGAAATGAAAATTCTTTGAGTAAGAAATCTATGATTTGTAAACTTAACTAGGATAAAAGATATAGAAAAAGGAGAACATGCTTCAGACAAAACATCAAAGGCTAAATTATGACTAGTGAATATAATTGAGAGGATCGAAGATCAGAACCATTTATTTCATCTGGTATATCAATTGAGAAATACAATGTCATTTGCAATGAATCTACTTGGGTTTCATGGTTTCACTTTCATAATCATCTGAACCTGTTTGGCTTAAAATTTAAGGGCCCGTTTGGTTTCGTTTTGAGTTTTGTGTTTTCAACCCACAGTACAAAATACAAGAAAATGAGGGAATTGTTTTACAATTCTTAGTCATTGCGACGATGGACGGGAAATGGAGGAGATGAATTGTTTTCCATCCTCTTGTTATATCTCAAAACACGAAAAATCAAATAAACTTGTTTTCTATTTTCTATGTTAATTTCGTTTTTCGAAATTGTGTGTTTTCCAACAATACATAAGGAATGCGCATTTTTGTTTAGACGAAAACGCAAAACTAAAAACAGCAAGCCAAACGGGGCATAAGTTACGTTTTCTGTTTTCAATATGAATTTGTAAAAGCTTAGGGGAGGAGGAGTGAAAAAACCTAGTCATTATAATAAAGAAGAGAAGAGGAGGGGACAAAATAGATTTTAATATTTTCCAAAGGATGAAAAACAAGATGTTATTTTCATTTTTATATGTTAGAACAAAATTTCAAATAGATCGCCTTCCGCCCCTCCTCCACTCTCATGCCTTTTGAAATACATGTTAAAAACACAAAGCTCGAAGCTCAAACCAAACATAGCCTAATCATCCAAGAAGAAGCGGTTGTTTTGGGATAAATTCGTTGTATATGAGTAATAATAAGTTCATATATTCGATGATTTCAATCCACTTTTTAGGATTAATCAAAATGAATAATATGTTAATTTCCTCATTCATCTTACCAATCTATTTTCTTTTGCAATTTGTGTATTTCTGACTTTTGTTCTCAATTATTATACCTTTTGAAAGTGTTTGTTTTTTTGTTAAATTAAAAGAGGTTATTAAAGGGGTACCAACTTTTATGAAGATAAAGACTTTTGAACTATGGTTGCCCCCACTATTTTATGTTTGTATTTCCATGAATTTTTTTACTCTCCTACTGTAAAACTTAATGAAAATTTACTTGCACACCAATTATTTTGAGAAAATCCCCCCTAGCGTTTTTGAGTGTACCTTGAACAACCCAAATTAAAGTGGTAATTTGGCATGTATCCATTTTGTAAATTACTCGTTCCAAATCATTGTACTTAAGATCGTCTACAAACCCTACCTCGATCAACTTTTGATCGTCGATTCCTGCCTTTACAGTCATTTGTAGCCTCTCCAACCACCAACAATCTGTTATTTGTCAGAATATGCACTTTCTCGCACCCACTTGAGCTTCTCTGATCGTCATTGGTTGATGATCAAATTCAGATCATCATTGGCTGCAATTGCTAATTTCGATCACCGTAAATGTTGTTACTCAACAATAATCATTGTATTCCACGTTAATAACCACACCTGATGACATCCTTTATAGCCACTATAGATGTTAAATTGGGGCCGTCGGAGTATGCTCAGATTCTACCATTTTTCAGTGTGTAGGACAAATATTTGCATGGAACTACATGCCTTGTAAAATTGTGGAAATGAATTTTTGTTGCACAATGATGCTCATATATTTTGTACTAACTTTGCAGTGCAACGCAAAAAGTTTGCATTTATTTTTGTATTATTACACAACAACAAATGTTGATAGTACAACTGTTAATAATTGACCTGCAGTTTTTTGCTTGATAAACATTTAGCCAATAATCACTACATACAATATGACAATTATTATGCACGATGAATATTTGCAATGCAAACTGGTAATAATTTCTTGAAAATTTTATTAGTAGTTTTCGAGTACATTCAGTTCAAAATTTTGTAATTATAAAACATTCAAAGAATAATATATTCAATAATGATTTATAAGTTTTCTTATATATGATATTGATTTTAACATCATTTTGAACAATAGTTTTATACATACAAGAGGAAATTGGTTTACATTATTGGGAGGCATGTAAAGCTAACATTCATGTGTAACCTCTACATTTACTTATTTATTTTGGCTTTACTGCAGTAAAAAGAATTTACCAGTTACTCTTTACTTGCTAAATTAACTAAATCTCCCATCCCTCGTCTTATTATAATGAGAAGATCTCGTTTATTCTCAAACTTGGCTAAATTCCTTGCATCCATTTTATGTTTTCTCTTTATCTACTCACAAAATTAGTGTATGGCCCATTGGAAAAATGAATCGATATTTCTAAATGGTATTTTGAAAAAGGTAAATTTTGACATACGTTTTTGTGATTATAAAAAATTAACACTAGGTCCTTTTCAAATTTCTTTTATAGATTACATCCAAAATTTTAAAAAAATTGAAATTCACGGGGTTATTTGGATAATTTTACCGACCTTTAAATGCGCTCTTATGATATTGTCCGCAACTCATAACCGTTGTAATACACGTCGTAATGGTTGCATTTAAATTTAAAAACGAGAAAGTAAAAAAGAAGAAATCCAATAAAGAGGCGTGTAGAAAATAGTTTCAAACAATATTTTCAAAACGGGATTTAAATCGTAAATCGTAAAGTTCAAACTTTAAATCGAAACGAGATTCAAATCGTAAATCGTAGATTCTAAAGATTCGTATTTGAAGGTTTGCACACAATTTGAAATTGATTTTGATGTTTGAACTTCTACAATTAAACATAAAACTCAGTTTCCTCCCTTATTATATTTTTATTTTATTTTGAAAACATTGTATTTTGAATTTTGAATCCAAATAAACATATTAAGTATGTTAGTATATAAATAGAATGTTTTTTTATTTGCTGTTTTGGCTAAGTTTGGATCGGAATGTAAATCGAATCGTTAAGGGAGAGATCCGATCCGAATCGGGATTTAAATCGTAGGATTTTAGGATTTTTGACAACAATGGTTTCAAAAATGGAAGGATGTAAAACATATAAGTTTAGAAAAGAGGGGTGTAGAAAATGATTTCTTTGGAAAGATGTTAATTGTGTTTTTATTTTTGTATTGATATTTTGTGTTGCTTCTGTTAACCTATGTGATTAAACCGAAATCGCATTAACCGTGTAGAAGATGTTAATTGTGCCTTTGTTGTTGTTAGTAAGTGCGTTAATTTATTCAGAGGGCCAAGGGGTACACAGGTTATTTTGCATTGAGTAAATCGAGAATTGTTTTGTAATGTACGAGTTTCTTTATTTTACATTGGATTTTACTTTTGTTGAATGGTTTATGTTCGTTGAGAGATGTCAAACCTTTTGGACTTACAAAATGACTAAAAACGTAATTAATTTAGAAGTACGTTGAGAGATGTCAATTGCCACTTGCTAAAGCGGTAAAGCCTATATATTGGTAGTTTAGAGTTCGAATTCCTCAACATCAAAATGATCACATTTGGGGTTCAAGATGTGAATTTTAGATGCTTAGCAGGCAAAGCTCGGATTTATGTAAGCAAGTCAGTGTACTGTACAGCAAAATATTACAGCTAGTTTTTGTTTTCTTTCACCATAAATGTTAAAAAAATAAAAAAAATAAAAAATAAAAATAAAACCACTAAAGGAGAGTAGGAAGAAAAGTAGCAGGCAAAATTAACATGTTTGAAGCCACTATAATATTCTTTTAAGTATTTATCAAAATCTATGGTGACCATACAGAATTTGTGATGCAATCGGTATATCGACTCGTTACCCTTTTTTTTTTGTACTTTGCATTCAATCCATTTCATCATGCATATCTCTTTTTTACTTGCTGGGACTTTTCTGAATTTCCATCGATTAATACATTAGCTTTAGTATGCAATTTTAGTGGAACAGTGTTCTTTTCATTACAATAAGCAGCAGGTTGTTCTGTTTCCTTTCTTCTTTTGAACCATGACAATAACGAACCAAATGTTTGTTTGATGGTTTCTTTGTTTGCTTGCTCCTTTTTAGGAACCCCTAATAGCTTAACTGATTGCTGCGTAAACGAAGAAGTGTAGCATGGATTAGTGTCCATTTCTATATTTGTCCGGGTTGGATCTTTATATAAAACCAAGAACTTCAAACGAGCATCTAAAATATGAAACTAACTAGAAGAAATTGAAAATATTTTGAACTAGTTGGTAAGCTCACATGTTTTGAAGAACCTGCAGTTTTTGCTTTGCTTTGAAACAGAGCAAAAATGCAGTGGAAGAGATTAGTTAGTAAGCTCAGATATCCTGAAGAGCTTGCACCTTTCGCTTTGCTTTGCAACATAGCAAGCATGTAGCCGAAGCAAGCAGAGGCAACGATCACTGCAATATCTGTAAAAACATATTAGGATTCACTTTAGGACAAAGGGTTAAGAGTACTGGGGTTGAAAGCTGAGTTGTAAAGTTCAGTGTCATGAAAGTAAATCTAACTAGTTGTATAGTTTAGCTGTAAAATATTTTGCACTGATGTCCTCAAAACTTATGATTTTTGATATATATATATATATATATATAGTTTTATTTGGTGTATAAAATTCAAAGAAATACCTAGGGGAAAATAAGTGATGTTAGGATGGTGGGAAGTACAATCCTCTTCTGGTAGCTGAATTTCACGTATAGCCTGCTTTCCCCGATCTACCACCAAAAGCGAGCACAAGCTAGATGCGTAAACGACATCAAAGTCATCAGAAAAATCTCCTTCCCTTGTTCGATCAGCGTTACCTCTCTTCTTCCACCTGCCTCCTGCAATGGTTGTTACTCCTGCATGTGAATCGTTCTTGTTAGATCCCTTTATCCAAAATTGACATCTCTTTCATAAGCTCTGGTATCAGTAGGTGTACTAGATGCATCTACTAGGGTTTCCAAATAGGCGTTATGAATGAATCAACGTCATGGTAATCAGTACAAATTTTATACATGCTATGTAAATCAAGTCCGACTCACCTATGTCGTTTATTTTCCTAATAGCCTTGTTTGAGGTGTCTGCAATGTAGATGTTACCGCTGTCATCAACGGTAAATCCCCTTGGATTATACATTCTTGATTCTTGTGGCTTGCCATCCACATGTCCTCTATGTCCTTTGGATGAACCAGCAGCATGTTCTATTGTGCTATCTGCTTTGTGAAGAATATATGTATTTGTTTACCACGGGTAAAATCAATTTGATCTGCATCTTTTTTCTTTTGCAAAATACTATTCTACAGATTCATATTATTCTGCTTTTATATCTTGCCTTCATGTATTTTTACTGTAAAATTTTACGTTGTGAACATTTGCACTAATAATATATATTTTTTGTTCATATTTCTGTGCAAATATTATTTTTATTACATAACGCAAAATTTCATGTTGACAATATTTCTTTTGAAATATAAGTAACGGTTTAAGTACATTAATTCAACATTTGACGTTTTACGTTTATACAAAATCATGAAATATTAGTTTTGATAATGATTGAAAAATTAATTACAATTTTATTTTCCGTAATAGTTTTACAAACATACAAAATTACAAACATGGATGTGCATATTGATTTTTAAAAATGGATGTATGCCTAGTTTTGTTTTGTTATTGTGCATGTGAGTAAAGATATCCTTAAAAACAATCGAGTATCTTGTACCTTGTAACAAAATAAAGTGTATCTAATGTTTATATAATCTTTTTGGAAGGGACTTTTCTTCCATCATCTTCCAACTCTAGGGACTAAACAAACGTTCCTTGTTTAAACATTTGCGTTCTTACTGTGGTTTTTATGAACAGCCACTTATTGCGAACGAATACACTTTTAATTTTGGGAAAAACAAATACAATCTCAATTTACTTATGCTAGTATCTCTAACTGGAATACGATGTAGAAAACCAAATTTTCTTTGTAAAGCTGTAGGTGTTTTTGTTACTGATTTCCAATACGGGACTATTCCCTAACAAGAGCTATGTTGAATTGTGTTACATTATGATTAACAGGTGATGAAAACATAGTGCAGAAACCTGTAGTAAAACTGGAATCTATTAACATCATATAACCATAACGTATATAAATTTACTTACATCTACTTAACGGAAATGAAATTTTATGCATATTGCTATTAATCGAGTCAAGAATCAACAGCTCTCCAGCAGGCCCAATTTGCACGCTATATGGCTTAACTCCATGTTTGCTTCCATCAAAAATAGTTTGAACTCTGTAACCTCTCTCAAAATTCAAATTGCTCCTTGGGTTCTCTGAAATCTGCAATATTTATAGCCTTAAAAGAAAACATTTAACCTTTTGCTAATGCAATATTCAAGGTGATTTTTACCTTTTTTTCAGCAAAAATAAGTGACCAAAGCTTCTTCAGAATATATGACAAGGCATTAGAGAATAGCCCAGCTATAATTCCTGATTTAGCAACAAAATTAGATTTAAAAAAAAAAAGTGATTTGATAGCACTCGATTGAAGAAATGTTAAAATGCTTGAATAAAAAAATATAAATAAAAGAATTCACTTGCGGGAGAAGCTGCCGAAGCCAAAGAAAATTCATTCACAAAAATAATTATGAAGAAGAAAGCAACAATCTTTTTGCTGTGTTTCATTGAGGATGGATTTAAAGATGCAGTGAATTGTTTGAATTTTGAATAAAGAAAGAGTTCTTTTTTAAGATTCAGCTAGGTTTATTAAGAGGTTAAAGTTTTTAATAGATTATTAAATGTCCGAGGGGAGGTTATTAAGCATAGTGGTTTTTTTAAACTACCCCTCTTTAATTCATTTTAACATTTTATAGAAACCCATTAAATGTTCATTAAAATTTTGATCTCGGTAGCGCCATCAGTGAATTTGAACAAGACGAAAAACCAGACTGTAATCAATTCTGAAATTTGGTTATAAGTTCATAAACAAAGAAAACACGAAAAAGAATACAATGTCCAATAGGAGGAAAGTGTTTTGTTCACACTTTAAAAAAAACATGAACAAAATTGTATTCCGAAAAAGATTGCTTCCTAATGGTTATAAGTTCAATTTTCAATGTTCATTCTTTTCTGTGTCAATGGCTAGATAGATGTGAAACTCAACATCCTCATATTACCCCCTTTATAGGTTGCCCCTCCTTAATAAATTTTGATTTTTTTTATTAGATCCGTAAATAAGGTATTAACGAGGTTCAGGATGAAATGAATGCCTTAATTTCTGCTATATAACTTTTAACAAATAAACAAATTGAGTTCCTTATTGATTACGACTGATCAAAAAAAGAAAAAAAAAGATTAATAATCAAGGAAACATGAAGAAGATGTTGGATAATTGACAAAGTCCGAGATTTGAATAAGTCAAGCAAGTTTGTAGGAACTGAATAAGTCTTTCTGTTTAAGAGTTTGTTTCCTGTTTTCATTCCTTAAATTTCTATTTTATCGTTGTAAGGCTTCTATAAAAAGTCATTGTACTACTTTGGATTCTATAATAAGAAATCATTCAGATTTTACTTCGTGTGCTAAGAGCAAAGTCTGAGTTTTGGTTCTTTATCTGGTATCAGAGCGAAAGGCACACACCGTGAGTGTTTGAGAGGAAAAATACTACAGAGAAAATGGCGGATACTGGAAACTTCACTACACCTGCAGTCCCAATATTTGATGGAGATTACGACCACTGGAGCTTAGTCATGGAAAATCTTCTGCGTTCCAAGGAGTATTGGTGCGTCATTGAACCAGGATTTGACGATCTAAGGAAAATCGCAGTTCTTGTTCCAGCACAACAAAAGGCGCTTGATGAAGCAAAACTCAAAGACCTCAAGGCCAAGAATTACCTGTTTCAGTCAATTGACAAGACCACGCTGAAGACTATCACTCAGAAGGAGACAGCCAAACAACTGTGGGAATCTATGAAAGTCAAGCATCATGGAAGTGCTAGAGTGAAATGTGCACAACTTCAAAGGCTACGGAGGACTTTCGAAATCTTGGAGATGAAAATCGGAGAAGGAGTAGCGGCATACTTCGCAAGAGTCATGGAAACAGTCAATGACATGAGAAACTGCGGAGAGAACATAGATTACGTCAAGATTGTTGAAAAGATTCTCCAAAGTCTCACCGACAACTTCAATTTTGTGGTCTACTCTATCGAAGAATCTAAAGACATTGATAAGCTCACAGTTGATGAATTGCAGGCGTCACTGCAAATACATGAGAGCAAGGTGACTGAGAAGAGAAGTGAAGAGCAGGTCCTGCAAGTGGAAAATGAGCCAAGGAATGCTCGAGGAAGAGGACGTGGGAGAGGAAGAAACAGTTACAAAGGACGTGGGAGAGGCAGATCATTTGTGAATAGATCAGCCATTTACTGTTTCCAGTGCGAAAAACAAGGTCACTACAAGTTTGAGTGCACCAGTGCTGAGAAAGTCAACTATGTTGAGTTTGACGAAGAAGAAGAACTGTTGCTAATGGTGCATGCTGACATGAGCAAGGCTGAAGAAAAAAGGGCATGGTTTCTTGACTCCGGATGCTCCAATCATATGACTGGAGAAAAATCATGGTTTACTGAGCTGGACGAAGGCTTCAAGCACTCCGTTCGTCTAGGAAATAGCTCAAAGATGGATGTTCAAGGAAAGGGGAAAGTAAGATTTGAAGTAAAGGGAATCACGCAAACAATAACTTATGTCTACCACGTTCCTCATATGACCAACAATTTATTGCGGTTTGGACAACTGTAGGAGAATCAGTTAAAGGTTATAATCGAGAATGGCATGTGTAGGATCTACCATCGTCAAAGAGGATTGATTGTAGGGACACAAATGACAATCAATCGCATGTTCCTAATTTATGCCAAGAAGAAACCAATTTTTGAGAATTGTCTCAAGGTGGAAGAAGAAGATTTGGGATCTCTTTGGCACAGAAGACTTGGACACTTAAACAATAAGTCCATTCAGGTCATGCAGAAGAAGGAACTGTTGAAAGGATTACCAAATATAAAAGACGATATCAAGGTGTGCACAATATGCAATGTGGGAAAGCAACAACGAGGAAAATTCCCAAAGAAAATCAAGTAGAGAGAAACTGAAAAGCTGGAGCTGATTCATGCGGACCTATGTGGACCAATCACTCCAACTTCTCACAGTGGAAAAAGGTACTTGATGGTACTTGTTGATGATTTCTCTCGCAAAACATGGATTCATTTTCTTACAGAGAAAGCAGAAGCTTTTGAAACTTTCAAAGTTTTCAAAAACTCTATTGAGAAGGAGGCCAAGACTGTCATTCGAGGGCTGCATACAGACAGGGGAGGAGAATTCACTTCTGACAAGTTCAATCAATTCTGTAGAGATCATGGCATAAAGCGGCAACTGACTGCAGCGTACACTCCTCAACAAAACGGAGTAGTAGAAAGGAGAAACCGAACAATTATGAATATGGTTCGTTGTTTGCTGTCTGAGAAGGAAATGCCAAGATCTCTGTGGCCTGAAGCAGCAAGATGGACATCCCATGTCTTGAACCGAAGTCTCACAAAAGCAATAAAAGACAAGGTACCTGAAGAAAAATGGACAGGAATCAAGCCAAAAATTGATTATTTCAGAGTTTTTGGGTCAATTGCTCATGTTCACATCCCCGTACAAAAGCGAATAAAACTTGATGATCGCATCCACAAATGCATTCTGCTCGGAGTCAGTGATGAATCCAAGGCATATCGATTGTATGATCCAGTCACAAAGAAAATCACCATCAGTAGAGATGTCATATTTGAAGAGGATGCTAAGTGGGATTGGAAGCTGAGTACACCGGAGCAAAAAGAACTTGCTTGGGGAGATGATGGAGATTTTGAAGGAAAGGAGACAGATGATGAAGAAGAGATTAACGAGGGAGAAGAACCTGAAATTGCAGAAGCTGAAACAGAGGAGCTTGCCGAGGCTCCAAGGGCAGAAACTCAAGAGCCTGAATGTGGAGAACCATCGAGAAGGGCAAGGAAGCCACCTGGTTGGATGCAAGATTTTGTAAGTGGGGAAGAAGTGAGTGAAGAAGAAGAAGCTTTGATAAATTTTGTATTCTACGTAAGTAATGATGATCCGGTTAATTATTATGATGCTGCGAAAGAAGAAAAGTGAAACGATGCCATGAAACTCGAAATTCAGTCTATTGAGAAAAATCACACATGGGAACTTGTTGATCTGCCACCTCAAGCAAAGAAAATTGGTGTCAAATGGGTATACAAAACCAAGTTAAATGGAGAAGGGAAGGTAGAAAAATGCAAGGCTCGGTTAGTCGCAAAAGGGTATTCTCAAACCGCAGGAGTTGACTACACTGAGGTGTTCGCACCAGTCGCTCGATGGGACACAATAAGGAGTCTCTTGGCAATGGCAGCTCAACGAGGATGGTGTGTTTTTCAGCTCGACGTAAAGAGCGCTTTTCTGTACGGAGAATTGAAGGAGGAAGTCTTTGTAGACCAGCCTGAAGGGTTTATCAAAGCAAGGGAGGAAGACAAGGTTTATCGATTGAAAAAGGCTCTTTATGGCCTAAAACAAGCACCAAGAGCCTGGTTCAGTCGAATCGAGAGCTATTTCAAGAAGGAGGGATTCCAGAAAAGCAACTATGACCACACATTGTTCTTTAAGAAAACAGAGAACAAGTTTTTGGTGGTAAGTCTTTATGTCGATGACTTAATATTCACTGGAGATGATGAGCTTTTATGGGCAGAGTTCAAGTCTTCGATGCAAAAAGAGTTTGAGATGACAGACATGGGGAAGATGAAATTCTTTCTTGGAGTAGAAATCCATCAAAGCAGTGATGGTATACACATCAGTCAAAAGAAGTATGCCAAGGAGGTTTTGGAGAGATTCAATATGTGGAACTGCAATTCAGTCAAAAATCCAATTGTCCCAGGCACTATCATCACAAAGGAGGGGAGCAGAGGAGCCGATGCAACACTCTACAAACAACTCGTTGGATGTCTAATGTATCTTACGGTAACAAGACCTGACTTGATGTTCGTAGTGTGTTTGATAGCACGTTTTATGGTTGATCCCAAAGAAGAACATATGATGGTTGCCAAAAGAGTGTTAAGATACTTAAGAGGAACACTGGATTTTGGTGTTTTCTACGGGAGATCATCAAACCTGAACGTGCTGGGTTATACAGACAGTGACTACGCTCGAGATGTGGTCGACAGGAAAAGCACCTCCGGGTATGTGTTCTTATTGAATGGAGCAGCGATTTGTTGGAGCTCAAGGAAATAAGACATTGTTACTTTGTCTTCTACAGAGGTTGAGTATGTTGCGGCAACGTCCTCAGCATGTCACTGTGTTTGGTTGAAAGGATTGTTGCAGGAGTTAAGTGTTGTGGGCGGTGAATGCATTATCATTATGTGTGACAACAGTTCGGAGATCAAATTATCAAAGAATCCAGTTATGCATCGAAGAACGAAACACATTGATGTAAGGTATCATTACTTGCACAATCTAACAAGTGAAGGGGTCATACAGCTGGTTTTTTGTGGTACCAATGATCAAGTTACAGACATCATGACGAAGCCTATCAAACTAGATCAGTACGAGAAGCTTAGAAGGTTACTTGGAGTTCGAAAGTTGGAAGATTAAACTGATGCTAAGAAGCATGTCAGTTTAAGGGGAGGAATTTGTTGGATAATTGACAAAGTCTGAGATTTGAATAAGTCAAGTAAGTTTGTAGGAACTGAATAAGTCTTTCTGTTTAAGAGTTTGTTTCCTGTTTTCATTCCTTAAATTTCCGTTTTATCGTTGTAAGGCTTCTATAAAAAGTCATTGTACTACTTTGGATTCTATAATAAGAAATCATTCAGATTTTACTTCGTGTGCTAAGAGCAAAGTCTGAGTTCTGGTTCTTTTAGAAGAAGCATAAGAGAGCTTTGAGGTAGAATTATAATTCAATGATGCGTTGATGTTGCTTCCTATTAATCAGCAGTAGGTAGAAAGAATACGGGTGAATATTTACTGAGATAGAACTCAGCTATACTTGTTGTTTTAATTTTTAAATTATCAGAAGGCGAAATAAAAATATTTTCAACAACATAATGTTTCTCATCAAATTCAAAATCCACAATTTTGCGTTTCATCCCGTTATAATGGATTTACGATAAGGTAAATACTTCGAAATCCAGATTAAGAAAATATATTAACGGGGTTTCGAATGGAAAGAAGAAAAACGCATGCACTTGTGTTGTACAATTTTCAGTTATGAATACATAAATAGAATTTCAAACTGGTTACCATTGAGAAAAAACACATTAGTAACCGAGTATGTTGTGTGTATTTATTGATTAAAAGGATGTTAAGATTTACTAAGGTGTTTAGGTTTTTTAAGTAAATATTTACAATGGTAGGTTATTACATTGTTTCCCTTAACACCATTTCCGACACTTTTAATTGAATAGAAAGTTCTCTCTCTCTCCAAGGAATTGGAATTTGAGAATAAGAATAAAAGATTGCTCTAATTTTCTTATTAAGTTAAAAGGTTTTTTGAAAATCATTTAATAGTAAAAAGTTTTTGAAATACAATTTACATAATTGGATTATTTTTATGAAACCATTTAGCAAAGAACAATTTTTTATTGTTTGTTAATTTATCGTGTTAATAATATGTTTAGCAAAGAAAACTATTGTGGATTATGTAAACTCTAAAAGTGCAAATTGATAAGTTGTGTTGATTATTGTTTGTTAACTAAAACGTGTAATTTTTTTTAGTTTACAATAACACAAATTTGTTTGTATAAGTGAAATTTATTTGAAAAGTAAGCATGCATTAAAATCTTAATTAAACGTACGTAAATTTGAAACACAATTAGAAATGCATTAAAATCTCAAGTTCAACATAGGAAAGTTCAACAAGATCTGAAATGTTTTTTCCTTTGTTTTTTTGAAGATCTAAAATGTTCCGTGAGCGTTATAATCTCTATTAAAATTTTCTTGGTAAAAGATATCATATTTGATGCGGCGATAGTTAAACAAATCTTTACCTTTCTTTTCATTTGTAATTTTGAGGTATGGTGTCCAAGTGATTTCTAATTTCATGGAACTACATCATGAGCACATTCTGGATAGTTAACATAAGCTTTGTTCATAAGTATCACCAATTATTTAAGAATCATCGCCTTATTTCATAAATAGAATCTAATCAAAGTTTTTGCTAACATGGTTAAGTCATGAACAACAAAAGACACAGCGGTTAGCGACGGCTAGAATGCGACGCCGGAAGTCGCTAAAAGGCGATGCAAAAAAAGTCGACACCAATAGGTTTTGCGACGGCGTTGTCGCATTTTTAGCGACGGCTGGTGTCGAAAAGTTGGACACGTGGCAAATCCAAAGTGGTCATTGGGTTGTAGCTGACCGACGCTAGCAAACGAAAAACTGGATAAATGGTCTGTAGTAGGCCGTCGCTATTCAACGCAAGCCTGTACAAGTGGGCCGTCGCTAGCCGACGCAAGCCCTCACAATACTGGATATTTTTTTCATACGGCTTCTATTTGAGCCATTAAACCGCGCAAATATCACCACATCTCTATCCAACTCATCTACAACACATATAAATCCAATTTTGCAACTACAACCATCGCATATCACACATAAACAAGTATATAACGCAAAAATCAATATCTACATCAACATTCCGTCAAACAATGTCTATATTTCGTCAAACAACACAACCATACTTAAAAATACTAATGTCCCTCAAACAAAACATCCACAAATCCTTCAAACAACACAACCATACTAACAAATACTTATGTCCATCAAACAAAACATCTACAAAACCATCAAGCAACACGATCGTCAAACAAGTATCAAATCCATCAACACATGTCAAATAAATACAAAGCAAAACGAACAAACTCCATCAAACACCACAGTCATACCTACTCATCGTCATCTCCCGACCCATCCTCCCCACTCATTCTCCCATGCTCTGCTAAATATGCCGCAATTCGCTCATCTAGCAGCTGCGCTAATCCTTTGTTCTTGTAACGACCCGCTATTTTGGACCATTCAAATCGACAATAAATCCACACATGTCTGACTTGAATAATTCAAAATATCAGATTGTTAATTTAAATTTGGCAAAACTCAGCATATGCAGTAAATAAATCAATCACAGAATCACAGACACAGAGTAATACAATAATACGCAGTGGAATAGATAAAATAGTAGTTCATGAAGCTACTATATAAACATCAGAGTTAGAAATAAAATACAACAGAATATCTCAAATGCAGTGAAGTCTTCGGTACAACAGATGACTTTTCTGAACAAATCAACTAGAAGAGCTGAAAGCTGAGGCGATAGTTGGATCTCCAAAGGAAGCTCCAAACTCCAAGGGTGAGTCTCAAATGCTGTATCACTCGGTCTGACCCGAGCGTAAAGCAAAACACAAAACACTCGAGTCAGGATTAACATTCTTATATAAATAAATCCAACTCAAGTGAAATATCAATTGAAATACGAGTAACTTAAAGGATGTTGGGATAACCATCCTCTAAGGATCTTCAGAACTATCTACAAGGTGGAAATATACATTTTAACACCGTGGTCATTTCAATTAAATTTATACTTCAAAACCCAAATATCATTTCATTTCAAATATATCCATTTTCCAAAATAGTATATATATATTAAATGATTTAAAAGGTAAAGTATTTAATTTCCTCAAGTCTAGCAAATCGATTCAAATCAACTTCAAATTCCAAATTCAAATTTATTCAAAGCTCAATTCATCAATTTAATTCATTTCTAAACAGATCATTTAAATTTTCAATATATTTCAAAGCTTTAATATTCAACATTTTCAAAGTTAAATTTAACAGTTTCATATAGCTCTTGATTTAACTTCATTATTATTTAATCAGGGAATATTCACTTAATAAATTCAATATCATTTAACTAGCCTTAAATTACATTTTTACTAAATATTTCCTTAAACTTTAGTTAAACAAAAAAAATATTCATTAGATTACTTATAAATCAAACTCAAGTTATAAATCATATCTTACATCTCAGTTTCAATAAGTTTCAAATCGGTTTAATTTAAATAAAATTCTTTATTGAATACAATTTCAACTAAATTCAAATTATCTTTCTAACCATAACTTATTCAAATTATTACCAAAATCTATTTTGAAATATATTTTAAATACTCAACATATTATATGTATTTAAATCAATCATTCCCATTTATATATAATAATTATAGGCTCAACATTTATTAAAACCATATATTTCTTTCCAAAACCATAGAATTCATTTTTTAAAATATTTATATATATGGACCAATGGTGTTTGTATATATATTTATCATGGTTAAGTGATACGGATATTTATCATTTCAATCCGAAATTTAAATATATACGGGTAGATATCATTTCGACCCGTAATCCCAATTTCAATTCAAATGAAAATCGCTTGGGTTTATCATTTCAACCCATAACGAAATTCTCCTATTCTAAAGTCCGTTCGGGTATGTATCATTTCAACCCATAGTGAATTCTATACTAACAGGGAACTTGCAGAGTGATAACAGATACTAAAAATATAACAACAGGCATATATCATCAATATAAATAACAGATACTGGTGTCAGATGTCATAGGTGAACATATACAGATAATAGTAATAACAGGCATATAAATACTAGATACTGGTGTCAGATGTCACAGGTGAACATATACAGATAATAGTAATAACAGGCATATAAATACTAGATACTGGTGTCAGATGTCACAGGTGAACATATACAGATAATAGCATATATAACAATTTAAATAACTACAGCATCATATTTCAATTGTCGTTTCAATTGAAATCAAATTTAAATAATAAAAGAACGTTAATCGTGAGTGATTGCTCACCTTTCGAGGTTAGAGGAGAACGAGACGAGATGAGTTACGAATCCAAGCCCGAATTTTCAAAGCAAAGCAGGATTGATACGAATTTGGACGGACAAAGCTGATAATAAGTAATTGACGAATTCAGATCAGAACTAGATTGGTGAATATAATTGGTATAAGTGAACTTATATATATATAGCTATATATATAATCAAATTCTAAATTCATACATATATTAAATTAAATATATATAGGAATTTAAAAATCCATTGTTAAATTTAAACCCATATATTAGAAAATATTCCTAATATATTTTAAACCAATATCCCTTATAAAACCAAAATAACTCACTGTATGTTAATATACTTAAAAACCCAAAATCTATATACATAACAGTTTATACATACTTATAATCTAACAACATATAATATATACAGACCATATATTAAAATATACAAATGCAGACACTACAAAATGTATGTAGGCAAAATGTATATGCGAACAACTAATGGTGTATAAAAACATGCAGACTGGAATTAATATTACATACACTACTAAAGCAAATCAGATGTGAAATAAATTAACATATAAAATATACTAAAAAAAAAATGTATACAGTCAAAATATATATGAACCGTTATACAAATCTAGACTACTAAAATGTGTTTACAAATTTATATAAATTACAATATATCATTTGCTTTAAAACACATATAACTTATTATAAACCGCCTAAACTTATGCAGCTGAAACTAGTATGCCTGCCTATTTCTATAATATCGAAGTATACATATTTATACACTACAAATTTTATACTTTAGCAAATATAACTATCTATATATTACTACATTATTAATATAGCAGTCATGCTTATCTATCAAACTATAAAAGAAATCTACAACAGATCCTACAAAACTACAGAATAGGTTAAAAATATTTACATAAGCTTTTTATATCCAATATCATATAAAATCTAATATATATACAATAAGACATGCACACAGGCTGTATAAGTGTATATAAAATTCTCATATTATAAACACTTTATATATACACACGTACAAATTAAAAATCAACTTATATATAGCTATACTTGAAAATTTATATTTCATTTTCAAACACCTTTATATATATACTTTGTTGTAAGATTTCTAAAATTTGAATATAATATATATAAATCCTTCTAAACACACATATATATAAACTATCTTTAAAAAAATTCAAAATCTATATATAAGTACCTAATATAAAGGAGAAGTGGAAAAACTGGAGGAAGGTCATGACAGTGGCTCGGCCATGGGTCTGCTGCTGCTCGAACAAGGCCTGCCGGTCAACGCGAGGCACTGGCGGATGGTAAGTAGTTCGGCAAATTGAGGAGGATGGTTTGTCGGGTGAAGCAAGGGTGTGCGGTGCTTTGAAGGCGGGCTATGGCCAGACTTGGCAGTGCTGTAGTCAGCGCATGCGAAGGGAGGTGATGCCATGGCTTTCGAAGGGAAAATGGAAGGGAAGTGGTGATGTGGAGGAGCGGGTACCAGTGGGTTGCCCAGGCCAGAGGTCGCGGTGGAGATTGGGGAGGTGTGGAGGCGGCTTGGCAGCGGAGGGAGTAGGTGTGTGGAGGTAAGGCTCGGGTCGAAGCCTTGGGTTTGGCGCTCATGTGGGGAAGCAAGGTGGATGTTGCGTGAGAAGGAGGGGTGGAGTCTGGTGAGGCGGATGAGAATAGGCGAACGAAAATGGGAGAGGAGATGATTGTGGCCCTGTCACATTTTTGGCAATTAAAGTGAACGAAATGAAGATTAAAAAAAGATGAAAGGAAATTGAATACAAAGGAAATGGACAGGCTAGGCTTTTGATAGGATATAAACTTGAATTACTTCTTGCCAATTGAAACCAGAGAATGATGAGAAGCCATACGTTTTGGAATCTATTGAAAGGAAATAAATGTTGGGTTTTAAAAACGGAGGAATGACGAAAGCCGCACCTGAATTCCAGGAGATAAAAGTGTTAATGACCGTTGAAAAAATCAGGGTAGAAGAAACCAAAGGTTCAAAATAACAATTATTGACACGGTGATTCGTTACGCGGGTTTTGCCGCATTCCGGAAATCAAAATACAGAAGTGAATATATCACAAAGATCAATACGACGAGATGATCAAACCGGTACGCAGATATCTGAGGTACGATCATCCGATCAAAAGTCGATAATTGGTACCGAAAATGCTGCTATTTCGCCAGAATTAAGATAAACGGAGCAGTAGAAGTCCAAATTTCGCGAAACGAATTTCGCAGTCTGATTCAGAATGCTCTGAATAAATTTTCTCTTGTTGACATATTTTGGTTTCGGAAAACTTTTAAATTCACTGTTATTAACCGGTTTGATTTGAAATGAAATTTCACAGGAAAACAAACTTCAATATTATCCGATGAAAATTTACCAGTTGCTATATTAAAATAGACGTATTCCAAATAATAAATTTTTATTTTCAAATTTTATTGTTTAAAATTTCACAAAATTTCAATTAATTCAACAAATAAAATCACTAAAAGTTTAGGGTCGTTACACTCTCCCCCACTCAAAACTTTTCGTCCCCGAAAAGAGAGGAGGTAGGAGAATAGAACAAACAGGCAAAAAGGTAGGTTAAAAGACAAGATTAAACAATTAATTTAAACTATATAAATTTTACTTGAAATATTCATTTGAAAACTTCATTTGCAATTCAATTATCTTTAATACTTTAATATTTTTCAAAAACCCATTTGTAAATTCTTGCCTCATTTATCAATACCTTTTATATGTTTAAATAATATCTTTATAAATATATAAAAACTATTTGAAAACAGTTATTTACATTATTACTTATATTTACAAAGAAGTTATTTGAAAACATTAAATCCATAATTCATAAATTTATTAATTTATCTCAAGATACTTTTCAAATATTATTAAGAAATCAATAATTATTTAAAAAAAAATATAGTCAACAAGGAAAAGAAGGAGGACTTGGAAAACAGAATATAGGTGAATAAATAAAGCTGAGCAGATAAGGTAGATTCAAAGGAATAATATCGGGCACGAATAGTTAATTCAAACAATAAGAATTTCAAATCAAATATTGATACAAAATTTCTTTGTTGAAAATACCTTTATAATAAACTAATTTTCTTTCGAAAATACTTTTATAACTCGATGTTTCAACAAGTTTATCCTCGTTCCTGCAGACTCTGGCAGTGCGTTGATCAGGCGCAAAGCTAGAATTCTCCAAGTACTTAGTAGACTTGTTTCAACACCCAGTGAAATACTGGAAAAACTTTTAAAAACAGATATGGAAAGTACAATCCAAACAAAACAAACAAAACCTTTGTCTAACCATGATTCGCAGATACACAATGGTTACGCCTGGATCCCCCAGGAAACAATCCATATCCGTAAGCTTTCTCAGCCCTGCGAGTTACGCCATTATGACTAGTAGAATGCAGGATACACAATGGTTACGCCTGGATCCCCTAGGAAACAATCCGTACCCCCAGGCAAGACTCAGCCAAGCATTTGCGCTACTATTCGCGACCTACACAGATTGCAGGATACACAATGGTTACGCCTGGATCCCCCAGGAAACAATCCGTACCCCTAGGCAAGACTCAGCCAGGCAGTTGCGCTATGCAGTCACGAGAGAACAATAAGACCATGGGTAACGCCATGGAATTTGAAGGACACTCGAGTATCATATCCGGAAAACCAAAATCAGAGAGAATAATATCGATAGAATGAATCCAAGATGTGGCCACAAATCGGATATCAAGCAGAAGGCACTTTCCATATCTTTACTTCGAAAATATGTATCATATAGTACCTTTTCAAATCACTTTCAAATATCGTACTTATATAATATCCATTATATATAAGATTTAATTTTCAAATCAAATACTTTCCAAAATCAATAGTATATCAAATCATACTTATATAGACTTCAATTATATAAGATTTCACTTTCAAATTGATTACCTTTTCAAATCTATAGTTTTCAATCAATTTCATACTCATACAAATCAATTTTTTATAAGTTCGACAACTCCCAAATCAAGTGTTTAGTAACATAAGGTTCTCAAATTTAAATTTGTTTCAATATCAGTTCAATTTCAAAATCATATACAATTTCACCAAATTATTTTCTTCTCAAATTAAATATCTTTAGTTTCAAAGTTTCCAAAATAATAGATTTTTGAAAAATAAATCCAAATTTCCAAATCAATATAATTTAAGTCAACCAATTCATTTCCAAAATCAAATGTTTTCAAAATCATCTTATACTTACGTAAGGTCCGTCTTATATAAGGATCAAATTTTCCAAAATAAATTTCGCTGTATGAAGAGCCATATGGGATTTGAATATCTTTGCTTTTATGGGTTATATATATTTGTAATTTAAATTGGAAAATTTCCTTTTAGTAAGCAAAGTTATTCTAACATGACAGCTTTCAATTTCAGCGTCAAAATATATCAATGATATTAGAATATAAGATGTACATACGTCATCATTTCACAAAATCACATTTGATCGCTCGTTCGATCACACAAGTTTGCTTTCGAACTAGTATTGTCCATTCGGCTTCCCTAATGCGGACTTCGATATGGTTTCTCGACTAGAAGCCATCAGTCTCCTTGCATAGCCATATACTATGATAGAGAATTCTAGAATTTAGCCCAAAATCCATATCAAATATTCGCCATCAAGAATCGAATGAAAAATCCTGACACGAAATGGTGTAATTCACCTCGAACTTGTGTACTCAAACCTGGATCAAAATAATTATGCGAATAAAACAGCATACGTACAACTTATATATTTATTTCTACTTGTTAAATATATAGTTCCATAAAGATGTTACTAAGTTAAAACATTTAAACTAAATTTTATTCAAAATATTTTGAAGACCAAATTCTTTTCAAAGCATTTCGAATCTAAATTCCGTATTAGAAAAAATTCAAAATAGCCTTATTCATTTACTTAACAAAAAAGTTTCAACTTATTTAAATCATATTACTTCATACTTAAACATTCGAAACAAATTTATATACTTTATCAAATAATTCATACTTTTCAAAATTTCTTAGCTTTGAAAAGTTAACCTTGATTTGGAAGTGCTCGAACCTTCAAAATAGTTGAAGAAATCATTTTCAAATTCAAGAGTTGGAATCAGCAACAAATTAGTAAATCAATTTTAATATATGGGGTTATATCAAATCCGAAACTCAAGGACTGAACACCGACTTACTTCAAATCATTTCAAATATATATACTTTGAATATCAAATCTTACTTCGGAATTTGAAATCAAAATTGGTTTCGCAAAATCACTCGCATAGCAAAGCTACTAAAGTGGCCTCTCCCCCACTCTGAAACTCGAAAATCAACGTCGATGATGCGTGCACTCATCACCGAAATTATTTTCCAGCGACATAAGTGAGTTCTGGACTTCTATTTTTTCTCAAACTGCTTTTGAAATTTCTTCGAAACTCATTAAAATCATTGAAACATTTCTTATTCGGAAAATATTTTTAAATCATACTATTATTATATATTTCAAAATCTTAAAACCAATTTCAAAATACCGGAGTTTAATTCTCGAATTTCAAATTTAAAATCCTTCAGTCATAAATCATTTTTAGATAAATCAAATTTCTTATATAGTTTTTTTCAAAATTACAAATCCTTTTGAAACCTCAAATTCTTATTTTAAAGGGTTTATAATCTTTACCAAAAACATTTCACTTTCATATATAGAATATAATCATACTTATCAAAATAATAATTTCGGTTTAGAAAACAATTTCTAGAATACAAACAAACCCGATTTTCAAAGGATGATTCACGGACGAATTTCAAAACAAAGATAGAGATTCAATTTAAAAGAACTCTAATCAAATAAAATTCTGATTTGCAGATAGGCTTGAACGAAGATGAGATACTTAATTACAAAACAGAAGTCGGATACACTTATATAAATCGCGGGCGACCTTAACCGGGTAAACCGTGACTTCAAGAATATAATCGATGTGGAAATCTAAGGCAAATCGACATTCGATCGCCAGAGATAGAATTCGGCATAACTAGAGATGGCAACATCAAAACCGAGGGATATATAAATCTCTGGTGAATCAATGCCAATTGTAAAGGAGTTTCACCCCTTTACAAAAACATTCAAAGATCGGCGGGATCGCCTAATCTTATAGAGATCATTCACAATGGAGTTATGGGATACTCCAGAATCAAAAGAATACCAATAGAGAGAGACAAAAATAAATTTTGGAACCGTAGGGAACGTTCCAAAGTTCAAAGGAAATCGAGTCAAAAGGAAGAGATTCAACTCGAACGAAAGTGATTCTGTAAATAAATTTACTATATATGCTAAGTTTTGCCTAGAGCCAAAGCTCTGATACCAACTGTAACGACCCGCTATTTTGGACCATTCAAATCGACAATAAATCCACACATGTCTGACTTGAATAATTCAAAATATCAGATTGTTAATTTAAATTTGGCAAAACTCAGCATATGCAGTAAATAAATCAATCACAGAATCACAGACACAGAGTAATACAATAATACGCAGCGGAATAGATAAAATAGTAGTTCATGAAGCTACTATATAAACATCAGAGTTAGAAATAAAATACAACAGAATATCTCAAATGCAGTGAAGTCTTCGGTACAACAGATGACTTTTCTGAACAAATCAACTAGAAGAGCTGAAAGCTGAGGCGATAGTTGGATCTCCAAAGGAAGCTCCAAACTCCAAGGGTGAGTCTCAAATGCTGTATCACTCGGTCTGACCCGAGCGTAAAGCAAAACACAAAACACTCGAGTCAGGATTAACATTCTTATATAAATAAATCCAACTCAAGTGAAATATCAATTGAAATACGAGTAACTTAAAGGATGTTGGGATAACCATCCTCTAAGGATCTTCAGAACTATCTACAAGGTGGAAATATACATTTTAACACCGTGGTCATTTCAATTAAATTTATACTTCAAAACCCAAATATCATTTCATTTCAAATATATCCATTTTCCAAAATAGTATATATATTAAATGATTTAAAAGGTAAATTATTTAATTTCCTCAAGTCTAGCAAATCGATTCAAATCAACTTCAAATTCCAAATTCAAATTTATTCAAAGCTCAATTCATCAATTTAATTCATTTCTAAACAGATCATTTAAATTTTCAATATATTTCAAAGCTTTAATATTCAACATTTTCAAAGTTAAATTTAACAGTTTCATATAGCTCTTGATTTAACTTCATTATTATTTAATCAGGGAATATTCACTTAATAAATTCAATATCATTTAACTAGCCTTAAATTACATTTTTACTAAATATTTCCTTAAACTTTAGTTAAACAAAAATATATATTCATTAGATTACTTATAAATCAAACTCAAGTTATAAATCATATCTTACATCTCAGTTTCAATAAGTTTCAAATCGGTTTAATTTAAATAAAATTCTTTATTGAATACAATTTCAACTAAATTCAAATTATCTTTCTAACCTTAACTTATTCAAATTATTACCAAAATCTATTTTGAAATATATTTTAAATACTCAACATATTATATGTATTTAAATCAATTATTCCCATTTATATATAATAATTTAAGGCTCAACATTTATTAAAACCATATATTTCTTTCCAAAACCATAGAATTCATTTTTTAAAATATTTATATATATGGACCAACGGTGTTTGTATATATATTTATCATGGTTAAGTGATACGGATATTTATCATTTCAATCCGAAATTTAAATATATACGGGTAGATATCATTTCGACCCGTAATCCCAATTTCAATTCAAATGAAAATCGCTTGGGTTTATCATTTCAACCCATAACGAAATTCTCCTATTCTAAAGTCCGTTCGGGTATGTATCATTTCAACCCATAGTGAATTCTATACTAACAGGGAACTTGCAGAGTGATAACAGATACTAAAAATATAACAACAGGCATATATCATCAATATAAATAACAGATACTGGTGTCAGATGTCATAGGTGAACATATACAGATAATAGTAATAACAGGCATATAAATACTAGATACTGGTGTCAGATGTCACAGGTGAACATATACAGATAATAGTAATAACAGGCATATAAATACTAGATACTGGTGTCAGATGTCACAGGTGAACATATACAGATAATAGCATATATAACAATTTAAATAACTACAGCATCATATTTCAATTGTCGTTTCAATTGAAATCAAATTTAAATAATAAAAGAACGTTAATCGTGAGTGATTGCTCACCTTTCGAGGTTAGAGGAGAACGAGACGAGATGAGTTACGAATCCAAGCCCGAATTTTCAAAGCAAAGCAGGATTGATACGAATTTGGACGGACAAAGCTGATAATAAGTAATTGACGAATTCAGATCAGAACTAGATTGGTGAATATAATTGGTATAAGTGAACTTATATATATATATAGCTATATATATAATCAAATTCTAAATTCATACATATATTAAATTAAATATATATAGGAATTTAAAAATCCATTGTTAAATTTAAACCCATATATTAGAAAATATTCCTAATATATTTTAAACCAATATCCCTTATAAAACCAAAATAACTCACTGTATGTTAATATACTTAAAAACCCAAAATCTATATACATAACAGTTTATACATACTTATAATCTAACAACATATAATATATACAGACCATATATTAAAATATACAAATGCAGACACTACAAAATGTATGTAGGCAAAATGTATATGCGAACAACTAATGGTGTATAAAAACATGCAGACTGGAATTAATATTACATACACTACTAAAGCAAATCAGATGTGAAATAAATTAACATATAAAATATACTAAAAAAAAATGTATACAGTCAAAATATATATGAACCGTTATACAAATCTAGACTACTAAAATGTGTTTACAAATTTATATAAATTACAATATATCATTTGCTTTAAAACACATATAACTTATTATAAACCGCCTAAACTTATGCAGCTGAAACTAGTATGCCTGCCTATTTCTATAATATCGAAGTATACATATTTATACACTACAAATTTTATACTTTAGCAAATATAACTATCTATATATTACTACATTATTAATATAGCAGTCATGCTTATCTATCAAACTATAAAAGAAATCTACAACAGATCCTACAAAACTACAGAATAGGTTAAAAATATTTACATAAGCTTTTTATATCCAATATCATATAAAATCTAATATATATACAATAAGACATGCACACAGGCTGTATAAGTGTATATAAAATTCTCATATTATAAACACTTTATATATACACACGTACAAATTAAAAATCAACTTATATATAGCTATACTTGAAAATTTATATTTCATTTTCAAACACCTTTATATATATACTTTGCTGTAAGATTTCTAAAATTTGAATATAATATATATAAATCCTTCTAAACACACATATATATAAACTATCTTTAAAAAAATTCAAAATCTATATATAAGTACCTAATATAAAGGAGAAGTGGAAAAACTGGAGGAAGGTCATGACAGTGGCTCGGCCATGGGTCTGCTGCTGCTCGAACAAGGCCTGCCGGTCAACGCGAGGCACTGGCGGATGGTAAGTAGTTCGGCAAATTGAGGAGGATGGTTTGTCGGGTGAAGCAAGGGTGTGCGGTGCTTTGAAGGCGGGCTATGGCCAGACTTGGCAGTGCTGTAGTCAGCGCATGCGAAGGGAGGTGATGCCATGGCTTTCGAAGGGAAAATGGAAGGGAAGTGGTGATGTGGAGGAGCGGGTACCAGTGGGTTGCCCAGGCCAGAGGTCGCGGTGGAGATTGGGGAGGTGTGGAGGCGGCTTGGCAGCGGAGGGAGTAGGTGTGTGGAGGTAAGGCTCGGGTCGAAGCCTTGGGTTTGGCGCTCATGTAGGGAAGCAAGGTGGATGTTGCGTGAGAAGGAGGGGTGGAGTCTGGTGAGGCGGATGAGAATAGGCGAACGAAAATGGGAGAGGAGATGATTGTGGCCCTGTCACATTTTTGGCAATTAAAGTGAACGAAATGAAGATTAAAAAAAGATGAAAGGAAATTGAATACAAAGGAAATGGACAGGCTAGGCTTTTGATAGGATATAAACTTGAATTACTTCTTGCCAATTGAAACCAGAGAATGATGAGAAGCCATACGTTTTGGAATCTATTGAAAGGAAATAAATGTTGGGTTTTAAAAACGGAGGAATGACGAAAGCCGCACCTGAATTCCAGGAGATAAAAGTGTTAATGACCGTTGAAAAAATCAGGGTAGAAGAAACCAAAGGTTCAAAATAACAATTATTGACACGGTGATTCGTTACGCGGGTTTTGCCGCATTCCGGAAATCAAAATACAGAAGTGAATATATCACAAAGATCAATACGACGAGATGATCAAACCGGTACGCAGATATCTGAGGTACGATCATCCGATCAAAAGTCGATAATTGGTACCGAAAATGCTGCTATTTCGCCAGAATTAAGATAAACGGAGCAGTAGAAGTCCAAATTTCGCGAAACGAATTTCGCAGTCTGATTCAGAATGCTCTGAATAAATTTTCTCTTGTTGACATATTTTGGTTTCGGAAAACTTTTAAATTCACTGTTATTAACCGGTTTGATTTGAAATGAAATTTCACAGGAAAACAAACTTCAATATTATCCGATGAAAATTTACCAGTTGCTATATTAAAATAGACGTATTCCAAATAATAAATTTTTATTTTCAAATTTTATTGTTTAAAATTTCACAAAATTTCAATTAATTCAACAAATAAAATCACTAAAAGTTTAGGGTCGTTACAGTTCTTCCACCAATCATTGAACTCTGCCATCTACTGTTTTAGCTGAGCTATCTCCTCCTCTGCTTGGGATTTCCTATAAGCCGTCTAGGTCGTTGTTGCCTGTAAAATAGTTAGTAGCGAATTATAATTTATGCTCAATACTAAATAAAATTTATATATTAGTTAATGAAGCAGTTTACCTCCTAATTTTCGCAACTATAACGCCTATTTCGCGGAGGAGGGTCAATCAGAGCATCCCATATACGGTTCGACTCCTCCAAGGTGAACTCACGGCCAGTGGACTACACCACTCGAGCTTGCTCCGCTTCATATCTTTCCTACGATGACGAACATAAGTTTGTTACAATAAATATTCAATTTAAAACTTATGAAACGTGAAGTAAAAAAAAGTAAGCATGTTTACCAATACGAATTGAGATTTATTGTCCACCCAAAGATATGAAACTTTGCCATTCTCATCTGTCTGCTCAACGGCATGCGTGTGTGTGAAGACCTCTACCGTTGTAGGCTCACGATTATACTTCTTATACTGAAATTATATATATGAATAAACAATGTTACCAATATGATTAAATATCAATAATCTATTTATAATCACATTTATAAACTTACCAATTCTTTCCGATGTTGTTGAAAGGATTTAGAGTCACCGTGGTGTACAACAGGATTTTTATTCCTGTTTGCACGGTTCCACGATGATATTTCTTGTAAATTTAAATATATTATAGACTAGATTAATGCAACTAATATGCGAAATTTAAACAAATAGCAATATAAAATTAAATAACTTACTTTAAATTCAGGAGTATCCCAGAGCCGGAGAAATTCAGCCAAAACATCAGCACTCATCCAAGGGGTTTTTAATTCACATTCTTTGACTTTGAAAGAACGTCCCTATAATTTTTCCGCATCTTTTGGTTCCTGTGATTTGTAAAAACATCCATATCTTCCGGATCAATACGTACCGCAACCTGCATATTGAAATTAATTTGAATTATATACATTATATTAATTTTCAAATGAATTATAAATTTATACTTACCATCAAGTCGGACCATATAGCATCCATAACATTATATGGGATGTCGTCCCAATGAGCCCAACATCCTGACATCCGACTCTTGAATGCCTTCTGGAGACTTGAAGAATGTAGTCCGAAGGCTCCAGCTCGAACCCCTGTATAAATTTTGATGTAGCCATTTAATAAATTTTAAATAATATACATGCAATAAATTTGTACTTACCTTGCACTCCTTGTAACGACCTCCACCACTGGATGTAAATCCGGCACCGTGCCGCTGGCACCCACGCTAGGAGAAGGAGAATGCCGAGATCTACTGGAATGTCTCCTGTAAGATATATATATCCGCCACAAACATATCATTTCATATAATGAAAAAACATATCAATTTATTATTAGAAAACATGTTTGATCAATCATCACATAAAACTTCCACTAAAACATCCGAATACTTAGTGAATTTCTGAGTTTTGAGTCGTTTGGAGGTTATCTGAGCTAAGTATTCGGATCAGTACCTATCCAATGGGGTCGGATCGGTTCCTATCTGAATACTTGGTTAACTTTTGAGTCTTCTCGATTTTGTTGTCTTCCTATCCCATAATTGGGTGCCTTGTCCGAATATCAAGTCGTTTGGAGTTCATTTGATCATCCGTCTTCATGGAGCATCAAATCCATCCGTTTGTAGAAGATCCATCCATAACTCACTCAATACTTAACCAAATGACACGAAACTTCATACATGCAATGTACATGAGTAGGAGAGCCTCCAAATTGGATCTCATGAGGATCCGAGCTAAGTATTTGGATCGGCGATGATCCAATTGAGTCGGATTGGCGATGATTTAAACCCTTAGCTTATTTTTGAATCTCTTCTTCTGGGTCGTAGGAGATCCAGTCATAACTCACTCAATACTTAACCAAATGACATGAAACTTCATACATGCAATGTACATGAGTACGAGAGCCTCCAAATTGGATCTCATGAGGTGGGGCCCAACCTAAGTGGGTTGGACCTGATCCGTCAAACTAACTCAATTTGGAGGAGATCCGTCCATAACTCGCGCAATACTTATCGAAATTAGATGAAACTAACTACCTTCTAGAGGATTTGTGGGACCTACTCTATGGATCTTAGATGGTGGGGCCCAACCTAAATGAATTGAACGATCCGATGAGTTTGGATCGGTGCTGATCAAAATTGGCTTGACTAAATGACTTTATTTTGGTGTGAACCTTCTTCTATGTCTTTTAAGTGTTCTCTCAAAATTTCAAGTCAATCCGAGTCCATATAAGTTCTGTAGGTCCATTTTAAGCCGCGCTGGTCCAAAAGCGGGTAAATATTTGAATGGATCATACGAGTCTTCATTTCTTGAACTAGGTTGATTGGAATGCTATAAAACATGGCAAGTGTACTTATAAGAGGTATAGAATCATGATGCAAGAGGTTGGAAGTCCCCATAACTCATTCATTTGGATCGGTAGTGATCCAATTGATTCGGATCGGTGCCGATCCAAAATGTTTGTCTATTTTTGAGAGATATTTCTTGGGGACCATTGTCTTGTTATTCTAAGCCCTTTGGTCATGTTTCAAGTCATTTGGGCTTAATATGGATGTTCTAACTCCTTTCGAATTCTACAGGGTTAAAAACCCGGTTAACATTATCCATTTAATATTTTATTCTAGAACACATATGCCATATATGTAAGGAGAGCATATCAATACGGGAGCAAGTTATATATATTTTAACATTGTGCTACCACTTTGATTTTATGATATCGAGTAAATAGTCAACATGCATTACACTTTTCAAACCCTAACATGTTGTTTGTTGTCATCGAAAGGGGCAGATTATGGAGTAGATATATTGTTTGATGATAATAAATATATTTTTATATTTGATTTTTTTTCCAGAGCGTGTTAAAGTTTAAAAATCATTAGAGCATAATTTTGTTTTCAATTAATTTTCATCCATTATCTCTCATATGCTTGATTTAAACTTATAAAACACATCTACATTTTATCTTTAAAATTTAATATATGTTTATTATTATCAAAATGGATACATTGTGAGATATTGCAATTAATTTGGTTTGATATTAACAAATATATATTGTATTCAATGTGTTTGTTTAGTGTTGTGTATTTATGGAGTTTTGATTTCTGTCAAGATGCATCAAGAAATAGTTTATGACAAAGTTTATTTTTGAGGTACAAATCAAGGCTATTCATGTCATGGCCGTTTGGAAATAATATTGATACACAGCTTTTAATGTATAAACTATCTTTCAAATCTTTCATGGGCTACACTATCATTCAAGAGAAGCACCCATTTTAAGTGGGATATGAAATATGATAAATTTTCTACTTAGGCCAATTTTTCAAACTATTACAAATATAAGCTAGTTGGAAAAATAATTACAAAAATAGGCCAGTTTTGGCCACATCACCCAACACGTGTACTGGCGGCATTTAAAATGTCGCTAGTACACGTTCTATTGCTAAAACTAATTGGCGGCATTTGTGATGCCACTAGTATGCGGCATTTGTGATGCTGTTAGTTTGTGGCATTTCAAATGCCACCCTGTTGTGTGCCTGCTGTTTAAGACAGCCCCTACTTCCATTTACCACTCCACCCTCAAAAACCTAAATCTTTAAAAAGACCCAAAACCCCAATTGCCAAAACATTTCGCAAACTAAGGACTGTAGAATATGTATTATAGTTAAATCTTGATCGAAAGTTGCTATAGTCGAGGAGCAACGCCTGTTTCTTCCTCTTGAACAATTTTTGTATGTTATTTTGTAAACCTTATTTTTTATGTGTTTTTGTTATCATATGCCGTTTGGTAATTTATGAAAGTAGTAAAAAAGATAATTAATTGACAGGTAGAATGGCTCCCAAGTGTGTACCAATGATTTGTTATTATGATAGTGAATTGGTTATTGACGAACTTAATTGTGGCAAATATGTTGGTGGGTCTTGTAAATCAGGGAAAGTATCGAAAGGTTGTAATTTGGCACAGTTAAAAAAATCGATTTATAAAAAGACTAAGATAAAATCCAATAAATTTGACATAGAGTTAGTATGTAACTGACCTACGGATTCAGGATCGAAAGCCATTAAAATAGCTGATGATGATGATGTGGACCTAATGTTTTCAGCGACAACAAAATCAACATAGCTGTTTGTTGGGAAAAGTAGGCGGTTGCAAGAAGAAGAACCCATACGAGAACTAGTAGTTAACAGTGTAACTGAAGACTACCATAGAAGGGTTGAGACAGTAAGTATTAGTCATGGAACTTCAACTCCGAGTTTTAGTAATTCGCCTATGACAACGATTTACGGTCAACAACAATCCCTTTTTGGATATCCGTCCTGTATGAGTTATCAACAAGGCGTTCAGTATAACTTTCCATATCCAAGTATATGAATTTATCAAAGATTATAAATATAAATTTATTTTTTATTATAAGTAGAAAATAAAATTATAAATGTAGTAATTATAGGGATTCAAAGGTGTTTTGTAACTACAAAAAGTTCGATTATAAAAGTTATAATAAAGACATTTAAAATTGTTTTTAATATAAATGAAAAGTTGTAAAAGTTATAACTATATCTGAAAGGTATAATATATATATATATATATATATTAATAATGTCCATTGTTAAAATTAAGTTAAGAATGATGTACATGATGCAGGTAGAGTTAAGGGTATGCCTAGGGGCAATTGTGTAATTTGTTACATATATTTAACTCAATAACCAATCTTGTTTGGAATAAAAGGTGTTTTATTTTTATTATATACTTGATATATTATGTTATATTAATTAATTAATTTAAATAAAAGTATATTTAGTAGTAAACTCATAAATGGTATGTTTTGTGATAGTAATCACAAAGTGTTGTAACCGTGAGTAATTTATGATAATGAAAATAAATATATACCATTTTAAATATGCATAGTCAAGAAGTATCCGTTGTAACAACCCTGGTTTAGATTCCCTGAAATTAAATTAGGAGAATAATTTAATTTAGTGATAATTAAATAATTAAGAGATTTGGTAATTTTTAGTGTTAATTAAATTAGAGTTTAGAGAATCTATTTGTACGGAGTTCATGTAAATGAATTTTGTACAAAAACAGGTAATCGAGAAATTTTAGTAATAATGGAAATAATTTCAACATTTGAAATATGATTTTTCCATAAATAGATTATTCTGGTAAAACTATGAATAATAATTTTTTAATCTAAAAGTTGTATTAAATTTTGGACACAAACAGTGTATTTTTACAACGTTAATAATAACAATATATTTTATTATGGAAATATGGTTTAATTAAATTTAAACATGTTGTAATTTATAAAATGAAGATTTCATCTTATAGATCTTGTCAAAAGTTAAGTGGTTGAATTTATTAAAAAAATATACATACAAGTTTGTTTAAATATAAAGTAAAGTGTTTTATAATTCAAAGTTGTAATTAGCAACACCTTGTGATAAGAGAATTTAGCAACACTTCTTATTGGATATTACCCATTATCCTAAAGCCTATTAGCACTTAAACAAATGAGAATACGTTCATCCCATTTTCATCTCTCTCAAATTAGAAAACACAAATCATCTCTACCTTCTTCTCAAACCAAATCAAAGAGCAAACTCCATATTCTGAAAATTTTCACAAAACTCTAGCTGCTCCAAAAATCATAACAAATCAAATAAATTACTAAAAATTCTCAATTTTGGATATATTGTTTCTAACATGTTCCATCACCTTTGCTCCAAATTTTGTGGCATTTGGTTTAGTTTTGATGGGTCAAAGTTCATCTTTTCTCAAGTGGTTTTCGGTTTAAATCTGGACAGAAAACGAAGGTCAGTAGAAAATTCAAAACTAATTATAGTTAAATCATAAAAAGATGAAATTTGGATATGTTATTCTCAACTCATAAACACACCATTTATACAAATTTCATAGGAAAATACTTGGTTTTGTTATGCCAAATCCTTGCTGCACTGAGGACGAAAATGCAGAAAATTATGATTTTTGGCCTTGTGTTGATTGCTTGTAATTTTGGGAATTTTGGGATGTTAAGGTGAATAAACCTCATACTACTAGTCTCGGTTCATTTGCATGTGGTTGAATGATGAAAGTACTAGATTTATTGATCTTTGTTTGGTGATTATTGTCAGTGTTTTCTAAATCTACTCCTTGTTTGCCCAATGTTAGTTTACTGCTTACTAAATGTTGAAATTAGATTTTGCTTAAAATTTTATTTTTGTCTTCCACTGATTTTCTTATTTGAATTTCGAATTATGATTCAATGGAGAATAATTGCATTTTGATGCCTTTGTGTTCTATGGAAGAAATTCTATTTTTGATGTATTCAATTACTGCTGAATTTCAGTGGTTTAATTCGTATCTTGTGATATGAATATTTGTGAATTTTTTGATAGTTGGTTTTCTAATAAATAGCAATTTTGGTGGAAAAATAAATAAATAGATTTCAAGTGATTTATAAATTAATTTTGGAGTAATTCAATTATATTGCATAAAGGTTTCTAACTCCTATTTTTATTAAAACACTTTGATACTATTTATAAACATTTAAAAATCTCATTTTCTGGATTTTATGAAATTTGTGTTTCGCCAAATATTTTGTGAGATTTTCTTTTATAAACTAATAACAGTTTTTTTATTTGGTGAATAATTTTAAGAAGGATAATATTCCTCTTTATTTAACTCTATATGGGTTTCATGTTAACTCTATGTGAGTTTTTATGTTCCTATTATTGCTTGTAATCTATCATCACTTTTATCTCACATTGATTTGAATTAGACTAGACTGATCCATTTATTATCTCTATGTAATACTCGGGTCAGACCGAGATATTTTAGGTTCTTCAGTATGATGATCTTAGAGTTGGATTAGTTTGAGGCTTCTTCATATGCTTTAGTAGACTTGTAGTCTAGTTATGTTGTAGTCCTTCTTGTATGTCGAAATAGAGACTCATTTTGATGTATATTCATTTATTTTGTCTTAGATATTTTATATGTATATCGTGGATCTTTTATGACCGCATTTTGTAGTTCACATCATGTATCATATACATGTTCACATCCGCTTTATTAAATTTTTTTATATTTCTTTGTCGTATTCTGTGATTCTATGTTCTGTTATATTTTATATTATTCTAAATTATATTAACCCACTGTGTTGTTGTTTTGTGCCTGGATCAGATACGTTGAATCCTTTTATAAAAGAAAAATATATTTGGTCAATTCGACGTATCGATACTCGCCCCGAGTAATAATACAGATGATCGCTCCTAACAAGCCTTATTCTCCACATTAACAGACAATATGTCATTGTAATGTTCTTTGTTAATGAGGGCATAAATGTGGGGCGTCACATCCGTTAAGACTAGAGTACGTCGCTGTAACAACCTACCCTCAAACGGACCTAAAAGTCCTAACCAAAAAAGGCCCATCGAAATTTAGACCATTCCAGAGTTGGTTGTTGGTTGGTAAAATGATCAATACAGAGCTATTTATCTACACATTCAGAGTCTCACAACGGATGGATAAAATATAATCACATAAATAGTACACATTTTATTTAAAATTCCAAATGTCATAAAAGTAATACAATGTCAATAATAATTGTTACATAACCGAGATACATGTTCAAAATACATTGTTATCTTTAAATGGGTACATCAGAAAATAACATAAATAGATAAGTAGACTACCGCTACAAGCTCCTATCATCGTCATCTCCATCTGGATCATAGTCTTCTTCATTCATCTGTGTTGTAATAAAGAGGGAGTCAGAACAACATATGTCTGGTGAATAAAAATCTTGAGCCTTATTGGCTTAGTACTTGGATAGTATAATCTAAATAGCAATATGTCTTACACATTCTTCCTACATCATAAGTCTTTCCAAATATAAGCTCAAAGGCTTTTCCAAATAAAAAGGCTTTCCAAATATAAGCCCATAACCAATTTGCTATCAACCCGATAACCCATATCAATCGTCCATAATGTCCTATCATTGTAAAAGATAGTACCCAAGTCACTTAATACCTTTTAATGGAAACTATGCCGAATCCAACCATTTAATACCTTATTTGATACAGGTTCCCATCATTTAATATCTATCCCAAGGCAGACTCCTTGCTAGTAACTATCTAGTTGACATTGCACGGAATCTCTTCAGCCACTTAATACTTCCTATTGAAGCAGGCCCTTTCCCGAGATATCCTCTACCATGCTTAACCTATGATCCCGACCATTACTACTTCCTACATAGAAAAGAGGCGGGCCCTTACACAGCCACTTAACACCTTTAATCACTGAATTAGGTCCTTCCTACTATGACCCATACCCTACGATGAAGTCTCACATTAGTCCGACTATTCGTAGGTACTGGTAGCCAAATTAGCTAGGCAGATTTATCCTATAGAATTTGAGACTAACCTTGCATCATCCATAGCTTCTTATTATAGGTGAAGTCTCACATCAGCCCCAAAGTCACACTATTGGTAGCTAAATTAGTTGGCCAGACTTCTGTGTGCTTTTGATCGACCTCGCATCTCTATGACATGGTCATAATTTATAACACTCTCTACATATATTATCACACATCTCACCATATCCATAATTGAGGCCTTGTAAGAAAACTTCTTATTTCATCTCTACCATTATTTACTTTCCTAAGGGTGATTTAACAATAATTAACAACCTAATTAATTACATAATTAATACGTTATAATTGCATGTTATTTACGCATATATATAGCGCTTATTTCTAAGCATGCAGATTTTACGCCCTAAACTAAAGTTTAAATGTCAACTCTTTAAAAACCATACATGTCTCATTTCCATATTATTCATATACCATAAATCCAATATCCAAAAATCCAATCAACAGACTTGTATACAAATAAAATTAAAACTTAGCCTATTATATTAAAATAATGAAATAAACCAATAATACAAACTTACAGCTTTAGTTATTTTTTATTTTCAACCAATTGACCACAAACACCCAAGAATAGGTTTATATAGAGAAGTAAGTGAAGAAAGTTAACTTAAAACTGAGGAATAGATTAAACTATCAACAAATAAAAAGCAATAATCAGAAACACAGAGATTTATAGTGGTTCAGAGTTGTATGCTTATGTCCACTTTGAAGATTATCTTTATTGATCACTTATAAATTTTATCGTAGCAGCAAAGAATAGAGAAAACTTGATTACAATAAGGACTAAAGTAACAAGCATCGTAAAGTTCCTCAGAATGACCCGTTAAGCCAGTATTTATAGGTGAAAACGACCGCCAATCTCTCTGAAACTTTGACTATAGGACCGTCTAACCCACATGGGCCCACCAAAGGGGTCACTAGGCCGAAATCCCCATGAAGAGGGATCGGTACCGATCCCTTTATATTTTGATTTTCGGGCAGCGATCCCTATGGTGGCTTTTGCATGCTTAAATGTATTAGCCCTGCAAATCTTATATCATTTGGATTAAAGGAGCTCAAATTATTACATGATCTTTGATCCAGTATTGCTTGTGTACTTCCTTCTACCGATCCCTTTCATAGGTTGTATACCGATCTCTCCATCTTTGTTTGTTCGTTGTGCGATCCCTAGGGTATGCTCCCTAGGGTCCATACGCCTTTCTCTTCAAATTCCATATGCTTTGGACTTACAAATCTTGAGATATTGATTGTTGAATGTACGAAGGCACTTGTAATTGGTTGGATGCCAATCCCTCTTCAACAGAGCCTGCCGATCCATATCTCCTAGCAAAGCGTGCTGATCCATCTTCATTAAACTACGCCAAGTCCTTTTTTGTGAACTGAAGTATGCCAATCCATACTAGCCAACTATGTTGATCCCTTATTTACTCAACCATGCTGACCTCTTCTTTACTCAATTATGTGGATCCCTTATTTGTAAGCTGAAGTATGCCGAACCCTATCAAGTAGCCAAACCATATCGATCCATTCCTTTGACTAAGTTATATTCCATACCTTAAGCATTTTACATTGTTTATCTAAAAATTCCGTTCAATTCTATCTTGATATAACCATATGTACTTGACTTTCAAGTCCCACAATCATCATTTTGGAATCATTGACCTTGATGACAGTCAAGTCTAACTCATGCAGCCAGTTCAATATAGCCGGGCTGGAATGCCGGATAACACTTCCCCCCCAAAGAATGTCTTGTGATTAACATGACGTGCTTTGAATCTTAACAAGTCTAGATTGCCTGAGTGATTGTTATTCCTTTGTTGAATTGTTTTTCCATGGTGTTGAATTTCTCGCTAATAGCCATGACACTTGGTCGATTTCTAATAGCATAAGTCCAGTGCTATATTCCGTCAATATATATAAGTCCGGTTCTGTGAGACTTACAAGCATTCTTTATCTAGCTCAGCCCCAAACTTGAAGGTTTCAAGTTTGACTTCAATTTCTTTCGATTTCAAGAATTGAACTTTTAGGTTATTCGGCCACACATTCATATACACATTTTTGCTGTCGGCTCTTGGACATGTTCGAACACTTTCGGGTCGTTGCCAATTTCTATAGTATTTTGCATGTTCATGTTCCTAGCCAATCCCCTATAACCATATTTCTTATTTTCCCTTTTCCTTTCTTCCCCCTTTTTGTAAAGATTTATAGGGATCGACATGCATTATGCGGATCCATATTTTGAGCCATGCTGATAGGGATCGACAAGCTTTTGTGCCGACTCCTCTCTCCATACTTGATTCCCAATGTATATATACCTTCCGACCCTTCCACTCTTACTTCCCTCATTTTCTTGGCTTCTGCTGAAAGCTCCGAAGCCTTACCCTAAATTCACGAACCCAAACATATATTTTCTTCCACTCAACTTGATTCCTCTAACCTTCCATCTCTTCCATAATTTGGCCTCGTCTTCCCTTATAATTCGAACATATCCAAGCACTCGCCTCCATTTTAATTCAAATACACATATTTTCATATAGGTAAGATTTTGAAGTATGTCTTTTAATTATACAATGAGATCTTGGGCTCTAAGTTGTTGGTAATTACGATGGCATTCGAGCTGTGATGATGAGCGACCTTAGAGAGATAAGTGATTAGTGTATAGGGTTCGGCGTGAGATATCGATGGAAGAAAGGTTAGGAGTATAAGTATGAAGAGGTCGGTATATTAAAACAGTGCAGAGGCAGGGATCGGTGGTATTAGGTTAGGAAGGAAGGGATCAGTGTTAGTGAGCCTGGGTGATGGGTCGATAGGGAACGTTTTGTTAAAGGGATCGGTCGTGGTGGTAGAATAGGGGTCGGCCGAGACTAGAGTTGAGCTATCTTGACTTAAGCACAATTAGGCTAAACCCTACGTTGATGAGAATGAAGGGTTCGATATTAAAGCCATGGGATAGGGATCGGCATTCCCTGGTCAAAGTGAGGGATCGGTATAGGATCTTTGGGATATGGATCGACATATACCTTGGGATTGGCATTGAGTTAAGGATTGGCTCCTTGAACTTGTAAACTAATCCAACCTAATTTTTTTGAACAAACACCATTAATTTGCATTAAAAAGCTTGGACATACGATAACGATGAACAATAAAACATGCATATTCGTTGTCGAACTTGAGGTTGAACAATCAAATTCTTGGAACTTTCAATATAGACTAAAAACTTGCATATGGACTTAAACGACAAACTTCATACTCCGATATCCGATAGTCGACCCCAAAGATTTCATAATCGATCAATCTTTTTGCCAGTTGAGACGGTAAGCAATGACGGTCACTCTGGTCGAACTTCTAAGTCTCGTCGTTTTACTTCGTTTTTTCTGATTTTAAACTTTTCATCTTTTATACACTGCACCGCACTAGCTCACAATTAGCACGGGGGGAACAGGTTAACTTTTCTAACCTCGATTAGCTACTGAGTATAGCTAATATGGATTCCAGACGCTTAGAGTGTTTAGTTGGTATGTCTTCTGATCCGACGATGCAACACATCGATTCTGAAGCAAAATCAAGTTCCACAACTATATCCGGTGGACTTTCTCCCAGCCATCAAGTAGAACAGACAGAAGTTTATGGCCTGCTGGTTGATCTTTTCATAAATGTTCCATTCCTCCCAACAGAGGATATAAGTCCTACTCCTAATGTAGTAGAGGGTGCTATTATTCTAAATAACCCAGTAGACTTACAGGCCTCCCGAATTAGTGAAGCTGCTCTTCACCAGCTATGTTCTATTCATGGAATTCCATTCGTAGATGTTTTAGTCCCTTCAATAAACAACAGGCCTCACTTGCCCCCGGCGGGGTACACAACGTGTAATAAATTTATGTGCTGGGACGGATGCGTACCACCCTTTAACTCGTTTATTCGAGAGATGCTGAAATATCTTGAAATTGCTCCTACTCAGCTCCATCCAAACAGTTATGCCTTTATACATGGAACCTTCTTGCTGTTTATGAGCGTTCTATTTCGTCCGCCAACTTCTGAATACATAAGATTTATTTGCAACTTCAAATAGCGATCGAGAAGTCCCTACTATGTTTTTCTTAAACCCTTGCCGAGTTGCCAAGTCTTAACAAGGGCTTGGAATAAACTTTATTTGTTTAAGCACAGGTGGTTTTACATACGATGTCCTACCAGCTTTGCGAGGCGATGGTTAGAAGGACATAAGTATTAGCCACATTTCTTTCTCAAGTTCACTAACCCAAGTCGTAACTTTTCCTATGAATCTACTAACATCTGGAGTTCTTTCAGGTGTTCGCCCACGTCCTGAAGGCACCAATTTTTCAAGAGCTGTCGTTGCCATTCGTGCTACCCCTATCAAAGACAAGGACATCAAACTTCTTGTAACCGACGAGTTACTTTCTTTATTCGGGCTACTGGAGGAAGTCCATAGTATCGGGCTCCCAGGAAGCGTAGCATTGCCGAGAAACATTACAGAGTAAAAAGGAGACGTCATCGATCCTGTCGTGCCCCCGCTAAGGGGACTCCAGATGACATTGAAGAAGGAGAGATTAGGGGTTTTCAGGCTAGCAAACCCGAAGACATTGACGTGGGCTCAGGCAAGGCACCTATGGTCGAACCATCGCAAGGCGCGCAATCTCAAACACCCTCCAAAAGAAAGAAAAGGCTAGCATACAGACTTCATAGAAGAAAGACTGCCACTGATCTAGAATTCGTTATTACTTCTATCGAAGAAGAATCATCTTCCCAATACTTGGAAAGTTCGCTGAAGGGATTTTCAAATCCCCAAATTCCAAATGATATCATGATCTATGATTTTCCAAATATTAACATCAAAGGATTTAATTCTCCTACTAGGAGCGGCGAAGGCATTCATTCTTCTAATAAAAGAGAGAGAACGCCGATGAGCAATGCTACAACCACTGGTATGTCAAGGGGGAACACTAGGACACTCACGACTACGTGCACTTCACTACACACCATTTATCAACCTTTCACACAATAATTACTCATATGTCCTCATTTAGTCTTTGTAGGTGCAATGACTCAGTCTTAGGCCTTTGATCGCTTAAGAGGTTCTTCATCATATTATCGATCTAGCCGGGATTCGAAATCTAGCCAGCGTAGGGAGAAAGATGAGGGACGGGATAAAAGCTATCACTTAAGGGAATCCTCTTCCTCCAAACACAAGTCCCAGTCCCAAACATCATGCCAAGGAGAACAATCCAATTTTCCTGCTTATAGTGGAGACCAACCTCCTTACCGTGGCCCTCAAATCGCCACATCTCATGAGCAACATTCTGGCTTCTCGAGCTCTAAATAATCTCGCAAATGTCGATCAAGTAAACATCCAATTGCCGCTTCTGATCCGTCTCTCCCTGCCGCTGCTCCCAATGTTTCTACAACAGAGAAATTGGCCGTACTTAAGGCCACCTTTCCGAAAATTTACTTTGATGGGCTTAAATTCCTTCCCTCAATTCAAATGATTCTGAGGCACGTCAAAGCGAGTTCTCTTGCATGAATCAATGATGTATTCATGCAGCACAAATCGTTCCAACATTTGGCATAAATTTTTTTTGAACTGTCCATTGAGCGGCAACATCAAATAGACCGCCTCAAGTTAGAAGCAATACATGACAAGGACATAATCAAACATTAGGATGCCGAATTGTTAGAATTGAAAGCATGCCTTGCTAAAGCGGAGAAAAATGGTATGGAAATGGCAGAAGTGGTGAGCTGTTTAGAAACTTCTCATAAAAAGGAACTCGACGCTACCCTCAATCGAAGTAGGGCACTTGCTCTAGAAAAAGATTCCTTGCAAAAGAAAATAGACGTTTTGGCCCGCCACATTGAGGAACTCGAAGTGCTTCTCAAAAAAGAAAGGAAGGAGAAAATTGAAGTCCAAGAAGAATCGCAGAAGTACTGCGAGGAAGCTATCGAGGCCAGGAGCCTAAAAGTTAAGCTCGATGAGCAACTTGCTAAAATTGAAGCTCTTAAAGAAGAAGCTCAAGAAGAAGGCTGCAAAAAATGAATGAACAAATTGAATCCAAAGTGGAAGCCGCTAAAGAGACCGGTAGGAATGAAATTATTGTTCGATCCATTGATCATCGAGTATAATGCCAAATTCCTTATCCACCGTAACTTAAGTTTTCTTAGCGAGAGTTACCTCGAATCACTTGCTGAAGCTTGGGAGCATGTTGTTGAGATGAAGAAGAGAGAAATGGATGGAGCTGAGCTCAATGAAGAAGAACTAGTGCGGGAAATTTTTCGTGGAAACGAACCTTTGGATTTGGCCGCCACAAAATTCTGATACTTCAATGTTTCTGCACCTACCGACGAAGGGGAACATATTGCTAGATTTTCAGGGGCCAACCCTATGGATCCTACTCCTTCCCATGCTGCCAGAGCATCAGTCTCCTTCGACATAGAGCAGGATTTGGGCTACGATCTAGACAAGCCTGACTACCAATCCAAGGTATTGTCCCTTATTTTAGAAGGAGGTACTCCAGCAACTACGGAGTGCTAACTAGATGCGGGTACTGCACTTTACTCCTCAGTTTATGAAATGTTTCGCTCTTTGTGCCCAATGGTTTTAAGCTCATTTCCTTGTTTTACAAATTTTGCAGGTCTTTCGGGCCCCGGTCAAACACCCAAGTGTGATGCTTCCATAGAGGAACAGGAGAAAACGGCTGAGGTTCCAGCAGCTACTGATATACCGGGGTCCGATGATCAAGTCATCGAAGCTCTTGATGACGATAAGGTCGAAGACATGCTTCCAGCAGATGAGTCTGACGACGTAATGATTACTGGTGCCCCTGAGCGCACCGACAAAATTAGCTTGAAAGAGCGGATTAAAAAGGAGGAGTTGCTGAAAAGAAAAGCTAAAACTAATCTCGTCGAGGTGGACATTAACGATCCTCATCTTGTGCCACTGTAGGTTATTCCACCTAGCGGGTCGTTTCCCGGTGAGCTTCCTCCTACCTCTGCAAGCTCTCATGCTAAAGGCTGTAAGGGATCTAGAAAAAGAAGCACAAGTGGCACTACTCTTGAAAAATCCAAAAAAGAGAGTCAAATAAATAGCCGTCACTTTGGCTCAATGTGTATATAGTTTGCATAGTTGTTTCTTTCATTAGTTATGGTTGAATGGGTATGAGTCCCAATTTTTGGAATAATTTGTACTACAACTTGAAACTTGTAATGTGAATAAAAGTTTTTTGTTTTCTGTTGAGCTTTCGGGTGAATTGCCATTTAAGTAGTTGAACTATTACGTTCCATTCACTGTACTTGTAATTATTTATGCAAATTCTTGTTACAATCCACCAGCTCTATCCCAAGGCCTCCAAGTGGTCGTGACGTCGAGTCATGTCAGACACTAGGCTCGGGCTTTAGTGTTATGCTGTCGAATTAAGTGGTTTTTTTTAGCAACTATACTCTTGCCCCCAGTTTTAGGTTAGCGGGGTTAGAAGTCGAATGGTCAAATTCCATCCTTAGCGAGTTTATGCTCCTCCCATTGGTCTTAGGCCAGAGTTCGTGGAACAGTGACTAGTCGAACTCCACTCATCTATTCATTCATGTACGCATCTGCACTCTGGGGATAAGATTTAGTTAATGGGTGGTTGGATTGCACCGAGTCTATGTTTATACTCTAGTCCATACTCTGGGGACTCAGAGTTATCTTATAAGCGGCCGATTCACACCCGATTTACGTTTATACTCCAGTCCGCACTCTAGGGACATAAAGTTATCTCGTGGGTGGATGATTCACACCCAATTTATGTTTATAGTCCAATTCACACTCTAAGAACTTAGAGTTATTTTGGAGAGCAGTCAGATCGTACTCTCTTTGATTAATTAATTTGCCCTCTAGGATTTGGGGTTTTATTTAATGAGCGATCAGTCATGTCATAGTTGCTTTGATTTTATCTCAGTTCCACAGTTGGGCGGGAGTTATTCGATCATTAGATTGTCGGCCACATTCATTCCTTATTGTACATCCCGTCTTTTGGATTATGAATGAGAGTTGTTAAATGAACAAGTAGATTGAGCTCATCTTGTTTGATCCCACTGGGAGTTAGCATGATTGATTGATTTCAAACTCTGGGAGCCTGTTCATACATATCGACATCAATCAGTTTCGCTACATAATTAGCATACAATGCAATAGCAAACATAAATATAAAGGAAGCCTGAAACTTTATTCATTAAATGGAAAGGAATAACATAAAATGTCTTATTACACATTCGGAAAATCAAATGCTAAAGCAAATTCTGAAAGTAAATACAACTGAAATGTAAAGGAAATAAACTAAGTGAAATAGCGTCAAAGATGTTCGCTATTCCATGCCCTTGGAAGTGTGATGCCATCGACAGTCGCTATTTTGAAAGTTCCTTCTCCAAGCCTTTTTTCAATGACATATGTTACTTCCCAGATTGGATTCATTTATGACGGGGTAGGAAAAATTTGTTTGAGAATGAGATTGCCAATTTCGAAGGTTCTAGGTCGAACTTTAGTGTTGTAATACCGGGCGACTCGATGTCGATGTGCAGCTTCCCTTAGATCGGCTTCTTCGAGCTTCTCATCTATAAAGTCAAGAGATTCCAAGAGAAGATCTTTATTCGTTTTGGGATCGTAGTAAGTCAGTCGATGAGAAGGAACTTCAACCTTAATAGGAATAATGGCTTCAGAACCATAAGCAAGAGCGAATGGAGAGTGGCCAGTCACGGACTTGTGGGTGGTCCTATAAGCCCACCGTGTTGTAGGGAGTTCATCCACCTACCTGCCTCTAGCCTTCTCCAAACACTTCTTCAGAATGGACTTTATGATTTTATTTACAACTTTAACCTATCCATTTGCCTAAGGGTTTTCGGCCACTGCAAATCCCTTTTCAGTATGATATCTTCGATAAAAGTCTTTGATTCAACACTGTCGAATTGAGTCCCATTATCTGTTACAATATTTCGTGGAAGACCAAAGCAGCATATGATGTTTCAGACAATAAAGTTGATTACTTTTTTGGTTGTGATCATGGCAAAAGGTTCTGCTTTGGCCCATTTGGTGAAGTAATCAACTGCAAAGATAGCGTACTTAGAGCCAACTTTAGAGATCGGCAAGAAGCTGATAATATCTATACCCCACATGGCAAATGGTCATGGACTGACCATTTGCGTGATTTCTATTGGCAGAGCCCTCGGAACTTTTGCATATATTTGGCATTTATCACATTGTCTTATATAATCAGTAGCGTCTCAATTTACGGTTGGCCAATAATACCCATAACGAAGTATTTTCTTTACTAGAGTTTTCCCCCTAGTGTGATCGCCACATTCTCCTTCATGAACTTCTTTTAGAACATGTTTTATCCCATCGTAAGAGACACACCGGAGTAGAGGGACTGAAAAACCTTTCCTGTACATAATCCCTTCTTACATAATATACCGTGAAGCTTTGCGAAGGACTTGTCGCTTTTCATTTCTTTTATCTGGTAGGACTCCATGCTATAAATATTCTTTGATCGAGGTCATCCACGATTCACTTTCAGGCTCCGCTTCCAGTGTTTGGTCGATTTCCATCATGTTTATACTTAGGGTATTTAATACTTCGATCAAAACCAAGCCCATCTGCTATGCATCGCCGGTACTAGCAAACTTTTCCAATGAACAAGCCTCTCTATTTTGATCTCGTGGAACATGCAAAATGTCATTGGAAATTGATTTATTTAAATTGCAATTGAGTTAATTTAAATGGAGATGGAAATTTAAATTGAATTGATGAGAATTGAACGGTTTGACTCTGGATTATTTTCAAAATAAATTGTTTTAATACAAATATATTTTTCCAAACTATTTACTATATAATCTTTCTTCTTAAACCCCAAACTATCTCTTTCTTTTTCTTCTAACTATCTGGAATTTTCGGGTTCGAAAATTCCGGGTCGTTACATTTTATTCAAATTCTATTAGTAACTCTTGAACTTGGGTAAGGTATAGGGCGAGCCATTGTCCCTTAGCTTGATAATCTCCCCTAACTTGATACACCACCAACTATGAATTGCAAAAGATTTTGAGAGATTTTATTCCAAGTTCTCTAGCGAGTTTTAGTCTAGCAATCAGAGCTTCATATTCAGCTTCGTTGTTTGTTGCTAGGAAATCTAGCTTTAATGCATAACAGATTGACCAGTTTTTAGGAGTTACAAGTACAATCCCAGCCCCGGAACAACGATCGTTAGATGCTACATCAGTATACAATTTCCACCGTACAGTAGGGATTTCCCTGCCTTTTGGAGAATCATCCTGCACAGTAAACTCTACTATAAAATCTGCCAAAGTCTGACCCTGGATAGCCCTCCAAGGGAGATAAGTGATGTCAAACTGACTGAGTTCAATATTCCACTTGAGTAACCTTCCAGACGTCTCAGGTCGCTGTAGGACCTGTCCTAACGGTTGGTCGGTGTAAACAGTAATCAGATGCCTGAAAGTACAGACGAAGGTTCTGTGATGCAATTAGTAAACAGTATGCCAATTTCTCTATTTTCGGGTAGTTCCTTTTAGCTATCGTTAATCGTTTGCTGACGCAATACACCGGCCTCTAGATCCGATTCTCCTCACGAAGCAATGCGATACTAATAGCGCGTGCTGATACGGCCAAATAAATGTACAACTCTTCATGATTCATCGGCTTTAGCAAGATAGGGGATCACTCCAAATGATTGACCAAAGCTTGAAACGCATCTTTACAATCCTGCATCCATTCAAAGTTTCTTTTCCCTTTCCTAATCAAATCAAAGAAAGGATATGCATTTGTCGGTAGCTTTGGAGATAAATCGGCTTAAGGCGACAACTTTTCGATTCAGACTCTACTCTTATTTAATAGTTCTCAGAGCTTGGATATCACGATCGCCTGAATCTTCTCAAGATTAGATTCTATTCCGCAAGAATTGATAATAAAACCCAAGAACTGATCTGATGCAACACCAAAAGAACACTTCAAAGGATTGATTTTCATCTTGTAATGTCGGAGGATGTCAGACATTTCCGCCAAGTCTCTAATGTGGTCGCTTGATCATCGTGACTTCACGAGCATATCATACACATACACTTCCATTGTCTTTCCAATCTGATCTTTAAACATTCTATTGACCAAACGTTGATAAGTAGCTCCTGCATTTTTTGATCCAAACGGCATTACTACATAGCAGTACAATCCAACATCTGTAATGAGACTGGTGTGCTCCAAATAGGGGATAAGCATCAGGATTTGGTTATATCCCAAGTATGCGTCCATGGAAGATAGCAATTCAAGTCCTGCGGTTTAATTCACCAACTGGTCAATCCTCGGAAAGGGAAAACTGTCTTTTGGACATGCCTTGCTCAAATCTGGATAATCAATGCATGTTCTACATTTCCTATTCGCCTTCTTCACAAGTACAGGATTAATTACCCATTCAGGGTAGAGGATGTAAGGACCCATTTCTTCGACTCTCGAAAATCGACACTAATACACCCTCGGTATTCACGTGCCGTAAATTTGAGTGCTGGAGAAGTGGATTCTCAAGGGTAAGAAAGAAAAATAAAGACAGAACATATCTTGCATATATTATTTCAATATAAACTTTATAGCGGAAATTAAAATACATTTATCAGAGTTAAAAACATGGACAGTTATAAATCCTTGTCCTTACAATGCGGAATACTATACTACTCATGTGTGGTGGAAATAGACCAAAATCTTCAAAAAAATCTTCCGACTTCATGCTTCGAGCTCCATCCAGCTTTCTTCTAAACTATACCTGACTACTAGGCTGCCCGGGGAAAATTAGGGCACCCAGAGTTTAAGGAAAAGGAAAATAAACTCCGGATCAATTATGGGACTGGTGTGAGAACTCAAAATACGCATTTTGAAAACAAAAAGGTATTTCATAAGCCCACGCCGCATATAAACACGGAATGGGTTTTTCCCTTATAATAACCAAAACATTCTTACGTAAAAATACATGATATTATTTTTAATGACATATCTTGAAAACATTTGCAAGTAAACTTATCAATCTTAGCCAAAATTGTTACCATTATTAAATTCCAGCATACTAGGCTCTACAAACGAAATGGCAGGCACTTGTTAGAGAATGGATTCCATACAAATGTCCAGGTGAAGGGGCTACCTTCTGGCAGTACATCTCTAGAGGAATGTAACGAGGCCCAACTGATGGTCCTCTACCAACACAAGACCGGCCTACCTCTTCCTAGATTGTACCGAATATGTCATCACCCTGGTCATTACTGACCTATCTGAGGATCCTTGTAGCATACATCCACATTAATTTAAACCCGAACGTCATAGCAGGTAGAAATATATCTAGAAGGGGATGATCATACCCTAATGGTTGCGAACCACATAGCCTTGCCGCATCTACCCTGTTTCGGTCATTTTCGGGTGTGAGGCTTGAGGTAGTGATTTCCTTTCACTTAGCACATCATCTTCCTTTGAATTCCACATTGCCATTCCATCGATCACTGTTGACTTTCACAAACATACAACCTCCGAGCTCATATGTCTCAAAGAAGGGTGTTAAGCTAAGAGAAGTTGCCTTCTCCGCCACTAAACAGATGTATATTTATATAAGTCAACCATGAAATCTCAAGAATGTAATGTCAGACATCCATCCATACAAGTTCGTTCCGGGACTGAACGAAACCAAAGGCACTCCTCCTGCTACCATTAGTAGCGAGTAGTCCTTGCAACCCAAAGAGTTTCAGAAATGAATGGACCACTGCTACTTTAGTATTTGGGAGCTAACCAGAATTAGCAACAAGCGGTACTTTCACCCCAAAAATCTTCGGTCTTAATCCTTCATTCTCTCTATCAGGTCTGCATTTTTCGAACGCATACATTGGTTTGAAGTGGTTTTCAGATAGGGACTACCCAAATCCGACCCTGGTTCTCCGAATAAATCATCGATGAAAAGAGAGGTTCTATGGATAGAGAATCATTCTTTAATTGATTAAGTTCTTTTTATCAAAATCTCTCTTGGAGATACATATTTCAAAAACATTCTTTCCGGTATATACGGAATTATTAAACCTCTCTTATCAAATCCTTTGATTACTTAAAAGCTTTTTTTAAATCAGAATAATTCGAAATCATTTAATTTTTAACTTAGGAAAATATTTCCAAAATCATTTCATTTAAATCTTAAAAAATATTTCTTAATTCAAAAATTCATAATTTTGATTTAGTTAAACACATGTTATCTAGGATGTCAATCCAAAACCACTAAATATTAAGTGAGCAAAATCTATAGAAATCATCTAATTCTACTCAATATCAATTCCGATTCAACAAATACTATGAACAGAATAACGGTGAAATCACCTTTTAAATTCTACGAATAGTATGAGTTCCCTCTTCGGGCATTAACACCGAGTATAAGAAGATCATCTCTATATAACAAAGTTATATTTAATTTAAATTTGGAAAAATTAATCTTTTTATACTTAATTCGTTTCTGACATTTCGACCTTATCTATCCCTCGCCCAGGGAAGAGGCCAGGTGAGATAGGGCACTGGTTGCTCCTAATAATCTCCTAAGTTTAAGCATCTCACATCCAGATCTCACGAATAGAAAAATCCAGTCTTCTCGTCGGCTTTTAGAGCCAAGATTAAACCACTTTATTTATAATAGCTTTTCTTTATACCATTTATTTAAACTCTTTTAAATAAACCATAAAAATCCCAAAACATTATTCAAACACTTAATTATCCATTTAAAAAAATTTATTAAAGATTTGGAAAAGAATTGTTAAGTTTAAAGCTATATTTCAAATGTTATAGAAAAGTGCTACGGAAAAGTGCTGCGGAAAGTGCTCTTTTAAGCTATATTGATCAAGACGACTTTTTATTATTTGAAAATTTATTTTTATTACTCAAATCACTTTTAAAACATTTTAAAAGATTTATTCCACATTTTTAAACAATTTTAAAACATCATTTTCAAAGAAATCTAGTTTTAGATTTCGAACTGTAAAACCGTGATTTTTCAAAAAGCTTGTTTTACTCATTTTTCAGAATCTACTCATCGAAATCTCGATTTTCTTTCTTCGTTGGAATAATAGTTCAGAAAATTATTATCCCAAAGAATTCCGGGCTATATTCCATCTTTTATACTTGTTTGACTTTTATGGTGCGATATCGCGAATTGCCGTTATGCGACGCGCCTATTTTTGAATAATTTTTCAATTTTCATTCAACTTCATCAAAACACTTTTAAATGTTTATAAAACATTTTCAAACTCATTTTAAACCAATTTTAAAGAGATTTAGCATTCCATATACACCATTTCATTAAATCAAGGAAAGTGATTTCCTTTGTGCTCATCGACGTGTATTCTCGTGACCTGCATATATTTTCAACATTCATATGAAAACATCCAAACTTGATGATCATAGCATAATAAACATCCATTGCAAACATCATATCATTGTCCAAAATATAATATAATAGTTTAGGAGTTCTCACCTTCATTTTACCTTCGAGAAAATAGAAAATCGGCTATAGCTCCGCTACGATTGAACCAGAGCAAATGAAACTAAGCCTACAACCCAAGGAGGAGCTTGGCCTAGCCTTGGTGGAGATGTTGCTCATGGCCAAGGTGGTGTGGGGTTGGTCGTTAATTTTGGAAGAGAAATGGAGGAGTTTCAGACTAGTTTTGAAGTGGATTGATATTATAAACTAGTATGTATCTTTTTCTTCTTTTATTTGTGGTATTTTTTTCTAACTTCTATAAATATTTTTTTTTTGAATAAGAAGCCATTAGAGAGCTCTTATAAAGCTTGAAAAAGAAGAGGAAAAAGAAGTGAAATGATATTAGGAATTTGTGAGAAAAGGGGTGGTATTTATAGGAAAAACCTTAGAATAAAAAATTAGATTGTATAATTACCTAAATGCCCCTAGCCCACACCCCCTAGTGCACGGCTCCCCTCCCCGCAAAGCCATGTGATGGTAGATGTGAGGTGATGGTGTGGTGTTGTGAAGTGATGGTTGCTTTATGGTTACTTAAAGGTTAAGCTTTTGAATTATTTAAGCATTTTTGTGATATATATATATATTCATATATGTATCCCTGTATATATGTGCATGTTATCATGTGCGTGTAACATATATATGTGTGTACATGTAGGTGTAAAACACTTCGAACGTCTTTGAACAACTTTCGTTCGTTAAATCGTTACCAATCGAAGAACCGATTCCCGATCACATTTTCTCTTATACTTTAACGTACATATATTTATAAACAAAATTTTAAAATAGATTTATAATCATTATTGATAAACTAAAATGATAAAATTTCATTTATAAAACCATATAAATTAATAGTAAAAATTGTTTACGATAATTGCTATTATACCGATAAAGCGATATCGATTATTTCTTATATTTTCAAATCAATATATCTCTTTATAAAACTATTATAAATGATTTATTATCACTTAATAACTATTAAAAATGAATTATTATTATTTAAAATAATTATTTGGACAATTAAAATCATTATTAAATCATTAAGTCTTGATTTAATTTAAATAAATCTATATTTAAATACGATGCCCTTTATCGATATAAATTTCGAGGAAAATATTTTTATAAATATTTATTCAAAATAGGTTTACTATTACTTATTATCATTTGAAACAGTATTATTTGTATTATGATCTTATATTAAAAAATAAATACAATTTATCAAAGTGATAAATTGGCGGGTCGTTACAGACTTTCCCCTTATAAGAATTTTGTCCCCGAAATTACCCAAACAAAACCGAAAGGTTTTCCCAAAAATATTTATTTTAACCCACTTCCATACGATGTATATAGATCATCCGTACATAATATCTTATTCAAATTAACAACTTTACATTGAACTAGTATGGAGCCCCGATCCCTTAATGCGGACTTTGACCAGGCTTACGGGTCAGAACTTTAATTCTCCTTGCATAGCTCTCAACTATGATAGAAAACTCAATCATCTAACCATAAACCCTCATCAATGTTTGTCGTCAAGAATAGAGTAATAAATCCTCTTTCGGATAAGTGTCAAGACACGTCAAAGTTCGATACTCGAATCTTAGATTAAATCATGCGACGAAACAATCCACATACTTCATATATATATATTTTAAACATTTCATAAACTCCCATTCCTTTTTTTCAATCTTTTATAAAGATACTTCTTTATACATAACCATTTTACATTTTTTTTTTTGAAATATTTCTAATTAAAGTAAACATTTCTTTTCAAAAGATTATAATACATTTCTAGACATATCTTAGTGGTTTTCTGGAAACTTATTTTCAAAATAATTAATTAAATTGATAAATCACCATAAACATCCTTTAGCTAATATCAAATGTGAAAACTTTCTTTATTAGTTAAAACTTTCTTTATCAATTAACACTCCTTTATTAATTAAAACTTCCTTTATATATATATTCTCTTTACTTATACCAATTGTAATACTTAAAAAGTGTTCATATACTTACTCAAACGTTAAAAGTATATTTAACAAGTTTTTCTTAATTCGAAACACAATCAAAGTGATTAAATCAATTACTACCAAAACATTGTTATAATGAACTTCCCCTTTCTTTATAATTTGAACCCGTAACATTTCTACCTTTATATAAAAGATCCTAGTATTTGTTATTATCCTTAAAATCCCATTATTAAATATTTAAATATACAATTAAAATTTCTTCCAAAGTATCATTTAAGGGTTTCAAAACAAGTGTTGCTAAAATATCGATTACTACACATCCAAAACAATTCATTAATAACTTCAGATATTTATGTTAAAGGTTGGTACTAATGAAAAGTTAGGTTAACATAAATCTTTGCATTCTTACATCATTTAAATCTTTCGAAGCTGGGGTCCAAAAAGAAGATTTCCACTCCTTTCTTTAACTATTACAATTCAAAACACCATATCAAACTAAACATCCCTTCCATACTTATACATACTAGAATTACACTCAACTCCTCATACTCTATTCTTATTCTTCCGAATCCAAAGATAATGGTGGACTCCAACATCACAGATCAATCATCACTTCCCCTTCTCCTTCTTCCTCACTTTCCAGCTCGTCATCGGCCTCGTTGCTGTCTTCCTCCTATGCCTTCCCTATTCCTTGGAGTAGCCATAGCTGGTTCCATGGGACATGTCCCATGCCTACTGGTATTTCAGGAATGACTCCTCCCTCTTTTAACTCCTCCAAGCCTTGCACGTTTTCCTCCCAAGGGTTCTCAAATTCTCCGACTCCCTCCTCTTCTTCTTCTACCGTCTCCTCGTTGTTGCTTTCTATTACGTCCCAGTTTATAGGTGAACTGGATGATCCCTCCTACCATACAACATGATCTCCGTCCATATCCCACACTATATTGCTGCACTCGCTCGATAAGATAGCATCAGGGTCTTCCATCGACTCTATCTCTTCTTCTACGGGTTCTGATTCTTCTTCCATTGGCTCTATCTCTTCTTCTACGGGTTCTGATTCCTCTTCCATTGGCTCATCCTCTTCTATTGGTTCCAAAATGGAATTAGCGAGATCTGCTACCCAATTTCCCTCCGAGGCCTGCCTAGGTTCATCGTCACTAGAGATCATAATTATTTCTGGAGGTGGGGGCGGAATAAGCATTCTGGCCATAGGATATCCATCTTCACCCTTACGTGTGTATGCGGCATATTCTTCCTCGATTGGAAACCCACCATTGCAAGGAAGATATTCTGGTTGCTTCTTTTCGTCACTAAAGAGAATAATGTGGCTATTCTTCTCGCCCCAATTTGCTCTAGAGGACTCCCCTTTCGCGTAACTTCCCCCATATGTTTTTTACAAGGCAAACAATTATTCTTTAGACACAAGTAATAGGTAATTTCTAGCGTATTCTTTGGTAGAGAGGTTTGGTCAATACTCAAAAAGATATTTTGAGATTTTTTTCTAAAGATAGCTTTTAAAATTCTTTAGACAAAATATTCTATTATTCCAAAAATCCTTTGAAAATTTTACCGAAATATTCTTTTCTTTTTAAGTACATATATATATATTTACGGTAAAATTATTTCATATAAAAACAAATTCATTTGTAAATGTATTAACAAATACACACTCATATATACTCAAACTCATTCCAGGGTGTTACTAACCCTATCTCTAATGAGTTACTCATCATAGGGCATTACTAACCCTATTTCTTATGAGTCTTTTACCCCTATCAGGATCAAGTATTCGCTCAACCTAAGCTCTGATACCACGATGTGAGGACCCATTTCTTCGACTCTTGAAAATCGACACTAATACATCCACGGTATTCACATGCCGTAAATCCGAGTGTCGGAGAAGCGGATTCTCAATGGTAAGAAAGAAAAATAAAGACAGAACAGAATCTCACAATATTATTTCAATAAAAAATTTAACAGCGGAAATTAAGATACATTTATTAGAGTTGAAAACATGGACAGTTATAAATCCCTGTCTTTACAATGTGAAATACTATACTACTCAAATGACAAATATGTTGCAAGCTACATTCGTTAATCAAATGACAAATATGAGAGGTTAAACCCCTTCAATTTAGGGGTAATGAAGCTCTCTAATTATGTAGCTTCAACTATTTGTTAATTCATGCTCTCTTTTTGTGCTTAATGAAGAATGGTTGAAGTGGTTTAATTGTTGTTTTTGCCTTGAATTTGATAGCCTATATTGTTGACACCAAATAGGCTATGCTTAAACAATCACTAACACTAATTGCCTTTTCATCAAAATATGATTATGGAAAAAGAAAGTGATTTGAAATTAAAATTTGATGGTCTATATTTCTAATCAATAGTTAATAGGCCATACTAAAAATAGATTTCATTTTCATTTTCATTGTCAAGTTTCATGAAAGTTAGTAAGTGATTTAAGGGGTGTGTCAAAGTTTGATGGCTTATGTTGGCCAACTAATAGCACAAATATGCCATACTTATGATAGACACATCAATTAAAGCACTAATGACCATAAAAGAGAGATCATGATTTCATATATGTTGAACTACATGATCTAGAGAGTGGATTTATTCTCTAAATTGTCATTTAACTCTTATATTTGCATTTCTATTCTTTTAGTTAGTTAGTTAATTCTCTAATTCTCTAGCTTAACTTTCACTCGACTTTGGTTAAATTTGATTGAATAGATTTTTAAAATCATCAATTCCCTGCGGATTGACCCGTATTCGCCACGTACTACAAGTGTACGCCGTGCGCTTTCGGTTTTTTTATTTCTAAATTCGTTCGACGGTTTTCGAAACCGATAGAATTTCCATCGACGAAAAAGTTTTTGGCGCCGTTGCCGGGGAATTGTTTTGATTTTGATTTTCTATTCTTCGGATTATTTTCGTTTGATTTTCTTGTGTGTTTGTTTTGTGTGTTTGTTTGCATATTTTAAAAAAAAACTATATGTGTTGTGTGTAAGTGTGTTTGCATTTTTTGTTTGAGTGTTGTTATTGTGTTCTAGTTGTTAGTTTATTTCATTATAAAAAAAAACATTCACACATCTCATTTGAAAAAGAAAGAAAAAAAATATTCCATTTCATTTTCAATTTCATTTACAAATTTTCCATTTACATTTTGAATTTTCAATTTGCATTTTCAAAACTGCCTATTTACAAAACTATTCACTGTTCTCTGGCCTTCCTCTCTGCACACTGTTCACCCTCATTTCTGCTTCACACCTCTGTGCATCACCAGTGCACAACATCTCCATATTCATTCTCCATACAAATTCCACCACTTCTGTCACAACAGAAAACATTCCACCATTGCCTCAACTTCCTTCCTACACCTCCACCCACATTTGTCAGCCTGCTCTAACTACACCACTCCTGTTAACTTCACAACCCTCTCTGGCGACAACAACCATCCTCTGTCCAATCTCCTACAGTTCACACCACACACACTTCACCTAAACTGCTTGCAATCATCCTCTTGTTCGATAACCAACTCTGCATACCTTCATTGTAGAGCAAATCCTTTCCTTCACTTCCCTGTAAATAACATCACTAACCTGAACCACTTCTAACCAAAATTCCACCACATTTCACAACCAACTTCAACCATCAAGCTTCACACTTCTGATCATTTCTCCCTTCACCAGACTACACACAGGCCACAAACCAAAACATTCCCACTTCTTCACCCCCTATAAACCATTCCCACTTCTTCACCCCCGTAGAAACCACTCTGTGCCTCGTCATTCAACTGTCTTGCACAACCAGCTGCATCACTTTGCCCTCCCCATATCTGCACCTATACAATCCCACTGCTGTGTCACTGCCATCAGTGACCAAACCACAGCAAAAACACCCATAGAAACCACTTCCCTCCTCTACATTTGCAAGCAAACAACATTCCACTGTCATCTTCATACATCATCATACAAAAAACCTCTGCTTGTCATAGTCATCTATCACCACTGCTGCCATCAATCTCCATAACCTCACCACCACTTCAAACTATACTTGCCTTCATATACACTTTTCTATCACAAAACTGCCAGCATCCCCCAACCATTCATCAAAATCACCACTCATCAAACAACATCGCCTGAGATAACATCACCCACCACTACCTTGACTCGAACAACTCCAGCTTCCATCGCCTGAAATAGCAAACGTGCCTCGATCCCCAACTACAAATCAAGACCATCGACACCCGAACTCCATCGCATCCCTTAATTGCGAACTCGCAATCAATTGCCGCAACTCTTAACTGTCGAGCATCCCAAAACTCTCACAACCCAACCACCAATCGCCGAAACAACAACTTCGACTGTGCCTACCCCATTCATACCACCTCCATTCAGTTAAATCGCCAGACGAATCACCAGAAACAGCTCGCGACTGTTAAGTATCCAACCATCTGCAATTGCAAATTCAAACGACATCTCCAACCGAAACTCCATCACGACACTAAAACAACTCGACCACAAACCATTAGCACTCACGCTCACCAAATCATGAATTCCTATCCAAATCGAGCAAAGTACATCTGCATTTGAAATCGCCTGCAAATCGACTTCGAACCCGAATCGCGATTTGAAATCGCGTTTCCTCTTTTTTTTTTGTATTTCGGTTTTTTTTAATTTCTTTTTTTCTTGTTTGGAGAGAATAAACTTGCGTCTGAAGTTGTTTTCATGATACGTTTTAGGAAATAATTGCCTGTGGTGCTTGAAGTTGCATTGTGGGCTTTTGGGCCTCTTTTTATTTTTGTTTAGTTCAGCTGTTTTTCCTTTTTCAGTAATTTTTTTAAGTAAAACCCTACTTTTAAGTTTCCTTTTCAAAAAAAAAATTTAAAAATTTAAAAAAACTTGTGTATATATCTTGTTTTTATTTCAGGTTGCCGAAGCAGAAGGAGATAGCCCGCTTGCCAAAAAAAAGGAGAAGAAAATAAACCGCTTGCTTGCTATATTTATTGTTTTTATTTATCTTGCATTTGCAAAAAAAAAATTCAAAAACCAAAATTCCATTTGTAGTTGCATCGTTAGATTCACGTTTAATTTCTGCTTTGCATTTCATCCTAGAATTTGTTAATAATAACGGTTAGACATCAATAGCTCTTAAGTGTATATTGACAATTTGTCTTCTTTGAACAATTTAATTTCTCGGTGTCTAGGCTACGGCAGAGTAATAACCATTTATAAATATTACGGTGATTCGTAAATATTATAGTGGTTGTTCCTCTGAAGGTACTTAAACCTTCGGCTGCATTGCTACGGTGATTCGTGGTGCACCGATAACCCCTGTCTTTTACCTGGCTGAGAAACTATCTTGTTGATTTAAGACAATTTGTAATTATACAATTTTGGGTTAACTTAGGGTAAATCATTTGTAATTAAACCTTGCATTCATTTAGTTGCATTAGTTCATGCATATTAAAAACAAAAAAATTCAAAAATCCAAAACTCAAAACAAAAATTGTGAATATTCCTTTTCCTTTGAAATTTTTAAATCCTTTTCCTTTGAAATTTCAAAAATCCAAAAAAATTTAGAAAAACTAAAATCCAAAAAAAAATATAAAACCTTTTCAAAAACAAAGAAAAAATTGAAAAACCAAAACAAAAATTAATTTCCCTTTTGAAAAATAAATTTTATTTGTAAATATTTTTCCTTTATAAAAAAAAACCCAAAAACACTCTTGAAAATGTCCGAGTTTCCCCAGTCACATGAATTTTACAATAGTTGTGAAAATCAATATAATCCAAATGATTTCACTCCAAATTCGTATGGATATTTTAACACCAATTATTGTTTAAACAAGTCGAATTTTGAACAACAAAGTTTTCAAAACGAAGACCAACCCTCGAATCTCGAAAATAGCATTTCATCTCTACTAGAAATCTCTACACAACAAAATCAAATGATAAATGATTTGTGTAATTCATATTTGTGTAACACCTCGAGTCAAGGATTTCAAAATTTGAATTCAATTCAAAATTCAAATGATTTCGATTATAACCCATGCCAATTCAATTTCGAACTTCAAAATGAATTTCAAACTCAAAATGAAAATGGAAACAACTTTTCAAACGAATTTGGCAATGGGAATAATCTTAACCACGTTACGATTGAAAATATTTGTTCTCAACAATTTCAAAGTGAAAATCCTCATGTTAATAATTAGAAATTGGATTTTGTTGAGAAAATGAACGAAATTTACAATGATCACACGAATTCGTTGTTTGAAACATATATGAAACAACGTGAAAAACAAAATCAAATTTCAACGTGTAACGAGTCAAACAATAATCCATCTTTTACCCAAATTGACGATTTTCAAATAACAACTTTTGAAATTGAAAATAACGATCTTAACGAAGTTGTTGAAAATTTGGTGATTGACTTGGATTTCAATTCTTTTGAGGGTGAGAAACTCGATTTAAATTTCAATCTTCCTTTTTCTGAAAATTTGAATACAACAACTTTGGATTTTGAACTTGAGATACGCAATGAAGTTGTTGATAATCCAACAAAGGAAGTCGAATTTAACAAACACGAGTTTTATGGACTTTTTGAAAATGAGTCATTAAACTCTGATGGGGAAGATTTAAATCACCAATTTGATTTTGAAATCAATAATTCTGAAGAATTTTTCAATGAACAACTTGAATTTCAATTTAGTGAAAATAAACTTGAACTTCAATCAATCGTTTTATCAACCTCAAAAACCATTGAAAATAAAACGACTCGTACAATTTTTAATAAAACGGCATTCGTTTTTCCAAATCCAAATTCAACTTCGAAATCTTGTATGGTTTGGTTTTCTGAGCTTAAGCCGTGTCTCGTATACTTAACGAGGCAAATGAATCGGTTTTTGGAAGACCGTTTCATTTACTTTTTGACGATATACTTTCTGATCTCGTGTAAATACCGTTAATTTTCATTTGAATAAATGTCATGTTTTTATTTTTATTTTTCTCCTTCCACTTGGGTTGACTGTGGGGACACAGTCAAAATCAAGTGTGGGGGGGAGACTCACCATCATTTTCAATTTTTCCAAAATTAAAAAAAAAATCTCAAAAACAAAAAAAACAATTTTTTTAATTTATTTTTAAAGAAACACTATAAGATAAATATATGGTTTTGGTTTATTAAATTGAAATTTTTGAAAATTTATTCGTCTTAACAAAAATAAAAATGAAGTTTGATTACAAATAATAATGGTTTAACTAGCATATAGGAAGATTCATACGTGATAATTATGAAATATATCCTAATTGAAAATCTTTGTTTTAAAAAAGTGGTTGGTTTAAAGTAAAGGATATAACATTTTTTTGTCTTCTAAGTTAAGTGGTGCTAAGATGATTTTGCAAAAACTCTCTCTTTCTATAAAAAAAAATCTGAAAAAAAAACAAAAAAACATTTGTATGTATGTAAATATTTTCTATTAACACCTACGGTCGACAGGTGTGCACACTTGTGTGTACACTCGCCATGCTCTGTCCCTTTCTCACGTAAGCCCGAAAGGCAATGCAAGATCGGTATATCTGGCCTCAGTTTATCTGAGCTAGGTGTATATATATATAAATTCTTTTTAATAACGCCTACAGTTAATAGGTGTTCACTCGCCACGCTCTGTATTCCCCTCACATCAGTCCGAAAGGCAGTGCATGGGTAATATATCTGGCCTCAGTTTATCTGAGTTAGGCATATGTAAATATTGTAAAGAGGGAATTAGGGAAAAGGACAAACTTTGACAAAAAATTAGTCTAAAGGACACCAAGTTTTATTTTTTGGCTGAAGGACAAATTTTAGAAAAAATTAGGTTGAAGGACAATGCTAGTTCTAACTAGCATTATATTCAGTTTTTACGCTATACAAAATGCTAGGTAGACTAGCATTATATTCAGTTTTTACACTATACAAAATGCTAGTTCTAACTAGCATTGTCCTTCAGTCTAATTTTTTTCAAAGTTTGTCCTTCAGTCCAAAGATGAAACTTGATGTCATTCAGCTTTAATTTTTTTCAAAGTTTGTCCTCATACCTATTTTCCACTATTGTAAATATCAATAAAATTTTCAAAAAATGAAGAGAGTAAGCAAATGAAATCCAAGCACTATTTTAACTTATTTGATTTGATTTGTTATTGAAATGAAATGAAATACCACTTTAATAAACTTTGATAATCAACTAAGGACCTATTTCATGGTTACACTTTGTTATCAACTGAAACAACGAGTTAAACTATAGTCTATTTGTTATGATAACTTAATTTTTGTTGGAAATTTTGACGAGTAAATGACTTAAATTTCAAAATAATGACCAAAACCTATATTTAACTTATTTGTGTCAATTTAAAAATAAATCCTTCATTGTAAATATTTTAAAAAAAAACTTGCATTCATCTCCTTGTAAATAAATCTTGCATTGTGTAAATACTTTCATTCTGCATTTGGATTTTATGGGTAGTATCCGCTAAAAACCCTCACGAGACAACACTCGTCCTACTGGGGACACCCAGAGGTTTAACGGCTTGTTGCATACGCTCAATGCAATCGTGCTCCCTAGGAAAACGGATTTATCTTAGTTTTTCTTTATTCGAGGACGAATAAAAAGATAAGTGTGGGGGTATTTGATGTGCACGTAAATGTGCATATTTTTACCACCATATTTATTCTAATTAATTTAAATAAATGATCATATTGGGTATTTTAACTTGTTTTAACCAAAATCCATATTAATTCCAAATTGTCACATATTCATCTTCATCCAAGGGCAAAATAGTCATTTTTGTGCATAAATTAACTTGAGAAAATTTAATTGGAAATTTCTATATTATTTTGTAGGAATGTAAACTCAATTACAAGTGGTTTCATGAAGGAATATGCATGCACAAAGAAGATATAAAAGAATGAAGATGGAAATAATTCAAAGTGGAGAACATGGAGGACCCCACCTACCCACCTACCTTAATGTACACATTAGAGGCTAATGCACATGCTTATGGAATTAATGGCTTCATGTACACTTAAATGATGATTAATGGATGCTAATGGTTACTTGGCCACCACACTTCCTAAGGGGTAGTTTGGGCATTCCCCAAATTATGGATTAGGGTTTCATGCTTGTATAAATAACCCATTATGTTCATGTAACCTCTCTTCTTCTCCCTTAGTCTCTCTTTAGTTTAGTTTAGGCTCAAAAAATAAATCAAGTTCTCTTCTTTCTTTTCATGGCTACTTAGCCATTTCTACATCATGTAATTTTCCTTTTTTTATGCAATGTAATTATTGTTTCCTTTTAATTACATGTTCATTTCCTTTTATGCTAGCAGTGTAGATTTTCTTTTATGCAATTAGAATAGCTTTCTTTCATTTAGCTTTCATTTTGCTTTCTTTTTGCTTTCATGTTGCAAGCTACATTTGTTAATCAAATGACAAATATGAGGGGCTAAACCCCTTCAATTTAGGGGTAATGAAGCTCTCTAATTATGTAGCTTCAACTATTTGTTAATTCATGCTCTCTTTTTGTGCTTAATGAAGAATGATTGAAGTGGTTTAATTGTTGTTTTTGCCTTGAATTTGATAGCCTATATTGTTGACACCAAATAGGCTATGCTTAAACAATCACTAACACTAATTGCCTTTTCATCAAAATATGATTATGGAAAAAGAAAGTGATTTGAAATTAAAATTTGATGGTCTATATTTCTAATCAATAGTTAATAGGCCATACTTAAAAATAGATTTCATTTTCATTTTCATTGTCAAGTTTCATGAAAGTTAGTAAGTGATTTAAGGGGCGTGTCAAAGTTTGATGGCTTATGTTGGCTAACTAATAGCACAAATATGCCATACTTATGATAGACACATCAATTAAAGTACTAATGACCATAAAAGAGAGATCATGATTTCATATATGTTGAACTACATGATCTAGAGAGTGGATTTATTCTCTAAATTGTCATTTAACTCTTATATTTGCATTTCTTTTCTTTTAGTTAGTTAGTTAATTCTCTAATTCTCTAGCTTAACTTTCACTCGACTTTGGTTTAATTTGATTGAATAGATTTTTAAAATCATCAATTCCCTGCGGATCGACCCGTATTCGCCATGTACTACAAGTGTACGCCGTGCGCTTGTGGTTATATTTTTAATTTAAATTCGTTCGACGGTTTTCTAAACCGATAGAATTTCCGTCGACGAACACCATAGTCCGCAGCTACACAAAGGTTGTGTTGCTATCACAGCAAAACCGTAAGTAGTCTGTAGGCAATCTCTGCCCCTCGAATTACGCTATCAAATGAAACTAAACCAAATAGATCGCAATCTACACAAAGGTTGCATCACTTTCCCAGTGAAACCCAATGTAGACAGTAGGAAATCGCTGCCTCCCGAGTTACGCTTTGGCACCAAACCACATAGATCGCAATCTACCGATGTTACGTCGCTCCCACAGCAAAATCAAACGTAGATTGTAGGCAATCACTGCCTCCCGAATTACGCTATGGAACTGTAATAGATCGTAGTTACACAAAGGTTATGTTGCTATCACAGCAAAACCCAACGTAACTGTAAGTATAATACCCCTCGATTTACGCTACCCAACAAATGATCACCAGGAACTCATGAGTTTTATCCGGACATCCTCTAGGATCCCAATTCTCATTGAACCCACCCTATGGATTCCTAGGCAGAAGCACCCAGTGGATCTCCTACTCTAAGTTTCGACTTTTGTGGGGGTGCCTTTCCATACCTTTAGTCTCAAAACATATCATACTATATACAAAGTACCTTTCAAATCATATACCTTATATGTATCACATATAAATTTTATCTATATAAAATCGATAGTTTTTAAATTTGGTTTACCCAATTTCCCAAATCAACTATTTGCTAATACCAAATGTCTTTAAAAATCGATAGGTTCCAAAACTTTTTCGGTTTCATATGCATATGAGATCATTCCTTCAACTCGAATAATTCTAGGACTAATAATTTATGGGTCTGCTTCATACTTATATACTCCATTTAGTATTCTGAATATCTTTCAAAGATTATTTCTTTCTAGTTATAAATTATATAAGGGGAGTTTGAATATATAACTAACATATATAATCTCATTTATGCAATTCAAAAATTTCCAAGTTCGATTGCTTTCCAGAGCTTTTGGTAACATTTCTTACTTCTTATAAAATAAATTTCAGTTATAGTAACTACTATATCTTCATTTTAGAATCATCATATTTACTTAACATATACTATTTCACTTCAAATTCACTTTTGCCTTAATATCTTGATTTCGGTTCCAATTTAAAATTGCTTCGAATTTACATTTGGGTTATAACTTCAATTTTATTCAATTTGTATTTATATCCATGATTTAAATATAAACAATTTCTACTCTGACCAATTTGAATTTAGAAAATAGCTTGAATAGTTTTAAAATAGTTAAATAGTTATATAAGATAGTTTGATTTTTAAAAATGGTTTGTATAGTAAAATATCTTGGAAAAATCAAAATAATTTGAATATTTAAGAAGATAGATTTTAAATAGTTTATATTAAAATAATTTCAAAGTCAACTAGCTCAATTCTCAATCTTCCAATTCAAATCACTTTCAATTTCCACATTAGTAATTAAGTAATTATAAACTTACGTTCAAATCCATATAAAAAGTGATCTTATATAAAATTGTATTTCTACAAAATATTTCACAACATCGATAGACTACAACACTAGTAAGTTCAAACATTACATCCATTTATCCATATATACAAAAGGTCATAAATCTAGACGCCTTAACAACTACCTAAGGGTTTAGAAAAGAACAGAGCCCTGCTTATATTACAACGGACCTATAACGACCCGAAATTTTAGATCGTGAAAATTCCGGATAGTTGGGAAAAGAAGAAAATAGATAGAAGAAGAAACAGAAACCAAACACAGAATCTCACATTCGCAGCGGATCAAATATAATATCAAATAATATAGCAGTTATACAAAGGAAAACTGTATCAGTTAATTTATATCAATACATCAGAGTTACAACATTTACATAAACACTGGTCAGATAAAATCAACATGTCCCAGATAAACTACAATATATCACAGCGGGATACACTCCATACGTTCCTGCCATCCAACTCGCCTTCTGAGCTCCAGAACGTCCTTACTTGAAAATTTGTAATACTCGGTCCAACCCGAGCATTACAACAAGTAACACCTGGGTGAGGCTGGAAACCAGCGTGAGTAAACCCATATAATATGAATTACCAAACTATATAACTTATGAAGATCAGGGTAACTCTTATCTTTCCACGAGTTCTTCAATCATTTAAGTCAATCATTTATCTCAAACAATGTTCACAAATCATTACCCAGTTTAAATATCCATGATACTTAACTTATTTCATTCCAGCTTGTTTGATTCCACACATCACATTTATAAAGAATTTAGATTACCAATCGAAGTGGTTCCGGGTATTACTGATACCCGACCCCGGTCTCTTCGAATTCAATATCATTCTAATCCGAGTTGTTAAGTTTTTAAACAGTACAATTCATAATCAAGATATCATACCACACCCCAGTCCAACTCAGATAGATAACACACATTATCACAGCACATCTAAATCGCCCATCAACAACTCAAGTCATCCAGTATCATTTAACCATCCATAAACAAGATGTATTAGGTATAATTTCTAATTAATTTAATCAACCACCAGTTAAATTAACCACCAACTTTAATCACATGGGTTACCTTAATACTGCTCACTTAACATTAATTAATTACAACCCAATTAATTAATGATTCTTCAATCCTCCATTTTAATTAATCCTCCTTGATTAATTATTCTTTAATTACATTAAGTAATTAACCTTTAATTACCACATAGATTAATTTGCCTTAACCCTTCACATTAATTAACCTTTAATTAAGCTTCCTAATTAATTAATTACATTAATGATCCTCTAATCACTTTCCTTAATTAAATATTCTTTTAATTAATTACATTTATTAATTGACCTTAATTTATCATCCCTTAATTTTCCTTCTTAATTAAATAATTAATTACCTTTGATTATTAATCAATTAATTAACCAATTAATAATCCTAATAACCTTAATAATCTTAAGATAATTCATTTATCTTAATCACTTAAGTAAACTGATTAATCTTCAATTACTTTTATGAAGTAATTATTTCATTAATTAACTAATCATTCTAAAATTATTTACTTTAAATAATTATCCTTTATTTGATTATATTATGTAACCATTTCCCCATTACTTTAATTAATTATAACCATTCAAAACCAACAATTTAATTTCAAAATCTTTGTTTGATAAATTTATTACTCTGAAAATTTGTTAACATATCCTAATATCAAAACCCGAGTAAACTCGAGTTCTTCCACTTCCAAACCCGATCCCGTCTCCCTTTCTTTTCCTATAAAAAAAACTTTGTTTTAATTTTTTTTAAAAAATCTGAAACCAAAATTATCTACGAGATCGAACCCGAAACTAACCCAAATTTCCCCGAGTTTCCCCAAGTCGAACCCCTTCTACCCAAAATAATACTGAAACACAGACCCATGTGCACATGCACACGCCTCCGACGGTGCTCCGATCAACTGCGCCGATGCCTTCCGGTCTTCGACAACCCACCTAAACTCTTTGACCAGCCAGCTCCTCCACAAACGACAGAAATCAAAGATCGAACAAATCGATGCCGTAGGAACCCAACCCAGAACACACCATCACCTAAATCGACTTCGCACCACCATCGTAGTCTCCCGGACACCCTACCGTCCACCCCGAAACTTCACCAAAACCCTACACTACTATTCCCCTAACCCCGATCGATTCCGACGCATCGTCGATGCCGCAATGGCCTTGAAAACAACCACAACAAAACCCAAGCTTAAACCCTATATCCGCCTCGATCAATTAATCCATTCATTAAAAAAAATCGAACCTAATTTTCCTAGACTCGCAACCCTTCCAACTATCATTCGGTCAAAAATCGTTCCTCATCTACGATTGGTTTGTCGGAATTTGGTGAAAAACCAATTCCCGTTCAACCCGCTATATCTCGACAATCACAAGCTTAAAAATCTTGAATTTTACTTTAAAAATCATGATTATCCAGACCGAACCCGATGATATAGGTAACTCGAGCGATTATGATATTCGAATTAAAGACATAGCTTGAAATCTTGCTGTATATCTTCTTCCTTGACCAGAATTGTCTTCATCTTTATCTTAAAATATTTTTAGTAGTTAAAACTTGATTATACAAACATAATTCGTTTAGGTCCTAAAGCCTAACATGGATTCTAGGAGAAGAAACTTGATTTTTAAACAGGTTTTGAATTCTGGAACTAAGAACAGAGAGATATCCAAACATGCTCAAACATAATACTTCACACACATATACATAAATTTTACTCATCACACATGCATATTTCAATTTATTCTTCACAAATTTACCAAATGCTAACACAAGATATAGCAAGTTAAAGAATTTACTCACAAGTAAAAAGTTTGAACAGAGAACACACTTCTGTTTTGAAAAGCTGTTAGCCTGATCCTTTTTTTTCGGTTACAGGCTTCTCAAAAACTTACCTTTACAAAGGTATATATATATATCTAGCTTGGCTACACATATAGATTCATGGGTAGAGTCTTGTAATTAAAATGCAGGTTGGTTATACTCACAGTTATCAAAAGAGAGTGAACCATGCTTGCCTCTACCTCTGCTTCAAGCTTGATCTTCTATACTTGAGTTGTTCTGATTTCTTTTAATTTTTAATGGCAGCTTGTGTTGCTTAAGGCTTGTGAACATAATGTATATGTGGAGATACTAGGCAGTGTAGACATAAATATAGGCATGAGTTTGCGGTGCAAGTCTGGCATGTCCCTGTACAGACTTTACATCTTATAGGATATACTTTTTATTTTTATTTTTTTTATTTAAAAAATGTGACCCGATTTAATATAAAGGCTGATTTGATTTTTTCTGTTGACTTGATACAATGCTTTATATGCTTGAAATGATGTATTGTATACTTAAGATGAATGTGCATTAAATGCTTGTCTCCCTAGGTTCATACATATATATACATACATTTCATATGTATATTTGTTTTTACCCAATGCATTTGCATTTGTTATCATATATATACTTATACATATTTTATCATTATATATATTTTTTCATATATATCTTACATTATTTCCTGTTTACATATATATTTGTTTTCTATGGGTATACATACATACTTACTTATGTATATTTTGCCTATTCACTATTTTAACTAGTATATATATATGTGTGTGTCTCCAAGCTTATGTATGTCTAATCCTCATATATATACATACCTATGTACTTATATATATATATATTTATATTTGAACACCATAAGACTTGTCTATATGTTTATCTATATATATAAATATATTTGAACGTTTATCTTTAATCTAATCTATGGGATTTATCTCATCCAGAGATATTAAAAATGAAATCTCTAATATAGTTTTTAATTCAATATATATATTAAGATATTTTAATTATCAGAATTTTATTTGTTCGACTTATCTAAAGTAATATTCCAATGATTTAATTAAATTAATTACCAATTAACAACCGTTAAAAATCTGGGTCGTCACATTCCTCCACCTTTTAGAACTTTTCATCCTCGAAAAGGAACGAAACGAATTTATGAAAATGCTTAAAATCAGATAAATACTCATTGATCACTTTTAAAACACCTTTTCATATCTATATAGTATTACTAAAATAGTTTTTATAAAAATACTTTTATAACTCGATGTTTCGACAAGTCCATCCTTGTTCTCATAGAAATTCGGTCATACGTTGATCAGGCGTAGGACTGAAAATCTATAAGTACTTAGCAGACCCATTTCAACATCTAGTGAAAATACTTGAAAAAATAATTTTATTGAAAATATCAAAAACATTTTTGAAAATAGAGGAAATATCTTTGATGAGAATGCTCTGGAAATCATCACCCCCATCCATGGTCGTAGTTAACCCGATGGTTACGTTGCCGTCCCTGCAAAATCCATAGATAACTATAGGCCTCCGCGCCCCTCGATTACACCATGGAACCCGCTACAGATCGTAGTTATACCCGAGCTTTACGTTGCTATCACAGCAAAAACCCATATAACTGTAGGCATCAGCGCCCTCGAATTTTGCTGCCAAAAGAATGAAACTTCTCCACTTGACCATAGATCGCAGTCTACCGATGTTACGTTGTCATCCCGGCAAAATCAAGTGTAGACTGTTGGCACTCATCCTCCACACGATTTTCAGTATGGTCCACACAATAGATCGCAACGACATCGAGTTACACTATCGTCACAGCATAACCCAAATGCCCCTATAGGCATCAGCGACCTCGACTTTCGCTACCCAACAATCCTCAGGAACTAGTTTGTCCGGACTCCTCACAGGATCAACTTTAGAACCCCCCCTTAGGGCTCAAGGCAGTACCACTCTATGGCACTCCTGAGAAGTTCATTCAAGGGAGCGCCTTTTTCCCCAAAGCAACTTTCAAAACACTTTATACTATATACATATAGTATTTTCCAAATCATACACCTAGTATGAATTTTATATAAATCTCCTTTCTCAAAATCGATTATCCCAAAATCGATAATTCACAAACTAGGCTTTCCAAATTCCAAATTTGATTTTCCTCAAAAATCAAAAGCCTTTTTTTAGAAATCCATAGGTTCCCAAAACCTTTTTTCCAAAATCATTTTCACAAAATCCTTTATATACACGTATATATGTAATAACCTTGGGAAATTTTTTGAATCACTTCATAATTGTATAAATTCACTTTTATACTTCAAATACTTTCCAAACCCTTTTTCTCAGGCAATAGATTCAACAAGGGAAGTTTACCATATATAACAAAGATATATAACTTTGTTTATTCCAAATCAAATATTCAAATTTGATTACTCTTTTATAAAGTTATTAACCACATTACCTTTCTTCATAAAGTGAATCTTAAATCATAGAAATTTCCAATTTCCATTTTACCTCATCATATATTCCACAAAATAACTTTTCATTTCAAAGACCATTTTACAGTTCTTATCCATAAATTTTCAATGCCAATTTCATTCAAACCCGTACGATGTACACATACCATTCATACGCTATATCAATCTGATCGCTCACTCGATCACACAATTTCACTTCCAAACTAGTATTGTCCACCCGACTTCCTAGTGCGGACTCAGATTAAGTTTCTTGATCAGAAACCATTATTCTCCTTGTATAGTCACAACTATGATAGAGAATATCCAGAACCAATCAAAAATCCATATCCAGGTTCGCCGTTGAAAATTGAGTGGAAAATTCCAACTCGGATCGATATACCTATCTCGGAATTCTGTGAATGAATCTGGATCAATTCACTATGCGAATAGAATAATATACATACATCCTACGTATTTATCTTCATTGATTATTAGCTAAATCAATTTCTCCTTTTATATTCATATTCCATTTAATCTCTATCCACTTATTCACCTTTGCTTCAATCCTCTCTTGGATTACAATTTTAATTCTTATCTCAATTGGGTATTTAATCATAAACAGTCTGTACTCTAATCAGCTTAAATTTAGAAAATAGCTTGAAATTTTTTAAAATAAATAAGTAGTTGAAAAATAATTATTAACTGTAAAAAGCTGTAAAATAGTTAAGTAATTGTAAATAGTTGAAAAATAGTAATTATTTATAAAACAATTGAAAAACAGTAATTAGTTTATAAACCAGTTGTAAAATTGTTAAATAGTTCCAAAACTAATTGTAAAACAAGCTTAAGATAGTTTTAGGTTTAAAAAGAAAAGTTGTATAGTAAATAGTTGTAACGACCCGCTATTTTGGACCATTCGCATCCGCACATGTCGAACTTGAATGAATCAAAATACCGAATTGTTAATTATATTTGGCAAAACTGAGCATATACAGTAAATAAATAATCACAGACATAGAGTAATAATTGCAGCGGAAACGAAAGATAGTCGTTCATGAAGCTACTATATACATATCAGAGTTAAATAAGGTACAACAGATGTCTCGAATACAATAATCAAATACAATATCAGAATACATCACTAGAATCAACTGGATATCTGAAACTGGATAGATAGCTGGATCTCCAAGCGAAGCTCCAACTCCAAAGGTGAGTCCCAAATACTGGTACACTCAGTCTGACCCGAGCGTAAAGCAAAAACACAAGACACTCGAGTCAGGATTAACATTCTTATATCAATAAATCCAACTCAAGTGAAATAACAATTGAAATACAAGTAACTCAAAGGATGTTTGGAATAACCATCCTTTAAGGATCCGTTAAACTATCTACTATGTAGTAGTGTACGATAAGTAGATAATGCCTATCAGTAAGATAAAATATCAAAATAGTGTTAAGGCGTTACCATTATCCCCCTTAACACATTTTATATAAACGTTATAGTCTATGCAGCACTGTAAACTCCACCATAAACTAGTGGGATATCAGGGAGTACTCCATAGGTATAACCCAAACCAAATCGTAGTGGTCGCGTATAAAGGGATACAAGTATGATAAGGCACATGAGGCAATACCCAAGGTAGTGAAACTACCGTTTGCCTGATCCGGACTGGTGAGAATGCATCGCCGCAGCGATCGCAACACCGCGAAACAACGCTCCCAAATCAAGGGTGCACCAATCGATAACAAGTAATAAGTAGTTTCGAAGAAGTGTGTTCGCTCGAGGTGGCTAACCCCATTTTGGCCCGGCACGGCTCCTGTTTTAGTCATTTCCAATTTGACACAAGTGTCAAGGCTATCCATTATCGTTCTCTTTCTTCAGTCATCACGCACATCATTCCAACCACTTCATTCTGGATCACACTCCGCATATAGTTATTAAAGTGGTTTTCGGTTTAGACAGTGAGTATGTCCCTAACCGATTTCGGTCTCTTTAATAACTTTCGTGATTATTACACCGATTGGTCGTTTATTTATTTCAAAACCAAACAATTTTAATTTCAATTAGAATTTTTAAATCAACATTTCATTTGTCTATCTAAATCAATTTCCATAATTTACGTTTCAAAACTTCCAAATTACCATTTCAAAATCTTATAATTCAATTTCAATTTCTTATTAAAATAATTCAAATATTGATTCAAGTTCGTATATAAGTTTCATTTCAAAATCATTTAAATTAATTTAATTTGACATTCAAATCAATTTAAATTCATTGATCGATTTCTTTCAATATTCGTTAAGTTAATTTATCATTCAAAATAATTTCTATAAAATTTCCAATTCATTAAATCGATTACTTAAGTTAAACTTCATTGTATCAAAACTTACAAATTTTAATTAAATTAAATTCGTCAGATCAATTCTTTCAATTACAAGTCTTACACTAATTTCAATAAATCACATTTTATTTCTTGTTAAAGAAAATTCCAATTAACTTATTTATTTACTTAGTTACCATTTCAAAGCTCAATTAATAAAGAACTAAATTTCACTAATTCAAGAGGTTCAATTTCACTTAATAAAGAATTCAATTCAATTTAATTATTAAATAATTCAATCTTATTTAATTATTAAATAATTTCAAAACTTAATTATTTACTAATTTCAAAACTTAATTATTAAATAATTCCAAACTTAATTATTATTTAATTCAAAACAACGTTCTTTCATCAACTACTATGTTAATATTTTTTTCAGATTATCAAATATTAACATTTTCCTTTGATTAAAATTCAAATTTCAACCTCATTTCAAAACAATATTATTTATTAAAATAAAATCTTTATTTTATTTTTCAATCAAATTATTGACCAATCGGGTTTTATTTAATTCTCTATCCTAAGTCAAGTTCATTTGGGTATTTATCATTTCAACCCGATTCCAATTCAATTCAAAATCAAAACATAGCAAAGGGAACTTGCAGTGTGATAACTGGGATGGTGTCAAAGTAAATAAACAAGCAATAACAACAATCAATACCAATCCAATATTCAATTCAAATAATCCCGAAATAATCATATTAATTTACATTTGTTGTTTATGCAAATTAATATAATTATTTCTAGAATCTACACTATCATTTCATGTAGATTAAAGATTATTACACTAATCTTTATACGGTTCTTCACTTGGTATCTATTATTCAAATTCATATTACATCGATTTAAACAACATACATTAAACGGCTCAAGGTGTAATTAACCATATTTCTACGTCAAGTAATTAAACATTAAAGGGGTCATATTATATAAATTTTATCTAATCAAATTCAACACATATATCAATTTCCAATTTTTAACTCCTACGTCAATTTCAATTGTAAATTATTTATCAATTCATACATTACAATTTAACGTCCAATGTCAACATCAAACAATCAATCATTATCAACCAAACTGAATTATCATTGTATAAACAACAGATAGTGGTGTCAGATGTCACAGGTGAACTGATACAGGCAATAACATATATAACAGTGTAAATAGCCAACAATAGCATATTTCAATTGTCGTTTCAATTGAGATTAAATCTAAGAAATAAAAGAACATTAATCGTGAGTGATTGCTCACCTTTCGGGGTTAGAGAGAACAGGAGATGACACAGATACGCACACTGAAATTTGAATGACGAATCGAAGCAAAGCAAACATCGGCACGAATTCAACGATCAAAGCTGATAATAAGGTATCGACGAAATGAGTCAGAATCAACTAGATATTTGTTTTCCATGAAATCAATATTTAATTTAAACAAAATGTTTATATATATTATAGTTTATTACTTTCAAATGCCATAACATATCATATATGTACATTAAAATAGTAACATGACTTATACATATATACACTAATGCATATAAAATTTTAAATTTATAAACATATCCATATAACTTTATATGCAGATCTTAACATCACCTTGTATGCATACAGCCTTTTAAAACACATTACACTAAAATCATAGATTTAATATATCATTTATTCAAAGTCAGGTATAAAATATCACCATATAATAATTAAGCTACCCATATTTGGACATAATACAAGTATTTCAAAACAAACATATATAACTTTTATGTCTAATAGAAAAATAAAACTAATACACATAACTTGCTTTATTATAATATTTATTATAACACTATATACATATATAAACAAACTTTGTAAAATTTAAAACTTTAACAACAAAACTGTGTCATATAAATGTTTGTATAAATATATACTGTAAACAGATTATAAACATATAACTCACGTATATATATATATATATATATTCAAATACTGATATATCAATTATATATAATTCAGTTCAAGGTTACCTACTGACTAAAGTGACAACTAAAGTAATATAATATACAAACCATATGGCATACATATACTATCATCGATAAAATAAATACCTTTACTAAAGAAAGATGTAGCATCACACGTGGTCGCGGAGGGTAGCAATAAGGTAAAGGAACTAGGCGACTCGAAGGGGAGGAAGGAAATGATGACTGGGCTAAAGGAGTCGACGCACGGCCATAGCTAGGGGACGGTGATGGTGACTCGGTAGGGGCTGGTGTAGGCGGTGATAGGGAAATGACGTGGGCTGCTAAGATCGGCATCCGAGGTGAATAAGATGGAGGTTGGGTTGCGGCGAAGGCCTGGCGGTGGTTGTACCTGTCAGGGATGGTCGATTTGTATGGTGGAAGTTGATGGGCATGGCGGAGAGATGGGAGGAAGCCGCGAAGGTTGTTTGGTTCAATGTGGAGGTCAGCTCTAGTGAGGTGGAAAAACTGACATGAGGTGAGTTGGTGTGTGGGAACGCCCAGGTGAAGTCGGAGCAGGGGAACGCGGGCGAGGTTGGGCTGCCGATGTTGGTGGCGAAGAGAGGCGGGTAGGCAAAAATGAAGATTGATGGGTTTAAATTGAGGGAGCAGTGAAGGCTTCAAAAAAAAAATTAGTTACAGACAGAGGAGGAAAGTAAGCAAGATATTAGAACTAAATTATATAATAAAATGTAGCTGCAACCTATGTACAGCTCAAACGAGGAGTCTTGGAATGACGCATTTGCAATTAATAAATTAAAGTGATGCGAAAGAAAAAGAGGACGCGTGAATTCAGTAAATAATAAAGCAAACGTGTGAGAAGGTGAGCAAGCTTTATCAAAAACGAAAATACAATTTTCAAAGCTATATTATTATTTCAAAGCAGCAGAAGTGAACAGACCATAATACGTGAACCAAAAAAAATAAATCAATGGAATGAATGTTGAAAACAGTTGTAGAAAAAAAGTCATAGCTTTGGAATCCAAGAATCATAAATGCAACGGCTACTCGTTTCTCCCCGGACAATGAAAAGGCAGAACCATAGATAAAAAGGCACCGATACGAATAACTGTTTTACAGATTCCGTAACGTACCGGGCTTCAAAGCACAGAATTGAATATACCGCATTGCTCAGCATGATGAAACGATCAAAACGGTATATAGATATCAGTGGTATGATTGAATTATAAAAATTCGAATTTTCTACTAGCGGAAAATGCAGCAAAATAAGATCGACGGAGCTACAGATGTCCGAATTTGGAAAAACGAAAAATGACGTCTCGCTCAGAAGATGATTTAGAATTTTTCTATGTAAAGATATTTAGGTTTCGAAAGCGTTTTATTTTCATCAATTTCTAACTGATTAAATTGAAATAAAATTACAAACGAAATAAACTTTCTTAATTTCGGATGAAAATTTACCAGTTGCTATGTTTAACTAGACGCATTCCACATATCAAATTTTTATTTCAAAATTTTATCGTTTAAAATTTCACAAAATTTTAACTAATTACGTTATTAAAACAGTTAAAATTTACGGGTCGTTACACTCTCCCCCATTCAAAACTTTTCGTCCCCGAAAAGGAAGGAGGTAGGAGAATAGAAACAACCAGAAAGAAAATAGATTGGAATACAAGTAAAACAATTAATTTAAACCATATAATTTTCAATTTAAATTAATTAATATTTAACAATTTGGTTAAATCCCTTTGAGTTCACTTAAGTTATATCAATCTATCCATTTCTAAATTCATTATCTTATTATCTAGTCATCCTCAATCAACAATTTCTAAATCATCAATTTGTATAATCATTTATTGTACTCATATTTTATTCAACAAATTTAATTCTTTTATTCCAAATTATTATAAATTTTATTCCACTTAATATATCTTATCACATATATTTAAACCATATAAATTAATTTAAACCATATAAATTTCAATTTAAATTAATTTATATTCCATAATTGGTTTAAATTTAAGGTATTTCCATAAGTTGATCTAATTTCAATTTGTTAATTCTTTCAGAACAAAATTTATTATATTCATCTCATTTAATTAACTTATTATTCTATCATCTTTATTAGCATTTTTTTATAATTAAAATCTAAGTGTATAATATTTATTATAAACACTCAAATTTTTATTTATAAATCATTTTATATTGTATATTACCCAATTACATTTTAACTTCTGAATAATTTAGGTAAGTTATATTGAAATGTAATTTAGTACTATACAAATAATATTTTCAAATTCAATTATTTCAAGTTTAAACATTTATCCAAAATTTAGCTTTATTTATAATTGGAAACATCCTTTAACATAATTTTAAGAATTAAATTTCCGTTTAATTTCAAACCCTTTAGAGATAATTATGTATATACTATATATATTAAATCAAATTAAATTTAAAATAATATTCCCATATATATATATATAAAAATCAAGTCATACTTAAGAAATTCAAATTAAAATATTTCCCAAACAAAACCGTAGCAAAGCTACATAATGGTTTCTCCACTTCGAAACTCGAAAATGAATGTCGATGATGCGGCCGCCATCACCGAAATTATTTTCCAGCGACAAAGAGAAGAGCACTGATTTCAATATTTTAAAATTCTTTGAAAACGGTTTCTATTTGAAAATACCTTCAATAATATACATTAAAAAAAAAATTAAAAACCAAAGTTTGAAATTTTCGGAAATTAAATTCTCAAATTCTTACTTTAAATTCATTTAAATTTCTAATAAATCTATAATCCAACTTTTATAATTCCATTTATTTTTTATGTTGGAATAATCAATGATTTACAAAACAAATAGTGAAAATCAAATATTACCTTTCTGACAACTAATTCAGTTAACAATTCAATTTCAGAAAATTTATACTTATACATCATACAAGATTATTTTATTCACCAAATTTTGAAAATACTATTGTGTCAGTTTGCTCTGTTCAAGTGTTTTGGAAATCCTATCGATAGCGTTGATCAGACGAATCGACCGAAAACCCAAATCAACATCAACAACTCAAACAACACAATGTATAAAACATTTTTAATATTAATTTACAAATACACTTCCTCGCTCGACGATACAAGATTGGATTTCAAAGCAAGGATAGAGATTCAAATTTGATGGACTCAAATTTAAAGAGAATTTTGATTCGAAGATAGGTTTGAAACAAAGATAAGATTATTAAATAACAAAATAGGGAGATGGATAAGTTTATATAAATCGCGGGCAACCTTAACTGGGTCGACCGTGACTTCAAGAATAAGATCAATGCAGAATTCCGAGGCAAATCGACATTCGATCACAAGAGATAGAATTCGGGTATAGCAAAAGATAACAGCATCGTAAATCGAGAATACAGAAATCTTCGGTGAATCAATGCTGGTTGTACAGGAGTTTCACTCTTTTATAAATTATTCAGATATTGGCGAGACCGCCGATTTATTATAGAGATCATTCGAAGTGGAGTTATGGGATACTCCAGAATTAAAAAGACATGAATAGGGGAGACACGAATGGACTTTGGAACTGAAGAGAACGTTCCAAAATTCAAAAGAAACTGAGTCAAAGAAGGAGGGATTCAAGCACGAACGAAAGTGATTCAGTAACTACATTTACTTTATTTGCTAAGTTTTTCCTAGGGCTACCAAAGATTTGATACCAACTGTAACGACCCGCTATTTTGGACCATTCGCATCCGCACATGTCGAACTTGAATGATTCAAAATACCGAATTGTTAATTATATTTGGCAAAACTGAGCATATACAGTAAATAAATAATCACAGACATAGAGTAATAATTGCAGCGGAAACGAAAGATAGTCGTTCATGAAGCTACTATATACATATCAGAGTTAAATAAGGTACAACAGATGTCTCGAATATAATAATCAAATACAATATCAGAATACATCACTAGAATCAACTGGATATCTAAAACTGGATAGATAGCTGGATCTCCAAGCGGAGCTCCAACTCCAAAGGTGAGTCCCGAATACTGGTACACTCAGTCTGACCCGAGCGTAAAGCAAAAACACAAGACACTCGAGTCAGGATTAACATTCTTATACCAATAGATCCAACTCAAGTGAAATAACAATTGAAATACAAGTAACTCAAAGGATGTTTGGAATAACCATCCTTTAAGGATCCGTTAAACTATCTACTATGTAGTAGTGTACGATAAGTAGATAATGCCTATCAGTAAGATAAAATATCAAAATAGTGTTAAGGCGTTACCATTATCCCCCTTAACACATTTTATATAAACGTTATAGTCTATGCAGCACTGTAAACTCCACCGTAAACTAGTGGGATATCAGGGAGTACTCCATAGGTATAACGCAAAACAAATCATAGTGGTCGGGTATAAAGGGATACAAGTATGACAAGGCACATGAGGCAATACCCAAGGTAGTGAAACTACCGTTTGCCTGATCCGGACTAGTGAGAACGCATCGCCGCAGTGATCGCAACACCGCGAAACAACGCTCCCAAATCAAGGGTGCACCAATTGATAACAAGTAATGAGTAGTTTCGAAGAAGTGTGTTCGCTCGAGGTAGCTAACCCCATTTTGGCCCGGCATGGCTCCTGTTTTAGTCATTTCCAATTTGACACAAACGTACATCATTCCAACCACTTCATTCTGGATCACACTCCGCGTATAGTTATTAAAGTGGTTTTCGGTTTAGACAGTGACTCAGTGAGTATGTCCTTAACCGATTCCGGTCTCTTTAATAACTTTCGTGATTATTACACCGATTGGTCGTTTATTTATTTCAAAACCAAACAATTTCAATTTCAATTAGAATTTTTAAATCAACATTTCATTTGTTTATCTAAATCGATTTCCATAATTTACGTTTCAAAACTTCCAAATTACCATTTCAAAATCTTATAATTCAATTTCAATTTCTTATTAAAATAATTCAAATATTGATTCAAGTTCGTATATAAGTTTCATTTCGAAATCATTTAAATTAATTTAATTTGACATTCAAATCAATTTAAATTCATTGATCGATTTCATTCAATATTCGTTAAGTTAATTTATCATTCAAAACAATTTCTATAAATTTCCAATTCATTAAATCAATTACTTAAGTTCAACTTCATTGTATCAAAACTTACAAATTTGAATTAAATTAAATTCGTCAGATCAATTCTTTCAATTACAAGTCTTACACTAATTTCAATAAATCATATTTTATTTCTTGTTAAAGAAAATTCCAATTCACTTATTTATTTACTTAGTTACCATTTCGAAGCTCAATTATAAAGAACTAAATTTCACTAATTCAAGAGGTTCAATTTCACTTAATAAAGAATTCAATTCAATTTAATTATTAAATAATTCAATCTTATTTAATTATTAAATAATTTCACAACTTAATTATTTACTAATTTCAAAACTTAATTATTAAATAATTCCAAACTTAATTATTAATTAAATTCAAAACAACGTTCTTTCATCAACTACTATGTTAATATTTTTTTCAGATTATTAAATATTAACATTTTCCTTTGACTAAAATTCAAATTTGAACCTCATTTCAAAATCATATTATTTATTCAAATAAAATCTTTATTTTATTTTTCAATCAAATTATTGACCAATCGGGTTTTATTTAATTCTCTATCCTAAGTCAAATTCGTTTGGGTATTTATCATTTCAACCCGATTCCAATTCAATTCAAAATCAAAACATAGCAAAGGGAACTTGCAGTGTGATAACTGGGATGGTGTCAAAGTAAATAAACAAGCAATAACAACAATCAATATCAATCCAATAATCAATTCAAATAATCCCGAAATAATCGTATTAATTTACATTTGTTGTTTATGCAAATTAATATAATTATTTCTAGAATCTACACTATCATTTCATGTAGATTAAAGATTATTACACTAATCTTTATACGGTTCTTCACTTGGTATCTATTATTCAAATTCATATTACATCGATTTAAACAACATACATTAAACGGCTCAAGGTGTAATTAACCATATTTCTACGTCAAGTAATTAAACATTAAAGGGGTCATATTATACAAAATTTATCTAATCAAATTCAACACATATATCAATTTCCAATTTTTAACTCCTACGTCAATTTCAATTGTAAATTATTTATCACTTCATACATTACAATTTAACGTCCAATGTCAACATCAAACAATCAATCATTATCAACCAAACTGAATTATCATTATATAAACAACAGATAGTGGTGTCAGATGTCACAGGTGAACTGATATAGGTAATAACATATATAACAGTGTAAATAGCCCACAATAGCATATTTCAATTGTCGTTTCAATTGAGATTAAATCTAATAAATAAAAGAACATTAATCGTGAGTGATTGCTCACCTTTCGGGGTTAGAGAGAACGGGAGATGACATGGATACGCACACTAAAATTTGAATGACGAATCGAAGCAAAGGAAACATCGGCACGAATTCAACGATCAAAGCTGATAATAAGGTATCAACGAAATGAGTCAGAATCAACTAGATATTTGTTTTCCATGAAATCAATATTTAATTTAAACAAAATGTTTATATATATTATAGTTTATTACTTTCAAATGCCATAACATATCATATATGTACATTAAAATAGTAACATGACTTATACATATATATACTAATGTATATAAAATTTTAAATTTATAAACATATCCATATAACTTTATATGCAGATCTTAACATCACCTTGTATGCATACAGCCTTTTAAAACACATTACACTAAAATCATAGATTTAATATATCATTTATTCAAAGTCAGGTATAAAATATCACCATATAATAATTAAGCTACCCATATTTGAACTTAATACAAGTATTTCAAAACAAACATATATAACTTTTATGTCTAATAGAATAATAAAACTAATACACATAACTTGCTTTATTATAATATTTATTATAACACTATATACATATATAAACAAACTTTGTAAAATTTAAAACTTTAACAACAAAACTGTGTCATATAAATGTTTGTATAAATATATATTGTAAACAGATTATAAACATATAACTCACGTATATATATATTCAAATACTGATATATCAATTATATATAATTCAGTTCAAGGTTACCTACTGACTAAAGTGACAACTAAAGTAATATAATATACAAACCATATGGCATACATATACTATCATCGATAAAATAAATACCTTTACTAAAGAAAGATGTAGCATCACACGTGGTCGCGGAGGGTAGCAATAAGGTAAAGGAATTAGGCGACTCGAAGGGGAGGAAGGAAATGATGACTGGGCTAAAGGAGCCGACGCACGGCCATAGTTAGGGGACGGTGATGGTGACTCGGTAGGGGCTGGTGCAGGCGGTGATAGGGAAATGACGTGGGCTGCTAAGATCGGCGGCCGAGGTTAATAAGATGGAGGCTGGGTTGCGGTGAAGGGCTGGAGGTGGCTGTATGTGTCAGGGATGGTCGGTTGTATGGTAGAAGTTGATGGGCATGGCGGAGAGATGGGAGGAAGCGGCGAAGGCTGTTTGGTTCAATGCGGAGGTCAGCTCTAGTGAGGTGGAAAAACTGACATGAGGTGAGTTGGTGTGTGGGAATGCCCAGGTGAAGTCGGAGCAGGGGAACGCGGGCGAGGTTGGGCTGCCGACGTTGGTGGCGAAGAGAGGCGGGTAGGCAAAAATGAAGATTGATGGGTTTAAATTGAGGGAGCAGTGAAGGCTTCAAAAAAAAATTTTAATTACAGATAGAGGAGGAAAGTAAGCAAGATATTAGAACTAAATTATATAATAAAATGTAGCTGCAACCTATGTACAGCTCAAACGAGGAGTCTTGGAATGACGCATTTGCAATTAATAAATTGAAGTGATGCAAAAGAAAAAGAGGACGCGTGAATTCAGTAAATAATAAAGCAAACGTGTGAGAAGGTGAGCAAGCTTTACCAAAAACGAAAATACAATTTTCAAAGTTATATTATTATTTCAAAGCAGGAGAAGTGAACAGACCACAATACGTGAACCAAAAAAAATAAATCAATGGAATGAATGTTGAAAACAGTTGTAGAGAAAAAGTCATAGCTTTGGAATCCAAGAATCATAAATGCAACGGCTACTCGTTTCTCCCCGGACAATGAAAAGGCAGAACCATAGATAAAAAGGCACCGATACGAATAACTGTTTTACAGATTCCGTAACGTACCGGGCTTCAAAGCACAGAATTGAATATACCTCATTGCTCAGCACGGTGAAACGATCAAAACGGTATCAGTGGTACAATTGAATTATAAAAATTCGAATTTTCTACTAGCGGAAAATGCAGCAAAAACGCAGGAAAATAAGATCGACGGAGCTACAGATGTCTGAATTTGGAAAAACGAAAAATGACGTCTCGCTCAGAAGATGATTTAGAATTTTTCTATGTAAAGATATTTAGGTTTCGAAAGCGTTTTATTTTCATCAATTTCTAATTGATTAAATTGAAATAAAATTACACACGAAATAAACTTTCTTAATTTCGGATGAAAATTTACTAGTTGCTATGTTTAACTAGACGCATTCCACATATCAAATTTTTATTTCAAAATTTTATCGTTTAAAATTTTACAAAATTTTAACCAATTACGTTATTAAAATAGTTAAAATTTACGGGTCGTTACAATAGTTTGGAAAAATAGATTTATATTAAAATAATTTATTTTGAAAATAGTCCAGAGTCAAACTGTTCAATTCCTCATCAATTCAATTTAAATTTCCACTTCCATTTAAATTGACTCACTTCTAATTTGAATAACTTCAATTTCCCTTGAACTTGATTTATCCCCAATTCAAGTTGAATTAACCTCAATTTCTTTCCAAATTCAGATCAAATTCCATTTGTGTGACGCCCCACCTCTATACCCACGCTAGCCAAGAACACTATGGTGTAATGTTGTCAACTAGCACGGAGAATAAAGCTGTTGAGGAGCGACCATCCGTGTAATTGCTTTATGCGAGCACCGATATGTCCGATAGTATAACATGCATTTTTTTTCCAGGAGGAAATCCGACATACCGATACAAACTCAAAGCTACTACACAGTGGCTATAATAGTTTAGGACAATATATATAATAATAACACAGATATAAAAGATGCAGAACACAAATAACAAAAGTCTCATATATATATATATATATATATATATATATATAACTGATGTCAGTTACAATACATTTGACACGATACATATGATACAACTACATCTGTCGACTCTGGAAGTTATATATACAAGTACATTATCGACTAATATACATGAATACATATCAACCTAAAACAGATACTGTCTACTACAAAAAGACGAAGACCACTTCAAAAGATATGAAAAGTCTTTATAGCCCAAACGGCAACCCAAAGCAAGAAATCTACAACCTGAAATAACTCGGGTCTGACCCGAGTATTAAATTCAAAAGAAAATAATACACGGGTCAGTCTAATTCAAACTCAATTATTAATGCACAGAAGCAATAATAATCAAATAATCAAATAGACGACAGTCACAGAAATCTCGTATATCCAACTTCTCGATAAGAGAATCGAATAACGGAAGATATAACACTAAACATTGTTAAACAACAAATCAGCAATCCAAATCATCAGCAAGATGAATAGAAAGATTAACAATGAAGATAATATGAAAACTCCAGAATTGCCTAAACAGCAATTTACAACAAATTCCAATTATTAAATAGATGATTGGAATCTCAAAATGATCAGTCAAAACAAATTTCTGTGTGGCTGCAGTACACGCACGCGTGCACTGCCTCGCCACACAGTACGTGAAATCATCACAACAGTGAATACTAACAACAATCAAAACTGTAGAGGTCAAAGTGAAACCCAAGTCAACAAAACAGCGTAGACAACAAAAATCTAATTATCAATATGATAATTAGGAAACACATAATCTAACTTATCTAAAAGATAATTAGATACCAACAAAATCATCAGATTAAACCCAATCAAAATAAAACTTCAAAATATTGAATTGAACCAACGAAACAATTCAACCACTCGAAATGTCAATTTAAAACTGTCAATTCTGATAGGGCTGCAGTACACGCACGCGTGTACTGCCTTGCCACTACAGCAGGAAATACACAAAAGGTCAACGATCAGAAGCAAATAAATACAGTGGTCAGTGCAATGCACGACCCAATCTAAACTGCAGCCACCACAAGAATACAAGGGCAAAACTGCAACGAGATCTGCAATCACCACAAGATCACGAGGGCGAGACTGCAACAAAAACTCAGATGCAACCATCAAAACAACTGCAACAGTGAATAAGGTTGCACAGTGAACCTGTATGCAACCCAAGTGCACCAATACAAAAGTGCAGTACACAAAACCAAGTGCCCAAACTACTCATAAACATGTAGCAAGGTAAAACTGAAACACAAAGTTTGACAAAAGACATATACAAGTTTATATATACAAGTGCAGACAAGGCAAAGTCAAGGCCAACAGTAATGGCAACAACTCCATCAAGTCGTGATTCAAAAAAGCACATCAGAGAAACCAGAATGCAACATGCCTCGAATACCAGTGAATAACCAAACTGCCCAGACCCAAAGACCCAAAACAATACATGCATCCACACATACTCATGTGTACATATGGATACACATATGTGACAGCCTCAATTAAATACAAATACAAGTATACATGTTCAATAAGAATCAACAAGTGATGTACACTGGAATATACAGTGCAAACAAGTACACAAGTTAATCTGAACAACATGAATGCAACTCGAGCTTCAGTTTAGTGCAACTCAATCTACAAAAGTTTGAATGTCACTCAATGCTCAGATTAAATGAAACAACACTACAAGGTAACAGATGAGGCAACAACAAGCGATGACCAGACAATTATGCAAATATATGCAATGTACAGCAACTATCAGAGCATACGCAATTGACAATGATCAAGTCAATTCAAAGCCAGTGCTACCGGAAGTCAAAGCCGAAGTCAGGTAATGTTGAACAACAAGTTGAAGTAGAAAACAAAAATTGAAACAACTCGAAATCCAAGCAGTATTTTATCACAAACGAAAACAAGTTCAAAAGCAAAATTAAGTACCAAACTCAAGTCAGAGGACATGGAAGTAATAACAGCAAACCAAATGCCATCAAGATAAATACAATGTAGCATACAAGTAATAAAAAACTGTCAAGTAGACAGAGAACCATGAAATAGTCACATATATACATACATGAATGTATATATATGAAGTATCAAGAGCCAAAGCCACAATGAAATGCTCAAGGCAAAAGCAAATATCTATAACAAGCAATCAAACAATAATTTATAAAACAGAGAAACAACATGCAATTACCATATAAATATATACATATGTATATGAATATGTATACACATATATAGTCAGTGCAAATAGGCTCAAGTCTACAAAGTCAACATACATATACTCAGTGCAAACAAGCACACGAGCTAATGAAGTCTGCATCAAGAAGCCATGACAAGAAAACAACACCAAGTCAAAGACAATTCAAACTCAAGACAATGCATAAGTATAGTGACTGGAAAGAACAACAGGAATTCGCCAGTGAGAATGCAGCAGTACAAGGAGCCTAAGCCAATTCAAAGCAACAGTTAAAGTGATGAAGTCAACTATAAATCAACATCGCTAGAAATTCAACACCGTGATGACTAAGGAAACAAGAATCAACAAAGTCAGAAATTATCACGAAGCATTCAATCAAAATAAACGGCCAAGCTTAAATTATCAAACGAAGTCGTATATGAAATACGAACGAGAATCAAGGGGTTTCAAACCCAAAACATGCACTGAAGAATTGAATTAGATGTGAGTATAGGTTTACTCACCTTTGATTCGACTAGCATCCATCCTTTGATCGCAAGCACACACGAAAAACACTCCCCCAGATCGAACGGTTCAGAGTCGAGCCGTGGCCAACAAAGAATCCTCCGATCGATGAAGAAAACAACGAAATCGATCATTTGATCGAGCAACCTGGAGTCGAACGGCTAAGCACTAATTTTTGAAGAAAGGGAAACGAAGAAGGAAGCCGCCATTTTTTCGTTTGTTTTGGAAGTGGGCTTGCGAATGAATGAAGAAAAATGAAAGGGGGACCGGTTGCCTCTTGATATTATCTCGGCAACTAAAATGATACAAAGGCTAGGATCAATTTTTGAAGCCCGCATACTATTATAACAAATTTTCAAAAGAATCTCAACTTGATTCAAATTCCAATAGCAATTTGCAAATAGTTTGATCGTCATTTTGACGATGATTAAAAATTACAAAATCCCGGGTTGTTACAGACTCCCCTCCTTATAAAAATTGCGTCCCCGCAATTTTCATAATTAAGGTTGTCAATAACAATTATTTTTCTAACATAAACTGGTTAAGCTAGAAAATAAAAGACGGGAATACAAACGCCAAAGAAATCTTTTAATTTCATAAAAGAGATTCACAAATTCTCAACAAAATCTAATTATCAATCGATAATCAGAAAACAGCAGAACTGAATAAATACAATTATCAGCAACATTCAATTATCAATTAGATAATTAGGAATACAGAAATCACAAAACAGCAATATCTAATTATCGATACGATAATTAGAAAACAACAAAATCTAATTATCAACAAAGATAATTAGAAAACACAAATCACAAATCGCAAAACCGCAAATATCTAGTTATTCAGCAATTAACTAGAAAACACAAACTTCATAATCAGCAAACTCTAACTATCAACAGAGATAGATAGAAAACAGCAATTTGATATAATCAACATAATCTAGAATCAATTAGAGACTAGAAAATCTTATACATGAAGTGGATCAGCAAAATTAGCAATTATCCAATTATCAAAAACGATAATTAAATCTCAAATCAATAAACATTTAATTATCAAAAACGATAATCAAATCTCAAATTAACAAATATTCAATTATCAAAAACGATAATCAAATCTCAAATCAACAAATATTCAATTATCAAAAACGATAATCAAATTTCAATTCAACAAATATTTAATTATCACAAATGATAATCAAATTTCAAATCAACAAATATCTAATTATCTCAACGATAATTAGAAAACATCAAATCATCAAATATCTAATTATCTAAACGATAATCAGAAAACATCAAATATCTAATTATCAAAACGATAATCAGAAACACAAATATCCGATTATCAAAAACGATAATCAGAATCACAAATCAGCAAATATTTAATTATCACAAATGATAATCAAATCTGAAATCAACAAATATTCGATTATCAAAAACGATAATCAAATCCCAAATATCTAATTATCACAAGCGATAATCAGAAACGCAAAGATTCAATTATCAAAAACGATAATCAAATCTCAAATATCTAATTATCACAAGCGATAATCAGAAACAACAAATGTCTGATTATCAAAAACGATAATCAGAAATCACAAATATCCTATTATCAAAAACGATAATCAGAAATCACAAATCAATAAATATCTAATTATCAAAAACGATAATCAGAATCAACAAATATTTAATTATCACAAGCGATAATTAGAAACAACAAATGTCTGATTATCAAAACGATAATCAGAAATCACAAATATCCGATTATCAAAAAGGATAACCAGAAATCACAAATATCCGATTATCAAAAACGATAACCAGAAATCGCAAATATCCGATTATCAAAAACGATAACCAGAAATCACAAATTTCCGATTATCAAAAACGATAATCAAAAATCACAAATATCCGATTATCAAAAACGATAATCAGAAATCATAAATATCCGATTATCAAAAACGATAATCAGAAATCACAAATATTTCAATTAATGAGTCCGGAATTAACCGAAATAGCAAACGCACATGTCCCATAATCTACGAGTTTTACTAAATCGTTTAATTCTCTTCATCATTCCTTGAAAGTGCAAAATTGTGTATTCTAAAAATAACATTTCACATTCTCAAACGAACAAGTCCGGAATTAAGCGAATCAGCAAATGAAAGGGGTCATAGTCCTCGATTTTGCTGAAATGTTTAAATCGCTTCCTCATTCTTTTGAAAGTGTAAACTGTAAAAAAATTTGAAAACAATTTTTATTTTGAAACAATTTTTAAAACACGTGATTAAAACAGCAACATCAATAGAATCTTCGACAAGGAAATTACAATTCTCAAAATACCGTAAAAACGGACAACAAAATCAAAATTGCGGGATAACCGCTTGAAAATCCGTTTTAAAATTGACGGTTACTGAAGTTAAAGCGATAGTAATTTTTATACGTCAAAATCTCATCAAAATAATTGGCATCAAAACATAATACCAGTGAATTTTCATTCATTAAAAATGTCACAAGAATCTTCTCAAAGATCAAAAGGAATGTCAAACTCCTTAAACTTTTATTCATAAAAAGTTAATGACACACGAATTCACCAATGCACAAAAATTGATAAAACATATCAATGAAAATCACGAAAATTGGTGAAGCACAAATTCCAGAAATCAACACACGAAATCCAGAACAAATTCCAGAAATCAACACACGAAATCCAGAAATCACAAAAAGGGGGGAGGCCTATCACACGAACGGGAGCATGAAAGCTCACCAACATATGTAATACACGAATGAGAAGCTATCTCATGGAAGCTAACCATATAATTTTTCGAACACACGAATGGCCCGAAGACCTTTGACACACGAACGGCCCGGAAACCATCGAACACACGAATGGCCCGAAGACCTTTGACACACGAACGGCCCGGAAACCATCGAACACACGAATGGCCCGGAGACCATGGGGCGCTACCCCATATATGTGAGTAGAAACATCACACAAGCGAGGTCTAGTCTCCCTCGCAGACAAAGAGACGTCGCTCAATCGCTAGTCTAAATCACAAAAATGATCGTCATGATCATCAAGAAGTGTCAATTACACTAAGCTAGTAAATATATGAGTTTAGCTTCATGTCCCATAACCACTAGCTTAACTTAAATATTTACGAACGAACTGTAGATCTTCACTAGAAAATTGTCACAAGAGGTTCAATCGAACAAGTCCAAGAATTAACCGACGAAGCAAACGCAAGCGTTTCATACCACTTGTTTTACTAAGCTGTTTAATTAGATTTCTCATCCGAGTGAGGTAAAGGTTTGTATATACTAGTAGATAGGAAAACGGTTTGAGAAAATGAGCTTTATAAATAAAATAGTGTTGAAATCGTTTTAATGAAAGAGTTTTGATATTTACTACTAGTATTGAAACCTTTATATTTTTAAAGTGAAAAATCACAAAAATGATTGTAGGAACAATCAATCACTAAAATTCACATGCGAAGACGTGAATTAATTCCAAAGAAATCGATATCAAATCCATCAAAGTGGAAATACCCAAAAAATTCCAAAAATAGAAGTTATCAAAGTTGACAAAGGTGATAACAACTAATCGGAGAAGAAGAATCGATTAACAATTGGAAAAACAAAGCAAAACGAGCATAAATAGGCAAGCAGGGAAATAGGAGCAGGTCGGTTGACCGAACTGCAAATTCTGCAATTCCTACCCTATTTAATAAAAGTGCAATCTCTCACTCAATTTGCAACCGGTCGAGCACGGACGCTTGGGGATTACGCACATCGGCTACCCGGGCCTATAGGCTCATCGATGCATCACCAAAATCATGTTCGAACATCAAAGTTAGGATCTTTAAAAACTTGAACCCAAAACACTAAAAATTGGAAGATTCACAAAACCAATTCAAAATCAAAATTCAAATGCACATGAAGGGTTAGGAACTCATACCTAACAATCAAAGATAATCATAGACAAAGATGTGAGGTAAAACATCGACAAATAGTTGTAACACATGTTCCATCTAAGTTATGTTTTATATTTGTCCTAAACCCCAGGCTTTGATACCAAGCTATGACGCCCCACCTCTATACCCACGCTAGCCAAGAACACTACGGTGTAATGTTGTCAACTAGCATGGAGAATAAGGCTGTTAAGGAGCGACCATCCGTGTAATTGCTTTGTGCGAGCACCGATATGTCAGATAGTATAACATGCATTTTTTTTTCAGGAGGAAATCCAACATACCGATACAAACTCAAAGCTACTACACAATGGCTATAATAGTTTAGGACAATATATATAATAATAACACAGATATAAAAGATGCGGAACACAAATAACAAAAGTCTCATATATATATATATATAACTGATGTCAGTTACAATACATTTGACACGATACATATGATACAACTACAACTGTCGACTCTGGAAGTTATATATACAAGTACATTATCGACTAATATACATGAATACATATCAACCTAAAACAGATACCATCTACTATAAAAAGACGAAGACCACTTCAAAAGATATGAAAAGTCTTCATAGCCCAAACGGCAACCCAAAGCAAGAAATCTACAACCTGAAATAACTCGGGTCTGACCCGAGTATTAAATTCAAAAGAAAATAATACACGGGCCAGTCTAATTCAAACTCAGTTATTAATGCACAGAAGCAATAATAATCTAATAATCAAATAGACGACAGTCATAGAAATCTCGTATATCCAACTTCTCGATAAGAGAATCGAATAACGGCAGATATAACACTAAGCAGTGTTAAACAACAAATCAACAATCCAAATCATCAGCAAGATGAATAGAAAGATTAACAATGAAGATAATATGAAAACTCCAGAATTGCCTAAACAGCAATTTACAACAAATTCCAATTATTAAATAGATGATTGGAATCTCAAAATGATCAATCAAAACAAATTTCTGTGTGGCTGCAGTACACGCACGCATGCACTGCCTCGCCACACAGTACGTGAAATCATCACAACAGTGAATACTAATAGCAATCAAAACTGTAGAGGTCAAAGTGAAACCCAAGTCAACAAAACAGCATAGACAACAAAAATCTAATTATCAATATGATAATTAGGAAACACATAATCTAACTTATCTAAAAGTACCAACAAAATCATCAGATTAAACCCAATCAAAATACAACTTCAAAATATTGAATTGAACCAACGAAACAATTCAACCACTCGAAATGTCAATTTAAAACTGTCAATTCTGATAGGGCTGCAGTACACGCACGCGTGTACTGCCTTACCACTACAGCAGGAAATACACAAAAGGTCAACGATCAGAAGCAAATAAATACAGTGGTCGGTGCAATGCACGACCCAATCTAAACTGCAGCCACCACAAGAATACAAGGGCAAAACTGCAACGAGATCTGCAGTCACCACAAGATCACGAGGGCGAGACTGCAACAAAAACTCAGACGCAACCATCAAAACAACTGCAGTAGTGAATAAGGTTGCACAGTGAACCTGTATCCAACCCAACTGCACCAATACAAAAGTGCAGTACACAAAACCAAGTGCTCAAACTACTCACAAACATGTAGCAAGGTAAAACTGAAACACAAAGTTTGACAAAAGACATATACAAGTTTATATATACAAGTGCAGACAAGGCGAAGTCAAGGCCAACAGTAATGGCAACAACTCCATCAATTCTTGGTTCAAAAAAGCACATCAGAGAAACCAGAATGCAACATGCCTCGAATACCAGTGAACAACCAAACTACCTTGACTCAAAGACCCAAAACAATACATGCATCCACACATACTCATGTGTACATATGGATACACATATGTGACAGCCTCAATTAAATACAAATACAAGTATACATGTTCAATAAGAATCAACAAGTGATGTACACTGGAATATACAGTGCAAACAAGTACACAAGTTAATCTGAACAACATGAATGCAACTCGAGCTTCAGTTTAGTGCAACTCAATCTACAAAAGTTTGAATGTCACTCAATGCTCAGATTAAATGAAACAACACTACAAGGTAACAGATGAGGCAACAACAAGCGATGACCAGATAATTATGCAAATATATGCAATGTACAGCAACTATCAGAGCATACGCAAGTGACAATGATCAAGTCGATTCAAAGCCAGTGCTACCGGAAGTCAAAGCCGAAGTCAGGTAATGTTGAACAACAAGTTGAAGTAGAAAACAAAAATTGAAACAAGTCGAAATCCAAGCAGTATTTTATCACAAACGAAAACAAGTTCAAAAGCAAAATTAAGTACCAGACTCAAGTCAGAGGACAGGGAAGTAATAACAGCAAACCAAATGACATCAAGATAAATACAATGTAGCATACAAGTAATACAAAACTGTCAAGTAGACAGAGAACCATGAAACAGTCACATATATACATACATGAATGTATATATATGAAGTATCAAGAGCCAAAGCCACAGTGAAATGCTCAAGGCAAAAGCAAATATCTGCAACAAGCAATCAAACAATAATTTATAAAACAGAGAAACAACATGCAATTACCATATAAATATATACATATGTATATGTATATGCATATGTATACACATATATAGTCAGTGCAAATAGGCTCAAGTCTACAAAGTCAACATACATATACTCAGTGCAAACAAGCACACGAGCTAATGAAGTCTGCATCAAGAAGCCATGACAAGAAAACAACACCAAGTCAAAGACAATTCAAACTCAAGACAATGCACAAGTACAGTGACTGGAAAGAACAACAGGAATTCGCTAGTGACAATGCAGCAGTACAAGGAGCCTAAGCCAATTCAAAGCAACAGTTAAAGTGACGAAGTCAACTATAAATCAACATCGCTAGAAATTCAACACCGTGATGATCAAGGAAACAAGAATCAACAAAGTCAGAAATTATCACGAAGAATTCAATCAAAATCAAACGGCCAAGCTTAAATTATCAGACGAAGTCGTATATGAAATACGAACGAGAATCAAGGGGTTTCAAACCCAAAACACGCACTAAAGAATTGAATTAGATGTGAGTATAGGTTTACTCACCTTTGATTCGACTAGCATCCATCCTTTGATCGCAAGCACACACGAAAAACACTCCCCCAGATCGAACGGTTCAGAGTCGAGCCGTGGCCAACAAAGAATCCTCCGATCGACGAAGCAAACAACGAAATCGATCATTTGATCGAGCAACCTGGAGTCGAACGGCTAAGCCCTAATTTTTGAAGAAAGGGGAACGAAGAAGGAAGCCACCATTTTTTTCGTTTGTTTTGGAAGTGGGCTTGTGAATGAATGAAGAAAAATGAAAGGGGGACCGGTTGTCTCTTGATATTATCTCGGCAACTAAAATGATACAAAGGCTAGGATCAATTTTCGAAGCCCGCATACTATTATAACAAATTTTCAAAAGAATCTCAACTTGATTTAAATTCCAATAGCAATTTGCAAATAGTTTGATCGTCATTTTGACGATGATTAAAAATTACAAAATCTCGGGTTGTTACAATTTGATTTTAAACATATTCACTTTAATTACAATTCCAAATTATTCCAATTAATTTAGACTAATTTCAAATTGAATCCACTTCAATTTCAAATCATTTCAATTTCTATATGAATTAATCCCAATTACCATTTGAATTTTATACTTATCCATCTTCAATTCTAATTAATTCAAACTAAATTCAATTTGAACTAATGAAATCTAAATCTCAACCTTAAACCATCTCGAATTATATAAATTCGAGTTAAATTTTCAAATGTTGATTTAACCCCTTAAATCAAATTAATCTTTATTTTTAAATCAATAATCCCAATTTTTAAAGAATTTAGTTCTGAGTCCAATTCTCAAAATTCCATTTTAAATTATCTTTATTTAACATATTTCAAAACTCAAAAACAATTAAATCTTCAGATTCTAATTTATTATCCATTTTTAAAACCAATTCTCAGTTTCATATATTATTTATAATAATGGAATGATATCAGGATAAATAAACATCCAAATTTATCTAAACACCCATTTTAATTTCCAAATCTCAAATCCATTTTGAGATCACTCATAACTTCCCATTTAAACCAATCATTTAACTTCCCTATGTTAAATCTCAATTTCATCTTGAAATTCCCAATTCAGGTTGTTTGTTAACTTATTCAACTTTCCCAAAGTTAAATTCAATTTACTTAATCTAGACAACCTTACACAATTTGAATTCCCATTTCAAACTTTAAACTTCATATTAATAATCTTATAAGTTCAAAAACTTATCACCTTGAGTATCACATATGCATTCCAAATTTAAAACTCAACATTTAGAGTTTATTTCAAACCATCTTTGGTATTATGAATATTCCTCATATATACATATTATTTCTTTTACACACTAAGTTATCCTTAAATTTTAAATCACATTTGGTTTTAGTTTAAACCAGTTTTCTTTAATGATTTCAAACAACTCTTATTTTAAATTAAGATAACATTCAAAATATTCTGAATAATACTCTTTATTATTTCTATTAACATTTGAAACAATTTCAAAACTTTTCAATTTACATCCTTTCTAATTTACAAGTTATTCACATCTAATGGTTACTTCCTTAAAACATTTATGTGTTTATTGGAAAACAATCATCCTATTTAAACTCAATAACCATTTATTTTCTGGTTTGAAACCATTTTAATTCATCTTATTTGTGTAGTTCATTTTATCCAATCCTTATTTGGATATGTATATATATTACTTAATTTCTTATTTAATAACCAATTATTGCTTTATAAATATGATATAAACTTTTATAAAATCATCCAGTTTTAAAACCATTTTTAAAACCTTTATATAAGAAAATAACAAGTACGCTTTCATATATATATATACACACACACACTCAACTCATCCTAGGGTACCGCTGACCTTATCCTTGATGAGTAAACCCACCAAAGCCATGGTTCTCGCTTAACCTTCGCTCTGATACCAAATGTAACGACCCGAAATTTTAGATCGTGAAAATTCCGAATAGATGGGAAAAGAAGAAAATAGATAGAAGAAGAAACAGAAACCAAACACAGAATCTCACATTCGCAGCGGATCAAATATAATATCAAATAATATAGCAGTTAGACAAAGGAAAACTGTATCAGTTAATTTATATCAATACATCAGAGTTACAACATTTACATAAACACTGGATAGATAAAATCAACATGTCCAAGATAAACTACAATATATCACAGCGGGATACAATTCATACGTTCCTGCCATCCAACTCGCCTTCTGAGCTCCAGAATGTCCTTACCTGAAAATCTGTAATACTCGGTTTGACCCGAGCATTACAACAAGTAACACCCGGGTCAGGCTGGAAACTAGCGTGAGTAAACCCATTTAATATGAATTACCAAACTATATAACTTATGAAGATCAAGGTAACTCTTATCTTTCCACGAGTTCTTCACTCATTTAAGTCAATCATTTATCTCAAACAATGTTCACAAATCATTACCCAGTTTAAATATCCATGATACTTAACTTATTTCATTCCAGCCTGTTTGATTCCACACATCACATTTATAAAGAATTTAGATTACCAATCGAAGTGGTTTCGGGTATTACTGATACCCGACCCCGGTCTCTTTGAATTCAATATCATTCTAATCCAAGTTGTTAAGTTTTTAAACAATACAATTCATAATCAGGATATCATACCACGCCCCAGTCCAACTCAGATAGATAACACACATTATCACAGCACATCTAAATCGCCCATCAATAACTCAAGTCATCCAGTATCATTTAACCATCCATAAACAAGATGTATTAGGTATAATTTCTAATTAATTTAATCAATCACCAATTAAATTAACCACCAACTTTAATCACTTGGGTTACCTTAATACTGCTCACTTAACATTAATTAATTACAACCCAATTAATTAATGATTCTTCAATCCTCCATTTTAATTAATCCTCCTTGATTAATTATTCTTTAATTACATTAAGTAATTAACCTTTAATTACCACATAGATTAATTAGCCTTAACCCTTCACATTAATTGACCTTTAATTAATCTTCCTAATTAATTAATTACATTAATGATCCTCTAATCACTTTCCTTAATTAAATATTCTTTTAATTAATTACATTTATTAATTAACCTTAATTTATCATCCCTTAATTTTCCTTCTTAATTAAATAATTAATTACCTTTGATTATTAATCAATTAATTAACCAATTAATAATCCTAATAACCTTAATAATCTTAAGATAATTCATTTATCTTAATCACTTAAGTAAACTGATTAATCTTCAATTACTTTTATGAAGTAATTATTTCATTAATTAACTAATCATTCTAAAATTATTTACTTTAAATAATTATCTTTTATTTGATTATATTATGTAATCATTTTCCAATTACTTTAATTAATTATAACCATTCAAAACCAACAATTTAATTTCAAAATCTTTGTTTGATAAATTTATTACTCTGAAAATTTGTTAACATATCCTAATATCAAAACCCGAGTAAACCCGAGTTCTTTCACTTCCAAACCTGATCCCGTCTCCCTTTCTTCTCCTATAAAAAAAACTTTGTTTTAATTTTTTTTTTTATAAAAAAAATCTAAAACCAAAATTATCTACGAGATCGAACCCGAAACAAACCCAAATTTCCCCGAGTTTCCCCGAATCGAATCTCTTCTGCCCAAAACAATACTGAAACACAGACCCATGTGCACGTGTACATGCCTCCGACAACGCTCCGATCAACTGCGCCGATGCCTTTCGGTCTCCGACAACCCACCTAAACTCTTTGAACAGCCAACTCCTCCACAAACGACGAAAATCAAAGATCGAACAAATCGATGCCGTAGGAACCCAACCCAGAACACACCATCACCTAAATCGACTTCGCACCACCATCGTAGTCCCCCGGACACCCTGCCGTCCACCTCGAAACTTCGCCAGAACCCTACACTACTATTCCCCTAACCCCGATCGATTCCGACGCATCGTCGATGCCGCAATGGCCTTGAAAACAACCATGACAAAACCCAAGCTTAAACCCTATATCCACCTCGATCAGTTAATCCATTCATTAAAAAAAAATCGAACCCAATTTTCCTAGACTCGCAACCCTTCCAGCTATCTTTCGGTCAAAAATCGTTCCTCATCTACGATTGGTTTGTCGGAATTTGGTGAAAAACCAATTCCCGTTCAACCCGCTATATCTCGGCAATCACAAGCTTAAAAATCTTGAATTTTACTTTAAAATCATGATTATCCAGACCGAACCCGATGATATAGGTAACTCGAGCGATTATGATATTCGAATTAAAGACATAGCTTGAAATCTTGCTGTATATCTTCTTCCTTGACCAGAATTGTCTTCATCTTTATCTTAAAATATTTTTAGTAGTTAAATCTTGATTATACAAACGTAATTCGTTTAGATCCTAAAGCCTAACATGGATTCTAGGAGAAGAAACTTGATTTTTAAACAGGTTTTGAATCCTGGAACTAAGAACAGAGAGATATCCAGACATGCTCAAACATAATACTTCACACACATATACATAAATTTAACTTAAATCATCACACATGCATATTTCAATTTATTCTTCACAAATTTACCACATGCTAACACAAGATATAGCAAGTTAAAGAATTTACTCACAAGTAAAAAGTTTGAACAGAGAACATACTTCTATTTTGAAAAGCTGTTAGCCTGATCCCTTTTTTTTCGGTTACAGGCTTCTCAAAAACTTACCTTTACAAAGGTATATATATATATATCTAGCTTGGCTGCACATATAGATTCATGGGTAGAGTCTTGTAATTAAAACGCAGGTTGGTTATACTCACAGTTATCAAAAGAGAGTGAACCCTGCTTGCCTCTACCTCTGCTTCAAGCTTGATCTTCTATACTTGAGTTGTTCTGATTTCTTTTAAATTTTAATGGCAGCTTGTGTTGCTTAAGGCTTGTGAACATAATGTATATATGGAGATACTAGGCGGTGTAGATATAAATATAGGCATGAGTTTGCTGTGCAAGTCTGGCATGTCCCCGTACAAACTTTACATCTTATAGGATATACTTTTTTTTTATTTTTTTTATTTAACAAATGTGACCCGATTTAATATAAAGGCTGATCTTCTTTTTGCTGTTGACTTGATACAATGCTTTGTATGCTTGAAATGATGTATTGTATACTTAAGATGAATGTGCATTAAATGCTTGTCTCCCTAGGTTCATACATATATATACATACATTTCATATGTATATTTGTTTTTACCCAATGCATTTGCATTTGTTATCATATATATACTTATACATATTTTATCATTATATATATATTTTCATATATATCTCACATTATTTCCTGTTTACATATATATTTGTTTTCTATGGGTATACATACATACTTACTTATGTATATTTTTCCTATTCACTATTTTATCTAGTATATATATATGTGTGTGTCTCCATGCTTATGTATGTCTAATCCTTATATATATACATACCTATGTACTTATATATATATATATATTAATATTTGAACACCATAAGACTTGTCTATATGTTTATCTATATATATAAATATATTTGAACGTTTATCTTTAATCTAATCTATGGGATTTATCTCATCCAGAGATATTAAAAATGAAATCTCTAATATAGTTTTTAATTCAATATATATATTAAGATATTTTAATTATCAGAATTTTATTTGTTCGACTTATCTAAAGTAATATTCCAATGATTTAATTAAATTAATTACCAATTAACAACCGTTAAAAATCTGGGTCGTCACAGGACCTTACCTGCCATCTCTCACCACTCCGCATCCTTCATAAAAAATTTCTTAAGGACTTCCTATCAACTCGCCAAAACAATCCGTGCAATCCGTAACAGGGTGTCCCCACTTCTTGCATTTGCCACAAAAGAATTTTATACTCCCATCTTCACGGATGATTTTCACGCCTCCCGCGGAGCGTTCCACAACTTGCTCTTTCTTCCGTCTCTTGCAACAATCCTTAGTGATGTGTCCCGTCATTTTACAATGATAGCAAATGGTTGATCCGTCGACTGGTACTATGGGTTTATGTTTCATCTTCCTCACCTTAGGGAAATGGTTTAGAAAATGTCCTTTCTCACGACACTTAAAGCATAAAATCTCAAAGCGAAACCGTTTGACTTCCTCATTCTTTTCCTTTCTTGGTTTACAGCATTTAGCTACGTAATGTCCTTTATTGTGACATCTATAACATATGACATTATCATAAGGACCTGGCCCAGCCCTTTCCCTATCCCATTTCTCATGTTCCATTATTGCCTCTTCCCGTGCCTTATGAGCAGCTGCTCTCCGCTCCCTACGCCTTACCTTCCACTCTTCTCCTTTTTCCATCTCTTACAACTTGTACTAGATTCTAGTAGGACTTCCTAACCTATAATTAAAACCTCGATTAGTCGAATTTTTCAGCTTTTATACTTATTTTCAAATACCCTTTTATTTGTTCTCGGTCATTTTTATAATTTAATCCACTAATTTGATAATCTGGTTCATTTTTAATTTCCAGAATTCGAAACCCGTTTTATTTCAAAAATCGTTTTGAAATCGTACATACATACTTAACTTCTTTTGCACCTCTTATCAAATCTATAACTTTTCTTTTACACTTTAATTTATTTAACTTCCATAAGTTAAATTTTAATTTCACCCTGAAATTTTCCAATTTCAAGTTATAAGTTCAAAACTTATTTAACTTGGCCTGAGTTAATTCCCAATTCATTCAACCCCTTTAAACTTACTCAATTTAAATTTTTATCCTCCAAAATTCGATCCTTATTAATATCACTCCCCGCTTATAAGTTGAAAAACTTACTTTTCTTTTGGGTTATACTGCTCATTTTAAGGAGGATTCTAGAATTCAAACACCCTGTTATTTATTTCAAATCAACTTTGAAATCATATATATATATATATATATATATATTCATACATATATATCCCATTTATATACCAAATCACACTTTTATATTTTAAACCCACCTTGGTTTCTATTCAATACAAATTCTTTGGAATTTTCAATAACTCTTGTCTTCAAAACAAATTTTCATATCAAAATATATTCTAAATAATATTATTTATTATTTCCTCAAACACCTTGAAACGCATTTCAAAATTTTCCGGGACTTAGATGCAAAACTCCTCAATTTAAGTTCATTTTAATTTATAAGCCATATTCATAAATTATGCTTATACAATTTCACTTCCTTAAAACATTTTATCATTGTTTATTTTGCAATAGACATCCTTTATTAAGACCCAACAACCAATTTATGATAATAATCAATATTATCATATCTAGAAACCAAACATACCATATATTCCATAATAATTTTCTAGAAAATTATTTCTATATATATATAATACAATCAAGGTAAACTTATTTCATTTCAAAACAGTTTGAAAAACTCTTGCGAAATTTCCAGGATTTTTAAATTCTGGTTTGAGTCTATTTTCAGCTTAACTTATTTGCATAATTCATTCTTACCCAAATTTCTATTTGGTTATATATATATTACCACTTAAATTTTATAATCTTATTTGATTATAATAATTACAACCAATCACCTCAATATATATAATAATTTAAAAAATTGATTTCTTCTTATATCAAAATATAATCTTATATAAAAATTATTTTAAACCGTTTTTCCTTTAAAATTATTATATAAGAAAATAACAAGTACACTCTCATATATGATACACTCAACTCATTCTAGGGTACTACTGACCCTATCTCTAAGGAGTAATCCTCACCAGAGCCAAGGTATTCGCTTAACCTTCAGCTTCGATAACACATGTAACGACCGGGCGATTTTCGACCCTGAAAATCGACATTGATACGTTCACTGTATAGATTGCCGAGCAATCGAGTGCCGAAAATACCAGGTTGTTAGGGTTTAAGAAGAAAAGAGAAAGAAGAAAAAACAGAAATAACAACAACACATAATCTCATAATCACAGCGGAACAAAATATAATATACAATAATAACATTTTATACAAAGGAAAACTGTAACTGTTAATGTACATACAAGTTATCAGAGCACAATCATCAACATATAAATCTGGACAGTTATAAAAAATTGTTCCTAAATGCTGAATATACAGCCTACAATACATAGTGGAATATAAACAAATATGTGCAATACGTCTCTGCCATCCAGCTCGTCTCCTGAGCTCCAAAGGCGTCCTAACCTGAAATTGTAATACTCGGTCTGACCCGAGTATTACAATAAAGTAACACCCGAGTCAGGCTGGAAACCAGCGTGAGTAAACACACTTAATTTGAATTACTTAAGTTATCGAAATACTTTGAAAACCAAGGTAACTCGTAAGGCCACGTCACATATACACGACGGGTTTTTATCTTACGATAACCAAAACACTTTTATAGAAAAAATCTGGTGATATTATAATAGTGTCTAAGTACAAATACTTACTTAAAATAGCCAAATTTGTTACATTAATCCAATTCTAGTATAATAGACTCTATAGTTAAAACTGTAGAGGTTCATAGTGGTTATTTAATGAAGTGGTTCCGGATAACACTAATATCCGGTCCCGGTCTCCTCGAAACAAATCGATGAACTTTTAAAGGCCAAACTGTTTCAAATAAACAATTTACATTCAGAGTGTCAATATTTACATATGAGAATTTATTGCATATGTTTACTTTCAATAAAACATGTCAACATTTTATTCCAACTTTTCAATTCGTTTGACTCCTTCATGTACAAACAAGAACATTTGAAATAAATATCCAATAACAATAAACCCAAGGCATAGAGCATTAACTAAGTTAACGATTTATAATTAATATTTAAAACAATTCACAATCGGGATTTAATTAACTTTAATTAACCGAATCCGCTTATATTTTTAATCCAAATTAATTATAATTTAAAGATATTACCAACAATTTATTTATTAGTTAATTAGGATTAAACAACCAAATTAATAACTAATTTTATTAATTAACATAAGATTAGGTCAAATAAGGATTTAATTAATTTCCTATTTTTATTATTATAATATAATTAAATTTTAAATTACGGAGAATTGAATTTAGACTAAAAATATTAGGTGATAGTATTACAATACAAAAATTATCACGTTGATTTGGTTTTTTTAAAAGAAAAGGAAAACAATGTTTTAAAATTTGAAAATTTATTAAATTCAATTCCCTTTACAACAAATATAAAATACCCAGCCCAAACACACGAGACCGGCCGAACCCCCACTCCTCTCTTCTTTCTTTTCCAGCTCTTACTCTTTCCTCTTTTTTTTAGCCTGGAAGCATGAAACGTGCATGCACATGTGCACATATACGCCAATTCCGGCTACCCTCCTTGATCGCCAACCATCCACACAACCCACCTACGACCACCGCAACTCGATTGTCCACCTGAACCCATGGCCGAGCCCTTATTTCAAAACTTCGAACACCCAACTAATACTGGGACGAAACCAAACCCAGTCTAATGCCTCGCCTAGGCCATCTCAACCACCGTCCATTACCAAATCTCGGCCACGGCCTCGCCATCATCACCTCGTCATAAACCCCCTAGCGCACGCCTCCCTCATCCTCTCGACGTCGCCATGGACTCAAACTCGGGACCGAAAGACAAACCACCCAAAACCCTAACACTGCCTCGTTAAGCCACCCCGATCATAAAAAAATACCATACCATTTTTCTCGAGTCCCCTACTCCTCCATGGCCAACGGCTTGACCTGAAATTGCTTCGGTCGCCGAAATTCGCCAAAACACCCTATTTCGATCATCTCCCCTTTTCTACCTCCATACGCCATTAAAAACCCTCAAACAAGTTCTAAAAATCCTATTTTCCCACCATGAACACCATCATGTAACCCGTTGATTAAATTACAATAGTCGAAATTCGACCAAAACCAACCCACTCACTGTTACATGGAGATTTCTCCCTCTCGAGTGGATAAAATCGAATGGAACAATTTTTAAAATGTTCTTTACTCAAAAACACACAACTTTTGTTTTGGTATCATGATTCAAAACTTAGTAGATGAGGAGTTACAGATTTTTGAAGTTGGATGTTTTTAATTGATTTTTTCCAAACAAGGAACATAGGAGAGTTTTACAGGCTTTGGGTAAATTTAACAATGTACACATACCTATACATAACCATAATACAACACATACTAGATACATATATCAATTATCTATCCATAACTAAGTTATATACATACATATATATATATATATATTCATAATTGAAATCCTGTAATTAAAATATAGGTTGTTATACTCACAGTTTTCTTTTTTTTTGAAAGATGAACTGCTGCTCTGCTTTAAGTCTTCTTCCTCCAGGCTATAACCACTTAATTATTTTCTTTTGTTTGCTTAAAGGCAGATTATTTTTCTTGTTTCCCATATATATATATATATCTGAACAAGTGAACACATCAGGCTATATATATAGATGAAGAAAGGAAGGAAGATAGTGAAGTAGAAAGTGGATATGTACAGGCTGCCACATTTTCACTTATTTTATTTTTTCTTAGATTTTTTCTTTAATTTGATTTGAAAATATGACTTGATTTGATAAAAAGATGACTTGAAAACTTGAGTGATTTGAGTTATTATGTGCTTGACTGGATATATTTCATGATGATGTTCCCTTAAGCTTATACATACATTTATATGTGTATATATATGGATATGCATGCATTTACTCTATTTTATCATAACACTTATATATATATATATATGTAAATATGCATACACATACAATACATATTTATCTTATCATATTTGCATACATAAAAATATGTACCTATATATATTTTATCATAGTTTGAAATTTTGATCATAAAGTTGTAGTTATGCATATATACATATATATGCACTATTTTTATATAACATATATATGTAACAACCCAGGATTTTTGTAACAATTATTTATCGTCAAAATGACGATTAAATCGTTGTTAATTGCTAATGCAGATTTAGATCGAATTGAAATCCTTTTTACAAATTGTTAAGGGTAGTTTGGGCTTTAAAAATTGAATTTCATCCCACTTATGTTTAGATGCTGAGATTCTATCTGATGCAAAAACCCATTCTCATTTTTTTGTTCGTTCAAAAACCCGGTCCCCCTTTCATTTTTTCGTGAAACCCTAAATCAAATCGAAGAAGTAAAAATGGCGGCCTCGTAAAATAAGGGCCGCTCGTCGCTCGTTCTTCAATTCGATAGCTAGAGCTTTGGAAAATCGAGGGTGCCGACTTCAATCAGATCGATCGAAAGCTCCATCGATCGTCGTATGCTTCGCTTCGGCAAAGGTGAGTGATTTCTCACTCACATCTGTTATTCAACCTCGTTTAATTCGTGAATTCCGTTGCTTGATTTTTGGATACCACTGCTTTGAATTCTTTGGCATTTGATTTGACTCTATTTGGCCTTCAACCCTATTTTTGAAACTCACTGCTTGATTATTTTGAAATTATTCATATGATGATGTTTATTTCAACTTAGTTATTTCGAGTGCTGTTGCCTCTGTCCATTTGCCTCTGGTTACTTAGGTTACCGGTTATACTTCACTTGCTGGTAGTTGTGTAGTTGGTTCATCATGACCTCTGGTTGACACTTGAATTTCATTGATGATTGTGCACTTCTTCATTTTGTATCTACAGTTTGTTCACTTGATAATTTTGAAAATTGGACTTCGAATCAGTTTCTTATGACTTGGTTTAAATTTGTACATTTTGTTGTTTCGACTTTGGGTTTCAACAGTCGAATTTGATTTTGACTCGGTTCAATTTCGTTGGGCATCACGGTTAGATCGATTCTGATTTGATTCGTTCTGTGACTGGAACGATGATTTCATTTTGACTTTGGCTTTGTTAAAACTGTTAACTTGAAATTGCACTTCCTATATATGTGTATACATATGCATATACATATGTATATATTTATGTGGTAATTACGTTGTTGTTTCTCTGTTTTACAAGTTATGGTTTGATTCTTTGTTTTAGATTGTTGCTTTTGCCATGAGTATTTGTATACTCCTGCAGCTTTGTACATGCATTTACTGATGCATGTTATATCTGGTCTAGATGTTGAGGCTGCTTAGACCATTTTCCTGACCTTTTATTTGTTTGGACTGCACACTTTGTTTTTATGTAATTTGGGTACCTCTTTGACGTCGAGGCTGCTGTACTATTTCCATTCTACTGCTGCATTGAGTTGTTTTCGTGAGTTTTGAACTTGTTGGAGTATTTGGATGGTGTCTTCTTGAAATTGCAGTCGTGTTGTACATGATTGTATTTTGGAATCTGGGTAGCTTGTTACTGTGTTGCACTTGTTTGACCCAGTTTGATAGTTGCATACTTGCTGTGCATTTTTCATATCTGCACTTGATCTTTTGAGTGTTTGTAGTAGTATTGACTTCATTTTGAAGTCTTACTCTTGTTTTGTTTGGGGTTCCACTGTGGTACACTTGGTTTTGTTTAATTTCTATGTGGTCACTGCCCTTGTTGGTTCAGGCCTGTAGCATACGTGTGCCATTCCTTGGTGCAGTTGCATATATTTTGTTATGTTCATTTCATAGTTGCTGTTTAAATTGATGGGTTGTGTTATCATACTCACTTGGTGGCATTTGGTGGCATACCCATCACTGCACCGTTCGGTTTTGTTTGAATTTATGCTCGACAGTTTTAAGTGGTTTCATGATGTATGTTTGCAGCCTTGCTCATCTACTTGATGTCTACATGTTGCATTTATACGTGTTCTGGTCTAGTTAATGATACTGCATGTATATGTGTATGTGATGTTTTGGAGCTGCAGTCTTCATGTTCTGTAGTTTTGGGTTTCCAGTTGCACTTGGTTCATGTCAGACTTGAAGTCTAGTGTGTATATATTATCTTTGTGCATTTGAGTTTGTCTACACTATGATTCTCGAATTACTTGTGTATATATGCACATGTTCTATTTCCTGGCATCACCCTTTGTATAATTGAGCTTGTCGAACTGTTGAGTTTTGTAGAAACCTGGAATTGCTTCATTTTTATCAATGTCACCATTTATTTGATTCTGCGGTTTGGTAGAACTTCATGTTACCTTAATTACACTATCTTAATATCTAGTGGTGGCTGCAGTTTTTGGTTGCAGTCGTGCCCTTGTTGGTTTGCATGGCATTAATGCATTTGGATTTGTTCTCGAATTCACTTGAGTTGAATCCGGTATTTTGGGTTTGACCTTGTGATCGTTTGTGAATTTTCAATGTGTACATACGTGCACATTGTCCATATCTGTCTGCTTTGACCATTGAGTCCATGGCATTGAGTTTTGAATCTTCATTTCATTTTGGTTCGTTGATCTTTTGTGTATTTCAGGTTGTAGTGGCGAGGCAGTATACGCGTGCGTATACTGCAGCCCTACCAGAATTGATGTTTTAAATTGATTATTTTGTTGTGTCTAATTGTCTTCTAGATAATTAGATTAGGAGTTTCTAATTATTTATTTATTAATTAGATTTTGTTGTTAATTTTCGTTTAGACAATTCTGTTGTTTTCTAAATTACCTCCATTGATAATCTTTTTATCTATCTTTATTTATGATTTGGATCTGCTGATATGTTGTTTAACACAGTTTAGTGTTATATCTGCCGTTATCCGATTCTCTTATCGAGGAGTCGGATATACGAGATTTCTGTGACTATCGTCTATTTGATATTGATTATTATTGCTTCTGTGCATTAATATCTGAGTTTGAATTAGACTGACCCGTGTATTATTTTCTTTTGAATGTAATACTCGGGTCAGACCCGAGTTATTTCAGGTTGTAGATTTCCTGCTTTAAGTTGCTGTTTGAGCTATGAAGACTTTTCACATCTTTTGGAGTAGTCGTGTCATAGTATAGGTTGATATGTATTCATGTATATTAGTTGATAATGTACGTGTAAATATAACTTCCAGAGTCGACAGTTGTAGTTGTATCATATGTATTGTGTCAACTGTATTGTAACTGACATCGGTTATATATATATAAGACTTTTGTTATCTGTGTTCCGCATTCTTTTTGTATCTGTGTTGTTATTATATATATTGTCCTAAACTATTATGAACCATCGTAGCTTGTTTTATACTGGAATTGGGTATGTCGATGGGAGTAAATAAATAAGAGATGAAAAATAAAAATATATACCACTCCTATCGAAATAACCAATACTAGTGTAAGGCCAACTACGGATGGCCGCTCCTATCCAGCCTTATTCTTCGTAATAACAGACAGTATTTCACTTAATACTCTTTGTTATTGTGAGCATAGAGGTGGGGCGTCATAGTTGGTATCAGAGCTTGGGGTTTGTGGACATAATATAAAACATAACTTAGATGGAACATATGTTACAACTATTGGTCGGTGTTTTTATTTGTGCTTTGAGTCAAAACTAAAATTTTGAAATTATGATGAAATTTTTAAATATCTTTATTTAAAAATAAAAGTGAAACTGTGTTTTGTTGATTTGATTAAATTATGTTCTATTTATCAGAGTGCGCAGCGGAAACAGTGAAAAACTGTCTTCGCTGAGTACAACTGATAATCTTTTTGATTTAAAAATCAAAATATGAAATTGAAATAAATTTCATTTGCTGTTTACATAGCTGTGTTTATTATGTTTCTTTGAGAATTTCGAATCCGAATTGAGGATTCGAAACGATTGCAGTTATGTGATTCTTGTTGAGATTTTTGCTGATTTTCTTTTATGCTAATCACATGTTGATTAGATTTTTGCTGTTTTAAATTATCTTCATTGAAGATAATAGAGTAATTTCTTTGTGTATATTGTAGTGTGCGTGCAAATATGAATTGCACGTTACTGCATTAATTTTACGTTGAACCGATGCTTCGTTACGAAACGTATTTTGTTGCCGTTATTTTTATAACGGGATTTTTACACCAATGCTAAATTTTTGAAGCATGGTGTTTTGTGGCATTTTTGATGAATGAAAATTTACTGATATTACATTTTGATGTAAATTATTTTGATGAGATTTTGACGTTTAAAAAAAAAATTACTGTCGCTTTGGCTTCAGTAACCGTCAAATTTTAAAAAGTGGATTTTCAAGCGGTTATTCCACAATACTGATTTTGAGATTCGGTTTACGATGTTTTGAGAAGTGCAATTCCCTTTTCGAAATTGCTACTGATGTTGTTGCTTTAATCACATGATTGGAAAATTGTTTTAAAATGAAAAAATTTTTATAAAATTTTTAACAGTTTGCGCTTTCAAAAGAATGAGGAAGCGACTTAAATGTTTTAGCAAAATCGAGGACTATGACCCCTTTCTTTTACTGATTCGCTTAACTCCGGACTTGTCCAGTTGAGAATGTGAATTGTTATTTTAATAAAATAAACAAAATTGTTTTCAAGAATTTTACAGTTTGCGCTTTCAAAAGAATGAGGAAGCGATTTAAACGTTTCAGCAAAATCGAGGACTATGACCCCTTTCTTTTACTGATTCGCTTAATTCCGGACTTGTCCGTTTGAGAATGTAAAATATATTTTTACAAAATACACAATTTTGCACTTTCAAGGAAACGATGAAGAGAATCAAACGATTTAGTAAAACACGTGGTATGGGACATGTGCGTTTGCTATTTCGGTTAATTCCAGACTCGTTAATTGAAATATTTGATGTTTTGATGATTCTGATGATTTGTGTGCTTTCGAGCCACTTTGTTGGACCTTCGGGTCATTTGTTGGGCTTTCGGGCCACTCTGATGGACCTTCGGGTCAAATACCAGTACTAGACCTTTGGGTCACTCTGCGGACCTTCGGGTCAATTTGATGGGCGCCAAAATTATGTTGAGTACTTGGTAGGCTTCGGCCATTTGTTGATGCACGTGCGGCGAACTAAAAACTCGCCATCTGATGGGATCGATCCAAGCTTTTATGTTGATTTTCTAGTCCTCTTAATTGATTTCTAGATATTTGTTGTTTCTAATTATCTGCAGGTAATTAGATATCTGATGTTATGAGGTTTAATTATCGTATCGATAATTAAATATTTGAGAATTCTGATTATCGTTTTTGATAATCGGATATTTGTTGTTTCTAATTATCGCTTGTGATAATTAGATATTTGTTGTTTCTGATTATCGTTTTTGGTAATCGGATATTTGTTGTTTCTAATTATCGCTTGAGATAATTAGATAATTGTTGATTTGTTTTCTAATTATCGCTTGAGATAATTAGATATTTGTTGATTTGTTTTCTAATTATCGCTTGAGATAATTAGATATTTGTTGATTTGTTTTCTAATTATCGCTTGAGATAATTAGATATTTGTTGATTTGTTTTCTGATTATCGTTTGAGATAATTAGAATTTGTTGTTTTTAATTATCGTTTTTGATAATTGAATAATTGCTAATTTGAAATTTGATTATCGTTTTTGATAATTGAATATTTGTTGATTTGAAATTTGATTATCGTTTTTGATAATCGAATATTTGATGATTTGAGATTTGATTATCGTTTGATAATCGAATATTTGTTGATTTGAAATTTGATTATCGCTTGTGATAATTAAATATTTGTTGTTTCTGATTATCGTTTTTGATAATCGGATATTTGTTGTTTCTAATTATCGCTTGTGATAATTAGATATTTGAGATTTAATTATCATTTTGATAATTAAATATTTGTTGATTTGAGATTTAATTATCGCTTTGGATAATTAAGTATTCGCTGTTATGAGATTTAATTATCACTTGTGATAATTAAATATTTGTTGTTTCTAATTATCGTTTTTGATAATCGGATAATTGTTGTTTCTAATTATCACTTGTGATAATTAGATATTTGAGATTTAATTATCATTTTGATAATTAAATATTTGTTGATTTGAGATTTAATTATCGCTTTAGATAATTAAATATTTGCTGATTTGGGATTTAATTATCGCTTTTGATAATTAAATATTTGCTGATTTGAGATTTAATTATCACTTTGGATAATTAAATATTTGGTGATTTGAGATTTAATTATCGTTTTGATAATTGAATATTTGTTGATTTGAGATTTGATTATCGTTTTTGATAATTGAATATTTGTTGATTTGAGATTTAATTATCGTTTTTGATAATTGGATATTTGTTGATTTTTGTTTTCTGACTATCGTTTGGATAAATGGATGTTTGTTGACTTTGTTGATTATGAAATTTTCTAGTCTCTAATTGATTCTAGATTATGTTGATTTTATTGAATTACTATTTTCTATCTATCGCTGTTGATGGTTAGAGTTTACTGATTATGAAGTTTGTGTTTTCTAGTTATTTGTTGGATAACTAGATATTTGCAGTTTTGTGATTCGTGATTTGTTTTTTCTAATTATATTTGTTGATAATTAGACTTTTGCTATTTTCTAATTACCGTATCGATAATTAGATATTGCTGTTTTGTGATTCTGTATTTCTGATCATCTAATTGGTAATTGAATATTGCTGATGATTGCATTTATTCAGTTTTGCTGCTTTCTGACTATCTATTGATAGTTAGATTTTGTTGAAAATTTGTGAATCTCTTTTATTGGAATTAAAAGATTACTTTGGCATTTGAATTCTCGACTTTTATTTTTCTAGCTTAACCAGTTTATGTTAGAAGAATAATAGTGGTTGACGACCTTAATTATGAAAATTACGGGGACGCAATTTTTATAAGGAGGGGAGTCTGTAACAACCCAGGATTTTTGTAACAATTATTTATTGTCAAAATGACGATTAAATCGTTGTTAATTGCTAATGCAGATTTAGATCGAATTGAAATCCTTTTTACAAATTGTTACGGGTAGTTTGGGCTTTAAAAATTGAATTTTAGCCCACTTATGTTTAGATGCTGAGAATCTATCTGAGGCAAAAACCCATTCTCTTTTTTTTGTTCGTTCAAAAACCCAGTCCCCCTTTCATTTTTTCGTGAAACCCTAAATCAAATCGAAGAAGTAAAAATGGCGGCCTCGTAAAATAAGGGCTTCTCGTCGCTCGTTCTTCAATTCGATAGCTAGAGCTTTGGAAAATCGAGGGTGCCGACTTCAATCAGATCGATCGAAAGCTCCATCGATCATCGTATGCTTTGCTTCGGCAAAGGTGAGTGATTTCTCACTCACATCTGTTATTCAACCTCGTTTAATTCGTGAATTCCGTTGCTTGATTTTTGGATACCACTGCTTTGAATCCTTTGGCATTTGATTTGACTCTATTTGGCCTTCAACCCTATTTTTGAAACTCACTGCTTGATTATTTTGAAATTATTCATATGATGATGTTTATTTCAACTTATTTATTTCGAGTGTTGTTGCCTCTGTCCATTTGCCTCTGGTTACTGGTTATACTTCACTTGCTGGTAGTTGTGTAGTTGGTTCATCATGACCTCTGGTTGACACTTGATTTCGTTGATGATTGTGCACTGCTTCATTTTGTATCTGTAGTTTGTTCACTTGATAATTTTGAAAATTGGACTTCGAATCAGTTTCTTATGACTTGGTTTAAATTTGTACATTTTGCTGTTTTGACTTTGGGTTTCTACATTCGAATTTGATTTTGACTCGGTTCAATTTCGTTGGGCATCACGGTTAGATCGATTCTGATTTGATTCGTTCTGTGACTGGAACGATGATTTCATTTTGACTTTGGCTTTGTTAAAACTGTTAACTTGAAATTGCACTTCCTATATATGTGTATACATATGCATATACATATGTATATATTTATGTGGTAATTACGTTGTTGTTTCTCTGTTTTACAAGTTATGGTTTGATTCTTTGTTTTAGATTGTTGCTTTTGCCTTGAGTATTTGTATACTCCTGCAGCTTTGTACATGCATTTACTGATGCATGTTATATCTGGTCTAGATGTTGAGGCTGCTTAGACCATTTTCCTGACCTCGTATTTGTTTGGACTGCACACTTTGTTTTTGTGTAATTTGGGTACCTCTTTGACGTCGAGGCTGCTGTACTATTTCCATTCTACTGCTGCATTGAGTTGTTTTCGTGAGTTTTGAACTTGTTGGAGTATTTGGATGGTGTCTTCTTGAAATTGCAGTCGTGTTGTACATGATTGTATTTTGGAATCTGGGTAGCTTGTCACTGTGTTGCACTTGTTTGACCCAGTTTGATAGTTGCATACTTGCTGTGCATTTTTCATATCTGCACTCTGTAACGACCCGTATTTTTACGGATCGAAACATCGTAAGACAGTTGTCATTAAGTCGCATTGTTGATAAGTCGTCCTGAGTCTAAGTCTTAGGTCGTGTAGTAGTTAGGTCGGAGTAGACGACCTAAGAAAGTGGAGCGACCTAAGGTAGTTGGCGACCTAAGGATTTTGGGGATAGGTCGTATAGAAGATAAGTCGTATGGTGGCTTAGGTAGTGGGGTAGGATTAGGTCGGAGGAGCGACTTATAGCAGTTAGCGACCTAGTAGACTGGACAAGGTAAGGACTTAGGTCGTATAGTAGTTAGGTCGCGTAGTGGTTTAGGTCGTATGTTAGTTTGTAGCGACCTATAGGATTTGACCGACCTAAGGAGTTAGGTCGTGTGATAGTTAGGACGTGTTATAGTTTAGGTCGTTAGAGCGACTTAAGGCTAATGGGATAAGTCGTTAAGGTTTAGGTCGTGAGACCCTGTGTTTGGGATAGGTCGTAGACGACTTAAGGATAGGAGCGACTTATAAGAGTTGGCGACCTAGTGGTTAGCGACCTAAGAGCTAACAGTATAAGAGAGTTAGCGAGTTAGCGTAGTTAGGTCATGAGCGACCTAAGGTGTTAAGTCGTATCCTAGCTAAGAGTTAGGTCGTGAGCTTCTGTGTTGAGTTAAGTCGTAGGCGACCTAAGTTAGTTAGGTCGCGAAGAAGCGCGTGTGGGTTAGGTCGTAGATCGCGTATATGCGCAGATCTGGGTTAAGTCGTAGGTCGTAGAAGCGCATGCGTTAGGTCGTAAGTCGTGGAGTTTCGTTAGGTCGCGGATGCGCGTAGGTCGTTGGATCTGTTAGGTCGTGGAGGCGCTTATGTGTTAGGTCGTAGGCTGGTATTGTTAAGTCGTTGGTTTTTTTTAGGTCGTGGGGTTCTTAGGTCGTGGACGACCTAAGAGTGAGCGACCTAAGGGAAAATCAGCCTATAAATAGGAGGGTTTTTCTTCATTTTTGGGATCCGGATTTCGAAGCGACGAAGTGCTCCCATTTTGAGAGCTTGACTTCTACACTTCTTCACTTATTTTCTCCACTCTAATCTTATGATTCCTTCCATCCAAATCAAAGATCAAATCGAAGATCGAAGAGCTTAGATTGAAGATCTACATTCTTCGAAGAGAGATTTCATCGTTTAAAGCGGATTTGTGATAGATCGAGTTAGATCCTTCGTTGTCCAGATCTGAAGTGTGTTGCTTTTGAGTTGTTTAGGTGACTTGGTGAGTGGTGATTATCTCTCACACGGATCCAAAGGAGTATATCGGATCGTTGGTTTGATTTGGTGTTAAAATAGTGATTTCCATGCATTTTCCTAATCCTAAGTATAGATCCATATAGATCCATTGTTCATAATGATTTGGCATCCATTTTACTACATGTTAACCTATGCAAGTTCATTCATCAAGATTATAGAGATATTGCTCATGTTTTCATGCTTGTTAGACTTTTGACTCTTTAATTACGAAATTGCCATTATTGTTATAACTGTCTATTTAGATCATATTTGAATGCTTGTTTACTTGGATTAATGTTTGATTTGATTGATGGCTATGAATTAGATGATTGATGATTTGATTTAGACAAGATAGTCGAAGATGATTCGAAAGCTAAGGGAAAGGCTCTTGAATTGGAAAAGCTGCTTGTGGCATATGTAGCGGATGATGAAGCTCATATGGATAGATTTGATGTTGATGTTGAGATGAAGCTTTGCTATGATGATGATGAGGCGAAGTATAGTATGAGATAGCCTTGGTCTAATCCAGACGGGATCATTCCAAGCATGTTGATAACTCGGTGAAATGGTTCGAGTTTGAGGATAATGGTTTGCTCGAGAGGCGCTTGAGCTAGTATGGAAATAGTCGTCGAGGAGGATGACTAGAAGGCTGAGATATCATCGTTGTTGAAGGTTCTAGCATGCTCAAAGCAAGAGTACGTTGGGCAGATTCGATAGTCCCTGAAGGCTACTGATTGGTAGTCGAGTACTCTGGGCAGATTCGATAGTCCTAGGCACGGGTCACGATGACGTGCAGAGTTATGTCTAGAACCGGGGTTTCCATTAGCCCTTGACGGACGGATGAAATAATGAGCCGATCATTCAATTAACGATGATATCGAAGCAATGATAACAGTGATAGCCAGAGTCATGGATGTTTGGTTGTATCGTCATTCGGTCTCAAGAGCAGTGTTTTATGGGTGCTTATCTAATCTTGGTTTAGGCCTTGGGGGTTTGTACTTGGAAAACATCGCCCTTGACTTGGGTGATAATTGCTTTACTTTAAATTGTATGCTTTGCTATGTTTGCTTCTGCTTAGTGTGTGTCTGGGGGCTATCACTGTAGAAAGAGGTGGAGTGGGAGGGTTGTATTCCTATTCCTTTTCCTTTATGCTCTTTTGGTATGTTGTTAGTTAATTTACCGCTCACTAAGACTATTGTCTGACTCAAGGCTTTATGTTTTAACTCTTATTGCCTTGAGCTGTTCGTCCATTTTGGGACGGGCATACTAGGTACCAGGTGACAAGTGCTGTTCTTGCTTTCCACGATGATGATGTCGAAGACGAGCTGGAGGCTTGCATATTATCTTCTTACTATATGTACTGGATGTTCCGCTGTTTGTATATTCTCTGAGTGTTATGTAGTGAGGCTTGATGTATTGACTGTTCAGATGTTTGTATTCAACTATTATGAAGTTTTATTGATGAGATTCTATTCTGTGAAGCTTCACTATATATATATTCTATTGTATTTTGTCCATGCGCTGTGAGTAATACGATAGATTCTGTTGTTTTAATTTACCCTGGCAATCGTCCATGGTCGCCTGGCACACTTTACAGCGCACTATCTCAAGATTCGGTGCAGGGGTCATGGGCGGTCATCACACACTTGATCTTTTGAGTGTTTGCAGTAGTATTGACTTCATTTTGAAGTCTTACTCTTGTTTTGTTTGGGGTTCCACTGTGGTACACTTGGTTTTGTTTAATTTCTATGTGGTCACCGCCCTTGTTGGTTCAGGTCTGTAGCATACGTGTGCCATTCCTTGGTGCAGTTGCATATATTTTGTTATGTTCATTTCATAGTTCCTGTTTAAATTGATGGGTTGTGTTATCATACTCACTTGGTGGCATTTGGTGGCATACCCATCACTGCACTGTTCGGTTTTGTTTGAATTTACGCTCGACAGTTTTAAGTGGTTTCATGATGTATGTTTGCAGCCTTGCTCATCTACTTGATGTCTACATGTTGCATTTATACGTGTTCTGGTCTAGTTAATGATACTGCATGTATATGTGTATGTGATGTTTTGGAGCTGCAGTCTTCATGTTCTGCAGTTTTGGGTTTCCAGTTGCACTTGGTTCATGTCAGACTTGAAGTCTAGTGTGTGTATATTATCTTTGTGCATTTGAGTTTGTCTGCACTATGATTCTCGAATTACTTGTGTATATATGCACATGTTCTATTTCCTGGCATCACCCTTTGTATAATTGAGCTTGTCGAACTGTTGAGTTTTGTAGAAACCTGGAATTGCTTCATTTTTATCAACGTCACCATTTATTTGATTCTGCGGTTTGGTAGCACTTCATGTTACCTTGATTACACTATCTTTATATCTAGTGGTGGCTGCAGTTTTTGGTTGCAATCGTGCCCTTGTTGGTTTGCATGGCATTAATGCATTTGGATTTGTTCTCGAATTCACTTGAGTTGAATCCGGTATTTTGGGTTTGACCTTGTGATCGTTTGTGAATTTTCAACGTGTATATACGTGCACATTGTCCATATCTGTCTGCTTTGACCATTGAGTCAGTGGCATTGAGTTTTGAATCTTCATTTGATTTTGGTTCGTTGATCTTTTGTGTATTTCAGGTTGTAGTGGTGAGGCAGTATACGCGTGCGTATACTGCAGCCCTACCAGAATTGATTATTTTGTTGTGTCTAATTGTCTTCTAGATAATTAGATTAGGAGTTTCTAAGTATTTATTTATTAGATTTTGTTGTTAATTATCGTTTAGACAATTCTGTTGTTTTTTAAATTATCTTCATTGATAATCTTTTTATCTATCTTTATTGATGATTTGGATCTGCTGATATGTTGTTTATATTGGATGTAAAATTGAAATGTATAAAGCGATAAATAATATGCAATTGAATTGTTATATGATAGTTAACCATTTAAATTTGAATCGACATATGTGTTGAATTTGGTTAGTTAAATTTGTTAATATGACCCCTTAAATGTTTAATCATTTGACACGTAGAAAATAGTGTTAACTACACCTTGAACCATCAATTGTATGTTGTTTAAACTGATGATGTATGAAATTGTAAATAGATGACAAGTGAAAAACCGTAATGTAATAATCTTTAATCTACATGAAATGATAGTGTAGATTCTAGAAATAATTATATTAATTCGTACAAATAACAATGCGAATTAATACGGTTATTTCGGGATTATTTGAATTGATTATTGGATTGTTATTGATTGTTGTTATTGCTTGTTTATTTACTTTGACACCATCCCAGTTATCACACTTCAAGTTCCCTTTGTTATGCTTTGATTTTTGAATTGAATTGGAATCGGGTTGAAATGATAAATACTCAAATTAAACTTTGACCTAGGATAGAGAATTAAATAAAACCCGATTGGTCATTAATTTGATTTAAAAATAAAACGAAGATTTTATTTGAATAAATAATATGGTTTTTGAAATGAAGTTGAAATTTGAATTTTTAATGAAAGGAAAATGTTAATATTTAAAAATCTGAAACAAAATATTAAAAATGAAATTAATGAAAGAACGATGTTTAATTTGAGAAATGATTGAATTAAGTTTGAAATGATTAAATAATTAAGTTTGAAATTATAATTAAGTTTGAAATTATCAAACTTTGAAATTATTTAATAATTAAGTTTTGAATTATTTATTAATTAAACAAGATCGAATTATTTAATAATTAAATAAATTGAATTCTTTAATAAGTGGAATTGAACTTCTTGAATAATTGAAATTGATTTTCTTTATTAATTAAGTTTTGGAAAATTATTTAAGTAAGTAAATAAGTGAAATTGAATTTCTTTAACAAGAAATAAAATGTGATTTATTGAAATTAATGTAAGACTTGAAATTTAAAGAATTTGATTTGATGAATTTAATTTAATTCAATTTGTAAGTTTGATATAAGGAAGTTGAACTTAAGTAATCGATTTAATGAATTGGGAATTAAATAGAAATTGTTTTTGAATGACAAATTTACTTAATGAATATTGAATGAAATCGATTAATGAAGTTAAATTGTTTTGAATGTTAAATTAAATTAATTTAAATGATTTCGAAATGAAGCCTATATACGAATTTAAACCGATATTTGAATTGTTTAAATAAAGATTGAAAATGAATTATAAGATTTTGAAATGATAATTTGGAAGTTTTGAAACGTAAATTATGGAAATTGTTTTAGAAAGACAAATGAAATGTTGATTTACAAATTCTATTTGAAATTGAATTTGATTTGGTTTTGAAATATATAAACGACCAATCGGCGTAATAATTACGAAGGTTATTAAAGAAACCGGAATCGGTTATGGATATACTCTCTATCTAAACCGAAAACCACTTTAATAACTACACGCGGAGTGTGATCTAGAATGAAGTGGTTGGAATGATGTACGTGATGACTGAAGAAAGAGAACGATAATGGATAGCCTTGACACTTGTGTCAAATTGGAAATGACTAAAACAGGAGCCGTGCCGGGCCAAATGGAGGTCAGCTACCTCAAGCGAACACACTTCTTCGAATTACTCATTACTTGTTGTCGATTGGTGCACCCTTGATTTTGGGAGTGTTGTTTCGCGGTGTTGCGGTCGCTGCGGCGATGCGTTCTCACCAGTCCGGATCAGGCGAACGGTAGTTTCACTACCTTGGGTATTGCCTCATGTGCCTTGTCATACTTGTATCCCTATGCGCGACCACTACGATTTGTTTTGTACCTTTAGTATATGGATTGCCCTCTAGTGACTTCCGGTTTTGGGGAAACTACGGTCTTGTATATGCTCTTGGGAATAAAAATGTGTTAAGGGGAATAATGGTAACGCCTTAACACTATTTTGATATCTTATATTACTAATAGACATTATCTACTTATCGTACACTACTACATATTAGATAGTTTAACGGATCCTTAAAGGATGGTTATTCCAAACATCCTTTGAGTTACTTGTATTTCTGTTGCTATTTCACTTGAGTTGGATTTATTAATATAAGAATGTTAATCCTGACTCGAGTGTCTTGTGTTTTTGCTTTACGCTCGGGTCAGACTGAGTGTACCAGTATTCGAGACTCACCTTTGGAGTTGGAGCTTTGCTTGAAGATCCAGCCATCTATTCTGCTTTCAGTATTCGATGATTCCAGTGATGTATTCTGATTTGTATCTGATGTATCGTATTACTCTTCTGTTGTAAACTCTGATGTATCTTATACATTTATATAGTAGCTTCATGAACTACTATTTCTTTTATTTCCGCTGCACTTATTTCTCTGTGTCTGTGATCTGTGATTATTTAATTTACTGTATATGCTCAGTTTTGCCAATTTAAATTAACAACGCGGTATTTTGAGCAATTCAATTCCGGCATGAGTGTCTACCTATACACTTATAATGGATGCGAATGGTCCAAAATAGCGGGTCGTTACAATTAGTCACAGATATTCATATCACAAAGGTGGAAACAGATATGAATATATCACATAGAAGTGTACATAAAAGTAGTGGTCATACAAGACCCACTACATCACAAAAGAATAGGTACAGGTGCTAGACAAAAGAATAAGTAAACATCAGGGAGTCTATATCTCGAATGTATAATAACAAACACTACTAATCTAAAGTAGTTAGCTAAAAATCAGATGATGGTCCCAGATAAGAAGTCAAGCAGAAGCACCTGAATTACCTCGGTCTGACCCGAGTATTATTTAAGAAGAAAATAATAAACGGATCAGTCTAGCTATAAATATCAGATAAAATGAGATAGGATAAGTGATATGACCAAAAACGTATGATAACAAAAATGCCATACTGTGTCAAGTATACATCAAATAACAACAAAAATCATACAATATCTCAAATCATCTCAAAACACCAAAAAGAATCACATTCTTTAAATTATTCACCAAAACACAAATATTGATAGAGCATATCAATGCAAACCAAGAAAATTGGTGAAACACAAATTCTAGAAATCACAACCAGAAATCCAGAAATCACAAAAGGGAGGGAGAGGCCTATCACAAATGGGAGCATGAAAACTCACCAACACGTGTGTCACAATCGGAACACTATTCCATGGTCGCTAACCATTAATTTTGAGCCGAGGCTCCACAAATGGCCCGAAGACCATGGGTCGCTACCCCACCAAATTGAACCAAAGTTCCACAAACGGGGTTTTTAATCCCCACACAAACAAAGAGACATCACACATCGCTAGTCTAAAACACAAAATGATCACCATTGATCAATAAGAAGTGTGAATCACACTAAACTAGTAAATATAAGAGTTTAGCTTCGTGTCCGATAACCACTGGCTTAACTTGAATATTTACGAAAAAATTGTAGACTTCCACTCGAAAATTGTCACTAGAGTTCAATCGTACAAGTCTAAGAATTAACCGACAAAGTAAACGTAAGCGTTTCATGCCACTTGTTTTGCTAAGCCGTTTAATTAGATTTCTCATACGAATGAGGTAAAGGTTTGTATATACTAATAGATTGGAAAACGATTTCATAAACGAGATTTGTATTAAAATAGAGTTGGAAACATCTTTCTGAAAGAGTTTGAATATTTACTACTAGTATAGAAACCTTTGTATTTGAAAGTGACAAATCACAAAAATGATTGTAAAAACAATCAATCACCAAAGATTCACATTCAAAGACGTGAATCAAAACCATAGAAATCGATATCAAATCCATCAAAGGATATTCCCAAAAATCCAAAGAAAGAAGTCATCAAAGTCGATAATAAGTGATGACAACTATCCGGATCACCAACAATCGATTAAAAATAGGAAATCCACTCAAAAACATAAGCAAATAGGCAAACTGCTCAATTCCAGACGTCTGGAGGTTCAATCCAGGCGTCTGAAAACTAACCAGACGTCTGGTTTAGAATCCTGACATCTGGATTGTTCTCTGGAAATAATCCAGAGAACCCCCAGACGTCTGAAACTTCAAGTCAGACATTTGAGACCCATCCAGATGTCTGATCCTAAATTTTAGACGTCTGGAACTAGTCTCTGCCTTTTTTATATACTACGTGCTTATATTTTTCTTTCCAGGTCCAAACCAGACGTCTGGAATTGGTCACCAGACGTCTGGTCACCTGGTCTGGGCAACAATTTGCATAGTCCAAAGTGGCCAAAACGTATCGGGAGCGATCAGACGAGCAACGACGACTAAGGATTTACGCCAAGCGACAACCCAGCCTTAAAGGCTCTTCGATACACCCCAAATATCATTGTCCAAACATCCATAGTAGGATTTTCATAAAATTGGACCAATAGACCAAAATTTGGAAAATTCACCAAATCAATTCAAATCAAAACTAAATGAATATGTACAAATGTTAGGAATTCATACCTAACAATAATGATAGCTATAGACGTAGATGTGAGTTAAAGAACTCACCTTTAAACCCAAAAACAATAAATGAGAAACTCTAAAGCAAAGGAAAGATCAACTACTCTTCAATTTCAACTCTAGAAGCTCCAATCTAAGATCATATGCAATATTTCCTAAGTTAGGTTATAGGAAATTTCTGAAATTGGAGAGAGATTGAGATGGAGAAGAAGAAGGGGATGCTTACCTTAGCTTCTCTTTGATGTTGGAGCTAGAATTTGTATTTCCTAATTAAACTAGGGTTTGGAATTCTAATTTCCTTTCTCTTCCACCATTTTTCCTTTGACTTGAGAGTGTTAGGAAAATAATAGAATGTAAGAAGAGGGAGTGGAGTGTTAGGGTATTAGATGGGTTGATGGGCTGAAACCCAAACCCAAAGCCCTAAATGAAAATATCAAAATTCTACTCAACTCCAAACATATCGAAGTTTATACTCAAAAAAGTCGTAAACGCCATTTTGTACTCAATGGAAGTGGTCTCGAGTCCCAATTCGTCTGTTTACAAAAAGTAACATTTCAGACTTTAATCCGATTAACGATGCTATATTTAAATAAAACATTTAAATATACAATCGTAAAATATGCGGGTTGTTACATATTGGGTTTTAAAAATAATATAATAGTTATGATATTTTATATATATTTGTTTACTAAATCATAGTTCTTTATATATATGGCATATGCTTATCTATGCTATTTTTTTTCTTCAATATATATTAAAGTACTATATATATATTATATTATAAAGTAGTTACATGTGTTGTCAGTATATGAAAGTGTATATATGATATTTGTGTATATATATATATTTCGTATGATAGTATATATGAATTTTATAACATGTTTGTTGCATATATAAGTTCACATCAGTTTTACAGAAATATATAAGTGATAGTTGGTATGTATATAACTCTATTGACAAAATATATGTATAACTAAGCTATATTTATTTTATAATAGTGTATATATATAATCTGTTTTACAAGTTATATATTAGCTCAGTTGTATCTGCGTGAGAGTATGTACAGCCTACATATATATATAATGTAAGGATTTTCATTTATCTGTTTGACTTTTAAGGACAATGTAAAGGTGGATTTTTGCTTACCAATTTATATTATCAATTATATTATTGATAGTTCATATATCTGTATATATATGATAGTTCATGTATAAAGTTGTTTATTTTATAAGTATGTATAAGCTTATTTATGTATTAAGTATTGATTTAGAGAAATGATATAGATTTTGATTTTGTTAATGTTTGATTTTTCCAAATACTATAAAGGTTTATTTTGATTTATATGTGTGAAAATTAAATATTAATTTTGAAATCGATTGTAAAGATTTTATTTTATCTTATGTTTAATATGAGTTAACATTAGAGTTTAAAACTTTATATATATATTCTCATGGATTACCATTTATCAGCTTTATCCATCGAACTCGTGTCCATCGTGCTTTGCTTTGAAATTCATGCTTGGATTCGTAACTCATCTTGTTCTCATTCTTCTCTAGCCTCGAAAGGTGAGCAATCAATCACGGTTAGCGTTCTTATATTTATTAAATTTGATTTTTAATTGAAACGACAATTGAAATATAAGGCTAAATTTAACTGTTAATTTTATAATTGCTATATATGATATGCTATTATCTGAAATTGTTCGCCTGTGGGATATGACACCATATCCTATTGTTTATATTTTATTTAATTTTTTATTGATAATATATCTCTATTGTTGATATGTTATATTATTATTATAACTGTTTTCACTCTGCAAGTTCCTTGTTAGTATAGAATTCCCTATGTGTTGAAATGATACACACCCGAATGATCTTGTAGAATATGAGAAAATCATTATGGGTTGAAATAAACCCAAGCGATTTTCATTTTATTGAATTTGGGATTGCGGGTTGAAAAGATATATACCCATAGATGTTTAAATTGCGGATTGAAATGATAAATATCTGTATCACTTGACCATAGGATAGAAAATTATATACAGACACCGTCGGTATATATATATATATTTTGAAATGATTTTCCTAGGTTTTGAAAAGAAATATATGTGGTTTTAATAAATATTGATTTTAAGATATTATATTTTTAATATAGATTTTATAATAATTTTAATAAATTAAGTTGGAAAGAGAAGTAGAAATTTATTTTAAATTTATTTGAATTCTACTTAAATAAAACCGATTTGAAACTTATTAAATTTGAGATTTTAAAGATATGATTTATAACTTGATTACGATTTAAAGTGATTAAATGAATATTTCAAGTAATTAAATTGAAGGGAATATTTAGTTTATATAAATTGTAATTTAAGGTTTTATTTAAATAATATTGGATTGACTAAGTGTATTTTCCAATATTTAATAATAGTAAAGTTGAATTTGAAATATAAATGAATTTAAGCTTTGAAATCTATTGAAATTGAAATGGTTTAAATTGAAGTTTATATATGTATTTGAAATCGATATAAATTTAAATGGTTTTGAACTGAATTGAATTTCGGAATTTGAGTTGACTTGAATCGATTTGTGAACTACAGGAAACTATTTTATTATATAAACCATTTATAATATAAACTATTTTAAATAAAACTATTTTTAATATATTAATTACCTTAATATAAACTATTTTATATACAAATTATTTTATATCATCAACTATTTTATTTATAACTATTTAATATATATATATATATTATTTTTAATATCTAAACGGTTTAAGAGTTAGGTGTTATGATTTCAAAGTTATGTTTTCAAAGTGTACAACATCGAAGTATTATAATTTCGAAAGGTTATAATTTTAGAAAGTGTTATGATTTTAGAAATGAATATTATTTCAAGTGAGAAATGACATCGTATTTATATGGTATTGTAATGGATATGATATTTTGGTTTTGAAGTATGATTTTGAAATGACCACGGTGTTATAATAACGATTGGTTGTTAAAGAGACCGGGATCAGATATTGTCATACTCTCTACCAATACCGAAAACCACTATAACAACTGTATACGTGGTGGAGATTCCAGAATGAAGTAGGATGGTTTGGTGACGATTCCATATGGTATTTATGTAGCCATGACTCCTGTGAGTCAGCTTGATATGGCTAAAACAGGAGCTATACCGGGCCAAGTGAGGCCATTCGTCCTATCGGACACATTTCTTCGATATCATTCTATTGCTTTTGTGATGTGATTAGGTGCACCCTTTGATTTGGGAGTGTGTCACGAGGTGGGCGGTAGTAGCTGCTATGTGTTACCACCAGTCCGGGAGTGCAAATGGTATATCTATACTGGCATTGCCTCGAGTGCCATGTCACATTCCCTATCGTGCCTTCTACGAGTTTGTTTTGTGTCGTACCTATGGAGTGCTCCCTAATAGCCCACCTGCGGGTGGAGTTTACAGTATTTGTATAGACTACGACATTATAAAAATGTGTTAAGGGTGATATGGGTAACGCCTTAACGCTATTTTAATAGTTTACCTTACTATAGACATATTATAATATCGTATTTTACTACATAGTAGATTGTTCCATGGATCCTTAGAGGATGGTTATCCCAAACATCCTTTGAGTTACTTCTATTTCAGTTGATATTTCACATGAGTTGGATTTATTGATATAAGAATGTTAATCTTGACTCGAGTGTTTTGTGTTTTGCTTTACGCTCGGGTCAGATTGAGTGACACAGCATTTGAGATGCACCTTTGGAGTTTGGAGCTTTGCTTGAAGATCTGTCTTATCTATTCAGCTATCCAGTTGATTTGTTCAGACTTGTCATCGGTTTGTATTCGAGACTCCATTGTATTTGAGATATTCTTTTGTACTCTATTTCAAACTCTGTTGTTTTATATAGTAGCTTCATGAACTACTATTTATCTATTTCCACTGCTTATTATTGTAATACTCTGTGTCTTTGATTCTGTGATTGATTTATTTACTGTGTATGTTGATTTTTTCCAAACAAAAATTAACAATATGATATTTTAAGCAATTCAAGTCTGACATGTGCGGATGCGAATGGCACGAAATAGGAGGTCATTACAGCCATAAAGGATGTAGAATATCCATACCAAAAATCTCTGAAGAAATAATCATTAATAATGAAATAACAATGGTAGTCATCTATCATTTTAATACAGTGACACCAAATCTACCGAAAGAGACCCGCTACATAGAAAGGAAGCCTTCTAAAAGAGACTGCAGATTAGGGACACCGCTCAAAGAAAAGAGCAGCCTTGTATCTAATCTGTTCTATGCAAATTTACCTTACGAAAGAGGTAAAAATAGTCTAACTGTATAAAACAAAATAAACTGATAGGTTGTAGTATCTATAGACTACGATGCATGTAAAAATCTGCCTTTCGAAAGAGACAGCCGTATATACACCATAACAGACCTTTCGAAAGAGATCTACCTACCCAATTCTAAAAATGTATCGATTCTCAGATCGATGAAAAATGAGTTATCTTCTCTTGGGGATCTATCGGTCTGAAATCCGAACACCCTAAGATAATACAACTCTAAGTGTTAATTATTGCGACTCCAGTAATTTCAAGGATTTAGCTAATGTCCCTAGAAAGTAAATTCAAGTATCTAATAAAAGCTAGTAATTTCCACTCAAACTCTATTTCACATATTATAATAATAATCGAAAGAATAGTACAAAGTGTCCCATATCGCTCGTCAATTCAATCGTTTATTAAAATTCTTTATTTCATATAAAATCATGAAATTCAACAGAAATCCAATTCAAACTTGCATAAAAATAGCCAAAAGCTAAATAAAATAAAGGCCAACAATAGTTTATAGGTTAAAAGTAATTAATAGTTTTTCCAAAATCACTTTTAAAATCCAGTAACTCATATATATATATATATATATATATATATAAAGAAAAGAGTTACAAAGTTTTAATTCTTTAGAAATAAAATTCCTTTATTAGGTCTTTAAATCAAAACAATATTTAAATAATTGATAATTCACTTTATTTCAAATCTATATAGATATATCTTTACTACTAATAAAGAGAATTCATTGAATAGATTTACTCAGTGTCTTTTTGAAATTCCAAATATACCCTTTTACATCTTATGGAGTAATAGTATTCAAATATGGGAATATAGCCTGTAATTTTCTAAGTACAACTGTCAGTCCCCATGGAGAACTACGGTGTACGTTCACAAGATGAAGTATCCGAGTGTTTCATATTGTCCGTAATTTAGGTGGGAGTTAATCGGTCGAAGTCTGGCCGAATTCCGAGTTAGTATGAAGAAAATATTGCAATCTGAACAAAAAAAATAGCGGCTTCTACACTAGGCGGAGTTCAAATATGGGGATGTGGTAGCCTGTTATTTTCTAAGTACACCCGTCAGTCCCCATGGAGAACTACAGTGTACGTTCACAAGATGAAGTATCCGAGTGTTTCATATTGTCCGTAATTTAGGTGGGAGTTAATCGGTTGAAGTCTCGCCGGATTTCGAGTTAGTATGAAGAAAATATTGCAGTCTAAACAAAAAAAATAGCGGCTTTTGCACTAGGCGGAGTTCAAATATGGGGATGTGGTATCCTGTTATTTTCTAAGTACAACTGCCAGTGCCCATAAAGAACTACAGTGCTTGTTCACAAGATGAAGTATCCGAGTGTTTCATATTGTCCGTAATTTAGGTGGGAGTTAATCAGTCGAAGTATTCCCGGATTCCGAGTTAGTATGAAGAAAATAATGCAGTCTGAACAAAAAAAATAGCGGCTTCTGCACTAGGCGGAGTTCAAATATGGGGATGTGGTAGCCTGTTATTTTCTAAGTACAACTGTCAGTCCCCATGGAGAACTACAGTGTACGTTCACAAGATGAAGTATATGAGTGTTTCATATTGTCCGTAATTTAGGTGGGAGTTAATCGGTCGAAGTCTCGCCGGATTCCGAGTTAGTATGAAGAAAATATTACAGTCTGGACAAAAAAAAAGCGGCTTCTTCACCAGGCGGAGTTCAAATATGGGGATGTGGTAGCCTGTTATTTTCTAAGTACAACTGTCAGTCCCCATGGAGAACTACAGTGTACGTTCACAAGATGAAGTATCCGAGTGTTTCATATTGTCCGTAATTTAGGTGGGAGTTAATCGGTCGAAGTCTCGCCGGATTTCGAGTTAGTATGAAGAAAATATTGCAGTCTGAACAAAAAAAATAGCGGCTTCTGCACTAGGCGGAGTTCAAATATGGGGATGTGGTATCCTGTTATTTTCTAAGTACAACTGCCAGTGCTCATGAAGAACTATAGTGTGCGTTCACAAGATGAAGTATCTGAGTGTTTCATATTGTCCGTAATTTAGGTGGGAGTTAACCGGTCGAAGTCTCACCGGATTCCGAGTTAGTATGAAGAAAATATTGCAGTCTAAACAAAAAAAATATCGGCTTCTGCACTAGGCGGAGTTCAAATATGGGGATGTGGTAGCCTATTATTTTCTAAGTACAACTGTCAGTCCCCATGGAGAACTACAGTGTACGTTCACAAGATGAAGTATCCGAGTGTTTCATATTGTCCGTAATTTAGATGGGAGTTAATCGGTTGAAGTCTCGCCAGATTCCGAGTTAGTATGACGAAAATATTGTAGTCTGAACAAAAAAATTAGCGGCTTCTGCACTAGGCGGAGTTCAAATATGGGGATGTGGTAGCCTGTTATTTTCTAAGTACAACTGTCAGTCCCTATGGAGAACTACAGTGTCCGTTTACAAGATGAAGTATCCGAGTTTTTCATATTGTCCGTAATTTAGGTGGGAGTTAATTGGTCGAAGTCTCGCTGGATTCCGAGTTAGTATGACGAAAATATTGCAGTGTGAACAAAAAAAATAGCGGCTTCTGCACTAGGGGAGTTCAAATATGGGGATGTGGTAGCCTGTTATTTTCTAAGTACAACTGTCAGTTCCCATGGAGAACTACAGTGTGCGTTCAGAAGATGAAGTATCCGAGTGTTCCATATTGTCCGTAATTTAGGTGGGAGTTAATCTGTCGAAGTCTCGCCGGATTCCGACTTAGTATGAAGAAAATATAGCAGCCTGAATAAAAAATATAGTGGCTTCTGCACTAGGCGTAATTCAAATACGGAGATGTGGTAGCCAGTTATTTTCTAAGTACAACTGTTAGTCCCCATAGAGAACTACAATGTGCGTTCACATGATGAAGTATCCGAGTGTTCCATATTGTCCGTAATTTAGGTGGGAGTTAATCGGTCGAAGTCTCGCCGGATTCCAAATTAGTATGAAGAAGTTATTGCAGTCTGAACAAAAAAAATAGCGGCTTCTGCACTAGGCAGAGTTCAAATATGGGGATGTGGTAGCCTGTTATTTTCTAAGTACAACGGTCAGTCCCCATGGAGAACTACAGTGTACGTTCATAAGATGAAGTATCCGAGTGTTTCATATTGTCCGTAATTTAGGTGGGAGTTAATCGGTCGAAGTCTCGCCGGGTTCCAAATTAGTATGAAGAAGTTATTGCAGACTGAACAAAAAAAATAGCGGCTTCTGCACTAGGCGGAGTTTAAATATGGGGATGTAGTCTTTTATTTTCTAAGTACAACTATTAGTCACCATGGAGAACTACAGTGACCGTTGAAGTGGGGATATAACATGTTATTTTCTAAGTACAACTGTCAGTCACTATGGAGTACTACAGTGTGCGTTCACAAGACGAAGTATCCAACTATACCGTATTGTCCGTAATTTAGGTGGAAGTTCATCGTTCGAAGTATCGCCTAATTCCGTGTTAGAATGAAGAAGTTATTGCAGCCTGAACAAAAAAAATAGCGGCTTCTGCACTAGGCGGAGTTCAAATATGGGGATGTGTTAGCCTGTTATTTTCTAAGTACAACTATCAGTCCCCATGGAGAACTACAGTGTGCGTTCAAAAGATGAAGTATCCGAGTGTTTCATATTATCCGTAATTTAGGTGGGAGTTAATCTGTCGAAGTCCCGCCAGATTCCAAGTTAGTATGAAGAAAATATAGCAGCCTGAATAAAAAAAAATAGCGGCTTTTGCACTAGGCGGAGTTCAAATATGAGGATGTTGTGCCATGTTATTTTCTAAGTAAACTGTCAGTCCTCTTGGAGAACTAGAGTGTGCGTTCACAAGATGAAGTATCTGAGTGTACCATATTGTCTGTAATTTAGGTAGGAATTCATCGGTCGAAGTTTTGCCTGATTCCGAGTTAGTATAAAGAAGTTATTGCAGTTAGAACAAAAAAATAGCGGTTTCTGCCTAAGCGGCGTTCAAATGTGGGGATGCTACTTTCAAAACTATTTTCACATGTACAAATAAAAATGCATGCACATTGTGATTAAATGCAGGCCCACCTGGGCGTGCATATGTACTCGTATATATAATATTACTGCATAAACACTTTAAAACCATAAACTATTTGTAAACTTAAAATCATAGTTAAATCCATCTTAAAACAAGGCTTTATATCTACGAATAGATATATTTCTTTAAATTAACATTTAAAATAATTTCAACTCAAATAGTGAATTACTACCGAAAATCAAAAATAGTATAATTTAACTATATCCTATAAATTAAATTTCCAATAAGGATCAAAATAAATAAATCCCACTTTTGAAATTCTTTAAAAAAAGATTTAAACAATTTAAACCAGTAATCCATCAAAATTGCAACTACTATAGCCAACATCGCTTTATAAAATATAATTCCATATTACAAAATTATTTAATGATCTGAGTTGCTTTCCGACAACTCCGATCACTTCAACAATGCACAACCATCGTATAATTTAACTACAAAATCAAATATATTTTGATGGTTTTCAATATACATGTCATTCCATAATTAACCATCAATACAAACTTACAATGACAATTTAAATCTTAACGTATAATCTTATTTTAACCATTTGATTCAATTTCAATTATTTATTCAAATTCCATATTTTAACACATAATAAATCAGTTTAAACACCAATTTAATTAAAAACTATGGCATGTTTTTTTATTTCAATCCTATCATTCTATCACTACCAAATATTTACAAAAAACCAGGCATACAAACAATAATATAACCGATTTAGATATAGGTTGTGAGTTAAATAAAATAACTCACCTCAATCCATTAAACATAATATACAATAATATGTCATTCAATTCAATCGTTAACACCAAGTATTATAACCTAATCAACTATATCAAGGCATGTAAAAGAAATTCATTTTCATAGATATAGAAGCATGAGTTAAAAATAACTCATCGAACTCATTGCCTGTCGAAATTCCGAATAACATCAACTAGCCACCACCGCAGTTCTTCTTTTCAACATATGCTCCAAACCCTAACATGCCTTCAATCATCGCTACATAGGAACTTGCACTACCAATCTATGTCGCGAGCTGCACATCTCCAAATGTTTATACATAATAGAACCTTTGCCTTCAGCCTCCTTGCATTCATCGAAGCCGCCCACTAACATAGCCACTATGCATGTTTCTTGAAGCTTGTCTCAACCTTTTGGCATCCATTGGCCACCGCTACCGTGCGCCACGCGAGTCCAGGTCATCGTTGCCTTTGTCCGTTGTTAAACCTGGCCACGTCTTCTATCAGTAGCCATGATTCCTTTGTGCATCCCTTTTTTTCCGTTCGATGTTATGATTTAGGGATTAGGCTCGTGAAGAGAGAAGAGGTATACGGGTTTTTATTCAATTAAGTAATGCGGGTTAAGGGTTTGAAAAAAATGAAGAATGGGCTAGGCTTTGAAGTATTAAAGAGAGGAATAAAACGAATTAAATTTATAACCAACTTATTTTCAATTAATTCCTTATTTAAAACAATTATTATTTTATTTTATTTTTTTCATCTATTTCAAGTATATAAAAATTTATTTACTCTTTAAGATAATTTAGATTTATTAAAACATTTTAGTTGAATTTAAATATATTATCTAAAAAGGAATTTATTAACTAATTAAATTTTATTATAACAAAACCCTTCATTAAATAGACTTCAATTGTATAATAATTTGATTTCCAAAAATGATAATTATCAAAATCGAATTCAAACACTTCTATTTTAATTGAATTTATATAATACTACAGGTTCGAAAACATGGTTGTTACAGGTATACAACTTATGAAAGGGATAGGTAGAAGACAGTACACAAGTAATACTGGATCAAAGATCATGCAATAACTTGAGTTCCTTTGGTCCAAATGACATAAGATTTGAAGGGCTAACTTATTTAAGCATGCAGAAGCTATCATAGGGATAGCTGCCCAAAAATAAAACAAAAAAGGGATCGGTACCGATCCCTCTTCATAGGGATTTGGGCTAGCGACCCCTTTGGTAGGCCCATGTGGGTTAGAAGGTCCTAAGGCTGAAGTTTCAAAGAGATTGGCGGTCGTTTTCCCCTATAAATACTGGCCTAATGGGTCATTCTGAGGATCTTTACGCTACTTATTACTTTAGTCCTTATTGTAATCAATTTTTCTCTATTCCTTGCTGTTGTAATCAAATTTATAAGTGATCAATAAAGATAATCTTCAAAGAGGACGTAGGCATACAACGTCGAACCATTATAAATCTCTATATTTCTGATTATTGCTTTTTATTTGTTGTTAGTTTAATATATTCCTTAGTTTTAATTTAACTTTCTTCACTTACTTCTCTATATAAACCTATTCTTAGGTGTTTGTGGCCAATTTGGTTGCAAACATTTTTACGCTCTATTCAACATCTTTTACATGAAAGTAGATAAGGTTCAATCTGTAGAAATAGGTGGTCACTACACCAGAAATGTCATTTTGCAACGGTTTTGAGCCGTTGCAAAATTGGCAGTGGTAAAAATTTAGCAACGGCCCTTAGCCGTTGCGAAATTAAATTTAGTAACGGCTCAAAGCCGTTGCAAAAGTTAATTTTACAACGGCTAAGAGCCGTTGCTAAATTTAATTTCGCAATGGCTAAAAGCCGTTGCAAAACCTTGTGGTACATGAGTTGTTAATTTGGTTTTGCAACGGCTCAAAACCGTTGCTAATTTTAAAATTTTAAAAAATATATATATATATTGCTTTTTTCTGCCCTCTTACAGTAAGAGTTAATTCATTATCATACTCAATACAAACATTTGTAAATTTAACATAATATCACAAAAGAAAGATCAATAAACCAAATATTTTTCATAGATTCAGCACAAAGACCAAACATAACAAATCTTTTAATTACAATGTTCAACAACAATACACTACACTACATAGTTTAGCAGCAACAACAACAATATTACAGTATACAGTACATACTTGGGCAACAACAACAAAATGATTAGAACAACAATACTACATTGCCAACAATACTACATTATCATACTCAATATTACAGTATACATTACTCAATACAAACAGAGGTATCTTTCAGGACAGTAGAGCTTACTGCAGTAATCAAACCTGGAAAACCTTCCACATATATCTTTGAAAATTAGGAACCGAGACTCTTCAACTATGATACATATAAAGAAGCAAATTGTTACCTGTAAAAAGTAGCAAGCACAAACAAAATAAGATGACGTGAGTTGGATAAAAAGTATACGAACAAGCACAAGAAACATAACTAATTCTGTAATTTTCAGACCATAAAATTTAGAACTTCAGTTTTGTCTAATTCAAAAATCGGTTAGCATCTTATTTTCTTCCATTTTAATATGAAGGCAAAATGCATTCATATTGACTAAAACATTTTCACATATCGATATTTAGATAAAAATATCGTAGAATCTTCTTAAATCAGATTTATCAATACGTATACTGATCAAAAAAGAAGTTTATTCGGAAAATTCAATATCACTGGCATAGGCATATCAATATCTCATCCCAATAATCTATTAAACATGGGTAAAAGATAGAAATTTCAATAATGATTCTCTGTCATGTTCTAAGTGTAAGTGTCCAACTTGAATGCATTGCTACACTTATTTACGACGATTCATATAAGAACAATTTATAGTATACAAATCACTAGTGGACAGTCCATTAAATTATCTTTTTCATTTATAACCAGATCCTATGGTCATTTGTTCACGTGGGACTATATATTATAATATAGTATCAAAATTGTCAAAAGCCAATCATATAACAAGCAAACCCATATATATCATTTCATTCATACTAGACCATTTATGCTAAAAGCATGGTAAATTTCTATTGTTGGACTGAACCCATTATTAATCATATCATCAATTACACTTTTTGCTTCATCGAGCTTGTGACCCACACAGTGGAAAAAATGGACATATTGAGCCTACTTAGTTTTCAATGACTGAGGAAAGTCTTCGTTTAAGTTTTCCATTTTCAAAACTGAGGCATGCCTCAGTGTCGGTTTCAAAACAGTAGCATGCTAAGCCAAGGCATTGCCTCACATACAAACTGAAGCATGCCTCAGTTTGTTTCAGTCAGATACAAACTGGCAATGTGCAATGTCTCAGGTATAAACTGAGGCAGACCTTAACTTGATATCAGTACAAACTGAGGTAATGCCTCAGTTTGTTTCTAAGTACAAGCTTAGTCGATGAATGCCTCATTTATAAACTGAGGCGATGAATGCCTCGGTTTAGATATAGACCTCTATAATGTAATCTATTTACAAAATTTGTATAATGCAAACTATTTCCAAAACCAGTATAATGTAGTCACTGTTCTCTTCCACATGATTCAACAACTAAACAAACAATTCATTCAATATAATCAATATTGATCTTCTGAATTAACCCAACTCTTTGTGTCATATAAACAAAATAAAGCACAAATATATGATAAATATATATAACAAATAAATATAATACTTGAACAAAATAACCTGTTCTTCTAGATGCGGATGGTGTAGAGTCTGAAAGCACGGTTTTGTAGATTAAACGAGAATGTCTACAACAATTACGTCTACTTCAAATGAATGAATTAAGTTTATTAACTCAATGCATTTGCATTGAGTCAATTGCACTGAGTTTATTAACTCATCACAAATGAATTAAGTTTATTAACTCAGTTATACTTGATATGCAGAACTGAACGGCAATCCTAAATTGCACTGAGTTTATTCATGACATAGAAGTATTTCTACTATGCAGGTGCATATTAGTAACTTATGATGTTCTCCAAGCTGCTAAGTTACTTGTTAAATGTAACGACCCGATATTTTGGACCATTCGCATCCATTATAAGTGTATAGGTAGACACTCATGCCGAAATTGAATTGTTCAAATACCACGTTGTTAATTTAAATTTGGCAAAACTGAACATATACAGTAAATAAATATAATCACAGATCACAGACACAGAGTAATAAATGCAGCGAAAATAAAAGAGATAGTAGTTCATGAAGCTACTATATAAATGTATAAGTTACATCAGAGGTAGAACAGATACAACGGAAGAGTAATACGATACATCAGATACAAATCAGAATACATCACTGGAATCATCGAATACTGAAAGCAGAATAGATGGCTGGATCTTCAAGCAAGCTCCAACTTCAAGGTGAGTCTCGAATACTGGTACACTCAGTCTGACCCGAGCGTAAAGCAAAACACAAACACTCGAGTCAGGATTAACATTCTTATATTAATAAATCCAACTCAAGTGAAATAGCAATTGAAATACAAGTAACTCAAAGGATGTTTGGAATAACCATCCTTTAAGGATCCGTTAAACTATCTACTAGGTAGTAATGTACGCTAAGTAGATAATGTCTATCAGTAATATAAAGATATCAAAATAGTGTTAAGTCATGGCCCATTCCACCCTTAACACATTTTTATTCCCAAAAGCATATACAAGACCGTAGTTTCCCCAAAACCGGAAGTCACCAGAGGGCAATCCATATACTAAAGGTACAAACCAAAATCATAGTGGTCGCGAATAAAGGGATACAAGTATGACAAGGCACATGAGGCAATACCCAAGGTAGTGATACTACCGTTTGCCTGATCCGGACTGGTGAGAACGCAACGCCGCAGCGCCCGCAACACCGTGAAACAACACTCCCAAAATCAAGGGTGCACCAATCGACAACAAGTAATGAGTAGTTCGAAGAAGTGTGTCCACTTGAGGTAGCTAATCCTCCATTGGCCCGGCACGGCTCCCGTTTTAGTCATTTCCAATTTGACTCAAGTGTCAAGGCTATCCATTATCGTTCTCTTTCTTTAGTCAACACGTACATCATTCCAACCACTTCATTCTGGATCATCACTCCGTGTATAGTTATTAAAGTGGTTTTCGGTTTAGATAGAGAGTATATCCATAACTGATTCCGGTCTCTTTAATAACTTCCGTGATTATTACACCGATTGGTCGTTTAATAAATTTCAAAACCAAATCCAATTCCAATTAGGATTTATAAACCAACATTTCATTTGTCTTTCCAAATCAATTTCCATGATTTACATTTCAAAACTTCCAAATTACCATTTCAAAATCTTATAATTAAAATTCAATTTCTATTTAAAACAATTCAAATATTGATTCAAATTGTATATAAGTTTCATTCCGAAATCATTTAAATTAATTTAACATTCAAATCAATTTAAATCCATTTATCAATTTCATTCAATGTTCGTTAAGTAAATTTTCATTTAAAACCATTTCTATTTAATTTCCAATTCATTAAATCCATTATTTAAATTCAACTTCCTTATTTCAAAACTTACAATTTGAATTAAATTAAATTCATCAAATCAAATCCTTTAATTTTCAAGTCTTACATTAATTCCAATAAATCACATTTTATTTCTTGTTAAAGAAATTCAATTTCACTTATTTACTTACTTAAATAATTTTCCAAAACTTAATTAATAAAGAAACTCAATTTCAATTATTTACGAAGTAAAATTTTACTTATTCAAAAGTTCAATTTCACTTATTAAAGAATTCAATTCAATTTAATAATTCAGTCTTATTTGATTATTAAATAATTCAAAACTTTAATTATTAAATAATTTCAAGGTTTAATAATTTCAAACTTAATTATACTTTCAAACTTAATTATTAAATCATTTCAAACTTAATTCAATCATTTCTCAAATTAGACAACGTTCTTTCATCAATTACATTGTTAATATTTTGTTTCAGATTATTAAATATTAACATTTTCCTTTCATTAAAAATTCAAATTTCAACTTCATTTCAAAACCATATTATTTATTCAAATAAAATCTTCATTTTATTTTTAAATCAAATTATTTGACCAATCGGGTTTTATTTAATTCTCTATATCCAAGGTCAAAGTTCAATTTGGGTATTTATCATTTCAACCCGATTCCATTCCAATTCAAAAATCAAAGCATAACAAAGGGAACTTGCAGTGTGATAACTGGGATGGTGTCAAAGTAAATAAACAAGCAATAACAACAATCAATATCAATCCAATAATCAATTCAAATAATCCCGAAATAATCGTATTAATTCGCATTGTTATTTGTGCAAATTAATATAATTATTTCTAGAATCTACACTATCATTTCATGTAGATTAAAGATTATTACATTACGGTTTTCAATTGTCATTCGATTACAATTTTATACTACAACAATTAATCCAATATACGTCGATGGTTCAAAGTGTAATTATCACTATTCTACATGTCAATTAATTTAACAATTAAAAGGGGTCATATTCAACTAATCAAATTTAACAAATAAATCAGCTTAAATTTTTTAACTATCCTATATCCATTTCAATTTTTGCATACTATTTATCATTTAACACTAACAATTTAACGTCCAATATAAACATCAACAATCGATCAATTATCAGCCAAACTGCATTATCATCACATAAATAATTAACAGATAATGGTGTCAAATGTCACAGGTGAACTGATACAGGCAATAGCATATATAACAGTGTAATAACTAACAACAGCATATTTCAATTGTCGTTCAATTGAAATCAAATTTAATAAATAAAAGAACGTTAATCGTGAGTGAGTGCTCACCTTTCGAGGCTAGAGAAATTTGACAATGAAATGAGCTACGAATTCCAAAGCAACGCTAGACGGGCATGATTCGATGAAGAAGACGTGCACGATGGTCGAAGCTGATAAATTGGAAATCGATGAAAACAATCAAAAACCGGAATGAAATAAGCCAAAGCAAGGTACATATGTATATAATATATTTTTCAGAAAAATGGGTATTCAGCGATATTTACAAAAACCCATATTACTTTCAAAAATTTCCTAATGGATACTAGAACACAATATACATATTAACGCTATTACGCAAAAATCTAATTAAAGATATTAACCCAATATAAGTGAATATTTCAAAAATATTATATACCTAGCTTTAAACAAGTTACAAACTATCCAACATATTATACCTACGAGTTATAAATAAATACTTATAAAGTATAAAATAATATATATATATATATAAGAAAACCAAATCCCTATATACTTGCACACATATTTAAACATCAAAATATAAATCCTTCTCTGAATCAATACTTAATATAAATATATACTTCGAAATCACATACTATATCCCTAATATAGGCGACACATACATGCAGCAGACAAAAATTTTTAACATTGATTTAATGTATATACTTAATACATAATATAACAAATCATATAATATACTTCTGTAAAAAGAGCACGTACTATAGTATATTACTCTTGTAAGCATGCAACCCATGATATACTTCCGAACAGATATCCCTTTCCTTTTATATAACACATACATATACATTAGCATATGTTTACAACTAACCTTAATATTCAAATATACATAACTTGAAATCAACAGACAAAGGACTATAAAATATATATAAATCTATATGTATATGTTTGGAAAATTCCAACCGAAAAACCTTTATATGTTAAAATAATAAATATACTAATCTATGTAACAGCAAAAAAAAATCATTATATGTCATTATTATCAAAACTGTTACAACACAGCAAACTTGAAGTGAATAATTTAACATACTATATATACGTTTATATACCTTATACCAGCACACCACTACGGGCGACAGAGATGCGCACGCACATCAGGGTGGAGGAGATGGCGTGGTGGAGCGAAATAGAGAGGGGGAGGTGTGTGAGGGCGGAGCCGGAGAAGGGATGTGGAGGAGGTTCGAAGGCGTTGATAAGGGTGGAGGCCGGAACAACGGGTTTGATGATGGTGGTGGGCTGTGCAAGCGGCAGGCGGAGGACCAGGAACTGAGGCGGCTGCCGCGGAGTGCTTGGTGATGGGAGAAGAGCCGAGGGGAGATGCGGCTGGGATGGATTAGTGGTTGGGTGACGGTGACTAGGCAAGTGGGGTGCTGGCCGTGCTTTGGTGGGAGGAAGGAGCTAGTGGGCTGGAGAGTGGCTGGCGGTTGAAGTTTGTGGATGAGGTGGGGTTGCTGTTTGAGGGTGGTGGTAAAGTATGGAGGAGAATTAACATGAATACATATTGTAGAAGAAGAATGAGAGTTAGAGAAAGGAAAAGAGAAGTGGAGCTGGCAATTAGAAATGACGGTGGAAGGTATGACTAAAAATGTTTTGAACGTATGCAAATGAACAGACACGTGAATACAATTAATGGACATGTTCTTTGATATTTGAATAAGTGGATGACAGCTTGTTGCACGATGGAAACTGAATAGACAAAGGAGATAAAAGGACCCAGAGGAGAAAGGACACAAAACAACGGGTACCGATACGGTAGGCGTTACGCAAAGTGCAACGTACACCGGACTTCGAATTTGACAATCGAATATACCGTAGAGATCAGCACGAGGAGACGATCAAAACTGTATACGGATATCAGTGGTACGATTGAATTTATAAAATTCGAATTTTCTACTGGCGGAAAATGCAAGAAAAACGCTGAAAAATAAGATCGACAGAGCCAAAGATGTCCGAATTTGGAAAAACGACAAACTGACATCTTGTTCAAAAGATGGTTTAGAATTTTTCTATGTAAAAATATTTAGGTTTCGGAAACATTTTATTTTCATCGCTTTTAAACTGATTAAATTGAAGTAAATTTACGCGCGAAATAAACTTTAATATTTTCGGACGAAAATTTACCAGCTGCTATGTTTAACTAAACGCATTCCAAATATCAAATTTATATTTCAAAATTTTATCGTTTAAAATTTCGCAAAATTTTAATTAATTACGTTATTAAAACAGTTGAAATTTACGGGTCGTTACACTCTCCCACACTCAAAACTTTTCGTCCCCGAAGAGGAACGAGGTAGGAGAATACAAACAACCAAAAAGAAAACAGATTTGAAATACAATTAATTTAAACCATATAAATTCAAATTTAAATTAATTGATATTCAACAATTGATTTAATCCATTTGATTTCACTAAAATCAATCTCAACTATTTCTAAATTCATTATCTTATTATCCAATTTCTTAAATTTACAATTTATAAAACCATAAATTTGAATAGTCTTTTATTATAATCATATTTTCTTTAGCAATTTATATTCTTCTTTACTTAAATTATTGTTAAATTTATTCTACTTAATATATCTATTCACATATATTTTACCCATATAAATTAATTTAAAACATAAAAGTTTCGATTTAAATTAATTTACATCTATTAATTTCTTTTAAATTCAAGGTATTTTCATATGTTGATCAAATTTCAATTTATTAATTTTTTTCAAAACAATTTATTAATTCTTTCAAAACAAATTTATTTCATTATTAACTGAGTTTACTTATTATCCTATCTAACTATATTAACATCTTTATAATCAAAATTTTAGTGTATAACATTTATTATAAACACGCAAATTTAATATATAAATTCAATTTATCTTATATATTATCCAATTACATATTCAACTCTGAATGATTTAGGTAAGTTGTATTAGAATGCAGTTGAACAATATACAAATAAAAAATTTCCCAATTCAATTATTCAAGTTTAAATATTTATTCCAAATTTTGGTTTTATTTATAATTAAAATCATCCTTTAACAAAATTTAAGAATTAGATTTCCGATTAACTTTAAACAACTTAGAGATATATATAATATATTCATATCAAATCAAATTAAATTTTAAAATAAGATACCTATATATATGTAAATCAAAATATACTAAAAAATTCAAATCAAAATATTGTTTTTCTCAAAACAAAACCATAGCAAAGCTACAAAATGGTTTCTCCACTTCGAAACTCGAAAATGAATATCGATGATGCGGCCGCCATCACCGAAATTATTTTCCAGCGACAAAAGAGAAGAGCACTGATTTCGACATTTTAAAATTCTTTGAAACAATTTCTGTTCGAAAATACTTTCAATAATATATACTTTAAAATTTAAAAACCAAAGTTCGAAATCACCGGAAACTAATAAATTCTCAAATTTCTGAATTAAATTCATTTCAAATTCCAATCAATTTATAACCAAGTTTATAAATTCATTTATTTATATTAGGCAATAGTCAATGGTTTACAAAACAATAAATGAAAATCAATATTATTATTTCAGACAACAAATTCATTAATAATTTAATTTCAGAAAACTATATATAATATAATCATACAAAACTTTTATTTTATTTATCAAATTTGAAAATGATATTGTGTCAGTTTGCTCTGTTCAAGTGTTTTGGAAATCCTATCGATAGCGTTGATCAGACGAATTGATCGTAAACCCAAATCAACATCAACAACTCAAACAACACAGTATATATTAAAACATTTATATATTAGTTTATAAATACATTTCTTTGCTCGACGATAAAGGAATGAATTTTCAAAATAAGGATAGGGTTTCAAATTTGATGGACTCAAACCAAAGAGAATTTTGATTCGAAGGCAAGTTTGAAACAAAGATACGATGATTAAATAACAAAGTAGGAAGATTGATACTTTGTATAAATCGCGGGCAACCTTAACCAGGTCGACCGTGACTTCAAGAATTAGATCAATGCAGAGTTTTGAGGTAAATCGACATTCGATCTCAAGAAATAGAATTCAGGTATAGCAGGAGATAGATAGCATCGTAAACTGAGGATACAGAAATCTCCGGTAAATCAATGCCTATTGTAAAGGAGTTTTGCTCCTTTACGAATCATTCGAAGATTGGCGAGACCGCCGATCTATTATAGATATCATTCAAAATGGAGTTATGGGGTGCTCCAGAATTGAAAGAAGACGAATAGTGAAGGACAAGAAATAATTTCGGAACCGCAGGGGATGTTCCAAAATTCAAAGGAATTGAGTCAAAGGAAGAGATTGAAACTCGAATGAGAGTGATTCTGTAAATACATTTACCTTATATGTTAAGTTTTGCCTAGAGCTACCAAAGCTCTGATACCAACTGTAACGACCCGATATTTTGGACCATTCGCATCCATTATAAGTGTATAGGTAGACACTCATGCCGGAATTGAATTGTTCAAAATACCGCGTTGTTAATTTAAATTTGGCAAAACTGAACATATACAGTAAATAAATATAATCACAGATCACAGACACAGAGTAATAAATGCAGCGGAAATAAAAGAGATAGTAGTTCATGAAGCTACTATATAAATGTATAAGTTACATCAGAGTTAGAACAGATACAACGGAAGAGTAATACGATACATCAGATACAAATCAGAATACATCACTGGAATCATCGAATACTGAAAGCAGAATAGATGGCTGGATCTTCAAGCAAGCTCCAACTTCAAGGTGAGTCTCGAATACTGGTACACTCAGTCTGACCCGAGCGTAAAGCAAAACACAAACACTCGAGTCAGGATTAACATTCTTATATTAATAAATCCAACTCAAGTGAAATAGCAATTGAAATATAAGTAACTCAAAGGATGTTTGGAATAACCATCCTTTAAGGATCCGTTAAACTATCTACTAGGTAGTAATGTACGCTAAGTAGATAATGTCTATCAGTAATATAAAGATATCAAAATAGTGTTAAGTCATGGCCCATTCCACCCTTAACACATTTTTATTCCCAAAAGCATATACAAGACCGTAGTTTCCCCAAAACCGGAAGTCACCAGAGGGCAATCCATATACTAAAGGTACAAACCAAAATCGTAGTGGTCGCGAATAAAGGGATACAAGTATGACAAGGCACATGAGGCAATACCCAAGGTAGTGATACTACCGTTTGCCTGATCCGGACTGGTGAGAACGCAACGCCGCAGCGCCCGCAACACCGTGAAACAACACTCCCAATATCAAGGGTGCACCAATCGACAACAAGTAATGAGTAGTTCGAAGAAGTGTGTCCACTTGAGGTAGCTAATCCTCCATTGGCCCGGCACGGCTCCTGTTTTAGTCATTTCCAATTTGACACAAGTGTCAAGGCTATCCATTATCGTTCTCTTTCTTCAGTCAACACGTACATCATTCCAACCACTTCATTCTGGATCATCACTCCGCGTATAGTTATTAAAGTGGTTTTCGGTTTAGATAGAGAGTATATCCATAACCGATTCCGGTCTCTTTAATAACTTCCGTGATTATTACACCGATTGGTCGTTTAATAAATTTCAAAACCAAATCAAATTCAATTCCAATTAGGATTTATAAACCAACATTTCATTTGTCTTTCCAAATCAATTTCCATGATTTACATTTCAAAACTTCCAAATTACCATTTCAAAATCTTATAATTCAAATACAATTTCTATTTAAAACAATTCAAATATTGATTCAAATTCGTATATAAGTTTCATTCCGAAATCATTTAAATTAATTTAACATTCAAATCAATTTAAATCCATTTATCAATTTCATTCAATGTTCGTTAAGTAAATTTTCATTTAAAACCATTTCTGTTTAATTTCCAATTCATTAAATCCATTATTTAAATTCAACTATTTCAAAACTTACAATTTGAATTAAATTAAATTCATCAAATCAAATCCTTTAATTTTCAAGTCTTACATTAATTCCAATAAATCACATTTTATTTCTTGTTAAAGAAATTCAATTTCACTTATTTACTTACTTAAATAATTTTCCAAAACTTAATTAATAAAGAAACTCAATTTCAATTATTTACGAAGTAAAATTTTACTTATTCAAAAGTTCAATTTCACTTATTAAAGAATTCAATTCAATTTAATAATTCAGTCTTATTTGATTATTAAATAATTCAAAACTTTAATTATTAAATAATTTCAAGGTTTAATAATTTCAAACTTAATTATACTTTCAAACTTAATTATTAAATCATTTCAAACTTAATTCAATCATTTCTCAAATTAGACAACGTTCTTTCATCAATTACATTGTTAATATTTTGTTTCAGATTATTAAATATTAACATTTTCCTTTCATTAAAAATTCAAATTTCAACTTCATTTCAAAACCATATTATTTATTCAAATAAAATCTTCATTTTATTTTTAAATCAAATTATTTGACCAATCGGGTTTTATTTAATTCTCTATATCCAAGGTCAAAGTTCAATTTGGGTATTTATCATTTCAACCCGATTCCATTCCAATTCAAAAATCAAAGCATAACAAAGGGAACTTGCAGTGTGATAACTGGGATGGTGTCAAAGTAAATAAACAAGCAATAACAACAATCAATATCAATCCAATAATCAATTCAAATAATCCCGAAATAATCGTATTAATTCGCATTGTTATTTGTGCAAATTAATATAATTATTTCTAGAATCTACACTATCATTTCATGTAGATTAAAGATTATTACATTACGGTTTTCAATTGTCATTCGATTACAATTTTATACTACAACAATTAATCCAATATACGTCGATGGTTCAAAGTGTAATTATCACTATTCTACATGTCAATTAATTTAACAATTAAAAGGGGTCATATTCAACTAATCAAATTTAACAAATAAATCAGCTTAAAATTTTTAACTATCCTATATCCATTTCAATTTTTGCATACTATTTATCATTTAACACTATCAATTTAACGTCCAATATAAACATCAACAATCAATCAATTATCAGCCAAACTGCATTATCATCACATAAATAATTAACAGATAATGGTGTCAAATGTCACAGGTGAACTGATACAGGCAATAGCATATATAACAGTGTAATAACTAACAACAGCATATTTCAATTGTCGTTCAATTGAAATCAAATTTAATAAATAAAAGAACGTTAATCGTGAGTGAGTGCTCACCTTTCGAGGCTAGAGAAATTTGACAATGAAATGAGCTACGAATTCCAAAGCAACGCTAGACGGGCATGATTCGATGAAGAAGACGTGCACGATGGTCGAAGCTGATAAATTGGAAATCGATGAAAACAATCAAAAACCGGAATGAAATAAGCCAAAGCAAGGTACATATGTATATAATATATTTTTCAGAAAAATGGGTATTCAGCGATATTTACCAAAACCCATATTACTTTCAAAAATTTCCTAATGGATACTAGAACACAATATACATATTAACGCTATTACGCAAAAATCTAATTAAAGATATTAACCCAATATAAGTGAATATTTCAAAAATATTATATACCTAGCTTTAAACAAGTTACAAACTATCCAACATATTATACCTACGAGTTATAAATAAATACTTATAAAGTATAAAATAAAATATATATATATATAAGAAAACCAAATCCCTATATACTTGCACACATATTTAAACATCAAAATATAAATCCTTCTCTAAATCAATACTTAATATAAATATATACTTCGAAATCACAATATCTATATCCCTAATATAGGCGACACATACATGCAGCAGACAAAATTTTTTAACATTGATTTAATGTATATACTTAATACATAATATAACAAATCATATAATATACTTCTGTAAAAAGAGCACGTACTATAGTATATTACTCTTGTAAGCATGCAACCCATGATATACTTCCGAACAGATATCCCTTTCCTTTTATATAACACATACATATACATTAGCATATGTTTACAACTAACCTTAATATTCAAATATACATAACTTGAAATCAACAGACAAAGGACTGTAAAATATATATAAATCTATATGTATATGTTTGGAAAATTCCAACCGAAAAACCTTTATATGTTAAAATAATAAATATACTAATCTATGTAACAGCAAAAAAAAATCATTATATGTCATTATTATCAAAACTGTTACAACACAGCAAACTTGAAGTGAATAATTTAACATACTATATATACGTTTATATACCTTATACCAGCACACCACTACGGGCGACAGAGATGCGCACGCACATCAGGGTGGAGGAGATGGCGTGGTGGAGCGAAATAGAGAGGGGGAGGTGTGTGAGGGCGGAGCCGGAGAAGGGATGTGGAGGAGGTTCGAAGGCGTTGATAAGGGTGGAGGCCGGAACAACGGGTTTGATGATGGTGGTGGGCTGTGCAAGCGGCAGGCGGAGGACCAGGAACTGAGGCGGCTGCCGCGGAGTGCTCGGTGATGGGAGAAGAGCCGAGGGGAGATGCGGCTGGGATGGATTAGTGGTTGGGTGACGGTGACTAGGCAAGTGGGGTGCTGGCCGTGCTTTGGTGGGAGGAAGGAGCTAGTGGGCTGGAGAGTGGCTGGCGGTTGAAGTTTGTGGACGAGGTGGGGTTGCTGTTTGAGTGTGGTGGTAAAGTATGGAGGAGAATTAACATGAATACATATTGTAGAAGAAGAATGAGAGTTAGAGAAAGGAAAAGAGAAGTGGAGCTGGCAATTAGAAATGACGGTGGAAGGTATGACTAAAAATGTTTTGAACGTATGCAAATGAACAGACACGTGAATACAATTAATGGACATGTTCTTTGATATTTGAATAAGTGGATGACAGCTTGTTGCACGATGGAAACTGAATAGACAAAGGAGATAAAAGGACCCAGAGGAGAAAGGACACAAAACAACGGGTACCGATACGGTAGGCGTTACGCAAAGTGCAACGTACACCGGACTTCGAATTTGACAATCGAATATACCGTAGAGATCAGCACGAGGAGACGATCAAAACGGTATACGGATATCAGTGGTACGATTGAATTTATAAAATTCGAATTTTCTACTGGCGGAAAATGCAAGAAAAACGCTGAAAAATAAGATCGACAGAGCCAAAGATGTCCGAATTTGGAAAAACGACAAACCGACATCTTGTTCAAAAGATGTTTTAGAATTTTTCTATGTAAAAATATTTAGGTTTCGGAAACATTTTATTTTCATCGCTTTTAAACTGATTAAATTGAAATAAATTTACGCGCGAAATAAACTTTCATATTTTCGGACGAAAATTTACCAACTGCTATGTTTAACTAAACGTATTCCAAATATCAAATTTATATTTCAAAATTTTATCGTTTAAAATTTCGCAAAATTTCAATTAATTACGTTATTAAAACAGTTGAAATTTACGGGTCGTTACATTAAATATATCAGTTACCTATTAACTGTATCAGTAACGTATGCTTATAAGTTATTAATTTACTAAGAAATATTTCAGAAAACAATGTTTTCAAACTCACATTAAACTTATGATGTTCTCCAAACAGCCAATCTCTCTTCTGTGGGTAGCAGTAACTTAAATACGCGATAGGGCATTATAAGTGGTAGAGTGGCCTTGCTGCCACGATACACTGAGATCCAGCCCTTAGTCGCATAGAAAAAAAAGAAAAAAAAGAAAACAAAAGTGGGTAGCAGTAGGAAGGAAAATCCACAATTCACCTCAGGCAAGAAATATTGCTTCGTCATTCTAGCATTAATAACCATATGAATTTAATCCCAACCTCATTCGTCCTCATTCCTATTGTAATCACTACATCAACCTTCTACTTTGTTCTGACTAATATGATTTCTGCAAGATAAAAACATCATGAATCAACTATAATTGGGCGTATGTGTATCTTATCAACCCATAATGTCACTCTTGTATAAAAATGCGGTAAGTTACCCCATTTCATTATATTTCAGAACATGCAACAAAACAGCTATCAACGCGTTTTGTCAAAGTAGCACAGATTATGTACCTTTTTTGTCAAAAATTCTGTATATATCCATTGAATTAACTTTCAAAGCAGTTAAGCTAAACAAAATTACCAAAAAGGGTGATCAACCACCAAATAAAATTGGAGTACATTTAGTTAAATCGATACAACTGAATGTAATCTACTGCGTAAAACTATCGCTAGTTTCAAAATTTAAAGAAAACTAATTTTGTTTAGAAATGCAGTACAAAAAAGTAATTTTATTTATAGTAAAAGGACGAAGTGCCTTGAGAGCAAGCACATAAAAGATAGTTTTATAACATGACAATGTCACTGTTAACATACTATTATGCAACATGTGAGAGCAGTGACCCAATCATGCCCATAATAAAAAGAAACATACCACTGATTCAACAATAGTGGAGTTGTCTGCATTTCCATCCCTGTGACGACCGCCCACGACCCCTGCTCTTAAACTTAGAGATAGTGCGCTGCAAAGTGTGCCAGGCAGCCATGGACGATTGTCAGGGTAAATTAAAACAACAAGATCTATCGTATTACTCACAGCGCATGGATAAAATACAATAGAACATATGTATAGGGAAGCTTTAAAGAACAAAATGACATCATATAAAACTTCATAATAGTTGAATACAAGCATCAGGATAGTCAATACAACAAGCCTCACTACATCACTCAGAGATTACAAAGCAACGGAACATCCAGTACATATAGTAAGAAATAATATGCAATACACCAGCTCGTCTTCGATATCAGCACCGTGAAAAGCTAGAACAGCACCTGTCACCTGCTACCTAGTCTGCCCGTCCCAAAATGGACGAACAGCCCAAGGCAATAAGAATTAAAACATAAAGCCTTGAGTCAGACAACAGTCTTAGTGAGCAGTAAATTAACAATCAACATACCAAAAGAGCATAAAGGAAAAGGAATAGGAATACAACTCTCCCACTCCAACCTCTTTCTACAGTGATAGCCCCCAGACACACACTAAGCAGAAGCAAACATAGCAGGGCATACAATGTAAAGTAAAGAAATTATCACTCGAGTCAAGGGCGATGTTTTCCAAGCACAAACCCCCAAGGCCTAAACCAAGATCAGATAAGCATCCGGAAAACACTGCTCTTGAGACCGAATGATGATACAACCAACCATCCATGACTCTGGCTATCACTGTTATCATTGCTTCGATATCACCGTTAATTGAATGACCGGCACATTCTTTCAGCCGTCCGTCAAGGGCTAATGGAAACCCCGGTTCTAGACATAACTCCCGCACGTCGTCGCAGCCCGTGCCTAGGACTATCGAATCTGCCCAGAGTACTCGACCATCAACAGTTAGTCGTTGGGACTATCGAATCTGCCCAAACGTACTCTTGCTTAGAGCATGCTAGAACCTTCAACAACGATGCTATCCAAGCCTCCTAGTCATCCTCCTCGACGATTATTTCCATACTAGCTCAAGCGCCTCTCAAGCACCCATTACCCTTAACTCGAATCATATCACCGAGTTACCAACGTGCTTGGAATGATCCCGTCTGGATTAGACCAAGTCTTCATCACATGATGCCTCGCTTCATTACATCCTCGCAAAGCCTCATCTCAACATCACATCATCAAATCTATGCATAAGAGCTTCATCATCCCGCTACATATGCCACGAGTAGCTTTCCCAATTCAAGAGCCTTTCCCTTAGCTTTTGAATCGTCTTCGGTCTAAATCAAATCATCAATCATCTAATCCATAGCAATCAATCAAGTCAAACATTAATCCAAACAATCAAGCATTCAAATAAGATCTAAATAGACAATTATCACAATAATGGCAATTTCGTAAATAAAGTGTTGAAAGTCTAACAAGCATGAAATCATGAGAATTATTTCTACAATCTTGATGAATGAACTTGCATAGGTTAACACTTAGTAAAAATGGTTGTCAAATCATCATGAACAATGGATCTACATGGATCTACACTTAGGATGAAGAAAATGCATGAAAATCACTATTTTAACACCAAATCGAGCCAACAATCCGATATACTCCTTTGGATCCGTGTGAGAGATAATCACCACTCACCAAATCACCAAAACAACCTCAAAACAACACGCTTCAGATTTGGACAGCGAAGGATCAAGCTTGATCTATCACGAATCCGCTCCAAACGAAGAAATCTCACTTCAATGGATGAAGGTCTTCAACTTTAGCTCTTGGATCTTCGATCTTGATCTTCGATTTGGATGAAAGGAAGCACTAGATTAGAGTAGAGAAAAGAAGTGAAGAAGTGTAGAAATCAAGCTCTCAATATGGCAGCACTTCGTCGCTTCGAAATCCGGATCCCAAAAAGTGAGAACAACCTTCCTATTTATAGCAGAAATTTCCTTAAGTCGTAACTCGGCTATCTCCATAAGTCGTCTCCGACTTACAACCTAAGATCCCAAACTCTACGACCTAACCAGTTTCGCATCCACGACCTAGCGCTCACCTGTTTATGACTCACGACATAACAGCTCAACTGGGTCTCCGACTTAACATAGCGCGCGACATAACAGTCTCCGATCTAACAGGCCATACGACTTACGACCTAACAATAGCTCCAACTCAACACATGCGCCCCTAGACGACCTAACGACTAAGCAGATCCAACGGCTTAAAACAATGCGCGACTTAATCAGGGGATACGTCTTAACACACAATTGCGACCTAACTGGTGATACGACTCATCACTCTATCTCCTTAACTCAGCCACGACTCAACTGAGTTACAACTTAACTGCTAGACCTAGGTCGCTCACATCCTATCTCCAAACTACTAAGTCGTTAACTCGGTCAGTCGACTTAACACAACTCACCAAAACTCTTAGGCCACCAATTTTTCCTCAAGTCTTATATGACCTAAGCCTTAAAAGTCGTCCTAAACTGTCCAACGACCTAAACCACTACCCCTCTTCCTTAGGTCGGTCCCAACTTTAAGTCGTCTGCTATCCTAAGTCGGTCACTCGACCTAAGCCACTCCATACGACCTAATATCCCCACGACTTACTTCCTACACGACCTAAGCTACCAACCGATCTAACACTTAAGTCGTCACCAACTTAAGTCTTCCTTTCCTTAAGTCGGTCAGTTCTTCTTAAGTCGCTCCTACCCCTTAAGTCGGTCGCGACTTAGGACTTAACAAAATCTGCCAAAATCTGAAACGACTTAAAAATGCTGAAAATTCCCGATTTTTCGAACTTTTCGATCCGTAAAAATACGGGTCGTTACATTCTCTCCCCCTTAGGAATTTCGCCCCCGAAATTCCAAGCAAACAAAGCAATCAAAGACTATTCTGTACGCCTATCATCCATAACAATCAACAAACCATGCATCCAATTCTAGCTTAGCGTACAGAATTCTAACACTAGAACAAGTCACAATATCGTGAGATGACACGACACCTTAGGGCCATACCTTGAAGAGTTCAGGATGAGCTGCCTTCATCCTCTCTTCCACCTCCCACGTACAGTCGTTATCATCATCACTCCATTGTATCTTGAGTAACTTAACTACCTTCCTCCTAAGCTGTTTCGTGTCGGTTTCAACAACACGAAGCGGCTTACGAGGTCTTCTATCGATTGGATCAACTTCGAAATCTTCACAGCTAAATATTCGAGACTCTTCCATTCTGAAAACATGACTCCCAGTCCTGCATGTCTTCGACTTAACGCATCTGCCACTGCGTTACCTTTTCCCGTAGTATAAGCTATACCAAAATCATACGATGCCAAAAACTCTATCCAACGTTGCTGCCGAAGATTCAAATCCTTTTGGGAGAAAAGATACTTCAACGACTTATGATCTGTAAACAACTCAAATCGAACTCCCAATAGATAATGTCTCCACATCTTCAGAGCAAAAACAATCGCCGCTAACTCCAAATCATGAGTCGGGTAATTCCTTTCATGCGGCTTCAGTTGTCGACTGGCATATGCAACAACTTTATCCTTCTGCATCAGCACTGCTCCAAGTCCAGTACCACATGCGTCGGTATAAACCACCATCTCATCATTCCCACTTGGAATGGTCAAAACAGGAGTACTCGTCAATCGCTCTTTCAGGATTCTGAAAGCTTGCTCACACTTATCTTCCCATCTGAACACTAGGTTCTTCTTTGTCAATCCTGTTAACGGTGCAGCTACCTTGGAGAAGTCTTTGATAAACCGACGATAATATCCTGCTAATCCAAGAAAGCTTCTCACATAAGATGCATTCTTAGGTCTAACCCAATCCTGGATTGCTGCCACCTTAGCGGGATCAACCGCTATTCCATTTCCAGAAATAACATGGCCTAAGAACCTCACTTCACTCTTCCAGAAGTGACACTTCGAAAACTTAGCCTTCAGCTGATGTTTCCGTAAGATTTCCAAAACAATACGCAAGTGCGTCTTGTGCTCTTCTTCAGTTCTGGAATAAATCAGAATATCATCCACGAACACAAGCACAAACTTGTTCAACTGATCTCTGAACACTCTATTCATAAGATCCACAAAATATGCTGGCGCGTTAGTCAATCCAAACGGCATTACCAGCCACTCAAAGAAACCGGATGGTGTTTGAAAAGCAGTCTTCGGCACACTATCGTTAGCTACTCTCAACTGGTGAAATCCCGTTGCCAAATCCATCTGAGAAAACACCTTAGCTTCGTGAAGCTGATCAAACAAGTCATCTATTCTCGGCAATGGATACTTGTTCTTCTTAGTCACCTTATTCAGCTCACGATAATCGACACACAACCTCAGCGATCCATCTGCTTTGGTTGCGAATACAACTGGTGCACCCCATTCGGACACACTACGCCGAATGAATCCTTTCTGCAAAAGATCATCAACTTGCACCCTCAACTCTTGCTGTTCCTTAGGCGCCATCCGCCTAAGAGGCATCACAACAGGTCTGGCTCCTTCAACTAGATCTATACGAAACTCGATCTCTCTATGCGGCGGCAACCCTTTGACTTCGTCAAAGACATCCTCGAATCCATTCGCGATTGGCACTAATGACAGTCCATCACGTGGAACAACCAGCGAATACATGAAGCTCATGAAGACGCCTTCTTCATGCTTACATCGTATCACAACCTTTCGCCCCTCCACATTCTCGACTGTCACTTCCAACCTCTCGCAATCAACCTTTGCCGCATACTTCCTAAGCCAGTCCATACCCAAAATAATTCCGAACCCCGCAAAGTTCAGAACAAAGCAATCACAAACAAAAGAGCAATCATGACTCGATACAATCAGACCACGGCATAACATACACAAACAAGATGAACCTCCAACTGGATTAGTCACAACCAATGGCCTATCAACAATATCCGGTTCCAAACCCAACCGGCCTACAAGTTCGCTGCAAACAAACGAATGCGACGCCCCAGTATCAAACAGAACTCTAACTGGAACACCACATAGGAAAAGAGTACCTTGAACCACCACACTCTTTCCCTTCTCTTCAGCAGTAGGAGCTTTCGAAGACGACGGAACAGCTCCCAAAGCATAAGCTTGCACAATCTGCTTGTCCCTCCTCGGTTCTGGACAATTCTTCCTGAAATGCCCCGGCTTGTCACAGTTGTGGCACTTCGCCGGCGCTTTCGGATTCTTGCAATCCCTGGAGAGATGGCCTTTCTGCTGACAGTTGTAGCAGGTCACTTCGCCCTTCGGCTTCTTCTGGCCATCCTTACCCTTCTGCTGCTGTTGCTTCCTCTTCTTGTTTCCACCCTGCTGGGGTTTAGACTCTTCCCTGGTCACAGCAACAACAGATCCTTCCTTAGGAAACAGACTCTCATGCCTGAGAGCCTTCTCCACAAGCTTCTCAAATGAATCGTCCAAATGATCCACCAACTGTCTCCTAAGATAATTGTCCAAGCCTGTCACAAACTTCTCATTCTTCTGATATGTAGATTCAATATACGATCGGGCATACTTGGATAAAGCTTCAAACTTAGAAACATACTCAAGAACTGGTCTTCCACCTTGCTTGAGCTCTACAAACTTCTTGAACAGAACAGACTTCTGAGCTGTAGAAATGAACTTAGCCTCAAATCTGACTTGGAATTGCTCCCAAGTAATCTCTTCCTCTGGAGTATTGATGGTAATAGAGTTCCACCAATCAGAAGCTCTCCCTTGAAGCTGCCTTGATGCCAACTTCCTCTTAGTTGCATCATCAATTCCCAAATCACCAAAGATCCTTCTACAAGCATCTATCCATCTCTGGACTTCGATAGTTGATTCTGTTCCCAAGAAAACCTTCCCTCCAAGAGCAGTATAGTCCTTGCACAACTTAGCAAAATCCACTGGTTTCGAAGTTTGGAATTGAACTCCAACATCTACTGCTGCCCCCGGAACTGGTATCCTTCTCATGATCGAAGTCATCATAGCTTCGAACATGGCTGCATAATCAGCAGTCCCCTCAGTAGCACGGCCTTCCCTAGCAGCTGGTCTCCCTCTTCGACTCATTCTCAATATCTATATAAAAGGAATGATCAGAACATCTTAGAGAAACAACTGCATAAAGGACTCAAACTCTTCTAAGCTACTATATTATATATAGTAATCATCCATCAAAATTACAATTACGTCTCTCATACGTAGTTACGTCAGCGAGCGTTGGGTAAAATCGATTAACCAATGCTCTGATACCAAATGTGACGACCGCCCACGACCCCTGCTCTTAAACTTAGAGATAGTGCGCTGCAAAGTGTGCCAGGCAGCCATGGACGATTGTCAGGGTAAATTAAAACAACAAGATCTATCGTATTACTCACAGCGCATGGATAAAATACAATAGAACATATGTATAGGGAAGCTTTAAAGAACAAAATGACATCATATAAAACTTCATAATAGTTGAATACAAGCATCAGGATAGTCAATACAACAAGCCTCACTACATCACTCAGAGATTACAAAGCAACGGAACATCCAGTACATATAGTAAGAAATAATATGCAATACACCAGCTCGTCTTCGATATCAGCACCGTGAAAAGCTAGAACAGCACCTGTCAACTGCTACCTAGTCTGCCCGTCCCAAAATGGACAAACAGCCCAAGGCAATAAGAATTAAAACATAAAGCCTTGAGTCAGACAACAGTCTTAGTGAGCAGTAAATTAACAATCAACATACCAAAAGAGCATAAAGGAAAAGGAATAGGAATACAACCCTCCCACTCCAACCTCTTTCTACAGTGATAGCCCCCAGACACACACTAAGCAGAAGCAAACATAGCAGGGCATACAATGTAAAGTAAAGAAATTATCACTCGAGTCAAGGGCGATGTTTTCCAAGCACAAACCCCCAAGGCCTAAACCAAGATCAGATAAGCATCCGGAAAACACTGCTCTTGAGACCGAATGATGATACAACCAACCATCCATGACTCTAGCTATCACTGTTATCATTGCTTCGATATCACCGTTAATTGAATGACCGGCACATTCTTTCAGCCGTCCGTCAAGGGCTAATGGAAACCCCGATTCTAGACATAACTCCCGCACGTCGTCGCAGCCCGTGCCTAGGACTATCGAATCTGCCCAGAGTACTCGACCATCAACAGTTAGTCGTTGGGACTATCGAATCTGCCCAAACGTACTCTTGCTTAGAGCATGCTAGAACCTTCAACAACGATGCTATCCAAGCCTCCTAGTCATCCTCCTCGACGACTATTTCCATACTAGCTCAAGCGCCTCTCAAGCACCCATTACCCTTAACTCGAATCATATCACCGAGTTACCAACGTGCTTGGAATGATCCCGTCTGGATTAGACCAAGTCTTCATCACATGATGCCTCGCTTCATTACATCCTCGCAAAGCCTCATCTCAACATCACATCATCAAATCTATGCATAAGAACTTCATCATCCCGCTACATATGCCACGAGCAGCTTTCCCAATTCAAGAGCCTTTCCCTTAGCTTTTGAATCGTCTTCGGTCTAAATCAAATCATCAATCATCTAATCCATAGCAATCAATCAAGTCAAACATTAATCCAAACAATCAAGCATTCAAATAAGATCTAAATAGACAATTATCATAATAATGGCAATTTCGTAAATAAAGTGTTGAAAGTCTAACAAGCATGAAATCATGAGAATTATTTCTACAATCTTGATGAATGAACTTGCATAGGTTAACACTTAGTAAAAATGGTTGTCAAATCATCATGAACAATGGATCTACATGGATCTACACTTAGGATGAAGAAAATGCATGAAAATCACTATTTTAACACCAAATCGAGCCAACAATCCGATATACTCCTTTGGATCCGTGTGAGAGATAATCACCACTCACCAAATCACCAAAACAACCTCAAAACAACACGCTTCAGATCTGGACAGCGAAGGATCAAGCTTGATCTATCACGAATCCGCTCCAAACGAAGAAATCTCACTTCAATGGATGAAGGTCTTCAACTTTAGCTCTTGGATCTTCGATCTTGATCTTCGATTTGGATGAAAGGAAGCACTAGATTAGAGTAGAGAAAAAATGTGAAGAAGTGTAGAAATCGAGCTCTCAATATGGCAGCACTTCGTCGCTTCGAAATCCGGATCCCAAAAAGTGAGAACAACCTTCCTATTTATAGCAGAAATTTCCTTAAGTCGTAACTCGGCTATCTCCATAAGTCGTCTCCGACTTACGACCTAAGATCCCAAACTCTACGACCTAACCAGTTTCGCATCCACGACCTAGCGCTCACCTGTTTATGACTCACGACATAACAGCTCAACTGGGTCTCCGACTTAACATAGCGCGCGACATAACAGTCTTCGATCTAACAGGCCATACGACTTACGACCTAACAATAGCTCCGACTCAACACATGCGCCCCTAGACGACCTAACGACTAAGCAGATCCAACGGATTAAAACAATGCGCGACTTAATCAGGGGATACGTCTTAACACACAATTGCGACCTAACTGGTGATACGACTCATCACTCTATCTCCTTAACTCAGCCACGACTCAACTGAGTTACAACTTAACTGCTAGACCTAGGTCGCTCACATCCTATCTCCAAACTACTAAGTCGTTAACTCGGTCAGTCGACTTAACACAACTCACCAAAACTCTTAGGCCACCAATTTTTCCTCAAGTCTTATACGACCTAAGCCTTAAAAGTCGTCCTAAACTGTCCAACGACCTAAACCACTACCCCTCTTCCTTAGGTCGGTCCCAACTTTAAGTCGTCTGCTATCCTAAGTCGGTCACTCGACCTAAGCCACTCCATACGACCTAATATCCCCACGACTTACTTCCTACACGACCTAAGCTACCAACCGATCTAACACTTAAGTCGTCACCGACTTAAGTCTTCCTTTCCTTAAGTCGGTCAGTTCTTCTTAAGTCGCTCCTACCCCTTAAGTCGGTCGCGACTTAGGACTTAACAAAATCTGCCAAAATCTGAAACGACTTAAAAATGCTGAAAATTCCCGATTTTTCGAACTTTTCGATCCGTAAAAATACGGGTCGTTACAATCCCTATTACATACAGCTTTTGTATCATGTTGTTGCTGTATTCGATCACAATGCTATAAATGTTCAAAATAGAAATAGGTAAAAAAAATTACCAGTAGTAAGTAAATTATATCATCCAAGAGATGAAAAACGAAAATATAAAATATGAACAGACAACGTTATGAATTTTTAATAGATAATATAAAACCCTAAGTGAGGAACTTTTAAAAAAAAGCATGTAGGGGAGATTGAGCATGATATTGGTCGCCGTCTTCAAAAAAATACAACCGTTTTTTTAATTATACTTTATATATAACATGTCACTTAACCACTGAGACAATGGTGCTTGTCAAAAAAAAAACAATCGTTGTAAAGACATAAATATAGCAAATAGGTGTTGCAAGTCAAATCTTATGTTAAAAATTTTGAAACTTATAAATTATTTATTAACGATAGCAATATAAAAATATAGACCATTTCAATTTCTTCAAGGTTTGGTAAACCAGAAAAGCAAGTGTTAAAACCAGAATCAAATAAAAGTCGATTCGACCAACAAAGAACTCAAAGTGCGTCAACTTCAGTCTACAAAAAGCAGTCGTAGGAGTATTCTCAAACACAACAGAAAAATACTTGAATAGAATTATCATCCCTTCCCTTATTGCATTCCATCAACCCCACATGTTCTTTTTTGGTTTGATTCAGTGATCACAACTTGACTCAAACTCTATTCTCTATAAACAGAGTTTCTTGACAATTCCAGATAATCGACATTAATTGGGTATTTGCAACCTTTGATATGTCTATGTTTTTGGAACTAATGATCAAATTATAAATAGATCGATGACTTTCTGTTATGGAAAAAGTATTGCAATCCTTGAAATTTATGAACTTGACTGTCTCGGTTACTACCTAAATGCCGAAAACACATGTTAACCTGGTTAAAATTATGGTATCACAATCTAATGCACGCACTAAATTACTTAACTCAACAGACAGTACCAACCGTCATGCTTTATTTAACTTTCAGATACTATGCATGCATATGTACACTCAATATTTTACTTTGTTTGTTTACATAAATGTTGACAAGGACTAATTTACAGATTATTTTGGGTGTTAGGATCAAGGATTCGTTCAGAGGATCTAATACTTTAAAATTGTTGCAGCAGCACTATATTAATTATTCATTATGTTTTCCACTTTATTTCAACTAATAAGTCTGACAGTATTTTAACAGAGCCATTTTCCTCCGTTGCATTTATTTATTCATGATTTAGAAGTAGGGAGAAAATGCTCTACTTTTGCATTTTAAATGAAAGGATCTAACATGACAGTATGAGGTTTCTGATACAAACAAATAAAACATATTTTGGATTTGAAGCAAACGCATTGCAAAATTAAACATAATTAAAAACACATTCAAAATTAAACATATAAAAACAATAAAATGTTTCGTTATTTCGTATTATCGATATCCCGTCTATTTAATCAATAGATAGATGAATTAGGAAAAAACACAACACAACCATCTTCATCTTTCTTTCTCTTCCATTGATGCTTTGTAGATCATCGTTCCCTAATAACTAGACTTGCACAAAATTGAAAATTCAAATATGATCGGCAGCATAATTTTAATAACTAGAATTTTCTAGTTTTAATTTTTGCTTAAGATAAGTTGATGCTAAGAGTGTGCACAAATATATCTGTAGTAATAAATATAGACCATTTTATTGCCACTTTTGGTGACGGCTATATGCCATCGCTAAACAAAGTCGTTTTTGTAGTGTATGTTGTACAGTAAAAAAAAGTTATCGACAAATAGAAAATATAACTTTAAAAAAATTAAAGAGATATTTATTTGATAATAAAATCAGATGTTTGAGACATTAAATCGCAAATGCATCCTATTAAAATGGAACTTAACTAATCCTAGTATTTATGATATTTTATGCTACACATACAATTTGTCAAAAGGCTGAAACAATTAATACTAAGAAAGAATTAGAATAAATACCTTAAGGCGATTAAAAGCTTCATTAAAGCAATGTTACCCAAAGATATTCGAAGTCAACACCAAGAGAAATAAAAAGAATGTGATTGGTAGACAAAAGTTCATACTAACTCATTCATAGTGGATAGAAAAATACAATCATGCACTTTACAATGTTTAGCTTATTAGATTTTAATAAAAATATTGATATAACAACAGATTTGGCTGGATTGGAAAGATGATCGTTGGATTGTAGGTATATTATCTCATTGCTGACCATATACCCAAAAATCAGTAGCAACAAAAATATCACCCAAATCTAAAGAATCAATGAAATTCATTAATTAATTCTACCAAGTATTTGCACTACAACAAAACAGTCTTTTTACAACGGGCAATGCCCGTTGTAATATGGTATTCGCAACGGGCATGTGCCCGTTGTAATAGGCCTCGTTGTAATAGATTCACCACATTTTACAACGGGCAAAGCACGTTGTAAAAACCATTGCAGTATACCTTTTTACAACGGGTTATGACCGTTGTAATAGACTATAATACAATGGCCAAAACCCGTTGCAATAGACTAACCATACTAGTTGCATAGCCTGTTTCACAACATGCATTGACCGTTGTAAAAAGCTCATATAACAACGCACATTGCCCGTTGCAAAATAAGTGCAAATTTTAAAAAAAATTACAGCAGCATCCATGCAATACATCCATACTAATACTAAATATTATCGTAAAATAATTAAAATCACATACGAAAAGACTAAAAGCTAGAGTCATAGAATTCTAACACTCCAAAAAGTTAGATAAGTTTACATGCCAAATACATAAAGCATTAACATATAACAGTCCTCTACAAATATCATGTTCTAAGTACAATCATACTATACCACACAGATGAAGTCTTTATGCCATGCAATGGTTGATCCAACGGCCTCTTTGATAGTCTGCATCTCTGTTTCTTCCTCTGATTGAGTTTCAGCCTCAGCCACAACTTGTTTCTGCTGCTCCAGAAACCTATTATATTCTCGATCAACTGCAAACTGAACGTCTTTCTTTTTCATCTATCTGTACCACTGTTAGCAAGATCCATTAAGGGTTCAATGACTCCAGGTACCTGCACCTCTGATGCTGTCCTTCACCGCTGCATAAATGAACAAGAGCAGCTGTTCCATTTCCTCTAGAAAGATCCACTTCCTATAATATCCACCAAAGTAGGCATAGCTTCTGAAAAATTCCTATTCGATGTTCAACACAAATTCATGGGACCCATTGGATGTGCATGCTATTGTAGGTAACATATAAAATCAATCAACCAATAACTAAAAGCTAATGGTGCTGGGTAAAAGGTAGCCAAGTAAAAAAATCATATATAAACAATATTATTTACCATTTAGTATAGAGTTTCACTTATTTGTATCAAGTTAAATTTGACCAAAGAAAATTTATTGGGACACTCTAGTTGATTTAACCAATTATCATCAAATAAGTAGCTTGTTTTTAAATAAACGAGTAACCAAAGTCAGCAAAAGGACACAGACATAGGTTTACTTGGTCTATGGATCTTACTTTCAGCTATTGAGAAGGAACAACTTCGTCTATCTGAAATGCAAACATCCTTATTAGAATAACCCTCATGACAATACAATTCTATTATCTGTTTATCTGAACACCATGTAATCTATCTCCATCTCCAATGTTGCCATCACCCATTTTTGAATTGTCTACAAGTCTCATTTGCTCATCATTAATGTTATTACTATCTTCATCTGTGTTTACCGCAGAAGCTTCCTTCTTCAGCTTGTAATTATTGTATGCCACCACACCAGCAATGGCTACACATACCACAATATGTAGTTAATTACATGATTCAAGTATTTGTTTATGCAATCTTTTGTTGTTAAAGGACATACTGATGTAAACAGGATTCATATTTATTACAACAAAATTTCAACATAAGTTCACGTCCTTCCAATTTATTCCTGTATCACTTCTGTAGTTTTCACGAAAATAGTAGTGGAGAATAATCCTTAAATTATGGTCCTTAGACCTCGTACTGTAATACTTTTCAAAATAAATAGACTACTAAAGGGAAAAAGCTTGTAAATAAACGCTTACCTATAGCATATCCAACAAGGTTTATGGGTGTCAGCTTTGTATCAGCAAATAACACAGCTGACGTCAAAACAACCAACCAGTCTCTCACAACTCCGGTAACTCGTATCGTCAAAGCACTTGTACGTGATATCACTAAAAACACTGAAAGATTGAGTGCAAAAGTGCAGAGACAGTTGAGAATTACTATATGCAGTGGGAAATTCCAGGCTCCACCTGACTCCATTTTTGGTTTCTCTAAAAATAACCATGGAACAAAGAGGCAAAGTGCACTGCAGCAAATAAAATGCAGAATATGAAATGACGATATGTAAGAAAATATCGTAGGTGAAACATTGTATTGACCAAGGAGCTATTTTACCTGCATGGACTAACATAATACATCATGGATATTGAGTTCAAGCGTACACCTTTTCGTTTGGGGATTTTCACTTCAAGGGCTTATTTGTGCAGGTAATAAGTTTTAAGGACACTATTTCTAAAAAATTAGTTTTAAGGACATTTTACAGGAAAAAGATAAAAGAATTTATCATTTTCAGTTATACATAAATAATGATAAAAAGATTTATCATTTTCCTGTATAACTTAAAAAGATAAATGAATTTATCATTATCCTGTAAATTGTGCTTAAAACTAATTATTTAGAAGTGTTGTCCATAAAACTTATTACCGTGAAAATAGAAGCCCTTCAACATAATTTCCACTTTTCATTTCACGAAAATTTCCATGAATATTAGTCTTAATGCTTCACCGATTACACCACCCATTTGATATACTACTCCAATCCAAACAACAGTAACCTCACCGTATGAAGCCACAATAACTCCAAGAGTAATGACTGACATTATACGGCAATTCAGTACTTCAAGCCCAGCCGCTGCGCCAAGAATAAAAACAGCAACAGGCACTGTATTGTTTGTTCAAAAAATAAATAAATAAAGTTGTTAGCTATTGGTGTAGGGTGTAATATTAAAACATTATTGCATAATCAATGCAGATATAATATAGTCGATCTATCTGATGTTGCCTCTCTTTTATTTATTTTGACCTTAGAAAAACATTACCAAAAAAAAGGTTTCATTTAAACTAAACAAACACAGTTTCGACTGTCGTTTGTAAAACTTTCTCCAACATCTCCAGCCTTCAAATATTCAAAGATTTATGTACTTATGGAATACCAAGCCCAAAACATTATTAGTGAAGACAACAAGCTAAATTACAAACATAACTGAAAAAAGTCAAATTAATTGTTAAACTGAATTGGAACTACTGGATGTTATTTTTGTTATCGATTCCCATATATAATCTTAATCCACACAAAGCAACAAATACTGATGAATTACTATACTTGAGTTGCCAAATGCCAACATATTGCAGATGGGTATTCCATCAAACACTTTATCTACTTTCAAACGGTAGATTGATCACAAATATAATTTGATTGCCCAAACATTTCAAAATTAAATATCAAACAACAAGAAGGTTTTGGGCAATTGTAATACCGTCAGAGAAACAGGGGGAGTGACACAAATGATGAGCTAACAACAATTAGAACTCCCTCAATCAAAATAAAAACAAATAAAATAAAAACATAAACATAAGATTAAAGAAAGTAATACTTACACAAACGCCAAACTCAAAAGATCCGCAGACAGCAACAAGGGTACTGATTATCACCATATACATAGATTTGGCATCGTTGTCCTTAATAGATTCATCGTCTTTTTTCAAAATTAGAGGAGCTTTCACCTCATTTCTCTCTAGGTCATTCTCTTTCAAAGCCATGTCTTTCTTTCTATGTAACAATACAGAAAGGTAAAACCAAGCAACTGAAAGAGAAATCAGAATCTGTTGGCCTCTGCCTCAATTTCCTAGCTAGGTTAAGAGAATCAATGGTTGGTACTTGAGATAAGAATCAATATAAGCTTTTATGTTTTGGGGAAGACTTAACTACGATTTGCTCATGAATATCAAAATCACAATCAGGAGACTCATAGTGTACTAATAATTCTGTTATGCATTCTACAAAGTATAAGTTTGTAACTATGTAATAATCATGAAATCATAAATGTTGAATAAACAATAAACTATATTGATCATTTGAATAAATGGTTATAGCAAGAAATCATCCTTGAAGTGCATATTGATAGAGCATGGGAAAGCTATTAGAGAGTGAACCTTAGATTTCAGGATGAATACAGCTATGCTATATTCACACAACTGTAAAAATTGGGCTACAGGTATGATTAATACTCACATTTCTTGATTTATCCCTTCCTCAATCTTTATGATCTGTAAGAAAAAGAATGGTATCACGGTAGAAGGTTGGAAAATAATATCCAAACAAAATTACCGCTTAAAAAAATATCCAAACAAAATTTATATAGAAACAATAGGTAAAATTCATTGGTTCGTATGAAGTGCACTCGAAGCATAAATGGAAATAAAATAGTAAAAGTGGAAAAGAAAGATTAACTACCTTAAAAACTTTGGTGAGGAAGAAGCATAATACAGAAGAAAAGATCATATGGAGTAAAGTCAGACCTACTGGATAAGGGAAATTTATCTCTTTTGATGACAGAACCCACTGCAATAATACTCATATGTCTATTACAGTAGTATAAGATGAATATATTCATCAATAAGATAAAAGGTCAGATAGAAAATATACTTTCGGTTTATGGACCTTTCCAAAGCCACCGAATTGGTAGTCATGGATTCCAACCCAGCACCAATACCTTACATACAACTCACAAAACAAGAGAAGAGACATAGTGAATATACAGTCAAACAATACTACAAGTAAATTAATTAATACCTATATCATAAAAACCAGCTTCTGTAGCAGCAACAACGTCATCTACAGCTTGAAGACCAGATGAACACTGTCAATTGACCCTTCAAACCAGAATAGTTTCTGCATAGAATACAGTAACATTGTAAAAAAAGTGATTGGAGATTACACGAATTAAGGGAAGCTTTGCACTTACGTACTTATAGTTAAATCTCAGAAGAAAATAAACAAATCTTGTTAGTACAAATTTATTACCAACAGGCTAGCAAGTGTATCATTTTTTTTTAAAAAGTGGCTTTCTGTTCAAATAGTTAAACTAGTTTGCGAGGAAAACCAGCAATGAATTTACGTGGCCCATAATAGCCCAATAGAACACAAGTTATATTGTTGTATTAAGAGGGAATTTTTTTTCAAAGAACTTGGCACAAAATATATTAATATACGAAACATTGGGTTTATTTAGAGTAAGAGAAATATACCTTATAGGTACAATTAAGAGACTCTTTACACCTCTCTTGCCAAGCTCCACTAAAACTTTATCAGTGTACGGCTTTAACCACTCTACAGGACCAACTCGGCTCTGCCAATAACAAATGAAAATACTAGAACCAAAATTGTCGGATGAAAATTCCCCACAAGCCAGTAATTTTAAGCATGCACAAATTATTTATCACTTGAATAACATAACTTTTTGGCCTTGATGAAGACCATTACCGATAATTCTTCTAATAAAATATTTATTTTATTAAAGTGTAAAAAATAAAACCGAAGGATCAGTTAATGAAAAAAATTGCAATGTAACTTTTAAATCGAATTGACAATCTTTTTTTACTTGATAAGCGAGGGTGTGCTGGTTTAAAATTCCTCTAGATTTCAGTTCTTTCATGATCAAATGAATGCACTCTTCCATTTGATCTTTATAAGGATCTCCTGCATCTTCAACATAGCTAACTGGAACTCCATGTGCACTGAAGAATATCATTACCTAATATAACACAGTTAACATGAACATCTATCAATAGAACCATCATCTTTAGTATCATTATTTCTTTATTATAAACTAACGTACAGTGACAATCCTAACGCTAACAACAAAGTGAGATGGTCCTACTTGCTTGATTTTCTTGCAGAGCATAAAATATCATGCACAAAAATTATTAACTACAAATGACAACTTTTATCAAAATACAGGTCCTTTTTGCCATTATTGTCACGATCGACCCAATCAAAGGTCAGAAGGATGGTTTGCTTATCATAGGAAATGCCCAATAGGGGGGTTATGAGGGGGTTTTGTCTATGGGGGGGGGGGGTGGTGTTGTATGCTATAACTTATGCAAACTATAGCCGAAGGCCTAACCAAAAAACTGAACCACAAGAATACGCAGTCGCGAAACAGCGAACGAAGCAACGTAAGCATTCAAAATCATGTTTCTGATATAAGAAATCGACAACCCTAATCGAAGTAAAAAGGAAAGAACAGGGACCTAACTAACCTAACAACTGTCGGTAGAATGAAGGAATAATAAGTACCTACATCGGGAGAATATCTAGCAGTCGCGCACAAAACCCTTTATTGAACCAATTTCGATCACGCGGAAGTCGGCAGGCGACGTCGATAGGAAGTGGGTATAAATTTTGAATCCTAAATTCCTCGATTTCTTCGATCGCGAAGTGGAGAGAAGATAAAATATGTAGTGGCGAAGTGGAGAGAAGATAAATTTCGTTTGCATGGGAGAAGACGTAGTGGCGAAGTGGAGAGAAGAAATGCCCTAATTTCGTAGTCTGGAAAATGAAAGACATAGTCGATAAACAGGATAAAAAGTAAAAATTTTACATCGGTACTTTGTTACAACGGGCCCTAATTTCGTTGTTGATAAACCACGTAATAACTGGGGAGAGAAGAGCCCTAATTTCGTAGTTGATCTATTACAACGGGCATTTGCGGAATGTTGTAAAATATACTTTCATTATAACGAGCAGAAGTTGACCGTTGTAATATCTCTCTATTACAACTGGCAAATAATGCAAGTTGTAAGAAGGGCGTTGGACAGAGCATCTATTACAACTGTTCTAAAATGACCGTTGTAATAGCCATCTATTACAACGAACAGAATATGCCCGTTGTAAAAAGGACGTTGTAATAGGGTATTTTTGTTGTAGTGTTGGAGTATTTACTGCAGATATCTGCATTTTGTACAAAATTAATAGCTAAAATTTAATCGAATAAAATAAATTTCCCTAAAAGGTGATAAAAGTTACCTCATGGAATAAGAAACCAAACCAGTGACAACCGAGTTAATTGGTAGTTAGCGCTATCCAATCTAATTATCAAAAAATTGTGGTAGTAATAAAATCTTAAATAACGAGAAATAACGTAAAGTATGACCTCTTCCGTTCAGTTTTGATTATGGTAAGATTATGCTCCTTTATCTGCTGTAGGGACCTAATAACATTATCTTGGCTTCAAAATCCCAAGTAATATTTTTTTATTAACAACATGTACGTCAAATGGTTAGAGTTATGTAGTTGTATATACGAACCCTTAAAAAATCATTGATTGCGAAATATTTCTAGCAGAGAAGGTGTTCAATATTACAAATATGTAAGATACAACTTGTAATTGATGAAATCCAATAATAGCATAAGTTATTAGGGGTTTATTTATCAATCATCTGCAATTGGATTGCTTATGTACTAGCCTTTTAAAACTGTAAACTTTAAATTTATAATAATAGCTTCAATCAATCAAAATAAACTAATTTAAATTTAAATTTAGTTTAAAAAATTATTTTAAACGTAACTTGTATAATTTAATATAAGAATCAAACAACTAAATTTATATACTTTTGAATATAAAATATTAAATTGGTTTCAAATTTAAAAAACTAAACCAATTTTAAAATAGATTCAAATCAGTTTATAAAGTTGTACACTAAATCACTCTCAAAAAAGTTGTACACTAAATTAAATTAAAACTTAAATAACATTCAACATAAATTAGAACTTGAGGGGGGAAATTACCAATTAATTAAATCAAGTGGAGATCGGCAAGGTGAAGATCAAAGGCGGAAGCTGGAGATCGGCAGGCAGTGGCAGTGGTCGACAGCAGTGGGCGGTGGTCGAATCATCCACTTTTTCTCTCTCCCTCTCTTTCTATTTTGGGGCAGTGGTAGTGGTCGGCAGCAATGATATCACTAAAATAGATCTATAATCATAACGCATAACCCATGTATTTCTAATGATAAAAATCAAAAGAGAACGAACCTTATTGCTCAATTTCGAACAGCCGAGGGTTCCAACGCTTGATCTATGGTCGATGGATTTGCAGTCGCTCGGGTTGATGATGATTTGCTCGCTCAGGTCGATGACGTTTTGCGCAAAGCGGTGGAGGAGGGAAAAAGGGGCGATTAATTAGGGCAAAGGGGCGGAGGAGGGAAATGAAACTAATTTGGGGCGTTTAGTTTTGGGAACGTGGTGGGGGGGTTCTGTATGCAAGTGCATGGTCAAAATTTTAAAAAAAGGAAACTACAGAACGGCAATTAGCCGTTGCGAAATCAAAACGGCCCATAACCGTTCCTAAATCATTTACAACGGCTGATAATCGTTGCCATTTAGCAACGGCTCAGAACCGTTGCGATTCTTCCGCATGAAGGAGTTGCAAAACTACCAATATGGTGTAGTGGGTGTAAACTACGAACAAGAATTCGTGCCTTACACACCATTTTCTAGTCAAATCCCTGAGTCAGATCCAAAAATAATAAGAAGTGGAATATAAGATAAAATCACCAAAATTGCAAATCTACACAATTCCTATTATTTTAATATAAAAAATTGAGATTTGAACCTAGAATTGACATCTCGCATTGGGGAAGTTTTAGGGACTTATAATTTGATGTTTTCGTAAACCAAAACTCCCTAAAGCATATACAAATCCAGACTATACTAACCATTTACTAAAATAGAAAAGCTAAGATTTCCACTCACAGTTGGTCCACTTTGCCTTCTTTTGGATTTGACATGCCTTTAGTGAACTCTTTCATATCTTTTTTATATATATACAATAAGGGATTTGTATATACGTTAGATTCAAAAAATTAGAGGTTTTGAAGGAGAGTAGATTGAGAAGATAAACAATAAACAAAAATAAATATATAGGATTTCTTACCTAAAACCCTAATGGAGTTTTCTGAACCTTTGATGAAACGAACTAACAAGCTACGCCAGGTTTAAAGAATAATTTGTGAATAAAAGTAATAGTTATAGTGGTTGGAATGCACTAGAACCATCGGATTTAAGTCACTTTAAAATAATATAATCTGATATGTTCATTGCTACAAAACCCTAGCTGCCACCAGTATTCACCGGAAGACTGCTCCTACCACCGGTGTACTGCTAGCGATCGACCGATCATGGGTCAGGGTTGACCGGTCGCTATTTTGGTAATGTTATATTGTTTTACCGTGGTTAATTTATTTACTTTCTTAGTTATAATTTAACGTTAATGTTAATTTTTAACTATTACTTAACCCCTAAGTCTTAACTTCCTAATTTAAGAATTATTTAATTATTTATATTTGAGTTCATTTAAATAATTTTGAATCCTAAAACTTTAAACGTCCATAACTTTCCCATTTGAGCTCCGTTTTCAACATATTATATATGGAAATTTATCAGAATTCTGCATTGAACACAACAACACAACTTTCGGGTCTAAATTATAACTTCTGCAAAATTTCCATTTTCAACCTTATTTATTTAATTAATTAATTTATTATAGATTTTTACAGGGTGTTACGTAACACTCTCCAAATGTTGGCCAGTGTATTACTTATAGTTGTTGGATGCACCAAATACATACTGACAGTTATTGAATAACTATAGAATGAGTCACTTCATAGTTTTCTATTGGTTAACATAACTAAGGTCAATATAACTAAGATCAAACAAAAAATATTGATCTCTCAGGCAATATAACCTTGACTGACCCTGACCCTATAGTTGCTTCCTCTGTTGCTCGTACTTTGAACTGCTCAATTGGTCATTTCCCCTATTTTATCTGGGCCCCACCATCAGGCTTGGAAGGATGAAATGTGGAGATTGGGGTATATTGTTAGATAAATTCAGTCATAAGCTTGCAGGTTGGAAGGGCTCCTTTATGTGTAGGGCGGGGAGATTCACCTTGGTCAACTCTGTCCTTTCCTCCCTGCCTACTTTCTCATTCTCTTTCTACAACGCTCTGAATTTGATGATCAAGAGAATTGAATCTATAAGGAGAGCTTTTCTTTGGAAAGGCTTAGATCGAATCTCGCCTATCAACTACCTGGTTGCTTAGGAGAAGGTGTGTAGACCAAAGCATGAATGGGGATAGGGGGTTATTAATTTGTATCATTTTAACAAATCCCTGTTAGGTAAATGGGACTTGGAGCTGAAACGAGGATGCTCCGAGCCATGGGTAGTATGGATTAATAACTTGTACTATGCTGGTAACTTCTTACTATCTGACTTATAATTTCACCCTCCTTCTTCCAATTTCTGGAAGGGAATACTTCTCTACTGTGAAGAGTTGTAACAACCCGTAATTTTTGATAATTAAAAACAATTAATTTAATAAGGTTTTTTGATTTAATGTTAGAAGAAATAAAATTAGAGATTTAATAATAAGAATATAATTGGAATGGAATGTAATAGTATTAATTTAAGGTAATTGATAACCCCTTTAAATGTAATTCCAAGTTATTGGAATGTTTAGAAAGTTATAATTGATTATAGATTGTGAATTTATTAAAATAATGTGTGTATCAATTGACAATTTGATTAAAGGAGTAATAGATAATTTAAATGTTGATTTATTAATGAAATAATGTGTAATAAATTGTAATTAGATAGAATTGATACTGTGTAAGTTGTTATAACATTTGTTTGTGAATAATAAACTTACAAATGTTATTAAATGTAGAAATGGTGACAATTGTTATTTGTTACCCATTTATTTAATCAATTACAAATAAATGTAAATAAATGCTACATTAATGTGAGTTAAGACAATAACTGCAAATTATTAATGTGATAAAATGTATAGAAATGTTAATTATATTAATAAGGTAAAAATTGGTTTAATAAAAGAGTGAAACAAAGATAAATTAATTTATTGAGATTTTTAAATTTTAATAAAATTGACAAAAATTCAAGGTAATTGAAATATGGCTACTAATATGGTAAATGATGAAATTGGAGAATATTAATGTAATAAGCTATAACCCATTGTTGAATATATGCATAGAGTAATGAATGATGAAATAAAAAGATTGAAATCAAATTAAATCAATTTATTGGAATTAAATTTTGATTAATTGGATTTAATTACAGTTGAAATTGAACACTGTAATTAGTGTGATATTTAACACTGAATTGATATGTAAACTTGTATTAAACCATTGTAAATGTCTAAGTGATCAAAAATGATGAAATTTGTTAATTATAAGATTTGAAATTAAAAAGTGATTTATCCGATGTAATATTAATTTATTTAATTAATGTAAAAATAGCCATTTTGGCCACTGTTTCGGATTTCGACGAAACCAGTTTCATCGGATCCGTAACGGTGAATTATTGTAAGGTTTCAAGTTTCCTAGCGATCGGACTTGTCATTTGATTGTACGGACTCGAAACACGTAGAAATCAATTTAATTAGATTTAATTGAAATCTATTTGAAATAAGCTGATTTTTAAGCTAACTTCTTTATACGATGGAATTAGGAATTGAAACTTGTTCCATTGATTTTAAAAATATCAAAAACATCTATTTTGATATATGGGATGACCCACTTTCGTTTCGGAAGCGAAACGGGCTTTTCGGGTCGTTATTGTCAATTCGAACCAGTTCGATATGTTATTCATTCTTATCAGGCTTTGTTAGTATATATTGTCCTATTTCTAAAAACCCTAGCAGTCATTTTACTTATTCTATATGTACATCAACTTCTGTCTGTTCCTCCTTCTCAAATGGCAGAAATCCAAATTCCAAAATTCAATTGAAAATCAAAACCAAATCGAAAAATTAAAACTCCTCAACCTATATCATATTATATATCAATTCGAAGCTCTCGATGAGTGCAACTCAAATGTACTGCTCGTTTTTGTAATCGGATTCTAATTTGTACGGAATTGGCCAAATCATTCTCGGCCGTCCATAGGGTTCCGATCAACGTCGATAGATCGCCAAACCAATGGTACCGTTGCGTGGAGAGTGCCTCGCGCAGTGCATTTATAGTGTTCTCGTGGTTGGATGACGGTAAGATCGCCTTGAAAAATTGGAATAGGGTTTAAGTATGGGGTGGCGGCTGGCTTTCCTAGAACGTCGATCGGCTACGTGACGTGACGAGGGTGGTCGAGGATGTTGTGAGGGAGGACGGCGGCTCGCCTGGTGGTGGCGCACTTGGTCGCGACTGGCCATGGTGGGTGCACGTGTGGTCATCATGCTGGCGGCTGATGCATCGTGCATGTTAGGGTTTGTCTTGTGTGAGCATAGAGATGAGGTGACGTGTGATTTGATTTTTATTATTTTATTTATTTTATATAATAATTCGTATAACTTCTAATGTAAATAACTTTTTCATATGAGCTCGGATTCATGCGCAGTTTTCTCCGCTGTGGTCATATCAAAATTTCGGACATTATGGAACTTGTTTGGACGAATTCTGAGACAGTTGAATTTTGGGCCTTATTGTGGATTTCAAATCGATTTGAAATCAAAGGTGAGTGTTTTAACCCACTCACAATTACTAAACTATCTTATGTTAGTTAATTTAAATTTATGACACCATTAGAAATTAATTGATCGATATTTGGTATGTTTAAATTATCATTCTAGTTAAATTTGACTTTTATTGCATTTAATCATTGTTTAATTCAATATTGAATTTAATTGTCAAATTTAACACCTGTTAATGATAATCAGTTAGCTATTGATGTTTATTGGTTGATTTGGATGATTTTTGTGATGGATGTTTGATTTGTTGATATTGGATGATTGGATGTTGTATTTTATATTGTTATAACACTGCAAGTTCCCTATGGGTTGAAATGATACATACCCGAACGATATATAGATTAGGGAAAAATCGTTATGGGTTGAAATGATAGACTTGAGCGATTTTATGGATTTTTATTTAATTACGGATTGTGGTTTGAAATGATATATAACCGTAAAATTTTAAATTGCAGATTGAAATGATAAATATCCGTATCAGTTGACCATAGGGTAGAAAATTATATACAGACACCGAATTGGTTAAATTAAATGATTTTTAATTCTTTAAATTTTGAATTCAGTTAACTGGCAATTTGAAATAGAAATTGATTTATATAAACTGAATTATTTTCGATAATCCAAGCGTTAATGCTGAAATTGGAATTGATTCAATGAGTTGTTCAAAGGATTTAAATTGGAATTTCAAAGTTGAAGTGTCAAATATAGATGTATTTATAGGAATTGAGTTATTTAAATTGTTTGGATATAACTTTGAAATCTAATTTAAATCTATTTAAACTATTTCTACCAAATTAACTATTTTAATCAATTTAAAACTATTTTAATTTATTTTAATCTATTATAACCTATTTAATCCAATTTATATCCATTTTACCTATTTTAAACTAATTAAATTTATTTAACCTATTGTAAATCTATTTAATATAATTTAATCTATTTTAAATTTATTTAATCTATTTTAAATCTATTTAATATAATTTAAATTTATTTAATATACTTTAAATCTATTTAAAATAATTTAAATCCATTTAAAATAATTTAAATCTATTCAATCTATTTTAAATCTATATAAATCATTGTAAATCTAATTAAATCAATTTTAAATCTATTTAAACTATTATTATTATTTAAACTATTTTAATCTATTTAAACTATTTTTAATCTATTTAAACTATTTTTAAACTATTAAAACTATTTATGACTATCTAAACTATTTTCTAAAATTTCAGACTGTGTAATGTTGAAGTTTTTATATTTAAATCCTTGATGATGACACAACCTAAGTTGGAATTTGGAATTGATACCTTTTTATGAAATGACATATTCGAGTAAATATGGTGATTTTGGAATAAGGATTTAATTAACCTATCTTATCAATAAATTCAAAAGTGAATATGATTTTGGAAGTGAATGTGATTTTGAAAGTGAATATGATTCGAAAATGATATGATTTTGAGAATATGATATTTTGGTATCAATTATGAATTTTGGTATCAATTATGAATTGGTTTTGGGAAATGTAAAAGAACCATCTGGTGTGTAATAAGCGTTTGGTTGTTAAGGAGACCGAGATCAGATATTGTCATACTCTCTGCCAATAACGAAAACCACTTTAACAACTGTGTACATGGTGGAGATTCCAGAACTGAAGTAGGATGGTTTGGCGAACGATTATGTATGAGGTATTTAAGTGACCCTGACTCCCGTGAGTCAGCTTAGATGTGACTAAAACAGGAGCTATGTCAGGCCAAGTGAGGTCATTCCTTCGATCAGACACATTTCTTCGATACCATACTATTACCTTGTGATTGATTTGGTGGCCACCCCTTGATTTTGGTTTGGGAGTGTGTTCCGAGGTGGGCGGTAGTAGCTGCTATGTGTTACCACCAATTTGGCTCTACAAACAGTATATCTTCCCTGGCATTGCCTCGAGTGCCGTATTCACATGCCCTATCGCTCCTTCTACGAGTTTGTTTTGTTTCATACCTATGGAGTGCCCTCTGATAGCCCTTCAGTTTACGAAGGAATTACGGTAGTGTATAGACTATGAGAATATATAAAATGTGTTAAGGGGGATATGGGTAACGTCTTAACGCTATTTTAATACTTTACTTTACCGTAGACACTATTATAATAGCGTATTGTACTATGTATGTAAATAGTTTAACGGATCCTTAGGAGATGGAAATACCGAACATCTCTTAAGTTATTGCACTCACGTTGACACTGCATAAGAGATGTCAAGCCCCGTAAACATCTCTGACGCCATTGCACTCATATTTATTTACCGTAGATTTAACTTACATAAGATCTTTTAGTTCTAACTCGAGTGTTTTGTCCTTTCAATTCGCTCGGCTCAGTTTGAGCTTTTCGGTTTATCGTAGACTGCTTTTGGAGGATGAAGACGAAGATTTTGTACTATTATTATTTACTATATTTATTCCATTGCATCATGTTGTTCCACTTCATTTATTTATTTATTATTTATTCTTGCTGTATGTAACTCTGATCTATATTATAAAAGGTTTAATCAGTGTTATTTGTAAACAGCTTCATGAACTGTTTATTTGATTATTATATTTTGTCATTCCGCTGCGAGATTCTGTATTTGTTTTCTTTCTTTCTTCACTTTTTCTTATTTAACCCATGACAGTCTGCCCTTTTGAATGTTTTGAGTCTGACGTGCGTGTCTGCTTAAAACGTTCAAAAAGGCAGGTCGTTACAGTTGGTATCAGAGCTTTAGTTTAGCGATAACCTTAGCTTTGTGGGGTCTGACTCTTTAGAAGTAGGGTACTAATACCCTAGAATGAGTCGCTGAGTGTATATATATGAGAGAGCGTATTTGTTAGTGTTATAAAAGGTTTTTTGTATTGTGTTAATTTGTTCCGTTTTGTATTTTTAAATTTTGGTCGGTGCATAGGACGCTATGACATCGATAGGGATTTCTAAATACTTAATAGGACAGACCGACATAATATTGTTTTGAAATATAGGTAAATGAAATAATTTTGCCTATTATATATTTTGTATATAAAATAATAAAACTTTATAAATGATATAGTTGGATGTAATATGTTGTTTGTTAAGTAGAGAAATTTTATAAATATTGATTGGAAAATAGGATTTACAAATAAAGTAAATATAAATTGGATGTTTAGAACAGAAGTTCCGGGATTTTTGAAAATTTCTTTCGAAAGATTTTGGAATATAATATTAGTATTATTTGGAAGTATTTTCAGATATAAATATTTCAATATGATTTGAAAGAAACGTTTAAAAGAATTTTGGAAGGAAATAAGTTCTGTACTCCCCTCTCTGTCGCTGGAAAATAATTTCGTTGATGAGTGCACGCATCATCGACGTTCATTTTCGAGTTTCAAAGTGGGAAGGCCATTGTAGTAGTTTTACTACACTTGTTTTGATAACAAATCTTAATTTTAAATTTATAAATAGGATTTGGATATATAAGAGATATGAATATATATATATATATATATATTATTTTAAAATAATTGAAAAGGAACCCGGTTGTTTAGCTCTTAAGTTTTTGTAAATTCGAAACTGAAATTATTGTAATTAATGGAATCTTGACTATATTAATAATTGGAAACTTCTAAAAGGAAAATAATAAATTTGATGTTAAAATGATTAATGAAATAGAGAAGAAATTGGAAATTTTTAAACTGTAAATAAAAAGGAAATAAAAATAAGAAATGGTAACTATTGAACATTTTGTTAACTAAATAAATAAGAGAAACTTGGGTAGTATTCAATTGCATTCTAAAAGACACACACACACACACACGCACACGCACACACACACATATATATATAACTTACCAAATCATTAAAATTTGAAATGTTAAATAGGATATGAAATAGAATATTGTATAAGTAAACTTAGAAATGAAAGTGTTCAATGGAATTTCTTCTGTAAATAAAGAATTCTGGTATTATAAATTGTTATAAACTTAAGTTGATAATTTGAAATGCTACTAATTAAATGTAATAAAAGTGAATAAGGTAAGAAAATGATTATAAGCTTAGGTTAACATTTAAGCTATCTATAATGAGATTGAATAGTAAAGGTGAATACTATAAGTAAATAATTATAAACTTAAATTAATGTCGAGGCCATTTATAATTAAAGTGAGTACTATATTAATTGAATGATTATAACTTCAGAAGTGTTGAAATCATTAAATTAAATTGTAAAGAGACTTACATAAGAATGAATAATCTAAATAATTGAAATAAAGATAATTTATGTAAGCAATGAATGTAAAGTAATGAAAAGAGTGGCATTATATGAATAGATGAGAAATAAATTTTGTACGAAATAAATGTAAACTAATAAAACAGCATTGTATGAATGAAGAAAAATGAACAGTAAGTGATATGAAAAGAAATTAATTAAAAAGAACTTGAATAATATTTGAAATCATTATTTATTTTGGCTTATGGATTGGTTGGAAAAGGATACCTCTATTTTGTATAGAAATGTATAAATAATCTATAAACTTTTATCAACGACTGTTGAATGTATAGTTTACTTCATAGTTTATTTATCATTTTATACGATTAGAAGTTCTGAACCCGAACAAACCATTTTTTTTGGTTGCTATGGATGGACGATTGATTTCTTGGTTGAAATGATGTTTGTACTGTTTGTTTGCAAATGATTATTGTTATGTTGTGATGTTTGTTTGTTATTTATCGAAACAACTTAAATATTTCAATTTTATATAATTATTAACTCTTTTGGATTATATAAGTGAAATATAAGTTATAGAAGCAATAGCTACTGCTTTTGGTTTCATAAAATAAGCGTTATTTACCCGACAAATAAGTATGTTCTCGGATTACGGTTTTCTAGCAATATTACTGTTTTTTCCGTTGTTTGGGACATTTTATTTTGAAAAATATGATATATATATTGTTATTATTGATATTATTATTTCTCCCAGACCTCTCTGTACAAATGAGACTCTACCGAAATTTTCCATAAATTTTGGACTTAGAAAATTTTGTGAAAATTTTTCAAAATTTTATTAACTTGAATATAAAGGATTTTATTATTATAAATTGATATATTTTATTTAAATTATTTAATTATGTAAATTAATTGTTTATAAATTTAATATTTTGAATAAGATATATTGACTACTTGATTCCTTCTTTTCCCTTCTTTCCCTTTTCGAGGACGAAAAGTTTTGAGTGGGGGAGAGTGTAACGACCCGTAATTTCGATAATTAAAAACAGTTAATTTAATAAGGTTTTGTGATTTAATGTTGGAAGAAATAAAAATTAGTGATTTAATAATAAGAATATAATTAGAATGGAATGTAATAGTATTAATTTAAGGTAATTGATAATCGCTTTAAATGTAATTCCAAGTTATTGGAATGATTAAAAAGTTATAATTGGTTATAGATTGTGAATTAATTGTAATAATGTGTGTATCAATTGACAATTTGATTAAAGGAGTAATAGATAATTTAAATGTTGATTTATTAATGAAATAACGTGTAATAAATTGTAATTGGAAGAATTGGTACCGTGTAAGTTGTTATAACATTTGTTTGTGAATAATAAACTTACAAATGTTATTAAATGTAGAAATGGTGACAATTGTTATTTATTAGCCATTTATTTAATCAATTACAAATAAATGTAAATAAATGCTACATTAATGTGAGTTAAGACAATAACTGCAAATTGTGAATGTGATAAAATGTATAGAAATGTTAATTATATTAATAAGGTAATAATTAGTTTAATAAAAGAGTGAAACAAAGATAAATTAATTTATTGAGATTTTTAAATTTTCATAAAATTGACAAAAATTCAAGGTAATTGAAATATGGTAAAAGATGAAATTGGAGAATATTAATGTCATAAGCTATAACCCAATGTTGAATATATGCATAGAGTAATTAGTGATGAATAAAAAGATTGAAGTCAAATGAAATCAATTTATTGGAATTAAATTTTAATTAATTGGATTTAATTACAGTTGAAATTGAACACTGTAATTAGTGTGATATTTAACCCTGAATTGATATGTAAACTTGTATTAAACCATTGTAAATATCTAAGTGATCAAAAATGATGATATTTGTTAATTATAAGATTTGAAATTAAAAAGTGATTTATTCGATTTAATATTAATTTATTTAATTAATGTAAAAATAGCCATTTTGGCCACTGTCTCGGATTCCGACGAAACCAGTTTCATCGGATCCGTAATGGTGAATTATTGTAAAGTTTCAAGTTTCGTAGCGATCGAACTTGTCGTTTATCGTACGGACTCGAAACGCGTAGAAATCAATTTTACTAGATTTAATTGAAATCTGTTCGAAATAAGATGATTTTAAGCTAACTTATTTATACGATGGAATGAGGATTTGAAACCTGTTCCATTGAGTTTAAAAATATCCAAAACGACTAGTTTGATATATGGGATGACCCACTTTCGTTTCGAAAGCGAAACGGGCTTTTTCGGTCGTTATTGTCAATTCGAACCAGTTCGATATGTTATTCATTCTTATGAGGCTTCGTTAGTATATATTGTCCTATTTCTCAAAACCCTAGCAGTCATTTTTCTTATTCTGTATGTAAATCAACTTCTGTCTGTTTCTCCTTCTCAAATGGCTGAAATCCAAATTCCAAAATTCAGTTGCAAATCAAAATCAAATCGAAAAATTAAAACTCCTCAACCCATATCATATTATATATCAATTCGAAGCTCTCAACGAGCGCAACTCAAATCTGCTGCCCATTTTTGTAATCGGATTCTAATTTGTCCGGAATTGGCCAAATCATTCTCGGCCGTCCATAGGGTTCCGATCAACGTCGATAGATCGCCAAACCAATGTTACCATTGCGTAGAGAGAGCCTCGTGCAGTGCATCTGTAGTGTTCTCGTGGTCGGATGACGGTCAGATCGCCTTGGAAAATTGGAATAGGTTTTAAGTATGGGGTGGCTGCTAGCTTTCCTAGAACGTCGATCGGCTACGTGACGTGACGAGGGTGGTCGAGGATGTTGCGGGGGAGGACGCGGCTCGCCTGGTGGTGGCGCACTTGGCTACGACTGGCTATGGTGGGTGCACGTATGGTCATCGTGCTGGCGGCTGATGCATTGTGTGTGCTAGGGTTTGTCTTGTGTGAGCATAGAGATGAGGTGACGTGTAATTTAATTTTTATTATTTTATTTTTTCCTATATAATAAATCGTATAACTTATAATGTCAATAACTTTTTCATATGAGCTCGGATTCACGCACGGTTTTCTCCGCTACGGTCGTATCGAAATTCCGGAATTATAGAACTAGTTTGGACGAATTCTGAGACTATTGAATTTTGGGCCTTATTTTGGATTTCAAATCGATTTGAAATCAAAGGTGGGTGTTTTAACCCACTCACAATTACTAAACTATCTTCTGTTAGTTAATTTAAATTTATGACCCCATTAGAAATTAATTAATCGATGTTTGGTATGTTTAAATTGTCATTCTAGTTAAATTTGACTTTTATTGCATTTAACCATCGTTTAATTCAATATTGAATTTAATTGTCAAATTTAACACCTGTTAATGATAATCAGTTATCTATTGATGTTTATTGGTTGATTTGGATGATTTTTGTGATGGATGTTTGATTTGTTGATATTGGACGATTGGATGTTGTATTTTATATTGTTATAACACTGCAAGTTTCCTATAGGTTGAAATGATACATACCCGAACGATATATAGATTAGGGAAAAATCGTTATCGGTTTAAATGATAAACTCGAGTGATTTTATGGTTTTTTATTTAATTCGGGATAGCGGTTTGAAATGATATATAACCATAAATTTTAAATTGCGGATTGAAATGATAAATTTCCGTATCAGTTGACCATAGGGTAGAAAATTATATACGGACACCGGATTGGTTAAATTAAATGATTTTTAATTCTTTAAATTTTGAATTCAGTTAACTGGCAATTTGAAATAGAAATTGATTTATATAAACTGAATTATTTTCGATAATCCAAGAGTTAATGCTGAAATTGGAATTGATTCAATGAGTTGTTCAAAGGATTTAAATTGGAATTTCAAAGTTGAAGTGTCAAATGTATATGTATTTATAGGAATTGAGTTATTTAAATTGTTTGGATATAACTTTGAAATCTAATTTAAATCTATTTAAACTATTTCTACTAAATTAACTATTTTAATCAATTTAAAACTATTCTAATTTATTTTTATCTATTATAACCTATTTAATCCAATTTAAATCTATTTTACCTATTTTAAACTAATTAAATTTATTTAATCTATTATAAATCTATTTAATATAATTTAAATTTATTTAATCTATTTTAAATCTATATAATATAATTTAAATTTATTTAATCTATTTTAAATCTATTTAAAATAATTTAAATCTATTTAATCTATTTTAAATCTATATAAATCATTTTAAATCTAATTAAATCAATTTTAAATCTATTTAAACTATTATTATTATTTAAACTATTTTAATCTATTTAAACTATTTTTAAACTATTAAAACTATTTATGACCATCTAAACTATTTTCTAAAATTTCAGACTGTGTAAAGTTAAAGTATTTATATTTAAATCCTTGATGATGAAACAACCTAAGTTGGAATTTGGAATTGACACTTTTTTGTGAAATGACATATTTGAGTAAATATGGTGATTTTGGAACGAGGATTTAATTAACTTATCTTATCAATAAATTCAAAAGTGAATAGATTTTGGAAGTGAATGTGATTTTGAAAGTGAATATGATTCGAAAATGATATGGTTTTGAGAATATGATATTTTGGTATCATTTATGAATTGGTTTTGGAAAATGTAAAAGAACGATCCGGTGTGTAATAAGTGTTTGGTTGTCAAAGAGACCGGGATCAGATATTGTCATACTCTCTACCAATACCGAAAACCACTTTAACAACTGTGTACGTGGTGAAGATTCCAGAAATAAAGTAGGATGGTTTGGCAAACGATTTTGTATGAGGTATTTACGTGACCCTGACTCCCGTGAGTCAGCTTAGATGTGACTAAAACAGGAGCTATGCCGGGCCAAGTAAGGTCATTCCTTCGATCGGACACATTTCTTCGATACCATACTGTTACCTTGTGATTGATTTGGTGGCCACCCCTTGATTTTGATTTGGGAGTGTGTTCCGAGGTGGGCGGTAGTAGTTGTTATGCGTTACCACCAATCTGGCTCTACAAACAGTATATCTACCCTGGCATTGCCTCGATTGCCATGTTCACATGCCCTATCACGCCTTCTACGAGTTTGTTTTGTACCATACCTATGGAGTGCCCTCTGATAGCCCTCCAGTTTACGGATGAATTACGGTAATGTATAGACTATGGGAATATATAAAATGTGTTAAGGGGGATATGGGTAACGCCTTAACGCTATTTTAATACTTTACTTTACCGTAGACACTATTATAATAGCATATTGTACTCTGTATGTAGATAGTTTAACGGATCCTTAGGAGATGGAAATCCCGAACACCTCTTAAGTTATTGCACTCACATTGACACTGGATAGGAGATGTCAAACCCCGTAAACATCTCTGATGCCGTTGTACTCATATTTATTTACTGTAGATTTAACTTACATAAGATCTTTTAGTTCTGACTCGAGTGTTTTGTCCTTTCAATTCGCTCGGGTCAGTTTGAGCTTTTTGGTTTATCTAAGACTGCTTTTGGAGGATGAAGATGAAGATTTTGTACTATTATTATTTAGTATATTTATTCCATTGCATCATGTTGTTCCGCTGCATTTATTTATTTATTTATTATTTATTCTTACTGTATGTAACTCTGATCGGTATTATAAAAGGTTTAATCAGTGTTATTTGTAAACAACTTCATGAACTGTTTATTTGATTAATATATTTTGTCATTCCACTGCGAGATTCTGTATTTTTTTCTTTCTTTCTCTGCTTTTTCTTATTTACCCCATAACAATCTTCTCTTTTGAATGGTTTAAGTCTGACGTGTGTGTCTGCTTAAAACGTCCAAAAAGGGAGGTCGTTATAGAGCTTTACATTACCACTAAGATCATAATTGGAAATGATAAAAGGATCTCCTTTTGGAATGATCTGTGGTTGAACTAAATCTCTTTCTGCTTCTTGTTCCCAAATATTTATTCCTGTGCCACTGATCCTCATATATCCATTTTCATGCCTTTCAATTCGATTGTTGCAATATTGATATTTTTTCGGTAATCTCAAGTGATAATCTTGAAGAATTATGCTCACTCTTACTATCAACTTCTTCTGTCCGACTGTCAGGTGATGAAGGCAAATTCCAGTGGGCTTCTAATGCTCTAGGGTCTTTCTCAGTGAAGAGTGTATATCATTTCTACAATTTCTCTAGTATGTATCTAAACTATAAATCGCTTTAGAACCTTAAGGCAACTCCTAAGTTTAAGGTGCACATGTGGCTTACTATGATGAGCAAACTTAACATGACTGATGTGCTTGCTAAGAGGTCTTTAGGTTCTACCACGGTTTGCTTTCTATGTTCAAACTATATTAATTCAACTGCCCACATTTTTTACAACTGTGATTTTAGCTTCTAAGTTTGGGCTCTATGCTCCTCTAACCTTCGTGTTGTAGGGGATATTTCTGAGCATAAGCTATCTCACATTTGGGCCTCCTGCTCACCTAGTTCGTCTGAGGCTCTTCTTGCCTTAACATCCTATTGGACAATTTGGCTACAATGAAATTATAGGTATTTTAATGGTAAGGTAAAGGCTTATATCTATGTGGCTAACAGGGTTCTTCATTATTTTTGTTCTTGGATAGGGGCTCGGCTCGGAGCACTGCAACTACTCATCGATAATGTTTCTCCTCTGGGATCCGCGGGAAGCAACACTAGTGTCATCAATGCTCATCTTTGATTTCCTGTGTTAGGCTTGGCAATGTGTCTACTATAGTTATTTACATTAATATCTATGTGTATGTGGACTTATTATATGCTTGATGCTTTTTAGCTCCTTTTGATCTTGTATATTTGTTATAACTACTGACTAGGTTTGTTAGTCGACTGTACTTCATCCTTCTTATTTAATGATATGCATGTGGCTATACGACCCTTGATCGTATATCCTTTTGGTAAAAAAAGAAAAGAAAATATAGACATGCTAATTTACATAGTTCTCTTGACTTGAAAATACTATCAATCTTCAATATGAAAGTTCTGCTTTGATTGTAGTCAAATCATGGCACGACGTCCATTAAGTGACTATAATTGGGTCGAGTAGACGTACAAAAAGAGAAGCGCTATTCAATAGAGGATTCTTATTCTCGGTTATATGAGGTTAGTATCACGGTCAAATTAAGTCAACTCAAAGTCAAAGTCTTGGCCAAAGCGGTTCAATTGAACTAAGTACTTTTTGTTTGCACTATAGTGTTGAATATGAACGATATTGGAATTTCGACCATTACCAAAGTTTCACAAGTTCAAAGTGATATAGTTTCGACGAATAGAATTGGTGTAAATAACTGTCACAATCGGATAACGCTTAACAAAGTGAAATTAGATGATGTTATTAATTAGTGTGTGTGTGGGTGTATATATATATCCATATATCATAAGTATATATTTGTATGTGTGTGTATAATTATTTTATTATCATACATATGTATAAACATTTTATTCACAGCTTATAAAATATAAATGTATATTTTAATATTTAAAATAACTTATATATATTTAAATTAATATATTATAATAATATGTATATACATAATATTAATATTTTATTTATAAGATAATATATATATATATACATATATTAATATATTTTAAGTATATTATATATAATTATTTAAACTAAGTTAACATACGCACGCACACATAATTTATAACAGTTATATAAAATAGTAGCTTATATACTTACACATATTTGGACAACATATACTTGCATATTAGATGAGATAAAGTGTCCGTTGTGATGTAAATCGTAACATCTATACACGGGCACGTTATACCTTGCACGAGTTGATATATTACACACGCACACACGCACACACACATATATATGTGTATATGACACACACTCATATATAAATATATCAATATATAAATTAAACAAAACTACAAATTTAAATAAAATATTTTATTTTATTTAAATAAAATATAGAAATGTTCTAACTAAATTAGACTTCATAGGCCCACTAAAGATCCAATAAGGGAAATTATTTTGAAATTCACCCATAACTTCTGTTGTGGACTGGCCCGGTTCCAACAATGGTATTAGAGCCCAATAACCTATGCAGTCTTAACTACTTATGTTTGGGTTAACTAATTAAGTTCACAACATAATTTGTAGGGTATATAAGAAAGGTAGTGTTGAATGATTGGGTTTGGATAATCAAGTACTCAGCCATACCTGGCCACCGACCAGGCCCGGATAGATATGTTGAGCCCAAAAGGTTGCTCCTAATAAAAGAGGCCCGATTTAAATTAGGCCTTGGGCTAATTTCAAATTTGTTTTGAAATTAAAAAATAAATTTTTTTTGTTTAAAAGTTAAATTTAAGAATGAGAAAAGTATTATAAATGTTATAACATAAATGTTTTAATATAAATTTAAAATATAATATGTACATATTATAAATGTTATAATATAATGAAATTATCAAAATGTTTGAAAATTAATATAAATTAATTTTGAAATTTATGAAATTTATTAAAGAATTAATATAATATGTTAATTAAATAAGTTAGTTGATTAATAAATATATACATGTATTGTGTTTTATGATATATGTTATGTCGTTTTAAAATGTTAAATTAACATAAGTATACATGTATGTATATAATTAAATTTCAAAATTAATATAAATTTATTTAAAATTTTTAATTAATTAAATAATATACATATATATATGACATATGTGTTATAATACAAAGGTTATAGTATACAATAGATATTTAATATAAATGTTGTATTAAATTAATATAAAATTTGTTAAAATATTGATTAATTAAAATTAATTAAATAAGGTTTAATTAATATAATATTATATATAAGAATATTATACAAGTAATATGAAATATAAAAGTTATATAATAATAAAACTTATATAATATAAATGTATAAATTAAACGTGGAACATTAAGAAACCTTAAATAGACTTAAAGAATAAATACATATGTAAATGTACATATATCATGATTTTAGATGTTTCCGACACTTGAATCACAAGAGTATTTCATAACAAGTACATTATCCCATAAGTTGATACCAATCAATATAATATATGTAAGATTATGAGCCTTCAATATAATTTTGTCCTCTACCATATATATATATATTAATAAATTACATGTATACTCCTTATTATTGAGCAAACTCAAGTTTGGATTATTATGTGTAGTATTATTAATATATTGAATAGATGAGGTAAGATAACTATATGTATTTGTTGAGTAAACTTAAGGTACATATACTATACTTAGGCCGTCGCGATATGGTAGGTACGAGTGAATAATTTCGTTTTGATTTGTTGAGAAAACTCAAAGTCGAAGTGAAAATAGGATAAGGTACCAAGGATTAAGAGTTGTATATGATACAACCGATAAGGAGTTATCCATCAGCCATGGAGCTGTGATTTGTTAAGCAAACTCAAGGTCAGAATTCCAAGATGGATGAGTCCTAACACCCACCAGTGAAGTCGAAAGACTTCTATGTTTCGCTTAGGGTTTGGTGAAACATAAAAGACTAGTGTGAGCCTTATTATATAAATAAAATGATATAACATTTTACCTTTCTAATATTGTAAGAGCATATGTTATATACTATTATAATAATCTACATTAATAAATTTATGCATTTAATATGATTGATAAAATGTTTAATAATTAAGATATACAATTGAGCTGAATTGAAAATTGACAAATAGAAATATAATATATACTTACTAATAAATGGTTCTTGCATGTTAATGTTTCGATATCTATGCTAATGCCTGATTTTATAACTACTAAATATGTTCGTAATTTAGTCGCTTATATGTTTATTTGGTTGAGACCGTGTGTTGCATTCTATTAGTTCTGAACTCAAAAGCAATATAAGACTATGAATATTTGATTCATTTCCAATCACATATAAATGTTATATGGTGAACGATCACTACTCATAATGTATGATATTTCGATGAAATTAGTTCATCAGAAATAAGCAAATAAACTGTACTATGAGATCAAGTATACAATTTAATCAATTACATTAAATATCATATCGTGTTAAATGTAATACAAGACCAAAACTACAATATAGATCTAAGAACTCGATCGTTGAAATGTCAGTTTGATCAGTTTACACAAAGTGCAATATATTTGATGTCCTAAATGTTAAGGATAATCGAGTGCACTTTTGTAAAGAGTTTGTTATGGTGTTGTAGTAAGGGTATTCTTTTGAACGGTTTGACCATTTGGAAAGAAAATCGAGTGTACAAGAGTAGATGTGATTTAAGGTACAGTTGAGACGAAGAGATTGAATAGTCACTTCTTCTTCATAAAGAAACAATGGAAACGAGAATTGTAAAATAATAGTTGATACTTAATATTGGAATAAGAAATATGATTTCTATTCCGAAAATTTATTTTCATATAAAAAATTATTTTCTATAAGATTTATTTCTTTATGTTTAAGATATTTAATCAAAGAACTCTCCGATGTAAACTAGTTGCGGTATATGAAATAAATAATCTATATTAAGTGAATGATGGACCTCTAGATTTAGTGTGCGATTATAGTAATGATGGAAATGGTGGAAGCATCCCATATAGCACATAATGATTGCCCCAAGTTATGAAAATTGTTTTTGTAAAACAAACCGAACATTATTAATGAAATAATGACTATTTTTCGGTGTCGACTAAAATGTAGATGCGGTTATATTTCAATATCAATATTATGAATAATCTTTATGAAATAAAACTATATTTTGATATATTTTTTCACAATAAAAGTGATGCATTGGAAAATACTACTAAAGTATCTGAAATTATTTAAAATTATTTTGGAATTATAGAGTAAGCCGTAGTTTTGAGAAATAATTTTATTACATGATTATGAATCATATGATACTAGTTAATTATACCTCAAACAATTAAGGGCTATGCACCTATTTAGTGGGAGCACCATAAGAGCTGATGAACTTTTCAGATTGATACATATAGATGTATTAAGTCTATTAATACCAAAACGGTTCCATATACTTTGTCATATTCACTGATGAGTTATTATAGATATAGACATGTGTATTTGATACGCATGTATAAGCGTGTAACAAGATTATAGAATATAAAACGGAAGTAAATAATGTAACATGCGATGGAAATGATTCGATTTGATTAAATGGGTGAGTATATTGGAAGGAGTTCTGTATGTGCCTAACATAAATAAAGATCATGTCTCAAAAGGTCACTCCTTTTTATTATACATAATGATGTATTGATAATGAGTAATTGAACTTTTTTGGACAAAGCACAATTTATGATGAGTGAAGTTAAGTTAAATTCTTTCTCTAAAGTGTGTACTTAGGATTAGTACATAAGGTTAAAATTAATATCATCCAAAGAATGGTTTAGAAAACCATACAAGATAAAGCATTTATAAGAAACCCTTACATATCCTAGGCCAAAGAGTTGGTAGGTTGTGTGAGTTGAAAGACTACATGTAATAATTATAAGTGAGATATTCTTATCCCGCCTTTTGGCAAGGCCGTGACACCAAGAAATTGACTAGAAATCAAAGACAGTTCGTTCCGAAGATCGGTTATACACAGGTTCACTATGGATATCGACGAATTTTGCCCGAGTCCAGATCAAGCTAGAATTGATATGACACGACAATTAAAGATGTGGAAGCCAATGTTTTTAATTTCAAGACAATCCGAGTTTGTATGCTCAAGATATGATCGATGCAAATCAAGGAGATCAATTCGTTCGTATCCATCGTTTCACTCTCTTCGCATCGCTCCCATTCGCATCCACCCGAAACTACACTCTTCGTATCCATCCAAATGCGGCCTCCTTCATATCAATCTTGTTCGTATCCATCAGCCTACCTCGTGTCCATGCTACTTTGTATCCATCGAGGACCGAGCTAGTTTGTATTAATTACATGTAAGGTTAGTCCGTATCCATCCACCCTGCAGACCTCATTCGTATCCATCAAGTTCATGGTTGTTCGAATCGATAGCATCCATGAGCCTTCGTATCCATCATAGTCCTTGTTCGTATCAGTCATAGTCCTTGTTCGTATCCATCGGAAAACCTCTCAAACGAAGTCACTCTGTATCGATTGTATCTACAACGATCGATACGAAGTACACCATCAGTTATCGATATGAATAGGGGCTGAAATGGATGGATGCGAATGGAGTATTACAGATGGATACGAATGAAGTCTACAAGGATGAAGGCTCAGTCAACACGGTGAAAAATGTGGATCCACCCCCAATTTATCGTTCCATGTCAACAAGCAAACACATGCCTTTGATCGACACGAAGGAGATGGAGGCGAAGGTATCGATACGAACTCGTATCCATGTTGGAGAACCCAATTTGTATCGATCATATCTCACAATCTACAAGCCCAAATACTACAAAATTTTCACAGGATCTCGCGTACAACCTAAAGAATGTTCGTGCTTAATTTCGACTCGATTGGGCCAAGTCTTTATCGATACGAAATTCGTTCGTATCGATCACATATCGAGTGGGAACCACATGGGATCGATCGCGTGGGCCCACTCACATGCCAGAAGAGGTCTTCCGAGATCTGAGCGAGATATTTGCATCCTAAGCATATATATAGCATCCTAAAGCCTACAGAAGAGAGGACTTTTTGGCTTTTCTACGTCCAAACTCTGCCGGAATCATCATCGTACTTGAAATTGGCTGTTGTAATCAGTGGTAACTCGTTGTAATCAACAAGCAAACATCAATAAAGTCATCAACTTCAAAGTGGATGTAGGTTGGATTGCCGAACCACTATAAACTCTGTGTTCTTTGCTACTTTCCATTCAATTTTTTGAGTGTTCTTCATTTTTAATTCTCTACATACTTGTTATCTGTAATCTATGATTGTGAACTGGTGCTTTCATCGGCAATTAGGTGTTTGTGACCAATTTTGGCGCAACCATTTTGGTGCTTTCACTGAGAACGCTAGCACTCAGGGATTCTAAAGCTTGGAGTTTGGATTTGGAAAGCTAGAAGATCAGATCTAGAAGCAATCATGGCCAAGCAATCAGCAAGAAGACAAAGAATGGAGAGGAGTCATCATGAAGGGAGTTAAGAAGCCTCCTCAGGGGCTAAATCGGACTTCAGCTTTCATCACCAGGGATGAGATAGGGATGATGATAGGAGCCATGCATGAGGAATTATTCAAAAGGCAAGAAGAGATGATGCAGAACATTCTCAGACGAATTGAGAAAGTGGGATCAGGTGGAGCTGTTGGGGTTCAGACCAACAAAGCAAGACCGGAAGGACCAAACCAGGAACCAGATAGAGCGGGACCATCAGGGGCAACCCCTGAACTAGGGGGAACCCCCTAGGAGCGTGTTGATCCAACCTTAGGTAGGATACCGGCTGAGATTAGGCCGCAGGGAGCTAAAAGAGGAGCGGATGCTCGTCCAGGAGAGCAGATTCCAGGATTCCCTTGCGAACTCGGGGGGCAGATCAGAGGCAATGGACAAGGTCCAAAGCTTGGCGACAGTGATAGATTGGCGGAGATGGTCAGACGAGCCATGAAAGGCGGACTAGCGAATAGAGATCTGGAAGATGTGAACAGGAGCCCCTTTGCTCCCACAATTAGACAGGCTAGGAATCCACCAGAATTCAAGCTACCAACACTGGAGACGTACGATGGGAGGACGGATCCTGTAGTACATCTGACAAGGTTCACGAGGCATATGGAGGTACTGGGGGCATCGGAGAGGTCATGGCCCGGTGCTTCCCATTATATTTAATGGACATTGCAGCACTATGGTTTAGACAACTGGAGAGCGGCTCCATTGGAACATGGACCGATTTGACTGAGAAGTTTATGAGGCAGTTTAGAGTTCACATTTCGAGACCCAAGAATGTGATGAATTTGGCAACAATGAAGCAAAGAACCGGGGAATCTTTGAGGAGTTTTCTAACACGATTCAATGCAGCGGCAACATCGGTGGATCGACCAGATCCATCCACGGTTTTGATGGCAGCGGTATCTGGCATAGCTGATGGCACAGAATTTAAGAATTCATTGACAAGGATCCACCTATGGATCTGGGAGAATTTTATCATGAGGCCGAAGGATTTCTGCGATTAGAGGATGCCAATGTTGAAAGAGAGGAAGGAGAGGGAGTTGAAGTTTATGCAGTCAAAGGCGGAGATCCTTCCGAAAAAGATTCAAGCAATGATAAAGGGAAACGGAAAGCCGAGGATAACGGTGATGGACCAAAGCGACCGCGAAAGGAACCAAGATTCACCTCTTATACGGAGTTGAATGAAACTTTGGAGCAAATCTACCAGGATACCCGGGGGCAGATTCCTTATCGAAAGCCAATGAGGAGGGATCCGACCAGCAATGAAAGGAGATCTGACAAGTATTGCTTATTCTACGAACTGAATGGTCATAGCACGAATGATTGCAGGCACTTGAAGGATGAGGTTGAGGGACATATCCAGAATGGTCTGCTATCGCAATATGTGAGAAGGGAAGCGACTACGGTGGAACGTAAGCGACCACCGCCTGCATCAAATGAAGGTGGCTCCTGATCGAGGCGTCGGCTTGTCATCAACTAAACGGAATAACGACGAATAAGTGGCAAACTCCGTACCATCGCGATTAAGTCATTTACACATGTACAGGATTACGAGCGATCCTCGGGCATGCTCTGATACGACTATCAATTGCGTCGGTATAGGTGTTTGCACTTTGACATCTATGTTCTGCTTTTGCTTTTTATTTCGCACATTTGAACTCGATTTTGTTAGACATTTCTGTTGAAAGACTTATTTTGAATGTAAATATGCCATATGTGATTCCATAACGGCTAAGCCACTTACACATGTAGGGGATCGCGAACAGTCCTCAGACATGCTCTGAGATGGCGATAAACCACCATAACCAACAACTCAGAAACTCACTCGAACGTGAAATCTGACAATAATGATACTAAGTCCCCCCCCCCCCGAGCACATACAATTCGCCTCGAATGGTACTCGACCGCGAACAGTCACAATTCGTCTAGAACGACACCCGATCACGAACGGTCACAACTCGCCTTAAACGGCACCCGACTGCGAACAGTCACAATTCGCCTCGAACGACATCCGACCGCGAATGGTCACAATTCGACTTAAGCAGTATGAATGGCGTCTGACAGCGAACGGTCGCATATCGCCCCGAACGGCATATGATCGTGAATGATCACTATTCATTGTCATGTAAGATTATCAATCTCTTTGCAGGTCATTAACAGGATGCGAACATCCAGCTTATCGAACTACAAAACACACCTTCCTATTGCAAGGCATGTTTTGGGGGATAAGTGTTATCCCGCCTTTTGGCAAGGCCGTGACACCAAGAAATTGGCTAGAAATCAAAGACAGTTCGTTCCGAAGATTGTTATACATAGGTTCACTATGGATATCGACGAATTTTGCCCGGGTCCAGATCAAGCTAGAATTGATATGACACGACAATTAAAGCTGTGGAAGCCAACATTTCAAATTTCAAGACTATCCGAGTTTGTATGCTCAAGATATGATCGATGCAAATCAAGGAGATCAATTCGTTCGTATCCATCGTTTCACTCTCTTCGCATCGCTCCCATTCGCATCCACCTGGAACTACACTCTTCGTATCCATTCAAAGGCGGCCTCCTTCATATCGATCTTGTTCGTATCCATCAGCTTACCTCATGTCCATGCTACTTCGTATCCATCAAGGACCGACCTAGTTAGTATCAATCACAGGTAAGGTTAGTATGTATCCATCCACCCTGCAGACCTCATTCGTATCCATCAAGTTCATGGTTGTTCGAATCGATAGCATCCATGAGCCTTCGTATCCGTCATAGTCCTTGTTTGTATCAGTCATAGTCCTTGTTCGTATCCATCAGAAAACCCCTCAAACGAAGTCACTTCGTATCGATTGTATCTACAACGATCGATACGAAGTACACCATCAGTTATCGATACGAATAGGGGCTGAAATGGATGGATGCGAATGGAGTATTACAGATGGATATGAATGAAGTCTACAAGGATGAAGGCTCGGTCAATAAGGCGAAAAATGTGGATCCACCCCAGTTTATCGTTCCACGTCAAAAAGCACGAACGTGCCTTTGATCGACACGAAGGAGATGGAGGCGAAGGTATCGATACGAACTTGTATCCGTGTTGGAGAACCTAATTCGTATCGATCATATCTCACAATCTACAAGTACAAATACTATGAAATTTTCACAAGATCTTGCGTACAACCTAAAGAATGTTCGTACTTAATTTCGACTCGATTGGGCCAAGTCTTGATCGATAAAAATTCGTTCGTATCGATCACAGATCGAGTGAGAACCACATGGGATCGATCGCGTGGGCCCACTCACGTGCCAGAAGAGGTCTCCCGAGATCTGAGCGAGATATTTGCATCCTACGCCTATAAATAACATCCTAAAGCCTACAAAAGAGAGGACTTTTTGGCTTTTCTACGTCCAGACTCCGCCGGAATCATCATCGTACTCGAAATTTGCTGTTGTAATCAATTGTAACTCGTTGTAATCAACAAGCAAACATCAATAAAGTCATCAACTTCAAAGTGGATGTAGGCCGGATTGCCGAACCACTATAAACTCTATGTTCTTTACTGCTTTCCTTTTAATTTTCTGAGTGTTCTTCATTTTTAATTCTCTACATACTTTTTATCTGTAATCTGTGATTGTGAACTGGTGCTTTCATCGGCAATTGGGTGTTTGTGACCAATTTTGGCGCAAACAGATATCTTGTATGAATCATCCTAAGAGAATTTTGGAAATGATAGTCATTAGTGACTAATTTATGTTATGAACTAATGCAAAATCAATTTTATATCAGGCAACTCATAAAATGTCTATAAATGCCCATTCCATTAAACAACCATTTTCAAGAAATACCAACTTTATAGTGAAGGAATTTTTTTAAGAAATTTTTGGTATAACATGAATTATTAGATATGGTCCAATGATAAAAATGATTACAAGGGATGCAATGAAATCGATCGAATCTAAATGAACATAAATACATTAGAATGTCTAATGAGTATTCTTGTACATTAAAGATAAACTATGAGTGAAACTGTGAGTTTCCCGATGTCATGAATATATAATCCTCGGTTGTTTAGTTAAATCATTAAGAGTATTGACTCTATGATATGGCACGATGCACAAATCTAAAATAGATTCCAAGTACATTATCAAAGTATGATTATGAAAGTTGTACCCAAGGTATATGATCCATTGGCCATAAATGTGTCTTTAAGAGAAAGAGAAATGTAGTTGGAATATGGTGAGCCACATTGATAAGAATAATACCATAAATTTCAATTGTTAAAATTAAGGTAATAAATTCACCATTCGATGTGCTCAAGTAGTTTTGGATTACTTACAAAATTATTGCATAGTATGACTTTATGTTTTGGTAAGTATGTGTTGAATTGCAAATTCTAAATAATGATTTAGAGTAAACTCTTTACACATAAAAACCAAAATGTCTCGAAGTTAGTGGAAGCGATGTTGAGTTTGTGAGTTTTGGATATGATCCAAGAACAGATACGAAAGTGTCGTTTGATGAACATCAAAATTGAAAAAAAGTTTTGATAATAATATCAAATGGTTTGATTGTTAATAAAATGCAAAGGAAGCGTGTGCTCATAAGAAAGAAAGTTAAAAAGCTACATAGATATTTCTAAACCATAAGTAAACAACATGCTGTTGATTATTAACAATGTACTTGTAATAAAATCAACCTTAGTTGTATTAATACTCGGCGTTGGATTTATGAATGATGTCTTTTATAGTAAGTATAAAAGATATTGGGAATGTCCCAAAACATTATGCAAGAATACCTTTTTAAAATGTTTAATACGGAACATGTAAGATGGATTCCTTATGCATTGGAAATAGGAATTATCATACATGTTATGTTGTCTACGATATTGTGATTTGTTTATGTATTTAATACCTAAAGTAAATATCAAATCCAAGTTAATATCACTAAATGATAGTTTGGAGTGTTCTCGTGTATTTACGAAGTACTAGAGAATTATTTGCAGAAACAACAAACTCCTTATGAAGGAGTGTTCAAGCTCAAACTTTCACAATTGATATTAAGTATAATAGGTTAATAATAAATTCAACTTAAGAATCTTATGTTGAAAATGTTCCAATTAGAAGATATTGTGGGTGATTTAATGAAAAGGTTGTACATTAACTTGAATAGGCCATAATAAAAGCAATGTATATATATAATAAATGCACAAATTTATAACTGAGCCGAGGGCAATTCCAAATGTTGAGAATCTCATAACATTGTTATATGATAACAATGTCACATATAATTCATAATAGAACTTAAAGCTCAGTGGAAGTCAAGAGACATACTCCAAATTGTTCCACATGATAAAGTTAGTTTATCAGAGTCAGAGAGAGTTGATTGATAGAGTAGATAATTGAAACGTAAATAGCATATCCGTTCACTGAGGGACTAACTAGATTGGTTCTGAGAAACCAATTGGAGAAGTTGGAATAAGATTCCATAGTTGATGCCAACTGCAAATGGGAGATTGATAGAGTTACGGGTAGGGGAAATTGTATAATTTGTTATATATATCTAACTCGATCACCAATCTTGTTCGAAATAAAAAGTGTTTTCTTTCTATTATATACTTAATATAATGTGTTATATTAATTAATTAATTAAATTAAAAATATATTTAATAGAAAATACATAAATGGTGTTTTTTGATAGTAGTTACAAAGTGTTGTAACCGTTGAGATTAGAGTATGTAACGCTCTTCAAATGTTGGGCAGTGTATTACTCATGGCTGCTGGGGGTACCGAGGGGTTACGTACTGATAGTTATTGGATAACTATAGAATAACTCGCTAGATATTTTTCGGTTGATTAATATAACTAAAGTCAAATAGAAAATATCGATGTGACTAATTTACATAATTCTCTCGACTTGAAAATACTATCAATCTTCAATATGAAAGCTCTGCTTTGATTATATTCAAATCATGGCATGGCATCCATTGAGTGATTATAGTTGGGTTGAGTGGAAGTATTGGAAGTGAAACACTATTCAAGAGAGAATTTGCCTCTTAAGTTATATGGGGTTAGTATCATGGTCAACTAAAGTCAACTCAAAGTCAAAATCTCTGGCTAGAGCATTTCGGTTAATAATAATTTTTATTATTGAACCAAGGACTTTGTGTTTGAAGTATAGATTTGAATATGAATGATATTGGAATATTAACCATTACCAAATTCCATAAGTTCAAAGTGATATAGTTTTGGCGAAAAGAATTGGTGTAAATAAAAGTCACAATCGGGTAACGCTTAACAAAGTGATATTGGATTTTACTGAACTCAAGTAAGTAATACAGTTGGCTAAAATGTCACACCACTTGCAAAGTGACGTGTGAACGTTAATATTTGAATAGTTCGATTAATCGCTGACCAAATTTACACATGACGAGTCACACAACCGAAATGATGAATTCTCCTTTGACTAAACGATTTAATTATTTTAGAATCATTATAAATTAATTAAAATAAATTAATATTTATGAAATATTAGTTATAAAATTTGATGTGAGAAATAAAAATTACAAAATATATTTAAAATAGTTATAATTATATCAATCGGTATACAATATCGATAAACGATTAAATTGGATTAAATTGCGTAATATTTTTATATGAGCTTAAATGGGTTTAAGACCCATCATAGGGCTTGTTATTTCAACAGCATATACGTGGTATAGGCGGCTTGATTATGGTGCAAAGGGGCTTGATTTTGGGCTACTTAGATCGAGGGAGAATTAGTATGAGACGAGATCCACTCTTTTCTCTCTTCTATCCATTGTTTAAGCATTCCTAACCTTAATTAGATTAGATCTTTGGATGTCTCCTCCTTGCATCTTTGCTGGCCAAATTCATACCCTAGCCTCTCCATTAATACAAATTCAAATCAAATCAGATTCGAACTCTATTCGATAGCTAAAGATCAACAACTCAAGGATTAGCAATCTACCTAATCAGAAAGGTTTAAAAGAAGAGAGCTTTTCTTTTCAAGGTGTACTTCAAGCCTTTGGGATTATGGTATGATTTTATAGTTAACAATTGTTAGCATTATTTTTATCTTATATGTATATATATATATATATATTATATTGTTAGTTAGGTGACGATCCTAATATGCAAGTAATGTTGTCATAAATTAGTTTGATTATATGCATGTATATATTTTTTCTTAATAATTTTTTTAATCATATATGTCATATCAGTGAAGCCATATAAAATAATATAATTATTATGTTTTATTAAATTAATATATATATTATTTAATTACATATATATATGTTATAAATAGTTGCAATATTATATCGTTGTTAAAATTAGTCATATAATCTTATTTATAACGTATTATAGTGATATTAATTTTCGATAATAGAAAATAATTTTTTTACAAAATTTTTATTATTATTTAAATTAATTTAATTCATTAATAAATTATATTAATTCAAAATGTCATGAAAAAATATTTTTAGATTTTACAAAATTATAGTAGAACTAAATAAGATTTCAACCAAAAATTATTTTTTCTATTTTTAAAATTTAATTATTTAAAATGTCCAGAAATAAATAAATTATTAAAAATAAATTTAAGCCAAAAAAATGTGGAAAAATTCTTCAAGCTATAAAATATCAGCTAGGATTTTCTGGAATTTTAAAATTTAAAATAAAAATTTCTAAATTAAATTTTATTAATATTTGATTAATTTTGAATGAATATTTAATTAAAAATGCATTTTAAAATTAAAAATAACTTCTTTTATGATATGCACATGACATGGAAATAAAAAATCTATCTTGAATAATGTTATTAATTAATATATATTATAAATATATATTTGTATGTGTGTGTATATATATACATATAATTATTTTATTATTATATATATGTATACACATATTGTTCACGGCTTATAAAATATAAATGTATATTTAAATATTTAAAATAACTTATATATATTCAAACTAATATATTATAATAATATGCACATATATAATATTAATATTTTATTATAAGATAATATATATACAAATATTGATTAATATATTTTAAATATATTATATATATAATTATTAAAACAAACTTAACATATATATTGTTATCCTAAAAAATGGATCAACACCCTGGTTTGAGTGTGAAAGCACTAGCCTTGTATCTCAGAGCAAACAATATAGAAAATAATTGTAAAAGAGTAGAAATAGTAAAAAGACAAGAAGATTTTTGTAGTGGTTCTGCTGTTAATGAAGCCTACGTCCACTTTATATCTTTTATTAACCAACTACTATTACAAAATTTATTTGGATTACAATATGATTGAATTGCCTAAGTTAGATCTAAATCATAAATACTTGGAGGCAACCGGAGGATCTCAGTTGCTCCTTTGTGACCGTTGTACAGGAGAGGAAGAGTGAAGAATAGTAATGGTGGAGCTCCAGCAGCCGATCCAGAGGATCCCTTTCATGTTGTAGATGGGATGGTATTTATAAGGGTTGGAGAACACTTGGGTCGGAGCCGCTTTGCCAGAAGCCTATAGTCGTCATGTAGAAGGAGCTCATAAAATTTGAGAGTGATTTAAGCTAAGTATTCGGATCGGCAATGATCCGATTAAGTATGATCGACGATGATCTGACTTGGGTCGGACCGACGATGATCCAATTGGGTCGGATCGGCAATGATCCGATTCCTTGGCTTATTTTTGGATCACGTCTTTTGGGTTGTGTTTCTTTCCTTTATTTGAGTGCCTTGTCCTAATATCAAGTCGTTTGGAGTTCGTTTGATCATATGTTCGTACAATATCCATCCATAACTCACTCAATACTTAACCAAATGGCACGAAATTTCACACATACAATGTAGATGAGTAGTAGAGCCTACCCTATGGACCTCATGAGTTGAGGCCCATCCTAGGTGGGTTAGACCCGATCTAACAAACTGGCTCAATTTTAAGAAGATCCAACCATATCTCGTTCAATACTTATCAGAATCAGACGAAACATTACAGGTAGCTTCTAGAGGATGTGTGGGACTTACACAATGAGTCTTAGGTGGTGGGGCCCACCTTAGGTGGGTCGAACCCGACCTAAATCACTTGAGTTAATACCGACCCAAATTGGCTTGGCCAATTGAGTCCATTTTTGTATGAGGCTTCTTTTATTTCTTCTAAGTGTTCCTTCAAAATTTCAAGTTAATTTGAGTCTGTATGGGTTCTGTAGTTCTATTTTAAGTTGCTCTGGTCCAAAAGTGGGTAAGTGGATCAGCCGAATCTTTACTTGTTGAACTAGGTTGCTTGGAATGCTATGAAACTTGGCAAGGGTATATTGAAGAGGTATAGAATCATAATGCAAGAGGTTGTGATGAATCCCCTTGCATCAATTCAGATCGGTATCGATCCGATGGAGTCGGATCGGTGCCAATCTGAATACTTAAAGTATTTTTGGATGATTTTTCTTGAGGTCCATTGTCTAGTTCTTTTATGCGCTTTGGTCATCTTTCAAGACATTTGGGCTTAATCTTGATGTTCTAGCTCCTATAGAATTCTGGTGGGTTAAAAAACCCGGTTAACATTTGTCCCCAAGAGTACGCTTTCATTGAAAACAAGGTGTGCTTTGGAACCGACTATCTCTGGGGTTCTGTTTCGAAGGAGTTTTGTCGATCGTGTCGAGCTATTTTAAAAAGCCATCTACGATGTATTGTTTAACTGCTCATTTTTTGGTGTGGATCTTCATTGTTTATGGTCATGAAGTAATCCTGACTTTTTTCTTCGTTCCTTCCATTGCTTTTACTGCTTTTGTTCAGTTACTTGGTTGGTTGTCCATTAACCGTTTATTCTAGTTGGAATTCCAATTGTCTACAGCGGCAATGCTATCTATGCCTTGGAGATAACATAATGCTTTAGTTTGGCCGAGAAACTCCTTGTGATGACTTCGGGATGGTGGTGAAGTTGAGTTTTGCCTCAAACGAGTGTACATTGTTCTGGAGCCAAGTCTTGCCTTCCGTCTACAACTGTCTCTTTTTAAGGACTTAGCTAAGTTTCTATCGTTGTTTTGGATTCTAGCATGCTAATTTATTTCAAAATTGGATACAGTGGATGATTCTATCATATTGATTCTCTTGTTTCTGCACTTTCAGTAATCCTAAAAAGAGAAACTTTTCATGTGATTGACAATGTTGAACGACGGTTTTTGTTTTTGAAAATGATTTTTCGATCATCCAATCCTTAATTTGGAAGAGGAACTTCCACTCCTCTAGAAACTGGATCCTTCATAGTCGAACTAAGCTTTTTATTCTTATTATGTCGGGATGATTGATTACAGCTAAATTACAAGGCATAGTCACTCTTGTAGAGTTGTAATTGAAGTTCGATCTAGCACAGCTTCAGTCTTTGAAAACTGATGCATGAGATATTCGATTGCGAATATCCTTCCTTTGTGTTTTCTGGAATTCAACCTGCACACCAGCTTATGTCTTCAGGGAATGTTGGCTTAATTTCTTGGTTTTGAGAATTGCTTTTTCTTGTTGATTATTTGCTACTGCACCTTTTGTGTACCTGTGCAGCATACTTGTTTATCGCAACTTTTTACATGTAAGTAAAACTCTCGTAGTCATTTTGGCATATTCTATTTCATATCTTTGTCTAGAACTATGAGATGGCTTGGTCCAAGCAGTTCCGTGACTGTTTCGGTTTATGCTTAGTCGAGTTCATGCTCAATCAAGTCTGTTCGAAAAAGCATTGGTGTATATTCCCTGGTCCGTAGTGCTGATTATTCTGAGTACTAAGTCCATATGTTTTCGGGAGACTAGGTCTCATGGGCGATACGTTCGATTGCCTCAGTTTGATTGACATGATAGTTCCTATCTATGGGAAATAGGGACTTTGCTGCTTGATTCCAAGCTCTGAGTTTTTAACGATGTCGGTATGTATTGGAAAGATGCATTTCTGGCATCTTTTGCTAAAGTAAATTTTTTTGAGTCCAGTGTTTAAATCCTAATCATGTGTTGGTTTTTATCTCCGGAAACCCATGCACGGACGACTTAACCCTGTGGATTTTTCCTAGATGTTGTGAATCTTTAGATAATGTAAGCTTCCAGAAGGTAGGGTTGAAAATTCGATCAAGCTCTTGCTTCTTTTTCTGAAAGCCAATGTATTGATAGTCTTATTCTGGGGGTTTTTTCTTAGCATCACCAATCTTCGGGCGATGGCATATTCCCGCAAGCTGGGACCAAATAGCCTAGTCGGACTGTAAGTAGGTCATCAATCCTTCTCATTTTTAGCAGACTCTGAGCGATGGTTAATTTCTAAAAATAGAATACATTCATTTCCCTTTTTTGCAATTTGCTGCTAGAAATGTCTATTTTTAAGAACAGAACTATTATCTAAGTAACTCCGCGGTTTGGACTGATGATTTGTGCACATATCCCTGTTTGCGGGACCAACTATTTCGAACGCTCGTTTTTAGAGGCTTGCGAGAGATGGAAAGGTGTGGGGCGAATTGCTCAATTTCCCCCAATTTGGCTTTCAATCCCATTCTGGAATTGAGGAAGTTTGGGGATTTTATTTCCGACCTTCTATGACTATTCCTATTTGTCCTTGGCCATGCATGCTTTGCTTGGTTGCTGATGCTGTCATGGAAGTTCTGTTCATATGCCAATTCCAATCTTCGAGAATTGGTAACCTAGCTTCTTGGTTTTAAGCAACAATTCCTCGAGGCTGCTTAACTCTTGGCTGCATTGAAACTCTTTTCAAGTTGGATAATGGAAATTCAGTTATGCACTAGCTTTCATCCTTAGAAATTAGCACACAAGCAATTCAATCCTAGGGTTTTCTTTTGGCGCTGCTTTATTCCCATGCAGCGGATGATTCCTGCGATGTAAGGTCGAACCACCTGTTGTCTTATGAAAGGTTTTGTCTTTCTGTCGTTGTCTATCTTCAGGCAACAATAGCTTTCTGAAGACAATAGTAGTTGAGGACCAACTTCTATCTCCGAAAGCCAGTACATTGATGGTTCATGACATTGAGTGTTTCTCGTTGACTCTGTAGATTAAAATTTTCTTGGCGTTGCCAGAGCAACACCGGTACTTAGTTAATAACAAAGATCACGGCATTCCCTGGGAAATGTCGGTACTTAGGGAGTAGAAAGTTTCCCGGTGTTGTCGGGGCAGCATCAGTACTTAGTGAATGAGAGAAGGCCTCGACGTTGCTAGGGCAACACCGATACACAAGAGGTTGGGATTGATTTTCCCATCAATCTCGTGTGATTTTAGTCTAGTTAGGTACTAGTTTTGTTCTTCGGAAGCTAGCACTTCAATGATTGGATTGTAGAAGTCTTTTCTTATTGCTGCCTATCTTCAGACAGCTCTAAATTTAGGTTGCTTAGGATTGAATCTTTCATCTAATCCTGTAAAGTTGAGTAAATTCCTTTTAACCCAATGTGGCTACTTTCACAACATTGCTTAACTCCGTAATATGCCACGTTATGGAAGGCTGGGAGTTCCAAGCGTCTCCATTATTTTTCTTTGTTTATAACCATCAAGCGCTCCCTTTGGCGTTACAAGTTCATTGCTTAACCAATTTCATGGTTGTTTCGACTTTCAATCGCGGAACCCGTTACTCCCAAATGCTAGATTCCAATCACTTATAGAAGATTAAATGCCGTGGGGCGAGTCGTTGCATTGCCCCTAGTACGTTTGCACTCTTCCCATCGTAATCATGGATCGGAAGAGTTCAGTAATGTTTGTCTTGAGTCTATGACAATTAAATCTGCTTGTTCCATGCCATATGTGCTCCACTAAGGCATTGACGTTGTTGCAGATATCCACCTTATTCATTGGTTCCAATCTTCGGGAATTAATGGTTTAGCTTCTCGATTCTAAGTGTTCTCTCCTTATCGTTTTTTGTCTTCAAACAACAGCTGGTTTTCCGCAAGCAGGAGTTAAGGTATCTGATCAGTCCCTGCATGGTTGATTATACCAAGTGAGGCTAAAATCCAGTCCGTGATGAATCTATGACAATCGGGAGTTATCCTTCCCGACTTCGCTGTCTCCAAGTGGTGTTAGATTGCTGAAAGACGAGTTATTCCCTTCGTACTTTGCCAATATTTGGGCTACGCTAGATTCTTGTAAGTTGGTATTTGAGAACTTAGTCGAGCAACTGCTTCTATCTTTGGAAACTGGTGCTTCAATGACTTAATTCTAGAAATGTTTTCCATCGACGTCTATCTCTAGTCGAGGGTAAGTTCCTTCTTTTATCGCCTATTTCTGAGCGATGATGAATTTAAAGGAGTTCTATTTTCCTGTTGATATGATGGTTTGGAGTTCTTGATGTTGCCTTGGCAATATCGATGCCTAGTAGGTTGGAGTAGTTTCCCTTTTAATTCTGTAGTCGTTCAGCGCACTGTACTCCTTAGCTCTGTTTCGATTGTTGAAATTCTCTATTCGACATAACAAAACAATGAAGTGATTTTTATCCTAACCAAGTGTTAGTGTGTTATGTTCCCCCTAGTCCACAGGGCTGATTACTCCAAACACTTGATGCAAGACTTCACGTTCTGGGTGGCTCTCTATATGCCCCCAGCCAAAGTCGAGTTGCAAATCCTAATCTTTGGGAACTCATGCCTTGAATGTCTTGACTTTAGACATTTTTGTATATTAACTCTGGTCAAAGATCATAATTCTTTGCTAACTCTTGGCTTGGGAGCTTTGCGGCACTGCTGGAGTAATGTCGGTTATTTTGGGTAGTGAGAATTGATCCCAGATAATCCTACAATAGACAAGTTTCCCGGTGTTGCCGGGGCAACATCGATACTTAGAGAATTTTGAAAAGTCATTGATTATGCCGGAGTGGCGTTAAGTAGTGTTTGTGCGACTTACGAGATGTGCACAGTGAGATTGTGGTTACTTGGATGTGATTCCACTAATCCAAGAAGCGATGCGCGGTTTATGGGAGTGCACGGCTTATGAGAGTGCACGGCTTATGAGTGTGCGCGTCTTACGATATTGATATGACCCATCGAACCGAAACGGTTGGTTGATGATGCCGAAGCAACTTCAAGTAGTGTCTGCACTACTTATGAGAAGCAGCTTTCGAGAGTGCGCGGTTTATAGATGCATGCAATGGTTCGGGCCTTCCCGGTGCTACCAAAGCGACACCAGTTCTTAGAAGGCAAGGATCGAGTTTTCTCGTTAATTAGGCGATTTAACTTCACTGGAATGCGGTTTCGTCGGTTCCAAGAGATAAGTGGTTTTTGGATCAGGTAACCATGGCTTAGATGATTCTTCCGTGTTTCGAGAAAATGTGCACAACCAAACCGTTTAGGTTGCCATGGTGGAGAGTTCTACAATTGACCGTATGAAGATGGATATGAGGAAGAGCCTGTGGGAGTTCAGGGCATGACTCTTAGCTTTTGGTCCAAACTGCCTGTAGAGAATGGGTCTTCAACTGACATATTGTCTTAGAGGAAGAAGAGCTGGTCACTAAGGGTGGTAAAGCTGGAGTTGGGAAGAAGGAAGCAAGTATTATGATTATATTTTCATTTGTTGTGCTAACTAGGTTGTTAAGTCTGTAGTTTTCAGCATGCCAGAATTTTTTTGATCGGACGTAATAGGACTGTGGTATGATTAGTCTCAACATTCCTTGTAGCTATTTAAGTGTGTATGGTGCCCCCATGCCATGGGGATGTTCACATGCTTGAACTGTATTCAAGGTTTCTTAATAGCTTGTCCAGTAACCTTTGGTCCAGTGGGTACGACTATGACTTTTAGATTATTAATGCATGGGAAAGCCTCTATCTTTATAGACTTATACATTAGGGATTCGAGATACTTAGTTCTCTCGGCTGTCGAATCTCTGCTTGATTCAAGTCGGCCTCTGGTTAATCATAAGGTTGGTTCATTTTTGGCTTAGTTTCATTGAGCGACTTCGAAGCTCTAGAATTCAGCACTGTTTATTTTATCGGTCATTGGAAGTTACTCCATTAATTCTGCAGAGTGACTTATGTGATTGTCAATTCATGGCCCTGAACCATGACTTCACTGACTTCGGGGAGTTTTGGATCAGATGACCGCTGATCTTCCAGATCGCCATTACGAAGATTTATTTCATGAAGGACTTTTGGATCAGATGACCGCTAATCTACCGGTTCACCTTCACGATGCTTTAGTTCATGAAGGACCTTCACAACATTTAGTTCATGAAAAACCTTTGGATCAAATGACCGTTGATCTAACGGTTTGCTTTCTTGCCGCTTTAGTTCGTGAAGGACATGCATGACACTTTTGTTTGTGAAGGATTCTTTGGATTAGATGACCGTAGATCTACCAGTTCGTGTTCACACCGCTTTAGTTCATGAAGGACGTTCACAACACTTTAGTTCGTGAAGGATTATTTGGATTAGATGACTGCTGGTCTACTGGTTCACCATCAAAACACTTTAGTTCATGAAGGGATTTCGTGACACTTTAGTTTATGAACGGTTTTTTTGGATCAGATGATTGTTGACCTACCGGTTCGCCTCCATGACACTTTAGTTCATGAAGGACCTTCGTGACGCTTTAGTTCGTGAAGGGTTTTTGGGATCAGATGACTGTTGATCTACTGGTTTGAATTCATGATGCTTTAGTTCATAAAGGACTTTTGGATCGGATGACCGCTGATCTACCGGTACGCCTACCGGTTCGCCTTCACGACACTTTTGTTCATGAAGGACCTTTGCGAAACTTTAGTTAATGAAGGGTTTTTTTGGATCAAATGGCCGCTGATCTATCGCTTCACCTTCATGACACTTTGGTTTAGGAAGGACCTTCGCGACGCTTTAGTTCATGAAGGGTTTTTTGGATCAGCCGACCGCTGATCAACCGGTCCACCTTCATGACACTTTAGTTCATGAAGGACCCTCGCGACGCTTTAGTTTGTGAAGGGTTTTTTGGATCAGATGACCGCTGGTCTACCGATCCGCTTTCAGGACACTTTAGTTTATGAAGGTCCTTCGTGACGCTTTAGTTTATGAAGGGTTTTTGGATCAGATGACCGTTGATCTACTGGTTCGCCTTCACAAAACTTTAGTTTATGAAGGACCTTCGTGACACTTTAGTTCGTGAAGGGTTTTTTTCCGTCATATGTCAAGCAACCAAACAGCCATGGAGTGATGATTCATCAAATCCCCGAAGAATTTTGGTCAGATGCCTGAAAACCAGATGGCCTAAGAGTGATAATTCATCGATCCAAGAAGAGTTTTGGGATTCGGCTTGCGGGAACATAGTTTTATCGGTACACGAAGACCAGGGGGTTGGTTCTGTTCGTTCGACGTTCCTTCGGACATGCCTTTTCGATGCTACCAGAGCAATTCCAGTTCTTTGAAGGAGGGATTGATATGACCTGACGATCTGACGGTTAATAGGCCTGCGCTCTTCATTCATAGTTCGAGGGCATAGAAGTGTTTCCTTTTCCATTTTATCTGCAATGCCCCTAGTGTCCCAGTAAGGCTCATTTGGAAAAGGAAAGTAGATAAGGATGGATGAGAAGGCATCACTTTAGGTTGCTGCTTCTTCCTCCATAGCTAGCTAGCCAGAGTGTTATTTGGTAGTCATCCTTTCGTCAGTTGGTCGGGACACTTCTCTGTTGGGTCTTAGTGGTCTTGCTTGCGTAGAAAGTCCCCGAGGGCCTGTAGCTCCTTCACGTTTGATGTGTTCTTTGGCAAATTGCTGGGGCCCCCTTTTTTTGAATCTCTTTTAGCACCATATATTTGCACTTTTGATTTTATTTGAAACTGTGATACTATGTTGTATCAAGTATAGTGCATTGGATTTGTTTGTTTTTTCTTCTTTTGTATCACCATCATCTGCATCATGTGTTATATGAGTAGCCAGAAGATCAGAACTCGAGTTTCTACATCATTCAATTCAACCTTCTTCTTATTTAATTAGTTTGGATCGATAGCTTTGTCGAATCAAAGATTTGCACTCTAACCATCCATAGGTAATCCAGAATTGATGATTAAACGGATAGTTGAATAAATGGCGTAACCTGGAGCAGGTTTCCATTATCGCCAAGCATTGTTTCTACAACCCTTCTAGATGCAGATCTTTTCTTGGGTGCCATAAGAACAACAAATCTCTAGCTTTCTTCAAGCAAATTTTTCGGATCTAACTTCTCGATCAAAGCAATCCAAAGTGGATAGCTAGATCTAAGCATGGATTTCAGTTTCTCAATGAAAGCACCAAAATGTTAACTCCAAAAATGGATCAACACCCTAGTTTGAGTGTGAAAGCACCGGCCCTGTTTCTTAGAACAAACAATATAGAAAATAAATGTAAAAAGAGTAGAAATAGTAAAGAGACAAAAGATTTTTAGTGGTTCGTTTGTTAACGAAGCCTTCGTCCAATGTAACGACCCGGATTTTTCTATCGTTTAATTTTGGATATTTAAATGGTTTAAATATTAGATTTGGAATTATAATTGAGTTAGAAAACTTTTAAAAAAAATTGAAATTTCAAGCGATTTCGCAAATTTTTGAAATCGTCGATTTAATCGACACGTTAAAATAGCGATTCGAGGCACAGTCTCGAAATTCGATGAAACTAGTTCCACTAGGTCCATAATACTATATTATTATCAGATTTCAAATTTCGTAGCATTTGGAGTTATCGTTTGGTCGTACGGTATATAAACGCGTTGAATTTAATATCGAAAATTCAATATAATAATTGGGTCCAAAAAGCTATCTTCTCCATACGATCAAATTAGGACTCGAAACCTTTTCCATTACGTTTGGAAAAGGGGTATAACATTATAAACGCCTAGCGACATGCCTCGATAGGGGTTTGAGATTTTGAGTTGTGTAAATCGAGACGGTTTGAAAATTATGTATATATATATATATATATATATATATGACTTGACTTTTTGTTCACATCGGCTATTTTTTTGCTCACCTCAGAACATTGTAGCCTCTCCTCGACACGCCAACATCACATCCCCCTCCCCTTTATATTTCACACGACCTTACAGTAAAAAGAAGGAAAAAAATAATGTTCGTTCTTATTCAAAATGGTGAGTAAACTAAACCTCTTTTATACTAATCTATGATTATGCCTGGATATAAGAATAGCAATGTTGATAAGTATGTTTGGACAAGAATACACATATACATATATATATACACATATACATATATATATATATATATACATATACATATATATATATACATATACATATATATACATATATATATATATATGTGTGTGGGGAAGTATACAAAGGGGTTACAACATTTTGTTTCTACTCTATTCAAAAAATAAGGGCGAATAGAACAAAATCTTTGCCTACTTTAAATCTATGCCTGGATATGGAAGAAGAAGTTGTGATGTATATACTTAAACCAGTATTTATATATATACTTATATAAGATTGTATATTGAAGTTATAACCAAAGAAACCAGGCCTGTACAACATCCTCTTAACTTCTGCTCTGTCTTTTCTTTTTATAAAAACTGTTATGCTTAACTTCAAGAAATTCCTATCTCTCAATCTTATTAATTTTAGGTTGTGATGTTATAATAAAAGTGGTTCGTTATTGATTGTAATTTATTTTAAAACTGGTTCAGCTGAATATTATGAAGTATAAAGTGTAAAAAAAAGTATGTTTACAATAAAGTAACCAAACATGGAGGAAATTCGAGTATCATGGTTTGGGCCTTTGCTTATATAAAGGTGTTCGTCATCGGAAAAGATGATTTTTGAGGGTGGTTTCACAATTTTTAATGGTGTGGGTGATGAGGGGTTAAGGGATGAATGAAATTTGGGTCTTTGCCAAAATTCCGGCGACCTAGGCTACTTCGTGGCATGGGGTACGGCGTGGAGGTGAATTGGGTGGTAAGGTATATAGGAAAAATGGCGCGTGATTTTTCTGGTGGGTGGATTGGCCAGTCGAACTCCAGTTAGGGTTTAAGGTGATGTTGAAATAGGTATCGGGTTTTGATCAATGGTGGGGAGAAGAGAGGAAGAGGAGCGTGCGCGCCTGGGGAAAAAGCGGAAGGAGGTTCCGGCGAAGCCTTAAGTGGAGTTTGGGCGAGAATGGCAGTCGAGGATGGTGGGGCGAGGCGGATTTGATGGGTCGAGGTTGCCCAGGTTTCGGCGAGCTACTGAATTTTTGAATAAGGGATAGTTTCGGGTTTACAGGTTGATGGTCGTGGTGGTGGAATCGAGGGTGATGTGGGGGAAGAGTTGGCAGTGGAGTTGGGTTGACCGACGACATGTACGTGCATGGCAGAGTGTGCATGCGAGAATAAGAAAGAAAAAAAAGAAAAGAAAAGAAAAGAGGAGAGTAGCAAGTGTGAAGGGAAAAGAAGGAGAAGGGAATGGAGAGCAATGGGCCGGGGTTTGGGCCCAAAAGGAAAAAGAAAAATAAGAAAAAGGAAAAGATAAGGGAAAAAGGAAAGAAAAGGGATAAAGAGAAAAAAAATGAAAGGGAAAGAAAATAAAAGGAGTAAGAAAGAAAAAAAAAGTAAAAAAAAAGAAGAAATGGGTTTTACATGTTTATTTATATGACCATTTATATTTTCTTCTAAAAATATATTTTTAATTTAAAATCCAAAATTTAAAGCTCAATAATATTTCATAATTTAAATGGTAATTATTATATTATTGTTTGATTTGAAACTCATTTAAATTAACCAAGTAGACATTAAATAAGAAGGTAAACTTCTAGTAACTAATAATAGATTTTTTTTATAATTTCCTTAATCATAGTTAATTTGGATAAAGATATAAATGGATTCGGTTAAGTAAGGTTAATAAAATCCAAATATGTGATGTTTGTTATCGATCGTTAAATTGGTAACAATCCATATCTTGCCTTAATCCTATTGGATATTTATTTCCAAATTATTTTTGTCTGTGGCAACAAATGGTCAGACAAGTTAAAATAATGAGATTAAAGTAATGGTATGTTTTAATTGAAATAAAATCTGTAATAAATTCCCAAAATTGAATTCTTGTCACCCCAAATAATAAATTGTTTATTTTAAACAAATTTACCCTTTTAAATTTATTACTTGGATTCGGAGAGTCCGAGGTCGGATATCAGTGATATCGAGAACCACTTCGATTTAATAATCACTACAAATCTTTACGGGTTTGATTATAAAGTCTAATAGGCTGAAATTGAATAAATCAAGTAAATCTGATTATTTTAAATAAGTAACTGTACTTAGATATTAGTATAATATCAATGGATTTCTGGGAAAGTGTTTTTGGTTAAAATCAGATAAAACTCGTCGAGTTACCTTGGTTTTCAAGAGATTTTTATAACCTAAATATTTCAATTTAAGTTGGTTTACTCACGCTGGTTTCCAGCCTGACTCGGGTGTTACTTTATTGTAATGCTCGGATCAGACCGAGTGTTACAGATTTTCAAGTTAGAACTTTTTTGGAGCTCAAGAGACGAGTCGGATGGCAGAGACATATTGATTATTTTCCACTTTGTATTATAGACTGTATGGTCAGTATTTAGGGACAATTGTAACGACTCGACTTTTCGACGCTCGAAAGTCGACATTAATACGTCCACTGTATCAAATGCCGCGCAATCGAATGCCGGAAAACCGAACCATTAGGGTTTAAAAGAAGAGGTAGAAGAAGACATAAGAAAAATAAAGAAGAAGAAACAGAAACAGAAACAATATCAGAATCTCACATTCGCAGCGGAATAATATACAATAGATGAATGACTAATCTTTAAAACAAAAGACTATATCAGTTTATACATACATCAATCAGAGTCAATATACAACGCAATACAAAAATGGACAGTTATATAAACTTGTCCTCATACAGAATACACAGCGGAATAAATAAACAAGTACGGGAGTACGTCTCGCTATCCAGCTCATCTCCAAAGCTCCAGAATATCCAGAATATCCTGATAACATAACTCTAGGCTGCCCGTGTGGAAAATTATGGGCACCCAGAGTTTAGAAAGGGAACAATAAACTCCGAGTCAGTCACGGTGATTGGTGTGAGATCGTAAAACAGTTATTTTCACAAAGAAAATAAAACAGATTCGCAATGCTTTTGGAAAATGAAACTACCATAAGGCCTCCCGCCACACACACAATGCAAACGCAGAATTGGAGGAGATTTCTCCTTATGATAGTCAAAAATGCTTACTACGCAAAATCAGTTGATATTATTATTAATGTCTAGTGTAGAAAACATTTCGAAAGTATAATATCAATCTTAGCCAACATACAACCATTATTGTATGCCTACTATAGCTACTATGTTCAATAGCAGGTTACCGCCACATTCCATAGCAGGTAATACAACTAAAACCGTACAGGGTTCGTATTGTTTTCTTTGGATTTCCAACAAATGGTCAGGCAAAGGAACTTCCTTACACCAAAATGGAAACGCCTCTGGAAAGACGCCCCGAGAACCTAACCGGATCTCTGCAAACACAAGGTCGACGTTAGCTCACGCTTTAACCAAGCTGTAACTAGGTAACTAACACACGAGCTATGCCATTCCCCGATCGTTACCGACCTTTATCCGAGGATCCTCAATCACAAAGCAACAACCACAAAGTATAATAACTGTGTAGCATCAACATAGGTAAAATATCAGGGCTCCATACCATGATATCACCTTTTAACCAGAGGGAAATGGCATACGCTAGGGGCGCTACCCCTAAAAACCTTTGTTGCAACATTCCTGTTTCGACCATTACCGGGTTGTGAGGCTCGACGAAGTCTCGTCAACAAATCTACGCTTTTTCACAAAGCCACGCTTTTTCACAAAGCCACGCTTTTTCACAAAGCCACGCTTTTTCACAAAGCCACGCTTTGATCAAAAAATGATCAACAGCACTTCGTGTGCCACATTACCAAATTGGGAATGTATCACTAGTAACTATCAACTACATAACCTCTGAGCTCGTACGTCTCAGAGAAAGGTGTTAAGCTAAGAGAATAAATTCTCCGCCACCAATAGAAATGTATTTGATAGAAATCAGCTTTACATCTCAAAGTGTAATGTTAGACACACATCCATACAAGTCCGTTCCGTGATCGAACGGAACCGAAGGCACTTCCAAAGAAGCCCTTGCAATCCGGATATTCACTAATCACGTCCGGACTTCCCATCACAAGAAGAGTGATATAAATCTCTATACCGGAGCAACTCGGTGCAGAGACATTCGACAGGTTGTCCTTTCATTTTCGAAAATATTCGGTCTTCACCACCGGTCTTCAATACGATCCATATTGTCGTATCACTAATTCGGAATGGGTTATATGACACAAAGGTCTTTTCCCGGCTAACCCGAATAGTGAGCGTTTGTTTTAAAAACAAATTCAAGCGCCATTTCAAAGGCAAATATTGATAGTCGGTTATTTAACTATCAACAACATTCACAACAATCAACAAATTTAAATAATTTTTCCCAAGTTATTAAATTTCAAATCTCTTCGTGAGATACGGTTTAACACTTCAACCATTTGAAAACAACTTTCAAATCACTTTCATTTAAACCAATTAATTAAATCCTTATCGATTTATATCAAATTTACATCCCAAACTTGTTAATTCATTTCCACACTTCATCATTTTGAAAACAAATTTCAAATCATATTTTTCCACACTTTAAAAATAAATCAATGTTTATTTTTAAAACAAGTTTCTCTTTCCTTTATAAATTCCATTGTGAATTTAAACTTCCAAATATCCACTTATATACGATTTTCAAAAATCGTTTTCCACAGATTCACTTTCAAACACCAAGTCAATTTCCAAATTGATTTCTAAATTTATTTCAACACCAAATCATTTTACAAATCGATTTCAAAATTCATTTCAACACAAATCAATTTTCTCATTCAACATCAAATAAATTTTCATATCGATTTTCCAAACATTTATTTTTCAATACCAAATCATTTTGTCAAATTGATTTCAAACCAATTTATCACCTTTTTAAATAAATTCCTTTATCTCTCCAAATTATTCAAAATTCCATTTTAAATAAATTTCCCCAACTTCCGAATAATACTATTCAAAATCCATTTATAAAACCTTTTCCCATAATTTGGAAATAATTTCGATAAGATTACAAAAATCAACATTACGCTTTTAAAATCCTTCTTTTAAATTCAACCAATTCTTTCAAAAGAATTTACTTAAAATTTCCAATTTAAATTTTCAAAAATCCAATTTCATTTATTTTAGGTATCCAACGATACCAAAAATACATTCGGCTAAATTATAGCCTCAACACATTCAATCACAGATATAATCATACACAGATTATAAATAATCAATCACACAACATATGAAACCAATTCAAATGGTTTGAGGAATCCTGTTCGATCCCTCCAACCTGTTTCCCTACATCCACAGATGTTAGCACAATACCAATTCCACTTCGAGGTGGAATATCGCAGTATATGGGATTTATAAAATATCATCCGCTATTATGCGGCGCATAGGGTCTCATCTGCTATATAATGCGGGAAAATCAATCACCAATATATACATATGCCAATATATATATATATGCTATATACTACTATATATAGTATCACATCCAAACATCCAATCAATAACTGCAAAAATCAAATTTTCCATTTGAGTGAGAAGATCTCACCTTGCTTTTATTTTGCAATCCCATTTTCCAATTTGACCATTTCTTCACGGTTTCAAACCTTGTATAAACAATTTATACAATTTATTAATATTCGAATCAATTGAATAATAAATTTCCATTTTAACAAATTTAATCAACTATTGATTTGATTTAACTTAATGATTTAATTTTAAATCAAAGGATTAAATTTTAAACAAATTTCCTTTTTAAATAATCTTTGGTAACTAAAATAACTAAATACGTTAATTTAACAATTTATTCACCAAACCCATTATGTTAAAAATACTAGCAATTCAAAATATGTAAATGTATATTCATTTCTTTTCTTACGTATACTAATATAGATTAAAATTTAATTCCTATATATTTTCATTTCTGATTTCATATATATATAAAATAATTTCTGTTTTGAACTTTAAATTTTTTCTCATTTTTTTTCTTCTGCCAGTATATAAAATTCCAATCTTTATATATATATACATATTTTTAAATTAAAATAAAATCTATACCTTCACTGCCTGCTCGCACTCGAGATCGAAAAGAGCTCTAGTCATCGCGAAATCGGATCACCCCACCGGGCTTCCACTCGCCAATCGCCGTTCCTCGCGAATCCCCAGATCTGCCGCATCCAAATCGGCATCCCCGCTATGTGCCACCAACACAGTCGAACTACCCATCGCGTTCGCCGAGCTCTCGCCACAAATCGAAACCCCAAATCAATCTCGCGAACACCGCCGCTGCCTCGATTCGAACTTGCGGAGGCTGCCTCCATCGCCTCCAATATTCGATCGCCTGCCCCAGTCGCCAAGACGAATCGCGACCCAGTCGCCGATGCTTCCCACGAGCACGAGCTCGACATCGCCTATGCGAGCACGACTCTCTGTACTTCGAACGACTGTCGTTCTTCCCCTTTTTTCTTGATTCGAATAAATGAAAACGAGAACGAGAAAAGGGGTGTGGATTTTGAAATGAAGAGGAGTTCGCGAATTTGTGGTTCGAATTTCTGTCTGCCATTTATTTTGTTTTTGAAATGTTTTGAAGAATAGAGGAAAGAAGACTTGGTTATTATTATTATTTTAGTGAACGAACGAAATTCGTTTTGATTTTTTTTCTTTCTTTCTTCGGCTGCGAAATGAAATTAAGGGGAAAAGTACTATCTGAAGTGAGAGGAGTAGGTCTGCATATCAGGGAATAGGGTGGCTGAATAGGACAGTTGATGTGAATGAAAACAATATATATACATATTCAATTCAAATTCAAATTTAAATCGTTCGACAAATGCAACTCAAAATCTTGACATCCTATCGAGACGTGCCGCCAGGCGTTCGTAATGTTATACGCCTATTCTGAACGCAATGGAAAAGGTTTCGGGTCCAAATTCGATCGTATGGAGAAGATAGCTTTTTGGACCAGTTATAATATTAAATTTTCGATTTAATTTCAGCGCGTTTGCTTATCGTACGCTCACACAACAACTCCAGACATTACGAAAATTGAAATCCGATAATAATACAATATTACGGATCCAATGGAACTAGTTTCGTCAAATTCCGAGACTGTGCCCCGGAACGCTAATTTCAAATATCGATTTAAACGATAAATTTTAAAAACTAAACAAATCACTTTCAAATTCAATTCTGAAGCTTCTATTATCTTCAGAATTATCAATATAGATTTTCCAAGCCTTGAAAATATTTTTAATCAGCTTAAAACTAAAGATACAAAATTTTTTCCAGTTTCATTAAATTAAATTCAAAAATTTAATTGCCAAATTCACTTTGATATTCGAATTTCAAATTAAACTATCATTCGAATATTTAAACTCGATTAAATATTCACATTTCAAATGTCAAAAATTTAGGGTCGTTATAATCTTCCCCCCTTAAAAGAATTTCGTCCCGAAATTACAAGTTAAGAAGAATGATCCAATATCCGTTAACTATTTTCTCAAATCCAAATAGTTTTAAACAACTTTTCAAACCCAATATTTTTATTAAAGATTCGTTATCACTTTAACTAACTTTCCCCAATCAACCATAAGTTCCAAATAATACGGTTTTCTTAACAATTCAAATTTAAATTCAAATTCGAATTTTTGAATTCAAAATTTTCTAACTCTCTAAATTTTCGAAAAATTTCGCCAGCGTCTCCTTTGCGCGGCTAGCTCGGTACGACTACAAAATGTCCCTACGGACTCTCAAATCCCAATAGAAAACAAAATGCCAAGTGGCAAAATCAGAAACTCATCAAATTTCATACTAAAATTCAAATACATACCTTATGTTGAGAAATTCAAATTCATCTTCGAAATTAAAATCCAATTCCATTTTCCTTTATAATCCCTGTATAATTTACTTGACAACAATGGCCAAATTTACTTATTGGATTCCCAATACCCATTTTACTTAAGAATTTCACTTTCATTTCTTAAGTTCAATATAAGTATTTCTTATATTCATTTTCACTTCACTAACAAAGTTATATATTCATTTCCATTCAACTTTGCATTTTCGATTCCATTTGAATTCAATTGACAATTTCAATTCTATTTGGAATTCATTTCAAATCTCAATACTTTTATTTCCAAATTTTTCATTCAGATTTTCATTTCGAATTTTACTTGAATTCGATTCATCTTCTATTTCTGAATATTGATTTTCATTTACCTTTATCTCAAATTCAATTTGAAATCACTTGTCGTTAAGTGAAAATTTTCAAAAATTCCAAATTTTTCTAACTCCCAAAATTTTTAGAAAATTTTGGCGGAGTATCCTTTGTACGGAGGAGCTTTTGTAATATGACAAAAGATATGAATATATATACATCGACCCACTCGGTTGGAAAAGCAAAAACAGTTCATATTTCCTATTTTGTATTGCGTAGGCATACCTTTTAAGCATTTTTAAGCAAAGCGGCTTATTTATTAGCATATTAACGCAATCAAAATGCAGCTAAACGACTTCCAAAACCCTGCACTTACTCGGTTTAAACACGTAAGTGACAAATATAGGAAATTCATTTACATTTCACTTATTTTCAATAGTGAATACATAGATTTCATAAGCAATACATTCAAAACAATTTCCATTAGCAATTCATATGGTTTCAATACAACTTTAATCGCTTTCATCTAATTCACATACCATTTCTATTCAATTCAATGGTTTACAATTCACTTTCTTACATTCTATTCATTTTCTTACGCGAAACGAATTCATATTCATTTCAATTGATTCCAAAATCAATTTAATTTACATTCCATATTCACATTCATTTCATTTGAAACCATTTCACAAAATTTCTCTTAAGTCGAGCATTTATTCAATATTTACTTAAGTTATTTCACTTCAAAACTCAAGTTCATTTCCTTGTAAACAATTTCCAATTTAATTCTTTTGTTTTGATTTTTCCATTTATCACATCTATTCCATTTACTAATTTAAATTCAATTAGTATATTCACTCATCCATTTTAAATCTCAAATTCCATATTCAATTCTTCTCGAATTCATTTTATCAATAACAAGGAAATTTCAATTTATTTCTTACTACTTACTTGAATTTATATGCAAATTCAAACCGTTTTAGATTTACCTCACAATTCAACTTTAATTTAACCAATTCAACTTCCAATTCATTTATTTCATGAATTAATAAATTATCAAGTTTGCTTACTTGAATTCAATCCACTTTATTTTTATTTTTTTCCAAGTTTGGATTTTTTATTCAACTTGATTCAAATCAAATCTCATTTCATTATTCAATTCCCAATTCATTTTATAAAAATCATTTATAAATTCACATTACCAATTTCAGTTGTATATGGATTTATTTCTTATACTTTCAATTCATATTTATAAATTTCATTCGTTAAATGAATTTATCTCCAAATCTTTGGTTATACCATTATTTCTTATTCAATTCCATATAACAGTGATAATAATTCAATATTATCACTTCCTAACAACCAAGCATCCATATACTATAATAATTCATAGAAAATCACTTCTTTTCTATACAAAAATAGTTTTGGGCAAAATTATTTCATTTTCCCTATTTAAAACAATACTGTGTCAGTTTATCTTGTTTAAGAGTTTAGAAACTCCTATCGATTATAGTTGGTCACCCTGCACCGACCAGAATCTATAAACAATTAACCGATAAGTCAACACAATACAAAACAATTTTATATTCACTAACAAATACGCGCTCATATCTATTATTACACTCACACTCATTCTAGAGTACTACTGACTCTATCTCTAATGAGTAACACCCAACAGAGCCAGGGTTATCGCTTAACCGGCTGCTCCGATACCACTTGTAACGACTCGACTTTTCGACGTTCGAAAGTCGACATTAATACGTCCACTGTATCAAATGCCGCGCAATCGAATGCCGGAAAACCGAACCATTAGGGTTTAAAAGAAGAGGTAGAAGAAGACAGAAGAAAAATAAAGAAGAAGAAACAGAAACAGAAACAATATCAGAATCTCACATTCGCAGCGGAATAATATACAATAGATGAATGACTAATCTTTAAAACAAAAGACTATATCAGTTTATACATACATCAATCAGAGTCAATATACAACGCAATACAACAATGGACAGTTATATAAACTTGTCCTCATACAGAATACACAGCGGAATAAATAAACAAGTACGGGAGTATGTCTCGCCATCTAGCTCATCTCCAAAGCTCCAGAATATCCATAATATCCTGATAACATAACTCTAGGCTGCCCGTGTGGAAAATTATGGGCACCCAGAGTTTAGAAAGGGAACAATAAACTCCGAGTCAGTCATGGTGACTGGTATGAGATCGTAAAACAGTTATTTTCACAAAGAAAATAAAACATATTCGCAATGCTTTTGGAAAATGAAACTACCATAAGGCCTCCCGCCACACACACAATGCAAACGCAGAATTGGAGGAGATTTCTACTTATGATAGTCAAAAATGCTTACTACACAAAATCAGTTGATATTATTATTAATGTCTAGTGTAGAAAACATTTCGAAAGTATAATATCAATCTTAGCCAACATACAACTATTATTGTATGCCTACTATAGCTACTATGTTCAATAGCAGGTTACCGCCACATTCCATAGTAGGTAATACAACTAAAATCGTACAGGGTTCGTATTGTTTTCTTTGGATTTCCAACAAATTTATCACATTTAAAAATAAATTCATTTATCTCCAAATTATTCAAAATTCCATTTTAAATAAATTTCCCCAACCTCCGAATAATACTATTCAAAATCCATTTATAAAACCTTTTCCCATAATTTGGAAATAATTTCGATAAGATTACAAAAATCAACTTTACACTTTTAAAATCCTTCTTTTAAATTCAACCAATTCTTTCAAAAGAATTTACTTAAAATTTCCAATTTAAATTTTCAAAAATCCAATTTCATTTATTTTTGGTATCCAACGATACCAAAAATACATTCGGCTAAATTATAGCCTCAGCACATTCAATCACAGATATAATCATACACATATTATAAATAATCAATCACACAACATATGAAACTAATTCAAATGGTTTGAGGAATCCTGTTGGATCCCTCCAACCTGTTTCCCTGCATCCACAGATGTTAGCACAATACCAACTCCACTTCGAGGTGGAATATCGTGGTATATGGGATTTATAAAATATCATCCGCTATTATGCGGCGCATAGGGTCTCATCCGCTATATAATGCGGGAAAATCAATCACCAATATATGCATATGCCAATATATATATATATATATATATATATATGTTATATACTACTATATATAGTATCACATCCAAACAGCCAATTAATAACTGCAAAAATCAAATTTTCCTTTTGAGTGAGAAGATCTCATCTTGCTTTTATTTTGCAATCCCATTTTCCAATTTGACCATTTCTTTACGGTTTCAAACCTTGTATAAACAATTTATACAATTTATTAATATTCGAATCAATTAAATAATAAATTTCCATTTTAACAAATTTAATCAACTATTGATTTGATTTAACTTAATGATTTAATTTTAAATCAAAGGATTAATTTTTAAACAAATTTCCTTTTTAAATAATCTTTGGTAACTAAAATAACTAAATAAGTTAATTTAACAATTTATTCACCAAACCCATTATGTTAAAAATACTAGCAATTCAAAATATGTAAATGTATATTCATTTCTTTTCTTACATATACTAATATAGATTAAAATTTAATTCCTATATATTTTCATTTCTGATTTCATATATATATAAAATAATTTTTGTTTTGAACTTTAAATTTTTTCTCATTTTTTTTCTTCTGCCAGTATATAAAATTCCAATCTTTATATATATATATATATATACATATTTTTAAATTAAAATAAAATCTATACCTTCACTGCCTGCTCGCACTCGAGATTGAAATGAGCTCCAATCATCGCGAAATCGGATCACCCCACCGAGCTTCCACTCGCCAATCGCCATTCCTCGCGAATCCCTAGATCTGCCGCATCCAAATCGACATCCCCGCTACGCGCCACCAACATAGTCGAACTACCCATCGCGTTCGCCGAGCTCTCACTACGAATCGAAACCCCAAATCAATCTCGCGAACACCGCCGCTACCTCGATTCGAACTTGCGGAGGCTGCCTCCATCGCCTCCAATATTCGATCGCCTGCCCCAGTCGCCAAGACGAATCGCGACCCAGTCGCCGATGCTTCCCACGAGCACGAGCTCGACGTCGCCTACGCGAGCGCGACTCTCTGTACTTCGAACGACTGTCGTTCTTCCCTTTTTTTTCTTGATTCGAATAAATGAAAACGAGAACGAGAACGAGAAAAGGGGTGTGGATTTTGAAATGAAGAGGAGTTCGCGAATTTGTGGTTCGAATTTTTGTCTGCCATTTATTTTGTTTTTGAAATGTATTGAATAATAGAGGAAAGAAGACTCAGTTATTTTTATTTTTTTTAGTGAACGAACGAAATTCGTTTTGATTTTTTTCTTTCTTTCTTCGGCTGCGAAACGAAATAAAGGGGAAAAGTATTATCTGAAGTGAGAGGAGTAGGTCTGCTTATCAGGGAATAGGGTAGCTGAATAGGACAGTTGATGTGAATGAAAACAATATATATACATATTCAATTCAAATTCAAATTTAAACCGTTCGACAAATGCAACTCAAAATCTTGACCTCCTATCGAGACGTGCCGCCAGGCGTCCGTAATGTTATACACCTATTCTGAACGCAATGGAAAAGGTTTCGGGTCCAAATTCGATCGTATGGAGAAGATAGCTTTTTGGACCAGTTATAATATTAAATTTTCGATTTAATTTCAGCGCGTTTGCTTATCGTACGCTCACACAACAACTCCAGACATTACGAAAATTGAAATCCGATAATAATACAATATTACGGATCCAATGGAACTAGTTTCGTCGAATTCCGAGACTGTGCCCCGGAACGCTAATTTCAAATATCGATTTAAACGATAAATTTTCAAAACTGAACAAATCACTTTCAAATTCAATTCTGAAGCTTCTATTATCTTCAGAATTATCAATATAGATTTTCCAAGCCTTGAAAATATTTTTAATCAGCTTAAAACTGAAGATACAAATTTTTTTCCAGTTTCAATAAATTAAATTAAAAATTTAATTGCCAAATTCACTTTGATATTCGAATTTCAAATTAAACTATCATTCGAATATTTAAACTCAATTAAATAATCACATTTCAAATGTCAAAAATTCAGGGTCGTTACAAGTTATTATAACTGTCCATGTAATGACCCAAGATTTTAGGAATTTATTTTTAAAAATATAAATAAGTTTAAAATAATTTTTAAACCAATTTTAAAGGGGAATTGATATAGCTTGATATAGTGTATCTGTATGTGTGTACATGTGTGCACAGGAAATACACATGAACTAAAGCTTAATTCCTGAATGTTAAGAATGAACACATGTTGATGTGTATGGAAATATTATATATATATATTAAATCCTTAAAAGCCATAAGCATAAATAAATTATATATATGGATGCTACTGAGTATTTTTGAGTGTACATGTGCATGTGTGTCAGTACAAAATAATGTATAAATATATATATGGGTGTACTAATTATTTTAGTAAGACTTATATATATATATACATGTTAATAAAATACTAGAGTTCAAATCAGCAAAATAAAATATACAAACATATTTTAAATTATAGGCAGAAAGAGAAAGAAGGAAGGTATAAAAAGGAGTAATCCTCTTATAAATAAATAAAGGAAGTACATGCTATTTAAATGAAAGCTAAAAATAGAAAAATAAGATAAAACAGAGAAATGTTTTGTATAGGTAGAACTAGGAAGAATATTTGATAAATAATAAAATCAAGTCACACTTTTAGCATGATAGTAGACAAGAGGAAAAAGTATTTTCTGGAAAAGCAAATTTCTGAAATCAACCAAAAAGATATAACCACTTTTCTCTTCACAAACTCAAGCCGGGGAGGGTAAAATTGTGGGTTTAGATAAAATGCAAATGGCATGATTTCTGATGGGCAAAAATGATATTAGCCAACACCTTAAACCCTAAGAAAAACCCTGCATAAATAGGCAGTGATATGAGGAACCTTCTCTTCTTCTCGGATAACTCTTGAGAAAAAATATATATCACCTAAATATAAATCAAGTGAAGAAAAGGGTTGAAGGCAGAAGCTTACCAATCAACTAGGAAGTAAAAGAGAGCTAGGTGAGAAAACTCACTCATAAAAATCTAAGGCACTAAGTCCTAATGTAGGCAACCAGTTTATAAGTTAATTTTTCCTTAAAAATGTATTTTCATATGTGATTGTCTATTTGTGATTTCAGAGATGGAAATGTTTTGATTTTTAATTGGTTGTTCTACTTGTTTTATTATATGAAAGTTTTAAGTATTATCAGTATATATATATATATATGTTTTATAAACCCAGATCTCTCTGATATGTTAATGTTTAGAAACATAAGTAAATACCTAGAAAATAAAATGTTGAATATAGGCAAGTAGTATTGGTTTTGGCTTAACCCAGAAAAATGTAAACATGTTGAGCTGCAATATACTCGTGTATAAGTGCTGAGGCTTGAGACAAAAAGGAATTAGGGGTGCAATAGGGTTGCCTATGTGCTGATGCTCCTGATTCAATGAAAATATATAAATGTTCATACACATAGCAAGCAAATTTTGAGATTCAGTGAAACTTGGTCATTCTGAGTTTAACTCAAGCACAGATGTTTGCAAAAGGAAAAACTCTCTCAAAAGCCATAAGCCAATGTTAGTTGCTTATACCCCTTTTAAAATACCAGAATATATATACACACATGCAGAATCTTATTTAATTAGACACCAATGTTTGCTTGCCTGTTTGTCTCTATTTGGTTATGAACAATATGAGATGCCATGACATGGATGTTTATGTTAGTGAAATGAATCACTTAATGGTTTATTCATGAAAAATCAAAAGAGTTATTATTAACTTAAACCTGATTAGGAAATGGGGGTCAAGAACACTGCAGGAATGACTTGTTTTCTTGAGTAATACAAGTTGACACATGGCTTGTTTAAGTCCTGAGATCTTTGTGTAATGGAGTGAATTAGTCCATTACAGTGTGTCCATTGATTCAATTAATTGCATATGAGACCAAGATAGATAAATATATCAATGTAGGAGAAGTTGATATAAAGAGGAACTAGAGTCTTCCTGGAATGAAATCTGAATAGTGAATAAATGATTTAATTCATTTTGGTGATTTCCATGTTTTGTATGGATGTTTATTTGATTTATGATTGAATTATATGAATGTATGAATGTACCATATCTTCTTGAGGTTTCTGGAAAGGCAGACTTATGCACCTGCACACTGACACAGAACATGCACACATGAATTACTTGTTTTCTAAAGGCAGAGTTATATACATATATCCATGTTTTAACTTTAACTTGATTTACAAATTGTTTTAGTGGATTTTCTCATACCAAACATGTGTCTGACCCTAGTATGCTAATGGCATATGGGGTGTCTCATTTAATATGGGGCAGCTTCAAATGCATTTACAGGGACTGCAGCAACTAAGTAGGAGTAGGAGCAAGGCTTTGAGAAGAAGATTATAGCATGCTAAACTTAGTTAGATAAGAGCCTAAATGATGAAATCTGCATGTATTGATAATTTAAATTGCTACTTGTATTGAGTATTGAATATTGGATGGATATTTTGCTAAGTATTTTGCTAAGAAATTGACCTATAACTGGAATCTATAAATCTAGATATTATCTGATATGTTGAAGAAGTTAATCTAAATCTTGTAAGTGAATTGAGCAAGAACACTATGATAAATAGGGTGGTTACATTTTATAAATGTATTAGTCAATCTTGAGTCTTTGAAAAGGGTTAAGTTTTGGGAAATCTGGATAGTTGAATCTCAGAAAATTAAATGGTTTTATTTTTCTACCATGACATATGTATACAAGAAATGATAAGCATAGGGAGAATGTATTTATGTGTCTGTAATGTTTCCATAATTCAACTTGTTCTACACAAATGTTTTTATACCTTATTTTTAAATAAAGGAAGAATCTGTAATATGGGAGTTGAAAGCAAGATCCATAATAGTTGCAGTTAAATATGCACATTTAAACATGTTTTGTACAGATATTAACACACCTATTACCTTTGTATTTCTAACATGAATCTGAATTCCATTTCACTCAGGCTTTGATCAAAATGCATTTTTAAGACCTTATGGGTTACACCAAAACAAAGAGTCTGGTTGAACCATGTTATGGATACCCAAGGTTACAGGAAACCCACTTAAGTTTGCATTTCATTTAGTTTTGCATACTGGCATCAAAGAATCAAGCCTTTGAAATATGATATCTCACTTAAAAATATTCCAGAAAAGAGTTAGTACTCTAAACGGATTTATAAGAAAATCAAACATAGATAATGATAGAAACTTATATCATTTTCCAGAGCACAAGCACTACACCATTAATTTATAGATAATCATAACACAATTATCTGGTTTCTAGGAATTATACTCCATAGAGAAATTAGCAAGGAATCAGGAGTTTAAAATATATATATATTGATACATATATGGATGGAATTTTATTGTATATATTGAACTGAACTATGTGTAGATTGATTAAACTTAATCAATCAAATTATCCTCTTGTTTTCCAGAACTCTGATTCAAACAAGAGAGGCACATGCATCATTACATGTATGTGCATATCCTGATGTATACACTGATATATTTATATTGGTAAAGATTTTGATCCTGGATATATGTTGTTTGATAGAAAGAAAAAAAAATGACTCTGGGGTTCAGAAATATATATATGTATATATGATAATAAATATATATATCTATGTAAAAAAAATCCTTACAAATTAAGGTATAAAAGAGAGGGTCATTTCATTTGGTATCAGAGATATGTTACTAAAACATAGTTGAAAATTAAAATCAAATCCTTCTATGAAATTAAAAACTTAAGAAACAAAGTATAAGTAAAATATTCTGTAGGGATTGATCAATGGATGATCAAGTTTGAGTTAAAAAAAAACTAACCAGCTATGTAAATTATTATTAGCAAACTATGGTAGGAAGACCACCAAATTAGGGAGCAAGATCCTCCAATGCACCACCAATGGTCAATCTGCAAGATTTGGTGAGAGCATTTAGGGATGGAGCAAGACAAAGGCAAGAAAATCCCCATGAAGAACTCTCCAAATTACTCAAGGCTTATACTCATTTAGGAGGCAAAAGCTTTGAAGGGCAGAAAGTATTATGGAAATTCAAGCATGGTTGAGAACATTGGATAGGATTTTCAATGACATGCAGCTTGATGATCAAAGGAAGAGGCAAGTGGCTTCAAGACAGCTGAAAGGAGCAGCTTTAAGCTGGTGGGAAGTAATCATTACAGGGAGAAATGAGAATGAAATCACTTGGAATCAATTCAAGGAGATGTTGGAAGCAAGATTTGTACCAGCATCAGCTAAGACCACCTTACTAGAAGAATTTATTAGACTCGGGCAAGGAACTTTGAGTGTCACTGAATGTTAACCGGCATCTTAGCCCGGTTACAAAACGATAGTTGAAGAAGTTATCATTAGCACTAGACAAGATTCTGATCAAGAAGAGACTGGAGGTGGTAGCAAGTTGTCAGGCCCACAACAAAGCAAGAGCATTCTGCCTGCCTGGCCTGGTGCGCAGATTCACCTACTATGGGCAGAGGCACCTTGTTCCTAAGCCCATGAGGGAAGTCCAACCCATCTCGTCTATAAATAGGAGGGCAGTAGCACAATGAAAGGGACCTTTTTTTGAGAACACTGGAGAGACTCTGCCGCTTTCAAGACTCATCCTCTTTACTTAGCAATTGTATTCAAGTGTTTGGTCTACGGATTGTATCTGTAATCAATCATCAAGTAAAACAATAAAGTTTAACCTCAAAGTGGACGTAGGCAAGTACGCTGAACCACTATAAATCTGGTGTTCTTACTTTCTGCATTTAAATTAGCATATTCTTCCTTGTTTAATTTAACTTCATCACTTACATCTCTACACAATCTTTCTCAACGAGGTTAGTGACCAATTTTTGTGCTAACACTGAATACAGTCAAAAGTTTGAGGGGCTTTCCACATATGGAGCAATGCTAGTGGCAGATGAAGCATCCAAGAATGATAGATATATTAAAGGTTTGAACCCAGGACTTAGCAGAGCCATGTTACCTTATGTTGATAGGACATTTGATCAAGTAATAGACTTGGCTTTGAGATTAGAGCAGCATGACAAGGAGAGGGAAAAGTTCAGAAATTTTAAGAATAATAACACTAAGAAGGGTAAGGGGAGATATCACCCTTATGATAAGAAGAAAGAAGAGGCCAGTAACAAAGGCACTGGAGATGTCAAAGCTAAGGAAACCAAGAAGAAAATTGTGTGTCATCAATGTGGAAAGGAAGGACACATCAAACCAAGATGTCCAGAATTGAAAGGAGGAGCTTTCAAGTGCTATCTATGTGGGAAAGAGGGGCATATGAAGAGGAATTGTCCTGAGTATAAACAACAAGGAAAATTGGCAAATTTGGAAGGCAAAGGCAAATCCACAGTGGAGATTAATGCTGAAAAGCATAGCCAAATGAAAGGTACATTACTTATTTGTACCATACCCATAGCAGTAGTATATGATACTGGGGCAACTCACTCTTTGATTTCTTATGAACTAGTTAAAATGCTAAAACTGAATTGCATATTGGTTGAAACCCCATTGCATATACAAAGTCCACTGGGGAGTTCTAGTGTTTTAAATATGATTTGTGTGGATGTGGAATTAAACATAGGTGGAAACATCTTCATTTCCAATTTATATGTTTTAAACTACCCAAATATAGGTGTTATATTAGGGGTAGACTGGTTAAGGCAATTTAAGGCCATAATTAACTTAGAATCATCCACCATATCGTTGCAAAATCTTAGGGGCCAGAGAATCATAATTTTATGTGAAGTGGCTAAAGAAAGGAATTATATCATTTAATTGACTTGGAAAAAGATTCCAGTGAACTTACTATTGAAGAAATTCTCATAGTCAATAAATACTTGGATGTGTTTGGGGAGGTTAAGGGTGTTCCAAACCATAGACCAGTGGAGTTCCAAATTCATTTAGTTCCAGGAGCAAGCCCAGTGATTAAAAAGCCAACTAGAATGGGGCCAAATGAACTAAAAGAATTAAAGAAACAGTTAGAGGAATTGGAAGAAAAGGGTTTTATAAGACCAAGTAATTCTTGCTGGGGAGCACCAGTGGTATTTGTTAAGAAACAAGATGGTTCCTTAAGACTATGTATAGATTATAGAGAATTGAACAAAGTAACTATTAAAAATAAATATCCATTGCCAAGGATAGATGATCTTTTTGATCAATTAGCTGGGGCAAGAGTATTTTCTAGACTAGATTTAGCATCTGGTTTTCATCAAATGAAGGTGGAGGAGTCAAGTGTTAAGTACACTGCCTTTAACACTAGGTATGGGTTGTATGAATTTTTGCTTATGCTATTTGGCTTGACTAATGCACCATCATACTTTGTGGATTTAATGAACAGAACCTTTAGAGATTATTTAGACAAATTTGTGCTTATTTTTATAGATGACATTTTAATTTATTCCAAAACAGTGGAAGAACATAAAAATCATTTGCACCTGGTTTTGTCTAGATTGAGGGAAAAAGATTTAAAGGCAAAATTTTCAAAATGTGCAATTTGGAAAGAGGAAGTACATTTCCTTGGCCATGTCATTTCTGCCAAAGGAATTTCTGTAAACCCCAATAAAGTAGTGGCTATTCAAGCATGGAAGAGGCCTGGCACAGTGAATGAAGTGAGATCATTTATGGGGATGGAAGGATATTATAGGAGATTTATAAAAGATTTTTCAAAAATTTCTACACCACTTACTAACCTAACCAGGAAAAACCAAGCTTTTGTTTGGTCAGAGAAGTGTGAGAAGTCTTTTGTACAATTGAAGGAGGCATTGGTGAATGCTCCAATCTTGAAAGTACCCCAGGGAAATGAAGAATTAGTTGTATACACTGATGCTAGTGTGTTTGGCTTGGGTGCAGTGTTGATGCAACAAGGCCAAGTCATTGCATATGCATCCAGACAACTCAAACCTCATGAAGTAAGGTATGCCATACATGATCTTGAACTAGCAGCAGTAGTGTATGCCTTGAAACTTTGGAGACATTATTTGTTAGGAACTAAGTTTAAACTTTACACTGACCACAAGTCTTTAAAGTATTTATTTTCCCAAAAAGATTTAAACATGAGGCAACATAGATGGGTGGAGTTCTTAGCTGCCTATGACTTGGACATACTCTATACACCAGGTAAAGCAAACAAAGTTGTTGATGCTCTAAGTAGACAACATGCTAAATTAGCTACGATGATAGAAGAATTTAAGGACTTGTCCTTGCTTGCCGAGTTAGAAATTGGGAAGAATGACTCTGTGCACATGGATGTACATGTGCATGGTGCAAGGGAAAATAGAGGGAAGTTGAGTTTGATGACACTTCAACCTGAACTAATTTTGAAGGTGAGTAAAATGCAAGACCAAGACCCTATTATAGTTGAGAAGAAAATTCTCATATCAAAAGGGGAAGAGGTGACAAATTACCATATTGACAAAAATGGTTATTTAAGAAACCAGAATAGAATATGTATGCCAGAAAACATGGAGTTGAAGGAGGAAATATTGAATGAATATCATAGAAGTAAATACTCCATACACCCAGGCAGTACAAAGATGTATCAAAATTTAAAAAGAGATTTCTGGTGGAAGGGAATGAAATCAGATGTAGCCAAATATATTGCAAAATGTATGACTTGCCAACAAGTCAAGGTTGAAACACAAAAGCCATCAGGGTTGTTGCAACCTCTTAGCATACCACAGTGGAAGTGGGAAGATATATCTATGGATTTCATAGATAGACTGCCTAGATCTAAAAGAGGAAACACAAGCATATGGGTGATAGTTGATAGGCTAACTAAAGTGGCATATTTCATCCAAGTCAAATCAGAAAGGAATGCACCAAAGTTAGCACAAGTATTTGTGAAAGAAGTGGTAAGATTGCATGGCATTCCCAAAACTATTGTGAGTGATAGGGATATCATCTTCACCTCAAGATTCTGGAGAAGTTTTCAAGAAGCCATGGGAAGTGAATTGTGCTTAAGCACTGCCTACCATCCACAATCAGATGGGCAGACTGAGGTGGTGAACAAGGTTTTAGAGGACTTGTTAAGGGCATATGCACTGGATTTTGGAGGCAACTAGGAAGACTATCTCCATTTAGCTGAATTTACATACAATAACAGCTATCAAAGCACCATAGGAATGGCTCCATTTGAAGCCTTATATGGCAAGCCATGCTTGTCACCTGTATGTTGGGTAGAAGTAGGAGAAAGATCTATTTTAGGGCTTGAGTACATACAAGAAACCAAAGAGAAAATTGAGTTGGTAAGGAGAAGAATGGCGGCAGCTCAAGATAGGCAAAAGAAATTTGCAGACATGAAAAGGAAGCAGGTGGAATATGAAGTAGGAAATTTTGTTTTCATCAAAATATCACCTATGAAAAATGTACTGAGGTTTGGGAAACAAGGCAAGTTAACCCCAAGATATATTGGGCCATAAAAAATTCTAGAAAGAATTGGTTCCTTGGCATACAAGTTGGAATTACCAGAAAACATGCAAGGGATGCATGATGTTTTTCATGTATCACAATTGAGAAGATGGGTCCATGATAAGGCAGAAATTCTTGAGACCCCAACCCAAGTGCAAATAAATCCTAATTTGATTTATGAAAAGGATCCAGTTGGAATTTTGGCAAAGGATGTGAAGAAGTTGAGGAATAAATCTCTGAAACTTGTGAAGGTACAGTGGAGTCTTGATCCTAGTGATTGCACATGGGAATTAGAAGACAAGGTTAGGATGAATTATCCTAAGCTATTTTCAAATTAAAGGTAATTCTGATTTTTAATTTGTTTTCCTTTTTAGATGCATATATTTTTAGTTATTATGATAGAACTAAAAATATATTTGGTTGAGAATGTATTTGTTCTCTGAATTAAGTTTAAAATTGATTTAAGCTTAGGAAAATTGTGGGACACAATTTCTAAAAGGTGGGGTGTATGTAATGACCCAAGATTTTAGGAATTTATTTTAAAAAATATAAATAAGTTTAAAATAATTTTTAAACCAATTTTAAAGGGGAATTGATATAGCTTGATATAGTGTATCTGTATATGTGTACATGTGTGCACAGGAAATACACATGAACTAAAGCTTAATTCCTGAATGTTAAGAATGAACACATGTTGATGTGTATGGAAATATTATATATATATATATATATATTAAATCCTTAAAATCCATAAGCATAAATATATATATATGGATGCTACTGAGTATTTTTGAGTGTACATGTGCATGTGTGTCAGTACAAAATAATGTATAAATATATATATGGGTGTACTAATTATTTCAGTAAGACTTACATATATATATATATACATGTTAATAAAATACTAGAGTTCAAATCAGCAAAATAAAATATACAAACATATTTTAAATTATAGGTAGAAAGAGAAAGAAGGAAGATATAAAAAGGAGTAATCCTCTTATAAATAAATAAAGGAAGTACATGCTATTTAAATGAAAGCTAAAAATAGAAAAATAAGATAAAACAGAGAAATGTTTTGTATAGGCAGAATTAGGAAGAATATTTGATAAATAATAAAATCAAGTCACACTTTTAGCATGATAGTAGACAAGAGGAAAAAGTATTTTCTGGAAAAGCAAATTTCTGAAATTAACCAAAAAGATATAACCACTTTTCTCTTCACAAACTCAAGCCGGGGAGGGTAAAATTGTGGGTTTAGATAAAATGCAAATGGCATGATTTCTGATGGGCAAAAATGATATTAGCCAACATCTTAAACCCTAAGAAAAACCCTGCATAAATAGGCAGTGATATGAGGAACCTTCTCTTCTTCTCGGATAACTCTTGAGAAAAAATATATATCACCTAAATATAAATCAAGTGAAGAAAAGGGTTGAAGGCAGAAGCTTACCAATCAACTAGGAAGTAAAAGAGAGCTAGGTGAGAAAACTCACTCATAAAAATCTAAGGCACTAAGTCCTAATGTAGGCAGCCAGTTTATAAGTTAATTTTTCCTTAAAAATGTATTTTCATATGTGATTGTCTATCTGTGATTTCAGAGATGGAAATGTTTTGATTTTTAATTGGTTGTTCTACTTGTTTTATTATATGAAAGTTTTAAGTATTATTAGTATATATATGTTTTATAAACCCAGATCTCTCTGATATGTTAATGTTTAGAAACATAAGTAAATACCCAGAAAATAAAATGTTGAATATAGGCAAGTAGTATTGGTTTTGGCTCAACCCAGATAAATGTAAACATGTTGAGCTGCAATATACTCGTGTATAAGTGCTGAGGCTTGAGACAAAAAGGAATTAGGGGTGCAATAGGGTTGCCTATGTGCTGATGCTCCTGATTCAATGAAAATATATAAATGTTCATACACATAGCAAGCAAATTTTGTGATTCAGTGAAACTTGGTCATTCTGAGTTTAACTCAAGCACAGATGTTTGCAAAAGGAAAAACTCTCTCAAAAGCCATAAGCCAATGTTAGTTGCCTATACCCCTTTTAAAATACCAGAATATATATATACATGCAGAATCTTATTTAATTAGACACCAATGTTTGCTTGCATGTTTGTCTCTATTTGGTTATGAACAATATGAGATGCCATGACATGGATGTTTATGTTAGTGAAATGAATCACTGAATGGTTTAGTCATGAAAAATCAAAAGAGTTATTATTAACTTAAACCTGATTAGGAAATGGGGGTCAAGAACACTGCAGGAATGACTTGTTTTCTTGAGTAATACAAGTGACACATGGCTTGTTTAAGTCCTGAGATCTTTGTGTAATGGAGTGAATTAGTCCATTACAGTGTGTCCATTGATTCAATTAATTGCAGATGAGACCAAGATAGATAAATATATCAATGTAGGAGAAGTTGATATAAAGAGGAACTAGAGTCTTCCTGGAATGAAATCTGAATAGTAAATAAATGATTTAATTCATTTTGGTGATTTCCCTGTTTTTTATGGATGTTTATTTGATTTATGATTGAACTATATGAATGTATGAATGTACCATATCTTCTTGAGGTTTCTGGAAAGGCAGACTTATGTACCTGCACACTGACACAGAACATGCACACATGAATTACTTGTTTTCTAAAGGCAGAGTTATATACATATATCCATGTTTTAACTTTAACTTGATTTACAAATTGTTTTAGTGGATTTTCTCATACCAGACATGTGTCTGACCCTAGTGTGCTAATGGCATATGGGGTGTCTCATTTAATATGGGGCAGCTTCAAATGCATTTACAGGGACTGCAGCAACTAAGTAGGAGTAGGAGCAAGGCTTTGAGAAGAAGATTATAGCATGCAAAACTTAGTTAGATAAGAGCCTAAATGATGAAATTTGCATGTATTGATAATTTAAATTGCTACTTGTATTGAGTATTGAATATTGGATGGATATTTTGCTAAGAAATTGACCTGTAACTGGAATCTATAAATCTAGATATTATCTGATATGTTGAAGAAGTTAATCTAAATCTTGTAAGTGAATTGAGAAAGAACACTATGATAAATAGGGTGGTTACATTTTATAAATGTATTAGTCAATCTTGAGTCTTTGAAAAGGGTTAAGTTTTGGGAAATCTGGATAGTTGAATCTCAGAAAATTAAATGGTTTTATTTTTCTACCATGACATATGTATACAAGAAATGATAAGCATAGGGAGAATGTATTTATGTGTCTGTAATGTTTCCATAATTCAACTTGTTCTACACAAATGTTTTTATACCTTATTTTTAAATAAAGGAAGAATCTGTAATATGGGAGTTGAAAGCAAGATCCATAATAGTTGTAGTTAAATATGCACATTTAAACATGTTTTGTACAGATATTAACACACCTGTTACCTTTGTATTTCTAACATGAATCTGAATTCCATTTCACTCAGGCTTTGATCAAAATGCATTCTTAAGACCTTATGGGTTACACCAGAACAAAGAGTCTGGTTGAACCATGTTATGGATACCCAAGGTTACAGGAAACCCACTTAAGTTTGCATTTCATTTAGTTTTGCATACTGGCATCAAAGAATCAAGCCTTTGAAATATGATATCTCACTTAAAAATATTCCAGAAAAGAGTTAGTACTCTAAACGGATTTATAAGAAAATCAAACATAGATAATGATAGAAACTTATATCATTTTCCAGAGCACAAGCACTACACCATTAATTTATAGATAATCATAACACAATTATCTGGTTTCTAGGAATTATACTCCATAGAGAATTTAGCAAGGAATCAGGAGTTTAAAATATATATATTGGTACATATATGGATGGAATTTTATTGTATATATTGAACTGAACTATGTGTGGATTGATTAAATTTAATCAATCAAATTATCCTCTTGTTTTCCAGAACTCTGATTCAAACAAGAGAGGCACATGCATCATCACATGTATGTGCATATCCTGATGTATACACTGATATATTTATATTGGTTAAGATTTTGATCCTGGGTATATGTTGTTTGATAGAAAGAAGAAAAAAAATGACTCTAGGCTTCAGAAATATATATATGTATATATGATAATAAATAAATATATATATATATATGTAAAAAAAATCCTTACAAATTAAGGTATAAAAGAGTGGGTCATTTCAGTCCAGATTTGTTATACTCTGATATCCTGTATGTATATTGACGGTTGCAGCTTTTCTTTGTATAAAATGCTGCTATTGTATATTATATTTTGTTCCGCTACGATTGTGAGATTCTATGTTGTTGTTTTCTGTTCCTATTCTATCTCTTTTTCTTCTAAACCCTAACAGCCTGGTATTTCCGGCTCTTGATTGGTCGGCACTCTATACAGTGAACGTATTAGTGTCGATTTTCGGGGTCGAAAATCGCCCGGCCGTTACAAAATCGAATAGCAGAAAATCTTGTACTCCTTCCCTTTCGTTTTACAAAACCGAATCCCTCTTTCTACTTCAAATCATAAAAACCAATCGAGAACAAACAAATCAGTGCCGGGATGGCGCGCGAGCGCCTGTAGTCGAGGCAGCGCGTGGTTTCTAGGGTGGGGTTGCGCTCGAATCGTGATTTCGAGTGGAAGAGGAATGGCGGCAGAATGAGGTCGCGAGGCATGCATGTAGGAATTTGGCGATGACCGTGTCTGCGTCAGGTCGAGATTGGAGGTAGAGGTCACGTAGACGCGTGTAGACCGGCGACGTTGCTTGATGATTGTGGTCGATCGAGTAGGTGGTGCGGTAGTATATAGAGGAGCGAACATGGAGTTTGCGTGAGGAACTGAGGTCGAGGGTTTAAAGGGACGATTTGGGTGGAGTTCATCACCTCTAACGATCGATTTCTGGAGCAGGCTGTCGGCGATGGAAGTGTACGGCCTTGAAATAGGCTGTGTCGAAGGAAGGTGGGGATAGAGTTTGGTGTTGTCGCGGTGATGGGAGTTTTCGATCAGAGGAGTAGGTGATAGTTGTTATTTAAATTTAGTATGTTATTGATAGTTTAAAATTATTTCAAATATTAATAAACTGTATAACGTTTATAAGAGGTCTAAAATCGTGAAGAAACAAGTCGGGTTTGGATCGGATTGCAAAATAAAAATCAAGGTGAGTTAATCTCACTCATTTTTGGATTACTAGTTTAATTTTAAACAGTGAAATTAATTATTGGATGCCTGGTTGAATTTGATAATTATTATCAGTTTGGATGTTATTATATACATAGTAGTGTGTGTGTCTATATATATTTATATATATATATATTTATATTTATATTAGTAGTTAGATTGATATTCCCACATATTTTAGCGGATGAGACCCTATGTGCCTCGCATAACAGTGGATGACCCTAAATACCGCGATATCCTACTCTAAGTGGGATGGGATTGGTATTTCTATTGTTGTCTAACATCTGTGGATGCAGGGAAACAGGTTGGAGGGATCCAACTGGATTCCACAAAAATATATTTATTGTTCAGATATATATTGATATATGATGTTTGTGAATAATCTGTTAAAGATTATTGTTATGATGTGAATTATTGAATGTTATGGTGGCATTGGCCTGAATTTTGGTATTTTGAATACCATAAATACTACTTTTAAATTTGAAGGAATTAAAAAGAAATTTTGAATGTAAAAATATTTATATCGAAATTTGGATATTTTTTTAAGAAATTAATTTGGACAAAAACAATAATTGATTTTGGTTTGTATTTAACTATTCGTAAAAATATTTTAAATAAATATTTTAAAATAATTTATATAGAGGATTTTTAAACGATGGATTTTTAAAACGATATTTTCTGGAAATATGAAAAGGAGTTTGAAATCAATATTTTAAATAGATTGTAAAATATATGGAATTGATTAAGAAATAGGTTTATGAAATGAGATTTTATAAGTAAGATTTTATAAGTGAGATTAGTTTATAAAAAGTGAAGCTCAAGGGAGTTATAAATTTATAAACGATGTTATAAATAAGGGAATTCAATATCAGAAGATAATTTGAGAATATAAAATTCATAGGGTGAATTTATATTAGGATATGTGAATGGGGTCGAGGAAAAATAGTAAAATCTATTTTTTAAAAGTGAAAATGGTTAAGTAATCGAAATGAAATCGATGTGTTGTTAGTCGAGAGGGATTTATAAATTGAAATTTAGTTATTGAGATTTAAAGAAAAATATTTTTATTAATAAGTTAAGTTTTATTTTATTAAAGGAAAATTTTATTTACTAAACTATGTAATTAAAAGTCAGTTAGTATTGAAATACTTCAGAAGTGTATTTTTCAAATACTTAATATTTATTTTAATAAATCCTAAATTTTTAAACCTGCTTTGAAAACTGATGTTATAAAAAGTATTTCAATATTTTAGATAATTATTTGAACATGTCTTAAAAATAAATTATTATTATTATTCTTTTAAATACTTATTATATATATATATAGAGTTTTGAAATGTTTTAAATTTATTTATAAATCTTCTTGGAAATCTGGAAATGGGGTTATTCAGTATATGGGACTTATAAGAGAATTCTCAAATTGGAATTGGGAAAAAAATAAGAAAATTTCCGAAGTAGTTAAATAAAAGAGAACTTCGAAAAATGAAAGAATTCATAAAAGAAGTAGAAAGGGAAATTGGAATTTTAAGTAACTATATTTGACTTTGGAAATAGTGAAGGGAATTAACTAAGATATTCCGGAATTTATAGAATTTGTTATAAACTAGTCAAGGAATTTACAAATAAATTGTAAATGATTTTGAAAAAAAGGGAAATAGGAAATAAATGGAATACTTCTTAAGTGTTGGACATAAAATGAAGTTGGAAAAATATTCTAAGTTCTGGAATGGTTGGAAATTGTCCGTAGAATATATAATGATTTGAAATGGTTTCAAATGTTGGAATACTGGAAGTAGTTTAAATATATATATATATATATATATATTATAAAGATAATTTGAAAGTAAACTTTGGAGAATTTATAATAAAGCCAGATGACTGCTTATATATGTGTATTGATAGTTAAATAACCGACTATCAATTTTTGCCAAATTCGTTAATCGTTTCGAAGAGACCGGGATCGGATTTAATTATCCGAAAACCACTTCGATCCAATTTGAACGTTACGAATGAATATCACGAAGATGATGAAGACGTGATCCGGTTTGTCCAGACCCAGGACAACTTGTATGGACGGATGCTATCAGAACATCGTCATTGGAGGACGATGAGCATTCTAAGAGAGATTGTTCTTGAAAGGTAAACGTTAGCCTAAAGCCTCATCAACCGGAATGACTGAAAATCAAGGGTTATGCAGCAAGGCTAAGTGGGTCGCACCCAATTAAGGTATGTTATCACCTTTCTAGATACCCTCGGATATAGTATAAATTATGGATACGGTGGTGCATGCAAAAGAGCTCTCGATAAGGGTGGGAACACCCGGGGTGATAACATATTCGGTTCTATCTAGGTTAGGGATAGGGTAGGTCTTGTGTTGTAGGTGATCCCGACGAGGTCCTCGGTACATTTTTCTAGATGTGTACCGTGATAGGTGGTACCCCAGTGCCTAGTCATTGTATGGAATCCATTCTCCAATAAGCGCCGTGCGGGTTTGATTATACCCAACTATGCTGAAACATGAGATGCAAGCATTTCAGCTATTTTCTATTTACTTGTTTTAGACACTATTATAATATCAGACGATTTGTTAAAAATGTTTTGGTTATCGTAAGGTAAAAACCCATCGTGTTTATGTGTGACGTGGTCTTATGAGATACCTTTGTTTTTCAAAGAATTTTGAAAAAAATAGTAATAATTCAAATTTAGTGTGTTTCTCACGCTGGTTTTCCAGACTAACTCGAGTGTTATTTTATTATAATGCTCGGGTCAGACCGAGTATTACGGATTCAGGTTAGGATGTTATGGAGCTCAAGAGATGAGCTGGATAGCAAAGACGTATTTTTCATACTTGATTTGTATTTCCGTTGTGTGAGGAGAAGTTATTAAACTGTCCAGATTGATTGTTGTCTGTTGTACTCTAATAATGGTATGTGTATTAACAGTACACTTCTTGTATTTAAAATATGTTATTATATATTATATTTTGTTCCGCTGCGATTGTGAGATTCTGTGTTGTTGTGTTCTGTTTTTCTTCTTCACCCCAAATGAACTGGTGTTTCCGGCACTCGATTGCTCGGCATTCTATACAGTGGATGTATTGATGATGATTTTCGAGGGTCAAAAATCCTGGTCGTCACATCCACCTTATATCTTTTATTAACCGACTACAGTTAAAAGACTGATTTGGATTATAATATGATTGAATCGCCTAAGTTAGATCTAAATCACAAGTACTTGGAGGCAACCAGAGGATCTCGGTTGCTCCTTTGTGACCGTTGTGTGGGAGAAGAAGAGTGAAGAATAGCAATGGTGGAGCACCATCAGCCATCCAGAGGATCCCTCTCATGTTGCAGATGGGATGGTATTTATAGGGGTTGGAGAGCACCTGGGCCGGAGCCGCTTTGGCAGAAGCCTGTAGTAGTCATGTAGAAGGAGCACAAAAAATTTGAGAGTGATCTGAGCTAAGTAGTTAGATCGATGATGATCCAATTTGGGTTGGATCGACGATGATCCGGTTGGGTCAGATAAGCGATGATCCGATTCCTTAGCTTATTTTTGGATCCGTCTTTTGGGTTGTGTTTCTTTCCTTTATTTGAGTGCCTTGTCCAAATATCAAGTCATTTGGAGTTCGTTTGATCATCCGTTCGTAGAAGATCCATCCATAACACACTTAATACTTAACCAAATGACACGAAACTTCACATATGCAATATAGATTAGTAGTATGGCCTACCCTATGAACCTCATGAGGTGGGGCCCATCCTAGGTGGGTCAGACTCGATCCGACAAACTGGCTCAATTTGGAGAAGATCCATCCATATCTCGCTCAATACTTATTGTAATCATTCAAAACTTTGCAGGTAGCTTCTAGAGGACGTGTGGGACCTATATAATGAGTCTCATGTGGTGGGGCCCACCTTAGATGGGTCAGACCTGACCTGAACCACTTGGGTCGGTACCGACCCAAATTGGCTTGGCCAATTGAGTCCATTTTTTGTGAGGCTTCTTTTATGCCTTATAAGTGTTCCTCCAATTTTTAAGCCAATCCGAGTCGGTATGAGTTCTGTAGGTCCATTTTAAGTTGCTCTGGTCCAAAAGCGTGTAAGTGGATTAGCTGAGTCTTCACTTTTTGGACTAGGTAGCTTGGAATACTATGAAACTTGGCAAGGGTACATTGAAAAGATATAGAATCATGGTGTAATAGGTTGTGATGGATCTCCATGCATCAATTCAAATCGGTACCAATCCGATGGTCGGTGCCAATCTGAATACCTAAAGTATTTTCAGATGATTTTTCTTGAGGTCCATTGTCTAGTTCTTTTAAGCCCTTTGGTCAAGTCATTCGGGCTTAATCTGGATGTTCTAACTCCTGTTGAATTCTAATGGGTTACAAAACCGGTTAATACACACACATATACACAAATTGTAATAGTTATGTAAAATAATAGCTTATATGCATACATATATTTGCATATTGGATGAGCTATACATATATTTGGACAACATATATTTGCATATTGGATGAGCTAACGTGTCTGTTGCAATGTGAATCCCAATATCTATGCACATGCATGTTATACCTTGCATGAATTGATATGTTACACATGCACACACGCATATATACAATACACACATACATAATAAAAACATTGATTTATAAATTTCAATAAAATAAAATATAGAAATATTCTAAATAAATTAGACCTCATATGTCCAATAAAGCTTTAGTAAAGGATTTTTTTTGAAATTCAACCAAAACTTATACTGCGGGCTGGCCTAGTTCTAACAAATGCATCGTTGTATTACTTAATGACTTTTGATGTCATTGAATACTTTGTATAATTATCCCTTGCTATGGATAATAATCAGTTTTATATTTAAAAAATTGTTAATTTGAAAAAAATAAAGTTGCTCTGTGTCATTTACATTAAGTAATCGAGTACTAAGATATTAAGGTAGTTACATATCACATTCAAGATATTTGTGTCTTTCAATGATGCATTGTATATCAATAGATTGCTATGACATACTATATAACTTTGTTGAGCACACTCATAAAATTATGGGCTATCAGTTAAGTAGTTAATGTCGGATAATATTTTCGATATGTCACATATTAGAACTCAAGTGATAGTTTTTGTGAAATATCACCTGAAATATCATTGGCGATATTTTAGAAATGTATCATTCATATTTGATATATATCGGAGATATTACAATGATGTTTCATATAAATATTAGTGAAAGCAGTGAATTATCTCTAATAAGTAGAAAAACTGCACAAATATCTCATATATAATAAAAATCTATGTTGTAGATGCAAATTTTTTATAAAAATATGCATCTCTAAACAATTTAACAATTATTTAAAGTTTCAAAATGTGCATATTTATATCTTTTATCATCTTTATAATTTGTACAGCTTGTTAATAAACATGCCGATATTACCTTGATATCTTCTCAATATTACCGCATATCACTCCTTAACCGATTTCTTGCCAACACTGATATTAACTACTTAGGGACAGTTAGCTACCAAAAGATCCCATCCTTATCCATGAATATGCATAGGAACATGGATTTTGACTCATCCAGTATGAAAATATCCAACCAGTTGGTACTGATCGATAGACTTAGAGATTCCTTCTTTACTTTAGTTTGTAGTATCTTATCTATCTTCTCATCATTGTTTCCTATCTTGACTTCAAACCATAATCCATGACCATAATCCATTACTAGGACATGATTAACTTATAGATCAGTACCAATACATGCTATTGACAGGTACCATTTGAAGATACTTAGCCAATTTCCTAAATTTTCTTCGTACCAATTTGTACTCGATCGTCTATGACCTTTAATATCCATTTCTTCATTATTCTAAAGTCCAAAATCATCGAATCTTCATATGCAAAAAATTACATATAACGCACACATTCACATACACATACATATATATATATATATCTGTGTGTGTGTGTATATATATAAAGACAATAGATAATATTTGACCATGGACTAAAATATTTTTTTTTTCTCTATAAATCATCTATATATTAAAACTTTAAAATAATGTAAGATGTCAACTCGAATTTGAAGTGCTTAAAGATAGGATCAATTATTTAGTCAACTAATCATAACTTGTGCCAGTGTAACATAAGGGACGTCTATTTATATTTATATAATGTAACTTACACTAATAATAAGACTGACTTAACCTCATTCAACTAAAATAAATAAACTCTTTTTTATTATTATTACTATTATTGTTATTATGGTCAAATAATTTTTAGTTAGTGTCTAGGTCCATAACTAATGCACAAAATATTACACGATGAACAAAATTTCGATAAATCTTTTAAAATGATTCTAAAATCTAAAATATTTTTGCCCATGTAATTTCTTAAACTAAAACAGACTAATCATATGTCTGTATATTTAAAATAAATAGAAAAGTATTAATATTAGAATATTTTATGTAAAATGAGATTCAACTTTGTATTTTATGTATACAAATATAAGACAATTCTAAACATGTTGATTATGTATATAATTAATTTACTTAAATAAAATATACAAATTAAAACAACTATATATACAATTTTCTTTATAATATTTGTTGAATATAATATGACATATGTTGAGTTTCAAGATAATAAAATAGTACCTTACTTTGATGTTCAGGTTAACATTTCTCACATAGAACCAACAGTTCCAGTATTCAAAAACTTGATTTTCCAACTTCGAATTCTTTTGCAACAAGACTAGTTTCTTTTAAGTTGCATATTTAGATGATACACCACAAGTCAACATATCTCTAGTGTCACGCACTACGCAGGATTCGAACGTTGCTTGGACCAAACCTAGAGTGCCTAACCACTAGGACAATGGTTACAAGACTAGAGATTTTATAATGAGAGATAAAATATAACTTGTATAATGTATTATATAGCCTAATGCAGGCTACTTAGGAGTCTATTTATAGTGGAGACTTGAATTAATGTCATCTTTATGACATCACATGAATCTCAACTATTTGGAATTCATGCACTCCTTTTAAATTCCAAATTTTGGAAAACCTACCCCATATTTCATGGTCATCCATGTGTGGCCATTAAGTGGTGGATAATTACTTTATTCATTAAAGGCCCATTTGAATTAAATAAGTGTAGACAACATTTATACAAAAAAATTTAACTTAAGCACATAAAAGATTAAATAATTTGAAATATATTTATTATATATAAATACCTTTATAAAAAATTTAACACTTATAAATTATTTCATATAAGTTATTTCAATCGGATATTGAGTGTTATAGTTTTGAAACTCTCAAGTGTGACACTCGATCTTCAGTAGTATTTGAGAAATTCAAACATTAAATCTGGTATGGACTTTGCCAAAGCACAATAATGGACATGAGGTCATATGCTTACAAACCATCTAGGTAAAGTCCTACATCATAATCTTCCAAAGGTGTGCTAAGAAATAATATTATGCACGTTTCATCTCTTCTTCAAGACTAAACTTGGATAGCTAGGGGTTGGTCTACGGTCAATGCTATAGTAACATCCATAGTCAATTTCATACTTTAACCATTTAAGTGACTTAGGTAAATCTAATAACATCTATTAATTAAGTATATAATTATGGCCAGAGACTTATGACTTTGTGTAAAATGCATATTATGTGACACTAAACTTCTATATGCAAGGAGACAAATTCTCTTTTAAGTAGCGATTCACTTCATGAGTCTCAATGTAACTCCAACTATGACTGTAACATAAGCTATTGTCGCGTGATCGTCTGTAACTGTAACGATTTCGATTTTTTGACGCTCGAAAATCGACATTAATACGTCCACTGTATCAACTACCGAGCAATCGAATGCCGGAAAACCGAATTGTTATGGAGAAAAAGAAGAGGTAGAAGAAGACAGAAGAAAAAGAAAGAAGAAACAACAGAAACAGAAACAATATCAGAATCTCACATTCGCAGCGGAACAACATATAATAGATAAATGAATAATCTTTAAATGAAAGAACTATATCATTTTATACATTACATCATCATTAGAGTTTATACAACACAATACAACACTGGACAGTTATATAAACTTGTCCTCATACAGAATACACAGCGGAATAAATAATATCATATACAAGTGATACGTCTCGCCATCCAGCTCGTCACCGAGCTCCACAGCATCTCCTGAATCCAGAATGCCCTGATAACCTGACTCTAGACTGTCCGTGTGGAAATTGGTGGGCACCCAGAGTTTAGGAAAGGAACAATAAACTCCAGGTCAGTCATGGTGACTGGTGTGAGAACTTAAAACAGTTATTTATCTTTAAAACAACAACAACAAAGGAAGCGGAAAATATCCGCAATGCTTTTGGAAAATGAAACTACCATAAGGCCTCCCGCCACACACACAATGCAAACGCAGAATTGGAGGAGATTTCTCCTTATGATAGCCAAACATGCTTACTACGCAAAATCATTGGATTATTATTATTAGTGCATAGTGCAGAAAAACATTTCGAAAGTATAATATTAATCTTAGCCAACATACAACCATTATTGTATGCCTACTATAGCTACCATCTAAACAGTGGTGACCACCATAAGTAAATGGCAGGTTCTACAACTAATACCGTACAAGGTTCGTATTGGAAGATGGATTTCCAACAAATGGTCAGGCTAAGGAACTTCCTTTGCCACGTAGGAACGCCTCTGGTGGGACGCTCCGAGAAACAACCTGCTCTCTGCCAACCCAAGGCCGGTTACCCCCTTCCCGGGCAGTAAACCTGAGATATGGCACCCCCGGTCCGTTGGGACCTTTATCCGAGCGCTCGGTAACCAACATCACACATAATAAATAAATTGTGTCCACATGAGTAAGTATCTGGGCTCCATACCATGATACTACCCTTTTCCAGAAGGAATGGTCATACCCTAGAGGCGCTACTCCTGAAACCTTGCCGCATCTTTCCTGTTTCGACCATTTCCGGGTTGTGAGGTCTGACGAAGTCTCGTCCACAAAGCCACGATTTGATCACAAATGATCAATAAATGATCATCACACAGCAACACTCAGCATGCCACACTACCAAATTGGGAGTATATCACTGATAAATTTCAAATACATAACCTCTGAGCTCGTACGTCTCAGAGAAGGGTGTTAAGCTAAGAGAATAAATTCTCCGCCACCAACAGGAATGTATTTGAAAGAAATCAGCTTTATATCTCAAAATGTAATGTCAGACATGTAATAATACAAGTCTGTTCCGGGTTCGAACAGAACTGAAGGCACTTCAAAAGAAGCCCTTGCAATCCGGGTATTCACAATCCCGATCGAACTTCCCATCACAAAGGAAATCTCTATACCGTAGCTAGCGGTGCAGAGACAATCGATAGGCCATCCTATCGTTTTCACAAATACCCGGTCTTCACCACCGGTCTTCAATATGATCCATATCGTCGTATCACTAATTCGGAATGGGTTATGACACAAAGGTCTTTTCTCGGCTAACCCGAATAGTGAGCACAATATTTAAAACATATGGATATAGGGATTTCAATTAAGTCACAACTTATTACCCAAATCCTTTCCTTTAAATGGTTTAACAAATTACCATTTTAAATCTTTAAACATAAAGATTTACTTCACAAAGTTTACCCAGTTTCACAAAGATTCATTCACGGATTTCCAAATCAATTTCCATTTCAATTGGATTAACCCATTAAATCTTTAAATTAAGATTTAATTTATAGCTTTCAAAACTATTCACAATTCAAGTCTTTTATAATATAAAAGATACACCTTTTAAAATCGTCTTTGATTTCAAAATAAAGTTTAATCATCTTCACAAAGGTTAATTCATAGTTTTTCCAAACTATTCACGATTTCATTTTAACTTGAGTTGTTTCGATACAAATTGGAAATCTTTTCACTTTATGAAAGCCATGATTATTTGAAAATGGATAGTTTTCGTTTTGGGAAAAACTGGTTACAATTACACGGTTTAAAGTCGTTCAAGTAAAAACTTGAATTTGAATTTAAATTTCCAAATACCATATTTTTAAATGGTTAAAAATCCATATAAACACCTTTTACACTTATAAAATCTTTTAAACCAAAATTCCCAACTTATTGAATTCAATTTCAAAACATTAAATTCAAACTTAAATCAAATGATTTAAATTCCAATTCTATTAAGTTATTTAAAATAACTTTTATTTCTGAAACTCATTTCAAAAACTTTCAATTCCAATTCCAAAACCATTTTGGATTCAAAAACTCAATTTTTTCCAAAATTGATAAAAATATGTGACTTAACCGATTTCCACGTGAAATCCACATTTATGTGTGTGTATTGTGTAGTCCACGGGTTTAACACAATAGTTCAACAACATTCAACCATCACAGATCAAATATAACAATATATTTGATAAGCGGTATAAACTATAACGCTTATCTTTCATTCACAGATATATATATCATAGATAAATAAATCACAAATCACAACACAAAACAGGATATATCACAAACCATCACATATCAGAGATGTCAAACAATTCAACATCCAATATAATCCAAACATCTATAAGTAGGATTAATTAAATTATCTGATTAATTTAAATCAAATAAATTCAATAAATCAATTTTACTAGTTATAGTAAATTAATAATCAATTAATTTCAAATTTATTTTCAAATTTATTTCAAAACACCAAATCAAATTTTCAACGAATTTCCAAATTATTTCCTTTTTAAAAATAAATGTCTTTATCTCTTCAAATCTATTTAAAAATCCAAATTTTAAATAAATTCTTCAACTTATAAATAATTTTATCGAAATCCATTTATTAAGGCTTTTTCCAAATTTTGAATTTTAATTCAATACAGTTCAAAAATAAAACTTTTATCTTTTCAAACTCCTTTTTAAATTTATCCAATTATCAAAAATAATTTTTTCGATAAATTTTCAACTTAAATTTCGAAAATCCAATTTCTATTTATTTTCGGTATCCAACGATACCAAAAATATATCCGGCTAAATTATAGCCATTAACAATTTCAATCACAATATAATCACACGGCGATTATAAATAAATCAACACACAACATTGAAATAAATTCAAATGTTTGAGGAATCCAGTTGGATCCCTCTAACCTGTTTCCCTGCATCCATAGATGTTAGCACAATTCCAATTCTACTTCACAGTAGAATTATCGCGGTATATGGGATTTATAAATATTATCTGCTATTATGCGGCGTGGTAGGGTCTCATCCGCTATATAATGCGGGAAATCAACTCCAAATACATATATAATACCAATTCCACTTCAATATGGAATTATCGCGGTATATGTTTTTAATAAATAACCTCCGCTTAATATATGGCGTATAGGGTCTATTTAACACAATAGATAACAATTATCATCTAATCTCACAATCAACACAATCAAGCAATTTTAAATTCAACTATTTAAAATTTAAATCGAAACAAATATTCGATTGAGTGAGAAGTTCTCACCTTGCTTTTAAAATGTTGAGCGTTCAATTTTTTTTACATTAAATCGAACACGTTCGATTTAACGCAAAATTTTCACAAGCTTTAATTGCCTCCCGGTCTGCTGCAGCGCGTAGATCACGTCGCTGCGATTCCGACGCCACCAAAATCGTCGAATTCTGATAACGTATGTAAGAGATATGTTATTTTAAACATTCAGTATAATTTATAAAAACAATTCTTTTTTTTTTCTTTCTTTTTACAACCTCAGATCTGCCGCACGTTTCTTTGATGATGAGATCTGGCCATGTGCCTTTCTTCCCCAACGCGGACGTGCTCCAGGATATACGTACGCGAAATCTACCCAATGGCCGTCCCTCTTCGTGAATTGTCGCGCCATCATTCGACGACGAGAACCCGATCAAGCAACGTCATTTGAAAGCCCAACGTCTACTCCTCCTTCACCTTGAATTTGAACGAGCTCGGCTACATGGTTTGCTCAAAAATCGTGATTGAACGCACAGGGTTCAAGCTATAATTGCCGTTGTTTTCCTCAACTAAAATCGATCATCTCCTTATGGATGTGAAGATCTCACGATCCTCTACAAGTTTCTAGTTGGAAGATTATCAAAATAATCGAGGGATTGAGAGAGATTGAGGAGAAAAGATTCGAATGTTTGTGGCCATCGAAAATAAATGGCGGCCGTGACCTATCTTCTAGGGTTTGGTGCAGAATGAAGATAATCACGTCCTTTTATAGAAAATCGTCAAAAACACTATTCATCGAAAATTTTCCGAACTCCAAATCGAGCGTGCTGGCTGGCGTTTCTAAGGTTTACCCCGCGTTTCGAATGCAATGGAATGTGTTTTGGGAGCTAATTCGGTAGTATGTGAGAGTTACGGAAATAAACGATCAAATTTAAATTAAACCGATTAAAACGATTTCGATGCGTTTCAGCTTGCCCCGGACAAACCGTAAATCCAATTGACACGAAATTTGAAATCTTACAATAATATCACATTATGGATTCGATGAAATTAGTTTCGTTGAAATCCGAGACTGTTTGAAAAATGACTATTTTCACTAGTCAATTAAATATTAAAATATTCAATTTCCACAATTTATCTTTTAATTCAATTTTTAAAAGTTCTCAAACATCATTCTAACTCCAATATGATTTATTATAAATCTATAAATCATTTTTAATTACAATAAACCCAATTATCAATTATTTACGCAATTTCAAATATTAAATTATCGATTTAATTATCCAATTAAATCCTATATATTTGAAAAAAAAATTATTCGACTTACAAATATTACTTGTTAATATTTAAAATCAATTAAATATACGAATTTCAAATGACAGAAATTCTGGGTCATTACAAACTTCCCCCCTTAAAAGAATTTCGTCCTCGAAATTGCAAAGTAAGAAAAATGCCCCAAAATTCATTAGCTTTTCAAAAATCCACTTAGTGAAAATTTTATATTCACTCTTCCAAAACCTTTAACTTCAACCAAAACAATGGTTTTCATTTTCTAGTTCAATTCCTACATTTTCATTACAATTTAGAAATTGACTTTCCGTTAACAAAAATTTTCCAAAAAAATTTTTCAAAAATTTTCTAACGCCTTAAATTTTCACAAAAATTCGCCAGCGTCTCCTTTGCGCGGTTCGATCGTAGTAGGATCACAATAGACATAAATATATATACATCGACCCACACGGTCGGAAAAGCAGAAAAAACAGTTCATATTTCCTATTTTTATTGCATAGGCGTACCTTTTTAGCATTTTTAAGCAAAGCAGTTATTTATTAACTTATTAGCGCAACCCAAATCAGCCGAACGGCAGCCCCAGCACCTGTACTTACTCAATTTAAATATGTAAGTGACATATATAGAAAATTCATTTACATTTCATTAATTTTCAATAACAAACACAAAGTTTCCATAAGCAATGCAATCAAAAAATTCTCATAAGCAATTTATATGGTTTCAAAACGAATTTGAATGCTTTCAACAAAGTTTTCAAACCATTCATGTATTCATTTTCAATTAGTTCACCTTTACTAATTTACATTCAAGTTGGTTCACTTTCAATTCAAATTCAATTACATAGCTTTCAATTTTTTATCAATTCAATTTCATTAACACTTAATGAATTATACTACGTACAATCAACCAACAATCATATAACAACCAATGTATATTCAACACAACCAAATTTATTCACTTTACTTTACATTCAATTTGGTTCAACACTTTTAATTTCAATTGGTTTAATATTAAATTGACTTCCATTCGATTCATTCAAATTCCAATTACATTAGCTTTAATGAACTAACACTTACATCCATTATTCTATATCAATTCATTGACATTTGATTGATTAACATTCAATCCATTTATTAATTCAATTGCTAATTCATTTTACAAATAAAGTTGAATTTCATTACATAACTCAAGTTTACATCCATTTCATTAACTTCATTATTTCACTTCGATATTAAAATCAAATTCATTCATCATTACTTAAGTTATATTCCAATTAAACATCATTTGTTTATCTTAACTTAATTTCCACTTATAAATCCAATTCAGATTTTGTTTTTCTTAACAAAATTATTTAACCATTTTATCATTTGGTTTCACTTACCTTTACCCATTCTATAAGTTATACAACTTATTTATTTAAACTTCCAAATTCATATTATAAGTATAAAACTCATTTCACTTATAATTATCAATTACAACTTGGATTTTAATTTAAATTTGTTTATCACAACAAAATTTCAATTTCCAATTTATTATGGTAGCAAATTCATCACACAAAAACTCGAAAATGATACTGATGATGCTGCATTCATCACCCTTATTATTTCCCAGCAACAATAGTGAATTCAGTGCTTAATATTCTTTCAAAAATTTCCTTTTATTTATAAATCACATTTCTCATATAATTTCACTATTTTACTTTTCTTATACAAGATTATTTCACAACTGCAAATCATATTAATTATAATTCCATATTAATAATTCATTTGCTTATATACTTCATTCTTTTACAATTGTTGTTTTTATTTAGATTATTCAAACAACTTTCATTAACATATATATATATATTCTTACATTTTCAACAACCAACAATCAATTATATACACTTCAATAATTCTGAAAAATTATTTCCTTTATATACAATATATAATCAAGGTAAAATTATTTCATTTACCCAATTTAAATGATACTATGTCGACTTGCCTCGTTTAAGTGTTTAGAAACCCCTATCGATAATATGGCGTCCCACATACCGACCAGAATTCATAAACAGCTCAACGGATAAGAAAACACAATATAAAACATTTTCATATTCACTAACAAATACGCGCTCATATCTATTATTACACTCACACTCGTTATAGAGTACTACTGACTCTATATCTAATGAGTAATTCCCAACAGATCCAAGTTAATCGCTTAACCATATGCTCTGATACCAAATGTAACGATTTTGATTTTTTGACGCTCGAAAATCGACATTAATACGTCCACTGTATCAACTGCCGAGCAATCGAATGCCGGAAAATCGAATTGTTATGGAGAAAAAGAAGAGGTAGAAGACAGAAGAAAAAGAAAGAAGAAACAACAGAAACAGAAATAATATCAGAATCTCACATTCGCAGCGGAACAACATATAATAGATAAATGAATAATCTTTAAATCAAAGAACTATATCATTTTATACATTACATCATCATCAGAGTTTATACAACACAATACAACACTGGACAGTTATATAAACTTGTCCTCATACAGAATACACAGCGGAATAAATAATATCATATACAAGTGATATGTCTCGCCATCCAGCTCGTCACCGAGCTCCACAGCATCTCCTGAATCCAGAATGACCTGATAACCTGACTCTAGACTGCCCGTGTGGAAATTGGTGGGAACCCAGAGTTTAGGAAAGGAACAATAAACTCCAGGTCAGTCATGGTGACTGGTGTGAGAACTTAAAACAGTTATTTATCTTTAAAACAACAACAACAAAGGAAGTGGAAAATATCCACAATGCTTTTGGAAATGAAACTACCATAAGGCCTCCCGCCACACACACAATGCAAACGCAGAATTGGAGGTTATTTCTCCTTATGATAGCCAAACATGCTTACTACGCAAAATCATTAGATTATTATTATTAGTGCATAGTGCAGAAAAACATTTCGAAAGTATAATATTAATCTTAGCCAACATACAACCATTATTGTATGCCTACTATAGCTACCATCTAAACAATGGTGACCACCATAAGTAAATGGCAGGTTCTACAACTAATACCGTACAAGGTTCGTATTGGAAGATGGATTTCCAACAAATGGTCAGGCTAAGGAACTTCCTATGCCACGTAGGAACGCCTCTGGCGGGACGCTCCGAGAAATAACTTGCTCTCTGCCAACCCAAGGCCGGTTACCCCCTTCCCGAGCAGTAAACCTGAGATATGCCACCCCCGGTCCTTTGGGACCTTTATCCGAGCGCTCGGTAACCACACACATAATAAATAAAGTGTGTCCACATGAGTAAGTATATGGGCTCCATACCATGATACTACCCTTTTCCAGAAGGAATGGTCACACCCTAGGGGCGCTGCCTCTGAAACCTTGCCGCATCTTTCCTGTTTCGACCATTTCCGAGTTGTGAGGTCTGACGAAGTCTCGCCCACAAAGCTACGCTTTTTCACAAAGCCATGCATTGATCACAAATGATCAATAAATGATCATCACACAGCAACACTCAGCATGCCACACTACCAAATTGTGAGTATATCACTGATAAATTTCAACTACATAACCTCTGAGCTCGTACGTCTCAGAGAAGGGTGTTAAGCTAAGAGAATAAATTCTCCGCCACCAACAGGAATGTATTTGAAAGAAATCAGCTTTATATCTCAAAATGTAATGTCAGACATGTAACCATACAAGTCTATTCCGGGTTCGAACAGAACCGAAGGCACTTCAAAAGAAGCCCTTGCAATCCAGGTATTCACAATCCCGATCGAACTTCCCATCACAAAGGAAATCTCTATACCGTAGCTAGCGGTGTAGAGACAATCGATAGGTCATCCTATCATTTTAACAAATACCTGGTCTTCACCACCGGTCTTCAATACGATCCATATCGTCATATCACTAATTCAGAATGGGTTATATGACACAAAGGTCTTTTCCTGGCTAACCCGAATAGTGAGCACAATATTTAAAACATATGGATATAGGGATTTCAATTAAGTCACAACTTATTACCCAAATCCTTTCCTTTAAGTGGTTTAACAAATTACCATTTTAAATCTTTAAACAAAAATATTTACTTCACAAAGTTTACCCAGTTTCACAAAGATTCATTCACGGATTTCCAAATCAATTTCCATTTCAATTGGATTAGCCCATTAAATCTTTAAATTAAGATTTAATTTATAGCTTTCAAAACTATTCACAATTCAAGTCTTTTATAATATAAAAGATACACCTTTTAAAATCGTCTTTGATTTCAAAATAAAGTTTAATCATCTTCACAAAGGTTAATTCATAGTTTTTCCAAACTATTCATGATTTCATTTTAACTTGAGTTGTTTCGATACAAATTGGAAATCTTTTCACTTTATGAAAGCCATGATTATTTGAAAACGGAGTTTTCGTTTTGGGAAAAACTGGTTACAATTACACGGTTTAAAGTCGTTCAAGTAAAAACTTGAATTTGAATTTAAATTTCCAAATACCATATTTTTAAATGGTTAAAAACCCATATAAACACCTTTTACACTTATAAAATCTTTTAAACCAAACTTCCCAACTTATTGAATTCAATTTCAAAACATTGAATTCAAACTTAAATCAAATGATTTAAATTCCAATTCTATTAAGTTATTTAAAATAACTTTTATTTCTGAAACTCATTTCAAAAACTTTCAATTCCAATTCCAAAACCATTTTGGATTCAAAAACTCAATTTTTTCCAAAATTGATAAATATCTGTGACTTAACCGATTTCCACGTGAAATCCACATTTATGTGTGTGTATTGTGTAGTCCACGGGTTTAACACAATAGTGCAACAACATTCAACCATCACAGATCAAATATAGCAATATATTTGATAAGCGGTATAAACTATAACGCTTATCTTTCATTCACAGATCATAGATATATATATCACAGATAAATAGATCACAAATCACAACACAAAACAGGATATATCACAAACCATCACATATCAGAGATGTCAAACAATTCAACATCCAATATAATCCAAACATCTATAAGTAGGATTAATTAAATTATCTAATTAATTTAAATCAAATAAATTCAATAAATCAATTTTACTAGTTATAGTAAATTAATAATCAATTAATTTCAAATTGATTTTCAAACTGATTTCAAAACACCAAATCAAATTTTCAACGAATTTCCAAATTATTTCCTTTTTAAAAATAAATGTCTTTATCTCTTCAAATCTATTTAAAAATCCAAATTTTAAATAAATTCTTCAACTTATAAATAATATTTATCGAAATCCATTTATTAAGGCTTTTTCCAAATTTTGAAGTTTAATTCAATACAGTTCAAAAATAAAACTTTTATCTTTTCAAACTCCTTTTTAAATTTATCCAATTATCAAAAATAAATTTTTCGATAAATTTTCAACTTAAATTTCAAAAATCCAATTTCTATTTATTTTCGGTATCCAACGATACCAAAAATATATCCGGCTAAATTATAGCCGTCAACAATTTCAATCACAATATAATCACACGGCGATTATAAATAAATCAACACACAACATTGAAATAAATTCAAATGTTTGAGGAATCCAGTTGGATCCCTCTAACCTGTTTCCCTGCATCCACAGATGTTAGCACAATACGAATTCTACTTCACAGTAGAATTATCGCGGTATATGGGATTTATAAATATTATGCGCTATTATGCGGCACGATAGGGTCTCATCCGCTATATAATGCGGGAAATCAACTCCAAATACATATATAATACCAATTCCACTTCAATATGGAATTATCGCGGTATATGTTTTTAATAAATAACCTCCGCTTAATATACGGCGTATAGGGTCTATTTAACACAATAGATAACAATTATCATCCAATCACACAATCAAGCAATTTTAAATTCAACTATTTAAAATTTAAATCGAAACGAATATTCGATTGAGTGAGAAGTTCTCACCTTGCTTTTAAAATGTTGAGCGTTCAATTTTTTTTTACATTAAATCGAACACGTTCGATTTAACGCAAAATTTTCACAAGCTTTAATTGCCTCCCGGTCTGCTGCAGCGCGTAGATCGCGTCGCTGCGATTCCGGTGCCACCAAAATCGTCGAATTCTGATAACGTATGTAAGAGATATGTTATTTTAAACATTCAGTATAATTTATAAAAACAATTCTTTTTTTTTTCTTTCTTTTTACAACCTCAGATCTACCGCACGTTTCTTTGATGATGAGATCTGGCCGTGTGCCTTTCTTCCCCAACGCGAACGTGCTCCAGGATATACGTACGCGAAATCTGCCCAATGGCCGTCCCTCTTCGTGAATTGCCGCGCCATCATTCGACGACGAGAACCCGATCAAGCAACGTCATTTGAAAGCCCAACGTCTACTCCTCCTTCACCTTGAATTTGAGCGAGCTCGGCTACATGGTTTGCTCAAAAATCGCGATTGAACGCACGGTGTAACGACCCAGAATTTCTGTCAATTAAAATTCGTATATTTAATTGATTTTAAATATTAACAAGTAAAATTAATAAGTCGAATAATTTATTTTTCGAATATCTGGATTTAATTGGACAATTAAATCGATAATTTAATAGTGAAATTCCATAAATAATTGAAATCTGGATTAAATGTGAATGAAAATGATTTATAAAGTTATATTAAATCATATTGAAGTTATAGTGATGTTATAGAACTTTTAAAATTGAATTTTGAGTTAATCTGTGAAAATTGAATATTTTAATATTTAATTGACTAGTGAAATTAGCCATTTTTCCAATAGTCTCATAATTGGACGAAACTTGTTCCATTGGATCCGTAATAGTTTGTTATTATCGGATTTCAATTTGCGTAGCAAACGGAGTTTTCGTTTGACCGTGGCAGCTCCAAATGCATCGAAATTGTTTTAATATTAATTTGGCGAGTTAAAAATAGTCATTTTTCAAACAGTCTCGGATTTCAACGAAACCTGTTTCATCGGATCCGTAATGTGATATTATTGTAAGGTTTCAAATTTCGTGTCAATCGGATTTATCGTTTGTCCGGGGCAAGCCAAAACGCATCGAAATCGGTTTAAATCGATTTGATTTAAATTTGATCGTTTAATTCCATAACTCGCACAGATGATCGAATTAGCTCCCGAAATACGTTCTATTGTGTTCGGAATGCGGGGTAAACCTTAGAAACGCCAGCCGGCACGCTTCGTTTGGAGTTCGGAAATTTTTCGATGAATAGTGTTTTTTGCAATTTTCTATAAAAGCACCTCCATTTCACAATTTGCAAACAAAGGCTAGGGTTTCTTCTTCCAGCCGCTACATTTTTTTCAATGGCCAGAAACGCATCATCTTTCTTCCTCAATATCTCACGATCTGTTCACAATTAGGCTTCGGCATCTAAACGAAAAACGTAGAGTACGAGATGATCTTGAAATCCATACGGAGATGATGGATTTTGGAGCAACGAAGTGGAAGAAAATTAGCCACGTTCGTCATCAGCTCACACGCATTTCTAGGCATAGGGGGGAGGCCGAGCTTGTCATGGTGGAGGCTGGAGGTAGCTCGTGTGATGGCAAGTGGAATGGCAGATGTTGATCGTCGTATAGCTCGATGATGGAGGAGTATAATTCGAGCATTGAAGTGGCGGCTATGGGTTGGGGCAACGTGATTTTCACGAGAGAGGAAGATGAAGAAGGCACGGTCCAGATCTGAAGCAAACAAAATCCAACGGCCCGGATTGATTTAGGTTAAAACAAATTGTTAATTAATTACCTTTTAATTCGTGTAAACTTCAAATAATCATATCTTGTTCATACGAGGTCCGTTTTGGACGAAACGAATTGCGTTGGGTTCGTTTTGTCGAGCACTATGCAATGGAGTTGGATTTGAGTCGTTTGGAGCTAGCGAAAATTTTGGGTAAAATTAAACGCGTGTTTAATTTTATTCGAAATAAACGCTGAAACTGAATTGAAATCAAGGTGAGAACTTCTCACTCAATCGAAATAGTTCGACGTAAATTTTAAATAGTTAGATTTCAAATTGTTGGTTGTATGCCTGGATGATAAATTGCTATCTATTGTATTGAAATAGACATTATACGCCGTTATTAAGCGGAGGTTATTTATTAAAAACATATACCGCGAATATTCCAATGTTTTGTGGAATTGGTATTATTTATGTACTTGGAGTTGATTTCCCACATTATATAGCGAATGAGACCCTATTGCGCCGCATAATAGCGGATAATATTTATAAATCCCATATACCGCGATATTCCATACTGGAGCGGATTTGGTATTGTGCTAACATCTGTGGATGCAGGGAAACAGGTTGGAGGGATCCAACTGGATTCCTCACCAATATTTATTTGATTACAGATATTGTGATATTTGTTGATTATCATATGATGATATATGATGTTTGATTGTCGTGATTGATGATTGGTGCCGTTGCATCATCGGATCCATTTTTGAAGTTTAAAAGTTACGATTTTGATTTTAAATAGGGATTTTTGAATTATTATGAACGATTTATATAAAAGATGTACAAAATTGATATTTTATAAAGTAAGAATATTGGAATTATAAAACAAGTTTTTATAAGTGTTAAAATGGAAAATACGGAGTTAATGATTTTTATAAATCAGAGTGATGAAATCATAAAGGAGTTTTAAAGACGTTTTAAAACGATGTTATAAATGGATTTATAAAAGGATAGAATCTACGATTTGGGAAGTTATAAAATGAATGAATTTGTAAATAGAGAATTATAAGTAATTTGCTTATAATTTGGATTTTGGCTTGTAAATGGGATATGGACAAAATTTGTTAATAAAGTGATTTTATAACTTGAAGTTGTTATAAAATATAAATGGAATTTATAAACGTTGTTTTATAAATCCAAAATTTGACTCATTTTGATAAGTGAATTATTATAGCTTGTTAAAGGAAGTATATTCACGATTTTGGACAGTGGATAATCCTTTAAATAAAAATGTGTAGAAATGTTGAATTTGGATAACGAATTATATTCACAATTTTGGACAGTGAATATATTATTAAATAAAACGGAGATGTTTTGGGAAAGTGATATTGGGATAGAATTTAAATGATTTAAAGATGTTTTAAAATGTATTAACTATCGAAACCATAGATTTCAACATTCATTATTGAAATAGACGTTTTCAAGAAATAAGGAAATGGTGGACTATAACACTGTTGTTATAGTAAATGGTTTTCGAAAGGAAATGTTTTATATAGTATTGGGATTTATATATCTATCTAAATTTCGAATCCCTATACTAGTGATTTTAGGTCGTCGTAACGATGTTTTACGTAACATTCGTTTTGACTCAAATAAAATTTGTGAAAGAGAATGATTTCCTTAAAGAATGAAATATATACTTAATTATGATTTAAGTATATCGAATATTTTCCAAGTGTTGAAAATAAATGATTTGTGAATTACTTAATATTAAATAAGTATGGAAATGTTTTTCCAATATGAAGTGAAATGTTTTGAGATGACATCTTTTAAAGATAAATTGAAAGTGAATATTTGAAATTTGTTTCAAATGGTTAAGTGTGGAAAATTATTTGGAATCTGATGATGCTGTGCAGACCTATTGATAGTTAAATAACCGACTATCAAAAATTACCTGGAATGGGTATTTGTTGTGATTTGTTTGAATTTGAATGCCACATTTATTTTTGAATAAGCGCTCACTATTCGGGTTAGCCGGGAAAGGACCTTTGGGTCGTATAACCCATCCCGAATATGTGATACGACGTAATGGATTGCATTTGATGACCGGTGTTAAAGACAGGATATTTTTGAAAACGGAAGGATTGCCGTCGAGTTACTCTGCATCGGCTGATCTCCGATATAGAGGTTTTATCACCCTTAGTGATGGGAAGTCCGGACGTGATTAGAAAATTATCCGGATTTGCAAGGGCTTCGTAAGAAGTGCCTTCGGTTCTGTACGATCCCGGAACAGAATTGTATGGATTGTATGTCTGACATTACAAATTGAGATATAAAGCTGATTTCTTTCAAATACATATCTGTTAGTGGCGGAGAATTTATTCTCTTAGCTTATGGTGCAGCTCAGGCCAGAGTCGAAGCAGTGCAAGCTACAAATTCACAAGGCCTAAGTCGTCCACGATCTAAGGAAGGGATAGCTTTAGGTCGTCCACGACATAACAAATCAAGAGATAAAAGGTTACGACCTAATAATGCAATCAAGGCTACGTATTCTGTGGAGAAGTTAAGTGGTTGCAAAGTCTTAGGTCGTTCACGACTTAACTCAAGCGGGTCACGACCTAAGGAAGGAGATTTAAGTCGTCTACGACTTAAGGGAAGTGATTTAGGTCGTCTACGACCTAACGAGTATGCTGAAGAAGGGAGCTCACGACCTACGACCTAGGTAGGTCGCGTAAAGTGATGCAGCTGCTGTCTCTTGAGTTGCCGAATTTTAGGTCATGGCAATGTTAACTCGTGAAGCATTGATAAGTCGTATGTCGTGGGTGTTTGCTGAGCTTTGTTGTATTTAGGTCGTAAACGACCTATGGGCTGTTATAATCCTGTGTTGTTGTTGAGTTGTCATGTTGTAAGCCGTTGTACATATTGTTAAGTCGCATGTTTTTAGGTCGTTCTGTTATAAGTCGTAAGTCGTAGGTTATAAGTCGTACACGACCTAAGAGTTGTAAATTTGTTATGTTGTGTGGGTTGTAATACAAGTGCTTGAGTCGTGGGTTGTTGAGTCATTGCCGACCTAGTTGAGTCGTAAGTCGTATACGACTTAAGGGTCAGGGTGAAAACTGCTATAAATAGGGAGTGTGTTGTACATTTTAAGGGGATTGATTTTTGGAATAAAATTCTTGTTTGTTGGCTTTGTGCTTTCAATTAAAATCGGTAGTGAGTGTAATCTCCTATCTCCACCTTCGACATTCGAGTGCGCTCGGATCTTCGATCGTTGAAGACAATTCGCAGAATCAAGTGCGCTTGATCAACGCTCGAAGAATTTAGATCTCTCTTCACGGTATCGTGCGCGATCAACGTGTCAGAGATAGCTAGGATTCGGTATCTTCGGATCAACGAATTTGGGCATTTCAGTATTTCTCAATCCACCGACTGCTACTTTCATCGACCTACCTTGTTTTTGTTTAATCCGCTGCGTCAGTTTGGTATCAGAGCTTGTTTTAGCCAATCATAGCTAAATCGAGTCTTGGAGCCAATTCTTTGAAGAATTTCGAAGTTGAAGTGTTAGCCGAGCTTGAAGTGTAGAGCCGAGCTACGTAGAAGTGTTGGAGGTTGAAAGTTGCATTATTTGGAGAAGTTGTGTTCATCGTGTTCATCATATTTTCACAACAAGGTAGGAGTTTTCGATCCATTTCTTTTTGGATCAAAAGTTGAAAGGTGTTTGGATTTGCGCGGGGTGTTGATTTGCGCGCCAGGAAAATTTGAATTGAGCCGAGCCAAGTTGAGTCGCGAGGCCGGGTTAAGTCGTGTACATCATTTGGTATCTTTTGAGTTGTCCAAGCCGAGAATTGAAGAGTTTTTGAAGTATTCAATCATGCCGCCAAGAAGAGCTAATCGACATCAAAACGTAGAAGCTTTGTATAGAAGAGAAGAGGCTGATGAGATGGAGCAAAGAATCAATGAGAACTTTAGTGAGAAACTTAATGAAGGGATTGGACGATTAGAGAAGATGATGTTGGAGATGAATCAAAATCAGAGAAGGGTTTCACCTGAATCTAACCATGGGAGAAGTAGAGTTTCACCACAATCCAATCGAGAGAGAAGTGTTGATAATGATCATAGAAGTGTGAGCCGAGACAGTTATAGAAATGTTGATGACCGAAATCGTGATCGGAGGAATATTGGTCGAAGGGATTTTGGTGGAAGACGTGATGGTAGTAGAGATGTTGGAGGTCAGGATCGACATCGATATACATCGGATTTTGAAGAAGAGTATGATGGTGGTAGTGTTCATGGACGAGGACGTGGACAAGGAAGAAATCAGTCGGAGTATGATCACAAGTGGGAATCTGGGATGAAAACTGAAATACCAGAATTCAAAGGAGGTATACAAGTCGAATAATTTCTTGATTGGATAGCTTATGTTGAAGAAATATTTGACTTCAAGGAGGTTTCGGAGGATCGTAAAGTGAAGTTGGTTGCTACTAGACTGAGGGGGAGAGCAATGGCATGGTGGCAGCAAACCAAACTTACTAGGGATCGGATGGGGAAGTCAAAAATTATTGCTTGGGAAAAGATGAAGAAACTGATGAAGGCTACGTTCTTGCCCTATAATTACCAATCACTAATGTATCAGAGATTACAGAACTTGAGGCAAGGAACGAAGACGGTTGCTGATTATGCAGATGAGTTCTACCAATTAATTGCTCGAAATGATATCATGGAAAGAGAAGAACAATTGACCGCGAGGTTTGTCGGTAGACTTAGAGCACAGATCCAAGACATGGTGAACATGTTCGACCCCAAATCTGTGGCCGAAGCGCATCAGAAGGCGTTGGCTTGGGAGGAACAAGGAAGACATGGGGGAGGTGTGTTTCCAGGTTTTACGGGGCAGAACAAAGGAGCGGGTAGTAGTTCTAATATTCCTAAAGTGTCGAGTAAGCCGGTTGTTCATGAAGTGGCTAAACCTAAAGTCAATACCAGTTTCAAATGCTATAATTGCCAGGAAGTGGGTCATAAGAGCAGCGAATGTCCAAAACCGAAGAAGAGAACTATGATTGTTGAAGTGGAGGATGAGGATGTCGAAGAAGATCTCAATTCACAGCGTGATGAGGAAGAAGAAGTGTCGGGAGACGAGGGATGTAATCTGATGCTACGAAGATCTTGTTTAACCCCGAAGCAGGAGGAAGAGTCGAGTTGGTTGAGAAGTAACATTTTCCAGTCAACATGCACTATTTTGGGAAAGGTCTGTAAATTTGTCATTGATGCTGGAAGTTGTGATAATATCATTTCAACAGAAGCTGTGAGAAAGTTGAAATTGAAAATGGAGAAGCATCCTAGTCCTTATAAACTTGCTTGGTTGAGGAAAGGAGGAGAAGTAAAGGTAGAGAGGCGAGCTTATGTTCCATTTTCTATTGGAAAGAAATACAAGGATGAGATCTGGTGTGATGTGGTTGACATGGATGTTTGCCTTGCCATTTGCTGTTGGGAAGGCCGTGGCAGTACGATCGTGAAGTACAACATAATGGTCGAACGAATAGTTACAGTTTCTTGTTCGAAGGCACGAAAATCACATTAGTTCCGAAAAAGCGACAGCAGAATGAGAACAAGCTGGAGGAGATTGAGGAATTGAAAACCTTGTTGTCCTTGAAGGAAATCGTGGAAGAGATAGAGGAGGGTCCTGAAGTTTTTATGTTGATTGGGCATGAAAGCAGTGAAGTCGCTGAAGTTCCAGAGGAAGTGAAACAAGTTTTGGAGGAATTTAATGATGTTTTTCCAGAGGAGTTACCGAAGGAGTTACCACCGCTTAGAGACATACAACATCAGATTGACTTGGTGCCAGGTGCTGCATTGCCTCATAGACCCCACTATCGGATGAGTCCAAGGGAACATGAAGAGTTAAGGAGACAGGTGGAGGAATTACTGGAACAAGGGCGAGTTCAGGAGAGTTTGAGTCCTTGTGCAGTACCAGCTTTGTTGGTACCAAAGAAGGATGGATCATGGCGAATGTGCACGGATAGTAGAGCATTGAACAAGATAACGGTTAGATACAGATTTCTGATGCCGAGGCTTGATGATCTGTTAGATCAAATCAGTGTGTCTGTGATCTTTTCGAAGATTGATCTTAAAAGTGGTTATCATCAGATACGAATTAGACCAGGGGACGAATGGAAGACAGCATTCAAGACGAGGGAAGGATTGTATGAATGGCTGGTTATGCCGTTTGGTCTATCGAATGCACCAAGTACCTTCATGAGGGCGATGAACCAAATTTTTAGGCCGTACATTGGAAAATTTGTGGTAGTTTACTTTGATGATATTCTGATCTACAGTGCTAGTACGGAGGAGCATGTTCAGCATTTGAGGAAAGTGTTAATTATCCTTCGGGAAGAACAATTCTACGCGGCTACGAAGAAGTGTGTTTTTATGGCGAGGAGTGTTTTATTTCTGGGGTATGTTGTATCGAAAGATGGAATACAGGTGGACCAAAGTAAAGTTGAAGCTATCAGAGATTGGCCGCAACCCAAGACCATCACGGAGGTTCGGAGTTTTCACGGTTTGGCTTCTTTTTATCGAAGGTTTATTCCACACTTTAGTAGTGTGATGGCACCTGTGACTGATTGTATGAAGGGTAAACAGTTTGCATGGACGGAGGGAGCAGGGATTGCTTTTGAGCGAATTAAAGAACTCTTGACGTCAGCACCAATTCTAGTGTTACTAGATTTTCAGTTAGTGTTTGAACTTCATACTGATGCATCCAAGGTTGGGATTGGAGGAGTGTTGAGTCAGAGGGGACGTCCTATTGCATATTTTAGTGAGAAGCTATCGGGAGCGAAGATGAGATATAGTACTTATGATGTGGAATTTTATGCTGTTGTACAAGCTATTAAACACTGGATACATTATCTATTTCAGAAAGAGTTTGTTCTTTACCCTGATCATGAGGCGTTGAAGCATTTACAAGAGCAAGACAAGATTTCAGCGAGACATGCATCGTGGATTGCGTACCTGCAACAATTTACATTTGTGTTGAAGCATAAATCTGGAGTTACAAACCGTTTTGTGTGTGTGGCGGGAGGTCTTATGGTAGTTTGATTTTCCAAAAGCATTGCGAAATTGACTTTAAAATCTTCCTGTTGTTTGTTTTAAAGATAAACTGTTTTAAGTTCTCACACCAGTCACCATGACTGACCTGGAGTTTATTGTTTCCTTCCTAAACTCTGGGTGCCCACCAATTTCCACACGGGCAGTCTAGAGTCAGGTTATCAGGTCATTCTGGACTCGGGATGCTGTGGAGCTTAGTGGCGAGCTGGATGGCGAGACGTACCACTTGTATATGATATTATTTATTCCGCTGTGTATTCTGTATGAGGACAAGTTATATAACTGTCCAGTGTTGTATTGTTGTTGTAAACTCTGATGATGATGTAATGCATAAAATGATATAGTTCTTTGATTTAAAGATTATTCATTTATCTATTATATGTTGTTCCGCTGTGAATGTGAGATTATGATATTGTTTCTGTTTCTGATGTTGATCTGTTGTTCTTCTTTCATTTTCTTCTATCTTTTCTTCTACCTCTTCTTTCTTAAAACCCTAAGTATTCGGTTTTCCGGCATTCGATGGCTCGGCAGTCGATACAGTGGACGTATTGATGTCGATATTCGGAAGTCGAAGAATCGGGTCCTTACAACGTGGTATCAGAGCATATGCTTAAGCGACAACCCTGCTCTGTTGGGTGTTACTCATTAAAGATAGAGTCAGTAGTGCTCTAGAATGAGTTTGAGTGTAATAATAGATACGGGTGCATATTTGTTAGTGTTAGCACCAAAATTGGTCACTAACCTCGTAGAGAAAGATTGTGTAGAGATATAAGTGATGAAAGTAAATTAAACAGAGAAGACAATGCTAATCTAACTGCAGAAAGTATGAACACCAAATTTATAGTGGTTCAGCGTAATTGCCTACGTCCACTTTGAGGTTAAACTTTATTGATCTTCTTTATAGTTGATTACAAATACAATTCGTGAATCAAATGCTTGGATGAAGTTGTTAAGTAGAGAAGATGAGTCTTGAAAATGGCAGAGTCTCCCCAGTGTTCTCTCTCCCAAAAAAGGATCCGTTTCACTGTGGCCCTGCCCCTCTATTTATAGGCAAATATGGGCTGAACTTCCCAAGTGGGCTGGATAGCCGAACGCTCCAGCCCCAGTACAGTGGTCGCTGTATGCCGAACCAGGTGTGCCGAACGGTCCCTGATGCCGAACAGTCCCTTCTATGCCGAACGATGTGGTTGATGTTTGGGAAGTGCAGGATGTTTGTCAGTCGAAGCCGAACGCTCTCCTAGATGCCGAGTACTCTTGTTGCCGAGTACTCCTGATGCTACCGAGTACTACGCCGAGTACTCCTGTATGCCGAACTCCAGATGCTGCCGAGTTCTCCTTGATGCCGAGCGCTCTTGTATGCCGAGCAGTCTTGTATGCCGAGCAGTCTTGATGCCGAGCACTCTCGTATGCCGAGCAGTCTTGATGCCGAGCACTCTTGTATGCCGAGCACTCTTGCTGCCGAGTATTGGTTGACGCCGAGCGCTCTATATGCCGAACATTATGGATGCTGTGTACTTTGCCGAGAACTCCTAGATGCCGGACATTCTATGACGCCGAGTTCCACTAGGAAGCCGGGTACTTCGCCGAACACTCCTAGATGTCGAGTACTCTCTGACGCCGAGTGCTACCTGATGCCGAGCACTGGTTGCCTGGTCAAATCTCCAGGAAACACTTGCCCCCCAAAGTGTATCATGTGACCGAACGTGATGCGCTTTGAATTTGGTTCAATTTCCCTTGATGCTGCCTTCTCGAGAATGCCTGTGACGGAGGTGCGTGACGAGTGTGGTTTAGATGCCGAATAATACTTTCGAAGCCGGACAGCCCTCATGTGCCGAACGACACTTCGTTTTGATGCCGAACACTTCTGGTATTGACCAGTTCTACCGGGTATAGCCTTTTCAACTTCTACCTCCCTCTATATAACCAGGCGCCCTTCCACCATTTTCCTTTTACGCCTTCTTTTCTGTCATTCCTGGGGACTTGCAATTCTTGCCATCCTATTAGATATAAAGTCTAATTGATCCTTCCTCAACTCCGATCGTCGAACTAGGTATCATTCCTTCCACGATTACATTACTTCAAATTTAGGTTCATCACATGGAAACGGGGTATTTCTATGGTTGTACAATGTGTGGCTAGTAGAAGTGGCTCGCACGTTTGGAGTCGCCGAACGGTGCATGGTAGTTAGGCCTAGCTCCTTTGTGTTGATCAAGACTGGAAGAAAAAGGAAGATGGGGTGTCGAACGGTGTAACCTTCGCCGGGCGATCTGTCTCTGTCGTTCGACGTAGATGGAGAAGGAGCAGGGTGGAATTATGATCGAGGGCGGAGCGCTACTTTAGCCGAACGAACTAAGGCCGAACACTACCCAAATGCCGAACAGACATATACGCCGAATAGCATTTAGACCGAACAACATAATTGCCGAACAACTGTCATGCCGAACAGATACATACCTGCCGAACAGAACTTAGACATGCCGAACAAACACATACGTGCCGAACAGAACTTAGACATGCCGAACAACCACATACATGCCGAACAGAACTTAGACATGCCGAACAAACACATACATGCCGAACAGAACTTAGACATGCCGAACAACCACATACATGCCGAACAGAACTTTTAACTGGACGATGACTTAACCGAACGAGGCCTTTAGCCGAACATAGACTTAGCCGAACAAGGCCTTTAGCCGAACGCTTGACAATGACTTAACCGAACACACATACATGCCGACCTATTCTTAGGACGATCAATGCAATTGTCGAACAACATTTAAATGCCGAACAGTTATAGATGTCAAGTTAGACATAAGCCGGAGACTTCACAAATTACACGTTTTCTAGATCTGGAACTGTAACCACCACCAGGCGGGCTCTTTGAGACGGTCAGTGATGACGGTCTTCGAAGGCAACGATTCGAAGCTCATTTTTATATCTTTGAAATCTTATTGCTTGTACACAATTGCTTGCACTAGTTCACACACCACGTGGGGGGAAAACTCGTGTTGCTAATTCTAACGTTCAACGTTTTTTAAGTATAGTTCTCTCAAGCACTTAGCCAGGTTCGTTATTTATTTGGGATGTCGAGAAAATCTAGCTCCGCCACTATATCCGACAGGCCTGGGCCGTCATCAAGGCAAGGAGCCGTTGATACTTCTAATCTGTCGACTTCTCCTGCTCATAACTTGGCACCTGATGCTCTGGAGGCAACAATCTTACTAGACAATCCGATTGATTCACAAGCCTCGAAGATCAACGAAGCTGCTCTGTGATGGATATGCTCCATTCATGGGATTCCTTTTGCCGACTTGTTAGTTCCTTCAAGACACGATCGTCCTCATCTGCCCCCCAGTCGGGTACACTACCTGCAACAAGTTCATGTGTTGGATGGGCAGCGTGCCTCCGTTCAATTTATTTCTCCGGGATATTCTGCAGTACATAGACATAGCTCTGTCGCAGCTGCACCCGAACGGCCATGCATTTCTATACGGGACTTACTTACTTTTCATGGCTGTCTTCTCCAGACCTCCAACCCCCGGTGATATCAGATACATTTATATATTCAAGAGATGGAAAGACAGTCCTTCCTTTATGTTCCTCAATCCATACCACAAATGCCAGATCTTGACAGGGGCATGTAGCAAATTCGCCCTATACAAACAGGAATGGTTCTATGTGCGCTGCCCTTCTGGTTTCGCCAGGAGATGGGTTGAAGGCAGTAAGTCTCTTTGCTGAGTCACTATTCATATTTAATCGGAGTCATGCTTTTCCTAACTCTTCATTTCATCTTTTCAGGTATCAACCCGCGTCCGGAAGGCCGAGGATATTCTGAGGCTGTTGAAGCCATTAGAGCTCTTCCTGCTGAGGATCGAGACATCCGGACTATCATTTCAAATGAATCACTGTCGGGGTTTGGCTTGCTAGCCCTTGGTCGTCGGATCAGCCTTCCAGAAGGTGTCACCATTCCCAAACCTTCATCCGGTAAAGGGAAAAAACAGGCCGGATCGTCGTCGCGCCGCACTCCCGATACGCACAGAGAAGGTGAGCGCAGAGAAGATGATGTTCTTGAGACTCAAGGCGAGAACGTGGGTCCCGCTTGGAATCCGGCAATCGAGGTTCAAGATATTGAGACGTCATCCTCCCCTTCGAAGGGGAAGAAGAAGTTAAAATATACAGTTCAAAAGGAGAAAGTTGGTGGCACTTCAAAAGTTACGCCTATCCCGCCTGAGAAAGAGGCTTCTTCGCAGCATCTGGAAAGTTCCTTGAGGGGTCTATCGAACCTTTCTATTCCCGAAGACATACTTAATTACGGGTTTGATGATCCTGAAGCCCTCAAATTTTCTTCGCCCGCTGGAGGCAATGCGGGAGTTCAACTCCCGGTCCAAGGAGACAACACCCCGATTAGTAAAGATAAACGAACTGGTCCGTCGGGGGGAACACTAGGACACACACGCACATATGCATTCCATCATACACTTCAAGTTTTTCCTCATCTCACGGACTTTTCTTAACTCGTTGTTATCTCCATTCTTTGCAGGTGATATGGGGCGTTCTCACGGACTCGATCGTCTTCAGGGCTCTTCTGTATTTCATCACTCTGGACGGGATTCTGGTTCAGGCAGACGTAGGGACAGAGGCGATTATGAAGATAGGGACAATCGTCCCCGCGAGTCGTCTCACCGCAAGAAGGCACACTCTCAATCTTCCCAGTCCCGTGATCTTCCTCCTCCAACTGAGCCGGATAGGGAGAAGTCTTTACAGAAGGGTTATCAATCTGATGCTCCTCGAGAACAACATTCCAGTTCATCGAGTACAAGGCAAGTCCAAGAGCAACGGAAAAAAGCGGAATTCTCAAAGCCTCCTCCTCCTACTCCTGCGGTGGACCCAACTGTTGCGGAAAAGATGGTCGATCTTAAGGCCAAGTTTCCAAAAATTTGCTTCGATGGTCTGAAGTTCCTCCCGGCCATTCATCATATTCCCGGGCATGTGAAACAGAGTGCCATTGCCTGCAATAACGACGTCTATGTTCAACATGACGCGTTTGTGCACTTAGTGGAGAAGATCTCGGAAGTATCCGTTTAGCGTCAACACGAGATTGATCGTCTGAATCTGGAGGCCAACAGCGATAAGAAAATCATCAAACTCCAAGACGAAGAGCTTGCTTCGTATAAGTCGAAGCTGGAAGCCGCTGAACAAAGCGCAAAAGATACTGCTGAGGCAGTTACTCATTTAGAGGCGGCTCACAAAAAAGAGCTTGACGAAGCAGTCCAGCGCAGCGGTGCCCTCGCTCTAGAAAAAGACTCTGTCCAAAAAGAAAAGGACGCGCTCGCCACCCAAGTCAAAGAGCTGAAAGAATTACTCTCCAAGGAGAAGGAGGATAAGGTAGCTGCTCAAGAAGAATCACAACGATACTGTGATGAGATCGTTGCTACCCGACTCCTAAAAAAAAGCTCGATGACGAACTCGCTGGGGTTGAGAAAATGAAGGATGAGGCCCGTGAGGAGGGCAAAAGAGAGGCTGCAGAGGAGATTGACTCTCGCCTTGAGGCGGCCGCGGAAGCCGGCAGGGAAGAGGTCAAAAGCATGTTTGACCCGTTGATTGTTGAATATGGAGCCCGTGTCCTTATGCATCGCGACTTAACATTCTTGGGCGACGGCTACCTTGAGTCCCTAGCTGAGGCATGGGAAACTTTGATAAGGATCAGGAAGATCAAGTCGGGCTCCGAAGAGGTTGATGAGGAGGCCTTGGTGAGAGAGTTCCTTAGGGGGAATGAGCCATCGGATTTATCCGCAGCATTGGCACTTTACAGCAAAGGCTCTCCCCTTCTGAAAGAGAAAAATGATGAAGGTGGCCCGTCTGAGGCCAATATTACTGCTCTTCATACTGCCGCTCAATCCGCTGCTCAATTGGCCGGTCGGCCGACACTTGATCCATTCGAGCAGCATGTTGGTTACGACCCCGAAGCCCCCGGGCTCGGTGCTCATGTGCTATCACCTATCCTGGAGGGTGAAACCCCACGCGCCACCGATAGCCAACCGGAACCTGGTGGGAAATTCTTCTTTCTCTAGAAGTTGAAAGATCCCATCTTTTTTCAGCAGTGGCTACTCGTTCTAACGCTCATTCTTTATGTTTTCGTGCAGGTTGTTCTGACGCCGAGCAAACTCCGAGGAGCGATGACGCCAAGGAGGAGGCAGGGAAAACAAGCGATGCTGTCCACGCGGGAGTACTCCCTGGTCCCGATGCTTAGGTGATCGGGGCGCTGAATGATGATAAGCTCGACGCTTCATCTCCTGCCGAAGGGGATGATGAAATTGAAATCACCGGCGCCACTGAGCATACCTCGCATATGAGCATGAAGGACCGCCTTGCCGAAGAGGAGAAGAAAAAGGCCGAGGTCAAAGTTGAACCTGGAATCCTGGAACTTACCGACCCGCGGAACAGACCTTTGAAAATCATCCTCCCGGGCAGGTCCAAACCGCTAGATGTTCCGTCTCCTACTCCTGACTCCGCCTCCTTAGCAAGCAAGAAGTCCAAGAAAAGGCGTGAGGGAGAGGAGTCATCGGAAAAGACGAAGGAAGACAAGAAGAAGAAATCGAAGAAGTGATCGATATACTCGTTCAACGAGCTTCTTGCTTAAGTCTTGTAATTGCTTTTATCTTCCGTAGCTTGTAGTTTGTATAGACCGGTCTGGATTTTGTAGGAGTGATCATGTGATCCCATTTTGAACTTATCGAATAAAGTTTAGTTTCTTTTTGTTTGAATGATTCTCTTGTCTTTCTTTGGTTTGCTGACTAATTGTAGCCATAACTCAAGTTCTTATGAGTTGCATTATCTCCCGGTCCATTCTCGTGTTGTTCAAACATTTCTGGACATGGCGTACTTCTCGTCCCGCATCTCTCGAGTACTTGGACTTTTTGCTGACTCTGTGCTCCGGGGACTTGGAGACTTGAAACCGTTTATACTCTAGTTCGCGCTCCAGGGACTCAGAGTACTCTGCTCCGCACTCTGGGATTCGGAGATTCGAAATCGTTTATACTCTAGTCCACGCTCTGGGGACTTAGAGTACTCCGCTCCGCACTCTGGGGATTCGGAGATTTGAAATCGTTTATACTCTAGTCCACGCTCTGGGGACTTAGAGTACTCCGCTCCGCACTCTGGGGATTCGGAGATTTGAAATCGTTTATACTCTAGTCCGCGCTCTGGGGACTTAGAGCACTCCGCCCCGCGCTCTGGGGATTCGGAGATTTGAATTCGTTTATACTCTAGTCCGCGCTCTGGGGACTTAGAGTACTCCGCTCCGCACTCTGGGGATTCGGAGATTTGAAATCGTTTATACTCTAGTCCGCGCTCTGGGGACTTAGAGTACTCCGCTTCGCACTCTGGGGATTCGGAGATTTGAAATCGTTTATACTCTAGTCCACGCTCTGGGGACTTAGAGTACTCCGCTCCGCACTCTGTGGATTTGGAGATTTGAAATCGTTTATACTCTAGTCCACGCTCTGGGGACTTAGAGTACTCCGCTCCGCACTCTGGGGATTCGGAGATTTGAAATCGTTTATACTCTAGTCCGCGCTCTGGGGACTTAGAGTACTCCGCTCCGCACTCTGGGGATTCGGAGATTTGAAATCGTTTATACTCCAGTCCGCGCTCTGGGGACTTAGAGTACTCCGCTCTGCACTCTGGGGATTTGGAGGTTCGTATTCGTTTATACGAGTCCGTACGTCGTACAAGATAATGTAGTTCGTCATTCAATTACGAGATATAGAAACGTTAGTGATTCATGGAAGGTACGGCTTCAAGCCTTTATTAACGAAAATCAACTAAACTGCCCGATTACAACTTTTTAAAAAGAAACTAAGTTATTATTGAATGGAGAGATGCAGGAAATAACAGTGCTTGAAACAAGAAAGGAAACATGCTAAATGTAATAGTGCCGCAGATGTTCACTGTTCCATGCTCAGGGGAGTGTCGTGCCATCAACGGTTGCCAGCTTGAATGTTCCCTCTCCAAGCTTCCGTTCAATGGCGTACGGACCTTCCCAGTTGGGATTCATACGTGATGGTACCGGGAAAACTCGTTTCAGAACGAGATCACCCACATCAAAGATCCTTGGGCGGACTCTGCCGTCGTAGTAGCGCTTGACTCGGTGCATATGCGCTGCCGCCCTTAATTCAGCTTCTTCATGCTTTTCATCGATGCAGTCCAGTGATTCCAACAAGAGATTCTGGTTCGTCTTGGGATCATAGTATGTCACTCGGTGTGATGGAACTTCAAGTTCCACGGGTATAACGGCTTCAGAGCCGTATGCCAAGGCGAATGGAGTGTGGCCGGTCGTGGACTTGTGGGTAGTTCTATACGCCCATAATGCTGTCGGGAGTTCATCTACCCACTTACCTCCGACCTTCTCCAGACGCTTCTTCAGTAAGGACTTGATTATTTTGTTGACGGCCTCGACTTGCCCGTTAGCTTTCGGGTGTGCCACGGCGGCGAACTTCTTCTCGATGCCATATTTTAAACAGAACTCTTTGAACTCTCTACTTTCAAATTGCATCCCGTTGTCCGTAATGATGGTGTGTGGAAGGCCAAAGTGGCATATAATGTTTCGTACAACGAAGTTAATGACCTTCTTAGAGGTGATTGTGGCCAAAGGTTCTGCCTCAGCCCATTTTGTGAAATAGTCGACTGCAACTATCGCATATTTCGCGCCACCTTTGGATATAGGCAAAGAGCCGATTATGTCGATTCCCCAGATCGCAAATGGCCAGGGACTAATCATTTGTGTGAGTTCCGTTGATGGAGCCCTCGGGATTTTCGCATATCTTTGACACTTGTCGCATTTTCTTGCGTAGTCCGCGGCGTCCCGGTTTACGGTGGGCCAGTAATATCCATAGCGGAGGATCTTCTTTGCTAGCGTTTGCCCCCCAGTATGGTCGCCACATTTCCTTTCGTGAACCTCTCTTAAGACCCGCTTTGTCTCATCATGAGCGATGCATCGCAATAATGGGACTGAGAATCCTTTTCGGTACATCGACCCATCCTGCATTACGTATCGCGCGGCCTTTCGAAGGACCTGCCGTCTTTCGCTTCTTTTTTCTGGTAAAGCCCCGGTCGTTAGGTACAGTTTGAATGGGGTTATCCACGATTCCTTCTCGATTCCTATTTCCAACACGAGATCGACTTTCATCCCGTCTATGCTCGGGGCATGCAAAACTTCGACGGGATACAATCCCATTTGTTGCGCATCGCCGGTACTTGCAAACTTAGCCAATAAGTCGGCTTCTTTGTTCTGTTCGCGCGGGATATGTGAAATGTCATAGCGTTCAAGATTTGATAGTAGCTCTTGGACCTGAACGAGGTACGGAGCAAGCTTTCGTCCCTTTGCTTGGTAGTCCCCCCGTACTTGGTAAACCACCAACTGTGAGTCGCAAAAGATTTCGACTGATTCGATTCCGAGTTCTCTGATGAGCTTCAAGCCAGCGATCAGTGCTTCATACTCGGCTTCGTTATTTGTAGCCGGGAAGTCGAGCTTCAGGAAATAACAGATTGATCGGTTTTCTGGAGTTATAAGAACTACGCCCGCACCGGAGCAACAGTCGTTTGATGCACCATCAGTGTATAATTTCCATCGAACGGGGGGAATGATGTCGTCGTCATCCGGTTTGATGGGTATGGTAAACTCAGCAATGAAATCCGCTAATGCTTGCCCTCGGATGGCTCTCCGCGGTAAGTATGCGATATCGAATTGGCTCAACTCGATGTTCCATCTTAGCAATCTTCCAGAAGTTTCCGGCCGTTGGAGTACTTGCCTCAGGGGTTGATCGGTATACACGCCGATTGAATGTGCTTGAAAGTATGGGCGAAGCTTTTGTGATGCAATCACCAAGCAATAAGCCAATTTCTCGATTTTAGGGTAATTCCTCTCTGCCCCTGTTAAACGCTTGCTAACATAATACACCGGCTTCTGGACTCGATCCTCCTCATGAACCAATGTAGCACTTATCGCATGCGGGGATACAGCCAAGTATACGTACAACATCTTGTGGTCAACTGGTTTTGCTAGCATTGGTGGACTCTCCAGATGCCTCACCAGGTTCCAGAATGCTTCCTCACAACTAGACGTCCATTCAAAATTTCTCTTCCCTTTCTTTATGATATCGAAGAATGGGATGCACTTGTCAGTTGCCCTAGATATAAATCGACTTAGCGCAGCTACTTTTCCGTTCAAGCTTTGTACTTGCTTTATAGTCCTGGGCGCTTGCACATCTCGAATAGCTTGGATTTTTTCTGGGTTGGCTTCGATTCCCCTAGCATTGACGATGAATCCCAAAAACTTCCCTGATGCGACGCCGAATGAACACTTCAGAGGGTTGATCTTCATCCCGTAAAACCTGAGTATGTCGAACATTTCAGCCAAGTCTCGAATGTGGTCATTTGACCGTCGTGACTTCACGAGCATGTCATCCACATAGACTTCCATCGTTCTACCCAGCTGTTCCTTGAACATCCGATTCACTAAACGCTGGTAAGTTGCTCCTGCGTTCTTCAATCCAAAGGGCATCACTACATAGCAATACAGCCCGACATTTGTAACGAAGCTGGTGTGTTCTTGGTCCGGAATATGCATCGGGATTTGGTTGTACCCTGAGTACGCGTCCATGAATGACAGCAGCTCGTGTCCTGCGGTGGAGTCGACCAACTGATCGATCCTAGGCAGCGGGAAACTTTCCTTAGGGCATGCTTTGTTCAAGTCGGAATAATCTACGCAAGTCCTCCATTTCCCATTCGCCTTTTTTACTAGCACGGGGTTGGATACCCACTCAGGGTAGAGGGCGTCGCGGACGAACCCATTTGCTTTGAGTTTGTCCACCTCTTCTCCGAGAGCGGCGGACCTCTCCGGATCCATTCCTCTCCTCTATTGTTTAACTGGGACGTACTTCGGGTCTATGTTCAACATATGACTCGTGATGGCGGGAGAAATCCCACACATATCAGAATGCGTCCAGGCGAAAACATCAAGATTCGCCCGGAGGAAGTCGCTAAGGTCTTCAGTCATCTCGGGACCAAGCTGTGATCCGATTTTCAGAATTCGCAAAGGGTCGTCACGGCTAACTGAGATGTCAATTGTTAATTCAGCCGGTGCCGCCTTCTCTTCCCTGGGTTTCTCATCGTCGTCTCTCGGATCTATATCTCCGAAGATCCGAGAACTATGCCCAAGCCAGGGCTCGGGCACTACTTGTCAATTATCCGCATTAAGGATGCGGACGGGATTGTCCGCAACCTTTCCCTTCTCCCTCCGATGGGCTTCTCGGAGCTCAGCCACATAACAGGAACGAGCTGCTTGGTCGCCATGAACAATACCTACTTCTTTGTCAGTTGGGAACTTCAAAGTTAAATACCACGGGGCCAATGCTGCCCTAAACTCAGCCAGGGCCGGCCGGCCCAAGAAAACATTATATGGAGAATCCACATCCAAAACTATGAAGGGTAGAATTCGCACCCTCCGACGCTCGCCTTGCCCCAGTTCAACTGGTAACTCAACGTACCCCACGGCGTCGGTTGCTGCGCCGTTAAAGCCGTGTATACGAGCCTTGGACGGTTTCAGGTATTTTGTTTCTAGTTTCATTTGATCGTAAGCCTTCTTGAAGATGATGTTGACTGAACTTCCACAATCAATCAGAATTCTTTTCACATATGCTGGTCCGATCGTTGCAGATATGACCATGGGGTCGATGGTCGGAGCCTCTATCTAATCAGTGTCTCTACTTCTGAACACAATATCGTCTGTCATTACGCGCTGCTGCTTAACAGGGGCCCCGTCCTCCGTGTTTGAACAGCACTCAAAATCTGCATGCTTCAGGGAACTTGCATATCGCTCCATCTCTTGCCAATTCTTATCTGCGGGGTGAGGTTCGCCGATAATTGTATTTATGACTAGTCTACCTACGGTTCGGGCAGGCTCCTCGGGATGACGCGGAGCTGGTGCACGACCTGGGTTGGACGTTCTCTGTCCTCCTTCTTGAGGATCCTTCACAAATTCTTGCAATTTCTTCTGCCTGATCAACTTTTGAATAGCGTCGTGTAGGTGTCTACACTCCTCCGTATTGTGCCCATAAGTCTCATGGAAGCGACAATATTCCCGGTCCGTTTTTGTTCCTCGATCGATTCTATCGGATGGGGCTTTCTGTTTTGAAAAGTATTGCAGGTGGATAGGTAAATGTCCTCAAGTGGCGCGTTCAGCAGAGTATACTCGCTGTAGCTCGGAATTCTCGACTTCCACTTCCCCGCTTCTTTTCTTTTCCCTTGACTCCTTCCTCCGGACTCCTTGGGTTGCCCGGGCTTATTCTGGACATTGACCTGGACCTTTCCCGAGCTGTCTCCAGACTGCTTCACAGCAATGTTGCTCTTTATTGATTCTTGGACAGGTCCTGGCGCCTTATCCCGCCGTACCCACCTAGCTTCCTCTCTTCTTATGAACTGGTGTGCCTTTGAGTAGAAACGCTCTAGCGTAGCCGGAGGTTTTCCTGCCAGCCAGTCTCCAAACTCAGAGTTTGGATCCACACCTCTCATTACAGCCATTAGAATTGCATGGTCGTTGGAATTACTGACTTCAGTTACTGCAACGTGGAATCTTTGCAAATATTCCTTCAACGACTCCCCGGGATTTTGGATTACACTTGACAGAGACATCACGTCCTTTGGGCGCATAGTGTGTATCCTGAACTGCTCAATAAACTTCTTTGCCAACTCCTCGAAATTTGATACGGATCGCGGAGGAAGTCGGGTGAACCACATAGTAGCGATCCCAGATAGAGTAATCGGAAAGCACCTACACTTGGTGGCATCATTCGCTCTAGCTGAATCCATCATCCATTCGTACCTCATGATGTGCTGTCTGGGGTCAGTCCTCCCTTCATACGCAGGGATAGTAGGCATACTAAACTTCCTGGGGTACGCCGCTTGCAACACAACATCCGTGAACGGAGTATGACTTCTTGACACTCCCCAATCATCATTCGATAACCCCTGATTTTCTTTCATCAACTGCCTGATCATGGCTGTCAGATCTGGTGTCTATATGGAAGGCGGAAGGTTAGTGTCTGTTCTACGTGCCTGACCATGCTGATGCCTCCTCTCCTGGCGGTCTGCCAATCGTGCGTCTTGAGGTTCGACATCGTTAGCATTTTGATGATCTAGGCCTCTATCCTCCATCTGTACCCCGGTTCTGAAGTTTCCAGCTCTTGCTTGGTCACGGTCTCCAGCTGTCTGAACAGCAGCTTCTGCTCGTGCAGCGTCAGTCTTGCGGCGTCTGCGCCTGGGAGGTTCATCAGAGGAAGTTGAACTGTTAGACAAAGAGTAAGGAGCGGGATTTCCCCCAGCATTCTGTTGCTGCTGTTGAGTGAGTTGTGCCATCAGGTTGGCAATAGCTTGCATCTGCTCTCCTAGTTGTCTCCTACTTTCCCTGAGCTCTCTCATCAAGTCGTTGAACTCTATTCTGGTGACAACTAGAGTTTGGTCCTGAGCGGCAACTCCTGCATTTGGAATTGCTGGTTGATTGCTAGGCCCTGCTTGTGGCACGCTAGCAGTCTCGTGGGCATCCGTATTATGAGAAGCTGACCTGGTACGTGGTCTTGCCATTGTAGAGTTATTGGTATGAACTCTGAGTAGAATCAACGGATGTCCTATCAGTGAGTCGGATCTTCTTTGGGGGATTTGTTCAATCCAGTAGCTTCAAAGCAGATCCTTGAGGTCTGAGAATTCAATTCTCAGTGAAAGCACCAAAGTGTTAGCACCAAAATTGGTCACTAACCTCGTAAAGAAAGATTGTGTAGAGATATAAGTGATGAAAGTAAATTAAATAGAGAAGACAATGCTAATCTAACTGCAGAAAGTAAGAACACCAAATTTATAGTGGTTCAGCGTAATTGCCTACGTCCACTTTGAGGTTAAACTTTATTGATCTTCTTTATAGTTGATTACAAATACAATTCGTGAATCAAATGCTTGGATGAAGTTGTTAAGTAGAGAAGATGAGTCTTGAAAATGGCAGAGTCTCCCCAGTGTTCTCTCTCCCAAAAAAGGATATGTTTCACTGTGACCCTGCCCCTCTATTTATAGGCAAATATGGGCTGGACTTCCCAAGTGGGCTGGATAGCCGAACGCTCCAGCCCCAGTACAGTGGTCGCTGTATGCCGAACCAGGTGTGCCGAACGGTCCCTGATGCCGAACAGTCCCTTCTATGCCGAACGATGTGGTTGATGTTTGGGAAGTGCAGGATGTTTGTCAGTCGAAGCCGAACGCTCTCCTAGATGCCGAGTACTCTTGTTGCCGAGTACTCCTGATGCTACCGAGTACTACGCCGAGTACTCCTGTATGCCGAACTCCAGATGCTGCCGAGTTCTCCTTGATGCCGAGCGCTCTTGTATGCCGAGCAGTCTTGATGCCGAGCACTCTCGTATGCCGAGCAGTCTTGATGCCGAGCACTCTTGTATGCCGAGCACTCTTGCTGCCGAGTATTGGTTGACGCCGAGCGCTCTGTATGCCGAACATTATGGATGCTGTGTACTTCGCCGAGTACTCCTAGATGCCGGACATTCTATGACGTCGAGTTCCACTAGGAAGCCGGGTACTTCGCCGAACACTCCTAGATGCCGAGTACTCTCTGACGCCGAGTGCTACCTAATGCCGAGCACTGGTTGCCTGGTCAAATCTCCAGGAAACAGTTAGTGAATATAAAAAAATTTATATTGTGATGATTGATTTGTTGAGTGGTATATGGATTTTGGTCGGTATTGTCCGTACAACTCTATCGATAGGGATCTCTAAACACTTATATAGAACAATTCGGCACGATATTGTTTAAATTGGGTAAATGAAATAATTTTACCTCGATTATATTTTGTATATAAAGGAATAATTTTTCAGAAATTATTAAAGTGTATATGATTGATTGTATGGTTGTTAAAAATGTAAGTATATATATAAGTTAATAAAAGTTGTTTGAATAAGTTAAATAAAAACAACAGTTGTAAAAGAATAATTGTATAAACAAATGAATTATAACGGGTGAAGTTATAATTGAAATGATTTACAATGGAAAAAAATAATCTTATATATAAATAGTGAAAGTTTATACGTAAAAGATTTGTAATGAGATTTATAAATCAAGGAAAATTTTTGAAAGAATTTAAGCACTGAATTCACTATTGTTGCTGGGAAATAGTACGGTGATGAATGCAGCATCATCAGTATCATTTTCGAGTTTCTGTGTGATTGATTTGCTACCCATAGTAAATTGGAAATTGAAGTTTTGTTGTGATAAACAGATTTGATTTAAAATCCAAGTTGAAGTTGATAAATATAAGTGAAATAAGTTTACACTTATAATATGAAATAAAAATTAACTTTGGTAAAAGTTAAATAAAAATTTGAATCTGAATTGGATTTATAAGTGGAAACTTAAGTTAAGTTAAACAAATGATGTTTAAATGGAAAATAACTTAAGTGATGTTGAACGAAGTTGATTTTGATATCAAAGTAAATTAATAAAGTGAATTTATTAAATGAATGTGAACTTGAGTTATATAAATGGAATTCAACTTTATTTGTTAAAATGAATTAGCAATTGAATTAATGAAGGAATGTTAATCAATCTATTGTAAATGAACTGAGATGAAATAATGGATGTAAGTGTTAATTCATTAAAAGCCAATGAAATTGAAAGTTGAATAATTGAATGGAAGTCAATTTAATATCAACCAATTGAATTAAAGGTGTTGAACCAAATTGAATGTAAAATTTAATAATTTGGTTGTGTAGAATATACATTGGTTGTTATTTGATGTTGGTTGATTGTATATAAATTCATTAAATGTTAATGAAGTTGAATTGATAAAATTTGAAGCTAAAGTAATTGAATCCAAATTGAAAGTAAATGAATATGAATTGAATTTGATTTAATTTGGAAGTGAACTAATGTGAATGTAAACTAATTGAATTTGAACGAATGAATATTAGTAAAATCCAATGTTAACAATCTAATGTGATTAAATTGGAAACCAATTCATTGAATATTAATGAAAAGTGAATGTATATTGATTTGGTTATGAAGTTGTTGAATGTTTATTGGATGATGGTTGCATTTGTTGTTTGTTGCATTTGCTATATTGGCACATTTAGTTGTTATGTTGCTATATGATGTATATTGATATTATTTTCTATATACATGTTCTCATTTGTTTGATTGAGTGTTTAGTAGATGTGGATGGCGTTTGCTTCGCATTTGGAGCTCGCTTTCGCGCTATAATAGCCGTATACGCTCGCTAATAATATATAAGGTACATATCTCGGATTAAATATCGTACTTTTACACTTTTTTCCCTACGGGATGCCTCATCACATGATGAGATGTATATTTTTGATATATATACACTGTCATTTTTTTTCGGATCGAGCCGCGCAAAGGAGGCTATGGCAAATTTTTTCGAAAATTTAGGGCGTTAGAATATTTTTGAGAAATTTTGAAAATTTTGGAAACTTAGTGAAATTGTTGTAAGAAGTTTAACTATGGATTTTTGGAAAAGTTAAACACTTAAGAGATTTGTAAATAAAATTTGAACGGTTTGTTTTTGAAAGTTAATGGATTCTGTAATTTTTTCCTTACTTGGTAATTTCGAGGACGAAATTCTTTTAAGGGGGGAAGTTTGCAACGACCCAGAATTTCTGTCAATTAAAATTCGTATATTTAATTGATTTTAAATATTAACAAGTAGAATTAATAAGTCGAATAATTTATTTTTCGAATATCTGGATTTAATTGGACAATTAAATCGATAATTTAATAGTGAAATTCCATAAATAATTGAAATCTAGATTAAATGTGAATGAAAATGATTTATAAAGTTATATTAAATCATATTGAAGTTATAGTGATGTTATAGAACTTTTAAAATTGAATTTAGAGTTAATCTGTGAAAATTGAATATTTTAATATTTAATTGACAGGTGAAATTAGCCATTTTTCGAACAGTCTCAGAATTGGACGAAACTAGTTCCATTGGATCCGTAATAGTTTGTTATTATCGGATTTCAATTTTCGTAGCAATCGGAGTTGTCGTTTGACCGTGGCAGCTCCAAACGCATCGAAATTGTTTTAATATTAATTTGGCGAGTTAAAAATAGTCATTTTTCAAACAGTCTCGGATTTCGACGAAACTAGTTTCATCGGATCTGTAATGTGATATTGTTGTACGGTTTCAAATTTCGTGTCAATCGGATTTATCGTTTGTCCGGGGCAAGCCAAAACGCATCGAAATCAGTTTAAATCGATTTGATTTAAATTTGATCGTTTAATTCCATAACTCGCACAGATGATCGAATTAGCTCCTGAAACACGTTCTATTGTGTTCGGAACACGGGGTAAACCTTAGAAACACCAACCGGCACGCTTCGTTTGGAGTTCGGAAAATTTTCGATGAATAGTGTTTTTGGCAATTTTCTATAAAAGCACCTCCATTTCACAATTTGCAAACAAAGGCTAGGGTTTCTTCTTCCAGCCGCCTAAATTTTTTTCAATGGCCAGAAACGCATCATCTTTCTTCCTCAATATCTCACGATCTGTTCACAATTAGGCTTCGGCATCTAAACGAAAAACGTAGAGCAGGAGATGATCTTGAAATCCATACGGAGATGATGGATTTTGGAGCAACGAAGTGGAAGAAAATTAGCCACATTCGTCATCAGCTCGCACGCGTTTCTAGGCATAGGGGGGAGGCTGAGCTTGTCATGGTGGAGGCTGGAGGTAGCTCGTGTGATGGCAAGTGGAATGGCAGATGCCGATCGTCGTATAGCTCGATGATGGAGGAGTATAATTCGAGCATTGAAGTGGCGGCTATGGGTTGGGGCAACATGATTTTCACGAGAGAGGAAGATGAAGAAGGCACGGTCCAGATCTGAAGCAAACAAAATCCAACGGTCCGGATTGATTTAGGTTAAAACAAATTGTAAATTAATTACCTTTTAATTCGTGTAAACTTCAAATAATCATATCTTGTTCATACGAGGTCCGTTTTGGACGAAACGAATTGCGTTGGGTTCGTTTTGTCGAGCACTATGCAATGGAGTTGGATTTGAGTCGTTTGGAGCTAGCGAAAATTTTGGGTAAAATTAAATGGGTGTTTAATTTTATTCGAAATAAACGCTGAAACTGAATTGAAATCAAGGTGAGAACTTCTCACTCAATCGAAATAGTTCGACGTAAATTTTAAATAGTTAGATTTCAAATTGTTGATTGTATGCCTGGATGATAAATTGCTATCTGTTGTATTAAAATAGACATTATACGCCGTTATTAAGCGGAGGTTATTTATTAAAAACATATACCGTGAATATTCCAATGTTTTGTGGAATTGGTATTATTTATGTACTTGGAGTTGATTTCCCGCATTATATAACGGATGAGACCCTATTGCGCCGCATAATAGCGGATAATATTTATAAATCCCATATACCGCGATATTCCGTACTTGAGCGGAATAGGTATTGTGATAACATCTGTGGATGCAGGGAAACAGGTTGGAGGGATCCAACTGGATTCCTCACCAATATTTATTTGATTACAGATATTGTGATATTTGTTGATTATCATATGATGATATATGATGTTTGATTGTCGTGATTGATGATTGGTGTTGTTGCATCATCGGATCCATTTTTGAAGTTTAAAAATAACGATTTTGATTTTAAATTGGGATTTTTGAATTATTATGAACGATTTATATAAAAGATGTACAAAATTGATATTTTATAAAGTAAGAATACTGGAATTATAAAACGAGTTTTTATAAGTGTTAAAATGGAAAATATGGAGTTAATGATTTTTATAAATCAGAGTGATGAAATCATAAAGGAGTTTTAAAGACGTTTTAAAACGATGTTATAAATGGATTTATAAAAGGATAGAATCTACGATTTGGGAAGTTATAAAATGAATGAATTTGTAAATAGAGAATTATAAGTAATTTGCTTATAATTTGGATTTTGGCTTGTAAATGGGATATGGACAGAATTTGTTAATAAAGTGATTTTATAACTTGAAGTTGTTATAAAATATAAATGGAATTTATAAACGTTGTTTTATAAATCCGAAATTTGACTTATTTTGATAAGTGAATTATTATAGCTTGTTAAAGGAAGTATATTCACGATTTTGGACAGTGGATAATCCTTTAAATAAAAATGTGTAGAAATGTTGAATTTGGATAACGAATTATATTCACAATTTTGGACAGTGAATATATTATTAAATAAAACAGAGATGTTTTGGGAAAGAGATATTGGAATAGAATTTAAACGATTTAAAGATGTTTTAAAATGTATTAACTATCGAAACCATAGATTTCAACATTCATTGTTGAAATAGACGTTTTCGAGAAATAAGGAAATGGTGGACTATAACATTGTTGTTATAGTAAATGGTTTCCGAAAGGAAATGTTTTATATAGTATTGGGATTTATATATCTATCTAAATTTCGAATCCCTATACTAGTGATTTTGGGTCATCGTAACGATGTTTTACGTAACATTCGTTTTGACTCAAATAAAATTTGTGAAAGAGAATGATTTCCTTAAAGAATGAAATATATACTTAATTATGATTTAAGTATATCGAATATTTTCCAAGTGTTGAAAATAAATGATTTGTGAATTACTTAATATTAAATAAGTATGGAAATGTTTTTCCAATATGAAGTGAAATGTTTTGAGATGACATCTTTTAAAGATAAATTGAAAGTGAATATTTGAAATTTGTTTCAAATGGTTAAGTGTGGAAAATTTTATATCTTGTAAAGATATTTTTGGAAAATTATTTGGAATCTGATGATGATGTGCAGACCTATTGATAGTTAAATAACCGACTATCAATAATTACCTGGAATGGGTATTTGTTGTGATTTGTTTGAATTTGAATGCCACCCTTATTTTTGAATAAGCGCTCACTATTCGGGTTAGCCGGGAAAGGACCTTTGGGTCGTATAACCCATCCCGAATATGTGATACGTCGTAATGGATTGCATTTGATGACCGGTGTTGAAGACCGGATATTTTTGAAAACGGAAGGATTGCCGTCGAGTTACTCTACATTGGCTGATCTCCGATATAGAGGTTTTATCACCCTTAGTGACGGGAAGTTCGGACGTGATTAGAAAATTATCCGGATTTGCAAGGGCTTCATAAGAAGTGCCTTCGGTTCTGTTCGATCCCGAAACAGACTTGTATGGATTGTATGTCTGACATTACAAATTGAGACATAAAGCTGATTTCTTTCAAATACATATCTGTTGGTGGCGGAGAATTTATTCTCTTAGCTTAACACCCTTCTCTGAGACGTACAAGCTCAGAGGTTATGTAGTTGAAGGTTATCAGCGATATACTCCCAATTTGGTAACGTGGCATGCTGAGTGTTGCTGTGTGATGATCATTGTTTGATCATTTATGATATGATCATTTGTTTGATCATTTATCTTTGTGATCATTACATTGATCATTTGTTGACCCAAGGCATGGCTTTGTACCAAAGCGTAGCTTTGTGGACGAGACTTCGTCGGACCTCACACCCCGGAAATGGTCAAAACAGGAAGGATGCAGCAAGGTTATTAGGGGGTAGCGCCCCTTTAGTGTATGTCATTCCTCCTGGATAGAGGTGGTATCATGGTATGGAGCCCAGATATTTAACCTATGTTGTTGCTGCAAATTTATTACTTTGTGGTTGTTGGAATCGAGGATCCTCGGGAAGATCGGTTACGATCGGGGGATGACATATTCGTGTCAGTAGTTACCCAGTTAGGGGTAACCGGGTCTTGTGTTGGCAGAGATCTAACCGTAATGTTAGGTTATTTCTCGGGACGTCTTTCCAGAGGCGTTTCCATGTGGCAATGGGAAGTTCCTTGGCCTGACCATTTGTTGGAAATCCAAACTCCAATACGCACCTTGTACGGTATTAGTTGTAGAACCTACCATTTACTTATGGTGGTCACCACTGTTTAGATGGTAGCTATAGTAGGCATAGTTCGGAATGTCTATGCTGGCTAAGATTTATATTATACTTTCGAAATGATTTTTCTACACTATGCACTAGTAATAATATCAAAGGTGATTTGTTTTACGTAGTAAGCATCTTTGACTATCATAAGAAGAAATATCCTCCAATTCTGCGTTTGCATTGTGTGTGTGGCGGGAGGTCTTATGGTAGTTTCATTTTCCAAAAGCATTGCGAAATTGACTTTAAAATCTTCCTGTTGTTTGTTTTAAAGATAAACTGTTTTAAGTTCTCACACCAGTCACCATGACTGACCTGGAGTTTATTGTTTCCTTCCTAAACTCTAGGTGCCCACCAATTTCCACGGGCAGTCTAGAGTCAGGTTATCAGGTCATTCTGGATTCGGGATGCTCTGGAGCTTAGTGGCGAGCTGGATGGCCAGACGTACCACTTGTATATGATATTATTTATTCCGCTGTGTATTCTGTATGAGGACAAGTTATATAACTGTCCGGTGTTGTATTGTTGTTGTAAACTCTGATGATGATGTAATGCATAAAATGATATAGTTCTTTGATTTAAAGATTATTCATTTATCTATTATATGTTGTTCCGCTGCGAATGTGAGATTCTGATATTGTTTCTGTTTCTGATGTTGTTCTGTTGTTCTTCTTTCTTTTTCTTCTATCTTTTCTTCTACCTCTTCTTTCTTAAAACCCTAAGTATTCGGTTTTCCAGCATTCGATGGCTCGGCAGTCGATACAGTGGACGTATTGATGTCGATATTCGGAAGTTGAAGAATCGGGTCCTTACACACAGGGTTCAAGCTATATTGTCGTTGTTTTCCTCAACTAAAATCGATCATCTCCTTATGGATGTGAAGATCTCACGATCCTCTACAAGTTTCTAGTTGGAAGATTATCAAAATAATCGAGGGATTGAGAGAGATTGAGGAGAAAAGATTCGAATGTTTGTGGCCATCGAAAATAAATGGCGGCCGTGACCTATCTTCTAGGGTTTGGTGCAGAATGAAGATAATCACGTCCTTTTATAGAAAATCGTCAAAAACACTATTCATCGAAAAAAATTCGAACTCCAAATCGAGCGTGCCGGCTGGCGTTTCTAAGGTTTACCCCACGTTCCGAATGCAATGGAACGTGTTACGGGAGCTAATTCGGTCGTATGTGAGAGTTATGGAAATAAACGATCAAATTTAAATTAAACCGATTAAAACGATTTCGATGCGTTTCAGCTTGCCCCGGACAAACCGTAAATCCGATTAACATGAAATTTGAAATCTTACAATAATATCACATTACGGATTCAATGAAACTAGTTTCGTCGAACTCCGAGACTGTTTGAAAAATGACTATTTTCACTAGTCAATTAAATATTAAAATATTCAATTTCCACAATTTAACTTTTAATTCAATTTTTAAAAGTTCTCAAACATAATTCTAACTCCAATATGATTTATAATAACTTTATAAATCATTTTTAATTACAATAAACCCAATTATCAATTATTTACGCAATTTCAAATATTAAATTATCGATTTAATTATCCAATTAAATCCTATATATTCGAAATAAAATTTATTCGACTTACAAATCTTACTTGTTAATATTTAAAATCAATTAAATGTATGAATTTCAAATGATAGAAATTCTGGGTCGTTACAGTAACCAAAGTATATTCTTAGTACATAAAGAATACTTCTTGTTATATCCATTTTTCTTCTATAACATACATTGTGCAAATTAAGATGTATAAAGCCAATGGACATGGTGAATTAATGGGAAGATAAAAGAAGGCCAAACCTCCATAAAATAGTAACTGCTTAAGTCTCAAGATGTAACATACAATGGCCAGCAAACTATACCCAATACAAAGGGAAAAATCACAATTCATGTGAAATTATAGGTGTAGTACCAACCTCGAATTAAAGTTATTAAAGGGTATCACAATACTAAACCTCATCTAAGACCATATTATGCTAATCTTATAAAAGCAAATAACAAGGCATAAGCCAAGCAGTCGTGTAACGATCTGGAATTTGAAACATTTCAAGTGGGAATATTTAATTTATTTAAATATTCAAATTTGATAAAAATTTAATAAATAATAAGAAAATCAATTGTTAATAAAACGACTTGATTTTTATGACGTTTTTAAAATGGATTTATAGGATTTTTTCCATAATTTTTAATTTGGAAAATATTTAAATTATCATTTGATGCATATTGTGACAAACGATGCTATTTTTTAGAACTTCACATAATAAAATAGTGTATTTTATTGTCGCTTTGTAATCGTATAACATTGTTGTGAGCGATCATATTCTTATTTATGTCATTCGTAGTCTGTATGCTAACGTGACATTGTGTAGCGGAGTACCCAAAACAAAATCTTCGTTTGATTTAGTGGAGTCGCATCATTTCTTTGAAATGATGGTTGTTTAGCTTAAAAGCTTTGTATTGCTTTGATTTATACAGCGTACCTCTCCCCTTCACTTTAATTCACTTTACTTCTCTTCCTCTCTTCTTTTATTTTCATTTTCCTGTAAATGGTAAACTCTCCATCCCTCCACTTCAAAAATCATTATCTCCTAAATATTCATTTTCAATCAAAACTTCCAACACGATAGGTATAGAGTTAGGCCGCTTGTATTTTCTAAAAATAGTCGCTCGTTGTTTTGTCAAGTGTGGTAGCAGGAATTGCTTGATAACCATGATTGTCAAATAATGATGGCATTTCAGCAAGTCGAAATGAAGAATAGAGGACATTGTTGTATTTGTATCAACGAACCATTATTTTTAGAGGTAGTCGTAGGATTTTTAGTGGCCGGAATCCTCGTGGGGAGGTGAGTGAATGATTTTCGTTCATCTCGCAATTTCCAGCGGTATGGTGGTTGAGGGGAGCAATGACAGTGCTGGGAGGGAGTTTGGGTCAAGGTGGAGGCGTTGGAGGTGGCCGGAGGAGGTTCGGTGGCCGGAGGTGGTGGGTCATGCTCGATTTAGGTTTTTGGCTGTTTTGTTTTTTGGGTTCGTTTATGGAGTTGTCGGCGGAGAAGGAGACCATCATGTTGGCTGTGGATGGGCTCGGAGGTGAGGAGTGGAGATGGCATTCTAATAGTGGTGGCGGCGTGGGCCAAGAGGGGCCTTAGTGTCGGTGTCACAAGTTGATCGAGGCATGCTCGACTTTGATGCCTGGGTGCATTTTTGAATTTGAAGAGTGATAGGCAATGTAGCATGCATATTCGAGTTGGGAAGTTTGGACTTGGCCTTGTTTGGATTTGGTGAGAAATTATAATTCATTTAGTCGTTTAATATTATTAACTGAATGTGTTGAAATTAATATGGGATATCTTGTTCATTTAAATCCGTTTAACATACGGATTTTTGCGTTAAACTCGTATTGATCAGTACAACATTATGGTACAAATAGTTTACAGTTTTAATGAAGTATAAATTAATGATAAAGTAATGGTGATTGAATATAATTATGTTATTTTAAAAAATAACATGGTTAAATTGATTATACTTCGTTTGTGATATCTATTTATCCTAATAAAACTCTATTTTGCTATAATTAAATTAAATAGATTATTTTGGGCATCTATTGAGCATAACAAATCGCTATTTTGTGTTTGCAAAGTAAAGTGATGATTTTTGAAGTTAATCAATATGAGGATTAATTAATATTGGATAAATGATGTGTTGACTATTGATTGTTTATTGTTGATAATAATATGTTTATTATTATTGGTTATTTGGTTGTTGGGTTTGGTTAAATTCCCGCTTTAGAAAGCGGATGTCATATGAAATGATTTGCAGGGGAATTTTGTAGGGAGACCTTAAAGGGTTTCTCGCAACTATTGATTTTAATTTCATTATATACTTGTTGTATAACTAATTAAATGCCAAAAGCTTAGTGGTCTGCCATATGGAATGTGACTTTGATATGTCATGAAAGTTGAATTCCTTTTAGAGTGAAAACCATAATAACATTTGTTTAGTGCTATGGTAACTCTAGGCCTCATTATAGTATTTTTGAAATACTATTATTTGGTGTTCGATTTGAAAATAGTTATAATTCAAAGAATGATTTTAAATGTGACTTTTGGGATTTTCCATGGTATTTTATTTAGAAATGGTTTTTAAACTTCTCTATATTACTCCAACCTTTTTGGAAATGTTTTAAAAGTATTGTTTGAAGTATTTATATCATAGAAAAGTTAATATAATAATAAATTTTTGTTTTAAAGGAAAATAAAAGGAATTTTTTAATAAAGTAATTTTATTTTAAAATAAGATAGCAATATTTTGGAATAAATGTTGGTGAAACATTTTATATAAAATGTTGTATAGAAAAAGAGCTTTATAAATGATATTTTATAAAAGGGAAATGATATCATTTTGACAAACTAGAATAATAAATCGCAAGTGTTAATTTATAGTGATATATCGAATGATTGTTTTATTGAAAGTATTTAATCCTACCTAGAATTTGAAGATTTGTCAAAAGTATAGAAGTTTAATAAAAGAGATTTATAAAAGGAGTTTTGTAAATACAAAAGAGATTTATAAAAAAGGAATTATACAAGGGAAATACGATTGATTTTTATATATTATCATTTTAAATTATGGTGGTTTAGAAAGTAATCTTTTCATACTTAACACCAAATTCCGAGGTATGGAAACTCATCACTATCTTGAGAATTAAGAATGTATGTCAAAGCAAGGATAGTTTTTTAACTTGTTCGATTTCATTATCAATCGACTGATTTAATTGTTAATTGAGTACTGTTTGAAATCAAAAGGTGGTAAGTATATTTTGTCTAATTTCCATATGGTCTATTTAATTATACCAAAAGAAAATATGACTAGGGTTTATAGTAAACAATATTTTTAAATGACGGTTGTTTTTTACCCAAATTAATATGGTTTTGAAAAGTACTAAATCTTCCTTAAGATTTGAAAATATACTTATATCGTTGAGATAAGTATACGAATACAATTTCTAAGTATTGAAAGTATAGTATTTTATGAATATACTTATTTCTATAAGATAAGTATAGAGATATTTTTCCAAGAATTGAAGAGTATAAATGAATAGTGAGTGAGTAATATACATATGTATATCTTTGTAACAGTATTTTGATACAAGTATTTACAAAGTGGTTTTAAACCAATGAAAGGATTAATTAAAGAGTTTTAGTGCTTGCTTAAGTGCTTAATCATGCTTGGTTGAATCCCCGATTGAATTGTTTGTTTATTTGATTGTTAAATAACCGACTATCAAATCTTCACCAAATATAACTCTGGAAAAATTTAATAGAAACACGAGAATTATATAGTAAAGTTATCTTCAATGGTGTTATATTGTACGTGTAATCTCATTTTTCACTTCTAGGACGATTGATAAGGAAATTCGGATCTAACCGGTTAGGAGATGATCTCCGCCCTTATGTACTATTTTTTTATTTCCAAACGAACTAGAGTTGAGTTTACCAAAATCTATTGATTGTCGGTATGGAGAGACTGGGATCAGATATTTTATTCGAAAACCACTTTGAACCAGCATAAGTGTTCAAATTGGATACATCTTGAAGATGGAGTTCTTTTAAGTGCAAGGGCTACTTGCTACTAATTTTGAGGGTGATTACAAATTAAAAATGATGTAGTAAATGTAGTGCCTTCGGTTTGTTCATGTCCTAAACAACTTGTATGGATGAAGCGGCATTGCATTGTGCTTGGAAGGCCGAGTTAGTATTCAAAGTGGGATTTGCTATAGAGGAAACTGTAATGTGGCCTCACCAGCCTCATGACTGGGTAATGAAAAAAACAAGGGAAATGCTTCAAGGCTATGTGGTTTGCTACCATTAGGAGCATTATTCCACGATCTAGATTGATATTTATGAAATTTGGTATGTGTGCGCATGGAAAAGGGTGGGGTCGGGTGCAATGTTTGCAGCCTCAATGCCCAAGGGATGATGTAATCTGGCTATGTCATGTTTGAGGGGCAGGCCGACTCTGATTTTCAGGGGTTGCATGGTTTGCAACCTTAGTACTGTAATGACCCGGGTTTTTAGACCAGTCAAAATCGTTGAAAAACGCGTCCGTTCTAAAACAACGAATGAAAACTACCAACTTAGTACACGATATTTGATAAATAGTCAACAAGGTTAAATGTATAGGATACAATTTAAATTGTACAAGTTATCAAAGTAATCAATTCAATCTACTAGATGTGCTTTAATACATACGAGATACAAATACAAATAAATCTACCACTACACAACTCTGATGAGAGAGACAACAATAACCATTCCTGCGAACTCAATAATTATGTCAAATGCGAAATAAAATAGTAAGCAGAAAAAAATACATCAATACACGATATATAGCAAACAATAAACATACTATGTTATGTTATTATTGAGGCTACACCACTACCACTTATGACTGCTTACGTACCCCTATCTAATTGGGTACCCAATTAGATATAGGATCAAGCCAACGTAGTTCTCCTACCGCAAATAGGACTCGTGGAGCCTACGATGCAACAAACAATATGCAATTCCAAAAACTACCCACTTAAGCTTAATCTTCAAATTTAGATTTTCAAAATCTAATTAACTTTATTATTTTCAAAATATAATTCTTTTCAAAAATAATCTCCTTGGACCAAACTCTCGATTTTTATTTCAAAACCTTTGAAATAATATATATACATCTTTTATATCAAATTATACTTTACTTTGGGATTTTAAAACAAACACTTCTGGAATATTTATTTGTCAAAATACTACTATAAAAGCATATCAAAGTATATGCAACCAGATCGGAGGTTTCTCCCAATAATAAGGCAACTGGGTTCCAGCATTGTGAAAAAAATAGATATGTATATCCCTCTATTCGTCTAGCGGACTATACCAAAGCTACAAAACATCTGCACCTCCCTTGCCCACCATTTTAGTTATGAGTTACCCGAATCACGGATAACATAACAAATCATTTTATATCCCGAAGAGATAAATTATTTTCACCAATATTCACAAATACTTTCAAATCATAGTGTTGTTGTAAGAACACTATGATTTTTTTTCGGATCGAGCCGCGCAAAGGAGGCTATGGCAAATTTTTTTGAAAATTTAGGGCGTTAGAATATTTTTTAGAGATTTTGAAAATTTTGGAAACTTAGTGAAATTGTTGTAAGAAGTTTTACTATGGATTTTTTGAAAAGTTAAACACTTAAGAGATTTGTAAATCAAATTTGAACGGTTTGTTTTTGAAAGTTAATGGATTCTGTAATTTTTTCCTTACTTGGTAATTTCGAGGACGAAATTCTTTTAAGGGGGGAAGTTTGCAACGACCCAGAATTTCTGTCAATTAAAATTCGTATATTTAATTGATTTTAAATATTAACAAGTAGAATTAATAAGTCGAATAATTTATTTTTCGAATATCTGAATTTAATTGGACAATTAAATCGATAATTTAATAGTGAAATTCCATAAATAATTGAAATCTGGATTAAATGTGAATGAAAATGATTTATAAAGTTATATTAAATCATATTGAAGTTATAGTGATGTTATAGAACTTTTAAAATTGAATTTAGAGTTAATCTGTGAAAATTGAATATTTTAATATTTAATTGACAGGTGAAATTAGCCATTTTTCGAACAGTCTCAGAATTGGACGAAACTAGTTCCATTGGATCTGTAATAGTTTGTTATTATCGGATTTCAATTTTCGTAGCAATCGGAGTTGTCGTTTGACCGTGGCAGCTCATCGAAATTGTTTTAATATTAATTTGGCGAGTTAAAAATAGTCATTTTTCAAACAGTCTCGGATTTTGACGAAACCAGTTTCATCGGATCCGTAATGTGATATTGTTGTACGGTTTCAAATTTCGTGTCAATCGGATTTATCGTTTGTCCGGGGCAAGCCAAAACGCATCGAAATCAGTTTAAATCGATTTGATTTAAATTTGATCGTTTAATTCCATAACTCGCACAGATGATCGAATTATCCCTCGAAACATGTTATATTGTGTTCGTAACGCGGGGTAACCCTTAGAAACGCCAGCCGGCACGCTTCGTTTGGAGTTCGGAAAAATTTCGATGAATAGTGTTTTTGGCAATTTTCTATAAAAGCACCTCCATTTCACAATTTGCAAACAAAGGCTAGGGTTTCTTCTTCCAGCCGCCTACATTTTTTTCAATGGCCAGAAACGCATCATCTTTCTTCCTCAATATCTCACGATCTGTTCACAATTAGGCTTCGGCATCTAAACGAAAAACGTAGAGCAAGAGATGATCTTGAAATCCATACGGAGATGATGGATTTTGGAGCAACGAAGTGGAAGAAAATTAGCCACGTTCATCATCAGCTCGCACGCGTTTCTAGGCATAGGGGGGAGGCTGAGCTTGTCATGGTGGAGGCTGGAGGTAGCTCGTGTGATGGCAAGTGGAATGGCAGATGCCGATCGTCGTATAGCTCGATGATGGAGGAGTAAAATTCGAGCATTGAAGTGGCGGCTATGGGTTGGGGCAACATGATTTTCACGAGAGAGGAAGATGAAGAAGGCACGGTCCAGATCTGAAGCAAACAAAATCCAACGGTCCGGATTGATTTAGGTTAAAACAAATTGTAAATTAATTACCTTTTAATTCGTGTAAACTTCAAATAATCATATCTTGTTCATACGAGGTCCGTTTTGGACGAAACGAATTGCGTTGGGTTCGTTTTGTCGAGCACTATGCAATGGAGTTGGATTTGAGTCGTTTGGAGCTATGGAAAATTTTGGGTAAAATTAAATGCGTGTTTAATTTTATTCGAAATAAACGCTGAAACTGAATTGAAATCAAGGTGAGAACTTCTCACTCAATCGAAATAGTTCGACGTAAATTTTAAATAGTTAGATTTCAAATTGTTGATTGTATGCCTGGATGATAAATTGCTATCTGTTGTATTAAAATAGACATTATACGCCGTTATTAAGCGGAGGTTATTTATTAAAAACATATACCGTGAATATTCCAATGTTTTGTGGAATTGGTATTATTTATGTACTTGGAGTTGATTTCCCGCATTATATAGCGGATGAGACCCTATTGCGCCGCATAATAGCGGATAATATTTATAAATCCCATATACCGTGATATTCCGTACTTGAGCGGAATAGTTATTGTGATAACATCTGTGGATGCAGGGAAACAGGTTGGAGGGATCCAACTGGATTCCTCACCAATATTTATTTGATTACAGATATTGTGATATTTGTTGATTATCATATGATGATATATGATGTTTGATTGTCGTGATTGATGATTGGTGTTGTTGCATCATCGGATCCATTTTTGAAGTTTAAAAATAACGATTTTGATTTTAAATTGGGATTTTTGAATTATTATGAACGATTTATATAAAAGATGTACAAAATTGATATTTTATAAAGTAAGAATACTGGAATTATAAAACGAGTTTTTATAAGTGTTAAAATGGAAAATATGGAGTTAATGATTTTTATAAATCAGAGTGATGAAATCATAAAGGAGTTTTAAAGACGTTTTAAAACGATGTTATAAATGGATTTATAAAAGGATAGAATCTACGATTTGGGAAGTTATAAAATGAATGAATTTGTAAATAGAGAATTATAAGTAATTTGCTTATAATTTGGATTTTGGCTTGTAAATGGGATATGGACAGAATTTGTTAATAAAGTGATTTTATAACTTGAAGTTGTTATAAAATATAAATGGAATTTATAAACGTTGTTTTATAAATCCGAAATTTGACTTATTTTGATAAGTGAATTATTATAGCTTGTTAAAGGAAGTATATTCACGATTTTGGACAGTGGATAATCCTTTAAATAAAAATGTGTAGAAATGTTGAATTTGGATAACGAATTATATTCACAATTTTGGACAGTGAATATATTATTAAATAAAACAGAGATGTTTTGGGAAAGAGATATTGGAATAGAATTTAAACGATTTAAAGATGTTTTAAAATGTATTAACTATCGAAACCATAGATTTCAACATTCATTGTTGAAATAGACGTTTTCGAGAAATAAGGAAATGGTGGACTATAACATTGTTGTTATAGTAAATGGTTTCCGAAAGGAAATGTTTTATATAGTATTGGGATTTATATATCTATCTAAATTTCGAATCCCTATACTAGTGATTTTGGGTCATCGTAACGATGTTTTACGTAACATTCGTTTTGACTCAAATAAAATTTGTGAAAGAGAATGATTTCCTTAAAGAATGAAATATATACTTAATTATGATTTAAGTATATCGAATATTTTCCAAGTGTTGAAAATAAATGATTTGTGAATTAATAATATTAAATAAGTATGGAAATGTTTTTCCAATATGAAGTGAAATGTTTTGAGATGACATCTTTTAAAGATAAATTGAAAGTGAATATTTGAAATTTGTTTCAAATGGTTAAGTGTGGAAAATTTTATATCTTGTAAAGATATTTTTGGAAAATTATTTGGAATCTGATGATGATGTGCAGACCTATTGATAGTTAAATAACCGACTATCAATAATTACCTGGAATGGGTATTTGTTGTGATTTGTTTGAATTTGAATGCCACCCTTATTTTTGAATAAGCGCTCACTATTCGGGTTAGCCGGGAAAGGACCTTTGGGTCGTATAACCCATCCCGAATATGTGATACGTCGTAATGGATTGCATTTGATGACCGGTGTTGAAGACCGGATATTTTTGAAAACGGAAGGATTGCCGTCGAGTTACTCTACATTGGCTGATCTCCGATATAGAGGTTTTATCACCCTTAGTGACGGGAAGTCCGGACGTGATTAGAAAATTATCTGGATTTGCAAGGGCTTCATAAGAAGTGCCTTCGGTTCTGTTCGATCCCGAAACAGACTTGTATGGATTGTATGTCTGACATTACAAATTGAGACATAAAGCTGATTTCTTTCAAATACATATCTGTTGGTGGCGGAGAATTTATTCTCTTAGCTTAACACCCTTCTCTGAGACGTACAAGCTCAGAGGTTATGTAGTTGAAGGTTATCAGCGATATACTCCCAATTTGGTAACGTGGCATGCTGAGTGTTGCTGTGTGATGATCATTGTTTGATCATTTATGATATGATCATTTGTTTGATCATTTATCTTTGTGATCATTACATTGATCATTTGTTGACCCAAGGCATGGCTTTGTACCAAAGCATAGCTTTGTGGACGAGACTTCGTCGGACCTCACACCCCGGAAATGGTCAAAACAGGAAGGATGCAGCAAGGTTATTAGGGGGTAGCGCCCCTTTAGTGTATGTCATTCCTCCTGGATAGAGGTGGTATCATGGTATGGAGCCCAGATATTTAACTTATGTTGTTGCTGCAAATTTATTACTTTGTGGTTGTTGGAATCGAGGATCCTCGGGAAGATCGGTTACGATCGGGGGATGACATATTCGTGTCAGTAGTTACCCAGTTAGGGGTAACCGGGTCTTGTGTTGGCAGAGATCTAACCGTAATGTTAGGTTATTTCTCGGGACGTCTTTCCAGAGGCGTTTCCATGTGGCAATGGGAAGTTCCTTGGCCTGACCATTTGTTGGAAATCCAAACTCCAATACGCACCTTGTATGGTATTAGTTGTAGAACCTACCATTTACTTATGGTGGTCACCACTGTTTAGATGGTAGCTATAGTAGGCATAGTTCGGAATGTCTATGCTGGCTAAGATTTATATTATACTTTCGAAATGATTTTTCTACACTATGCACTAGTAATAATATCAAAGGTGATTTGTTTTACGTAGTAAGCATCTTTGACTATCATAAGAAGAAATATCCTCCAATTCTGCGTTTGCATTGTGTGTGTGGCGGGAGGTCTTATGCTAGTTTCATTTTCCAAAAGCATTGCGAAATTGACTTTAAAATCTTCCTGTTGTTTGTTTTAAAGATAAACTGTTTTAAGTTCTCACACCAGTCACCATGACTGACCTGGAGTTTATTGTTTCCTTCCTAAACTCTAGGTGCCCACCAATTTCCACGGGCAGTCTAAAGTCAGGTTATCAGGTCATTCTGGATTCGGGATGCTCTGGAGCTTAGTGGCGAGCTGGATGGCCAGACGTACCACTTGTATATGATATTATTTATTCCGCTGTGTATTCTGTATGAGGACAAGTTATATAACTGTCCAGTGTTGTATTGTTGTTGTAAACTCTGATGATGATGTAATGCATAAAATGATATAGTTCTTTGATTTAAAGATTATTCATTTATCTATTATATGTTGTTCCGCTGCGAATGTGAGATTCTGATATTGTTTCTGTTTCTGATGTTGTTCTGTTGTTCTTCTTTCTTTTTCTTCTATCTTTTCTTCTACCTCTTCTTTCTTAAAACCCTACGTATTCGGTTTTCCAGCATTCGATGGCTCGGCAGTCGATACAGTGGACGTATTGATGTCGATATTCGGAAGTTGAAGAATCGGGTCCTTACACACAGGGTTCAAGCTATATTGTCGTTGTTTTCCTCAACTAAAATCGATCATCTCCTTATGGATGTGAAGATCTCACGATCCTCTACAAGTTTCTAGTTGGAAGATTATCAAAATAATCGAGGGATTGAGAGAGATTGAGGAGAAAAGATTCGAATGTTTGTGGCCATCGAAAATAAATGGCGGCCGTGACCTATCTTCTAGGGTTTGGTGCAGAATGAAGATAATCACGTCCTTTTATAGAAAATCGTCAAAAACACTATTCATCGAAAAAATTTCGAACTCCAAATCGAGCGTGCCGGCTGGCGTTTCTAAGGTTTACATCACGTTCCAAATGCAATGGAACGTGTTACGGGAGCTAATTCGGTCGTATGTGAGAGTTATGGAAATAAACGATCAAATTTAAATTAAACCGATTAAAACGATTTCGATGCGTTTCAGCTTGCCCCGGACAAACCGTAAATCCGATTGACACGAAATTTGAAATCTTACAATAATATCACATTACGGATTCAATGAAACTAGTTTCGTCGAACTCCGAGACTGTTTGAAAAATGACTATTTTCACTAGTCAATTAAATATTAAAATATTCAATTTCCACAATTTAACTTTTAATTCAATTTTTAAAAGTTCTCAAACATAATTCTAACTCCAATATGATTTATAATAACTTTATAAATCATTTTTAATTACAATAAACCCAATTATCAATTATTTACGCAATTTCAAATATTAAATTATCGATTTAATTATCCAATTAAATCCTATATATTCGAAATAAAATTTATTCGACTTACAAATCTTACTTGTTAATATTTAAAATCAATTAAATGTATGAATTTCAAATGATAGAAATTCTGGGTCGTTACAGTAACCAAAGTATATTCTTAGTACATAAAGAATACTTCTTGTTATATCCATTTTTCTTCTATAACATACATTGTGCAAATTAAGATGTATAAAGCCAATGGACATGGTGAATTAATGGGAAGATAAAAGAAGGCCAAACCTCCATAAAATAGTAACTGCTTAAGTCTCAAGATGTAACATACAATGGCCAGCAAACTATACCCAATACAAAGGGAAAAATCACAATTCATGTGAAATTATAGGTGTAGTACCAACCTCGAATTAAAGTTATTAAAGGGCATCACAATACTAAACCTCATCTAAGACCATATTATGCTAATCTTATAAAAGCAAATAACAAGGCATAAGCCAAGCAGTCGTGTAACGATCTGGAATTTTAAACATTTCAAGTGGGAATATTTAATTTATTTAAATATTCAAATTTGATAAAAATTTAATAAATAATAAGAAAATCAATTGTTAATAAAACGACTTGATTTTTATGACATTTTTTAAATGGATTTATAGGATTTTTTCCATAATTTTTAATTTGGAAAATATTTAAATTATCATTTGATGCATATTGTGACAAACGATGCTATTTTTTAGAACTTCACATAATAAAATAGTGTATTTTATTGTCGCTTTGTAATCGTATAACATTGTTGTGAGCGATCATATTCTTATTTATGTCATTCGTAGTCTGTATGCTAACGTGACATTGTGTAGCGGAGTACCCAAAACAAAATCTTCGTTTGATTTAGTGGAGTCGCATCATTTCTTTGAAATGATGGTTGTTTAGCTTAAAAGCTTTGTATTGCTTTGATTTATACAGCGTACCTCTCCCCTTCACTTTAATTCACTTTACTTCTCTTCCTCTCTTCTTTTATTTTCATTTTCCTGTAAATGGTAAACTCTCCATCCCTCCACTTCAAAAATCATTATCTCCTAAATATTCATTTTCAATCAAAACTTCCAACACGATAGGTATAGAGTTAGGCCGCTTGTATTTTCTAAAAATAGTCGCTCGTTGTTTTGTCAAGTGTGGTAGCAGGAATTGCTTGATAACCATGATTGTCAAATAATGATGGCATTTCAGCAAGTCGAAATGAAGAATAGAGGACATTGTTGTATTTGTATCAACGAACCATTATTTTTAGAGGTAGTCGTAGGATTTTTAGTGGCCGGAATCCTCGTGGGGAGGTGAGTGAATGATTTTCGTTCATCTCGCAATTTCCAGCGGTATGGTGGTTGAGGGGAGCAATGACAGTGCTGGGAGGGAGTTTGGGTCAAGGTGGAGGCGTTGGAGGTGGCCGGAGGAGGTTCGGTGGCCGGAGGTGGTGGGTCATGCTCGATTTAGGTTTTTGGCTGTTTTGTTTTTTGGGTTCGTTTATGGAGTTGTCGGCGGAGAAGGAGGCCATCATGTTGGCTGTGGATGGGCTCGGAGGTGAGGAGTGGAGATGGCATTCTAATAGTGGTGGCGGCGTGGGCCAAGAGGGGCCTTAGTGTCGGTGTCACAAGTTGATCGAGGCATGCTCGACTTTGATGCCTGGGTGCATTTTTGAATTTGAAGAGTGATAGGCAATGTAGCATGCATATTCGAGTTGGGAAGTTTGGACTTGGCCTTGTTTGGATTTGGTGAGAAATTATAATTCATTTAGTCGTTTAATATTATTAACTGAATGTGTTGAAATTAATATGGGATATCTTGTTCATTTAAATCCGTTTAACATACGGATTTTTGCGTTAAACTCGTATTGATCAGTACAACATTATGGTACAAATAGTTTACAGTTTTAATGAAGTATAAATTAATGATAAAGTAATGGTGATTGAATATAATTATGTTATTTTAAAAAATAACATGGTTAAATTGATTATACTTCGTTTGTGATATCTATTTATCCTAATAAAACTCTATTTTGCTATAATTAAATTAAATAGATTATTTTGGGCATCTATTGAGCATAACAAATCGCTATTTTGTGTTTGCAAAGTAAAGTGATGATTTTTGAAGTTAATCAATATGAGGATTAATTAATATTGGATAAATGATGTGTTGACTATTGATTGTTTATTGTTGATAATAATATGTTTATTATTATTGGTTATTTGGTTGTTGGGTTTGGTTAAATTCCCGCTTTAGAAAGCGGATGTCATATGAAATGATTTGCAGGGGAATTTTGTAGGGAGACCTTAAAGGGTTTCTCGCAACTATTGATTTTAATTTCATTATATACTTGTTGTATAAATAATTAAATGCCAAAAGCTTAGTGGTCTGCCATATGGAATGTGACTTTGATATGTCATGAAAGTTGAATTCCTTTTAGAGTGAAAACCATAATAACATTTGTTTAGTGCTATGGTAACTCTAGGCCTCATTATAGTATTTTTGAAATACTATTATTTGGTGTTCGATTTGAAAATAGTTATAATTCGAAGAATGATTTTAAATGTGACTTTTGGGATTTTCCATGGTATTTTATTTAGAAATGGTTTTTAAACTTCTCTATATTACTCCAACCTTTTTGGAAATGTTTTAAAAGTATTGTTTGAAGTATTTATATCATAGAAAAGTTAATATAATAATAAATTTTTGTTTTAAAGGAAAATAAAAGGAATTTTTTAATAAAGTAATTTTATTTTAAAATAAGATAGCAATATTTTGGAATAAATGTTGGTGAAACATTTTATATAAAATGTTGTATAGAAAAAGAGCTTTATAAATGATATTTTATAAAAGGGAAATGATATCATTTTGACAAACTAGAATAATAAATCACAAGTGTGAATTTATAGTGATATATCGAATGATTGTTTTATTGAAAGTATTTAATCCTACCTAGAATTTGAAGATTTGTCAATAGTATAGAAGTTTAATAAAAGAGAATTATAAAAGGAGTTTTGTAAATACAAAAGAGATTTATAAAAAAGGAATTCTACAAGGGAAATACGATTGATTTTTATATATTATCATTTTAAATTATGGTGGTTTAGAAAGTAATCTTTTCATACTTAACACCATATTCCGAGGTATGGAAACTCATCACTATCTTGAGAATTAAGAATGTATGTCAAAGCAAGGATAGTTTTTTAACTTGTTCGATTTCATTATCAATCGACTGATTTAATTGTTAATTGAGTACTGTTTGAAATCAAAAGGTGGTAAGTATATTTTGTCTAATTTCCTTACGGTCTATTTAATTATACCAAAAGAAAATATGACTAGGGTTTATAGTAAACAATATTTTTAAATGACGGTTGTTTTTTACCCAAATTAATATGGTTTTGAAAAGTACTAAATCTTCCTTAAGATTTGAAAATATACTTATATCGTTGAGATAAGTATACGGATACAATTTCTAAGTATTGAAAGTATAGTATTTTATGAATATACTTATTTCTATAAGATAAGTATAGAGATATTTTTCCAAGCATTGAAGAGTATAAATGAATAGTGAGTGAGTAATATACATATGTATATCTTTGTAACAGTATTTTGATACAAGTATTTACAAAGTGGTTTTAAACCAATGAAAGGATTAATTAAAGAGTTTTAGTGCTTGCTTAAGTGCTTAATCATGCTTGGTTGAATCCCCGATTGAATTGTTTGTTTATTTGATTGTTAAATAACCGACTATCAAATATTCACCAAATATAACTCTGGAAAAATTTAATAGAAACACGAGAATTATATAGTAAAGTTATCTTCAATGGTGTTATATTGTACGTGTAATCTCATTTTTCACTTCAAGGACGATTGATAAGGAAATTCGGATCTAACCGGTTAGGAGATGATCTCCGCCCTTATGTACTATTTTTTTATTTCCAAACGAACTAGAGTTGAGTTTACCAAAATCTATTGATTGTCGGTATGGAGAGACTGGGATCAGATATTTTATTCGAAAACCACTTTGAACCAGCATAAGTGTTCAAATTGGATACATCTTGAAGATGGAGTTCTTTTAAGTGCAAGGGCTACTTGCTACTAATTCTGAGGGTGATTACAAATTAAAAATGATGTAGTAAATGTAGTGCCTTCGGTTTGTTCATGTCCTAAACAACTTGTATGGATGAAGCGGCATTGCATTGTGCTTGGAAGGCCGAGTTAGTATTCAAAGTGGGATTTGCTATAGAGGAAACTGTAATGTGGCCTCACCAGCCTCATGACCGGGTAATGAAAAAAACAAGGGAAATGCTTCAAGGCTATGTGGTTCGCTACCATTAGGAGCATTATTCCTCGATCTAGATTGATATTTATGAAATTTGGTATGTGTGCGCATGGAAAAGGGTGGGGTCGGGTGCAATGTTTGCAGCCTCAGTGCCCAAGGGATGATGTAATCTGGCTATGTCATGTTTGAGGGGCAGGCCGACTCTGATTTTCAGGGGTTGCATGGTTTGCAACCTTAGTACTGTAATGACCCGGGTTTTTAGACCAGTCAAAATCGTCGGAAAACGCGTCCGTTCTAAAACAACGAATGAAAACTACCAACTTAGTACACGATATTTGATAAATAGTCAACAAGGTTAAATGTATAGGATACAATTTAAATTGTACAAGTTATCAAAGTAATCAATTCAATCTACTAGATGTGCTTTAATACATACGAGATACAAATACAAATAAATCTACCACTACACAACTCTGATGAGAGAGACAACAATAACCATTCCTGCGAACTCAATAATTATGTCAAATGCGAAATAAAATAGTAAGCAGAAAAAATACATCAATACACGATATATAGCAAACAATAAACATAATATGTTATGTTATTATGGAGGCTACACCACTACCACTTATGACTGCTTACGTACCCCTATCTAATTGGGTACCCAATTAGATATAGGATCAAGCCAACGTAGTTCTCCTACCGCAAATAGGACTCGTGGAGCCTACGATGCAACAAACAATATGCAATTCCAAAAACTACCCACTTAAGCTTAATCTTCAAATTTAGATTTTTAAAATCTAATTAACTTTATTATTTTCAAAATATAATTCTTTTCAAAAATAATCTCCTTGGACCAAACTCTCGATTTTTATTTCAAAACCTTTGAAATAATATATATACATCTTTTATATCAAATTATACTTTACTTTGGGATTTTAAAACAAACACTTCTGGAATATTTATTTGTCAAAATACTACTATAAAAGCATATCAAAGTATATGCAACCAGATTGGAGGTTTCTCCCAATAATAAGGCAACTGGGTTCCAGCATTGTGAAAAAAATAGATATGTATATCCCTTTGTTCGTCTAGCGGACTATACCAAAGCTACAAAACATCTGCACCTCCCTTGCCCACCATTTTAGTTATGAGTTACCTGAATCACGGATAACATAACAAATCATTTTATATCCCGAAGCGATAAATTATTTTCACCAATATTCACAAATACTTTCAAATCATAGTGTTGTTGTAAGAACACTATGATTTTTTTTCGGATCGAGCCGCGCAAAGGAGGCTATGGCAAATTTTTTCGAAAATTTAGGGCGTTAGAATATTTTTGAGAGATTTTGAAAATTTTGGAAACTTAGTGAAATTCTTGTAAGAAGTTTAACTATGGATTTTTGGAAAAGTTAAACACTTAAGAGATTTGTAAATCAAATTTGAACGGTTTGTTTTTGAAAGTTAATGGATTCTGTAATTTTTTCCTTACTTGGTAATTTCGAGGACGAAATTCTTTTAAGGGGGGAAGTTTGCAACGACCCATAATTTCTGTCAATTAAAATTCGTATATTTAATTGATTTTAAATATTAACAAGTAGAATTAATAAGTCGAATAATTTATTTTTCGAATATCTGGATTTAATTGGACAATTAAATCGATAATTTAATAGTGAAATTCCATAAATAATTGAAATCTGGATTAAATGTGAATGAAAATGATTTATAAAGTTATATTAAATCATATTGAAGTTATAGTGATGTTATAGAACTTTTAAAATTGAATTTAGAGTTAATCTGTGAAAATTGAATATTTTAATATTTAATTGACAGGTAAAATTAGCAATTTTTCGAACAGTCTCAGAATTGGACGAAACTAGTTCCATTGGATCCGTAATAGTTTGTTATTATCGGATTTCAATTTTCGTAGCAATCGGAGTTGTCGTTTGACCGTGGCAGCTCCAAACGCATCGAAATTGTTTTAATATTAATTTGGCGAGTTAAAAATAGTCATTTTTCAAACAGTCTCGGATTTTGACGAAACCAGTTTCATCGGATCCGTAATGTGATATTGTTGTACGGTTTCAAATTTCGTGTCAATCGGATTTATCGTTTGTCCGGGGCAAGCCAAAACGCATCGAAATCAGTTTAAATCGATTTGATTTAAATTTGATCGTTTAATTCCATAACTCGCACAAATGATCGAATTAGCTCTTGAAACATGTTCTATTGTGTTCGGAACGCGGGGTAATCCTTAGAAACGCTAGCCGGCACGCTTCGTTTGGAGTTCGGAAAATTTTCGATGAATAGTGTTTTTGGCAATTTTCTATAAAAGCACCTCCATTTCACAATTTGCAAACAAAGGCTAGGGTTTCTTCTTCCAGCCGCCTACATTTTTTTCAATGGCCAGAAACACATCATCTTTCTTCCTCAATATCTCACGATCTGTTCACAATTAGGCTTCGGCATCTAAACGAAAAACGTAGAGCAGGAGATGATCTTGAAATCCATACGGAGATGATGGATTTTGGAGCATCTAAGTGGAAGAAAATTAGCCACGTTCGTCATCAGCTCGCACGCGTTTCTAGGCATAGGGGGGAGGCTGAGCTTGTCATGGTGGAGGCTGGAGGTAGCTCGTGTGATGGCAAGTGGAATGGCAGATGCCGATCGTCGTATAGCTCGATGATGGAGGAGTATAATTCGAGCATTGAAGTGGCGGCTATGGGTTGGGGCAACGTGATTTTCACGAGAGAGGAAGATGATGAAGGCACGGTCCAGATCTGAAGCAAACAAAATCCAACGGTCCGGATTGATTTAGGTTAAAACAAATTGTAAATTAATTACCTTTTAATTCGTGTAAACTTCAAATAATCATATCTTGTTCATACGAGGTCCGTTTTGGACGAAACGAATTGCGTTGGGTTCGTTTTGTCGAGCACTATGCAATGGAGTTGGATTTGAGTCGTTTGGAGCTAGCGAAAATTTTGGGTAAAATTAAATGCGTGTTTAATTTTATTCGAAATAAACGCTGAAACTGAATTGAAATCAAGGTGAGAACTTCTCACTCAATCGAAATAGTTCGACGTAAATTTTAAATAGTTAGATTTCAAATTGTGTATTGTATGCCTGGATGATAAATTGCTATCTGTTGTATTAAAATAGACATTATACGCCGTTATTAAGCGGAGGTTATTTATTAAAAACATATACCGCGAATATTCCAATGTTTTGTGGAATTGGTATTATTTATGTACTTGGAGTTGATTTCCCGCATTATATAGCGGATGAGACCCTATTGCGCCGCATAATAGCGGATAATATTTATAAATCCCATATACCACGATATTCCGTACTTGAGCGGAATAGGTATTGTGATAACATCTGTGGATGCAGGGAAACAGGTTGGAGGGATCCAACTGGATTCCTCACCAATATTTATTTGATTACAGATATTGTGATATTTGTTGATTATCATATGATGATATATGATGTTTGATTGTCGTGATTGATGATTGGTGTTGTTGCATCATCGGATCCATTTTTGAAGTTTAAAAATAACGATTTTGATTTTAAATTGGGATTTTTGAATTATTATGAACGATTTATATAAAAGATGTACAAAATTGATATTTTATAAAGTAAGAATACTGGAATTTTAAAATGAGTTTTTATAAGTGTTAAAATGGAAAATATGGAGTTAATGTTTTTATAAATCTGAGTGATGAAATCATAAAGGAGTTTTAAAGACGTTTTAAAACGATGTTATAAATGGATTTATAAAAGGATAGAATCTACTATTTGGGAAGTTATAAAATGGATGAATTTGTAAATAGAGAATTATAAGTAATTTGCTTATAATTTGGATTTTGGCTTGTAAATGGGATATGGACAGAATTTGTTAATAAAGTGATTTTATAACTTGAAGTTGTTATAAAATATAAATGTAATTTATAAACGTTGTTTTATAAATCCGAAATTTGACTTATTTTGATAAGTGAATTATTATAGCTTGTTAAAGGAAGTATATTCACGATTTTGGACAGTGGATAATCCTTTAAATAAAAATGTGTAGAAATGTTGAATTTGGATAACGAATTATATTCACAATTTTGGACAGTGAATATATTATTAAATAAAACGGAGATGTTTTGGGAAAGTGATATTGGAATAGAATTTAAACGATTTAAAGATGTTTTAAAATGTATTAACTATCGAAACCATAGATTTCAACATTCATTGTTGAAATAGACGTTTTCGAGAAATAAGGAAATGGTGGACTATAACATTGTTGTTATAGTAAATGGTTTCCGAAAGGAAATGTTTTATATAGTATTGGGATTTATATATCTATCTAAATTTCGAATCCCTATACTAGTGATTTTGGGTCATCGTAACGATGTTTTACGTAACATTCGTTTTGACTCAAATAAAATTTGTGAAAGAGAATGATTTCCTTAAAGAATGAAATATATACTTAATTATGATTTAAGTATATCGAATATTTTCCAAGTGTTGAAAATAAATGATTTGTGAATTACTTAATATTAAATAAGTATGGAAATGTTTTTCCAATATGAAGTGAAATGTTTTGAGATGACATCTTTTAAATATAAATTGAAAGTGAATATTTGAAATTTGTTTCAAATGGTTAAGTGTGGAAAATTTTATATCTTGTAAAGATATTTTTGGAAAATTATTTGGAATCTGATGATGATGTGCAGACCTATTGATAGTTAAATAACCGACTATCAATAATTACTTGGAATGGGTATTTGTTGTGATTTGTTTGAATTTGAATGCCACACTTATTTTTGAATAAGCGCTCACTATTCGGGTTAGCCGGGAAAGGACCTTTGGGTCGTATAACCCATCCCGAATATGTGATACGTCGTAATGGATTGCATTTGATGACCGGTGTTGAAGACCAGATATTTTTGAAAACGGAAGGATTGTCGTCGAGTTACTCTACATTGGCTGATCTCCGATATAGAGGTTTTATCACCCTTAGTGACGGGAAGTCCGGACGTGATTAGAAAATTATCCGGATTTGCAAGGGCTTCATAAGAAGTGCCTTCGGTTCTGTTCGATCCCGAAACAAACTTGTATGGATTGTATGTCTGACATTACAAATTAAGATATAAAGCTGATTTCTTTCAAATACATATCTGTTGGTGGCGGAGAATTTATTCTCTTAGCTTAACACCCTTCTCTGAGACGTACAAGCTCAGAGATTATGTAGTTGAAGGTTATCAGCGATATACTCCCAATTTGGTAACGTGGCATGTTGAGTGTTGCTGTGTGATGATCATTGTTTGATCATTTATGATATGATCATTTGTTTGATCATTTATCTTTGTGATCATTACTTTGATCATTTGTTGACCCAAGGCATGGCTTTGTACCAAAGCGTAGCTTTGTGGACGAGACTTCGTCGGACCTCACACCCCGGAAATGGTCAAAACAGGAAGGATGCAGCAAGGTTATTAGGGGGTAGCGCCCCTTTAGTGTATGTCATTCCTCCTGGATAGAGGTGGTATCATGGTATGGAGCCCAGATATTTAACCTATGTTGTTGCTGCAAATTTATTACTTTGTGGTTGTTGGAATCGAGGATCCTCGGGAAGATCGGTTACGATCGGGGGATGACATATTCGTGTCAGTAGTTACCCAATTAGGGGTAATTCGGCCATGTGTTGGCAGAGATCTAACTGTAATGTTAGGTTATTTCTCGGGACGTCTTTCCAGAGGCGTTTCCATGTGGCAATGGGAAGTTCCTTGGCCTGACCATTTGTTGGAAATCCAAACTCCAATACGCACCTTGTACGGTATTAGTTGTAGAACCTACCATTTACTTATGGTGGTCACCACTGTTTAGATGGTAGCTATAGTAGGCATAGTTCGAAATGTCTATGCTGGCTAAGATTTATATTATACTTTCGAAATGATTTTTCTACACTATGCACTAGTAATAATATCAAAGGTGATTTGTTTTACGTAGTAAGCATCTTTGACTATCATAAGAAGAAATATCCTCCAATTCTGCGTTTGCATTGTGTGTGTGGCGGGAGGTCTTATGGTAGTTTCATTTTCCAAAAGCATTGCGAAATTGACTTTAAAATCTTCCTGTTGTTTGTTTTAAAGATAAACTGTTTTAAGTTCTCACACCAGTCACCATGACTGACCTGGAGTTTATTGTTTCTTTCCTAAACTCTGGGTGCCCACCAATTTCCACACGGGCAGTCTAGAGTCAGGTTATCAGGTCATTCTGGATTCGGGATGCTGTGGAGCTTAGTGGCGAGCTGGATGGCGAGACGTACCACTTGTATATGATATTATTTATTCCGCTGTGTATTCTGTATGAGGACAAGTTATATAACTGTCCAGTGTTGTATTGTTGTTGTAAACTCTAATGATGATGTAATGCATAAAATGATTTAGTTCTTTGATTTAAAGATTATTCATTTATCTATTATATGTTGTTCCGCTGCGAATGTGAGATTCTGATATTGTTTCTGTTTCTGATGTTGTTCTGTTGTTCTTCTTTCTTTTTCTTCTATCTTTTCTTCTACCTCTTCTTTCTTAAAACCCTAAGTATTCGGTTTTCCGGCATTCGATGGCTCGGCAGTCGATACAGTGGACGTATTGATGTCGATATTCAGAAGTCGAAGAATCGGGTCCTTACACACAGGGTACAAGCTATATTGCCGTTGTTTTCCTCAACTAAAATCGATCATCTCCTTATGGATGTGAAGATCTCACGATCCTCTACAAGTTTCTAGTTGGAAGATTATCAAAATAATCGAGGGATTGAGAGAGATTGATGAGAAAAGATTCGAATGTTTGTGGCCATCAAAAATAAATGGCGGCCGTGACCTATCTTCTAGGGTTTGGTGCAGAATGAAGATAATCACGTCCTTTTATAGAAAATCGTCAAAAACACTATTCATCGAAAAAATTTCGAACTCCAAATCGAGCGTGCCGGCTGGCGTTTCTAAGGTTTACCCCGCGTTCCGAATGCAATGGAACGTGTTACGGGAGCTAATTCGGTCGTATGTGAGAGTTATGGAAATAAACGATCAAATTTAAATTAAACCGATTAAAACGATTTCGATGCGTTTCAGCTTGCCCCGGACAAACCGTAAATCCAATTGACACGAAATTTGAAATCTTACAATAATATCACATTACGGATTCAATGAAACTAGTCTCGTCGAACTCCGAGACTGTTTGAAAAATGACTATTTTCACTAGTCAATTAAATATTAAAATATTCAATTTCCACAATTTAACTTTTAATTCAATTTTTAAAAGTTCTCAAACATCATTCTAACTCCAATATGATTTATTATAACTTTATAAATCATTTTTAATTACAATAAACCCAATTATCAATTATTTATGCAATTTCAAATATTAAATTATCGATTTAATTATCCAATTAAATCCTATATATTCGAAATAAAATTTATTCGACTTACAAATCTTACTTGTTAATATTTAAAATCAATTAAATGTATGAATTTCAAATGATAGAAATTCTGGGTCGTTACAGTAACCAAAGTATATTCTTAGTACATAAAGAATACTTCTTGTTATATCCATTTTTCTTCTATAACATACATTGTGCAAATTAAGATGTATAAAGCCAATGGACATGGTGAATTAATGGGAAGATAAAAGAAGGCCAAACCTCCATAAAATAGTAACTGCTTAAGTCTCAAGATGTAACATATAATGGCCAGCAAACTATACCCAATACAAAGGAAAAAATCATAATTCATGTGAAATTATAGGTGTAGTACCAACCTCGAATTAAAGTTATTAAAGGGCATCACAATACTAAACCTCATCTAAGACCATATTATGCTAATCTTATAAAAGCAAATAACAAGGCATAAGCCAAGTAGTCGTGTAACGATCTGGAATTTTAAACATTTCAAGTGGGAATATTTAATTTATTTAAATATTCAAATTTGATAAAAATTTAATAAATAATAAGAAAATCAATTGTTAATAAAACGACTTGATTTTTATGACATTTTTTAAATGGATTTATAGGATTTTTTTTCCATAATTTTTAATTTGGAAAATATTTAAATTATCATTTGATGCATATTGTGGCAAACGATGCTATTTTTTAGAACTTCACATAATAAAATAGTGTATTTTATTGTTGCTTTATAATCGTATAACATTGTTGTGAGCGATCATATTCTTATTTATGTCATTCGTAGTCTGTATGCTAACGTGACATTGTGTAGCGGGGTACCCAAAACAAATTCTTCGTTTGATTTAGTGGAGTCGCATCATTTCTTTGAAATGATGGTTGTTTAGCTTAAAAGCTTTGTATTGCTTTGATTTATACAGCGTACCTCTCCCCTTCACTTTAATTCACTTTACTTCTCTTCCTCTCTTCTTTTATTTTCATTTTCCTGTAAATGGTAAACTCTCCATCCCTCCACTTCAAAAATCATTATCTCCTAAATATTCATTTTCAATCAAAACTTCCAACACGATAGGTATAGAGTTAGGCCGCTTGTATTTTCTAAAAATAGTCGCTCGTTGTTTTGTCAAGTGTGGTAGCAGGAATTGCTTGATAACCATGATTGTCAAATAATGATGGCATTTCAGCAAGTCGAAATGAAGAATAGAGGACATTGTTGTATCTGTATCAATGAACCATTATTTTTAGAGGTAGTCGTAGGATTTTTAGTGGCCAGAATCCTCGTGGGGAGGTGAGTGAATGATTTTCGTTCATCTCGCAATTTCCAGAGGTATGGTGGTTGATGGGAGCAATGACAGTGCTGGGAGGGAGTTTGGGTCAAGGTGGAGGCGTTGGAGGTGGCCGGAGGAGGTTCGGTGGCCGGAGGTGGTGGGTCATGCTCGATTTAGGTTTTTGGCTTTTTTGTTTTTTGGGTTCGTTTATGGCATTGTCGGCGGAGAAGGAGGCCATCATGTTGGCTGTGGATGGGCTCGGAGGTAAGGAGTGGAGATGGCATTCTAATAGTGGTGGCGGCGTGGGCCAAGAGGGGCCTTAGTGTCGGTGTCACAAGTTGATCGAGGCATGCTCGACTTTGATGCCTGGGTGCATTTTTGAATTTGAAGAGTGATAGGCAATGTAGCATGCAGATTCGAGTTGGGAAGTTTGGACTTGGCCTTGTTTGGATTTGGTGAGAAAATATAATTCATTTAGTCGTTTAATATTATTAACTGAATGTGTTGAAATTAATATGGGATATCTTGTTCATTTAAATCCGTTTAACATACGGATTTTTGCGTTAAACTCGTATTGATCAGTACAAAATTATGGTACAAATAGTTTACAGTTTTAATGAAGTATAAATTAATGATAAAGTAATGGTGATTGAATATAATTATGTTATTTTAAAAAATAACATGGTTAAATTGATTATACTTCGTTTGTGATATCTATTTATCCTAATAAAACTCTATTTTGCTATAATTAAATTAAATAGATTATTTTGGGCATCTATTGAGCATAACAAATCGATATTTTGTGTTTGCAAAGTAAAGTGATGATTTTTGAAGTTAATCAATATGAGGATTAATTAATATTGGATAAATGATGTGTTGACTATTGATTGTTTATTGTTGATAATAATGTGTTTATTATTATTGGTTATGTGGTTGTTGGGTTTGGTTAAATTCCCGCTTTAGAAAGCGGATGTCATATGAAATGATTTGCAAGGGAATTTTGCAGGGAGACCTTATAGGGTTTCTCGCAACAATTGATTTTAATTTCGTTATATACTTGTTGTATAACTAATTAAATGCCAAAAGCTTAGTGGTCTGCCATATGGAATGTGACTTTGATATGTCATGAAAGTTGAATTCCTTTTAGAGTGAAAACCATAATAACATTTGTTAAGTGCTATGGTAACTCTAGGCCTCATTATAGTATTTTTGAAATACTATTATTTGGTGTTCGATTTGAAAATAGTTATAATTGGAAGAATGATTTTAAATGTGAATTTTGGGATTTTCCATGGTATTTTATTTAGAAATGGTTTTTAAACTTCTCTATATTACTCCAACCTTTTTGGAAATGTTTTAAAAGTATTGTTTGAAGTATTTATATCATAGAAAAGTTAATATAATAATAAATTTTTGTTTTAAAGGAAAATAAAAGGAATTTTTTAATAAAGTAATTTTATTTTAAAATAAGATAGCAATATTTTGGAATAAATGTTGGTGAAACATTTTATATAAAATGTTGTATAGAAAAAGAGCTTTATAAATGATATTTTATAAAAGGGAAATGATATCATTTTGACAAACTAGAATAATAAATCGCAAGTGTGAATTTATAGTGATATATCGAATGATTGTTTTATTGAAAGTATTTAATCCTACCTAGAATTTGAAGATTTGTCAAAAGTATAGAAGTTTAATAAAAGAGATTTATAAAAGGAGTTTTGTAAATACAAAAGAGATTTATAAAAAAGGAATTTTACAAGGGAAATAAGATTGATTTTTATATATTATCATTTTAAATTATGGTGGTTTAGAAAGTAATCTTTTCATACTTAACACCAAATTCCGAGGTATGGAAACTCATCACTATCTTGAGAATTAAGAATGTATGTCAAGACAAGGATAGTTTTTTAACTTGTTCGATTTCATTATCAATCGACTGATTTAATTGTTAATTGAGTACTGTTTGAAATCAAAAGGTGGTAAGTATATTTTGTCTAATTTCCATACGGTCTATTTAATTATACCAAAAGAAAATATGACTAGGGTTTATAGTAAACAATATTTTTAAATGACGGTTGTTTTTTACCCAAATTAATATGGTTTTGAAAAGTACTAAATCTTCCTTAAGATTTGAAAATATACTTATATCGTTGAGATAAGTATACGGATACAATTTCTAAGTATTGAAAGTATAGTATTTTATGAATATACTTATTTCTATAAGATAAGTATAGAGATATTTTTCCAAGCATTGAAGAGTATAAATGAATAGTGAGTGAGTAATATACATATGTATATCTTTGTAACAGTATTTTGATACAAGTATTTACAAAGTGGTTTTAAACCAATGAAAGGATTAATTAAAGAGTTTTAGTGCTTGCTTAAGTGCTTAATCATGCTTGGTTGAATCCCCGATTGAATTGTTTGTTTATTTGATTGTTAAATAACCGACTATCAAATCTTCACCAAATTTAACTCTGGAAAAATTTAATAGAAACAAGAGAATTATATAGTAAAGTTATCTTCAATGGTGTTATATTGTACGTGTAATCTCATTTTTCACTTCTAGGACGATTGATAAGGAAATTCGGATCTAACCGGTTAGGAGATGATTTCCGCCCTTATGTACTATTTTTTTATTTCCAAACGAACTAGAGTTGAGTTTACCAAAATCTATTGATTGTCGGTATGGAGAGACTGGGATCAGATATTTTATTCGAAAACCACTTTGAACCAGCATAAGTGTTCAAATTGGATACATCTTGAAGATGGAGTTCTTTTAAGTGCAAGGGCTACTTGCTACTAATTCTGCGGGTGATTACAAATTAAAAATGATGTAGTAAATGTAGTGCCTTCGGTTTGTTCATGTCCTAAACAACTTGTATGGATGAAGCGGCATTGCATTGTGCTTGGAAGGCCGAGTTAGCATTCAAAGTGGGATTTGCTATAGAGGAAATTGTAATGTGGCCTCACCAGCCTCATGACCGGGTAATGAAAAAAACAAGGGAAATGCTTCAAGGCTATGTGGTTCACTACCATTAGGAGCATTATTCCTCGATCTAGATTGATATTTATGAAATTTGGTATGTGTGCGCATGGAAAAGGGTGGGGTCGGGTGCAATGTTTGCAGCCTCAGTGCCCAAGGGATGATGTAATCTGGCTATGTCATGTTTGAGGGGCAGGCCGACTCTGATTTTCAGGGGTTGCATGGTTTGCAACCTTAGTACTGTAATGACCCGGGTTTTAGACCAGTCAAAATCGTCGGAAAACGCGTCTGTTCTAAAACAACGAATGAAAACTACCAACTTAGTACACGATATTTGATAAATAGTCAACAAGGTTAAATGTATAGGATACAATTTAACTTGTACAAGTTATCAAAGTAATCAATTCAATCTACTAGATGTGCTTTAATACATACGAGATACAAATACAAATAAATCTACCACTACACAACTCTGATGAGAGAGACAGCAATAACCATTCCTACGAACTCAATAATTATGTCAAATGCGAAATAAAATAGTAAGCAGAAAAAATACATCAATACACGATATATAGCAAACAATAAACATAATATGTTATGTTATTATTGAGGCTACACCACTACCACTTATGACTGCTTACGTACCCCTATCTAATTAGGTACCCAATTAGATATAGGATCAAGCCAACGTAGTTCTCCTACCGCAAATAGGACTCGTGGAGCCTACGATGCAACAAACAATATGCAATTCCAAAAACTACCCACTTAAGCTTAATCTTCAAATTTAGATTTTCAAAATCTAATTAACTTTATTATTTTTAAAATATAATTCTTTTCGAAAATAATCTCCTTGGACCAAACTCTCGATTTTTATTTCAAAACCTTTGAAATAATATATATACATCTTTTATATCAAATTATACTTTACTTTGGGATTTTAAAACAAATACTTCTGGAATATTTATTTGTCAAAATACTACTATAAAAGCATATCAAAGTATATGCAACCAGATTGGAGGTTTCTCCCAATAATAAGGCAACTGGGTTCCAGCATTGTGAAAAAAATAGATATGTATATCCCTCTGTTCGTCTAGCGGACTATACCAAGGCTACAAAACATCTGAACCTCCCTTGCCCACCATTTTAGTTATGAGTTACCCGAATCACGGATAACATAACAAATCATTTTATATCCCGAAGCGATAAATTATTTTCACCAATATTCACAAATACTTTCAAATCATAGTGTTGTTATTTTCCAAAATCTTTTAAAACCATTTTCAAACATTGGGTTTTTAGTCCTCGAAATTCTCTTCATTTATAAAACACTTTTATAAACCATTCTTTATATAAATCACTTTTATTATCACTTCAAAAATATTTATCTTTCAATATTTCTATTTTCTTTCAAAAGAAACCATTTCAATTCAAAAGATAAAATATCATTTATTTCCAAAATCATAACAAACATCTTTTATTTAATTCCTGCTAAATCAATATTTTTATCGAACGCCTTATAGTCAAACTGTGAAATTCTAATCACAAGGTGTTCGTATGTAATCATTCTCAATTCATTGTCTACGCAACCCATGCATATAAAAAGGTAAACTGCTCACAAACTGGTCAAGCCTAATTCAAACAATCAATCAATGAAATAAACACAACAATAAATGATAATCAATGCTTCATTCTATCAAATATTTATAACAAATTTTTTTATCTTGGGTTAAAACGGTTTTGATATTTATTTTGGAGCATCCGGGCATTCCCTTCGACATGTTCCATCCTCGTCCAAGTCTCTTTGGATCTCGCAGACGAAACACATGTACTAGTCATTTCCGCATACCATATTAAGTATTGACTTTTAAATTTTAAAATACTTAATTAACTATCCAAACATAGTCAAACAAAGAAATAAAACCATTATTTAGCAAACAAAGTACACAAGTATTCATCAGGGTTTTCAAACAACACTTAAAGTTCTTTCAACTTAGCAATGGTTTTAATGAACTTAAAGGAAGAAATAACTCATTTTTGATTCCACTCCATAAACTTTAAGGCAAGGAACTCAAGATCTAAACCATACTTCCTACCATGCTTTGAAATCAAACCAAAATAAGCCCGAATTTCTCCTTCCTCTCCTCATAACTCACGACCATGGGTGGTTGGACCTCCCTAACCTTCTTGCCTTGACTCTAAACTTTGCATACAACCTTCTAATGATGAACTAATGACTTTGTCAAAGTTTGAAGGTGTTTTGACTTTTTTGATATTATTTTGAAAAAATTAGTAAGGAAGAAGAAGAGAAGAAGAAACCATTAAAATAGTTTAAAGCAACAAGAAGAAGGAGAGAATGTGTATGATAAAATGAGAAGAAAACTTGTGTATTTATAGGAAAAGAAAGAAGTGGTAAGTTACCAAATTAATCCCTTACCAAATTACCAAAATACCCTTCTTTAACTTTAAAGTAAACTTACTTTTTCAACACTTACCATTATCTATCACTTCGGTACATGATATCATTTTTTACTTAATACTTAAGGAATGTATTTGGATGGAAAAGTGGATTAAAGTAAAGATTTGTCTTGGTTTTGGTGAGATTTGATTTGATGTTAGCTTTTTGACTTTTTTAATTACCTTACTTACTTTTACTAATGACATTCTAGAATTTTCTAGAATTGATTAAGTATGAATTTCAAACTTCAACTAAAAAAACGATCGGGTATGATCGTTTTTCACAATGGATCGGCTATGATCCTTCTCCAAAATTGATCGGCTATCATCCATCTCTAATGTGGATCGGTTATCATCCATCTCCAAAAATGGATCAGCTATGATCCATCTCCAGTATGGATCGGATATGGAACATCTTCATTATGGATCGGTGTGAATCGATATGGATACAGATCGCTTGGATTGACAGTACAAATCAACGATGATCGATCAATATCTTAAAATCTACAAGTCGAATACACATGAAACTTTGGGAATATCAATATATTGAAGAGTGAGCCCATCATATCGATCGCATGCCAAAAGGAGCCAACAAAATGATCGATGCCGATCGTTATTACGAGTGTTGTGGGACCCACGATCAATACTGTGACTTCTTCTGGATCTGGAGACTCCACTGTCGAAATTTTAGAAAGAAATTTCATCGTCTTCCTCTATAAATACAGACTTGATTATTCATTTTTGGGATCTTTATGCTGTTGTTTCCTTGGTACTCCATTATAACTATGGATTATTCCTGATCCATCCCTCTGTACATAGCAATTCAAGCTATTAATAAAGTTATTTCTCCAAAGTGGACGTAGGCTTTCAATGCCGAACCACTATAAATCATTGTGTTCTTGTTATTGCTTATTTTCTGTTATTTAATTGGTTGTTTCCTCTGTTTTCATTGGATTTTCTTCGTTTATTTCTCTATAAAATCCTTACCGAGTGTTTGTGCCAATTTTTGGCGCAAACATATATAATATGTGTACATATTTAAAATTATTTTCAAAAATTTTAAAAAATAATAATTTTTTATGGATTTCCTTATAGAAATTAATATAAAAAGAATTTTTAAAAGAGTTTTAAAAATGCAAATAAAAAATGATGGTCGAATGTATGTATATATATGTATATGTTTAATCAGTAATTTACATCAAAACATGTTATATATATATATATATGTATGTACTATATATATAGTATTTCTAAATATTATTCTTATATGTACGTATGTATGTATTATACGTATGTGTTTTAAAATTAATAAAAAATTAAATTTCAACTTTTTTTAATGTATATATATTTATTTAAAAGCTAATATATTTTTTTGAATTTGAGATTATGCAGATCAAGATCTAAAATTTAAAATTTTGAATTTTAACTTGATTTTGAAATCATAGTCATTTACGTTAAAATTTACAATTATTTTATATTGTAATGTAACTATATAAATGAATTTATATAAAAAAATCATTTATAAAAACAATTTTATAATATACAAACTGTACATATATATTATATGTCTGTGTGTCAGACATCACACATGTATATGGAAGGGCTAATATGTCTAATACGGTGTAAATCCTAACACTTATACACAAACATGTTAAACCATGTATACCATTTATGTTGCATGTGCACGTATAGGCATATGTGTATATGGTACACATATTATATTATAAATTATTAATATAACATTAATATAAATCTTTATTATAAACTAAATTAAATATTGATTTTATTTAAAATAAATTTAGAGAAGATCTAAATATATTTAGACTTCATAGGCCCAATAAGATCCAAAATGGAATTTTTTTTTTTGAAATTAGCCATTTACCTCGTTGCATGCCAGCCCAAATCCAGTAGGGGTTATACTAATGGTTATTAGATAACTATGGAATGACTCACTCAATTGTTGTATATTGGTTAATGTAATTAAGGTCAAATATAAATTATCATCGTGATAATATTACATAGTTTTCTCGACTTGAGAATATTATTGAACTTCAATGTGGAAACTCCACTTTGATTATAGTTAAATTATGGCATGGCATCCCTCAAACGACCATAGTTCAGTTGAGTTGAAGCATTAGAAGTGAAACACTATTCAATAAAGAATTTGTTTCTTCGATTATATGAGGATAGTATCATGGTCAACTTAAGTCAACTCAATGTCAAAGTCTTTAGACAAAGTAGTTCGGTTAATAATAATTATTATTATTGAACCAAGAACTTTGTGTTTGGATTATACAAGTTGAATATGGATGATTATAGAATTTTGACCATTACCAAGTTCCATAAGTCCTAATCTGATATAGTCATGACGAAGAGCATTGGTGTAAATGATTGTCACTACCGGGGACCTCTTTAAATAAGTAAAATTTGATTTTACCGAAATTTTGCAAGCGATAAATTTGGAAAAATAGCCACAGCACTAGCTAAGGTGATGTGTGAACATTAATATTTGAATTGTTTGATATTAATTGTTGACCGAATTTACACCTAATTGTCACATAATTGCAATATTGAACACCTCGATTACCACCTGATTTAATTAAATTATAAATGTTATAAATAATTAAATTAGTTAATATTTGTGAAATATTAATTATAAATTTTTAGTTTATTCACGTTGAGCGGTATTGAAAATAGTGCGTACATATGAGTTATATGCGCATGTATGTTTAAATTTGTTATCGACGTATGTTTAATATGTTATCGACGTATGTTTAAATTTGATTTAATTATGAATTGTATGATTTGGCTTGAAGTGGAATTGAAGCTTATATGGGCCCATGGAATGGCCAAGCAATACATAAGGGGAGGGGGGCTTATGATCGTATTTTATGGGGTTTGAATTAGTAGAGAAAAGGATGGATCTAGATCCACATTTTACTCTTTCCATTCTCTCTTATTTAAACTCATTTGCTCCTCACTTTTGTGGCTTCACTTTTGTTTTTTCTTCCCTTCTATCTATGGAAGAAATCATCTCATCCCCTCCTCCATCATTTTTGTGACGCCCCACCTCTATGCTCATAATAACAAAGAGTATTAAATGAAATACTGTCTATTATTACGAAGAATAAGGCTGGATAGGAGCGACCATCCGTAGTTGGCCTTACACTAATATTGGTTATCTCGATAGGAGTGGTATATACTTTTTATTTTTCATCTATTATTTATTTACTCCCATCGACATACCCAATTATCAGTATAAAACAAACTACAATGGTTCAAAATAGTTTAGGACATTAGATATAACAATAACACAGATAATATAAATGCGGAACACAGATAAAAACAAAAGTCTCATATATATATAACTGATGTCAGTTACAACATAGTTGACACAATACATATGATACAACTACAACTGTCGACTCTGGAAGTTATATACACACGTACATTATCAACTAATATACATGAATACATATCAACCTATACAATTTGACACGACTTATAAAAATGACGAAAACTACTCCAGAAGATATAAAAAGTCTTCATATCCCGAACAGCAACTCAAAGCAAGAATCTACAACCTGAAATAACTCGGGTCTGACCCGAGTATTAAATTCAAAAGAAAATAATACACGGGTCAGTCTAATTCAAACTCAGTTATTAGTGCATAGAAGCAATAATATCAGATAGTCAATAGACGACAATCACAGAAATCTCGTATATCCAACTCTCGATACGAGAATTGGATAACGGAAAATATAACACTAAATAGTGTTAAACGATAAATCAATAATCCAAATCGGAATACAACTCCCAAAACAGTGAAATTAACCAGCGAAACAATTCAACAAATCGAAACATCAATTTAAAACTGCCAAAACTGATAGGGCTGCAGTACACGCACGCGTGTACTGCCTCGCCACTATCGCAAGAGGTACACAAAAGCTCAGTGAAAATCACAAATGATCACAAGGTCAAACCCCGAAGTCGGGTTCAACTCAAGTAAATTTGAAAACAGACCCAAATGCATTAATGCAATGCAAAACAACAAGAACAAAACTGCATATAAAACCAACTGCAGTCACAACTGAATAAAGGGGAAAACTGCAACAAAATGAATGCACAAAGGCCAAGGTTCTAACAAGGACAATGTACCAAAGGAACATATGGGTGAAGACAGGACGAAGGATACAAGTAACATGTGCAGATTATACAAAAGTGAAGACCACAAAGGCACATGTACCAGTGAAACAGGGTGATACCAAAGCCAACATGTATATAACAAGTAACTCAAAAGCCACTGATCAAAATAACAGGCAGTGCAGACATGCTAGCAAGACCACAAATTCAAACCAAGTGAAACTACAAAGACCATGCAAGTGCAGACAATTATGATCACATTCAAAACTATGTGATTTCAGGTAGACTAGGTAACTGCTGATAACAAGGTACACAAATAATACCAATGAGACTCAATGAAGTACGTGAAACCAGAAGCTAAAAGGTTCAAGTCACTGCTACAATGACTCGGAGCATATACAGGAATGCTACTACTATTTGGTGAATGGCGACAAGTATTGCATCAGTGAACAACTCAACAAATGCATATGCAAGTTCCAATACAACCATGGTGCCAGTATACAAGACAGCAAGCACATGAATGTGTAACAGTGAATATACATCTGTATACATGCATGAATGTATGTATACAAATGGTCAAGTGAGCAGAACATGAATGCAAACTAAAAACTGCAAACATGCAGTACATAAATGCAGATCAATATCCAAACAGACTACAAGTGAATGTGTCAATATATACAACTACAAAGTATAGATGAAATGGAATGAATCAAAACAGCTATCTCACATGACAACTACCAACAACAAAGAAACCACAACAGAGCTCACTGCAAAGAGAAGTGCCACAGTGAAACTCAAAACACCAGCATGAACAAAATGCATCTCAAATAAATGCAGACAGAACAGTGAGGTACCAATATCAACTTGGATGCACATTGCAATGTATATGCAACCAAATAGGGTAACAGAAGTGAATGCAGTTAACATCGAGTGAAGTGGAAGAACAGTGCAAATTCGAACAAGTCAGGTATGAACATACTCAAAGTTCAACAACCATTGTACTGTAATTAAACAACATAATACTATAAATCTCTGAAGCGAACTAGTTCAAGTACTACAAATATGGCCGAGGTCGAATGCTAGAAATCATCATCAAATATAATCAAAGCTACAATACCCATGAACTACAAGTGAACATGTCAATCTTTGAATGGTCATACAGTTGTATACATACATGAATGTATGTATACAATGCAAAGGTAAACATGATAGCAAGTACACACAGGAAAGCGGTGAAATGGGCAAGAGTATCAAGTCTGGAAAAACAAGAATACCCAGACTCAACAAAGATGTCACAATGAAATCAACAGTAGCAAGTTTTAACCCCGAAGGTCAAAATCAAACGGAAGACAAGTCGAAAATCCTACAGATATAAACACATAGATGGGCACAGCAATATCAATGCAGCGGTGGTGGTAGGTTCGAACAAAGCTCAACAGTTCGAGGTCCAGCAATGTCAAAGTCAACAAAGAAACAAAATCAATTGCCAGAAATTCAAAAAGAAACAAGTGAACCCAAAAATTAATAGACAATTCCAATAATTATACGAACGAAAAATCAGGGGTTTCTACTCCATATAAACGAAATCAAGATCTCAAGTCATATAAAAACTGTCGATTGAATTAGATGTGAGTTTTACTCACCATTTCTCGACGAGGCCGTGAAGCTAAATCCTTAGCGATTGAAGCGAAGGCGGCTCGATATATCGAGGAGCAGCGTTCGAATTGGAGAAGGGTCGATGCCGTGGCCCTCAAGAAGACGAGCGCGATCGAGTTCCATCAGCCCTAATTTTTGAAACGAACGATCGAACGAAGGAATTTGAAGCCGCCATTATTTTATTCTCGTTCAATTTGGTTTTTAGGGTTTGTTTTTGTCTTAGTTTCGAACGAAAAAGAATGAAAGGGGGAGATCGAGTCGGGTTATTAGTATGAGAAAGGAACGACCATCACTTTGAATATTTATCACTACACAATAACAAAAGCAATTATGGACTACTATATAAAACTTTAAAGCCCACATCTCCTACCAAATCATAAAAGAACTTCAACTCCGAATAATTTTCCAACTGCAATTGTCAAACAATTTAAATCGTCATTTTGACGATGATTCAAAATTACAAACTCCCGGGTTGTTACAGACTCCCCTCCTTATAAAAATTACGTCCACGCAATCATAGGGAATAAATGGATAAAAGGTAACAACCAAAAGAGCATGGCAATGTCGAATGTATAAGCAAAGCAAGTGTCAGCGGGGAAGTATTAGATAAGAAATCAAAAGGTTCGACTGCTTCAAATCAAAAGAATCAACATCGTGGGAATCAGGGATCAAAATCAGACGACTAACAAAAGCAAGAACAATCGAGTTCCAGCAACTAAAAGAGAAGGAAAAACAGAGCAGAGATCACATACAGAGCACGAATTGAATGCGAGTAAATCAAATTTACTCACCTGAATCGCCAGAGAAAAAAAAGACGAAGCTCAAATTTCAAAAATCGTAAATATTCAATCATCAAAAATGATAATTGAATTTTCAAATCGCAAATATTTACTTATCTCAAACGATAATCAGAAGACAGATCAAATATCTGATTATCTCAAACGATAGTCAGAAAACAAATATTCAATTATCAAAAACGATAATCAAATTTCTCAAATCAACAAATATTCGATTATCACAAGCGATAATCAAATTTCAAATTCAATCGATATTTAATTATCTAAAGCGATAATTAAATTTCAAATCAACAAATATTTAATCATCTCAAACGATAATTAAATCTAAAATCAACAAATATTTAATCATCTCAAGCGATAATTAAATCTAAAATCAACAAATATTTAATTATCTAAAGCGATAATTAAATTCGAAATCAGCAAATATTTAATTATCTAGAGCGATAATTAAATTCCAAATTAGAAAATATTTAATTATCTAAAGCGATAATTAAATCTCAAATCAACAATTATTTAATTATCTCAGGCGATAATCAAATCTAAAATCAACAAATATTTAATTATCTAAAGCGATAATTAAATTCGAAATCAGCAAATATTTAATTATCTAGAGCGATAATTAAATCTCAAATCAACAAATATTTGATTATCAAAGGCGATAATCAAATTTCAAATCAGCAAATATTCGATTATCAAAAACGATAATCAAATCTCATATCAACAAATATCTAATTATCACAAGTGATAATTAGAAAATAACAAATATCCGATTATCAAAAACGATAATCAGAACTCATATCAACAAATATCTAATTATCACAAGCGATAATTAGAAACAACAAATATCCGATTATCAAAAACGATAATCAGAACTCATATCAACAAATATCTAATTATCACAAGCGATAATTAGAAACAACAAATATCTAATTATCAAAAACGATAATCAGAACTCATATCAACAAATATCTAATTATCACAAGCGATAATTAGAAACAACAAATATCCAATTACCTGCAGATAATTGGAAACAACAAATATCTAGAAATCAATTAAGAAGACTAGAAAATCAACATAAAAGCTTGGATCGATCCCATCAGATGGCGAGTTTTTAATTCGCCGCACGTGCATCTCAGAGTGGCCGAAGCCTACCAAGTACTCAACATAATTTTGGCGCCCATCAGATTGACCCGAAGGTCCGCAGAGTGACCCGAAGGTCTAGTACTGGTATTTGACCCGAAGGTCCGCAGAGTGGCCCGAAAGCCCAACAAATGACCCGAAGGTCCAACAAATGACCCGAAGGTCCTCATAGTGGCTCGAAAGCACACAAAATCATCAAATATTTCAATTAACGAGTCCGGAATTAACCGAAATAGCAAACGCACATGTCCCATACCACGTGTTTTACTAAATCGTTTGATTCTCTTCATCGTTTCCTTGAAAGTGTGAAATCATCAAATTCATCAAAACAACAGATATTCAATTAACGAGTCCGGAATTAACCGAAATAGTAAAAGTGTGGTTCCATACTCCGCACTTTTGCTAAATCGTTTAAATCACTTCATCGTTTCCTTGAAAGTGCAAAATTGTGTATTCTGTAAAATACACTTTACATTCTCAAACGGACAAGTCCGGAATTAAGCGAATCAGTAAAAGAAAGGGGTCATAATCCTCGATTTTGCTGAAACGTTTAAATCGCTTTCTCATTCTTTTGAAATCGCAAACTGTAAAATTTCTGAAAACAATTTTTATTTATTTTGTAAAAATAACAGTTCACATTCTCAACTGGACAAGTCCGGAGTTAAGTGAAACAGTAAAAGAAAGGGGTCATAATCCTCGATTTTGCTGAATCGTTTAAGTCACTTTCTCATTCTTTTGAAAACGCAAACTGTTAAAAATTTATAAAACAATTTTAATTTTTAAAACGATTTTCCAATCACGTGATTAAAACAGCAAATCAGTAACAATTTCGATAAGGAAATTGTACTTCTCAAAATACCGTAAAAACGGTTACACATCAGTATTGCGGAATAACCGCTTGAAAATCCACTTTTTAAAAATTTGACTGTTACTGAAGTCAAAGTGACAGTAATTTTAAAACATCAAATATCTCATCAAAAGAATTCACATCAAAATGTGACATCAGTGAATTTTCATTCATTAAAATTGTCAACAAAACACCGTGCCTCAAAAATTCAGCATTGGTGTAAAAATCCCGTTATAAAAATAACGGCAACAAAATACGTAACATAACCAAGCATCGGTTCAACGTAAAATAAATGCAATGACGTGCAACTCAAATTTTGCACGTTCATTACAATATAAACAAAGAAATCATTCAAATATCTCTTCAACGAGAATAATTCAAAACAGCCAAAAATCTAATCAATATATGATTAGCTCAAAAGAAAGCCAACGGAAATTTCAACAAAAATCACATATCTGCAATTTCTTCGAATCCTCAATTCGGATTCGAAATTCTCAAAGAAACAAAATAAATACAGCTACGTAAACAACAAATGAAATTCATATCAATTTCGTATTTCGATTTTTAAATCAAAAAGATTATCAGTTGTACTCAGCGAAGACAGTTTCACTGTTTCCGCTGCGCACTCTGATAAATAGAACACAAATCAATCAAATCATCAGAACACAATTTCATCTAAACAACAAAACACAATTCCACTTTTATTTTTAAATAACGATATTTAAAATTTTCATCAAAATTTCAAAACTTTAGTTTTGACTCAAATCACAGATAAAACGTCAACTAATAGTTGTAACATATGTTCCATCCAAGTTATATTTTATATTATGTCCATAAACCCCAAGCTCTGATACCAACTGTGACGCCCCACCTCTATGCTCATAATAACAAAGAGTATTAAATGAAATACCGTCTATTATTACGAAGAATAAGGCTGGATAGGAGCGACCATCCGTAGTTGGCCTTACACTAATATTGGTTATCTCGGTAGGAGTGGTATATACTTTTTATTTTTCATCTATTATTTATTTACTCCCATCGACATACCCAATTATCAGTATAAAACAAACTACAATGGTTCAAAATAGTTTAGGACATTAGATATAAAAATAACACAGATAATATAAATGCGGAACACAGATAAAAACAAAAGTCTCATATATATATAACTGATGTCAGTTACAACATAGTTGACACAATACATATGATACAACTACAACTGTCGACTCTGGAAGTTATATACACACGTACATTATCAACTAATATACATGAATACATATCAACCTATACAATTTGACACGACTTCTAAAAATGACGAAAACTACTCCAGAAGATATAAAAAGTCTTCATATCCCGAACAGCAACTCAAAGCAAGAATCTACAACCTGAAATAACTCGGGTCTGACCCGAGTATTAAATTCAAAAGAAAATAATACACGGGTCAGTCTAATTCAAACTCAGTTATTAGTGCATAGAAGCAATAATATCAGATAGTCAATAGACGACAATCACAGAAATCTCGTATATCCAACCCTCGATACGAGAATTGGATAACGGCAAATATAACACTAAATAGTGTTAAACGATAAATCAATAATCCAAATCGGAATACAACTCCCAAAACAGTGAAATTAACCAGCGAAACAATTCAACAAATCGAAACATCAATTTAAAACTGCCAAAACTGATAGGGCTGCAGTACACGCACACGTGTACTGCCTCGCCACTATCGCAAGAGGTACACAAAAGCTCAGTGAAAGTCACAAATGATCACAAGGTCAAACCCCGAAGTCGGGTTCAACTCAAGTAAATTTGAAAACAGACCCAAATGCATTAATGCAATGCAAAACAACAAGAACAAAACTGCATATAAAACCAACTGCAGTCACAACTGAATAAAGGGGCAAACTGCAACAAAATGAATGCACAAAGGCCAAGGTTCTAACAAGGACAATGTACCAAAGGAACATATGGGTGAAGGCAGGACGAAGGATACAAGTAACATGTGCAGATTATACAAAAGTGAAGACCACAAAGGCACATGTACCAGTGAAACAGGGTGATACCAAAGCCAACATGTATATAACAAGTAACTCAAAAGCCACTGATCAAAATAACAGGCAGTGCAGACATGCTAGCAAGACCACAAATTCAAACCAAGTGAAACTACAAAGACCATGCAAGTGCAGACAATTATGATCACATTCAAAACTATGTGATTTCAGGTAGACTAGGTAACTGCTGATAACAAGGTACACAAATAATACCAATGAGACTCAATGAAGTACGTGAAACCAGAAGCTAAAAGGTTCAAGTCACTGCTACAATGACTCGGAGCATATACAGGAATGCTACTACTATTTGGTGAATGGCGACAAGTATTGCATCAGTGAACAACTCAACAAATGCATATGCAAGTTCCAATACAACCATGGTGCCAGTATACAAGACAGCAAGCACATGAATGTGTAACAGTGAATATACATCTGTATACATGCATGAATGTATGTATACAAATGGTCAAGTGAGCAGAACATGAATGCAAACTAAAAACTGCAAACATGCAGTACATAAATGCAGATCAATATCCAAACAGACTACAAGTGAATGTGTCAATATATACAACTACAAAGTATAGATGAAATGGAATGAATCAAAACAGCTATCTCACATGACAACCACCAACAACAAAGAAACCACAACAGAGCTCACTGCAAAGAGAAGTGCCACAGTGAAACTCAAAACACCAGCATGAACAAAATGCATCTCAAATAAATGCAGACAGAACAGTGAGGTACCAATATCAACTTGGATGCACATTGCAATGTATATGCAACCAAATAGGGTAACAGAAGTGAATGCAGTTAACATCGAGTGAAGTGGAAGAACAGTGCAAATTCGAACAAGTCAGGTATGAACATACTCAAAGTTCAACAACCATTGTACTGTAATTAAACAACATAATACTATAAATCTCTGAAGCGAACTAGTTCAAGTACTACAAATATGGCCGAGGTCGAATGCCAGAAATCATCATCAAATATAATCAAAGCTACAATACCCATGAACTACAAGTGAACATGTCAATCTTTGAATGGTCATACAGTTATATACATACATGAATGTATGTATACAATGCAAAGGTAAACATGATAGCAAGTACACACAGGAAAGCGGTGAAATGGGCAAGAGTATCAAGTCTGGAAAAACAAGAATACCCAGACTCAACAAAGATGTCACAATGAAATCAACAGTAGCAAGTTTTAACCCCGAAGGTCAAAATCAAACGGAAGACAAGTCGAAAATCCTACAGATATAAACACATAGATGGGCACAGCAATATCAATGCAGCGGTGGTGGTAGGTTCGAACAAAGCTCAACAGTTCGAGGTCCAGCAATGTCAAAGTCAACAAAGAAACAAAATCAATTGCCAGAAATTCAAAAAGAAACAAGTGAACCCGAAAATCAATAGACAATTCCAATAATTATACGAACGAAAAATCAGGGGTTTCTACTCCATATAAACGAAATCAAGATCTCAAGTCATATAAAAACTGTCGATTGAATTAGATGTGAGTTTTACTCACCATTTCTCGACGAGGCCGTGAAGCTAAATCCTTAGCGATCGAAGCGAAGGCGGCTCGATATATCGAGGAGCAGCGTTCGAATTGGAGAAGGGTCGATGCCGTGGCCCTCAAGAAGACGAGCGCGATCGAGTTCCATCAGCCCTAATTTTTGAAACGAACGATCAAACGAAGGAATTTGAAGCCGCCATTATTTTATTCTCGTTCAATTTGGTTTTTAGGGTTTGTTTTTGTCTTAGTTTCGAACGAAAAAGAATGAAAGGGGGAGATCGAGTCGGGTTATTAGTATGAGAAAGGAACGACCATCACTTTGAATATTTATCACTACACAATAACAAAAGCAATTATGGACTACTATATAAAACTTTAAAGCCCACATCTCCTACCAAATCATAAAAGAACTTCAACTCCGAATAATTTTCCAACTGCAATTGTCAAACAATTTAAATCGTCATTTTGACGATGATTCAAAATTACAAACTCCCGGGTTGTTACAATTTTTCAAATTTAAAATGGAAATTCAAGTCAAATAGAAGAAAGGTGCATAGATCTCTTCGTTTGCTTGCTATTGTTGGAAGAGATTGGATTCAAATCCTAGGAGTACAGTAGATTTAACATTCAAGGTATGATCACTAGGCTACGGTTAAGGTAACATACTAAATCACACAGATATATATATATATATAATGTCATTTCTGGCTAGATTAGTTGTATAAATCACGAATCCTTATACGTGTATGATGTCAGTCTAGGATTCATATATATCTAATATATTATTATTAAAATAAATAAATAAACATTTTTTCCATACATGCATGCATCTTTTATTTTCGGCCTAGATTAAAAAAAACAAAAACAATTTTTCGAATTTAAAAGGAATTTTAAACAAAATCGAATTTCTAAATCAAAATAAATTAACGTTAAATATATGTAATTTTGTTGTTGATTTTTAAATATATTGTTTTTGAAAATATAAAAACCATTGTGTGTATATATACACACACTTGTAATACACACACACACACATAAACATACATATAATTTGTTTTGTAATATATTGAAATTAAATTGTTTTTAATTATTTATAATATGTGTGTGTGTGTATGTGTATGTCAATATACTTAAATTTACAAATAACACTTGATATTTTATTTCACATTAGAAAAATAATAATTTTTAGATGGGTTAAATTTTAAATTTAAATAAATAAATATATTTCGTAAGGATTTAATTAAAAAATTTAATTTTATAAAAATATAATTGTGGCGAAATATATATATACATATGTATGTATGTGTGTGTGTGTGTGTACACTTTATTATATAACCTCATTTTATATTTTATTATATAACCTCATTTTATATTATAAATGTTTTTAACATATTAATATAAGTAAAAATATATATAACTTTTTATTTACGTTTAAAAAAAATTCGTGCATATATATACATATAAAAATATATATTATTTGTAAATTTTAAATTCGAACTTAAAAAATATTGTCAGTTCTAGATCTAGTTTTATGATTTGAAATTTGAAATTTTTAGATTGAATTTAATTTGTTTATTGTTGTATTTGTAACATTATTTTATGTATGTATGTGTGTGTGTGTTAACATAAGCTTAGTTTTACATTATTTTACGTATGTGTGTATATCTAGTCTTATATAAATATAATTTATACAATTTTAATTATATATATGGCACCGTATATGTATATGAAGAGGCTAATATGTCTGTTGCATTGCAATTCCCAACACTTAGATACCGGCATGTTAACCATGCATATTTTATATGTTGCACGTGCACGTATATCTATAATGACCCGTAATTTTTCGATAATTTAAATTTGTTAATTTAATAAGATTTTGGTAATTTAATATTGAAAGAAATAAAAATTTGTAATTTAATAATGAAATAATAACTAAAATGAGACGTAACAATGTCAATTAAAGTTAATCATTAACAATTTGAATGGAATTCCAATTAATTGAAGTGATTTAGATGTTATGCTTGGTGATAAATTGAATATAAGAAAACAAACGTAAATATTGAATCAATTAATGAAATAATACATAATTAATGATAATTGAATAAAAATTAGTGTTATGTATGCAATTGTAACATTTGTTTGTAAATAATAAACTTATAAGTGTGATTAAAAGTTAATGGTGACAATTATTATATGTTACCTATTTATTTAGCCGGCTGAATTAAAATTGGAAATCAATTGCAATTAATTCACCTAAATTAGTGCAGTTAATGTAGGTTAAATTGATAATGGTAGAATGTTAATTCCATAAGATGTAACCAATGAAAACTTTATGCATAATATGATAATTTATTGAATAAAAAGAATTGGAATCAAGTTTGACAAAATTATTGGAATTTAAATTATAATAAGTAAACTTATTACAATAAAATGTAATTAAAGATTACGTTAATGAAAAGTAAGATGAAAATGGTAAAATATTAATGTAATAAAATATGATAATGTTAACTATGTATGTAGAGGAATAATTGATTGAATTAAAAGATCGAGACCAAATTAAACAAATTTATTGAAATTAAATTATAATTAATTGGATTTAATTACAGTGAAATTGAACACTGTAATTAGTGTAATCACCAACACTGAATTGTTATATAAACTTGTATTAAGTCATTGTAAATGTCTAAGTGACTAAAAATGATGAAATTTGTTAACTATCAAATTTGAATGAAAAAGGTGATTTAATTAATTAATTATTAATTTATTTAATTAATGTGGAAATAGCCATTTTGGCCACTAACTCGGATTTCGATGAAATCAGTTTCATCGGATCCGTAACGGTGAATTATTGTAAGATTTCAAGTATCGTAGCGATCGGATTTGTAGTTGGATCGTACGGACTCGAAATGCCTAGAAATAAATTTAATTAAATTCAATTGAAATCAATTTGAAATCAGCTGATTTTAAACTAACTTCTTCATACAATGGAATTAGGACTTGAAACCTATTCCATTGAATTTGAAATCATCAAAAACATTTATTTTGATATATGAGATGACCCGTTTCCGTTCCAGAGACAGAACGGGCTATTCGGGTCGTTTATCGTTCAACTTCCAAAGCTTGTCCATTCATTTTATTTTTCATCTTTGCCTATAAACAACCCGTTATAAACCCTAGCTCCTTCTTATTTTCATTTGTCTGTACGTACAATTCTCTCTGGCTTCTTCTTCTCAATGGCAGACAAACCAAACAAATTCCAAACCTTCAATTTCAATTTCAATTCCAAAATTTAAACTCCTCAAACTATATCAAATTATATATCGATTTGAAGCTCTCGATGAGCGCAGGTCAAATCTGCAGTTCGTTTTTCGATCTGGGTTTCTGTGTGGCTGGAATTGGTCGATTTAGTCTTGGCTGTTCACCTCGTCGTGATCAACTTTGTCGGATCGTGGAACGGAGGGTATGGTCGTGTAGAGGGGAATGAGTGGAGGGCATCTGTGTCATTCATTTGGTTGATTGACGGCTGGATGTGGCGTATAATTCGAGGAGGGTTTAGCATTTTGTGGTGGCGGCTGTGTTTGGGGTTGTCGGCAATCGGAGATCATCGCTGGAGGGGCGATCGCCTGGGTGTAGGGAGGTAGAGCACGACTCGTGCTGGCGAACGGTGGTGCTCTGAGGTTGTTGTTCGTGGCTAGGGATGGCGATCGGCGGTCAAGGTTTGTCGGTTGGGTGAAGCGCTGTTGTTTACTGTAGCAGGAGGGAATGGTGACATGTTCGCTTTGCTTCTTTTATTTATTTAGATTATATAATAATTAAAATCGTTAACCTTCTTACTCGAATAACTTTTACATACGAGGTCTGATCCGCACGCGGTTTCTTGCACTAGGATCGTATTGAAATTCCGGACATTTTAACACTTGTTTGGACGAATTCTGAGACTGTTTGAATTTTGGGCTTAAATTGGATTTTAATTCGATTTAAAATCGAAGGTGAGTGTTTTAACCCACTCACAACTCCTAAAAAATTCTTATGTTTGTTAAATTAAATTTATGATGTGATTAGAAATTTATTTATGGCTGTTTGGTATATTTTAAATCGTCATCTTAGTTAATTTGAATTTTTTTGAATTAAATCGTTATTTAATTTACTATTGAATTTAAATTGCTAGTTAAATACCTGTTATTGATAATTAGTTAATTGCTGATATTTATTGATTGGATTGAATAGTGATTATGATGGATGTTGATTGTTAATATTGGATGATTGGATGATATGTTTGATTTATATACTGTTATCACTCTACAAGTTCCCTATGGATTGAAATGATACATACCTGAATGATCTATAGATTTGGGAAAAATCGTTATGGGTTGAAATGATAAACTCGAGCGATTTTATGGATTTTATTTAATTTGGGATTGCAGTTTGAAATGATATATAACCGTAAAGTTTTAAATTGCGGATTGAAATGATAAATATCTGTATCACTTGACCCTAGGGTAGAGAATTATATACGGACACCGGATTGGTAAAATTAAATGATTTTAAAATCCTAAATTTTTGAATTTGGTTAAATGATATTTTGAAATAAGAATTTGATTTATATAAATTGAATTATTATCGAAATTCAAGTTTTATGTTAAAAATTGGAATTAATTTAAAGGAACTGTTTAGAAAAATTAAGTTGAAGTTTTAAAGTTGAATTTGAAGTATATGTGAAGTTTGTCAGAATTGGGTTATTAAAATTATTCGAAATATAACTTTGAAATATATTGAAATTGGAGAATTTAAATTGATATTTCAAACATGGATTTGGAAGCGATATACAATTAAATATTTTATTGGGAATTTGAATTGAAAGATTTGAAATTGAGTTTTTGGAAATTGAAAATAGTCCAAACGTGTTGAAAGGAAATGAATAGTTTAAATTGATATTAAATTCAAATTCATATTTTTAATATAATCTATTTCAAAAATATATTATTGTAAAGATTCTAAATTTTAAGATTTTCAAATTATTAAACTATTTTAACCTATATTAACTATATTAAATCAATTTAACCTATTTTAAACCATTTAATTTATTTTAAACTAATTAACCCATTTTAACTTATTTTAAATCTAATTAATCTATTTTAAAGCTATTTAATCTATTTTAAATATATTTAATCTATTTTAAATCTATTTAACCATCTTAAATCAATTTAATAGTATCGTTAATCTATACCTAAACCATTTTAGAGTATTTATAACTATTTTAACTATTTATAACCATTTAAACTATTTTCTAAATGTTCAGACTAAGTAAAGGGAAAGTGTTTATATTCAAATTCATTGATTTAAAGGCAAATACGGTTAAATGATGTTATAACCTAAGTTGGGATTTAAATGTTATAATTAATTGAATATGATGATTTTGATGTGAGGATTTAACAAAATCAAAAATATGAGTTTTGAAAGAAATTATGATTTCGGAAACGATATGATTTCAAGGTGAATATGATTTCAAAAGTATTATGGTTTTGAGAATATGATATTTTGATATAAATTGTGAATTGGCTTTTGGAAATGTAAAAGAACCATCCGGTGTGTAATAAGCGATTGGTTGTTAAAGAGACCGGGATCGGATATTGTCATACTCTCTGCCAATACTGAAAACCACTTTAACAACTGTGTACGTGGTGGAGATTCCAGAAATGAAGTAGGATGGTTTGGCGAATGATTTCTGTATATGGTATGATGTGACCCTGACTCTCATGAGTCAGCTTAGATGTGACTAAAACAGAAGCTATACCGGGGCCAAGTGAGGTCATTCCTCCGATCGGACATGCTTCTTCGATACCATATTATGACATTTGTGATGATTTGGTGGCCACCCCTTGATTTTTGATTTGGGAGTGTGTTCCGAGGTGGGCGGTAGTAGCTGTTATGCGTTACCACCAGCCCGGTTCTGCAATCGGTAAATCTACCTTGGCATTGCCTCGAGTGTCGTGTTCACATGCCCTAGAGCGCCTTCTACGAGTTTGTTTTGTACCATACCTATGGAGTGCCCTCCAGTTTACGGAGGAGTTACGGTACTGTATAGACTATGGGAATATATAAAATGTGTTAAGGGGGATATGGGTAACGCCTTAACGTTAGTTTAGTACTTTTACTTTACTGTAGACATATTATAATAGCGTATTGTACTACATAGTAGATAGTTTAACGGATCCTTAGGAGCTATGAATCCCGAACATCTCTTAAGTTACTGCAATCACGTTAGATACTGGATAGGAAATGTCAAAATCCGTAAACATCTCTGACGCTGTTACACTCATATTTACCATTGATTTGACTTACATAAGATCTTTTAGTTCTGACTCGAGCGTTTTGTCTTTTCAATTCGCTCAGGTCATCCTGAGCATTTCAGGGTTGAAGACCTTATTCCTGGAGGATGAAGACGAAGATTTGTACTATTATTATTTATGATATGTATTCCACTGCATCATGTTGTTCCGCTGCAATTATTTATTCATTTATTCTTATTGTCTATAACTATGATTCTGTATAGTATTAGTAATCAAACTTATTTGTAAACAGCTTCATGAACTGTTATTTGATTATTATATTTTGTCATTTCGCTGTGAGATTCTGCATTTGTTTTGTTTCTTTCCTTTTTTTCTTATTCACCCCATAATTATCTGCCCTTTTGAATGGTTTGAGTCTGACGTGTGTGTCTGCTTAAAACGTCCAAAAAGGCAGGTCGTTACAATATCCATATATAATACGCATGTGTACACTATGTGTATTAAATAATATCAAATAAAATCCTTTTATTAATTAAATTAAATTAAATAATGATTTTATTTCAAATTAATTTTGATCGGATCTAAAACAACTTAGACTTCATAGTCCCAATAAGATCCAAAAAGGAATTTTTTCTAAAATTTACCTATTTAACCTGCTGCGTGATGGCCTAGATCCAACACTCTCTCCTTACAAAGTTCCTTAATTAAGGAAGCTTTGTCTAAACCATGAAGGGATGGTGCAATGGACCTTAATGGCACAATAGTTGAAGCTGTAACGACCCACATTTTTGGACGGTTCAAATCGACAATAAACCACACATGTCAGATTCAAACCATTCAAAAGGGAGGATTGTTAATGGGTAAATAAGAAAAAAAGAAAAAGGAAAATAAAACATAGAATCTCGCAGCGGAACGACAAAATATAATGATCAAATAAACAATTCATGAAGCTGTTTTAAAAATAACATTTGATTACACTTTTAAAATTCAAATCATAGTTATACATACATCAGAAATAAACAAATAATGCAGCAGAACACAGAATGCAGTGGAATAATAAATAGCAATAATATACTGAATCTTCGTCTTCGTCCTCTAGAAAATAGTCTTCAATACACTAAAAAATCTCAAACTGACCCGAGCGTAATGAAAAGACAAAACACTCGAGTCGGAACTAAAAGATCTTATGTAAGTCGAATCAAAATAAGTAAAATAGAAATATTAGTGCAATGGTTTCATAGATGTTACGGGATTTCCATCTCCCATCAAGTGTACAACGTGAATATAATTATTTAAAGGGTTTCGAATAATTCAAAATATCAATCTTAATCATCTAATTAAAACAATTCTGAAGTTGAATTAACTTAAACCCGTCAAATAATTCAATTACAAATAAAATCCAAATTTAAGAAATTATATGGGTATATATCATTTCAACCAGTATCAAAAATCAACATTTCCAAATCAATGAAAATCGCTCGGGTTTATCATTTCAACCCATAGAGATTTTCCCCTAATCTATAGATCGTTCGGGTATGTATCATTTCAACCCATAGAGTTAACAGAGATATAGACATAAATAACATCCAATCATCCAAAATGTCAACCAATAACATCCATCCAATCACTCAAATATCAACAATTGAACATATATCACAATCATCATTGAAATCAACCAATAACTACCAACAATTTACTGGTTATCATAAACAGGTATTTCATTGGAAATTTATATTTCAATCTTAAATTAAATGGCAATTAAATTCAATAAAAGTCAGATTTAACTGGAATGACAATTTAAAATATACTAAACAGCAACCAATCAATTTCTAATCACATCATGAATTCAATTTAAGTAACATAAGAAAATCTAGCAATTGTGAGTGTTTGCTCACCTTTCGTAGCTACGAAGGTGATGATAAAAATGAAGCAATATGGAGATTCCTAGCAAAGATCCAAATGCAAAGAAAATCCAACAAAGCTTAGACACAAACACGAATCAATAAACAAGTTTCAACTACTTCCAACTTCCAAACAACCCAAGATCCAAACTACGGACAAACCTGAAACTAGGTCATCTTTAAGAAAATATTCGGACCAAAATATTACTGAATCTATAAAAGTGACTAGCTAGAAAGGTGTCACAAATTATTTTCTCTCCACTTTTAGAAAACAATCACTCAAAAAGCTTCTGTCTTGAGGAAGTTATGGTCAAAACAAACAAAGGAGTTTTCTGAGTTGAAAATCTAAGTTCGAAAATACTATGAAAAGATTTGAGTTTTTGGCATAGCAAATTAAGGAATTTGAAGAACTGATCTAAAATAAAGTTGAAGCCATTGTAAAAATAAATGATCTGAAAAAAAGAATCATGTAATTTGGTTCATTCCTGAAGGAGATGTGATTGATACAATATGGGGTATTTTCGGTCAAAACTGGACCCGAGAAAGGACTTGAAAAATAGAGTTTTTAATATAGAAATATTCGGAATGGGAAGAAGGATTCAACAACAAAGTTGTTGCCATTGAAATTTTAAACAGTTTCAAGAAAAAAGTTATTCGATTTGGAGTAGTTTAGTAGAATATAGAAGCCATGAAAATAAGGGGAAGAAAGAGGGAAAATAGGAAAGGGGAGAAGAAGGGAAAAAGGAGAAAGAAGAGGAGAGGGAAGGTGGAAGGAGATGGCCTTGGAGATGGTGGAGAGGGTGGCGGCTATAGGGGAGGAGGAAGGGTTGAAGGAGAGGAGGAAAGGAGTTTTGATTTGTGAGATTGTTGGAGTTTTAGATTTAGAGTTCTCTGTAGATTTTGAGGAGAAAGAAGAAGTGTGCAGAGAAAGTTTCTCAGGAGAAAAATTATGTACGTAGATGTTATTAGATAAGAAACATAAGATCGTAGGCAAAGGAATGGTCACATGACTGATTGGAATCTCTTGTTTTACCAAGGCACATTAGGCCAAACAAACCCAATATGCCTTAGCCAAATAAAACACAACTAAACACTGTCGATTCATGTTAATTTTTCATAGTAATTCAAATTTTTAGAGCAATAGAAATTTGATTTTGATGAAATGAAAAGTGGAGGGAAGATCAGAATTCAGTCTAGTATCATATAAAAGGAATAAAATTTTAAAATTCAAATTTAAAATTTTCAACCAAAAGTCAATCTTTTACTAAGTTTGACCAAAATTTGAAATTTTACAAAATTTTTATTCTATTAAATTTGGTCAAATAAAACACTCAATGTCACAAATTTAATTTTTTTTTATATTTAATTTTTGTTTAAATTCAAAATACTGCCATTTTAAAGTTGTTAAAAGTTACGGATCGTTACACTTTATCTTGATTAAAAGATGTAATATCAAGTAATGCAATATTAATTTGTTTCCCCTTATCATATTTAAAAGGTTAAATGCCATTAACTAAGCATCCAATTCTCATCCAATTACATTCAAACCTATGTTATCATCCTTATTATTCAATCAACAACACCCTATGAATTATATTAACACAAGTTTACATTTTATTACATTCATTATTTTACCGTTAACATCTTTTACCATATTAACTGTGTAACGACCCGTATTTTACGGATCGAAAAGTTTGTCAAAATATGGGATTTTCAGCATTTTCTAGTTGTTTCAGACTTTGGTTGAAATTGCCTAAGTCCTAGGTCGTACGCGACCTAGAGAACTAAATGTTGTTGGCGACTTAGGAGATAAGTCGTGAGCGACTTAGAGAAGGTATGCGACCTAAGGGGATAGGCAAGTTAAGAGATAAGTCTGGGTCGAGTTGCCGACTTAAGGTAGTGACCGACCTAAGTGATAAGTCGTGACCGACTTAAGAGGTTTAGGCGACCTAAGGAAGAGTAGTAGGCGACCTAAGTATTCTGGGGTAGAGTTAGGTCGGCAACGACCTAAGGAAACTATTGTGAGCGACCTAAGAGTTTCGGTGAGCTAAGTGTTAGGTCGGCAGGGCGAGTTAGCGACCTAATGGTTACCGGGTTAGCGACTTAGTATCTTGGAGCGACCTATAGGTTAGCGACCTAAGAAGGGTAGCGTGTTAACGACCTAAGGGTTAGGCGACTTAAGAAGTTAGAACATAACCCAGTTAGGTCGCGTGAGTAGTTTGTTGTATGAGTTGTTAGGTCGTAGGAGATAGTTTAAGTGTTAGGTCGCGTGTATTCTAAGTCGTAGGTCGCGCGAGTGTTAGGTCGCTGGGCTTTGGCTTAGTAGTTAGGTCGAAGTCCAGTTGTTTGCGACTTATGTTAGGTCGCGTGTTGTTTTAGGTCGTCATGCGTTAGGTCGCTGAGGAGTTAAGTCGTAGCATCTGTTGGTCGTATGGGTTGCTAAGTTGTTAGGTCGCAAGGTTTTGTCTAAGTGTTAGGTCGTGATCTGTGTTAGGTCGTAAGTCGTATACAAGTGGAAGCGCATGTGTTAAGTCGCGCGTTGCGTTAGGTCGTAGGTCGCTGGGTGTTTGAATGCGCATGTGCATCTGTTAGGTCGGAGAGGCTTAAGTCGGAGAAGCTTAGGTCGGAAACGACCTAGGGAGATAGCCGAGTTACGACTTAAGAGATTTTCTACTATAAATAGAGGGGGTTGTTCTCACTTTTTGGGGATCCGGATTTTGAAGCGACGAAGTGCTGCCATTTTGAGAGCTCGACTTCTACACTTCTTCACTTCTTTTCTCCACTCTAATCTAGTGCTTCCTTTCATCCACATCGCAGATCAAGATTGAAGATTCAAGAGCTTAGATTGAAGATCTTCATCTTTTCAAGAGAGATTTCTTCGTTTGAAGCAGATTCGTGATAGATCAAGCTTGATCCTTCGCTGTCCAGATCTGAAGCGTATTGATTTGGGTTTGTTTAGGTGATTTGGTGAGTGGTGATTATCTCTCACACGGATCCAAAGGAGTATATCGGATTGTTGGCTCGATTTGGTGTTAAAATAGTGATTTCCATGCATTTTCTTCATCCTAAGTGTAGATCCATATAGATCCATTGTTCATGATGATGTTACATCCATTTTATCATATGTTAACCTATGCAAGTTCATTCATCAAGTTTGTAGAGATATAATCCATGTTTTCATGCTTATTGGACTTTCAACTCTTTAATTACGAAAATGCCATTATTGTTATAATTGTCTACTTAGATCATATTTGAATGCTTGATTGCTTGGATTGATGTTTGATTTGATTTATTGTTATGAACTTGATGATTGATGATTAGATTTAGACCGAAGATGATTCAAAAGCTAAGGGAAAGGCTCTTGAATTGGAAAAGCTGCTCGTGGCATATGTAGCGGGATGATGAAGCTCTTATGCATAGATTTGATGATATGAAGTTGAGATGAGGCTTTGCAAGGATGTAATGAAGCGAGGCATCATATGATGAAGACTTGGTCTAATCCAGACGGGATCATTCCAAGCATGTTGATAACTCGGTGATATGATTCGAGTTGAGGATAATGAATGGATATGAGAATAGTCGTCGAGGAGGATGACTAGGAGGCTTGGATAGCATCGTTGTTGAAGGTTCTAGCATGCTCTAAGCAAGAGTACGTTTGGGCAGATTCGATAGTCCCAACGGCTAACTGTTGATGGTCGAGTACTCTGGGCAGATTCGATAGTCCTAGGCACGGGCTGCGACGACGTGCGGGAGTTATGTCTAGAACCGGGGTTTCCATTAGCCCTTGACGGACGGCTGAAAGAATGTGCCGGTCATTCAATTAACGGTGATATCGAAGCAATGATAACAGTGATAGCCAGAGTCATGGATGTTTGGTTGTATCGTCATTCGGACTCAAGAGCGGTATTTTCTGGGTGCTTATCTGATTTAGGCCTTGGTACTTGGAAAACATCGCCCTTGACTCGAGTGATAGTAGCTTTACTTTAAATTGTATGCTCTGCTATGTTTGCTTCTGCTTAGTGTGTGTCTGGGGGCTATCACTGTAGAATGAGGTTGGAGTGGGAGGGTTGTATTCCTATTCCTTTTCCTTTATGCTCTTTTGGTATGTTGTTAGTTAATTTACTGCTCACTAAGACTGTTGTCTGACTCAAGGCTTTATGTTTTAATTCTTATTGCCTTGGGCTGTTCGTCCATTTTGGGACGGGCAGACTAGGTAGCAGGTGGCAGGTGCTGTTCTCTTCTCACGATGCTGATATCGAAGACGAGCTGGAGGGTTGCATATTGTCTTCTTATTATATGTACTGGATATTCCGCTGTTTTGTATTCTCTGAGAGATATGTAGTGAGGCTGGATGTATTGACTATGTGGATGCTTGTATTCAACTATTATGGAGTTTTATATGATGTCATTTTGTTCTGTAAAGCTTCACTATACATATGTTCTATTGTATTTTGTCCATGCGCTGTGAGTAATACGATAGATCCTGTTGTTTTAATCTTACCTTGACAATTGTCCATGGTCGCCTGGCACACTTTACAGCGCACTATCTCTAGATCCAGTGCAGGGGTAATGGGCGGTCGTCACAAACTGCGATAATTAATTACATAAATTTTCACTAATTTCCAAATTAATTCCAAACATATTAAATAATGAGATGATAAATGAACAATTGTTACCTTTAAGTAATTTAATCATATTTATAAGTTTATTATCTACATCAAATGTTATGACTACTTACACATCACTGATTATATTCAATTTCAATTAACAACGTATAATTCCAACATTCAATTGCCTTAATTCCATTAATTACCTATTTAATATTCAAACGGTCAAATTAATGAGAAGATAATTACAACCACCATTTATAATAGTAGTTCATATCCATTATCTTATCATTTACAACCAAGGGTTATAACAAAATGATTTTATATTCTATATTAACATCTTCCAATCAATTACATAAAATCTCATCATTAAATGCATCATTTAATTTATTTCATTATTTACAATTATAACCAAATAACCTTACAATTATGTCCATTGATTGAAATTGGATTAAAATGGTTATCAATTACATTAAATCAACATTACTATATTACATTCTAATTGTTTTATCATTACAAATCATAAATTTTAATTCCTTACAATATTAATATTTCAAAATCTTATTAAATTTAATATTTTAATTACCTAAAAATATGGGTTGTTGCACTCTCCCCACTCAAAACTTTTCATCCTCGAAAAGGGAAAAGGAGGAATTAAGGGATTAATATATTTTATTCAAAGTATTCAATTTATAAGCAATTAACATAATTAAGTATTTTAAATAAAATATACTGATTAATAAACAATCAAATTTTCATATTCAAGTTTACTTAAGTTTGATAAAATATTTTCACTTCCATAGAATTTTTCTAAGTCTAAAATTCACGGAAAATTTCAGCAGAGTCTCCTTTGTACGGAGAGGTCCGGAAAATAATAATAATATTAATAATAATCATATATATATCATATTTGAAAATAAAATATCCCAATCATGGGAAAATAATATAATATCGCTAGAAACCGTAATCCGAAAACGTACCTATTTATCGGGCAAACAACGCTTATTTATGAAACCAAAAGCGGTAGCTATTGTTTCCATGCATAAACATGTATTTCACTTATATAATCCAAAATAGGTTAATAATTATGCAAAAAGAGAAATATTTAAGTTGTTCAATTTACAACAAGAGCAAATCACTATAAAACATATACAGACAAACAATACAACCATTATATGTAACCATAGAATCCATCATACATTCATAGCAACCAAAATCAATGATTTGTCTAATTCGGAAACTTTTAATTGTACAAGGGTGACGAATAAACTATCAAGTGTATCCTACGCTCAACAACCTTTGGTAATTACTCAATAGACTATCCATACAATCTTGAACAATTAGAAGTATCATTCCAAACATCTCATAAACCAAAACAGCCAAGAATTTCCACACATTATTTAAGTTTATTTAATTGGTTTCTTTTCACATCATTATTTACCCTTTTTTCTCTTTTTTTCATTCATGCAATGTCTTTTTCTTTCTTTCATGTACCTACATAAATTATTTCACAATATTAACTTACATTCATAACATTTCTTGTACATCGAAATTCTTATTTAGAAATAATTTCATTGAACACTTCCATTACTTAATTTTTACTTGTATAATATTCCATTACATATTCTATTAACATTTCAACTTATTAAACATTTCTGGTAAGTTATATATATATATACATATATATATACATACATATATATATATATTAGGAATGTAATTGAATGTTACACAGGTTTTTGGTATTCGCCCTTGAAGAGAAAAGAAATATTTCACTATATCAAAAATTCAATTAAAACATTTAACCTCATTCACTTAGTAAGAATATAAGATATATTTAAAACATCTTCATAGCATTATGCAAGAATTTTCCAAAAAGTTTAAACAATGTTAGAAGTTTATATCAAAACATTAGGATAAGCCCCTTTTTTAATAATGTTCCTTAAATCCGATAATTTATTAGACTCGTTATTTTAGAATAAGTATAACCCTAGATTATTAAACTGAAACTAATAGTATACTCAAATCTTACATTAAATATCCAAATCAAAGTATAAAATTTCATATGTTCATAACTAATTTTACACAACTTGTTTAAAATGAATATTCAAATCATGGAAAAACATTTATTATGGTTTAATATAGGAATTCAAAGAGTGAATAAACCTATAAATTTACTGTTAGTGCTTCGAAATCAAGTAAATATTTCAAACCATAGTTCCAAAATAGAGATTCAAATTTATTGGTCAAGTATATTACTATAAATAAAACTTCGCAAATCATTTTTTTTCATTTATATAATATCTTTATATTATACATTCAAAGAAACTTATATAAATTTTACTTGAAATATTCATTTGAAAACTTCATTTGCAAATCAATCATTTTTTATACTTTAATACTTTATGGAAAAATTTCATCTGTAAAATTTCTTACTTCATTTATAAATACCACATAATAAAAATTTAAATAACGTCTTTATAAATATATGTAAACTATTTGAAAACAATTATTTACATCATTACTTATATTTAAAATGAAGATATTGAAAATCTTAAATCCATTATTTATAAATTGTATTAGTTTTAAATCTCAAAATACTTTTAAACATCATTAATAAATCAATAATCATTAACTTCAAATATGTTTTATTTAATTAATAACTTGTCACAATATTTACAACACTGATAATTTACTACTAAACCATGTTGTACATAAATAAACAATACTTTAAACATTTTAAAGTATTTAGAAATGGAAAAAATGACCAAAATATCTTTTATATAATACTTTATCAAAATACTTTTATAACTCGATGTTTTAACAGGTTTTTCCTCGTTCTTGCAGACTTTGGTCGTACGTTGATTAGGCGTAAGACCAAAAATCTCCAAGTACTTAGTAGACCTGTTTTAACACCCAGTTAAAATACTTAAAAATAGGTATGAGAAGTACCACTTAAAATCTGATGTCAAATGATGATGTTACGATAGCAGTGGCCCGCTGCTAATCCAGTGTTTACGCAATGGACACAAAACTTTCCAGAAGATCCTTCCTCCTTCTAGATTCCAGAAAAATATCATAGCCATTTCGTAAACAAGGGACCATCGGCCCCTGCTACAGTGGTAACTGCTGATTCAATGATTTACGCAATGGATGCACTTCCTTCCCGGAAGGTCCATAAACAATAGATCTCAGGATCGACAGCGCATCCATTGGGTAAACTAAAGAACCATATACCCTGAAATAAAAATCGAGGAACTCATGAGTTTAAGTCCGGACAACCATATCGGTTCGAATCCATTTCTAAATTCACCCAAGTATATTAGGGTTTATCAATCGATTCCATTCCTGGATTCCCCAAGTCCATCTAGGTCAAAGCATATCATACTATACTTCTTCGTGTAGGGTACTTCCTCATTCCTTTTACTTCAAAATAATAACATACCATATATAGTACTCTTTCAAAATCATAACTTCAACTGTCACACTTGTATAAATTCTATTATATATAAGATTTCATTTTCAGATAGAGTGCTTTCCAAAGTCAATAGTCTCGAATATATCAAATCATTCTTATATAAATTCCATTGTATATAAGATTTATCTCTTCAGATCGAATACCCTCCAAAATCAATAGTCTTCCAAATCACCATATACTTATATAAAGTCCATCTTATATAAAAATCAAATTTTCCCAAAATCAATTTCGCTATATGAAGAGCCATATGGGATTGAACATCTTTGTTTTATAAAAGGTTTTGAATTTAGAATAGTTTTGTATATATAGAATAGTTTGTAAAATAGTTTGTATATAAAATAGTTTGAAAAATAGTTTGTAAATAAAATAGTTTGTAAAATAGTTTTGTATATAAAATAGAATAAACTAGTTTGTATAAGAAAAATAAAAGAAAATAGTTTTGTAAAATGGTTTTAAATTAATAGTAGTTTTGCATAAAAGAAAAATTCCAATTTAAATTACAAAGAATATCGAACCCAATAACTTTCAATTTCAACGTCAAAGCATATGAATAATATTAGAACATATGATGTACACATGTCATCATTTCGCAAAATCACATTTGATCGCTCGCTCGATCACACAAGTTCGCTTTCGAACTAATATTGTTCGTTCGACTTCCCTAATGCGAACTTCGATAAGGTTTATTGACTAGAAACCATCATTCTCCATTCATAGCCATACACTATGATCGAGAATTTTAGAATCAAATCAAAAATCCATATCAAATATTCGCCATCAAGAATCGAATGAAAAATCCTAATACGAAATGGTGTAATTCACCTTGAACTTGTGTACTCAAATCTGGATCAAATTAATTATGCGAATAAAATAATATACGTACAACTTATGTAATTATTCTAATTTGTTTCATCACCATTACAATTTGATTTAAATTCATTATTAATCTCATTGATTAACACAAATATCAATTCATACTATAATATTTGTTTCACAGAATTTCTCCATTTAATATAAAACATTAATATATTCATTCTCATAAAATTGCTTGTATTTCTCTTCATTTTTTAATTTAATTCAATTTCACATGTAATATTTCTCATTTAATACTACATTTATTGCAACGTCCATTTATTTCATAAACAATTTACTAGTCGTGACTTTATTTAAAATCATTTCACTTTTAGTTCATATTCGTTTATCCAATTAGTTTTCACTTACTTTTCAAATTTATTTATGCCATATTTCATAAATTTAATTAAGTTCATAACACTTTTTTTTAAATCTCATTTATAGCTTTTCCTTAACCACAATTTCGATTTAAACATGCCAAGGCTTAAAATTCACACTTGTATATTATTACATTACATGCCAATAATGTATACAACAATTCTATTCATTTACTAATATAGATATAACAAATTTAACCTTGTTTCACTTGCTTTCAATTTAAGGTTACCAAATTCAACTACATAATTCAACAAAATTTCTACATTTCAACAGATATATTAATTCAGAAGTTTCGACTATCCAAAATATCCAGATATTCCATTTTATTTCAATAGTTGAAACTACCAATCAACAAACAATAATATTCACAACCAAACATTTCAATTTCATAACCAAATATCCTAATTATTCATTTTATTCTCTTTAATACACCATTACTAAACTAGTGTTTAGTCCATAAAATAAATCAACAATAATTAGCTAATGTTTATAAACTGACTAAATACAATAAATCAACAATAAATGATAATGATTAAATATTACCATTTCACAAATCAAACACATTACAAATAATTATAATAGTTATAAAAGTTTTATTCATTTATATATAACATATAATATTAGGAAAAATTCTTTCATTTCAAAACTTATATAAACATTTTATAACACTAACAAATATGCGCTCTCGTATATACACTCAGACAACTCATTCTAGGATATTACTACCCTATCTCAAATGAGTTAACCCTAACAGGCTAAGGTATGTCTAAACCTCGCTCTAATACCAACTATAACAACCCACCTTTTTGGACGGTTCAAATCGACAATAAACCACACATGTCACACTCAAACCATTCAAAAGGGAGGATTGTTAATAGGGTAAATAAGAAAAAAAGAAAAAGAAAAACAAAACACAGAATCTCACAGCGGAACGACAAAATATAATAATCAAATAAACAGTTCATGAAGCTGTTTTACAAATAACATTTGATTACACTTTTAAAATTCAAATCAGAGTTATACATGCATCAGAAATAAACAAATAATGCAGCAGAACACAGAATGTAGTGGAATAATAAATAGCAATAATATACTGAATCTTCGTCTTCGTCCTCCAGAAAATAGTCTTCAATACACTGAAAAATCTCAAACTGACCCGAGCGTAATGAAAAGACAAAACACTCGAGTCAGAACTAAAAGATCTTATGTAAGTCGAATCAAAATAAGTAAAATAGAAATATTAGTGCAATGGTTTCATAGATGTTACGGGATTTTCATCTCCCATCAAGTGTACAACGTGAATATAATTATTTAAAGGGTTTCAAATAATTCAAAATATCAATCTTAATCATCTAATTAAAACAATTCTGAAGTTGAATTAACTTAAACCCGTCAAATAATTCAATTACAAATAAAATCCAAATTCAAGAAATTATAGGGGTATATATCATTTCAACCAATATCAAAAATCAACATTTCCAAATCAATGAAAATCGCTCGGGTTTATCATTTCAACCCATAACGATTTTCCCCTAATTTATAGATCATTCGGGTATCTATCATTTCAACCCATAGGGATAACGGAGATATAGACATAAATAACATCCAATCATCCAAAATGTCAACCAATAACATCCATCCAATCACCCAAATATCAACAATTGAACATACAGCACAATCATCATTGAAATCAACCAATAACTATCAACAATTCACTGGTTATCATTAACAGGCATTTAACTGGCAATTAAATTTCTATATTAAATTAAATGGCAATTAAATTCAATAAAAGTCAAATTAAACTAGAATGACAATTTAAAATATACTAAACGGCAACCAATCAATTTCTAATCACATCAAAAATTCAATTTAACTAACATAAGAAAATCTAGCAGTTGTGAGTGTTTGCTCACCTTTCATGGCTACGAAGGTGATGATAAAAATGGAGCAGTATGGAGATTCCTAGCAAAGATCCAAATGCAAAGCAAATCCAACAAAGCTTAGACACAAACACGAATCAACAAACAAGTTTCAACTACTTCCAACTTCCAAACGACCCAAGATCCAAACTACGGACAAACCTGAAACTAGGTCATCTTTAAGAAAATATTCGGACCAGAATATTACCGAATCTGTAAAAGTGACTAACTAGAAAGTTGTTACAAATTATTTTCTCTCCACTTTCAAAAAATAATCACTCAAAAAGCTTCTGACTTGAGGAAGTTATGGTCAAAACATACAAAGGTGATTTCTGAGTTGAAAATCTGAGTTCAAAAATACTTCAAAACGATTTGAGTTTTTGGCATAGCAAATTAAGGAATTTGAAGAACTGATCTAAAAGAAAGTTGAAGCCACTGGAAAAATAAATGGTTCGAATAAAAGAATCACATAATTTGGTTCATTCATAGTAATTCAAATTTTTAGAGCAATAGAAATTTGATTTTGATGAAATGAAAAGTGGAGGGAAGATCAGAATTCAGTCTAGTATCATATAAAAGGAATAAAATTTTAAAATTCAAATTTAAAATTTTCAACTAAAAGTCAATATTTGACTAAGTTTGACCAAAATTTGAAATTTCACAAAAATTTTATTCTATTAAATTTGGTCAAATAAAACACTCAACATCACAAATTCAATTTTTTTTATTTAATTTTTATTTAAATTCAAAATACTGTCATTGTAAAGTTGTTAAAAGTTACGGATCGTTACACTTTATCTTAATTAAAAGACGTAATATCAATCAATGCAATATTAATTTGTTTCCCCTTATCATATTTAAAAGGTTAAATGCCATTAACTACGTATCCAATTCTCATCCAATTACATTCAAACCTATGTTATCATCCTTATTATTCAATCAACAATACCCTATGAATTATACTAACATAAGTTTACATTTTATTACGTTCATTATTTTACCGTTAACATCTTTTACCATATTACTTGCAATAATTAATTACATAAATTTTCATTAATTTCCAAATTAATTCCAAACATATTAAATAATGAGATGATAAATGAACAATTGTTACCTTTAAGTAATTTAATCATATTTATAAGTTTATTATCTACAACAAATGTTATGACTACTTATACATCACTTATTATATTCAATTTCAATTAACAACATATAATTCCAACATTCAATTGCCTTAATTCCATTAATTACCCCTTTAATATTCAAACAGACAAATTAATGAGAAGATAATTACAACCATCGTTTATAATATAGTTCATATCCATTATCTTATCATTTACAACCAAGGGTGATAATAAAATGATTTCATATTCTATATTAACCTCTTCCAATCAATTACATATAATCTCATCATTAAATGCATCATTTAATTTATTTCATTATTTACAATTATAACCAAATAACCTTACAATTATGTCCATTGATTGAAATTGGATTAAAATGGTTATCTGTTACATTAAATCAACATTACTATATTACATTCTAATTGTTTTATCATTACAAATCATAAATTTTAATTTCTTACAATATTAATATTTCAAATCTTATTAAATTTATTATTTTAATGACCGAAAAATACGGGTCGTTACAGAAGCCATTTCTATGGACGGTGCAGTAGGAAGAGATTTTAAGGTGGAATTTTAACTTCCAGAGCATTCACGCACGGCATGGCCACTCATCATGCTACATGGTCACTCATCGCATATGTTCAGTATTTTCCAAAAGTGGAGATTTAGTCTTTTTCACATAATTAGAGAAAGCACCGAACAGCTTGTTCGCAATGGAACTCTCCTACGCACCACTACCCTCTGAACTTGCTAATTTCTTCTGATAATAATCCTTTAACTCATAAAAATTGGATTCATAAATCTTCCTTCCATTGAGAAACAACATCACGATCTGCTCCTAGTCGAGACACAGCACTAACCCTAGATGATGAGTGAGAAACTAAGGTTGGGGATGGGTTCTCTTCCTTGTTAAGCTGCTTTGCAATTGCAAAGATAAATCCTCTACCGTACTATTCATCCTCTTAATCTCATCTTCATAAGAAGCAGCATACAACCCTTCAACGTCTTTCAACAGCTTCTCCAAGTCAACAACGTGCTCCTACGCTATTTTAAATTCCTTTTCCAACTCCTTTATTTTATTTTGCATGAACATTAGATCGGCTCTTTTTTCAGTGATGTAATTACACTGCCAAACATTAACCTATTTAAATTCTTTCAACTTCTGTGCTTGTTCTTTATATTTTACACGCATCTCTTCTCGACTATCATCGACAATCAATTCATTCTCTTTAATAAGATCTACATTGGAAGCTTTAAGCCTTTTATTCCGAGTCTCATAAGTTTCAAAAACATTAGTTAGAGCTTGATATCCAAAGCAAGAACCACGAAGAAAGTGAGAAGAACTATGGCGTTTATGTAGGGAAACTAAGGAAGTTCCAACCTAAGAAGCAAGGTAAAGACCACGTCAGATGTGCTATGAGGTCAAAGAAATATACCCTTTTAGGGGCAGATGAATGCGCCCAAATGGGTAGGAACCCTAAATTCATAGCAATTAATTTAAAAGTGAGTTAAGGTACTCTTGACTTGACTTTCTTCAAAATGGCTGAAGTTAGCTTGATATAAGAAGAACCACGACTTGATGTACTAGGAAGATCGTCTAAAGCCATGAACAGCTAAAAGAAGGGATGATTCAACGTTAAATTTTGCAAATCAGTTTAATTTAACAAAGAATCAAGAGGCTAATTACTGTATTAATAAACCAAAGAAACGAATTTACACAAATGTTTTATCAAGCAATTTAATTACATATATACATATACATACTTATAACTAGTTGGAAAATAAATTAGCCAAATTGCGTTGAGTAAACTAAAAGGATGGAGAAGAAATAGACGATTTAACTTACAGTTTGTGATGACTAAAGCTCAAAAGTAAGATGATAATATGAAGAAATTATAATGTCTCATATGAATTTTTTGAACTAGTAAAAGAGAAATAGGAGAAGAGAAGAGAAATACATACATATTTGCTAAAGAAATCTTGACCGTATAATTCAAACGGTATGAGAAATGATGATCGTTAGATGCTAATGATGGCAACTAATATTCAAAAAAAAACTAAGCAAATGCAATACAAAACAATTCATTTGACAAAAGCAACCACTCATAATAAAGACATGTGTAAGAAGCATTAATGTGAAATGATTAAAGAGACAACTCTAGAAACTGGGTCTGAAAATAACAAGTTCACCATAATATAAATTAGCGCAGACTTAGTGGCAAGTATTACATCCATTTTTTTCCTATCATATATTATGCAGATTAAGATGTATAATGCCAATGGACTATGTGAATTAGTGGAAAGATGAAAACATGCATGCCTCCATAAAAAATTAACCGTGCATGTCTCAAGATGCAACATAAGAAGCGCAACAAACTATACCCAGCACAAATGAATAGTCCACAATCCATGTGAAACTATCGATGCGGTACCGACCTTGAATCAAAGTTATTAGAGGGCATCATTATCCTAAACCTACACAAAACATGCACCTATCCAAGAGCAAACTACACTAATCCTTTAAAAGAAAATAACAAGGCACAAGCTAAGTAGTCATGTGCCCACCAAACAACGAATTCAACAACTATGCATGCATGCAAACAAACCCAAAATATGGAGCTAACCCAACTGAATATAGAACTGTCCAGATACAAACGGTCCATGACTGCGCTAACTATGAAAGGAATACTCTGTCAGTATGGAACTGCTCTACCATAATAGAATAAAGGATTGCACCACCATAATCATGCTAGCCCATATCACCATAACAACACCAAAACTGCCCCGTCATAACTCAGTTAGATTAAGTCAACAATCGAACTAGACTACCGTCATTACCAAACTATATTTCTTGATGTATTCAATCAATTAATAACAAAGCATAACATCAGATCATATCATCATGCAGTGCACAATATGGCAAAGTTGACGCAAAGCAACCCTCTGCATGAACCTCAAACATGACACTTTAAATTCAAATTATCCCACCTAAATCCTAAATTATCCTGCTTAAATTCCAGTTAATTCCCACCAAAAGTAAAATCTCCTGCCTATAGCAACGTCAACAATCCATGCACATTCAAACAATCAAATGATAAGGAACACATGGCAACATCTAGGGCAAAGAAAGAATACATAGATGTGATATTAGCAATCTATGAAATATTACCTTTGCCATGAAAAGGAAGACACTGTAGCAGCATAAGGGATCAAATTTTTTATTCTCTAATTAATATATTGTAAAATAATATTCTCTTCCATGAACTCATAAAAGATTTACTATGAAAGAATGATAAGAAGAAAGAATTGACCTGCAGATGTAGGATTCCTTAACATCTGAACCACGTAAATCTATGTGTCTCTTTAATTTATGGCATTTCTTGTGTTATATGTTTAATTTTGTCTGGGTTATATCAATTTGATATTTAAAATTTAAGTTGACATTTTAACAAACAATTAAAGTGCACCTATATAATTATGTAAGATTTACCAACATAATTACTTCTTTTCAATGTGATTTTAATACCACTTTAACCTATTAATTCCTAATTACGAAAAGCATTCCACATTGTAATTACTTCAAAATAAAAGGAAACCATGTCAGTGTAATGAGAATGGAAAATTTTATTAACACTACCTATCCAAATTATGGAGATTATTACGTACACTGGTTTGGTTGATGTATAGATATTTCGATTTTGGTACACCTTTGACTATGATCATATAAGGACAAATGTTTATTCAAACGGTCCAATAATCATGGTTATAAACTCTTTCGTAACTTCAATCAACTAAATACTTTTTCCTATGGATTTATATTTTTTAAATATTACCTTGGTGGTGGGGAGAAGTAGTTCAAAAGGTTGTACAATTAAACAAAAAAATTTAAAACATGGAAAAATACTATGAAACATTATATAATTATAGAAATAACAAAAATGAAATGAAAGCTTTTTAGTATTACTAAACAAAATGTTTATAAAAATATATATAACAAACTAGACACAAAGAAGGAGAAATGCTATTTATATGTTAATTGAAAACAAGTATAGGTTAATAAATGATTTGGAACTAAAAAAATGCATTAAAGACGTTAATAATAATGTATTGGTAAAAGATGGAGGTATACTAAGTAGGTGGAAAAGGTATTTTGGAAAACTACTTAACGAAGAAAATCCTCAAGAGTAAATAGATCAAGTAGATAATAAAGGAGGAATAATGAAATAACAAAAATAAGGAAGTTGAAGAAATAACTTAAAGATTGGAAAAAAAATAGTAGGTCCAAGTAATACAATTTTAGAGAAGTGGAAAGCATTAGGAAGTAAAGGAATTGAATGGATTATGAATTTATTTATTGTTATCCTAATAAAAGAGAAAATATCGAACGAATGGAGGAAAAGGCACAATAATACCAGTTTTAAAAAATATGGGAGATATACAAAATTATGGTAACTATGGAGGAATTAAACTAATGAATTGCATAATGAAACTATGAGAAAGAGTGATAGAACAACGACTAAGAACTGAGTCATCGATGCAAAAAACAATTTGGTTTTATGCTAAGCCGATCTACAACAGAAGTTATACACCTATAAGATGACTAATAAAGCAATTTTGAAGTAAATAAAATTATATATGCATATAATATTAATAGATTGGAAAAAGCATATGATATAGTACCATGAGACATAATTTTTTTGGTGCTGTGTAAAAAACAAATTTCAACTCACATGATCAAACTAATTCAAGATATATATGAAAAACCCAAGATAAAAGTATGATCTATATGTAGAGAGGCTGGTGAATTCTCAATAAAAGTAGGATTAAGTATCGGTCTTAATTCCACGATATGCCATGATGCATGTTGTTTGCCGATGACATTATGTTGATTGGTACCTCAAAAGAATGGTAAGACTAAAGCTGGAAAATTAGAGAAATGTGCCATAATGAAAAGGTTATAAACTTAGTAGGACTAAAACAAAGTATATATCATGCATTTTTAGTAAAGAAACTATGGAAATTAATAATATAATAATATAAGAGCTAACGATTAACAAAAAAAATATGTTTAATAAGTGGGTTCAATAATACAAGAAGATAGAGTGATTTTTTATGGCACGAAAGGGAGCATTGAGTGGCTCATACATTTCATAGAGTAGTATACCACAAAATCAGGAAAAGGGACTGCGGCTTGGGCATTCGTGCCATCCTTGCAATGGCTCCACGGATGGGAGCGCTGATAGGCTCATGTATCCTCATAGGGCCATTTTGGCATTCCCCGGTTGCATATGAGAGTCTCTTGTGGCTCATCCTTTTTGGATAGCCTTGTCTTGCAGCGTTCCCCGACAAGAGAGTGTTGTATGGCTCGCCTTTGCCGGATAGCCTTGTTGTTGATACTTAAGAAAGCTTAGGAATGCTTTTCTTCCATTTTATACTTAGATTTATTACTTCAAAAAGGTTCTTGCCTTATAGCTACGGCTTACAAAGTTTTACTAATGTTATGCTCGAAGATGCTCCGGGTTCAAAGTCCTAGGCACGTGGTCCCATCCAAATGCGAGAGGCGGTGGGCGTCGTTGGCAAGTGCGATGCTGACTACATACATGCCTTCCCAGTTCGGCCCTAGTATGCCTTCAGCTTGGTTTTTGGTGTTAAATACCCAACATAGAACTAAGTCCAGACGATGAATTGGTGGTGCTTTACTCTAGCATTGTAGTGTTTGGCCACCTTTCTCTTGTATGCATCTGTGCTGAATTCTTCCCCCGCTCTACTTTCTTATAAGGCATCAAGCCCTAGCTTTAGCAACTCTTCATTTTTCTTAGGGTCATGAGTGAGGTTTCGAGGGGTAGAAACATCGACTTCGACGGATGACATGGCTTCGTACCTTTAAATTAAAGAGAACGGTGAGTGCTTGGTTGTTTGGTAAATTATACATTTTGTAGTTTGCATAAACAAACTATGATTTTCTATATGATACCAATTAACTATAATCAAATAGATGGTTTGTAAACATTAATTATTCTCTAAGAAATCAAACTAAAAGCAAAATAGTGCAACAAGGTGATACAGAAATTTGAAGGTAACCCAAAAATTTGAAATGTTTTCATTAAATATGCAAAAGAAGATCCACTAAATATGTGATTTTGAAGCATAACTTACCAAAAGGAACAGATGTTTGTATCATAAGAATAATGTAAAATTCTAACACAGAGATAATTTCATTCATAATCTGATGTAATTCCAAGAAAATCTTTCTAAAACAGCACATGTTCCACTTAAGCAAACCCATGTTAGTCTTTAAAAAGGGAAAATATACATGTTCGCATTCTCTCATCTAGCCACAAAATAAAAGCAAAGAATAGAGATTAAGATAATAACAACCTAATAGCAAATATTTTTACCTCAATGGAGTAAATTTTGGATTTAGCAAGGAATTTTTTTTAATTCACCAAAAAAACACGGGCTATGTTCATAACAAGCTCAATGGTGGTCATAACCATTCACACATACTAACCTAAAAAAACTATTAATTATTTCTTTATAAATCTTGTACCTTGAAAAAACTAACAATTAAAATTAAATTTCATAATAAACATACCAAATTAGACATGAACAATGGCATACTTCAATTAATACTCTGATAAGAAGATTTTTTTTTCAACAAGGATGAGAAATCGATGTATATTGTGATGATGTATCAATCGAGCTACAGGAATCAATAATGAATTACAGAGGCGAAATCGATCGTGATAACAAGTGCTCAAATGAAAGTAATCATTGATTTTTGGAGGAATTTGTCAAAGGTGAAGCAAGCAGTGCCTTCTTGGAGAGGCAAGGAGCATCATCGAGCAGGAAAGTGGCGTAATTTTGAGGAAAGTATGACTAAGTTCATGATTTTTAGTGGAGATGAAATATTTAGAGAGTGGTAATGAAAATGTAGCAAAATGAGTGTGGGGTCAGGAGAAATATGGCTTGCATTAGACTTAGTTAGGTAGCATTTTATTTATATTTAATTATGTTTTAAAATATAAAAAGCATCATTTTGTATTAAAACACAATGATTAAGGGTTGTAAAAAGTAAAATTTCTTGTAGTGGTGGCTCGAGGTTCGATATGACCAGAGTACGATCGAAAGGTCTTATACCCGATTCCTTTTTGCCTTGGTGCACTCTTCACTGTAGACAAATGATTTTCCTTTCTTCATGAGGTAAAAGAAGAGGATGCACTGGTTGGTTTCCTTTGACACAAAATGACTCAGCATCACGATCATTCCATTCAAACTCTGACCTTGCTTGACTGTGTGAGGTATCTATATATTTTGGATTGCCTAAATCTTGTCAGGTTGGTTTCTATACGCTTTGCACTCACTATAAAACCGAGGAATTTACCAAATCAGATGGCTAAGGAACACTCCTTGGGGTTGAGCTTCATGTTATATTGGCGGAGAATATCAAAAGTCTCGGCTAGTCACTTTACATACCCACTGGCCCTCTTAGATTTCACCAGTATATCATCCACGTAAACTTCCATGGACAGGCTGATTTATTGAGTAAACATTCTACTGATGAGCCATTTATATGTTGCACCCACGTTGATAAGGCTGAATGGCATGGCTAGTAGCAGTTGAGTCCTGCATTTGTAACAAAAAAGCATGCTCTTGGTCTGGACTGTGCATGGCAATGTGGTTATACCCCGAGTAGGCATCAACAGATGTTGGTAGCCTATTTCCATTGGTCGCGTCCATAAGCTGATCAATGCGGGGGAGTGGAAAACTATCTTTTCAGTAGGCCTTGTTGAGATTTAAGAAGTCAATACAAGTCCTCCAAGCCTATTTGGCTTGAGGACCAATGCTGGGTTGGTTACCCAGACTGGGTACTCTGCTTCATAAATGAATCTATTGGAAAGGAGCTTCTCAACTTCCTCCTTACGCACTCTATATCTTTCTAGATCAAGTGACCTTCTCTTTTGATGGACGGGTTGAGTTTTTGGATCAATGTTGAGGGTGTGACAGATTATTAAAGGGTCTATGCCATCCATGTCGGTGTGCCCTCAGGCAAATATACCTTTGCTTTTCTTTAAGAAACATATTAATTCATCTCTTATATATGCGCTCGGCTTCGTGCCTATCTGGACGATCTGATCCTCGTTGTCAATTGATATTGTTACAACCGGTGTTGTCGGTCCACCATCAAAGTTTGAATCTCCCATACGGGGGATAAGCTGGTCGTCGTTATTTTCCTCCATGCTTCCTCCAGGTCACACTAGTCCAAAGCATGAATTATGCGCTCCAAGATTTCCTCGGCTGAGATGGAAGTCCTTGCTCGAACCTAGGAGATATTGTTGCTCCTGGCTCTCACAATGAATCCACTATCATTGAGAGGGTAAGTGTAACGACACACAAATTTATCACTTTGATAAATTTTATTTATTTTTAAATTTATTCGAATAAAAGGTTGATAATACAAATAATATTGTTTTGAGTAATAATAAGTAATAGTAATCTTATTTTGAATTGATATTTACAAAAATAATTTCCTCGAAATCTAAATCGATAAAATGGTTGAATATTGTTTTATCAATAACCAACACTATAATCATAAAACGTGCGCACAGAGCTGGATACATACACTTATTTTTATAATTGAACAAGAATATAAAATAAAATCAATTGATTTGTTTTTGAAAATAAAATGTGTTTTTGACAAAATTGTTAGTAATGCCCTTAAATATGATAATTGATTTATTAAATTAAATTGAGATTTAATGATCAATTATTCAAACAATTATTTTAAATAATGACAATTCATTTTGAATAGATATAAAGTGATAATAAATCATTTATAATAGTTTTATAAAGATATATATTTGATTTGAAAATATAAGAAAAAATCGATATTGCTTTACCGGTATAGTAGCAATTATTGTAAATAATTGTTAATATGAATTTACATGGTTTTATAATTCAAATATGAATATTTTAATTCCTCTAAAATGATAAGAAAATTTTTTTCAAATTTTTTTTACAAATATATGTACATTAAAGTATAAGTGAAAATATGATCGGGAATCGATTCCCCGATTGGCAACGGTTTATTGAACGAAAGTTGTTCAGAATCAATGCAACGTTTTTATATGTCATGTACACATATATAACATACAAATGCATCCACTAACATGCACATGAACATATGTATACATACATATATACATATACACTTAAAAATGCATGCATAATATAAATATATAAGATATTTTAAGCAAGCTTCCTTCTTAAGCTTACATAAGTCAACATATGCATACCCTAAAGTGATGGAAGTGATGGGCACATGGGAGGGAGGGATTTTTCCATGCCTATGGGAGGGGGAGGTGTGTTGGAGAAGCCTTGAAATGGTGATGCAAAAGGTGATGTGTGCATGTCTTCTTTTACACTCTTCTTTTCCTATAAATACCCTACCATATTCTCTTCATTATCATTCCTTTTCTTCTTCATATTTCCTAAGTTTTCTTCTTCTTCTCCATATGCTCTTTAATGGCCTCCTCCTCTAAATAAAATAATGAGCAAAAGTTATGGCAAAGAAATGTCAAAATTATATACATATACAAACTATGTTGCTACCTCCTCAAAAAAAGCTCAAATCTCCACCTCTCCACCTCCCAAACCTACGAAACCACCTTCCACCACCCTTGGTCGTGAGCTTCACCCCCTCTCCAACCTAGGCCATGATCACCAAGGCTAGGCCGAGCCACTGCAAGTGTCCAAAGCTCAGTTTCGTGAAGTTCAATTTCAAGATAGCGGAGCTATAGCCGTTTTAAAACTAGTTCGAGTGAAAATGAAAGTGAGAACTCCTATAAACTATTATATTATATTTTGGATGATGATATGATGTTTGCAAAAGGATGTTTAATATGCTTTGATCATCAAGTTTGTATGTTTACATATGAATGTTGAAAATATATGCAAGTCACGAAAATACACGTCGATAAACACAAAGGAAATCACTATCCTTGAATTAATAAAAAGGTGTGTATGGAATGTTAAACCTCTTTAAAATGGTTTAAAATGAGATTGAAATGTTTTATGAAAATTTGAAAGTGCTTTGGTGAAGTTTGAAAAGAAATGGAAAATTTAGTTAAAAATAAGCACGTCGCATAACGGTAGTTCGCGATTTCGCGTTATAAAAGTTAAACAAGTGTAAAAGTTAGAATATAGCTCGGAATTCTTCGAGATAAAAATTTTCTGAACTATTATATTCATAGTTTTCGAACTAAGAAAGAAAATCAAGATTTTGATAAACAGATTTTGAAATATGAGTAAAACAAGTTTTGGAAAATTCGGTTTTGTAGTTCGGAATCCAAAAAAGGATTTCTTTGAAAATGATGTTTTAAAATTGTATAATAATGTGGAATAAATCTTATAAATCTTCTAAAATGTTTTCAAAGTGATTTGAGTAATAAAATGGATTTTAAAATAATAAAAAGTTGTTTCGATCAATATAGCTTGAAAAGCACTTTCTGATGTACTTTTCACAGCACTTTTCTGTAACTTTTGAAATAAAGTTTTAAACGTAACGATTCATTTTCGAACCTTTTATAAATGTTTTTAAATGATTAGTAAAGTATTTTAAAGGTAATTTGAAGGAGTTATGGAATGATTAAATGTTTTAATGATTTAAGATCGATCAAATAACTTGACCACCTTATGGGTGTCAGAAAGATAGTGTCTAGGTTCGAGTTTGGAAAACCAGATTTTTATTCTTCCTTGCTATTCGAACTGGCCCGACGAAGGGGATAGTAAATTTTATTTACTTGGATCAAAATTTTCCAAAGAATAAAATTTTCCAAATTTAAACAACTTAGATTTCATTTAGATAATCTTCTTGTACTCGATGTTAAAGCCCAAAGAGGGAACTCGTACTATTCATGGAATTTAAAAAGTGGTTTCGCCGTTATTCCACCCATAGTATTTGTTGAATGCAGGAATTGATATTGAGTAGAATTAGATGATTTCTATAGATTACGCTCACTTAATATTTACTAGTTTTGGATTGACATCCAAGATAACATGGTTTTAACTCAATCAAAATTATGAATTTTTGAATTAATAAATCTTTGTTAAGATTTAAATGAAATGATTTTGGAAATGTTTTCCTAAGTGAAAAATGAAATGATTTGGAATTATTCCAAGGTTAAAAAGGGTTTAAGTAACCAAAGGATTTGATAAGAGAGGTTTAACAATTCCGTACATACTAGAGGGAATGTTTTGGAAATGTATATCTCTAAAAGATATTTTTGTTGAAAAGAACTTAATCAATTAAAGAATGATTCCCTATTCACAAAACCTCTTTTTATCGATGATTGGATCGAAGGAACCGGGGTCCGATATCGGGTAATTCCTATCCGAAGACCACTTTGAACCAATGTATGCATTCGAAAAATGAAGACCTGGTAAAGAAAAAGAAGGATAAAGATCAAAGATCTTCGGGATCAAAGGACTGCTTGCTGATAATTCTGGTTTGCTCCCGAATACTGAAGTAGCAGTGGTCCCTTCATTTCTGAAACCCTTCGAGATGAAACTCGCTACTAATGGTAGTAGGAGATGCCTTTGGTTTCGTTCAGTCCCAGAATGAACCTGTATGGATGAATGTCTGACGTTACATTTCTAGTTACGTATGTGATCTCTACGAGCGTATTATCTGCTTGGTGGTGGAAAAGACAACTTTTCTTAGCTTAACACCCTTTCCTGAGACGTACGAGCTCAGTAGTTATACGTTTGTAGAAATCAGTTGTGTGACCATGGAATGGCAGTGTGGCATTCAAAGGAAGATGATGTGAAATGTGAAAGGTAATAGTTACCTCAAGCCATACACCCGGAAATGGCCGAAACAGGGTAGATGCGGCAAGGCTTGTGGTTCGCAACCATTAGGATATGATCATCCCCTTCTAGATATATTTATTTCCACTATGACGATCGGGACTTAAATTATTGGGGATGTATGCTTTGAGGCCCTCGGATAGGTCGGTAACGACCGAGGTGATGACATATTCTGTACTATATAGGAAGAGGTAGGCCGGTCTTGTGTTGGTAGAGGACCATCAGTTGGGCCTCGGCACATTCCTCTAGAGATGTACTGCCGGAAGGTAGTCCCTTCACCTAGTCATTTGTATGGAAATTCATTCTCCAATAAGTGCCTGCCATTTTGTTTGTAGAGCCTAGTATGCAGGAATTTAATAATGGTAACAATTTCGCTAAAATCAATAAGTTTACTTGCAAATGTTTTCAAAGGGTATGTCACTTAAAATAATATCAAGTGATTTTACGTAATAATGATTTGGTTATTATAAGGTAAAAACCAGTTCTGTGTTTATGTGCGGCGTGGTCTTATGAGATACCTTTTTGTTTGCAAAACGCGTATTTTGAGTACTCACACTAGTTCCATGACTGACTTGGAGTTTATTTTCCTTTCCCTTAAACTCTAGGTGCCCTAATTTTCCCAGGCTGCCTAGTAGTCAAGTTTAGTATAGAAGAAAGCTGGATAGAGCTCGAAGCATGGAGTTAGAAGATTTTTGGTCTATTTCCACCACACTCTTGTACTATAGTATTCTGCATTTGTAAGGACAAAAATTTATAACTGTCCATGTTTTGAACTCTGATAAATGTATTTTAATTTCCGCTGTAGTTTTTATTGAAATAACATATTTGAGATCCTGTTTTGTCTTTATTTTTCTTTCTTACACTTGAGAATCAGCTTCTCCGACACTTGGATTTACGGCACTTGAATACCGAGGATGTATTAGTGTCTATTTTCGAGAGTCGAAGAAACGGGTCCTCACATCGTGGTATCAGAGCTTAGGTTGAGCGAACACCTGATCCTAATGGGGGTAAAAGACTCATCATAGATAGGGATAGTAATGCCCTAGGATGAGTAACTCATTAGAGATAGGGTTAGTAATTCCCTAGAATGAGTTTGAGAGTATTATATATGAGCGCGTATTTGTTAATATTATATACAAATGATTTTGGTTTTGAAAATTGGTAAAGGAAATAATTTTACCTAGGATTATATTTTGAATATAAAGAATATTTTTCAAGTAATATAGTTATTTGATTGAGGAAGATAATACTCAGTTATTATCATTAATTTATGGGTTGTTTAATTTAAAAGTTAAGTACGAACACCTCGGGAATTTAGTTTAACAATTTGACTATGAGGTATTCAATAAATAATAATGTTTATTAAAGGAATTTATTTAAGGTGAATAAATCTTATGAATATGTTTTACATAAGTGATTTTATGAACTAGATTTATAAAACGTGCTTTATAAAGGAATTTTTTAGAATTTAAATTCTAGTACTTTTGAATGAAATTTAAAATGATTTTTGGAAAAGGAATAATAATGGTATTATTTCTAAAATGGGATTTTTAAAACAAAAAACAATCTTATGATTAATTGATCTGAGTGGCTCGAAAGTAACTAAAAATGGATAGGAGATGTGTTCGGATGGTCAACGCATCTCTTAAGTATTCCCCTGCTTGTTAAGGAAATATGCGATACTATTGGTAGTACCCACTTCCTTGGTATCATTTTTGAGTTATTCGATCAATATAATTTCTAAAGTAAAAGGAATAATGTGAATCATTAATTGATGAGTTAATTGATGATTGTCGATTTTTATCAAAGTGCATTATCTTAGTTGATAAGCATGGGTATGCTTTGATCTTTAAAAGAAATAGTTAAAGTTAATAATGAATGATTTTGGGTTTGTAGTAAACGATGTTTTAGCAACATTTGTTTTTATACCCTTGAACGACACTTTGGAAGAAATCTTATGAGTATATCTAGATCTTTAATAATGGGATTTTAAAGATAATAACAAGTATTGGAATCTTTTATATAAAGATAGAAATGTTACGAGTTCAAACTATAAAAGCAAAAGAGAAGTTCATTATTACAGTGTTTTGGTAATAATTGATTTAATCACTTTGATTGTATTTTGAAGTAAGAAAAAACTTTTTAAATATACATATAACATTTGAATAGGTATATAAATACTTTTATATGTTAAAACTGGTATAAGTAAAGAGAATATATATAAAGGAAGTTTTAATTAATAAAGGAGTGTTAATTGATAAAGAAAGTTTTAATAAATAAAGAATGTTTTCACATTTGATATTAGTTAAAGGAAGTTTATGGTGATGTGTTAATTTAATGAATTATTTTGAAAATGAGTTTTCTAGAAAACCATTAAGATACGTTAGAAATGTATCATAGTAAAATAAAAGATATTTGTCTTTTGAAAAGAAATGTGTTTTTAAGTAGGATTATTGGAAATAAAAATGTAAAATGGTTATGTATAAAGAAATATCTTTATAAAAGTTTGAATAAAGAATGAATGTTTTATGAAATGTTTTCATAAAAATTTTTGAAAGATTATATGAAGTATATGGATTATTTCATCGCACGATTTAATCTAAGATTCGAGTACAGAACTTTGACATGTTTGACACTTATCTGAAAGAGGATTTATCACTTGATTCTTGATGACGAACATTGATGAGGGTTTGTGGTTGGATACTTGAGTTTTCTATCATAGTTGAGAGCCATGCAAGGAAAACTAAAGTTCTGATCGGAAAGCCTAATCAGAGTCCGCACTAAAGGATCGAGAGATCAATACTAGTTCGGAAGTAAAGTTGTGAATTCGAATAATAGATATTATGTACGAGTGATCTATATACATCGTACGGGTATAAGTTTAAAAATAAATATTTTGGGCAAACCTTTGGGTTTTGTTTTGGGTAATTTCGAGGACTAAATTCTTTTAAGAGGGGAAGTCTGTAACGACCCGCAAATTTATCACTTTGATAAACTTTATTTATTTTTAAATTTATTCAAATAAAAGGTTAATAATACAAATAATATTGTTTTGAGTAATAATAAGTAATAGTAATCTTATTTTGAATAGATATTTACAAAAATATTTTCCTCGAAATCTAAATCGATAAAATGGCTGAAAATTGTTTTATTAATAACCAGCTCTTAATCATAAAACGTTGCGCACAAAGCTTGATACATACACTTCTTTTTATAATTGAACAAGAGTATAAAATAAAATCAATTGATTTGTTTTTGAAAATAAAATGTGTTTTTGACATTGTTAGTAATGCCCTTAAATATAATAATTGATTTATTAAATTAAATTGAGGTTTAATGATTAAATAATTATTCAAATAATTATTTTAAATGATGAAAATTCATTTTGAATAGTTATAAAGAGATAATAAATCATTTATAATAGTTTTATAAAGATATATATTTGACTTGAAAATATAAAGAAAAATCGATATCGCTTTATCGGTATAATAGCAATTATTGTAAATAATTGTTAATATGAATTTACATGGTTTTATAATTCAAATATGATCATTTTAGTTCATCTAAAATGATAATAAAATGTTTTTCAAATTTTGTATACAAATATATGTACGTTAAAGTATAATTGAAAATGTGACTGGGAATCGATTCTCCGATTGGCAATGGTTTATCGAACGAAAGTTGTTCGAAACCAATGCAATGTTGTTTATATGTCATGTAAACATATATAACATACAAATGCATCCACTAACATGCACATGAACATTTATATACACACATATATACTTATACACTTAAAAATACATACATAATACAAATATATAAGATATTTTAAGCAAGCTTCCTCCTTAAGCTTACATAAGTCAACATATGCATACCGTAAAGTGATGGAAGTGATGGGCACATGGGAGAGAGTGGTTTTTCTGTGCCTATGGGAGGGGGAGGTGTGTTGGAGACGCCTTGAAATTGTGATGCAAAAGGTGATGTCTGCATGTCTTCTTTTACACTCCTCTTTTCCTATAAATACTCTACCCTCTTCTCTTCATTATCATTCCTTTTCTTCTTCATATTTCCTAAGCTTCTTCTTCTTCTCCATATGCTCTTTAATGTCCTCCTCCTCTAAATAAAATAATGAGCAAAAGTTATGGCAAAGAAATGTCAAAATTCTATACATATACAAACTATGTTTCTACCTCCTCAAAACAAGCTCAAATCTCCACCTCTCCACCTCCCAAACCTACGACACCATTTTCCACCACCCTTGGCCATGAGCTCCACCCCCTCTCCAACCTAGCCCATGAGCACTAAGGCTAGGCCGAGCCACTTCAAGGGTCCAAAGCTCAATTTTGTGGAGTTTAATTTTGACATAGCGGAGCTACAGCCGTTTTAAAACTAGTTCGAGCGAAAATGAACGTGAGAACTCCGAAACAATTATATTATATTTTGGATAATGATATGATGTTTGCAAATGGATGTTTAATATGTTTTGATCATCAAGTTTGAATGTTTTCATATGAATGCTGAAAATATATGCAAGTCGCGAAAATACACGTCGATAAGAACAAAGGAAATCACTTTCCTTGAATTAATAAAAAGGTGTGTATGGAATGTTAAACCTCTTTAAAATGGTTTAAAATGAGTTTGAAATGTTTTATGAACATTTAAAAGTGTTTTGTGAAGTTTGAAAAGAAATGGAAAATTTAGTTAAAAATAAGCATGTCGCGTAAGGTAGTTCGCAATTTCGCGCTATAAAAATCAAACAAGCGTAAAATTTGGAATATAGCTCAAAATTTTTCGAGATAAGAATTTTTCGAACTATTATATCCATATTTTTACAATGAAGAAAGAAAAACAAGATTTCCATAAGTAGATTTTGAAATATGAGTAAAACAAGTTTTGGAAAAAATCTCGGTTTTGAAGTTCGGAATCGAAAACTGGATTTCTTTAAAAATAATGTTTTAACATTGTTTAATAATATGGAATAAATATTATAAATATTTTAAAAAAAAATTAAAAGTGATTTGAGTAGTAAAAATGGATTTTCAAATAATAAAAGTCGTTTTGATCAACATAGCTTAAAACGCACTTTCCGTGGCACTTTTCGCAGCTCTTTTCTATAACTTTTGAAATATAGTTTTAAACGTAACGATTCTTTTCCGAACCTTTTATAAATGTTTTTAAATGATTAATAAATTATTTTAAAGGTAATTTGAAGGATTTACGAAATGATTAAATGTTTTAATAATTTACGGTCGATCAAGTAATTTGACCGCCTTATGGTTGTTAGAGAGATAGTGTCTAGGCTTGAGTTTGAAAAATCAGTTTTCTGCTCTCCCTGGCTATCCGGACTGGAACGACAGAGGTGATAGTATATTTGATTTACTCAGATTAAAAAAATTCAAAGAATAAAGAATAATATTTTCCAGATTTAAACAACTTGGATTTTATGGAGATAATCTTCTTGTACTCGGTGTTAAAGCCCGAAGAGGGAACTCGTGCTATTCATGGAATTTAAAAGGTGATTTCACCGTTATTCCACCCATAGTATTTTTTGAATATGGGAATTGATATTGAGTAGAATTAGATGATTTCTATAGATTATGCTCACTTAATATTTACTAGTTTTGGATTGACATCCTAGATAACATGGTTTTAACTCAATCAAAATTATGAAATTTTGAATTAAGAAATCTTTGTTAAGATTTAAATGAAATGATTTTGGAAATGTTTTCCTAAGTGAAAAATGAAATGATTTGGAATTATTCCAAGATTAAAAAGGGTTTTAAGTAATCAAAGGATTTGATAAGAGAGGTTTAATAATTCCATATATACTAGAGAGAATGTTTTGGAAATGTATATCTCTAAAATAGATTTTTGATAAAAAAAAAAGCTTAATCGATTAAAGAATGATACCCTATTCACAAAACCTCTTTTTATCGATGATTGGATCGAAGGAACCGGGGTCGGATCTGGCATTATTCCTATCCGAAGACCACTTCGAACCAATGTATGCATTCGAAAAATGAATACCTGATAAAGAAAATGAAGGATGAAGACCGAAGATCTTCGGGATGAAAGGACTGCTTGTTGATAATTCTGGTTAGCTCCCAAATACTAAAGTAGCAGTGGTCCCATCATTTCTACAACTCTTTGGGTTGCAAGGACTACTCGCTACTAATGGTATTAGGAGCAGTGCCTTCGGTTTCGTTCGGTCCCAGAACGAACTTGTATGGACGGATGCGTGACGTTGCATTTCTAGTTACATAAGTGATCTCTATGAAAGTATTATCTGCTTGGTGGTGGAAAAGGAAACGTCTCTTAGCTTAACACCCTTTCCTAAGACGTACGAGCTCAGGAGTTATATGTTTGTAGAAATCAGTTGTGTGACCATGGAATGGCAGTGTAACATTCAAAGGAAGATGATGTAAAATGTGAAAGGTAATCACTACCTCAAGCCTCACACCCGGAAATGGCCGAAATAGGGTAAATGCGGCAAGGATATGTGGTTTACAACCATTAGGATATGATCATCCCCTTCTAGATATATTTATTCCCGCTATAATATTCGGGACTTAAATTATTATGGATGTATGCTATGAGGACCCTCAGATAGGTCGGTAACGACCGGGGTGATGACATATTCGGTACTATGTAGAAAGAGGTAGACTGGTCTTGTGTTGGTAGAGGACCATCAGTTGGGCCTTAGTACATTCCTCTTGAGATGTACTGCCAGAAGGCAGTCCCTTCACCTATTCATTTGTATGGAAATCCATTCTCCAATAAGTGCCTGCCATTTTTTTTGGTAGAGCCTAGTATGCTGGAATTTCATAGTGGTAACAATTTTGGCTAAGATTGATAAGTTATTTGCAAATGTTTTCATAGTTATGTCATTAGAAATAATATCAAGAGATTTTACGTAATAAGGTAAAAACTCGTTCCATGTTTATGTGCAGCGTGGTTTTATGAGATACCTTTTTGGTTCCAAAACGCGTATTTTGAGTTCTCACACCAGTCCCATGACTGACTCGGAGTTTATTTTCCTTTCCCTTAAACTCTGGGTGCCCTAATTTTCTCAGGTAGTCTAGTAGTCAGGTTTAGTTTAGAAGAAAGCTGGATGGAGCTCGAAGCATGGAGTCAGAAGGTTTTACTAAAGATTTTTAGTCTATTTTCACCACATTCTTGGGCTGTAGTATTTCGCATTTGTAAGGATAGAAATTTATAACTGCCCATGTGTTTAACTCTGATAAATTTATTTTAATTTCCACTGTAAAGTTTTTATTGAAATAACATATGTGAGAATATGTTATGTCCTTATTTTTCTTTCTTATCCTTGAGAATATGCTTCCCCGGCACTTGGATTTACGGCACGTGAATACCAAAGATGTATTAGTGTCGACTTTCGAGAGTGAAAGAAATAGTTCCTCACACTGAGAGTGATTGTGCCTTCTGTTCCTTCATGCTAGTGGGGCTGAACCTACTCATTCCAACTTTTTATAAGATTATTTGTTTTGTGTAGGTTGGCTAGGGATAAAAGATCCCTATCAGCCATGCAGTCTCGGCCCCCAACATGAATGGAGCATTGATTGGCTTGCGTGCTCTCTCAAGGGCGGTGGTTGTTATGAATTCTTTGACTTCAATGCTCCAGGGGATCCCACTGCGAATGGTAGCATTAAGTAGCCCTCATGTTATCTAAGGCATACCACCATTAAGGGTTGCTAACTCATGTTGTAGCGTGCGGGCTCCCTTTTTTGCTTGCCGGAGTGATATGATGTAGCTATCTCTAGCGGTCTGCTAGTTGCTACAAACACACCATATTCCTCCCTTGATTGTTCATTGTTAGCCACTGATAGGCAACAATAACATCCAGGTCCACTAATGTCAGTCTACCTATTAAGATATTATATGCGGACGGACAGACCACCGGAACAAAATTTACCTGAATCTTGGCTGCAAGAGGTTCTTGGTCGAAAGTGACTATGGGATCCTAGGGGTACTATGCCAACTCCCCTATACACATAGAAAGGTAGTACTCAAGGAGTAAGGCTGGAGGTAGGAAGATTCGTTTTGTCAAAAACTTCCTTGAATGTTACATTGATAGGGCTGCCCGCATCAATGAAGACCCATGTACCTTCGTACTGGCTACACTAACTGATATGACAATGAAGGCATGATGAGGGAACCAACTCCTTTCTTGTCCTCTACCGTGCAAACGATGTTCGATATCTCTTCTTTTACCCTAAGAGCCTTTGTGGCTCAAAAGTCGATTGTGTATATTTGACCTTTGGAGGTGAGCTCTCTACTATATCAGGCTTGCGCCCCTGGTATTTTCGACTAAGTGCAAGCCACCATAAATTGACAATATCTTTATATTGATCGTGGCCACATTGTTGTCATCCACCCGTTGGAATTGAGCAGGTGGGTTAAGCCGGTTCTTGCGCTGCTCTACTTGTTGCCTCACATACTATACGAATATTCCTAATGTATTAGTCGCTTTATTCATCTTTAAGATGCTGACATTTGTTGGTGGAATGACCATTAAACTTATGGAATTCACAATATTTTCCATCACCCCTAGGCTCCTCCCACCACCTGGTCTATAAGGAAGCAAGCCATTGAAAGGGCACGCGATCACGCATGGCAAGATAGATTGTTTCCATGTCATGATTCAAAGTTAATTTGTGTACCTAGGCTTGAAGCGTGAACCGTCTCCTATATGCTTCCTACTACTTTCTTGATAACCGTTCTTTTGGCGATTGTCTTCCCTTAGGATAGCTTTGATATTCTGCCCGCTATCCTCAGCGGTGTCGGTGATATCAGCCTCTTCTACCCTCATTATGCCGTTCGCCCTCTAGAGAAAATTGGTCAGGGATAAAGCATGTTGTTTCTACAGTTCCTTTCACATTCGGGACTGGTACCTTACTCCTGAACAAAGGGTGACTACCAAGTTATTCTTGTCAGTTCCCATAGCACGAGTTGGTTCTTTGTTAAAACGGTTGATGTACGAGCATAGGGACTCAGTCGGGCCTTGTCTTATGTTTTCTAGATCGCTTTTCATCGTAACTTTGGTTTTTGAAGCAAAGAAGAGAGCTTTGAAGTTGGAACATAACTAGGCCCAAGTGTGGATATTATCGGCTTAGAGATGAAGGAACCATCGGGAAGCCAGTCTAGTCAGTGTGGAGGGGAAAAGTTGGCACTTGGCTTGGCCGAAGAGCTAATTGGCACAGGTTACTAAGTTGAAGGCAATAATGTGATCAAATGGGTCAGTGCTTTCACCGTACTTGTCCATGCAAGGAAAACTGCACCTCCGGTGGATGTAGGTGTTCAATATCTCTTCGAAGAAAGGATCTTCATTTTCGTCATCCGAAAGACCCTCACCACATGTGTTTCTAGTTTAAATTATATGCATTTGCTGATGTAAAGTGTCCATTTCTTTAAGAAGACAAGCTTTCGCACGCCGCAAATGGTGCCTAGGGATGGAAATGGGGCGGGTAATATACGGGGAATGCATCCTCCACCCCATCCCTGCTACCCATTTATGCCCCCCAATCCCCGCCCCAACCCAATTTAATACCCAACGGATTTGGGTAGGGGAATACCCATTAGTTATGGGGAACCTGTTGGGTACCCATTAAGGCAAGATGAAGAAAAAAAATTGATAAATAAAATTAAATGGCCAAACAAAAGTTTTAAATTTAAATCAAATAAATATTAATTATACTTCATAATCCCTAAAAAATAAAAGATAAGCCTTCAAGTTTGAAACAAAAAACATAACCAACCATATAGTCATAATTTCATAACTCTTAATAATTTAAAAAGTAGACAAATCATAAGCAACAAAATGAAACTAAAATAGTCATGGGATCGAATAATTTTTTCTTAATATGTGTGTATATGTATATATATACACGTTAAAACTATAAACAGAAACTATGTATACCAAGGTCGGATATAGAGGAATAGTATCACCTCCATACCTGCCCCGGCCCCGTTTCGGGTATTGAAATCATCCCCCACCATTGCTCCATTATCTGTCAAGACGGGGAATCCCCGCCCGATTAGGGGTGAGTCCCAGTGGGTACCCATCCCTGTAGATTAAATTTCCATCCCTAGTGTCGGCCCCTTATTGTAGAGAGCTTCTTCGTCATATATTTGGTGATGGGGATCGTTGACGGTGGTATGACAAGGGAGAACGATGGCATCGGCCCAGTGCAAGTGACCTACTCTTGATGACGAGGGTGACCCAGGCGGGTAGAGCCGTCTTTTGCAAGACTTAGGTCGGGGCACTTCCGCTGGGGTCGGGAGTGAACTAATAGTTCTTTAGGTTTTGAATTTCTACCTCATCCTCCGCCACTAGGACAGTTAAAGCATAGATCGCATGCTCCATCTACTTCCCTAAGGAAATGAAATGCGGACAGTCTTTCTATTTAAGGGGACTGATGGTCGACGTGGATCTCTTGATACACTACTAGTTTAGCTTCTACAACATCATGGACATTTCCCTTCTCATGGGTAGCATGCACATTCCTATGGTAGACAGGAGCACCTCCTTCAAGGGTTTCCAACACGACCCTCTCACGAACGTAATGCATTATGTTGTATGTGCTGGAAATAACGAGCTTGATAGGGGTCCGGCAAATTTATAGGGAAACTATCGAGCTGAAGTACAGTTGTTTGAGCATCCATTCTAACCTAGAGGTCATTCACATCACAAGAAAGTTGTCATATGTTAGTCAAGCTGTTGATCATGCTGAGCCACATGTCATAGCTCAGCCTAGGAATAGGGCAGATGACACTTACCTTGGTAGCTATATTAGTATTATGACCATTGGGGCTGTCATCTTCGTTATCACCAAGATTTTGCATTGTGTGAATGTCAAAGTAATTTATGGAGAAATAAAATAAAGAAAAGTGAGATCATTTTAGGTGTGGCTCTCCTTCTAGCGCCATATGTTGACTAACAATCTAGCCAACCTCGGAATTATAATTACGAGAAGATTTTAACAAAGTAACTCGCTAATATTTTTAAAAAATGTAAAACGAGGAGATAATATTTGCAAAATTAGTAAAGACACACGGTATAAAGCGGTTCGATCAATGTTGATCTACATCCAGTGTGAAGAATTTCTTTTGCTTTGTTTCTCATACAAAGACTACTGTTACGAGAGAAACATAACAAGAAATTATAATGCTTGAGAGCTTGTGTTATCCAACCCTTGTGAAAATGCATGTTGTGATCTATTTATAGCTGCGGGAATATGTGTTGAATGGTTGAGATTGCGTAGTTGAGCCATTGAAATCATGCTGGGCCATTGATCGTGTTGCTCGGCCTGATGCATGATAGTTGAAGTGCCATTTAGAGTGTATGGTTGAGATGATTGCCAGCTGGCCGACCGTATTTGAACATGCTTTGATCAGGGATAGGTGATATGAATCAGGTAGTGGTTGTGCAGAGGTGCTTTGGTGGTAGAAAAGGACATGGAGTGGTTACTATGCAGTAACACTTTTGTCAAATGAACAGTGTCATTTGTGTCGATATTTTCGGAGGAACGGTGTAGACGAAGCTTCCTTTTTCAAAGGTAGGCATTCGTGACTGCAGCGTGTCGAGACAAGACAAGAAAAACTCAGAAGGTGCAGGCAATTGATAAAGAAGAGAAGCAAAGGACTCAGCTGTGGAGTGGGATGTTGATCGGGGCACTCAGCTTTTGGGAGGCATGATGTATGTTGGGCCGCCGTCTATTGCCATCGTCCACTAAAAACCGTTGGGAGATTTGTTTTGATTCGTGTGGGCCACTTTTGATTGGAGAACTAGCCGCTTAGGTTGGTTGTAGGCTAAGTGAAGTAGGTGAGCCAAATATACTAGCCTTTGGAAACACGTGGGCAGAAGTTAGGGCCTAGATACAGATCGAGATTTGGCTATTCGAGTCATGTCGGCTGGCTCATCCTATTCGTGTGAGGAAAACGAGCAACATTTTCCATATTTAATTGTTTCAAATGAAAATTGAAGCTCGCTCGACAAGTTTGATGGGTGCACTTTTGTAATGACCCAAGATTTTAGGAATTTATCCTGAAAAATATAAATGAATTTAAAATAAATTTTAAATAAATTTTAAAGGAGGAATTGATATAGCTTGATAGTGTATCAGTGTGTGTACATGAGTGCACAGTAAATGCACATGAATATAAGCTAAAACCCTGAACTCCAAGAATACATACATATTGATGTGTATGGAAATATATATATATATATATATATGTAGATTAAATTCTTAAAAGTAGTATGCATAAGTAAATGTATATATGAGTGCTACTGAATAATTTGAGTGTACATGTGCATATGTGTGTGTGTCAGTATAGAATGATGTATGAATATATAGGTGGGAATACTAATTATTTCAGAAAGACTTATATACAAATATATATGTGTTAATAAAATACTAGAGTTTAAACTAGTGAAATAAAATATACAGACACATTATAATATAAGTAGAAATGAAAAGAATGGAGATATAAAAAGGAATAATTCTCTTATAAATAAATGAAGGAAGTACATACCATTTACATGAAAGCTAAAAATAGGAAAATAAGATAAAAACAGAGAAGTTCTTGGTATAGGCAGAATTAGAAAAGAGTATTTAATAAATAACAAAACCAAGTCACATTTTTAGCATGATTGTAGACAAGGGGGAAAAGTATTTTCTGAAAAGCAAATTTCTGAAAAAAAAATGTGTAACCACTTTTCTCTTCACCCAAATTAAGCCGGGAAGGGGTAAAACTTTGGGTTTAAAATTCAGATAACATGATTTTCTGGTGGGCAAAAATGGACTTAGCCAATACCCAAAACCCTAAGAGAGAGACCCTGTGTATATATACATGTATATGCAGCAGCCTCCTCTTCTCCTCAGAAAAGAATTTTGAAAAAAAAAAGAAGAAAAAACAATACCACAGAAATCATAAGACAAGGGAAGAAAGAGAGCTTGAGGATAAGAGCAGGAGTTCATCAGTTAATTAAGGAAACAAAGGAGAGAGCTAGGTGAGAAAACTCACTCAAAAATCTAAGGCAATAAGTCCTAATGTAGGCAGCCAGTTAAAAGTATTTTCTTAAAAGAGTATTTTCATATATGAATGTTTATCTGTGAATTTAAACCTGAATATGTTTTGAGTTTCTTTGGTTGATCACTTGTTTTATTATAACAAAGTTTTATACATGTCTGTTTTATACACTCAGATCTCTGATATGTTAATATTTAGGGATATAAACAAATACCCAGAAAATAAAATGTTGAGAAAAGGTAAGTAGCATTGGTTTTGGCTCAACCCAGAAAGATGTAAATAATGTTGAGCTGCAATATACTCATGTATAAGTGCTGAGGCTTGAAATAAAAAGGAATTAGGGGTGCAATAGGGATTGCCTATGTGCTGATGCTCCTGATTCAATAAAATACATAGCAAACAAAATTTTGTGATTCAGTGAAACCAGGTCATCCTGAGTTTAACTCAAGCACAAATGTTTGCAAAAGAAAAACTCTCCCAGAAGCTATAAGCCAATGTTAGTTGCCTAAACTCCTTTTAAAAAATACCAGGATGAATATCTATATATATATACAGAACCTTATTTTGTAGTCACCAATGGTTGTTTGCTTGTTGTTTCTGTATGGTCATGAATAATATGAGATACCATGATATAGATGTTTTCAGTTAATGAATCACTGAATGGTTTTGTCATGAACAATCAAAAGGGGTTATTATTAACTAAAACCTGATTAGGAAATTGGGGTCAAGAATACTGCAGGAATGACTTGTGTGCTTGAGTAACATAAGTTGACACATGGCTTGTTTAAGTCCTGAGATCTTTGTGTAATGGAGTGAATTAGTTCATTACAGTGTGTCCATTGATTCATAAATATTGCAGATGAGACCAAGGATAGATAAATATACCAAGGAAATAATACTTGAGCAGATGAGAAAACTAGAGTTTTTCCCAGATTTGAAATATGAGAATTGAATAAGTGATTTAACTCATATTAGTTATTTTCCTGTTTGGTATGAATGATTGTTTGTCTATGATTGAGTGTATGCTTGAATGTATGTGCCATATTCATATGTGTAGTCTCTGGAAAGAAAGTTAAATTGTGCACATGCACAATGACACAGAGCATGCACACAAGTATTTACCTGATTCCAAAGGACAGAACCTTATGTATTTGTACTTAACTTGATTTTAACCTAATTAACAAATTGCTTTTGTGAATTTTCTCATACCAGACATGTGTCTGACCCTAGTGTGCTAATGGCATCTGGGGTGTCTCATTTAAAATGAGGCAGTTTCAAATGCTTTTTCAGGGATTGCAGCAACTAAATAGGAGTAGGAGCAAGGCCTTGAGAAGAAGATATAGCATGCTAGACTTAGTTAGATAAGAGCCTAAATGTTGAAATCTGCATGTATTGATAACTTAAATTGCTACTTGTACTAAGTGTTGAATATTGGAGGGATATTTTGTTAAGTATTTTGTTAAGAATTTGACTTGTATCTGGAATCTATGAACCTAGTTAAATTTCTGATATGTTTAAAAGTTAATCGAAATCTTTTAAGTAGATTTAGCAAGAACACCATGTTAAAAATTGAATGATTACATTTTATAAATGCATTAGTCAATCATGAATCTTTGGAAAGGATTTAAGTTTTGGAAAATCTGGAGAGTTGATTCTCAGAAAATCTAAATGGTCTTATTTTCTAATATAGCATATGTATGCAAAAGAAATAGGCATAGGTTAAATGATTTATATGGCTGCAAGGTTTCCATAATTAAACTTGTTCCATACAAATGTTTCATGTCCTATTTTTAATTAAAGAAAGGATCTGTAATAAGGTAGATGGAAGCCAGATTCAAATAGTTGCAGTTATATATGCACATAAACATGTTTAGTGCAAATATCAACACACCTTTTCCTTTGCACTTGTAATAGGAATCTGAATTTCACTCAGATTTAACCAAATGCATTTTAAAATGCCAGACAGATCTTATAAGAAGAAATACAAACATGAATAATGATAAACACTTCTATCATCCTCAAAACCCAAGAACCAGACTCTTAATTCATATCAATACAGAAGTCTTCCAAGTTATAGGGATGGGTTTCAAAATGATTAAGCAAGAATTATTGCTTTGTATGATGGAATTTAGGCAAAAATAGAATATATATATATGTGCAGATAGGTAGATAACAGATTCCAAACTGCACAGAAGAAAAATGAAAAGAAAAAAAAAACAAAAATTGTGTTTGATCCAACCAGCATAGTACTCGAACTCGTGATCTCTTGTGTATAAGTTAGGCGCGTTTCCATTACGCCTAGATGTTGCTTGTGTTCACTTAGGATCCACTTCTTTTTAGCTTGATTTTGTCACTATTCAGAGCTTAACACAAACATCTATATTAAAAGCTTGTTTACTACTGATAATTACTTGATCACTTCTTAGTTAGGATAAACAGACTAATATGTATGTTACCAGTGGATTGTTTGGTCAAAAAAAATAATTAGCAATCCAATATCCTCTTGTTTTCCAGAACTCTGATTCAAACAAGAGAGGCATATACATCCTCATATGTATGTGCTTACCTTTGTGAATGTACTGATATATTTATATTGGTTGATTATTGTGATCCTGGATATATTTTGGTTTATTGGAGAAAGATATTGACCCTGAGAATTATATTTACAATGGATGATATATCTATATATATATATCCTCTTTACCTTAAAAAAAAAATTCTTATGAAATTAGAGTATAAATAGGAGGGTCATTTCAGTTGGTATCAGAGCTATGTTATTTAACATAGAAGAAGTAAGGATCAAGTTCTTAGATAGAAATGAAATTAAAAGGAACTAAATATATATATAACAATGTGCTCAGTGTGAAAAAAAAACCACTGAAATAATAAAATTACTAATCAAACTAACCAGCTATGTAAATTATTATTAGCAAACTATGGTAGGGAGACCACCAAATCAGGGAGCAGGATCTTCCCATGCACCACCAATGGTCAATCTGCAAGACTTGGTGAGAGCATTTAGGGATGGGGCAGGACAAAGGCAAGAAAATCCCTATGAAGAACTCTCAAAATTACTTAAGACATATACTCATTTAGGAGGCAAAAGCTTTGAAGGGATAGAGAGTATCATGGAAATTCAAACATGGTTGAGAACATTGGAAAGAATTTTCAATGACATGCAACTTGATGATCAAAGAAAGAGGCAAGTGGCTTCAAGACAGCTAAAAGGAGTAGCTTTAGGCTGGTGGGAAGTAATCATTGCAGGAAGAAATGAGAATGAAATCACTTGGAATCAATTCAAAGAGATGTTGGAAGCAAGGTTTGTACCAGCATCAGCAAAGACTACGTTGCTAGAAGAATTCATTAGACTTAGACAAGGAACCATGACTGTCACAGAATACACTCAAAAGTTTGAGGGGCTTTCCACATATGGAGCAATGCTTGTGGCAGATGAGGCATCTAAAAATGATAGGTACATAAAAGGTCTGAACCCAGGACTTAGCAGAGCCATGTTACCCTATGCAGACAAGACTTTTGATCATGTGATAGACTTAGCTTTGAGGTTGGAACAGCATGACAAGGAAAGGGAGAAGTTCAGAAATTTTAAGAGCAATAATAACAAGAAAGGTAAGGGGAGGTATCACCCTTATGATAAGAAGAAAGAAGAGGCTAGTAACAAAAGCACTGGAGATGTCAAAGCTAAGGAAGACAAGAAGAAAATTGTGTTCCATCAGTGTGGAAAGGAAGGGCATATCAAACCAAAATGTCCAGAATTGAAAGGAGGAGCTTTCAAATGCTATCTATGTGGGAAAGAGGGGCATATGAAGAGGAATTGTCCTGAGTATAAACAGCAAGGCAAATTGGCAAATTTGGAAGGGAAAGGCAAAGCCACAGTGGAAAGTAACACTGTAAACCATAGTCAAGTGGAAGGTACATTACTTATTTGTACCATACCCATAGCAGTAGTATATGATACTGGGGCAACTCACTCTTTAATTTCTTATGAATTGGTTAAAATGCTAAAACTGAATTGCATATTGGTTGAAACCCCATTGCATATACACAGTCCATTGGGGAGTTCTAGTGTTTTAAATATGTTTTGTGTGGATGTGGAATTAAACATAGGAGGAAATATTTTTATTTCCAATTTATATGTTTTGAATTACCCAAATATAGGTGTTATATTGGGGGTAGACTGGTTAAGGCAATTTAAAGCCATAATTAATTTAGACTCATCCACCATATCATTGCAAAATCCTAGAGGCCAGAGAATCACAGTTTTATGTGAGGTAGCTAAGGAAGGAAAACTATATCATTTAGTTGACTCAGAAAAAGATTTCAGTAAACTAAACATTGAAGAAATTCCCATAGTCAATGAATATTTGGATGTGTTTGGTGAGGTCAAGGGTATTCCACACCATAGACCAGTAGAATTCCAGATCAATCTAGTTCCAGGAGCAAGCCCAGTGATTAAAAAGCCAACTAGAATGGGGCCAAATGAACTAAAAGAATTAAAGAAACAGTTAGAAGAATTGGAAGAAAAGGGTTTTATAAGACCAAGTAATTCTTGCTGGGGAGCACCAGTGGTATTTGTTAAGAAGCAAGATGGCTCCTTAAGACTCTGCATAGATTATAGAGAATTAAACAAAGTGACTATTAAAAATAAATACCCATTGCCAAGAATAGATGATCTTTTTGATCAATTAGCAGGGGCAAAAGTATTTTCTAGACTAGACTTAGCATCTGGTTTTCATCAAATGAAGGTGGAAGAATCAAGCATCAAGTACACTGCCTTTAACACTAGGTATGGGTTGTATGAATTTTTGGTTATGCCATTTGGCTTGACCAATGCACCACCTTACTTTGTAGATTTAATGAACAGAACCTTTAGAGATTGTTTAGACAAGTTTGTGCTTATTTTCATAGATGACATTTTGATTTATTCCAAGACAGTGGAAGAACATAAGCATCATTTGCACCTAGTTTTGTCTAGACTAAGGGAAAAAGATTTAAAGGCAAAATTTTCAAAATGTGTGTTTTGGAAGGAGGAAGTACATTTTCTTGGCCATGTTATATCTGCCAAAGGAATTTCTGTGAACCCCAATAAAGTAGTGGCTATTCAAGCATGGAAGAGGCCAAGCACTGTGAGTGAAGTGAGGTCATTTATGGGGATGGCAGGGTATTATAGAAGGTTTATAAAAGATTTTTCAAAAATTTCTACACCACTCACTAACCTAACCAGGAAGAACCAAGCTTTTGTTTGGTCAGAAAAATGTGAAAAGTCTTTTGAACAGTTGAAGGAGGCATTGGTGAATGCTCCAATTCTAAAGGTACCACATGGAAATGAAGAATTAGTGGTATACACTGATGCTAGTGGGTTTGGCTTGGGTGCAGTGTTGATGCAACAAGGCCAAGTCATTGCATATGCATCCAGACAACTTAAACCCCATGAAGTAAGGTATGCCACACATGATCTCGAATTAGCAGCTGTGATATATGCTTTAAAACTTTGGAGACATTATTTGTTAGGCACTAAGTTTGAACTCTACACTGACCACAAGTCTCTAAAATATTTGTTTTCACAAAAAGATTTGAACATGAGGCAACATAGATGGGTGGAGTTCTTAGCTGCCTATGACTTTGACATACTTTATACACCAGGAAAAGCAAACAAAGTTGCAGATGCTCTAAGTAGACAGCATGCTAAATTGGCTATGATGATGATAGAAGAATTTAAAAATTTATTTTTGCTAACTGAGTTAGAGATTGGGGAGAATGGTTGTGTGCACATTAATGAGCAGATGCATGGTGCACAAGAAGATAAAGGGAAGTTAAGCTTAATGACACTTCAACCAGATTTAATTCTGAAGGTAGGAAAAATGCAAGAACAAGATGCTCACTTATTAGAGAAGAGAATGCTCCTCTCAAGAGGGGAGGAAGTAATGAAACACCACATTGATAAAGATGGTTATGTGAGATACCAGAACAGGATGTGTGTACCAGAGGACATAGAATTGAAGAGGGAGATATTGAATGAATATCACAGGAGTAAATACTCCATACACCCAGGTAACACAAAAATGTATCAAAATTTGAAAAGAGACTTCTGGTGGAAGGGGATGAAATCTGATATAGCTAAGTACATTGCCAAATGTATGACTTGCCAACAAGTCAAGGCTGAAACTCAAAGACCATCAGGGTTGATGCAACCTCTTAGTGTACCATAGTGGAAGTGGGAAGACATATCTATGGACTTCATAGATGGACTGCCTAGATCTAAGAGAGGTAATACAAGCATATGGGTGATAGTTGATAGGCTAACCAAGGTAGCACACTTCATCCCAGTCAAGTCAGAAAGAACAGCACCAAAGCTAGCTCAAATTTTTATAAAAGAAGTGGTAAGGTTACATGGCATTCCCAAAACCATTGTGAGTGATAGGGATACCATCTTCACTTCAAAATTCTGGAGAAGCTTTCAAGAAGCAATGGGAAGTGAACTATGTTTAAGTACTGCCTACCATCCTCAATCAGATGGGCAGACTGAGGTGGTAAACAAAGTTTTGGAGGACATGTTGAGGGCATGTATACTGGATTTTGGGGGCAACTGGGAAGATTATCTTCATGTAGTTGAATTTACATACAACAACAGCTACCAAAGCACCATAGGAATGGCTCCATTTGAAGCCTTATATGGTAAGCCCTGCTTGTCACCTGTTTGCTGGGTAGAAGCAGGAGAAAGGTCTATTTTAGGACCTGAGTACATACAAGAAACCAAGGAGAAAATTGAGTTGATAAGAAGAAGAATGACAGCAGCTCAAGATAGGCAAAAGAAATTTGCAGACATGAGAAGGAGGCAGGTAGAATATGAAGTGGGAAATTTTGTTTTTATCAAAATCTCACCCATGAAAAATGTGCTGAGGTTTGGAAAACAAGGCAAATTAACCCCAAGATATATTGGACCATACAAAATTCTGGAGAGAATTGGTCCCTTGGCATATAAATTGGAATTACCAGAAAACATGCAAGGCATACATGATGTTTTTCATGTATCACAATTGAGAAGGTGGGTCCATGACAAGGCAGAAATTCTTGAAACCCCAACCCAAGTGCAGATAAATCCTAATTTGATTTATGAAAAGGATCCAGTGGGAATTTTGGCAAAAGATGTGAAGAAGTTGAGGAATAAATCTCTGAAACTTGTGAAGGTACAGTGGAGTCTAGATCCTAGTGATTGCACATGGGAATTAGAAGACAAGGTTAGGATGAATTATCCTAAGCTATTTCCAGATTAAGGTAATTCTGATCTTTGATTGTTTTCTTTATTTTGGATGAATATATTTTTAGTTAGTATAGAACTAAGAATCTATTTAGTAGAGAATATACTTGTTCTCTGAATTAAGTTTAAAATTTATTTTAAGCTTAGGAAAATTGTGGGACACAATTTCTAAAAGGAGGGGTGTATGTAATGACCCAAGATTTTAGGAATTTATCCTGAAAAATATAAATGAATTTAAAATAAATTTTAAATAAATTTTAAAGGAGGAATTGATATAGCTTGATAGTGTATCAGTGTGTGTACATGAGTGCACAGGAAATGCACATGAATATAAGCTAAAACCCTGAACTCCAAGAATACATACATATTGATGTGTATGGAAATATATATATATATATATGTAGATTAAATTCTTAAAAGTAGTATGCATAAGTAAATGTATATATGAGTGCTACTGAATAATTTGAGTGTACATGTGCATATGTGTGTGTGTCAGTATAGAATGATGTATGAATATATAGGTGGGAATACTAATTATTTCAGAAAGACTTATATACAAATATATATGTGTTAATAAAATACTAGAGTTTAAACTAGTGAAATAAAATATACAGACACATTTTAATATAAGCAGAAATGAAAAGAATGGAGATATAAAAAGGAATAATTCTCTTATAAATAAATGAAGGAAGTACATACCATTTACATGAAAGCTAAAAATAGGAAAATAAGATAAAAACAGAGAAGTTCTTGGTATAGGCAGAATTAGAAAAGAGTATTTAATAAATAACAAAACCAAGTCACATTTTTAGCATGATTGTAGACAAGGGGGAAAAGTATTTTCTGAAAAGCAAATTTCTGAAAAAAAATGTGTAACCACTTTTCTCTTCACCCAAATTAAGCCGGGAAGGGGTAAAACTTTGGGTTTAAAATTCAGATAACATGATTTTCTGGTGGGCAAAAATGGACTTAGCCAATACCCAAAACCCTAAGAGAGAGACCCTGTGTATATATACATGTATATGCAGCAGCCTCCTCTTCTCCTCAGAAAAGAATTTTGAAAAAAAAAAAAGAAGAAAAAACAATACCACAGAAATCATAAGACAAGGGAAGAAAGAGAGCTTGAGGATAAGAGCAGGAGTTCATCAGTTAATTAAGGAAACAAAGGAGAGAGCTAGGTGAGAAAACTCACTCAAAAATCTAAGGCAATAAGTCCTAATGTAGGCAGCCAGTTAAAAGTATTTTCTTAAAAGAGTATTTTCATATATGAATGTTTATCTGTGAATTTAAACCTGAATATGTTTTGAGTTTCTTTGGTTGATCACTTGTTTTATTATAACAAAGTTTTATACATGTCTGTTTTATACACTCAGATCTCTGATATGTTAATATTTAGGGATATAAACAAATACCCAGAAAATAAAATGTTGAGAAAAGGTAAGTAGCATTGGTTTTGGCTCAACCCAGAAAGATGTAAATAATGTTGAGCTGCAATATACTCATGTATAAGTGCTGAGGCTTGAAATAAAAAGGAATTAGGGGTGCAATAGGGATTGCCTATGTGCTGATGCTCCTGATTCAATAAAATACATAGCAAACAAAATTTTGTGATTCAGTGAAACCAGGTCATCCTGAGTTTAACTCAAGCACAAATGTTTGCAAAAGAAAAACTCTCCCAGAAGCTATAAGCCAATGTTAGTTGCCTAAACTCCTTTTAAAAAATACCAGGATGAATATCTATATATATATACAGAACCTTATTTTGTAGTCACCAATGGTTGTTTGCTTGTTGTTTCTGTATGGTCATGAATAATATGAGATACCATGATATAGATGTTTTCAGTTAATGAATCACTGAATGGTTTTGTCATGAACAATCAAAAGGGGTTATTATTAACTAAAACCTGATTAGGAAATTGGGGTCAAGAATACTGCAGGAATGACTTGTGTGCTTGAGTAACATAAGTTGACACATGGCTTGTTTAAGTCCTGAGATCTTTGTGTAATGGAGTGAATTAGTTCATTACAGTGTGTCCATTGATTCATAAATATTGCAGATGAGACCAAGGATAGATAAATATACCAAGGAAATAATACTTGAGCAGATGAGAAAACTAGAGTTTTTCCCAGATTTGAAATATGAGAATTGAATAAGTGATTTAACTCATATTAGTTATTTTCCTGTTTGGTATGAATGATTGTTTTGTCTATGATTGAGTGTATGCTTGAATGTATGTGCCATATTCATATGTGTAGTCTCTGGAAAGAAAGTTAAATTGTGCACATGCACAATGACACAGAGCATGCACACAAGTATTTACCTGATTCCAAAGGACAGAACCTTATGTATTTGTACTTAACTTGATTTTAACCTAATTAACAAATTGCTTTTGTGAATTTTCTCATACCAGACATGTGTCTGACCCTAGTGTGCTAATGGCATCTGGGGTGTCTCATTTAAAATGAGGCAGTTTCAAATGCTTTTTCAGGGATTGCAGCAACTAAATAGGAGTAGGAGCAAGGCCTTGAGAAGAAGATATAGCATGCTAGACTTAGTTAGATAAGAGCCTAAATGTTGAAATCTGCATGTATTGATAACTTAAATTGCTACTTGTACTAAGTGTTGAATATTGGAGGGATATTTTGTTAAGTATTTTGTTAAGAATTTGACTTGTATCTGGAATCTATGAACCTAGTTAAATTTCTGATATGTTTAAAAGTTAATCGAAATCTTTTAAGTAGATTTAGCAAGAACACCATGTTAAAAATTGAATGATTACATTTTATAAATGCATTAGTCAATCATGAATCTTTGGAAAGGATTTAAGTTTTGGAAAATCTGGAGAGTTGATTCTCAGAAAATCTAAATGGTCTTATTTTCTAATATAGCATATGTATGCAAAAGAAATAGGCATAGGTTAAATGATTTATATGGCTGCAAGGTTTCCATAATTAAACTTGTTCCATACAAATGTTTCATGTCCTATTTTTAATTAAAGAAAGGATCTGTAATAAGGTAGATGGAAGCCAGATTCAAATAGTTGCAGTTATATATGCACATAAACATGTTTAGTGCAAATATCAACACACCTTTTCCTTTGCACTTGTAATAGGAATCTGAATTTCACTCAGATTTAACCAAATGCATTTTAAAATGCCAGACAGATCTTATAAGAAGAAATACAAACATGAATAATGATAAACACTTCTATCATCCTCAAAACCCAAGAACCAGACTCTTAATTCATATCAATCCAGAAGTCTTCCAAGTTATAGGGATGGGTTTCAAAATGATTAAGCAAGAATTATTGCTTTGTATGATGGAATTTAGGCAAAAATAGAATATATATATATGTGCAGATAGGTAGATAACAGATTCCAAACTGCACAGAAGAAAAATGAAAAGAAAAAAAAACAAAAATTGTGTTTGATCCAACCAGCATAGTACTCGAACTCGTGATCTCTTGTGTATAAGTTAGGCGCATTTCCATTACGCCTAGATGTTGCTTGTGTTCACTTAGGATCCACTTCTTTTTAGCTTGATTTTGTCACTATTCAGAGCTTAACACAAACATCTATATTAAAAGCTTGTTTACTACTGATAATTACTTGATCACTTCTTAGTTAGGATAAACAGACTAATATGTATGTTACCAGTGGATTGTTTGGTCAAAAAAAAAATTAGCAATCCAATATCCTCTTGTTTTCCAGAACTCTGATTCAAACAAGAGAGGCATATATATCCTCATATGTATGTGCTTACCTTTGTGAATGTACTGATATATTTATATTGGTTGATTATTGTGATCCTGGATATATTTTGGTTTATTGGAGAAAGATATTGACCCTGAGAATTATATTTACAATGGATGATATATCTATATATATATATATCCTCTTTACCTTAAAAAAAAATTTCTTATGAAATTAGAGTATAAATAGGAGGGTCATTTCAACTTTAAATCTTGCTTATTAGAAAAATGGCATCAATAGTTGAATACATATGTATTTTTCTTTTTCTTTAAAAGGCTTTAAAATGAGAACTATTTCTCCAAGCCAAGTAAATATGTAGATTTTATGATCTTCAAGTTTCAGTAGTTATATTATTAAAAAAAATTGAGAACAACGGTGATACTTATTTCAGAAGAAAACTCGTTATATTGTCTCAGGGGCTCGAACCCACGTCCTTCAAAATCTCTGTCTAAAGTGGCATATATCTAGCCACTTGAGCTAGAGTTTCCTAACGGTTATATTTATTAATTTGTATGTTATAATTTACTTAAAATAAATGAAATTCAAATATAGATCATGTTTAATTATTTAAAATAACTACATGAAATAAGGTCGTAATAGTGCTTGATTATTCAAATATAGAACGCTTTGTAGGATCGTTTTCACTCTAGAGGAAAGGTGAATAGGGTCTACTAAAATTAATGCGGAAATAAAAATAAAAACAGAAAGTAATGCAGTAAAGATCACACACAGTTTTACCCAGCTTCGGCAAAAACCTACATATGTGCTGCCCCCAAGGTTTCTGATAGAAATTAAATAATCAGACGCTTACAAAAACATGTAAACTTGCGATACCCGCTAACTTGATTAACTTAATTCTAAGCTCAAAACCCTACCGCAACTCAGCCACTGAGTTGCGAAGTCTCGAACTATAAAACCGTAGTTCGTAAACTAGTTAATCTAGAGTTTGACTTAAATAAAAAACAAACTAAAGTACTAAAAATAAAACCCTAATATTTATAACTATTCGGCCCAATAACAAAACATAATATCGGCCCAAATAAAAAGAAAAGGATGCGGCCAAAAATAGGATGATCCTCTTATTCTTCCAGGCCGATTATTCCTTTTATCCCTTCTTCTGAAATTAGGGTTCTGTTCCAATTGACGCCGCCGCTTGGAAGTTGATCGATTGAAGTGATGATTTCACTTTGGTTTGGTTCATCAATCGATCCCTAGCTTTGATTGCACTTGGTCGCTTCAATTGTCTCGAGCACTTCTTTGGTTATGGCTTTGGTATGATTTTAAATTTGCTGTTTAATTAACTTACTAGAAACTTGACTTCATGATTTCTGCCAATGATAAATTGGGTTTAAATAGGGATAAAATCCCTAAATTTTCGTTCATATATTTTGGTTTGAATTTGTCAAATGCTTTGCTCGGCCGTTCGATTCTTGATTGCATGATTTTGATGATTTCTGACTTGTTCATTTCTGATATATTTGAATTTGTTCCATTCTTTGCTCCTACGACCTTTTCATCGTTTGCTTAGAGCTTGGGGCATTTGAATTTGAGATAATTTTGACTTCCTGATATATTGGTATCTATATTTTTGACCCGAACTCTGACTTAATTTTGATTTGTTGTATGCGTATGCTCTGTAACTTACTCTGACTATATACATTGTGATTTTTCTTCGAGTTAAATCTTATGTCTCCATGTATATACATACATATATGTATGTATATATATGTGTGTGATTCTAACTTTGCTTGTTGCATCTCTTTGAAAAACTGTTGTCACTTGATTATTCAGTGCACTTGTTCACTTGCATCATGTAGATGATACTGCACATGTTCACTTGCATTTGTTTGGTGTTGTATTCTCTGGCATCAATTCTGGTTGTCTTGTTTTCATATGTTCATGCCTTCATACCTGAACTAATATATGTGTATACACACACACACACACACATATATATATATATATATATGTGTGTATGTATGCATATATGCATGCATGTGTATATGTGAGACTGGTCTAGTTATGATTGCTGCATGCTCCAATGTTTCTTTGATGTCTCCTCTGTTGCATATGTATGTACATGTCATTGTGCTTGTGTGGTTCCATTTGAAGTCTTGTTTCATGTTGATTTGCTTTGCATTTTGATTTTGTATTCTTTGTTGCATGTCTGGTGCACTTTGAAGTCTGGTGTGTGTTGTTTTCATTTGAAGTCTAGTTGCTTTGTATGATCCTCGAGATTCTGGTCTGTTCTTATTTGGTTGCAGTCCTTGTGTTCACCACTGTTGTGTTTGTATGCACATATGCTCATTGATGTGTTATTGCAGTCTGGTTTCATGTTGAATGAAGTCTGGTCTAGTTCTTGCCTGAGTTATGATAGTCTGGTTTCATGTTTTCATGTTGGTTGAACCTGAGCATGTTTGAAATGTTGTATGTTGTTTCTTTGCACCTGACCATGCCTGAAACTTTGTTGCTTTCCATTCATGTTCACCCATTTGGGCCTGACATGTCTGAAGCTTTGCATGTGTGTTTCTTGCTTTTGCTTTACCATTTGTACAGATTGCTTGCATATTGAATGCTTGAATGCCATTGATGTGTTATTTGTTTTTGCACTTGAGTTGAATCCAGTCTTGGCTTGAGTTTGACCTTGTGCTCACCTGTCCTTGCAATTTTAACAAGCAAGTGTATATCGGTGTGCACGATCTTGTGGCATGTACAGTAATACACTGTGCATGTCACAAGTTGTTCGCGTATTTTTTATTCTAGTTTGAAATAAAAAAAATGATGACAAACAACCCAAATAACTAAGGCAAACAATATTTAAAATATTTTTATTTTCAGTTCGAGTTCACATTATTTTCCAGACTACTGCTTTTGAATTATATGTGACAGGTACTCAGAAGACTGGACATATACTGAAGCTTGAAGACAATAAAAGAGTGTGACAGTTAGTGAATTTATCAATATGTAATCTTGTACAAAATGAGTAAAGCAGTGTTGAGTTGTATATATATTCAAAATAGTTAAAGCTAAAAATATGTATTATTTGATATTGTAATAAAAACAATTGTTTGAATAAAATATTTGTTTATTGTTCAATGAATATTTGTGTATTCTATTCTTACAGTTGTGTTTGAATATTTTATATCAAATAGTATTATATCCAATACATTTAATATTTATATATGTTTATTATCATCAAACAAAAATCATAGGCTATTGTATTCTGCAAGCTTAATTATGTTTTTGTTTAATTTATTACTATTCAATATGTAATTTATTTATTAATATATATTTTTTCAATCATACTATTAATATCATACTAGTTTGAATTTTTTTCGATGAAGTTTATATTTCAAAGAATAAAACCAATGAAATATGAACAAAGTTCATGCTTACTTAGTGAAAATAGCTATAGTAAAATCGTAGGATTTGAGCTTGGAGTTTGGTAATAATAGACTTAATTAATAAGAGAAAATAATGATTTATTTTATTTTATTTTATAAGCACTATTGTCCAAGTGGTTAAATGATTTGACTTTGGTGCGAGAGGTCACAAGTTCGAAACTTGCAAAGCGTGATTTAAAAAAAGATTTTTCAATGAACAAAATGATTCTAAAATATATTAATAAAATGAAGTTAAATGGATTCGAACCTGAATGCTTGAGAACAAAAGTGAATCAAGTGAACTGGAAATATTCTAAAATATTACAAATATGTGCGACCAATGAGAGCTAAATTTGTCGCTTTCTTGAGAATATACTAAATCACGACGAGTTAGTATATAAATTCTAAAATTTTCAGAAAAACGAAAAATCTTGAATGAGATTCAACTTTAATACACACACAGATTAGCTGATTTAGTAATAAATTGTGGTGATTGCACACGCCAGGTAAACACATGAAATTTATAGATAGCCAACTTCATTTGGCATATACTAAGCATGAAATGGCATTTTGCATATGCGTATACTCTATAATCACGTTGCAACAACTATATTGAGACGTTCATAAAGCCCAACATCAATATAGAAAACATAAGAGATGATTAAAAACTAGATGCAATAATAAACACCAGCCAACTTTCAGCATCCTGACCACAAGATCTTATTCAGCGTAAAACCCATTGTTTTCTTCATCATCATTGTCATAATTTATATAGATATACATAATAAACACGATCACAACCAAGCAGGATTTTTCAAGGGAGTAACAACAGCCTTGGTCTGCAAATATCCCTTAAGGCTATCAATGCCTTTCTCTCTTCCTTGGCCACTCATTTTATACCCACCAAATGGAATTGCAGCGTCAAAAACGTCGAAGCAGTTCACCCAAACAGACCCAACTCTCAGTGCTCTAGTTAAAGTGTTTGCTTTATCAATGTTGCTTGTGAAAACGCCAGCTGCTAGTCCATAGCGTGATGCATTTGCACGTCTAATCACTTCATTCAAATCACTGTCACAAATTTCAAAAAGTTCAATTACAAGTTTGCAACTATCACAAGAATGAAAATGTCTTTATCCTCTCCATGATATAGATTTCTTACTTGAACTTAAGGATGGATTGGACTGGTCCAAATATCTCTTCTTTTGCAATGACCATATCATCCTGTAATAAATCTGAACAATGTGAAGAAGAATGCACATATTTTGATAAAACTAAACAAAACAACATTAGAAGTGAAGTCTTGTTGATCGTAATGCACCTTGACATCTGAGAAAATAGTGGGTTGGATGTAGTACCCTTTGCTTCCAATTCTCTCACCGCCGGTAACGAGGGAAGCACCACCATCAACGCCTAATTTTATGTAGCGCAGGATCTTATTGAATTGCTCGTCATCAATCTGAAACCAAACGGCCATAAAGATTTTATTCTCTGTGATTTTCCATGAATTGATTAACAGTAACAGTAACAATAATATTGGATTACTTGCTATTTTACACCGCATTTCATACCAAATTGCATATTAAAACATGTTGTGAAACTAGTTACAAGGATAAGTGCATTTTCTGCCTACTTGGCAGAAAATGAAGTTCTTAAAAGTGTGTTTATTGACACCTTTCGAAATTGCTCTAGTACAAAATGTCATCCGTTTTTTGCGACACAGACAGAAAGTGTCCTATTTTGTAAATAGTTTCAAAATTTGTTTAAATTTTAAATTTCTTTTTTAAAAGTGGTCCAAATGGGTTGAATTTCCAGTAATATGTGCTAATCATGTATGTGTACCTGAGGACCTTGCTCCACACCTTTCTTAAAAGGATCACCAACCACACGTCTCATAGCACGAGCTTTTGCCTTCTCCACAAACTCGTCGTATATTTTTTCATGTACGAAAGTACGGGAACCAGCACAACAACATTGTCCCTATGTAAATCCTCTTTGCTAAGTGGATATATTCATACATACATCAGAAATTAAGGTTATATATGCTAATGATGAAATATACCTGGTTAAAGAACAATGCAAAATGAGCAAGCTCTACAGCTTGATCGATATCAGCATCATCTAATATGATCATAGGAGACTTTCCCCCAAGTTCTAATGTAACAGGCTTGAGGTTGCTTTTTGCAGCCATTCCAAGTACTACTTTACCAGTTTCAGTCGATCCAGTAAAAGCAAGCTAAAACAATATTGGAAGAATTACGTTATGCTACTATTATAAAAAATGCCTTGAAAAGAAATAGGTAATGGATTTTGTAAAGCTAACAAATCAATATATAAATGAAATGTCGACACCTTGTCGACATCCATATGACTAGCAAGAGCTGCACCAGCTGTGGGGCCGAAACCGGAGATTACATTCAGGACACCATCAGGACCTCCTGCCTGTAAAGCATATATTGCAGTAAAATATTATAAAAAATGGGTAGCTGGGGAACACATCTATAAATAACACTTTCAAGGAATATTATTCATGCAACTTCAACAAAAAATTGGGAAATACGACATTAATAGGATTGAGATAGTACCAAATAAATAAATAAAAGTCAGACAATACTGCATTAATGCAACATAATATGTGGCATTGGATGATGTTAAATCAGGCTACAATTAACACATGAGAAGAAATAAATGAAGTATCAACAAAAGCTTCAACATGAGTTAAAATCACCTGGACCCATTTTCTGTGGTCCGTGTGGACTAAACGAATCTCCACCATTCATTTTAATTTTTTATATTAGTAAATATTAAAAAACTAAAAGTGAACGGTTGGATTTCAGGGGATCCATGGGGACTATGGAAGATGGGACCAGGTGATTTCAACCCCTTCAAAATATGAAGGAAGCTAAGGAAATGATACAAAGTCAAGGGAGTTGTACAATAAATGTGGATGAATATACCTCGTGAAATAACTTAGCGACATACAAAGCAGACAAAGGGGTTTGTTCTGCAGTCTTAAGTACAACAGTGTTTCCAGTTGCTAAAGCTGGACCAACTTTCCATGCAAACATAAGAAGAGGGAAATTCCAAGGAATGATTTGCCCTGCAACACCAATTGGTTCGTACAAAACCTGAACATGATGGGGCCCATCAGCTGGGGCTATAAGCCCGTGTATCTTATCTGTCCAACCTGTTTCATCACATATTCATATGCTGGAGTTTAATGTATGCAGTTACAATAGAGCATTCAATGCACATGATGTTAATACTTCAAAGTGGTGGATGCAGGTAGAGACTAGGATGGTTTGTTGAAAAACTTTATGCTTAGCAGATACAAGCACAGTTTTTCGTGTTTTATATATGACTTCAACTGTGATTTTTATTTTTTATTTATTTTATTTATTTATTTAGTATTGTGCTCATATACCCGTGGATCTGGTCTATTGGATCGGAGGTCATACGACTTTTGGCCAACAGTGCATTTTAGTAGATTCAGTTCTACTTAAGTGTACCGTTGCTTAAAGCTGTTAGAATTTGATCTAATGGCTGGTGTTTCCCTTCTCTACTTAAAACTCAGGTGATCCTATCATGGGTTTTTACATCTTGCAAAACTAGCGTATACCCGTTATACACTGACGATGCTAAAACATACAGTGATATTAAAATTACAATGGTGTAATGATTTATAATCGTGTAATGATGAACCTTGACATTTTCATTGTAGTTTACAGATCTTTTCCTCTTAAATTCTTAGTTATGTTTTACTAATGGTATTTATTATGATGTTTGAAAATGTAGTTTACCGTACTAGGTGTTGCAATCGGTCAAGTAAATAAATTCTATTTAGAATAATGACGTCTAACCTGATAGTTAAATTAGCATACCTATATTTGTTGTTCCAGTACAGCCTTTTTCAATATTATATTTCATTCATAATTTTTAAGTGATTTAATATACCATACTTTTTTATTATGCGGGTATAATTAAAATGAGAAGAACTAAGGTTTACAATACCAATTGTATGGTGTTTGGGGCTGTGCTGGAATCCCAAATGTTCCACGCTAACGTAAACCTCAAGTAATTGATGTGATGTCAGAGAAGGTGAATTAAAAAATAAATAGATATGAAAGTTTTTGGATGTCGATGTGCACACACTAAGCCTAAGTTAAGAGTGTACAATTAGAATAATAATCTTATGATTTTGTATTGTTATGTAATTAATATGGATCCTTTTGAATTTATAGCAATAACCTTTTGACTTTCAGTGGTATACTTTCGGTTTTAGTGGGAATTGATGGTTGTTGATGTGTGCCAATGGGAACATGTAAACATAATCTTCAGCAATACATGAGAAAGTCTTACCAGCATAATACCGCATTAAGCGTACTAACATAGGAATCTCTACTAAAGCTGCTTGTTCATAAGGTTTTCCATTGTCCCACGTTTCAAGTGCAGCAATATGATCATTGTGCTTCTCGATCAAATCAGCAAATCTTAATAAGATGTTTGACCTTTCCTGACCAGATAGTAAATGAGAATCAATCAAAATATGCATGGAAAATGATTCGTTTATACATTATCATATATATTTGTTAACATAAGGTACAAAGCTATTGCAAAAGAACAGAAACATTATAACAGATAATAAGATAGTTACATAAGCAGTCATCTTAGGCCATGGCCCTTCATCGAATGCCTTGCGAGCAGCTGCAACAGCACGATCAATATCTTCAGCATCTCCTTCTGAGACATGAGCAATCACTTCCCCTGTTCTAGGATCTAAAGTGGGAAATGTCTTTCCTGTCCCCAAAAGAATATCGCACCATTATGTTAAGACCACCTTTACCCAACAGAAAAGAGTGTATCTATAGTTGGTACATTTTACGGATCATATATACCTGAGGCTGAATCAACGTATTTCCCATTAATTAAAAGCTGTGTGTATTCTACTTTCACAGGTGGTGTGATCGGTTGTTCTTCAACTGCTGCAGCAGTGGATCCAAAATTTTGTATTCTTGATGCTGCCCAAGTGGAAAAATGGTAAGAAACTTCTAGAAAACTAGTGAAGATGGGAAATCAGATTTTGATGTTTGACCATAGCTAAGTCAAAAATTGATGTCTTCAGTAAATTGAGTTTAGGAAAGAAAAAAAAAATCACACACTACCACAATGGAGAGCAATATTTTTGTACAAACGTAAGCCCCACATGAATAAGAAAATTATGAAAATATAACTAAAGATGTGACTCAAGATATTGGGGGAAAAATCTATGAAATTGAGAATTTATGTGGCCAACCACAATGTAGAAGAGCAAGGAAGATGATGAAGATAGATAAGAAAATTAATTGGGCAAATAAGTTTCAGTAAATCAGGAACTTATGAAGGAATATGGTAATATGGAATTGAAGCAAGAACAATTTCTTACTCTTTAGTAGTTAAAATGCATGCCCTTAACTCATTTTCAGTGGCATGTTCCACATTGCTTGATTTCTAAACTCTAAGTCAAATGTAAAAGTATCTACGATGCTTTGGATTCACATTGATATATGTTTAGATTTGATAAAAGTGGCGTTGTAAGAAAAACATAGTATAATCTTCCACAAAAATATAAGTCTAGATACCTTGAAAAAATTTTAAACCACATTTTTTATATCATAGAATTCAAATGAAAAGGATAGATCGTACAAACTGTCCAATGATTTGTAACATGAACTACAATCATAGTGCATAGTACACAGAGTGCAACCATTTTTGTCATACTGCAGTTTTCTTTTTCTAGCAACTTTTTGTGTAGACAGACCGTATAGTTTGCAAAATAGCCTTCTTTCGGAGAGACAAATATCCGTTTCAGAAGATATAACATCACTGAATAGAAGTTTTCTAGACTTATACAATTCTAGTCTTTTACATCCCCTTAAAATATAGTGTGATGTTCTTAGTTTTAACACCGTTCAGTCGCAAAAACAATATGTATGTAAATTCATTAGGGAGTTGTAATTGCCCTATGATTGATAGAGATTGTAGGTCCATACTTGCTAATGATTACAGACCAGTCTCCCAATCATAGAGCAAGCACAGGCACTCTCCCTACGAGAGTGTACTTAGCATTCTCCTTTCACAGACGCAATTTATGGATCCAATCAATATGAACTGATGTTTATAACCCACAAAATTCTGCAGAAACGTTGTAATTGCATAAAGTAAACAAAAAATACAGGCTCAAATCTAATTATATTGAGTTCAAAATCCGCTAAATAACAGCGACCAACAAATAGTTAAAAAACCGAATCTTTTATCAAAATTTACGTTCAAACAGTAACACAGACGATGCCGATAAAATTAACACAATCTTTTATTTAGAAAATTGGAAATTACCAGCTCTGCAAAGCTGAGAAGATCGAGGAGAAGCAGTTACATATCGTGAGAAAATGGTAGAACCGATTCTACGAGCAGCCGCCATAGTTTTTAATTTTTGGATTAGAATTTTCGGATTCTCTGTATATTTTCAGAGAATTAATTGCTGTGGTTTGATCTGAATAAGAATAGTATGATAATGCGGCACTAAATGAGTTTGCGGTCGATGTATTTATCCAGAAATGTTAGTGCGACCAAACTTGTTTATTCAGATTTAGTTTCCGTACTCTATTAGACTTGCCTTTTTGCTTTATCAGCGTAGGAAAATAATGCGAAACCCCCCTGAAAGTTTTTTTTTAATCAAATTATGAGCTGCGCAACAATCGCATAGTACTGACGAACTCGTTGCGACCGTTTAACACGCTGGACGACCGTTTGAATTTAAACAGATGCGGGGTCAGACACGGACGCAGGTGTACGGATGCACGCTTATGAGGTGGTGCAATGGCTTATCTTTTTTTTGTCTACAGAAATTATCATAGTGTCCACATCTTAGTATATGAATACAAATAGTTTATTTTATTCTAAAATGTGGGACTATGCAACTTCTAAGGCCATCAATGCCTTCGCATTCTCCAATACTCTTCTCATTCATATCCATGACTCCTTCGACGCATTTCTATGTCATCTAATTCTTCTTATAAACACATGTATATCCAACTAATTTGATTGTGACCAAATTATTATCGAAAATGGGGTTTTTTGTTTTTGTAAAAAAGGACTAATACAATAAATAATAACTTGCAGTTCAATTTGAAGTTACGGTAGAACACAATAAAAATCTTCATAGTTATTTCAATCAAAAATATCAACCATTGTTATATTTATTGTTTCAATAAGTAATCAGAAAATCGAAAATAGAATAATGGTACCATTTATAACAAAAAGCAGTATGATGTATTAAAATATAATTAATTATGATTTATCATTTTTTTCATAAAATTAACAGAATTATACAAAATATTGATATACATGTCTAAATATAATTAATAAAGTAAATTTATAATTTAAATTTACTAGATGTTTAAATGGGTAATGAATGCATGCGTAAATGAGGATGCAGTAAATGCATGTTTATGTGGATGTAAATACAAATAGAAATCAATGGATGTTTATATACCATTCTTCTATAATATATAATGTGCATTTATATTTTATCAAAGGCCATGCATCCATATTGGCACTTCAAAAATCTAAGCTTCGTCTTACATTTATACTAGTGTGAACCCGTGCTTCGCACACGGTTTGACAAAATAAATTGTATAAAATTAATAACTGGAAGTACCAAAATGCATTTTTGGCAATTGATTTATCAATTCCTAATAATGTAAATAGTAAGCAATAATCTAGCATTGCCATTATTTATGGTTCTAAAGTTTAAAAATATTTTGTTGGCAACCTTTCTCTTAAATTTTGTTTTAAAAAAGTGGCACGTCACAGTGAGTAAGATACTAAAGGTTTAGAATAAACTGTACGTATTGTTTTACAATAGGATATAATAGCCATGACTTGGTCTAGTTTTAAATAAAGTCGGTGTAGAGGAAATAAAGTCAAGTGTTCACATGTTGAATTGTATAATAGACATGACTTCGCCCATTTTGCAGTTATAAATCAAACACCAGTTTTGAATTACAATGGGAGAAGGTGAAACATGTGTCAGATATTAAAGAACTAAAGTCAACTGTCCACATGCACAACAACAATCGAAGTATATATTAGCCATGAGTTGTTTATTTTGCCGTTATAAATAAAATTTCAGTTTTAGATTGCATTTGCAGTAACATTAGTTTTAAGTGGTTAAAGGCATATAATAATTCAAAGGAAATAATAATATTTGTGATTTAGTGACCGGTGATACTATAAATGAACACATTGATGGGAATTACTTGCAAAATATAGTTTCTGGCAGCTAGAGATAACTTAAAATATATAAAAATATGAACATTAGAACTGCAATATATAAAAGGAACTACAATATATAAAAGGCGTCAAAACAACATACGTAAAGAGAGTGGTACAAAGTTCCACTTACATACGGTTTAATTTTGATTCAAAACTAAAAGGCCTTCGCAGGTGTTTTTTGAACCATGAAAGAAAACTATCTGAGATGAGCTATGAAAAATACCTGAAATCGAATGATCAATATCCAAACACATATGTTATCTCCTATAGGTGGCTATTAATTATGTCTCTATGTAATTAGACGTAAATGAATAGGTGATGCAAACAATTAAATATATATTTTCACATGTTCACTATACATTAACATAAATTTAGCAGTATGTTCTAATACTATCCATCATTTTTTATCGAGGAAAAAGATGGTAGAATTGAAATGAAATCAATTTAAAAAAGTCGTACCCACTATTCTCCATTTTAGCAAACCGTTTCATTTTTTATGTGCACCAATAAGCATACTATTTTGTTCGTTGAATTAGGTAAAACTGGTAGGTTTTGCAAGTATAAAATGCAGAAAGATACACATACTATAATATAATATAATTTATTATCTTCTATTTAGTTATCTCACTTCAAGCTTCTGTATTTGTTAATCTATTCTAAGATCTCATCAAAGTCTTTTAATAGAAATGAAAATACAGGCATCTCTCTTCCTAATATATTGGTTGGAATATCATACTCTTAACAACCTACCATTAATGGGGTCGGAGCCAAATCACCGTATGAGCTGCTGTGTAACCGCTAAATGTTAAAAATCTGTGCGTTGCTTCCTGTCTCATTCCACCAATAGTGAAATCAGTTGGTATAATGGCTTCATTCACATCCATAATTGTTGATGTCCAACACTCTGTTTTTTAACAACAGATCACTCTAGCTGTGTTTTTATTATGGCATATCAGTTCCCAAGTTGTCGCTTGTCCACTACTTCCCATATTCATTGAAGGGATTGAGATTCATCAATAGTAACATCAAACAAAGTAGGATCTTGAGATTAATGCTGAGCCTTGAACGTGAATTAATCATGAAGTGTAGTTTTTCCAATATCAACATCTATCACAATAGATTTTGTTTTCTTTGTTCATCTATTTGAAATCGTATTGTGCTCATATCAGATTTCCACTTCAAATGTATCAAACAACACCAACTGCTTCGTCGTTTGGAACTGTGAATGTTGTGTTTAATTAGCATAGCTAACTTGCAAGTTGTTATTCAAGACATGAAGTAGTATGTTATTATTATGCGCACCTCAGGTTCCTTAAATTATAACGAAACCCAAATTTCTGAAAGCATAATAATTGAAATAGAATGTAAAGGCTGAAATTCATGCTCGACTATTATAAAATACGCTGTCCTCTTTTGTATTTACTTGGAAACGTTATCATAGAGAGAAAAAAAGAAAATATTATTTTGCCGGAAAAAAATATATATTATTTTGCTTACCAAAAAGCTTATTTCTTAGATCCCCAACAATGGTGATTGTACCCATATTACAAATTTATCCACACTTATTATAAGTAAACTTCATGAAAGTGCCAGACCGTTAGAAAATGGTAGGACTGAACCAATCAAAGGTAACTCATAAAAAGTAGTAGGTTTTATTTTCACAACAAAATTCCATGCAAAACTGTTAGCTCAACGTCGAATGCAAACTTGTAAAAAGGACATAAACAAATCAGTATATGCTAGATAATAAATTCTACTTGACGATTAGTTATACTAAGGCTAATCGACTCAAAACTACCTTTTTGAACCCATGTTCAAAAAATTATTTGTTGATCCTTCAACTAAGACTCATTTCATAGAACATGCTTACATAAAAGTAAGACTCATTTTCAAATTTCCATTTCTCTTGAAACTTTGCCGAATCTCGTGGCCCAATTTGAAATTGCATACTATAGTTACGTGGCGCAGTTTCAAATTCAATGCTTCAAAGTTCAGAACAGAACATTCCTCTAAACAGTGGCAATAACTCTTGTAAAAAGATAAGTCCTCTACAATAACATCCTAACTTGAATTAAAATAAAGTGAGATTATGTCAAATGCAACAATAACCCGTTAGTTTAGTAGGATACCTTTTATATAGAATTAGTAACAGCACATATGCTAATACAAATAAGCATGGTATCTTTTATATAGAATTAGTAACATTACCTATGCAAATACAAATAATATCCCCGGGGTTTTTATGTCAAATGTGCATTTTCCAAGTTTACATATATGTAAGTCACCAACTAATTTATGCGTAGTATAATCAGTGGACACACATCACGACCATCAATGATAAATAACCATGGAGGTATTGTATTTGGAAACAAAACTTAATGCTCCCAACAGACAAAATGATCCGATGATATTTGAAGTATATTGGGTACAGACTATGACCATTCATCTACTTCAACGGCTTACTTCTAGCTGATTAGGGTTAAACATGAAAGCCTCCATTCCAACCTGTAAAATAGATTTATATACAATAAATATACATGTAGTTCACCCACTTATTTGATTGATTGGACACCACAAAGCCATAAGCATTAAAACTTCATATAATAAAGCACAGATATATTATACAGCAAGTTTCTTGCTGGATACAAACATGGAAAATAAATATTATTTGGAAGATTCTTAATTATACTTTCCAGCTCCATTTTTATTCATGGTTGAATAGTCTATGGATTGGTTGAGATGCATGAATTGATAAATTGATTTTTGAACCTTTGGATCATGAATTGCAGTTCTTCCACTGTACCGACTACATCAAAATACAAAGAACTTAGAATCACCAATATGTGAGAAAAAAAGGAAGCCATAATATATGTATACATTTTTTCGGGTGGGATAAAAAAATTAAAAGTGGATAATTTTTATTAGTGGATTTGGAAGTAGATGAAAAAAAGTTCTGTAATAGAAGTGAAGGTGGATGCATCAGAAACTGTATAGCACTCATATATACGTAAAGCACTAAAATGAACGGTGAAAGTTATTGTTTGTATAGTACCTTGTGTACTTGTATACAATAATATGTGGATTCATAATGCTTTGTTAAAGGCAGCAGTAATGGATACCAATGCTAAGTTGTCCAAAAAAGTATATAATCTTGCTTCTTTCGATGCACCTAAAAGGTATAATCAGGGAAAAAACAAAAAACTTTTTTTACTATGTCTATAACAGAACATGGACATCACTATTAACTCAATGTACGATTGCATGGCACCGCCCATGTACACATCGTTGAAAAAAATCCAATGATGTATGCCTTTATAAGTCATGGTACCTCATGTACCGCCTATATATACCTCAACGTATGATTGCACGGTACCCCTATTACTATACTTTCTTCAGGTATATGCATAAAGTATGGGTGGGTCTAGAACCTTTCCATTCTAATTTTGTGTATTGATGGATGTATGCCTTTGAAAGTTAGTAAATCAAAAAATCATCAATTCAACAATGAAATTTCAAACAAATATTGATGCTGACAAAATTTCAAAAACTCAATACTATTACAAAATATAAAAATAAGCTGCAAAATCTTTTTGCCAAATAGGGATGCATTTCAATACAATTTCCAACTAAAAAAATAGCAGCAGCCATGATCTAGCTGGGATTTATCCAAAAGACTGATATAATTGAGATTATATGGAGACTCCTTTTGCTATGTTTCATTTAAATAAAATTTGAAGAAACAAAGGGTAAGATTATAAAAAATGTAATGTCTCATTTCTTATCAGTGAACAACATTGCAATAACAAATAGCAACTGTAACAAATTTTTGTTTTAAAGCACTTATATACTGCAGTTGCCCAAGCTCAAAATAAAGAAATTTTAAAAACAAATTTGGATGGTAATTCAAATGGGAATTCATCTAACAAAGAAGAAAATAAACTTACTTTGGGACCAATAAATCTTTCCATCTTTTGCGGAAGGAATGGGACCAACCAGGTTATCGGCAGTTTTACAAAGATTTAGAATCTGAACAGAAGTGTAAAGAATTTGAGAAACGAAATAGCAACTAATAACCAGTATCCTTTCAATAATTTTTTAACAATTATGATGTAAATGTATACTGTAATTTATAGCATATAAAAATGATAATAATACATATAGCAAAGTGGATCTTTTGGTTTTGATCCGCTTGCTTCATTTGGTCGATATGGAATATTATTAAGTTATACCCTAACTGTTAGTATAAGATCTACCTAAAATCTATATTTAGACTTTGGATGGCATAATAGCCATTGGCATGGCATGAGTAGTGACCAAATTAAACCTTTGTATTGATTGTGCAATTCAATATTTCACTATTAGCGTCATATTTATGCACCCTGATGCATTGCACTAGTGGTAGCAACAATGCTAGAAGATCGAGTAAAGACGTCCAGTAGATTACTTTATCATTTTGCCAACAGATTAAATAATACAAACTTGCCCAATCAGATGCTTTTTCTTAATAAAATTTATTTACATATGCAGATGTTAATAATAAAATCATTTTTGTAATACATAATCATAGTCTTACATTTGACCTCTCTAAACTTGTATAGATTAAATGAATATTTTCTTAAAAGTCGCTTATTAAATGTAGATCTCTATATTATTTTCCTTGATGACCAACAACCATGGAAAATGGGTTAATATCTTAAAACTATTTTGTATACTCTCTCGTATGGAACAAAAGTACTCATAAAGTGCTTAAATAAAGTGCAATAAATAAGTGTATTTCAAGATAATGGAATATTTTGTGACATGTAGGTCAAATATACGGTATAATTATTTAGTAGTAAAAAAATTTCATTTAATCATACATCCTATACTATATTGTGTAGTGTACAAATAGTAGAATCATGTTTCATGCTCTTCAACCCATGCTAAAATAAATATCCATGTTTCAACTTTTAACATAATTTAAAACGACTTTAATTTTATTGCAGAATGAACCAAGGCTAATATGTCGCCGAGGCATTTCTTTTGTTCATCCTAATTAAAGTTTTTCTATTCATTTGGAACTTAATAAGCTATGTAAAGACACAGATTCAATAAATACTTTCCAAACTTATGCATGCAATGGTTATGCTATGTTTTTATTTCCAAGTAATAGGATTTCTAAGCCAAAATTAAAAAGTTTCATTTAGCTCTGTTTTATTCAATACCAGCAATTATATATAATATTCTTCTATTTTCATTGATAGAGATATGTCATTCTCAACAATATTGTAGCAAAATTAATCATATAGTATTTACTCATTATATTTATACACAAACATATAAATATGTTTTATTTTATATTTATAGACATAGGCATGGACTGTGAAGCTTCATTTAGCTCTGTTTGATTCAATACCAGCAATTATATATATTATTCTTCTATTTTCATTGATAGAGATATGTCATTCTCAACAATATTTTAGCAAAATTAATCATATAGTATTTACTCATTATATTTATACACAAACATATAAATATGTTTTATTTTATATTTATAGATGTAGGCATGGACTGTGGAGTGAACCTATTACAATTTTAATGTCCGTTACATTAGGCCAGGGTGGTTGAAAGTAAGAACACCTAAAATCTGTTCCATCCGCTTTAATATTTGCTACCTATGCTTGCTTGTTTCATTATGTTTGTCGAGCTAAAGTATATGAAAACTTTGGAATCAAATAAGCATCAATTACAATCAAAATCAGACCATGAAAAAAACAGCAAGAAAATTAAGATAAAATATAATTAACACATATATCACTCACCGTCGGAGCAAAATAGAAGCCTCTTGAGAAAGCATAGTTTTGGCAACAGTAAGAGTTGATCCCTGCCCTGGTTGGATCCTACTGAAAACAGCGAAGGTTAAAGTGATATATAGTTTGTATTTTAAGAAAAAAAGTATGTTTCTTTGGCTGTTAAGTAAGCAATAACCATTGCCTCTTGATCATTATATAACATAAAGGTCTTTTAACTCTATGTCACATAAGTTTTAAACTTAGAAGCAGCTTGTTCACAGTTTACATGTCACCCCAATTTATGAGAAGTAAATTATGATATGAAAACTAATTTTGCAAGATATATGTCTGCTGGATCTATAGTGAGAAAAAGATTGCTTAAGAAATGAATACTAACCGTAAGCATAACAAACCATTATTGCAAGATCATGATGACATGAACTTATGGAGAAATACATAAATTACTGTGTTCAATTTATAGATTAAAATTGTTGCTTCTTTTTTCAACACAATTATAGAAATATGAGCAATATAGATCCCTACCATACATTATATATTTTTCTTTTAATGTAATGCTATGCAAAGGTGGGGAAAGAATAAGAACATACCACACAGAAACCCAATATAACATGAAATAGTAAGATTAAACTTAGATGAGAACTAAATACAATCTAAGGCACAACGTAATTGGAAGCACTCAAATTAAGAACAGAACATAAAACATATAGTGTAGAGGAACTTAACAAACCCAAACGTACTAAAAAACATACCTAAAACGCAATCGAAGCCAATATCAAAGCAACATCGGAAGTGAGTTGAAACTGAAATCAGGCGCAATATAAGTAGAAGATAAGTGAGTAAAAATTGATATAACAAAAGAGATTTAAAATAAATTCTTAAAATCAATTGTAAAAGGAGAAAAAATGAGGATTCGAAATTACCTATCTTGCAGAAGAAACCTAGAATAGATCCGCGGACAGTGAAAAGAAGGACAGCTGTAATAGATTCTGTAATGGTAGGTAGAAAGAAGCGGTGGATTAAGAGCTCTAATCAATGTCTGCTCGAAGAGTCACTAACTCCATAGATGCAATTGAACCTAGGGTTAGAGAAAGAAAAGTTGGAGACGGAGAGATTGTCCGAAGGAAGCGAAGTGCTGTTGAGCAAAAGTAAGAAATAGAGATCGTGACGGTTGATTTGGATAGCGACCGTTCGTTTCAGAAAATTGCGTAGAGGAAGAAATTTTTTGAGACCGTTCAGTTGCCAAATTTCAAAGAGACCTGTGTGAGCTTCAAATTGAACTCACTAATAATAATATAGTATAGAATGTTTTATTTTTATAGCTAAAGAAAGTCATGTTTGCCAAACAGAATACAAACGTGCAATCTTATTATCAGTTATCCGTAGCTAATGCATAAAATAAGATGAAAATAATAGTAAATAATGAGTCCTTGACTACCGTATAATAAGATTAGTATTAATAGCTTCTATTTTATGTTATAAAAGTAGGAATGTGGCATAGCAGAGTTGAAGATAAAACCAAAATCACAGCTGTGGTCTTGTACGTGATCCACATGTGGCTGAGGCAAATAGACAAAAAAAAACAGACGAGAAGATAAGCATCATGCGTCATCAGTTGACACCAGTGAAGAAATTTTAAAGGATTAAAAACTAGGTTGATAGAGTTCCATCTAGGTGACAAAATGAACGAACAAGATTTTTGGAAATGAACTGGGAAGATGTAAAAGTTGTAGAAATTAACTGGGAAGATCCGCATGCGGTTGTTGGAGCAGGACAACTAGTCACGTTTAGTTACTTGTCGCTGTATGGCTATCATTGTCCCCACTTCATTTATTCCTATTATTTTTATTTCATTGAATCGATAAAGAAATTTCCAAAGGAAAAATAGCAAAGGAGATTTTGTTGGTTGGACAATAACATACTTGTCTTGTCTAGATTTTTTTTCAATGCGCTAATGCCGTTTTTGTATTTAAATTTGGATGAAGTGCCACCCAATTTGATTATGAGGTAAAATGTAAATTGTTTAGGTTGAAGTAGTTGATATTATGTCCTCCTCTAAACATTATTTTTTGTTGTAATCCCCAAAAAATTATCACTACTTAGCAATATTTTGGAGTAATCTAATTCAATACAATTAAATTTTCAAAAACATTCCTTTTTAAGGAAAGCATCCTAACAATGCTACAACATCGTTGGATGTTAAGCTAGATGACATGACACAAAAAATAATCATGGAGCATATGTATCATGATTTATTGGAATTTCTAAAACTTGGGTAAGTATTTACTGAATTTCATATTCGATATGATTTTAAAATCATATTTATATTAAATGCACAGTAAGTTTAAATTATAACCCATATTTATAGGTTAATAGTAGGTTTTATTAATTCATATTTACATTAATAATGAGTTAATATGTCATATTGGATTTAATCAAGTTTAACTTATATTTATTCTACATATAAGTTAATAATAAATTTAAATCATATTTACAATAATTCATTGAAATTCAAATTTATAGCATCAACTACAAATTCACAGTTAAGTTTAATTAAGGATAACAATTTAACAACTTTAGCTTAACAATTTCAATATAATAATCGAAATGTTTAGCAACTCCAATGATATAATTTTAAATAATATAAATTGATAGGTACTCGTTAATATTGTTATTATTATTGTTATTATTGTTGTTGTTGTTATTATTATTATTATTATTATTATTACTACATATTGATATAATTTTTAAATATTTTTGCCACCATAGATTTAGGGTTTGGTGGTGGCAACTTCTCTAAATGGGGTGCAGGACCAACATTCATATATGACAATCGACTTGATCGGTTAAGTCACGTGAATTTATGGGGTAGTGTCATGTCAAAAATATCTCATACGCTCGATGGCTCTTAGTAATTTCTAGAAAAAGCTCTATTGGGATTGCCCTTAAAATGTTTAAATATTTTGACTTTTAGTTTAATTGGGTTTTTTAATTAAAATTGAGATCTGCATATCCAATTTTAACTGGTTCAAGAAGATTCGAACCCGGCCTGATTAAATAAAACTGGAGATCGAGTAATATGAATATATATCTAAGTTATAACTTATTCGGAATATAAGTGCAGAATAGTAAAGTGCACCAGGTATTTTTATATTGGTTTGAACCTCATGTTCTACATACAGTCGCATACTCCTTCTGGATTTAAACAACATCCTCACTTAACCGGAGGAATAGGTATTACAACCATCTGAGCTACCAAACAGGACTTTGCGCCTGAAGATCTCAACGGGACTTCGACTACAAATGGTAGTAAACAAAAAGTTTGACTTTGTGCGCTCTTGAATAACACGAATTAGTTGATAACGTACACCCTTCTTATTATCTCCTTGAAATGATGATTGAATATGATGATTTAGGAAGTAGAAGTTGAAAACCTTTATAATTCACAAGAATAAGAGAATAGTGTTAGCGTCAAGATTGGTCACTAACATCCTAGAATAGATTTGTGTAGAGATATTAATGAAGACGGTAAATTGGAACAGAGGAATAACACGATATAATTCAAAAACAGCAGCAAAAAACAAGAACATCAGAATTATAGTGGTTCGGCGTAACTGCCTACGTCCACTTTGAATACGATCTTTATTGCCTTTTGTTTGAATACAGATACAATCCGTAAAGAACAACTTGATTTCAGTTTAGAATGGAAAAGAAATGAGTATATAAAAAATGCAGAGTCTCCCCCTCTTTTCCCAAAAAAGACCCCTCAAACCGGACACATGTCCCTCTATTTATAGACGAAGATAGTATGGCTTCCTTGTCTAGGCCCATGACTAAGAGAGCTCGGCCAACAGTTGATAAGTTGGGTAGACCGACCCAGTATGCCGATCCATTCATTGCCGATCCACTTATTGCCGGTCGTAGCAAACAATAACATCAAACGGTCCACAGCTGATCCAGCTATAATCTTCCATCACTGCCAATCCAGATATGGCCGATCCAGTTATGCCAACCTAGCTATGGCCGAACCAAAGACAATCTCCCATCATAGCCGATCCAGTTATGCCGACCCTACCAGAGGTGGCTCCATCAGATTCTGTCGATCTACCATTGTCGAACCTATCAAGACCGATCTCAAACTCTCATGATTGATTGTAAACAATCGGTCGCACATAACCGATCGAAGACAACCGACCGAGGATAACCGATCGAGGATAACTGATCCAGCCTCTAAGCACCGACCCATAGTTTTTGGTGACCCCATCATCCAATGTCGACCCATCATTCATTACACATCGTCCCCTATTCATTGAGTCCAACTTGGATGACCAACACTTGACGTTACGCTTACTCACGTTCAATTATAACTTCTGCAGCCACCGTCTTGTAGCCGGGCCAAGGTGTCGGGTAACAAATAGTAAATCAAGTAAGAATTAGTTGATTGAAAGGTTAGATTTTAAGTCTTTCTGTAGTAGTGAATAGTCCTAATTAAAAGGTTATAGCCATTAGAAGAATTGCATCCCTTTGGAGGTGACTCTCGAGAATTCAAATTTTTTTGAAGAGACACTGTAGTCCGTTCAGATCGGCTGGCTGATTTTAACATTTAGATCGTTGAAAAAATACAGAGAAATGCAGAAACAAACAAGTATAAAAAACATGTATTTCGAAGTCTGAAATTGTGTTTCAGACGGCTGAAATTTATTTCAGACGTTTGAAATAAAATTTCAGGTAGCTGAAATACAGTTTTTAAGTGTTTGTTTATTTCAACCTTTTTTTTAATTTTAAATTGCTTTTGAAAATATTAATTTCTTTAAAATATGATTTTTATGAAAACAAATTTTTCAAAGAAATATGTGCGCGCGTGTGTGAAATCATCATATATGAGATTGTAGAAGAATATCTAGAATAATTAAAATATACAAATAACTTTTTTTGTTTTCAATATTTAAGCTCGATTCTAATGTTGCTCATCTTGTCTTCTTGTATTTATTCCTGCATATGTAACAGTAGTGTGTGTATGGAAATGTACAACCGTCTCATTAAATCTTGAAAGGAATGATCTAATTCCCGGTTCAAATTCGAACCATATTTGATGCTTTTGAATTGATTGGATGATGATAATACCGTAAAAACCCTATCAAACAGGACTGTTGTTTTCATGAGGAAAAATGGTTAATTATAATCTAAACCTCTGCAGCTAAAGCCCCGCCAAAAACCTCGTAAAATCCATGCTATAGCGCATAATACTCTTGAACCCCTACACTATTTCAATTTAGCACTATTAAATAATATATCCGCTTTAAGCTTTGTTATTTTCCGCCACATCCGCTAAATCAAAGCTTTTAGCAACCTGCTTTAGCTACATTAATATACAAATGTTGATTTGACTAGTTTGTTTAAAAAACAAAAGCAATAAAATTAGGGTAAAGATCTAATTTTAAGGCATACATGCTCAATATAATTTAGAAATTTATTGTAGTCACCAAATCCAATCTGCAAAAATTAGGATATTCTTTGGTTTTGTTATATAAGATTAAACAATATTTCTTTTCTGCACAATTAATGTGATAGTGAGAATAAATTAAATTTAAATATTTAGTTTTATATCTAATGAAGTTTTTCCCACCTCCGCTATTTTCCGCTATATCCCCGCTATAACTTTTTACACATCTACCGCTATGAAACCGCTAAGCACTTTAATCACAAAAATCTAAACTCTGTGATTTTCAGTGATTTACGAGACAACCAAGTCTTATCATATCTTTACGCGTGATTAGTATTGAATTATCTCAATATAATTGAGTAACTGAGATGACCAAGTCTTATCATATCTTTAGGTGTGATTAGTATTGAATTATCTTAATATAATTGAGTAACTGAGACGACCAAGTCTTATCATATCTTTACGTGTGATTAGTATTGAATTATCTCAATATAATTGAGTAGCTGACCGTATTTATCTTCAAATTATGTAAAACAGACGGTAAATATCAAGAAAGGGTGGTACTATATACACACATCAAAATATTAGTAATTCACTTAAAAAGCTTTCAAAATTAATACATTGGATTAACTACAAAAACCCATTTTGGACAGTTTTGGAAAACTGAGCAGAAAATAAGGTTAGGCATAGTGGAACGAGGCTTAACAAATAATTAAAACCATAATTGTCATAAATAATTATCACATCTCAAATCATCCATTAATCAATGTATTATGAGTTGATAGACTTTTATTAGTGTTTAGACTATACATGTTAATTATTGTTAATGTAATCTCATTCTTTTTAAAGAAAATTTATAGCAAGAATTAATAAGGTTTGGCACAATGATAGTCTTTAATTCTGTTAATATATTTGGGTGAATCAACCATAGAAGTACTAAATGATATTTTTTTTTCAAATAATACAATTAATATACTGTTAGTACAAACCGAGTAAACTAAAATAATCCCCAATCCATAGACTTTGTAAAACTATTTGTTTTGTGTTTGTTGTTATTTTTCTAATTTTTTAACATTTTAGCTTTATAAACTTGCGCACGTTTCATTGAATTAACAACTGTTTATAAAGAATTTGGATGAAATTGCAATTGGAGATTATATTTTTTTTAAGAAAAAAATAGTAATTTTTGAATAAGAGAACGGTTCGATGGCTTTGAGAGAGAAATTGATTTTTTATTTTTTTTTAATTGATTTTGAGTATATTTATTTTAACGCTTCTAAAAGAATAAAATAAAAAAGCGGATGTGGATGGATGAGTTAAGGATTTGAATGGGTGGAAGAAAAAGTAGATGAATAGAGGTGAAAGAAAAAGTGGATGAGGAGTGATGTTCGAGTGTGTACAAATAGCCGCACTCATTCAAAAAAAAGACGTTGCTTTATATATTAAAGTTACAATCGCATTTGGATATCAAATTGGTCATGCATATATTCATATAATCTTGTTATCAAGTACCTTGTGATATATATGTTTGAACGTCAGAAAATTATTAGCCTTCAACAACCGTACAAAGTTACAATTAGACAAATTTCGTTCTTTTTGTTTATTAAGTCAAACGCATGTAGGAATGCTCGATGGGGTGTTGGAAAATAAAACCCAAGTAGAACATTGGCATGCACATGACCAGCATGTGAGTTAGATACATAGTTGACAAAAACGAAGAAGAGAAGATAAACATGATGCGTCATTACCATTAAAGTTCAACGAAGAACAAGAACAAGCGGGTCGACCAATCTCCAACTCCATGCATCGACTTGATCATTCGAACAATAGTCGACCGTCTTGTTGAGAACACTTGGACAATTTTTCAACCGATTGATTATTATTAACAACCGAGTTGCATTTTTTTGAACTTTAATCAAAAGATATGTGACACTTGTAAAAATAATTTGAAAATGAACAGGGAAGACGTATACGTTTGGAGAAAGAAGACAAAATGGGTATGGAGATGGAAGTTTAGTCGCAGTTGGGTGCTAATCCTTGTTTCAAGTTTCAATGTCGTATTTGATTACTTGATTATGAATTTCAGGACGATTAAATTTTCAAATATGTCTGTACATGAGGATATCGATGTTGACGGCCACTTGTGTTCCAGAGTTTGATTGGTTCTTTATATCCACAAACTTTGGTTGCTATATTATTTAATCGTATCCAAAGGGACCGCGTTATCTTAAACTAGAGTGGAGTTGGCGTTGCAACTACCCAGTACACTGTAACACGGAAGTCATCTGTTTTCAACGTTTTTTTTCTTCCTTCCAACCTGCTAGTTTTAAAGGCCAAACTGTAAAAATAGTGGTTTATAAATGTTCCATCTTTGAACAGTGGAAACTTTACGATTGATTATACGTAGCAAACTTGTGCGCTAAATCTAATATCTAATTAAACTGAACGTATCGATATTTACAATTTTACCTATAAATGTATGGTAAACGAATTAAATGAATGATAATGCCAACCAAATGATTGAACACGTGTAATGCCACCCATCAAAACACTGGCTGCACTAAATATTATGGGGTGCATTCAGAATCCAAAATATGCTCCTTTCCCGCTTTTAATGCGTGGGGCACTTCCGAAACGAGAACAGATTCGGAGGATGGAAGGTCAGTTCCCAACGCTCTCTTCGTCCATGCTTCTCTCTTCTTTATTTATTCTCTTTTTTCCTCCAGATCTCATCCACCACCACCACATGTTATAGACATTTCATCTAAGCAATGATGGAAGCAAGTTAAAGCCAAGGCAAGAGTGACAAAGGTGTGTGTTCCATAAGGAGTTCAACACATCCAAACATCCTTAAATGAAGGGACAAAAGAACTCAAAGCCAATCCAGCCGAAGCCATAAAAAAGAAATGAAGATATACAATGCTGCATATACTGTTCAGTAGGTACACAACCAAACATAAATTCATGTCCGGTGGTCTCAGCACCGGGCATAAATTACTGCCCGGTTGATAAACTATCAGACAAGACTTCTTGTTTGATAGTCTCGCCACCAGACATAAATTGTTATCCGGTAGAGAAGCTATCGGACAAAATTTCTTGTCTGGTAATTTACATTTCAAATAAGATTTCTTCTTCGTTACATTGCAATACCGAACCGAGAGGGCCATCGAGTCACGTAGCCAAAAAGACATCCACGTCCTCCCATCAAACCAAGCATCATCGAACAAGCCTGCTTCAATTGGATCGGACATGATAGTTAAGAGAGAAAAAAAATCTGAAGTATAAGAAAATTCTGAATCGTACCTAGTATATATAGAAATAACCGAACCAAGCGTGTCATATAAGAAAATTGCCTATTTTATCAGGCCGACTTCTCTATCTCTTCACTCTTATATATATCCAAACCTCCAACGGCAATGGGGACGATTTTGAAAGCCGCCAGACACCACTGAATAAAAACACCGAACAGAACTCTAAAGCGACGTATTTGACTATAAATCATTGTATTTTACATTCAAATTTTTGCTAAACTGATGTATAAAGAAGGAAATAAAAATGAACAAAGGATATAGGCACGTTCAGATCGAATATCTATTAATCTATGTGTATTTTACTATGCATTCCTTTATATTTTAATGATAAATCGATTAGAGGTGTTTGTCCACATTTCGTGCAAATACCACCAAATGTAAAAGTTACAACAATTTCCCAATAAATCCGAGTTGTTTTCAAAATATTTCTTTTATATTCTTATTTATTTCGATATTGCTTATTACATATATTTTTCTAAAATTTTTTGACATGTTTATAATAAAAAATTTATATATGGAATGTTGTCTTTTATTCTTCTCCATCGTCGAGAGCGATCGTCGATTGGACTCCTTAATGCACAATTATAATCAGCAACATCTACAAAGATATGTTACCAGCTCGAGAAAATCGAGTTATCATGTAGTACCGGGATGTAGCAATTGTTTTCAACCAGAGATTTGGGTTCCAATACATTATTATCAACATAAAGGCCTAAAGATACAACTTGAAGCACACATGGGTTTTCTATAATTAATTGTGACAACTTGAGGGAGAGATTTGAAACTTGAAAAGACGTTGTGTGGATGGAGATGATACGTAGGAGGAAGACGACTACTTGTATAAGAAATTCAAACATAGCCCTCCGACAAAATCCTATATTTAACGATTGCATGTGTAACAACCCACTCCGGAGCAGGCCTAAATTCCGATCCAGAAAAGACCAATCAAAACTTGGACCCATTCTAAAGCTGGCTGTTAATTGGTAAAAATAACAAAGCAGAGCCATTTATCTATTCTATAAGAACTCACAGCGGAAGGAATAAAATATAATAACAATAATAGTATCCATTTATTTCAATTCATTTCAAATGTCATAAAACATTACATAATGTCAACCGTTACAACATTTTGTTCAAAAATATATTTCATTGGTACAATAGAAAATAACACAAAAAGATATATAGTAACTGCCACAAGCTTCATTCTCGCCATCTTCAAACATCATCAACTCCTTCTCTAACATGTGTTGTAATGAGGAGGAAGTCAGAACAATAAGTGTCTGGTGAATAGAAATCTCGAGCCTCACTATTTCAGTACTTGGGTAGTATATTTTAAATAAGAATATGTCTTACGTATATAAAACCGTTTAATACTTCATATAAGGAAATGAGATGGGTCCTCGATCAACCACTTAATATCTTCCATTCTCGAAGTAGGTTTCTAAATCCCATAATCCATATTCCACGTTATAAATGTCTAATCAATGCAAACGATAATACCCAAGCCATTTAATACCTTTTATTGGAAAATAGACAGACTGGCCATTTAAGACCTCAATTGAGGTAGACCCCATCATTTAATACATGTTCCCAAGACGGACTCCTTAATGGTAACTATCTAGCTGGCATGCCATGGAATCTCTCGAGCCACTCAATACTTCTTCGTGGAAAGGCGGACCCTCAATTAGTCACTTAATACCTTATCCCGAAGCGGACCCCGATCGAGATATCACCTAACATATCTAATAACTAATCCCTTGGCCATTTAATACTCCATTTGGGGAAAAGAGGCGAGCCCTCAAACAACCACTTAATACCTCAAGACCCCAAAGCAGGCCCTTCCTATTATGACCCATACTCATAATGACGTCTCACATTAGTCCGACTATTAGTAGAAATTAGCAGCCAATTAGCTGGGCAGATTACCTTACAGAATTTGGGACTAACCTCGCGTCATCACAAATATTTATCATAGGAGATGTCTCATATTAGCCTCACACGCTGTTGGCAGCCAGATTAGCTCAACAGACTTCTATGTGCCTTTTGACTGACCTTACATCCCTATGACTTAGCCATAACCTAAATGTTATATATATATAATCATCTCACCATTCCATAATTAAGGCCTTATAAGGAATTTTCCTTATTACGCCTTAAAACATCAATTACTTTCCTAAGGGGGATTTAATGATAATTATTACCTAATTATCTACGTAATTATACCTTATAATTATATGTTTATTATGCTAATTAATATATAAATAAATACACACTTATTATTCTATGCATGCGGAGATTACGCTCCAACTAACGTTAAATGTCAATTCCCTTTTAACCATAATAATACAAGTCTTTCCTTTTTCTTCCATTTTACCAGTAATGTCCAATTTCCAATATTCATAACAATGGATTCTAATTTCTATAACAAGGATTCAACACTCATATCCAAAATTGCAATAAATAGACTTGTATATAGAATCTAAATCCAACTTATCTCATATTAAAACAATAGAATAAACCAAAAATGAAAACTTACAAATTAATCAATTCTACATTCTATTCAACTTCTTTTACATAAGTTTAGACAAGGGAAATTTTAGTAAATTTTATAGGCGGTGTAAACTACGAGTAAAGATTCTTCCTTTACACGCATTTCTTAACTAAATCCCTTGATCAGATCTGGAGAAGAGAAATAAAAAGTAGAATAGAAGGTAGAATACATAAACGGCAAAATCCACAAAACTCCATTATTTTAACATAAAACAACTAAGATTCCAATCCACAGAATTGACATTGAACGTTGGGGGAATTTTGAGGATTTTTAATATGATGTTTCTAATCCAAAACTTTCCAAGGCATATATCAAATCCAAACTATACTATTCAACTACTAAAATAGAAAAACTAAGATTTCCACTGACAATTGGTCCTTAGCTTTGCTTCTCTTTGGATTTGCAATGCCCACTATAATCTCCTTTAGATCTCTTCTTTTGATATATACAACAAGGTATTTGCATATATATATATATTCAAAAAGGTTGGAGGGGAAGAGGTTTAGAAACTTAATAATAAACAAAAATAGGTATATAGGATTTCTTATCTAAAACCTTAATGGAGTTTTTTGAATCTAAGAAGAGATAAACTAATAGAGCTTCGTTGATGTTCCTAAAACATTTGTGAAAAAAAGTGAGGGGTCTAGTGTAACATCCTCCATTCTGAGGTCCAAAACTAACTATTATGGATGCTGCATTCATCCATAGTTATTAATTCTCGACAAAAAAATGTGACTGTGTTAATCACATCAATAATCAGAAGCACATGAATATGAAAAAAATTCAACACGGTTTAATAACAAAATTTCACATCTCATTTCTCAAATGATATTTCATATTCATTACATAATCCCAATCGTGAACCCACGTTCAGAGAAATCATAATTATTATAAAATACTCCAAGAGTGATATATGAAGATGCCAATTTGGTATATCAGAGATAAATACTAGGTAATATTACAACTTTGCACTTACATACTTTCAAACAAAATCAAACACACATAGCGGATCAGATAAGAATTCCTAATTAGTTAGAATGTCTCCTACACGTCTTCGGAAGCTTATTCGCATAGTGGAAACTTGAAAACCCTTACTCTCGATCTACTCAAATGAGCAACCGAGAGTTTAAGGGGAAAGACAAAAACTTCGGATCGGACAAAAAGTCTGCTGTGAATAATAACCTACCATCTCTAACCAAATAGATATCTAGTGAGACCACGCCGCTAAGCAAAACGAGTTTTCCCCTCACTGGTATCTTAACCAAAATACATTAACCATATACTGTACTCATGCATCCACAATAGTCAAAACATAACAATATACGATGATATACAAGAATGCAATATACCTTGGATTACCTATCCCAATTTATTTGACACTCCGTCCAAATTTATAGTTTTTTTATGGTCACTATGAACCTATTGGTTTTTATAGGCTGACTAATAACCTGCCTCAATTCTTAGGGACAATCTGTCCAACTTCATAGTTTTTATGGGATCACTAAGAACCTATTAGTTTCTATCAATAACCTTCTAATCATAGTTTTCATGGGCTCACTATGAACCTATTGGATTCTTTAATAACATCTCTCAAATCATGGTTTTCATAGGATCACCATAAATCTATTGATTTCTATCAATAACATCATCTGGACATAGTTTTTATGCGATCACTAGGAACCTATTGGACCCATTCAATAACATTTCTAATGACATAGTTTACTTTTTGTTTTTTATGGGATGACTGTAAACCTATTGGACCCTTCCAGTAACATGTCTAAATCAATAATCTTTTGATCGGTTTTGGTCATTTTATTCTTTTGGTCTACCTGATCCCTTGTTTCTATTTATACTCACTACTGGGTTAACCTAACAGGTTATTCAGACCCTTAACCCCCAAAATGCAGTTATGGATAATAAATGTTGTGAGTATGACAATAAAAATTAGGCATAATAATTGATCAAATAAATACAAGAACATATAACATCCATCATTCAATATGTTCAATTAGTAATCTTTTTTATGTTTTATAATTACTCAATCTTAAGTAGTATTCTCTTTGGTAATTTTAACTCAAAACTTGGGCTATTCCATAATTAAAATCCTTGAAACCATTTTTACAACATATGATTAATCCCTTAAATTCATATTTAAAACAAAGAAAAACATAGCCCTTTATATATTACCAATTTCTTATACTATTTTATACCGCCATGGATATTTTTGATGAAGATATGAGGGTGTCACACCTCATCCTTATAGGTCATATCGCCAAAATAAGTAAGAATACGTTTATCTTTGAAAACACACGGCATTAATAAGGTCGACGTGGGTCGTCGCCTCTCTTAAAGCGTACTTTATATAAAAGCATTCTGATTTCATAGAAACATATAGTGTCGTTAGTAACCATGTCGCATGACATAAATGCGTGGGTCATCGCCCCAATTCAAAATAGCCTTCAATGTTTAAAACAGATGGATGTTGACATTGATAATGATCGATGATACCATTATACACTAATAATATTGGGTGCTTTTAAAACAATTAGGTCGACGTTGATGACTATCGACATAAGTGTCTCATTTTACTTCGAATGCGATCACTGGCGGCATTAGTGCCATAATATAGTTTGACTTCGAAAATAACGGGTAGTGGCACTATTTAAGCCTTGATGAAAACATGCGGCATCACTGCCGTCTAAAACAAGACAAAGGTCGGCAAGCTTGATGAAAGGCGGTATAGGTATACTTACAGAGAGCTATGTCGACATCGATCTCAATGTTAAATACCATACCTATGCGCTTCAACCCTATATAATCTACTTCATACCAACATCGTTGATATCATGTGCTTTACTTAAGATCGTCGACGACATTAATAGCGTCGACATAGAAGGGCGTCGACACTGAACATGACATTCTCGTAATTATTAGTAAAACCGAATTATTTCTATATAAAGCCTATACTTCCACCAACTCTTAATCTTTGTCAATTTCTTATTAGTTGAAAACACCTTCAACATATTTTTTTCAGAAGAATCTACCGCACCCTATTTTTACTCAAAAATTACATTTGCACCCATTTAATGATTGTTAATCATTTAATATAATCACAAGCTTTTCTAACTTATTAAATTCACAATAAATCGAAAACTCTTGGAAAAATCACATAAATTCACCGAAAATCAGAAATAACATATTCTTATCATATAAAAATTTTGGGGCCAATATCATTATTTAATATTTTTAATAATCAAAACCGAAAATAAATGCCCATTCTTCCTTAGAAAATTCGTAAAATATTCTCGTTATCTTGAAAAGTTATAAAATTAAAAACCCATTTCCAAATTACATTTTTTACAAACTATTCAAAATCAAAATCATTCGGAGTTTAAAAGCTTAGGTTTTACCCTCAATACCCATTAAAATAATTCCATAAGAATTTCCATAAATCATTATTCTATCCAAACAATGATAAAACCAACATGACACAACATATCATCATAAACAAATCAATCTAACCAAGATTCGAAAAAATATAAAATAAAAATGAGATGGTCTATTATTATTTACCTTGATTTGATAATGAGAATTGAGACTTGTTGATTTGAATTGGTTCCTTTAGCTCGTCCTAGGTTCTTCTCCCTCTTTTCTTCTCACTTGGCGGGCCTTGATTTTCTTTCTTTGATCGTTTTTTGTTTTGTGAAAACGTGAATGATATGAGAGGTAAGGGTTGTAAAGGACGAAAGGTTCATCTAATCCTATTTTACCCCTCTCATATATTCTTTTATGTTTTTAATTCATTAAAACAATCTTATCATTTTTTTAGTTAAAGCTTGACCTTAATGTCTATCAAATCTCAATTCCCTTATCTCACTACACATCGCATTATTTTATTTAATTTATCTAGTTAAACCTCCTAAATTATGTTAATTAAAATTAGGCATATTACATCTAAGGTCTTATTTATAGTGGATGAAACACATCAGAACCGTAAGATGAAACAAGGTCAAAAACGGATAAATATGGAACGTTGAATAGCACAAAACCCTAACCGCCACTCTAAAGTAGCGGTCGATTGTTTATACTCAACCGGTCGACCGCTAGGGGTCGACTGGTTGGGTCTTGCTGGTCAACCCTTCCTCTTATTTTGGGAGCATTTGATTGTTTCCGTTGTTCGATTATTTTATTCCCTAATTAACTTTTAACGTTAACAGTTTAACTTAACATTTACTTAAACCTTAAGTCTAATCATAGTTAATTTGAAATTCTATAACATCCCCTATCTGGAGGCCCGAAGCTAAGCACTACAGATGCTGTAGTCATCCATAGTATTAACTTCCAGTGACCAAATACGGTAATGTTAATGGTATCCATAATATCAGAAGCACATGAATATGAAACAAATCACAGATTTCAAAAACAAATTTTCTGATCTCATTTCACAAAATATGTTTCATATTCCATTACATAATCCCAATCGTTTCCAAGGTTCAGATCAAATATAATTATTACAAAATACGCCAAGAGCGACATATGAAGATGCCCCCTTGGTTGATCAGAGCACTATATAGTCATAACTGACATAATACGACACAGTAGAATCAAACTAAATAAAACAACAACTCCTAAATACTTATCCGTTAGCCCTTTGCTCGTCCCCGAAAGCTTTATTCGCCAACGTACAAAAACCTGAAAATCCTCAACCCTCGGCCTACTCAAATTAATTTTGAGCACCTGAGAGTTTAAGGGGAAAAACATAAACTTCGAGTCAGACATAAAGTCTGGTGGGAATAATACTATAAATCTCAATTATTTGATATTAAGTGAGACCATGCCGCTTAGCGGAATAGGTTTCCTCTCACTAATATCCTTTTAAAACATATCTTTTGCAAATCATAATCCTGCAACCAAAATTGGTTAAAACTGTAAAGAGTTATCATGTAAATATACGTATCAGGTAACAAATGAACTATCTATCCGAACACTATAGTTTTGTTTGGCTAACTACTAACCTTTGGCTGACTCGGGCCTACCAGACAACGTAAACAAATAATCTAACATCTGTTAGATACTCCTCTTCTGGATGGTCTATCCCTAACTTACTTTCTCCAGGTCAACTGATCCTAATGGTTTTGCGGGCTCACCAAAAACCTACCTCTGTACAAATATATTCCCTTCTGTGTATAACATCATTTTAGTCTTACCTGTGACAAAGCCCTACACACTGGAATTTTGGATTAAATTAGTTAGGGGCTAATAGCTAATGTATAGGGTGCGACCCTATGCCAGTTCCCATCTGGTGTACAAATATTTGAGTCATTTTACTTAGGGTAATCTTCCCTTAAATTTTCCTTGAAAACCTTTTCTTCTCAAATTGATTTAAACCTTTAAATCATACTTTAAACAAGGAAAACAAATTCTATGCTTTACTCAAATCAACTTGCCATGTTATACACACACACACACTTTACACAAATCTTTGTTGATGAAAACATTTAAACCTTTGAAAGTCCCCCTTTCGAATCCATTGAAAGCACCCCTTTCGAAACCATTGAAAGTACCCCTTTCGAAACCAAGTAAACCCTTTTTATAACTTAGGCCGAAAGGCCAAAACATTCCTTTCAAAACCATTCATATAAACCTTTCGAAACCATTGAAAACCCTTCCATTCGAAAGCTTTAAAACCTTAGACATCCTATCTTTAAAACACTTAAACATTGCCTTTCAAAAACATTAGAAAACCCTTCCTTTTAGACCTTTCGAAACCATTGGGGAACCACCCCTTCGAAACCTTCATTAAAACCTTTCGAAAACATTAAAATATCAAACCTTTCGAAAGCACTGAAGACCTTTATAAACAACAAACCTTTCGAAAGCATTTGGGTTCAATTAAAACATGTGGAACAACCTTTCAGAACCATTTAAAACTATCTCCTTCGAAACCATTGGATTCTACCTTCAAAAGAGCAAAAGGGTCATAAAACATTGTGCTGTCGAAAGCATCTACTAAGTAAAGAAGTGATGGCGTCGAAACCAACCTTTTGAAAGTAATGGAGAAGCGACTTTGGTTTTATAAAACAAAATAGCCCTTTCGAAGCCATCGCTTCGAAAGGTAGAAAGCGGTAGCAAAGGGGTTTCAACCTCGACGAAAGCATTTACTTAAAAACAAAGGCGCAACCCCTTAGAAACCATTCCTTTAAAACCATTTGACCCAGTCGAAAGCCAACCAAGTCGAAAGCATTACTATCGAAAGCAAAACAGGCGCATTTCCATTTGAAAACAAAGTAGCGCTTCGACCCCTTCGAAACCCTTGGTTTCGACCCAATACCTTCCGCCTATATCCAATTCGTTGCGCACCAAGTCTTTGATGCCATGTGCATTAGTTTCGATGGTGATGGTGGCGAAGGAACACGGTCGGAAGCTATGTGCCGAAAGTGGTGAAACATGTAAAAAGAATGTTTAAACTGATTTTAACCTTTTTAAGTAATTCTTTTCAACTAACCTGCCTTGATTGTCAAAATATTATTGGTTGCTAATTTCTTTTCTAAAAGTGCTGCAAATATTTCAGAAATAAACAATTTAATTTATTTACAAAATAATTCTTCTCCTTTTATAAATATATAAAACATTTAAGTCCCATACTTAAATTATTTTATATATCTATTAAAACACTTAGGAAAATTCTACAAAAATTCCGAAAAAACCATTTTTAATATGTTTTCTGACATATATTAATTTCAGACCAAAAACATATATTATTTAACCGTAAATAATTTTTAAACCCAAATAATCAATTTCCTCACTAGAAAATTAATATTAAATCCACATTAATTCAGAAAATTATGAAAATTGAAACCCATCTCTAAAATATCATTTCTAAACTAAATCTAAAATCGCAAGGCATTTGTATGTCATTTAATAGGGTTTTCACATCAAAACATATCATAAAACCTATATGAATAAGCATAAAGCATGAATAAGCATATATAAACTTTTAATTATTCAAAAACATGGCATAACCTTGCAAGATAAATTGGGTTTAACCTTAAAACCGAAAACAATAGAAAATATGAGATGTAGTCATTATTCACCTTAGCTTGGAGATTAAGGAGTTTGAGATTTGAATGAATTTGAATTGATTAATCTTCTTTCTTTAGCTTTTCTTCCTCTTGTTCTTGCTAATGGTGGCCGGCCTCCATTTTAGTTTGGTAGTGCAAATGAACGTGTGAAATGAATTCCTATGGGTTTAGGGTATTAGAATACTCTTATTTCAACTTTTCCTCTCTCCTATTTGCCTAGCTTATTTTATTTTAGTTCATTTATTCTCTTAGGCACGGCTGCCCCTTAGTTTAATCACAAATCTCAATCCCCTAATCATCACATTATTTTATTTAATTTAGCTAATTAAATATTCTAAGTAATGTTACAAAAATAGGGTCGTTACAGACTCCCCGCCTTAAAGAATTTTGTCCTCGAAATTACGATAAGGTACCCAACAAATCAATCAAAAAGGTAAAACATACCATCAAACAAATTAGGATAAGTGTCTCTAATCCTACTATCGGTCTCCCAAGTACAGTCTCTCTCATCGTCGCTCCACTGGACTTTAACTAGTCTGACTGTCTTGTTCCTTAGTCTCTTCTCATCTCTCGCAACTATCCGAACTGGCTTTCTAACTATAGTCAAGTCTGGTTCTACTACCAAGTCATGTAACACAGTCGGTGTTATAGTAGACTCCGGATTTCTAACACACTTCCTTAGATGAGAAACATGAAAAACATCGTGGACTCTTGCCAAACTATTCGGTAACTCTACTCTATATGTGAGTTTCCCAATCCCCTCTATAATAGGAAATAGTCTTACAAATCTCGGTGCCAACTTCCTTGATTTTCCGAATCTAATCACACCCTTCATCGGTGATACCTTAATAAACACATGATCTCCAACTGAGAACTCCAAGTCTTTCTGTTTTCTGTCTGCATAACTCTTCTGCCTAAACTGAGCTTCCTTCATCCTAGCTCGAATCAACTCAATCTTTTATGCAGCTTTTCTAACCAAATCTCGACTAAGAACCAACCTATCCTCAGTCTCTAACCAACAAACTAGAGATTTGCATGGTCTTCCATACAAAGCTTCAAATGGTGCCATCCCTATACTAGTCTGATAACTGTTGTTATACAAAAACTCGACTAAGTGTAGATGGTCTTCCTATGATCCTCCAAAATCTAACACACAAGCTCTTAACAAATCCTCAAAGTCTTTGTTAACTCTTTTTGTTTCCCATCGGTCTATGGATGGTAAGCGGTACTCATCTTGAGCTTGGTTTCTAAAATCTCCTGTAGACTCTTCCAGAACTCACTAGTGAATAAGGAATCTCTATCACTTACTATGCTACTAGGAATTCCGTGCAGTCTAACTACATTCTTCATAAATAACTTAGCTAAAACAGGTTATGTTCTGGTTGACTTGACTGGAATGAAATGGGCACTCTTGGTTAATCTGTCCACTATGACCCGTATACTTTCATTTCCTCTATTAGATCTTGGCGACCCATCTATAAAATCCATAGAAATAGAATCCCACTTCCGTACTGGAATATCCAATGGCTGAAGTAATCCACTTGGCTTCTGATGTTCGGCTTTTACCTGTTGGCAGTTCAGACACTGCTTTACCTAAAAGCCTACATCCCTCTTCATACCTTCCCAGAAGAAACTCCTCTTCATATCTTGATACATCTTAGTTCCTCTCGGATGAATGGTGAACTTCAAACGATGGCATTCCTCCAAAACTTCCTTCCTTATGTCTCCCACATTCGAAACACATAACCTATCCTTCTTTCTCAACCACCCATTCAGGTCAAGACTAAACTCCTTCAAGTCATCGCTCTCCATTCCATCTCTTAACTTCTTGATCCGTTCAACTAATACCGGATCCTTCATCTGTTTAGAAGCAATCCTTTCAGTTATCACTGGTCAAACTTCTAAACATGACAACACTATAGTCTCGGTACTAGGACTACTCTTAGACCTCCACTGTACTCTACATGTTGACAACGCTTTGTAATCTTTCCACTCTGCTATCATTTCCAACACTGCATTCTGATGCTTTCTACTGAGTGCATCTGCAACTTTATTACCTTTCATCGGTGTGTACTTAATTCCAAAATCATAAGAACCTATAAACTCTAACCATCTCTGCTATCTCATGTTTTGCTCCTTCTGAGAGAATAAGTACTTCAACGACTTATGATCCGTATAAAGCTCAAACCTCTCTCCCAATAGGTAATGTCTCCACACCTTCAATGCAAAAATCACTGCAGTCAATTCCAAATCATGCGTTGGATATCTAACCTCATGGTGTCTAACATGTCGAGAAGCATAGGCAATCATTTTACCTCTTTGAATTAACACAGCTCCTACCCCAGTTCCACATGCATCTATGTAAACTACCAAATACCGATTCCCTTCTGCAACAACTAATACAGGTGCATGGGTCAATAAGTGTTTCAAGCTCTGGAATGCTTCCTCACACTTATCGGTCCAAACAAACTTCACATCTTTTCGCGTTAGCTTGGTCATCGGTGCTGCTATCCGCGTAAAATCTTTTTTAAACCTCCTATAATATCCAGCTAATCTAAGAAAACACTTTATCTCAGTCACTATTTCAGGTCTCTTCCAATTATTCACTGCTTCAATCTTAGTCGGATCTACAGATAACCCTTTCACTGAGACTACATGACCAAAAAACTTTACTTCCTTCTTCTAGAAATGACACTTCGAAAACTTCGCCTTCAGCTGATGCTGCCTTAGCGTCTCAAGCACAATTCTAAGGTGAACTTCATGCTCCCTTTAATCTCTAGAGTATATCAAGATATCATTTATAAAAACCAACACGAACCTATCCAAGTGCTCTCGGAAAACTCGATTCATCAAGCCCACAAAGAATGCTGGCGTGTTAGTTAGTCTGAATGACATCATTAACCATTCCTACGATCTATATCTGGTTCTAAACACCATCAAAGGTATAATATCCTTTGCTACTCTAAGCTGATGAAAACCTGTTGCTAAATCCAATCGAGAAAATACCTTGGCTCCACTCAACAGATCGAACAAATCGTTAATTCTAGGCAATGTATATCTATTCTTTATCGTCTTCTCATTCAGCTTATGATAATCGATACATAACCTTAACGATTCGTCCGGCTTCTTAGCAAACACTACGGCTGCTCCCCAAGATGAACTACTAAGTCTGATAAAACTCTTGCCTTCCAAATCCACCAACTGCTCCTTTAGCTCTCTCATCTCTGTAGGTATCATCCTACTTGGCGGCCTATTCACTGGTTCTACTTTAGGTACTAAATCTATCTGAAACTCAATGGCTCGTTTCGGTGGCAATCCTACTACCGGCTCGAAGAAATCCGCGAATTCTCTAACCAAGAAAACTCGATTCAACCCGTCTTCTATCTCCACAACACCTAACAAAGCATTCACCTCACAACTAGGGCTTTCTATGGTATATACAATCCGATCACTACAATCAGGGTGTCTAAGTGATATTTTCCTATCATGGAAAAATATCCTAGCATCGTACTTAACCAATCCATACCCAAAATAACTCTGAACCCTACGAAATCAAACACATACAAACTGCAAACAAAGGTATGACCTAACAAATCAAACTCTAGGTGGTCACACTTCATCCAAGTGTCGCATACCCTCCTATTGAATTTGCAACCCTTAAGGAAGTAACTAAGTATGAGGGTTCTAGGTTAAGCTTATCTACCAAACAATGAGATATAAAAGAATGTGATGCACCAGTATTAAACAGAACACTAACAGACATACCATGAATCTGAAGCTACCTCTCAACACTGCCTTTCCTTTCTCCTCTGCTGTTGGCCTCGAAGTAGCTTGCTCCAATGCAAATACTTTGCCCCTTCCATCCCTAGCAGGCTCTTTGTACTGGTTCTTATAATGACCAATCTGATCGCAGTTGAAGTATCTAATATTCTTCTTCCCGATCACTTCCTTCGCCTTTCCAGTACGACATTCATTAGAAAAATGTCCCTTCTTATCGCAATTGAAGCAAACAACCTCCGATTTTCCATTCTACATGTCTCCACCTTTTTGAGCATCCTTCTTATGAAAGAACTTCCTTTTCTGACTTTGCCCCACCTAGACTTCCTTTGCCTTACTCTTCTCCAGAGAAGCAAGCATCTCCTCATGTCTCAACGTCATCTCTACTACAACATCACAAGGATCCTTAATATGAGGTAATGTAGCCCTTGCCAACTCAGGCTTCAACCCCCTTATGAACTTCTCATTTCTCTTTATCACAGTATCCATAGTGGCATGTCCATACCTAGCCAACTCCGCAAACCTTCTAGCATACTCCAACATAGTCGTCTCCCCCTGTTCCAACTTAGCAAATTTTCTGATCATGGTAGACTTCGCTATCACCGACATGAACCTCTCCTCGAACCTCCTCTTAAACTCAGCCCATGTCATCGTTTCTTCATTCCCTCCAACTTTCACACCATTCCACCAGAATAAAGCTGCTCCATAAAGCTGTCTCAAAGCAAGCCTTCTTTTCTGCTCATCATTAAGCCCCAAGTTTGCAAAGATCCTTTCACAAAGCAGTAACTAGTTTTCTAATTCAATAGCGTCTTCAGTTCCGATGAATGGCTTTCCTCCAAGCCTAATATAGTCTCTACTCAGAATAGCATAACTGTTGACCACCGGAGCTTCTTGAACTCCTCCTACAGCATTTCCTCCAACCACTCCAGCAGCAACACCCGCCTGCATCATATTCACGAAAAACTAATACATAGCTCCCATATCAACTTGCGGGACTCCAGCACCCACATTTCATGCTTGTGCCTGACCTTGGTTCCTTCTCGTATTTGGTCTGGCGTTACCATTTATTATGGTGCTTCCCCCAAGATTCACTCTTCCACTTCTAGCATCCATATATGTATTCAAGCTTCATGAGATACAGAGGAATAGCCTAAGAGAGATATGAAACTAGAGAATTAGCGTATACTTATATATAGCAAATACAAGTATGTTACTATAACATTATCCCATACCCTGATCTTATCTCTAATTCCTTAGGATTATATTTTTAAAAATCATTTTAGTTTAAAAAATTTCATAAACCTATGCTCTGATACCAAGTTAACATCCCCTATCTGGTGGCCCGAAGCTAAGCGTTACAGATGTTGCAGTCATCCATAATATTAACTTCCGGTGACCAACTACTATAATGTTAATGGTATCCATAATATCAGAAGCACATGAATATGAAACAAATCACATATTTCAAAAACAACTTTTATGATTACATTTCACAAAACATGTTTCATATTCCATTACATAATCCCAATCGTTTCCCAGGTTTAGATCAAATATAATTATTACCAAATACACCAAGAGCGACATATGAATATACCCCCTTGGTTGACCAGAGCACTATATAGTCCTAACAAACATAATACAACATAGTGGAATCAAATTAAATAAAATAGCAACTCTTAAATAGCTATCTCAGCCTCATGCTCGTCTCTGGAAGCTTTATTCGCCAACCAACTAAAACCTGAAAATCCTTAACCCTCAGCCTACTCAAATCAATTTTGAGCACCCGAGAGTTTAAGGGAAAAAACATAAACTTCGAGTCAAACATAAAGCGTGGTGTGAGTAATACTATACATCTCGGTTATTTGATATTAAGTAAGACCACACCACTTAGCGGAACGGGTTTCCCCTCACTAATATTCTTTTAAAACATATCTTTTGCAAATTATAATCATGCAACCAAAACTGGTTAAAACTGTAAAGCGTTATCATGTAAACATACATATCAGGTAACAAATGAACTATCTGTCCGAACACTATAGTTTTGTTTGGCTAACTACTAACCTTTGGCTGAGTCAGGCCAACCAGATAATATAAACAAATAATATAACATATGTTAGATACTCCTCTTCTGGACGGTCTGTCCCTAACTTACTTTCTCCAGTTCAACTGATCCTAATGGTTTTGCGGGCTCACCAAAAACCTACCTCTATACAAATATATCCCCTTCTATGTCTAACATCAATTTAGTCTTACCTGTGACAAAGCCCTACATACTGGAATTTTGGACTAAATTAGCTAGGGGCTAATAGCTATGTATAGAGGGCGATCCTATACCAGTCTCATTTGGTATACAAATATCCGAGTCATTTTACTTAGGATAATCTTCCCTTAAATTTTCCTTGAAAACCTTTTCTTCTCAAATTGACTTAAACCTTTAAATCGTACTTTAAACAAGGAAAATAAATTCTATGCTTTACTCAAATCACCTTGCCATGTTATATATATACTTTACATAAATCTTTGTTAATGAAAATATTTAAACCTTTGAAAGTCCCCCTTTCAAATCCATTGAAAGCACCCCTTTCAAAACCATTGAAAGTACCCCTTTAGAAACCAAGTAAACCCTTTTTATATTCAGGCCGAAAGGCCAAAACATTCCTTTCGAAACCATTCATATAAACCTTGCGAAACCATTGAAAAACCTTCCCTTTGAAAGCTTTAAAACCTTAGACATCCTATCTTTAAAACACTTAAAACATTGCCTTTCGAAAACATTGGAAAACCCTTCCTTTTAGACCTTTCGAAACCATTGGGGAACCACCCCTTCAAAACCTTCATTTAAACCTTTCGAAAGCACTGAAGACCTTTATAAACAACAGACCTTTCGAAAGCATTTGGGTTCAATTAAAACATGTGGAACAACTTTTGAAACCATTTAAAACTATCTCCTTCGAAACCTTTGGGTTCTACTTTCAACATAGCAAAATGGTCATAAAACATTTAAGTTGAAAGCACTCTTTTGAAAGCATCTCCTAAGTAAAGAAGTGATGGTGTCAAAACCAACCTTCCGAAAGCAATGGAGAAGCAGTTTGAGTTTTATAAAACAAAATAGCCCTTTTGAAGGCATCACCTCGAAAGGTAGAAAGCGACAGCAAAGGGGTTTCGACCCTGACGAAATCATTTACTTAAAAACAAAGGTGCAACCTCTTAGAAACCATTCCTTTAAAACCATTTGACCCAGTCGAAAGCCAACCTAGTCGAAAGCATTACTATCAAAAGCAAAGCAGGCGCATTTCCATTTGAAAACATAGTAGCGCTTTGACCTCTTCGGAACCCCTGGTTTCGACCCAATATCTTCCGCCTATGTCCAATTTGTTGCTCACCAAGTCTTTGATGCCATGCACATTAGTTTCGATGGTGTGGTGGCGGAGAAACACGGTCGAAAGCTAGGTGGCGAAAGTGGCGAAACATGTAAAAAGCATGTTTAAACTGATTTTCAACCTTTTTACGTAATTCTTTTCAACTAACCTGCCTTGATTGTCAAAATATTATTGGTTGCGAATTCTTTTCTAAAAGTGCTGCCAATATTTCAGAAATAAACAATTTAATTTATTCACAAAATACCCTTTCCCCTTTTATAAATATATAAAACATTTAAGTCCCAAACCTTAAATAATTTTATATATCTATTAAAAAACTTAGGAAAATTCTAAAAAAATTCCAAAAAAATCATTTTTAATTTGTTTTCCAATATATATTAATTTCAGACCCAAAACATATATTATTTAACCGTAAATAATTTTTAAACCCAAATAATCAATTTCCTCACGAGAAAATTAATATTAAATCCACATTAATTCAGAAAATTATGAAAATTAAAACCCACCTCTAAAATATCATTTTTAATCTAAATCTAAAATCGCAAGGTATTTGGATGTCATTTAATAAGGTTTTCACATCAAGACATATCATAAAACCTATATGAATAAGCATAAATCATCAACAAGCATGTATAAACATTTAATTATTCAAAAACATGGCATAACCTTGTAAGATAATTCGGGTTTAACCTTCAAAACCGAAAACAATAGAAAATATGAGATGTATTCATTATTCACCTTAGCTTTGAGATTAATGAGTTTGAGATTTGAATGGATATGAATAGATAATCTTCTTCCTTTAGCTTTTCCTCCTCTTGTTCTTGCTAATGGTGGTCGACCTCTATTTTAGTTTGGTATTGCAAATGAACTTGTGAAATGAATTCCTAAGGGTTTAGGGTATGAGAATACTCTATTCCTACTTTTCCCCTCACCTATTTGCCTAACTTATTTTTTTTAGTTCATTTTAGTTCATTTATTCTCTTAGGCACGGCTACCCCTTAGTTTAATCACAAATCTCAATCCCCTAATCATCATATTATTTTATTTAATTTAGCTAATTAAATATCCTAAGTAATGTTACAAAAATAGGGTCGTTACAAATTCAAACTCTAAAGTTAAATAATCATTTGAATTTGAATTCGAACTAAATTAATCTAAATCTAAAAACTTCAAACGCTCATAATTTCTTCGTTTGAGCTCCATTTTCAGCATATTATATATGGAAACAGATCGGAATTTTGCCATAAACGCAACAGAATAACTTCTGTTGTCAAATTCCAACTTCAAAAAAAATTATTTTTATCCCTACTTTAATTAATTAAATTTCTCTTAATTTAGTTATTTAATTAGGGTTGATTTTATGGTGTGTTACATTCTCCTCCCTTAAAAAGGATTTCGTCCCGAAATCTTTCAAGGAGTAAATAATGTAACATGCAATAACATCCATGTTATACAACCAAGTTGTCTACATAACCATCTACTCAATCCAAAGTACAATATGAATATGTACTTCAGACATACTATAAATGAGCTCAACCCCAGCATGAGTGTGTGACCGTGCTATGAAAATATATATGCAAATACCCTAAACATGCATAAAACTCTATATGAGTCTAAAGTGATGGTGAAAAAGTGTGGCAACCATCTCCTACCATCCAATCTAGCATCCACGATGCAACCAAAATCCTAATTTTGGAGATAAAATTTACTTGAGAAAGGCTTAGGATGAGAAGTCGTCATGCCTTCCATCGGATTTTCTCTTATTATACCCGGACTAATCTAATTTCTTTATGGCTGAGCTTCCTAGTTCCATGTTGCACAATGCATGTAGTGGCACGAGACACTAAAATCTCCCAATTGATTAGGCTCTACCACAATTGCTATGCTATGAAGGTATTTCTTCAAATGCAAAATGTGAAAAACGTCATGGACTCCAGCCAACTTAAAAGTTTTTTTATGTTTCCCCATATTAGGAAAGGCCCAATAGATCTTGGTGCCAACTTTTTCAATTATCCAAATCTTACGACCTTCACATGCTACCTAATCAACTTTGACTTTTCCAAGTCTCGCAATCCAAATCTGGTCCGAGTAGAATTTGTTGGTGGTTTCCCACTCACTATTTGGTGATTTGTATGGCCTTCCAAAAATTGTTTCAAGGGTACCATACTAGTCATCTATTAGTTGCTACTACTAAACGCAAATTCTACTAAGGGTAAGTGCTGCTTCAGATATCCTTCAAAATACAAGATGTAAGCTCTCAGCGAATCCTCCAAGTTGTCGTCCATTTTTTCAGTTTGTCCATCGGTCTTTAATTGGTAAAGGATGCTCAGCTTTAACGAAGTTTCTAAAGCTAGTTTCTAAAGTAACTAGTGAACTCGTTCAAAACTTTCAAGTAAGCTAAGGGTCTCTATCACTAACGACGCAAACCACAATTCTATGAAGCTATGTTGGAGACGATGCGGTTTCATTGCTTCTAACGAAAAATCCTGCCATCTTCTTCCTAATCCTAGATCAGTAGGAAATTCTCCTCACATTCCTATATATTTTATCTTTTTCTTGAATGGTGACAATCTGTGAGCTAAATTTATATTTTTCAAAATTCTAAAGTTTTGGGATTGAAACTTTTATTTACTTTAGGCTGCTAACCTAATTTCCTCATTAACTTCCTGTCTTACCTATGGTTTATCGCTAGTTAAATGTTCCCATAAAATTTCCCTATTTACTTTACTTTCCAACATATATATATATATATATATATCAAATGGTTTAAATCCCATTCATAAAGTTAACATTAGAATAAAACTAGGATATGTCATATACCACATCATACACTTTTTCAATTGCTAAGGGAGACAACTAACAACTACAGCCCAAGAACTCTAAAAGAAACTTTTGCTAGAAGCTGCCATTTATTATCAGCTGATATAAATGGTGTTGCGGTCCTAATACTTCTTATTAAATTAAGATGGGTATTTCTAATATGTCATTCACAGTTACCCTTTTCCTTAATTTTCCTTTTCAGTTTTTAATAAACGTGATCCATCCATTACTTCAAATATATTCATAGTAGTTGATCATTACTGTTAAAATTGGGCCATTTCTAATTAATCCTTCTTTAATCCTTTTATCCTTCTTTAGGTTTTCAAAATCCATTCATTGCTCAAATTTAGTTTTTCCATAAATGCCCATATCAAGTTTCCTCAATCTGTTCCCATTTAATTCGTTTTTCCTCTCATCAATTACAAATTTATTGCCTGTTAAATTTGTAATTAATGTCCATAAATCCTAATTCATTAATTACTAAAGAATACACATATAGTCGTAATTTATGCTATCCGTATATATTCTAGTCGTTAAGCGTGGCTATACGTATATATTTTTCTAACTACTAATTTATATAACTAGAATACTCATTTTCACATTTTAATTTATCGAAGCCATCCTTCTAAAAAGATTATCATCATAATTTCTCATAAATTAACCATAAGTGAGAATTTTGCTTTATTTAAAATTACAAGGAATTATTTCTTTTCTTTTTATTGAAATAGGTAATGTAAACTACGGAAAAAATATCCATCTCTTGCACATCTCTTTCCTTTTTAGTTTATTCCTTGTTACTTCAAACAACGCACTATTATATGTATTTTGAAATTGAATAATTTATGGAAATTACATGTAAACTGCTCTAAAATTAAAACATAAAAATTCATATTCTACGGATAACCTAATTTACAACCCAATTATAGATCTGGAATATCTTAACAATTTTACCAAATTCTTCAAATAGAGATTTAGGGCCGATTTCAAATATCCAGATTAGGTTGTACACTCTATCCTATTTTATTCATATCCTAAAAACCTTAGTCTGTCCTACCTAGGTTGTGATCCCTATCTACTCCATAAAGCTATTCTTTATAAAACCAGAATTCGAGTAATGATACAGAATGATTTTAAACAAACAATTTTCATTAAATTTAAAATTAGCATTTACTACCTTATTTCTCGTAAAACTTAAAATTTCACAAACATGAAGTACCGAACTCAAAATTTCCTTCTTTGAAAATAAGAACTTAGAAACTTTTACCAAGAATTTAAAATTTCTTAGTTCCAAATAGGAGCAAAATAAAAACTTTCTTCACCAAAGATTTATCTCTTTAAAAGTTAGACTTTCAATTCATATCTTTCAAAGACTGCTTGGTTTAAAAAAAGAACTATGGAAAACTTCCGTATTTAATGTCTTACTATAATAAAGACTTAATCCTTTTGAAAATAGGATCTTTAACATAAAACATTCAAAACTCAATTATCATTCTAAAATAATAAGTTGGACCTTTATTATTCCAAAGAGTTTTCTAGTTACACGAGTTATCATTTCCAAAATAACAGTTATATCTAAAATATAGATAAATATTTATTGCCTTATTACTCAAAATATACTGTTATTTGACAAAATCCTTTTTTGTAACTTTGTTCAAAACTCTTAAAATACCTTGAATCCTTTTCTTATCAATTCCAATAATATCCTTATTCAAACAAGTTCTGAATTTGAATTAGAAATGCATATATAAAATTCTCATCATTACACAATTGCCTTTTCAAAAACACCCAATTCATTTATCATCATTCAAATTCCTTTCAATTGTCAAAGATGTCTTTTATAACTTTAACTGATGGAAAATTAGAGTAGACAAAGATAACTCCTATCTTATTTCTATTACATCTCTTCTATATCCTTTATTACTGGAATACAATTCTATTACTACCTAAATTCAGCTAGCATTCTCCGCATTTCCATATAGGAACATTCCTCCTATCTACCTTGTCGGACATTCTTATCCTCCTATTCTTTCTATTCTACGTTGATCAAGTGTCTTTTCCATTTGTACACCCTTTTAAAAGAAATTTAAGGAAAAAGAACCTCTAATTTTATAAGGTCAGAAAAATTGTGCATTTCTCAAAAGAAAAATCCCTTATTAAAAATCATTGGACCAAAATCTTTTGGCTCAATAAATTTAAACTAAGAACTTTAAGAATACAAAATTCTTTTAAGTTAGAACTTTCTAACTCAACTATTCATAAATTAAAAATCTTTAAATTCTCTTGATCTTTTCAAAATAACATTTTTCAAATTCATAAAGTAGAAGAATTCATAAAAAAAAATAGAAGAATCCAAAAACGAAGAATCCAAAATTTGAAAACTTTTGATTCAACTAATTTTAAATTGAGAATTTAACAAATGAAAACCTTCTTTTTTTTCAACTTTTCAAGTAACTAAAAATCATCCACCATTTTGTTTTTAAAATGTTCCACATTTCTTTCTAAACTTTTTACAAATGGTAGTATATTTCCAAAGCTATCAAAAATCACTTTCAATCAAAAAATTTCAACTTACAACACATAAGATTTCACTTAATAATCTTTTGGAAAAGGTCATTCAAAACTTTCAAGGAGTTTTCAAAAATCTATTTACTGCTTTCTTTCCCAAGGGGTAGGATTTTTAAAATTGGCTTTGATTGTTCTTCCCTTTGAACTCCTTACTCAATCATCTTTAAAAAAAATCTAGTTATCTCCTTATGGTGATTAATGCTCATCTTCTTACGGAAGCTTGTTTCACTACTATATTCCTTACTTCCATATGAATACTATGCCTTACTTCCGTATGAATACTATGCCTTATAACATCTAACTATTATCTAACATTTATATTTACTACTCTCATAAATGTCACTTTGTCCGTATTAAATGGTTGATATCTTAACGGAAGTTTCCCAGAGACATTTGTTTGCTTATTCAACTTTATCTATTTAACTTCTACCTTATCTTCCCATAATTACCTTAATGGTCTCATTAATCTATTTAATTTCTTGTAATTCCTCACTTATTGCACATTCATTACCTATTAAATTTTGGAGTTACTATCTTTCCTTCTACGATTCATATCTTTATTATATAATATGCTTATAGGGTCCATAATGATAAAGAATTCCAGGTCCAACAAAGAAGTATAAATTTAACTCTATTTATTTTTACAGTTCATAGTTGCTTCGTCCACCCTTTTGGAATATAGTAGCAACTACTTTTATAGTTGGAATTTATAGAGTTAAGCATAAATTCAAAATAAGTATGTATATATATATATATTTATATATAGTAAGGTTTTTGAAAAATATTTTCAAAAATAACAAATATGCCACTCATACATATACTTTTCCCGTTGATCGGATAACCTAAACTCTGATACCAAATGTAACAACCCACTCCGAAATGGGCCTTAATTCCGACCTAGAAAAGACCCATCGAAACTTAGATCCATTCTAAAGATGGATGTTGGTTGGTAAAAATAACGAAACATAGCTATATATCTATTCTTTCATAACTCATAGTGGAAGGAATAAAATATAATACCAATAACAGTACTATTTATTTCAAATCACTCTAAATGTCACAAAAGTTTAAATAATGTCAACCATTACAATATTTCGTCCAAAAATACATTTCATGTATACAATAGAAAATAATACAAAAAGACAGATAATAACTGCTACAAGCTTCACTCTCACCATCTTCAAGCATAATCAACTCCTTCTCTAACCTGTGTTGTAATAAGGAGGGAGTCGAAACAACAAATGTAAGGTGAATAGAAATCTCGAGCCTTATTATTCAGTACTTTGGCAGTATAATCCAAATAAGAATATGTCTTGCGTATATATAACCATTTAATACTTCATATAAGGAAAGGAGGCGGGTCCTCGATCAACCACTTAATACCTCCCATTCTCGAAGTAGGTTTCTAAATCCCATAACCCATATCTCATGTCATAAATGTCTAATCAATGCAAAAGATGGTATCCAAACCACTTAATACCTTTTATTGGAAAATAGACAGACTCTGACCATTTAAAACCTCAATTGAGGCAGACCCCATCTGCGATGACCCGCCAATCCGCACAATTCAAGTTGACAATAAACCACACATGTCCAACCCAAATTGAACGGAAAGACGGATAGTTATGGGAAAGAAAAAAGAAAGGAGAGAGAAGATAAGAAGAAGAGAAAGGAAACTAAAAACAACACGGAATCTCACAATCGCAGCGGAACAACATATACTATAATATCAATGATCTTTACAAAAGAGAAACTATTATATACGTACATCCATCAGAGTACAACAACGCATCACAATCATCAGCCTAGACAGTTATAACAACATGTCCTCAAAAATGCTGATGATTTCAACAACAAAGTAGTAGAAAATAAACATATACGTAAATACGACTTGAAGACCTCCAACTCGTCTCCTGAGCTCCAATGCATCCAAAGCAATCTGTAAATATGCTCGGTCTGACCCAAGCATTATAATAAAATAACACCCGATTCAGTCTGGTAAACTAGCATGAGAAAACATATCCAGTTGAATTCCTAAAGTTATCAAACTCTTTTCAAAATAAAGGTATCTCGTATGACCACACCGCACATAAACATGGATGAGTTTTTACCTTACGATAACCAAAACAATTTCTATAAAACTCCATTTATATTATAATAATGTCTAGGGATCAAAGTAAAATATAAATATAGCTAAAATGCTTGCATCTCACATTTCAGCATAGTTGGGCACAACTAAGTCCGTACGGTGCTTATTGGAGAATGGATTCCATATAATGACTGGGCTACTGGGGTACTGCCCGTCACGGTGCATCTCTAGATAAAATAACATCGAGGACCTCACTGGGGTCCCCTGCCAATACAGGACCGGCCTACCACTTGACTAGTAGTACCGAATATAATCACCCCTCCTTTAGTAGGCCTCGAAGCATATAAACGAGAGATAATATTGACTCTAAATAGGGATGATTATACCTTTACTTGGAAGCGACCTACTTAGCCCTGCTGCATCTCTCCTATTTTAGTCATTCTCGGTTGATGAGGCTTGAGGCTACGTTTTACCTTTTATATAGCACCTACCACTTAGAATGCTAACACTGCCCTCCATCCAAACAATGCAATGCCAGCATTCATCCATACAAGTTCATTCTAGGACTGAATGAAATGCTTGAGAGCTCCATCTTCAATTCCATCATCTTCAAGATATCTTCACTTCGAAATGCTTGAGTTGGAACGAAGTGGTCTTCGGATAACATACATGATCCCGGTCTCATCGAAACAACATTCGTTAGTTTCCGATAAACTCAACCCAGGTTCTTTAGGATATAAACAGTCAAAGATAAGAGCGGAGATCACCTCCTAACCTTTAGTGGACAGATTTCTTTATCGTTTGTCCTCGGAGAATGAAACGAGATTTATACGCATAGTACAACATCATTGGAGATGACTGTACCATATAACTCACGTGTTTCTCTTAGATATTTCCAAAGTTACATTTTGGGTCCAAATTCGAAAGTCAGTCATTTAACTATCAAATAATAGACATTCAATAAAGGATTTATTCCATAGGGAAAACCAACATTGGTTAAACACATAAGAAACCGCTAGCCTCTTTTAATAAATCTTTTCATTTATTAAATTCATTCTGTAAATATTATAGCAAAATTCTTTTACAAAGACACACAAACACCACACACACAGATATATATATATATATATCCACAAATCCCTCTATTTCAATACTTGGAAAAATATTCATGTACTTATCTCAACGACATAAGTATAGTTACCAAACACTAAGGAAGATTTTTATACAATTCTACAATCATTTATAAAATCCATTAGAACTCCTAAACCATTTATAATGCTATCTTATAATCCTCAGAACCATTTATATAAAAAAACTCTTTTATACACTCCCAAAACCATTTAGGACCCCTTTATTAATCCATAAACCCATTTATAAAACTCTTTTTTTAAATCTATGACCCATCTATAATTCTTTTATAAATATCTAACTATTTATAAAACTCCTTTACCTAGTAAAAATCTTCCTTTGAGTTTTCTAAACCATGTTATAAGATTCCTCTTATAAACTCACATCTGTTTATAAAACCCAATTTATGAATCTCGAAACATTCATAAATAAATTCTAATCATTTACTTTAAAACACTATTATATAATAATAAACATTATAAATAAATAATAACTTACTTCCAAACATCTTAAAAATAATAATTAATAATTTCAGAACATTCTTAATAAAACAATAAAAATTTATCTTCAACATTACTATAAATAATAAAAATTAATTTCCAATTTTTTTTGATAAATAATTATAATTAATTTCAAACCATATTAATTATTTAAATAATTAACTTTTCAAAATATTAAAATATTTATAAATAACTTTAAAACAATATCAATATAAAAAACAACCTTCAAAACATAAATATATTTTCTTGATAAAAATCTATACTTAACTTTCAACATAATCCTTACCGTATTTAAAAAAAACTATATTTAATAATCTCTTTCTATTTTATAAACTTTCCTTTTTATAAAATCCCTTTTTTATAAAGCTCCATCCATAACTTTATCCCTTTATAAATCTTACTTATTCGTTAAATCCCATTTAAAGCATTAATTACAATCTGTTTTGAACGTTGCTTCCATATTTATGAATTTCTTTCATAAATTCCTTTCTATTTATAAAATATTGTTTAACATCTCCCAATTTATCATCACTTTCAATTTCCAAAATAAAATCAACTATTTTTCTAAAACAACATTCCACCTATTACTATAAATCCACAATTGTGATTTACTTCTCAATTTATCCAATGATAAAGTTTCCTTTTATTTATAAACACCATTTATAAATTCATGCTTTTAATAATAAAAATAAGATTTTACAAATCTTCACTTTAATTGTAAAATATCTCTTATATATATATATTCACATTTATAAATCCCATATTTATAAAAAAATAATAATATATGTACATATATACATATATCACTTTATATAAAATGGTTAATAAATATTTATATCAAAATATTTCTATCTTCTTTTTAAAATATTTCACAAACCATTAATTTATAATATCTAAAAATCATACCTTTTATTTTAAAATAACTCCTTCTTTAAATAAACTTCAAGAATAAATATTAATATATATTAATTTTCAAAATCACTTAAAAACCCTTTAAAAACAAAATCTTCATTTTATAGTATTTCAAAATACTAAAAATATGGCCCAGCGTTATCATAGCACTAAATAGGGAAAAACCATCCATATCATCAATTATGGCATACAACATATCATATATCAAATTATATCAAAAATAAAGTCAATAGTGTGAGGAATCTAGTTGGATCCCTCCAACCTGTCCCCCTGCATCACATACATTATATAATCAATGATATCAACTGCTTCGAGGCGGGATCGTATACAAAGGGTCATCCGCTCATACACGGGAACGTAATAAGGTCCCATCCGCTCCAAGGGCAGGAGTATATCCAAACCAACAGTATAAAATAATAAATCATCCAAACATTTAATCAACAATTTTTATCAACTACACATCATACTAGTTGACCAAAAGGTGAGTTTAACTCACATTGATTTCAGTTTCGTCAAAACGCTCCAGTTTGAATTAAAATTGAACAGACGTTCAATTCTAACCCAAATTCCTACGAGCTCCAAACTACTCCAATCCAATTCCATATCGTAGTACTCGTTGATACGATTGCAACACAACTCATCGCGTTCAATTTCGACCTCGTACGAAAAAGTTATGAATTAATGAACGATTGAAATAATTAAATTATAATTAACTTTTAATTAATTAATTTTTCAAACAAATTACTCTTTCCCTCTCGATCGAACGAAACCCAGACAGGAACAAAATCGACTACCCAAAATCAAAATCACGACTCCCTCAACCACACCTCTCGTTGCACGCTGCCTAGCTCCGCCTCGCCCATCGTCACCATCGCCGACCCCCTTGACCCCCTCCGCTACCAGAATCGACCAAACCTAAACCTACAGGTGCGACGAACGCAGCCAAAATCCACCCTCCACGCCATGCTATACGATAATCCAACCGTTGAAGTTGCTCCCCTCATTGATCTCTGCATTTTATTAGTTGAGGTCGAAGCCTAAAAGTGGACGTGGTGGCCCCGAGGGAGGATGGCTATTGGATTTGGTTGCAGAAGGTTTTAAAAAAATGAACCTTTTCTTTTCTGGTTTTTGAACGTGACTTATAGAAGGGAAGGGTATGGCCAAACATGGGGAAGCATGGGGCAAGTATTGTTGATTAAAGAAATTATATATTAATATATTATAAAATATCTAGCTCTATGCACTCAAAAATCTCGATCTCCAAATAAGGCGTGTCGCCTGGCATTCTATATGTAATACCCCTATTCCGAACGCAGTGAACTAGTATCGAGACCCAATTTCATCATATACAGAAGTTAGCTTTCAAAATCAAATTATATTATTTTATATTCCTTTAATTGATTTCTACACATTTCGAACTCGCACGACCAAACGATACGCCCAATTGCCATGAAATTTGGTGACATACTATAATTTACCGTTACAGATCTAATGACACTGGTGTCGTCCAATTCTGAGACAGTGCCCCGGAAGGCTATTTTACACGTTAATTAAAACAAATTATTATAAAAACCAAATTAATCACTTTTAAATCTAAATTTAAAAGTTTACTATCTTCATTCTTATTCAAATAGAATTTCAATCAACTTCTGAAATCATTCTTATTCACATAAAATTCAAGATATAATAATTTAAACAATTCCAATTATTCAAATAACCCTTATATTTGAAATTCAAGTTATTTAACTTATAAAATTAACTTTTCAATATTTAGAATCAATCAAATATTTCAAATTTAAATGACTAAAATTCTAGGCCATTACACCATCATTTAATACATATTCCTAAGGCATACTCCTTAATGGTAACTATCTAGCTGACATCGTATGGAATCTCTCGAGCTATTAATACTTCTTTATCGAAAGGCGAACCCTTAATCAGTCACTTAATACCTTATTCCGAAGCATACCCTTGTCAAAATATCACTTAACGTGCCTAATAACTAGCCTCTTGTCCATTTAATACTCCATTTGGGAAAAGAGGCGGACCCTTAAACAACCACTTAATACCTCAAGATCCTAAAGCATTCCCTTTGTATTATGATCTATACTAATAATGACGTCCCATATTAGTCCAATGGTTCGTAGGAATTGATGGCTAGATTAGCTGGACAAATTTACCCTAAAGAATTTGAGACTAACCTCGCGTCATCACAAATATTTATCATAGGAGACACCTCATATCAGCCCTAAAGTCACACTTATGGTAGTCAGATTAGCTGGGCAGACTTCTATGAGCCTTTTGACTGACCTCGCATCCTTGTGACTTAGCCATAATTTAAATACTCTATATATATAATACTCATCTCACCATTCCACAATTAAGGCCTTATAAGGAATCTTTCTTATTATGACTTAAAACATCAATTACTTTCCTAAGGGGATTTAATGATAACTATTACCTAATTAACTACACAACTATACATTATAATTATATGTTTATTATGCTAAAAAATATATAAATAATACACACTTATTATTCTGTGTGTAACACCCCTAATGTTTATTAACATATTTAGGACATTTAATTAGATAAATTGAATAAAATAAGGTAAGAGGATATGGAGATTGAGATTTGATAATTATAATATAGGTTGAGCCGTAATTAATGAACTAATAAAATTAACCAAAACATTAATAAGAAGGAGGATTTAGGAGGAGGGAAAAATAGGAAAAGACTTTATTTTCTAAACTTAAACCCTTCCATTCTCATTTCCTTCCTTCCATTCATTCATACAAACAAAAATTGAGAATAACGCCAGCCATTACAAGAGTTTCAAGAGAAGGAAAAGTTAAGAAACAAGATTAAAGCTTAGGGGAAATCAATTCAAACTCACATCTCAAGTTCCGTTATCCAATCAAGGTGAATAATGATTATCCATTTCAAGTTTTCTATGCTTGGTTCAGTTTTATGATTAAACTCGAATTCTTTGATATTATTATGTCATGTTTTGAATGATTGAATGATTATATGCTTATTGATAAATTATTGGATTTATTTATGGAATTTGTTAATAGGTTTAAGTGTGGAAACCTATCATATAACACCCAAATGACTTGAAATTTTGATATGATATTAAAAACTTTATTTCAGAGGTGTGTTTTTAATTTCACAATTTTCCAAGTAAGTATGAATAATTTATGAATTTTTAAGTGAAGAAAATGGTTAATTTTGGGTTTTAATTATTAAAAATAATAAATTAACGTTTTTGATCTCGAAACTTTTATATGTTAAATAATATGAAAATTCCAAATTATTGTGATTTTTGAGGATTTTTTCAAAGTGTCCACAAATTATTATGAATTTATTAGATTAGAAAAGCTTAATAATTATATTAAAATATTAATATAGATTACATGGTTTGCTACTTATTTTGGAAATGACAAATCAGATCCATAGTAATTTTTTAAAAGGGATTTGGTAAAAAAAAGTTATTATCCAATAAGAATTTGACAAATAATTTGAGTTGGTGAAAAAATATTGCTTTTTGAAGAAATAAAACAGTTTTTATTTTAATTACAATATTGCCATGCGCTATTAATCAATGTTGTAGCCCATCTATGCCGCATGTCTTCTCTAACCTGTAGGGAAGCATATGATAGCAACTTGGTTGGTATGCAAAGATTCCACTAAGGTTGGGACGTATCAATGCCGACATTGATACTTACGACGTTGGAAATGCTACTGGTATTCTATGCCGCATATGTTCTATGCTGCCTGTTTTATACTGCATATGTTAATGCCGCATATTTTCTATACTAACATCAACCCCATATGGCAGCAATGCCATCATTTTTCAATATCAACTCCTAATGATTTCAATGCCGTTATTTTTTATGCTGCAATATTTAACCATAGGGCCCGCTATAGGCTATTTCCGACATAGATTATAAAGAGCAATGATGCCACTATTTTTTTATGCCGCAGCAGTTGGCCATAATGCCGCTATAGGCTATTTTCTATATTGATTATAAAGAAGCAATGATACGGTTAGTTTCTTATGCCGCCTTGTTTTAGCCATGATGTCGTTATAGGCTATTTTCGACATTGGTTTTATACGGCAATGATGCCGCCTAACCTTAGTATCAACATCCTATATTTCTAAGTTTTAAAGTTTTATACTATGCAACCCATAACTATGCCACTTGTATTCGACGATCAATATGTATTTATAATATGCGCCATAAATAGTTTTGGTCTTATGACCTAATGTTTTATAAATCAGATGCTTTAACATGATTTTAATATAGAAGGGGTGCGATAACCTATATAGGCAATATCAATGTTGCACTTTATCAATAAGTGGTTTTATTGCATATGGCTTAATAGCCTATGGTTTTGAGGTGCGATAACCTCTAAATGATTTCTAAGTTCATCGATACTATTTCATAAAAGCGTATATTTGTTGGCATAATATTTTGGATAAAGTAAAGGACTATATTTTTCTTGTTTTAAAGTATGATTTCAAGTGTAAATCAATTATAAAGATTTATGTTTTCAAGGAAATAAAAAAGGTATTTAGCCTATAATTTTACTAAAACATTATTATTCTTATCACCTTTAGATAAAATGTGATAGGATGAATTGACTTAGAGATTTGAAAACCAAATGGGACTGGTGTAGGGTCGCTCCCTATACTTTAGTTGTTAGCCCCTAGCTGATATAAGTCCAAAATTCTAGTGCATAGGGCTTCATTGAGGGTAAGACTAAAAGTAGATGTACGCATAGAAGGAATACACAAAGATAAGGTAGGTTATTAGTTGGCCTACAAAACCACTAGGATCAGAGTGACCCTAGGAATAGTTAGTTTCAGACAAACTGTGCAGTTTCCTTCTAACAGTATGTTGGAGAATTTGATATATCTAGTAGGCCCGAGTCAGCCATATAGGTTTTTAGTTACCCTAAGAAAACTATGATGTCGGGACATATAGTCCATTTATTTAGACAAATTAGTCATGATGATCTAGGTTGCATGCATGCATCTGATTGTTTATAGTGTCTAATTTGACCATTGTGGTTGCAGGTGGTTGATTTCTAAAAGATATACTTTGAGGATATTGGTGAGGGGAAAACCCGTTCCACTTAGCGGCATGGTCTCACTAGATATCTATTAACCGAGATGCATATTATTATTCACATCAAACTTTTTGTCTGACCAGAAGTTTTTTCCCCTTAAACTCTTGGGTACTCATTTAGGTAGTTTGAGAGTAAGGTTTCCAGGTAATTTAGGTTTGGTGAATAAAGCTTCCGAAGATGTGCAGGAGGCAGAGCTAGGTATGTTGGAGTATATCTATTTTCTTATCCACTGTGTTGTTATGACTTTTGTCTGTGTGCATGTAATGGCAGAAATTGTATCTATCTAGTAGAGAACTCTGATCAACCAAGATGGCATCTTCATATGTCACTCTTGCAATATTTTATAGTAATTACATTTTATCTGAACCTGGGCAACGTTTGGGATCACGTAATGAATATGGTAGTTAATTGATGAAATCTGTATTTTGAAAATTTTCTTATTCCTATGCTTTGATGTGAATGATACTATTAACTGATCTCATTTTATCACCGGAGAATAATATTATTGATGGCTACAACATCAGTAGCACTTATTTTTGGGCCTCATAATGCGGGATGGTATAACTTGGTATTTGAGCAAAGGTTTTTTAAAACTAAAAGAATTTTTAATTTAAAAGAGCTTTTGAAAACATATTCCTAATGAATTAAAGAATGAGATTGAGGTATGGGATAACGTTATAGTAAAGTACTTGTGTTTGCTATATATAATTTTATATCTTATCGCTATTCTTTCCATCTTTCTCAGACCGTTCTTCCATATCTTACCATGTTTCGAATGTAGATTTAAGGATGTAAGATATAAAGGTAAGAAACGGAAGAGTTAATCTAGATGGAGGAAACGCCATAACCAATAGAAATGACAGGCCCAATACAAGAAGGAATCTGGATCGACAAACAACTGCTAATGTGGGAGCTGGAACACCACTGGTAGATATGGGAGCTGTGTATCAATTCTTTGTCAATATGTTGCAAGCAGGAGCTATTTCTGGGTTAGTTGGTGGAAATGCTGGAGGAGCAAATCCTGAAGTTCCTGTTGTTAATAACTATTCTATTTTAAGTAGGGATTATGCAAGACTTGGAGGAAAGCCATTCATTAGAACCGAGGATGCTATCGAGGTGAAAAATTGGATGCTTCATTGTGAAAGGATTTTTGTTGATTTAGGTCTGAATGACGAGCAAAAGAAGAGATTGACATCCAGATAGTTTCAAGGAGCTACATTATATTGGTGGAACGGTGTTATTGTTGGAGTGTTGTAACGACCCGTAAATTTTCGATAATAAAATTTGTTAATTTAATAAGATTTTTGTTATTTAACATTGAAAGAAATAAAATTTTGTAATTTTATAATGAAATCAATACTAGAATGAAAGGTAATAATGTTAATTAAAGTCAATTATTAACAATGTGAAAGAAACTCCAATTAATTGAAATAATTTAAAATGTTTACTTGGCTATAAAGTGAATATAAGAAAAACAAATGTGAATATTGATTTAATTAATGGATAATATATAAAATTGATGATAAGTGAAGGAAATCAATGTTATATAAGTAATTGTAACATTTATTTGTGAATAATGAATTCATATGTGTAATTAAAAGTTATGGTAACGATTGTTATAAGTTACCTGTTTATTTTGGTCTATTAAATTAAAATGGGAAATCAATTAGAACTAAATGAACTTTAATGTTACACTAATAAGATTAAGACAATAAATGAAATTGTGAATGTAATAAAATAAATAGGAATGTTAATTATATTCATGATGTAATAATTGATTTAATAAAATAGTGAAATCAAGATAAATAAGTCAATTTGGGATTTTAAATTTTATTTAATGTGTGAAATTGACAAAATTCAATATAGTTGAAATATAGTAATTAATACAAATAAAAGATTGAAATTAGAGGATATTAATTTAATGAAATGTAAACCAAATGCTAGCTATGTTATAGAATAATAATTGATTGAGTATAAAGATTTGAATCAAATAAAATCAAATTATTGGAATTAAACTTTAATTAATTAGATTTATTTCAGTTGAATTTGAACGTTGTAATTATTGTAATAATCAACACTGAAATTGATATGTAAATTTACTTTAAATTTTTTATATGTGTCTAGGTAATCAAAATTGATGAAATTTGTTAATAATTAAATTTGAAATGAAAAGTGATTTATTTAATTTAATAATTTATTTATTTAATTAATGTGAAAATAGCCATTTTGGCCACTGACTCGGATTTCGACGAAACTAGTTTCATCGAATCTGCAACAGTGAATTATTGTAGGGTTTCAAGTTTTATAACGATCAGACTTGTCGTTTGATCGTACGGACTCGAAACGCCCAAAAATCAATTTAATTGAAATCAATTTGAAATAAGCTGATTTTTGCATAACTTCTTTATACGATGAAATTAGGACTTAAAACCTGTTCCATTGAGTTTAAAATATTTGAAAGCATCTATTTTGATATATGGGTTGACCCATTTTCGTTCCGAAGTCGAAACAGGCTTTTCGGGTCGTTTATCGTTCAAACCCAAATCAATCGTGTTCATTCGTTTTATTTTCTGATCTACCTATAAATACCTCGTTATAAACCCTAGTCACTTCTTAGTCCTTATTTTTGTACGTACTATTCTGTTTACTCCTCTTCTTTCCAATGACAGACAAAACCCTAATACCAAATTGCAATATCAAATCAAATTCAATTTCAAAAATTAAACTCCTCCAAAACCTATCATATTTTATATCGATTTGAATCTCTTGACGAGCGTAATCTTCCGGTGCTATTCATTTTTCATTTCGATACATTGTTTGTCCAAAAATCGAGAATGAACCGTGGTTGTTCGTATTGGATTTTTATCGATCTAACGGCGGATCTACACCCAATCGACGATCGGGAAGTGGCGTTGGGAAGATGGTGGAGTGTAGGTCATGGATCTCATAACCGCTTGTCCCCAGGTGGTCGTTAGCTACCAAAAAATGGCCTCAAAGTTGAATGGAGGCGCCTCGTCCCTGATCGACCGGAGATGGCCGCGAGGTAGCCTTAGGTGCGGCTGGGGTCGCTCGTCTCGGTGGTGGTCGTGGATCTTTCTACAGGCGTGTGTAGCGGCGGCGAAAGTCGATGAACGGAGGCGGCTGCAATTTCGTTCGTGTGCGTGAGGATATTGGAGGTTAGGGTTTCACGGTCTAGGCTGCACGCGTGGTGACGTTTGGTTGGTCTGTATTTTATTTATTTTATTTTTTTCAAAAATTCAATTGTCAATTGTTCTAACCTTAATAACTTTCGCATACGAGGTCTGATTCACGCGCGGTTTTCTCCGCTGGGATCGTAATAATATTCTGGACACTTTGACGCTGGTTCGGATGAATTCTAAGACTGTTTGAATTTGGGCCCTAAATTGGATTTAAATTCAATTTGAATGCAAAGGTGAGTGTTTTAACCCACTCATAACTTCTAAAATTTCTTATGTTTGTTAAATAAAATTTGTGATGTGATTAGGAATTTTATTTATGGCTGTTTGAAAGTTTTAAATTGCTATTCCTATTATTTTGAATATTATTTCGAATTAAATTGTTATTTAATTTATTATAGAATATAAATTGCCGGTTAAATACCTGTTATTGATTATCAGTTCTATATTGATATTTATTGATTGATTTGGATGATGATTGTAATGGATGTTTGATTGTTGATATTGGATGTTCTATTTTATATCGTTATAAACTGCAAGTTCACTATGGGTTGAAATGATACATGCCCGAACGATCTATAGATTAGGGAAAAATCGTTATGGGTAGAAATGATAAACTCGAGCGATTTTATGGATTTTGTTATTAAATTCGGGATTGCGGTTTGAAATGATATATAACCGTAAAATTTTAAATTGCGGATTGAAATGATAAATATCCGTATCACTTGACCCTAGGGTAGAAAATTATGTACGGACACCGGATTGGTTAAATTTAATGATTTTGAACTTCTTAATTTTTGAATTAATTAAATGATATCTTGAAATAAAATTTGATGTATATAAATTGAAGTATTATTGGAAAATCAAGTTTTGTGTTGAAATGTGAATTGGTTTAAAAGGAATTGCTTTAAGAAATTAAATTGGAAGTTTAAAGTTAAACTTTTAAGTATAATTAAAATTCTATCGAAATTAAGTTATTGAAGTTGTTTGAAAATAACTTTGAAATATTTTGAAATTGAAAGGTTTGGAATTTGGTTTGTTGACTTGGAAATTGAAAATGGTCCAAAGGTGTTGAAATAAAATGAATAGTTTAATTTGATATTAATTCCAAATTCATATTTTAATATAAACTGTTTTAAAAATATATTATTTCAAAATTTCTAATTATTAAGATTTCAAAGTATTAAACTATTTTAACCTCTATTAATTATATTAAATCATTTTAACCTATTTTAAACCATTTAATTTATTTAAACTAATTAACCTGTTTTAACTTATTTTAAATCTAATTAATCTATTTTAAAGCTATTTAATCTATTTTAAATCTATATAAACTTTTTATAACTATTTAAAACTATTTTCTTCTAAATTCCAAACTAAGTAAAATGGATGGGTTTATATTCAAATTCTCTATTTTTAAGTGAATATGGTTAATGATGTTATAACCTAAGTTGGGATTTAAATAACATATTTGGTTTGATATGATATTTTGAAGTGAGTGTTTAGCCTATTTTGGAAATATGACTTTTGAAAGGAAATATAATTTCGAACTATGATTTCAAATGTGATATGATTTCAAAGGTGAATATGATTTCGGAAGTAAGTACTGATTTCGAAAATGATATGATTTGAATTGAATATGATATTTTGATATCAATTATGAAATGATTTTGGAAATGTAAAAGAGCCATCCGGTGTGTAATAAGCGATTGGTTGTTAAAGGGACCGGGATCAGATATTGTCATACTCTCTGCCAATACTGAAAACCACTTTGACAACTGTGTACGCGGTGGAGATTCTAGAATGAAGTAGGATGGTTGGCGACGATCCTATATGAGGTATGTACGTGGACCTGACTCCCATGAGTTAGCTTAAGGTGGCTAAAACAGGAGCAATTGAGGGGCCAAGTGAGGTCATTCCTCCGGTCGGGCACATTCCTTCGATACTATATTTTGACTTTGTGATCGATTTGGTGGCCACCCTTGATTTTTGATTTGGGAGTGTGTTTCAAGGTGAGCAGTAGTGGCTGCTATGCGTTACCACCAGTCCGGAAGTGTAATTGGTATATCTACCCTGGCATTGCCTAGTTGTGCCATGTCACCTACCCTATCGAGACCACTACTAGTTTGTTTTTGTACCATACCTATGGAGTGCCCTATGACGACGTCCAGTACGGACGGGATTACGGTACTGTATAGACTATGGAAATATATAAAAATGTGTTAAGGAGGAAATGGGTAACGCTTTAACGCTATTTTAATAGTTTATCTTACTACAGACATATTATCATAGCGTATTGTACTACATAGTAGATAGTATAACTGTAACGACCCGTAAATTTTAATAATTTTTATAACGTATTTAATTGAATTTTTGAGAAAATTTTAAATCGTAATATTTTGAAATAAAAATTTAATATTTGAAATACGTCTATTATAAACATAGCAAATGGTAAATTTTCATCTGATAATATTGAAGTTTATTTTATTGTAAAATTTTATGTCAATTTAAATAAGTCAATAACAGTTGAATTTAAATGTATTCCGAAACCTTAATATGTCAACATGAGAAAATTTATTTAGAACACTCTGAATAAGACTGCAAAATTCGTTTCGCGAAATTCGGACGTTTCTAGCTCCGTTTGAATTTTTCCGTACGGAATAGCAACGTATATCGGTACCGAAAATCGACTTTTGATAGGATGATCGTACCACTGATATCTGTATACCGTTTTGATCGTCTCGTCGTGCTGATCTCGGTGGTATATTCAATTCTGTGTTTTGAGCTCCGGTACGCGACGGAAACAATAAAACTGTGCGTCGTACCGGTACCGAAATTGTAACTTTTCACTTTACAATCCTTTTCAAATCTTTACCGTGACTACCAAGCGACAATTAATTGCTTTAATAAATATTGCAAATTCAATGGTCAGCCGTTATATCTTAGTCATTTCAATTTACTTTCTGGTGGTACGTTCTCTCCTTTTATGTCTGTTCATTTCTTCTACTTGCCTCTGCCTACTCCTTTTCTCTCTCTCTTCCCTACTTAAATCTATTTTTCTATTGCCATTTCAAAGTCCTTCTCTGGTTCAATTGCTTTGAGGCATTTATATATAATATAAGTTATAAATATGTTCTCTCCCCTGTAGCACTCGGCCTCGCGCACAGCCTAGGCCACGCCCTCTTCAGACAGCTAGTTCGAACCAATCTCACCCCTCAAACCCATAGTCACCGCCTCCGAGCCACAGTTCCAGCCCGCATCAACCAATGCTTCCATCCTTCCCGCTTCGTCAAGCCTCCGCCCACCACAGCTTGAACCACCTGTCAAGAGCCGCAACCCAATTCGTGCCTCCTCCCCTCGTCATCCATATTTATATAAAGGGTATGCGTATAGTATTGCAATATATATTTCGTTTTATAAACGTTTACATATAGCATGAGTATATGCTATGTATTAGTTTACTATATATAGTCTATTTTGTTTAAAGGATATGTTATACAAGCTGTGTTTTCTTTTGTTTAATTGATTTCGAAACTTATAATACATATTATTGTATTAGCTGTTGTTTTCACCTACCTGCAACACTTTGTTTTTTTATTTTATTTTAGCTTGCTACAATTCTCGTTTCATCTATATATTATTGTATTCTATTATCTAATATATATATTTTATCTAGTTAGATTTATTATACTATAAGGTATATATATAAGTTTTCAAAACTCTTTATAATATGTAGCTATATATATAAGATTTGGCCTGTTATATATAAAGGCATTGGTTATATATATAGTCTGTTGTGTATATATATCAAGTTGTTTTGTGATTTTATAAAAGTGTGTATATATATATATATGTAAGTTATATAATGGTTTATACGAAATGTTTGTGTAGAAGGATTTGCGCGTGCAGGTTCTTCTTAGTAAGTGTTGCTTACTGGTTTCAAGAAATATTGAATATAGCTATACTTTAAATTTTTATATATATTTTCTGTTTGAATTGCATACATATTAGTTTATATGTGTTTGTTTGTATAGATATGTAATACCGTGAAGAAAATATATGTATCTAATATACTTTGGGTAGTTAGGCACATATATGAAAAGTTTTAGTAGTTATAATAAGTTTTATATAGGTATCTGTTTTAAAACGATTGAGTTTCGATGCATGGATTAAAATAGATTTTTATGTATATGATTTTAAAACATACTTCTGTAATCTTTTTTTCCATATGTTGTGTACATTTGTGTAATATTAGTAAGTCTGCACATATAGTTAGGTAGATTTCTGGATATTTATAATAGTTATAGACTTTTACTTTTCTAGTTTGCTGTTTAAGCTTCGTATATAATGTTTTGCAACAGATTTTAGCAAATATAGGCTGTTGTGTGCATTCTTAGTAATATAATAAAGTTTCCATATACATATGCTGACTTTAATCTTAATATATATATATATATATATATATATATGTTTTAATATAAATTATAGGTGTTTGTATAAATTTTTAAATCAGTCAGTTAGCCTATATATATGAGTAAGTATACGCATTTTCTGTAATTGATATCGTTACTGTATTTTCAGCGGTATGTTAGTTATAATAAAGGCTGATTTCATATTAATACAGTGTATTTTTTTTATACAGTGTATATATATATATTTGATTTTATAAAATTTTATGATATAATGATAAGTATTGTTGTCTAATTGAATAATGTTGTGGTGATAATTTTGCAGTGAATAAAAATATACATGGACACTTTGATTTTTAAGATATATGTGGATTTTAAATTTTAATATAGATATTTTAATTTTATGTGTTTTAATAACTATTGATTTTAAAAATTAATATGGAAACTTACTTTAATATGTGTTTATTTTAATATTGAATTTAAGGGAATATAGTATATCTTATATTTTGTTTCAGTCTTTATCAAACGGATTCTGATTTTTCTTCATCGATCCAGTTCTGGTTTGATTCTGTCTATCCCCATTTACCAGTCTCTTTGTCGATTCGAGTTGATCTTGCTTTGCTTTGAAATTCGTGCTTGGATTTGTAACTCATTTCATTGTCAAATTTCTCTAGCCTCGAAAGGTGAGCAATCACTCACGATTAACGTTCTTATATTTATTAAATTTGATTTCAATTGAAACGACAATTGAAATATGCTGCTGTAGTTATTTAAATTGTAATATATGCTATTATCTGTAACTGTTCACCTGTGGGATATGACACCATATCCTATTGTTTATATTATATTGTTATTGATGATATATGCATGTTGTTATATTTTATATTATCTGTTATCACTCTGCAAGTTTCCTGTTAGTATAGAATTCACTATGGGTTGAAATGATACATACCCGAACGGACTTTAGAATAGGAGAAAATCGTTATGGGTTGAAATGATAAACCCAAGCGATTTTCATTTGAATTGAATGTGGGATTGCGGGTCGAAATGATATCTACCCGTATATATTTAAATTACGGATTGAAATGATAAATATCCGTATCACTTGACCATAGTGGCACTTAGAAAATTTTGCTTTCAATTGATTGCTCCTAAGAGTTTCCAACACAATTCGAAGATGTTTTTCATGCTCTTCCTCGGTTTTAGAATAAACAAGAATATCATCTATAAGATGAGAACAAATCGATCAAGGAAGTCTTTGAAAACTCGATTCATAAGGTCAACGAAATAAGTTGGAGCATTCATTAAACCAAATGGCATAACAAGCCATTCATAAGATCCATAATGAGTACGGAACATTGTCAAAGGAATGTTATCCTCTGCAATACGAAGCTGATGAAAACCGGTTGCTAAGTCTAATTGTGAAAAGACTCTAGCACGGCTAAGTTGATCGAATAGATCATCAATCCGTGGTAAGGGATATTTATTCTTGATTGTGAGATCATTAAGCTTGCGATAGTCAACGCAAAGCCTAAGTATACCATCGGATTTCTTCACAAAAATAGCTAAAGCTCCCCATAGAGAGGAACTAGAACGAATAAACTGTTTCGCTTCCAATTCGGATAATTGTTTACGCATCTCCTCATTTTCCTTATTGGACATACGATAAGGAGGACGAGTGATAGGTAGAACTCTAGGGATTAGATTAATTCTGAACTCAATTGCTCGCTTAGGTGGTAATCCTAAAACGGGCTCAAATATATCGGGAAATTCACGAACAACGTGAATGAGGGAAATGACATCTTCCTCATCATCATTATCGTCATCATGTGGATTTAGAGAATATAAGGATGCTACCGAATTCGAATCTGAATCTTTAAGAACAATATAGAAATCTGCTTAACAGATTGAGGATGTCAAAGATGGATAATCCTCTCGGGACATAGGATGTGGGCTTCATAACGATTAAGCCAATCCATTCCCAAAATCATTCTGAAACCTAGGTAATGCATAACATGCAAATCGGCTCGGAAAGCATAATCACATAAAATAATCTCGACATCTTTACAAAATAAACTGAGTGTTGCGGATCCACCAACCGAATTCGCAATTCTTAATGAAGTCATCAAGCCCATAACATTTAAAGAAAAAGTATCAACAAGTTCTTTTGATATAAAAGAATGAGATGCACCCGTATCAAAAAGAAATCGAATAGGATAATCTCGAAACAAATAATCCCATCAAGGACTGAATGAGAAATACCTTGACCAAGAGAAGGGTTACTAGGGGCTTGCATAACATTCAGCTTTCCCTCTTTCCTACTTTGAAGGTTGGGATATGAAGATATAAGATGATCCAAACTTTTGCAATAGCGACAATAAAGGGGTTTCGGACATCTATTTGCATAGTGGTCCATAGAACTACAATTGTAGCATACTCCACAATTAGGGGTAGGAGTCTTTGCTACCGAAGTTGCCTTCTTCCTTTTCTTGTTGGGATTAGGGCTTTTGAACTTAATATGCCTCTTCTTGTTGTTATTGAGGCTCTTCTTGGCACCTCCAACATCACTATCACTTTCTTTATCCGTCTCTTCAAGTCGAAGAGCGATATCTACCAGCTGATCGAAAGGCGCTTCTAGTTTCAGAGGTAAAACCTTTTTGGGGTTCTTATTCAAAGCACAGATAAACCTTTGATTTTTTACAAGATCCAAAATTAGTTGGGCAGACATGAATACGCCATCCACGCTAGGACTGCCAATTCTAACCATCTCTTCTTCTTTAAGAAAGAAAGAAAGAACGAAGAGGAAAAAGGTTATTCTTAGAATGAATTCAAATAAGCTTGATTGGTAAAACAAAGCATCATAAAAGAAAATAAGATAGAACGGGTCCTAAGACTCGGATTAAGTCCTAAGGCATGATTCCTAACAGAGACTTAGGACAATGATCCTTGCTAAATTATTCTACATTGTTTCGAAGTTTGCCTCTGATACCAAGCTGTGATGCCCCACCTCTATACTCACACTAGCTAAGGATACTACGGGGTAATGCCATCGACTAGCATGAAGAATAAGGCTGTTGAGGGGCGACCATCTGTGTAATTGCTTTGTGTGGTGGGCCTATAACCCACAGGTCCCAGGATCGAAACCTGGCTCTGATACCAAGCTGTGACGCCCCATCTCTATACTCACACTAGCCAAGGACACTACAGGGTAATGTCGTCGACTAGCACGAAGAATAAGGCTGTTGAGGAGCGACCATCTATGTAATTGCTTTATGCGAGTACCGATATGTCAGATGGTATATCATGCATTTCATTTCAAGAGGAAATCTGACGTATCCAATACAAACCAAAGCTACTACACAGTGGCTATGAGGCCTTCGGAAACAAATATAAAATAAGTATAACACAAATCAGTCACAGATATTCATATCACTAAGGTGGAAACAGATATGAATATAACACGTGGAAGTGAACATCAAAGTAGTGGTCATACAAGATCCACTACATCACAAAAGAATAGGTACAAGTGCTAGAAAAAAGAATATGAATACATCAAAGAGTCTCTATCTCGAATGTATAAAAAAACTACTAAGCTAAAGTAGTTAGCCAAAAGTCAGAAGTTAGTCCCTGCTAAGAAGTCAAGTAGAAGCACCAAAAACACCTCGGTCTGACCCGAGTATTATTTAAGAAGAAAAATAATAAACGGATCAGTCTAGCTATAAATATCATACAAGATGAGATAGGATAAGAGATAGGATAAGAGATATATGATAACAATAATGTCATACTATGACAAGTATATATTTGATAACAATGAAAATCATACAATATCTCAAATCTCCTCAAATATCCAAAAAGAATATCATATTCTTTAGCTTATTCACCAAACCTCAAATATTGACAAAACATATCAATGCAAATAGCAAAAATTGGTGAAACACAAATTCCAGAAATCAATAATTAGAAATCCAGAAAACACAAAGAGGGAGGCCTATCACAAACAGGAGCATGAAAACTCACCAACACGTGTATCACAAACGGAATGCTATTTGATAGTCGCTAAGCCATCAAATTTGAGTCGAAGCTCCACAAACGGCTCGAAGACCATGGGTCGCTACCCCACCAATTTGAGCCGAAACTCCACAAACGGGGTTTAGTCCCCCACGCAGACAAAGAGACATCGCACATCGCTAGTCTAAATCACAAAATGATCATCATTGATCAATAAGTGTAAATTACACTGAGTTAGTAAATAAATGAGTTTAGCTTCATGTCCCATAACCACTAGCTTAACTTAAATATTTACGAAAAGATTGTAGATTTCCACTCAAAAATTGTCACGAAAGTTCAATCAAACAAGTCCAAGAATTAACCGACGAAGTAAACGTAAGCGTTTCATACCACTTGTTTTGCTAAGTCGTTTAATTGAATTTCTCATACGAACGAGGTAAAGGTTTGTATATACTAATAGATTGAAAAACGGGTTTAAAAACGAGCTTTGTATTAAAAGTAATGTTGAAATCATTTTCGTGAAAGAGTTTGAGTATTTACTAATGGTATAAAAATGTTTGTATTTTAAAGTGGCAAAACACAGAAATGATTGTAAAATCAATCTATTACCAAAATCCACATTCGACGACATGAATTAAAACCATAAAAATCGATATCAAATCCATCAAATGGATATTCCCAAAAATCCAGAAAAGAAATCATCAAAGTCGATAATAAATGACAACAACTAACCGGATCAATAAAAATTGGAAATCCACTCAAAAACAGGCAAAATAGGCAAAATTCCACAAAACCAGACGTTTGGTAGGTTTAGCCAGACATCTGGCCCTGGGTTCTGGAAGTTCATATTTTTTTCTCTTTTTCCTTTTTATTTTCTGAAGCCTCCCAGACGTCTGGTATGGTCTAACCAGACGTCTAGTCAAGGGCTCTGCCATTTTTTTCTTATCATTTCTTTTTTTTCTTTCTGGTGCCCTAACTAGACGTCTGGATTTCTCAACCAGACGTCCGTTTGCCTGTACTGGGCAACAATTTGCAAATCAATTCGGAAGCGATCGAACGAGCGATGGATGCTAAGGATTTATGCCAAACGACAACCCAGTCCTATAGGTTCTTCGATACACCCCAAATAACATGTCCAAACATGCAAGATAAGATCTTTAAAGATTTTTGACTTCAAAACCAAAATTGGAAAATTCACCAAACCAATTCAAATCAAAAGCAATTGAACATGAAATAGATGTTAGGAATTCATACCTAACAACAATGAAAGCTATAGACATAGATGTGAGTTCAAGAACTCACCTTTAAATTCAAAAACAACGAATGAGAAGCTCTAAAACAAGCTTAGACCAATTCCTCTTTGCTACACCTCTAGAATCTTCAATCTATTGTCAAATGCAAATTTTCCTAAGTTAGGTTATAGGAAAAATCAAGAATTGAAGAGGGATTGAGATGGAGAAGATGAAGAGGATGCTTACCTAAGCTTCTCCTTGATTTTAGAACTTGAATTTGAATTTCCTAAGAATCTAGGGCTTAGGAATTTCTAATCTCCCCTCTTTCCTCCATTTTTCCTTTAGCTTGAGTGTTAGGAATTATTATGAGTAGAATGAATGAAGGGGAGAGGAGTTAGGGTATTTGGTAGAAGAGTTTGGGTTCTATTATTGGATTAATGGGCTAGAACACAACCCAAAGCCCAAATGAAAATACCAAAATCCTAATCAGCTCCAAACATATCGATGTTTATACTTAAACAAGTTGTAAACATCGTTTTAAAATCAATGGAAGTGGTCTCGAGTCCAAATTCAACTGTTTACAAGAAGTCACATTTCAAACATTAAATTCAAATAACGATGCTGTATTTAAATAAAACATTTAAATATATAATCGTAAAACATGCGGGTTGTTACAAAGATGGTCATGGAATTTTTACCAACCAAAGTTATTACAAATTTTTAAATTTTTTTTTAAGAAATTTACTAAATATACTGTCTCAAGTCATAATGTATGATTAATATCAACACTCATCACTTTTTTCAGTCACTGTTTATCTTTTCGATAATCAATAGGGAATCAGATTAGTTAACATAGGCATTTAAGATCAAATCCAAAAATATATAATCAAATTTCTAAAATGTCTAAACTGAGACGAAGTCGACAAAAAACATTTTATTGAAAAGGGTTTTGTAAAAATGTCTGCCAATTGAAAATCAGTTGAAATGAAATTTATGCAGATATTTTCTTTGGAAATGTGATGCAACTAACGAATGTTCCAATATAAAACACGTTCCACTAGTACTTTTTCTATCAACTAGACTACCAACATAATCTGCATCTGAATACCCTTTTAACTCAAAGTTATCGTTAGTTAGATACCATAGACCAAAGCATGAGGTGTGCAACAGAGACCTTATAATCCTCTTTACAGCTTTTAAATGAGATTCCTTTGGATTTGACTGAAACCGTGCACCTAAACAAACAGAGAACATAATGTCTAGTCTAGAAGCAGTAAGATAAAGAAGTATACTCATGTGTATCTAGAGTAATCATCAACCAATACAAAACAATATCTCTTACCACCTAGGCTTGCAATATCGTTAGGTCAAAATAGATTCATATTAACTAGTTCAAGGACTCTAGAAGTACTTACGGTGTTCTTAGCATGAAAAGATGATATTTTTTTAATTTTCCCAGTTGATCACTGGCTGATTGAAATCAGATTATGGTGCAGATTTTCAACATATAATAAATCGTTGTTGCCCATTGTTACTCTGCCACCTTTGTACTTCTCTAGGCTAAGGAACTTTGATTTGTCGCTCGTCATGTGCTTGGAACAGCCAGAATCCAGGTACCACTCCCGCTGCTCCTTAGCCTGCCAACATGCCTACACGAGGAAAGATTTTTGTGACATATTTGTTTTTATAGGTCCATGATTGTTAGTGAAAAGATTTTGAAAAAGAAGTTTGTGTAGAACCAAGACAATCTATGTTTGTTCCTTTTCGCACCCAGATTTGTTTGACTTTAAGGGATTTTACATTCGTGTCTTTAGAAACCCAAATTGGCATGGTTTTCGTGTGTTTAGATCTATACCAGTAATTTTTTTGATTGTGTCCAATTTTTCTACAAATCGTGCACTTGGAGTTAACATGATTAGTTTCGCTTCTAACTCTTTTAGATTGAGTATACCCAAGTCCTTGTCTAATAGTATTAATAGTTTGTTTCTCTAATAGCATATTTAGTGATCCTAATCCTTTGGAGAATTTTTCTAAAGTTGTAGACAATTTTTGGACTTGTGACTTGAGAGATTCATTTCCATTCAATAACAAATTGCACTTTTTAATAGAATTTTCTCTCCTAGTATTTTCACTTTCTTTTAAAATCAGAATTTCATTTTCAAGTGATTTAATTCTAGTTTCTAATTTTTTTTATTTCCTCTTCAAATGATGGACAGTTATCACACTTAGGGCACTTATTTCTATAGTTTTGAACCAAATGATCAAGTTGCTCATTTAGTTCTATCAAATTATCTCTGTGATTCAATTTTAACGTACTTCTCCCTAAGTCTTTCAAAACAGCCATTTACTTCATGAAAATATATAAGTAATTTTGAGTAAGTTTTGATACCTCGCTTGGCTCGTCATCATCGTTGTCACTTGTTTCTCTTAAAAGACACTGATTTGCTCTTTCACACTCACTGGCAGTGATTTTATCATTTTCATCACTTTCACCCCAAGTAGCTGCAAAACTTCTCCTTTTCGGTTTCTTTCCTTTGCTGAATTGATTTTGAGGACAATTTGGCTTGATATGACCAGGTTTATTGCAATTGTGACAAATGATCTCCTGCTCTTCTGAGTTGTCTAGAACTTTGACGATTCCACTCTTCAGTTGTTGATTTAGGGCAGGATTTACATATTTGTGGTTCCACCTTTTGAATCTCTTTATTATCAGTGCCAGTTCAGCTGCTCCTTCATCATCACCATGATCATCTTCACTTTCCATCGTTCCTTTGAGAGCTATTGATTTTATTCGCGTATCTCCTCATTCACGTTCTTTCTTGAATTTGATTTCTAGCTCATAAGTGATGAAGTTTCTGATGAGTTCTTCAACTTTAACTTGTTTTAGATCCTTTGATTCTTGGATGGCAGTCACCTTTGCTTCAAAATTTCGTGGAAGAATTCTGAGGATCTTTTGGACTATTTCCAGTTCTGTGTATGGTCTTCCTGGAGCTTTTGATTTGTATATAAGATTAGAAAGTCATCCATACATTTCTTTGACACTTTCATCCTTTGCCATTGTAAAGTTCTCATACTCGCTACTAAGCATGGCAAGGCGAGATTCTTTAACTTGGGAGGTTCGTTTATCAGTCACTTCAAGCGTATGCCAGATTTCCTGTGCGGTTAGACAATGTGAGACACAGTTAAATTCAATTTGATCTAATGAACAGATAATAGAATTCATAGCTTTAGCATCAGTAGTTTGCAGTTTATTTTCAAGATCTATCCATTGATCCATAGGTTTTTCAACTTCTTGATTATCTACCATTATTGTTGGTGTGTTATATCCCGTTTCAATAATATTTCATGCATCTATGATTTTCAGAAAAAATTTCATTCTATTTTTCCAATATGCATATTCACCATTGAACATGGGTGGTCTAACTATGGACTGACCTTCAGCAAAAGCATTATTAAAAGAAGCCATTGAAAGAAAAAATCAAATTTTTTTTAACAAAAAATGGTTTTTGTTCCTAGCTCTAATACCACTTGTAGGATCGTTTTCACCCTAGAGGGGGGTGAATAGGGTGATACTAAAAAAAATTAATGCGGAAATAAAAATAATAAAGTAATGGAATAAAGATCACTCACATATTTACCTAGCTTCGGCAAAAAACCTGCCTACGTGCTGCCCCCAAGGTTTCTACTAGAAATTAAGTAATCAGACGCTTACAAACACACGTAAACTTGCGATACCCGCTAACTTGATTACCCTAACTCTAAGCTCAAAACTCTGCCACAACTCAGCCACTGAGTTACGAATTCTCAAACTGCGCCCCGTAGTTTGTACCTAGTTACACAACTAGAAAGTTACACAATTTTAAAATAGAGAATTGCAAAACAAACTAAACAAAACCCTATATTTAAAATTAAGCCCAAATAAAAAAACCGGCCGAAAGAAATTAAAGACTGTCTCCCTTTTTTTTCGTTCGAGTTCTTTCTTCAGTCGTTCCTTTTTGTTGCTCTTCAAAAAGCTAGGGCTTCAATTTACTTGATGCGGCTGCTTGGAATTAGAAGTTCAAATCAATTGATGCTTTCGTTCCTCAATTCGCTTCGCTGCTTCTTCAATCAATGTTCTTCGATTTGCTTCGGCTGCTTCAAGGTCGAGTTCAAATGGTATATAAAATTGGTATGTGATTTTGTACTTTATTTGCTCTGTTGTTTTTCTTGATTTCAAACTCGATGCTTTGCCGATGATGATATGGGTTCAATTTATAGGGATCGAAACCCTATTTTATCGTTCGTATATTTTTGGTTTGAAGTTTTCGTAATTTTATCACTTGCGTGGATTTTTGATCGAACGAACTCTGTGATCTCCGACTTGTTCATAATATCATCGGTTGAATTGATTTGGGTTGGTTCCGTTCTTTGCTCCTATGACTTTGGCATTTGAATTCGAGATTGACTTGTTCACTGGTTCCATTATTTGCTGGCAATTTTCGAATTTTTTGAATAAAGGTGTTTGATCATTTCTTTTTGAAGCATGACCTTGACTTTGTTCGAACTGCGACTGTTTTCTACTCCTTGACTGGTTCATGACCCACGGCTTTGATTTTCTTCATTTTTATATGCTTATATACATGTATACATACATACGTGTATATGCATATTTATGTAGATATGTCACCGCATATAAACTTGTACATGTTGAGGCTTGTTGTTGTGACTGGTCTGTTTTGCATTCCTTGTGTTCACAACTGCTTATGCATCGACCATTGTTTGTATTCTCTGAAGTGATATATGTGTATACATATATATGCATATATGTATACATGTGTATTTCTGAGTGTACTGATCATTGCATTGTTTGGTATTTTGCTGGGTTGATTGGTTGGTCTATGTCTGAACATGTTGGAGTCTGGTTGCCTTCGTTACTTGAGTCTTGTTCCATTTGAAGTGATTCTGGTCTGTTGCACTTTGTTGTACATGTTGAAACTTAGCTTGCATATCCATTTTTGCAAATGTACTGATCTGGTCTGGACTGCTTTGGTTGAGGCATTTCATTTATCTGGTCTTGTTACCCTTTTGAAGTTTGGTCTTTGTTTGTACATGTCTGGTGCACTTGTCCATGGTTTCATATGACTGAAGTCTTCATGTGTGTACATGTTGTTTTGATCTATTTTTGAAGTCTGGTTTAATTTGTACTCTTGTGCACAGTTGCGTTTGTCTTGAATGCTCTGACCGGTCTATTCTATGTTCATGTCTAGTTTCATGTAGCTTTGAGTCTGCACTGTTGCATATGTATGCCCCAATGTTTATATGCACTATATGTTGAAACTGAGTATGTTTGAAGCTTTGTTGTCCCATTTGCATTCATGTTATCATGTGGTCTGGTCTATGTTGCATCCCCTTGAACTGGTTTGAACATGGTGTTTTGCACATTGAACTTGGAGTCATTTGGAGTCTTCATGTGTATGTCAATGTCTGCTGGGTTGATTTTTTGCCTTCATACCACTTTGTTCATATGCACTACATTCTGATTTTGCTGTATGCTTTGATTTTGTTGACTGGTCCATATTTGGGCTAAGTCCATTCTGGTTATCTCAGACCATTGCACCTGTCTGATGTAGCTTGATGCATTGCTCCATTGCTGTGTTGTTTTCATGACTGTATTTTGTTTGCACCTGAGTTGAATCCAGTTTGGGTTTGACCTTGTGCTCACATGTCCCTGCAATTTTAACAAGCAAGTGTATATCGGCGTGCACAATTTTGTGGCACGTACAGTGATACACTGTGCATATCACAAGTTGTTCGTGTAAGATGAATTAAAAGAAATGATGACGAACAACCCAAATAACCGAGGCAAACAATATTTTCAAACACACACTTCATTGTGCACTACAAAATATTTCTTATTCAATTTTACTGCGTCGGTGTTTATTTGCAGATAGTTCAGATGCTGAATACAGGCTGGAAGAAAGTTGAAGATCAAAATACGAGTGAAGAGTGAATATGTAGTGAGGTGAAATACGTATGAAAAATTGTATAATGAAAATTGTGTTGTAATTGAAACTTGTATAGTGAGAGCTTAAATTTGTATTATTCGAATTTGAATAAAATATTTGTTTAATTTTGAATTATGAGTTATTTATTTTATTCAACAAATATTTATTTAATTATGTGAAAAAATAAAATAGTACATAACAAATACATTTAAACGAATATATATATATATATATATATATGTTTATTATCATCAAATAAAAATCATAGGCTATTGTATTTTACACAATCCAAATCTAAGCAATTAATGAACATATGAATATGAACAAGATGGATTTCAAAGCCATTTTTACAAATCATATTAGAATTTCTAAATTTAGCTCATAAACATTTGTTAATCATATAATTAAGGTTAGAAAAGGATTTTTCTAGTCAAAATCATGTTAAAACCTATAATTCTACCGTATAAACATGCATAGGACGGTGAGAAGTCATAAACCAATCGCTAATTACCAAATTCAACCAATTTGAATGTAGATCCAATATGGACAGCTATCAAAAGCAATGCAAATCAACCAAATCGATGATCTTTATCTTCTAATCGATGATCTACTCACTAATCTTCAATTCGGTTTGATTTAGAGAGTAATTTGGGTGATTTTAGATGAATCTAGGATTAATAGGAGTTTAGATCTGATTTGGGAGAGAGAGAAGTTTTAATTTGGCCCTCCAATCCTCTATTCATAGTGATTCTCGAATTATACTAATGGGCTTACTAATGAGCTTAATTCATTACACACTAATTCTGGTCAATAGTTGTTAAAGCTAAAAACATGCATAACTTTCTAACCGTAAGTCCGTTTTTCTATTATGACCACTCTACAGAATCAGAAATTATCATCCTGAAGCAATGGAACCGGTTTAAGACCATATTCGACTCATATCAAAGTTATAGTCCAAACAAGATTTTCAGGGTCAAAATGATCACATAGAAATTCAAGAAAAATCATAGTTGTGTAAAATGTCCTTAAGAGTTATATCCCAAATTTATAGAATCATACGACGTCATATAAATAAAATAAAAATATTTTACACTTTCGATATGTAAAATATGGGTCATCACATATAATTTGATGACTAAGTCAAAATTAGGTTAGATATTTTACATTTTATCATATAAAAATAATTTCTAATTTTAATTAAAATTTATTGGTTTTATAAATATATTAAATATTGTTATCATCACATATATAAATGGTGAATGTATAAGTTAATAGATGCAAATCTCAACATCTATATATGTATATATTAACTATTTATGCTTGATTTATGTAACACATGCAAGACATTCACACATGAGTATATAATGATATACTCATATACCATATATATATATATATATATATATAAACATCTTTAATTAAATAAATCATAAAATTATTTAAAATTGGATTTTATCTAAACAATCTAGAGTGAATCCAATACAAATAATTATACTTTATAGGCCCACTATGATCCAAAATAGGAAAACATTTTGAAATCTACCTATTTCGCTTGTTTCCAACTGGCTTGGTACCCACGGTTAATTTTTGTTAGATTTGGTTAAATCAATCTCTATTATTGATATTCAAATGTCTTATTTTTTGTAACATACATCTTACATTAATTAATTGAATTGAGACAATTAATACACATACATCGAATACATACATGGTATCAATATCCACACATGTATATATTGACCATGTTGTTTTGTTGTTATATGTCATGTTAAACATATTTTTATCTTCACCATCTGCTGTATAAAGACTAGGTGTTGTATCATTTTAATGTTTGCAAAAGAGGAAGGTGAAATCAATTATTGATGTCACCTTTATCTCTTTCCTTTAGATCTTGATGTGATTATATCTAGATCTAATATTGTGTTTGTTCACATCTTTAAAAATCAAGCAATTATATTCTCTATATGTTTCACATGTATATCACACCATTTAGTAATATGAATATATTTGGTATATTCATATTTATTCAAATATCATATTTGATTAGCATAAAATTTGTGAAATCAAAAATGAAACAATCTTAATGCGATATGATTTTATTAAAATAATTATATTGAATCTAGTATTAAACATTGGATTTCATAGACCCACTGAGGCTCAATTAGAGAAAATTTACAAAACTATCCATTTCATTCGCTGCGAAATGGACCGGATTCCAACAATAGATATATGGATCATAGTGTGGTATATATGGTCGTATTGATTAAATACACCAAAATGAGCTATAATTAAGATAAAGGAATGAATAATCATTTGGGCGTATTAAAAGATGGGAATGAATATGTTTAAAATTGAATTATAATGAACTATAAGTTGTGCTCGATGTTCGAAAAGAAGGCTGATCGACGAACGAGCAAAAACTTGACAAAATAACAAGTTAAAATGTTGAAAAACCCAAACTTCAAGCAAATAGTCCATTGACCGTGTACCATCAGTCGATTGGTTGACTCGAAGAAAACGTGAGGCAAAAACGATGCAAACCCGAGCAAAACTAACGTAAACCGAAGGCTGAACAGTCGAATAAAATATGCCATCGGTCAGTTGATCAGTCGAACGTTCAATTAACGGCATTCAATCGGTCGAATGATACACTATTAATATATATAAAAATATACATGCGAACAGTTGATTGTTTGATGTTTAGCAATCAACCGATTGCATTTAGATTGTTCAGATTGAACCTTGACCCATTTCAGGCCTTATATCGTGCTTGGGGTTAGTTGTTCCCTATTTCGTGTGATGTGTTGGAGTTCCATGTAATGCTCCAACTTTGTATAACAAAGACACTCAGCTTAAGCATGCTAACAAAGACACTCAGCTTAAGCATGTGATGATATCGCATTTAGATTGCTGCTATAGTTACTTTCAATTCCACAAATCACACACTTCGGTATGTAGATCGTTGGGAGAATGGAGATATCTATATAGCAAGGTTGATGTTGTGTCAGTCGATGTACCTATAGGGGAATTGTTTTGTTGTTCGATCCCCATATACTATTAGTTGAACAATAGAGAGTGTAGGACGGCTTATTATCAAGACTGTATACTCGATGTGTTACGGTAGTGTGATTATACAAACAATTTATTGTCGAGACTGTATGCTCGACATATTGTTAGGTTTACTCGATTTTTGGATGTTTGACCTTCGAGCAAAATTCATGTGGGCTATTATCAAACTACCGTTATACTATAGGCTATTATCTACTATTTATAAGTTCTCTAACTTGTCATATGTGGGTGTACATGTTCATGTAAATTGATTATGTAGATCATAAATGATAATTCACCTGTCTATTAACATCATACTATTACTGGATTTCTAACTTACCATACCCTATTTAACCCCCCCCCCCCCACCCCCCACCCCAAAACTCAACCCTCTTTATTTCCCTATTTATCAGTTGACGTGGATATAGCATGTTGTGACTAGAGTAAGGTACATAGAAAAGATAACCATGCACGCCGATATTATTTTATTTATAATCATTTTACCTATATTTTATTGTACTGGTCAGACAAATGTTTATCTGTCTTTTTAGTTGTTTATTAAGAAATTTCCCTAGTTTATTTCTTGTATTTAGTCACTATTTGTTTAAGCGGACGAATTTGGTTTATTTCAGTTATATATGTTTTATTGCTTCCTCTGTGAGATCTGAAAGTGTGTATGTTTAAATTTTATGTTTATCATTATACCATACAAACTATCTCAATCTAACAATCTGTTCTTCTTAGCACGACACCAGTTCGAACGTCGTTTTTAGAAGTTCAATCGGTGTGTCCAAAAGGGTGGGGTTGTTCCAATACAAATATGTCAAAATAGAATATTTCATGGTAACGATGTGCATGTATTGTCGATCTAGAGTAGCTAGACTATACTTTGATCATGATCAATCACGTGACATAGCGATCATGTTACGACCATAATTGGGTATATGCTGAACTTGAAGTGAATCACCACTCAATAGAGAATCTATCCCCTTTGTTGTAGATGGTTAGTATCGTTGTAATCGGTAGTTAACTTAAAGACAAAATCCCTTGTTAGATTGAATCAGTTAATCAATAATTGTTATTCGATTGAACTATGGACTTTAATGTGGTCAATGCAATTAACTTCGAACATTAGTAGGTTTTTTTGACTTTAAACAAACTCTAGATATCCAGGTGATACAGCGTTGACGAAAAAAATATGTGCACAAAATGCCGCTTCTAGGTGCAACTTAATATAGATTAGAAATTAGATTTCATCTAAATGATCTATAAGCGATTGAACTTGTGCCCGGTACCATAATCCAGAAAAGTCCGTACAGACTTTAATATCTAAATCATTTAAATATTGAGCAAGACCAAGTTCACAAAAAAGAGTCAACACAATAATGTTAGTTAATTTTCGAATTCGATAAAGCTAAAATTATAAATATTATAAATTAATAAAATTAAATACGTTATACTGAAAATTTTAGTTATTTACTTAAGAGCTAGGATCAATAGCACCATTTATTTAACAATATTTTTTAGCCCCTTAATATCAGTCGCAAGTTTCAATTTAAATATTTGTTTTTTCTCTCTCCTATTACATGAACCAAATATTTAAATATAAACTTATAATTAATATCGATGGACTACAAATGGTGCTAAACAAAGGGTGTTATTGATCCTAAAGCTTAAAAATTATATAAAACCATATATAATAATAATACGTCGATTTAATTAATGAACGAAGTTGAATAAACTAATTAAATTAATGATTTAGTTGTTAAATCATTTTGGCCCGAAGTTTGAAAGATCAAACCACATGTATGTCTGCCATATTAAGCATAAGATGTAAGCGGACTTGGCCTTCTCGAGTTAAAAGAGGATGGGACTAGATATTTGTGATCTAGTTGCATGTAACTAGCCATCCCTCAGCTCTCGTTATCGCTTGATAGAAAAAAGCTTTAATTGTTGACATTTGCGAAGTCAAAAAGACGGAATTGCACCCCATAGCCAAGGAGATAAAATAATAAATTCTAGATAGGAACACACACATACGTATGTATATATACACACGTATACTTAATCGTGGATTTATTAAAAAAAATTATTCTTCCGATCTATAATAATGTTATAAACATGTATAAATAAACTATAACATATGTATTTGGGATTAAATTCACTGGAAAAAAAATTACCGCTTTGTAAAAAAAGGGGCACGGATAAGATTAAATCCATATTTAAATTTTAAAACATATACGTATTAATGTGGATAATATTAGATCTAAATTTAAATTTAAAATTTCAAACATATATTCATGTTTCTACATATATGAACTGTTTTGTCTGCGCTGAAAATTTCGGTTTTGTTTGGAGGAAGAGCCCCCACATATATGAATAAGGGAAGATTTGAAAACAAAAATCCTATAACCATCAAACTAAGTGCGTTAAATTATACAAGAGCCCACACATTGAACTATCAAAAATACTCCTAAATTCATATTTTGTATCTTTTGACAAAATCAATGTCGATCATAAATCTCATTTGAAAAGGCAATGTTGCATATTCTGAAATTTCCTCTGGAAATTTTGGAAATAAAAAGTAAAAAAAATGGAAAAACTAGCATTCGACTTGATTTATTCAAAATATATCCCCATAAGATAACTCTCACCATGGTGTTAATAGGGAAGCAGAAGCATGCAAGTAAAGTAAAGATAACATTGCCTGGAAGAGTGAAAAATTCATAAAAATTCTTACCACCCAGTTTTAAACTTGACGACAAACTATGCATGCGTAAATCAAGTGTCGCTGCTGCACACTATAAACATGTCAGTATCAGGATTGAAAGCATATTTAAAACCAAATATAAACCACAGCAAATATAACAGATCTAAATCAATTCATGTTTTCAGAACTGTTACGCCATGACCTTTCAGTATAAAAATCACATAAACAAACGAATACTTTTTACACATAACATGCCAGAACAATGAACTGTGTGATTTTGCAGATTTACAAGCTTTTCTTACCTTCTGCTTTACCACCATCTGCTCTGCTGTTTTTAGTTAATTTTTATCAACAGCATGAAGTAAAAGCTTGTAGAGTATTCTGCAAATCTCACAGTCCATATTCTTGGCTCACGATTGCAAAATACCAAGCATGTATTGAACCAAGTCTACAATCATAGCACTTCAGGAATGATAAGCCATGCAGAAAAGATTTTTGTTCTTATTTCCTCAACCTAACCTCGTATTTCTATTGTGGTCAACTGTGCAGCGGTAGACTCAAGAGAAAGTGAACAAGGATACAGCACACAAAAGTGATGATGACAAAATGCAGCAGAAGACTATGAAGATGGCGTAATACACGACCATGACGCGCCTTCTTTCACATGTTGCTTAAATAGTGAGTCGGTAGTTGAGAAGCTTTGAAGAGCTAGTAGTTAACAATGTGAAGATCTAACTGAAGAGAATCTAAAAACCTATCTAGTAGTTTTGGTACTTTTCTCTCTAACAGTGTATTTGCTGCGAAGCTTTGGGTACACTATATGAATACTAATATGCAGGTGTCCGCAGAAATAGACAGTGATCACAAATGGCCGCGATAAGCGATAAACAACAAACACAGAAGTAGAAAGCCCATTTGGAAGCATTTGAGGAGCCAAACAGATGGTTGCCATATCAAGGGCGTACCTCAAAAACACATACATGCACACACACAATTTTGTAAGATAATCTAGTTTATTAATATTGAAAAACACTGACAGTAAGTTTGAAATGATGCGATGCCACATGCTTAAACTGATATGCTGCATATGCAAAGTTAAAGGGAAATGGAAAATAACCTCCAGGTGCAAGCCAGAAACAAATTGAGAATGTAATCTGGAGTTTGACAACTCCATACACAGCACAAATCCACGCAAGTTCGGAGAATGCTACAGATAAGAGGTCATACTTTGATGATGTCTAACAAGCTTAAATTCATGCAATACTTATAACCATAGAAGAAATATCAGATCCACTTATAATCAGAATTCCATTCTTCAATTGAAGATGCAACAGCTCAGCTCCTGCTGCGGTGCCTATCCCTAGAGGAAAATATAAACATGTCTGAGTAGTTAAACCAAATTATACAATTGCATTGTGCACTAATAATTCGATGTTTAATAGCAGAGACGAACCCATTAGCATAAGGAGAGCTGCGTCTATAAGGAGGAGGTGATCGGCTATATCCTCGACCACGACGAGGAGGGGTTATGCTGCGCCTTCTTGGGCTGTAGCTTCTGCAAGATGTGGATGCAAGTACATAGATTAAAAATTCAAACTTCACATAACAGTGGATATAAAGTACACAGATCAAAAAAATCAAACTTCACATAATCAGTGTCTTGATAGAAGAAAAAATAGCTTGAAAGGATTATCCACTACTGCCTAAGGAGGCAAATTCAAAAGTCTATCCATGAACAAGTTGATTGCCAAGATTTATGAGTTAACAAGTTCAATAGTACTAAAATCATTTATGCTTCGATTTTGTTTCATTGTGTCTGGATAATTTCACATCACCTCACTACTATTTTACTAGTGAGTCCAAGGTTATGGAACCAATATTAAAATTGTAACATGGCGTTCAAACTCTAAATTGAAACTGGATCAAAATCATAAACTGTAGATACAAAGGATTTACACTGTAATGCACAAGTACATATATATACATATATGTATACATACATATAAACGTGTATTCATATGTATGTGTATGTACACAAACTTGTATGCTAGAAAGTTTGATCTGTTTAAATTATTAAACAAGATTTTAGTATGTAAAAAACATAGATTCTTCTTTTCATGGTAATAATTTACATATTTGAAATTGATTTTAATACTTGAGCCTCTACATCTAAAATTTAAATCTTTTCTTGTTTCATCTTTATTTTGTTTAGGAAACAATAAACTTTGAATAGTAGATTCAAGTAAACATATTGATGTTCTTTGTTTTAAGCATGCACCCGATGATTTTTCTCAATCGGCTTTTTAACTTTGATTTCAATCAGAATTTGAGGATTGAATCGTGCCTGCAGATATTTGATTTGAAAAGGGATTTGAATGGTAAGATTTTAAGATTTTGAACAGCAATGAGTGTCCATAAATGCTTTGAAAAAGATATTTTGGCTTGAAAACGCAACTAAATGGAAATTTAATTTACTGATTAAAAACCATACCTGCGTCCATAGCTAGGACTTCTGCGGTATCGAGGGCTAGGGCTACGATACCTACCCCTTCCGGATCCACCATTTCGACATTCACGAGCAAAATGACCAGGTTCACCACACTGATAGCACTTCAATTCTCCACCACCTCGTACTGGACGATCATCACGATCACGTCCACCTCCAACACCTTTGGAATTGTGTGACAGCTCCACGCGCCAGCCATTCTTACCTAATTCGCATAATTAGGAATCAGATAAAGCATTATAATTACAAAACTCTGAGCAAATTGATTAATTCACTACAGTTTGATGCTTTAAACTCCATATTTCAAATTAGGTTTCATCAGACAATTTATCAGCAATGTTTTTGGCACATTCCTACCAATTCACACAAAATGAAGTTGATTCGTGACCTGTTGAATATTTTTTTTTTCTTTTGCATGTCCTCTATCCGTAAACCCGATGGCACTCAAATCCAATCAGTACTCTGGCGTCACAGCGAATACTAACTTTTAGGTTGAGGAGTGTCATGATGATTGAACGAGAAACTGATCAAATACGAAAGGTAAAATAAAGTAATGAAACCAAATTTCAGGTGGGAAAAACCTCAATTGTGAGAAAGGAAAAACAGAGCGGTCATTATACCATCACTTAGGCAGGTCAACTGGTTACCCGAAAAATCTGAAATTCGTCCGCATCCGTATCCGAAAAGCGGATAAATATCCGATATTCGAAAAAACGGATGCGGATATGAAGATATCTGTATCCGAAACTTATCCGTCTGGTTTTTATCAAGATTATAGTTTATATTTTATGTAATTTAATACAATAAAAGACGTGTTTATTTTTTTATTAAGTTAATAATTTGTATTGTATGCATTTAATGCATATTAGTTGCTCAAAACTATTTATTATCATCATAATTGTTTATTTTTAACACTTCTATAACCAATGGGATTGAAAAAAATTATTTTAAACCAAAATTTTATAGTTATATTTCTTAATTTACCAATCGTTAACGGATAGGATAATTATCTGATATCCGTCCATATCCGCGGATGCGGATATCCGATATCCGAAAATTATTTCGGATGCGGATATGGCAATATCCGTATCCGAAAGTATCCGTTTATAGGCCTACCATCACTAAGATTTTGACTATAGTTGCATATTTTTTCAGCAAACACTATGACAGAAGATTGAACTGAAATTCCTTTTTATGGTGGTGGCAGTCAATTTGTTTATAGCATAGTTGGCTGGCTAGAGTTTTGTTTGATTGATGCCACGATTAAAGGGGTTTGAAGCAACTCTATTAAGTAATAGTTTGTCAAGTCTATGTATTTGGTGATCTGAATATCTACTATTGCTTGTTGGTGAAGTAATAGACGGCATGCATGCTGCAATACATTTTGCAGGTTGCTTCCAGAAATTTCCATGGCGGGTCTATGTGTTCGCTTTTTTCCCTTAATAAAGTAATAGGTGGCCAAGTGAGGTTCTGATCCTCCACAGATCTTGAACTCTTGATGTGTCCAAAAAGGCCTTTTTGTTAGATAACACCCTTTTTTAATGAAGTAGGGTGGTCGTTTGGAATTGGCTTTTGTAAACCTCAGGTTGGGCATGGTAGTTGACATTCAAGGCACAACGGTCAAATCCTCACAATAAAGAGATTTATTTTACGCTAGCACATTAACGTACACATTCAGATTGTGCATGCATAAATGATGCATCATGTATATCCTCATCAAAAAATACAAGCACAAAACTATGTTACCATATATGGAAAGATAGGTGTACGACACTGGGCACAAAACTATGTTACCATATTTTTCACATTACAATTTACTCCACTGAATTCATGTAACCAATGACTTTTATTAGTGTTGACTTCATCATCAACCTCATTGTTAATTATTTCATATATATATATATATATATATATATATATATATATATATATATCCAACAGAAATTATCAAAACTACTTGTTTTTTTACCAACCCTCTAAAATCCTATTTCCACTTTTACCCGAGTGAACCACAACAAAAGATTTCATATTTTTGTGATTTGTAATGTTCAATTGAAAAAAAAATCAATCAAATTACTACTCTTCTTAAAAAAAACTGCTTTTTGAACTTTAATTTTTATGATAAAAACATTTAATGAGAACGTATCATTCAATCGCTATCAAATCAATCAAACTACATCTCTTCCCAAAAAAATCTCCTATTTCTATCCAAATCAAGTGCTACAGTTATTATTTTTTTAACATACAAAAATTCCTTTTAAAAGAATGTTCAGTTTAGGCACATAAATTACACTGACTACAAGATACGAAATACACACGTTTCAGCTGAGACCTCTGATGCAAGATATTGTGTGTAAAAGTCCTAATACGAAAAATAACCAAAATCCGAGATATGAAGATGATTTAGACTCGTATCTATAAAAATAACAAGTCCATCAAAATTGGCAAATACAAAGAAAAAGGGTTGATAATTAATGTGAGAATATATTATACATAAATATATACACATACACACGCACACATGGTCCATGGACGTGTGTGCAGGGATAATAATGTTTTGCAAAATAATCACATAAAATTAATTTGGAATCACGTTACTTTCAACGATCAAGTAGTGTTAAAAATGAAAACATTGCTATATATTTTCATCAACTATTTATTAGTTTCAATTGGAGAACCAAACAAGAAAATCATACAAAAAAATTAACTTGGATATAAAACCAAAATAGCATAAAACATAGACGTAAATATTCCTAAAGACATTTGAAATTGAAACGGCCCGATTAAAACACTACGTACTATAAAGTATACTATGCTGAATTCCTAATTCAGGCTGATTATACAAACTGGATTTAAATATTATCATCATAAGGTATTCAGACTTCATGCACCTACCATGCCTAGGGTGTTCGTTGAACCCTTGGTTGCTTCCATCATCTATCTTCGTCGCATCACATTGCAACCACCATGCCACAACCGCTGCCCCTCCCTCAACCTCATGCCGCCATCGGTTAGTTTTTTTCTGATTTGAATGTTCGCATGTCAATAATGCTTATTCATTCTGATTTGAACTTCATCATGTTGACAACACATATTCCCTCAGCCCTCCTCCACTTCTGATTTGAATTTAATCATGTCGAGGCCATCAAGTTTTTTAGTACCAGTGTAGTATTGTTGGTTTTGTATTAATTAGTTTAGTTTTTTGTTTAGTTAAAAGTTTGGCAAACAATCAACTAAAATGCTTGTTGTTTGATTATTAGTATATTATGATTGATTAATTCATGTATTAGCAATTAGATACGGCTGTAAGTAATTAGTACATTCTGATTGATCAACTTAAATAATTAGTTCAGTTCTGTATTGATTAGTTTAGTAATTGCTATCTCGAATTTGTATTCAAGTTGATATATCGAATCTGCCACGGTATTCAAGTTGTATGAATATGTCTACATCTATTTGAAAATGTCAAAGAAAAATTCTTATAATATCGCCCCTGAACCCCTATCCCCCCCCACCCCTCAAAAAAAAATGTGCTGTTGCCGACCTAATTTCCTAACTACGCTACTGGGTATAACATCAGTGGGGACTAATTGACTACAGGATAGAAAAGAACCAAGTAATATAAGTATATAAGGGCAAGATGAAGAAGTTGAACCACTTCAAGAAAGAAAGAAAAAGCAATACCATCTAGAGCACGAATGGCGTCTATGGCATCTCTCTTGTCATCGAGTTCAACAAAAGCATAACCAGGAGGCCTTCGAGCAACCCAAACACTGTAAAAAGACATGGTAAGAACGTTCTAGCAAATCAAGATGATATGCTATTACAGGCTTCGGTAGGCACCGCCTAAGCTTTATTTTGATTGGACATCCCACCATCAAATGACACAGGACCCCACATTTATTAATGTTGTTTATAAGTCTCTTGGATTTTTCAAAAGAAAATCAGTCCTTAGCCAAATGCCTGTAACAACATAGCCAAGACGGTTTCATATAACAAAATTTTCACCTCCGGATTACACCAAATGTTCTAAATTCATCTTCAAGGTCTCTCTCGGTGACACGTGGATCCAAGTTGCCAACATAAACTTTAGCCATCTTCCACCTAGCAAGCTAATCAAAATATAATCAGAAGGATGAAACATAAAAGGCAACACGATAATTTAATTATCTTACTCAAGTCAAAAGGGAAGTAATATCACAACGCATGCTGACTCATATACTTTCGATGCCTGATACATGTAACCAGGCCCGGCCCAAGGGTAAGTCTGGTGAGACTTTCGCCTAGGGCAACATGAACAATAGGGGCAACAAAATATGTGCCGCGACCATTAAAATTCGATTAGGGTTATCATTTCTTCTAGTTTCTCCCATCGTTGCCCTTTTACATCAGTTTCTATCGCATCCTCTAGTACTATTTCAGCATTCCCAACTTCTCGTTAATTCTCTGCACTCTACATGGTACTTGAATTGATTATGAGGGTAGAGACAAATGTACATGTGAGTTATTTAAATTGCTAAATTTGATGTTTGCTAAATCAATGTTTGAATAATTGATATATTCATGTCTCGGTTTGATTTAAATTGCTTCATTTTGACACTGATAATGTTATCTCCCTGTGAATCCTCTTCCTTCAGTGTAAAATTTATTCAGTTATATTTGCAGTTCTAGGTTTTAGCCATCTTCCTTTGGTACGAATATTTATGTTGATAAGGTAAAATTTAAGTGAATATTTGGATTCATAAGTGTGTGGTAAGAAAACTATTGTCAATCAAAAATCAAAATGGTGTATATTTGCACAGACATAGGATGGAACAAATGCTAGGATGGAACAAATGGATGAGTTATAATATGAATCAAATTGAAGTGGCAACGGAAAAAATAATGGTTGAAATTTCCTCTTATACCAAGCAATACTGCATTTTTATAGTAATGTTGATTTACTGGAAAATTTTGGGGGCAACAAAAATGAAGAAAAAAAATATTTGGCTTGGGCAACCGAATGCCTTAGGCCGGGCCTGCATGTAACCATGGATCCAATATCATCTTTGATACATCATGTATTTAATAGATAACTTTTGTAGGCAAGAATCTACATGAGCAGCTATCACATATATAAAACTCTCCGAACCACGTTTAGGTCGTAAAACCAAGCAATTCTGGATTAAATCATATACCATGTTTTCAATAAAGGGTAAATTTTAATGAATACCTGTAATGTCCTAGAACTTGTGCATATAAAATTGTCAATGAAAAATAGAAATGAAAATTAGTTACACAATAACACACCCATCCCTTAGTTGCACAAGAATGCCAACTCAGTGCATAGCTTTATTAAAACTAGTGGTGGGGATTTCTAATTTGGGCATCCAATACATACAGAATCACCACAGTACTATCCTAACTGAGCTGCAAAGGGCATCAGAACATACCTTCCAACTACCATTTCCATGGAATAACAACTGTTTTAGCAATAAAATTTCCAAGTACCCGACTACCAAATCTTACTTTATACAGCAAAAAAACTCGTTGGACAAACTTTTGCTCATTTGGCAAATCATAGCAGTACAAATAATTTGAATATGCAATGTTTCATCAAACAATGTTCAACTCATTAGGCATAGTAACCAGAAATTATGAAGTTTAATTCTTCAGTGGGATTGATTTTTTTAAAGTCGGGTATTAGTTAGAAAAAATACCGCTCCACATATCCTAAATTCCTAATGCAGTAATTTACAACTAACACTTCTAAACGTAAAAAAATTGCATAACAAATCGGTTTTTTGCACTGCACAAATACATAATAGATGATTTAAACCCTACTTTGAACGAAATTGACGATAAAATAAAAATTAAACAAACATAGCAAAAAGTTATCGTAATGGATTAGAACTTACTTTAGTTGAATCGAAAGAGTCGAAGACGTAGATGAGACTTAGGACTGGACAAAAACCCTAATTTTCTTTCCTCGGTAATTATAAAAAAAAGGCAATGGTTAGGGTACCATGAATGAAAAGCAAACTGTCCAATCTAGGCCCGTTAACAAAAGTAAATTGGTTTTATATCCAATTGTCTATAGGTTTTCCCATCATATTATGTGGTAATGGTATATTATAAAACCGAAACCTAACCGAATTCGAACTTTGATTCGGGTTGGGTTAGATATGTCCAGATCGGACTGGATAATACCACATAAAATACATATATCTTTATTAATAGTTCAAATAGAAGCACGATCTTTGTCGACCGTGAACTTCCCAAAACATCTCTATATATAACATTTTAAATATTAAAAAATGGTTATTTCATATGTGAAACACCTCATACTCCTTAATATACCCAAAATGACACAATAAAAGGCGTGGTACGTTGTACGTATAACTGAAACTAACAGAGACTAAGATTCACAAGACAAAAATAAGTAAAAACAGCGGAAACTAAAATAATAACTTATTTAAAACAAAAACTTCATAGTTGCTTCATAAACCAGATAAGTCAAATACCAAGTACAACATACATGTCTCAAAACCCCATATGTCTCATGAAATAAAAACTCGTAGTCTCAACAAAAATCAGAGTATAAATATCCTCTCAATTGCCAGTACAAAGAAAGAAAAAAGTAAATAAAAGTAGGGAAATACATAGCAGAATCTTCTCCTAGAAATCTCCAAGTAACTGCGATCTACTGTCCTCTCCCTTGATTGCCTATAGGGGGAAGAAGAAAATAGAGGAGTGGGTTAGACTAAAAGTTTGGTGAATGATAGTAACTACTAGAATCTTTAAGCAAAGTAAAAGTAATAGACTTTACAATAGTCCTAGTATATAAAAGGAAACAAAGGAAATAGAAAAAAGAGAAACTGGAAATAAATACGAATAAACTATTGTTCAATTAGTAAGATAAATTAACTTTAATTGTTTGCACTTGTCCTTGATAGCTGCTTTGATTAGGCTGAATTCCTAATTCTACAATTTGATCGGCCTGCTACTCCTTTGAATCTACTGTGGATTGGACTTTTCCCTACACAGTAGACTTTGGTGTCTACGAAAGACACACTTAATAAGCGTTTGGAACTCATAGCGATTGCTGAGCACCGAAATGGAAGTTGCACGCGTAACTGCCACCATGCCCATGCTACCTGTTGCACTCTCTTTTGACCTTTTATTTACCCTAGCCAGCATAAGTATGCCCCTTGCCTCACTTCAGGATTATGTGAAGCACCTCGTCTCACTTCAGGGTTATGTGAAACACCGTATCCATAGAAAAATAGGGGAAATGTTGTTGGTACTAGTCCCTATCAAACAATAATCTAGTTGCACCCCTTGTTCAAACCCCCTTGATTTGAACTACCATAGATTGACCGTTTACTACCACTATAAGCATAAGCGTACCCCTCGCCTCACTTCAGGATTATGTGAAGCACCTCGTCTCGCTTTAGGATTATGTGAAACACCGTAACCATAGAAATATTAGGGGATTGCTATTTGGTACATGTCCTACTCTTATTTTTGCCTATTAACTTAGATAAATTATTTAAATAAACTTTTATTTATATCAATTACTATTATTGCTTATTAATTTATCCTAAGTCTTAAAATAAGCACCATAGTTTCCATAGTTTACCATAGTTTCCATAGTTTATCAATTTATAACTTACGTTATAATCATGCTTATTACTTAACCCAAGGTCTAAGTGTGAAAATAAGCTTCTTTCTTCTTTTATTCTTTTTAGTTATAATTCTAAGTTATAACTAGGTCGGTCTTCTTAATTTAGTCCAATTAATATCATAATTAGGCATAATTTCAGTTCTATTTCAATTATATTACAGTCTTTGTGATTTACATCTCATATTCCGTTATTTCATATTTCTTATAATTTAATCAAATTCTGCGTTAATTCTATTCTAATCCATACGCGAAGAAGAAGAAGGAGAAATAAAAGAAAACTGAAAATAGGAGGAAATCCAAGGCGTAGGAAGAAGATGTAAATAACGCATAAATAACAGTAAATAAATTAAAATGCTGCAAATAAACTGTAATTAAATGGGGAAAGCTGCAATTAACAGAAATTAACTAAAATTAACTGAAAAATAGATAGAAGGAATAGACTGGAAATAATTCTAAAAAACTGTAAATAAACTACTAAAAAATTTACTTCAAAAATCGTAGTTAAACTACAACTATTGGAAACCCTATTATTTTAAATTACTTAAAGAAATTTAAAATAATTACAATCACTCACCTCTGGTCCTTAGCTTTTTCCTTTAGGCCTTCACGGATCTACTTGGGGCTATTAAAATATTTTTATTAAAAAGATTCTCTTCTTGGAAAATTATTCCTTTTAGGGTCCTTCCTAAAAAGGTAAACCAAGCGGAGAAAATCTAGAATGAGAAAAAGTGTTAGGCCTAGGGTTCTATTTATAGGGGTAGAAGTGGACCTCAAACCGTTGGATTTGGGGATTGAATAGGATGCAACCACGTCATAGGCTGAATAGAGGTCATCGGATGCATGAATAGAAGGACCAGATGAAGCCAAATAATGCAAATTACGTGTTCAACTTTCGAACGAACGTTCGTTCGTTAAAATAAGCAAGCGGGTCGACCGCCCTTGTGCCCAGGTCGACCGGCCGGTCGACCTGGCCTATTTATTAATTTATTTATTTATTTTTCTCGTTTCCTTGATTATTTTGTATTTCGTTCATATTAGCTTGGATTCTGATGTTCTATATATGGAAATTGACTAGAAAATTACCACGGACACAATGGTGCAACTCCCGTGGCTCAATTTTGATAATTTCACAAAGTTATTTTATTATTTAATTAATTAACGAATTAATTATTATGGATTAAAATTTTGGGTTGTTACATTCTCCCCTCCTTAAAGGATTTCGTCCCCGAAATCTCTAAGGATAAAAGAATGTACTAAATGTCTTCATCCAATTCTACAATCAACTACTCAATCATCGACCATTCATTCATTGTGCTTAGGTTTTTCTAATGCAATTTATGATCTATATGCAATTAGTGTAGTGTAAATGTCCTTAACTAATGCAAAAGATTAGGCGGTCCACTGATTCAGTTGACCTCCTTTATGAAATCATATATGCGCCATGTATCCAAATGAATGCGAAAATTTCCTAATGATACTGATAATTCTATATGCGTGCTACAAACATCATCCAAATGCAACAATCATGTGATAATCATCTATTTGTAGCAACCATGAAAAATAGAATAAAAATGCGCATACATCCATATGCATATGATCTAGTGTCCTAGTTAGGCCGATCCCTAAAGAATAATAGTACCTATATGCGTCCATTAGCAAATACTTGCAACCACTAGCATACATCATTCACAACATGTTATAATAACATGTTTACATCAAATCCTACCATCCATATGTTAAATCCTAAGTTCTACCCTTCTAAAGGATAATAAAGGAAAGAACCTATTCAAAACTAAAGATGGAGATAGAAAATTCTAAAAACTTACTATCGAAAAGATGAGGATAGGAAGTATGAATCTTCTCTTCTGCTTCCCAAGTGGCGTCTGCAACATCATCTCCCCCATTGCACCTTTACTAGAGAAACCCCCTTATTCCTTAGTCGCTTGATGTCTCTTCCAACAATCTTCATAGGGATACGCCTAACAGATGCTTCCATTTCTACTTCCACCTCCTCTAACTGACTGAGCTCTACAACCTCCGCTGAGTCATGTAAGCACTTTCGCAAGTGCGAAATATGGAAAACATCGTGCACACTTGCGAGCCTATATGGTAACTTCACTCGGTAAGTCATCTTCCCAACTCTCTCTATGATGGGAAATGGTTCAACAAATCTGGGGCCAACTTTCTATTCGATTCGAATCTTACCACCTTCCTAAGCGGGGATACTTCGATAAAAACTAAGTCTCCAACCTCAAACTCAATGTCTCTCCTCCGCTTATCCGCATAGGACTTCTGCCTATCTTGGGCTGTCTTCATCCTTCGCCGAATTAAATCCACTCTCTCCGATGTCTCCCTCACCATGTCAGGCCCAAGCAGCAACTTCTGTGTAGACTCCACTCAACATGAAGGGGACTTGTAAGGTCTTCTATATAAAGCCTCAAATGGTGCCATTCCTATGCTCGCTTGGTAACTGTTATTATATGCAAACTCAACCAATGGAAGATGCTCCTCTCAAGTTCCTCCAAACTCCAAAATGCACATCCGTAGCAAATCCTCAAGCACTCTATTCACTTTCTCCATTTGGTCATCCGTTTGTGGGTGATAGGGCGTACTCAATCTAAGTTGTGTCCCTAACGCCTCCTTTAAGCTTCTCCAAAACTCACTAGTGAAAATATGATCTCTATCACTCACCACGCTAGAAGGGACTCCGTGAAGTCGGACCATCTCTCGAATATAAAAGGATGCCAAATATGATGTTGTGCGCTTACTCTTAACTGGGATGAAGTGGGCACTCTTGGTCAACCGATCAACAATCACCCAAATGCTAGTATTCCCCTTCCTAGAACGGGGTAAACCATCTATAAAATCCATAGAAATACTGTCTCACTTCCATCTTGGCACATCTAAGGGCTGAAGATGAATCGAGGGAATAGAGAAAACTCAACATGACCAACCCTTACGGGTCGCAAGATACCTCGAGAGTCCTACCACTGCATGTTTCTAATCTAATGACTCTCCTCTCGCAGCCTAATATAGCTCCATATATGGATAGCCAATCCATACCCAAGATCATCCCATACCCTGAGAATCCCAAAACATAGGCGTCGTAGTCAAATTCTACACCTAGTATATAAACTTTCAAACCCCTACAAACCATAGACAAGTGTGCCGATCCACCTATGGGGTTTGAAACAACGATGGCGTCCACTACTAAAGAAATGTCTAAGTGCAAACAATACACAAGATAACTAGAGATAAAAGAGTGTGATGCTCCAGAATCGAATAAAGTCCGAATGGGAAAATCAGATATAGAAATCAAACCTTCAACTGTGACTTTCCTACCTCTATCCGGAATGCTGCCCGAAGGTGCTGCGTCTAATGTCTGGATCTGTGCGACTGGTGCACTAGTCCCCTGCCCTGCTCTCTAGGGACAATTCCTACTCAAGTGACCGAGCTGTCCGCAATTGAAGAACTTTTCCTTCATCTTATCCCTTCTGTAATCCTTGGCGACATGTCCAACAATCCCACGGTTACCGCACTTCAAACCTTTCTTAATCTGCTTCTGAGGGCCATCACCTTTCTTCTTCTCCTTATTGTTTTTCCACCACTTCTTCTTTGAACCTTCTGACTTAACCACTTCTTTAGACTCTCCTTCCTTGACTGCATCCGACATAAGCGCCATTTCAACCAAAGACTCATAAGTAGCTCTCATCGGTATGTGAGTCAATAATAATCCCTGAAGGGGTTGATTCAATCCCTTTGCAAACTTCATAGCTTTCTTGTGCAGCGTATTCACCAACTCTATACCAAATCGCGACAATTCATTGAACTGATTGATGTATTCCTTAACAGACAAACTCCCTTGCTTCAAATTGATAAACCTCTCCAGCTGAACACTTTCTTCCACTTAAGATAGAAACTTCCTCTCAAACCTCTGCCTAAACCCATTCTAACCGACTTCTCTTCCTTCCAACTCAACAACCTCCCACCAATGAGAAGCCTCCTCTTTCAGCTGCCAAGAAGCTAGCAGAACCCGTTGCTGATCCTTCAATCCCAATAAACCAAATATCCTCTCGGTGTCCCTAAGCCAAGCTCTCGCCTCCACAAAAGTCTCCTTGCCAGAAAAAGTCTTTCCGTCCAAACTCGCAAAATCCTTACAAAGCTTAGAGAAATTGATGGCGGCAGGTGGGTTGATGGGGTTCCCATCCGCTGGTGCAGGATTGGGCGCTGGCCAGTGCACCACTAGAGTCGTGGCTTGTAAGTACCTACGAAACTAGGCTGGGACTGGAATGCCCTCGAGAAGGTTCAGGGCATCGGCCATTCTACGAAAAGAAAACGATAGTTTAGGAAAGAGTCAAAGGGAGATTGAACTGGACTTATGAGGGGATTTTTAAAAACTCTTTTATACTTAAAAACATTTTTAAGAGTTCTTTTCTGAAAAAATACTTTTAAAACAAGTTATTTCGGAAAATACTTTACTTTTAAAATAAATTTTTAGGGATCTTGTAACCTTAGGCTCTGATACCAAGTGAAACACCCTACACCCCTTAATATACCCAAAAGGACACATTAAAAGGCGTGGTGCGTTTATAACTGAAACTAACAGAGACTAAAATTCATAAGACAAAAATAAGTAAAAAAAAGGGAAACTAAAATAAAAACTTATTTAAAATAAAAACTTCATAGTTGCTTCATAAACCAGATAAGTCAAATACCAAGTACAACATACATGCCTCAAAACCCCATATGTCTCATGAAATAAAAACTCGTAATCTCAACAAAAATCAGAGTATAAAGATCCCTCTCAAGTTCCAGTACAAAGAAAGAAAAACAGAAATAAAAGTAGGGAAATACATAGCAGAATCTTCTTCCAGAAACCTCCAAGTAACCGTGGTCTACTATCCTCTCCCTTGATTGCCTATGGGGGGAAAAGAGAAAATAGAGGAGTGGGTCAGACTAAAAGTCTGGTGAATGATAGTAACTACTAGAATCTTTAAGCAAAGTAAAAGTAATAGACTTTACAACAGTTCCAGTATATAAAAGGAAACAAAGGAAATAGAAAAGAGAGACTGGAAATAAATACAAATAAACTATTGTTCAATTAGTAAAATAGGTTAATTTTGATTGTTTGCACTTGTCCTTGATAGCTGCTTTGATTAGGCTAAATTCCTAATTCTACCATTTGATCGGCCTATTACTCCATAGAATCTACTGTGGACTGGACGTTTCCCTACACAGTAGACTTTGGTGTCTACGAAAGACACACTTACTAAGCGCTTGGAACTCATAGCGATTACTGAGCACTGAAATAGAAGTCGCACGCGTAACTGCCACCATGCCCATGCTACATGTTGCTCCCTCTTTTGACCTTTTATTTACCCTAGCTAGCATAAGCGTGCCTCTCGCCTCACTTCAGGATTATGTGAAGCATCTCGTCTCACTACAAGGTTATGTGAAACACCGTATCTATAGAAAAATAGGGGAAATGCTATTGATACTGGTCCCTATCAAATAATAATCTAATTGCGCCCCTTGTTCAAACACCCTTCATTTGAACTACCATAGATTGACCGTTTACTACCACTATAAGCATATATAAGCGTACCACTCGCCTCACTTCAGGATTATGTGAAACACCTCGTCTCACTTCAGGATCATGTGAAAACACCGTAACCATAGAAATATTAGGGTAATGCTATTTAGTACAGGTCCCACTCTTATTTTCTCTTATTAACTTAGATAAATTATTTAAATAAGCCTTTATTTTTATCGATTACTATTATTGCTTATTAATTTATCTTAAGTCTTAAAATAAGCGCCATAGTTTCCATAGTTTACCATAGTTTCCATAGTTTATCAATTGATAACTTACGTTATAATCATGCTTATTACTTAACCCAAGGTCTAAGTGTGAAAATAAGCTTCTTTCTTCTTTTATTATTTTTAGTTATAATTCTAAGTTATAACTAGGCCAATCTTCTTAATTTAGTCCAACTAATATCATAATTAGGCATAATTTCTGTTCTATTCCAATTATATTACAGTCTTTGTGATTTACATCTCATATTCCATTATTTCATATTTCTTATAATTTAATCCAATTTCACGTTAATTCTATTCTAATCCATACACGAAGAAGAAGAAGGAGAAATAAAAGAAAACTGAAAATAGGAGGAAATCCAAGGCGTAGGAAGAAGATGTAAATAATGCATAAATAACAGTAAATAAATTAAAATACTGCAAATAAACTGTAATTAAATGGGAAAAACTATAATTAACAGAAATAAACTAAAATTAACTAAAAAGAATAGCTAGAAGGAATAGACTGGAAATAATTCTAAAAACTGTAAATAAACTACTAAAAAGGTTACTCCAAAAATCGTAGTTAAACTACAACTATTGGAAACCCTATTAATTTAAATTACTTAAAGGAATTTAAAATAATTACAGTCACTCACCTCTGGTCCTTAGCTCTTCCCTTTAGGCCTTCACGGATCCACTTGGGGTTACTAAAATATTTTTATTAAAAAGATTCTCTCCTTGGAAAATTATTTTTTTAGGGTTCTTCCTTTAAAGCTGAACCCAAGCGGAGAAAATCTAGAATGAGAAAAAGTGTTAGGCCTAGGGTTCTATTTATAGGGGTAGAAGTGGATCTCAGACCGTTGGATTTGGGGATTGAATAGGATGCAACAACCTCATAGGCTGAATATGGGCCATCAGATGCATGAATAGAAGGACCAGATGAAGCCAAATAATGCAAATTACGTGTTCAACTTTCGAACGAACGAACGCTCGTTCGTTCATTAAAATAAGCAGGAGGGTCGACCGGGCGGTCGATCGCCCTTGTGCCCAGGTCGATCGGCCGGTCGACCTGGTCAATTTATTTTCTCGTTTCCTTGATTATTTTGTATTTCGTTCATATTAGCTCGGATTCCGACGTTCTATATATGAAAATTGTCCAGAAAATTACCACGGACACAATGGTGCAACTCTCGTGGCTCAATTTTGATAATTTCACAAAGTTATTTTATTATTTAATCAATTAATGAATTAATTATTATGAATTAAAATTTTGGGTTGTTACAATATGATATCCCTAATAAATTAGGAGATAAAATCTCCCTACAATTACTTTACACGTATTCAAATATAAATGTTGATTCCAATTATTCATAGAATCTTTATTAATGGTTGGAATAGAAGCACGATCTTTTGCTCTGACCGTGAACTTCCCAAAATATCCCTATATATAACATTTTAAATATTAAATTGTTATTTCATATGATATCCTAATAAATTAGGAGATAAAATCTCCCTACAATTAGTTTACACGTATTCAAATCTAGATGTTGATTCCAATTATTCATAAAATAGAATTGTTCAAATATAATTATAATTAGACTTCAGAGAGCGAGTCAAATATATATGGCTACATTAAAATAGGTAATACAGGATCTTTCTAGATAAATCAACCAATCTATAAATTTTTATTAATCTTTATTAATAGCTGAAATAAAAACATAATTTTTTCGTCCGACCGTGAAATTTCAAAAAAGCTCTTCCTTATAAACAAGAGGTCATGAATTCGAATCTCACCGTAAACAAATATTAACATCTATCTTGGAATGGAAAATTTTCAAATTCAAACCATATTCCAACAAAAAAAATTATATTTTTTCTTTACATTTTTCGGTTTATTTTTACCAAACTACATAGAACATTCGAATTTAATAATTTAATAACTCATATGCATGTACATTGCATTTTTATAATTTTTTTGTCGAGTCTTTCAGGTTGGGCTGATTCAAGTTTGGTTTGATCAGGCCTAAATTGTACTTTTTTACCAGAACCTAACCCAATACCCACCGCATTTGTGTCGGGTTTCGGTCTTTTTAAGTCGGTTCGGTTCGACTTTGCAAGTCTTACTTCTATTTGTCAGTCTTGTATCAAATTACTATCTAACCCGTGCGCTGCACATACTAAAAATGTAAAAAAATAGTATGCTTTCATAAATTAAAATTTATTATGCATGTTGAAAATCAAAGGTAGCTTTTATTCATATCCATTGAATTTGTTAGTTAATGAATGTTATAAATTACGTAAGTTAATGCACCAATTATTTTTTAAAAGTTAATCCACAATGGATCAACTTCTAAAATCGTGTTGCCATAATCGAACGTGATCAATGCATATAATACAGTACTAAATGCAGCAGAAATAATGAAAAATCACACAGTCGATTTTTAAAATCCTAAATCATTTTGGTTAATGGCTGGTTTAGAAATATGTGACAACTCACACCTCCTGAGACATCGATCGAAAGCATAGGGTGACTTTCGATTCGCATGGGTGCCAAGAAGTATGAGCTATCGGGTTTTTAAAACATTACAGAGGCTAAGAATATACAGATATGATCTAAGGCATACTACACTTTTAGATCTCACAGTGGAATACAACAAAATATAAATACATAAAATATCTTTATTAATAGTTGGAATAGAAGCACGATCTTTTAGTCTGACCATGAACTTCCCAAAACATCCCTATATATAACATTTTAAATATTAAATTGTTATTTCATATGATATCCCCAATAAATTAGGAGAAAAAATCTCCCTACAATTACTTTACACGTATTCAAATCTAGATGTTGATTCTAATTATTCATAGAATCTTTATTAATAGTTGGAGTAGAAGCACGATCTTTTGGTCCGACCGCGAACTTCCCAAAATATCCCTATATATAAAATTTTAAATATTAAATTTTTATTTTATATGATATCCCCAATCAATTAGGAGATAAAATCTCCCTACAATTACTTTACACGTATTCAAATCTAGATGTTGATTCCAATTATTTATATAATAGAATTGTTCAAATGTAATTATAATTAAACTTCAGAGAGCGAGTCAAATATATATGGCTACATTAAAATAGGTAATGCAAGATCTTTCTAGATAAATAAACCAATCTATAAATATTTATTAATCTAAATTAATAGTTGAAATAAAAACATAATTTTTTGGTCCGACCGTGAAATTTCAAAAACGCCCTTCCTTGCAAACAAGAGGTCATGAATTCGAATCTCACCGTAAACAAATATTAACATCTATCTTGAAATGGAAATTTTCAAATTCAAACCCTATTTCAACAAAAAAATTATATTTTTCAGTTTACTTTTATTAACCTACATAGAACTTTCAAATTTAATAATTTAATAAAAAACTTATATGCACGTGCGTTGCATTTTTATAATTTTTTTGTCTAGTCTTTCAGGTTGGGCCGGTTCAGGTCTGGTTTGATCAGGCTTATATTGTACTTTTTTTCCAGAACCTAACCCGATACCCACCGCATTTGCATCGGGTTTCGGTCTTTTCAAGTCAGTTTGGTTCGACTTTGCAAGTCCTGCTTCTATTTGTTAGCCTTATATCAAATTACTATCTAACCCGTGCGCTGCACATACTAAAAATGTAAAAAAATAGTATACTTTCAGAAATTAAAATTTATTGTGCATGTTAAAAATCAAAGGTGGCTTTTATTCATATCCATTGAATTTGTTAGTTAATGAATGTTATAAATTACGCAAGTTAGTGCACCAATTATTATTTTTAAAGTTAATCCACAATGGATCAACTTCTAAAATCGTATTGCCATAATCGAACGTGATCAATGCATATAATACAGTACTAAATGCAGCATAAATAATGAAAAATCACACAGTCGATTTTTAAAATCCTAAATCATTTTGATTAATGGCTGGTCTAGAAATATGTGACAACTCACGCCTCCCGAAACATCGATCGAAAGCGTAGGGTGACTTTCGATTCGCATCGGTGCCAAGAAGTATGAGCTATCGGGTTTTTAAAACATTACAGAGGCTAAGAATATATAGATATGATCTAAGGTATACTACACTTTTAGATCTCACAGTGGAAGACAACAAAATATAAATACAGAAAATAACTATCTCAGAAAAAATCTCAAAACACGGTCTCAGAAATAGTCTGTAGTCATATCTAAAGTACACGAAAATACAATACATGGTCTGATAAATATTAAGTATTGAATATGATAATAATTACATGGAGAGTAATAAAAAATGATAAGCAACTCCAATGATGAGCTCGCCTCTCCATGTACTAATCTCAGGCTTATCACTTATTGTAATGTCCTCTTGTGGTGAGGGTAAAAGAAAGGAAATGAGTGGATCAAACAAAAATCTGGTGAATGAGTATGTTATTAATATATGGTAATCACATACAATTGACTTTAGTAATACTCTATGTGACATAGAATGTCCTACAAGTATCTGTGAATTACCTTTTCCATTTGCCTAAGGGGTTTAGCTCAAAAAACTTACAATAACGACTTGTACAAGCTCATACTTAGAGTCGAACAACTAATCTAACTTCAAGTTAACAAATGATCGGCTAATAGCTACCGAAACTATTCTACATAGAGGATACCTATAATTCTCGACCATGGGACTAAGTTTTCCACTCTACGACTACACGTATCATATCAACCATAGGACTATAATTCTCACAACTACGACTACGCATATCCTAGTTACACATCGAGGGGGAGCTCGCAATGCCGACTCGTTAGGGTTTCTCATCGTCGCTGCATCCATGTCTACCTCTCAATGATAACGTAACGCCTCTTATTGCACCGTGCCGGGACCCATCAACAACAATGCATCGCGTCGTGTCACCATGAATACCATAGAATTCTCATTAGTGTTGGACCGTACACTTCTTCATGCATCATCGTCAATGTTGCGTGTCCACCATGTAACCTCCTGTAAGTGCAAATTGCGATAGAATCGCCTCCAGTCGATTATCGACCCTGCTGAATAAATATTATTTATCCAGCCCCGCAACGTCCTAGCGTCGTCAACATAGGGAACTAGCTTCCCTACTTATACTAACATCTATATATATTACTTATTTTATTTATAACCTGGGCCTTAAGTCGAGGTTTTATAATGCACTTAGAAAACACCAACCGGTCAACCTTTGATACTAGAGCGGTTGACCGTTGGTACTGGAGCGGTCCACGCTTACTGTTGACCGGCTCCAATGAGAGCGGTCGATCGATTATCGATATTTAATTAGGGATTATCATTGATTTTGTTCGTCAATTACTGGTTAATCATATTCGTTCCCAGATCTGGATAGTAAGCTTACAGTTTCATAGTATAACAATTTCTGTGAATCCCAAATTTATGAAATTTAAGTTGTATTTGTCCAAACTCATATTCAATCTGCAGTAAACAGTTTAACCTAGGTTTAACATCAACATCAACTGATCATATGAATTCATATTTGACTAGAAAAAGGGTATAACTTGGATCAATTCTTATTTAATGGGGTTACATCAATTTATATTTATTGTTAAATCTCATATCTAAACAAACAGGATTCACTACAACAAAAATACCCTATTACAACATCGTTTTTATAACGGTCAAAAAAGCCTGTTGTAATAGAAACCTATTACAACGGTTTTATATTGTCTGTTGTAATAGATGCCACTTTTCAACAACTCTTTTTCATTGCTCGTTGTAATAGATACCTATTACAATGTTTTTTATTCGTCCATTGTAATAGATGTCTATTACAACTATTTTTTGCCTGTTGTAATACATACCAATTTTCATCGATACCTCTTTCTTGTATGCCCGTAACAGATGCATATTACAACCATTTTCTTTCACCCATTGCAGTAAATGCCAATTTTCACAACTCTATTTTTTGCTAGTCGTAATAGATACACATTCGAATAATTAATAATTAATAAAAAATTAATAATAAATAAAAATCACTATTACATAATAATGATTAATAATCAATTTGAAATATAAAATAATTACTATTAATAATTAATATTAATAATTAATGCTCGATAATTAATAATTAATATAATAAATAATAATTATTAATAATTAATAAATAATATTGACTGATTATTAGTAAATAATAAATAGTAGATAATTAAATAATAAATAGTAAATAATTAAATAATTAATAGTAAATAGTAATTACTAATAATTAAATAATAAAAGTAAATAGTGAAATACTAAATAGTAAATAATTAAATAATAAATTATATCAATAAATAATTAAATAATAAATAATCATTGATAAATAAATAATATTAAAAATTAAAAATTAATAATTAATATAATATTTAATATTTAATATAATAATTAGTAAATAATAACTAAATAACTAATAACTAATAACTAATATTAAATAATTACTAATAATAATTAAGAATTGATTAATAATATTTCATAATTCATAAATAGTAATTAGTTTAATAATTAATATTAAATATTAAATATTTAATAACTATTATTTAATATTTAATAATTGGTAATACATACATAATAAATAATTTTCAATAACTATTACCCAACACTTTGGGCCGGCTACAAAACGATAGTTGCAGAGGTGATAATTATAAAGGCTTCGATTGAGTCTGGATAAGATTCGAGTTAGTTAGAGATTAGAGACGTAAGGGATTGATCCATTTTGGGTAGTCCGGCCTATGTGCATGGCTCGGCCTATGTGCATGGCTCAGCAGGTATGGGTCGGCATGCATGGCTCGGTCTAGGTTGGTCAGCAGACGCCGCTCGGTCAAGAACGAAGGTCACGCATGGCTCGGTCGAGATGGCCAACATGGATCGCTCGGCCAATGAAGACAAAGGCGGGACGGTTTGGCCTGGATTCTCGGGGAAGGATGGCTCGGCATTTTATGGGTCGGCCAGTATAGAGAGACAAAGTAGTTCGGTCTGAAAGGTCCAACAGATGTCGTTCGGCCTAGACGAGGTAGCAGACATCGTTCAGTTGCGGTTGGGAAGCCATTGTCGTTCGGTCGGGGGTGGTTCGGCACAAGTGTTCGGTCTATCTGGTTCGATGCAAGATGAAGGAGTTAGCTTATCTTGGAAGTCAACATCGAGGTGAGGAGGTCGACATTGCTTCACTTCGAGATCCATTACGAGTTGCTACAAGTCCTTTGAGGTCTTACTTCGAGGCACTTTCTAAATGACCACCGGTCAGCCACGATGGTTCAGTATTCCTCGATCGGTCGATAGTCGTTTGGAATGCTTGGGCCGACCGACTCGAGATTACCATCCATGGGCCGGTTGCCTTGGTTTTGGGCCTGCATAGAGCACCTAGCCTATCTTCGTCTATAAATAGAGGGGCAGGGGTATAGTTGAGAGGACCCGTTTTCGAGAAATCCAGGGATACTCTGCCATTATTAGTACTCACTTCTTTCAGTTAAAACTTGTATTCGAGTTATTAGTTTACGGATTGTATCTGTATTCAAGTCTTGGAGAAAAGCAATAAAGATTACATTAACAGTGGACGTAGGCAGTTACGCCGAACCACTATAATTCTGGTGTTCTTATTTCTGCAGTTAGTTTTGCATATATTCCTCCGTTTTAATTTACTATCTTCATTAATCTCTCTACACAAATCTTTTCTTGGGTGTTAGTGACCAATTTTGGTGCTAACATTTTGGTGTTTTCACTGAGAGCCGCGTTCTCAAGCTGTTAGGATCTACTTTGTCACTACTGGATTGAAGGGATCCCCCAAAGAAGATCCAAGTTCATTCACAAGAAGTTTACAGATTCTACTCAGAGTTTCGACCGATAACTCTATAATGGGAAGACCACGTACCAGATCAGCCTCCCATAATGCGGATGTCAACGAGACCGCTAGCGTCTAACAAGTAGGACCCAGCAATCAACAAGCTAATCCAGGCGCAGGGACCGCCGCCATCCTAAACCAAACAGAAGTTGTCACTAGAACAGAGTTCAACGAGCTGATGAGGGAACTCGTGGAAAGAAGGAGACAGCTTAATGAGCAGATTCAAGCTAACGCCAATCTCATGACCCAACTTACTGAACAACAACATCAGAATGCTCGAGGAAGTCTCGCTTCCTACTCATCAGCTGATAGCTCCGCTTTCGTCTGATGAACATCCCAAGCGTAGATGTCGTAGAATTGAAACAACACAAACAGGTGCAGTAGATCAATCCAACAGGAATGGTCCAGGTTCACTACCTGGAGCCGTGGCTCCTCACTTGCACCTGGGGAATCGCACTCAAGTTGGAATGGGAAACTTAAGATCTGGAGCACGAGTGGAAGCAAGCCAATCGGTTGACCAGGGTCGTAGCGAAGCAGGTCCCCAAGACATGCATTTGGGAGACCACCAACTGAGGTGGCACCAGCCGGAACGGTCATGCAGGATGGAGTCCAACTTGCCACCTCCCATCCAGACCCCGGATTTATCAGCTATGGTCCGACAGCTGATGAGAGAAAATCAGGGCTTATCTAACGATGGTTGGGGTACAACTAGGAGTCATACTCCATTCATAGATGCTATCCTACAAGCCGAGTACCCTCGGAAGTTTAGCATGTTGACTATTCCAGCCTATGTGGGGAAGACTGATCCCCGACAACATGGAATGAGATACGAGTGGTTGATGGACTCGGCTAGGGAAAATGATGCGACTAAATGTAGATGTTTCCCAATAACCCTATCTAGAATCGCTACCATTTGGTTCACCAGACTTCCTCCGCGATCGATCTCCAGATTCGATGAGTTGGCGATGAAATTTGTGGAGCAGTTCAGAATTCATACCACTCATCCAAAGGATGTGATGTCTTTATCCAGTGTAATTCAAGCTCCGGGGGAGTCCTTGAAGGAATATTTACAAAGGTTTTACGTTGCAGCTACCGAAGTTAGCAACCCGAACGACCATGTTATTCTTATGGCCGTGATGCGAGGAGTAGATCTAGACTCAGAGTTCGATGATTGGCTGGCAGGAAAATTTCCAGCTACCTTAGAACGCTTTTATTCGAAGGCACACCAATTCACGAGAAGGGAGGAAGCCAGGTGGACGAGGCAAGGCACTGCGCCAGGGCCTGGCAAGGAGATGGTGCAAAGCAATATTGCGGTAAAGCAATCTGGCGACAATTCTGGAAAGGTCCAGGTTAATGTTCAAAACAAGCCCGAGCAGTCTAAAGGATCCGAAGGAGGAAATTCTGGAAGGAAGAGGGAAGCCGGAAAGTGGAAACCAAGGATCCCGACCTACAACAAATACACTCCCATGAACACATCTCTGGAGAATAGTTATTTATCAACTTGTAACACATTCCAATACTGAAAGCCGTGCCCAAAAGAATCCACTGAGGAACAAAAGCAAACTGGGAAGTATTGTCGTTTCCATGAGACTTACAAGCACAATACCGAGGAATGTAGACACCTCAATGATGCTATAGAAAAGTTGATTCGCCAGAAATAGTTACAACAGTTTGTTAAGAATCCACAGGAAGGCGGACAGGGGATGTCCGACCCTAATCGCGGGCAGGCTTCACATCGACCTGAGGAACCTGTTCGGACTGGAGGTAGATTGGTTTTAAACACGATAGTCAGTGGGCCTCATCCAGTAGACAAGAGTTTGCAAGAAATGGAACGTTATGCCAGTTCCCTAAAGCATGCAGATTTTGAATGTTGTTCAAACACAGAGGACGGGACCCCCGCATAACAGCAGCGAATGATGACGGACGATATAGTGTTCAGGAGTAGGGATGTCGATCAGGTGGAGGCACCTACCATTGACCCGATGGTCATCTCGGCAACGATTGGGCCGGCTTTAGTGAGAAGGATACTGATTGATTGCGGGAGCTCTGTGAATATTATCTTTATTATGACCGAATGAAGATGGAGGCAAAGGATCTGAAACCATCTAAAGCCCGCATTCACGGTTTTAATGGTGCAGCCACTGACGTGATAGGTTTTGTTGAATTACCGGTTGAATTAGGAGAAGGTGAACGTAAGAGGGTACGGATCCTACCGTTCATTGTGTTGGATGTTGATTCCCCGTATAATGTTTTTCTGGGCCGTCCGGCCTTGGCGGAGTTCCGGGCAGCTTTGGTCCTGTGGTGTTTGACTTTAAAATTTCCGACGGATAGAGGAGTTGGTGTAGTAGATGGTGATCAAGCGACTGGTCGTGCATGTTATGTGGCTGAGCTGAGAGAGGCCCAGCGAAGAGAGAAGGGAAAGGTTGTGGACAACTCTGTCCGCATCCAGGTAGCGCAAAATTGACAAGTACTGCCCGAGCCTTGGCTCGGGCAGCAGGGTCGGATCTATAGAGACATAGATCCAAGAGACAATGATGAAGAACCTAAGGAGCCTAAAGCTGCACCAGCTGAACTGACGATTGACATTTCAGTCAGCCATGATGACCCATCACGGGTGCTTAAGATTGGATCACAACTCACTCCCTCGACGACTAAGGACCTAACTGATTTCCTCCGAGCGAACTTGGATGCTTTCGCTTGGACCTACTCTGATATGTGCGGGATTTTTCCCGCCATCGCAAGTCAAATGTTGAACATTGACCCAAAATATGTACTTGTAAAATAGAAAAGGAGAGGTATGGACCCGGAGAGGTCTGCTGCTCTCAGAGAGGAAATGGACAAACTCAAAGCCAATGGGTTCGTCCGCGACGCCCTCTACCTTGAATGGGTTTCTAACCCCGTACTAGTGAGAAAAGCGAATGGGAAATGGAGGACTTGTGTCGATTACTCAGACCTGAACAAGGCATGCCCTAAGGATAGTTTCCCTTTACCCAGAATTGACCAGCTGGTCGACTCAACAGCAGGACACGAGTTGTTGTCATTCATGGATGCGTATTTGGGATACAACCAAATCCCGATGCATATTCCAGATCAGGAACACACTAGTTTTGTCACGGACGTCGGGCTGTATTGTTATGTGGTGATGCCTTTTGGTTAAAGAACGCAGGAGCGACTTATCAACGCTTGGTAAATCAAATGTTTAAAGACCAGATTGGTAGAACAATGGAAGTCTATGTGGATGACATGCCCGTGAAGTCACGGCAGTCAAACGACCACATTTGAGACTTAGCGAAGATGTTTGATATACTTAGATACTACAGAATGAAAATCAATCCACTGAAGTGTTCCTTTGGTGTTGCGCCGGGAAAGTTTCTGGGTTTTATTGTTAATGCACGGGGAATTGAAGCTATCCCCGGAAAAATTCAGGCTATTTGAGACATACTAGTGCCCAGAAATATAAAACAAGTACAAAGCCTGAATGGAAAAGTCGCTGCATTGAGTCGATTCATATCCAGAGCAACCGATAAGTGTATTCCTTTCTTCGATGTGATAAGGAAAGGGAAGAGAAATTTTGAATGGACGCCCGACTGTGAGGAAGCATTTCGAGCTCTAGTAAGACATTTGGAGAGTCCCCCGGTTCTGTCAAAGCCTGTAGACCATGAAGTGTTATATGTATACTTGGATGTGTCTCAGCATGCCATCAGTACGGCCTTGGTTTTCGAGGAGGATCGAATTCAAAAGCCAGTGTATTATGTCAGCAAACGTTTAACGGGGCAGAAAGGAATTATCCTAAAATTGAGAAGCCAGCCTACTGCTTGGTGGTTGCATCACGCAAGCTTCATCCATATTTTCAGGCACATCCAATTAGTATTTATACTGATCAACCTCTGCGATAGGTACTCCAACGACCAGAAACCTCTGGAAGGCTGCTGAAATGGAATATTCAGTTGAGTCAATTCGATATCACCTACCTGCCACGGAGGGCTATACAAGGACATGCGCTAGCAGACTTCATCACAGAGTTCACCATATCAGATGAACCGAGTAGTGATGATGTGATTCCCCCCATTCGATGGAAATTATACACCGATGGGGCATCCAACGACCATTGTTCTGGGGCTGGTGTTATTCTTGTGACTCCTGAAAATCGATCAATTTGTTATGCTTTGAAGCTCAATTTCCCAGCTACGAATAATGAAGCCGAGTATGAAGCATTGATTGCTGGCTTAAAACTTATTAGAGAACTCGGAGTAAAATCGGTTGAAATTTTTTACGACTCACAATTGGTGGTGTACCAAGTGCGGGGAGACTATCAAGCAAAGGGGCAGAGACTTGCCCCCTATCTTGCTCGGGTTCAAGAACTATTGGCAGACCTTGAATATTACGATATCTCGCATATCCCGCGTGAACAAAATGGGGAAGCCGATTCATTGGCAAAATTCGCAAGTACTGTTGATGCACAACATATGGGTTTGGTTCCCGTTGAAATCTTACATTCCCCGAGTATAAACGAGATGGAAGTAAACTCTGTGTTAGAAACAAAAATTGAGAGGGAGTCATGGATAACCCCGTTCAAGCAATACCTGCTACACGGGACTTTGCCCGAAAGAAAGAACAAAAGACGACAAGTCATTCCCAAAGCCTCATGATATATAATGCAGGATGGAGTAATGTATCGAAAAGGATTCTCGGTTCCTTTACTTCGGTGCATCGTCCACGATGAGATAAAGCGGGTCTTGAAAGAAGTTCATGAAGGAGAATGTAGTGACGATACTAGAGGGCAGACACTAGCCAAAAAGATCCTCCGCTATGGATACTATTGGCCAACAGTTAATCGAGACGCCGCAGACTATGTGAGAAGATGCGATAAATGTCAACAGTATGCGAAGATTCTGAGAGCTCTGCCGACGGAACTCACACAAATGGTTAGTCCCTGGCCATTTGCAATATGAGGGATCAATATAATCGGCTCCTTGCCAATCTCCAAAGTTGGTGCAAAATACGCAATTGTTGCGGTCGATTACTTTACCAAGTGGGCAGAAGCAGAACCCATAGCTACGATCACCATCAAAAAGGTCATTGATTTCGTTGTGCGAAACATCATATGTTGTTTTGGCCTCCCACAACTATCATTACAGACAATGGAACTCAGTTTGAGACTAGGGAGTTCAACGAATTCTGCCAAAAATATTGCATTGAGAAAAGGTTTGCGGTAGTCGCTCACCCAAAAGCCAATGGACAAGTTGAAGCCGTAAACAAAATAATCAAATCCATATTGAAAAAACATTTGGAGAAGGCTAAAGGCAAGTGGGTGGATGAGCTTCCGACAACACTCTGGGCTTACAGAACCATCCACAAGTCCGCGACTGGCCACACTCCATTCACATTGGCATATGGCACTGAAGCTGTTATACCCGTGGAACTTGAAGTTCCTACTCATTGGGTGACTCACTATCTTCCTAAGACGAATCAGGATCTTTTACTGGAATCGCTGGACTTTGTGGATGAAAAACGTGATGAATCCGATTTAAGGGCGGTCGCATATAGGCACCGAGTCGCTCGATATTACAATGAAAAAGTTCAACCGAGAATCTTTGATGTGGGCGATCTCATTTTAAAGCAAGTTTTTCCGATCCCATCACATATGAACCCCACATGGGAAGGTCCATACATCATTGAACGGAAGCTTGGAGAAGGAACTTTCAAGCTAGCGACCATCGATGGCGTGACGCTCCCCCGAGCATGGAATAGCGAGCATTCGCGCCGTTATTACACTTAGCCCATTTCTTTTGCATTTTAGTAGTAATTGTTTCCAGTATGTTTTTCTTTTGTTGTTCTTTGTTTTCGGCATGTAATAAGACAATTCAGTTTGTTCCTATTTGTTATGATCAATAAAGGCTTGAAGTCGCTTTTCTATGAACTGTTGATGTTCCGTGTGTTATAATTCCATGGCAAAAGTCAAATCACATTATTCTGTCCGGCGTATGAAAGCGCACACAAAATTAAAAGTCAATCAATAAAATAAAAATCTCTAAGTCCCAAAGTGCGGACTAGAGTACTCTGAGTCCCCAGAGCGCGGACTAGAGTATAAATGACTTAAAAGTCTCTAAGTCCCCAGAGTGTGGACTAGAGTACTGTGAGTCCCCAGAGCGCGGACTAGAGTATAAACGACTTAAAAGTCTCTAAGTCCCCAGAGTGTGGACTAGAGTACTCTGAGTCCCCAGAGCGCGGACTAGAGTATAAACGACTTAAAAGTCTCTAAGTCCCCAGAGTGCAGACTAGAGTACTCTGAGTCCCCAGAGCGCGGACTAGAGTATAAACGACTTATAAATCTCTAAGTCCCCAAAGTGCGGACTAGAGTACTCTGAGTCCCCAGAGCGCGGACTATAGTATAAACGACTTAAAAATCTCTAATTCCCCAGAGTGCGGACTAGAGTACTCTGAGTCCTTAGAGCGCAGACTAGAGTATAAACGACTTAAAAATCTCTAAGTCCCCAGAGTGCGGACTAGAGTACTCTAAGTCCCCAGAGCGCGGACTGGAGTATAAACGACTTAAAAATCTCTAAGTCCCCAAAGTGCGGACTAGAGTACTCTGAGTCCCCAGAGCGCGGACTAGAGTATAAACGACTTAAAAATCTCTAAGTCTCCAGAGTGCGGACTGGAGTACTCTGAGTCCCCAGAGTGTATACTAGACTATAAACGACTTAAAAATCTCTAAGTCCCCAGAGTGCGGGCTAGAGTACTCTAAGCCCCCAGAGTGCAGACTAGAGTATAAACGACTTAAAAAATCTCTAAGTCCCCAGAGTGCGGACTAGAATACTCTGAGTCCCCAGAGTGCGGACTAGAGTATAAATGATTCAAAAAATCTTTAAGTCCCCGGAGTGCGGACTGGAGTACTCTAAGTCCCCAGAGCGCGGACTAGAATATTTACGATTTAGAAAATTTCCATGTCATGTGGAAGTGAACCGGAGCTTATCTAACCCGCAAGATCTCTGATTTCGACTACAAGTTAAACAATAAGCTAAATAGTGAGAATCATGGAAGACAAAAAAAACAAAATTTTATTTACTAATCCAAAATAAAGTTCCATTACAACTTTTCTGGAGTTTGGAGCAAAAGACTATTCACAACGATTGTAAAATAAATAGAAATGACTACATGATCCGAGTTCATTCGAGCTGAACGAGGCACATCCGGATAGCTATCTTTTTGACTTTTTCTCCTTCTTCGGCTTCTCCGATGGCTCCTCACCCGAGCTTTTTCTCTTGGATGCCTTGCTTCCTAGCGAGATGGTGCCCGGGGAAGGAGGAAGAACTTCCAGTGGCGTGGTCCCAACGGGGAGAATGACCTTCAGGGGCCTGTTCAGGGGGTCGTCAAGTTCCACCACCTGAGGCTCAACCTTAATTTCAGCTTTCTTCTTCCCCTCTTCCATGATTTGCCTCTCCATGCTCAGCTTCGAAGTGTGTTCGGAGGCGCCCGTGATTTCAACCTCATCATGTTCTTCTATAGGTGAGGGGTTCTCGAGTTTGTCCTCATCGAATGCCCCGATCATTTGAGCATCGGGTACGGGGGTATTCCTAGTGTGAGATGCTTCTCCCAATTTCACTTCCTTCTCCGGGGCGGCATCGTTCCTTGGAGTTGGTTCGGGATCAGAATGACCTACATGAAGTCATGAAAGACAAATGTTAGAATACATCTATTACTCACCAAGAAGCGATGGTTATTTGAACTCTAGAAAGAAAAGTTAAGTACCAGCCTCCGGCTGACTCCCAGCTGTTTTGGGAGTCTCACCCTCTGGAATAAGGGAAAGAACGTGAACATCAAGCCCGGGTTTCTCTAGGTCATAGCCAACATGCTGCTCGAAAGGATCGAATGATGAGCAACCAGCCGGTTGGACGGTAGGAGGAACTGGAGACTCAGTTCCGGATGGGCCAGCAACGTCGTCCTTCCCTTTCGATGAGGAGGAATCTCTTCCGTAGAGGGCTTTGGCTACGGATAAGTTGGAAGGCTCGTTTCTTCGAAGCACTTCGTTCACAAGAGAATCCTCATCAATCTCTTCGGTGCCCAGCTCCACTCGCTTAATTTTTATTAAAGTATCCCATGCTTCGACTAATGATTCGAGGTAACCCTTGCCTAGAAAATATAGATCTCGATGCATGCGAACTCGAGCGTTGTATTCAGCAATAAGCGGATCAAATAAGCATTTAATTTCTTCTCTCCCGGCTTCAGCAGCTGCCTCAAGGCGAGAATCAATTTCTGTCAATGCCATTCTTTTTCCCTCTTCACGGGCTGCATCCTTTAACGCTTCGGCTTTAGAAAGTTCCTCATCGAGCTTAGTTTTTAAGAGCCGTGTTGCGAACGATTTCCTCGCAATATCGTTGTGACTCTTCCTATGCAGCGATTTTCTCTTCTTTTTCTTTAAGCAGTAGCTCCTCCTGTTCTTTAACTCGTCGAGCGAGGACATCCTTTTCTTTCTGGATGGAGTCTTTTTCTAAGGCTAGAGCACCGCTACGTTGAACTGCCTCATCAATTTCCTTTTTGTGAGTGGCTTCCAGACGGCTGACTGCCTCAGCTGTATCTTTGGCGTTTTGCTGAGCGGCCTCAAGTTGAGATTTGTACGAGGAAAGATCTTCGTCCTGGACTTTAATAATCTCTTTATCATGAATGGCTTCAAGTTTCAAGCGATCGATTTCATGCTGATGTTCCATAGAAACTTCTGAAACTTTTTCTGCCAAATGAACAAACGCATCGTGTTGGACATAGACATCGTTATTGCAGGCGATGTCGCTTTGTTTGACATGCCCTGGAATTGGGTGGATCGCAGGAAGAAATTTCAGTCCGTCGAAGCATATCTTCGGAAACATGGTTTTAAGCTCGGCTAATCTTTCGGCAATCGATGGATAATGTGCAGAAGTTGGAGGATTATGCCTGGCCGGAGCCACATAATTTTTATGAGGCTCACGAGATTGCTTTGTGTTGGACGAGCCAGAGTGTTGGTCGCGGGGAGCTTCAGATTGATATCCCTTCTGAATGGATTTTTCCTTACTGTGCTCTGAGTGAGAGGGAGGGTCGTTGGAGTATGAAGAATGGTTGTATGTTTTTCTTCGCGAAGACGATGAGTCTCTGGGATGGTAGTCCCTATCACCGTTGTCATCTCTTTCTTGGCGTCTACCTGACCCCGAATCCTGACTGGAGTGGTGGAAGATAGAGGACCCGCGAAGGCGGTCAAATCCGTTATCACCTGCACAGAAATCAAGTGAGGGCGAGTTAGCGAGAATAATATGATGGCTAAAATTTAAGTGCAGGGTGAAGTGTTAGTGTTTGTGTGTGTCCTAGTGTTTCCCCCCAACGGACCAGTTTCTTTTGCTTTACTTATTGGAGTTTTACTCCCTGATGATGAATTTGATCGCCTCCATCGCCTCTCGCAGGCGAATTAAGTACCATATCCCCTGGGTCGTTGAAACCGTAATTCAGTAGGTCATCAGGGATGGTCAGGTCTGAAAGACCTTTAAATGAACCCTCTAGATGTTGGGGAGATGACTTTTTCTCAACCGGAGTGATTGTAACTTTAGAAGTTCCACCTACTGTTTTCTTTTTCAATTTATAGGCTAAGCTTTTTTGCCTCTTCGAAGGGGAAGCGATTTGGCGATGCCAGGCGTGTCCGTTATTGGTGCAATATCGGAGCCTAAGTTCTTATCGGTCATTTTTGGCACCTCAGCCTCCTTTATTTCACCTTCCTCGGATATATCGGGGGTTCCTCCTGTAGAGGGCATCAAAGGCCCAGCTTGCCCTTTGCCTTTTTCCATGGTGGGTCTGGTTGTAGCGACGCTAGTTGGGAGACTAGTTCGACGACCTTCCACCAACAATCCAAACTTTGAAAGCGATTCATTGGAAATAACAGACTTGATCTCATGGTCTTCCACGGGAATAGCTCGGATGGCCTCGACGGCCTCAAAATACCCAGTACCTTTGGGACGTGGGCTGATACCTGTAACAGTCGAAAGAAGTTTAGAAAGAATGCACTTCGTGCCATAGACAAATATTGGTCAGGAAATGGAACTTACTCCCTTCCAGCCATCTTCTCGCAAAGCCAATGGGGCAGCGTACATAAAACCATTCCTGCTTATATTAGGAGAATTTACTCCATGCCCCCGTCAGGATCTGACATTTGGAGTGTGGCTCAAGGAATATGAAGGATGGACTGTCAGACCGTCTTTTAAAGCGATAAATGTAGCGGATATCACCGGGAGTGGGGAGCCTGAATAAGATGCTCATGAGAGAATACAAGTGCCATAGATGAACGCATGACTATTAGGATGTAGCTGTGCCGGGGTGATCCCGATATACTGTAACACTTCATGGAGAAAGGAGTCGAAAGGTGGCATGCTACCAATCCAGCACATGAATTTATTGCATGCTGTATATCCAGCTGAGGGCAGGTGAGGCCGATATTGCCCCGACGGAGCTAAAACATCGTCGAAAGGGATCCCATGAATTGTACACAACCGACGAAGAGCGGTTTCGCCGATTTTTGAAGCTTGTGAATCAATAGGATTGTCCAGAATGACTGCCCCATATAGAACGTCAGGAGCCGGGCCAATAGCTGCAGCTGATGGATCCGGAATACTCTATGTAGGAGTTGTCGATGGACTCGAAGCTCCTACTACCTCCTGCTGAGAACTTGCCCCAGGCTTGTCTGAAACTGTGGCAGAGCTCGATCTTTTGGACATCTTCAACGAGCGTCGAATATGGGTAGATACTTGTTTGAACTATACTTGAAAGACAATCGATATCAGATATAACGATGATAGTACATCCCCCCGTGTTGTGTGTGAACTAGTGTTACGATTTAAACGTGAGTGCCGGAAAAGTTAAAAAATTTAAACACAAGTATGATGTGATAGAGTTTTGAGTGGTTGTCCTCGGAGACCGTCGTCGCTGACCGTCTCCTACAGTTTATTATATGATTGGCATTAGAAGTTCTGGAATCAGGCATCGACATCATAGAGTGTGAAGGCTACTTGTCTGCATTTGATGGGTTAAGTTTGCATCGAATATTATTCAAGTTATGGAGTAGTTAGTTTAAATTAAGTCACCAAGCTAATGTGCTTCGTTACTGGTCGTTGTCCGTTATTCAGTGCTTGGTTGTGGAGGTGAATTGTACAAATGAATGGTATGTTTGAATTAAATTAAGTCTTGGTTATCAATACCGATCCCCTACCATATAGAACGACCGAACCATCCAATCCTCTCTCTCTTTCTAACTACCGAACCAACTTCTTTAAACTATACTGAACCTCTGTCCCTAAAAATCAAAAAGCCACATTCCTAAACACATGTTAACCGGCCCAACTCTCTTATTCTAGGCCGAACGACATTCTCTGTGACGACCGCCCATGCCCCCTGCACCGAATCTAGAGATAGAGCGCTGTAAAGTGTGACAGGCGACCATGGACGATTGTCAAGGTAAGATTTAAAACAAAAGAATCTATCGTATTACTCACAGCGCATGGACAAAATACAATAGAATATATGTATAGTGAAGCTTTACAGAACAAAATGACATCATATAAAACTCCATAATAGCTGAATACAAGCATCCACATAGTCAATACATCCAGCCTCACTACATATCTCTCAGAGAATACAAAACAGCGGAATCCAGTACATATAATAAGAAGATAATATGCAACCCTCCAGCTCGTCTTCGATATCAGCATCGTGAGAAGAGAACAGCACCTGTCACCTGCTACCTAGTCTGCCCGTCCCAAAATGGACGAACAGCCCAAGGCAATAAGAATTAAAACATAAAGCCTTGAGTCAGACAACAGTCTTAGTGAGCAGTAAATTAACTAACAACATACCAAAAGAGCATAAAGGAAAAGGAATAGGAATACAACCCTCCCACTCCAACCTCGTTCTACAGTGATAGCCCCCAGACACACACTAAGCAGAAGCAAACATAGTAGAGCACACAATTTAAAGTAAAGCTACTATCACTCGAGTCAAGGGCGGTGTTTTCCAAGTACCAAGGCCTAAATCAGATAAGCACCCAGAAAATACCGCTCTTGAGTCTGAATGACGATACAACCAAACATCCATGACTCTGGCTATCACTGTTATCATTGCTTCGATATCACCGTTAATTGAATGACCGGCACATTCTTTCAGCCGTCCGTCAAGGGCTAATGGAAACCCCGGTTCTAGACATAACTCCCGCACGTCGTCGCAGCCCGTGCCTAGGACTATCGAATCTGCCCAGAGTACTCGACCATCAACAGTTGGCCGTTGGGACTATCGAATCTGCCCAAACGTACTCTTGCTTAGAGCATGCTAGAACCTTCAACAACGATGCTATCCAAGCCTCCTAGTCATCCTCCTTGACGACTATTCTCATATCCATTCATTATCCTCAACTCGAATCATATCACCGAGTTATCAACATGCTTGGAATGATCCCGTCTGGATTAGACCAAGTCTTCATCACATGATTGCCTCGCTTCATCACATCCTCGCGAAGTCTCATCTCAACATCACATCATCATATCTGTGCATAAGAGCTTCATCATCCCGCTACATATGCCACGAGCAGCTTTTCCAATTCAAGAGCCTTTCCCTTAGCTTTTGAATCATCTTTGATCTAAATCTAATCATTAATCATCAAGTTCGTAACAAGCAATCAAATCAAACATCAATCCAAACAATCAAGCATTCAAATATGATCTAAGTAGACAATTATAACAATAATGGCATTTTCGTAATTAAAGAGTTGAAAGTCCAATAAGCATGAAAACATGGATTATATCTCTACAAACTTGATGAATGAACTTGCATAGGTTAACATATGATAAAATGGATGTAACATCATCATGAACAATGGATCTATATGGATCTACACATAGGATGAAGAAAATGCATGGAAATCTCTATTTTAACACCAAATCGAGCCAACAATCCGATATACTCCTTTGGATCCGTGTGAGAGATAATCACCACTCACCAAATCACCAAAACAACCTCAAATCAACACACTTTAGATTTGGACAGCAAAGGATGAAGCTTGATCTATCACAAATCCGCTTCAAATGAAGAAATCTCTCTTGAAAAGATGAAGATCTTCAATCTAAGCTCTTGAATCTTCAATCTTGATCTTCAATTTGGATGGATGGAAGCACTAGATTAGAGTGGAGAAAAGAAGTGAAGAAGTGTAGAAGTCGAGCTCTCAAAATGGCAGCACTTCGTCGCTTCAAAATCCGGATCCCAAAAAGTGAGAACAACCCCTCCTATTTATAGCTGAAAACTGCCCTTAAGTCGTAACTCGGCTATCTTCTTAAGTCGGTGCCGACTTAACTCTTAAGCCTCTGCCGACCTAGCAACCTCCGACTCAACACATGCGCATATACGAACCCTGCCTACGACTTAATGCGCACGCGCCTTAACTAGTTAGACGACTTACGACTTACAGCTCTGCCGAGTTAACCAGCCTATACGACCTAACGACTTAACTGCCTCGCCGACCTACGACTTAACCATATGACCGACCCAACGAAGCAGACTCATCATATCGCCGCAAAACCCAAGTCCTAAGTCGGTTGACGACTCAACCACTTAACACAGGAGACGACCTACCGACTCACAACTCAACACACGCTGCCGACTCAACTACCTACCGACTCAATTACTCTGCCGACCTATCCTTAACTCGCTTATCCCGGTAAGCCGCTAACTACCTTAAGTCGGAGAAACTCTTAGGTCGTCTAAGTCTTAAGTCGGTCAAACCTATAAGTCGGTCCATCCTATGAGTTGCTAATTCGAACTGCCGACCTAACACTTAACACCCAAACACTTAGGTCGCTCACAACATGTCCTTAGGTCATTGCCAACCTAACTCTACTCCAGAATACTTAGGCTGCCTACTATTCTTCCTTAGGTCGCCCTAACCTCTTAAGTCGGTCACGACTTATCTCCTAGGTCGGTCACTACCTTAAGTCGGTCAACCCCACTCCCTTAACTCGGTGAGTTCCTTGAGTCGGCAACTCGACCCAGACTTGTTGCTTAACTCGTCCAAACTCCTAAGTCGGCTACGACTTAGGACTTAAGCAAAATTCTGCCAAAACCAGAAATGACTTAACAACCATACAACTAAAGGTCAATCATTTTAGAATGTTTTGATCCGTAAAAATACGGGTCGTTACATTCTCTCCCCCTTAGGAATTTCGCCCCCGAAATTCCAAACAAACAAGACAATCAAAGCTATTCTGTACGCCTATCATCCATAACAATCAATAAACCATGCATCCAATTCTAGCTTAGCGTACAGAATTCTAAGACTTAGAACAAGTTACAATTTCGTTAGATGACACGACACCTTAGGGCCATACCTTGAAGAGTTCAGGATGAGCTGCTTTCATCCTCTCTTCCACCTCCCATGTACAGTCGTTATCATCGTCACTCCATTGTATCTTGAGCAACTTAACTATCTTCCTCCTAAGCTGTTTCGTGTCAGTTTCAACAACACGAAGCGGCTTACGAGGTCTTCTATCAACTGGATCAACTTCGAAATCTTCACAGCTATCAGCAGAAACTACTGTATTCGAGTCGTGCACATACTTCCGTAGATATGATACATGAAAAACATTGTGCACACTCGACATCTTCTCCGGTAACTCCAATCTGTAAGCGAGCTTTCCAATTCGCTCGATAATCGGGAATGGTCCAACAAATCTCGGAGTCAATTTTCCTTTCTTCCCGAATCGAATAACATTCTTCAGAGGAGAAATCTTCACAAAAACCATATCACCAACGTCGAATTCCAAATCCTTTCGACGCTTATCAGCATAACTCTTTTGACGGTCTTGGGCTGCCTTCATTCGTTGCCGAATGATCTCTATACAATCTGAAGTCTGACGAATCATCTCTGGCCCAAGCATCAGCTTTTCTCCAGTTTCCAACCAACATGTTGGAGAGTTACACGGTCTTCCATACAATGCCTCATACGGTGCCATACCAATGCTTGACTGGTAACTGTTGTTGTACGCAAACTCCACCAAATGAAGGTGATCTTCCCATGATCCTCCGAAATCCAAAACACAAGCTCTAAGAAGATCTTCCAAAACTCGGTTGACTCTCTCGGTCTGACCATCTGTTTGGGGATGATAAGCTGTACTCAAACACAACTCGGTTCCCAAGACTTCCTGGAAGCTCTTCCAAAATCCACTAGTGAACAATGGGTCTCGATCGCTCACTATACTCTTCGGAATACCATGGAAGCGAACTATCCACTTAACATACAACTCAGCCAACTTTGATGCAGTCCTAGTTGATCGAACAGGAATGAATCGTGCACTCTTAGTCAGACGATCCACAATGACCCAAATCCCTTCATTTCCCGTTCTGGTTCTAGGCAATCCATCAATAAAATCCATCGAAACTTGTTCCCACTTCCATGTAGGAACTTCTAATGGCTGAAGCAATCCACTTGGCTTCTTCTGTTCGGCTTTTACCAACTGGCAATTCATACATTTGGAAATAAAATTTCCAACATCCTTCTTCATGCCTTCCCAGTAGTAGGTTCTCTTTATATCCCGATACATCTTGTTTCCACCTGGATGAATTGTCAGCTTCGAGTGATGACTTTCCTTCAGAACTTCACTCCTCAATTCATCTATATCGGGAACAACTAGTCGTCCTTGCTTCCGAAGCCAACCCTCTCGATCGACCTCGAATCCTTTATCCTTTTCTGGATCCACTCCAGATTCCAAATCATGGATAATCTTGACAAGCTTATCATCTCGCTTTTGACTCTCGCCAATCCTTTCCACAAGAGTCGGTCTTATTGATAAGTTTGCCAACATCTCAGGTTCCAATTCACATCTAGGCCTGAAGTCAAATCCAGCTAAATACTCGAGACTCTTCCATTCTGAAAACATGGTTCCCAATCCTGCATGTCTTCGACTTAACGCATCAGCCACTGCGTTACCTTTTCCCGGAGTATAAGCTATACCAAAGTCATATGATGCTAAAAACTCTAGCCAACGTTGCTGCCGAAGATTCAAATCCTTTTGGGAGAAAAGATACTTCAATGACTTGTGATCCGTAAACAACTCGAATCGAACTCCCAACAGATAATGTCTCCACATCTTCAGAGCAAATACAATCGCCGCTAATTCCAAATCATGAGTTGGGTAATTCCTTTCATGCGGCTTCAGTTGTCGACTGGCATACGCAACAACTTTATCCTTCTGCATCAGCACTGCTCCAAGTCCAGTACCACATGCGTCGGTGTAAACCACCATCTCATCATTCCCACTAGGAATAGTCAAAACAGGAGCACTCGTCAATCGCCCTTTCAGGATTCCGAAAGCTTGCTCACACTTAGCATCCCAACTGAACACTTGGTTCTTCTTCGTCAATCCTGTTAATGGTGCAGCTATCTTGGAGAAGTCTTTGATAAACCGTCGATAATATCCTGCTAATCCAAGAAAACTCCTCACGTCTGATGCATTCTTAGGTCTAACCCAATCCTGGATTGCTGCCACCTTAGCGGGATCAACCGCTATTCCATTTCCAGAAATCACATGGCCTAAGAACCTCACTTCACTCTTCCAGAAGTGACACTTCGAAAACTTAGCCTTCAGCTGATGTTTCCGCAAGATTTCCAAAACAATACGCAAGTGTGTCTTGTGCTCTTCTTCCGTTCTGGAATAAATCAGAATATCATCCACGAACACAAGTACGAACTTGTTCAACTGATCTCTGAACACTCTATTCATAAGATCCACAAAATATGCTGGCGCGTTAGTCAATCCAAACGGCATTACCAGCCACTCAAAGAAACCAGATGGTGTCCGAAAAGCAGTCTTCGGCACACTATCCTTTGCTACTCTCAACTGGTGAAATCCCGTTGCCAAATCCATCTGAGAAAACACCTTAGCTTCGTGAAGCTGATCAAACAAGTCATCTATTCTCGGCAATGGATACTTGTTCTTCTTAGTCACCTTATTCAGCTCACGATAATCCACACACAATCTCAACGACCCATCTGCCTTGGTTGCAAACACAACTGGTGCACCCCACTCGGACACACTACGCCGAATGAATCCTTTCTGTAAAAGATCATCAACTTGCACCCTCAACTCCTGCTGTTCCCTAGGCGCCATCCGCCTAAGAGGCATCACAACAGGTCTGGCTCCTTCAACTAGATCTATACGAAACTCGATCTCTCTATGCGGCGGCAACCCTTTGACTTCGTCAAAGACATCCTCGAATCTATTTGCGATCGGCACTGATGACAGTCCATCCCGTGGAACAACTAGCGAATACATGAAGCTCATGAAGACGCCTTCCTCATGCTTACACCGTATCACAATCTTTCGCCCCTCCACATTCTCGACTGTCACCTCCAGCCTCTCACAATCAACCTTAGCCGCATACTTCCTAAGCCAGTCCATACCCAAGATAATTCCGAACCCCGCAAAGTTCAGAACAAAGCAATCACAAACAAAAGAGCAACCATGACTCGATACAACTAGACCACGGCATAACATACACAAACAAGACGAACCCCCAACTGGATTAGTCACAACCAATGGCCTATCAACAATATCCGATGCCAAACCTAACCGGCCTACGAGTTCATTACAAACAAACGAATGCGATGCTCCAGTATCAAACAGAACTCTAACTGGAATACCACATAGGAAAAGAGTACCTTGAACAACCACACTCTTTCCCTTCTCTTCTGCAGTAGGAGCTTTCGAAGACGACGGAACAGCTCCTAAAGCATAGGCTTTCACAATCTGCCTGTCCTTCCTTGGTTCTGGACAATTCTTCCTGAAATGTCCCGGCTTGTCACAGTTGTGACACTTCATCGGTGCCTTCGGATTCTTACAATCCTTAGAGAAATGGCCCTTCTGCTGACAATTGTAGCAAGTCACCTCGCCTTTCGGCTTCTTCTGGCCATCCTTACCCTTCTGCTGCTGCTGCTTCCTCTTCTGGTTTCCACCCTGCTGTGGTTTAGATTCTCCCTTGGTAACAGCAACAACAGGTCCTTCCTTAGGAAACAGACTCTCATGCCTGAGAGCTTTCTCCACAAGCTTCTCAAATGAATCGTCCAAATGATCCACCAACTGTCTCCCAAGATAACTATCCAAGCCGGTCACAAACTTCTCATTCTTCTGATAAGCAGATTCAATATATGACCGGGCATACTTGGACAAAGCTTCGAACTCAGAAACATACTCAAGAACAGATCTTCCACCCTGCTTGAGCTCTACAAACTTCTTGAACAGAACAGACTTCTGAGCTGTAGAAATGAACTTAGCTTCAAATCTGACTTGGAATTGCTCCCAAGTAATCTCTTCTTCCGGAGTAGTGATGGTAATAGAGTTCCACCAATCAGAGGCTCTCCCTTGAAGCTGTCTTGATGCCAACTTCCTCTTAGTTGCATCATCAATTCCCAAATCACCAAAGATCCTTCTACAAGCATCGATCCATCTCTGGACTTCAATAGTTGATTCTGTTCCCAAGAAAACCTTCCCTCCAAGAGCAGTATAATCCTTGCATAGCTTGGCAAAATCCACTTGTTTCGGAGTTTGGACTTGAACTCCAACATCTACTGCTGCCCCCGGAACTGGTATCCTTCTCATGATCGAAGTCATCATAGCTTCGAACATGGCTGCATAATCAGCAGTCTCTTCAGTAGCACGGCCTTCCCTAGCAGCTGGTCTCCCTCTTCGACTCATTCTCAATATCTATAAAAAGGAATGATTAGAACATCTAGAGAAACAACTGCATAAAGGACTCAACTCGACTAAACTACTATATTATATATAGTAATCATCCATCAAATTACAATTACGTCTCTCATACGTAGTTACGACAGCGAGCGTTGGGTAAAATCGATTAACCAATGCTCTGATACCAAATGTGACGACCGCCCATGCCCCCTGCACCGAATCTAGAGATAGAGCGCTGTAAAGTGTGACAGGCGACCATGGACGATTGTCAAGGTAAGATTTAAAACAAAAGAATCTATCGTATTACTCACAGTGCATGGACAAAATACAATAGAATATATGTATAGTGAAGCTTTACAGAACAAAATGACATCATATAAAACTCCATAATAGCTGAATACAAGCATCCACATAGTCAATACATCCAGCCTCACTACATATCTCTCAGAGAATACAAAACAGCGGAATCCAGTACATATAATAAGAAGATAATATGCAACCCTCCAGCTCGTCTTCGATATCAGCATCGTGAGAAGAGAACAGCACCTGTCACCTGCTACCTAGTCTGCCCGTCCCAAAATGGACGAACAGCCCAAGGCAATAAGAATTAAAACATAAAGCCTTGAGTCAGACAACAGTCTTAGTGAGCAGTAAATTAACTAACAACATACCAAAAGAGCATAAAGGAAAAGGAATAGGAATACAACCCTCCCACTCCAACCTCGTTCTACAGTGATAGCCCCCAGACACACACTAAGCAGAAGCAAACATAGCAGAGCACACAATTTAAAGTAAAGCTACTATCACTCGAGTCAAGGGCGGTGTTTTCCAAGTACCAAGGCCTAAATCAGATAAGCACCCAGAAAATACCGCTCTTGAGTCTGAATGACGATACAACCAAACATCCATGACTCTGGCTATCACTGTTATCATTGCTTTGATATCACCGTTAATTGAATGACCGGCACATTCTTTCAGCCGTCCGTCAAGGGCTAATGGAAACCCCGGTTCTAGACATAACTCCCGCACGTCGTCGCAGCCCGTGCCTAGGACTATCGAATCTGCCCAGAGTACTCGACCATCAACAGTTGGCCGTTGGGACTATCGAATCTGCCCAAACGTACTCTTGCTTAGAGCATGCTAGAACCTTCAACAACGATGCTATCCAAGCCTCCTAGTCATCCTCCTTGACGACTATTCTCATATCCATTCATTATCCTCAACTCGAATCATATCACCGAGTTATCAACATGCTTGGAATGATCCCGTCTGGATTAGACCAAGTCTTCATCACATGATTGCCTCGCTTCATCACATCCTCGCGAAGTCTCATCTCAACATCACATCATCATATCTGTGCATAAGAGCTTCATCATCCCGCTACATATGCCACGAGCAGCTTTTCCAATTCAAGAGCCTTTCCCTTAGCTTTTGAATCATCTTTGATCTAAATCTAATCATTAATCATCAAGTTCGTAACAAGCAATCAAATCAAACATCAATCCAAACAATCAAGCATTCAAATATGATCTAAGTAGACAATTATAACAATAATGGCATTTTCGTAATTAAAGAGTTGAAAGTCCAATAAGCATGAAAACATGGATTATATCTCTACAAACTTGATGAATGAACTTGCATAGGTTAACATATGATAAAATGGATGTAACATCATCATGAACAATGGATCTATATGGATCTACACATAGGATGAAGAAAATGCATGGAAATCTCTATTTTAACACCAAATCGAGCCAACAATCCGATATACTCCTTTGGATCCGTGTGAGAGATAATCACCACTCACCAAATCACCAAAACAACCTCAAATCAACACACTTCAGATTTGGACAGCAAAGGATGAAGCTTGATCTATCACAAATCCGCTTCAAATGAAGAAATCTCTCTTGAAAAGATGAAGATCTTCAATCTAAGCTCTTGAATCTTCAATCTTGATCTTCAATTTGGATGGATGGAAGCACTAGATTAGAGTGGAGAAAAGAAGTGAAGAAGTGTAGAAGTCGAGCTCTCAAAATGGCAGCACTTCGTCGCTTCAAAATCCGGATCCCAAAAAGTGAGAACAACCCCTCCTATTTATAGCTGAAAACTGCCCTTAAGTCGTAACTCGGCTATCTTCTTAAGTCGGTGCCGACTTAACTCTTAAGCCTCTGCCGACCTAGCAACCTCCGACTCAACACATGCGCATATACGAACCCTGCCTACGACTTAATGCGCACGCGCCTTAACTAGTTAGACGACTTACGACTTACAGCTCTGCCGAGTTAACCAGCCTATACGACCTAACGACTTAACTGCCTCGCCGACCTACGACTTAACCATATGACCGACCCAACGAAGCAGACTCATCATATCGCCGCAAAACCCAAGTCCTAAGTCGGTTGACGACTCAACCACTTAACACAGGAGACGACCTACCGACTCACAACTCAACACACGCTGCCGACTCAACTACCTACCGACTCAATTACTCTGCCGACCTATCCTTAACTCGCTTATCCCGGTAAGCCGCTAACTACCTTAAGTCGGAGAAACTCTTAGGTCGTCTAAGTCTTAAGTCGGTCAAACCTATAAGTCGGTCCATCCTATGAGTTGCTAATTCGAACTGCCGACCTAACACTTAACACCCAAACACTTAGGTCGCTCACAACATGTCCTTAGGTCATTGCCAACCTAACTCTACTCCAGAATACTTAGGCTGCCTACTATTCTTCCTTAGGTCGCCCTAACCTCTTAAGTCGGTCACGACTTATCTCCTAGGTCGGTCACTACCTTAAGTCGGTCAACCCCACTCCCTTAACTCGGTGAGTTCCTTGAGTCGGCAACTCGACCCAGACTTGTTGCTTAACTCGTCCAAACTCCTAAGTCGGCTACGACTTAGGACTTAAGCAAAATTCTGCCAAAACCAGAAATGACTTAACAACCATACAACTAAAGGTCAATCATTTTAGAATGTTTTGATCCGTAAAAATACGGGTCGTTACATTCTCACTCTTGCACTACTCCCACCAGGGATTTACCAACTAATAGACTTCCACCCAAAATACCGACCCAAAGTTGTCACTTAGCCTATGCCTTCTAAACTTACAAACTCCTACCGACCCACTCACACTCTCTTCTCCTCGTTCCCTAATCGTCGAACGACTTCATACCAGATCGCCAATTCAGCCCTACTTCAATAACCTAACAACTACACTCCCTCGCTCGGTGGCCCAATAGAAACCTACATCCTAGAAGTCAACGATACCCTTTTCTTTTTTCCTCTCCACCTCACCGGCCTCGAAATTTGTTAAAACCATACCGAGCTCCTAACCTAAAGTGTGTTCCTATCTCCAATTCATCCTTCCTCATCTGCAACGACACCTACTGATCATAATCTGAAGAAAACTCATGAACTCAAGTTTCGTACAAAACCCCTAATTTGGGAAGATGGATCGAGTGAGAGATTCATACCTATAGGAATGAATCGAAGCTTATAGGAGCCGTTAGATTTAGGGTCGAAATTCGTTCAGGTTTATTGACAGAGGGAATTGTGGAGAAAACATCCTGGATTAGGGAGGAGAAAGGAAAGTTGAAGTAGTTGCCGAAGTTTGAGGGGAGGTAGGTTAGAAGGTCTTATAGAGGTAAAGTAAAAGTGAAGGGAAGAAGAAAGAGAGAGCTTTTATATATGGAGCGAAGGGAAGGTGAACAGGCAGGTACCTTTAGAACCGGTCCATGCACTTTGGGTATGTCGTGGGGAGTAAGACATAGATCAGGCATGTAGAGTGGGTCGGTGATGGCATGCCGAACCGCTTTTTACTGAGGATACTGGGAGAGTGGTTCAGTCTCTCACATACCGGTCCACTCATTATGTATATAAAAGAAGGGAGAAAGAAAGATGAATAATAATAAATAAATAAAGATGCATGTATAAGTATGTGCACATATAATATTCGGAAAATCCCCCATGATTCAACCTTCAAGAGGTTATATTCACCCAATTTTTGAAAAGTTAGAAACGGGACATAAATGACAGATGGTTATCATTCCAAATGAGCTAGCTTTTGAAAGCAGGTCGTTGATCGAAAGCGTGTCGCGTTACTTCACACGACACACTTTGGGGGGCAAATGTTACCCGACACTTTGGGCCGGCTACAAAACGATAGTTGCAGAGGTGATAATTATAAAGGCTTCGATTGAGTCTGGATAAGATTCGAGTTAGTTAGAGATTAGAGACGTAAGGGATTGATCCATTTTGGGTAGTCCGGCCTATGTGCATGGCTCGATCTATGTGCATGGCTCGGTAGGTACGGGTCGGCATGCATGGCTCGGTCTAGGTTGGTCAGCAGACGTCGCTCGGTCAAGAACGAAGGTCACGCATGGCTCAGTCGAGATGGCCAACATGGATCGCTCGGCCAATGAAGACAAAGGTGGGACGGTTTGGCCTGGATGCTCGGGGAAGGATGGCTCGGCATTTTATGGGTCAGCCAGTATATAGAGACAAAGTAGTTCGGTCTGAAATGTCCAGCAGATGCCGTTCGGCCTAGACGAGGTAGCAGACATCGTTCGGTTGCGGTTGGGAAGCCATTGTCATTCGGTCGGGGGTGGTTCGGCACAAGTGTTTGGTCTATCTGGTTCAGTGCAAGATGAAGGAGTTAGCTTATTCTTGGAAGTCAACATCGAGGTAAGGAGGTCGACATTGCTTCACTTCGAGATCCATTACGAGTTGCTCCGAGTCCTTTGAGGTCTTACTTCGAGTCACTTGCTAAATGACCACCGATCGGCCATGATGGTTCGGTATTCCTCGATCGGCGGATAGTCGTTCGGAATGCTTGGGCCGACCGACTCGAGATTACCATCCGTTGGCCGATTGCCTTAGTCTTGGGCTTGCATAGAGCATCTAGCCTATCTTCGTCTATAAATAGAGGGGCGGGGGTATAGTTGAGAGGACCTTTTTTCGGGAACTCCAGGGATACTCTACCATTATTAGTACTCGCTTCTTTCAGTTAAAACTTGTATTCGAGTTATTGGTTTACGGATTGTATCTGTATTCAAGTCTTGGAGAAAAGCAATAAAGATTACATTAACAGTGAACGTAGGTAGTTACGCCGAACCACTATAATTCTGGTGTTCTTGTTTCTACAGTTAGTTTTGCATATATTCCTTCGTTTTAATTTACTATCTTCATCAATCTCTCTACACAAATCTTTTCTTGGGTGTTAGTGACCAATTTTGGTGCTAACAATAACTAATATTAAATAATTAATAATTAATACTAATAAATAACAATTAAGACTAATATTAAATAATTAATAGTTAATAGTTACTATTAAGTAATTGCTACTAAATAAATAATAATTAAATTTTAATAATAAAGAAGTATGATTTATTATTTAGTATTTAATATTTAATAAATAAAATTATTAATTATATTAATATTTTGAAAAAATTAACCTTTGTAAAATAAATTTAAAAATATTGATTAATTTTAGAAATAAAATTTTGAAATTTTCATAAAATTTAAAAATACTAAAATTAAAATTTAGTAAAGTATTCAAAATTTTAGAAAATTCGAAAAGTATATCGCAACTTGTGTATGACATAAAATATTATCTCCATATGCATTTAAATATATTTTTTATACCTTCATTCCTTGGCATACATAGGCTTTCATTTTGGTTCAAACCCAAATTTTTGGCTCCAAACCCATTAGGCTCCAAATCCAATTTTTTGGCTCCAGACCCAAAGTTCCAATATAGCATCAGCATCGTTCATTTCCTCTACCCCACTGCTTCCAAATCCAGATCATAAGCTTATATCCAGATCCAAATTGAAAACCAAATCCAAGTCGAAATCCGATTTCAAATCTAAATCAAAATCCAAATCAGAACTTCTTTTCAAATCCAATCCAGACACTATTACAACTACATTTTTACAACGGTTACAAAATTTTAGTTGTAATAAAGGTTTTATACAACGTTTTTTTCTAAAGTCGTAATAAACTTATTTTCAGCAACTCTTTTATTTTGCCATTTGTACTTGTAATAGATGTCTTTTACAACCTTTCTTTTTTGCCAGTTGTAATAGATGTCTATTTTTAATAACCCTTTTTTTGTCAGTTATAATAGATGCCTATTACAACATTTTTTGTTTGCCCATTGTAATAATTAATAAATAATAATTATAACTAAATAATAATACTTAATAATTAAATAATTAATAAGAAAATAAATAATAAATAATAATAACTATTAAATAATAATAATAATTAATAATTAATTTGAAATATGAAATAACTACTATTAATAATTACTATCAATAGTTAATATAATAATTAATAATTATTATTAAATAACTAATAATTAATAAACAATAATTAATTTTTAATAATTAAGAAGTAATATTTGGTAATTAATTTTTGATAATTCATAATTAATAATACTAATTAATAATTAAGTAATAATAACTAAAAATTAATATATAATAATTAATAGTCAATTTGAAATATGAAACAATGCATACTAATAATAATAAATAAATAAATAATCACTAAATAAATGGTAATTAGTTAATAAGTACTATTAAATAGTAATTAATAATAAAAATGTTGAGCGAATTACATAATAATTTGTATTTAAAACAGGTATTTGTATCAATTAATTAATTATTTGTTATTAATAATTGTCGATATTATTGTTTTTAGTTTGCTCTAAATATTTTTAAATTTATATTACATTTATATTTAAATTGATATAAAATTATAAATTAATATTAAATATTCAATTTAATATTTAAATTACTGTTAAATTATAAATATATAATACCATTATTTGGTAAAAATTAGAAAAATACAATAAAAAGCGGGATAGTTCAAAATGTTCAAAAATGGCATATCTCGTTGAAATTTGAACAAATATTCATATTGTATTTTTTTAAAATGTTTAGTTCAAATGTATAATACTTCAAATTGTATCCTTTATATTCACTAAAAAAATTCCCTTGATAGTCTCCTGTAAAAGAGGGAATTAGGCACAAGAACAAACTTTGAAAAAAAATTAGGTTGAAGGGCACAAAGTTTCATTTTTGGGCTGAAGGACAAACTTTGAAAGAAAATTAGACTGAAGGAAAATGCTAAATATAGTTAGCATTTTGTACAGTGCAAAATTGTACAAAATGCTAATTATAACTAGCATTATATCCAGTTTTACATTGTACAAAATGCTAGTTGTATTAGCATTGTCCTTCAGCCTAATTATCTTCAAAAGTTTGTCCTTCAGCCTAAAAATAAAACTTGTTGTCTTTCAGCCAAATTTTTTATAAAAATTTGTCCTTGTGCCTATTTTCCACCCTGTAAAATGTATAATATTTCAAATTTAATTCTAAACAAATTTTTGCTCCAACCTCTAAAATTTTGGCTCCAACCTTTAAAATATATAACCCTACATATTCCATTTTACATTTATTCAAACTAACCTGGAGTCGACAAATCCAATCTCATTTCATAATCTCAAATCCTAATACCTAATTCTAACCATGTCAACCGAAGCAGCCGCCGCTCCTGCTTCCATCGTTATAGAGCTACCTGCCTCCGACCCCGCTCCTGCTCCCGCCGCTGAAGAAGCTCCTCCCTCCTTCCTTTCAACCTGAACCTTTAATCGACTCCTCCCATCTAGCCTCACTTTTCATCCGCCCTTGCTATTCTGCTTGAGACGCCTAGGTATTCGCGATGAGAGAAGCTTGATGTCGCCGTGATCGATTAACTCACTAAACGCCTGGATCTGAAGCTCGGTACCATGAAGAGATCTGCAGTTCGATGCCTGGATCTAAAGCTCGATTTATTGAAGTGCAAGAAGCTTATTGATGTTTCGCCTACTGGTAGAACTAAAAAATATACTAAAAGATTTGGCTAGAGGACTGCATCTTGCTTATTTTGGTAGATGAAGAGCAAAAGAGGTGAGATTTTGATCTTAGATTAATTCTAATCTAATTATCAATCATCAAGTACTGTTATAAATTACTTTTTATATCAGTTTACAGTAACAAAAGATGTATATAGTTACATTTTATCCATTTTTCTTCTTTTATTCAAGATCATATTTGTTTAGATAAAGTTAAGAGCATAATCATATTACAGTAACTGTGAGTGTTGATTGTTCTTCATATATTCTATTTTTCTGCCGTGCCGGTGTTGTTTATATGTGAATTACCTTGTCGATTGAATTGAATTACTAATCAGTATTGTCCTACTATCGATGCTAGTTGTTACTGTCTAAAAGATGAATTGAAAATTACAATACTACATGCTGATGGGTTTATACTGAAATTATTTATAGTAACTGATGTTCATTTAATGGTATAAATAAAGTTTTATGACTTGAAGGAGGAAGTGTTTCAGAAAAACTCTTGAAGGAAGAAGCCAACTTGATCAAATAAATATTATGTGCCAGAAAGTTATATCTTGTGAATTGAAGAAGGTGGACATCCATAAAGGATGATGATCAGTATTTTTATAATTGAGGCTGACTGTATTTTATATGTTTATTATGATGTTTGTTTTAGACAATTCAACCTTTTTATGGGCATAGTGTATGGTATTCATGTTTTGGGCTGAGAAACATGATTGAAGATTGTAGACCAGATGGAAATAATGACCAGACTTCCTCAATTATCTTGGTTATTTAAATATTCACTACGACCAATGTACATGGTGTTATCATCTATAGGTGAAACTAATTCTACTCCAATTTTAACTACTTTCACTTTCATTTAAGTTGTAAAATTATTTTCAATTAGCAGTACATGGGGTTGAATGTGGATACAGGTGCAAGGCGGTGAATATGGTTCTACTGTCCAAAATTTAGACATGATAGTTTGATTCAAACTTTTGTCAGCACTAACCAATCCTTATATCTGAAGTAATAGATGTTCATAACCACACACTGTAAGGATGCTAATTTGTGCATTGACGTTGTCAATTGATATCTATAGTTGCCATTATTGGGACCTGTTCATATACCTTGTATGTTGGTCATCTAAGTGCAGTCTTCCTTTGTAGCTATCAAGCATCAAAGCATAAGATGACCGATCACTTCATGTGTTTATGTGAGCCAGCATCAGGTTTGATAAATAATGGTATCCGTGGTAGCTAAAATAAGTTTATTTACTAAGCATGTAAGTTTATTTATGATTGCTCAATGTACTCAAGTGATTATGTCTCTGCCTTTTTTACTATCTCACACATTAAGTCGGTTTTATAATGTTTTATTTCATCAAACTTATCAAATAAAAAATTGCTTGAAGTGTACGTGCTTGCATTTGAAATTAACACGGCAAAATTGATGCCACTTCAGCCTTGGACAAAGTAGATATCAGCCATTAGCAATAAACTTGAAGTGGTGTTCGTCAATTGTAGAATAAATATTTCCCACATCGACATGCTCATTAATAGCTTCCCTGGAATATGGAAAAATTCAGCAGTTTGAAATCAATTTGCTCGAATAAATTTACTACACATGTAAATATGTAATGAATTGCTGAGTTGCGTATAGCAGAAACACAACTAATTATCCATTCATAATAAACTTTTCCCTTATCTTCCATGTCGATTATTGCAGAAAAAAAACAGAAATGGTCAGTTCTTTTGTTATTGGTTCATACTCCACCAAAAATTTATGACTGGAATACTTGTAAACTGAAGCAAAACTTATAAAGGCGGCTGTAGAAAGAACTAATTTTATTTGACTAGAATAACAAGATTGCAGCAAATGGGGTAAGTCTAAATTTCATTTTTGAAAATTGCTAATTGATGTTAATATCTTCTTCTTTTTTATGTAGATTTTTCTCACTAGGCTAAGATATTCCCATGATTCAGGCTATCAATACGAATCAACCCTAAAACCATGCACAAAAATGAACTAGTCTATATTGTGTTCTTATTTATCGCCACCTATATAATACATTTTTATGAGGGAGAATATGCTGATTTTGATAATAACCTTATCGTAATTTAACTTTTCATTGGTTCAATAAATAGAACTCGAGGGTGTATTTGATGAAATGAAAAAAAATCTTCCTCTTTTCTTTGAGTGTTTATTTATTATTATTATTATTTGACTCTACAGACAAATATGATTTTATCTGGCTAAATCATGATGAATTGTCACCTTTTTTGCCATGATATTTAATCCCCTCTTGTTTGGATCATTGGCCAGATTATTATTGATCAAAGTTGCAATTTTGTTTTTTTTTTTAACATGACATTCAGCTAGTATATGAGATGCTAAAGCTACTAGTACAACCATATCCCCATGTCTATCATATTTATAGGTCAATAATACTTTTGACTTGGACTGACCTATTTTAGTGTGCATATTTAGTTTTTAAACTAACATAAGATACATATTTTTATTTATTTACTTTTGAATCGATCAAATAATCTCAATGCGAACTATTACTCTTCCCATTTTTGACTGTCTATATAGCTTGAGGTATACATTTTTTTTACCTTACTGTATAATATATATTACTTTAACTTTTATGCATCATGCTTTTGTTTTATATAAATTGTCCGCTGTTAAGGTTTTCTTCCATTTTCAATGTTTATATAGTTGGAGCTGACAAGCCCTAATAACAAATGTACCAGAGCTTAGAATGATGAGAACTATGACTTCAGGTATGTGAAAACTTCACTAAAGCCAACAAATACAAAGATGAACAATGTATGTTAAGGTTCATGTTTTTCTTTAGATGAACAATGTACGTATGTTAATTATCATTTGTATTTAGCTTCTTTTATTTTGGCTTGAACGACAATGATTTGTAATTATATTAAGAATTTACAAATGATGCGAATGTATAATTTGTTTTGACATTTTAGTATTTCTTTTTGTATGTGTGATTTTCGTTGTTTTATGATAATATTTATTAGTCATTAAATTATTAAATATTGGTACATGTGTTTTGTAGTATAAAAGCCGCGATTTTTTTTTTAATTTTTCATTTATTTTTGAGCGGTCGAAAACAGTTGCAAAAGATAAAACGACAATGGTCAATGCCTGTTGTGGTTGGGGCATATTGCAACGGTCCATGTCTGTTGTAGTTGAGGCGTATTATAACAGGTCGTACTAGTTGTATTATAAGCTACTATAGCAGCCAGTACGTGTTGCAATATCATTCTTTTCAGAGAAGTGTTACAGATTTACAATAGGCAGTTACCGTTATAGAAGACCCTATCGTAATGGCTGTGGACCGTTGTTAAAAATGTTTAATACAACGGGTTTTTACAAGGTTATTAAAACGTTGTAAAATTTTTTGGGTTTATTACAACATCGCATAATAAGACGGGCTCAGGCCCGTTGCGAAACCTCTATTGCAACAGGTATTGCCCCTTTGTGAAACTCTTATTACGATGGGTGTTGCTCGTTGTAAAATGGGTATAACTTGGATCGATTCTTATTTGACAAATTTACATTGATTTATATTTATTGTTAAATCTCATATCTAAACAAATAGGATTTGCAGTTTAATTTTTAATAATCTAATTCAAATAGGGTATATTAAAATTAGTTGTATATAAATCACTTAATTAACAATATACCTACTCACCTCAAATTCAAGCTATTCTCCCCTAGTTACGCCTGGAATCTTCTTTGTTCGCTAGCTCTTTGCTTGGTTTGATTTAATTTCTCTTCTTCTTCTTTAGATTTTTAATTTAGTTTTGAAGAAGTTTTGTTTGAAGAGAAAAGAATTTGGTAAAGTTTGGACGTACTGATTATTTTCTAATGAATTAGGGTTTTCGTTAGCATGCTATTTAAGGGTTCAAGCTATTATGGGCCGTTCAAAATATACAATGTAGACCTGACTATCGATAAAAATATATGATTGAATTTGGGTCGTTGACCTAAACAAATCCTAGCCGCATACACTGAACCAGTCGATCACTATTATTGGGAGCAGTCGACCATTAGTGGTCAATCGGTCCCAATACACAGATCGATCGACGGAGCTTTTTATTTAAATATATTTTTCTTTCTAAATTTATTTATTATTTATTTTTGATTCCAAAATTTAAAACGTTTATAACTTCATACTAGCTTCGATTTCAAAAAGTTATATATGAATATTGTTCAGAAAATCGCTATAAACGCAACGGTGCAAGTTTCGTCGGCAGATTCGAACGTTTCAAAAATTCCATTTTTTCTGTTATATTTAAATTTAATTCTTTTATTTAGAATTTTCATTTTAAATTTTTGGGGTGTTACATTCTCCCACCTTAAGAGGATTTCATCCCCAACATATTAAATGACAGAAAAATGTAACTCGTACGTACAGACATCAATAACTACAACCATCTACTTATCCATCAATCATCGAGCATCATTGTCCTTAATTTAAACTCTAATGCAAGTATATACATATTGGCATGAAATGCATATGAACCTATACTAATGCAAAGATTAGGCAGTCTTCTGATCTAGTCAACCTCTTTTGATGCATGTGCTTATGCCATGTATCCAAAATGTATGCAACATCCTATGTAAATATACTGATGGTTCTACATGTATGTGCAACCATTCAATCCATATGCAACAACCATATGTATATAACTTAGTAAATAAACAAGTGATAGTGTAAGTGTGTGCTAACTCCAGAATATATTGCTTTAAACATGCAAAGATCAATCTAATAATACATCCATTAGCATCCATTATCCAAAACATGTCATAGTGACACGTTTGCAACCACTCCCAGCATCCAATGGTCCTATAACCTATGTGGTATACTAAGCTAGAACCTAACACCTAAGTATTCTATACCTATTGGATTAAAATGGAAACTGCCAAAAAAGAGTTGTGGGTAAGTAGCTTTAATAATCCTCTCCTCAGACTCCCATGTACTCTCTGCTGGGTTGTATCTCCACTGGACGTTAAAAAGCTTGATAACCTTGTCACAGAGTCGCTTTGTACCATGCTCAAGAATACAAGTGGGTGCATGGTGAACAAGTGACTCCCTCTCTACCTCCACCTCCTCTAGCTGACCCGGCTCAACAACGGTTGTCATATCATGTAAACACTTCCGCACTTGTGACACATGGAAAACATCGTGTACTCCTACTAACTTCTCAGGAAGCTTCACCCTATAAGCTAACTTCCTTACTCTATGGGTGATCGAAAAAGGTCCTAGAAACCTCAACGCTAACTTTTCCGAACTACCAAATCTCATAACATGCCTAAGCGGCGAGACCTTCACAAAATCCATGTCGCTATAACACCTCTAATTTTAGTTTAACATTATACAAGAAATTTAATTGGATAGATTAAATAGAATAATATAGTGGGACATAGGGATGAGATTTGATAATTAACAAGGTCGAGCCTTAACTAATTAAGTAATAAGATTATAACTTAACATCTTTATTGATAGTTGTAATACCTTTGGTGTCACATTTTTTTGTATCAACGTGAACTACCAAAAACGCCCCTTTTACCAGTCTTAATATTACTTTAAAATAGGATCTAACAATTGAATTTTTTTTACAAATTCAAATCATGCTTCTAAAATATTATCAAATTTTAATATCACTTAAAATTAGGATCTAACAAATAAGGTTCTTTTACAAACTCAAAACGTTTATCTACAAATATTATAAAATCTTAATGTCACTTAAAAAATAGAATTTAACAAATAAATTATTAATTAATAATATAAATAAAAATTTAAGCTTAAATAAATTGATATTGCAACTTAAAAATAAAATCTTAACTGACGACAAATGATTTCAACATAAAAATATGATTAAATATTCTACAAATCATTTTCTTTTTAATGTGCTAAACATATACAATTTGCAGAAAAACAATTCACGTGTGAAGCGCGTGCCGTAATAATCGTAAGAAAGAATAAATGAGAAGGGCAAACTCGAAATAGATCTAATTTTTATCCCTTAAACCCTCGCCCTCACATTCATTTTCATTTTACAAACATAAACAATCACAAAGAAATATAGGGCCGGCCATTAATCAAGGTAAAAGGAAGAAGAAATCAAAGGGGATTTGAAAGATAAAGCTTAGGGGAACTAAACTCCATCAAATCTCAACTCCAATATCTAATTTAAGGTGAATAATAATAAACTATCTCTATTATTTTGTGTTTAAATTTGGTTATGGGTAATTTTCAAATTGTTTTGATTTTTTTGCCATGTTATGAATGTATGATCATTGTTTGGATAGAATAATGACTTATGGAATTTTTATGGAATTATTTAAATGGGTTTTAAGGGTAAAACCTAAGGTTTTAATCTTCAGTTGATATGGTTTTCTGGTATGTTGTGTAAAACATTACTTTGGAGATGAGTTTTTAATTCATAATTTTTCAAATTAAAATGAATATTTATGAATTTCCTAAGGAGAAAATAGTGTTTATTTCGGGTTTTAATTGTTAAAAATAATTATTTTGGCTTCGAAATTTCTATAGATGGAAGAATACGTAAATTCTGATTTTTGGTGAATTTTCCCCAAGTGATTATCCATTTCTATGAATTTATTATGCTAGAAAAGCGTATAAATTAATATTAATTAACGGTATTAATTAATTGAGTTGATTAATGTTTTTGGAAGTGTAAAACTGATTTGCAGTAGCTTTTTAAAAAGAAATTTGTAAAGTTTATTTTTAACCAATAGAAATTTGATAATAAATAAAAGTTTGTAAAAAGAAATTGCTTTTAATAGGAATAAAACAGTTTTTCTAATAATTATGATAATGCCACTGATAAGCAGCATTGCCATGGCATTCGGCATTGACAATAGGCGATATCACTTTACAGTTATAAGTGATATCGAAAGTAGGACGACATTGACATGAAGCAATGCATGTGATACTTGTGCCGTAAGTACGCGATGTATTGGGTCATGCATCCACCATTGATGTTATGGGAATACCGCATTTGGTGGATATATAATATATTGATGTCGTGAGTTATCAATGCCGACAATTTTCATCATCCTTAAATTTATGCTACAAGTCTTCCCCATGGTTTTAATTGATGCTGCATGTCACTAATGTCGGGCACCATTATTTTCAGTATCAATTGTTTTTTATGTTTACTATATTTAGGTAGTAATGCCGCATGCCGACAACCCTTAAGTTGCAACATTGTTTTATGAAGCCAATATTAAAGTGTTAAAGGTTGATGCCGCATGTCATCAGTTTTGGCATAATTATTTTATGGCGATGATGCAGCTAATTTTCCTATGTATGCGGTATAATAGTCGAAGTAACTATGTTTTTGACATTAATGCTAATGCCATAAGTAATTTATGTCATATGGTATTGATGCCATGTCTCTTTATTTAATGCAGACGAGGCCTTGTTTTATGTAATCTAAAGGAAAGTTTTAAATGTCGTCATAGACTATGTTTTAAGAAGGTCGATAACCTCATGATATTGACAGTTAGCCTTATGATAAAAAATTTAAAATTTTGTTTTCTAACCTTTAATAGAGGTTCGATATTGTTATTACGGCATAAATGTTGTAAGTCTCTTTGTATTGCTATATTAATGGTGGCGAGGCACAGGCTTATGATTTTGACATTATTCATTGCGGATACGTTTTATATTTCTACATGCCATAAGTTTATGAATTTGACATTATTCATTGGGGACACCAACGCGTATTTTATAATTTCAACATTAATCATTGGGGATAACAATGCATATCGCTTTGAGTTGTTATAAGTTTGAGGGTTATACAACCTAATTGGTGATACCAATCGACATAGGTTGAGCACTTGGGAGAATAAAGTTATAACCCTAAATTGATATCTTATGGGCTCATAGTCATCCTAGAATAACTATGGAATGTGTGATGGATAGTCCACATGATGCTAGAGATGGATAGTCTCTATATGGTTAATGAAGGGTTCATAGTCATCCTAGGAAAACTATGAGATGTGTGATGGATAGTCCATAATATTTCAGATAAATGGAACATGTGTGATGGATTATCCACGTTATTTAAATAGTAAAACCATGTGTGATGGGTAGTCCATATGGTAGGAGATATATAATCCATATAATGTTTATATGTGAGATGGGTAGTACACATAAATATAAGATGGTCAGTCATTTGAAGTTAAGATAGATAGTCAGATGAAATTAAGACGGATAGTCAAACAAATTGGGATAGGTAGTCGACCGTATGTTGCGTGAATGCAAATATTTATTTATCATATCTAACCATAGTGGATATAGGATGCAAAGTATATGGTTGATTTGTTTTGGTTAAGAAACTAGTGAGAGGAGAAAACCCGTTCCGCTTAGCGGCGTGGTCTCACTAGATATCTATTTTGATTCGAGATGGTAGGTTATTATTCACACCAGACTGTTTGCTGACCCAAAGATTTTGTTTTTCCGCTTAAACTATTGGGTACTCATTTGAGTAGGTCAAGAGTAAGGGATTTTTGGTTTATAGTTAGATGAACAAGCTTCCGAAGACGTGAAGGAGGCAAGCTAGTTATATTAGGATTTTTATTCAATTCGCTATGTATTTGTTTTTTGTTAGAATGAATGTAATGATAGAAATTATAACTGTCAAGTAGTAGTAGACTTTAATCAACCAAGGGGATATCTTCATATGTCGCTCTTGGAGTATTTTGTAACAATTATATTTTCTTTGAACATGGGATCAAATGGGTATGTAATGAATAACAAATCTCAATTGTGAAATGAAATGTGAAAACTTGTTATTAAATTGTGTTTGAAAATTTTATATTCATATGCTTCTGATTATTGATATGATTAACATGGCTGTATCTTATCATCAGAAATTAATACTATAGATGACTGAAGCATTCGTAGCGCTTAGTTTAAGGCCTCAAAATGGAGGATGTTACAAGTTGGTATCAGAGCATAGGTTAATGTAAAACTTAAAAGATTAAAAGAGTTTGAAAACATAATCCAATGAACCAGAGAATAAGATTGGGGTATAGGATAACGCTACAGTAACATACTTGTATTTTCTACATATAAGTATGTATTCTCCCCTCTTTCTTAAACCGTTCTTCTGTACCTTATTGAGGCTCGTATGCAGATTACGAGAAAGCAAGATAAAGAAACAGGAAACAAAAGAATGAATCTAGGTGGAGGAAGCATTACAACCAATGGAAATGTGCGACCTAATACTAAAAGGAACCAAGGTCGACAGGAAAATGCTAACCAAAATGCAAATGCCAATGTAGGTGTTGGAACCTCACCAGTAAATATGGGGACTATGTATCAGTTCTTTGTCAACATGACGCAACTGGTGTTGCTGCTGGTTTGGCTGGAGGGAATGTTGCTAATGCAGAAAGAACTAATCCTGTTATGCCAATTTGCAATAACTATGCCAAACTGAACCGTGATTATACCAATCTTGGAGGGAAGCCTTTTCTAGGAACCGAGGATGCTACCGAAGTGGAGAACTGGCCAATGCATTGTGAGAGGATTTTTGTTGATCTTGGATTGAACGATGAGCAAAAAAAGAGATTGGCTTCTAGGCAGATGCAAGGTGCATCACTATATTGGTGGAACGGAGTGACCGTTGGTGTGTAGAAGCGGAATTGACTTGGGCTGAGTTCCAGAGAAGATTTGAGGAGAGGTTCTTATCTGAAGTAGCCAAGTCAACCTTGCTTAGGAAGTTTATGGAATTGGAGCAAGGGGAAATGTCAGTTTTGGAATATGCTACAAAGTTTGATGAGCTGTCTAGCTATAGGTATGCTATCATTGACACCGTGATTAAGAGAAATGAGAAGTTTATCCAGGGTTTGAGGCCGAAGATTGCTAAAGCGACTATCCTACATATCCAAGATCCAAGTAATGCAGTAGTGGAGTGGCGATAAGGAATGAGGAAATGCTTGCGAATTTTTAGGAAGGAGATGTCCGTGGGCTGCATATCCAGTTTGACTCGAAATAGCTATATACACTGTTTAAACACGGTAATACCTCTACTTCGCAAGCAATAAATATATCAAAATTGTATATCAAATTGATCAACTTGGAAATACCTTCGCAATGGTTATAAACACAACACCCTTACTCTTTTATTAAAAATTCATTTTTAATTAATGTAATATTAAAAGCATAAAATTTGCGGATTATTATAGATGGAATTTTCAACCACACAAGAATACTATGTTCATTCTTCAGATTAAGCTCATACTAAGAGATTTCTAAAACTATGGGCAATCAAAACATTTGAAAATGGTTCTAGGAACTCTAACATACTGAGGTTGCAACTAGATAAAATACAATATATCTAATTTAGTAGCCTTATTGACAATAATCCATAAGTATTGGAGCACTCTGCTTACATCCTTCTTTTCAAAGCTCTTCATGATGAAGTTGTTATGTCAAAGCAACTGCAAATGTGGTAATAAGGAACACTTTGCTAATGAGTGTCCTACAGCAGTCAACAAGAAGGTTGACGACAAAAAAGGTGTAAGTTGTTTTAACTGTAATATGCTAGGACACTTCAAGAGGGAATCTCCTGAGCTGGCCGAAGCTAAGAAAAGAAAGGTTTATGCTTTGGAACCTGCAACTTCTAGAAAGATACAAGAAATGTTGTGTTTGGAGGTGCACTTTTGATACGTAGCATACTTGTTAAAGTATGTATTGATATAGAAGCATTACATTTATTTATATCCAGACATGTGGTGAACATATTGAGTCTTAAACAAACATACCTTATAACCTCTTGGAAGGTGCAAATCCAATTGGAGGCTATGCAATTTTTGGGATGAGATGTCGCCAATTAGAGTTTGATATACTAGGTTATAAGTTTAATCACAGTTTATGTGTATTTTATTTTATAGGCTTTGCAATGATTTTGGATACAAATTGATTGAATCTATACGATGCTAAAATATTTTACTAGGAAAGGATGATATCCTTAAGACATCCGAAGAATAGTGGGCAAATCTTTCACTTGTTGGGGGAATTGAGTTCTGATGTATATATATCATTGGTGTTACAAAGATGCAAACGATGAAAATGATCAAGTTTTTGTAGTAAGGGAATATGCTGATGTCGTTGAAAAATTTATGGGACTACCACCGAAATGAGTGATTGAGTTTCAAATAGATCTCATATAGGAACTAAACCAATAAGCAAACCACTAGTAGGGTGACACCTAATGAAGTGGAATTAAATATTCAGTTAGTGGAGTTGAAAAGGAAAGATTCCTTAGACTAAATAGCTCATTATAGGGAGCTATGGCAATGTTGGTAAAGAAGTTGGATGGGTCACTTAGACTGTGCATCGACTATAGAAAGCAGACTATGTATTGGTTATAGAAAGCTAAAAAAGAATACCATGAAGAATTAGTATCCTTTGCCTAAAATTAATGACTTGTTCGATCAATTGAGTGGAGCCAAGGTGTTTCCGTAGTTGGATTAAATAATGGACTTTCAACAGTTGAGAGTGACAAAGGATAGCATCCTATAAATGGCACTCTGAACAAGATATGAGTTGTACGATAATCATTCCTATGTGACATTCCTTTTTTTTTTGAAGTTTTAGTTACTTAAATTTGATATTTTTTAATGATCGAATAAGTAGGAATTACTTAGTCGATTGTATCGTTAACCTAGTTTTGGTGTAAGGAGTCTATGCGCCTACTTTCTTTGTCATATTGATGAATCAGATATTCTAAGAGAACAAGAATGAATTTGTTTTGATTTTTATTGAGGACTTCTTGATATATTTTAAGAATTAGCATGATCATAAAGTTCAATTAAAGTCTGAGTTAGATAGGTAGAGGCGGCACCAGCTAACGACAAAGTTTTCAAAATGTGATTCATAGGAAAAAGGTAAAAAAAAATGTCATGTAGTTTTTGAAGATGGGCTATCTATGTAGACCCATCGAAAATAGAAGCTATTAATAATTGGAAGAGACTAGAGACCATGACTAAAATTTGAAGTTTCTTGGGGTTGGCTAGCTAAAATCGGAGATCAGTAAGGATTTCTCCCATATAGCAGCACTTATGACCAAATTAAAAAGAAGGACATAAATTTCGTTTGAACCGATAAATGTGACGTGCATTCTTAAAGCTAAAACATTTATTGATCAATGACGCTCGTATTAGTTATGCAGGATGGAAATCAAGATTTAGTTGTGTATACTAATGCATGTAGTAGTGTTGAAAGATAAAGTTATTACCATTACTTGCAGACAGCTTTAACCAAACGAAATTCATTATCTTACTCATGATTTGGAGTTGTTAATGGCCATCTCTACATTAAAACTATGGAGACATTAACCTTTGGGAGAATGATTCAAGTTAGTTACAGATCATAAGTCTTTGAAACATATATTCTCTTGGAAAGAGCTTAATATAAGACATCAAAGATGAATTGAAATCGTAGTAGCTTATGAATTTGGAATTGAGAATACGCCAGAAAAGGAAATAAGGTTGATGATGCATTTAATAAAAAATATCAAAATGTAGTATTGGCAAAGTTAGCAGAATGGAACGATTTGTAGGCGTTGCCTTCTTGTGGTGTTTGTATGGGGTCGATGGCTAGTTCTAGCAGTGTACAGTAATGATATCTTTTTTGAAATTTCCAACAATATTAGTTGAAAGAACTACTGCGAAGTAAAGAGATGACCCATTATTAGCTATGCAAATTAAAAGACTAGATGTGGGAACAAATATCAATGATTTGGGAGACTTTGAGCTTGACCAAAGAGAATCTAAGAAAGAAATGACATTCATACGTTTCAAATATGGAAAATGTAAGGAAGTGGTCCTTAGAGACTGTCATAGATCAAAATTTACCGTTCATCCTGGAGGAACAACGATTTACCAAAATATGAAGAGGAATTTCTTCTAGAAAGGAATAAAGAGGGATGTAGGCTTATAGGTTAACCAATGTCTAAATTGTTAACAAGTAAAAGTTAAACAACAAAAGTCGAGTGGATTACTTCAACCTTTGAAAGCACCATTATAAAAATGAGATTTTATCTTAATGGATTTTGTGGATGGGTTGTGAAAATCAAATAGAAGAAATCAAAGCATATGGGTTGTAATTGATTGACTAACCAAGAGTGCATGCTTTATCCACGTTAGGTCGACAAGAACAATACCAAGTCCGGCGAGACTTTTTATGAAGAATATTGTAAAAATCAATGGAAGACCGAATAATTTTATAAGTTTGATCGAGATCCTTAGTCTATTAGTGAATTCTGAAAGAATTTATAGGATGTTTTAGGTACCAAGCTGTAGATGAGTATCGCTTACCGTTCACACATGATGGGCAGATGGAAAGGATTAATATGGTACTTGAAGATTAAGGCCTGTGTATTAGACTTTGGAGCATCATGGGAAAGATCAATTTCATTTGATCGAATTTTTGTATAATAATAGTTATATGACTAGTACAAGGATGGCACCTTTCGAAGCTCTTTACGGAAGGCCATGCAAGTCACTGGCATGTATGTTGGAGGTAGGAGATAGACCAACAATACTTGGTTTGGACTTGGTGAAAAACGTGAGTTAAAAGATAAGCTAATCCAAGGCAGAATGAAGGAAGCTCAATCAAGGCAAAAAAACCATGTTGATCAAAAGCCATGCTCAATCAAGGCACATATCTCTCTCCATACTTAGACAAATCAAGGTGAATAATATTATCGTCTCTTTTATTTAATGTTTCCAGATTTACATGACAATGGGATGTTTTGTGATGATAAGAACATGGTTTTGATAACCATGGCCATTCAAATGCTTCTATGAAATTATATATCAAGCTTTGAAGCTAAAAGGGGGGTTCAAGTTTAAAACCACAGTTAATGACCTCTAAATGATCTGAAATATGGATATGTTGTTAGTAACATTAATTTGGAGGTGTTTTTAATTTCAAAATTTCCTGAATCAATATAAATTTTCTATAAATTTTTTAGTTTGGAAAATGGTGTAATTTACTGTTATAATTATTAAAATATGAAAAATAATCATCTTTCCTTGAGATTTTTGTAGATGGTAGAAAATGAAGAATTGGAGTTTTGGGAATTTTTTGGGATTTTTTCCCATATGATTTCATATTACCATGAATTATTTGGAGGGGGTGAAAGGAAAAAAATGATGATAAATAATTAAGGATTAATTAATGCGATTAATCTAAAGATAAATATTCTTTGAATTTTTTTTAGAACAAAATCGGTAATGATGATGATTGATCAATAGGAATTCAACATATGGTATGTTTTAGTCAAAAGTAATTGCTTTAAAAGAAATAAAATAGTTTTAAAGTTAATTACAACTTTGATATCATAACTATAATAACATACATACGCTAGCTATTTGTTCATGCGTAAGATAGCCATATATTCATGCATATGATAGCTATTTGTTGATACATTCGATAGCTATTTGTTCAAGCATTTGATAGCATGCTAAACCATACATTTGATAGCATATTGAAAATCCTATCTTCGATAGCGCTCATGTATATCTTCTTTAGCAATTGAGGCATTTTCAGTAGTGCTATTTGCATATCTTTGACGGCTAATGGGTCGGGCAGTCGATAGCTGTAAAATATGACTTTTGGCAATTTATAAGTTAGATTGAAAAGTTTTAAAGGAAGAAAAAATTAAGCTATCAATATTTGAGTTATAAGCGATTAATTACATGCTTATATAAGATATATGCATAAATGATTATGACATAACATATTAACATTGTTAAACTTATCAAAACGACTTCATATGTTTAACTTTATGTATGATCAGATATATTAATTGCCTATGTATTGCTAATGTGCTCATTTATGTAATATCATCAAATATTGATGACAGTGGGATTAGGGATTGATGATCATGGGAGGCTGTTCGATTAGTAGATATATTCAAGCTAAACTCTATGTGAGTTGAATTGCATCCAGAAGAATGGGAAGATCTATATATGTCAGGGTGTTCAAGGAATTAGCATCTAAAAATACCAGGTTATGTTTTATGAAACTGGCTTCGGGATACCATTCCTCACTATTACCTATTAAGCCTCTCCGTTACCAAGGACGATGATCCTAATGTGTAGGGCTTTGCCAATGTCGACATTAAAATTTTGTATATGCATCCGGGATCAAGTGGCGACACTCACTATATTTTTCTTTTGTCATGAGGATATCTTAGTATCCTTATGGGAACAAAAGCCTTGATTTTGCCTAGTTTAGGATTAAGTCAACCTGATAAATTTTTAGTTGACTTTTGAAAACTTATACATTTATAGTAACCCTGCTAACACTATATCTACTTATTTTACCCTTGATGACATGTGTATGTAAACAAAAGCAAAAGAAAAAGGAATGGCCAATATAATGGGTAGACATAGGGAGTGTGTGACACTTGGACTTTATATAATAAACAAATATATTCATCTTAGTCCCGCTTTAGCAAGATGTTATTTATGTATATCCTTTATGGCTGTAGGTGGGTGAGGATGGCACAATGCATTAGGGATGTCTCGTCATATCCTATAAATGTCAATTCTAACATTTTTGATTTGGCAAGATACTAGTAAAGGGAAAACTCATTCTGCCCAATGGTGTGGTCTCACAATGTATCTATTTCGTTTTAAGATAGCTAATAGTATTCACATACAACTTTTTGTTTGACCTGAAGTTTTTTATTTAATATAAACTCTTAGGTACTCATTTGAGTAGGTTGATAGTAAGATCTACAGGTTTTAGACCAAAGAATGCTTATCGAAGATGTGCAAGAGGCAAGCAAATTTTTTTTATCTAGTTTTATTTCATTGTGTGGCATAACTACTTATATGTTTGTAACGATGGGATGTAAAATGGTTGTAGTCATGACTCTGATCAATCAAAATAGAATCATCGTATATTGCTCTTGAAATTCTTATTTTGTAATTTTTATATTTGGTCCAAGCGATGGAACCTTTCGGTTGTGTACTAGGAACTGTAATGAATGAAAGAAAATGTTTTATGAAAATATTATAATTCATGTGCTCTTAGTGTTAGTGATACAATAAAAGATCTCAGTTTGTCATTGGAAAGTAATACTAATGATGACTACAACATCGTTGGTGTCTATTTTTAGGTTAAAAAAGGGGATGTTACACCTTTGTCATTCAACAACTCACTAATGTCAAAATTCAAGCTTTCCTTAACCCACATCTTCTACCCACACCTAATACACCACCACAAGCACATCCCATTAGCACATTATGTGTTCCAGATGTTGGTTACCTAAGAAAGCAAGTTCTTAGGGAGTGTCATCAATTAAAGTTTATGATTTATTATGGGGGAGCCAAGGTGTATCAGGATATGAAGAGAAGTTTCTTTTGGGAAGGTATGAAGAGGGATGTAGGCTTATGGTAAACCAATGTGCGAATTGCCAGCAAATAAAAGCCAAGTGGATTGCTTCTTCCTTTAGATGCACTAGTTTGGAAATGAGATTCGATATCCATGGATTTTATTGATGGGTTGCCAAGGCCAAATAGAGAAAATGAAAGTATATGGGTCATAGTAGATAGACCAACCAAGAGTGCACATTTCATTCCCGTTAAGTCAACCAAGTCAGCACCTGTATTGGCTAAGTTGTTTATGAAGAATATTGTTAGATCGCATCGGATTCTTAGTAGTATAGTCAGTGATAAAGACGCTTTGTTCACTAGTGGATTCTAGAAGAGTCTACAGGACGTATTAGGTACCAAGCTTAAGATGAGTGCTGTTTATCACCCACAAATGGATTGGAAGATAGAGAGAGTCAATAAGGTACTTGAAGATTTTTTTTGTGTACTAGATTTTGGTGGCCGGTGGGAAGACCATCTGTACTTGGTTGAGTTTTCCTATAATAATAGTTATCATACTAGTATAGGAATGGCGCCTTTTGAAGCTTTGTATCGAAGGTCATGAAAATCACCAGCATGTTAGTTAGAGACAGGGGACAGATTGGTCCTTGGTCTAAATATGGTAAGAGAAGCCACAAAGAAGATTGAGTTAATCCAAGATAGGATGATAGAAGCTCGGTTTAGGTAGAAAAGTTACGTAGATAAAAGGCGTAAAGACTTAGAGTTCTCAGTCGAAGATCGTGTTTTCATTATGGTATCACCGATAAAGGGTGTGGTATGATTTGGAAAGTCAGGAAAACTGGCATCGAGATATGTTAGACCGTTCCCTATTATAGAGATGATCAAGAAACTCGCGTACCGAGTACTTTGGCAGGTGTCCATAATGTGTTTCATGTTTCTCATATTAGGAAGTATGTGCATGATCCAAAGACTACTATTGCTCCAACTACATTGGAAGATTTAGTAGTAGAATCAGATCTGACTTTTGTGTGACAACCCTTTCAAGTTGTAAGGAGAGATGAGAAGAGGTTAAGGAACAAGATAGTCAGATTAGTGAAAATCCAGTGGAGTGACAATGAGAAAGACTATACTTGGAAGACACATGACATGATTAGGAATACTCATCCCAAGCTGTTGTGATCGTATGTACTATATTTGTTGATATAGACTTAGGAGCAGGTAGGATATACTAGCATTGTTTGCATGTTTGATGTGCTAGTTTGTAGTCCTTACTAAATTTCGAGGACGAAATTCTTTAAGGAGGGGAGCCTGTAACACCCCTGATTTTATTTTAACATTATTCAGGACATTTAATTGGATAGATTAAGTAGAATAATGTAAATGGTTAAGGAGAGTGAGATTTGAAAACTCACAAGGTCGAGCCATTACTAATAAACTAAGTGAGATTGTTTTAAAAGCTTAACATATAAGAGAATATATGAGCAGGGAAATTTAGGAAATAGAACTATCATTTGCCTTAAACCCTCTCCCCTCATTACATTCTCACTTTTACTCGCAAAAAAGCAATCAAAGAAAGAAGAAAAGGAGGCCAGCCATAACCTAAGGAGAAAGAAGCATGAAATCAAAGAGAATTCAAGGGGAAGAAGCTTAGGGAAATTAAAGCAATATCAAATCTCAACTTCGACGTTCAAATCTAAGGTGAAGAATAGGTTTTCCATCTCTATTGATTGATTTCAAATTCGGTTATGGGCAATACCCATATTGTTTTGATAAATTATGCGATGGTTTGGTTGATTGGTTATTATTTGGATACAACAATGATTTATAGGATTTTTATGAAATTATTTAAGTGGGTTTTAAGGGTAAAAACCTAAGTTTTTAATCTCCGATGACTTTGATTTTCTGGTATGATTGAGTAAAACATTATTTTGGAGATAGGTTTCCAATTTCATAATTTCCCAAGTTATAATTAATATTTTAAGAATTTCCTATGGTGGAAATTGGGGTAATTCTGGATTTATTAAAACAACTAAATATGATTTTTGGTCCTAATTTTTTTTAAGATGAAGAATATAATGCTTTGGAATTTCTATGAGTTTTTTGGATTTTTCCCAAGAGATTCGAATTAATGTGAATTTAATATGCTAGAAAAGCATTTAAATGGATAATTAATTAAGGATATTAATTAATTATTTTGATATATGTTGTAATGACCCGCCTTTTCGACCATCAAAAGTCGGCACTCAATACATCCACGGTATTCAAATGTTGAACATCCAATCATCGGAAAGGCATATTGTTAGGGTAAAAAGAAAATGAAGAAGAACAGGAGAAACAGAATCTCACAACAGGACAATCACATATAATATAACAAAGGAAGTAAAAGCTATCACTCTAAAATACATAGTATATCAGAGCAAAAAACAAACCTTATCAGGCTGGACATTTATAACTTCCTAACCTTACAATTGCTGATGGGTACATGTAATAATAATACAGCAGAAATAACACACCATGACAGGTGACATATAGCTCTACTCCATGAGCTTCATGCCCCACCAATGACAACCTGGAAAAATACTCGGTCTGACCGGAGCATTATAATAAAATAACACCCAAATCAGTTTGGAAATACCAACGTGAGAAACTGAAGTAATATGATGAATATATAAATATTCAGTAAGACCACGCCGCTAAACGCGGAACAAGTTTTTATCTCACAAGAACAACATCCATACACGAAAAATGGAAACAAGTTAGAACAAAACCCAAACATAGAAGAATGTCTATAATAAGGTCAAAATCCAAACTTAAAGAATGGACAATAATAATTAAACATCGCGAAGAACTACTGTCACTTCTCGATGCAATTAAGAAAACAGTTCAAAGATTTGAATCAAAAACAAGGAAAGGAATTTTCCAATAAGTAACTAGGAGGGCGTGCCCCCTTACCGAAGGTATACCTCTAGAAATATACTTGAAGACGAACGATGGCCCTCGAAAATGTACAAGCCGAACCCTACTAACCTTATTGAGAATCCGAGTATTTCATACCTCTGCGTGCATACCACTGAAACCAATCTAGAGTAGATGTGAAAATACCCTAATGGAAGCAACCCTACATAGCTTGACGTCCATTCATGTGATGACCCACCTTTTTGACCCCTGGGAACGACACTTAATACATCCTCGGTATTCGTGTGCCGTTGCCCAAGCATCCGAAAGATAAGTTTCAAGGGAAAAAGTAAATAATAGAAAGAACAGAATAGGACAAACCTCACAACGGAATGATTACATGTAATACAAAATGATATAGTACAAAAGGTTACTCCTTACATGGAGTTATCAGAGTTATACAAAAGTAGCACACTTAACAGATTGGTAGTTATACATTCTGACTTTACATTTTTCAGATACCAAATATACCAACTTAATCATACAGTGGAAGTAAATAACTAGATAACTAAGGAGCCACCTACTTGATCACCTTCTTTAAAGAGCTCCAAAGAAAAACATGCTATTTTCGGACTACTCAAATATAATTGAGTACCTGAGAGTTTAGGGAAAATAAATAACTAGGGTCAGACAGTATGTCTGGTATGAGTAAAACTCTAAAACAAAAGAGAATGTATACAACAATAATATGTGGGACCATGCCACTAATGCGGAACGGGTTTTCTCCCACATAAACAACAACTAAACATAAGAATGAAAAAGAACAATAGGAAATAGATCCAAAGATAGACGATGAGCGAAAATGGTATAAATATCTAGACTTGAAAGAAATGAAATAGTCTGAACAAAATCCAAACTGGACAGAATGGATAAAACAAGATAATATTCCAAACTTGATAGAATGGACAAAACTATAATTAAACATCGTAAAGAGTGGTTGACTCTTCCCGTTGCAATTATAGAAAAATAATTTGATTGTTCGAATCAAATAAGAAAAGAAATTTTTCCAACAAATGACTAGGAGGGTGCACCCCTCTTGAAGTATACCTCTAATAATATACTTATGAGAAGCTCATTTACTCTATGACACTTCTCGGAAACCTCCAAGCCCGACCTCGCCAAACCTTACCGACTATCCGAATATTTCACATCTAATAGCACTACTAAGTACAATCTAGATGAGATGTGAAAGTATTCTAATAGGAGCAACCCCACATAGCTTGGCACCCTCTCGCGCTTTGGTTTTAGTTATTTCCAACAAAGGATATCAAAGCTCAATGGACGAACACATCGTCTTAGAATGACGATAATAAAGAAGCTAAAGTAACCGATAGCTGAGAAACCAACTACCGAGGATATAAAACGATCGTATATGAAATTAAGTCTTATATACTTATCACCACTTATCAAATTCAAACTTGTACTATTTCTTGGTTAACAACAATACCGGATAAGTCAAGGTAGTGTTACCTCAAAGTCATATCTCACGATTATTCTCAACTTTCAAAATAGCGACAAGTCTACTTCTTTGACGTTTAGTGCTAAGTATACAAATAAATCGTTCCCATATAAGTGAATCACTTTACGAAAATTAATTCATTTCCATAAACGAATCAAACCTTTTCTTTTAAAATCCGAATTCGTACTTGGCTTCACATTACAAGTATTAGCTTTAAAATACTTTGTTAAAAGTGTTTACTATTGTTAACTCCTTTATTTTCGGCGACCTAAAACTATATGACCTAACAGTTCTTCACGACCTATAGAAGCTCACGACCTAAGAGATTTAACGACTTAAGGCAGCTAACGACCTAAGGAACCTAACGACCTAAGGAATGTCACGACCTAACTCTTGAAGCGGCTCCACGACCTAAAAGCTTCCCGACCTAACTCCGGATAGAAGCTCCACGACCTAACGACTTAGGAGATATTGCGACCTAGCAGTATTACTACCTAAACAGCTTAACGACCTAAGTTATGTCACGACCTAACGAGTTTAAAAGCTAGCGACCTACGACCTAAGTGGTCTGAACGGTCTACGACTCAAGAGGATCTGCGACTTAACTACTCAGAGGACTTACGACTTAGTGACTCAAAAGAGCTAACGACGTAACTGCTAAAGGGACCTACGAGTTAGCAAGCCTACGACCTAAGAGGCAAACGAGCTAAGACTTCAACGACCTAAAGCTCCCACAACTATTCCTAACTCGCCTGCGACCTAAGACTTGGCAAGATTTACTAAGACTTCATCAGCTGACTTCTTTAGCCGCAAGAGGACTGCGACCTAGCTTAGGTCGCTCGCGACCTACGACCTAACTTAGGTCGTACGCGACCTAAGACTTGGCAAAAATTCTTCTCAGAAATCAACTCCTATAAATAGAGCTCCAACTCCAACGAGCAAAGGACTTTTGGCCATTCATTTCTTCAAGCGCCGTTACTCTGTCGAAATCTCCATTCATTCAGCAATCAAAGATCTTCAAACATTCGAGACACTACAACAAGCTTCGAGAGGAATTCCTTACATCCAACACGGATTCATCGAGTTTCATCGTCGAAGATTGAGCTAGTAGTCAAGATTGTTTCTTGTGATCAAATTGTACTGTTTTCGTAAGAGATTTGTATCGATTTGTAACCGGATTCAGTAATAAAGAGATTCAAAGTGGACGTAGGCTTAATCTCAAGCCGAACCACTATAAACTGCTGTCTTTTACTGCTTTTTCTGCTATTTTACTGCTTAAATTCTATTCCCGTCACGCGGGTGGTGCTTTCACAACTCAACCACACACACCGGGTGTTAGCGTTCACTTTTTTAGCGTTAACATTTTGGTGCTTTCACTGAGAACCCAACTCAGGAAGATTGTCATCAATGCTCCAAAGCAATTGGTAGAGAAAATCTCTTTCAAAACCAGAAGCTTATCTGAAAACATGGCTCCTGGAAGAAGAGGTAGACCTGTCAGATCCAGAAATGCTCATGAAGGAACTTCCGCTTCCCCAACAGCAGACCAAGCAACTCCTGCCGTTGGAGTCACCCGGGCTGAATTGGACGACGCAGTTTTTGGATTATACCAACAAATTGAGGCTTAAAACGCTTTAATGATGGACAGATTAACTGCTCTGCTCGGGACAAATCGTCAACCAGAAAACCATCAAACAACCTCTCCAGAAATGCCACCTTTCCAAGCTGAGGGTTCTATGCCGTAGCCAACTTATCGTGAACATGTACCCGTGCAAGCTTCCGAGAGAAGGACTGATGCCTGTCCGGAAATGTCTCTGAACAATAAAGAGTACCTGTCCGAAATGGTTAGCCGCATCATGAAAGAGAGCATGCAAAGGGAAGAGAATGAGAACGACTGGGGATTTGCACCGAGCAGAACTCCGTTTACGGAAAAGATTCTGAAAGCGGAATTTCCAAGGAAATTTGCGCCTCCTACTATCCAAGCCTATAGGGGAACGAGTGACCCTAATCATTTCCTATACAAGTACGATTGGCATATGACCGGTGCAAGAGCGTTAGACGAGATTAAGTGTCGATACTTTCCAGTGTACTTGGAAGGTGTGGCCTTACTTTGGTTCACAAAGCTTCCAATTCGGTCAATAGATCAATTCTCCGACTTGACGCAAAAGTTTAAAGAACAGTTCAGATTGTATGCTTCAAAAGCCAAGGATATAATGTCATTGTCTAGTCTTGAACAAGCTCCCGGAGAATCAATCAAATCTTTCTTAAGCCGTTTCAATATAGCTGTAGCCGAAGTGGATAATGTAGAACCGTGTATGATCCTGACCTACTTGGTGCGAGCCATTATTAAATCGAGTGAATTTGGGAAATGGCTAAAAATGAAGGAACCAAATTCCCTTGAGAAGTTTTATAAAAAGGCCGATGAATTCATGCGCCTGGAAAACCTTTCCGCCTCAGCAAAAGTATTAGTTGCCAAGGACAACAATAATGATCTTGCTTCAAACAAAAGAAATTCTGAGAATCAAAAAAGGGAAAACGACGGAGGAAAGAATCAGGGGAATGAGAGGAAACTCCGCCGCTTCGATCTTTCAGATTTTACTCCTTTAACTGATACACCAAGAAATATCTTTTTTGCAACAAAGGACGTTGTCAGGTATCCTAAGCCACCTGAGATGAAGAGAGGTGCAGTGCGTAATGGAAAATTCTGCCAATTTCACAATCAACCTGGCCATGACACTGACCAATGTCGCCAATTAAAGAATGTGATTGAAGAATTGATGGAGCAGGGTAAACTCCAACAATACGTTAAGAGAGGCGGAGTCGATCCAACCTCATCCACTCAGGGTCAACAACGTCCTACCCATCAATCCGATTCTCGCAACAACACTGCAGTGCAAGATTCAGAAAAGCTTGTCATTAATGTTGTCACAGGAGGTCCACACCCAGCAGGCAGAAGTTGGGACGACTGCTAATTGTCCACAAAACTGCAACTGGGGCATCTTTCACTTTCTTTGGCATATAAATCCGAAGCTGCGAATCTAGTGCAAATGGAAAATCAGTCCGGAGATTCTGAAACAACAATCACTAGCATCCATTTTTTACTTAACAGCATTGCTTAATTTGTAAAAATGATAATGGATGTGTAACTTCTGCATTGTAAACCGCTGAGAAATCAGTGTGACTGAATAATGAAAAACTATGAATTCTGTGTTTTCTATTACAAAATGCCTGTTATATTTCGATATAAAAATACTCTAAATGTATTGCTAAAATGTCGATCTAATATTGCAGGTCATTAAAGCAAAGCTCACCCATCGCAAAGCCAAGCGAGCCCTACAAATCATTTATTAAAGCAAATACCAAGCAACAAAAAATTCCATATTCAAAACCTATACAAGAAGAACTTCACATAAAAAGTTAGCAACTCCACTGGGGTAAGCCTTCGTTAACCGGTTGTGATTGTCAATATGAACAGACATCCAACTAGGTAACTCGCGTTTGTCCCGTGAAGTTGTTCAACAGTGAAGTCCACTTCTTCGGATAAGGCAATTTACTTGCAAAAGGAAAGAAGATACGCTTGGAAATGATAATAAAAGATCGCTAATGAGCAGATGATGGGAGAAGATGGCCAGGCAAACACAGAAGAAGCCAAAAGGAGGTATGCCACTCAATAAAAGGGCCGGTAGAACCACCGAAGGGACACCGTCCCAAGCAGAAGGAACAGGGCCCTTGCTAACTGATCGTGATGCATCCGATCAGGCAGCTTGCGTCCGTCCCGTGAATCTACTCACCCCTGAGAAGCAACCTTCCTGGCACACCAACCAACCGATGCTCCTTCCCAAAGGTCAACAAAGCCCTCTAACGAGGCACGCCAACAAATGGAAGTGCTTCTTTCAATAAAAAGATTGGTGGAACCACCGGAGGGGCACCTTCCCAAGCTGAAGGAACAGGGCCCTTGTTAATTGATTGCGGTCGTTTGTGCAAACGAACATCCAATCAAGCAACTTGCGTCCGCCCCGTGGATCCACTCAACCATGAGAAAGTAACTTCCAGGCAATTACAAGACCTCTTCGGAGGCAAAAGCCCTCTTCGGAGGCACATTTCACCCGTGTAGAAGTGTAAAATGCTCTTCTTCGGAAGCCCACTTCACCAGAGATGAAATGCTAACAAGCCCTCTTCGGAGGCACATTTCACCCGTGTAGAAGTGCAAAATGCTCTTCTTCGGAAGCCCACTTCACCAGAGATGAAATTCTAACAAGCCCTCTTCGGAGGCACATTTCACCAGTGTAGAAGTGCAAAATGCTCCTCTTCAGAGGCCCACTTCACCAGAGATGAAATGCCAAATTGCTTCTCTTCGGAGACCAAAAATTGCCTCTCTTCGGAGACCAAAATCGCTTCTCTTCGGAGACCAAAAGACCTCTTTGGAGGCACACTTCACCATGCTTGAAGTACCAGACATAAGCCCTCTTCAGAGGCACAAAAACAAAGCCTTCTTCGGAAGCGCTAAACAAATCAAAAAATTCTTCAGAAAGTTCACTTCACTGCATAGGAAAATTCACTTTTTAACAAATAAAAATGATCATCCCCAAAAGTTGAAGTGTTCTTCAGAAAGAAAGAGAAAGTAAAAACTTCTCTAAAGACGAGATATACTCTATTAAAAGCAGAATGATTCTTCCCTTAAAAGTGGAGTAATTATTCTCTGAAATAAGAGTATCAGTCTTGAAAAAGCTAGAAATATTGCAATGCACTTACGATATGGGGGCAATACTATACAATTCAATTATATTAATAAAAGTAACATGCAAGCAGCATACCACAAGTTCATTGCAATATCACGAAAAATAGATCGTTTATTCTACACTAAAAATGAGAAACAGATGCGTTCTCACATACATAAGAATTTGTACACAAGTAAAATAGCTATTTTATTCAATACTATAAAAAAAATTTACATTGTGCAGATCACAAAAAGAAGCGGAGACCGGTATCCGCACAACTTCCGGTCAATACATGCAAAAAGCAGAAAAGACAAAATCAAACTCATTTCTCCTTCTTCCCACCCTTGGAGCTTTTACCCGGCCTGGTAATTAGTTTCGGAGGCCGTATCGGAGAAGAAGGAGAAAGAGACTCAGCCGGATCGACTTCTGCTTCATCTCCAGCAGCAGAAGAACTTTTCTTTCCTTTCTTCGAAACCACACGTTTCCCCTTCTTCTTGGAAGAAGACTCACTCCCCGGAGTAAGAAATGTAGAAAGCTTTGTGTCGTAGTCAAAAGACTGCTCCGGGGTCTTCTCGCTATCTTCCAGATCTTCTGCTTTCTGCTCCTGAGAAGCAGGTGGTTCATCCAAGCCTTGAAGGGCTGCTATCTGTTCTTCCTGTGAACCTGGTTGAGAAGCTGGAAGAGGAGTAACTCGAGAAGAAGGAGGAACGGTAGCTGAAGAAGGAGAAATTGGTGCAGTTTCCGGCACGTCCACTGCATAATAAAAGAAGTTAAAATCAGTACTCTTCAAAATGAGATATTGATTCGTCAAGGCTAAAGTAATAAGTAAGAAGATCATCAAGCCCAGTTAAATCAAATAAATGGTTCACCGGGACTGGGTCGACGTCAAAGTTACCTGGAGAAGTCGACTTGGCGAGATCAGTTTCAAATTTCTGAGCCGCAATATCTTCCAGCGCTTCTTCTTCTGTGGGAGTCGTAACAATATCTTTGGCAGGGAGTGAAGAGTGAGAACTAGAACCAATGATATCAACATCAGCTGAGACCGAAGTATGAACAGGGGCAGCAAGAAGTATTTCTTTTTCGGAATGCTTCTCCCCCGTGGCTTCAGCTCCCACTCGGGCAAGTTGCTCTTTTCCCATGGCAAGGGCAGCACGAGCTTCTTCGTCAAGGTAGCGTGCCTCAAGTTCCGCTTCATCATAGCCAGCCCCGCCAAGCATGTCAACCGCTACTTCCCACACTTCGGCCAGGGTAACCTCATAGTCAGGACCCAGAAAAGAAAGACTTCCACGACCCAGAACGCTGTGTAAATAAAAGTCGAATAAGGTAGAGCTGATGTTTGCTTTCGTTGCCTCATGTGATTGCTCAGCCGCTTCTTTTTCGGCAATGGCAGCAACTCGACCAGCAATAGCCTCATCACGCTCTGTCTCAGCTTTAGCGAGTCGAGACTTTAATAATTCAATCTCCACGTTCTGGAAGGTGACTTTTTCCTGCAGTTCAGCATTTTCTGTGCGATATTTCTCAGCAATGTGCTGCTCAGCTGCAAGCTTCATTTCGGCATCCCTTTGTGCAGCATGTGCGTCCCGCACTTGCTTTTGAAAGACTTCTTCTTTTTGAGTATGTGATGCAGAAGAAGAGGCGAGATTTTCCTTAAGCTGCTTGACTTCAGATTCAAGCCTTGCATTGTCATCCGCGATGTTCGTCATCTCCGCGTCATGCTGCTTGCACCATTTATCCCATTCAGCTTTATCATTCTCCAGAGTCAGCATGTTTTCAAGATTCATATGGTTGACTCTCTAGAGTTCATCAACAAGTTTCTGCCATTGCGACATCCTCTCGATGTTAAGCCTAACTGCATCAAGACTTTTAAGCATGTCTTGCTTATCGATTGGGACCAAATCCAGGTCAAAACGCACTCCTTTTAAACACCAGTTCGGAAACCGGCTTTGAAGCGTAGGAGGGCCGTCTTTAACCTGATATTGGGGCCTGCTGATAATCGTTTGGATATCGGATTTCTTTAAAGGAGGAGAGCCGGCCGGAATATCAGAAGGGATAGGAGCATCAGTCTTTTCAGAAATTACAGACGCGTCACTTGGCTTGGACCGCTTGCTCGGTTCGTCAGTAATATTAGTCTTCCCCTTGTCATCATAAGACTTTCGCTTATGGGAATCGTAACTTCTGTGAGAAGAATCATATCGATCAGCGTCTTTTCTTCTCTACCGCTGCTCATAATCCCATTTTTCTTGAGCCTTCCTTCGAGCCCTTTCCTCATCTGTCTCTCTCTGGTCACCAAGATATTTCCTAAAGTCATAAGATCCATGGCCTCCATGGCGCTGAAATGAGTCATAGTACGAGCCAGATCGCCCCATTGTAGAATCTGAAAATGAAAAAGAAGTAAAGTTCAGAAATTTCCAGGAAAAAAGGATAAGTGCTTATAAGTGCCGAAAATTCCTAAGTGTGTGCGGCGTGCAAACTACATGCGTCAAACTACAAACCACGTTTTAATGTGGGAACAGAAACGACAGGTGTAGAAGCTGTCGAAGCTTGTTTCAAAGAGGAAGTCGCTTCAATGACAGGAGAGGTTGCTTTTGAAGTATTATCCTTGAAAATCTCTTGAGAAGTTATCATTATATCACTCAAGTCATCAAAGGTATCATCGCCATGATGCCCAGCAGAATTCTCTTTCTCAACTTCCGCATCGGCTGACTTGTCAAGAATTCGAGGATTCTCTTCCTCTTCAATAATTGGGGCAAGTGCCGGCTTGCTGGATGACCCCACAACATCGGTGGGTGCGGAACATTTTATCAAAGCAACCTCTACGACAGGTACTTATGATGCAACTTCTTCTGCAGAAGCTGGGGCATTCGATGCCTCTGCTTGAGAGCCCGAAGCAGCTAACGTTTCTGCATCAGAATTAGAGATTTCATGAATCCGAGTCGACCTGGAAGGATGTAAAAGCCCAAATTGGTGCAAAATCTCATCATCTAGTAGAAATTTGGCGCTCCTCTCTTCAATAGCCACCGCACTGAGAGTTTCGAAGATTGGCTGGCGGGCGGAATCCCTAAGCGGAGAAGGAAGTTCTACAAAAGGAAAGGGCGAGGTTAACACGACAACTCAAGTTTCGAAAAGTTTGAAAAAATAAGGAGCGAAGATAAAAGGTCTTACTCCCTACTCTCCAGTTGGTATAGAATCCCGGAGGACAACGAACAAAGAAAAACTGGCTCAAGAACCCGAAAGCGCTTTCGGGAAGACCGATAATCAGTCTACGGTTCCTGGCACTCCTCACAAGTGTGATAGAGGGATGGTCTTTGTTCTCTGCAAATGTGCATAGGAAGCGAATTTCTTCAAAACTGGGAAAACGGTCCAGCGCTCTCCTAAAAAGCACACACAATCCCAGCAGGATGGCGTAGCCATTAGGGTGTAGTTGAAAAGGGGAGATAGATAGTCGGAGGAGAAGTTCTCAAAGACAGTCGTTAAATGGGGGGATAGCTCCACTCAAACACATTTGGCGGTTAACTGCGACAAAGCCATGGGGCGGCCTATCAGCAGTATCATTTATTCCAGGGAGCAGAGCGTCGGCTTCGGCAATGCCAAACTGGATACATAGTTGTCTGAAAACTTTGTGGCTTAGAGTGGTCGGAGTTCTTTCCGGAGGATCGATCAGTGGGTTGGCAATCGGAAAAGTTTCTCCAGCAGGTTCTGTACCTTCTTGTTGAGACGCCATTCTACACAAGGAACTGGATATTCAAATATGAAGGTGCACGTTTCCTAAAAAGAGTGAAGTGTTGTGCAAAACTAATACAATGACAAGCAAATATAACAGAAACTAAATTAATTGATACTTGTCGATTATAAAGTTTCAGGGCTTGATATCTTAAGTCCAAGTGCAGTGTCGTGTTGATGCAAATAAATCAGCTTTAGTTGATCATTTCAATTTTGCTTTAATACTTCACTTAGATTCGTTAGTTCGCAGCATTTCATTCACAAAGTTCATATAGGTTTGTTATTCTTTGTCGACTAATATGTCATTCGATGTGGGCAATCAATGACAGTATATTCGTCCCATTTTTCTGTGAATGTTGCTTTTAAACAGGTTATTAGCATTAAAGTTAAGGCAATTTGAAAAGAAGTACAACAAAGTCCAAAACAATTCAAATTCAAAAATTAGTCAAATTCTGCTCAAATTTCCAAGTCCTAGGTCGTTGGTCGTTCACGACCTAACATAAGTCGGAGCATTTTTAAGTCGTGCTGTTCAAATTGAAGCGTTCAGGGCTGTGCAAAGTTGTTTCAAGTGCTAGGTCGTTCAGCGACCTATCATAGGTCGGGGCATATTTAGGTCGCACAATGCAACTGTGTGGATCAAGGCAATGCAATTTTCTCCATGTCCTAGGTCGCACACGACTTAGCATAGGTCGAGAACTCCTAGGTCGCAAAAGAGGTTGATCAGCTTCGTTTAAGTCGCGGATGTTTTTAGATCGCAAGGCTTAGATCGCCAAGAATCTTGTTACGACCTAACTTTTAAAGTCGTCCGGATCTGAAAGGTCGCTGGCTTCCTCTCCAAACAATATCTTACTGGATCCAATAACCCGATACTGCTAGTATAAAGAAAACGATTCATCCTCTTCTTGAATCCCATTCATCTCTACATGCCACCGAATCGCCCAGTAAATCAATTTCAAGTCCTTCGATTCATTACGAACATTACCGTGTATTCACGAATCATGTCAACGTGTTGATTGTGATAATCATTCAAAAAACGAGACACAAATTCATGGAATTGAACTTGGGTTAGAAAACATGAACTCATGATTGGGCGGCGATGATGGTGGGATAGAGATCGAAACTCACTTACGTAGTTTATTAGAAAGGATGAATCGTCGATTAAACAAGTTGAATTCTCCCTTGGAAGTTCAAAGATTTGTCAATGGCAACGGGAAATTAGAGCAGAAGGATTAGGAGGAAGAAGGCGACTTAACAGTTTATATGGGCTGAGAATGGAAGGCGAATAGGCACGAAGTTTTAGGTCGTCCACGATCTAGCAAGAGTAAGTCGAAGCACACGACCTATGGCATAGGCGTGTACTTCGAGGGGCAAATGTTAACTCCTTTATTTTCGGCGACCTAAAACTATACGACCTAACAGTTCTTCATGACCTATAGAAGCTCACGACCTAAGAGATTTAACGACTTAAGGCAGCTAACGACCTAAGGAACCTAACGACCTAAGGGATGTCACGACCTAACTCTTGAAGCGGCTCCACGACCTAAAAGCTTCCCGACCTAACTCCGGATAGAAGCTCCACGACCTAACGACTTAGGAGATATTGCGACCTAGCAGTATTACTACCTAAACAGCTTAACGACCTAAGTTATGTCACGACCTAACGAGTTTAAAAGCTAGCGACCTACGACCTAAGTGGTCTGAACGGTCTACGACTCAAGATGATCTACGACTTAACTACTCAGAGGACTTACGACTTAGTGACTCAAAAGAGCTCACGACCTAACTGCTAAAGGGACCTACGAGTTAGCAAGCCTACGACCTAAGAGGCAAACGAGCTAAGACTTCAACGACCTAAAGCTCCCACAACTATTCCTAACTCGCCTGCGACCTAAGACTTGGCAAGATTTACTAAGACTTCATCAGCTGACTTCTTTAGCTGCAAGAGGACTGCGACCTAGCTTAGGTCGCTCGCGACCTACGACCTAACTTAGGTCGTACGCGACCTAAGACTTGGCAAAAATTCTACTCAGAAATCAACTCCTATAAATAGAGCTCCAACTCCAACGAGCAAAGGACTTTTGGCCATTCATTTCTTCAAGCGCCGTTACTCTGTCGAAATCTCCATTCATTCAGCAATCAAAGATCTTCAAACATTCGAGACGCTACAACAAGCTTCGAGAGGAATTCCTTACATCCAACACGGATTCATCGAGTTTCATCGTCGAAGATTGAGCTAGTAGTCAAGATTGTTTCTTGTGATCAAATTGTACTGTTTTCGTAAGAGATTTGTATCGATTTGTAACCGGATTCAGTAATAAAGAGATTCAAAGTGGACGTAGGCTTAATCTCAAGCCGAACCACTATAAACTGTTGTCTTTTACTGCTTTTTCTGCTATTTTACTGCTTAAATTCTGTTCCCGTCACGCGGGTGGTGCTTTCACAACTCAACCACACATACCGGGTGTTAGCGTTCACTTTTTTAGCGTTAACAAATATCTTTGAAACATCATTATAAAAATGATTAAATAACTTAAACACATCCTTATGATATTGATTAATTAACTTTAAAAGTTCATTAATTCAGTTGATGAATTTACTTCAGTAGCCTTTAATCCAAAAGAAGTTAATCACTTCTAAACACCTTTAATTTAATTAAAAATTAATTATAATTAATTAAATTAAATAAGTATATAATTTATTATCGTTAATTAAATGAATAACAAAATCAAAACATCCTTGTTACTTTGTTAAATTCACTTTGAAACTTCATTAGTTAAGTTGATAAATTAACTTTAAATGCCTTTAATTGACAAGGGTAAATCACCTATAAAACATCATTAATTCGATTAATTAGTAATATTTAAATATAATTATTAATTAATAAATAATTAAATATCATTACTTAAAATGATTAACAACTTTTACAACATCATTAAAGGTAAGATTACTTAAAGTTAAAATAAATAGATTTACTTTAAAAATCATTAATTAAAAAGATTAATTAATTTTAAAACATCATTAGAAAATTGATTAATTAACTTTAATCCATCATTATTGAATGATTAATTATCCTTAAATATCATTAAATAAAAAGACTAATTAATTTAAAAAATCATTAACTAGTTAACTAGTTAAATTTAAAACACATTATTAATAAGTTAATTAGCTAACCCTTAATCCTTATTAATTAAATAATTAATTAAATCAAATAATCATCGTTAAAATGGTTAATCACTTTTGAATTCATCATTAATCAAAATCTTGCTTAACTTGTAAAATAATTCCAAGCATGAAGATGAAACCAAATGGTTTCGATAAAAAGCGATTTTCCAAAAGTGTTGATAGAGCGACTATCGATATACGGGTAGTTCGGAAAACAAGTTTATGGCATTATCATTCAACCAAACATTACATAACAATGGCATAAACATATATACATGGTAATTTACTATGATACAACATGCAGTGAGCATGAACCAACATTATAGGCAACTTTTACTTACTAACTTTACAAGTTACTAAACTACGACCAAGATGTCAACTTTTCGAAGCATGATCAAACCAACAACTACCACACCACCAAATACATACAACAAGCATTCAATAGCAACAAATATGAACATGAGTATGGTTTAAAAATTTTTGGTTTAAAGGTGAAGTTTTACTCACGAAAATGCAACTGAACTAAGCCAAACTCCTACAACAACTTGCCGACACACGAACTATACGTCACTCCACTCAAGCTCGGACTTTTGGGCCTTTAAATGGGTGGGTTTGGCCATGGGCTGTTATGGGCTCGTCCATGGTTGAAATGGGGAGTTAAGGTGTTGTATTGGTAAGTAGAGTGATGTAGAGAAGGTATAAGTTAGTTTTAAGTGGATAGAAGGGGAAAAACTATAGTTTTAAGCCATGAACATTCAAATGGAAGCCATTGGAATGTATGAATACATGAAGAGAATGGAAATGAATATGGAAATGAAGATGTAAAGTGAAGAATGGTGAGAGTAGGCTTGTATATATAGGCAAATTAGAAGGGTATTTTAGTAAATTGACTTAGGAATTAAATAATATGAAGTGTGCATGTATCATGGAGCTCCATACCTCCTCCATCCCTCCTTGCACATGTTTCCCCCTTAGGTAACCCCCTTAGCATGGTTTTTGTGTACTTACCTAGGTGCTGAAGGTGATGGTTGTGTACTTCCTTAGGTTTATTTAGTTTTTTATATGCATATTTAGTCACATCATGATTTATTTTAAACTAAGCACGGTTATTAACTTTAACACTTTAATTAACTTATCACATTACACATGTACATATGCGTGCATGTGTATTTGAGTTATAAAAAAATGTTCACAACGTTTTTGACGACTTTCCACTGCCGAAAAGTCGAAATTTCGGAAAAAAAATTTCGATCACATTTACTATTTTTATTTGAACTAATTATTTTAATTGAAAATGATTTTAATATCATTAATTAATATATAAAATTTATTTATTTGGTTATTAAAATCCATTATTTAAATATTTAAAAATGATTTAAATATTCAAAAACAAAGTGATTAGTTTACGGGGCGTTACAATACGCTTTCTGGTTTTAATCATTTTCCGGCAAAAGGATAACAACGCTCAGATGAGCAACAAATCGTCTTAGATTGATGATACACAAAAAAGAAAGCTGAATCGATTGTTAATAATTCAACTATTGGGAATAATTAAAAATGATTGTATACAAAAATAAAATTTCATATTCTTACCATTACTCATTCTATTTCAAACTTGTGCTATCCCTCGGTTGAAAAGGCGAAGCCGGGCAAGTTGAGGTAGTGTTACCTTTAGGCATTGCCTTGACCACATTTTTAACCTTCAAGATAGAAACGAGTCCATGCCTCAACATTCAATATTAAAAGTATGACTAGATCCTTTTCATAGAAGCAAATCATTTGCAGAACTACTTTTCCATAACCGAATCGAACTTTTACTTTTAAAACCAAACTTATGTTGGGTTTTCACATCATGAATATTTGTAAAATACTTTGAAATATTCATGTAAAATACTTAGAAAATACTCTTTAAAAATATTCTTTAAAAAAACAAATTATATTTCTAAGTGCACTAAAAACAAGGGTCAAAACAAATATCATTAAAACATTTGTTTACTATAAACCCAAAACAATTTACACTTGGCCTTATTTTGAAATAATTCCTTTTTAAAAGACCTTCTCATTTTTAAATTGTCATTTCTAAATTTAAAAAACAACATTTATTATCCCAGAGGATAATAAATCAATTGAAATACCATTATAAATTTAAAACAATGCTAATCACCCCGAAGGATAATTTATAATACTCTTTTTATAACTTTTAAACAACTTTAATTTTCCTAAAGGAAAATAAACCAAATTTAAAATCCTTTTATATATTTGAAACAACTTTAATTATCCTGCAAGATAATTAATCACTTTTAAAATCTTTTATAATAAACCAATCAATTATCTTAGACAACTTTGTTAAGTTAATTAATTAAGTTTAAAGACCTTTATTAAATCAGTAAGTTAACTTTAAAACACTTTTATTAAATTATTTAATTAACTTTAATCAGTTTTATTAAATCAATTAATTTATTTTAAAACACCATTAATGGAAAAGATTAATTAACTTTAAATATAATTAGTTAAAACGATTAATTAAATTCAAATTTCATTTATTAAAATGATTGATTAACTTCAAATATCTATTTTGTGAAAACTAAAGTTCAAGACAACATAAACAAAAGTTTAGGGGATGATATTACATAAGTGATGGTAGAGCAAAATCGCTATAACGACACTTATACAACCAAACAATATGTCACAATTATTTCAACCAAACAACAAGATAAGCAGCATATGAATATAAGAAAATAAATAAATGTCGGCGAGAAAACCCTTAAGGTCTTTCTACAAAATCCCTGCAACGACACATGTGAATGTGTATTTTGAAGTATTCCATAGCGACTTATTTGCTATGTACGCTCCAACTTTACTTTTGTCTTGTCCCCTACAACAAAATGGTTATTTATGCCATCCACCTTTTTTTAAACAGAATTTTAAATCCAAATAAACGATTAAACAATAATAAATATTATTAACCAAGCATCCAACAATAATCTATAGCAACACAGATATTATCTACTTTATCCAGAGGTGAGTAAACTCACCGAAATTCCAATAGATGCTTACATGTTTCGGTTCAGTCTAAAATCGCACGACGTTTGATTTTAGCCTAAAATTCTGCTTGCTCCAAACTGGACCAAACCAATTCCATTGCGAAGCTAATGATCTTATGAGTACAATGCAACTGACCACGTTCAAATTCGACCTCGTATGCAAAAGTTATTCAATTTATAAGTTAATGAGATTTAAATATTATTTAATCCACTTTAATTCCATCAGTAACTTAATTACCCTATTAAAAATCCTTCTTCCCCATTTGAAATGCTGCTCAAACCTGTTCCTCCACCATTTTCGTGCATGTCGATCACCCTAAAACACTCATCCCTAAAAAAAACCGAATCTGATTTCGCCTACGAACTCCACAACCCAATCGTTTTAAATTTGGATTTTTTTTATTTAAATAGTTTTGAAAAGAGATAATTGCGGTATCTTGCTACACAACATTCCATCCATGTATGAACCGCAAATGACAAAAATAAAAATACGACCATGAACCAAAAAGTGACGTGATCCCAAAACAACAATAAAATGCACAGGTAATTTAATTCTGTGAAATTTCAAAAATACCATCATTTGTCGTAAAATACATCAAACGATAATTTAAATATTTTCCAGTTTAAAAATTATGGAAAAATCCAATAAATTAAATTAGAAACACTGTAAAATCAAGTCATTTTATTGATAATTGATTTTTCTTATTATTTATTCAAAGTTTTTATTATTGCAAATAAAATTACAAAATGAATTTACCATTTATTATTTATTAATTAAAGGAGTTAAATAAAGCTGTTAAATCCATTTAAATAATATCTAATTTACAACTCAAATATTTCAAATATTTGATTCTTAATTCAAATATTTAAATAATACGTATATTTGAATATTAGTTATTTACATTTTTAAACACCGATTATTCAAATAATTAAAATTAATTAAATATTTAAAAATTTAGAACGATAAATAATGGGATATTACATTCTCCCCACTTAAAATAATTTCGTCTCCAAAATTTCCAAAGGATGAAAATGTCCCCAAACCCTTTAGTTTAAAAAACTATTAATTAAAATAAGTTATTTAACTTATTAATTAAACCCCAAATATTAAGGAAAATTTTGGCATCATCTCCTTTGTGTGGCTAGATCGGTAAAACTACACTCGCCACAACTGGCCCAACCCAATCAAAGAAAACAAAAGACAAGTGACCTCCCATATCTGGGGCATAAAATCATCAATAAATCAAAACAACAAATTTTTAAATCTACTACGTACCTCTTTGGCGTTTGATTTTTAATTTTCCTTTGCAAGCAACTCACTATCTCGAAGCAAATGTGGGTGCACAAGAAATCAAATTGCAATCTCTTGCATCCCTGTACTTACATAATTCAAATGAGAACTATGTTAACAAAAAGCAATACACAAGCTATTTCTTTCATAGGCAATAACAACATAGTCAACATAACATCCATTTGCAACCAAAGTACTGAAAATACTTTGTAATAAAATAATAAGCATCTATTTTTTTTCAAAAGATAATTTTAGAACTAAATGCCGAGGATTTTATATTCAAAATATATTTTCAAATTTCCTCCGAAGAGAAATATATATCAAAACCAAAATCATTTATGACAAGGAGGGGGATCCTCCTACCGAAGCATGGTATAACTCTAGAATCAAACAACATGGAGCATCCAGTGGTATTTTGATTCCTCCTAAAACAATAGCTAAAGTAAACAAATATACTTGGCGAGTCTTCCAAATCAGAAAACCCCCAATCGTGCAACTTTAGTCATAACAAAAAATATTTGAAAAATCACTTGACAAAAATTCCTGTTAAATATCCTAAAATAATAATAATACTTCACCAAACTTTCAAAATAATTTTATTATTATCTCTTTCAGAATTATTTTCTCTAAAATCACTTTTTCAAAATGTCGGGATTTAAGTCCTAACCACGATAATTTTATAAACTGTAATCTATAAATAGCACTCAATCAGTTAAATCCTATAAGGGGATAGCTTACATAACATTATTTAAAATGTCAAATGACTAACAAACAAGATTTAGCATTTTGCTTAGATTCACACTTTCTTAAGTCACATACTTAGTATACAAATATACCCAAGCACATATGATATACATAAATCATCGGTAATTAGATCACTTACTCGGATACATAGACTTTTACTTCTGAACTAGTATCGCCCACTTGACCTCCCTAATGTAGATTTCGATTGGGTTCCTCAATTAGAAACCTCAATTCTCCTTACATAGCCATATACTATGATAGAAAACTTCAGTATCATATCGAGAATCCGAATCAAGTGTTCGCTGACAAGAATCAAGTGAGAATTCCTTTTTCGAACTGGTGTGAATCACCCTGAAGCTGATTCGAATCCTAGATCTAGAACCATGCGAATAAAATGATCTACGTATAACTTATATACTTAATTCGATTGGTTTCTTAATTATACCAATCTCTTTTTAAATTACTTTCATTTCCATTTATAGTATTTCATTCAATACTTAAATTATTATGAGTTACCATATAAATTTTCACTTAATTTTATAAACATTTTTTAAAGTCGCATCTTTATAATACATTAGATTAAAAACTTATTCCACTCTTATTTACTTACATGATACTCTTTTAATTCCTAAGAGTGCATATAAAATGTCAATTTTATTTATTTTTTTATTTTTATTTTTATTTTTCACAAAATTCAAATAGAAGCTTAAACAAAATGTAGGTCTTAAAACTAAGCCAACTACTTCGACCTTTTACGTTAGAGTGTTCTAAGGAAAGATGTTTGCTTAGTCGGCATAAAAACATCAAATAATTTATGAGACTTAGATGTTTAAACAATAACTGTGGTTTTAATAAAATAACTCTTATTAAAATATTATTATCCAACTTAGCCCATTCAAAATTTGAGTTAAATTATCTCTTTTCTATGTAAGAGTTTAAAATTTTCATTTATCCAATTATTCTTTTCTCAAACCACCTTTTTATTTTAAATTAATTTCCTTTAAGGAAACTTAAGAGCTAGATACCCGATATTTTTTAATTTTAAAACCATTTTTGAAATCACACTATATATATTTCTATATTAAAAACAACTTTACCAATCTATCTACTAACATTCGATTTGGGCTCGTTCAGGTTCGAACTCATTTCGATCGCATAATGATAAAGAGAATAATTTACTAGGTATACTACAACGTTTGCCTAAGCAAACATTCGATCGTCACTTAGAAGATTATTCAGATCACCATAAAAGTAATTAAGATATTTTCCCCCGAACTATCCAAAGAAAAAGCATTCTACTTAAAATTTCTTTTCCAAAATATTTATACATAGAAATATTTCCAAGTAATACTACCATCATTTATTTTTTGAAAATCTTTTTGAAATTAATTCGAGTGATTACCAGGATTTAAATTCTCAAAAATTATTTTTACTCAAAACACCATTTATAAATGATATCAATCATTTTATATATACTACTTTCATATAAAATATTCATTTCAAATCATCTAGTATTATAATAACTTCCCTTTGTTATAATAAGTTCATTTTCAATTTTTTATAACATATTTTATGAACCGAATTTATATAAAATTGCTTATATATGAAATCATCTCACATTATAATAATTATCCTTTATTATAATAAAATTTTCTAAATTATTTATCCTCTAAATGTCTTATCTTCCTATTTAGAATATATAAACCATTTTTTTTAAAGTTTACCATTAACTTAATACTATTAAAAGATGATTTTTAACTTAGCATTTTCACCGAACACTTTATAGTCAAATTGTGAAACTTAATTCATAAGGGGCTCATTTTAATACACTCATAACCATCAAACAATAAATGCTCATAAAGTGGTTGAGCATAGATTATCAACTAACAAATGATAGTCAATGCTCCTAAACTATCCGAGCAAGGCAAATTAAATAATAATGATAATAAATAAATGGTACCATTACCAAACAAACACGCTCAATAACTATATAAATTTGAAAATTATTCTTTTATATATATATAAAATATATAATCCTAGGCAAAATATTTCATTTGCCAAAATTTCAAAAATCAATATCGTGTTCTTTTTTCTTATTCAAGTGTTTAGAAATCCCTATCGACGCCGTGGCATCCTACATCTCAATCAGAATTCATAAACTCAATAGACCTATTAACACAATGCGTTTTTATAAAAATAACAAATACGCTCTCGTGTATATATAATACTCTCAAACTTCCCTATCTCTAATGAGCCATACCCTACCAAAGCCAGGGTTCTAGCTTAACCTTCAAATCTGATACCAAGTGTAACGACCCGCCTTTTCGACCATTGAAAGTCGGCACTAATACATCCACAGTGTTCAAATGTCGAACATCCAATCGTCGGAAAGGCAGATTATTAGGGTAAAAAGAAAAAGAATAGGAGAAACAGAACCTCATAGTGGAACGATCACATAATATAACAAAGGCAGTAAAAGCTGTCACTTAAAATACATAGTATATCAGAGTTAAAAACAAACCTCATCGGTCTGGATAGTTACAACTTTCTGACCTTACAATTACTGATAGGTACATGTAATAATAATACAGTGGAAATAACATACTACGATAGGTGACATCCAGCTCTACTTCCCAAAGCTCCATGTCCCACCAATGACGACCTGGAAAAAATACTTTGTCAGATCCGAGAATTATAATAAAATAACACCCGAATCAGTCTAGAAATACCAGCGTAACTCAAGTAATATAGGATGAACATATAAAAATTCGGTGATAGTGCGCCGCTAAACACAAAACGAGTTTTTACCTCATATAAACATCAATACAGGTAAAATGGAAACAAGTTAGAACAAAAACCAAACATAGAAGAACGAGTATAACAAGGTCAAAATCCCAACTTAAAGAATGGACAAAATAATTAAACATTGAGAAGAACTACAGTCACTTCTTGATGCAATTAAGAAAATAGTTCAAAGATTTGAATCAACAACAAGGAAAGGAAGTTTCCAACAAATGACTGGGAGATTGAGCCCCCTTACCAAAAATATACCTCTAGAAATATACATGAGAACAAATGATGGCCCTCGGAAAAATACAAACCAGACTCCACCAACCTTACCGAGAATCCGAGTATTTCACATCTTCACGCGTATACCACAGAAACCATTCTAGAGTAGTTGTGAAAATACCCTAATGGGAGCAACCCTACATAGCTTAACATCTATTCATTTTCTGGTTTTAGTCATTTTCTGACAAAGGATAACAATACTCAAATGAGAAATAAATCATCTTAGATTGACGATACACAAAGAAGAAAGCTGAACCGATAGTCAATAATTCAACTATTGAGAATAATTAAAAATGATCGTATATGGAATAAAATTTCATATTCTTACCACTACTCGTATATTTCAAACTTGTGTACCCTCGGTTGAAAATGAAGCCGAGCAAGTTGAGGTAGTATTACCTCTAGGCATTGCCTTGACAATATTTTTAACCTTCGAGATAGAAACGTGTCTGTGCCTCGACATTTAGTGTTAAAATTATGATAGATCCTTTCCATATAAGCGATATCGTTTACGAAACTACTTTTCCATAACCGAATCAAACTTTTACTTTTAAAACCAAACTTGTGCTGGGTTTTCACATCACAAATACTTTAAAAGTACTCTTTAAAAATATTCTTCTAAATTTTTTTATATTTCTAAGTGTTTAAAAAAATGGGTCAAAACACATGTCATTAAAACATTATTTACTATAACCCCAAAACAATTTACACCTAGCCTTATTTTGAAACAATTCTTTTTTAAATGACCTTCTCATTTCTAAACCGTTGTTTATAAATTTAAAAAAATAAATTTATTATCCTAAAGGAAAATAAATCAATTAAAATACCTTTATAAATTTAAAATAATGTTAAACATCCTGAAGGATAATTTGTAATACTCTTTTTATAACTTTAAAACCACCTTAATTTTCCCCAAGGAAAATAAACAAAATTTAAAATCTTTGTATAAATTTAAAACAATATTAATTATCCTGCAAGATAATTAATCACATTTAAAATCTTTTATAATAAAACAATCAATTATCTTAAACACCTTTGTTAAGTTAATTAATTAAGTTTAAAGACCTTAATTAAATTAGTTAATTAACTTTAAAATACTTTTATTAAATCAGTTAATTAACTTTAATCACTTTTATTAAATCAATCAATTTATTTTAAAACACCATTAATGAAAAAGATTAATTAACTTCATATATCATTAGTTAAAATAATTAATTAAATTCGAATATCATTAATTAAAATGATTAATTAAATTCAAATATCTATTTTGTGAAAATTCAAGCTTGAGGCAACAGACACAAAAGTTTAGGGGATGATATTACATAAGTGATGGTAGAGCAAAAATCACTATAATGACACTTATACAAATCAAACAATATTTCACAATTATTTCAAACAAACAACAATATAAGTAGCGTATGAATATAAGCAAATAAATAAATTTTGGTGAGAAAATCCTTAGGGTCTCCCTACAAAATCCCTGCAAATGACACATGTGAATATGTATTTCGAAGTATTCCATAACGACCTATTCGTTACGTACACTCCGAATTTACTTTTGTTTTGTCCCCTACAACACAATAATTATTTATGCCATCCATTTTTTTAAACGAAATTTTAAATCCAAACAAACGATTAAACAATAATAGAAATTATCAACCATGTATCTAATAATAATCTATAGCAACATATAGGGCTGTCAATGGATACCCGAAAAATCCGAAATCCGTCCGCATCCGTATCCAAAAAGCGGATAATATCAGATATCCTAAAAAACGGATGCAGATACGGATACGAAGACATCCACATTCGAAAATTATCCGTCCGGTCTTTGTCAATATTATAGTACAAATTGTGTGTATTTTAGTATAATGAAATATATTTATTTATTGTTTTATCAAGTTAATAGTTTATATTATATACATTTAATGCTTATTAACTGCTCAAAACTATTTATTATCGCCATATATGTTTATATTTAACACTTCTATGATCAATTGGATTGAAAAAATGTATGTTAAACTTAAAATTTATATTTATATTTCTTGATTTATCGGTCGTTAGCGGATAGGATAATTATCCGATATCCGTCCGTATCCGCGGATGCGGACATCCGATATCCGAAAATCATTTCGGATGCGGATGCGGATATGGCACTATCCGCATCCGAAAGTATCCGTTGACAGGCCTAGCAACATAGATATTATCTAATTTATTCAGAGGTGAGTAAACTCACCGAAATTCAAGTAGATGCTTTCGCATTTTGGTTCAGTCTAAAATTGTATGATGTTCGATTTTAGCGTAAAATTCCACTTGCTCCAAACTAGACCAATTCCATCATGAACCTAATGATCCTATGAGTATAACGCAACTGACCGTGTCCGAATTCGACCTCGTAGGCAAAAATTATTCAATTTATAAGTTAACGAGATTTATATATTAATTAATCCATTTTAATTCCATCATTAACTTAATTACCCTTTTAAAATTCCTTCTTCCCCATTTGAAATGATGCTCAAACTTTCCCCTCTTCCACCATTTGCATGCACGTCGATCACCCTAAAACATTTATCCCTCAACGAAAATCGAATCCGCTTTTGCCTATGAACTCCACAAGACAATCTTTTTAAATTTTGATTTTTTTGATTTAAAATAGTTTTGAAAAGAGATATTTGCATTATCCGGCTACACAACATTTCGTCCGTGTATGAACCACGAATGAGAGAAATAAAAATACGATTGCGAACCAAAAAGCGATGTGATCCCAAAACAATAATAAAATGCAAAGATTTTAATTCTGTGTAATTTCAAAAATACCATCGTTTAACGTAAAATACGTCAAACGATAATTTAAATAGTTTTCGGATTAAAAATTATAAAAAATCCAATAAATTAAATTAAAAACATTGTAATAAAAATCAAGTCATTTTTATTGATAACTTATTTTTTTATTTATTCAAACTATTTATTATTGCAAATAAATTTACAAAATGAATTTACCATTTATTATTTATTAATTAAAGGAGTTAAGTAAAGCTGTTAAATCCATTTAAATAATATTTAGTTTACAACTCAAATTTTTAATCCTTAATTCAAATATTTAAATAATACCTCTATTTGAATATAAATTATTTATATTTTTAAACACAGATTATTCAAATATTTAAAATTAATTAAATTTTCAAAAATAAAAAACGATAAAATTCTATGATATTATATATGTTTTGGAACTTAAAACTGATATGTTGTAGTAATTTCTGAAATGAACTATTAAAGAGATTGTTTCATCCGATGAGCATTGGATAAGAAATTAGATTGGGTAAAAAGTACATGCTTTTATTAGTAAGAAATCAGTTTTTTTGATAATTACGATAATGCCATGCCGCCCATAATATCGCCGAGCCTAAAAACACCACCTATTTGATGGGTATCGACGTAGATAAGGAGGGAAGTGCATGATAACTGCTAGGTAGTTATGGAAGTTGTTACAGGCGGCAACCCAGGATTGTTGGCATCGCGTTATCATGATTCATCCAAAGCGAAGCCGCATCTCTTCACCTATGTTTTGACTTCACACCTATACTTTTGTGGCATAATAGCTAAAATAAGTTAATTATAAAAGTTGTATAATGACGGCGATAGCCTTGAGGCCGCTATGCATCAGTGTCGGCAATCCTATATACCAAGGTTTTATATGGTTTGGGAATTGGCAAAGATGCAGCGCGACATTGGCTTCTCAGCTCTTTCTTTAATGCTAAAGTGGCTCATTTTATGTAAACTATAAACTATTTTAAAGAGGTGAAGTGACTTATATTCGAGAGGGTCAATGACCCTATGTTTTTGGCAGTTAGCCATTTGTTTTGTAATATCCTAAGACTGTTTTAAAAAGGCGGATAACCTATATTATATAAGGGTCGATAACCCTATCTTTAACAATAAGTTTATACTTAAAAAGAACTTTAAGTTTTCGGTATTTGACCTTGGATAGAGATCGATAATGTCCTAACGCCGTGTGTTTTATATGCCATTTTTATTAAAGGCGGAGAGCCTTAAACCTCTTTGTTGACATTCTTATTGACATCAACGTTGATCTAAACTAACCTATTTAATGGCGGCGAGCCTTATGTTTTTATGACTTTGACTTTAAAACCTAATTGGGGATACCAGTGCTTATATTGCTATGTGTTAAGTGTATACACAGTTGACATTGTTCATTGGGAACATCAATGTATGTTTTAATAAATTTGACGTAGATCATTTGGGGATACCAATGTATGCAACTTTAAGATGTTATAACTTTAAGGAGAAATAACCTAATTGGGAACACCAATAGACATAGGTTAAATATGTGGGTAAAATGAGTTTAATTGTTAAATGATGTGTTCATAGTCATCTTAGGAAAACTATGGGATGTGAGATAGATAGTCCACATCATGCTGGAGATGGATAATCTCTATGAGGTTAATGAAGGGTTCATAATTATCCTAGGAAAATTTTGAGATGTGTGATGGATAGTCCACATCAATTTTTAAATGAATGGGATATGTGTGATGGATAGTCCACATAATTTTAAATAGCTAAACCATGAGTGATGAGTAATCAACATGGTAGGGGATGGGTGATCCAAGTAACAATAACACATGAGATAGATAGTCCACATAATTTTGTTAATGAAACCATGGGCGATGGGTAGTCAACATGGTAGGGATGGGTAATCCAAAGAAGTAATATATGTGAGATGGACAGTCCATATAAGTATAATATGGATAGTCAATGAAAACTTAGATGGGTAGTTTAATAATTTGGGGTGAGTAATCCAGTATATGTTGCATAATTGCAGATAATCTTTAATGTTCTAACCATTGTGGATATAGGAGCACAACATATGGTTAATATGTTTTAGTTCAGATACTAGTGGGGGGAAACCCATTCCGCGCAGCGGTATGGTCTCACTATATATCTATTTGGTTCGAGATGGTAGGTTATTATTCACACCAAACTGTTGTCTAACCCGAATGCTTTTCTCTCCTTAAACTCTTGGGTACTCATTTGAGTAGGTCAAGAGTAAGGGTTTTCAGGTTCTAATTAGACGAATAAGCTTCTGAAGACATGTAGAAGGCAATCTAGTTATTGGGAGCTTTATCTATTTCTGCTGTATTTGTCTGTTTGAATGTATGTAATGACAGAAGATTCTAATTGTCAAGTAGTTGTAGACTCTGATCAACCAAGGGGGCATCTTCATATGACACTCTTGGAGTATTTTATAATAGTTGTTTTTCCTCTGAATATGGAATTGTGAATGAGATTATGTAATGAATATGAAATCATACTTTAAAATGGAATGTAAAAGTTATTCTGAATTATGTTTGAATTTTTTTCATATTTATGTGCTTCTGATTATTGGTATGGTTTTAACATAGTCGCATTTGTCACTTGAAATTAATAACTATGGATGACTGTAGCATCCATAATGGTTAGTTTTGGGGCTCAGCATGGGGGATGTTACATGATCTAAGGCTGTAATAATATTTAAATGCTTTAAATAAAGATGGAGCTTTCTCTAATGCATTGTTTGTTAGTGATCGATGCATTTTTCGTAAGGAGCCATCATAAGGAGTACATGTATAAGCTTTGTATAAGCACAATTTGTACATGTTGCTTGTTGTAACAACCCAAATTTTGAGCTATAATAATTAATTAATGAATTAATTAAATAATAGACTAAATTTGTGAAATTTTCAGAATCGAGCTACGGGAGTTGCACCATTGGGTCCGTGGCGATTTTCTAATCAATTTCCATATATAACTTGTCGAAATTAGAGCTAGTATGGAGAAGTTATGAGAGAAACAAGAAATAAACTAAAACGGAAAAAAAATAAAAAATAAAGAGGCATAGGTCGACCCATGCTCTGGTCGGGTCAACCTATAGGTCGACCCCCAATGAAGCTAGGTCGACCCGCCAAAACACCTGGACGTTATTTCATCCAGGTACGAGCCAAACAACCTATTTTGCAATTTTTTGTCAAATCTCGTGCGTTCTAAGCTACATCCGATGGTTCCTAGCGAGCCTATGACGTGGTTGCACTAGATTTAATCTTCAAATCCGACGGCCTAATATCCCTAAGTCACACTATAAATAAGACCCTAGACCTAGCTATTTTTCTCATTCAGATTTTCTCCCAGTTGGGTTCATTGCCTGAGGCTGAACCCTAATTAGAAAAAATTTCTGGGAAGAAGATGTTTTTAATAAAAATATTCTACACCCTAGTAGCGGATCCAGGAAGGCCCAGGATTAGAGCTAAGGACCACGGGTGAGTATTTTGTAATTATTTTATATTTTTGTAAGTAATTTAAAATAATTAGGTTTTTAATAGTTGTAGTTTTTCTACAATTTTAAGATAGTTTTTATGTAAGTTTATTTACAGTCTATTTTTAAGTAAATTTCAGAAGTTCTTTTTAGTCTATTTTATTCAGCTATTTATAGTTATTTACAGTTATTTGTAGTTATTTACATATGTTTTAAGTTAGAATTTAGCCTGCAAATGTTAATAGAGATTTAATCCCTTTTTACGCGAATAGAATATTAAAAAGATAAGAATTCACTAATATGGATTAAAATAGAAAAACACTAAATTTACAGAAATCAGATGTAAAATGAGAAAAAAGTAATAAAATAGAGATAAACTGAAATAGGAAAATTAAAGATATTTGCAAGCATGATTATAAAAAGTGGTTATAACTAAAAAGGAAATAATAGGAGAGGCTTATTTTAAAACTTAGATCTTGGATTAAGTTAATAAGCAAATATAGCAGAAATAACAGAAGAGGCTTATTTTAAAACTTAGATTAAGTTAATAAGAAAATATAGAAGTAGGGCCTGTACCGGCAGCATTCCCTTTCAAATCAAGGTCTGATGGTCTCACAATAGTAGGTGAGGCTGGGACATACTTATGCTGATTAGGGTAAATAAGTGGCCAATATATAGAGGCTTAAATCTGGATATTTGGGTAAGGGGCGCAAAACTAAAAGATTGTTTGTTAGGACCAGTACCGGCAGCATTCCCTTTCAGGTCTAGGACTGATGGTCTCGCAACAGTTAGGTGAGGCTGGGCGGCATTCCCTTTCAAGTCTTGGACTAATGGTCTCACAATAGTTAGGTGAGGCTGGGCACGCTTATGCTGATTAGGGTAAATAATGGGTCAAATAGGGGGCGACAGTTAGTGTGTACCGGCGATGACCGAGCGTGCAGCATCGATTAGGGTAAATAATTTGCTACTGCGTCCTACGCGCTAAAGAGGTGTCTTTTGCTGTGACCAACATGTTTGGTTCACAGTGGCACAATAGAGATAGGAAAGGCCGATCAATGGGTAGGATTAGGATTTCAGCCTAATTAAGTTAGTAGTTGAGATAGGATTAGAAATGCTAGTAATTACTTTCACTCACCAGACTTATTGTCTAACCCACTCCTCTATATTTTCTTTTCCCCCAAAAGGCCAGTAGAGTTGAGGATAGTTGATTCAGGTTGCTTGGAGATCCATTCCCGGAGTTTTCTCATTTCAGATATATTTTTCTGCTTTTCATCTTCTTTTCATTTGACTTACGATGGACTTGCACTTATGAGAGGGATTACTATTATTGTTACTTTTGTACTCTGGTTATGTGAGACTGAGATGTATTTTCATGAGACATGTTATGTTTTTATAACTTATTTTGAGATGAAGTTTAATTTTGAATGATATTCCGCATTTGTAAGGACAGGATTTACAACTGTCCATGTTTTTAACTCTGATAAATGTATTTAAATTTCCACTGTAAAGATTCTATATTGAAATAACATATATGAGATTCTGTTCTGTCTTATTTTCTTTCTTACCCTTAAGAATCCGCTTCTCCAGCACTTGGATTTACGGCACGTGAATACCGAGGAAGTATTAGTGCCAATTTCTGGGAGTCGAAGAAACGGGTCCTTATAGGTACTTTGTTTTATAAAGTTTAAGCCACTTCCTAAAGCTTTCAAAAAGGGTTAGGGGTTTCGAAGGTGATGGTTTCAAAGGGATTTCGACTCCAACCTTCTAATGTTTTACCCTGAGGTTTTATACTATCAAAAGAGATGGTGTTGACACCATCATGTTCCCCATTGTTTTATAAATGATAAAGGATGGTTTCGAACAAATGTTTTCGACTATATTCACTTTGACCCAAATTATGTTTTAAGTATAAACCCAATGCTTTCGAAAGGGGTACTTTCAATGGTTTCAGAAGGGTTACTTCCATAAGTGTCGAAAGGGGTACTTTCAAGTGGTTTTGAAGCTAAAGCTTCTAAAGATAAATGATAGTACTTTAATGTATTCGAAAGGTTTCGAAAGGTATCTGTCAAAGTGTTATGAGGTAAGAGCCTAATGCTTTTAAGAGCTTTCGAAGGAGATTATCCTATGAAGTCGAAAGCCATGTTTCGAAGGTATCGAAAGCTTTTATGACCCAAACTCTATTTTTAAAGGAAAAACGCATGGCTATATTTTAAAGGAGTTTTTATAATGGTTTTAAGAAGAAGCTATTTTTGATAAAGATATAGGTTAAGGGTATTGACCATGTTTTATTTGAAACCCACAGGAGTTGTATCGCTATGTTTTATATTGCTTCTTCTAATATGAATATATTCACTTTATAATGGACCCATAACTACATTTTGGGGATAAAGGGTAGGAGAACCAATTAGGTTAACCCGGTAGTGAATATAAATTGAACAAACTCCTGAATGAGTAGAATTGCATCCAGAAGGTCAGGAAGACTCGAGAAAGATATTGGCAAGAGCTAATAGGTTTACAAAAAGCCCATGAAAACTGTATGATATTGGCAGGGGCCAATAGGTTCATAGTTAGCCCATGAAAACTATGTATAAGAGAAGATATCAGATAGACAGGTTCATAGTTAGCCCATGAATACTATGTGTTAGGAAGATGTCAGTTAGACAGGTTCAAAGTAAGCCCATGAAAACTATGATTGGATACTGGCAAGGCCAGTAGGTTTGTAGTTAGCCCATGAAAACTGTATCCGGATGAAATATTGATAGATGTCAATAGGCCTAGTCAACCCATGAAAACTAGGGTAAATAGAAAGGATATTGGAGTTACCAATAGGTTCCTAGTCAACCCATGAAAACTAGGATAAGAGTAATATTGGAGTTACCAATAGGTTCATAGTGATCCCATGAACTATACAAATGGACAGGGAGTTCTTAAATGTTTAACCGGTTATTAGTCAGCCCATGAAAACTAATAGGTTAATAGTAATCCTAGAAACTATAACTGAGACAAATAGTCTAAATTGAATGGGGATGGGTAATCCAAAATCTATTCAATTGTTTTGCATATCATCATACTAAACTATTTTGAGTTGTTCTAACCATTATGGATGCAGGAGCACAATATATGGTTTTGTAAAGGGTTTTGAGATACTAGTGAGGGGAAACCCATTCGCTAAGCAACGTGGTCTCACTAGATATCTAAATGATTTGAGATGGCAGATTATTATTCATACCAGGTTTTATGTTTGACTCGAAGTTTATGTTTTCCCCTTAAACTCTCGGGTACTCAATTGATTTTGAGTAGTTTGAGATTTGAGGTTTTCGGGTACATCTAAGACAAATAAGCTTCCGGAGACGCGCAAGAGGCATGATAGATATTAGAGTTCTCTTTTCTTTTGATTCCGCTGTGTTGTTGTAATGACAAAGTTGTTATATTGCCTATATATATACTCTGATCATCCCAAGGGGCATCTTCATATGTCGCTCTGGGCGTATGTTGTAATAAATATATTTTCTCTAAACGTGGTTTGCGAACAAGGAATTATATAATGAATTAGAAATGTTTTGATATTGTTGGGTGAATTCTCACCACCGGTCCAAGCTTCGCCGAACCAACCATCTCAGGCTTCGTCGAACCAACCATCTCAGGCTTCGCCGAATCAACCATCTCCATCCCTACCACCGAACCAGATCCTTCCTAATGCCCACCGAACCAGCTCCTTCCTCGTGACTACCGAACCATCACCCAAGACCAAAGGTGCCGGACCAACCCCTACCGAACCACCTCCTGCCGAACCAACATACACTCCACCCATTACCGGTCCAACTCCTCTTCCATGCCTTGCCGGATCAACCACCAGTCCACCTACCACCGGACCAAGTATTACCGGACCAAGACTACAACCCAACCATCACCGGACCAAGTGCTACCGGACCAAAACGTGCCAGGCCAGATCACATCAGCCCAGGCCCACCAGCAACTATACACATCCAAGACCCCTACCCCCAGCCTCACTCTATAAATAGAGGGGCAGGGGTACAACAATGGGGACAAGTTTTGAGAGCTCAAGCACGGAAGGAACTTTCAAACAACTTTCTTTTACTTGTATCAAAGCTTTGTACTTGTAATCAGAATAAGAGAAGAGAAATAACATATAAAGTGGACGCAGGCACATTCTGGCTGAACCACTATAAATTTGCGTGTCTTTTTACAGTTTAGCCCCTGCTTTTCATATATTTGCATAAATCACTCAAATCGCTAAGAACAACATAAGATCTACTAAATCATACAACTTTGAGGTGTTTGTCCATTTTTTGTGCAAATATTTTTGGTGCTTTCACTGAGAAATAGAAGCTCGAAGCT